>CM050888.1:141786028-144286028 GCA_027725995.1 Rhynchospora tenuis | reverse complement strand
GCCGACAGGACTGGCTTTTGTTTTCCCCACTGCCAACCACAAAGCCCTTCAACACCTCCAAATTAGATAACTCACATACCCATTTGGGCATATGATCTAAAAGATAACATTCTGAAATATCCAAATGTGTCAGCTTCTTGAACCAGCTTTCTTGGGATAATGGCAACCTGATAAATTTTTGGTGCAATTTGGACCTTGGTTTCTGTGGTAATTTTTCCAAATTATGACAAGCCCTTAGGTCTAGTATCATCAGGTTTTCAAGTTTTCCAATTGATTCATGAAGCTCTTCTATCCTGGAAACGCCCCCCAAGCTCAGGTAGGTCACCTTGTTTCCTAATTTTTGCAGAAACTCGATTTCGTCGACCTCAATGTGGTCCTTTGATTTTATTTCCCCACAGCTTGTTTCCTCAACCTTATTATTGACCTCCGGCTTTGTGTAAAGCCATTTGCCAAGTTGAACTACCTGCACATCATTCTTGTTGATAATGTCCTTAGAATTGAGATACTTCTTATATAGATTTAGTAGTGCTTTCAAATTAGAATTTTCACCTCCATAAGTGAGCAAAGTGCCTTCTTTCATCTCCTCACTGTTTTTAATTATTTCATTGCTTTTAAGTAGCCCTTTCTTCTCACAGGCAGAGCGTAACTGCCTGTGAATGATATGTTTGATGGTGCATCGGGCTACTGCTTGATTATGCTCTCTGATAACTGGCATGAGGACGCCCTTGTCCACCAGATCTGAAAAGAAGATTTCTCCAAGTTCCTCAGCTGTTCTACTACTGTTCTCCCGGAGAGGTATAAGCCCCAGACCGATCCACCAGTAAACCACTAGTCTCTTCTTTAGTTCTTCTTCTTCTGGAAAAACAGCAAGGCTATAAAGGCAATTCCTCAGCTGGGGGTTCAAAGACTTCATACATTCTAGAAATTCCATAAAACCTTCGGTATCTTGATTACCTCTATCTGATGATCCCCCATCTTGAAACTGAGAATTATTCTGAGAAAAATCAGATCCATTCTTATCCATTTGAGGCTTCAATCCCATTTGTTCGAGTATAATCTTTAGATCAGGTAGTAGTTTCCCATCAACATGTTCAAAAATAAAATTTAGATCTGATATTAATTTCATTGTCAGCTGGTTAAGAATGTCCGGTTGATTGCTTTTGTTTCCTACAATTGTCACTTGTTTCTGATCAATCCAAGAATCAATTTTCCTTTCAATCTGCCCAAAGAAGCCAGCCAGCTCTCTGTCCCAGTTTTCTCTATTATTAAGATGATTTTTTATTTTTTCAACATCTTCAATGATTTTGTCCATATCCTTGTTCTCAGGTACTTCCTCCTTAAGGCGTTTCAATAGCGGTCCCACAAAGTCATGGATGCTGGCCTTTAATTTGGCTTCCTTATTTTGGTTGCTCATTGACATTGTTGGTCAGACCTAAGAATAAAATATGGTATATCTGATATTACACATGGTGGGATTAATTTAGTAAATATTACATGGAATAAAATAAAATTTAAATTTTATCCCAAATTGAGATGAAAATTGTTTCAGCTAATATAAAAAATGCACAACTTTTAAAGAGATAGGTTTAATCAGTCCCTTTTCTATGTCGCTCCCATCTCTCCATTCCTTTCCTGTTTTGGTTTGTTCATCATGTTTGACATACAGTACAGTTTTTTTTTTTAGCATTCACCAGGTCAAGGTATCAACTAACAAATAACAGCAATGAATAATCTCAGATTTGTTACAAAAATTGAGAAAAGCAAAGTCAGGAAGAAGAGAATCATTGAAGACCCCATTGGAAACATGACATAATGCACACCAGCACAACGTTATGTAACGTGATGAGAAGAGGAAGACCAACCTGAGAAGAAATAGAACGGTGTAGAGAGCCAAACGAGAGAGAAATGTGATCGAATTGTTGGAAGAGAGGCAATAGCTGTCAGTTCGGAACAGAGACGCAACTAGGGTTTGGAGAACGAGAGAGAACCTCGTCGGTATGACAGAGAGAGTCGTCTCATCTTCCCTAGAGTCTAGAGTGAGAAAGAGGAAAGCGTACCAGAGACTCGGAGAGAGAAGCAGGTAACTAACGGAAAAGAAAGTGTCGGAAAGAAAATAACTAACGGAAGCAATAAAATTAGCTGATCAAGGTAAAAGAGTTTAAAAAAAGGGGAAATCAGTCCTCTGATCTTGTTCAATAGGAAACTTTTTCACCTCTAATTATTGATTGACTTTGGAAATACGCCCCTCCGGTTTTGATTCTTATGGATATTTACCTTTCTCCATAAATTTAATTATACTTCTATTTATTTCACTAATTTTCAACTAAAATACACTTAGCCCTCTGATTATCATTATCCAACTTCCTCATGATTTGAGTTATTGGCGTACAAAGAAAATAAACAAAAAATAGGCACTTCCATTATTAGAAAACGCCGATTATTTTAGAAAAAATAATTTTATATTGAAAAATTTAATAAGAATCATTATTTATTATTTTTTAATAAGAACCATGGAATAGAACGTGATGTACGAATTATAGAGAAAGATAATGGAAAAGTGCGAAGAAGAGAGATTTTTTAATAGGTTTAATTCTGAAAATAACATAACTGCCTTCCAGAAAGTATGACGGCTGCTTATATAGCAAGTACAAAACCCTAGAAAAACAAAATACATAAAAATTACTAAACAACCCTAGAAATTGTTCAAATTTGATAGAAAGGCCCAAAAGTCCATGAAGGAAGGCTCGGATCGTAAATCCGAACTTTGCTGCAGTTTGTTTTCGGGCTCTGAGTCGCGGAGCTCCTGTCAAAATTTCAGCCCAATCCGACGGTCGGATTAAAAGTTAGAGCCTTTTTTTGAAGTGTGCGCGAGGCCATATTGCATCAGAACGGTCTATTTTTCCAAGGTTGGGTTTATCAATTTTTTTCATATTTGTGTTTCGAGGTTTAGTTTATCTATTCTTTTTATTTCCAGTTAAACAACTTTCATATTGTAAGATTCTTGTATTGGTTCTACTGTTTATCAATTGGGAGACCACAGCTACCTAAATTTTGTATCAACAACGCGCTGAATGGGTTCCGACTTATCTTCCTAGACAGGGGAATTCGATTTTAATTAAAAAAATAGAAACCTAGCTATGGAAATAAGGCAACACCACATTGGTAAATCAGGGGAATCCATTAGGTACGAGTTTCATCCATCCTCGTACCAAGCAAGAGTGAATCTTCACTGCTCTGATTCAATATCAGAGTGCCCACTCACTCCGGATACGGAGTAATATGTTTCAGTAAGTTTAATTTGTTTTAACTGTGTTAGGTTTAATAAGAAAATTTTAGTTCAGTGTCTAATATTTTGAGGCTTTAACACAATTTAACTTTGATAATTTTTATGTCAATGTGCTATTTATTATTTATTGTTTAAATTTAATGTATGACGTTTTGCAGTTTTGGCCCAACTAAATTAGTATATTTTATAATTTGTTTTAAATACTTAATTTTTTTTTCATGAATTTAGATTAAATGTGTATTCGCATTTTTTTTTTTTATAAATAGCTACAAAAATAATAATCATACTAGAAGATTCATAGCAAATAACAGATCCAAGATACAATATTGAGTTATTTTTAATACAATATTGAACAATACATTTTTTACTAATAAATATTAAAAAAAATAAAATTTTAGTAATAGATATGTCATTACGAAAAATGTTTTTTCATTGGTGCACTAGGGTATATACAATATCAACAATTAAAAAATATTACTATTATTATAAAAACATTTTCAACAATTTTTATATGAGGCCATATAAGGACCATGCCTAGAATTTATCATCCCATCATCTTTTGGATGAGGTGTTTTCTCTTTTCTATTTTCATAAAAATATGATTAATTAAATGCTAACTACCTTTCCATTTTCGTCGCTCATTCTCATCTCCCCTCAATTTATCATCTAAACCGTACTTCTCCTTCCCTTCTACCACATATGTATCCCTCCCTCCCCCACCTTATTTTTTTTTTCAAAACAATTAACTTTTTTTTTCAGGATGGTTAGTAACATTTTTCAAAATAATTAGCTTTTTTTTCAAAGATAATTAACATTTTTTCATGAAATTTTTTATTTTGAGAACAATTAATATTTTTTTCTTGACAATTAACTTTTATTCTTAGGTCAATTAGTAACATTTTCTTGGACCATTAGGTTTTTTCCAGGACAATTAGTTTTTTTTCTTGAAAGAATATGTTTTCCAGAACAATTAGCATTTTTTCTAGTACATTTAGTATTATTTGCTCGGACAATTAAGATATATATGAGAACAATTAGTATCATAAACTAATACAATTAGTATTATTTTATAGTACAATTAGGATATGTATGAGGACATTTAGTATAATAATATTGGACAATTAGTTCCATACGGATCGGTGGTGGGGGGTCGGCGTGACGTGAGGTAAGGGAATAGAGGATGTGAGTGATGTATGGAGGGGAGAGGGTGAGTAGGCATTGGATGTAAGGTAGGGTGGATAACATTGGATACGTACTGGATGAGGATTATAGTTATTGATAAAAAGAAATGATGAAGATGTTAGAGAAGTATTCCGAAAATAGAAAAATAAAAAAGGACGCATCATCCGAGGGATGATGGGATGATACTTAGGACGGATGGTGTGAAGCAATTCCAATTTTCGAGGCTGATATGGATCGTCCAAGATTTATCAGCCCATCATCTCCATCTCTCAGATATCAAATAATTAATGAGAACGCATTTAAGTTTCTTCTTTTTCTGAAATATTTTTGTTCCCCATTGTTTCTATTCTTCTCAATGTTTCCTATTTCAATTCTCATTGTTCTCTCGCTCTCATCCTTTCTTATTTCAGTCCTCACTATTTCTGTCCTTCCCACGCGTTTATTTTTCTTGTCCCCTTTGTTTCTTAAATAATTTTTTTTTTCCAGAAACTAGTTTAATTAGTATTTCAATTAGAACAACTACTCATATTAACTAGAACGGTTAGTATTCTAACTAGAGCAACTATTCGTATTAACTTTAATAATTAGTATTCCAACTAGAACTACTCATACTAACTACAACTGTTAGTATTGCAAGTAGAACAAATACTCATATTAACTGTAACAGTTAGTATTCTAACTAGAACAATAACTCATATTAACTGCAACAGTTAATATCTAAAGAAATCTGGATGAAAACGAAAGGAATAAATCAACGACAGAGGGAAAAGGGACGGAATGAGAACATAGATGCTATATGAGAACAAAAAGGAAAGAGAAAATGGGATGAGCACTGCATTAATGATGCAATTAATGTGGTGCGGTTGGGATGAGGGACGAGACAGTTATTAACGTATTTTTTTTGAAAAATAAAATGCTTGGAGATGGATTATCTGTGGGGATGATGAAGATGATAGAATCTTTAGAATAATTCTAAACAATTACATTTTATTATCACATAAGTAATAGGAATATAATGTAAATAAAACAAGGCTATTAATTACCCTACTATTTAATAAAAGGGAGCGTCTTGTCAGCGAACATATATATTAAACCATAAATATTCTATTCAAGTGGAGCAATTTATGCAAAATTGTAAGGGTAAAACAAAAATATCAACAATTTAAAAAGAGAATTAGACACATGTCACTTCAAAAAATCAATATTAGAAAAATACCATCCTAAAATGCACTCATTTTTCTACTTAGAAAATTGCCGCATTTATAGAACTATTATATACTTTTAATTGAAAATTAATGTATTTTAAAATGTATTTTCTCAATTTCCAGTATGTTCTTTTCAATAAATTTGAGTTTGGGTGGTACTTTTCTAAAAGTGAATTTTAGAGTCGCATATTTCTAATTTTAAAGTTTTCGAATGTCATATTTCCCATTTAAAACATGTATTATACAGCAATAAAGAGTGGTAATGACTGTAAATAACAATTGCAATTGTAAAATATATATCAAATGTAGTTATCACAAATAAAAACGATACTACTAGAATTTGAAAAGAAAAAAAAAAAAAGATAAAAGTTAAATTAAACATGAAGAGGCTCAAAACGATCCAAAAACCAAGATATATTTTACCTTTGCTCTGCTTGACCTCTGACTAGTTTGTTCTGCTTCTTAATTCTCCGTTATCAACCCAGTAAATAGAATTCAGCCTCAACTTTAGCTACAGGTGGATTTCAATTCGAAATTTTCCACTTCAAAGACTGGATTTAATCGATTTAGAAGAGTGAGAAAAGATGTTCTTCATTGCACAAAACAAGAAAAGTATAAAAAGAATAAAAAAATGAGACAGAGAAGGGAGGTAAACCTTCGATGGCTGCTGAAGAAGCAGCTTCGATGGCTGCTGAAGAAGGAAATGCTTTTACCTTCTTTGTTTATTCCTTCCTACACAATCGCTTTGGTTGAAGTCCCCACCGTGACCAAAAAAGTTTCCCACAGTACTACACTGCGATGATTTTTATAATTCAATTACTTATAATATAGTAATTTACGACTTGTAGGGATTTAAAAATATAATAATATAATAAAGAGATAGCACGATTCCTTTTTACGACATCGAATTCGAGTAGTACGGTCAAACGTGGGAAACGGAACGGAAACAGTCCGTTCCGTTTTCGTTCCGTTTCGGCAATGAAACACAGATCTGATTTCGTTTCCGTTCCGTTTCGTTAAACGAAACAATATTTTTGTTCTGTTTCTGTTCCATCTTCGATTTTCCATTGTATTTCGCCATTTCCGTGTTCCGTTTCGGTAAACGGTATGAATTTCTATTTCGTTTCCGTTTCTTTTTTCAAAACGAAAATATTTTCTCTTCCGTTTCCGGAACGGAAACGTTCGAAACGGTGGAATCTTGACAGCCCTAAATTCGAGTAGGAAACAATACTGATGAATAATAATGATGCATGATAATATTTCTCTAAAAGATTATCGGCATTGTGTAGGTGAAGTCCCAAATTACTATAACTTTATTTTTTATATTTATATTTCAAAATAAAAATTTTAGACTGTCAGTATGATTATTTTCAAAACCTAAATAGAAATTAATTACAGATGAAAATTGTTAGTATTCAATCGGTTTGACGGAGGGATGAACCAAACTATATTTATTTTTAATATGAAAATTTTAAGTGACTGATACAAATTTTTTTATATGATATTCATATTCATTTTTTTGAATTGTTGTCTTTTACTGTTTTTTTTTTCAAAAAAATCCTCTATCTCATTTGTCACAGTCCTCCACATATTTCATCTCAACAACTGTCACATCCCGCAGCAAGACATGACAGATTTCCGCCACGAAAGTACAACGAATGTACTTCCGTAAGGCTTATGCGTGCAAAAACAGACAGTTTTTTTTATATATATTAATAAAATATTGGATTAACTAATCAC
Source organism: Rhynchospora tenuis (assembly GCA_027725995.1). NCBI lineage: Eukaryota > Viridiplantae > Streptophyta > Magnoliopsida > Poales > Cyperaceae > Rhynchospora > Rhynchospora tenuis. The sequence goes on along the minus strand of CM050888.1, from coordinate 144,278,615 downwards.
AGATAATACAAACAAATATTATCCATCACAAATGCAGGTAAAAAGGTATACACAATCCAACAAAACATGTCACAACACACACACACACACACACATATATATATATATATCACAAGCGCAGCAAGTACAAGTCTCGAAATATATAAAAGTGTATCATACAACGCGCTAATAACTAAGGCTCAAGACTGGAGACTATAACTATGTACAATTTCTATACTAGTCCTGGACTCATCTGTCTATAGGGAACTAGTACAATGTGAATCAAAATCGACTCCAGTCTAACTATCTATCATAATATAAAGTCCGACACAGACTTACTCATCTAAAATCTCATTCTCATCCTCATCTATGAGAATGTGACTCACAACAGGCTCCGGTGTGGGTTGTGGGGTCAGTGGTGGAGAGGGAGGAGCGGGTGGTGGAGGGACATACTCAATATAGAAGTAAACACTAGTGGGGGCTAAAGAAACATGGTACGAGATCACAGTGCGCATGTGAGGTATATAAGTACGAAGGTGGACATGAGACCCATCAAAAGTCATCAGAGGTGGACCTCTCAAAGGCCGGTGTGTGGTCTGGAACCCCCAACCGCCGATGAACATGCAAAACAAATACGGAAATGAGAATATGATTCTCAGTGCAGGTTTTAGTTACAGACGTGGATTTCTGGTTGAAATCTTAGTCCAGAAGTAATCCCCACAATAATAATAATCAATAATAAATCAATGATAAATAATAATAATAGAAATTAATGAATCAGGAACAATGAAATGCCAATCTCTATCCGACTGTATACCGAACAGCGGAGAAGAAAAGGCTCTATCAACGCCATGGTAGACTGAAAAGCAATGCATAATAATAATCAAGATAGAATCGTGAAATAGTCAAGAAAATAAATCATATCATGTAGATAATCATCAAATCTCACTCAGGTTCCTTTCCCAACCGGCTGGTGTAACACTAGTGACTGTCGTATGGTAAACCAAGTCCCTGTGTGTCTGATAATAATTTTGATAAAATTGTGTTAACGGTATGGTTAAGAAATAAAGAAAATAAATAATTGTAACAGTAAATTTTGCGGAAATTTCTGATCTGAGGACATAAGAGTATTCCTCGTATTTTATGGAATTTATCTGCATAATTGCCACATCAATCTAATTTCCGAGTAAGCTTAATTTGATTATTTAAGGAAATGGCTGACTTATAAAATAGTTTGTCAGTAAGTCGCTACATGGTTAGTTATACCACTGTCGCCATAGAAGATCCGGGCTGTTTTTAATAAAAGATTGATACGGAGAAGAAAGAGAAGTCTTTCTCCTTCGTCTCTTCCGCCGAGCTGGCTCTTTCTTCCTCCTTTCTTTATTCTCGAGGCTATCTCCTCTCCTCTCTCTGTCAAATTCTGAGTGGTCGAAGCGACGGCTGCCTCTGGGTTAGCCGCTAAGGTGTTGACACCTCCTCCTTTCCGAGGGTGTTGGCACGAGGAGATGGGTCCCTTCTCTCTGTTCGAGCACCTTGGCTCCATCTACACGCCGCAATTGGCGACGTGGCCAAATCTTCTCCACTGCCACGTTATCCCCCTCTCTTCTCCTCTTCCCCAAGTCAGGTAATTTCATATAAATGGGGGGGGGGGGGGCACGGCAATTTAGAGTTTGGTGAAGACAACAAGTGGAGAAGGAAGACGAAGGGGAAAACGGGGGGGGGGGGGGGGGGGGGGGCAGTGGAGCAGTCGAGGTTGGTGCTGTTCTGGTTCCTGATGAGCCTTGCTTTGGGTTAACTTTGATTTGAGCTCTTGAGACGATTTAGGAAGAATCAAGAGGAAAAAGGTATATGATTTTCTGTCTCTAATTGTTAAATTGTTCAAGCATGTTAGGAGTTATGGGTCTGATAAATGTTTATTGATACTAGTAGCCGATTTCAGAAGCGAGTTGTAATGTGTGAATGATTAATTAGGAACTAACTTGATTTCTGTTGAGTTTTGGGAAGTATCAGTGGGATATATATATATTTGACTGAATAATGAAGACACGAGTATTATGATATAGGATTGCATACTATATAAGAAATAACAGTAGATATGAGGGTTATAGCTACTGCCATGAGAACTGTGGGGAAATATTTAGGAAATACCTTGGAAGTATATTAGTGTATAAATATGCATATATCTGATAGTATAACTTGCATATGTATATTTAAAATATATTTGTATATATACAGTTGAGTTAAGGTTGAATAGACTCTGATGGTAAATAAGGAATTACTTGCTCTGAATATATGTAATTACCATGTTAAGTAAACTCATATTAGTATACTCTGAGTATATAAACCGAATACATGAATTACAGGTACTTAGTATATAGCTAATACAGTATAAGCTGAATAGAGAAGAGTAGACAGTAGCAATAAACATAGTAGTGTCTATATAAGGGTATTATTGCATGGTTTCTAAGTCTGATAGGAGTTATACTGTGTAGGTAACTTGTAACCTGGTTTATATCATGTTAGCTTTAGGTTTGTTATTAGTCTGTCCAGGCTTATATTAATACAAAAAGGGGGAAATCATGAGTACCTTTTTGTTATATAGAGTTGTCTAGTTAATACCTGTTATATAGTTGTTTCATCTGTGTACTTCATAATATCAGGAATTAACTAACTTGCATATGATATAGGACATATTTCATATAATTATGGAATTAAGTTGGTGTAGCTTAAATTTGGAAGTTGTTACTGTTATGATAGTGTGCAGTGCTGATATGCATGTTATCTATTTTCTGTAATCTATTTTATGGCATGGGTTAGTGATATAAACAATTATTTTATATGCAACAGAGTACATATGTTATAAAATGATAATTGTATTTTGATAAGAAGAAAGTTGTCTGAAATTATGAGCATATTAGGTCTGAGGGGCATTATGGGTCTTTTGAATAATAAATGGGTATAGACAGCATCTATACTTATAGATATATAAGCATATGTATATTGTATGTAGTCATAAATGATGTTATAACCTGTGTTGCAAAGGACAGTGGGTAGATATATGCATATTTTGTGAAAAATCAAGGTGATTGATATAAAATTTATGGCCATACTTTGGTCTGAGCAATTGTTATTTTCTAATAACTGATAAGGGTTTACTCATATGCATATAAAAATGATATAGGTCTGTTGGAGTTTGTTGAAAGTACATCAAACTCTATATGTAGGTGTGTTTGACCCATAAAAATCATCACAAGTGCAATGAGTATCCCAAAATTCTGGCAAAAATTCGGCAGAGTTTCCCCTGTACGGGAGGGATTTTCCAAATTTTCTGAACATAAATGGACTCAATCTGAGTGGGCAGAGCCCTACCCGATTAAGCCCAAGCCACATAAAGCAGAAGGTAGAACCCTCGCTTAATTGGTCACACAAAACATGCATACGTCACAAGCAAGAGTATAAGAGAAAGAGACAAGCCAAAGCTCCATCGTGTTCAAATAAAATTCATTTCATACACGAGTACATGGATACAAATACAACACATCTCCAAATACATCTCAACACAACCACATTTCAACTATTCAAAGAGGAAGAAGAGAAACAGGGGAGGCAACTCTCAAGGTTACCTTCAAATGGCCCAACAAAGCTTCAAGGGAAACACCAAATGGATCACCGAAGACCTGCAAAATCACATGAAAAAGGGGGTTAACTTCATGTATAATATGATAGAGGGTGACTCAAGCTTTGTAATGATATATAATTTGCGCAATTTGGATAAAAAGGAAAGAATTGCGCGTAATTAAGGGCTAGTAATTCACAAATGGTGCATAAATCAAATTAAATCCGACTATAGCTCAATGGTCCACCATAAATCCGTACACCGGTGGGTTTTACCGATCAGACTCATCAGAGCCGTCTGATCAAAGATGGAGGGATGGATTTGAGGCACTAAGGGACAAAATACGGAAGTACAAACAGGGAGAATGTGGATCGTCGGATCGGGATCGTACAGACGAAGTGGGGACCAATCGGGTGGGCTTCATTGCAGAGGATCTGAACCAGTCACCGACCCCTTCGCCTCATCCATCCTTCCTCTCCTTCATCTCTCTCGACGAGATCGACACAGAACAAAAAAATGGAGCGATGGAGAGAAAGAAAGAAAATGGAGAGAAAATGGGAAAATCACCTGAGAAAAGAGGTGATAGCCGTGCGCTATGCCTCGTTGCCCACTCTCAGCTCTGTCTTCGCCAACTCTGAAAACCCTAGATCTCCAATCGAGTCTAGAAGGAGAAGAAATTGAGTGAGGCCAAGAGAGAGAAGCGGCGTTGGTTGCTCCCAGCCGCTCGATTCGGCTTGAAGATCTGCGAGACCAGATGGACGGTTGAGATCGATCGGAATTTCAAACGAAAGAGGACAAAAATGGCGGAAGGGAAAGGGGCCTGACAGCGGGTCCCACGAGTCAGTGAAACCAAAGTAGAGGGAGAACAAGGCCGCTGATACAGTAATTGTGGCTGCCAGTTTATATGGGCTGGAAAGAAGAGGCCGACGATGGGCTGCCAAATGTCACAACTTAGCTAGATCTACTAATCCGATGACAGTGAGCCCGCTGAAGTGGCGCTGGGCCAGTCAACAAGAGTCAAGGCAGTCAACAGCGACGTCCCAAGAAGCTTCGACAGTTGCACTTTGGCCGGTCAAACCCAGTCAACAGGAGGGGAGGCAGTTAGCGACAGCTGTCACTTGGTCTCCACGCAGAGGTACACTCTCCGATTGCTTATAAATAGAGGGAAATAGGCACTTAGGGAGAGAGCTTGGTGAGTTCAAGAAAATTAGGAATAAAGCATGTGTTGCTTAGCTTAGAAAATAGACAGAGAGAGAAAGAGAGAGCGCCATTGTTGGCTGGAGAGATAGCTTGCGTGTATAAGAAGAAGAAGGAAATTAGGAAGGAGGAATCAGATCAGAGAGTGCGTAATAAAGAAGAAAAGGTAGAATCTTTGTAATTGAATCGGATTTGTGAATGGAATTTGATGCATTTTGTTTAAATTCCTTGTTTCTTGTTCCTCTTGGCTGAGCTTGAATACAACTCAGCCCTCTCTTCTTCAATTAGTTAAATTCTTGATCTTCTCTAAGCGTCTGGTGTCTTTCTTTCTGGTTTTGTTTTGAATTGTTGCTCCAAGTTGAATACAGCTTGTTGAGCCTTTTTCTAATATGATCTTGATCTCTGATTGACTACAATCAGCAGATCCTTCTCTCTTGTGAATAATGCTCAGAGTTGACTACAACTCTTTGAGCCCTTCGTGGAAGTGTAGATAGCAAGCTGACTACAGCTTGTATATCTTCCTTCTTGCCAAGAATCAATATTTGAGCTGAATACAGCTCAGATGGGGTCCTAATGCCAAAATTTCCTCTCCAAAGATTAGCATAATAATGTCGATCTGAATATACATGCATGGAGAAACAAGTTTGTTAAAGTTTAGGCATGATTCATATACTTTCTTAGATGATTTCTTCAAAGTATGGGCAATCTTGTTTGCTCTGGAGTGATATTGATTTTATATATTGAACTGTGCATGTTGCTAATTATAATGAACCTTGATGATAAAATGCTTATAAAATGCTTACTGTACATGAATTTGAGGTGAAGGTATACTGCTTCTTCTTTTAATTTCTTGCACCATGTTGATTACAACATAGAGTGTCATCCCACGATGGTTTAGAGGCTGAGCTGATTACAGTTCATGCATCTCTTCCTTTGTCAGAACTGATATTGAGTTGACTACAGTTCATGTAGGATCCTAATGCCCAAATTCTTTCTTTATAGCTCAGTAAAATGTTATGGATTGACAATATGCAGAATATTATTTATCGAACAGTTAATTTGAAGCATTGTAATACTTGTCCAACTAAGTCATTAGGGCTCATTATAAAGTTTACTGTTCATGTTGTATGTCACTAGGGAGGCCTTTATGCTTTCTTGCACATAAAATTCTGTACACAAGTGAACTGTACTGTCTCTTGTACTTGTCAGAATGGTTGAAGTTCAAATCATGTTAATGTATTACTAATTCAGGTTTAGATAAGTTAATTGTATGGTTCTTGTACCTTCGTGCGTATCAGCTTGTATAAAACCTACTACATAACTAAATGCCTTGCTATTTCTGATGTGAAGAACTCCCTATATTGCTTCTAAATGTGTAGTCTGAGTAATCATTCTTTTGGTACTTGAAATATAATAAATTGTAGGGTCTGAATTGCAAAAAAAATAGTGACGTTAGTCATGTTACTTGCTTTTTTTTTATCACAAATATCTACTTTCACTAAAAATAATTCTCTGTTTTGAATAATTCTCTGTTTTGAAAAGATGTTTCACATGTTTGGAAATTGATTTTATCTACTGATGCTTTTAATTGCTGTTACATGTTGCTCCCATGCACTTACCACCGTAAAGGACCTTAGGTTCATCAGATAGCTTAAATAAGAAATTATAAGTAACTTTGTTTTAGATTTTATGAAAAGAAGAACATGTTAAATGCCAGGGGTATTGTGGGAAACAGGAAGTTAATTACTGTACCATCTGCCTCTTACAATGATCATATATTGTTACATGGGGTTTACCTTGTATAAGACTTTTGTTGACCGGGCCAGGTTCCCAGAAAATATGATAAATAAAGAATTTAGAGTCTAATAAGTAGAAATGTCATTGTTCTTTATAAAATTAGTTTCTTCATTAATTTCGAGTATTTCTTTTAATCTGTGATAATTAACGAGAACACAAGGTCTGAGATAAAAAAAGGGGGGTTATTGGACCGGGTAAACATGTAAAACTGTAATCAATAGAGAATCAATGATTCTCCCTTATTTTCATAATACTTCCTTCTATACTGACCCATTTTCTTTTATCTCATTCCAGGTGTTATTGAAGAATATAAAGGTTTTCTTTTCTCTGATTCAATTAGATATCGTTGAGTGTAATAATTCTGTCTAACCGAGAAATGATGTGTGGATTGATATTCATACGAATAGTTCTTTAGAAAATAACTAAATAAAATATACAAACAACCTAGTCATGATGCTCACGGGTATGGTTTTGTCTTTGATAATATGCTTGCCTAACAACGTTTGCTTGTTCGACTTGTATTTATAAATGAACTGATGTAATTTTGTTATGAGAATGATTAAACTACTGTTTATATATATGCAAACTAGCATACGGGTAGTATTCGTGATAACACCCCCCCAATACAGGTTAACTATAGTAATGCTAGTAAGTCTCATAGAACAACTAAAAAAAAAAGTGTGTTGTTTCCAATCTCTCATATACCGATTTTAATAGATTTGTATCAGCCTTGCAATTGGTAGAGTGATGTATATCAAAATGAATTAGATCAGCGATAAAACAAAAATAAAACATTGATGTATATGCGTTAAAGAAGTGTGGCCCAATATGAGGCCTACCGTCAAAGGAATAGCGACCCAAGCGTGTTGAGGAAACATAGACTCATGCGAGCTCATTACCGAAGAATATCGGCCCAAGTGAGAGAAATTAGGAAATCATTTCTGTCGCTACCGAATCAGATACAAAGTCAAAATGCCAAGTATGACACCACATCAGCTGCCACCTCGCACCACTATGCTAACGTGGACCAACCCGATGGCTCCAGATGAGTTCTAGCCTTTAGAAAATTTATTTTATTTTATAGAACCCCCCACACAAATATAAATAAAAAATAATATGATATGAAATAGGTAAATAAACTAATATCCTAGGATAGTTTATAGACCGTCGATTAAAAATACTTTCCATATAGCAATTAATTGCAAAATGCTATAGAAATAGTACACATGTTAAACCTCTTTTATAAAAAATATTACGATAAAACCTTTTGGAACGAAACTCCTTTGAAACAAAAGCTAGGTATATTCAAAATAAAACAATATTCAAAAGAAGAATTATTTTTTTTCATAATTTAATATTTTGAAATAAGTATTTTCGAAACACAATAGAATGGGATTTAGATCGTAGGGTAGAACCTATATCGTAAATTCTAGAAAATTAGGAATAATAATAAGGAAAGCATCATAATAAAAAATTCAAATACATCTCCCTTCTTCAAACTAGTTTCTCTATAAAAACAAATTTCAATAAATTCTCAAAGAAATAATAAACATACTAAATATTCTCTCAAATAAAGTTTCCAAAAGAAAATACAAAATGGTTTCAAATAAAAGAATTTCAAATACATATCTTCAAACTAAGTACTTTCGAAGTAAACACAATATAGAAACAAGTTTAAACATGAAACATAAAAGAAATAGAAATAGAAAAGAAGAAAGAAGAAAAGAAAGAAGAAAGACATAAATCACAAATTCCCCAAACAAAGATATAAAATACGAAACCTGAAATCAAACTAAAATCCCGCCTTTTGAGGAAAGGCCCCTCGCCAGGGTTGAGATCAACCTCGGAAGGCTTAAAATTTCATTCTTTAGTGGTTATTGATATTACCCTAGAAATGTTCAAAGACGTTAGATTCTCATCGGGTGGCCCCCCTGCCCGAGAACTCTAAAATTCTCTAACTCTTGCAAGGAAAATAGAAAAGGTGAAAAGAACAAAGGAATTACCAAATTCCCCAAGTAAAGAAATGATAGAGATATAAAAGTCAAAACACGAAGCCCGAAGTTATACAAAAAACCTCTTCATATGAGGAAAAGTCCCTCACCGGGGTTGAGATCGACCTTGGAAGGCTTAAAAGTTCATTCTCTAGTGGTCATTGATATTACCCTAGAAATATTCAAAGAAAAACATTGGATTCACATAATGTGGCCTCTTTGCCCAAGAATCCCCAAATATCCAACTCTCATAAGAAGGCTTCTTAGTGCCCCGTGAGTTGTGAATTTTCATCTCTCTAGACTGAGCTATGTGCAATATGTTCAGATTTGAGAAATACAATTCCTATACGAAGGCCTCCCGTTGCCCCAGGAATTGAAATATATCTCGTGTTCCAATAAGAAGGCCTCCCGTTGCCCCAGGAACCGACTCTCATAAGAAGGCCTCCCGTTGCCCCGAGAGTCGAGAGACTTATCTCCCTTAGATTGAGCTGTGCGCAATATATCTAGGGTCGAGAATATTGTTCCCATACGAAGGCCATCCGTTGCCCCGGGAACCAACTTTCACAAGAAGGCCATCCGTTGCCCCGAAAGTTGAAATATTTTGATCGTCTTATGTTCCTATAAGAAGGCCTTCCGTTGCCCCAGGAACCAACTCTCACAAGAAGGCCTCCCGTTGCCCCGAGAGTTAAAAGAGTTATCTCCCTTGGACTGAGCTGTGTGCGATATGTCTGAGTTTGAGAATATTTTCCCACAAGAAGGCCATCCGTTGCCCCGGGAACCAACCTTCACAAGCAGGCCATCCATTGCACCGAAGGTTGTCAAAATCCTATCCTCACAAGAAGGCCATCCGTTGCCCCGAGGACTACAAAACTTCGTTCCTACAAGAAGGCTGACTGTCGCCCCAGGAACCTATTCTCATAAGAAGGCCTTCCGTTGCCCCGAGAATTATCAAATGACTCTGGGACAAAATATATCTTTATAACAACTCCAAAACGACAAAACGAAACGACTCCAAAACGATAAACGAAGTAACTTTAGCATTGTCTCCTCGATTGAGTCCCGTCAATTAGGTCTGGTACCGTCAATCGAGCCCAACCTAAGCCATTTTACGACTTTATTCCTAGCATACTTCTTTTAGCCCTTTAATCAAAGGTTTTCGTGGTTCGTCCCGATGTAATTAACAATGGGGGCTTGCGCCCATTGGAAAGTTGGACCCATACACAAATAATAAACCTTCACAGAGGCGATTTCTCGCTAATGTCCCTTGTTGTCAAGAGGCATTTCTGCGCTAGAATTCGGTTCCGTGAAGGGTGAATCTCGTGGGGTGTTTCTCTCCCGTTGAAACACGTTGTTCAGCGAGAATGATGAAAAATCTCACACAGATTCTCTGGCACGCCCGGTGGGACATCTTTCACCTTTCATCTTTAGGGCTAGTCAAAATCTTTTCTTTTTAGGAAGTAGTCGTAATAGAATTAAAATTTGAAATGCTTTATAAAGCCACCGTGCTGTGCACAGATTCTCTGGCACGCCCGGTGGGACATCTTTCACCTTTCATCTTTAGGGCTAGTCAAAATCTTTGTAGGAAAAGTCGTCATAAAAATGAAATATGAAAATAAATAAATAGTTCGAGATACTTGAAAGACAATGCTAACGATAACGTGTGGAGTTATTTCTATTGTAGGAAATGGCGTTCACTACCACAACCGTTGATATGTCCAAACCCGAAGGAATGTTCAGGATTGGAGGTGTCCCAATTTGCTATTCCCACGAGTTCATGTGGGGCAATATGCCCTATGGGTTCTCGTATGTTCCAATTGTTCAAGTTAAAGATGGGAGCTACCAATTTGCTCATGTCGTGGAGGTGCCGCGAGATGAACCACAAGTGGAAATGGTGCAAGAAAAAGAAAGAGAGACTTCCAAGGTCATGGAAGTCCCAACAATAGAAGGGAATGAAGAATGGGCTCTTGTGCCCCGCAAGCGAGCCCGTGAGGTTGTCACTTCGCCCAAAAGACGCAACACTCCACCACAAAGAACCTTGGTGAGGAAAGTGTATAAGCATGCACCAAGTGACGGGAGAACCATTGGAAAAGTCCGTAGGGCATATCAAAAGGAGTTGGAGGTAAGGCCATTGATACCAGTGAGCAATCCCTTTGCACCTCTCCGTCTAGTGAAAAAGAATTCTCCTAAGGCACAACTCAAGACATTGGAAGAATTCCCAATGGAGTATCAAGAGAAATTTCGGGGAAGGAGCCCCAAAACGAGACCCTCAATCAAGGATCGGCTTGTGTTTCCTCGAACACCGGTCCATGAGCGTCTCGGGTCAAAGAAGAACAAGGAGAGGGACACCACTCCCGTCAAAGAGCGTTTGGGCCCAAAAGTGGAAAGTAAAAATAATACCCCAGTCAAGGAAAGATTGGGGCAAGTGAAAAAGAATCAAGTGATAAAAAAGATGTGGATACCAAAGGAGAAATCGACACTCAGGGTGGAGGTTGATAATCAGGAACCTTTGAGTAAGAAGAAATGCACGGTGTGGCGTGAGAAAATGCCCGTCATACACGCAAGGGTCAACATGATAGAAGTTGATGAAAAGTATGAGATGCATGCTTTTGTGCACATGGTGGGTGTTGGAGATGGAAATGCATCCACTTCGGACCCTCATGATAAAAAGAAAAAGAAAGAGGATGCTTCCTCGAGTCGCGACGAGCATCATGATGAACATGAAAGAGAGAAAGATGATGAATATGAAGTAGACGGTGATGGCCGCTGGGATCAAGGTGAAACTCACCATCTGAAAAGCGTGATAGAAAGGAATGAAAAGGAGATTGAGAAAATGAGGAAAGACAAAGAGAAAAGTAGAAAAATGATAAGGAAAGTGATCAAGTTCCTTGGAGATAAGAACTTATTGGAGGATTTTGATGATTTGGGAAGTTCCTCCTCTGAAGAAGAAAGGCCCAAAGAATGGGTCCCAAAAGATGAAAAAAGAAAAGATAAATATGAGTCTTCTGATGAAGAAGAAAAGAAGTTAAGAAGAAAGGCATCAAAAGAAGGAAGAAAGAGTCGAGGCCGCTATGAGTCGTCTGACGAAGAAGATGATAGGCATAAAAGGCGGTCCTCCAAAGAAAGGAAAGACAAGAATAAGCGTGCTCCTCATGAAGGCGAGGCACATGGGGCAAATTCCCGAGTTGGCATGGATGCGAGTGAGGTAACAAAACAAACCATCCAAGAAATGATAAATCAACAATTGCAAGCGGCCGGGGCAAGTCAATTGTTCCCTGTAAAGAAGAAGTGTGGTAGACCATACCCAAAACGATACGAGTTGGTGCCATATCCCACAGGTTATCAGGTACCTAAATTTAACCTCTTTGATGGCACGGGGAAGAAGGATGTTACCCCCGATCAACACTTGATCCAATTTAGAAATGCTTGTGGTAACACATTTCATGATGAGGTGTTATTGTTGAGACAATTCCCGCAAAGCTTGACTGGGTCAGCTTTTGAATGGTACCTATCTCTTGAGAATGACTCCATAAGCACATGGGAAGAAATGGAAAATGCCTTTCGTTCAAAGTTTGCAATGGTTACCTACAAGGCTACCATGGCCGATTTGGCAAATGAGAAACCTCAAAAGGGAGAATCAGCCTTGGAATACATTAACAGATGGAGGAATATGAACATCAAGTGTACAACCCAAGTGCCAGAAAGGGAGGCAGTGGATTTTCTGCTTCGCAATTTAGATGATTGGCTCAAACGGGCTCTCTTGGCAAGTGATGTGAATTCATACGAGAGTTTGATCTCTCGGGTGGCAAGGCTTACACACATGGGACCACCAAGAAATTACCAAAACAACAATACTAACAATGCCAACAACAACAATGCTCCGCGAGGAAAAGGGGCTGGCCCACTTAAGATTGAGGGAGCATTCGAGGCCTCTACAAGTCAAGGTGGTGGTTTTCGAGGTAGGGGCAGTAACAATAATGGAGGTAACCATCCTGCCGCCACTCTAGCTGAAAGAATGAGTCGACCATACTCATTTAAGAAAGAAAAGACAGCGGCCTTGTTGGAACAAGTGTTAGAAGGGAAAGCACTTGAGTTACCACCTCCCAAAAGACCCGGAGAACAACATAAGACAAGTGATCCCAAATATTGTGCTTACCATCGCATGCTGGGGCATCCCGTGAGCGATTGCTATGTGTTCAAGAACATCATTGAGAAAATGATAAGGGAGGGTGACTTGATTCTTCCCGAACAATTCAAACAAGAGCCAGCACCACATGCGCAAGCCAATGTGGTAGCAAAACGAAGAAATGATGATGCGGAGTGTAATGTGATTATAATCCGATGTGAGGAGTCCAAGGAAGTTGACAATTGTGTGTCAAAGACCATGGAATCAAATGAAAATCAAAAGAAAAAGCAAGATGATGTAAAGAAAGAAAAAGAAAAAGAAAATAAAAAAGAAAATAAGAAAGAAAATAAGAAAGAAAAAGAAAAAGAAAAAGAAAGTGGAAAAGAAAGTGAAACAAAGAAAGAAAATGAGAAAGAGGAAGATTCCGTGGTCTACTATTATGACACAGATGAAGAAGATGAAGTGCTCTATGAAGGACTCTTCGCTAAGGGCATGTTTGAGGATAAGGAATGTCATGCAAATTTGCGCTCGGGTACTTACATTCCTGAAAGGCAACCACCGAAAGAAAATGAAAAGGTTGAGAAGGCCAAAGGAAAAGGGCGAGATATGAACGATGAATCTGGCCCGAGTCATAAAGCAAAAGAGACCGTGGGGGAATATAATATTTTGGCCCATTTGAGACGCACCCCGGCCTTGATAAGCGTGTTCGAGGCGCTTATGATGTCTCAAGAATTGAGAGACATAATGATGGAAGTGCTCAAAAATCCGGAGAAATACCAAGCTTATATGGCCGAAAAGTGCATGACAGAAGTGCTCTATGTGGATCCACAAGAGCAAATCACATTCACGGGGCAAGACATGGCATTTGGCACGGCCGAGCACAACAAACCTCTTTACATCACCGGTAAAACTAATGGGAGCCAACTTGATAGAATGTTGGTAGATCCAGGATCATCCATCAACATCCTCCCTTTGAAATCGCTGAATTACTTGGCATTAGCCGGAAGGGCTCTTGCAAAAGAGAATATCTACATTCATGGGTTCAATCAGAAAGCGGAACAAGCGCTTGGGGCAATTACACTCCCGATGAAGTTCGGCGAGCTTCAAACATTGGTAAAGTTTTATGTTATAGATGCCGATACTTCTTATCGGGCTCTATTGGGACGGCCGTGGCTGCATGAAAATCATCTGGTGCCATCTACACTTCACCAATGTGTTAAATATGTTCACGGTGGAGTGCAAAAGACAATTAAGGGTGATATCCAATCTTACGGGGTACATGAAGTAGAATTGGAGGAAATGGAGCGATATTTCACCCCGGCCTCACAACGAAGCACGTCACCCCAAGCTCGATCACAAAGAAGGGAAGAAAATAAAAGTGACGAAGGAAGATGTATGATAAAGGAAAGAGTGCAAGTTGTAAAAGAAAGACTCAAGCCCACAAGTATGGTCAAGATGCCGCTTTACATAAGGGCAGATGATGATGATGAAGAAGAATGGAATCAAGAGTACAATTGTGATGTAACAAGTGAATCAGAAAGAGAGGATGATAAGCGGAGAGTTGTGATACGTGCATACGATTCAAGCTCAGATGAAGAAAGTGAGGATTCCATGATGATTGAACAGGTTCCGACTGGATATTTCAAAGACCTCACACCAAGAGAAGTGCATCAGGTTAGAGAATTGAAAACTTTCTATGTACCTCCTAAGGCAGAAAAGGTGCAAGGGAGAATAGTGATACACAAAGGGATTCTGTTTTACAAATCGGGGGATATAGATCCATCGGGTCAAAGACTAGACTTGAATGAATGGAAGAAGTGGTTAATTGAAGAAGATGATGATTATGAACAACTCGAAGTGGTAGGATATTATAATAAAGAGTTGATCCCCCTATTCCAAAAGACCCATTGCCTAGACCCAATCTCAAGGCGAAAAGCAAAGGCCTTTCAAGAACTATGGAATGGCAAGTCTCAAATGGTGGAAGGTCTAGATGGTAAAATAAAACGCACAAAAGGGTTGGGGTTCCAAACACCTCCTGAAGAGACATGGATGATACAAGTTGCGGAGTGTCATGTGATTGATATAGGAGAAGGAAACGATGAAGGAAATGAAGAATGTCAATTGGGGCATAGGGTTCAAGTCGAGGAAAGAATAGCACCCTCAAAAGATATGGCTATAGACGATTTGTCCTTAATAGAAGAAGTAAGGAGGAGATATCAAAGAGGTGTGTACTTCCAGCAAAAAGCGGGTCAAGAAATGGCTAAATTGTTCGTTGACAATGAGGCTTTGCGACATGAACTTAACATTAAAAAACATGAAGAAGAAAGAATTAAGCAAGAAAATGGGTTGCTGCGAAGTGAAATTATGAAGAAAGAGCGGGTGATAGCTTTGCTGCGTCGGGAGGTTGAAGAGACACAACAAGAGGCGTCTACTCTACAACAACAAAATGACAAATTTCAAAGAACGATAAAATCATTACAATTAAAGCTGAATGAGTTACAAAAAGAGAAGGAAGAGTGTGAAGATGGGGAGCTTGTGCCGCAAGAGTAAGGTGATTCTGAGATTGTGAGACTCAATATATCCAAAATTCCAAAACCTGCATCACATGAATAAAATCCAGACTTCTTGCTGTGAGACCTAATAAAACCCAAAATTAAACCGTTTTGATTCCTTTTGATTGTCCTATGACTAGAAGTTCAAAATTCTACAAAAAATTATTTTGAGTTGTTTTGATGAAACCCATAAAACAATGAAACAATAAAGTGGATGATACGACATGAATAAAGAGATGAATAAAACCTTAATAGGTTCTAAAACATATCATGAGAATAAAGTTGGCCAAAGCCCCAACAAAAGTTTCAAAACCCAAAACCATGAAGGGTTACCTAAATCCTAAAACCCTTATGCTCACTGCGTCAATGCCGTGTCAATGCGCCAACGCCGATTGAGAGACATTACAATGAGGGCATATACCTAATGAGAGGGTGAGAAAGAGAGGGTGAGGAAAAGGATGACTTGCCTTCATGGCTCCATAAGTTAATCCTTCCATAAAATTCCCAACTCCACAAAATCCATTAGCCAAATGTAGTTTTGATAGGAATTCGTGCTGAGGAGACCTGTGTGGTCCCCAAATGCACAAAGGTGAAACTTACCCCACGAATCCGCGGTCAATGAAGGGACTTTCGGGACCCCGAGAACGCGAAGCCGTGTCAAGGAGAGCCTTAGTGGTCCTCCAAGACACCTATGCCTAATGAAGAAAGCCTTTGTGGCATCTGAAGGCATCAAGGCACCGCCCGATGAAGCTATCTGAGGGCACCATTCCCCACTATCACCCCGTGTGTCACTTTTCGAGGCAACAAGAAAAGGATGAAAAGAAGAAATGTACAATAAGCAGATTCATCAGCAAGATAAGCAAAACACGATAAAACAGGACTGTATTCAAGCATAACATTTGAGAACAACATCTGAAATAGAAAAAGAAGAGAAGACAAGCCACTACAGTACCCGGTCCAGACAATTACCAACTCAAAACAGTTACAAACACAAAGCTCAAGAGTTATTTGATAAAACTCTCACGCAAAGACTCTAAACTAGCCTCGATCGCTACCAGGTGATGATAAGCTCTATCCACCTTGGACTTAATCTCCTGCCTCAAAACTCGCGCTTCGAGGATAGCAGCCTCATACTTTTGAGAGGTCTTATTGCAATATGATAAGGCTTGAGAAACACGGCGGGTAACTCTGGCCTCTTCCTTATAAGAGATATCTACCTCATGTTGAGCATAAGCTACGGCCATGGGATCCATGAGATTCACCTTCAGAGCAACAAATTGAGAATCAAGGGAGGTGATCTCTGAGCCCAGGGTACACTGCTCGGCAAGAAGCTCACTATATTCCTTAGCGGCTTTGAGCCTCTCTGAATCCCAGTGCAGTTGGCGGGCTATGAGTGGGGCAAATTGATCTTTGGTAGCCTCAGGAGTCAGAGAAGTAAGTAAGGCTAGGCAAGGTGAGATATGTTGGTCTTTCAAAAGAGCAAAAGAAGGAGAGACAAGGGTATCCATAGGGAGAGTATCAAACCAGGAAGGATCGAAAGGAGGAAACCAGACCGGAGTATGCATTCCCACTTCCCAAATGGCTTGAATAAGTCCTTGGAGTCTAGCGAGGGTAATATCAGAGTCATGGCCAGCTTCCTTGAGTATCTCCTCAGCAGTCAAAGAATTCTCCTTATCCATCTCCATTGACATGATGTCTAAAAAATAAGAACAACCTAAGATACGTGAATAAGAAGGGTTTGAAGTAATAAAAAAGAAAGGAAAAAAAGGAGAGATGATACCTTCATTAATGACATTAGAAATCCAAGCATCAACCCCTTCGTTAGTGGGAGAAGTGTGGGGCACGGCTGAAGAAGGAGGAGTGAAATGACCCGCTGGGGTGAGAGGAACTTCGGTTTGCATTACGGTCGTTAGAGGAGAGGCAAAACAGTCCGGTATGGTGGCCCGAGGAACACCAAAAAGAGAAGCGACAAAAGGGGAAATGAGGCCTGCTCCAGGTGTGGCGGGAACATCCTCCTGAGGGATGAAAGTCATAGGGGTCGAAGGAGGGCCTCCAGAAGGATGAATCAAGGGCGGTGAACAATTATGGAGAAGTGGCTGTAGTGGAGGAGACTTAGCGGGGACTGAGCGCATAGGGGAGGTCCCTATGAGGGAAGAAGAAATCTGAACAGGAGGCTTGAGAGGCGAGAGACCCTCACCAACAGGAGGCACTGAAAATTAAAAGATCATATAGAGACACAAAGAAATGAAAAGGAAGGAAAATGAAAATTAAATCAAGAGAAGAAGAAGAAGGAAGGAGGAGATACCTGCCAAAGAACGAACCACCACTCTAGAGAGGGTAGGATCACTGGGGGATTCCTCATTTAAAGCTGACCCAAGAGAATCTGGGCTGATATCTAAAGGAAGGAACTCAAGTCAAAACCGTGATCCAATGAGAAAAGAAAGAGAAGCGTAAAAAAAAAAAAAGGAAGAGAAACATAAAGATAAACAGATAGAAAATAGAAGATTCATACCTAAAAGAACGCCGAATGAAGGATCACTCAAGATATCCCTCAATTGTTCAGGAGTGTGGGGAAAAATAGGCTCAAGACCATTTAGCCCACGAAAGCTCGATAAAGAACCCCCACAGGTGGTATCTTGTTGTCTCTTTCTCCCGGGAGTATACACAAGTCTCCTTATGGCATTTGGATGATAACTGTGATAAGCATCTAACATGCCTAAGAACCAACGGTGAAATTGCACGGCTATCATGCTCACCCTAGAGACACAAGGCAGCCAAAAGGAAGAATTTGTACCCAATTGAAGGAATGTCTTCCAAAGAAGGGCATGAAGAGCAAGATCGGCTTCTGTTTCTCTTAACTTGGGAAGAGTGAGACGAGGGATGAACTGGTCAAAACCAAACTGATGAGCGGCCATAGAAGGGTAATACGGCTCGGCTAGAAGACGTTGTCCTCTACGATAAGGTATCCAACCTTCCCTGAGACTAATGAAGAGTATAGCAACATGAGGTTGATGAAGCAAAGGATAAGAACCAGTAGAGTCAATAGGAGAATCCTCCAAGACCCAATATGTCTCAGTGGCAGGAAATCCTCGACGAAATACCCGAGAGGTAATAACTGCTGCGGCGCGGCTACGGGTAAACAAACCATGCATCCTGGCTAAGTCCCGGGTACCAGACCTCCCTGTCTGGGCTAGATCGGAAAGCCGTGGTAATTCCTCTCTCAAACCACGAGGGAGGAAGGGAGAAGTAAAAGAACATGGCCAATAAGCACGAATCCAGCCAAAAAGGAAATGGAAAGGCACAACCGCTGGGATCCGAGACGGAACAGTAGAAATGGCCACCTCACGTAAGGAATGGAATAAGTTGGCCAAGGCTGGACCTGCAACTCCTATAGTTTCCCCTTTTGCCATAAGACCAGCCATAATAAAGACGTCCGGTCTAATCTCATCAATAGGATCGGCAGGGAAAACAAAATAACACAACCACCATGCGATAAAACCCGCCAGGACAGTGTCATCGTCCAGAAGCGGTTTAGAAGTCAACCAATTAAGAGGAGGAATGGGCCCTTCATATCGGACAGACTCTTTGCCTATACTTAAAGGGTCAAAAGGAGTAAACCAGTGATCACGGTCACGAGTACCTACAGCATCTGTGAAATAGTGCATCCATTGATCTAAAGAAACACCCTCATTCCCCTTACACTTACCCCTCCTCGCACGTCGGGTACGAATCTCATCAAAAATGTCATACAAATTGCGAACGGAAGAGGGATAGTTGGGAAGGCCAGGGGCAGCATGGCCGAACAAATCTGAGTCCCTTGGAGAGAACTCTTCATACGGTCGCCCAAAGAGAGGCAAACCTGTTAGTTCACAGAATTCGTGAATGAGAATTGTCATGAAACGATCTTCAACAGCTAGGACATTATGAGAATGATCCCAATTGCTCATAAAAGCACTGAAGAGAGGACCATCATGAGGATAGGAAAAAAGGGCAAGAACCACTGGATCATAGACCTGGATAGAGTGAAGACGTTCCCCGAAGCGCTTGAGACAGAATTGGATCCAAAAGCGTTGTTTTTTATCCCTGAGAGCGAAAGTGCCCTTGCATGAAAGAGAATTTGAGTCCCAAGGGGAAGTAGCCCCGGCTAATATGGAAACTCCAAGCAGGCTGAGAGAAAGATGAGTCCTATCTGAAGTAACGGGAGTTAAAACCCTTATGGTATAGTCCTCATAGCCATAACCCTTAGCTGGTTTCTTTAACACGGCCTTACCAATACCTTCCTCATCCTCGTTATCATCAGCCTCAATCCTCCTATAAGGAAAGTTTGCATAAGTGGTGGCCTCACACTCATCAAACAAAGTTGGTTGATGGGGTAGCAAGGAAGAAGATGAGTCACAAACTAGGAAAGGGGTGGGGTCACTCCTAGGGAGCCGCCCGTCGGAAAAATCACGACCCTTCAACATTTGGGCCCGTAGGTCGAACAACTCTTGCTCACTGGCGCCCCTGTCGCGGGCCTTGGCTAATTGGTAATCAATGACTGAGTTTTTCGGCTCATATAATTTCATGTCTGGGGTGCGGACCCAAGAAGCCATCCTGAAACAAGGGAAATCATCAACATGATAAATAAAAGGAAAATGTATCGAAAATTACAAAATGTCACTTGAATGGATTGCTCAACAGTCCTCAGGTTTCGCAATACATTCAAGTGAGGGGCATTTGTTTGACCCATAAAAATCATCACAAGTGCAATGAGTATCCCAAAATTCTGGCAAAAATTCGGCAGAGTTTCCCCTGTACGGGAGGGATTTTCCAAATTTTCTGAACATAAATGGACTCAATCTGAGTGGGCAGAGCCCTACCCGATTAAGCCCAAGCCACATAAAGCAGAAGGTAGAACCCTCGCTTAATTGGTCACACAAAACATGCATACGTCACAAGCAAGAGTATAAGAGAAAGAGACAAGCCAAAGCTCCATCGTGTTCAAATAAAATTCATTTCATACACGAGTACATGGATACAAATACAACACATCTCCAAATACATCTCAACACAACCACATTTCAACTATTCAAAGAGGAAGAAGAGAAACAGGGGAGGCAACTCTCAAGGTTACCTTCAAATGGCCCAACAAAGCTTCAAGGGAAACACCAAATGGATCACCGAAGACCTGCAAAATCACATGAAAAAGGGGGTTAACTTCATGTATAATATGATAGAGGGTGACTCAAGCTTTGTAATGATATATAATTTGCGCAATTTGGATAAAAAGGAAAGAATTGCGCGTAATTAAGGGCTAGTAATTCACAAATGGTGCATAAATCAAATTAAATCCGACTATAGCTCAATGGTCCACCATAAATCCGTACACCGGTGGGTTTTACCGATCAGACTCATCAGAGCCGTCTGATCAAAGATGGAGGGATGGATTTGAGGCACTAAGGGACAAAATACGGAAGTACAAACAGGGAGAATGTGGATCGTCGGATCGGGATCGTACAGACGAAGTGGGGACCAATCGGGTGGGCTTCATTGCAGAGGATCCGAACCAGTCACCGACCCCTTCGCCTCATCCATCCTTCCTCTCCTTCATCTCTCTCGACGAGATCGACACAGAACAAAAAAATGGAGCGATGGAGAGAAAGAAAGAAAATGGAGAGAAAATGGGAAAATCACCTGAGAAAAGAGGTGATAGCCGTGCGCTATGCCTCGTTGCCCACTCTCAGCTCTGTCTTCGCCAACTCTGAAAACCCTAGATCTCCAATCGAGTCTAGAAGGAGAAGAAATTGAGTGAGGCCAAGAGAGAGAAGCGGCGTTGGTTGCTCCCAGCCGCTCGATTCGGCTTGAAGATCTGCGAGACCAGATGGACGGTTTGAGATCGATCGGAATTTCAAACGAAAGAGGACAAAAATGGCGGAAGGGAAAGGGGCCTGACAGCGGGTCCCACGAGTCAGTGAAACCAAAGTAGAGGGAGAACAAGGCCGCTGATACAGTAATTGTGGCCGCCAGTTTGTATGGGCTGGAAAGAAGAGGCCGACGATGGGCTACCAAATGTCACAACTTAGCTAGATCTACTAATCCGATGACAGTGAGCCCGCTGAAGTGGCGCTGGGCCAGTCAACAAGAGTCAAGGCAGTCAACAGCGACGTCCCCAGAAGCTTCGATAGTTGCACTTTGGCCGGTCAAACCCAGTCAACAGGAGGGGAGGCAGTTAGCGACAGCTGTCACTTCGTCTCCACGCAGAGGTACACTCTCCGATTGCTTATAAATAGAGGGAAATAGGCACTTAGGGAGAGAGCTTGGTGAGTTCAAGAAAATTAGGAATAAAGCATGTGTTGCTTAGCTTAGAAAATAGACAGAGAGAGAAAGAGAGAGCGCCATTGTTGGCTGGAGAGATAGCTTGCGTGTATAAGAAGAAGAAGGAAATTAGGAAGGAGGAATCAGATCAGAGAGTGCGTAATAAAGAAGAAAAGGTAGAATCTTTGTAATTGAATCGGATTTGTGAATGGAATTTGATGCATTTTGTTTAAATTCCTTGTTTCTTGTTCCTCTTGGCTGAGCTTGAATACAACTCAGCCCTCTCTTCTTCAATTAGTTAAATTCTTGATCTTCTCTAAGCGTCTGGTGTCTTTCTTTCTGGTTTTGTTTTGAATTGTTGCTCCAAGTTGAATACAGCTTGTTGAGCCTTTTTCTAATATGATCTTGATCTCTGATTGACTACAATCAGTAGATCCTTCTCTCTTGTGAATAATGCTCAGAGTTGACTACAACTCTTTGAGCCCTTCGTGGAAGTGTAGATAGCAAGCTGACTACAGCTTGTATATCTTCCTTCTTGCCAAGAATCAATATTTGAGCTGAATACAGCTCAGATGGGGTCCTAATGCCAAAATTTCCTCTCCAAAGATTAGCATAATAATGTCGATCTGAATATACATGCATGGAGAAACAAGTTTGTTAAAGTTTAGGCATGATTCATATACTTTCTTAGATGATTTCTTCAAAGTATGGGCAATCTTGTTTGCTCTGGAGTGATATTGATTTTATATATTGAACTGTGCATGTTGCTAATTATAATGAACCTTGATGATAAAATGCTTATAAAATGCTTACTGTACATGAATTTGAGGTGAAGGTATACTGCTTCTTCTTTTAATTTCTTGCACCACGTTGATTACAACATAGAGTGTCATCCCACAATGGTTTAGAGGCTGAGCTGATTATAGTTCATGCATCTCTTCCTTTGTCAGAACTGATATTGAGTTGACTACAGTTCATGTAGGATCCTAATGCCCAAATTCTTTCTTTATAGCTCAGTAAAATGTTATGGATTGACAATATGCAGAATATTATTTATCGAACAGTTAATTTGAGGCATTGTAATACTTGTCCAACTAAGTCATTAGGGCTCATTATAAAGTTTACTGTTCATGTTGTATGTCACTAGGGAGGCCTTTATGCTTTCTTGCACATAAAATTCTGTACACAAGTGAACTGTACTGTCTCTTGTACTTGTCAGAATGGTTGAAGTTCAAATCATGTTAATGTATTACTAATTCAGGTTTAGATAAGTTAATTGTATGGTTCTTGTACCTTCGTGCGTATCAGCTTGTATAAAACCTACTACATAACTAAATGCCTTGCTATTTCTGATGTGAAGAACTCCCTATATTGCTTCTAAATGTGTAGTCTGAGTAATCATTCTTTTGGTACTTGAAATATAATAAATTGTAGGGTCTGAATTGCAAAAAAAATAGTGACGTTAGTCATGTTACTTGCTTTTTTTTTTATCACAAATATCTACTTTCACTAAAAATAATTCTCTGTTTTGAATAATTCTCTGTTTTGAAAAGATGTTTCACATGTTTGGAAATTGATTTTATCTACTGATGCTTTTAATTGCTGTTACATGTTGCTCCCATGCACTTACCACCGTAAAGGACCTTAGGTTCATCAGATAGCTTAAATAAGAAATTATAAGTAACTTTGTTTTAGATTTTATGAAAAGAAGAACATGTTAAATGCCAGGGGTATTGTGGGAAACAGGAAGTTAATTACTGTACCATCTGCCTCTTACAATGATCATATATTGTTACATGGGGTTTACCTTGTATAAGACTTTTGTTGACCGGGCCAGGTTCCCAGAAAATATGATAAATAAAGAATTTAGAGTCTAATAAGTAGAAATGTCATTGTTCTTTATAAAATTAGTTTCTTCATTAATTTCGAGTATTTCTTTTAATCTGTGATAATTAACGAGAACACAAGGTCTGAGATAAAAAAAGGGGGGTTATTGGACCGGGTAAACATGTAAAACTGTAATCAATAGAGAATCAATGATTCTCCCTTATTTTCATAATACTTCCTTCTATACTGACCCATTTTCTTTTATCTCATTCCAGGTGTTATTGAAGAATATAAAGGTTTTCTTTTCTCTGATTCAATTAGATATCGTTGAGTGTAATAATTCTGTCTAACCGAGAAATGATGTGTGGATTGATATTCATACGAATAGTTCTTTAGAAAATAACTAAATAAAATATACAAACAACCTAGTCATGATGCTCACGGGTATGGTTTTGTCTTTGATAATATGCTTGCCTAACAACGTTTGCTTGTTCGACTTGTATTTATAAATGAACTGATGTAATTTTGTTATGAGAATGATTAAACTACTGTTTATATATATGCAAACTAGCATACGGGTAGTATTCGTGATAACACCCCCCCAATACAGGTTAACTATAGTAATGCTAGTAAGTCTCATAGAACAACTAAAAAAAAAAGTGTGTTGTTTCCAATCTCTCATATACCGATTTTAATAGATTTGTATCAGCCTTGCAATTGGTAGAGTGATGTATATCAAAATGAATTAGATCAGCGATAAAACAAAAATAAAACATTGATGTATATGCGTTAAAGAAGTGTGGCCCAATATGAGGCCTACCGTCAAAGGAATAGCGACCCAAGCGTGTTGAGGAAACATAGACTCATGCGAGCTCATTACCGAAGAATATCGGCCCAAGTGAGAGAAATTAGGAAATCATTTCTGTCGCTACCGAATCAGATACAAAGTCAAAATGCCAAGTATGACACCACATCAGCTGCCACCTCGCACCACTATGCTAACGTGGACCAACCCGATGGCTCCAGATGAGTTCTAGCCTTTAGAAAATTTATTTTATTTTATAGAACCCCCCACACAAATATAAATAAAAAATAATATGATATGAAATAGGTAAATAAACTAATATCCTAGGATAGTTTATAGACCGTCGATTAAAAATACTTTCCATATAGCAATTAATTGCAAAATGCTATAGAAATAGTACACATGTTAAACCTCTTTTATAAAAAATATTACGATAAAACCTTTTGGAACGAAACTCCTTTGAAACAAAAGCTAGGTATATTCAAAATAAAACAATATTCAAAAGAAGAATTATTTTTTTTCATAATTTAATATTTTGAAATAAGTATTTTCGAAACACAATAGAATGGGATTTAGATCGTAGGGTAGAACCTATATCGTAAATTCTAGAAAATTAGGAATAATAATAAGGAAAGCATCATAATAAAAAATTCAAATACATCTCCCTTCTTCAAACTAGTTTCTCTATAAAAACAAATTTCAATAAATTCTCAAAGAAATAATAAACATACTAAATATTCTCTCAAATAAAGTTTCCAAAAGAAAATACAAAATGGTTTCAAATAAAAGAATTTCAAATACATATCTTCAAACTAAGTACTTTCGAAGTAAACACAATATAGAAACAAGTTTAAACATGAAACATAAAAGAAATAGAAATAGAAAAGAAGAAAGAAGAAAAGAAAGAAGAAAGACATAAATCACAAATTCCCCAAACAAAGATATAAAATACGAAACCTGAAATCAAACTAAAATCCCGCCTTTTGAGGAAAGGCCCCTCGCCAGGGTTGAGATCAACCTCGGAAGGCTTAAAATTTCATTCTCTAGTGGTTATTGATATTACCCTAGAAATGTTCAAAGACGTTAGATTCTCATCGGGTGGCCCCCCTGCCCGAGAACTCTAAAATTCTCTAACTCTTGCAAGGAAAATAGAAAAGGTGAAAAGAACAAAGGAATTACCAAATTCCCCAAGTAAAGAAATGATAGAGATATAAAAGTCAAAACACGAAGCCCGAAGTTATACAAAAAACCTCTTCATATGAGGAAAAGTCCCTCACCGGGGTTGAGATCGACCTTGGAAGGCTTAAAAGTTCATTCTCTAGTGGTCATTGATATTACCCTAGAAATATTCAAAGAAAAACATTGGATTCACATAATGTGGCCTCTTTGCCCAAGAATCCCCAAATATCCAACTCTCATAAGAAGGCTTCTTAGTGCCCCGTGAGTTGTGAATTTTCATCTCTCTAGACTGAGCTATGTGCAATATGTTCAGATTTGAGAAATACAATTCCTATACGAAGGCCTCCCGTTGCCCCAGGAATTGAAATATATCTCGTGTTCCAATAAGAAGGCCTCCCGTTGCCCCAGGAACCGACTCTCATAAGAAGGCCTCCCGTTGCCCCGAGAGTCGAGAGACTTATCTCCCTTAGATTGAGCTGTGCGCAATATATCTAGGGTCGAGAATATTGTTCCCATACGAAGGCCATCCGTTGCCCCGGGAACCAACTTTCACAAGAAGGCCATCCGTTGCCCCGAAAGTTGAAATATTTTGATCGTCTTATGTTCCTATAAGAAGGCCTCCCGTTGCCCCGAGAGTTAAAAGACTTATCTCCCTTGGACTGAGCTGTGTGCGATATGTCTGAGTTTGAGAATATTTTCCCACAAGAAGGCCATCCGTTGCCCCGGGAACCAACCTTCACAAGCAGGCCATCCATTGCACTGAAGGTTGTCAAAATCCTATCCTCACAAGAAGGCCATCCGTTGCCCTGAGGACTACAAAACTTCGTTCCTACAAGAAGGCTGACTGTCGCCCCAGGAACCTATTCTCATAAGAAGGCCTTCCGTTGCCCCGAGAATTATCAAATGACTCTGGGACAAAATATATCTTTATAACAACTCCAAAACGACAAAACGAAACGACTCCAAAACGATAAACGAAGTAACTTTAGCATTGTCTCCTCGATTGAGTCCCGTCAATTAGGTCTGGTACCGTCAATCGAGCCCGACCTAAGCCATTTTACGACTTTATTCCTAGCATACTTCTTTTAGCCCTTTAATCAAAGGTTTTCGTGGTTCGTCCCGATGTAATTAACAATGGGGGCTTGCGCCCATTGGAAAGTTGGACCCATACACAAATAATAAACCTTCACAGAGGCGATTTCTCGCTAATGTCCCTTGTTGTCAAGAGGCATTTCTGCGCTAGAATTCGGTTCCGTGAAGGGTGAATCTCGTGGGGTGTTTCTCTCCCGTTGAAACACGTTGTTCAGCGAGAATGACGAAAAATCTCACACAAGGTGATTTTTATAAAAATCAGCATCTATGGGTAGTTTATAAGGTTTCTGAAGCTGTAAACATTTGAATATTTTGTCTGTTGCACATATTTGGAAGTGAGTGGTTTATTCATATGCATATAGGGTTTTATGAGGACATCTGATGCATTTTTCAAGGGTTAATATGAATAGAAATTGAACATGGTACATTCTGACCTTGTATATTGCATATTTTAGGATGAGTTGGGCTGTTAGAAGCATGGTACCAGTCTCTGGTACGGTATGAAGCAATCTGGTACCTCTGTTGCGTGCCCAGGGATGAATCCGTAAGAAAAATGAAATTCTGAGGGCTGAAGTGAATATTTTTTAGGGCATGTTTCTAACAGAGAAGGGTTTTATAAAAAGTTGTGGGCCTTGTAGTAATCTATGAGGGATATAATGAACTGGTGGGCTAAATTAGAAAATTGAGGGTTTATCGGATTCTATTGAGCTGCTGTCGGACCCGTTTTGGCTGTCTGGCTTGGTTGTGTTGCGCTGAAATTAAATTGTGGCTGGGCTTTGTTTGTTGGGCTTGCGTTGAAATCCTGTGGGCTACTATCTTTGTTTCTGTTGGCTTTATGCTTTGGCGCTGGAATTAACTTGTGGGCTGAAAGAAAAATAAATTAAGAGCTGGGCTAATTTCTGTGTGGGCTAAAAATGAATTAAGGAATTAGTGAGCTAATTTTTGTAGCCTTTTGTAATTAACTTAGCTTTTAGATTATAACAAAGCTAATGACGGATCTGTTGAGCTTGATAATCAGTTAGGCTAAATGACTTGGAAACAATGTAATTAGCCTAACATTCGGTTGACGGATTTTAGGAAAATGATGATTCTGAGTCTGATCTTTATAAAGAACGGATACTGTGGCAATTAATTCAGACTTTCTGATCTCGCAAAATAAATAAATAAATTTCTGATTTATATTTTCTATTTGATATTTCTGATGTGTTTCATTGAGTTTAAACGTTTCCTAATTTTCTGTTTACTATTTCTGATTTCTGATTTCTGACTCTGATTCTGATTTCGATATTAGGAAACGTAATTAAATATTGTTTCTGATGATTGGAGAAGTAACTAAATATAATTAACTAAATTTCATCACACAATAAATAACTATGGGACTTGGAACCAAATTGAACAGTCTAGTTACCGTTACATTACCAGAGTTTGTTAATTACAGTTTACCGTCAGATTAAAGGAACCCGTTAAACAAATATTAACGGTTCTTGATCTGTGAATTGAAAACAAGAACGGATTCGGAGCGAGCGGATAACGACTGAAGGTGCGGATACGCGGTTTCTTTGTTAGAACACGAATTTCGGTATTTTTAAATTTATGCATAGCATGTTGATCAATCATTGGAAGTGCATTCTCTTTGTACATATAGACAATAGAAGCCCTGAATAAATACACTGCATGTTGAATTAAACTGTCCGTTTTGACCAATTAAATATAATAAGTCTGACATTGACATCCGTTTGTTAATTGATTTGGACCGTCAGACTTACCAAAAGGACTGGAATGGTTTCCGTAAACTGACTTGATCGCATGATCTTCTTTTGTGATAGAAGAATCAAACTCGAATTAAATCGGACCATTCTTATTCAGTCTGCATAGCATAACAATAAAATGAATTGTGGCACTCACCGGAGTGGGACTGATCTACCTACCCGGCCGGAATTATTAGCGCTTTTAATTACAGGATTTCCCTCTGAGGATCTGTACCTGGGGTTGGACCTAGGTGTGGGAAGGATTCTTTCTGATTCTGAATCTGACAGGCCGTGAAGAACCTGAGTGTATTGAACCACTGATAGTTATGCTTTTGAATATGTTGCATATTGGCATATTGAAAAATGTCTAAAATTGGACCGTTTTGCCTGATGCTTACGGTACTGGAATTCATTTGGATTTCAAAATATTTTTCGGTATAATCTTGAAAAATGATTTGTGTTCATTTAATCAAAAGGTTATCTGCAATACGAAACCTTTGTGAAAGAATTTATGTGCATTAAGAAAACTGAACTCTCAAAAGAATTTAAATAAAAAGGTATTAATTCCGTTACTAGTTCGTACCAAGATCCGCGTACTGGAACTAAAACCCGCAGTGAGATTTATTCTCATCTGTGTATTTGTTTTGCATGTATTCCTCAACGGTTGGGGGTTCCAGGTGAGTGAGAGATGGAGAGATCTAAATCTTTAGAAACCGAAGGATGCTTCCGACTGAAAGACAAGATTCCCAGCTTAAAATGTACTGCTACGATTCTGCGCATTTGAAACCAGGTAATTTAATTTATCCGTTAGTTGTGCATTCCTTGGGCCAAAATCAAGAAAATGGAATACAAAATGAAAAAAAAAATTACACTATCTGTCTGTAGCCTTACGGGAACGACTCGTCGCTCTCGTGGCGGAAGGGATGTCACGTCCGGTCGGTCGGGGTGTGACAACTGGGCACATGAAGAGACCTTTCCCTTACCTAACATATCAGGTGGCATGAGGAAATTCCATATTCTAATAGCGCTACCGAACTGGCCGAAATCGGTGGCCGACCGACTCCGGAGAGTGATATTGACTTCTATGTCATGTTTCCTGGATTATCAGGCAAGATTATCTTGATTTGACAAGGATTCGGATTATTTCCATAAAAAGGTCTTGCAAAGCTTGCCCAGTTGTAGTGGCTTTTTCGTCATTTCTCGAAGAACGATTGGGTTTCCTCAAGAACGAGAATAAGTCTTAGATTCACCCCTCACGAGCTTGGGTTCAGGTATTAATGTCTCTTAACGACCAGAGAACATAGACTAGAATCCATTCTCATGAGGGTTTATTAATTTGTGGATCATTTCTTTTTAATAGGCGCAGGCCCCTATTGTTAATTATCCCGTGGTTTCCCAGGAGAACCTCTGATTAAGAGATTCGAGAAATTAAATGTAGTAGGCTAGAGAAGTCATTGTTTAAATGATTTTGGTATTTAACAAGAAGTTTATTTCTCTTTGGCTTAAACAAGATTTAATTGAGGCAGCAGACCTAATTGACGGGGGCACAATTGAAAATATCGGAGATTTATCTCTTTTGGTCTAAACCAGACTCAATTAGTGGCACCAAACTTAATTGACGGGACACAATTGAGGGTATAAGTGATTTATCTCTTTTGGGCTTAGATCGGACTCAATTGGTGGTACCAGACTTAATTGACAGGACACAATTGAGAAAGTCTAAGTATGTCTGAAACCATCTAAGAATGTCTAAAACTATTTATCCGAAATATCTAACAAGATTTAAACTAAAACCATCCAAAACTATTTATTTGAAATTTTCTTTATTAGGGATTTTAAATTTTGATTTGATTTATGATTTGATTTTGATTGGAAGAGAAATTTTACAACTCTTGGGGCCTTTGATGGCCTTCTTGTAAGAGTTGGTTCCCGAGACCATGGCAGGTCTTCTTGTAGGAACAGAGTTTATAACTCTCGGGACCCTTCACGGTCTTCTTGTGAGAGTTAGTTCCTGTGACCATGACAGGTCTTCTTGTTGGAACAGAGTTTATAACTCTCGGGATCCTTCACGGTCTTCTTGTGAGAGTTAGTTCCTGGGACCATGACAGGTCTTCTTGTAGGAACGATCCTCAATCTCAAAGGAATTGCTTACAATTCAATCTGAGAGAGGTAAAATCTCTCAACTCTCGGGGCAACGGGAGGCCTTCTTTGGAGAATTGGTCCCTGGGACAACGGGAGGCCTTCTTGTAGGAACACGAGATACGAAACTTCACAACCTTCGGGGCCTTTCATGGCCTTCTTGTAAAGGTTGGTTCCCGGGGCAACGGATAGCTTTCTTGTGGGAGAAACTTGGTCTTGGATTTGATTTCTTTTACTTTGATTTGAATTTGATTTGAAGTTGACTTGATTTCATTTGGTTTGATTTATTTTGCTTTGGTTTGATTCAATTTGATTTGATTTAATTTTATTTAACTTGATTTAATTCAATTTTACTTAATTTAATTTGATTTATTTTGATTTGAAGATACTTTAAGCTTAATATCATTTATTTGTTATTTATTTATTGTTTATTTATTATTTATTATTTATTTGCACCTATTTATGATTTGTTCATTTATTATTTATTTATTTACTTATTTATTATTATTTATTTACTTATCATTAATCATTTTTATTTATTTATTGATTTGCTATTATTGTTTATTTATTTATTTATTATTTATTACCTAAGATTTATTTGTTATTTATAATTTATGATTTATGATTTATTATTTAATGATTATGATTTATTATTTTAAACAAAGGGAAAACTTCTAAATATTGTCAAATTAATTTTGATGTTGAATAAACTCGACAAGGGAACCATAAAATTACCTAGAAAATTTATTAAAGTATTTGGCCATTTTTCTAGAATTTATAAAATTGGATTTTCAATACAAAAATGCTTCAAAAATAAGAAACTATTTATTTTAACAAAATATCATATGGAAATAATATTGGATTTAGTTTATTTAGATTTCTAGAAATTTTTGGATACTTTATTTGGATATTTCTGAGATTCCTACTAATTTTGGTGAATTTTCAAAATTTTAGCAATTTATAAAACTCATTTTTATTAGAAAATACTTTGAAAATATAAAAGGAACAGATTTTGACATAATTTCATATCAAAATATCAGTAAATCTAGATTCTACAGATTTTTAGGATCTTATGGATATTTTATTTGAATTCTTCTGAGTTATATACTATTTTTAATTAATTTTTGTAATTTCTGCTGATTTGGAAAATTCCTACTGGGCCACGTGTGCGTTGACTGGGCCAGAGACGCTGACTCTGCTCTGGACTTCGTATAGCGAGTGGCGCGACCTGCCACACGAAAGTAGCCACAGAAGATCCCCTCAGACACGGGTTTGAACTCGTCTCCCTCCGCCAGCGATGGTAATTTTGCAGAAACACCCCTGGCTTTTCTCCGATCAAATTGTGGCGACTCCGACCACCGCAGCAGTCAAGATTAGGCGCGTTGGAATCGTGGTGGATAGTTGAAGAGTTTGGTGGACTTAATTCATTCTGAGGAAGCGCAAATCTCCTCGTGTCATCTGAGAATGCTCGATTGGCCATTAATGGCGTTCGAAACTTTTTGACCACATTCCTCTGCCAGTAAGAGGTTTCCTTCACTGGTGACAGTATATTGAAGATGAATAGAAGTTCAATTTAGTTTGTAGAGGCTTGGAAGGAGTTATCTGGACAGAGTTAGCTCGACCTCAAATTGAGGCTAAACTGACATAGATGATGGACCCTACAGGAGGCTCCTCTGATGCCAGAAACTGTTTTTATAGCTTTAATGATTCAATTTAGTTTAAAGCGTTTTAATTTGGCATGGGAAGCACAAGGGCAGGAAGAATTCGATTTTTGTATTTTTGATTCAATTTCAGTTCGTGTGTAAGTCGTTTTACAGCAAAAAGGGTTAATTGAATGCTCAAATTAAATCAAATTAAGCTTGTTTTAGACGCTCAAATCATTACAGAGAGTTAGAACAATTTATTTTACACTTTCCCTAATTTTCAGATTTTTCATTTCATGCAATTATGCCACTGTTTTGATGATTTTCACCTTCACTTGTTCAAATGCAGCAGTACTAGTTACAGAAACTTCATTAAAGCTAAGTACATGCTATTTAGGTATAGTTCCATGTAGACAGCACCTCAAATTTATGTCTTCTGTCCAGATTTGATATGTATATGCCTATGTAGTCTTTTGTTATGAGATAATAGCACAAAATACCTAAAGATCATGTCATATTATCCATTCACATACTGAATTTTCAGGTAATTTAATTAAAGAGAGGCTGATTGAGGTAACAACATAACCATTTTATTATATATATTTTTTTTGCGGTTTTTGCGCTTTTTTCTCTAAGACTTTGAACATGGATAGGCCAGAGCTAGGCTCTGGACCTCCGTGAGCCAGCGAAAGTCCACAATGTCTGGTGCATGAACCGAGCGTACGCGAAATTTGAGGCGGGACGACAGAATTCAAACCCAGCGCCTTACTCCCTTCCGTCGGATCCCCTGCAATGGTCTGTACGCGCCAATTTCCATGGATTTTTCTGGGATTTTCACTCAATTTCCATAAAATAATTAATTTATTTTGCTGCCACATGGAAATAAATTATTTGAGGGCCTTTCCAAGGGTATTTTTGGATGAAATTTTATGTGTGGGCTCAGAAAAATATAAGGGATTTTTTGGTTCAAATAGATTTGTGAAATTCTTTATGGATTTATTTTAAAAATTTTGTGGAATTTAGGAGTTTCTTTGAGAATTTTGGGGTTTCTGTAGATAATTTTTGGGTTTTAGAACCATGATAATTCATAATAATTCATGGGGGATTTTTTGGGCATTTTTTTTGGAATTTTTGGAGTTTGTTTGGTATTTTTCGTGGGTTTTTTGAGCTTTCTTGGATTTATTTGTCATAAAATAGGTTATTTAATTCATGTAATTTGGCATAATATATTTGGGTTAAACACCAGTTTCATAACAACTTGAACAAAGGAGATTAATTCAACATGAAGTCTTGAGTTGTAATATTTGTTCCTAATCTAAAATGATCAAGGGGTAATGCATCCAAAGGAATTAACAACATGCTATGCATTAAATAACATTATTAGGACCATAATTCTACAAAAATCCACGTATCCGCACCTGTATTCAGGTCTGGTCCGAGTCCTGCGTCAGTTGTCTCCCCTGTAAGGAGATTGAGAACCATTAAGACTCAATCTAAACGGTTATTTACTTATTCTAATTTGTAATTTCTTAGTTGACTAAGGTCCGGCTTATCTGACCATACTAACTAACATTAATTTCCTAGTAATTGCTTGTGTTTTCAGTAGTTCTTAAATGTGTGTGTGTATATATATATATTTAAATATTATCTTATTTTATATAGATTTGTCCAATATGTTTTTATTTAGCTTGTTAGATAGATATATTTATATATACTTATATATATTAGTACTTTATCCTTATTTTATTTATTTATTTCTTATTATTTTATTTTATTTTTTTATTTTTTATTTTATTATTATTATTATTTAATTTATTTTAATTTATCTTGATTTAATTTTAATTATAAAATTTATTTTAGTTTATTCTAAATACATATTAAATTTGGAAAATATTTAAACTTAAGAGAAAATAAAGAATTTATAAAATTCTTAAAACAAATGAAAACAATTTCAAAAATCAAAATTATTTGTATGTTTGATTTGGGATCAGTTCAGTCGGTGATTTGTCACGTATCTGTTCTTGACTCACTCGGACTATTTCATCATCTCCCGGAAACCGTCAAATTAGAGAAATACCCGATATTTCATGTGGTCTTTTCTCTAATTATTTAATTAATCTTAATCCTTCCTTAATTAACTTAATTATAAATTAAGTTTAATTTCAATCAAATAATAATCTGTTATGAGCTTGAGCCCATTTTTTTTTCACTGGGCCAAATTAATTCGCACTGGGCCAAAGGAAGAATTTTTTTTTCTTCGGCCAAGCCCAATCCAAAAATCCAGCTCACCCCTTCTCCTTCGCGGCTAAGCCAGGTCAACTTGGCTAGTTGACCTGAGCCAACCGTAACGGGTCCGACATAGGTCCAACAAAAGGGTCGGAAATCCGAATCCAATTACCTTCTCCAGTTTCGAGAATTAACCCTGAATCATTTTATTTCTCAACTAGGCCCCTTTCCTTTATGAAAAGGCCCTTTTTAATAACTCTTAGGTCCTTTTCCCTTACACATAGGTCCTCATACCCATGTTTTGTTTACAGATCGGTCCCTATCACCAGCGACAGCACAACCAGAGGTACCAGATCGGTACCAGTGGTACCTCCAGTGTACCAAAGGCTGGTACCACCTTTCAAACATGCCTCTAAAGCAACAAACAAGTCTCCTCCATGCTCATTAAAGCTCAAAACTCATCACAATTCAAGTTTTTGGTTTATCGACATGAAACCGAGTTCAACATCTTCATAAAACTATTTCCTATCAATTTCAATCATCAATAACCAATTTCAATCAATTATCTAACCTAATTAGACCTATGAAACTCGACATTTCACAATTTCAAGCACAGTTCATCACCTACCCGAGCTCAAACCCTAATTACACAGTTCAACCAATTTAGCTCGACTTCAAATAAGAAAAATCAAAGAACGATCACCACAGAGCTCATACCTTGAATCTCTTTGCTTATCCTCCTCCCTTCTCTCTCAAATTTCTCTCTTTTTCTTTTTTGAAAATTTATCAAAACCGGCCAAAATTACCTCAAATGGAATAAAGGCTTTTATAGCCGAGGCAGCAATGAAGAGAGAAGAGGGAGGAGTCAGCAATTGAGATTCCCAAGCACGAATCTCACACTCCTCGTCTCACTCACGGCCAATGGCCATTCTCCACGCGGAGAAACCCTAATGGCTCCTCAGCCTGACAATGGCGGTGGCCTCAAGCGGATTGGCTTGCCACACTCGAACCCACGACGAAAATCCCTCAATTTCGTCGGAGAAAAGAGAGATAAAATCAGAGGAACGACGAAAATCGAAAGAGAAAAGAGAGAAAGAGATGAAGCCACGCGACAGAAATCGACTTAATAGATTTTCAGCGTGATTTTCCCTTTTTGATCTGCTGTGGCAACAATTATGCAGCTAAAGATGCTGCTACTCATATAGTTTAATAATTATAATTGTTTTTATTAATATTTGATCTTTCTAAATTATGTAAATAAATTTTAAATACTACGCAAAGTTAAAATTTTCGATTTCAGGTCGATTTTACTGTTACTTTTGATTTAATTATTCATGACATACTTAATTTCTTATTACCAAAAATTCATATTAATTTCTAACAATTTATTTAATTTGACCTAAATTAGTCTGGTAATTTTGCTATGTTACAAAAACGTTTAAATAAAAGTTTAATCAAATCAAATGATTCCGATCGTCATTTTAACTTTATAATTAAATTGATACTTCGATCTTCTTTGACTAGGTGAGTCAAATTGATTTAATAGTAATATTTTGTTGAGATTTTAATGTATAGATTAACGTTGTATAACTTGATATTAAAATTAATTCGAAAAAAAAACTCGCAATTTATTAAAGTTCCTATACATCATATTATTTCACTCTATATCTTTTAATTTTGTAAGTCCCATCCCAATTTTTTTTTTATTTTATTCTTCCGAATAAACATGTTCCTTTGATTGAATTGGCTCCTCTTATGAAGAGACTTAAGCATTAAATTGTTCTGATCGGTCTTAGGTAGTAAAGGGGCTCAAACAAAATTTGGGAGGGGTTAAAATTTAGTCCATTGAGCTTTGGAACATCAATACTATTTTTACTAGCAATATTGTAACTCATAGAAATATAGAATCCATATTTTAGCCAGGTCATTTAGCATCGATTGGATTAGAGAAAATAGATCCAAAACACTACAATTGCACTACTAGCTGTGCTAATGACTCGCAAGATTGTACAGTTCTTAACAAAACTTAATGTCTTAATCCATATTTTAAAGTCCACAAGAAATTATGAACATCAATCAACCTCCGGTGCGTACTCGTACGACGTACCCCACCTCAGCCAGAAACCCAATCATAAATTATGAACATCGTTTAAAAATTGATGAATATCTTCGTAATTGAGATTGCAAAAGAGTTGGTAGGACTAAATGGTCGAAAGGTATGGAGTTGGGATAAGATAGAGAATGACGGGGAAGCTGTAATGGAGACGAGATTTACTTACTGTTATTTTTTTGTGTGAAACGAGATTTATTGTAAAGTAAAAATAAATGCTGCTTTTCTTTTTCTGAAGAATAAAATAAAGACGTTTCTTTTGAAAAGTGACGGAGACAAGTTTTCATTATCGTTGGGTCCACGACGCCTCTTTGCATTAAAAAAGGACGACTTTAAAGTTACGGAGGTCCGCTCGCATACCAACAATAATTGCATCTCTACTGCTTACAAATGCACCCTTACAAAGACCGTGGACAATCAGATAAAAAAAGTTAAAACTCTCTAATATCAAATGTGGATCATTAATTTTGTTAATCTAATATGATATGCGGTTCAGAATTAAAAATCAGATAAAAAGTTGACTGTTTGTCTGAAAAATGCCTGGGTGCTGGAATGAATCTTAAGCAAATATTTTCAACGCTAAACGCGAGTTCCATGCTCCACTTGCTCTCCAGCGCATAACATTTTTTTTTATTTCACGCGCTGTCGCCCCCTAATTTCTTGTGAACTCTGTGGTTAATTGTTCTGATATGGTTTAGTTATTTGCGTTTGTCAATTGTCCCTTGTTATTATCATCTCAAGATTTGCAAATCTTTGCATGTACTGTTGATATTTACTGCCATCACGTGGGACAATTTTGATTAAATTGGACATCTTTTATATTTTTATCAAATTTTGATTTGTTTACAAAAAGGTAGGGGAATGATAAAGATCCAAATCATTTAGCCTTGAGATAATGATGACTTCTTAATTTTGATTCGTAGTTTACGAGACAACATTATATTCTAGGCTTCTGAAATTGTTAAATTATTACTAGAAAAAAAGTTAAGAGTTTCATGGGTAAATGTGTAAAATAAGGATTTTGCAATCTGGACTTTGTGATATAGTCTCTGATCAGGAGAGTATTGATGCCACTGTTCTTGAATACTCTCTGAAAACAACTAATGTATAACACAAAATGCATGAACCAAGTGGCAGATCCAACATTTTTAATATTTTTCTATACTTGTGTGTGAAGATCATTTAATTTTTCTTTTATTTGTTAACACAAAATATATGAACTAAGTGGCAGATCCAAATGAATATTGTTATAATATCTTGATGTTCGTTCATCCAAAATATAAAAAACAATATTTAAAAAAAAAAATAGAAATCTACCCACATTAATTACTTACCTTTTTGTGTCATTTTCTTTAGTAGAATTAACAAAAAAAAGAAGTTAACTGTACAAACTAAATCGTAAAAGAAAACAAAATATATTAACATTCCGACTTTCTCGATTGTGCGATTGAATAATAGTTTGTATTCGCTTTCCTCTACTTAATTAGTTTAAATAGAACAAAGTATGCAAACATTTATTGAGTTTTTTCAATTCAAAATAAAATTACCCCACACATTTGGGTGTGCTCTTTGGCGAGTAATTAAACTAAAATAGGTACAGTATTGATGTGCGAGAGAAGGGAGATGCTTTGGGCACGCAAAAATTGACTGGGAGCATTCTAATATTTCCTAAATGACAAGTTTACCCTCCTGCTCTCCCGACTTTATTTGGAAATTGTGTTCCTCAATGCACCAAATGTTAGTCACCCCTAGAATGAGCTTGATTTTCCTTCCACATACGGAAAAAAATATATAAAATAATTGCTTCCTTTCCATTTTATTGTTTCTTGCCATCTTTCCTAGAGAGGAGATGATGAAAAAACACAAATGAAAAAGATTACAATTATAATTACAATTATAATCATAATTGTAATATTTGTACTAATAATTATATCACGATAATTATAACGATTATGCTAATTAAATTAACTATAATAAAAATAGTACTAAAATGGTGATTATAATTATAATACAATACTAATCAAAATAATAATAATAATAATTATTATTATTATAAAAATCATTATTATTTTAAACTAAAATTATACTAATTATAATAACTGCAATAATAATGAAAATTTTTAAAATAAGTGATGTTCATGTGATTCTCCTATAATAATCTGTGATTTAAAAAGAAAAAATTGAATACACACCGACCTTTAAAAAATATCATCTAAAATATAAATAAATGACATATCCGGATTATTTATTTATACGCTAGATAAAGTCTGGTAGTATTTGTATTGAAAAGAAAGTGCAATTATTGTAAAAGACTCAATTCATATCGTTCGCAAAAACATTTCATATATTTTTCACAGTACATGAACTTCAATTGGTGGCAAGAATTGACTTAAGAAATTATTTCTTTTATTATTTAAGAGATAATTCAATTAAGGAAACTTTATGTGATATAATTATACGGGAGAGAATGGCAAATATTGATTGCAGATTATTGATTTATTTTAGAGGGGCATATGTGTCCAAAAATATTCAATGAAATGCTCCAGCGATTTTTTGCGTCCAGAGCACCTCCCGCGAGAGAAGACGCTAATGAAGACTTGCTATTGTGTTTTAGTTTTCTTACTTTGATGCAATATATCTTGGCTATATAACTGGGTTGTCAGTTTTTGGCTTAATAGTGAGTCAGGAGATGCTGAGCTCACTGGTATCTAGGATTATGTTTTTAGGTTGTTTTGTTTTTTCTGTTTTGAGTCACTGGGCTGTGACTCAGTACTACTTTAATTTTAGTTTAATGCATTGGTACTCCTGTTTGGGTTCTTGCTATCAAAAATAAAAGATAAATAAAAATAATAAAAATAAAATAAAACAGGTACAGAAATAGAAAATAAAAGAAGAGGTCAGAATGAGATTGAATAATATTATAATATAGTTTATCAAAAAAAAAAAAAATGTCGTTTTGGGTGACGTTACATACAGGATTGGTTCGAATTGCGCAAGAACAATTTTTTTCCTGGAAGAGAGATAGAAAAAATTCTATCTAAGTATTCAAACAAATTTGAATGAGATCGAGTGGGAAGAAAAAGGATTTTTTTCAATAGAAAGTTGGAATACGAGTTTTCACCTTAAGAAAAAATAATATTACTTTTTTTAGAAGAATTCTTATTAGACTTATTTTCAAATCATCCAAACACAAACATAGAAATTATAGGAATTGAATAAATTATCTTTTTCAAATTTTTTAACTGAATTTCATTTCAAAATAATTTATAATAATGATTTTTGAAATCATATACACCATGGCGAAATCGATTGATTGATGTTTCTTTATTTAATTCTTCGAGATCTTTTAATTAAATGTTTAAAAATTATTAAAGTGAAAGTGTGAAATGTTAAGTCATTAAATTGAACTGTAAAACTTAAAGTGATCTCTAATCGTTATATCAATGACAATGACAACATAACAGCTCTCATTATTTATTACATAAATACATGAACTTTCTAACGAAAAATGCCATAAAAAATTGAGATTTATTTTATGCTATATAAAAAAAATATTACTATACGAATGTGTTATTAAATGGTTGCGCGATTTATTTTACGCTATATAAAAAAATACCATAAAAAATTGAGAATACTATTCAAATATTATATTCGAGCGCCTCAACCAAGGATTTAGAGCATAAGTCGCTTTATTTAATTCGAGCGTCTCAACCTCCACGTTCTCGACAGGTTTAGAGCCATCCCACGCCTATATAAGCAACAGAGCACAACAGAAGTGAGAGTTCGTGAGTTGAGAGTAAATTCTGCTAATTGAGAGCACAACCAAGGATTTTCAGCGGGTCGCCAAGAGCATCAGCAACCCGCTGAAGGAGATTCTGGATTTCATGTGTTGTAATCTGATTTTCTTTCTTTATGTTTTCTTATTATTCAGATACCTTTAATTGTTTTGTGATGTATACTCGTGAGTAGTCGTATATTAGGGGGCCATAGTAGTGAATCTTTTTAGTTTATGATTGATAATATGCTTTGAGATTATTTTCTTTATTTGCATGTTGTGTTTTATGCTTTGATTGAATCGTTTAGATTACTTTTACTGAATTCTTGAATTGAATTGCTTGCACCCGTTAAGTTAGACGTCGCTTAATAGTTAGGTGGTTAAATCTAAACGTTTTCAAGTAATAAGTTTAAGTATGGTAAACACGAGAGTTGATACCGGAAAGTTAGACTAGGGTCAAGAAACGGAAGTTGAAGCCCTTCCCGATTACGGAAGTATAGAGAGTCATAGGTCGAAAAATATAAACTTGTATAACTTAGACCAAGAAACGGAAGTTGAAATCTAGATTGTATTCGAGGGAATTAAGGTTAATTATAGAAAACCTGGCCTTAAACGGAAGTGGGATTGAGGAGCCTTAGTTAGAATTCGTTCCCTACACAAAATAATATCCAAAATAATCAAAAAGTTGAGTCTGCGCTAATCCTAGCGGGCCGCAGGAAGTTCTAACGGGCTGTCTGTGCCCCTGCCTTCAGCGACCCACTTAGGAGTCAGCGACCTGAGTTTCAGCGGGCCGCTACGCAAGTCTGCAGGCCGCTGATTCTGGAGTAAAATGAAAAGTATTAGCTGCTAAACAAACTCCTAATTCTTAATTAGTGTTTTCAGCCTTTTTAACTCATTGAACTGTTAATTTAGAATTTTTACTTAACTGCAACCTTTACTTTTGATCTGTTCCAATTATTATTCTTTTGTATCACAAATCAAGTTAGCCAAAGATTATTAAACTTAATTAATTGAATAACCGTCTGTCACACCCCGAGAGTAAACTTTTTTTCTCGAAATGTACACAACTTAACAGCAATCATAAAATGAGCTTCATTAAAATAATAAAGTCTCATAATACTGGTACATAGTCTCAAATACAAAATTGGGTCAATCCAACCCCTATACGAGTTTAATATCTCGCAACGGAAAACATACTGAAATATTAAACCTTCATAAAACATCTAATTCTTAAACTACTCAAAAATAAAAACTAAAATACTCCAAGATTAACTCCACGCAGTGGCTCCAGCTATTAGCATAAATCTTACTCCTTTAGATCCTCTGTGGATTAAAAATGGAAGAGGGGATGGAACTCGACTTCTAACCTCTGGAAGTCAATCGGAGATATCATTCAAAAGATTATAAAATCAACTTAACTAAATGCATCAAAATCCAATCAATTATCAACATAATAAAATACTTTCTTTTGGGAATATATCAAATTAAATGCAGCTAATAATCATCATAAAAAGTACTTTCTTTTGGGGAACCAACATCATCAACATACTTTGGCCACACTTTGGAATGAATCCAGACTACGTCAGAATTGAACCATTTCGCACTCCCAACACCGATGGAGTAGCATTTCCACCTGCCACAGTGGAAATACGTTCCTTCTCACACCTCGAAGGACCGAGTTCCGTCACGTCCGACGGATTGCTAATCCCGAAAGAATCGCCGACCAGGTACCTGTTAAAAATAATCAATTCTCCTTGTGTCTATATTAAACATCAATTCCATTGACTTCCCCATAAAACATATTTTCACCATCATAAATTCTATAAATCACCATTTATAATCATATCGAAAGTAATATGAAGTTTTTCATAAAATGACATACTTATATAATATTTAAACAACATAGGAAATATTAGATTCACATATTTTATAAATACATGTAATATGGTCGAAATCAATTAAAAATTTGTAAAGTATACAAGGTCCACTTTAATTGAAATAATAATGAAAAGATTATGTTTAAAACAAGATGTTGTATTCCTTGATTTTCAAAATTAAAAATGACAGTTATTGAAAATATATTGACTCCTAAAATCATAATAAAGTTGTAAAACTTTTTATAACCTTTCTAACGTACTAAAGTTTATAAAAATCGAATCCAAATTGAAAGAGTCATGATATTTCAAGGTGAGCATGGAAATCAAATCGAATTTCATCAGAATTTTCCAAAAGAATATATGGCTTTCTGGAACTCGAACCTTGTTATGCAACTACAAATTCTTAAAGAAGCAAGTGGCAACCAACTGAGCAACTTATCTTTTGTGAAATACAATTGAATAGTACCTATTTAAACGTTATAGTCGTACCTTTCTCTTCCAAACAGCAGCAGCCCGCGTTTTTAACAGTTCAAAACATGTTTTTCATTTTCATGGTAAAACATATGTAACTGTTTCTTTATATCTATTCTAACTGATTATAGTTTTTTACTTAACATTATCTTGGATCAAAACAACAAAATGGAATTCAAATTTAAAAGAAAGAGGATGGAACAACAAAGGTCGGGACGGTCCCTACCTTAACTACGAACTCTTCGGGGAGACGTTGTACACCCTTCCCTCTTTAGCCCGCTCCTACCCAAGCTACTTCTCGTGCTCTCAAACTCTCAGAACTTGTTTAGAAGTGGTTAAGATTTGGATTGAGGACTTGGTGAACCATACAACCTCTATTTATAGCCAAAGTTTTCACCTACCATACTTCCATAATTTACACATGCATTTTGAACCAGGTTTCGGCTCCTACTACTTCACACTTCACAGTAGGAAAGTTTTACTGAATTTTCCAAGCATTTATTGCAATGTCTAATCACGTTTTATCATGAACACCATATGTTTGTTGAAATGCCTGAGAGAAAGCCGAGATTTTTGACCATTTTAACCCATTATTTCATGTGAATTAAGTAGCTCATACTTCTATGACGGTTAGGTAAATAGTTTGGCAGTTATTTTAGGCTATTAGCTTGTGTATAAAATAGATTTAACGCGTTGCACACGTAAATGGTTGTCTTGTGTTTGATAGAATGCTTATGTATACAAAATATGATTATGATTTGTCTAAGTTTTGCTGAATTTGTAATATAATCATAATAGTGACCAAATACAAGAACCCTTTGCAAGGTTATTAAACTACAAGAGGCACACCGTACTCATTATCTTAGATACACATGTTATTTGGATTCTTCATTATTGGTCAAAGATTTTAATTTGATTTTGTTTTCACATAATTGCCAAACCTCTTACTTTGAAACGTCTCCCAACCCAACACAATTTAATATTTTCTACTTGTCCGATTCTCTAGTAATTCATAGTATAACATCGTCCCTGTGGTTCGTCCCTGTGGTTCGACCCCGATAATACTTAGACGATTGTTGTACACTAACTTGCAACTAATTTTTAGGTATAATTGGGTATAAATTTAAGAGCAGATTTACCACATCACTGTTCTTACCACAGTGCTCCACGCTCCCATCACGTGTGCCTAAGTTTATATATTTATAATTATAATGACAACATAATAAATACATGAACTTTCTGACGACCCGTGTTTGGATTTCGGGGTAATTAAGAGGCGCATCTTTTGAAAAACCTCTCTCATCATGCTACATTATTTATTCTTTTGCCTTTTCTTGTTGTTCCTGCCAACATTTGAAGAATACCTCCATGTGTTCATTGAACGAGATCCTCTGGTCGGCATATCAGGTGGTCGGTTAAATTTGGGCTGTCTGATTTAATCTCAACGGATAAGGGATGTCCCGTGAATTATACTGATTGATAGGCCCGCAAAAAAAATTAACCGTTCAGATTAAATCGGACGGCTCAGATCAATTGCCTACCAGGTGGTCTACCGACCAGAGGATCCGGATACATGTGCTCATAAGTAGGGCTGTCAAACGTGGCCGAAATGTACTGAACATGCCGTTCTGTTTATTGTTCCGTTAAGAAATATGGTACAAAATATCATTTCGTTAACCGTTTTGTTTTTGAAACGGTACATAATTCCATTTGGTTATTCGTTCCACTTCAGAAAATACACATAAAACGGTTTAAAATAAGGCTAAAATAGTCAAAACAATACAATATGGTATTTCGTTTTTCATTTCGTTATTGATTTGATTTCTTTATTCGTTCCTTTTATCTAAACGAAACGGCACCTACGTGGTGTCAACAGGCCTACTCA
The DNA here is from genome assembly GCA_027725995.1 of Rhynchospora tenuis. NCBI lineage: Eukaryota > Viridiplantae > Streptophyta > Magnoliopsida > Poales > Cyperaceae > Rhynchospora > Rhynchospora tenuis. The sequence goes on along the minus strand of CM050888.1, from coordinate 144,234,289 downwards.
TAAGCTCACGTGGCACCGTTAATATTAGCATCATGCGCAAAAACACGTGCAAAATTGGTTATTTTATTTAGTTGCTTTCTACGGCGCAAGTTAATAGTTTTTGGCAGAAACAAGAAGGCAGAAGCAAAGAAATAGAGAAAGGAAAACAGAGAAGGTATCCGTCATCCTTCTTATAATGAACCCTCATTCTCCCCCTCCTCCTAGGAAAATGTTGAATTTAGAAAATTTATGGAATGTACTCGAGATCAGGGTTCTTGTGATAAGCAGCCTCAGTCTTCAGATCTTGCTCCTCGGCCTTGCTGGCTTCCGAAAGCATGCCATTTCGTCCCGGAGGGCCACATCGACTACCTATTCATGGAAAGGTCCTTGGAATCTTATATTCCACAAGTTCCTCTGGTTGTTGTACCTCTTGGCTGACTACGTGGCCACGGTCGCGCTTGAATACCTTCCCAAAAGAAAAATAAATAACGAAAAAGAGACTCAACACCTGCTCTTGTTGTGGGCCCCCTTCTTCCTACTCCATCTTAGCGGCCAGGACACAATCACTGCATTGTCCGTTGAAGATAATGAGCTGTGGGCACGACACTTGCTGACGCTGCTATCTCAGGTCGCACTCGCACTCTATCATTATTTTTCAGCAAACCTGAAAGTCGTGACACTCTGGCCTCCTGCCGCTATTATGTTTACTGTAGCATTATTCAAGTATGGTGAGAGAATCGTTTCTCTTCAGCGCGCAAGCATGTCTGCCTTGAGGAGCTCCATGATTACCAAACCTGATCCAGGCCCTAACTATGCCAAGTTGTTAAGAATTTGAGTTTTAGAGTTCGAGGAGGCACGATCGAAGTGCAACTGCACAAGAACCGTGCCTCTTAGGACTAGTCAGCACGAGAATCTCAAAATAAACAATAACAACTAAAACACAAAGAGAACACGAGATTTAACGAGGTTCAGAACCAACTTGGTGCCTACGTCCTCCACACACACGCACACTATTTTTTATTTCTTTTCTGAATAACTGAGTTGATACAACACAAGGAGAGAAGATGAATAAATAGAAAAATAATAACTTCTTCCCTAAGAAACAATAGAGTAAGAAAGGTAAGAATATCTAATCACATCTTCAGAAAATCAAACCAGATTCTCGACAATCAATCATCGCCTTCCTTCTGTATATTCTTTCCTTTTCTGCAATATCTCCAAGGATTATTTCTTCTTCTCTGAGATACTTCTAAATAAGATCAGAACTGTCATTTTCTGTCGGTGCCATGCATATTATCCAGGACACGATCTTATGCAGCACAACCCGTATCTATCCATGCCATGCATCCGATCCCGGGTACGATCATCTGCGGCATCATATTCCAACACTCCTCCTCAAGTTGACATGCACAGTCTTGTCATGACAACTTGTCAGTTTGTTGTTGAATACTACACTAGCCATCTTGACTCCTCCGTCAAGCAACTCCAAATCATGTCTTCAAGAGAGTAACCATTCTCCACCAGATACGCAACTCCCTCAACTCCAGATCCAGAACGAGCAGATTCCACACGACTCCCTAAGAAGTGATGAAGTCCAAAACTAATCAATTGACCAGCCCAATGACTGCACAATCTAGTGCAACCTCCGCCGAATCATCTCGACGGACTTATTGACGATCCACCCCGCCAACTAGGTCGATTGTGCGGTAACTTGCACAAGGAAAGAGTCAACTGTGCGGTAACTTGCACAGGGAAAAACCACAAGCACTCACTCATGGTCCAAATCAACGACATAAACCGCTGCCAAAACCAGCACATGCCGGTCCCAATTAAGTTCTCGTTCCAAACCGATAACACTACCGGCCCACACATGCCCGATCCGTGCCCATCCTGACACGGCTCGTGCACCACATCAGTTAAGAAGTCCTTTCAAACCATATGACCCGACGAGAGCCATGTTGACACCAAATATTTTTTTCACGTCAACTCTCTCCCTAAAAAAGATATTTGGTGAAATAATTTTCCGTCAACTTAAAAACATCAAATCCTGTGACACACCAAAAAAACCTTTCGGACCCGACTTGGGCCACCTTGACCCGAAGTGCATCATCAGTTTTATCCGACTTGAACCATTCCAAATTCATCCACAAATAATTAATTTTCTCATCTCTTACTACCATCCAAAATTTTGGATGTCACCTTGAACTTATCAATTTTTTTGGATTGTATAATACTCTCACATATTAACACATACCATTATAATCAAGCATGAACCAAAAGAAATCGCCAAACGAATCAGTTCTCTATGTAAAAATTATCACAACACTTTCCTAACTTAGCAGATTATCAAAGCACCAAAAAATTCTAATTGGAAAGTTTGAAATTGGCAATATTCACCAATTGGTCCGTGAATCACAAGGCAACAAAAATTTCCTAGTTTCAAAACTCAATTAATTCTGTCCTTTGCACGGTGTGTACCAATTATCAAAAAATGAAGCGCATCTTACCACTCATACAATTCCACAAATAAATGGCAACAAAATCAATATTTGGCCGAAGATGGTACGTGTTTGTACTTGCGCACAAATTTGATGACAGCTAGGTGTATTAATCAGGATGAAATCCAAACCAATCCACACTAAATGCCAAATTAATTATTAATCCAGAATATATAGCAAAAATTGTTGCCATTAATCTCCTTGAGGCCAAGAACGTGTCTGGTGCACCATGCCGAATAAAATAAAAATAATTCCTTTCTTTTTTTTTTCTCTTTGGTCTAGAATTTAAGTTCATTAAATCGTCATGCGCCTCTCGAATCCTAGAAGCAAAATATATCCTCACCATCGCAACTCATCAGATCTACATTGCATTAGAGAAATTACAGGAAGTGCAGTTGCAGTGAAACAAAGGCAACAGAGACATCACATAGTAGAAGCAAAAAAACTCATGAGCGCACAATAAGCTGCGCAAGCAATCAATATCGTCGGAGCAATCACCAAAAATTCACACACCTACTCGATGCAACGCCAAGAGGAGCAAACCACGCTCTGATACCATGTTAAGAATTTGAGTTTTGGAGTTCGAGGAGGCACGATCCAAGTGCAACTGCACAAGAACCGTGCCTCTTAGGATTAGTCAGCACGAGGATCTCAAAATAAACAATAACAACTAAAACACAAAGAGAACACGAGATTTAACGAGGTTCAGAACCAACTTGGTGCCTACGTCCTTCACACACACGCACACTATTTTTTATTTCTTTTCTGAATAACTGAGTTGATACAACACAAGGAGAGAAGATGAATAAATAGAAAAACAATAACTTCTTCCCTAAGAAACAATAGAGTAAGAAAGGTAAGAATATCTAATCACATCTTCAGATAATCAAACCAGATTCTCGACAATCAATCATCGCCTTCATTGTGTATATTCTTTCCTTTTTTGGAATATCTCCAAGGATTATTTCCTCTTCTCTGAGATACTTCTAAATAAGATCAGAACTGTCCTTTTCTGTCGGTGCCATGCATATGATCCAGGACACGATCTTATGCAGCACAACCCGTGTCTATCCATGCTATGTATCCGATCCCGGGTACGATCATCTGCGGCATCATATTTCAACACAAGTTCATGCAGCAGTACACATCATCTAAGGCTGCCGGGCTTCGTGCTGATATCATAGTGGAGGTCGAGAAGCATGAAGATGATCTCAAGAGGCAGCAAACCAAAAAATTTGCACAAAACAAGCCTACCGAGTCTGAAGAGGTCCAGAATCATCCGGAGAGCGAGCAAACCAAAAAATCTGCACAAAATACAGGGGAGGTCAGGAATCAAGGTGATCCGGAGAGCCTGCAAACCAAAAAATCCAAGTGTATTATCTGGAGATGCTGCAAACCAATAAGCATGCAGGCAAGTACTAAGGAATATGCTGACATTGTGTACAAAGCATACAAGTTCTTCCCAACATTCAAGCGCCTTTTTGTGGCCATAATTCTGTCCTATAAGGATCGGGAGGAAAGCCAGAAGCGTTTCGAGAGCCTGAAATTCGAGCGAGCTTACAAATTGATTGAAGTTGAGCTCTCCTGGATGTATGATATCCTGCACTCCAAATCATCTCTGATTTTCGCCTGGAAGCCCTATGGCTGGGTTTCTCGCATTTTCACTCTGGTCCTCACTACTACTGCCCTTGTCCTATTTGCCGTTCTTTATCAAAGTGAATACAATAACATTGTGAAAAGTGGATACAGAAAGTTTGAGTTTGAGATTGTCCTAACATATGTGTTGCTAGGTGGTGCTGTTTGTTTGGAAATCATTGCATTTGCTTTTATGCTTCTATCATTCTGGACTTATGCTGTCATAAGAGATTCCAGAGAAAATTCCAGAAGAGATTCTGGTTGTTGCCGTAGTCTAGAAAATTTCCTTTTCCGCATTCAAGAAATAATACGGCCAATGAAGAGGTCAAGATGGTCTGATAAAATGGCCCAGTACAGTTTAATTACATACTCGATTCACAATCAGCCTTCTTGGTGGAAATTCAAAATAATTAATGGTGTTACAGAAACTTGGAATCATTATCGGTACACTACATATGCCCATGTTAGCAAACATCTCAAAGAGAAAGTGTTTGAAAAATTGAAGGACAAGATGAAGAGCATAGAAGATAGAACTAGCTACAAGAGAATCACTGAACATAGAGGCCAATGGGCACTTCAGCGCATGGGTTACTACCAGGAATTCGGTTGGAGCGTGGAGGCTGAGTTCGATGAGAGCATCCTCCTCTGGCACATAGCAACTGATCTTCTATATCATGAAAAGAAAGAGGAGCCAGAACCATTCAAAGAGCATCCTCCTGTGGAAAAGAGCACCCAAAAAAATGACCGGGAGATAAGCCAGAACATTTCAAACTACATGCTTTTTCTGCTCATTTTGCGACCTGTCATGATGCCAGCTGGCATTGGTCAGATACGATTTGGCGATACCTGTGCCGAGGCAAGCAACTTCTTGCAGTCAGAGGGTGATATAAAAGAGTGTGCAGAAAAGATATTAAGGGTGAGCACGGAGTATGATCCTGGGGTTGTTAAAGGTGATCGAAGCAAGTCAGTATTGTTCACCGGATGCAAGCTTGCACACCTATTGAAGGAACAATTTATTGATGGCAATGAAAAGAAAGGGATAAAATCCATGAACGATCGGGATGGTATGTGGAGACTAATCAGTGCTGTGTGGGTCGAGATGTTGTGCTATGCTGCCAGCAAATGCAGCGGGCAGTACCATGCGAAGCAATTGAGCAAGGGTGGAGAGCTTCTCACCGTTGTCTGGTTCCTGATGGCTCACTTGGGCATGGGAGAACAGTACCGAATTGAGGAAGGCCATGCCCGTGCCAAGTGATGTCCTGTACCAATTAGTTCTTGAAAATTGCATTAGTTAGTTTCAGCTTTTTTCATAATTTCAGCTTAATACCGCTTTAGCATGTTTCAGTTTCATTTCCCTATTAACCAATGTTTTTATGCCTCTGTTCATGTGCTGCTCTCAGCCGTGGCGGATTTAGGAAAAATATTTAGGTGGGGCTAGAGTTCTCCAATCGTGTGTGTCGTGTCGTGTAGTGTCAAACACGATCGTGTTAGAGTCTCGTGTCGTGTCGTATTGACACGAACTACTTTTTTAATCGTGTCTTGTCGTGTGGTGTTAAATGGTGAGAATAGGCAACACGACATGACTAACACGATCGTGTCGTGTCATGTTGACACGTCGTGTTAGTCGTGTCAAATCGTGTCAATTATTTTATTATTTTTAAAATTAAAAAATATTAAAAATTAAAGTAAAGGAAAAAAATTACTATATAATAATTAGATTAGAACAATATGAGTAAAATGATGGTAAATAATATGATATAGTATTGTAAATTGAATTTAAATTATTAATTTTGTTTAAATAATTAACATTAATAATTAAATTTGTGTTAATGTGTGTCGTGTTAATTCGTGTTCGTGTCGTGTTGCGTGTCAAATCGTGTCTTGTTGGATCGTGTTAAACTTTCTAATATCCCAACACGACACGATAGCACGATCGTGTCATGCCAATTTTGTATTTGTGTCGTGTCGTGTTGTGTCAACACGCACACCTTGTCGTGCCAACACGATCGTGTCATGTCATTTTGGAGAACACTCACGTGAGTTTATAAGAACATTAGACCAACATAAGTTCATCATATATCCATCTCATACAATGGACCGTTGAGTATTTCAATGGCAGAAAAAATTAGATGGGGCTAAGGTGGGGCTCTATGGACTCGACAGCGTTAGATGGAGCTCTAGCCCCACCCGCCCCAGTGGTAGATCCGCCACTAGCTCTCAAAATTATCGAAGCCATGTGTGCTGCCATTTTTCCAATTTGTTACTGTACACAAAATTTCCAGCCTACATCTAATGTAATAAATATATATGCTTCAATTATGTGATATCTTTTCATGATATTCCCATTTATAAATAGTTGCATTTAGAACGATGCTATTGAATGCTTTGTTTATATTTATTCTTTTTCTATACAATTAATGATTGTATACGAGCTCTAGCCGTTGCCCTCTTAGTCACTATCTTACTTCGCACATATTTGTAATCTATACAAAGGAGTAATAGCACCGCTACAACAATTGATTTATATCCTATTTTGTTGAGAACATTAGAGACAGAGCAAAATTGCGGTGTTATACTTTTATGGAGCCGAATGTCATATTTTACTTTTTTTTTATTTTGAGCCCAAATGAATCGTGATCTCGTTCATTTTAACGACTTCGATTGTCATAAACTTTTATTATTTTTAAAATCCATTTGATGCTTGATCAAGAGATCGAAATTGAACAAATCTAAATAATTATAATATAATAATTCTAATATGTTCATTTTTCCACTTTTTAATAAAATATCAAATAAACTTCAAAAATTATAAAACTTTTGGACAAAACATTATCGCTAAAATGAACAAGATAAATAATTCAAATAGGACCATTAAATTTTTAAAATTTTAAATTAAAAAAAAATAAAATGTGACATTTGTGTCACCGTAAAAAACGTGGCACCGGAACCTTAGTACATCATTCTCTTTTCTCACATCTCATGGCTGGTCTCGCTTTGAGATCTCCTTAATTTGGTCGTCCTCTTTTCACATCTCAAAGGAACATTTTAATCAGCAAAAATTGAAGAACACGTCCTATTAAGAAGCACCTAAATTTATTTAAAATGTTTTCATATATTAGAAATAATCTTTTGATTTATTATTAATTCGAGATCTTTTAATAACATTCCAATAATCATTGTAACATAACAGTAGGCTTACAAAGGCGTTGCCGGGCCGGGTGGGTGAAATTTGAATGATTAAAGGCTTCTTTTTTTTCTTTTACTTTTGTCCAAAAGATAGACGGCGGCTGTGTAAATTGGAATACAATTAAAGTTAAAAGCTAATTTAAATATTTGTCTTGGATTTTTATTTTAATAAATTCAGTTGACTGACCAGATTAGACATTGGTAAGTGCGGTCCTCTGTACATGAATTTTACACTTTTCATTCTTTAATTCATATATCAATATGCACTAAGGAGAGTAGGAATATTAAAGTCTTGAAAGAACGAGCGCACAAGGAAAGTAAATATTATTTGTTTGATAAGATGTTTCTTACTATTAAAGCCTTAAGTTTGGGTGACTTATAAAGAATGATTGTTTCGTGATCAGTAGCTCAAGCACAAAGGAACAAGTTACCCTCAGTACATCATCCTCTTTCTCACGTATCAAGGTTGGTCTATCTTTGAGAACTCCTTAATTTGGTCGTTCTCTTTTTCACGTCTCAAAGGAACATTTAATCAGAAAAAATTGAAGAACGCGTCCTTTTAAGAAGCACCTAAATTTATTTAAAATGTTTTCATTTATTAGAACTAAGTTTTTGATTTATTATTAATTTGAGATCTTTTCATCACATTCCTATAATCATTGTAACATAACACTAGGCTTACAACCGCATTTCCGGGGTAGGTGAAATTTGAATGATTAAAGGCTTCTTTTTTTTTTCTTTTATTTTGTCCAAAAGCTTGACGGCGGCTGTGTAAATGCGAATACAATCAAAATTAAAGCCTAATTTAAATATTCGTGGTGGATTTTTATTTTAATAAATTCAGTTGGCTGACCAGATTAGACCTTGGTAAGTGCGGTGCTCTGCACATGAATTAAACATTTTTCATTTTTAATTCATATATCAGTATGCACTAAGCAGAGTAGGAATATTGAAGTCTTGAAAGAACGAGCACACTAAGGAAGGAAGTTCCCTTTATTAAAGTTTGTTTCAAAAAAATAAATATTATTTGTTTGATAAGAATGTTTGTTTTAATTAAAGCCTCGAAATTCGGGTGTCTTGCAAAAAATGATTCTTTCATGATCAGTAGCTCAAACGCAAAGGAACAAATTGCTAGAAAATATGTTATCCTCAGTACATACTCCTCTTTGTCACATCTCATGGCTGGTCTGGCTCTGAGATCTCCTTAATTGGTCGTTCCTCGAATTATCGGAGAAGTCCTGCTGATTCGCAACAAGATATATACTCCTATGGCTGCGCGCCCCGACCCAACTTCTTCCAGGCCACCCCATGTCGGGTTTGAGGCTGATAAGAACAAAATCATGAATGCTATGCTTGATACTAGCGCACAGCAAGTTGATTGTAGCAAAGTGATGTCCTGTACCAATTAGTCCTTGAAAATTGCATTAGTTAGTTTCAGCATTTTTCATAATTTCAGCTTAATCCCGCTTTAGCATGTTTCAGTTTCATTTCCGTTTTAGCCAAAGTTTTTATGCCTCTGTTCATGTGCTGCTCTCAGAATTATCGTAGCCATGTGTGCTGCCATTTTTCTAATTTTGCTACTGTAGACAAAATTTCCAGTCTAAATCTAATGTAATAAATATATATATGCTATCTTTTCATGAAATTCTTTATTTATAAATAGTTGCATTTAGAACGGTGGTATTGAATACTTTGATTATATTTATTCTTTTTCAATACACAATTAATGATTGTATACAAGCTCTAGCCGTTGCTCACTTATATAGAAAAACTCACTTTCCTACTTCGCACAGATTTATAATCTCTACAAAGGAGCAATAGCAACGCGACAACAATTGATTTATTTCCTATTTTGTTGAGAACATTAGAGACAGAGCAAATTGCGGTGTTATACTTTTATGGAGCCAAATGTCATATTTTACTTTCTTTTTTTTATTTTGAGCCCAAATGAATCGTGATCTTATTCATTTTAACCACTGTGATTGTCATAAATTTTTATAATTTTGAAGTTCATTTGATGCTTGATTAAGTGGTCGAAAATGAACGAATCTAAATAATTATAATAAAATAATTCTAATATGTTCATTTTTCGACATTTTAATAAAATATCAAATAAACTTCAAAAATTATAAAATTTTACGACAAAACATTGTCGCTAAAATGAACAAGATAAATAATTGAAATCGGACCATTATATTTTTAAATTTTTAAATAAAAAATAAAATGTGACATTTATTTCTCGTAAAAAATATGGCATCGACCTTAGTACATCATTCTCTTTTCTCACATCTCATGGCTGGTCTCGCTTTGAGATCTCCTTAATTTGGTCGTTCTCTTTTCACATCTCAAAGGAACATTTAATCAGCAAATATCGAAGAACACGTCCTTTTAAGAAGCATCTAAATTTATTTAAAAATTTACACACATGTATTTGCTCATCAAATATATGTATTTTTATTATATTAATTTTTATTTTGTTCTTATAATTAAGTTATATATAAAATGGAGATAATTAAGTTTAGTATGATGGGGCTAGATTGACGAAAAAAAGCGCATGAGGATGAGGCAGTGCTACCGGAGGAGGAGAAAAAAAAATGGAGATGGACTCCGAACAACACAGGAGAGAGATAGAAATATAATTAAAATGAAAATGAAAGTAATAAGGGATTACAAAAATAAAAAATAAAATAATACGCTACTAAATTATTGTCTACCGGTGAATCGAGTGAGTTTTATGAGCAATAATATCCGACACATATATAGTTATAGAGTATTACGTTACAGAAATTGAAAAAATTACTATTTTCATAATACTTGGAGTGTCGGACTACATTTAACTAAAAGATCCAACACCCACACGTTTTTATTTATATTTTTTGATGTTTTCATTTATTATTAATTTGAGATCTTTTTCATCACATTCCTGTAATCATTGTAACATAACAGTAGGCTTACAAGTTACAACCGCGTTTCCGGGGTGGGTGAAATTTGAATGATTAAAGGCTTTTTTTTTTTTTTTTGTCCAAAAGCTTGATGGCGGCTGTGTAAATGGGAATACAATTAAAGTTAAAGGATAATTTAAATATTCGTGGTGGATTTTTATTTTAATAAACTCAGTTGGCTGACCAGATTAGACCTTGGTAAGTGCGGTGCTCTGTACATGAATTTAACATTTTTCATTTTTTATTCATATATTAGCATGCACTAAGCTGAGTAGGAATATTGAAGTCCGAAAGAACGAGCGCACTAAGGAAGGAAACTCCCTTTATTAAAGTTTGTTTCAAAAACTAAATATAAAAATGTTTGTTTTAATTAAAGCCTCGAAATTCGGGTGTCTTGCAAAAAATGATTCTTTCATGATCAGTAGCTCAAACTCTAAGGAACAAATTGCTAGAAAATATGTTATCCTCAATACATACTCCTCTTTGTCACATCTCATGGCTGGTTGGCTCTGAGATCTCCTTAATTTGGTCGTTCCTCGAATTATCGGAGAAGTCCTGCTGATTCGCAACAAGATATAAGCTCCTATGGCTGCGCGCCCCGACCCAACTACTTCCAAGCCACCGCTTGTCGGATTTGAGGCTGATATGAACAAAATCATGAATGCTATGCTTGATCCCAGCGTACAGCAAGTTTCCGTTGTTGATATTGTCGGATCTCGCCATGTTGGGAAAACTTATCTTGCCAAGGAAATTTATACAAGGTTCGTTAGTTTCTTAATGAACATGTACATACACCTCTTACTTTTTCTTTTAAAAGTATATATTTTATGTCACTGGAAATTGAAATATATCATTCTTAATTACGAATAAAAAATATGTTTTTCTAAAATCACTATAATTAGTTCTATAATAAATTAATAATAATTCCTGTCAAGACATAATTAATTAGAGTGTAACACTCCAAAATTTGAAAGATTTTAAAAATATATATATAAATTATCTTCGTACGACAAAAATCATTTAGAAAATAAAAAAATAGATCCATTACATTCAAAAATCATTTAAAAAATCAATTGATAAAAATTTATAAATTAATAATAAAAAATTTTGAAATATTAAAATTTCGATATTTAAATTTAAAATTTTAATTATGAAATTTTGAAAATTTTAAAATTTTATCTTTGAAATTTTGAAAGTTCAAATATCGAAAATTGAAATGAGTAGTATATGGAAAAATTCTAAAACGAAATAAATTCCATTAAGATAAGAAAACAAAACAATACTTAATGGCCGAAAGTACCCTCTGGTGTCGTTTGGATGGATCAGGAATAGGATATGAATAACGTAAATTTAGGGAAAAATAGTATTTACGGAAATAGTGGGAAGAGTGCTATTCCGGGAATATGAAATGTTATTTGGATGGTGAAGCTGGGAATAGCGTTGGGAAGAGTGTTATTGGGATGAAAAGTAGTGAGAAAAGTGTTGTTGGGAAGAGTGTTATTAGAAATTGTGTTATTTTTGGAATTGGCTATTCCTGTCTTATTTCACTTGCGTTTGGATGATTTTTCTTTGCCAGGAATTGACTATTCCGGGAATAGGCCTGTTCCCCACCCATCCAAACGAGACCACTGTTAATAACTTAATAGTTAATATACATAACTTAATATACAAGTCAGTTTAATAATTATTGATCGTAAGAGTCTCTTATGCACATTTTTCTATTAATTTAACAGTACTGAGGTCCAAAGGCTTTTCAATGTGCACGTATGGATTCAGGTGCGTGACTCTTTCTCTGCAAGGCGGGTAATTGGAGAAATAAGGGAGCAACTCTCAATCGAGGATCACTTGACAGCTGCTGTCAAGGTTTCGAAAAAAAAAAAACTCTCAATCGAGGACGATGCCGTTATATCAAAATTTCTAAGGGGCAAAAGATACTGCGTAGTATTGGACGACCTCAATCGTAGTCCTTCTACAAGGATATGGTCTAATATCCTAAGAAAACTTCCCGACGATAACAACGGGAGCAGAGTTCTTGTAACACGCAGAGATAATGGGCAGAAGTGGGATGCTTCTACTGGTTTACCAATATTGCAGCATCAAGTAGGTCCGCGAAGCAATGAAGAAAGCCTCGAGATGCTGCTCCAAGCGGCTTTTTCAAAAAATCCATGGGAAGGTTGTCCAGCTGGTGAAGTGGATGACCTGAAGATGAAATTCGTTAGTAAATGTGAGGGCCTGCCTTGGCCATTACGATTCCTTGGAGGTCTGCTCTCTGAACTTCCTTGGAACGAGGTCCTGGAGAGAATCGAGGCCATAGAAGCTGCAGGAATCCTTGGATCGGGGTCCTGGTCAGAAACGAGGTTTGTAAGATTCGCAATGAGCTACAGGGACCTGCCAGATTTTGAGCATCAAGCAGCTTTCCTGTATTTTCTCACTTTCCCTGAAGGTGCTGAAATCCGTGCAAAGTATTTTGATCACTTGTGGAAGGTAGAGGGCTGGTCAATAGGAATGGATACTTTTGAAGATCTGGCTAAAAGGTACACATTAACCATTATTTATATTATTCCCACATTCGTAATTTATTTCAAACAAAAGATTGAATTTGCGACAATAAATCAAGAAAAATCTGTCACTCGTAAGAAAATACATTGAAGATGGGTCTTGACCCCTGACCCTTGTTTTTCTGTCAAAAAAAAAAAAATAGTAAGAAAAATACTAGATACAACTCCTTTTGAGCCTTTGATGTAGAGAAAACAGAGAGATAATAAAACAACTAATTTTATGTTGGATTCTTCTAATTCTTTCTTGCATATCATCAGAAAAAACCCCTTTTATATCCCTAATTAAATTTCGCAACGAAATCCAAAATTAACCCCAGAAAGATATTGTTTTCTTTGGAATATACTAAATCAAACGGAAGGACAGAAATGAAGTTCTCTTAATTCCGAGAAACTTAGACAGGTGAGTAGGTACAGCTTACAAAGCAGAATTATATTTTAGGCTAAGCTCTGTTCCCAATTAACAAAGCCGAAAATGGTAAACTTTACTTTTGATCAACAAGCAAAAGTCGGAGATATGCTTTAATTATAGCGGTGGACAAAATTAGAATCGGTGAGACTCAGAGGTCCAATCAAGAGGACACCAAGTTGGTGTGGTAGCCGCGGCAGAGGACAACTTACGGCTCCTAACAACAGCAAGCCAGGCACAAGGCTGAGGGGCGAGATGTGGTTTGTGGTTTAAGCTGGTTTAGGGCACATCAGGGGTCTAGGCTGGTTTCATTGTATTCATCTCGACTCCAATTTTCTGACAATACCAAGAACTCTGGCAGCCATGGAGTTGATCATCGGAATAAGTTTTGTCGGATACGAACTCCGACACACCCTTGTTCTTGACAACTTTTTTGTGTTAATTCAGACTGTGGCTTCTTGCCACTTTTACACAAGTCGACTTCGCTGACATGCGAGGTCCAGAGGCGAGAGCCGATCGGAGCTCGTGGTGAGAGTGAGTCAATTCTTTTTTTTTTTTTCTTTCTTTCTTTTTCCTTATTTCATTTTGGATGCAGCACACACGATGGATGTGGGTTTTTAATCTCTTTTTAATAACAAATACTCAAATCTATCCAATCTAAAGAAAGACACAAAGGAGAATTAAACGAGAGAGATGTGCTGCCTAGAGAGAAGAGATGAAGTTAGAAATTATAGAGAGAAGCGCTGGGTCTTCTCGGAGATTATAATAGAAGTTTTGACTCGCGACTCTAACTTTTACCGTAATTCATTCAGTTTTAACGGAGTTGGATGAAATTGTAAAGAGTGACTAAAACTGGACAAAATTAAAGTTCAGTAGAGGAGATAAATTAAAATTCAGTGACTAAAATTGAATTATGTACAAATTTTATTGACTTCTGAAAAATTTACTCTTTCTTTTTTTTTTTTTTGTCTTTTCTAAATCTGTTTCATATTACGAATCTTTAGACCCACGAAATCAAATAGATTAATATACCAAAACTTTTTAACATTACACAATAATATCAAATCTAAAATAAGATAATTATCCAATTACAATATTTCTAGAACTTTTAGTCATAATATGTATAAATAATTGAGAATAATTATACTAATTATAAATAATTCTTAATATTATTAAGATAATAATAAATTGGACAAATAATTTAGTACTAATAGTGATATGCAACAAACTTTTATATACACCATAAAATTTGTATAAAGTACTCATAGATGAACAGAAAAATGATCAAGCGAAATGTGATTCGTATTCGACAAAATTTATCCGTATTTGAATTCGTATTCAACAATATCCGAACTATATTCGTATTTTTAACATCCGAATAGTATCTTCATCTGAACATATCTGTATTCGGATTCGTATTCGACAAAAAAAATATGGACGTGAATATGATTTGACCACTATCGGATCCATATCTGATCCGTTTTCATCCCTACGTAGATGGGAGAGTTTGGGTCAATTATTAATTCGGTTCTCGAAGCACAATTGTTAAAGTTCCGATGAAAGAGGATCCACGAGTAGACCTGTCAACGGCAGAGAAAATCACGTTATTGCGTAACGTTAAGGAATTAATAACGAAACCAATAACGACACTGAAATGTGTTTCGTTATTGAAACAAAATGGAAAACGAAATAGGTCGGTACATAAGATACATAAATGCAGTGGTAAACGAAATAGGGTGTTCCGTTTTCGTTATTTCGTTTTCGCGTGTAACATTCTATGTGTTTAGAATTGTTAAAATAGCAGAGTAAGAATAAAGCCCTAAGTCCCTAAGCGTCGCAGCGTCTTCTCCTCTTTGTTCCTTCTCTCTCGCATTCCTTGTCTTTTCT
This sequence comes from Rhynchospora tenuis, assembly GCA_027725995.1. Classification (NCBI taxonomy): domain Eukaryota; kingdom Viridiplantae; phylum Streptophyta; class Magnoliopsida; order Poales; family Cyperaceae; genus Rhynchospora; species Rhynchospora tenuis. The sequence goes on along the minus strand of CM050888.1, from coordinate 144,219,198 downwards.
CTGTTTCCTTTAACGAGAAAATAAGGGGAGGTCAAGAGAGAGATAGAAGTTGCGTTGAGAGAAGATGAAATAGGAGACGTAAGTTTTAAACCAGATTGGATCTGATCAGAAGCATCGAAGATTAGAAAGGAGTTTGGAGAGGCATCGTTAGTTGTTTTCTCTAGGGATTTCTACCTCTACTCCATCCTTTTCTTTGAGCATCTCAAATCTGAAACCAAGTTAGTTCTTCAAAAGTGTTTCTTTGCCATTAGATCCACCGTAAAGGACTCAAACGCTAAATCGTTTATATCGTTTGTTTAAACGAAATGATTAACGTAATTCATTTTTATGTCGTTTATCAAACGATTTGGTTAACAACAAATGAATCTATGTCGTTTAATTAAACAAAACAATAACGATTTGGGTTATTTCCATGGTCGTTAATCACGTTTGACAGGCCTATCCACGATAATACATAAACCAAGTTAAACATTAATGACATATTTTAATGGGAGGAATAAATTATATATAAATTTTTTAAAGAAACATAGTTTAATAAATAAAAAAAAATTAAGTTTTTTTAAGAATAGCTTTTTCCCCAATTTTAGTACAATAACTTCTTTGATGAATCTCACTGTGGAATTGTCTTGGATTTTGAAATAATACATCATCACGGGGTGTACCAATTACTAATATTTTTACTATAAATAATAATGTATTATTATTATCACAATAATATTATTGTTTTAACGCAATTCCAATGAATTAGTTGAATAATTTGTACTAAATAATAATATTATAGTTATTACATCATTTACTTTATATTTTTATTTCATTTTTTTATTCCTCCAGTTTACAAGACCAAAAAGCAGTGACATAGGTTTTTGCCCCTTAATTAATTTCTCTGAACTATTCTCTTACCAGATGCAACCTAAACTTAAACACTATATAAAGCTTCCAAATCCATTAGGTGTTCGCGTGATCGGCTCCAAATTCGAACCTATTGACACAAAAATAAGTATTTTTTTCCCGGACAACCTTTTTCTTCAAATAAGTGGTTTACTTTTCTAATTACGGTTTGACTATTATATGTGTTTAATGAGAAAGGAGTGGGGAGAAGGGTGCTCATTGGCATTGCGTGACGAAAAAGGGAGGGAAATGCAGGGGTCAGCTGAGGGAATCACATCTCTGTCGCGTGCTGCTGGCAGAGGTTTTCATCACAACAGTCCGATCTATGATGGGTGTCCCATAAATTATACCAGTTGATAGGTCTGAAAAAATTTAATCATCGAAATTTGCTCGGAGGTGGTATTGAAACCTCTGCCAACAACGCACGGCAGAGGATTTTGGTCAGAGATGGATTTAAATTCAACATAGGGGTGTCAATGTCACCCCTATTTTTAAGAATAATGTTATTAAAGATGAATATTGATAGTTCTAAAATACAAATTTATTATATATATAATCTATTTGAACCCCATAAAAATTTATGTGATTTTCTATTGTTGAATCCCATGCATATTTTTTTATGCAATTGTATGTGAGAGTTTTTTTTTTTTTTTTTTTTTTTTTTGAAAGGTTAGTAGAGGTGGGAAAAAATCATGCTCATGACATGCTTGAGATCGATTCAACTTTTGTTCGAAATTATCTCACTCGCTTTTTGTTCAGGATTGATTTGACTCAATCGAATTTTACACGAAATAACTAGATATGTAATTTTATTATCTTATTTACAACTTTCAATTCCTAATTTGATATATAATATATTTATTTTTTAGATATAAATACTAACTTTTTTAAAAATATCTTTATAAAAAATTAAAAAAATTAGTTTATATATAAAAATAATCTAGAAGATAATAAATATTATTTAGTTTGTATTTTTCTTGCTTAAAAATGTATGAAATATATATAAAAAGTATAATAATCGATGGCGTATAGGCTCGATTGGGGCTCGTGTTCAATTAAACTCGATTCGACAAAATTCGATGTATTTGAAATCAAGCCTTGGTCACAGTCAGCTCGCTTGACCTCGACTTATGTTGCTAGCTCTAAAGATTAGTGAACCCCATTATAAAATTTTCTGGCTCCATCCCTGATTTTGGTCCGCCAGCTGAGAGAAAAAAGAAAGGGATAAATAAATTTGAAAATTGAGTGAGTAAGTGAAGAATAGAAAAAATGACAAAAAAACAGCTGGCCATTTATTTTTTTTTTTTGACAATACACACCTTATCTTTGAAATGTTAAATTTGATTTTGAATTCGATAGACAAAAAGAAGACTGCATTAATATTTGTTCTTGTTATTTTTCGAATTGTATTTGTCATTAATTAATATTGTAATTATAAATTAAATTAATGCTTATATTGTGAGTACAAGTACAAGCAATAACAGTAATAATTAATATTATAATAATAATATTAACTGTTACTAATTATTTATTACACATTAAATATTTCTGTAATAATAAATATAGTTATAAATAATATTTGGCAGGACTGATGATAATAGTTGATAAAACAATAAATTTTAACAAAATTTCCATTATATTTAATTATAATAACTAAAATTATAATAGTAATTTTTAGAGATATGTCCTATGAACCAATCAGTTATTGACCTTATTTTTAGTTTATGTTATTGATAATATTTGATCATTTGTTCCTTGATTTTATTATTAACATATCATTCATGTTGAGGATCTAAGTTGTGGATCTCTTTGTTTCATTTTGTTAAATGACAATAATAAATCTAAAATGTCCATAATCTTAATAATTAACAAGGAATATTAATTATCATGATAAGATTAGTATGTAAGTTAAGTGATGATTAAGTTCTACAAATCATGGATAAGGTGTTATTAACTTAATTGCCTATGTGTATGTTATTGGAACATAGTACAGGACTTGACCCAATGAAATAAATATACGGATTCTGTTATGTGTCATTATTTATTTCATATGAGTTTGATTCTAAGTTTGAGATAGTTCAGTTTTTTCACATGAGGATTGTATCTATAAATATCGTCTACTGTTGATTCCTGATAAAGGCTGCTATACGGACTTTATTTATGCTCTCTTGAATTGTGCAGGGAAAAACTGTTCATCGAGAAAATTGTATGTCCCTCATTAGTATATCTAGTGAGTGATGATATCTATTGTGCTCCTTGATGGAGATGGATTGTTTGCTAGCAACTTGCACAATCATCTCTAAATCAAGAAATATATAATCTGCAAGAATGACACATTCCTATCTTGAATTATATAATGATATCATGTGACATAAGAATCAACATAAAAAAATTATCTATTTCTTATGCAAGATTGAAATGGTATAATATTTATTTATGTTAATTGAGAATCATAAGGTGTTGCTAGACACCGCTTATGATTATTGGAAAAAAATGATGATTTATTTTCCATGGCCAACATAACATAAATTCCCAAAGGGTCACATAAATAGAACTTTAACCAAACAATGCATTATTTATTTGTAATGGAGAATACGAAACTTGATAAGTTGATTAATTGGTTATACATCATTATGAACCGTTATAATTAATTATATCAAAAGGATCATGTTAGAAAAAATTAATACATATGCTAATCCGTTAATAATTATCAATAAGTTGATAGTTATTCTTGTTCAACAATTTTTAATGTGGAAATTATATTGAATATATTGGCTTTTATTAATTAGTCTATTTGAGCCCAAATAAGAAGCAAGTTAATTGGCCAATTAAATAATAGATTTAATATGTCTAATTAAGAGAAAATAGTAAAAAAAATTTATGTCTCATAACAAACAAAATTTTATATTTTTATGTTTTTTTTACTATTTTTTTCGAATTTTTTAAAACCTGCCATTTTTAGAATTTCCTTATTATTACTTGGCACCCAAAAAAGAAAAGTTTTAGAAAATTCGAAAAAAATAGTAAAAAAATTTGAAAAAAATATAAAATTTGGTTTGTTATGAGATTTCAATATGTAGATTGGATTAGTTTAATTAGATTTGTCAATTTGTAAAACGATTGATGGATAATGATCTCAATATACAAAAGGCTTAATACATCGCGATGCACCATAGCATACCTCTCTCTCTCTATATATATATAGAGGAATGCTAACGCGCCATTGATGGCACGGAGGGTCCCGCGCCATCGAGTCGTTTTTCGAGATCCAAAATTCAAACGCTCGATCCAAACTGTTCAAGTTGATCATTATATTGAAATACCCTTTGGGACCAAATTTTACATTTTTTCGATTTTTTTTGCTATTTATTATGATATTTTAAAAAAACATTATAATTAGAGTATTTCAAGCCCTCCAATTTCAAAATATCATAATAAATAGCAAAAAAAAAATCGAAAAAATGTAAAATTTGGTCCCAAAGGGTATTTCAATATGATGATCAACTTGAACGGTTCGGATTGAGTGTTTGATTTTTGGATCGCAAAAAACGACCCAATGAAAAATCGATGGCACGTGACATCAATGACGCGTTAGCATTCCTCATCGATGGCACGGAGGGTCCAGTGCCATCGAGTCAATTTTCGAGATCCAAAATTCAAACGCTCAATCCAAACCGTTCAAGTAGATCACCATACTGAAATACCCTTGGAGACGAAATTTTACATTTTTTCGAATTTTTTTGCTATTTATTATGATATTTTCAAAACATTATAATTAGAGTATTTTAGGCCCTCCAATTTGAAAATATCATAATAAATAGCAAAAAAAATGAAAAAATTGTAAAATTTGGTCTCCAAGGGTATTTCAATATGGTGATTAACTTGAACGGTTCGAATCGAGCATTTAAATTTTAGATCTTGAAAAATGACTCAATGAAAAATCAATGGCACGTGCCATCGATGGCGCATTAGCATTCAAATATATACATATAGAGAGAGATGGCTATACTACTATTCTGTGCCGTTAGATGACTTTAAATTTCGTGCAGAGATAAAATTTAGAGGTCCATATTGAGGCGCTGAGAGGCTTTGTAAGATTAAAAATTTTCGTTTCCTCTGCGTATCTCCGTTTGCATAAAACAAAACAGAAAACTTCTCCTTCTATAAAGCATCTCTCTCTCCTTGGTTCAACCCCCTCTCTTTCCTTGACTTCTGGAATTCCTGGTCTTCCATGGCTATCCTCCTTTCCGATTCAATCTCTTCGTGCTCTCTCTCGCAACTCAAACAAAAAAATCGAAGCCATTTCTAAAAATACTATATTATGATATTTTTAAAAAATGCTATAGTTGGGTAATTTCAAGTACCAATCTGAAAAATCACAATATATAGCAAAAAGTGTCCCACCCCGAACAATGGAAGTGATGTCTTTTCTGCCACGAGAGCGACGAATCGTTCTTGTAAGGCTAACAGACAGATAGAGATCATTTTTTCTTTCTAGATTTCATATTCCATTTCTTGATTTCAGCCCAGAATTCACACAACATAACTGATAAGCAAACTAATATTCCACATTACATCAAACATAATTATACATAGTTGTTCCACAAAAAGGAACTAATACACACCACTCATTCTTGTAGGCTTATTTATTTTACAACCTATGGCTGATTCCCTCAACCACTCACTAAATACATATATACATATAATACAAACAAGTTTATTGTTTCAGACCATCACACTCATAAGATTATGCACCAAACAAACTAAGACCCGACATCAAGACAACACTCAACAAGACTTACACCAGACAAAGACCAACACCACACTCACTTCGAAGAAAGGAAGCTACATTTCAGACTGCTTCCTCTTTTTTGGAGTCAGTTTTTGGTTCCTGCTCAACCTCCATTCCATTCGGCGGATTCGAAGGAGGCATTTCTAGATACATGTACGACAAGATTTCCGACAGTTCATCTAAACACAAAACCATAATAGCATCACAATCTAACCTCAAAATTCGGATCGACAACTGAATAAAAGAGCACTCGAGAGTTGCTACCGAACTACGCCTGACATCACTCTGATGGTCCTGGAACCCCCAACCATCAGGGACATATGCAAAACAAAGCACGGATGAGATACAATCTCAGTGCTGGTTTTAGTTCCAATATGCGGATCTTGGTACAAACCGAGTAACAGAATCAATATCCGATAAAAAAAATCATTAATTTTAAAATCATAATTTTTTAATGCACAAAAAACATTTTACAATCAGAAATCACTGTACAGTTGGCACTAGGCGAAACGGTCCGATTACCGGCATATTGCAACATGAAATATGCAATAGAACAAATCAAGCATAACCAACATTTTCCATTATAGTAACACTCAAGTTCTTTTTGGCCGGTCAGATTCAGTAAGAACTCTTCCCATAACCACAAGTCTAACCTAGGTACAGAATCTCAAAGTGAATAGCCAGAATTATAGCGCTAGTAATTATGGTTGGATAGGTGGCCAAACCATACTTCGGAGAGCAATATAGTTCAAATCATTGTTATGATATGCAGACTGAATAAGAATGGTCCGATTTAATTAAAGTCTGATTCTTCTATCACAAAAGAAGATTATACAATTAAGTCAATTTATGGAAGTCTGATAAGTCTGACAGTTCAAATTAATTAAAGTCCGATTTAATCAAAGTCTGATAAGTCTAACAATTCAAATCAATTAACAAACGGATATTTATATCAGACCTATTATTATTTACTAGTCAAAACAGATAGTTTGATTCAACATGAATTTTGTTTATTTAGAATTTTTATTGTCTACATGAACTAACAGAATGCACTGTCAATCGTTCTTCAACATGCTATTCATGAATTTAAAAATACCGAAATCTGTGTTCTAATAAAGAAACCGTGTAACTCCGCTTCTTGCCATTCCTGTTCAAGGTACTAGCTTACGATTAAAAGTATGTCGAATCAATTAAGATATACTGGTTATATCTTATATTAAAAATATTACTACCTTAAAATTTACCCTTGAGATATTTTTTATTAATCTTTAAATATAAACAATTTAATTGATTTTGCAAATATAAGACTCATATTTAAATGATTCATCACCTAATAAAAATAAAATACATATACAAGTTTACCTAAGTACAGTTTATTCCTGAATGATATTATTCTTGTTAAGTAACAATTATAATAACGAAACTCTTTCAAAGGTATAGTAAAATAATTCTTTTATAAGAGGATCATATCGAGTTCTCCTAAATTTTAGTTATACAATAATAGGGATTAAATATATATCAACAAATCTTAAAATTCCCAAATACTAAGATGTCACTTCCTTAGTAGCTACATCAAAATTGCCCAACTTTATTGGTATCACTCCTAAAGTTAAGACTATTATGAAATAGTTATCAAATGATTTTGTGTATATATGTAGAACCTTAATGATGTTATCCATATAGTTACACTATCCTAATGTGTAAAATTAGATCTAGATGTCTACACTGATGAAGTAGCTAGTTGTGATCATGACCCATTAAGAAGTGTTTGATCTTTACATAGAACCAGTTCGTTTGAACTCTGGAATTTGTTTAGTAGTGCCAACATTAGTTGTTCCAGTGACTATTTTATAAATTTATGATGGTATTCGGGTTTTCTTGTAAGTCCCTTTGATAGGTCCAGATCTGACGCGTTAGACCCGTTAACCCATTGCCCATTATCCATTCCTTACTAAGTTTTGTTCCATGTTAAGGCCTGATTTGAAAAAAAAAAAAAAAAAAAACATATTTTCTTACTTAATCGAGTTTATTACAATGTAAAAAGAAAAGGAATTAATGGTTGGAATTAAAAGAACTATTAGAATTCATTACCAGTACATGATGAATATTGAGTTAACAAGATAATAATTAGCTCAAGTAATTCTATGACGTAAACATTCCTTAGCTTAATGATTAACAAGTTCTTTACATTTTCAACATATAAATAGGTATTATAAACTAGTGGAATTCATATGGTTTTGGAGATACATTATCATCAAAATTCTGGTAATATTACTATTAGAAAAGAAATATTACTATATTTAAACCCATAACCTTAATGCACTCTTAAAAAATCTATCTTGACTAGACAGTTCTAATTAACCAACGTAAACAATATTTAAGACAGTCCAATGTAATGACCCTTCTTTAAATGATCATTAATTTTAGTACAAGAAATATTATTTCCTCGTTGACTGATCACCAATGAAACAAAGAACAAGTCTTGACATTACAATTACCAATAACAATTAAGAAATAAGTAGAGAACGACTAAATAATTCACATGCTATGCATGAATGTACCGTGAGAGATTGATTAACATGCTATGCATGAATTTAAAAATACATTAATTCAGGTTCTAACAAAGAAACTGCGTAATCTGCACCTTCAATTGTCTCTTGGCGTCTCTTGATTAGTCCGTGTTCATAATTCACAAATCAAATGCCGTTAACATAAGTTTAACGGGTTCTTTTAGTCTGGTAGGTGAACCATTAATTATCTAATTCTGGTTTCCTAAATGATAACATTCTTTTTGTTGTGCCAGAAAAATCAGATCTAAATCCAAGAACCCTAGAACATGAGAAAAAATAATACTTATTACTAGGGAAAATATATAATGACCAAATCAGAAATATTTACACATACTAAGCTCGAAATGCTACCAAGAGAATGACCAAATCAGACATATACACACATACCAAATCAGTAGATCTTTAACAAGAGAGTGTTATCAATAGATATTTACCAAAAACTCTAGAATTGACCTCAGAACCGAACCCTAGATCCGAGAACATCGCCTTCTCAGCCATGTCTTCTGCTGGCCGAAGCAAGAAGGGGCTTCACTGTTCGCCATGGTGGCTACCTGAGAAGGTGTTAAAGAACCATTGGCTGGAGATAGGAGAAAATTGGTGTTGGGATTGGATGTGGATGCAAGTTGGGGGACGTCGGGGGTTCAGAAGGGAAGTTTTCTTCTCTTTAGAAAGGATGTAGGTTTCATTGAGTTTACTTAAACTTTGGTATACTTTTCCAATCGAACCCAACATTGAATCCTTTGTAAGAAGGTTTGTAACTGCACCAAGAGGAAGCGATAAGAGGATAAATATGAAATCACCAACATCTTTTCCTCCTTCGCCGAACAAGACTTTGTTGGAACTTTTGTCGATTAGAAGCTTTAATGCGATCGGAGAAGGTGTTGTGGTAAGCGGCTCTATAGCGAGATCGGAGGCGAAAAGAGACAGAGTTGTTTGGCGGATAAAGAGAAAGAAATAGAGGGGATGAGCGGCGCAAAGATGTGTCCGTATCCTCTGCTGACCTTTTTAGGTCAGCAGGCTGCCGACCCTTGATTCGAGCCGTCGGATCTAATTCGACGGTTAAATTTTTTTCGGGCCTATCAATCTGGTATTATTCACGGGGCACCCATCATTGATCGGACGGTTCTGATTCAAGGTCAGCACCCTGCCGACCTGGAAAGGTCAGCAGAGGATGTAAAATGGCGCAAGATAGGGTTTCATCGTTCCTCCATTTTTCTCTCTACAATCAAATAATTGCATTACCGTAGAATTGTAAAACAAAACGGACGAAACAGCTCCGTTTCGCTAACCGTTCCGTTTTGAGACGAAACTGTGTTTCTATTTGCGTTAGGCGTTCCGTTCCTTAAACGAAACCGAAATCCTTAACTGTTTCGTTCCGTTTTGGACGAAACGAAATGAAAACCGGTCGAAACGATTACCGTTTTCACCCCTAATCATTGGCTGAGCCTTGAGATTTCAAGTCTTGCACTCAGCAGAGAATATTCCCAGCTGCCGTGATATCATCTTTTGACCTGCACTTATATTTGTCGGTTTACTTGCATACATGAGAATAGCATTTTGGGGCAAATCAGAAGGTATATCCCCAGAAATCTAAGATGAGCAGTAGATGCAATTACCATCAGAGGGATCCGTGAAAGTTGAAACATTGTAAAAGAAAAGAAGAAGCAAGGCTCCATAGAAGCAGAGGGACACAAGATCACTTTTTTTCTTGTAGACATCACTTCTCGATCCTGATTTTAAGAAATAAAGTTTAAATTAAAAAAGGTAAGAATTATCAGTGAATTGAATTCGCTGGAGTTTCAATCAAAAGCATCACATGTAGTACTTTCACTGGAGTTTCAATCAAGATCACTTAAGTTAAGATCATGTCATTAATTATACGACCTTGCAAATCAACACCCTTTATCCTAAATTGCAAGATTTCTCAATTTACTCTGAATGCAAAAACCAAACAGTAGTAACAAGATTAATTTGGCACAAAAGGACCAATTCAATTTTCTAACTTTTCTTGAGGGCATAACTAAATTTTCCCAATAAAAAAATTTGAAACATAAAAAATCCCAAAGAAAACCTGATAAGCAATAAGCCAATAACAAATCAGTACCATACTAATACCAGTCCTGACCAAACACGATATCAATTTAGATTATTAATGTGATACCAGTATGTCTGACCTCAATATTACTCTAATAAAAATCTTAGTAATAGCCTTGCAAAGCAAGAGCAATACTACAAACACCTTATGTGCGTGATTAATGACTTCAATAAATATCATAAGACTAAATGTATGAATTCCAAGCTCACCGGGTATGCTACACCAATTGCATCATTGACCAAAGTCTGTGTCTCTTTGCAATGTCAACAATTATTCATAAATACATTACACTTTTGATATAATTTGAAAAGAAAAGTCTCGTTAACTTGAGAACAAATGAATGGAGATTGGAGAGAGAAGAACCTGAGAGGTTGCTTAGAGAGGGTGCAAACGAGGAGTTCATAGAAAGCCTTGCTTAGATCAGTGCATTCTCTAATGAGAAAGCGACTACCTCGCACCATCTTAGTCCATTTAAGCTGCTCTTTCGCCTTCTTGCTATTTCTCGCTTTCCCAAGCTTGCGCACACGAGTCGTGGTGGTGACCTTGACCTTGTTCCCATCATCGTCGAATTGATACTCGGTTGTCTTCTTGATCCCGTTCTCGTCGGGTCCTTCAACGACGCATTCGCCTCTTTATCTCACTGAAGAATGATCTCTGGGCATTCGCCTCTTTATCTCACTGAAGAATGATCTCTGGGAGCTCCAAAGCAGAAATGTGACTAGGATTTGCAAGAATCATTGCAATCTCGCCTCAAGCGATCGCCGGCGTCGCTCCGCCAGTTCAAGGCGCTAGTGGATTTGATTTTCACCTCTCCTTTTCTGCTGCGGGTAGGGTTTGGAGTGAGAGAGGGGTTGAAATAGACAACGAATAGGTATGGGCCAGTCGCTAGTCCAGTAAAAGCCTGTTTGATGGTTGGATGATAACAAGAAGGATGGTAGATACTAATTACCCTATCAGTTTGAACCCATGTACTAATTACACACCTCTAGCAATTCATCATTTATCAAATACATGCATATCAAGAATCATAGGCTAATATACCATTTAAATGCCCTATGTACACAAAGTAGTGTTATATAAAAAAATTCCATATACATCCTCAATTTCAAACAAACTTTTTTGTATCAAAATAACTGAGCATGAATTCTATATAAAATTCTTAAACCTATATTTTATGACTATAATGACTTACTAATATAAGTCACAACTAAGCAATTGTATTATCTGATCCATGACATGAGTGTATACTCAAATATGCACATAATCAAAATACATGAAATTATCATACATACTCATGATTTTTCCTCTCTGTACACTATGTGCATATACTTCATTTAATAAACACAAAATCACTACAAAATAGTACATATGTATATACCTTTATACCCTATATGTATGCATGCTTATGCATGTAACTGATAATTGCTCAAGTAATCTTCTTTATACCTCTAGTTCATTTTTCCAAAATAATATATGAGATGCACTCTACTATACATATAATCTCATTATTTAGCATATTATATGAGATGTATACAGAGTAAATGAATGATGAACACCTCTAAACAATTGTGCATTTGTTAATTACACAGTGGCTATGTAAACAATAACATCTAAGTTATATGCCTCTAATAAGAACTTAGGTGCATTCATAAATCACATGATATATATGTACCCTATTCAAATACTCATGTTATAACCATCCCAATATAAATTTACTGGCTAATATGATAATTATACGCTTACAGAACATCTAATCCCTTTTGTGAACTATTTAAAATCTAATTTATGCAGTCCTTAATAAATTTCATATGAACAATAGCATATAATCTAAATGCAACAGATATATATATGAATATTTAAAACATAGTTTAGGCTAACTAATATCAATTAATTCCTCCACTAAATATAGACTAACTATTGTTAGTCAGTTAATTTAAGAAAAACCCACATATACACATATATGTTTATATTGCAAGTTAAGCTCTAACAGCAGCCAAAATTTATGTAACTCCCTAAATTAATCCTACAGAATATAATCATCAAATAAAACTTATACCTTGCTTTTGTGACTTGAGAAATTGTCTCGAGAACTCTAACACGATCAAAGAAAAAAAATCAAAGTGATGCTTATCAAGAACAAAGCAACTTCCATTCACTATTCTGCACAAATCAAACCGTATAGCTTAGCTCAACTGAAACCCTAACTAAAGAATTCAGTTAATTTATCACAATTAAATCTCAAAATAGATGAGGAACGATATACCTTCTCCAATGCCTCTGCCAATTTCCTTCCCTTCTTCTCCAATTTCATCCCAATTCCAAACCCTAACTCAGCGTCTTAGTTAAATAGGAATCACCTTGACAGAGGAGAGAGGAGAAGAAGACAAGGCGAAAGGAAGGGTCTAGCCACGTCGTGCAACTCTCAATTGTAATTGTAAAGAAAGTAAATAAGATAAAGAATACGAGAACACAGAGATTTAACGTGGTTCAGTACAATATGTACCTACGTCCACAACACACGCACACCTCTCTTTTTATTATTTTCTGTAAATCTGAATTGATACAATACAAGGAGAGAAAGCCTATAAATAGAAAAGATTTCTTGCACAACAAGTCACTCATGACTTGCACATCAAGTCATGCGTTTCTTGTGTTCCAAGTCTGGCGTTTCTTCCTTGCCAAGTCAGGTGTCACATTAGATCTAAACCATGATCTTCTGTGACACCATATTCCAACACTCCCCCTCAAGTTGGCAGGTAGATATTTCGCATGCCCAACTTGCCAATTGCAGTATGAAAAATGGTACTGGACACTCCTTTTATCAGTATGTCAGCCAGCTGTTCTTCAGTTCTTACATGAGGAATGCCAATGATTTTCTCTTCAAGATTCTGTCGAATGAAATGTCGTTCCACTTCAATGTGTTTGGTCTTATCATGTTGCACAGGATTCTGAGATATAGCAATAGCTGCTTTGTTGTCACAGAACAACTTCATCTCCTCGCCATCATAAATACCAAGGTCTTTGAGTACCCTTTTAATCCACAACAATTCTTGAACACCCTTAGCAATTCCTCTGAATTCAACTTCAGCACTAGACAGAGCTACTACTTTCTGTTTTTTACTTCGTCAAGTGACCAAGTTGCCACCAACAAAGGTGAAGTATCCAGATGTGGATTTCCTGTCAGTCACATCTCCTGTCCAGTCAGAGTCTGTATAGCCCTTGACTTGAAGATGACCATTTTTCTTGAAGAAGATACCTCTTCCATGGGATCCCTTGAGATACCTCAAAATCCACATAACCGCTTCCATTTGTTCTTCACTAGAAGCATGCATGAACTGACTTACTACAAACACGGCATAAGCAATATCAGGCCGAGTATGTGATAAGTAAATAAGCATTCCCACCAACCTTTGGTACTGGTCTTTGTTCGTTGGTACCTGACCAAGAAGCACTCCTAGTTTTGTATTATGTTTGGATGGTGTGTCCACAGGTTTGCAATCTAGCATCCCTGTCTCAGCTAGCAAGTCCAGTACATACTTCTTTGAGATAAAGATATACCTTTCTTATTTCGTGCCACTTCTATTCCAAAAAAGTACTTCAAGCCTCCAAGGTTCTTCATTTCAAATTCTCTGGATAATTTTTCTTCTAGGTCTCGGATTCCTTCAGAGTCATCACCTGTGATTATCATGTCATCAACATAGATTATCAAGATAACAATTTTCTCTTTATTCTTCAAAAAGAATAAAGTATGATCTGCATCACTCTGGGTGTATTCATATCATTTCATGGCACTGCAAAATCGTCCAAACCAGGCTCTCGGCGACTGTTTTAGACCATACAGTGCTTTCTTCAATCTGCACACAAGAGGTTGTTCACTTGAGTAACCATATCCGGGTAGAATGTCCATATAGATTTCCTCATCTATATCCCCATGTAGAAACGCATTCTTCACATCAAACTGATGCAGAGGCCAGTCTCGGTTTGCTGCAATGGACAACATAATCCTGACAGTGTTGAGCTTGGCTACCGGTGAAAAAGTTTCTTGGATTAAGTTTCTTGGTAATCCACTCCGTAAGTCTGATAATAACCCTTTGCCACCAGCCTCGTTTTGTACCTGTCAATTTCTCTAATGGGCCCATATTTGATTGTAAATATCCATTTGCAACCTACCGCTTTTCTATCTTTAGGCCTTCTTACCAATTCCCAAGTCTCATTCTTCTCCAATGCATCCATCTCTGTCTTCATTGCTTCAACCCATTTTGGATCACTGAGAGCTTCATTCAGGTTTCTTGGAACATGAGCTAAGGCAAGAACCTTGTCAAATTCCTTCACTTGTTCTGGCATGTGAGACAAAGTCATGAAATTAGCCATTGCATACCTTCCTTCACCACTTTCATCCGGTCGATATCTCTTCGGAGGTATGCCCCTGTTAACCCTATAATGCAACTGATAACCAGGGTTAGTAGTAACAGGTTCAGAAACACTTACCTCTGACTCCGGAGTATGGTCATGTGGTGATGGAGGAGACTGTATCATTTCTTCATCTTCCTCATCATCTGATGGACCAGAGCTATCAAGAGGGTCTATTTCTGGATCAGAAGAATTCTCAATTACCAGTTCTGAATTCGGATCGAAATCCAACAAGTTCGGACCTAAATACATGGTGTCATCCTCTGTTCCTTCTCTGTTCGGACCGAATTGTTCTGAGTTCGGTCCGGACAAAGGTCTAGTATCTCCACTGGTATCTCCGTTCGGACCAAAACCACTAGAATTCGGACCGAATTGAGGTTCATCATCTATCGTTGCATTAAATCAAGGCTCATTCTCTACTGTACTCTCCCCCTGAGAATGAGTCTGCTCTTTCAGAAAATACCCCTCATTTTAAATAAAGGTTACATCCATTATGGTATAAATTTTCCTAGAGGCCGGGTTCATACACCTATATCCCTTTTGACGTTGACCATAACCTATGAACACACACTTTTCAGCACATGGGTCTAACTTTGACCTTTGATGTTTTTGTATATGAACATAGGCTATACAACCAAATACTTTTGGTGGAATCGTAAGAACTAAGGGAATTAAGCAGTACTTTGAAAGTACTTGCAAGGGTGTTTGAAAGTCAAGTACCACAGAAGGCAACCTATTCATCAAGTAAACTGCAGATGTAACTGCATTATCCCAATAAGAATGAGGTACATTATTTTCTAGCATCATTGCCCTGGTCATTTCTAGAATTTGCCTATTCTTTCGCTCCGCTATGCCATTTTGTTGAGGGGTGCCCACACAACTTGTTTCATGTATAATTCCATTGGTGTTAAAGAATTCCCCTAATGTTTTGTTGACAAATTCCCTTCCATTATCACTTCTGAAAATTTTAACATTCCTATCAAACTGGTTCTTTACCATGGTAATGAAAGATTTGATGGCAAGTGGTACCTCATGTTTATGTTTTACCACATTAATCCAAGTCATTCTCGTGCAATTGTCAACAAATAACACAAACCATCTGTTACCAACCTGGGATTCAACCGGGGAAGGCCCCCATACATCAGAGTGAACCAGGTCAAAAGGAGTGATATTGTCATTATCCAAGTTTTTAGGAAAATGGGCTCGATGGCTCTTAGATTTAATACATACCTCACAATCAAAAGATTCATTCTCAAACCTAGAAAGTAAACTTGGATAAAGTTTCTTTAGGTACCCGAAAGAAGGATGGCCTAGACGTCTGTGCCACATCCAAATCGAAGACTTCTTACTTGAACTTGAGCTAGCTGATAAGTGAGCTCTTCCAGCAGCTATGTCTTCCAAATGATACGGTCCTCCCCTCTTAGTACCACGACCAATAATCTCCTTCGTCATGAGATCCTGAAAGAGACAAAATCTAGGATACATGAGTACAACACAATTAAGTTCTTCACATAATTGACCTACAGATAATAGTCTTGATGAAAGAGAAGGGACCAATAAAGTATTTAAGAGTGTCAAAGATGAGGAAAATTGAACATCTCCAGCCCCTGTGATTGGATAAACTTCTCCATTCGCATTGGCGATCTCAGTCTTCCTTGGGTGAGATTCTCTTATCAAATCGTCCTTGTTGTAAGTCATGTGATCTGTTGCTCCAGAATCTATAATCCAAGATTCGTTTATGTTTTGAATAAGGGTCATGGTCTCCAGTAAAGATTATCTACACAAATCTCTTGTGCAAGGAAGATATCAAGTCCAACTGTGCAGTAACTCGCACAAGAAAAAGGACAAGAAAAAAAGAACGCGCAAGTTAGTAAGGAATTTTGGTGCGAAATGGACTAATTTTGGTCCGAAATCGCAGATCTGGTCGGGGTTTCGATGAGATAAGAGTTGGTCGAGAAGATCCAACTGTGTAGTAACTCGCACAGGGATAAAAGATTCAATCTTGTGCAGTAACTCGCACAAGACAAAGAAAACACACAGATCTCAGAACCTACCGCTCTGATACCATGTAAAGAAAGTAAATAAGATAAAGAACACGAGAACACAGAGATTTAACGTGGTTCAGTACAATATGTACCTACGTCCACAACACACGCACACCTCTCTTTTTATTATTTTTTTTAAATCTAAATTGATACAATATAAGGAGAGAAAGCCTATAAATATAAAAGATTTCTTGCACATCAAGTCACTCATGACTTGCATATCAAGTCATGCGTTTCTTTTGCTCCAAGTCTGGCGTTTCTTCCTTGCCAAGTCAGGTGTCACATTAGATCTAAACCATGATCTTCTGTGACACCATATTCCAACAGTATTTGTCAAGCCTCCTTGAGCAGAGCGGAAAGGCAAGCTCCTCTCGTGCCAACACGAGGGAAAGAGGTGATGCGGAAGCAACGAAGAGGCAGCCTCCATGAGTGCAATGGCAAATCTCGAGAAGAAGAAGAAGAGGAGAGGAGAGTGAACTCAACAAAATAGACGAGTGTCTCTCTCTCCTCGTCATTATTTTAATAAATAAACCCTTGATCTTTTATGGCAGAGTCCATGTAGCAAACTAAGTAGTCAACTACTAACAATTCTATTTTGTAAATTAGCTATTTCATTAACTAATTTTAAAAAAAAACTCACTGAGAAGTCAGATTAATATGGCAATTATACACAAAAATTCTATAAAATATGAGAAACATTTCCATGTCCTAAGATCAGATCAGATATTCCTACAAAGTTTGCTGTTACATTATAAATTTATTTCATTTATTTCTCGATCATACCATTCATATAATTTAATAAAAATTATTATCAGACAAACAAGAACTTCGTTTACCATTCAACAGGCACTAATGTTACATAAGCGTAGGCGCTAGGCGTCAGGAGGGGAGAGGTGGATACGTACTGGGTGGCAGGGTTGAAGGGATAGGAGGGGTCAATACGTGCTAGACGAGTTGTAGTTGTTATTGTTGTTGTCGTTGTCGTTGTTATTTATTTATTTTATTAATATTAATAAGAAAATTTTCTGCGTTTCATATTTGTAAAGTGTGATTTCAATAACATTACAAGGTTGAATAATATTAAGAAATTCACTGCTAAATAGTTTATTTTAACATATCCTGATCTTTTAAAAGATTTTTCTTCTGAATTGAGAGCATTTTTTTTTTTCGAAAAGGGCTCTTGAGCCATTAATTAAATAAGTGAAGTAAATATTTACAAAACTAGAGAGATTCGATCTACCTACCCCGTCCTAATAAATACACTCATCTTCCAAATTGAGAACATTTTTGTAAAGCATACCGCCGTCATTGAAGGAGCTTTTCATCTTTCATATCAGCCAAAATTGAACTCGTTACTGTGATAGAGGCATAGAGCTACTGATCGCCTATAGTCTACACTAGACTGACTTGAACGATCCAAAGGATATGAAGGAGAGAAACCCTTAAATGAGAACAACCTGGGATGTTACTAGTACTGAATAGGAATGCATACTGAAGTAGATGCCAATTGCTACCAACAATATGAATGTGAAAAATATCAAGCTATACAGAAGCTGTAAAGAAAACTAGAATGTTTTACTGTGAATGGCCCTTCAAAAATTAAAAACATACTTGTTGCGTTAAAGAGACTAGACTTCCTTAAATTATCATTAGTAATTTCTGATCGTAGATAAATAATATCTCCGTAAATTTACAAAATTGTAGATTATTTTCTAATTAGTTTATTCATCCATAAATAGTCTTACGGAATAAATTCCCAACTTGAGAGATAGTAAAGAAAAAAATAATCGATTTTAATCTCCTGCGATAAATGCAATGGTAATGTGCAGGATGATGATTGAAGTAACGAAGAGGTACTCTGACGGTTCTATCAAGTGTTTCCGGCTTCATGATCCTCTTCTTCGTTTACTGGCAATCCACGAAGCCAAGGAGAAAAGATTTGTCTGGTTAAATGACACTTGTATCATTGAACTGTTTGATGCTGATAGAAATCACGGATCTATATTTCCAAGGAACATAGGTCTTCCATTGAATATGGTAAAAAGAAATCACAGATTTGGTGGCAAATTTATGGATGTAGCACAATTGGCTGATGCCAGCTGTATCTTCAATTTTGGTGAGATTTTTCCTCTCGAAACTCCACTAATGTCAAACAAAGTGCTGGAAATTGATGATACGAAAAGTACTTTAGATGTAGTGAGAGAAGTAAAAAAGAGGGGAGAGTTCAAATACCTGGGCTTGAGTAATTTAAGGTTGTTGCCTGAGATTCTAGAAATCAATGGATCAGATCAACATCTTACAACTCTAGTTGTTAGGGATCCAAATTTCGAGAACTTACCATCAAATGAATTGCTGAAAATGATATCACTACAGCATCTTTTCTTGAGAAACACAAAAGTACGTGAAATTCCAGAACTTCCATACTTGAACACTCTGGATGTGGGAGATACACCTATTAAGAATCTACCAGAATGGATTGGGACTTCCAAACTTACTTCTCTTATATTAAGAAACACAAAAGTACGGGAGATTCCAAAACTCCCAGAGTCTTTGGAAAGTCTGGATATTGGAGGTACACCTATTGAAGCCCTACCAGATGCTAGTTCTTGCCCGAATTTAACAACTATTGTGCTGAAAAATACAAAAGTACGTGAGATTCCTGAATCCTTCACGAAATTGGAGTATCTGGATGTTAGAAACACATTTGTCCGGTCCTTATCTGACTCATTATGGAGCAACCTAAGGTCCGTACTTGCCACTGACACGTTGCAACATCTTGATGGACCACCAACTTCATCCAAAGAAAATAATAAAAAAAAAAATCTTGGAAGACGACCACGAAATGATTTTACCCCCCAATATGACCGGCTAGAAACTCTGGAAACTGTACACGTTACAAAAGATTGGGCCAAAAGTATACCAAGGTTTCATTATTATGTAATGAAAAAGTTGGGGCTCTCTTATTTTCAAAATGATTTTACCGCCGACAATGCATTAGATTGGAATATAATAACCAAAATCCTAGCAGGTTTAGGCAACCTATCATCTTTGAAGATACAAGGAAGTAATGTTCCTGCAAGCATGATTGATGTGTGGACTTGTTCAAGCTATACGGACAAATTAAAAAATCTGAGTATAGGCGGGTCATACTCTCTGTTTAGTCTAAGGGACATTGAAATGCCTCCGTGCTTAATCACCCTGAGGCTGGATAATCTTGAGTTCGACGAGGATCCTATGCCCATTTTAGGACAACTGAGACAATTAGAGAGTCTTCAGCTGAGGTGGTTGCTGTACACTCCGCAATACAAAATGATGAATTGCTCAAATGGTGAAAGGTCAGTGGGATTCCCTAAACTAAAATGGTTGCAGCTTTCTCATATCTCTGGCCTCGAAGAATTGTCAGTGCAGGAAGGAGCACTGCCCAGGATCACACATGTTGTCATTGAGAGTTGCAGAGATCTCAAAAATCTTTGTAACTCTTTACTACATCGCTCGGAACCTCTAGAGGAGCTACACCTGAATTCTATGCCAACTGAATTTACAAGATTGTTCTCAGGTCTTTCGTTTGTCAAAATCACCAAAATTCAGGTCTGATGCTGCGGTGTACCTTTCACCCTTCCTATTCCACTGGTAAGTTTCATCAATTAGTTTTATTCTTGCTTTAAATTTTCCCTGTTCTTTTATGCTTCCAGTAGTGTTCATGTACTAGAGAAATTTTACTCAGCTTGACAGTTTTGCTCATCTTGTGATCAGTATTTTACCAGAATAATAACATCAAGGAGTAACCAGTGCCAAATCAGTAGCATTTTTTTATGCCTAAACTCCTGGTATTAAGAAAAAATTATTAAGACAAAAGCAGAGGATCCTACCTGAAATTTTTTCTAGAAAAAATAAGCCAACCTCAACCTCTGTTTCTCCTTAATTCTGAAACTATCTACATTAGAGAGTTCTTAGTCTAAGGTGTGTATGAGGCATAAATGATAATATTGCAATTTCGTACTCACCAGGTCGACTTTTGATATGTTTTCTGATGGTTAAAGTTCATTGCTGCTATAATGCTGCTAAGTTTGCTTTGATGTTTTAACTTTTTGTTATAATACATTATTTCTCTTTTATTTTTTAACGTTGTAAAATTTATTTAGTTCCCTTCTTGTCTGTAGCAGGTTGTCTGTTGTTTCTTGTTTAATTTGATGGAACTTGTTTGTGATATGTAATAATGCTGAAGTCAACTTTTGGGATGTTGGTGTTCTGAAGTTGCAAATTACAATAAAGATCTCCATGAGAACAAAAGCACAATTTTACATTACCAGTTTACCACAAATCCTAAATGTGAATGATGCAGCACAAGAAAGCAGGTGGGAAAATTAGAATTAATTTATTGCAGTTGACAAAAAAAGCAGAAAATACATAGCTTTTGAGACTGCAGGGGCCGAAGAGAGACCACTTGGACCTTTTTTCAGATGCCTGTCATGGTAACTGGGCGCAGACAATTTCTGTGAGGCAGAGTGTCGCATCTGCTCTGTTATTCTGTTCCTCAGTCCTTGATAGGAACTTGATAGGAAATAGATTTTGTATTGAATCGATTCCCATGATTACAAGCATGAGAGTCTTTATATAGACCAATCCTACAACTAATGATAACCATCTCCAACTATACATCTCCTACCAACCCTCTATAGTCTCTATTGATATCAATCTCCGATCATCATACAATCTCAATATCTCCTACCTAACCAATCATTAATCTAATTATACTCTAACATCCCCCTCAAGCTCATCGTAGTGGCACACACGATTGAGCTTGCCATCTTCGAAATGGTTCGATCCTTGTCGAAATTGAATTGTCAACTTGCATTGTACTCCTTGAAAAGAAAGAAAGAAAAAGATCGAGCTCTTTTGGCTCAAGAAGAAGAAAGGGAGCTCTTTTGGCTCATGCATGCTTTCTCAATGACTTTTTGCCTAGCATGTTTGTGAAGAGGCTCGTGTGAGTCCTCGTGATCTTGGCTCGTTTGAGCAACAAGATTCATTAGAAAAAAAAAAGAGGAGTTATATGCTTGTATGGCATATTGTATTTGTTCTTTGAGGTTTGAGGGTGGTTTTTTTTTTCGAATTAATTAGGCAGGAAGCACATTACTACTTGGTTTAGGTTGCCTTTTTTTTCCGTCATAGATTTTGAGTATGGCTAACAACACATGGGCCGAACACATCAAAGCTACCGAAAAAATTATAACTAACTTCAATTAATTACGAAATTATAAAATAATCCGATTTTAATCAAAAATTTAAAAATGACTTCGCAGTTTCGGAATCTGGGATTCCGAAACAATTTCAGGTTAGTTTCGGAATCTGAGATTCCGAAACTAGCTAGTTTCGAAATTTGAGATTCCGAAACTAACAATCTCAAATTTTAACGATTAAAAAACTTTTTATTTTGTCATATTATGCTTTGTTTCGGATTTTCAAAATCCGAAACTAGCATCCAATTATTTTTTAATTAAAGAATGATGTGACATAGTCAAAAGGTTGTCGCTGAACTCCGTGGTGAATGTGTATACTCCAATTTTTTAATTAAAAACCTGAGATCAATGTTATTCCTGAGTAGTGGTATAGTCAAAAGGTTGTCGCTGAACTCCATCAATTTCTATATATATTTAAGTGTGTACAAATCTCAGAGAAACAACTCTGCTCAATGTTTGTTTTAAAGTCATTCTTAGTTTTGAAAGGGTTAGACTGCAGGGATTTTGAGCACTTCACGGTAGTATAGAAAGAATGAAATATTGACAGCATTTTTTTTTCTGAGCACTTATGACTCTGTATCTACATGAGCAAATACAAAAACACATGTTTAAAATACAAAAATAAAATATCCAAAACATCAATGTAGTATGGTCATATTATTTTAAAAAAATGCTACAATCAAATTAATTTGACAAAAGGGTTTGTCAAATCGAATTGAATCTCCAAAATAAAAATTTTAAATGATTGATCCGAACTGTTTATTGTGATATCCATATCAAAATCTCATAAAAGACCAAATTCATTTTTTTTTTCAACTTTTTATAAGCTTTTTTTTAGAAAATTATCGATCTAAATATTTATAAATGCTCTAGCACAATATATAACTTTTAATAGTCCGAAAAACAATTGTTAAAGAATTCAAAAGATATATATATAGAATTGAATGAGATTTTGATAGAAACATTGCATTTTCAACAATTCAGGTCGATTATTTGAACCTTGATCCGATTGAATTATAGAATTTGACGAAGTCATATGTTGAAATTAATTTGATCATAATGCTTTATATTTTCTGCATACCATGGATTACTACAAGAAGCAATTTCATTCCTTCTCCGACTATAATAATTTCATCTGATTCACGTTAAAAAATAGTTGCATTTCCTAAAACTTAGCTCAAAATTGATGTTTGGCTAATATTTCGTTCGGAGAAATCACAATTACAAAACTCAAAAGTCTAATCCAACATTTTAGCATAGAAGTAACATATTCGTTTAAATTATGAAGTGATATACTAGATTAGTGTGGAGTACATAACAGATAGTAAGTAACTTCCACAATTTCTCAAGAGGAACGTGTTCAAACCTTGTAAAAAGGAAAAAAAAAAAAAAATTAGTGTGTTAAGCATGCATCTCTAACCAAGGTATGATAATTAAAAATATGATATGGGTAATTAAACTGCTCCACATGCAAAATAAATGACCTGTAGAAATTTGATCAAATAATAAAGAAAGATGTTTTTCAGATTTCTATTGATCCAGATTGTATTCAGTCAAAAAAGGACTATATACAATAGCTTGCTCTCCATAATTTTCTCACTTTTTTTTTTCTTTCTTTCTTTCTTTCTGTTTTTTTTTTCTTTTTTTTTTTTTGCCTTTCCATGATGGGAATATTTCTAGTGCAGCCACTCAAAATTAGAAGGAAATAATTTTTGTCTTTATTGGAGAAAATTCACTCTTGAATAAGGAGAAGTTAATTTTTAAGGAAACTGATAATGAAGAAAATCTCATTAAAAAGTTTTAATTAAATAAAGTCTCTTTTTACATAAACAAATGGAATAGGTAAGTGACAATTGAAAAGTGACCACTTATCAGATCAGATTATCAAGGGGCAAAATTCTTCATCCAACCTTGATGTGTCACATAATGATGTGGGAGCAGAAAAGTTTACTACAAAGCAGCTAAACATTGGCCATATAATCTCTAGACTATGATTGGTCCGATTATGTACTGTGTGGATTTGGTAGTACATTCCTTCTCAAGTCCCAACCCATCAAAAGAAATTCTTAGTACATTGATCTCAGGTTTTTAATTAAAAAATTGGAGTATACACATTCACCACGGAGTTCAGCGACAACCTTTTGACTATGTCACATCATTCTTTAATTAAAAAAAAATTGGATGCTAGTTTCGGATTTTGAAAATCCGAAACAAAGCATAATAGGACAAAATAAAAAGTTTTTTAATTGTTAAAATTTGAGATTGTTAGTTTCGGAATCTCAAATTCCGAAACTAGCTAGTTTTGGAATCTCAGATTCCAAAACTAGCTAGTTTCGGAATTTGAGATTCCGAAACTAACCTGAAATTGTTTCGGAATCTCAGATTCCGAAACTGCGAAGTCATTTTTAAATTTTTGATTAAAATCGGATTATTTTATAATTTCGTAATTAATTAAGGTTAGTTATAATTTTTTCGGTCAAAGCTATGTATAGAAAAACTGAACACATCAAACGCTCAAAGCTATGTATAGAAAAGTAAAGCACGAAGGCCCAATTATGAAAGCACAAAGAGAAAGTCAGCATTTGAGTAGACCTGAAAATCCGATCCAACTTGTCAGAATCTTTTCTTTGATTTTCTTTTCACCAAACTTTCAATTACTCATGCCCTCTTCGCCTCAACACCGAATTGAGATGCCACTGTTTGAAATCGATGCAACAGAGGTGTGCCATGGCGGTTAGGTCGTGTGACGGTGATGACAGAAGAGGCGAATGGGTCAGACTTGTTGAAAACGGGTCAGATCTGGTTTGAGCGCCTCCATGGTGAGCTCCGTCGATCCGCCTAACGAATAGGTCAGCAGATGCACAGCACGTCGAGGTGGCCACGTGGTGGTGGCTGCGGTGCGATGGTGGTGCGGCGTTGTTGAGAGTAGAAAGGCGACCTCGAGGTGGAACCGATCTAGCGAGACGAAGGTCGTGCTTGGCAACGGCAGTGATCTTGGATCCGGATCGGGTATAATAGAGAGGCATTGGAACGGTGCGAGGCTGCGCTGATGTCGGAGTGTACGGAGCTCGGTTGCGCTCGCCGGAGCAAGGACGAGGCGAGTGATGGTGCGTCGACGATCAGCTCAGATCAGATCTAGAGATGGGATATAGGTAGAGAGGTTTGGGAGAGACGAGTATAGGCTGTAGAGACGAGAATAGTGTGGAGAGAGGGTCTCGGAAACGGGAATAAGGAGAATATACGAAATGTAATTCTGGAATAAGAGAAAAAAATAAAAACAGACTAACTATTCTGATTATTGTGTGAAATAAAATGGGAGAAGAATCATTATTCCTGGAATAGGCGTGAGCCTAATTCCAGTATAGTTCTGGCTCGGATACCATGATAGAAAATAGATTTTGTATTGAATTGATTCCCATGATTACAAGCATGAGAGTCTTTATATAGACCAATCCTAAAATTAATGATAATCATCTCCAACTATACATCTCCTACCAACCCTCTATAGTCTCTATTGATATCAATCTCCAATCATCATACAATCTCAATATCTCCTACCTAACCAATCATTAATCTAATTATACTCTAACAGTCCTCACATTGCATATTTGCATTCTGTCTAAATATATATAAGCCACCACCCTGAAGCTAACAAAGTCCCTTGCAAACGTTTTTGATTCGCCATATGCGCACCCGCATGTAAAAGCATCATATTTTTGTTATAGTCTCTATGTATCCTTATCAATTTTGAAACCGAATACTTTTCCAGTTTTTCATCATATCCTTACGGTAAATCTATACAGTGCTGATAACTGCACTCACCTTTTAAGGCAATCACGCAATGAGCATCCGAAAATAAAAAAAGCGCTCAACTCTCCCTTTCCGAAAATAGAAAACGCATCCTTTAAAGGCGTGAGAGCGCTTCACCCTTCCCCTCCCCTCCCCTCCCCTCTCTTCCTCACGCGATACGAGCGCACTCCTCCCCTCTCGCATCTCTGTCCCGTCACGCTCCCTCCCCTCGCGCCTCTCTCCCACCGCGCACCTTTCACTAACGCCTCTGTCCCTAGCGCCTCCCTACCCTAGCGCCTCTGTCACTTTATATTTGAACTTATTAGTCACTCCCTTCACATTATGTAGTTACTCCCTTTAATTTACTCTCTTTATGGTCAGTAGTTACCCTCTCAAATAAACTACATATTTGAACTTGCTAGTTTCTCCCTAGTACTATTTTAGTTACTCCCTAGTACTCGTTATTTACTCCCTTCATAGTGTTTAATTACTCCCTAATAAAGTTACACAAAGAGTTATTACTTACTCCCTTATACTATTTTAGTTACTCTCATGTATTCGTTATTTACTCCCCTCATAGTGTTTAATTACTCCCTAATAAAGTTACAAAAAGAGTTATTACTTACTCCCCTGTACTATTTTAGTTACTCCCTTGTACTAGTTATTTACTCTCCTCATAGTGTTTAATTACTCCCTAATAAAGTTACACAAAGAGTTATTACTTACTCCCTTGTACTATTTTAGTTACTCTCTTGTATAGTTATTTTACTCCCTTCATAGTGTTTAATTACTCCCTAATAAAGTTACACAGGGAGTTATTACTTCCTCGTACTATTTTAGTTACTCCCCTGTGTACGTTATTTACTTCCTTTATACTGTTTAATTACTCCCTAATAAAGTTATACGAAGAGTTATAACTTATTCCCTAGTATTATTTTAGTTACTCCCTATACTAGTTATTTACTCCCTTCGTAATGTTTAATTACTCTCTAATTCCATGTACTTGTTATTTTACTCTCTTGTAGTAGGAGAACCAGATCTGAAGAAAGGAGAAAAAAAAGGGAGAGAAGAAAGGAGAAAAGAAAAATTATCTCAGAGAAAAGGAGAAGAAATGATCAGAGGAAGAAGGAAGGGTAAAGAAGAAAGGAGAAAGAGAAGGGAAAGATAAGAGAAGAGGAAGGAAAGAACCCGGATGAGGGAAGAAGTGGAGCGAGAGGAGAGTCGCGCGTCTCTGCGCGAAGGAAGAAAGGAGGGTTGGGCGTCCTTGCGCGTGTGAGGTTGAGGGAAGCGCGTGAAAGGTGATCGGAGGGGAGCGCGTGAGGATAAGGGTGAGGGTGAGGGTGAGGAGAGAGTAGGCGCGCCTCTCTGATTGCTTGATTGCGCTAGATGTTGATTGTGTTAAGTAATTCTCAAATCTATATGCCGAAACTTTTTATTTTTTATTATTATTATTTTTTTTGAAAATAAGCCCGTAGGCATAATCTATATACAGAATTGATGATATTTCGGTCCCTTTGAATACAAAATATCATAAATTGTATCTAAAGAAACAACAATATAATTTTACAGGCATATTCTCTAGCAAACTTGGAAACTCTAATTAATAAGAGAGGCTTTTCGCATGGCCCTTGGTTTAATCGATACTGGGCTTAGAATGGATGGGCTCCAACTACACATTTTTATTTAGCATTGAACCCATTGAATCAATATAATTAGTAGAATTTTATTGGTTGTTACTTGTTAGTTTGTTGCAAACAACTTACCGAAGATATCATTCTTTGGGTGTATAAGAATTCTATTTTTTCCATGAAACGAAATTGAAGGCGTGGTCCACGAAAGGAGAGAAAGTAGCAGTCCATACTAATCAACCAACACTGAATACAATCCTCTACTAAATTGTAAAGAAAAGAAGTATTTAGGTCGGAAATCTTGTGATTTCATGTGAAAATGACTCAATATGCATATTTCTAGATTTAAATGAAATTACCATTTCATGTGAAAATGACTCAATATGCATATTTCTAGATTTAAATGAAAGTCCTTTGAGTTCGGTCCTCCTCCCATTATTAAAATCATTCAAATTACAACATTGATCACCAAAAAGTACAATCATACATCTATGCCCATAAAATTTGGGGCTTAACATCCAAAAAGTAGCTACCCCAATTTTCCCAAATTGGTAATTATTACAACATAGGCTCTCGTTCTCACATACTCCAAACTTTGCTATCACATTCTGGATTTTGCAACGACAGCAGTGGCACCACCATTCATCCCCTCAGGCCTCATCACCAGACCTAGTCCAAGTCTCCTTGAACTGTTCTTCAGTGACACCTGCACGTATAAATTGTTTCCAAGTTACAATAGATTTAATGAATATATAGTAAACAATAAATCCTTGCGTATATCCTAGAGTGAATCAAATCAAGCTGCAGTGCAAATTGAGAGAGCAGAGAAAATGTACCTTTCCCCATTGCAGCTGTCGAGGAGATGCCACCTTGAACCATCTTCAGATACCGGTCATAATAATTGGCTCCAGACCATTTCTGGTGGGCGAGAGTGTTGACTCCAGTGTTGGATTCTTTCAACATAGGCCAACATATATACCGCGACGTGTGAAGTCCTTTTTCAAATGTACCCACCATGAGGGCATCAGAATGGAAACCTGCCAGGGTGTTGAACTGCCAGCAGAAACAAGCTGAGCAATTTTTTGTATGAATTGCATCATGTCTGCATCTGTCATGCTGCCTGATGCGTCCCAGTTGAATGATTGAGAAAGGTTGTAAGCTAGCATGATTTCAGGGTGAGCCATTTTAACACCGGCTGCAAACACTGCACTCATTAAGATCGGGGCTACTAGAGGGGGAAAATAATAGACTGAGTCGGGATCAAATTCGGCTCTCCTGAGATTTGCTCAAAATAGAAGTGTAGAGTGGATATACCTGATCAATTGGTTGGCATACCCAAATCTTCTGTTGATCGGACTGGCTGAGAGAAAGGAAAAAGAAAAAAGATGTCTCCATCCAGATGAGATCTGCATGGGGAGCAAAAGCACAGCCACAAACAACTGCTGCCATCAGAGATCCATGGAGTTGGTAGAAGTCCTCCTGGCCGGATCCTTGGTAGTTCCCAGTTCCAGAACAGGTTGGTTACACCAAGTCGCTCTGCTATTTCTCTTGCCTGCATAATTTCAAATTAGTAGGAATTTATTATTGACATCTGAAATATAATTTTTTTTTTTAGAATACAAGTTGGCCAATTCAAATAAAATAATTCTGCAAGATCTTTCGCGTCCGCATTTGAAATCATTGTTGTTGCGGCCAACATCAAAATGAGTTTTTTCCCTTTTTTTTTTCAAATTTATGATCACAATTTTAAAGATCCATGCAGGTGGTTATCTGTTTAATTCTATTTTTATTTCAGTAGGAAATATATTATTCCATCCAGTCATATGACCTTTTACGAAGAATTGATGCGAAAATTAACTATATTAGGCACACCACACATAACTATACAGAAAACGGACACAGCAAATTTGCAAGCAGAAGTAACTTTTAGTTCTCGGCAAGGGAGGGACACCCACTGAGCACAATTATTAATTTTTAATTATTTACAATTATTATATGTAGAAATTTCGTTGACTTTTAAACTGTTTGTATTATGGTGACCATTGTTGTGGCATAGGAAAAGTGGTAATAAATAATAAAGGTGCCAATGGCATTTCCTATCTAATGGGAAAACAATAGAGGAGTGATTATTTAGGCTCTAATCAGAACTGAAGACAAGAGAGAGAAAAAGAAAATAATTCTCGTCAAATTTTTTTGTTTTGGACGGGAATTTACAGTGCCAAGATTTTGCTCGCCGATTTTCTATAGAATTTTTGCATCTCCTTCGTTGGTTCCGATAGTGGATTTGAAAAAAAAAAAAAGAAATGGTGATTTCCATTACCATTTCTCGCGTTAAATATGTGGTTCCGATCAAAGGTCCAAAGCGTGCCTCTATTTCTTTCTCCAAATGTATCTGGCTAACGCCCCTTTGTTGACTATCAGGCTAGAAGAACTCAACTCAGCTAATATATTCAACGTGTCTAGTGGGTTTCAGGGAGCAAACTCGAACCTACATAATAAATATGGAATCTGCTTCATAACTCGTAAGGTCCGACCCGCTAACCTAAGTAATTTTCACAGCAGTCCCTAGATCATTTTATTTCACACTATTCTTACTATTTTAGTCTATAATACCAACATTTATTTTGAACAAGGGCTTTGACAGTTCAACAAATTTTACAAATAGGTCACTAGTTTCAGATTTTATTTCACAAATGAGTCCCTGGGCTCAAGAACTTGTACCAGCAAGCGACAGAGAAAGGTATTGGACTGGTACCAAGTTAGTACCGGTCATTTAAGCCTTTGCAAATAACACAGGCATATAATTGATAGACAAAAACTAACAAATTTGCCCACAAGAGAGAGATAAATTCAATTATTCAAAGGGCACTAATCAGCTCTCAAAAGAACAAACACCAGCCTGATACCTAAGCGTCAAATCTCACAATTCACTCAAATAAGCACATAGCAGATCAAATCCTGTGCGTGTGCACTATCAGCAATAAATTGCAACAATTCATAGGACAAGGAAGCATGCAAATTGGTCGGTCGGTTCATCCCAAACAAAGCAATCAAATGTACACACTAATAATTAATTCAGATCACACGAGCACAATAAAGTAAAGAAGTAATGGAAGTCAAACCGAGATAGCTCCAAATAGAGGAATCGAAACATAGGGAGGAAGAGGGGTTGGCTATACACAACCTCCGAGTGCCACCACACCCTTTGTCCAGTCGCCACAACACCACCAGAGAGAATGAAAATCTCGATTGGTCAGGCAGGTAACAGGGGTGAGTCAGTGATAGGTGCAAGGGAGAGAGAGGGGTTTGGGAGCTATGAGTGGACCTCGGATCATAGAAGAGAAGAAGGGAAGTATAGGTGAACACGATAGAGGGAAAGGTGATGGTTTGTGCGAGTGTAAGAGAGAAGAAGAGGGATGGTGAGAGGGGCTGTATTTGTGTAAAAGAAGAGACAGAGAGAAGGGTAATAAATAAGTAGGGGTGAGGAAGGGCTATAGGGGACATCATCATCTGCCTCGTAGTATTGGTCTCGGACCCACATCGGCATGTTGCAAAGGAGGGAAGCAGAAGAGAGCGATGAAACGAAGAGAGCAAAAATCGGGTGAAGGAGAAGAGTTGGGTTCGGGATCTTTTGTGGGGAAAGTTAATAGGAGAGGACGTAGAGAGTAAAAAGTAAGGAGATCCAATGGCTAGATGTAAATCAGAATTTTATCTATCATATCCGATGGTTAAGATGAAAAATTCCAGAAATCAAGTTTTTAAGTTTGAATAATTTTTTTTATTTTGAATTAAATTTAGAAAATATTTATTTTGTACTTCGGAAATTTTAATTAGCTGATACCTTCTGAAATTTTGTCTTTTATTTACATTCAATTTGTAATTATTTTATAACAATTTTAATTAGTTTAAAAATTAATCATATTTTTTTAATTGATATTTTTTTATTTCTTCTCGTTCACAAATTTGTAGGTTTTTACAGTATATTGCTTTTTCATGTACAAAAAAAAAAAGTTTAGCCATACTTAATTAATTTATGGGTTCTTACAGAATTATAGTATTTGATCGTTTTATCTGCCACCGAATTTCATCCTTTATTTTAAAAATACTACTTCTTTTTAGATGAATTGATGCCATCTTACGTGACAAATTTGTCCCTGCACTAATTTATTACATCTAGGCAAACAGATTCTAATCGTTCTAGCTAGTCTTGTGAAAATTTCACTTCGGCTCCTTTTGTGCCGAAAATATGAAATTTGCTGTATTAACCAAATGGTTATGGTCGTCGGTACTACAAATATGCCGTAGCAGTTGGGTATTCGCTAATTTTGAGTCATTTTGTTTTAAAACTCGACATGGAATAATAAACAATTAACTCTATAAATAAAATAATGGTCGGTTTCAGAAAATAAAGCCCAAAGCTGAAAGCTCTGGGACCTGGGGGTCAATCGATCATTGTTAATGGGTCTACAAGTCGCAATTGTTGACGCAAAGAAGGCTGATATATAAGGCTCGGAAAACTTACACATCAGGTTTTGGTCATGGTGAGACTGTTATATGGTTAATAAAAATTATACACACAGTATAAAAAACTTATAATGCAAATGGAAAGCTCAAATAGGGAAAAAAAACAATAAATGAATAAAATAGTAATAGAAACAAGTGCATACCGAAAATACATACGTAAAGTTATTCAAGTTAAACGTACATTGCCATATGATCTGGTTTAATAACCAAACAACAGTATCCATATGTGGACGTGAAAGACCATACTAAACAAATATATAATATTACATTATAAGAATTACACAGAGCTCTTACGATACGAATGAAAAGCTCAAGCGGAAAAAAATAATAGAGAAATAAATAAATAAAATAAAGATAGAAACAAGTACATAATGAAAATCCATATGTGAAGTTATTAAAGTTAAACGTACATTGCCATATGATACGTGAATAAAACAATTAAACAACATAGAAATAAATAGATAATAAAAATGACCAAACAACAGTATCCATATGTGGACATCAAGTCACACTAAACAAATATAATAATATAATGATATTATGAGATAAAAAAACTCAATATGTAAGAATAAAACTGATAAAAGTTGTATGATCGCGGCCCGCGGGGCACATAAAAAACTTATCATCTCTTCTTCACACGACACTATGATTGATTGGATATCTCAACAGTTGGACTGCTTCGGGATGGACCATCATTCTTCTTCGGCCTCCAACAACTCGTATCCTTGGGAGAGTTCTCGAGTTCGGGACAGTCCACAAGCTTGGGACAGTTCACATATTCCACGCACTTCAATTTATTAAATGATTTCAAAAATTGATCCCAGTCAATTTCCAGCTCATTCAAAAACCGAAGCCGCAATGTCTCCACTGGCCAGTTGCACTCATTTGTAAGCTTTTTAATCATGCCACCTCTAATATATAATCTCTTCAAGTTTTTCAGCTCTGCATTCAATAGGTTGGCTTCTGGATAACATCTGATGTCCAGCTTTTCCAAATTCTTTGGGAAATAATCAGTTTGTTTCTTGTCATCTTTCGACACTTTTCCAGAATCATTGATGCTTCGAGTTCTTTTTGCTTTACCAGCTTCTTTGTTGCCTTCACTTATCTGAACTGTTCTAGAATCTTTTTTGCGTTCCCTTTGTTCAGCTCTATCTGGTTCTTTGCTACCTTCACTTGCCTCAACTGCCCTTACTTCAGCTATTTCAGGTTCTTTGTTACCTTGGCTGTCCTCAGTTCCCCTTACTTCAACTATTTCAGGTTCTTTGTTGCCTTCACTTTCCTCACTCTTTAAAATATCTTTGTTGCCTTCACTTACTCCAACTTTTCTAGAATCTTTGTTGCCTCCACTTGATTTAACTATTTTAGATTCCTTGTTACCATCACTAGGCTCAGCCTTTACAGAATCTTTGTTACTTGTACTTACTCCAACTTTTCCAGATTCTTCTTTGTGGTCGCTCGTTTCTTCAGCTTTTTCAGGTTCTTTGCTAACTTCAGTTGTGTCGCCTCCTTTTACTTCAGGTATCTCAGGTTCTTTGTTTCCTTCTCTTGCCTCACCTTCCCTTGCTTCATTTGTTTTAGGTTCTTTGTTACCTTCATTTGCCTCACCTCCCCATGTAATGGTCAATACTTTTAGGCGGTCTAGTTTTTTTATACCAATGAAATCTTCAGTTTTAAAACTACTGGTGGCAATTCTGATACTAAGCTTTCTTATCTTCGTCAGTTTTGAGAGATCTTGTAGCCGACAGGACTGGCTTTTGTTTTCCCCACTGCCAACCACAAAGCCCTTCAACACCTCCAAATTAGATAAATCACATACCCATTTTGGCATATGATCTAAAAGATAACATTCTGAAATATCCAAATGTGTCAGCTTCTTGAACCAGCTTTCTTGGGATAGCGTCCACCTGATAAATTTTTGGTGCAATTTGGACCTTGGTTTCTGTGGTAATTTTTCCAAATTATGACAAGCCCTAAGGTCTAGTACCATCAGGTTTTCAAGTTTTCCAATTGATTCATGAAGCTCTTCTATCCTTGAAACGCCCCCCAAGCTCAAGTAGGTCACCTTGTTTCCTAATTTTTGCAGAAACTCGATTTCGTCGACCTCAATGTGGTCCTTTGATTTTATTTCCCCAGAGCTTGTTTCCTCAACCTTATTATTGACCTCCGGCTTTGTGTAAAGCCATTTGCCAAGTTGAACTACATGCACATCATTCTTGTTGATAATGTCCAGGGAATTGAGATACTTCTTCTTTAGATTTAGTAGTGCTTTCAAATTAGAATTTTCACCTCCATAAGTGAGCAAAGTGCCTTCTTTCATCTCGTCACTGTTTTTAATTATTTCATTGCTTTTAAGTAGCCCTTTCTTCTCACAGGCAGAGCGTAACTGCCTGTGAATGATAGGTTTGATGGTGCATCGGTCGACTGCTTGATTATGCTCTCTGATAACTGGCATGAGGACGCCCTTGTCCACCAGATCTGAAAAGAAGATTTCTCCAAGTTCCTCAGCTGTTCTACTACTGTTCTCCCGGAGAGGTATAAGCCCCAGACCGATCCACCAGTAAACCACTAGTCTCTTCTTTAGTTCTTCTTCTTCTGGAAAAACAGCAAGGCTATAAAGGCAATTCCTCAGCTGGGGGTTCAAAGACTTCATACATTCTAGAAATTCCATAAAACCTTCGGTATCTTGATTACCTCTATCTAATGATCCCCCATGTTGAAACTGAGAATTATTCTGAGAAAAATCAGATCCATTCTTATCCATTGGAGGCTTCAATCCCATTTGTTCGAGAATAATCTTTAGATCAGGTAGTAGTTTCCCATCAACATGTTCAAAAATAAAATTTAGATCCGATATTAATTTCATTGTCGGCTGGTTAAGAATGTCCGGTTGATTGCTTTCGTTTCCTACAATTGTCACTTGTTTCTGATCAGTCCAAGAATCAATTTTCCTTTCAATGTGCCCAAAGAAGCCAGCCAGCTCTCTGTCCCAGCTTTCTCTATTATTAAGATGATTTTTTATTTTTTCAATATCTTCAATGATTTTGTCCATATCCTTGTTCTCAGGTACTTCCTCCTTAAGGCGTTTCAATAGCGGTCCCACAAAGTCATGGATGCTGGCCTTTAATTTGGCTTCCTTATTTTGGTTGCTCATTGACATTGTTGGTCAGACCTAAGAATAAAATATGGTATATCTGATATTACACATGGTGGGATTAATTTAGAAAATATTACATGGAATAAAATAAAATTTAAATTTTATCCCAAATTGAGATGAAAATTGTTTCAGCTAATATAAAAAATGCACAACTTTTAAAGAGATAGGTTTAATCAGTCCCTTTTCTATGTCGCTCCCATCTCTCCATCACTTTCTTGTTTTGGTTTGTTCATCATGCTTGACATACAGTACAGGTTTTTTTTTTTAGCATTCACCAGGTCAAGGTATCAACAAACAAATAACAGCAATGAATAATCTCAGATTTGTTACAAAAATTGAGAAAAGCAAAGTCAGGAAGAAGAGAATCATTGAAGACCCCATTGGAAACACGACATAATGCACACCAGCACAACGTTATGTAAAGTGATGAGAGGAGGAAGACCAACCTGAGAAGAAATAGAATGGTGTAGAGAGCCAAACGAGAGAGATATGTGACCGAATTGTTGGAAGAGAGGCAATAGCTGTCAGTTCGGAACAGAGACGCAACTAGGGTTTGGAGAACGAGAGAGAACCTCGTCGGTATGACAGAGAGAGTCGTCTCATCTTCCATAGAGTCTAGAGTGAGAAAGAGGAAAGCGTACCAGAGACTCGGAGAGAGAAGCAGGTAAACAGGAAAGAAAGTGTCGGAAAGAAAATAACTAACGGAAGCAATAAGATTAGCTAATCAAGGTAAAAGAGTTTAAAAAAAGGGGAAATCAGTCCTCTGATCTTGTTCAATAGGAAACTTTTTCACCTCTAATTATTGATTGACTTTGGAAATACGCCCCTCCGGTTTTGATTCTTGTGGATATTTACCTTTCTCCATAAATTTAATTATACTTCTATTTAAAAATTTATTTCTCTAATTTTCAACTAAAATACACTTAGCCCTCTGATTATCATTATCCAACTTCCTCATGATTTGAGTTATTGGCGTACAAACAAATTAAAACAAAAATTGGACACTTCCATTATTAGAGTACGCCGATTATTTTATAAAAATAATTTTATATTGAAAATTTTAATAAGAATCATTATTTATTATTTTTTTTAATAAGAACCATGGAATAGAACGGTTTATTTTTCCAAGGTTGGGTTCATCAAATTTTTTCATATTTGTGTTTTGAGGTTTAGTTTATCTATTCTTTTTATTGCCAGTTAAACAACTTTCATATTTTAAGATTCTTGTATTGGTTCTACTGTTTATCAATTGGGAGACCACAGCTACCTAAATTTTGTATCAAAAACGCGCTGAATGGGTTCCGACTTATGTTCGTAGACAGGGGAATTCGATTTTAATTAAAAAAATTGGAAACCTAGCTATGAAAATAAGGCAACACCACATTGGTAAATCAGGGGAATCCATTAGGCACGAGTTTCATCCATCCTCTTACCAAGCAAGAGTGAATCTTCACTGCTCTGATTCAATATCAGAGTGCCCACTTACTTCGGATACGGAGATACTAGTAATGATTTATTCGCCAAGTAATATGTTTCAGTAAGTTTAATTTGTTTTAATTGTGTTAGGTTTAATAAGAAAATTTCAGTTCAGTGTCTAATATTTTAAGGCTTTAACACAATTTAACTTTGATAATTTTTATGTCAATGTTCTATTTATTATTTATTTTTTAAATTTAATGTATGACGTTTTGCAGTTTTGGCCCAACTATATTGGTCTATTTTTTTTTATTTGTTTTAAATACTTAATTTTTTTTCATGAATTTAGATTAAATGTGTATTCGCATTTTTTTTTTTTGTTATAAACAGCTACAGAAATAATAACCATACTAGAAGATTCATAGCAAATAACAGATCCAAGATACAATATTGAGTTATTTTTAATACAATATTGAACAATACATTTTTTTTTACTAATAAATATTAAAAAAATAAAATTTTAGTAATAGATATGTCAATACGAAAAATGTTTTGTCATTGGGTTGTTATTGGAGCTAACTTACATATCCAATATCAACAATTAAAAAATATTACTATTATTATAAAATCATTTCTATATTTATATTTTGAACAATTTTTATATGAGGCCATATAAGGACCATGTCTAGAATTTATCATCCCATCATCTTTTGGATGAGGTGTTTTCTCTTTTCTATTTTCAGAAAAATATGATTAATTAAATGCCAACTACCTTTCCATTTTCGTCGCTCATTCCTATCATCCCCTCAATTTATCATCTAAAGCATACTTCCCTTCCCCTCCTAGCACGTATGTATCCCTCCCTTCCCCGCCTTATTTTTTTTAGAACAATTAACTTTTTTCAGGACGGTTAGTAATATTTTTCAAAA
Organism: Rhynchospora tenuis; assembly: GCA_027725995.1. Taxonomy (NCBI): domain Eukaryota; kingdom Viridiplantae; phylum Streptophyta; class Magnoliopsida; order Poales; family Cyperaceae; genus Rhynchospora; species Rhynchospora tenuis. Next base: position 144,181,721 of record CM050888.1, on the reverse strand, counting down.
CAATTAGCTTTTTTTCAAAGACAATTAACATTTTTCCATGAAAATATTTTCTTGAGAACAATTAACATTTTTTCCTTGACAATTAACTTTTATTCCTAGGCCAGTTAGTAACATTTTTCAGGACCATTAGGTTTTTTCCAGGACAATTAGTTTTTTTTTCCAGATAGAATATGTTTTCCAAAACAATTAACATTTTTTTCTAGTACATTTAGTATTATTTGCTAAGACAATTAAGATATAAATGAGAACAATTAGTATCATAAACTAATACAATTAGTATTATTTTATATGACAGTTAGGATATGTATGAGGACATTTAGTATAATAATATTGGACAATTAGTTCCATACGGGTCGGTGGTGGGGGGTCGGCGTGACGTGAGGTAGGAGAAGAGAGGGATGTGAGTGATGTAAGGAGGGGAGAGGGTGAGTAAGCATTGGATGTAAGGTAGGGTGGATAACGTTGGATACGAACTGGATGGGGATTAGAGTCATTGATAAAAACAAATGATGAGGATGTTGGAGAAGTATTCTGAAAATAGAAAAATAAAAAAGGACGCATCATCCAAGGGATGATGGGATGATACTTAGGACCGATGGTGTGAAGTAATTCCAATTTTCGAGGCAGGTAAGGATCATCTAAGATTTATCATCCCCATCATCTCCATATCTGAGATACCAGATAATTAATGAGAACACATTTAAGTTTCTTCTGTTTCTGAAATATTTTTGGTCCCCATTGTTTCTCTTCTTCTCAACGTTTCCTATTTCAATTCCCATTGTTTCTCACAACTCTCATCCTTTGCTATTTCAGTCCTCACTGTTTATGTCCTTTCCATGCGTTTTATTTTTCTAGTCCCCTCTGTTTCTTAAATAATTTTTTTTCTAGAAACTAGAACAGTTAATATTTCAACTAGAAAAACTACTCATATTAACTAGAACAGTTAGTATTCCAACTAAAGCAACTACTCATATTAACTACAACAATTACTCATACTAACTACAACAGTTAGTATTGCAAGTAGAACAAATACTCATATTAACTACAACAGTTAGTATTCCAACTTAGAACAATTACTCATATTAACGGCAACAGTTAATATCTAAAGAAATCTGGATGAAAACGAAAGGAATAAATCAATGACAGAGTGTAAATGGACGGAATGAGAACATAGAAGCTGGATGAGAACAAAAAGGAAAGAGAAAATGGGATGAGCACTGCATTAATTGCATTAATGATGCAATTAATGAGGTGCGATTGGGATGAGGGACGAGACAATTATTAACGTGTTTTTAAAAAAATTAAATGCTTCGAGATGGATTATCTGTGGGGATAATGAAGATGATAGAATCTTTGGAATGATTCTAAATAATTAATTTTCATTATCACATAAGTAATAAGAATATAATGTAAATAAAACAAGGCTATTAATTACCCTACTATTTAATAAAAGGGAGCGTCTTGTCAGCGAACATATATATTAAAACATAAATATTCTATTCAAGTGGAGCAATTTATGCAAAATTGTAAGCGTAAAAAAAAATATCAACAATTTAAAAAGAGAATTGGACACATGTCACTTCAAAAAATCAATATTAGAAAATACCACCCTAAAATGCACTCTTAGAAAATGCCACTCCAAACCCAAATTACTTAAAAAATTACCACATTTATAGAACTATTATATACTTTTAATTGAAAATTAATGTATTTTGAAATGTATTTTCTCAATTTCCAGTATGTCCGTTTCAATTAAATTGAGTTTGGGTGGTATTTTTCTAAAAGTGAATTTTAGAGTGACATATTTTTAATTTTAAAGTTTTCGAGTGGCATATATCTGTTTTTTCCCATTTAAAACATGTGTTATATAGCAATAAAGAGTGGTAATGACCGTAAATAACAATTGTAATTGTAAAATATCAAATGTAGTTATCACAAATAAAAACGATACTACTAGAATTTGAAAAAAAAAAAAGGATAAAAGTTAAATTAAATATGAAGAGGCTCAAAACGATCCAAAAACTAAAATATATTTTACCTTTGTAAGAGGTTACGTGGCCTTTGGAGTTTCGTCTCGAAAATCTCCTAGTTGTTGCTCTGCTTGACCTCTGACTAGTTTGTTCTGCTTCTTAATTCTCCGTTATCAACCCAGTAAATAAAATTCAGCCTCAACTTTAGCTACAGGTGGTTTTCAATTCGAAATTTTCCACTTCAAAGACTGGATTTAATCGATTTAGAAGAGTGAGAAAAAGATTTACTTCATTGCACAAAAAAAGAAAAGTATAAAAAGAATAAAAAAATGAGACAGATAAGGGAGGTAAACCTTGCTCAAAAGAGAGCTGCAGCTTCGATGGCTGCTGAAGAAGGAAATGCTTTTACCTCCGCAACAGACGAACCAGGATTGAATAAAGAGCAGCCTTCTTTATTTATTCCTTCCTTCACAATCGCTTTGATTGAAGTCCCCCACCGTCACCAAAAGAAGTTTCCACAGTACTACACCGCGATGATTTTTATAATTCAATTACTTACAAGTTACAATATAATAATTTACGACTTGTAGGGATTTAAAAATATAATAATATATTAAAGAGCAAGCACGATTCCCTTTCACGGCAACGAATTCAAATAGGGAAATAATGATGCATGATAATATTTCTGATTTCTCTGAAAGATTGTCGGCATTGTGTAGGTGAAGCATGTGTATATGCTAGATGAGACTTGTTGACAGTAAGTTTAGATCCAATAATTAATTATAGACATTAATTTCACAGAGTTTTTGCGTAACAAATTTCTATGACTTTATATTTTTTATTTAAATTTCAAATAAAAATTGTAAACTATTAATATGATCTTTATTTAAAACCTAAATAGAAATTAATTACACATTAAAATTGTTAGAATCAATCTGTTTGACTGAGGGATGAACCAAACCAGATTTATTTTTAATATGAAAATTTTAAATGACTGATTCAAATTTTTCAATATGATATTCATATTCATTTTTCTGAATTGTCTTTTACTTTTTTTTTCAAAAATATCCTCTATTTTATTAGTCAGGGTCCTCCACATATTTCATTTCAAAAACATTCAAATAAAAATTTAATCAAATTAAATATTTCCGATGGTCATTTTAAATTTCTAAATTGATATTTTGATATGATTTGACTAGATGAGTAATATTTCTTGAGATTTTAATATATAGATTAACGTTGTAAAACTAGATATTAAATAAATTTGAAAAAAAAAGCTCGCAATTTATAAAAGTTCCTATACATCATAATGCACTACATATATTTTAGTTTTGTAAGTCCCATCCCAATTTTTTTTTTATTCTATTCTTCCGAATAAACATGTTCATTTGATTGAATCGGCTCAAACAAAATGTTGGAGGAGTTAACAAATTTAGTCCAATAAGCTTGGAACATCAATACTATTTTTACTGGAAATATCGTAGCTCATAGAATCCATATCAACACAGAAAAAATAGATCCAAAACATCACAATATTGAACTACTAGCTATGCTTATGACTCACAAGATCGTATAGTTCTGAACAAAACTTAAATGTCTTAATCCATATTTTAAAGTCCACAAGAAATTATGAACACCAACCAACCTCCGGTGCGTACGCCGGTACGCGAAGGGTGCACCCCACGGCCCCCACCTCAGCCAGACATCCAATCATAAATTATGAACATCGTACAAAAAATGATGGATGTCATTGTATAATTGAGATTACAAAGGAGTTGGTGGGCTAAATGGTCGAAAGGTGGGGAATTGGGATAAGATAGAGAATGACGGGGAAGCTGTAATGGAGACGAGATTTATTTATTTATAATTTTTTTGTGTTAAACGAGATTTATTTTAAAGTAAAAATAAATGCTGCTTTTCTTTTTTGAAGAATAAAATAAACACGTTACTTTTGAAAAGTGATGGAGACAAGTTGGCATTATCGTTGGGTCCATGACGCCTCTTTGCATTAAAAAAAAAAGACGACTTTAAATTTACCGAGGTCCACGCGCATACCAACAATAATTGCATAATTAAACTAAAATAGGTACACAATTAAAAAAATGTGTGAGATTCGAAATCATTTAGTTAAATTTAACCCACACTTCAAACATTGTGAAATAATATTTTTTCAATTTCTATTACGTAATACTCTATAACTATCTGTATCCCATATATTATTGCTATAAAATTGATTCGATTCAGCGGTAGACAATAATTTGACACCGATTTTTTTTTTTTTTTGTGACCCCCTCTTATATCCATTTCTTTTTTTTTTTGTTGCTCAGAGTCTTTTTTCGTCTTTTTTCCTCCTCCTCCGATAGCACTATTTCATCCTCATGCGTTTTTTTTTCCGTCAATCTAGCCCACCATACTAAATTTAATTATCTTCGTTTTATATATAACTTAATTATAAGAACAAAATAAAAATAAATACAATAAAAATATATGTATTGAGCGAAACTCGATGGACCCCTACAATAAAAAATAAAGAAGAGGTAAGAGTGAGAATGAATAATAAAATAAAGAAGAGGTAAAAAAATGTCGTTTTGGATGATGTTACATACAGGTTTGGTTTGAATTGCACGAGAATAATTGTTTTCTATAAGAGAAATAGAAAGAATTCTATCTAAGTATTCAAACAAATTTGAATGAGAGCGGGAAGAAAGATTTCTTTCCAAAATCCTTTCTTTCAATAGAAAAAAGGAATAAGAGTTTTCATCTTAAGAAAAAAAAATAATTTTTTTTAGAAGAGTTCCTATTAGACTTATTTTCAAATCATCCAAACACAAACATAGAAATGATAAGAATTCAATAAATTATGTTTTAAAATTTTTTAACTGAATTTCATTGCAAAATTAGTTATAATAATGATGTTCGAAATCATATACACTATGACGAAATCGATTGATTGATGTTTCTTTATTTAATATTTCGAGACTCCTTTTAAATGTCTAAAAATAATTTAAATACTGTGAAAATGTGAAATGTTAAGTCATTGAATTGAATTATAAAACTTAAATTGATCTCTAATCATTTTATTAATGACAATGACAACATAACAGCTCTCATTATTTATTAAATAAATACATAAACTTTCTGACGACCCCGTGGTTGGATTTCGGGGTAACTAAGAGGCGCATTTTTTTTTTTTTTTTTTAAATGAAAAAGCCCGTAGGCTAAGAGGCGCATCTTTTGAAAACCTCTCTCATGAAGCTACATTATTCTTTTCCTTTCTCTTGTTGTTCCAGTCAACATTTGCAAGATGCCTCCATGTGCTCATGAGCTCTTTCACATGGCACCATTAACATTAGCATCACGCGCAAAAACACAGGCAAATTAGCTTATTTTATTTAGTTACTTTAAACTACGAAAGTTAATAGTTCTCTGCAGAAGCAGGACAGCAAAACAAAGAAACAGAGAAAAAAAAAAAAAGCAGAGAAGATATCCGTCTTCCTTCTTATAATGGACACTCATTCTCCCCCTCCTCCTAGCAGCATGTTGGATTCATTAGAAACTTTATGGAATAAGCAAGAGATCAGGGTTCTTGTAATAAGCAGCCTCAGTCTTCAGATCTTGCTCCTCTTCTTTGCTGGCTTCCGAAAGCATGCCATTTCGTCCCGGTGGGCCACATCGACTACCTATTCATGGAAAGGTCCTCTGTATCTTATGTTCCACTGGCTCCTCTGGTTCGCGTACCTCTTGGCTGACTACGTGGCCACGGTCGCGCTTGCATACCTCCCCAATAGTAAGGAACAAGAGATTCAACACCTGGTCATTTTATGGGCCCCCTTCTTCCTCCTCCATCTAGGCGGCCAGGATACAATCACTGCCTTGTCCGTTGAAGATAATGAGCTGTGGGCACGGCACTTGCTGACGCTGCTATCACAGGTCGCACTCGCACTCTATAATTATTTTTCAGCGAACTTGAAAGTCGTCAAATTCTGGCCTCCTGCCGCTATCATGTTTACTGTAGCATTATTTAAGTATGGTGAGAGAATCTATGCTCTGCAGCGCGCAAGCATGTCTGCCTTGAGGAGCTCCATGATTACCAAACCTGATCCAGGCCCTAACTATGCCAAGTTTATGCAGCAGTACACATCATCTAGGGCTGCCGGGCTTCGTGCTGATATCATAGTGGAGGTCGAGAAGCATGAAGATGATCTGAAGAGGCAGCAAACCATAAAATCTGCACAAATCCAGCCTACCGAGTCTGAAGAGGTCCAGAATCATCCGGAGAGTGAGCAAACCAAAAAATCTGCACAAAATACAGGGGAGGTCAGTAATCAAGGTGATCCGGAGAGCCCTCAAACCAAAAAATCAAAGTGTATTATCTGGAGATGCTGCAAACCAATAAGCATGCAGGCAAATACCAAAGAATCTCCACAAAATAACCGGGAGGTCAACAATCAAGGTGATCCACAGAGCCTGCAAACCAAGGAATCCAAGTGTATTATGTGGAGGGTACGTAAACCAAGAAGCGAGGAGGAAATTAAGGAATATGCTGACATTGTGTACAAAGCATACGAGTTCTTCCCAACATTCAAGCGCCTTTTTGTGGACCTAATTCTGACCTATAAGGATCGGGAGGAAAGCCAGAAGTATTTCGAGAGACTGAAATTCGAGCAAGCTTACAAATTGATTGAAGTTGAGCTCTCCTGGATGTATGATATCCTCCACTCCAAATCATCTCTGATTTTCGCCTGGAAGCCCTATGGTTGGGTTTCTCGCATTTTCACTCTGGTCCTCACTACTACTGCCCTTGTCTTATTTGCCGTTCTTGGTCAAAGTGAATACAATAAGATTGTGAAAAGTGAGATTGTGAAAAGTGAACACAAAAAGTTCAAGTTTGAGATTGTCCTAACATATGTGTTGCTAGGTGGTGCTGTTTGTTTGGAAATCATTGCTATCATAAAATAATAAAGAAGAGATGACACAGAATTTAACGTGGTATCGCCTAAAGCGCACTCCACGATCACTCAACACACCCGATTTATTTATTCATGAAAAAGAGGATCTTACAACACACACACGTTTCTCATCATTTCATACATGCATAACCTTGAGGATTTTAACAGAGAGAGAAAGGAATGATAAGGAAGTAAAATAACATGGCAAGTCATCAATAAGAGGAAATAATATATCAGCTAATGAAGGCACACGATCTCTTCTAGGAATAGAAGATATCGTAAATCTTTCCATACTCCCCCTCAAGTTGGAGGATTGTGAATTCCCAACTTGCAAAGTAAATAATGAAACTGATGTTTGCCCAAAGCTTTGGTAAATATGTCTGCCAATTGCTCATTTGTTCGGACATGTGATGTAACAACTTCTTCATCTTGAATCAAATTTCGCACGAAATGACAATCCACCTCGATATGTTTTGTACGCTCATGAAAAACAGGATTACTCGCTATGTGAAGTGCAGCTTGACTATCACAAAGTAATTGCATTGGTTGTGAATGTAAAACTCCAAGTGATTTGAGTAGAGATTTCAACCATATTAACTCACAAGAAGCGGCAGCCATGGATCGATATTCTGCTTCTGCTGAAGAGCGAGAGACTGTATGCTGCTTTTTGATTTTCCAAGAGATAGGAGAATTACCCAACATCACAAAATAACCTGTCAAAGATCGTTTTGTCAATGGACAACTCGCCCAATCTGAATCACAATAACCAGACAATAAAAGATCACTTTTACTACCAAGTACAATTCCTTGACCTGGATTGCCTTTCAAATATCGCACCACACGAAGAGCTGAATCATAATGAGGTTGAAGAGGAGCTTGCATGAACTGAGCCAGAATATGCACAGAATAGCATAACTCTGGACGTGTGATGGTTAGATAAATCAATCTTCCAACAAGTCGTCGATAGCGCTCTGGATTGGTCATAGGCTCTCCAATTGCTGTGGAAAGCTTGTGATTTTGTTCCATGGGAAATGCCACCGGTTTGGAACCAAGAAGTCCACATTCAGACAGAATATCTAACGTGTATTTGCGCTGACATAACAAAAGACCCTTGGGTCCCCGTGCTATTTCAATGCCAAGGAAATATTTCAATGCCCCAAGATCTTTCATATGAAAAGTACCATGCAAATACTCCTTGAATTTCCTAATAGCGGCAGAACCATTCCCTGCAATGACCAAATCATCAACATACACAAGAATGGCGAGAAACACATCTCCCTCATTAAATGTGAATAATGAATAATCAGCATATGACTGAATGAAACCATATGTTCGAAGAGCTCCTGTCAATTTTGAGAACCACATTCGAGGTGCTTGGCGCAGGCCATAGAGCGATTTCTTAAGTCGACACACCTTGCCTGGGTGAGAAGAAGCAAAACCAGGCGGTAAATGCATGTAAACCTCTTCATTTAGATCACCATGCAGAAATGCATTATGTACATCCATTTGATGCAACTCCCATCCTTTGGCTACTGCCACAGCTAGAAGAGTTCTAACAGTGGTCATCTTAGCAACCGGAGCAAATGTTTCATTGAAATCAATTCCTTCGACTTGTCGATTTCCCATCACAACAAGCCGTGCCTTGTATCTTTCAATACTTCCATCTGAATTGTACTTGATGCGATACACCCACTTGCATCCGATTGCCTTCTTCTTTGGTGGCAAATCCTCAATTGTCCATGTCTCATTTCGCTCAAGCGCATCAATTTCTGCATGCATCGCATCTCTCCAGTGCTTGTCTTTCATCGCTTCTCCAAAATACCGAGGTTCTTTTCCTATTGTGACTGCAGCCAAAAACTTTCTATGTGCAGCAGAAAAATTATTACAATTCACATAATGAGCTATTGGATAGAGACTACCTGAGGAGTCAAATGTAGTGGACTGAGCTTTAGATGGGTCACAAACTGCTGTGTAACATATGTAATCTTGAAGATGAATTGGTGGCTTGCGAGATCGTTGACTACGAGCATTCTGATCCGATGCACCTGCACTTTGTTCGGGTACACTCTGTCCCGATGCACCTGCACTCTGACCCGATGCACCTGCACTCTGTTCGGGTGCACTCTGACCCGATGCAACTGCACTCTGTTCGGGTACACTCTGACCCGATGCACCTGCACTCTGTTCGGGTGCACTCTGACCCGATGCAACTGCACTCTGTTCGGGTGCACTCTGACCAGATGCACCTGCACTCTGTTCGGGTGCACTCTGATCTGGTGCACCTATATTTAGATCCGATGCACCTGCATTCTGTTCGGGTACACTCTGTCCCGATGCAACTGCACTCTCACCTGATGCATCATAATTCTGTAACTTTGTAACAAATGCCTCATCATCATATGAATACATTGTGACCTGTCTTGAATCAGAGATGTCTTGATCAACTCCCATTTGAGCAAATGGAAAGTCATTTTCACAAAAAATCACATCGCGAGATACAACAAACTCATTGGTCTCCAAATCATACACACGCCATCCCTTTTGTCCAAAAGGGTATCCAACAAAAACACACTTTCTACTTCTACTTTCAAATTTATCTGAGGTTCTAGACTTGATATAACACAAGCAACCGAACACACGAACTGCTCCATATAAAGGTGGTTTATCAAACAATACTTCATAAGGTGTTTTATTTTTCAACAGTGGAGTTGGAGTTCTATTAATGAGAAATGCAGCAGTTAGCACACACTCTCCCCAAAATTCAATAGGCAAACGAGATTGAAATTTCAACGCTCTCGCCACATTAAGAATATGACGGTGTTTTCTTTCCACTCTCCCATTTTGTTGAGGTGTGGCTACACATGAGGTTTGATGTAGGATTCCATATTCTGAATAAAAGTCCTTCATTGGTCCAGATTTGAATTCCAAACCATTGTCACTTCTAATGCATTTAACAAATTTATTAAATTGTGTCTGCACCATCTTACAAAAAGATCTAAGTAAACCACCAGTTTCACTTTTCTCAGCCATCAAATAAACCCATACAGCACGGGAAAAATCATCAACAATGGTCAAGAAGTAATGAGCACCACAATGTGAAGCAATACGGTATGCACCCCAAATATCACAATGTATCAATTCAAATGGTTCACTTGTTTTATTCAAACTAGTAGGAAATACTTTTCTAGTTTGTTTGGCTCGTACACAAATTTCACAAACATCTTCAGAATTACTAGTGTTACCAGTTAAGAGTGAAGTCACTTGCTTCGAAGGGTGTCCCATTCTTTGATGCCACAACTCATAAGATTCTTTTCCATGCATGTGAAAAACTTTTGCCGATGCCACTTGATGAAAGTAATAGATCCCATCTCTTTGCTCACCCACACCAATCAACTTTCTTGTATTGTGATCCTGAATAACACAAATCTCATTAGTAAATGTAACAAAGCATCTGCTGGTTTTAATCAGTTGGTTTACAGAAATGAGATTGCAATCCAAGCTGGGCACGTATAAGACTCTTTGAAGAACCAGTCCTTCATTCAGCACCACACTACCTTCATGTTTGGCTAATATTTTCTCTCCGTTTGGAAGACTAACAATTGTGGGTTCTATATCACAGATATCATCAATACAACTATAATTTCCTGTCATATGGTGAGATGCTCCACTATCAATTATCCATCTCAAATTTTGCATCCTATCATGCAACTTCTCATTGGATGCACCTGCACCCGAAACACTAGAGTTGGCTAAAATAGCCTTGGTTTGAGACTTCGGCTTGTTGTTATCCATGCCACTGGATGCACCAGGATGCACCTCTACTGGATGCGCCCGCACTTTGCTGTCAACGCTACTAGATGCACCTGGATGCGCCCGCACTGGATGCACCTGAACTGGATGCGCCCGCACTTTGCTGTCAGCGCCACTGCTTGCCATGGATCCCGATCTACACGCGGTCTAGGATTTTATTTCGTCTTCCTCCTACAGCCGCCTAAGCCTGGCGCTCTGATACCATATCATAAAATAATAAAGAAGAGATGACACAGAATTTAACGTGGTATCGCCTAAAGCGCACTCCACGATCACTCAACACACCCGATTTATTTATTCATGAAAAAGAGGATCTTACAACACACACACGTTTCTCATCATTTCATACATGCATAACCTTGAGGATTTTAACAGAGAGAGAAAGGAATGATAAGGAAGTAAAATAACATGACAAGTCATCAATAAGAGGAAATAATATATCAGCTAATGAAGGCACACGATCTCTTCTAGGAATAGAAGATATCGTAAATCTTTCCATAATTGCATTTGCTTATATGCTTCTATCATTCTGGACTTATGCTGTCATAAGAGATTCCAGAGAAAATTCCAGAAGAGATTCTGGCTGTTGCCATAGTCTAGAAGATTTCCTTTTCCGCATTCAAGAAAAATTACGGCCAATGGAGAAATCAAGATGGTCTGATAAAATGGCCCAGTATAGTTTAATTACATACTCGGTTCACAATCAGTCTTCTTGGTGGAAATTCGAAATAATTAGTGGTGTTATAGAAACTTGGAATCATTATCGATACACTACATATGCCCATGTTAGCAAACATCTGAAAGAGAAAGTGTTTGAAAAATTGAAGGACAAGATGAAGAGCACAGAGGATAGAACTAGCTACAAGAGAATCACTGAACATAGAGGCCAATGGGCACTTCAGCGCATGGGTTACTACCAGGAGTTCGGTTGGAGCGTGGAGGCTGAGTTTGATGAAAGCATCCTCCTCTGGCACATAGCAACTGATCTTCTATATCATGAAACTAAACATGAAAACAAAGAAGAGCCAGAACATAATGACCAGGAGATAAGCCAGAACATTTCAAACTACATGCTGTTTCTGCTCATTGTGCGACCTTTCATGATGCCAGCTGGCATTGGTCAGATACGATTTGGCGATACCTGTGCCGAGGCAAGCAACTTCTTGCAGTCAGAGGGTGATATAAAAGAGTGTGCAGAAAAGATATTAAGGGTGAGCACGGAGTATGATCCTGGGGTTGTTAAAGGTGATCGAAGCAAGTCAGTATTGTTCACCGGATGCAAGCTTGCACACCTATTGAAGGAACAATTTATTGATGGCAATGAAAAGAAAGGGATAAAACCCATGAACGATTCGGATGGTATGTGGAGACTAATCAGTGCTGTGTGGGTCGAGATGTTGTGCTATGCTGCCAGCAAATGCAGCGGGCAGTACCATGCGAAGCAATTGAGCAAGGGTGGAGAGCTTCTCACCGTTGTCTGGTTTCTGATGGCTCACTTGGGCATGGGAGAACAGTACCGAATTGAGGAAGGCCATGCCCGTGCCAAGTTGATTGTAGCCAAGTGAAATTTCACTTTGATTTGTGTCTTAATTATCCCTTTATTAATTTTTAGTTTTGTTCTGCTTTCAAGATAAGCTTTTACCTTTCGCTTTGTATGCTGAACTTAAGCAATATTCAGGCAATATATATTTCTTTCGTTTTTCTCATCAATGCACGTATGTTCAATTTGCTTTGCTTTTGCCTAACTAGGTATAATGTTTCTGTTACAACATGATATCTGGGATATATGAAATATTTGCTCATATATATAGAGAGAGTTTTGCTATGGTGAGTCGCGACTTATAGAGCCGTCCGTGAGTCGCAGTCAAAACTCTTAGATCTGTCTCAAGATGATCAATCCGAACTGTCCAATATCATCTACTTATTGAAATTTGGAATAAATATACTTAAAAATTTTGAATAAATATAAAATTTGGTCTGCAAAGAGATTTCAATATGGAGATCATATTGGACGGTTTGAATCGGATCTAGGAGTTTTGATCGCGACTCACGGAAGACTCTGTGAGTTGCGAGTCACCATAGCAAAACTATATATATATATGGAGAGAGAGAGAGTTTAGCTACGGTGAGTCGCGACTCATGGACCCTCCGGTGAGTCACGATCAAAACTCGTAGATATAATTCAAAATGACCGATCCAAACCGTCTAATATGATCTTTCTTTTGAAATCTCCATGCAGACCAAATTTCTCATTTTTTTGAAATTTTGAAGTATTTTTTCGGATTTTTAAAAGCTGCTGTTTTTTAATGGTTCAGAACTAATTAGATTAACGATTTTCTAAAATTTCAAAAAAAAAATACTTAAAAATTTTGAAAAAATAAAAAATTTGGTTTGCAAGGAGATTTCAATAGGGATATCACATTGCACGGTTTGGATCGGCCATTGAACAGGGATGCACGACTGTAAAATTAAAAATCCATCCGACCCATTGAACTCGTCCGACCTAATCTGTATTCTAATGGGTTCAAACATGATTCGGGTTGGTTCTAATTTTAGTTTTACTAATCCGATATAATTGGGTTGGGTCATGTGTTTTTTTTATGATCCGGATAAAAACCAACCTGTTTTATTTTTATTATATGATTTATATGTATCGCATAAACATAATTTGCGTTTACTTTTCCCTTACAGTATGTTTGGATTTAAGGTTACGGAAGGAAAATAATAGGAGGGAAGGAAATTGCAAACTTTACTCCGTTTGGATAGTGTTTTCTCGGAAGAAAAAATCTTTTCCGAAGGAAATTATTTTCCTTTCTGATTTTATCCTATACAAAAATATTACCCCCAAATTGGAGTGTAATGGACGGAAAAAAAAATTCTTATCTTTTTTTATGGACAATGATGCCCTCCTGGTGCCATCTCTTTCTATTGTAATTTTGTTTAGCGCTAAAATCTTTATATCAATTTCTTGTATATATATTAAATCAACTCCTAATTACTTGTACGTACGGATCCATTCTCTTAACCAATTCATTGTTTGGTCCATAGTTCGAAAAACTGAAAAATGATTATTGTTGCAGAAAATTCAATCCAAATTGAAAATGATGTAGTTTATAATCTGGTTCAATTTCTCACCCTAACTCAAAATAGCAAAGGTTTTTATATACCGACTCAAAATGTTGTAGTTATACTCTGACGATTATAGCATTTATGATATGATCTGCTGTTCTGATTTTCGTATTCTATGTCAACTGGTACTGTATGGATATATTCTCTACATGTTCAAGGGTATAATGGTAAATTATGGTTAATTATAAGATTTTTACCTTTGTTAAATTAAATCATCCAAACGTGACAAAAGAAGAGAAGGAAAATTTGTTACTTCCTTTCTATTAATCATCCAAACAGATGAATGGTAATAATTTTTCTTTCCATTCCATTCTATTTCTTTCCCTCCAATATTTTTTTTTCATTTCCATTCCTCTCCTCTTATTTAAACACAGTGTTAATCGGAATATCAGGGACGTGATTACCACATGCTGACATGAAGGTTTTAGAGAGGGTGATATTTATTTTTCACGATGTGAAAAGTTTCTCTTTTTTTGCTATTAAGCACGTTAACATCACACACGTAAGATTTTATAAATGAAAAATATATATATTTTGTTCATAACTTTATTCTTCCTCTTGAAGACTACTAGTGTTTGCACAGTTATCAATTAATATTGTTTACCATATAAATATTGGTTTTACTTTTTATTCTCTTCATTTTTATTTAATTAATGTTGTTGGTTTTTCATGTACCATATAAATCATAACTCGTTTAACTCAGAAATTCGTAAAGATCTATAGATAAAAATTATATGGGTTAAATTGGATTACAGATGGGAGGACTAAAGAAATTTTTTTAATCTGGTATAATTGAGTCGGGTTGAATTATTGATAAAAAAATTGCGAACCCGTCCGGTAGACCGCTAGATGCACGTGTGTGGGCCTGAAAACTATATTCAGGAATCAGGTCGTAATAATCCAAAAGTCCAAACAAATATACACTCGCATTTCTTTCCTCTGGGAAAAAACATTTCTATTTTCTAATTTATTCAGAGTAAATTATAGCAGCTCTATGAAAATTACCCAAAAGAATAATAATACAATCTAGAAAATTACAAATTGCGTACTAACCAGGCAACCATCGCCTCTTTAATTATTTTTATTTTTAGATTACTGATGTACCGTTAAGTACATTAAAAGGAAAATGAAAAAATTTAAATCGGACAAAACAAAAAAGGAAAGTTTTGATAAAACTGAACTCTATAATTGGCCTTCTCTCTTGTTCCTTCGTCCCTCTCTTCTAATTGGACAAAATAAATCGGGTACGATAAGGAAAAAAATGCACTCCTTCTCCATTTGTCATTTGATAAACATCTGAAAATGCAAAGGTTTTCTATATATTAATATATCCGACTGTTTTCTAGGTTTTGATGATTGTAGATTAACCAATGTCCAATCTGGTCGGAAGATCGGTTCGATCGGCGCAATTCAAGCATTTAGATGGGCAAGTTGACCTTGTAACAAGCGTGAATAGACGTGCCATCAATTAATACCCCAAAATTTGGAGCAATGTTCATTTTTTAAACGAGGAGATCAGATGATCCACATGCAGCTTAAAAGTTAAATGTTATTCTATTTAATCACATACAGAAGACTAAGACCCGATCGAGTAGTTTATTTCGATTTATTCATCTGCATCTGCAGTCCAGACCATGATGCTTCTATCAAAATTTCATAATAAATAAATACTAACGACGACGACTTCGTAGCTTAGTTGATTTTAAGGTGTATATCAAACGACAAATAGAAAAGGAGTGCATTTTGTTCTAATTGTACCCGATTTAGTTTGGCATATTAGATCCTAATAACTCGTCCCGCGATAACCCGTCGACCCATGGAGGACCGGACCGTCATAACCCGTGGACCGTGACGGGTTGGACCGGACCGGACCGGACCGTGAAGATTTTAGAGAGGGTGATATTTTATTTTAACGATGTGAAAAGTTTCTCATTTTTTGCTATTAAGCACGTTAATATCACACAGATAAGATTTTATAAAAGAAAAAAAATATTTTTTTTTTCATAACTTTATTCTTCCTCTCGAAGACTACTAGTGTTTGCACAGTGATCAATTAATATTGTTTACCATATAAATATTGGTTTTACTTTTTTTTTTCTCTTCATTTTTATTTATTTAATGTTGTTGGTTTTTTATGTACCATATAAATCATAACTCATTTAACTCAGAAATTCGTAAAGATCTTGATGCAAAAAAAGGAATGCAATATGGGCTGGCTTTTAATTGGGTCTTGTATCTTTACTATTATGCACCGTAATGTTTAGGTTAATAATTACCATATAAGTAATTACCTTTTATTGCTTAATTGAAAAAATTATAAAAAGGGAGGCGCAAATGTAATAGGGGATTCAAAATTTGATTTTGTAATCGGCAGCAGCCATTGTTTAATAAAACTGAGAATCTGTGTGATCTCAATCAAAAATCTCTCTTGTTCGTATTATTCCTTCAATCTTTCTCTATCGTTCGTGCATCATTTGGTATTAGAGCACCGGGATGACGGATGGGAATCGTGGTTATGGTAGAGATCGTGGCCGAAGAGGTTGGGGTCGTGGAGTCGATCTCGAAGAAGACGAGCCGCGCCGCCGATACTAGCGAGATCTAGAGATTGCTGCGATGAAAAAACGAATTTGAGAGTTAGAGCGCCAACTCGCAAAGGCAAGGATGGGCTCTACGAACCGAGAAGAAGGAAAGGAGTCAGAGACCCTCGACTCTTCTGAAGCAGGCACCAACTCCGATCATGGAGTTGTTGCACAATTGGAGACTAATCAAAGTCAAGACCGCCGAATGAGGCATGGCACAATTGAAAATATATTTGAAATTTCTGAAAGTGTTGTCTTTGAAGATGTGTCATTTGATTGTCCGCCGATCTTTGATAAGTATCCCGGTGATGATGATCATGTCTTTACTGTGACGGGTGAACCGGAGACAAAGACAAATGTGTTGTCTTTTGATAGTCCCATAATCTTTGATGAAGAACTTGTTGATGATTTATCACTGCCTCCAACCTCTCCTATCGCCTTTGCAAAAAGTTCAAACTTGAAGGTAGTTCTTTGGTAACAATGAATGCATTGTTTGAGCTAGAAACTTTGTATTTAACTTACATTGAAATCATGAGTTCAGGATTTATCGATCCATTCTTATAACCGAGTCCCATCCTAGCAAATGCGAGATATTTCACATTTTTGAACAATTGCAATACTCAGTTATTGTATTGTTTTCTATCAAATAGCAGAGCTATGTACGAGATTATTTTTTTGTGGATTACACTACTTGATTCTAGTCTCGCAATACGATTCGAGTGATGCATCATTGGAAGCAAAGGACGAAGAGGCAGATTCGAGGATGAATCTTTTCTTAGAGGGGGAGAATGATGCAAAAAAAGGAATGCAATATGGGCTGGCTTTTAATTGGGTCTTGTATCTTTATTATTATGCACAGTAATATTTAGGTTAATAATTACCATATAAGTAATTATCTTTTATTGCTTAATTGAAACAATTATAAAAAGGGAGGTGCAAATGTAATAGGGGATTCAGAATTTGATTTTGTAATCGGCAGCAGCCATTGTTTAATAAAACAGAGAATCTGTGTGATCTCAACCAAAAATCTCTCTTGTTCGTATTATTCCTTCAATCTTTCTTTATCGTTCGTGCATCAGATCTGTAGATAAAAATTATATGGGTTTGATTGGATTACAAATGGAAACTAAAATTTTTTTTTTAATCCGGCATAATTGAGTCGGGTTGAATTATTGATAAAAATATTACGAACCCGTCCGGTAGACAGCTAGATGCACGTGTGTGGGCCTGAAAACTATATTCAGGAATCAGATCGTAGTCTTCTATTTGTGATTATCTTTTCGCTGCATATGTGGCGTCATCTTCTCATTCTCATTCGAGTATATGAACAAAGTCTCCATGGCCTTTTCCACTGATGGAAGGTCAGTTTGACCTTGCTAACAGTGATTAGAACCAAATACACACATAATTAATTCGGTTGTTTAGTAACGTAAGAGAACCAACCTTTTGCAACATCTCTAATTTTGAAATCTTATTTTACAATAATTTTTTTTAAATTATATTGGACCTTTTCATAACAAATTTAAGGATATATATGGGAAAAACATGTGGAATGCAATTCATTTTTTAAAACAAATGTTCGATAATAATCCAAAAGTCCAAACAAATATACACTCGCATTTCTTTCCTCTGGGAAAAAACATTTCTATTTTCTAATTTATTCAGAGTAATTTATAGCAGCTCTATGAAAATTACCCAAAAGAATAATAATACCATCTAGAAAATTACAAATTGCGTACAAACCAGGCAACCATCGCCTCTTTATTTTTATTTTTAGATTACTGATGTACCGTTAAGTACATTAAAAGGAAAATGGAAAAAATTAAATCGGACAAAACAAAAAAGGAAAGTTATGATAAAACTGAACTCTATAATTGGCCTTATCTCTTGTGCCTTCGTCCCTCTCTTCTAATTGGACAAAATAAATCGGGTACGATAAGGAAAAAAATGCACTCCTTTTCCATTTGTCATTTGATAAACATCTGAAAATGCAAAGGTTTTCTATATATTAATATATCCGACTGTTTTCTAGGTTTTGATGATTGTAGATTAACTAATTGATATTGACCAGTGATTCAAATAATTGATTTTAGTTCAAAATATTAGATTTTCAAACATGAGAAATGGATTATCTATACTATTTTGGCAGCAATAATAATGCACTACAGTATTGTCGATATGTTTTTAAATGCACATGATTGGAGGCCAAATTAATTAAGCACTTAAGAAATTGTCGTTGAAGTTTGTTAATTATGAAATTTTGATAGATATATACTAGCTGACCTGACTGCAGATGTACTGAATAAATCGAAATAAATTACTCAGGTCTTAATCTTTTTTATGTGATTAAAAACTAATAATATCTTTTCGCTGCATATTTATGTATATATAATCCTCTCGTTCAATAATGAATATATCGCTCCAAATTTTGCGTGAGTAATTGATGCCATGTCTATTAATTCACACTTAGCTCCAATAATTTCAATGTCAACTTGAATTGCGCCGAGCCGATCTCCCGACCAGATCGGACGTTGGTGTTTGTTCCAACTACGTCTTGTTTGTGTGCAAGTAGGAGAATAGAATAAGCTGCAGTGATATATATGTACATAAATTTATTATTTCATTAATGTTTCTTTCTGTTGTGCCCCTTTAAATTTGGGATATTCGTATCAGCAATTCATGTATTAACGGCACAAACTGATTTTTATAAAAAATACAAATAGATATATATTTGTGAATTTTTATCATTAGATAACGAGTATGAAATAGCTATTTATCTGTACTCTTATCGGACAAGTAGACAATTTTTTTTTTTTTTTACCATGAGGTGAATTAAAAGGAAAATGAAAAATTTAAATCGGGACAGACAAAATGGAATGTTATGATAAAACTGAACTCTATAATTTGCCTTATCACTTGTGCCAATTATCTCCTCTGATCTAATATGCCAAAATAAATCGGGTGCGATTAGAACAAAATGCACTCCTTTTCTATTTGTCGTTTGATATACACCTTAAAATCAACTAAGCTACGAAGTCGTCGTCGTTAGTATTTATTATGAAATTTTGATAGAAGCATCATGGTCTGGACTGCAGATGCAGATGAATAAATTGAAATAAACTACTCGATCGGGTCTTAGTCTTCTGTATGTGATAAAATAAAATAACAGTATTTAACTTTTAAGCTGCATGTGGATCATCTGATCTCCTCGTTGAAAAAATGAACATTGCTCCAAATTTTGGGGTATTAATTGATGTCACGTCTATTCACACTTGTTACAAGGTCAACTTGCCCATCTAAATGCTTGAATTGCGCCGATCGAACCGATCTTCCGACTAGATTGGACATTGGTGTTTGTTCCCCACTACGTTTTTTTTTTTTTTTTTTTTTTTTTTTTTTGAATAAATCCCCACTACGTATTGTATGTGTGCAAGTGCGAGGAAATATAAGCTGCAGTGATCTGTCCGTAATTATATCATTTGATTAATGTTTCTTACAGTTGTGACCTTCAAATGTAGGAAAATTTGGAAAAGGTTCATATAATATGTAGCAGTGCGTTCCATACCAGCAAATATCAAATAATAGTATAACGCAGGGTGTATTATCTACAGTAACTCTATGACGTCAGCGCACTCTACCTCGCTATCTCCGCATCAGCCTTCGTTAGTTCCGTTGTTTTTGATGGATTCGATCTCAACCGTCTATTTGTCCTTTTGATTTGCGCCTCCTCTCTTTAGAGAGACAGATCGCGAGTTCCAATTTCTTCTTTTCCCTTTCCCTTGCCATGGTGCCTGACCAAGAGATCACCAATATTCGATCTCTTTTTGTGCTCTCTCAATTCTTCTTCTTCTTCTCTCTCCCGGTTGACTCAGAGCCTCAATCCTTTTTGCTCTCTATCGCTATCTTCCCTGTCATTCAAAGACGGAAGCCTGCTTAGCTTGCCGAGCTCGCTTTGATCTGAGCATGCATTTGTTCTGCGCATCATTCAATAAGTGCTTTTGATCCTTTTAGTTTCTTAGGTTGATGGTATTGTGGTTAAAATTGAGAGATTATTTCGAGTTTGTGCCTGTTGCAATGTTTGTTCTTTGTTTTTTAGGGTCTTTGCTGGTGGCTTTGCAGTTTGCTTTTGGGATTTGGTAGCGAGATCAGGTGTTGGCTGTTGCTGGCTTCGTTGTTCTCAGGTCTGCTGTATTTTTTTTTTATATATTGGCCTTTGGTTTGGGGTGTCAGTATAGGTCATTCTGAGCTGTTGGTCAGGGGATGCTATTGCTATGGAGTCTGTATTGTTGTGGTAATTTATTTATTTTTTTAGCCTGTGGTTTGTTCTTTTTTGTGCGTGTTTTTCCCCCCTATTTTAGGACCTGAGGATTGAGGTTTCTTTTTTGGTGTGTATGAAATTCTATGGTTGGAATTGATACATGGGTATGAAGATCTACAGTTGGTCCAGTTTGATGAAGGAATTTTTTTTTTGCCTTTCTTTTTTTTTATTATTGAAGAGGAGATCAGTTTTGTTTGTTTATTTTTTGTTTCAATTTATATGGATATGTTTGCAGTTTTGCTTCATGGTATATCTTGCGTGGTTTAGTATTGAATAGGATAGGATGATTGTTCTGTGGTTGTTGTGAAATTGTGGTCTAATTCTGAAAGGTATTTATATTTGTTTGGGGTTGTTGATTCATAATTACAGACAGTAACATTGGGTTGATAAGTTATGACTTATAATTTCGTTGAGTATATGTTGTGACCATGTATAATTAGAGTTGTTGCTTTGTTTTCATTAAAATGGCTAACTAATATAATCTTTCTATTGCTGGAGATCTCTCTAGCACATTCCAAGACTTTTACAATTGCATGTACTAAATTGGAAAAATTGTTGCAGTTGACGCTCATTAATGTGGAATGTGAATTATATAATGTTGTTTATTTTTTTTCCATCAAATATTTCAGGTACAATATTAAGTGCCAGTAAGCCTTTGAAAATAAGTATGCAAATGGGCCTTTGCTGTCAGGTAATGACTAATGTATTCTTGAAATGTATTTAATTTCTTTTATTACATTTGCATTGATGAAAAGTATATATTGAATTTTTTTGGTTCCGTATTTCATTTCAAAGTTGCCAAGAATGTGGATGGAATAGTAACATAAGAAGAAGTGAAATGGGTGCATGAACTGGCCATGGTTATGTTGGTTTTGATATTTTATAAATTTGTTTTTCTTTTTCTTTTTATTTTAAATTTTAGCATTCTTATCTTAGTCTTGGTAAACTTTTAACATGAGAAATTTCTCTTTCTCAGATTGTAGTAAGCATATCGTTTTACTTTTTAAAGTACATAAGTATTTTTTTTTTTGGAACAACAAATGTCTTGACAAGAGTGTTGTAGAATTTCAAAAGTAAAAATGCAAGAAATAATCAACCTAATACACCATAATTTCTAAATTGCTCTTTTCTTCAAATTCTATACAAAATTTTATTTTTGTTTCATGGTTTATAGGAGGAGCAAAGGAGAGTACAAGAAAAAGAAGGAGCCTGTACAAAAAAATAAGGCCCCAAGGTCAAAAGAGAGTATCAGAAATAGAGGTAGCATGTGCTGAAAAGAAAGGCACCAAGGTTAAAAACTGACATGTTTGTTCTACTTTATTTGCTGCCTTTTGTTCTTTCGAGTGAGGCACTAAGGTTTCTTATAAAAGCATTTTTTATGAGTTTCTAAATGCTAACAACTCAAGAGGGATCGGTATTGGCCACTGGTACTGATTAATTTTGATTGTAATAGTTGGCTTACCTATGAAAAGATGAATTTCATTGTACATGCCACCATATACCAGTATGGAAGAGGTGTATATTCTCACAATCCAACTGGAGCCATTTTATATAAAATTAGAAATATATAAACTTTGTTCAATTCTACTTAAATCTCCTATTTTGTTTCGTATTAGATCTGGACTGAGCTTCTTTCTTCTTTCAAACGTATGGAGATGGAGTGATTACAGAAGCGGATCTAGCTATCAATAATGTTCTCTTTCAAATTTTGTAATGAATGGTCAGATCATTATAATCTATTTTGAATAATGAATTGCCATGCTGAAATGCAGGATCCAAAGGAGGCGATTGAAGGGGAAGGGAAAGAGAAGGGGAAGAAGAGCACTGTGTAAAGGTTATAGCTGCATCAGAGGAGACTAGCTGTTGATTACACATAAGGGCAGTGACATGTGTGTCTTTTATATATCCCATACAGTCTATGCTTCTTTTACTTCCTTCTATTCCTACTTCCTCTTAGATTGGTTTTATTTTCTTACTGATTGTTTTGTTGGGTTTGTTGCAGTTATGGGTAAAGTAGAAGGGCAAGGCGAATCATGGCACGGCCATGTCACTGCACTTACTGTTGCTCTCGAGTACATACGCCAGAAGCTTGCTAAGAAACTTATGACCCTCCTTAAAGACTTCAGTGACCAAATGTATTTTCTCACTCAATTTTTAATTTCCATTGCATTAGAAAACCAGTATCATGCCTAATTGTTGGTATGGTTTGTACTGGTATGAACTGCTTATCTGTGTCTTGGCATTCTTTGACCTTGTGTTTTTGTTTGTATTTTGCAGGGACAAGGCTTACTTTGTGGATCTCTTTGTCAGGGCATCTACCACACCAGCAATCAAGATGTATGAAAAGGTACCTGAGTTGTTCACTTCAATTTTCTCTCATATTTTTTGTTTTGTTATATACATATATTTCATAAGCTCTCTGAATTTGACAATGTTTGCATCATGTTCGCTCCAAATTGATCTTACTGTCATGGTTTTCCAGCTTGGCTATATAATTTATCGAAGAGTGCTGCGCTATTATTCTGGGGAAGAGGATGGATTAGGTAGGTTCAATTTATGATTTGGTACTTAAGCTGTAGATTTGGGAACTTTCCTTTTGGGTACTAATTACTAATATATTTTTAATTTGGTGATTTACACATATGAGGGAAGCACTCTCCAGAGACGTAGAAAAGAAATCCATTATACCTTACAAGGGGCCAATTACTGCAGATGAACTTGCGTATGATTAGGTTTGATGTCTACTCATATCAGTGTTGTTGTTAAATATTGTACTTGTGCAACTCTTGATTTTGAAATCAAGGGTTTTTACAAGTTTGAGAATTGTACAACAGTGACACTTTGTAGCCACACTTTGTAGCCGGATTGTTTTCTGTTACTTGATGTCAGACTTATTTATCTATCTTTGGTATTGTGAGTGTGACTATATCATTAGACAAAAAAACAAAGTGAATGCGTATTTTGAGTAGTTAAACTGTTATTTATATTTTAAATTATTCTTTTGAAAGGAAGGCCCTCGAAGGAGTCATTCAATTGAAACAATACAGGTACGGTTCTAACTGGTATACCTGACTTCTTATAATCCTTTCCATATATACATCTCTTATACTGAGTGAGTGGTATGACATTCATCTCTGTGTCGCCACTGTCTTGACTGGTACCATATAAACTTTGTCAGTGTGGTATCCATCCTTAGTACTTGTGATATATCTTTCATGTTTTCAATCCTTATGCCAATCTGCTAGCTGTTTTCTCATCTATGATTTTATGGTATTCCATATAAAATTACAATTAGACAGGAATTTTGAAGCAAAGAGTCACTTGACAGTTTGGAAAACATCGATCAGTCTGTAAAGTCTTTTAAGAGGTTAAAGACTAATAATTAACCAAATTAAAGACTGGCAATGCCAAAAGTCTCTAAAATGCCCTTTAACTTCATAAAGCACGTGACATTTTGTTGTTCTGTAATTCTATTATATGGTTTGTGAAAGATTATTCAGCTTAGTTATTGTCTGTTGCTACTATTGCTACTTAGAAATATTTTTTTATACTATCTGTTCAACCTGTCTGAATCTTTATACCCCTATATTCAACTAATAGAATATGATGTACAACTCATAGGTATAGTCACTGGTGTGGAACTCGATTGATAGCGGCATGAAGAAACTGACGCAAGGGGCATTTTCGATTACTACAAAAATAACTTTTGGTAATTACAGTATAGTGCTGTATCCTTATCTCAAGGAGGAATCGCCTCAAGGCATGGATGTACAGGTGGATCGAAGTAAGATGTCAAAGCAATCAAAGAGAGAGCTCATAAATAAATATATGTTGCCACAAGATGCTGCCCTTGCTATTATTGATGGATCATGGGATCAGGCATTCAAAATGGGCACGGCTGTAATTTTATATAATCCAGGGGGTTTTTTGCATTCGAAGTAAACTTTGTCAGGAACTGCCTCCGATGGCTTCTATGCAGAAGCAATGGCCCTTTTGAAAGCCTTGCAACATATTATTAAAACTCATGCTCATTATATTGTTCACATTTTTACTGATTCTAAAAATTTAGTTCAAATTGCTAACACTATGAACTTGCAGGATCTCCCTTCCTGGTCTTCAAAATCAATTCTCAAAAGCTGTATTGATATACTTCAGCTGAAGCCAAATTTCAAGATTAGATATGCCAGGAGGGAACATTTGAAACAGGTTCATAACTTGGCCAACTTTGCAAAACAAGGATGTCATGTTGTTTAAAATCAAATAGATTTTAGGTTTGAGTTCATAAATTAACTTGACGAGTCAAACTCGTAATGACTAAAACTGGAATTTTCTTACATTTCCAAACACACATTATTTTTAACAGAACATTTTCCCTCAAACATTTTAATATGACTCATAGTAATTACAATTATGTTACGATAATATATTCTTACAATATTATACGCATCGACATAAATTATATGAAATCAGAATGATGCATGTTTTTCTTTTATACATTTCTTCACACTTTTATTTAGTTATTTATATGATTTTTTTTATCTGTTTCTATTAAATTTTGTAGATTGTCTTCAAAAATTACGAAAATAAATCAATGTTTCTTTAAGTTTTGCTACACTAATTTATCTATCAATATTTGCATTATTTCAATAACATTCATTCATAGATATGCCATATCAATCCTTCGTGTATTATTTTTCCCTTTCCCACCTACAATCTTAACTGGCCAAACATCAATAACACCTCACGCGCGAAGCGCGTATACAACGCTAGTTACTATTAACGGCACTTGCCAACTAATTTCCTGTTCCCCCTTTAATTTTCAAAGCAGAATCACACCTTTAATGTTGGAACTCGGATTCTCGAAGGGGGAGTTACTGATCTCGTGTTGCGCAACGTGTAGCACCTACGAGCCGTTTGATTTTGGTCGGACAGTTCATTTTGTGGCGGGTTTATCGACGTGTAGTGCACCTACGAGCCGTTCGATTTTGATCGGGCAATCATTTTTATAGGCAAAAATTTATGCAAAGTTTATATAGCGACTTTTTATGGAAAAAATTACTAATTTTGAACTTACAAATTTTGACATTTTTTTTTACGGCGGATTTTTTATATTTTACATTGGAAATTTTTAGAAGTTTGACGAAATAGATTAATTTATTTTTCAATTTAAAAAATATAGCGCAGCGAAACTGTGACTGTCAGGACTTTTAATTTTTTTCTTTTTTATAGTTTTTTTTAAGTAAATTAAAAATAGTCGTTCAAATCATTAATATTAGCAAGATTTTTTTGGACAGAAAATTTATGTCATGTTTTATAGCGACTTTTTATTGAAGAAACTACTAATTTTGAACTTATAAATTTTTGTCTATAAATTTTGACAAGTTTTTAAAGCAAATTTTTATATTTACATTGGAAATTTTGACAAGTTTGATGAAATATATTAAATTATTCTTCAACCTAAAAAACATAGTGCAGCGAAGCTGCGACTGTCATGTCTAGTTAAAATTAAAAACAGTTGGAAATCTAAGATAAATATATCTGGCACCAAGTTTATTCTAAATATTAATGACGTCGGAACAAGGAAATCATTTTCCCAAACACACATTTGATACAGTCTAAAAATTCCACTTTGTCTTTGACTATTTAACTTAAAATGACGAATAATCAATTGTATAAATAAACATATCTACAAGCCTTTGCCTTTTTTCCCAAAGTATAAAAGGCCAGTTTAACCTGAGTAATATTTTATTACAAAGAATTACAAAATTGATTGGATTTTAGTTCATATAATTTAAATTATGATCCAATAGTTTTGCACTTTTTTCTTGATTACTTCGTTATTTGGTCATATCTTTTTCAGCTCCTGTATCGTGTAATTAATATGACCGGATGGTCAGTAAATTGAACATAGCAAATGAATCAATTATGGCAATCAACCGACCAGATCGGATATTGGTTTCAGTTCAACTATAAAATTTTGGTGCGTATGTGTGCAAATGGTGTGATATGCGAATAAACTTCAAAATTTTCATTATTGTTTATGAGGTCCCTAATGTGGCGAAATCGTAAATGTCCCTATAAAATACCGGCAATCCACACCGGAATCAATTCCAATAAATATTCTTCTTTCTCACCTCTCACATGAGGTCCCTAATGTGGCGAAATAGTAATATTCATATATTACTATTAACGGCACTTGCCAACTAATTTCCTGTTACCCCTTTAATTTTCAAAGCAGAATCACACCTTTAATGTTGGAACTCGGATTCTCGAAGGGGAGTTAGTCGGAACTAAATACTTTCATGTGAGGGCACAACCAACAAGGCGGGTGCAGCAGTGGGAGGGATTTTTTTAATACGAGAAAAAAATAGCTCAACAATTTTAATAAAAACACATCTAAGATCGAAGTTTTAAAAAGAGCACCATAATAACGCCAGTTATATAGGGGTTATAAGTCCAGCGCTATAGCGCCCTTCATACCGGCGTTACGAGAAAAATATTCACTAGACGACGAAATAGTACTCATCAGACCCCACAGATGAAACGTGGCCCCACCAAGTTTTGATGGGTGTCCCCTTGATTTTGGTCCCGGTCCACCACTTCAGTGGTACGTGGGCATGCAAGCCTCTTTTCATTTGAGTCTTAGAAATTAATTTTCACAAGATTTTTTTGGACTATTTTATTGTCTCTTTTACGTTAATTAGTACATCCAATATATTTATTTAAATTTTAATCATTTTAAAGATTTCATTTCGCCTTTGCAATCATAGCATTGACATGATTGTGGAATGCTTAATCCATTTCATGTACACCTCGATTTTCTATTTATAGTTTATAAATTTTTTTGAAAATTATCTAATATTGTTACATGGTTTATGTTAAAGTTATTTTTAGCACTTATGAAATACAATACATTAACATTATTTTTTTTTTTTCCGTTTTGACAATCATAACTGCATCCAATAAAATTCAAACAACTATAAATATAATACATTCTTGAATGTTAAAATAGATTGCATATTATATATCTTATTAGTATTTACTTATATGTTTTATAAATAAATAATCACCTATATATTATCATTTTTATTAAATTTTGTAAAAAAAAAAAAGACAATTAATGTAGGAACCGGGAGACTAATTTTTATAAAACAAACTACATTTTTTTTTAGAATAAAACAAATTACATTTACAATGCCATTTCATATGCAAATAGTTGAACTTTACATGGCTACAAGTGAAAGAGGCACATAATTATTATCTCCGTAAAGTATTTTTGTTGTTTTTTGTGGGACCTCTCGTGGGCCCAATAGAAAATCATTGAATTAGTAAACGGTGGGTGACAGGGTTTTCCTTGGGGCCTTTCCACGAGTTATACTGACAGGAAGGAATCTATTTTCTTTAACATTTATTTTTTCTTTTTGTTATTTCCTTTTTCCTATGCCAGACACAGAGGTCACGCGCCGGTTTTTTTGGAGTTTTCCTTATAGCGCCCTTCATGTTGGCGCTATAGTGCTGGATTTATAACGCCCATATAACTGGCGCTATTATGATGCTTGTTTTAAAATTTTGACATTAGCTGTACTTCTATTAAAATTGTTGAGCCATTTTTTTTCTTATTAAAAAAATCTCCCAGTGGGACTCGACTAAAAACAATTGCGGGACCAACAAATCAGGTGGTTATTTACGGATTTGTTCCTGAATCGTAACATACTATTCAAAAGTCAAAGAGCGCGCGGAAATGAAAATAGTTAGATCTTGATGAACCATTGATTTTACACAATAATATAGCGAATCGAGCAGCTAGGCATATTAATCAAAAACTATAAATCCAACTCGTGGTATCAAATCATAAAAGGAAAAATCAGTTAATCATTTGGCGCTTCACTGAAATGCGGCTCTTTTAATATTTTACATTTGTTTTTTTAAGAACAAAAAGATAAAGTATTTATAAGTAATTATTTTAAAATATTGAAATAAAATTAAGGTTATCAACTTTTGCATGATACCATCTATCTTATCTCAACTCATATACACATGGATTCAAGATGTGTTACATGCTAAATCTAGGGTGCGTTTGGGAAACTAAGGGTTTGCAGGGTTAGTGATGTAATATTAGTACTTTTTGAGGTAAGAGAGGTAGAATGGGGAGCATAGGCGAGTCTAAGTGTATCAAATGGGGCGCAATAAAACCTTTTTTTTTCCAATCAAATATTTTTTATATATCTTTTTTATTGTCATATGGACAATTTCTTAAGAAAATCACTATCTGGTGTTGAAGTTATGTCTTAGAAGTCAATATTTGATGACTTAATTTCTTAGTTTATGTTAATGATGATTTTTGATCATTTGTTCCTAGAGTTTATTATTGACAGATCATTCAGGTTGAGGATCTGAATTGTAGATCTCTGTGAACATTCATTAGAATGACAATAAAAAATCTAAATTGTCCATAATCCACATAATTAACAATGAACATTAATTATCATAAAAGATTAGTATGTAAGTTAAGTGATGATTAAGTTCTACAAATCATAGGTAAGAAGTTACCAACTTAATTGCATACGTGTATGTTATGGAACATAGTAAAGGACTTGATCCAATGAAATAAACATATGGATTGTGTTAACTGTTATTGTTTATTTCATATGAGTTTGATTCTAAGTTTGAGATGTTCAACTTTTTCACATGAGGATAGGTTCTATAAATATCGTCTAACGTTGATTCATGATAAAGGCTGTTATACAGACTTTATTTATGCTCTCTTGAATTGTGCGGGAAAAATTCTTAATCAAGAAAACCGTATGTCCCTCATTAGTATACCTAGTGAGTGATGATATCAGTTTGGGCCCTTGATGGAGTTGGATCGTATGCATGCAAACTAGACGATCAACTCTAGATCAAGATTTATATAATCTGCAAGAATTACACACTCCTATCTTGGATTATACAATGATATCATGTGACATAAGAATCGGACAAAGAAATACGATTATTTCTTATGCAGGATTGACATATTGTAACGGTACATTATTTATGCGAATTGGGAATCATAACGTGTTGCTAGATACCACTTATAATTATTGGAATTAAATAATGATTTATTTCCATGGCCAACATATCATAAATCCTCAAAGGGTCACACAAATAGGACTTCAACCACACGGTGTGTTATTTGATTTATTTGTATTGGAGAATGCAAAATATGATAAGTTGACTAATTAATTATAAACCGTTGTGAACCGTTATAATTAATTTAATCAAAGAGATCATATGGAAATTAAATAACACATATATTAATCCTAAAATAATTATCAAGATATTGATAATTAATTCAACACATATTAATATAATTAGTTATATTAATTAATTGGGCCTTTATTTATTGATAAATTGAAAGCCCAACTAAAGAGTAATGAAAGGGGTCTTTAATTAAATGAATTAGAGACTAAATTGAGCAACAAATGGAGCCCATAAAGGCCCATTTCGTGGCTGGCCTATAGGGATGGCAAAAGGGTAAATACCCATGAAGAGTAGGTAGGGTTTGAGCTCTATTTAAGGACCTTAGATGGAGGCTCACCTACCCTAGTTCTCTCTCCTTTATCTTGCCCCTCTCTTGGCCGCCGCCCACACCCAAGGAAGAGAGAATTTCTCTCTTCCCATTTGCTCTTCCCTTCCTCTTTTAGCTCATGTGTTGAGCACAAATCTATACCTCTCAATTAGTTGATTGATTAGAGAAGTGCAAAAGGATTAGTCTCGTCCTTCTCTTGCTAGCACAAGAAGAAAAGATGGTGGTTGGGCTCTTTGGTGGACTCGAGGCCGAGCACGAGGTGGAGAAGGCACGCCACCAACTCCTAAAGATTTGGTTTATCCCATAAATACGATTTTGTGGGAGGTAAAACGTTTTTCCTCCTTCTCATTAATTTGTGTGTGAATGGCCTTAAGCCTAGATCCATGTGTTTAATCTTGTGTTTATTGCTAATTGTTAGTTCTAAAATAAAAATTGAGCACTTCTATCAAGTGATATCAGAGCACAAGGTCGTGCTTAAGCTATTTTGCACATTAATTAGATGAGAATTGAGTAATTAGTGAAGTAATTAATTTGCTACCTTTGTTTGCTGCCTGGAACTCAGTTTTTCCGGGGTTTTCTATATTTTTTGCCATCATGGCAAAGCTTTCGATTTAATTTTTTTTTTAATGGAGTTGATAGAGGGACAAGTTGTGAGCATTTTTCCACTGGATTCACTTTAATCTGATTTTGTATGGATTTTTAGTGATTTATTTCGTGACGGTGCGCAGGACAGGTTCCTGTGCGACCAGATCTGAGTTTGTGGGTGTTATCTGTGTTATTTTGATAAGGAGACCCATTTTTTATTGTCTAAGGATTAAGTAGACTTGGAGTAATTCCTTCCATACCAATTTGATGGTTTGGATCGAAGTCTTTCTATTTATTTG
Organism: Rhynchospora tenuis; assembly: GCA_027725995.1. Lineage (NCBI taxonomy): Eukaryota > Viridiplantae > Streptophyta > Magnoliopsida > Poales > Cyperaceae > Rhynchospora > Rhynchospora tenuis. The sequence goes on along the minus strand of CM050888.1, from coordinate 144,150,511 downwards.
AAGCAATGAAAGACAAGAACGGTCTGATCGGTTTTCAGTACCGATTGGATTGTTTTAAGAACTGGTATTGATTGAGACTATTTATGGAAAAAGTGTTTGAATGGAAAGCTTCATTTTGAAGTCCTGAATCCACTAAAATTAAATTCATATCAATCGGACTAGTTTTGATACCCCAACCACTCAAAATTAATTTTGTCGACTTGCTATTTCAGAACAGAGATTTTGTATTTATACACCCTAAACTTGAGAATTTTGTGTGAGTAAAAATGGAATTCTTTCTTGGTTTTCTAGCCACATACTTGTAGTTGTTTATTGTAAAATTAGTTTGTATTAAATGAACTTAAAAGATGATCAAACAGCCCAAAAGATTGAGGCCAAAATCTGAAACTTCAAACCGGTGTTTTAATACACAACCTGAAGTTTGTTATTTTTGGTTCTCCCAATTGGTAAATTATATCTTTTTGAAATTTGAACAGATAGTTTGTATCTTGATAAGGATTGCTCACAAATTTTTTTAGAATTTTTGGAGATCGAAAAATTTCTTATTTTTTTTCTGTCCCGTTTGAATAATGATGGTTGTTCTAATTAATCAAATAGTTGATATGTTGAGTAGAACACTCCTTGCTGTCATCTATTGAAATTTTTGAATATTGAATTTTGTCAAAAGGTTTAAGCAATTAGTTGTTTGAATGTTAAACTTTCTTTGCATGAAAAAACACAAACTAGCAAACAATACGTAAAGACACTTGAAAGTTCACTAATTATGAACAATTTAGACATATATTTGTATATTGTGCTAACTTGTTGTTGTAGGAGGATGTGGGTTTGATATGGCTCAAGATGTCATGCCTTGCGTGTTGTAAAATATTGTGAATGCATGTGGTTGATTGTAATGTGGTCTAAGGTGCCTTCATAATTAATAATTGATTAATTCTTGATGTAACTTGATTATGGCTTGCATGTCCCTAAGGCCTAGGTGGGTTTTAGGATTTATCACATGTATTTGTTTCCCTTAATTATTAGATAGGATCTTAGTAATTAGTAGGAGGGTTTGATTAGATTAGTTTCGTTACATGGAGATGCGACGAAGACTAATGCAAGCGGGAGCCATACAAACCCACGACAATGCTTGAGATGCTTATTTTATGTGATGTTTGTGAATGCCTTGAATTGTCTTAGGTAGGTATGGGTGTATGATTACATGACCACCAAACAAAAGTCACATAATTGCTTTGTCCCAAACTAAATTGATTAAGTCGACCGCCTTCGTTCTCTCTATCCCCTTCACGTTAATAGCCAATCATGGCGCGGTCCGCCCTAGCGGACGTCATGGTTGTCAACCTTGATAGTCGGGGTACAAATGAAAAGATTTATTATGAGCAAATAGAGAGAGGTTGCTTATCGATTAACCCAACAAGTTTTTGGACATCGGGGCGAAATTTGTAAATATACTTAGATATTCACAAACCAAGAGTCATATGGATTGATATGATTGGTTGGAGAACCTACCTTGTCTAGTTAAGTAGGGTGTCGTGCCATAGCAGGCTCTATTTGATGAAAACGGAGATCTTGGAAAACCAACTACATTTGGGACAAATGTAATAGGAGTTTTGTTTATCATTATAAATAAAACATTGTATAAACTAAATGACCTTAAATTGATATTGTTATAGATATTAAATATGTTAATTTCGTTGCGATCAATCTTTGAAAACAACAAGCTCGTTTCTAAGGTATTTACTTGAAGAAGTAATACCGAATCCTAAGACATGTTCTTGGAAAAAGAGAAACTTGAGTATGTTTAATTCCAAAAATGTTGCTCTACTTCCCTAGCATAGCTTAGCAATGATTTATTAGTTTCGACGAAAATTATTCAATAAAGCGAATGCCTATATCCTTTTAGAACTACTAGACCTTTGAATTGAAGAATTCAGACGGACTAGACTAGACTTTCACACTCTCATCCACTTACTCAAGAAGATGTTCTTAGAGAAAGTAAATATAGACTCAATTATTTATGATCGAGTAATAGAGTGTGAGTTAACCAAGAGACTCTTCTTATAGGAAGATAAATGTTTCATTAGCTTGCGAACCGAAAGGTTTGATTAGCTAATTGATAACTAGAGATATTGAGATCTCCAATATCAATGATTGTTGATATTGTCGAATAATCTCTTTCTAAGAATGAATGATATATTGTTCGCACACTTGTTAATGCTAAAAGTGATTGGTTAAGTATTAAAGGAATACTTCACCAAGATATGAGTTGAGACTTCGAGACCCTCACTAGTGACCGTATGTCACATGAGATGTTTCATTTGCCATTTATGGGAGATTGTTGGAGTTATGTCCTAAAGTCAATATTTGATGACTTAATTTCTTAGTTTATGTTAATGATGATTTTTGATCATTTGTTTCTAGAGTTTATTATTGACAGATCATTCAGATTGAGGATCTGAATTGTAGATCTTTGTGAATCATTCATTAGAAAGACAATAATAAATCTAAATCGTCCATAATCTTGATAATTAACAAGGAATATTAATTATCATAAAAGATTAGCATGCAAGTTAAGTGATGATTAAGTTCTACAAATCATAGGTAAGAAGTTACCAACTTAATTGCATATGTGTATGTTATGGAACATAATACAGGACTTGACCCAATGAAATAAACATATGGATTGTGTTAAGTGTCATTATTTATTTTATATGAGTTTGATTTTAAGTTTGAGATGTTCAACTTTTTCACATGAGAATAGGTTCTATAAATATCGTCTAACGTTGATTCTTGATAAAGGCTGCTATACGGACTTTATTTATGCTCTCTTGAATTGTGCGGGAAAAAGTTGTTCATCAAGAAAACCGTATGTCCCTCATTAGTATACCTAGTGAGTGATGATATCAGTTTGGGTCCCTTGATGGAGTCGGATCATATGCATGCAAACTAGACGATCAACTCTATATCAAGATTTGTATAATCTGCAAGAATGACACACTCCTATCTTGGATTATATAATGATATCATGTGACATAAGAATCGGATAAAGAAATACGATTATTTCTTATGCAGGATTGACATATTGTAACGGTATATTATTTATGCGAATTGGAAATTATAACGTGTTGTTAGATACCGCTTATGATTATTGGAATTAAATAATGATTTATTTCCATGGCCAACATAGCATAAATCCTCAAAGGGTCACACAAATAGGACTTCAACCACACGGTGTGTTATTTGATTTATTTGTATTGGAGAATGCAAAATATGATAAGTTGATTAATTAATTATAAACCGTTGTGAACCGTTATAATTAATTTAATCAAAGAGATCATATGGAAATTAAATAACACATATACTAATCCTAAAATTCAACACATATTAATATAATTAGTTATATTAATTAATTGGGTCTTTATTTATTGGTAAATTGAAAATCCAACTAAAGAGTAATTAAAGGGGTCTTTAATTAAATGAATTAGAGACTAAATTGAGCAACAAATGGAGCCCATAGAGGCCCATTTCGTGGCTGGCCTATAGGGATGACAAAAGGGTAAATACCCATGAAGAGTAGGTAGGGTTTGAGCTCTATTTAAGGATCTTAGATGGAGGCTCACCTACCATAGTTCGCCCACACCTAAGGAAGAGAGAAATTCTCTCTTCCCATTTGCTCTTCCCTTCCTCTTTTAGCTCATGTGTTGAGCACAAATCTATACCTCTCAATTAGTTGATTGATTAGAGAAGTGCAAAAGGATTAGTCTCATCCTTCTCTTGCTAGCACAAGAAGAAAAGATGGTGGTTGGGCTCCTTGGTGGACTCGAGGCCGAGCACGAGGTGGAGACGGTGGAGGAGGCATGCCACCAACTCCTAAAGATTTGGTTTATCCCACAAATACAATTTTATGGGAGGTAAAACGTTTTTCCTCATTCTTCTCATTAATTTGTGTGGGAATGGCCTTAAGCCTAGATCCATGTGTTTAATCTTGTATTTATTACTAATTGTTAGTTCTAAAATAGAAAATTGAGCTCTTCCTTCATCTGGACCCTATAAAAATACAAATATAATCCCATTGGTGACTCCTATAATTAAAACTTTAACTTTTTGACAATAATAATTCATAAAAATTAAATTATTTATCTTTTTGAGTGAAACCCATCTAAAACTTTTCTAGCGTCGTCACTGATGGGGAGGATAGTAATTGGAAGGGATTAGTGCTAATCTAAGGTTAGTGAATGTTGTTTGATGCAGTATGTTGAGGTTAGTACCTTAATGTTAGTAATTATTAGTGTTATAATTATTATTAACTATTTATTAATTAGTAGTTATTAATAATAATTAATAAACATTATTATTATTATTATTAATTATTAATTAAGGATTATTTAAATTATGCAATTATAATTATAACAACTATTATTAAATTTACAAATATTATTAATTATTATTGCAATTATTAATTATAATTAATTATTATTAGTTATTAATTAGATTACTTATTAATTATTAATAATTGTTAATTATTAATTATCATTATTAATATAATATTATCGCTAATCCTATATTATTAATTACATAACTTATTAATTAATAATAATAATTACTTATTAAATATTATTAATTAATTAATTATTAATTATCATATTAATATAATATTGTCGCTAAACCTAAAGAGGTGAAATTACTAACTCATGTCTTGGGAGGGTTAGAGGATTAGTCCTAGATTAGCACTAACCTTAGCTAACCTCAATTTATTTGGTGAATTGAAGTTAGTTAGTTAGTCCCACTATCAATCTCAACCCCACATCTCTAACCCTTATCAATCTTTTTTTTTTTTTTGTTTTCTCTTCAATGTGTTTGAAAGTGACAGTCAAACATGAGGAAGGAAAAAAGAAGGTTCCTAAGGGTCTGCTCCAGAAGAGATTACTGGAAGCGAAGGTAAGGTAAGGGAGGCGTTGTAATCTGCTCCAGTTGATGCTACTGGTTGACACGAAGGAAACATAAGTAAACCAAATGTCCCCAGAAGCTCATTCGGGGAGACAATGAGCTACCCCCGATTTTGGAGTGTACTGAAGAAGACCTAGGAAATTATATTATTGTGACGATAATACCCTTCTACTCTTTCTCTCTGAGACCGGACCCCACTAAATTACTTGCTTCCTTCCGATTCATGATATACCAGATTCGTTCTTTGAAAAAGATTTTAGAAAGGGCAAAATAGTCATGTTATTTATTACAAATAAGGTTACGAAGGTTTACTTCTCTGTGTGTTGTTATCAATCTGGAGCAAGTAATCTTTAATTCCATATCTTTCCTTAATCTTCTGTGCCTTGCCTTACCTTACCTTCGCTTCCAGTAATCTCTTCTGGAGCAGACCCTAAGGCCTTTCTTTCCCCTTCAATATCTCAAGGTAACCTCTTTGTCTGCATATTTTATTTGATCGATTGAGAGTATATGGATTCCTAGTTGCGGCAAGCTGAAACGAGAAATGATAGCACTTTCAATTACCATGATTGATGATGTGGTATGATTAAAACAAATGAAAAAAAATGAAAAAGGCTAAATTATAAGGAGAAGGGTTCCGTGCCACAACTTTAGAATGCAACCAAATACCAAAACTTTACTTTTTAATATTTTTAAATTTTAAAATTTAAAAGTCTAAGCCGTTGATCTTATTCTATTTAACGAGCGATGTGTTTTCATATAAGTTTTATAAAATTTAAAGATGATTTGATATACTCGATCAAGAGCTTAAAAAATAAACTAATCTAGTTAACTATGATATAATAATTATAATTCATAATTTGAACTCTAAATCAAGTATCAAATCAACTTCAAATTTTATAAAACTTATAGAAAATGCATCACTTGTTAAAATGAAGAAGATCAACTGTTTGAATTTGACATTTTAATTTTAGATTTTAAACTATTGATAAAAAAAAAGTAAAATTGTGACAATTAGTGGCACCCCTAATCAGTGTTTCATAATTTATGTTGGATGTCTAGATGAGGTGTATCGAAGAACCGGAGGTTGGTTGGGATTTTTTTTAATACTTCAAATATAAATCGAATTTCATCAATGTAACATAGTAGAAAATTACAGACTTGATTAAATTAATTGAGTTAATTCTAAAAATAAAAATTAAGAAAATTAATTTACAAAAATAGTAATATTCTAAAGAAATAAATTCAAATTAACACGGAAATCAATTTGAATTTGAAATTTTTTTGACCTTGTGTAGTATCCAAAATTTATTTACATAATTCTAATAAATCAAAATTTGATTTAATATCATAATTAAGCTTGAATTTAACTATAACTTAATAAAGGAAATAAATTAATGCAACAGTAAAATCGATTTGAAATCGAGAATTTCTTCTTTATATACCATCTATAATAAATTTACATAATTTTAGCAAAACAAAAGTTTAATTTATGTTGAAATTCATGATCAAAATAATTAAAATCTTAATGAAGATAATCATAAATATTAATTTATATGGGTTGCAGCATCTTTGGACACAAAATCCTGTCACAGAAGATCCTTAGGGAAAAAGTTTAATAAAAATTATTTTTCTTTCTCCCTCACGCTGGCACCATCTCCTTCGTTCCTTGTTCTTTCCGAATGCATCCCCTTACTCTTTCTTCTTTTTCTCCGATAACCCACGGAAAGTTACAAACCGAGACAAGGATGAGTTGAGACGAGCCAATCGCCTCAAGCCATAAAGCTCGCTTGATTTGCGGCTGGCCTACAGTGTGTTCCCGCGTGGGAGAGTTGGATTGGCTGCGGTTATGAGTTGGATTTGGAGATTTGTACTTGTGAATCTCCATTGGTGACTCCTCTTTCTTTTCTCTTCACTGTGGCATCGCCTATAAATACCCATTTCCGGTTTTTGGATGAGATTAGCCGGTTTGAGAAAAATTCTATAAAAAAAAAGAGAGAGAAACTAAGGAAGAAGAGAGAGGGATTTGCAATAGAGACTCAAGGTATAGCTTTCATTCCATCTAATTTCGTACTTTGTTTATCGGTTTAACTGAATTTTTAGGTAAAATCGGTAATTTTGGGAACTTGGTTAAATCGGAACTAAAGTCATTTGGGAGTTCTAAATTGTGTTTGTCGTTGATTCGAGTTTAGTTGAGCTAAATAAATGATTGAAGTAAGTTAGAAAGTAATATAAGTGTTAAAAATGAGAAAAAAATTTGGGGTATAAGTTTCGGTTTTATGATTATTAATAAAGTAGTGGGATTTTCGTGGATTACCTTGATTAAGAACCTTAATAAGAAGTTAGAGGTTTAATTTAGAAACTAAGTGGAGTAGTTGAGGTGTTTAAATTGCTTAATACAGCAAATGAAGTGAATTTGTATATCGGGTCAGAAAAGAAAATGAAGAATTGAAGAAAATCATGAATTTTAGATGTTTTGATTTACTTGATGGTTTAGATCGCTAATAGAGGTGTTGTATAGGTGTGTTATGAGGTGGTACCAGTCTCAAGTACTTTCCTTGTACCTCTGGTACCGTTTTGGTATGGGTGCGGTGAAAACAGTGAGGAACAGGGGCTGATTTCGGAAAAAAAAAAGAGGGTCTGAGGACCTATTGGTAAAAAAAAAGAATCTGTTTGCAAAGGAAAAAGGGCTTAGTTATGAAATAATATGATTTAGGGTTCTTTTAAGGAAAGTGCATGAGATGTGGGCTTGGGCCTAGCCGAATGAAGAAGAAAAAAAAAAAAAAAGGGTGGGGGGGCTTTCTCCTTTGGCCCAAAAAAGGGTGGGGGGGGGGCTTTCTCCTTTGGAGTCCACCATTTATGTTTCTACAACACTATATCGTTTTATGCACATTAGCTCAAACTTAACATCCATCATAATCTATCTTCATAGATTTTGTTTCCTAGGATTTAGGCGATCTTGCCCAAGTTCTCATTAAGAAAACATTTTTCAATGAGATCTTGACAATATTCATTTCTTTAATGTTATTCCCAATTTTGTTACCTTATACAATATTAGTAACACAATTATGCTCACACTGAATCTCTTGTCTATACAAGATGTTTTTGACGAAATTCAACTCCTTGGATTTCTTGTCAAAATGTTTATTCCACTATACTAGCTTCAATCCATTAATGGATCCTTGAACCATACATATGTTTCTAGCAGTACATCAACATAAAACTTTCGGTTTGTATTGTATATACAACCTCTCCCTTCATTCAATCAATGAATGTGGTTTTGATGTACTTTTTCATATATCAATATATATGAAATGCAACTACTGCTAGAATGATCTTTATTGACTGACTTACACATAGCTACAAGCGAGAAGCCGTGCTTTGTACATAGTCAACTCGCCATCGACTTAGACATAGCTACAAGCGTGAAGTTGTGCTTTATACATAGTCGGCTTGCCATCCATGTCAATCTTTCATTAAAGATCTAAATGTTCTTGATGGATTACTCCTTCAAAAACATTAACCAAGGTCTGTACCTTGTTGGTATACATGGATTACATTTAACGATCATATGGACTTAAACCACACCTGTGGAATCGGGTCTTTCCATCATTTTATTATTTGTCAACGTATCCTCATATGCCAAGTATGAGGGTATTGTGAAGCCTATGCACCTTTCGGTTAGGCAATTACTCTCGTTAACTTTTGTAGGATTAGTGCTCGAGATTCATGAACTATTTCTACAACGGTTTGTACAATAAGTTCTTGATCCTCATCTATATCTTGAGTTTCTCGAATATCATCAACTCGTGAGACATTTGAGTCCTCATTGGAAGGAGCGCACTTCCTTTCACAACAGTTTGTAAATAAAGTTTCGCTCTACTCCCACTAAGCACCATATATGGAGTGACAAGTTTTCCATAAGGTATTTCTTGTAGTGATGCATAAACTCCTTTAATGCTCACCTTACTCCCACTACTTCTTCTTGAGAAAGTTATTCTCCAAGACTACGTCATGATGAGCAACAACTACCTTGTTCTTATCATGTTCGTATAAGTAGTACCTTTCGGTCTGTTCAAGATACCCTACAAAATATTAAGTGTCTTATTTGGATCTAAGCTTCTGAATCAACAAATTTGAAATAAGCTCCTTAACACCAAATCTTGAGAAACAATGTACTTAGAGATCAAATCTCGTAAGATATATTTCTCAATGGACTTCGATGGAACATTATTCAGTGTAAACAATATTGTCCTCAAACACGAATCCCTAATATGAGTCGATTAAGTCAATTCGATTTATTACTGATCGAACTATATCAAATAAAGTTTGATACCTCCATTCTTGGACACACTATACTAATATAATGTTCCTAATGGAGTGAGTTGTGAAATTATTTTCACATTCATTAGATAATACATCAAATCATATGACTTAGATATTTACCATTAACAATTATAAGACTTATACCTTTCTTGAATGGTCTTTGAACTTCACTCTTGAACTCCTTTGAACTAGACAAAAGGTTCATACTTACACCTTATCAAATAGATACGTCAATATCTACTATGATCATTGGTCAAGTAGTAAAGCGTCAACAATATTTCATTATATAAGTACTTATAGGTCTACATGCATCGATGTGTATAAGTCCTAATCAAGTTACTTGTCCTCCCACCTTTATAGGTCAAAGGCGCTTTTGTTATCTGACAAACATGATCCGCATATCTCAATTGATTCGCAATCGAATTGATCCACGAGCTCTACGTTATGTAGACTCTCATAATGCGATTCTCGTTCATGTATGTAACTAAGCGGCTATTTCACATGAAAGTCAAACACTTTATGTGAAGTTTTACGCATCCTATTTGTCATTCAAAATTCGTTTATCTATTTCAAGCATATTCAAGCAATAGGCATGAAATCATATAAACAAATCTACAATAAAAGAACATCGCTTGTCTTTTACAAAACGTAATCATCCATCATCTATATGAATAGAGATAAAAGTTTTTATGATATAAGAAACGAGGTACTCGACCTACAATTCCTTTTAGTAAAGACAAATCTACGTATCTAACGGTAGTGGTTTAAACGAATAAGCCATTTTCTTATACGGAATTTACTTTACTATTCTCAAACTTTCTCTCATTCTTCATTGCCTACACATTTCATTAAATGCAAGTACATGAACTAGTACAAAGTGAGACAAACTGAACGACAAATACTCTCGAAGGGTTAGAACATTTCCAACACTATAATCATGGTTCTTCGGACAACCTTTCAAATACCTCCAATAAACGGCAAATGAAACATGTTATGTGACACACGGTTACATGAGGGTCTCGAAGTTTCAACTCATACCTTAGTCAAGTATTCCTTTAATACTTAACTAATCACCTTTTTGCACCAACAAGTGTGCGAAAGGTAACATTATATCCTTCATCAATTAGGGAGAGATTACATGACAATAACAACATTCCTTGATATTGGAGATCTCAATATCTCTAGTTGCCAATTAGCTACTCAAACCTTTCAGTTCGCAAGCGAATGGAACATTCATGTACCTTCTTGAAAGAAGTCTCTCTTGCTCAACTCATGCTCTATTACTTGATCATAAATGATTGAGTCAACATCTACTTTCTCTAAGAACTCCTTCTGGAGTAAGTGGACGAGAACATATGAGCCAATCTAGTCCGTGTAAATTCTCTAATTCAAAAGTCTAAAGATCCTAAAATGTGGATATCGGCATCCGTTTTATTATTGAAAAACTTTTCGCAAAAGTCTATCAATCATGACGCGATGTTTTATTTGGGAGGTCGAGGAAGAATTTGGGAATTAACATGCTCAAGTTTCTCTTCTCAAAGAACATATTTTAGGAATCGGTATTATTTCTCCAAGTAAGTACCTTTAGAAACGAGTTTGTTCTTTTCAAAGATTGATCGCAACGAAATTAACACATTTAACATCTATAACAATTTCAATTTAAGGTCTTTTAGTTTATGTAATGTTTTATTTATAATGATAAAAAAAACTCCCACTATATTTATTTAATGTCCCAAATGTAGTTGGTTTTCCAAGATCCTCATTTTCATCAAGTAGAGCCTGCTATGGCACGTCATCCTACTTAACTAGACAAGGTAAGTTTCCAACCAATCATACAACTTTATGATTCTTGGTTCGTAACGCGAACTTCGCCCCGATGTCCAAGAAACTTGTTGCGTTCATCGATAAGCAACCTCTCTTTATTTGCTCCTAACAAATCTTATTTGTACCCCGACTTTCGAGTGACAACCATGACGTCCGCTATGGCGAACCGCGCCATGAGAAGACAAACGACGTGAAGGGGATAGAGAGAAGGAGGGCGGTCGGCTTAATCAAATTAATTGGGACAATCATTATGCGACTTTGTTTAGTGGTCGTGTCAACATACACCCATACTTATCCTATGACATTTCATAGCATACAAACAAAAACACATAATAATAAGCATCTCAAACACAAGCATTGTTGTGTGTTTGTATGGCTCCAGCTTGCAAATCAGTCTTCGCCGCATCTCCATGTAGCAAGACTAATCTAAATCAAGCCCTCTCACTAATTATATTGATCCTATCCTATAATTAATGGAAATAAATATATGTAGAAAAATCCTAATTCCCTCCTAGGCATTAGGGGCATGCAAGTCTCACAAGTTACATTACAATTAATCAAAATTAATTAATGGCACCAAAGGCCGCATTACACACATTCACACATGCATACAGTTACAAACCACAAGGCATTGAAATCTTGAGCCATACGAAACCCACGATCCTCCTACAAAAACGAGTTAGCACGTATACAATATACATGGTTCACTTGTTCTTAATTAATTTCATTAATTAGAAACTTTGTGTATGCTTGTAGCTCGTTTTTCCAAATGCAAAGAAGTTTAACATTACAACCATTTGTTTAAACATTGAAATTTAATTCAACAATCCAAAACAGAATACGAGATTATATAAGGAGTATTCTAATTAACATTTCAACCAATTGATTAATTAGAAATAATATTTTAACTAATTAAAATATTAAACGGGACTCGAGAAAAATCAAAATTTTCCGGTTTCCAAAAATTATGAAATAAATCATGCAAACTCCTCGTCATGAGTCTAACTACTAGTAAAAATTTCAGGAAGAGATCACTTACCATCAGGGAGAATCAAAAAAGACAAATCCAGATTTAATGCGTGAAGCACCGATATCGGATTTTCTGTTTTTCATCTCAACCTTTTGGTCTGTAGGATCATCTTACATGCAATTTTCATGCAAACAATTGATGTGTGGCTAATAATACCCTAATTTGGTCCTAAAAAAAACCGCAAGCGTACGGTAAATCGTTGGATGTGGTTAGGGGTCGAATCCACAGGGACGGTAGATTGAGTATTAAACCTTACTTATTCACAAAATCTAGACAATCAAATGAGAGATTTTGGCTTAAACTAACAATTAACAAGACAATAAACTAAATACAAACAAAACAAAGACAAAAAGCCAAAGTTTGGTGTTTTGGTGATAAAATATGCAATAAAAGTGTCCTAGGGTTTCAGTTTCACTTTCAGTCCGGCTTCGGGTCGTCGGAACCGGCAGCTGTCGCGCCGCTGTCGACCAGTGCTGGCCAAATTAGACATGTGTAAGTCGCACAGGTACAAATGTAGCCCGCACAACCCTCAGTTAATGGTGTTTCGACTCAATAAGTTGGTTTTTGGCTTGTGTGGGGCAGATCTAGCCGGACTTGGACTCCCTAGACCTCAGCCGTCGCATGTTGGTCATGGTATCGGAACTGGAATCTAGTCTAACACCCCCATTAGGTTGGTTAACCCTCAACTTTCGTTTGTTGGCTTAATCTTCCTAAGTCTACTTGTTGTTTTCAAAGGTATCCACTAGACTTTCGCTTAGCAGAAACTTTCTCTTTTCGGGTACCGATTGGACTACCTTTCGGCCTATGTTCTACCTCAAGTCACTTTGTCCAACCCAATAAACTAACCTACACCTTTGACCTAGATTAGATGTGGCCATTCATCTAATAGGAGGTTCAATTAATCAATCAAGCACAAACAAGCATGCACAAATAATATCCAACAAGCAATACACATCAAATACCAAATATCAAGTGTCACACATCAATTCAAACATCAAGATCTAACCTAAGCCCTAAGACAATGCAATCTAGCCTAACATGCGCTCAAAACATAAAGTAAATGATGAAATGCAAGATACAAACTCCATGGTCAAGCAAATAAGAGGAAAAGGAGAGATACAACCGTAACCCAGTTTATTCTCCCTATTTGCAAGCTTCTGGAGTCGAAATCGGGACTCGAATCACTGCTGTCGCATGACAATCCAAGTTCCAGAGGCGTTGTGCGGGGTACGGAGGTGGCGGTGCGGGGTGAATCGGTGCGGCGGCGTGGATTGGCAAGGGGAGAGTGGAGCTGTGCGGGCTACGGTTTGGAGCTGCAAGAATATAGCCCAATGTCAAGAATAATTTCCCGCTTCCAGAAACAAGTTGAAACTTCAAATTTTCAATCAAGCCCAAGATTTTTATGAATTTTTTTCTTTTTCTTAAAAACAGAAAACTAAATTAAAACAAACCTAAATCTTTTTGTACTTTTCTCATTTTCAGATTTTTATTTGTTTTTCTATTTTTTTCAAAACTGAAAATTAAAGTAAGAAATGAAAAGTAAAGAGAAGAGTTTTAGAATCTTGGGTTGCCTCCCAAGAAGCGCTTGTTTAAGGTCACTAGCTTGACCACCTTTTTTCTCATCTTATCTTCACTTTGTGCCCCATTAATGCATCATAGTTCACCCAAAAATGGTTGAGCAAGACCCTTGATACATGCTTGGTTGGTCCTTTCTTGATTGTCTCCTTGGTTGGTTTGATCTTGATGCAATACTTGATGTGCGGTTTGCTGCCCTTCATCGCATCGGGACTCTCCAAGCAATTCTCAAGTTGAGAGGTCAAGTCGATTTTGGTGAACTTGCAATTTGTCGCGTCGGATGCCTCGACATTGAGAATTATACCACCATCTTTTTTCTTCTCGACTTCTTCAATGATAGAATCTGTTGGAGGATGCTTCAATTCCAACTCATTAGATTTGACAATGTATGTTAATCTAAGTGGAATGAAAATTGGAAGGATATTGGGTGGAGGTGCAACACATTTTGGTTTTTCTAATTTCTCTTGTGTTTCAAGTTGTGTGCTTTCATCACTTTACGTCTCATAACAAACCTCAATCAACTTGGGAAAACTAAAACTTCCTAATTCCCTATCACTTTGCAATGTCATTTTGGCATCTTTTTCTTCATGTAGACTTTGTGAGGGACACAATTCTTGGAAAATAAAAGTCTTTGCCATTTTTTCTAGTAATGTGGTATAAGCATCAAACTTAGATGACAAAGAATCTAATCTTCCAAGAATTTCTACACGTTCTTTTCTTTGACTTGCCATGAAATCTTCAAACAATGATTCAAAACTTGACATTTGCAAAGGTGATTGAGAACCATAAGTTTCAGGAACATAAGTAAATCTAGGGTTTTGTTGAGACATGAAACCTTCGTTATCCAAAGAAAAACAAGAGTCGTTAGTCAAACCAAAGTTGAATGCTTCCCTGTTGGTATTCTGTGCGGGGTACACTCCTGACTGTTCGGGGTACACTGGGCCTTGTGTGGGCTGAATTGGTTGCTGTTCAGGCAAAATTGGTGATTGTGCAGGCCAAACTGGTGGTTGTGCGGGATACACCTTTGCTTGTGCGGGGTACACCGAGCCTTGTGTTGGGTGTACTCTTGCTTACATTGTTGAATGTGCGGAGTACACCCTTGGTTGTGCGGGGTACACTGGGCTCTGTGTTGGGTGCACACATGCCTGCACTCTTGATTGTGCGAGGTACACCCTTGGCTGTGCGGGGTACACCCATGCCTGGTTTTGGCCTGCACCACCGACTACGTGTCGCCTACACCAGCCAACAGGTCGCGTGTCATGTTGTGCATCCCATGTTGTTGTTGCTTCAATTTCTCCACATGCCTCTCTTGCAAGGTTGTTGAACACACTAACTTGATACCATATTTCATCCATACCCGAATTGGGTATCTCCTCATTATGAGTTGAATGGCTCGAGTAGTGGGTGTATGGGTCATGATGTCGGCTCCATACTTCCATAGATCCTTCCCTTCTCATGTTTTTCATGTTCTCGATTTGGTTCTCCAATCGACTCACTCTTCTTTTCATTTCTTCAATTTGAGCTTGTCTCATCAAGCGGTCGACTCTCTCATTGAGTTGGGCCAAAGGATCTTCTTCATCACTCCAATCATCCTTCATCTCTTGCTCAAATCTATGAAAAGAATGAAACATGGTGATGCAAGTGATTTTTTTTTTCTTTTTAATGAAGAAAAACAAGAAAAAAGATACAAGGTCTAGTCTCTTGTTACTCAAGTAAGTTTTAATATCAACACCGTCCCCGGCAAGGACGCCAAAAAGCTTGATGTGTAGCTAATAATACCCTAATTTGGTCCTAAAAAAAACCGCAAGCGTACGGTAAATCGTTGGATGTGGTTAGGGGTCGAATCCACAGGGACGGTAAATTAAATATTAAACCTTACTTATTCACAAAATCTAGACAATCAAATGAGAGATTTTGGCTTAAACTAACAATTCACAAGACAATAAACTAAATACAAACAAAACAAAGACAAAAAGCCAAAGTTTGGTGTTTTGGTGATAAAATATGCAATAAAAGTGTCCTAGGGTTTCAGTTTCACTTTCAGTCCGGCTTCGGGTCGTCGGAACCGGCAGCTGTCGCGCCGCTACCGACCAGTGCTGGCCAAATTAGACCTGTGTAAGCCGCACAGGTACAAATGTAGCCCGCACAACCCTTAGTTAATGGTGTTTCGACTCAATAAGTTGGTTTTTGGCTTGTGTGGGGCAGATCTAGCCGGACTTGGACTCCCTAAACCTCAGCCGTCGCATGTTGGTCATGGTATCGGAACCAGAACCTAGTCTAACACCCCCATTAGGTTGGTTAACCCTCAACTTTCGTTTGTTGGCTTAATCTTCCTAAGTCTACTTGTTGTTTTCAAAGGTATCCACTAGACTTTCGCTTAGCAGAAACTTTCCCCTTTCGGGTACCGATTGGACTACCTTTCGGCCTATGTTCTACCTCAAGTCACTTTGTGCAACCCAATCAACTAACCTACACCTTTGACCTAGATTAGATGTGGCCATTCATCTAATAGGAGGTTCAATTAATCAATCAAGCACAAACAAGCATGCACAAATAATATCCAACAAGCAATACACATCAAATACCAAATATCAAGTGTCACACATCAATCCAAACATCAAGATCTAACCTAAGCCCTAAGACAATGCAATCTAGCCTAACATGCGCTCAAAACATAAAGTAAATGATGAAATGCAAGATACAAACTCCATGGTCAAGCAAATAAGAGGAAAATGAGAGATACAACCGTAACCCAGTTTATTCTCCCTATTTGCAAGCTTCTAGAGTCGAAATCGGGACTCGAATCACTGCTGTCGCATGAAAATCCAAGTTCCAGAGGCGTTGTGCGGGGTACGGAGGTGGCGGTGCGGGGTGAATCGGTGCGGCGGCGTGGATTGGCAAGGGGAGAGTGGTGCTGTGCGGGCTACGGTTTGGAGCTGTGCGGGGTACAGTTCCTCTGGTGCGGGGTACACCAGAGGTGAAAATGGTGGAAACTGGCGGTGACGCCCCTGGCAGCCGCCAGGAGTCGAGAATGGAAGGAGGGATCCCTAATTAGGGCATGGGAGGCGCCTTAAATAGGGGGTTAGGTAGGGTTTGGTGAGTTGTGCGGGGTACAGTATGGGCTGTGCGCGCTACAGAAAAGTCCAGTTCGGTGCACAGCAGAG
The DNA here is from genome assembly GCA_027725995.1 of Rhynchospora tenuis. Taxonomy (NCBI): domain Eukaryota; kingdom Viridiplantae; phylum Streptophyta; class Magnoliopsida; order Poales; family Cyperaceae; genus Rhynchospora; species Rhynchospora tenuis. The sequence goes on along the minus strand of CM050888.1, from coordinate 144,133,648 downwards.
TTCTGGGCCGTGAATTAGTCATCCGCCCAAGTGTATCCCGCACAGTGAGACCCGTAGGCCGCATAGGAGATGTCCAGTGCACGGTTGAGGGGTTGTAGGCCTCACAATCACATTGTAGACCGACTGGAGGTGTCCAGAGTACGGTTGAGAGGTTGTAGGCCGCACAATCATGACCCGAGCCAGGCATGAGTCATCTGGCACGAGTCCATTCCGCACAAGATCCATTGTAGGCCGCACAATAATGACCCGAGCCAGGCATGAGTCATCTGGCATGAGTCCATTCCGCACAAGATCCATTGTAGGCCGCACAAGTCCATCTTTAGTGCCCGAAATGTGCCGATTCTCGTTGGTTTTGCTCCAAATTCCTGAAATTCAAATAACAACCAAAAGCAGTACCAAATCCTACAAATAAAGACTGAAAACACATAATTTCAAGTGTTTAGGTTATGATTTTGGGGCTAAGTCCGGCCAAATACCATATATATAAATGTGACATCAACAATTTACACAGAAAAACTAGCATATGCAGTTGGCTATCTAACCATGAAAAGAAAAATACCAAGATTTATTCAAAATCATCAAGTAAAAGGCAAACAAACAAGTAGCCCTGTTCTGAAACAGACTGACGACCGAAACTATTTGACCCAGTTGAAATACCAAACTTTATTGAAAAATTATGAAACTAATTTTCACAGAATCCTAATTCGAAATAGAACAATTCTATTTAAATACTTTTCTAAAAAAGTCCTTCAATAAATTCAGTTTGCCCAAAAACAACTAAATTGTTCAGCAAGACAGATCTGACGACTTCGATTCTTTCCACATTTGAACGTCCAAAAAATCCGAAATATGCAACAAATTACATATATCCAGAAAGAGCATCAAATTTAGAATAATCCTAGTAAAAAAGATATAGGTAGTTATTTTGTAAAATACGTCCTTTTTTACAATACAAACAGAACTGTGCAGCAGAATTCTATATCTGCGTACCGTCACTGTTTAAATCACTAAAAATTCATAACTGCTTAGAAAACAGTGAAATCAGTGCCAAAAGAACCATGACTCAAAGATCTACAATCTCTGTGAAAAATAAAATTTTTTTAGAAATCTTTACAATACGAAAAATAAGCAACAATACAGAAAAATATCTTTTTCCAGAACAGCAAGCATGCACATAAATAATTAACTTAATTAATTATTAATATCTCGATTTTAAAATATTAAAAACTTGGAATAACGACCAGCGCTCTGATACCACTGTTAGGAACTCAAGTCCTTGTGCAATTTTAATTTTTATTAACATTTAATAAGCAATTAACATGCACGATTAACGGATCTAGTTATTCAAGCAGTTAATACATAAAAGAGAACGTTTAGGAGATTATACCTTTTTTAGTATCGTAACTAGAAGGCTCGACCTTTGCTTAGGAGTCGATGGATGAGCACCTTTGCTGCCTCTAGTCCACTTAGAAGATTAACCAAAGTCTATAAACAAGTGCTAGCTTGTTTCGAGACGATAGCTAATTCCCTTTTGATTTTTCTTCGCGCGATTAACTATTTTTCATGGAAGAAAAATTAACGCTCAACACATGAGCTATCGAGAGAGAGATGGAGGCGCCTAGGGCAGAAATTTTTCTTCTCTTTTATTTCTTGCGCAAGGGAATAAGAAGAGAGAGGTAAAAGATCTAGGGCTCGGTGTTTCCATAAACAATGTTGCCATATTTTGTTATTTCTAAACCTTGCTCTCTTTCCATAATTTTGTCTTGACAAAAATATCTCTTCATTGCAGAAATTTTGTGTATAATTATAGGCTATATAACATATTATATTAGCCTCTTAATCAACTCCATTAATTAATCTCAAATCAGGCTTTTAATTAACTGATTAAATAAAAGACCGACTAGCTCAGTATAATAAATATATGTTGAACGAATTTAATTATTAACATATTAATAATTAATTTGGAATTAGCATATGCATTATATTGTTTCAATATGATCCATTTGAGTTAATTAATTATAACAGTTCATAACGGTATACAATTAATTAATCAACTTATTATATTTTCGCAGTACTCGCTACTACAAATAAATAAATAATGCACGTATGGTTATAGTCCTATTTGTGTGACCCTTTGAGGATTTATGCTATGTTGGCTATGAAAATAAATCGCTATTTATTTCCAATAATCATAAGCGGTATCTAGCAACACGTTATGATTTCCAATTCGCATAAATGAATAATGTACTAATACAATCATTTAATCCTGCATAAGAAATGAGTATCTTATTGTTTTGATTCCTATGTCACATGATATCCTTGTATAATCCAAGATAGGTATGTGTCATTCTTGCATATTATACGTTTCTTGATCTAGAGATGATTGCATAAGTTGCTAGCAAACAATTCATCTCCATCAAGGGGCCCGGTAGATATCATCGCTCATCAGGTGAACTAATGAGGGACATACGGTTATCTTGATGAACAGTTTTTCCCGGCACAATTCAAGAGAACATAAATAAACTCCGTATAGCAGCCCTTATCAGTAATCAGCGGTAGGCGATATTTATAGAACCTATCCTCATGTGGAAAAACTGAACCATCTCAAATTTGGAATCAAACACTGATAAAATAAATAATGACACTTAACACAATCCATATATTTATTCCATCGGGGTCATGTCCTGTACTATGTTCCAGTAACATATACATATGCAATTAAGTAAGTCCTTACTTATGATTTGTAGAACTTAATTATCGCTTAACTTGCATACTAGTCTTATATGATAATTAATGTTCCTTGTTAATTATGAAGACTATGGACAGTTTCGATCTATTATTGTTATTTATTATTAAATGGAACACAGTGATCCACAATTCAGATCCTCAACCTGAATGAACTGTCAATAATAAAATCTAGGAACAAATGATCAAATATTATCAATAACATAAACTAAATAATTAAGTCATTAAATATTGATTTCTAGGACATAACTCCAACACTATGTTCCATAACATATACATATGCAATTAAGTTGAGTTATTGTAGAACTTAACCATCACTTAACTTGCATACTAATCTTTTATGATAATCAATGTTCTTTGTTAATTATCAAAATTATGGACGATTTAGATTTATTATAGTCATTCTAATGAATGATCCACAGAGATCTACAATTCAGATCCTCAGCCTGAATGATCTGTCAATAATAAACTCTAGGAACAAATGATCAAATATCATCAATAACATAAACTAAAAAATAAAGTCGTTAAATATTGAATTCTAGGACATAACTCCAACAAACCTGATTAGTTTACGCTTAACATCCGAACTATATCTTTATCCGAACACATCCATATAGATACAGATACACATCCATATACATATATATGTATTCGTATATGTATCTATTCATCCCTTGTCCGGAAGCCTTTTTTTTTATTCAAATCTTTATTTAAAAAAAAAAAACTATACGTACGTAAAAATGCAGCCTTTAGCTTCTGCAATTTTCCTTTTTTTGTGTTTTTTTCATGAAGCCCTACTATTTAGAATATAAAATAAAACTCAACATACTAATAATAATAATAATAATAATAATAATAATAATAATAGAAGATTATCGGGGCTAATAGGTGCAATTCCACAATTTAGCATCCCGTCATCCCTTCTATTTTTTAAAAACTAGCAGCAGTGTCCACTCAATGTCTAGGTGAACTTTAATATGTGATATGTGAAAACGAACCCATTTATTTGACACAAATATGTTGTCCATTTTCAATATTTAAGGTCAACATTGTCATCTGCTCTCGTGAAATTATTCTGACTTTTTTATGAATGTTTTTATATGAAGTAAAAATATTTCATCACCGCACCCGTATCGAAGATTTTTCAAATTTTTCAATGCAACATAGCTCCCAACTATCACCTCGTCATCTCTCTCTCCCTCTCTCGCATATCCTTATTCCACTAAAACCACATATCAGCCATGATGGTCTCTTAATTCCTTCGTCACCTGTAGAGAAGCACGATGAAAAGAATTGGTATCTAATCAGTCGTTCCGTGCCAGATCGATTGATCTCTCACCATGTGTCGAGCACCTTCCCTTCACGCCTCAAGACGACAAGAGTTTGCAGAGTACAGTTCAGAGTAACCACGGAGGGTATTTTGGTCATTTTAAAATAGTAATCATGCACATCTAATGTATGGGCCAATTTCTATTTGAAAGAAATATTGTTATACTTCTATAAAAAAATGAATATATGAATAAAAAATATAATTTAATGAAAATAAATATTTCTTAATTTAATAAGTTATTCAAACTTGTGTAGCACTCAATTATACAGTAACTTTGGTATATTCACTCTATTGTTAAACACAATCCTAAAATTGACGAATTTTAAAACAATTACCATTAACTTCTAATATTTAATGTTTAGCTTCGAAGTTATAGTTAAAAAACTTAGCAACTTGTGGCATAACATCTAATAAGAAAAAAATTTACAAAACATTGTAGGTGCTTCCCAGTAAAAAATAATAACTTGTTTCAAGTTTGTTGGATTTATGCTCATGCGCAAAAGCCTGAAGTAGTCTGAAAAATAGGACTTTTTGGTTTTGATTCTTACAGTAAAATTCTGTCAATATATTGCCACTTTATCAGATAAAAAAAATCTATGCTGGCTATTCGGGCATGATACTAAGCTATGAAATTTTCTAAATGACAAGTTATTAATATATAAAGGAAAATGAAATCTTTCTGATTGTGTTACAGGGCACAAACAAGGCAAACAAAAGTCAAATTTGCCGATCTTGATAATGCACCATTACACCAGAACTTTTTTGGTTATATGTCAAAAATTAAAACTATTCCGAGTAAAATTCTGTTCTTGTTCATCTCTTTCATAATTATTTCTACAAGTTGTGAACTTTATTTCTGCCATCAGTTTACTTTATTATGGAATTTTGGTTTAATAACTTCTTCTTTGGACCATGGAACTGGTCGTGCAAATTATGCGGCACAACTGGCCAAAAAGCCATATTGAGTAAGATATTCATCTCATTCTAGATACATATCAGCAACATCACCAAGAACACAATTTGTGATTATTTTTCTTACAACAAGAAAAGCAAAATCATTGAAACCTAATTCTTACGGTATGAACATGTTGATAGAAATAGAATACTATTCATTTCTGCAAAGCCTCATTGAGATGCATCACTAATACATTCTTCGCTGTTTTGAAAGACGATGCCAGTATCACATCCACAACTCACATGCATGCCAGTAATTGTCTTTTCTCGCAGAAATCAAGATTATAGTCTCTTCTCTTAGCTATATTGAATTGAAATGCAAATAAGATTTTTTTTTTATTATTATTGTCAGTAGCCTCACTGCTTTATTAATATGCCAAAGAACAAAACATTCGTTGGAAGTCAGTATAACAATGAAAAAAAAAAGTAATGTACCAAATAAAAAGAATGCTGCTAAACAGGTAAGTATTAAGAAAAATATTCATAACAATTAAACGGTAAGTACTTTAACTGAAATTTCTGATAGGTTATGCATTACCATCTACCAGTGAGTATTAAGTCAAACACAGATGTGTCTTGAATTACTTCTTCTCTGTCAAACTTTCAACTCTACCAAATGGATCAATAAATCAAGTTAGTAAGTCATCTCTAACATAGATCAATAAAAAAAATAAAAATAAAAGAAATTGGATCAGCCTTGTCTCAACAATAAATTTAATTCTAGAAAAAAAATTAAATCACAGTGCTCTTTTGAGGATACAGCTTCTCTGTGAACAGATCACTGATTATCTCTTGCTTGTGTTGCTGGGCACAAACAAGGCCCTTGTACCTGGTGGCAGTCAATCCATGGATGCTATTGGCAAGAAAAATATAATAAAGGCATGCATGTTTTCTTTTCATTTGCAATTTTGCACACTATGGAAATATTCTGTTTAAATGAAGCAAGAGATAACAATTTAATTTACAACAGCAATTGAAGATAAGGAGTCCTAGGAATCCAGGGGTGGGTGTGTGACATTAATTAGTGCCTCTGAATGATTGTCGACTGGATCAGGAAAGGAATTTTGTCATGACATTTTCGGAAGTGCGTTCTTTCAAAGAATGTGCTTGTCCTACCAAACCTTTTTTTTTTTTTTTTTTAAGAAAGTAACCAAAAGAGAAAATACACCAATTTTAAGTGCAAAGAACAGTTTCTATTTGCTAATATAATAACATTGATAGAATCAGACACCAACCCACAACAAGGTTCAAAATCAAGAAATTTATGCTTCCTAAAACTAAACAATATCCAAGAGAAATAAAAGAGTTTAGGTTTTCCTGGTATCTAGAGGCTTGGTATATTAGGTTTCAAAGGAATATTAAAAAAAGAATGGGGAATATTACATCTTACCAAATAATTAAAAGGGCGGTTCAGAAAATTTTACCAACAAATGACAGAAGAAAAAAAAAAGTATTCTAGATAAAAAGTACAAACTCGATAAGAAATGCTTATAATTTGTATTATAAACCGTTTTACTTGACTCCCCCAAATATGGATGAAATTAGTAATATTAAACCTAATCTGGAGAAGCAATTCATGAGAGCAGCACAAACTGGGAAAAAAAAAAAGGAGATTTAACAAAGCAAAGTACCAATTCAGAATTTGCACAGCAATAAAAAGAAGAAATTAAAAAAGAACTTGGTATGGAGAAAGCACGAAGGAGAGATGGACCAAGAGATGTCAAAGCAGAGTTGTGTTATCGACCACTTCAGCCACAAGCCAAAAATTGAGCGATTTGAACAAAAGTAATTTTGCAAGAAGAACGCATACGATGGTTTAAATAGGAAAAAGATGCAAAGGGGGCATAGAAAAACCGAATTTCAAAATTTAAATTGAAATGGTGCGATGCGAATTAGGGGAGGGAAGGAGAAAGGTCGGCTCTTATCAGCAGAGGCCCGATGGATCGGACAGCGTGAGGTAGGGCTTGAAGGAGTGGGACCAGTTCATCAGAGGTTGGTTTAGGGCATGGAGAGGGAAGAAATGGGTGGGTCCCACCGTCGGAAGCAAGATTGGCGAGAGAGAGCGACGATAGCGGAACATGGCACGATTTTATTACGGAGAAACCTAATCAAATTGAAAAATAGGTTGGGAAAAAAAATTGATATCACGGAGAATCGAAGTGAAAAGAAACGTAACCAGCCGCCAACGCTCGAAACGAAAGATTAATTAACTCTTCTTTCTGAGGGACCAGTATCTGCGACTCGCATCCTCGGCGGTCATTTTTTTGACTGCCGAGAGCAGTCGTTTTGTTTTAGTTGATATTTAAAAATTTTAAAATTTAAATGTCGAATCCAAACCGTTGATCTTGTTCAATTTAACGGGCGATGCGTTTTTATATAAGTTTTATAAAATTTGGAGTTGATTTGATACTTGATTAAGTGCTCAACAAATGAACGTATTAGAATTAATTAAACCAGGTTCGTTCATTTGTTGAACACTTAATCAAGTATTAAATCAACTCCAAATTTTATAAAACTTATATGAAAACGCATCGCCCGTTAAATTGAACAAGATCAACGGTTTGGATTCGACATTTGAATTTTAAAATTTTTAAATATCAAAAAAAAACAAAACAACTGCTCTCGACAGTCAAAAAATGACTGCCGAGGATGCGAGTTGCCAGTATCTGCCCATCTATTATCTTTAATAGTTGGGCAGAGTGCCCATCTTATCACGACCGTCCGATCTAATTTCAACGGTTATTTTTTTCGGGCCTATCAATCTGGTATTAATCACGGGGCACCCATTTATAATCGGACGGTTATGATGTCCGATGGGCACTCTGCACGACGGGCAGAGGATGTCATTCCTCGTTCTAAGACCTCATCTCATCCATTTATCAATTTACATTTTGATCGTCAACGGTGTAGATTCTATATAGATTTTCGCTAATCTCCCCATAGCCAAAAACGAAAACTCTTGTTCCGTCCTTCCTTCTGTCTCCTTTCCCTCCCCTTCCCTAACTCTCACCCTCTCCATTTTGTCTACTTTCCTTCTCCTCTCTTGACCCTCGTCTTCCTCTCCACTATCCTTCACTCTGCTCTCACTCACTCATCTCTTGTCCACCATTCCTTCTCTCCCTTCCATTGCTCCATTACAGAATCTTAATTTTCTCTCCACTGTACACTTATATAAAGACGATCCCTTATTACAATTAACCTAACATTTACGCTTACAAGATGATTCTTTATTATAACAATCCGATCATTAATAACAAACGTACCAATAAGATAATCCCTTATTATAACAATCTGATCATTTATAGTTATAAGATGATCACTTATCGACTTATCGTATCTAATACATGAACTTATAAGATGATTCTTTGTTGCGACAAACTAATTATTTATGCTTATAAGATGAACTTTTGTTGCGACAAACTGATCATTTGTGCTTATTAGTCGATCACTATTATATCCTTTATAAGATGATCCCTTATAATAACAATACGATAGTTTATATTTTTAAGTTGATCCCTTATCTTATCTAATATATGCACTTATAAGATGATCATTTATTGCGACAATCTGATTATTTATGCTTATTAGATGAACACTTATTATATCTGACAAAACTTTATAAGATGATCCCTTATCGTTCTAATTTGTTTGGATGGCAAGTTGAGAAGAAGAATGAAAAAGATAAAATAAAATAATCATATTTTTATTATTCGTTAGGCCGAATTTTGTTAAGTAAATTATTATTATTAATACAAATAATCAGAATAACAAAATAAGTAATAATAGTATTAGAAAAATAATTAATATTGTAACAATATAATATTATAAATTTATAATAATATAAAATATCATAAAAAATTGCTAATAATAATATAATATTAATATTAAATATAACTAATTTTTATTGATACAATAGATGACATTCTCGATTATTATATTAATGAAGACATTGTATGATATGAATAAAAAAATTAACGATACACTGTAATAATAATTAGAATATTAAAAATAATTAATATTGTAATTATTATAACAAAAAAATATAATTTATTATAATGTGATTAATTATTTTATTATAATAATATTATTATTACTTATTTTTTATTCTGATTATTAGTATTATTTATAATAAGAATATTATTATTATTATTTATTAAAGTATTAAAATTTTAATTATTTTAAAATTATTACTTATTCGGAGAAGGAATATGACAGGTTCTACGAAAGAGGAAGAGACAGAGAGTTCTGAGTACGGGAGAGAGAAAGAGAGACGCGATGGCTAAGTTAAACAAGAGGAGAAAAATGGATGATCAGATTTTAGCGAAACTAACGAACGGTTGGAATTTCTGATCCTATAGATTTTAGCGCCACAACTTTTAATTAATACTATAGATTTGTTGCGTTAAAGAGACTAAACATACTTAAATTAACATTAGTAATTTCTGATCCTAGCTAGATAATATTCCCGTAAATTTACAAAATTGTAAATTATTTTCTAATTAGTTTATTTATCCATATATACTTTTATGAAATAAATTCCCAACTTGAGAGATGGTAAAGAAATAAATAATTGATCTTAATCTCGGACGATAAATGTAACGGTAATGTGTAGGTCGATGATTGAAGTCACGAAGAGGTACTCTGATAGTTCTATCAACTGTTGTCGGCTTCATGATCCTTTATTTCGTTTGCTGGCAATCCAAGAAGCCAAGGAGAAAAGATTTTTACAGGCAGATAAATTCTCTATCGTAGATCTGTTTGATGCAGATTTGGAATTTTCATCCAACATGGTAAAAAAAAATCACAAATTTGGTGGCAAATTTATGGATGTAGCACAACTCGCTGATTCTAGTTGTTTATTCAATTTTGGTGAGAATTTGCCTCTTGAAACTGCATTATTGTCTAAAGCACTGGAAATTGATGATTCTAAAGTTAAAGTGGACCTACGGAGAGCATTAAATAAGAGGAGAGAGTTAAGATACCTTGATTTGAATAACTTAAGATTGTTGCCTGAGATTCTAGAAATCAAAGGATCAAATCAACATCTTAGAACTCTAGTTGTTAGAGATACAACTATCGAGACCCTACCATCAAATGAATTGCTGAAAATGATATCACTAGAGCATATTTTCTTGAGAAACACAAAAGTACGTGAGATTCCGAAAGTCCCAAAATCTTTAAAAACTCTAGATGCTAAAGGTACACCTATTGAGACGCTACCAGAATGGATTGGAAGCGCGGAACTTGATTCTCTTTTATTGAGAAACACAAAAATAAGTGAGATTCTAGAACTCCCATTATCTTTGAGAACTCTGGATATTGGAGGTACACCTATTCAGACTGTACCTGATGCTAGTTCGTGCCTGTCTTTAAGAACTCTTGTACTAAAAAATACAAAAATACGTGAGATTCCTGATTCCTTCTGGTTATTGGAGTACCTGGATATTAGAAACACATATGTCCGGTTCTTACCTGACTCATTATGGAGCACCCTAAGGTCCGTACTTGCCACTGACACGTTGCAACATCTTGATGGACCACCAACTTCACTCAAAAGAAATAATAGAATAATAAATTTTGGTAGACAACAACGAAATGATTTAAACCCCGACTACGACCGCCTAGAAACTCTGGAAACTGTACGTGTTACGAAAGATTCGGCCAAAAGTATACCAAGGTTTCGTTATATGAAAAAGTTGGGGCTCTCTTATTTTCAAAATAATTTTACCCCCGACAATGCATTAGATTGGAATATAATAATCAGAATCCTAGAAGATTTACGCAACCTATTCTCTTTAAAGATACAAGGAAGTAATATTCCTGCAGAAATAATTAATGTGCGGACCTGTCCAAGCTATCGGGAAACAATAAAATCCCTGAGTGTAGGCGGGTCATACTCTCTGTTTAGTCTAAGGGGCATTGATTTGCCTCCGAACTTAATCACCCTGAGGCTGGATAATCTTGAGTTCGACGAGGATCCTATGCCCATTTTAGGACAACTGAGACAATTAGAGAGTCTTCAGCTTAGGTGGTTGCTGTATACTCCGCAAGACAAAAAGATGAAGTGCTCAAATGGTGAATGGTCAGTGGGATTTCCTGAACTAAAATGGTTGCAGCTTTCTCATATCTCTGGCCTCGCAAAATTGTCAGTACAGGAAGGAGCATTGCCCAGGATCACACATGTTGTCTTTGAGAGTTGCAGAGATCTCAAAAATATTTCTGACTCTTTAGTTCGTCGCACAAAACCTCTACAGGAGTTGCACCTGAAAACTATGCCAACTGGATTTACAAATTTGTTCTCAGGTCTTCCATTTGTCAAAATCACCAAAAATCAGATTTGATGCGGTGGTGTCCCTTTCACCCTTCCTATTCCACAGGTAAGTTTCATCAATTAGATTTATTCTTGCTTTAAATTGTCCCTGTTCTTTTATGATTACAGTAGTGTTCATGTACTAGAGAATGTTTGCTCGGCTTGACAGTTTTTTCATCTTGTGATCAGTATTTTACCAGAATATTAACATCAAGGGTAACCAGTGCCAAATCAGTAGCATATTTTTTATGCCTAAACTATGATTCAATAATTTTTCTTACAAAATCAAATCAAATGTATGTTCCTGGTATTAAGAAAAAATTAATAAAAAAAAAGAGGATCCTACCTGAAATTTTTCTAGAAAAAATAAGCCAACCTCATCCTCTGTTTCTCCTTAATTCTTAAACTATATACATTAGAGAGTTCTTTGTCTAGGTGTTTATGAGGCATAAATGATGATATTGCAATTTCGTAATCACCAGGTTGACTTTTGAGATGTTTTCTACTGGTTAAAGTGCATTGCTGCAATAATGCTGCTGAAGTTTGCTTTGATGTTTTAACGTTTTGTTATAATACATTATTTCTCTATTATTTATCAACGTTGTAAAATTTATCGAGTTCCCTTCTTGTCCGAAGTAGTTTGTCTGTGTTTCTTGTTTAATTTGATGGAACTTTTTTGTGATATGTAATAATGCTGAAGTCAACTTTTGGGATGTTTTTGTTCTGAAGTTGCAAATTACAATAAAGATCTCCAAGAGAACAAAAGCACAATTTTACATTACCAGTTTACCACAAATCCTAAATGTAAACAATGCAGCACAAGAAAGCACGTGGGAAAATTAGGATTAATTTATTTTCGAAAACCATAGATTTGTTTTTGTATATTTTATGAGGTCAAATAGGATACTGGAACTTTATGTTGTCAATCGTGAGTGCAAATGCATTGCAGTTGACAAAAAAGCAGAAAAAACATAGCTTTTCAGACTGCAGGGGCTGAAGAGATACCACTTTGAACTGTTTTCAGATGCCTGTCATAGTAAACTGGCCGCAGACAATTTCTGTGAGGCAGAGCGTAGTGTCGGCTCTGTTATTCTTTTCCTCACATTGCATGCTGTCTAAATAAGCCACCACCCTGAAGCTAACAAAGTCCCTTGCAAACGTTTTTGGTTCAACATATGCGCACCCGCATGTAAAAGCAACATATTTTGTTATAGTCTCTATCTATATGTATGCTTGTCAATTTAGAAACCGAACACTTTTCCAGTTTTTTTACCATATCCTTACGGTAAATCTATGTGACGAAACTTTTTTTTTTAAAAAAAAAATAAATAAGCCCGTAGGCGCAATCTATATACCGATTTGATGATATTTCGGTCCCTTTGAATATAACACACTATAAATTGTATCTAAAGAAACAACAATATAGTTTTATAGGCCACTATTCTTTAGCAAACTTGGAAACTCTAATTAATAAGAGAGGCTTTTCGCATCCGGAATGATAACTGTCATCCAACAAAATATCATCCACGCCATCCAAAAAAAAGTGAACATATGCATACAAACTGAATACATATAATAAAAAAAGTGAACCAATACACTTATTGGATATTACTTTAGTATTGCTGATAGGCACTTATTGAACGAAGTGGCTCCGTGGCATCTTCAGTGGACGTGGCACTGTTAGAGATAGTGAAAGTCTAAAAGATACGTGCGCACTGACATATTTATTATTAAAATTTTAATTTTCAAAGATTTAATATTAAAATTTTGTTTTCGGCTATTTTGGTTAAAAAAATAACGGGATGATAACTCAGCACTACAATATACAACTAAGTTCTCTCTAGGTGCCCGCTACCTAGCCTTTCAAAAAAAAAAAAAAAAAAAAAAACTAAGTTGTACACATACCTTGATAAAGTATTAATTTTAGACCGTGTCAACGAATAGACAGGCAAGCTGGTTAGCGTGGGAATTGCTTTGCTCACGCCACCAGTTAGAGATTCACACCCATTTTTACTGAAATACCCTTAGCTATTGCATCAGAAATCGAGCTCCATTGAGGGATGAGGAGGGTATTTTGGTCAGAAAGGAAAAAAATAGGAGTGAATCTCGAAGAAAGGCGTGAGCAAAGTAATTCCCGGTTAGCGTAGACTCATCCGGCCAAAGCATGTACAGAAGGTAAAATCAGTTCGCTTTTTTTTAACATCACTGAAATGCTGGCAGCTTTTGGTTCTTCTTTCTTTATGTTAGCTATAAAGTCATTATGCTCCCTGCCGCAATTTTTTATGAATTAATTTCAAATAATGTGGAAATATGAATGAACAAATCCGTAGGACAAAAATCGAAACAGAATATTGAAAAATGATAAAAACACGCTGAAATGCATCGCAGCCATGGATTCACAGGCTGCAGGATCTTCTGCGTCCGCATTTGTAATCATTGGTGTTGTGGTCAACATCAAAATGATTTTTTTTTTTTTTTCCTTCTGATTTGTGCTCACAATCTTAAAGATCCATGCAGGTGGTTAGCTGTTTAATTTTATTTTTATTTCAATAGGAAATATATTCTTCCATCCAGTCATCTGACCTTTGACGAAGGATTAATGCAAAAATTAACTATATTAGGTACACCACACATAACTGTACAGAAAGAACACAGCAAATTTGCAAGCAGAAGTAACTTCTAGTACTCGGCGAGGCGAGGGCTTTTCTTTGCTTAGATTGGGAAGATCTTTAGAGACCTAAGACATGATGAGATTGCAATGGTGAGGAAGAGAAAGTAGGGCTATTCTGGCAACTTAATCTGGAGAATTGTCGTTGATTATATGTAGAATTATTTACAATTATTATATGTATAATTTTCGTTGATTTTTAAATGTTTGTGTTATGATGACCATTGTTGTGGCATAGGAAAAGTGGTAATAAATAATAGTAACAACATTTATTTCGATCAAGGGGTTTGACAGTTCGACTAATTTTACAGATAGGTCACCAGTTTCAGATTTTATTTCACAAATGAGTTCATGGGCTCAAGAACTTGTACCAGCAAGCGACAGAGGAAGGTATTGGACTGGTACCAAGTTAGTACTGGTCATTTAAGGCTTTGCAAACAACACAGGCATCTAATTGAGAGACAAGAACTAACAACTTTGCCCACAAGAGAGAGAGATTCAAAGGGCATTAGTCAGCTCTAACAACAGCAAATACCAGCCCGATATCTAAGCATCAAATACGACAATTCCCTCAAACAAGCGCATATCTAGATCAGATCCTCTGTGTGTGCACTATCAGCAATAAATCGCAACAATTCATAGGACAAGCAAGCATTCAAATTGGTCAGTCGGTTCATCCCAAACAAAGCAATCAAATGCACACACTAATAATTAATTCAGATCAAACGAGCACAATAAAGTAAAGGAATGGAAGTCAAACCGAGATAGCTCCAGATAGAGGAATCGAAACATAGGGAGGAAGAGGGGTTGGCTACAAAACCTCTGAGCGCCACCACACGTTTTGTCCAGTCGCCATCACCAACACCACCAGAGAGATTGAGGGTCTCGATTGCTCAGGTAAGTAACGAGGGAGAGAATAAGAGGGGTGAGTCAGTGATGGGTGCAAGAGAGAGAGAGAGGGGGGTTGCGAGCTATGAGTGGAGCTCGGGTCAGAGAAGAGAAGAAGGAAAGTATAGGCGAACACGATAGAGGGAAAGGTGATTGGTTTGTGCGAGTGCAAGAGAGAAGAAGAGGGATGGTGAGAGGGGCTGTGTTTGTGTAAAAGAAGAGACAGAGAGAAGGGTAATAACTAATAAGTAGGGATGAGGAAGGGCCGAAGGGAACATCATCGTCGCCTCGTATAGGTCCCGGACAGTCGGACCCACATCGGCAGGTTGCAAAGAAGGGAAGCAGAAGGAGGCGATTTTCTCGCCACAGAAGAGAGCGTGGGTTCGGGATCTTTTGTGGGGGAAGTTAATAGGAGAGGGCGTAGATAGTGCAATGGATGGAGATCCAATGGCTAGATGACAATCAGGATTTTATTATTTAACATATCCGATGGTTAAGATAAAAAATTCCGAAAATCAAGTTTTTAAGTTTGGATAAATTTTTTTAAGCTTGAATTAAATTTATAAAATATTTATTTTGGACTTCGTAAATTTTAATTAGGTTATATTTTCTGAAAATGTGTCTTTTATTTACATTCAATTTGTAATTAGTTTATTTTAAAAATACCACTTCTTTTTAGATGAAATGATTATTGATGCCATCTTTATCTATTCACTAAATTTCCATCTATAAATAGTTCCATTTAGAACGGTAGTATTAAATTTTGTTGAAACAGAATGCATTCCCTTTTTCTATACAATTAATGATTGTATATACAAGCTTTAGGCTCCGCTCCAGACGAAGGGAATCAGAGCTAAGGAAAGGAAGGAGAGGGGCGAATCGACGGATAAGCTCGGTTACCCCCAAAATCGGAGGGTACTGAGGTTCCGCTCCAGAGTCCCCCTCTCCCGAGTACTCCCGAGTACTCCCCTCTGGAGCGGAGCCTTAGCCGTTGCTCACTTAGTCACTTTCCGAATTCGCACAGATTTGTAATCTCTACTAAGGAGTAATAGCAACGCTACTACAATGGATTTATTTCCTATTTTATTTGGAACACCTAATTTCTGTTAGAGCGCGGAGCAAGGTTATAGTGTTATACTTTTATAGAGTCACAAATGTCTTATTTTACTCTTTTTTATTTTTATTTTTAAAATATAAAATTTACTCTTCCGATCCGGATCGTTGATCTTGTTTATTTTAAGCACTGTGTACTGTCATCAACTTTATAATTTTTAAAGTTCATTTGATGGTTGATTAAGAGGTCGAAAATGAACGAATCAAAATAATTGTAACATAATAATTTTATTAGGTTTATTTTTCAACCTCTTGATCAAGTAACAAATATACTTCAAAAATTATAAACTTTTATGACAAAACATTCAACGCTAAAATGAACAAGATCAATAACTCAAATTGGATGATTATATTTTAAATTTTGAAATTTAAAAAATAAAGTGTGACATTTGTGTCACCATAAGAGTGTGACACCGAAACCTTGGCATCAGAAACTCACTCTTTCTATCATGACTATATGATGGTGATCTATGATAAATATTCCGAGATGAATGATATTGTCCTTATTTTCTGCCTTTATTTCTCAACAAGGGGTTAAAAAAGTTGATAATAAAACCTAAAATTTAACAAAATTCAATATATATAGTTTAACGGATACTAGCAAATGTAACTACCAATGGGTGGGAAAATACAGTGCACAATTTTAAATAGGTATTCTATTTCCAAAATGAAAAAAAAAATATTTTAATGAAGTTTTCATATGTGTTGTGTTCTATTTTCAAATACAATGCACAATTAATCCAACGATAAATTTTTTTCTATTTAATTTGATGAGGGACATATTACTTTCTATTAAAAGCAAAGAGCTTGTAAAGTTTTATCCATACCTAACATCTAGCCTTTCATTTAAACAATTAATGGTTAAGATGGCATAGAGTAAACAATTGTTTACATCTTTCGCTTAATTATTTTAGTCCTTGCATATATGCTTTTTTTATAAGTAGTGGAGATAAAAAATATTTTGTAACTATTCAGACAATAGAAATTACATAAAAATATGGTACTTCTGTCATGTCCTTCACACATAAAAGAAAATTATATTTTCTATATTTTATTAGTTTTGCACGATATTGAAAGCATATTTAAGCTTATTTGAAGAACATTTCCTTTAAAGAAGCACAAACTTGGTTAAGTAGTTTCCTTCATTTAATAAGTACTTTTGAAAAAAATATTAAAATAAAATTTGATTTTCTTTTTATTTTAATCACGACTCAAATCATTTAACATGACCAGCCATATGTACTATCAGTCTATCACAGGGCTAGAGGGTACAACTGCGTTGTCTAGGAGGTGAAAATGCGTATGATTACAGCCTTTCTTATCCTTTTTGTCCAAAAAATACATGGCTTGAGTAGGCATATGATTAAAGCTGAAGGCTAATTTGAATAAGCAATTGCATAAGAATATTCTTCGTGGATTTTTATTTTCGTCCGATCTATTCCTAAATATTTTGATCTATATTAAATATTAAACCAATATTAAACCACCCTACAAAGAAAAACAAATTAATAATAAATAATTATAATAAGTGATATTAGCGCCTTCAATTTTCTAGATAGAAGAATCACATGATTTCTTCACAATTTTCTCTGTTTCTTTGCAATAGGCAAGAGGTACGCGTATTTTTTTTTCCCACTGAATTCATGATTCAACAAAGACAAATAAAGAATTCAGTGGGAAAAAAAAATGCGCGTACCTCTTGCCTTTTGCAAAGAAACAGAGAAAATTGTGAAGAAATCATGTGATTCTTCTATCTAGAAAATTGACAGCCACTGTCAAGCTTCTCTAAAAAAAAAAAAAAAAAAAAAAAGACAAATAAAGGCTGTATAATTGCAACAAGCTTAGTTCTGATTCAAGGAAAGAATAATGTTGAAAGCGCACGAATTTTACATCTTTTGATGCATTATCACTATCCAGAGCAGGAAAAGTATGAAGTCTTGAAAGAACGAATCAAGGAAAGAATAAATGTTGCCTTTATTAAAGAGCTTCGAACATCAATTTAACATCTCTTGATGCATTATCAATACTCAGTGCAGGAGAAGTAAAGTCTCGAAAGAACAAATTAAGGAAAGAATAATATTGCCTTTATTAAATAAAGATTTTCTTTCGAGAACGTCCAAATAAATAACAGCGTGTTCATGATCAGCGGCTCAAGTACAAAGGCACAAATTGGGACAAATATGTTGTCCTCAGACCTCAGTACATCATCCTCTTTCTCACATCTCATGCAGTCATGCCTCGTCTGGCTTTGAGATCTCCTTAATTTGGTCGTCGTTGAATTATCGGAGTTCTGCTAATTCGCAACAAACTCCTATGGACCCAACTTCTTCCAAGCCACCCCTTGTCGGGTTTGAGGCTGATATGAACAAAATCATGAATGCTATGCTTGATACGAGCGTAAAGCAACTTTGTGTTGTTGCTATTGTTGGACCACACAGTGTTGGAAAAACTTATCTTGCCAAGGAAATTTATACAAGGTTTGTTTGTTTTTTAATGAACATGTACATACTATACCTCTTACTTTTTTTTTTTAATTTTTCTTTTTTAATTTTTTTTTATGTCACTGCAAATTTTGTTAAATTGAAATTATGATTCTTAATTACTAATTAGAAAAATGTCATTCTAAAATCACTATAATTAGTTCTATAATATTAATTCCTCTCAAAGTAAAACTAATTAGAGATGTAATACTATACAAATGATAAGATTTTTTTGAAAAATATCTAAATTATTATCATGAGACAAAAATCATTTAGAAAAATAAATAATTAGATCAATAACATTTAAAAAATTAAGAAAATCAATTAATAAAAGTCTTTAATTAAAATAAAAAATGTGAAGAGATATAGATTCAGAAATACATAAGATGTAAAGTAGAGAAGATAAGGATGAGAAAATGATTTTATTGATATTGATTGTTCTCTTACAAATTACAAAGCAGATGTATATATAAGTGATACAAGCTATCGAGAGACAACTCTTTCAGAGTTAGTTAGAACAATTTGTTTCAGTACAGCTGGCTAGCTGCTATAGTCCTTGATCAACTGTGGCAAAGAGGCAGTAAACAATTATATCGCATTTGACTTAATTGTTGACTTGTTATTCAGACTAGTATACTTGACACACCCCCCTCAAACTAATGTAGTGCAAACTACATTTAGTTTGTTCTTCAGAAAATTAAATCTAGGCTCATTCAGAGGCTTGGTCATGATGTCACCAATCTGATCAGCAGAACACAGAAACTTGACTTCCAATTGGTTTGCAGCAACCCTTTCTCTCACAAAATGGTAATCAATCTCAATATGTTTCGTCCTTGCATGAAACATTGGATTGGAGACAAGAAACGTGGCACCAATGTTATCACACCATAATGTAGGAGGCTGAGATACAGAAAATTGCAACTCTTGAAGCAAAAATTGTAACCACATAATTTCTGTACAGGTGAGAGCAAGGCATCTGTATTCTGCCTCAATGCTGCTTCTGGAGAAAGTTGGTTGCTTCTTGGCACACCATGACACCAAATTGCGACCAAGAAACACACAAAACCCTGATGTGGACTTTCTGTCATCAATGGAGCCAGCCCAATCTGCATCACTATAGGCATGAATGGCCAGTGATGAGTTGGAGAATACGCGTGCCTAGGTGTTGGCAGTTTCTCGGAAACTCACACTTAACTGAGATGTAAACCATGATCTAAAATACCACATAGAAATCTCAATATTCTCTTGACAGCAACCCAGTGAGACACAGTAGGAGAGTGCATGAACTGTGACACCTTGTTGACAGCAAAAGAAATATCAGGCCTAGAAAGAGTGGCATACTGTAAAGCTCCAACAACACTCCTATAGAGATGAGGATCATCAAATGTACTCCAGTATGAGTAGAAAGGGGTGGACTGGTAGCCATTGGAGTAAGACATGGTTTGGCATTGACCATGTTGACTTTAGACAGCAAGTTAAGAATGTACTTGGTCTGAGTCAAGTGAATTCCTTTATCTGAATGAGTAGCTTCAATTCCCAGAAAGTAATGAATGGATCCCAAATCTTTAATTGCAAATTTGTCCTAAAGTTGTTTAATGCAGTGTTGAATAATTGCAGGGTCAATGCCAGTGATGAGAATATCATCCACATAAACCAGAATAAACACAGACTGACCATTCCTGGAGAAGATGAACAATGATGGATCATAAGCAGATGGTTTGAAGCCAAATTCAACCAGTGCACCATTGAGCTTAGAAAACCAAGCACGTGGAGCTTGTTTAAGTCCATAGAGAGATTTGTGAAGTAAGCAAACATAGTCTGGATGAGCAGAATCAGTGAAACCAGGTGGCTGTGTCATAAAGACCTGTTCAGACAAATCCCCATGAAGAAAAGCATTATGGACATCTAGTTATTTGACTGACCACTTATGTGTTGCAGCTAATGACAAAATGACACGAATTGTGGTTGGTCTGACCACAGGGCTATAAGTGTCAAAGAAGTCCACTCCTTCTTCCTGATGAAAGCCCTTGGCCACCAAACGTGCTTTGTATCTCTCAAGGATACCATCAGCTCTTCTTTTCAATTTATAGACCCACTTGCAACCAATAACCTTTTGATTGGGTGGAGGTGGAACCAAGGTCCAGGTGTTATTTTTGGCCAATGCATCAATTTTTGTTGCCATGGCAGTTCTCCAGTCAGAAGAGGAATTAGCTTGATTGAATGTTGATGGCTCAGAGGGAAGAGAAGCCAAATGTGTAACATAATCAGTGAATCTCCTTGGTTGACGAGTGTTGTCCTTATTCCTGGTGATCATAGAGTGAGAAGTCGATTGAACAGCTGACTGTGGCTGTGCAATTGGTTGAGCAGCTGACAGTGACTGTGCAACTGGTGTAGTCTGTACAGAAGAAGGAAGAAACTATCGGTCAGGCGTGGTCAGAAGAGAATTTGAATGTGCTGAACGGTCAGGAGAGCCGTTTAGAATGGGGTCAGCATTTATGGGTGGGTCGGTATTGGTGGGTTGAGTAGTATTTGTGGGTTGAGGTGATCGAATTGGAGATTGGGCTGAAGATTGGGCTGAAGAATGGGCCGAGTCAATTTGAAGTAGAGGCAGTTGGGTCATGGAAGGAACAGAAGGCGAGATTGGCGCCACATTTGACTGAAATGTCTGAAATGGGAATGAACTCTCATCAAACTGAACACTTCTAGAAACAAATATGCGATTTGTCTCTAGATTTAAGCACCTGTAACCCTTTTGATTAATCGAATAGCCAATAAAAACACAAGGTTGAGCTCTCAATTGTAACTTGTGTTTATTGTATGGCCTTGTCAGAGGGTAGCATAAACAACCCAATACTCTCAAAAATGTATAATCAGGTTGCTTTTTGAAGAAAAGGGTATAAGGAATGATGTTATTAGAGGGAAGTCTATTCAGTAAATACACAATGCTAGAGAAAATTTCATCCCAGTACTTGATGGGAATAAAAGCATGGGCCATTGTAGCTAATGACAGTTCAACAATTGTACTGTGTTTTCTCTCAGCAGTTCCATTCTGTTGGGGTGTATGTGGACAGGAAGTTTGGTGTACAATGTGAGGAAAAAGGGTATTAATTGGCTTGAACTCTGCACCACCATCAGTTCTCAAAGTTTTGATAGACACAGAAAACAAATTCTCAGATTGTGCTTTGAAAATAGAGAAACATTTAGTAACCTCACTCTTCTGTTTCATAAAAAATATCCATGTAAACTTAGAAAAGTCATCTACAAAAGTCACATAGTATCTATAACCCTTAGAAGAAACTACTGGGGAGGGACCCCAAACATCTGAATGCACTAATTCCAGAGGAACAGTAGAGGTACTAAATGAATTTTGAAAAGGTAAAACATGAGCTTTGGCTTGAGCACAAGAGTGACACAAAGCCAATTTATTGGAACTACAAGGTAAATTTTGTATTTTTAGTATCTGTAGAGTAGTAGAAGAGGAATGATGACCCAATCTAGCATGCCAAGTGGATGCAGAGATATGGGTACCCAGAAATGCCACATGAGAAGGCTTCACTGTAATGGAGTATAATCCATTGCTGCTATGCACTTGATGAATTGTTGTCAAGGTGTGGTGGTTCTTAAAGGTACATACAGACATATGAAAATCAATTTATAAGTATGGATTATCTTGGAGCAGTTTAGATAAACTTATCAAATTAGTGGAGAAATTGGGTACATGAAGAACATTAGAAAGCTGAATAGTGGTATCTGATAACATAAAAGAAGTAGATCCAATGTTTAAGATATCTAATTCCTTACCACTGCCAATTTGCAGCTTGTCACTGCCCCTATAAGCAAAGAAGGAGGAGAGATAGTTGATGTCACCTGTGACATGACTGTTTGCTCCAGAGTCTATCACCTAGGTGGAAGTACCAGTAGACTGATTTGGCAGCTGATGTGGCATGGGACTGACCATCTGGCCTGGCATCTGAGCAGTCATCTGATTTGGCATCTGAGCAGTAAATGCCTGACGCCTTGGATATGGAACCCACTCAGGATCTGAATCATAACGTCTGTAGCATAATTTGGCAGCATGACCATACTTGTTGCAGATCTGACAAGTAGGTTTAGCTCCATCAAGTATGTTGCCAGTAGAAGACAGTGATGGTGACAGTGGTACAGATAGTCTGTTACCCACATTCTGGTACTGATTTGGCCTTGGGGGAAACTGATTTGGAGTTGGAGAAGGTGATCTGTTCCTGTTGTAACCCCCTCTACCAGCATAAAATGCTGATGCTTGCTGAGAGATCTGACTCTTGAGAAGAGCTTCATGACCAAGAAGCAAACCCCTCAGATCAGAGAAGGAATAAGGAGCATGGCGACTAGTGGTCTTTACTGCTGCTGCAATTGGATTGTAGTCAACACCTAAGCCATTGATAGCTGCCATGACCAATTCATCATCAGGAACTGGAGAGCCAATAAAGGCTAGTTCATCAGCTGTGCGACGCAAAGCTTGGAGATACTCAGCACATGATTCATCCCCTTTGCGAGCACCTTGAATTTGACACTTCAGATCTACTAATCTAGCTCTGGAAGATGAGCTGAATAGCTGCTGAAGTGAATCCCATGTAACACCCGGCAGTTTTGGTCCTTGTGGGACAGTCATGTAAACCAGGCAACCAGTCCACAGGCTAGGGGTTTTTGCCAGGCAGGCTACTCTTGTACTATGTATTGGTAAAAACTGCATCATCCCTATTAGGGGGTGGTGATATTTGAGAAATTTCTTGCCATATGACCCAGTCCAAGCAGTGACCAGCCAGTGTCTAGGCAGTGTTTCGGCCATGTAAATCATGGTCAATAGCGGGACAAGACTGCTGTTGCATCGGTTGCCAACAAAACCGTCCCTTTTGTGTTGTGCATCATCTATTGCATCATGAAACTAGGCCATTTGCTGGTTAAAATGACTTGTAGCGGTGACCCAAAACTTGACTGATGGATAAGCCAAAATCAGTTGTATCGGCTGACCGGTATGAACCGTAAGTCTGAGCGGTGTTTAGGCCACTTGCCCAGTGGTGTGTTGGGTACTGTAACATTACGAAATTTTTATTTTAATTATTATTTTGATTTGAAAATTTGTCATTAGAAAATTTTCTTTTTAGATAGCTTAAATTTAATTTGATAGTTTAGGCTCGAATTTAATCAGAATACTGATCTATAAAAACGCGACCCATGAAGGCCCACGTAGAGAGCAGCCAAGGGCCCTGGCCCACTTTTTCTCTCATACGCCTTCCATCTAAGGCTTGACTTAGCCTCCAAGAATTACACCTCCAGGATGATGCACTTACCATTTAAGCTAGACCCCTCTTCCAAGTAATTCCTTTCTTCCCACCAGAACTTACCGTGCAAGAATGTAATTAATGTAAATTGCCAATCAAATATATGATTGATTTGGTGAAGATTCATACGGGATATGAAATGGCTAGTATAAATTGGGGTACCATCTACTCTTCCTTGAAACACAAATACAAACTCTTTCTAGCCTAACTCTCTTTTCACCAGTACATGGCGAGACGATCGGCAAGTGTCAGGACGTAGGCACTCATAGATTCTAATCACCAATCATTTTAGAATTATTAGTGTTTTTCTTCTCGGCAACAAGGTGCGGGTTATTTCTCTTCCTGACATTGATTTTGGAAAAGTTATTTTGTGCAATATAGCTTGACTTTCGAAACCGATTCAAAGCATAACGTCCATAATATATTCCAATTACTAAACTTTTATAGTTTTCTTTACCTGACGTTTTATCTTTTATATGCTTATGTCTAAGGCTCTAAGCTGGTCAATCTGCATGTTCTTTAAAATGCGGATTCTGGAAACATTTCACTAAACTATTGCATAAACTTGACTTTTGAACTTAGACATATATCATGAAACTTTCGACTCATATAGCAGTACTAAATATTATTAAGTAGAGGTATTTATACACATATGAAGTAAAGGTTAGCATACATCATCACACGTGCTTACTTATCAAATAGATACTAGTGTAATTTCTATATAACATGCATAAAGTTTTCTACGTACCTTTATTTTTCCTAAATATAAAAAATAGTTTAAAGTTACAAGTGCATATTTTGAAATCTGATAGTAGAACTTGGACGTGGGTTAATTGAAGTCAAATGTTTGACTAGTCTAAACAAACCATGGCATATACATGCATGTTTTTCTGAAACCGTTATAACATTATATGCGCATGTTTTTGAATAAAATTATTCTTTGTCCTTTTGCAAAGTTGCCACTTTATAAAGTACCTTGTGTTTTTCTGGACCGGTACGTAATTCTTATGAAAATGTTTTATTTTTCACTCTAGCGTCTTCGGCTTTGGTTAGTTATATAGATATTAATTATGTTACCGTATTTCCAACGTGTCATCTTTTGTAAATATAAGATAAGATTCGGTGCATTTTCATTTGTAGACTTTGAATTACAACATTACTACACATGAAATATATAGAGAAAATAAAGAGAATTAAGTCCCGGTACCTTGAGAAATCCACCCAGGGACTCTTATGTACATATTTGTCACCCTCCATATGGGCTTGGTCGCGACAAGCTGGAGATGAAACAGGGGTGCTGATCATGCGGCTCATTGTGCAGGACAACAATATTTATAAAAGTGCTATGATAAACATGATTAATGAGTTATTAAAGGTGACATCATCATTTAAACGGTCATATGTTTTTTTCATTTTAATTGTTCTATCTATTATCTATAAAGTTTATAGTAGTTATATATATATTTTTGAAATTAATAGCTTTGTAGCACCGCACTGAGAGTAGTCAGGGCTCTCATCCGTATTTTGTTTTTCTTTCTTTAGACCCAGGTATTGAGGATAGAAGTGAGGAGCTTCCGCGTGACTAGGAGAGCTGATGATCGGGTTTAATTATTGCCACCAAACATTTCTTTTCTTTTGTTTTTGTAACATTGATCTAGCATGGGGAAACTAGCTTCACAAATCCACCATGTTAGACATGTTGTCGTTGATGTAGAACAATATTTAAATATTCAATAAAGGTGGCAATTTATTATTTCATTAATTGATAATGTATGTGATGTGCTTACGCCTTGCGTTTATACGCGGCGGGTTGTCTCTCCCTTCTCGGGGTGTGACAGGTACTTAGCAGTCTAGGCAGCTTGTACTGGAGTTGTCCAGTGGGTAGGATCAATGGACCAGTCCAGTGGGTAAGTCACTGGAGCTGTCCAGTGGGACAGTACAACTTGACTTGTGACCAGCCAATAGAGTTGGGGCAGCAAGTAGCTGCTGGACCAGGGAGGAATCAGGGCCTGTTGACACCTGTTAGGCCACCTCTTAAGGCTATCTCTCCCAGCCATAAGCCCATCCCTTTGCTGAAATTCGTAGCTGCCATTACCAGCCCCAAAACTAACCCATTAGGCAAGGTTTGAGTGTTGTAGTGCAGGATTTACCAAGCTGGACCCATAGCTGGATAGCTGGGGCAGTCAAGAATAAGGTACGGTGCATGGTTTTGCTTGCAAACGACCCAAACCAGGCCAAGTAAGTTGTGGCAGGGGCTGCTGCCAAGTATGGTTCATGGTTGCCAACCCAGAACTTGGCCTTAGCGACGTTGGGCAGTGCAAGGCAGCGCTGCAGCGGTGCAAACCATGGTCTTGTGACCATGTTTTAACAGACCACTTGCATGTAAAGTGCATGAGCATGATAGGACAGTAGCATGGCCAAGCTACGGTGTGGTTGCAGTGAGCAACAAAGGACCATGCGACGGTAGAAATGGTGCTTTCACCGCAAACCAGCCCCGATCAGTGGTAAGTCTGGTGAGTTGCCCATGAAACTGACTGTGTTTTGGATTGGTTATGCATGTTTGTAACCCACAAGTGTTGTACTTGTGAACCAGACAGCGCAGGACAAGGAGCGGGGGATTCGAGCGGTGAGGCAGCGGCAATGCCTAAGTGAACGGGGGTCGGTAAGAGGAGTTTAGGTGCGGATTCCACCTGAGCCTTAAGTTTATGTTTTGGGAACTAAATGCTATTATATGTATGCATGTTGTATTGTTGTTGGTGCATGACTTGCATGTAATTTGCATATATGAATTGCTATATTACATGACTATGGACAGGAAATGATTGGAAGTGATTTGGTAAGTGCATGACTTACATGTTGGATGGTTTTCTTATTGGTTGGCTGAATTGGATTGGTGAAATGGTAAATGGTGTTGCTGTACTTAATGTGCGATGAATGGCATTTGCATCTTTGGAAAGCGGAGTCGCGACCGTCTTTCCAAGGGCCGTGAGATAAGCGCTTATGTTCCGGGACTCATTGATTGAGGGGGTAAATGTCCTCGGCATTAATACAGATGGTTGTTGTTGGATCGATTGGTAAGGCCGTTGGCACACCTCGTCGTAGGTAATCGCGGTCTATGGTTGCGGAATCGCCCGTCGTGGGATTCCGATGGTTGTTTATGATTGGAATTGTTGGAACCAGCCCTATAGTTGTGCATGGTTAGGTGTCCAACCATGGCTGGCTTTTGTGTACATTTGTGTTACTTGATTGCCTTATTTATTGCTTGGCTGGCCGGTGCATTGCATAATGTTTTTATGCTTTTATTTGTTGCAACTCATGTTTTGAAAAGCTATGTTCTAAAGTATTTTCAGTTGCGTGTTTAGTTCCGCAGCATTGAAGCTTCGGGCTTGTGTGTGGCTGGAACTAAATACCGCACTGAGAAATGTTTTGCATTTCTCACCGTTCCACTGTTTTGTGGGTTCCAGGTTGGAAGACGGGGCAAGTGCTGGAAAGGATAAGCCGGTGTGTTGCCAAGTTCTGTTGTGCTTTGTGTGTGCTGTTTGTAAATTGTTTTGCTAAGTAACTTGTGCTTGTATGTTATGTAAACCTCTTGTTTAGTTGCTATGAATGTTCTGCTTTGCTTGTTGTGTTGGGAACAAGTTGGGCTGTTGGGATTTGGGTGCCTTTATGGCTGGATGCAAGTATTTACAAGGGAGGTGCTGTGAAAATTTTCTTTTTATGTGATGTACAAGCACATGTGTTGGTCCTGGGCCTAGATCGCTGCCTTTTTCTTAGTGTTTGTTGGTTGGTGAGCCTTGTGGCTGCATGCGGTGCGTGCAGTCACGGCGGAAATCTGTCATGCCATGGCAGCGAGGCGTGACGGGTTTCACAGGTGGTATCAGAGCATGGATATAACCCAACCAGACCTTGAAAGGCTGTGTGAGTGGGGCTAAGTCTAAGGGTGGTGGTCGTTGGTTGGGTTGTTTCTGTCACGTGGTTACTAACGATCGTGGCTTGAGTTGTGAACAGGTGGGATGATGGAAGGCGATGGACAGCAAGGTGAACTTGCGTGTGGTTATGAGCCACTGCAGTGTGGTGAAAGGTAAGTATGTGCAGCGCTAAACCGAGAAATCGGTGGATGAAGTGGCTGAACTTGCGAGTACGACTCGTGAGTGGAACGAAGGGTATAACGAAGGTGCAGGTACGCGGTTCGTTCAGAGGACTGAACGAATTTTTAAGGGGGGTAGAAATGTAACACCCGGCAGTTTTGGTCCTTATGGGACAGTCATGTAAACCAGGCAACCAGTCCACAGGCTAGGGGTTTTTGCCAGGCAGGCTACTCTTGTACTATGTATTGGTAAAAACTGCATCATCCCTATTAGGGGGTGGTGATATTTGAGAAATTTCTTGCCATATGACCCAGTCCAAGCAGTGACCAGCCAGTGTCTAGGCAGTGTTTCGGCCATGTAAATCATGGTCAATAGCGGGACAAGACTGCTGTTGCATCGGTTGCCAACAAAACCGTCCCTTTTGTGTTGTGCATCATCTATTGCATCATGAAACTAGGCCATTTGCTGGTTAAAATGACTTGTAGCGGTGACCCAAAACTTGACTGATGGATAAGCCAAAATCAGTTGTATCGGCTGACCGGTATGAACCGTAAGTCTGAGCGGTGTTTAGGCCACTTGCCCAGTGGTGTGTTGGGTACTTAGCAGTCTAGGCAGCTTGTACTGGAGTTGTCCAGTGGGTAGGATCAATGGACCAGTCCAGTGGGTAAGTCACTGGAGCTGTCCAGTGGGACAGTCCAACTTGACTTGTGACCAGCCAATAGAGTTGGGGCAGCAAGTAGCTGCTGGACCAGGGAGGAATCAGGGCCTGTTGACACCTGTTAGGCCACCTCTTAAGGCTATCTCTCCCAGCCATAAGCCCATCCCTTTGCTGAAATTCGTAGCTGCCATTACCAGCCCCAAAACTGACCCATTAGGCAAGGTTTGAGTGTTGTAGTGCAGGATTTACCAAGCTGGACCCATAGCTGGATAGCTGGGGCAGTCAAGAACAAGGTACGGTGCATGGTTTTGCTTGCAAACGACCCAAACCAGGCCAAGTAAGTTGTGGCAGGGGCTGCTGCCAAGTATGGTTCATGGTTGCCAACCCAGAACTTGGCCTTAGCGACGTTGGGCAGTGCAAGGCAGCGCTGCAGCGGTGCAAACCGTGGTCTTGTGACCATGTTTTAACAGACCACTTGCATGTAAAGTGCATGAGCATGATAGGACAGTAGCATGGCCAAGCTACGGTGTGGTTGCAGTGAGCAACAAAGGACCATGCGACGGTAGAAATGGTGCTTTCACCGCAAACCAGCCCCGATCAGTGGTAAGTCTGGTGAGTTGCCCATGAAACTGACTGTGTTTTGGATTGGTTATGCATGTTTGTAACCCACAAGTGTTGTACTTGTGAACCAGACAGCGCGGGACAAGGAGCGGGGGATTCGAGCGGTGAGGCAGCGGCAACGCCTAAGTGAACGGGGGTCGGTAAGAGGAGTTTAGGTGCGGATTCCACCTGAGCCTTAAGTTTATGTTTTGGGAACTAAATGCTATTATATGTATGCATGTTGTATTGTTGTTGGTGCATGACTTGCATGTAATTTGCATATATGAATTGCTATATTACATGACTATGGACAGGAAATGATTGGAAGTGATTTGGTAAGTGCATGACTTACATGTTGGATGGTTTTCTTATTGGTTGGCTGAATTGGATTGGTGAAATGGTAAATGGTGTTGCTGTACTTAATGTGCGATGAATGGCATTTGCATCTTTGGAAAGCGGAGTCGCGACCGTCTTTCCAAGGGCCGTGAGATAAGCGCTTATGTTCCGGGACTCATTGATTGAGGGGGTAAATGTCCTCGGCATTAATACAGATGGTTGTTGTTGGATCGATTGGTAAGGCCGTTGGCACACCTCGTCGTAGGTAATCGCGGTCTATGGTTGCGGAATCGCCCGTCGTGGGATTCCGATGGTTGTTTATGATTGGAATTGTTGGAACCAGCCCTATAGTTGTGCATGGTTAGGTGTCCAACCATGGCTGGCTTTTGTGTACATTTGTGTTACTTGATTGCCTTATTTATTGCTTGGCTGGCCGGTGCATTGCATAATGTTTTTATGCTTTTATTTGTTGCAACTCATGTTTTGAAAAGCTATGTTCTAAAGTATTTTCAGTTGCGTGTTTAGTTCCGCAGCATTGAAGCTTCGGGCTTGTGTGTGGCTGGAACTAAATACCGCACTGAGAAATGTTTTGCATTTCTCACCGTTCCACTGTTTTGTGGGTTCCAGGTTGGAAGACGGGGCAAGTGCTGGAAAGGATAAGCCGGTGTGTTGCCAAGTTCTGTTGTGCTTTGTGTGTGCTGTTTGTAAATTGTTTTGCTAAGTAACTTGTTCTTGTATGTTATGTAAACCTCTTGTTTAGTTGCTATGAATGTTCTGCTTTGCTTGTTGTGTTGGGAACAAGTTGGGTTGTTGGGATTTGGGTGCCTTTATGGCTGGATGCAAGTATTTACAAGGGAGGTGCTGTGAAAATTTTCTTTTTATGTGATGTACAAGCACATGTGTTGGTCCTGGGCCTAGATCGCTGCCTTTTTCTTAGGGTTTGTTGGTTGGTGAGCCTTGTGGCTGCATGCGGTGCGTGCAGTCACGGCGGGAATCTGTCATGCCATGGCAGCGAGGCGTGACGGGTTTCACATCCCACAGCTCCTTTGTTGATGCACAAGAAACCACATGAGCTTGAACAGATTCAGAGAGAGAAGATCTGATCCATCCAAGGAGGAGCTGATCTTGACGACGCCATGGAAGAAACTCTGGATTGATTTCAAGTTGACCAGAAGCAGTGTTGCGAGTTGGATTTGATGGAGGAGAGTCAATGAATCGAGACAAGTCGTAGCCATGGATCAGTGGTAAGATTTGAGCCATCCATGCTAGATAGTTCGAATCATTGAGCTTCGTTGCAACTGGAAGATTGATGAGAACAATCGAATCCATTGCAACTGATGAAGGAGTGATGGTGGATGAAGGTGTAGAAGGGGTGGAAGTGGAGTTCAGATGATCATCTGACGCCATAAAATGGCTCTGATACCATGAAGAGATATAGATTCAGAAATACATAAGATGTAAATTAGAGAAGATAAGGATGAGAAAATGATTTTATTGATATTGATTGTTCTCTTACAAATTACAAAGCAGATGTATATATAAGTGATACAAGCTATCGAGAGACAACTATTTCAGAGTTAGTTAGAACAATTTGTTTTAGTACAGCTGGCTAGCTGCTATAGTCCTTGATCAACAGTGGCAAAGAGGCAGTGAACAATTATATCGCATTTGACTTAATTGTTGACTTGTTATTCAGACTAGTATACTTGACAAAATGAACAAAATTTAAAATATTAACATTTGTACATTTAAAATTTTTTATTTTCAAATATTGAAAATTGAAAATAGTAGTATATGGAAAAATTCTAAAACGAAATAAATTCGTTTAAGATACGAAAAAATAGTAGTACATGGCCGCAAGAACCCTTGCTCGGTTAATATCTGGTTCAACAGACACAAGTCAGTTTAATAATTAATTAATTATTGATCGTAAAGAGTATCTTATGCATATTTTTGTGTGACATTAATTTAACAGTGCGAAGGTCCAGAAGCATTTCGATGTACACGTATGGCTTTCGTTTGCTAATGATTGGGTTCGAGACTGGCCCACGGACCTTATGAGGGTGCGACTCTCAATTGAGTTCGGGGCCGATATATCAAATTTTCTAAGGGGCAAAAGATACTGCGTAGTAATTGACGACCTCCGGCAGGATTATTCTTCACATAAAGAGGCATGGCTTTCAATTGTAAAAGAACTTCCAGACAATAACAACGGGAGCAGAGTTCTTGTAACAGTCAGACCAGAGAACTTCCAGACAATATCAGAATTGCAGTATGAAGTTGGGCCCAGAAGCAATGAAGAAAGCCTCGAGATGCTCAAAGCGGCATTTCCAAAAGATCCATGGGAAGGTTGTCCAGCTGGAGAAGTGGATGACCTGGCGAAGAAGTTTGTGAGAAAATGTGAGGGCCTGCCTTGGCCATTACGATTCCTTGGAGGTCTGCTCTCTGAACTTCCTTGGAACGAGGTCCTGGGAAGAATCGAGGGCAAAGAAGCTACAGGAAAGAGCTTCGTAAATTTCGCAATGAGTTACAGGGACCTGTCAACTTATGAGCATAAAATAGCTTTCCTGTATTTTCTCACTTTCCCTGAAGGTGCTGACATCCATGCAGAGTCTCTTGTTCGTATGTTGGAGGAAGAGGGCGAAAATTTCGCATTTTTATTCCAGTCACCGAAGGATACTTTACAATATCTGGCTGATAGGTACGCAACTAATTTAATTATTTAATTAATAACATATTAACCATTATTTATACTATTCCCACATTAGTAATTCATTTCAAACAAAAGCTTGAATTTCCGACAATAAATCAAGAAAATACGTTAACTAGTAATAAAATGCATTAAAGATGGGGTCCTGACCCCTGTTTTTCCTGTCCAAAAAAGAAAATAATAATAAATACTACATACGACTCTTTTTGAGGTAGAGAACACATAAAGATAATAAAAAAATCTAATTTTATATTCGGTTGTTCAAATTCTTACTTGCAAATCAACAGAACAAACTCCTTTTATATCCCTAATTAAAGACCACATCGAAATCCCAAATTAACCCCCAAAAAATTTGTTTTCTTTGAAATATACTAAATCAGACAGAAGGAGAGTTCTCTTATTCCTAGAAAGTAGAAAATTACATTCGTGAGCAGGTACAGTTTACAAAGCAGAATTATTAATTTTAGCCTAAGGTCTAAACGCAACTAACAAAGCCGAAAATTGCAAATATATGTTTTTGAGCATTAGTTGCTTAATTATTTGCTTGCTTATTGTTAATTGTTTTAGTTTTCGTAAAATCGACCAAATCGATTTAGAACTTGAAATTGAATTATTTAGTTAGGACAACAATGCTATTTTTGTAAATAAATGTACACCATATATTTCTTTTCAATTGAATTATTTTTGTTCAATCACATCTAAAATTTAGTATTATTCTCCTACAAGACGCACATTTAAAAAACGTTGTACGTATTGTTTTTAAACTATCGCATACTGCTTCTTATTTTACGCATAGTTTTTCATATGATACTTGATTAGGATTAGGATGATTCAAATTTCATTGGAATCTTAAAGAAATATCTACAACTTATTTGTTTTGAGAATAATCAAATTCGAAATGAATCACAATCGAAAAGAGGTTGTAATTGTTAGAGATAATGTATGTGTCATATTACATTGAAGTTTTGATTATTATTAGTTTCGAACTGGAAGATACTCAAAATACAAAAGTTATAAATATGCCATCACTGAATGACAATTTTGTTTTATGCCATTAGTAGTAATAATTAGTTTTATGCCATTAGCAAATTGACATGATAATTTTGCCCTTTTGGAGTGGCATAAATTTAATTATCAATTTAACAATGACATTTTTCAAATTAAAAACTTTTTATAATGACATAAATCTAATTATTCCTATTGAAATTGAAGGAGCGTTTCCTTTTCTGTAAATAGATGTGCTCGATTTAGGAATGTCGTGTGGTAATATAATAAGGTGATCGATTTTAATCTCCTGCGATATTGGAATGGTAATGTGCAGGTCGATGATTGAAGTCACAAAAAGGTACTCCAACGGTTCTATCAAGTGTTATCGGCTTCATGATCCTCTTTTGCGTTTTCTAGCAATCCACGAAGCCAAGGAGAAAAGATTTGTATTGGCAGATGAGAACTGTTCTATCCTAGATCTGTTTAATGCAAGAATAAAGCTTAAATCATACATGGCAAAAGTAAATCACAAATTTGATGGCAAATTCATGGATGTAGCACAACTGGCTGACGCTAGTTGTTGTTTCAATTTTGGTCAGAATTTCCCTCTTGAAATTCCATTAGTGTCAAATTTGAGTAATCTAAGGTTGTTTCTAGAGATTCTAGAAATCAGCGGATCATATCAATATCTTACAACTCTAGTTGTTAGAGATACTACTATCGAGATCCTACCATCAATTGAATTACTGAAGCTTACATCACTAGAGTATCTTTCTTTGAGAAACACAAAAGTACGTGAAATTCCAAAACTTCCGAAGTCGTTGACAACTCTTGATATGGGAGGTACACCTATTGAGACCCTACCAGATGCTAGTTTTTGCCCGAATTTAACAACTATTGTGTTGAAAAATACAAAAGTACGTGAGATTCCAAAACTTCCGAAGTCGTTGACAACTCTTGATATGGGAGGTACACCTATTGAGACCCTACCAGATGCTAGTTTTTGCCCGAATTTAACAACTATTGTGTTGAAAAATACAAAAGTACGTGAGATTCCAAAACTTCCGAAGTCGTTGACAACTCTTGATATGGGAGGTACACCTATTGAGACCCTACCAGATGCTAGTTTTTGCCCGAATTTAACAACTATTGTGTTGAAAAATACAAAAGTACGTGAGATTCCTGAATCCTTTACGAAATTGGAGTATCTGGATGTTAGAAACACATTTGTCCGGTTCTTACCTGACTCATTATGGAGAAATCTAAAGTCCGTACTTGCCACTGACACGTTGCAACATCTTGATGGACCACCAACTTCATTCAAAGAAAAAAATATAAAAAGGTATCTTGGTAGACGACCACGAAATGATTTTACCTCTCAATATGACCGGCTAGAAACTCTGGAAACTGTACACGTTGCAAAAGATTGGGCCAAATGTATACCAAGGTTTCATTCTGGTTCTAGTGTAATGAAAAAATTGGGGCTCTCTTATTTTCAAAATGATTTTACCTCCGACAATGCATTAGATTGGAAAATAATAACCAGAATCCTAGTAAATTTAAACAACCTATCCTCTTTGAAGGTACAAGGAAGCAATGTTCCTGCAAAAATAATTGATGTGCCGACCTGTCCAAGCTATGAGAAAAAACTAAAGAATCTGAGTGTAGGCGGGTCATACTCTCTGTTCAGTCTAAGTGACATTGAAATAGCTCCGATGTTAATCTCCCTCACGCTGGAGAATTTTGAGTTTGAAGAAGATCCTATGCCCACTTTAGGGAAATTACGACTCTTGAAGACTCTTCGGCTGAGATGGCTGTTGTACAGTGCCCGAACCAAAAAGATGGTTTTCTCAAATGGTGAGTTCCCTCGACTGGAATGGCTGCAGCTTTATCATATTTCTGGCCTCGAAGAATGGTCAGTAGAGGAAGAAGCACTGCCCGAGATCACACATGTTGTCATTGAGAGATGCAAACAACTCAAGGATCTTTCTAAACCTTTATTAGTAGATCGCAGGACACCCCTAAAGGAGTTACACCTGCATGCTATGCCACCTGGATTTACAACAAAGTTCTCTCATCTTCCATTTGTCAAAATAACGGAGAATTAGATTTACTTATGTTGCGCCCCTTCCATTCAACGTTTCCCAGCAGTAAGTTTCATCTAAGTGGCATTGAAGTACCTCCGATGTTAATCACTCTCACGCTGGAGAATTTTGAGTTTGAAGAAGATCCTATGCCCATTTTAGGGAAGTTAAAACACTTGAAGACTCTTCGACTGAGGTGGCTGCTGTACAGTGCCCAAACCAAAAGGATGATTTGCACAAATGGTGAGTTCCCCCAACTGGAAACTATGCAGATCTATCATATCTCTGGCCTCGAAGAATGGTCAGTGGAGGAAGGAGCACTGCCCGAGATCACACACGTTGTCATTGAGTGCTGCAAAAAACTCAAGAATCTTTCTGGACCTTTAGTAGATCGCACGACACCTCTAAAGGAGTTGCACCTGCATGCTATGCCACCTGGATTTACAACAAAGTTCTCCCATCTTCCATTTGTCAAAATAACGGAGAATTATATTTAATTATGTTGCGCCCCTTCCATTTAACATTTCCCACTAGTAAGTTGATCTAATAGTTTTATTCTCATTTTTACTTATCGATCCCTGCTCCCTTATTTTCCAGTAGTATTCGTATACTAGAAAGTGCTCTGCTTGATAATTATTGTAATCTAAGGATCATGTTGTTTACCAGCATATTAACATCAAGGGGTAACTGGAACCAAATCCGTACCATCTTTTATTCCCAAGCAATAATTCAATCATTTTCTTTAATTAAAAAAGAAAATCCCAAGTATGCCTCCAGCTATTAAGAAAAATTGATGAAAAGAAAACAGAGCATCCTATCAGAACTTCTGTCTAGAAAGATATCCATTTTCATCCTCTGTTTTTAGTTAGTTTTAACTTTTAGCGCTGCATATATATTAGAGTTTTTCCGATTATTTTCTACATTTAACAAGGCAGAAATAATTACGAATTGATAAAAACAATTTCATATTTGATAATCATCAGGTCAACATCCGAAAATCTTCTCTGAAGGTAGCTGAAGTTTGCTTTGGATGATTATGCTCTGTTATGATGGATAAAAATTTCTCATTTGTTTACCAGTATTATAATTTTTCTTTTTCCTTTCCTTCTTATCTGAAACAAATTTTCTGTATTTCATGGCTTCATGCTCGATTTATGTGCAAATTGTTTGTTGTAAACATTATTGCTTAGGTCTTACCTGCATCAATATTTTTTTCCCTCTATACAATTTGTTTAGTTTTCCCTCTTACCTGCATCAATATTTTTTTTTTCTGTGTTTCTTGTTTGTTTTGCTATAGCTTGTTTGCAGTACGAATTCTGCTAAAGCCAGATATAGGACGTCTGACTTGTATTATTATTGTTATTGTTATTGTTATGTTACTGTTTTTGTTTTTTTGAGGGTCAACAATTGCTGACAATTTTTCATTAATAAACAAAAGTTTACATAACAATAAAAGTTGAAAACAAACACCAGTATCAAAACTGGTACGTCACAACAAATAACCGGTATAAACTCCTAACAATGTCTATACCTAATGTACTAATATCATACCGATATCAACTCATCCAAATCCAATCTAGAACCTACCTAGTGCTTACAAACTGCGCTCGACGCAGAACCGCAAAATAACATCACCGAAAAATCATAAAAGAAAAGGAGTGTCAATGCTTCTGGTCTCACCACAACGACTAGCACTAAGGCTCAATCCAGATTTGGAATGGAGTTTCACTGTCCACTGTCGTGCCAGCAAAAAATCAGACCGAAACGCCACCTTGACCGCACACCCACGACGACTGTCTCTCACCACACCTCAGCCACACTGCATCTCGGCTGGACGACCACGACATCCGAGTCGCAGCACACCTCAGCTTTGCACCCACATGGCTGCAGCACACAACCGTGCAACCTAATGGCCGCACCACACATCGACTGCGGATCCACGACGATCGCGCCGGAAATCTCGGCTGCGCGCCCCTGACGGCCGTCCGACACCCAGCGGCGCACCCTTGGTAGCCAAATCATGTCTCCACTGTGCACGACATCCGACGCGGCCGAATCAACAGATCTCACCGCCCACTGCCTTCTAGCTGCGCTTTCAGAGGGGAGGGAAGAAGGGTTGGCGGAGGTCGGCGGCGAACAGTCGCACTGTGGCACTGTCGACTCCATCAACCTTACTTACTGTGCACATCACACGACACACGGCAGTAAGAACGAGCCAACTTGAGCGCGGACCACACGCGACTCAAGACACTACCACAAACCCCCTTCTGCCATGGCCGACGCACCAACTTCAAATCTCACCGCACCAATAGCAACTGGAGAAGAAGAAGAACAGGAAAGGAAGAAAAACAAAGAAAAAAGCGAGGAGGGGTGGCGGGGGGAGCCGGCGGCGGCCTCCCCCACCTAGGGTTTCAGTATTTTGGGGGAACTTTTGAGTCGCACTTTTTGGAGAGCTGGTTCGTAATTTCTTTTATTGTTATGTTACTGTTATAAGTTTGGTTCGAAACCAACGATTCTGTTATAAAAAAATTGAAATTTTTTTTCTCTATAAGAGAACTAAAGATTACTAATTAGTTGACGGAATAGGGACGTCAAACCACCGAAACGAACAACTTAACTTGTATGACATCTATTATTATGGATTATATTTCTATTCCATTTGTCAATGTTAGACGATTTGTTGGGACTTGTTTGTGTACTGAAGCTATTTCATGCCTCAATCAATACCATACTTAATGCTAAATTTGTGTATTCAACTGCCCGCGAAAGAAATGAAAAATAAGTGTTCAATCAAATACTAAAACTTTGCATGGTTCCGGAGCAATCAAAACCTTTCTCGTTCTTCCCACTAATATTATTGAACATTTTTCGTTCGCTAATTAATATTTTTTTTTCTCGAAACCTTGACAGCAGCTGTCAAGTGACGCTAATTGATATTATTATGTTATATGTTCTGTGGAAAAGAGAGTACGTAGGCTGTCGATAAGTCGTCCTTTCATATAACGCCCCCAAAATGGTTTCATGCACCTGAAAAATGGAAACTGTGCGCCAGGATATGTCAGGTAGAAGAATTACGGGCAAAGACCGCTTCTTAATTGATCCGGTATATTTTGTACTTCGGACTAACATAATTCGCAATTGTACTTTGCAAACACTTCTTAAACGAATTCCAATATGTAGCTGCCCAGTTGGGCCTTTGACTTGTTATTATTAGCATTGACATTCCGAAAAATTTCAAGTTTTAACAGAGTTCCATGTTAAAATAAGACCACGAAACCAACTGATATTGGCTCCCTGTTTTTTTTACAACACTTGTTAAATTAATGATTTTTTTTAAAAAAAAATATATCACGTTAGAGCACAAAATTAGATACGTAATTACAATTTTATAATTTATTTGTTTTTCATTGGCTTTCCCATTATATATTCTTATTTTCTAAGGCAGAATTTCAATGACGACCTTATTGTTGTCGAGTCTTGGAACTTCAACTACCGATAGATTCCCTCTATCAATTTCTATCTAGTTTGTCTAAAAAAAAATAAAAATTTCTTCCACAAGTACAAATTTGAAAAATTGTAGTTCCTTTATTGATCTTTGGTGTACAGTTACCTAAAATTAAAATATATGTTTTAGTTGAGAACATTTTTCTATCCTTCTTTAAAATATTTCTTATGTTTGACCCTCCAAAAAAATATATTTCCTTTGTTCATTTCGGCACAAACAATTCATGCCTTTAGTAAACCAAAAGCACATAATTGAAAAATGCACTTTCAAAATGGTCCTGAATTGATTTCAGTAATCATGGGATCCGGTCCATTCAATTACTATCTTGTGGAGAGTACTTTAAACATTTGTTTCATGGTGGGATGTATTGTGGGACGATTTTCTTCCAGACAAGATAAAATCAGATTTTAAACTTGTAATTTTGTTGAGTTTACTAAAAGTTTTGTGCTGAGCTAAAAAATAAAAGCCAATTCAAAACAAACTTGAACTAAGAAAATAGAAATCTTCAGGAAACAATGCAATTAAATGATATTACCTTTTTGTATTAAAAAAACAACCAATCATTCCAAGATGAACAAAAACCTTATACGTACAAAAATTCAAATAATGTAGGTGATTTTAAAATAATCAAGAATAACATATTCTTTGTATTGCTAGAGGGATGAGAAACATTCTTCTTCGTAAAATCTGTAAAAATATTTTACCTCAAATTTACTAAATTTGCAAAACTATCTTTATTTTAACTTGCTCAGTGCAAGCATTTGTTGGGGCAACCATTGTTGAGAGAATAGGAATAGAGGAAGAAAGGGATAGATGAGAGGCATTGGGTGACGTGAATATAATTTTCTATGGTGTGGAAAATTATCATTATCAAGGGGATAAAAACACTGTAGACTGTAGACTTGTAGAGACAACATAGGTCCTTTAGGAAAAATAAAAAGAAATTACTGTACACGTCGTCGACTTCTATTATTAAAGTATTAATTAAATCATGTGGACCGTTTTTCGGTTGTTCCATATAACGGTCAATCTAACCGTTCATTAGCGATACACAATCTGAATCGTTCGTTCAGCTCTCTCCATAGCTTCTCTCTTCCGCATCAATATCTCATACGCAATTGTTCGTTTAGCGATAAGTTCTACAATACATGTCGAATTTTTGGTCAAAAAAAAAATTCCGAAGCTAAATTACAAAATTAAAATTGCAAGGGTTTATTGATACTAGTGCGAAGCTCGCGCGTTGCGCGATTCATCTATATTTTTATTATTTTACTATTGAATTCTAATATCATGCTATTATTAAGGAGTTGAGGTTTTTTTTTTTTTTTTTAACTTTTGTGTCCATTTGGATATACGGTGTAGCAAGGCACTACATAGATTGAAAGTAGTGTAATCACGATCTTACATTATTGTGAACTTTTAAGTAAAAAAGGGAAAAGTTGTTAATATGGTAATGCGTTACATATATTGAATAGAAAAGGAAATCAAAGTTACGATGTTCTGAACTTGTTTATAAAAAAGAGGACGGCGATGTATTGATATCTTATCAATAAAGAATATGTTTGCGAGGGTCAATAAATCACGAAGTAATTGTGAAGAAAGATTGAACCGATAATAATCAAATTGTTTGGACTATTCATAACGAATGAAATGTACCGCACTCTAGAAAAACTTAACTTTTAATTGTATTCGATACTTATTCACTCGGATAAGTTTCATTGAGAAAATAGATTCAAATATAAAATATAATACAATCAAATATATATACTAAAAAAGGAAAAAATAAATAAGTCTAATTCATTTATTTTGATAACATGGAACAGCAGAACAAAAATCCAATCAATTCTTTTTTTTTTTTTCTCTCTGTGTGATTCCATATCAAATCAAACACCACTCCCAACAGATTTAGATAGTTAGCTTTGAAAGCTTACATTGAATAAAAGGACTATACATGTTTCGCTACTTTCCTTCGTTTTATTAGAGAGCTCATCCTAGTTCACCAAGGAGGTTGTGATGCATTGCCTAAAAACTTCTGCAATAAGCAAACGAAAAATGTAAGCCACTTTCACCATCTTATCTTTATTATTGAAAAACGATCGAACCAGTCTTACCACCTAATTTTCAAAATTTTCTGTTAAGAAGAAAATCCAAAACAAATTCAGTTTGTCAAGAAAGGGTACGCATTAGCTTTTTAGTTTAGTGGATGCATAGCAAAGTAACTTTAAATGCAATTAACTAGCTACTGCATCGCCCTTCGCGTGATGAAAGTTTAATTTTAATTTGTACTCATAATAGTTGAGTTGGATAAAATTGGAAGAACGTATATTTGAATACAAAATATAATATAATCCAATCAGTAGTAAAGGGAAAATAAGTATGATTAACCCGAAGAGATTTTATTATTGATTTCAATACATTACTTGTTTGTTTAATTGTCATGTTAATTACTGATTTGTTTTTTTTTTATGAGTAGAGAATAAAAAAAAAAGATACAGAAATAATTGATGGCACATCAATATTCTTCCATTGTTTTTTTTTTTAGAAAAAAAATCAATTTTTTGTTGGTATGATTAGTTTCAATTTGTTCCATTATGATTTTTTCCTTATATTTAATAATCAGTAATCAAATTTTACGTAAAACAGTTGCACTTATTATTGGCTTGTCTTTGTTTATTGCTCAACAAACTTTATAAAAATAAATTAAGAACAACAGAACTAATGAATAGCAATCAGACGATAAAAGTTTAACACGCTAAACTTTCTTTTAAATTTTGCTCAGCCTCTGGCTGATTTTGTATATGATTTTTATATATAAAAAGATGGGGACTGGATCCCCATTTTTAACTCAAAAAAGAAAAAAAAAAAAAACCCTTTAACACGCTAGGAAGAACACCTGATAAAAAATCAAGACACCACAGGACTTCGAGATTGATTCTGTATAAATGAGAGAGTATCAGATTCCCAAGCCAACCAGACTTACTGTCAGTTTGGAACCGATAAGGTGTCAGAACCACGATTAATCTCAATTGATTACAATTGAATTGCCATTTTTTGGAAATCAATTCAGCAAATAAAACAACTTTCAAATACATATAAGTGCTCAATACATACCACGCTGTCAACTAAAGCATAAAAAAATTGAGCTCAAACTTCTTAAATTCCCTAGCTCTGAAATGGTCTCTTTAGATCCGAGAAGGAATTAAAATGAAGAAGAGAGAGTTCAGCTCTGGCCAGTGACGTTCTGGCCTCTTCACTACAATATTGCTATAGATAATTCCTTTCATTAAGCCTTCTTATATCTGTTTGATCACTCCATCCAATCCCTTCAAGTTATAAATCACACTTAGGTACAACAGTATAACTGAAAGGTACAAATTTGCTCTTTTTCAATTGCTCTAATTTTCTTTGAAAAGAAGTAGGCATAGAGGCTAACAGATTTCAGTGAGCACGTTGCCACAATTGCAATATCATGAAGAAAAAAAATATATTGATCCCCTAAATCTAAAGCTCTGAACCAAAATGGTACCTAGATCAATAATGGACTGGCCAGCTACAACCTTCTCCAAATCATAGCCAAAACAACATTAGAATGTAAAAACAGACTGCAAAAATATAAGAAAGATTAAATGCAGAATTCTACTGCTTAAAGGGTACCTACCAGATACAACGATTTGGCCACTCCTGGCGCTGCTGTGGCATAAACCTATGACACAAACCAAAATATTTGTATTTCTTTATTCTAGTTAGACCTATGACACATACCTAACAATATATTGCAATCTTTATTTAAAATCACTGCCCAAATATTTGTATTTCTTCATTTTGGTTTTGCCTTTGGATCCATTTAGAAAAAAGTATATACAATGCAATTAAAATAATAATGTAACAGTGAACCTTGAAGTCTTTGCAGCGATAATCTATGCAGCTAACGTATGACATTGCCCTCATAACAATCAATTACAATGCCTACATCAGAACCCTGAAAAAATAAATAATGTTTATCAGAAAATAAAGTCTAAAGAAACTGCCCGATTGATAAAACCTCATTATCATAGCCAAAAAAACATTAGAATGTTTATGTAAGAACCAAATTCTAAGGAAATTGTTGTCAAAAACTTCGGTAGATATTTGTGGCAATTTCTTAGAACAAAATGTATGGTAAGTTGGTAACAAAAAATATTTATAAGCATGATACGACCTAGAATACACATCAAATACAAAATGTATGGTAAAAAGCATGATAGGCCTCCCTATAAAAAAAATGTTTTGCTTCGTTGTCATTGAAAGAAATTATCAAGCACCTTATGAGCACTAATGGTAATGAAGTTTTCTACCGATAGCGAAGACACAAAAAACATTGCGTTTGA
The DNA here is from genome assembly GCA_027725995.1 of Rhynchospora tenuis. Taxonomy (NCBI): domain Eukaryota; kingdom Viridiplantae; phylum Streptophyta; class Magnoliopsida; order Poales; family Cyperaceae; genus Rhynchospora; species Rhynchospora tenuis. The sequence goes on along the minus strand of CM050888.1, from coordinate 144,090,507 downwards.
ACTTCAAACAAACTATGATCCCACATAGACAAACATGCTCCTATTAGAAAAAAGATATGGACCACGCAATCAAACATTGATAGATTTATGATTATAAAATGAAAGGAAAAGAGGGAGAAGAAGAGACAAACAGAGATAGACTACAATTCGTTGTTGTAGTGGGACCATCATCTTCAGGCATGTCCAGCATGGTTTGGACACGTGTCAGCCTCCGAGACAACTGCCTATGCGATCTCTAAAGTCGCCGACCCCTGCTACTGCTACCCGCTCTAACCTTGTCCTTCTCTCTCAACCTGTACCTGTATGATACAAAATAAAAAACAACCACAAACATTATTAAGAGAGAAGGTAGGTGAGAAGAAATTGGAACCAACAATGAAAGTCAGATGAAAAGGAAAGGTAATGAAGATTACAGAAACACATTGTCAATGATGTCTCAATGATGTCTCTAGCAAGATTATCGGTTAAAATCATGCTAAATTAAAAAAAAAAAAAATAAAGAAGTATTACTTATGATATGGCATCCTGTCCTGGTACAATGGTCTCCATGCAGGCCCTAGATAATATTCACACTGTTCTTGAAAATCAGAAGCACAGAAGATTAATTAATATTCATTTTGACAAATACCGAAAATGCCCTTTATGTGACTACACCAGAAGTAACCATATCAGTTGAGCAACTGTTTCAAGCCAATTAGATGAGAAAATAACAAACTATTATGCGAGTAAAATATCTAAAGAGATTCATAGCAGATGGCAAACAATATTCATCACTATACAGAAAGTTTCTGTAAGCAATCTAGACCATTAATAATTCCTGCTTCAACTGATATTGTACTGGCAACTCATAATGTAAGGCCCAAATGAAAAATTAGTACCAATGTCAACGAACATTTTATGGAACTTTCATTTATTAGAGCTGACTACTTCATTTTAAGGCCTAAATGAGGTTTCAATCACAAAGATATTACAATGCACTGAGGAACACTATTGAAGCAAAAATTTGTAAAATTTCAAAAATAACAAAATTAACATATAAAGCATATTTCATTATCTTTGAAACTTAATTCGTCCTGATTTAGCAATATACAGTGACTGAAAATAAAAACAAAGAAAAAATACTCTTTCCATCTAAAATCACTGCTATGCATGCTCCATGAAGTTCATTTGCCTTGGCCACCTTGAGCACATACAATAAACCTGGAAAGCAACAATTAAAGTGAGAGCTCTTCTCAACTAAGTTGTCCAACCTTCCACTTTCTAGCAGGCCTTTTATTATTTAAAATTGTGTTCTGTAATGGCCTCAAATGAAATTAACATTAGTATAATTTTGCAAGCAAATTAAAAGGCACAACCTGAGCAAGCTTATATTTAACCAACCAAATAAAAGCAAGTATGCAAATCAAGGTAAATTGTGGACATCAAATCAGCAAATTTGAAATTATCGCAACTAAACAATCTAAGCATCTTATTCAAACCAATTGCCTTTGGATTTCTCTTCTTTCTTTTTTTTTTTTTTTTGGGTACCTGAAGCTTAAAGCAAGGGAAATGTAAAGCTATGAGCTAGTTGGTCACAAAGATAAATTATTGTTGTACCTGAAGGTGAGAGGAAGATAAAAAGTCAGTTTCCTCACAATCAATCAGCATGACTCCATTGAGTAATCGAGTACAGTATCTACTTGCAAGTCAGGCACAGCTAATTCTTAGCTGGTTGCGCACGCCTGAAATAACATACTGCTAGTATAATCAATATTTATTAAAAAAAATCTACCATATCTGTACAAATAAACTTCTAAAAACAACCACAAACATTACTGCAACTGCTGACTTAGGCTAAGATCAGGATCAAATTAGCGATGTATAAAAAAATAGAATACTTAATCTTGTAAGATTTCTCGTCCATCAAGGAGTCATGTGAAAATTCGTTCTGAGTCAGACAATTTGTTTCTAAATTCATTGCATAAATCGGAGCTTTGCTGCAAGAGGAACAAATAGTCTACTTGTCTGAACAACCGGTGCTCAGAGAAATAAATAGGAAAATAAATAAACCGACAGGAATCCAATCTCCAAGAAAAAGATGGAAAAATAAAAACAGTTAAACTGACAGATATGTTGTTGTGGTTGTTGGTGCTAAGTAGGTTATGGTTGGAGCACATCCAAGGAGGTTTCTAAATAATATTTATATATATGTATATATGTAATATATATAGAATAAATTCAATCAAACCGATTTGAGAAAATGGGTGAAATGAAATATGATTCTTTGTAGATAATAACACTGTTAATTATCCAAGGATATCACTCAAATTCAAAATTAATATTATAATTTTGAGTATATTCGATTATCACTACGGTAAGAAATGAAATGAAATTTTAAACTTAATTTATAATAGTTAATAGTTCCCAAATAAGTGCAATTTTTCAGTTTCATGGAGCAGGCCTTTTTTCTTATTCTAAGTCAATTTTAACACTAAAATCCTATTCGATGCCAAAATAAAATGAAACTATGTATGTTTCAGCTTCAACTTTTATCAAATTTGGGCAAAAGAAATATTCGATCAGAATGCAAGTATAAAATTTAAGACCTACGTGCAACAAAATAATATATGGATTAGAGCTCAATTCCTTCTCTTTTCTTCTATGTTAATTGAAGTTTCATATTATGTTGGATTGACGAAAATGAAATGAGAAGAAGTGAATTATAAATCAAGACTAATTTCATAGAAAGTCACACAAAATAAATCTTTTTGACCTTCTTCGAAAGGCGTAATTGAAAGGAGACAAATTGTGAGTCTTCCTCATTGAAGCATTGATTGTTATTTGCGAGAAGTGGAAGCAATAAAATTGATGATAATATATGAAAACTTAAATTGAAAATACAAAACCCTATGATGTTATGCAACCAGCTAAATGTATCAACTGACTGAAAAGATCCTCCAACCTAGAGAAAAAATGACAATCTAGGAACAACAACCCAGCATGCCAATATTAATAATATACCAGCACAAAGCCTAATTAGTACTGAGAAACAACAGAAAAGATACAAATGCAAACCTGGGAGGAGGAGCAGCTAAGACACCAGGCTCTGTAAAATAGAAGACAAAAACAACAATCAGCCCCTAAAAAAAAAAGAAAGCATGGAAGAACAAAATGCAACACTGTGTTGTTCTGCAACAACTTTCATATTGTCATGGTTAAGAAACTTTTTTGGTACCATACTAAATGGCCTTTACATAAATAAAAACTAAGATAAATTCTCTTGTCATTTAAATCAAACGCACGACATTTTTTTTTCAAGTACCTTATACACTTGAATGGTAATTTGAAAACAGTAATACCTGAGAGCAGTAAATTTTATTTTCCATGCAAGATAAAATGGCAAAAAATCACCATCAAATGAAAAAAGCATAAAAAAATATATATATATTGATCAGATTGTTTTTCAGTAGTAACCTAAATTTCTAGCTCTAATTTTGCGGCTTTTGCCATATTTCTTCTTCAATAACAACACAACAGCAGACGTCTCGCTTAAATGCCCTGACCACTGAAAGCAATAGACTTGGCAACAAACAAAAGCTGGTAGAAAAAAAGAAAAAATAGGTAAATCGAAGAATATAACACAACTTTCATACTGTAATTCGCCAATGATAGATCATGCATTAATTGTGTAAAGTACAAATGAAATTGCATTAAAATTTTCAGCTGCAAATATTTGAAAATTTCTGGTTACCTCCAGTAAGCCTCTTGGCACCACAAATAATTAAGGTTAAGCTTCAAAACCTAAAGGAATTAATTGTCTATGACATTAGAGTTCAGATCCAAAACCTCGTATATTATTGTCGATATCACCTCTTTCCAAAACCAAGGCAGAACCTCGCCAAAATCAAGGTCCAATCAATCAAATCAATATTTACCCTACATATGCAAGTTAATTCCAAAAGTTTTAACTAACAAATCCCTTATCATAAATAGCAAAAATGAGAAAAAGAAGAGAGAAGAAAAGGAAGAAGCACCACTGTTGCAAGCAACAGTGTAGAGGAGAAATTATCAGACACAATTAGCAAAACTTAGCCTTTAATCAACAACTAAATAAATTATCAGACACAATTAGCAAAACTTAGCCTTTAATCAACAACTAAATACCAGGCATAATATTTTAAAAAAGCTAAAATTAACCTAAAGATAAGCTTGCAGGCAAGAAAAATATTACCTTTGCAGTAAAAAGTCTTTATCAATTCAGATAACTCCACTCTAAATCGTCTGAAATCATCACCAACAAAAACACTCTTTATATCTCTTAATCGAATTCCTATCATGATCTGATCTGTCATGAAAGAAAACCAGCAACCTGAATTTGTCAATTAGATTTATAATCAATTGCTAAAGACACCCCCAAAAATCAACCTGGCCTCTTCGAAGAATGTAAGAAATCACAACACCAGCTTTTTTCTTTCTTTTATAACACAAAACAACTGATCAGCATACTCTACCATCACTGAAAGATTAAACAGCACAGAATAGAAAATAAAACCTGAAGCATACCTTGTTCAACAACAATCCAAATCTTGACCTTGTACAAACCTCCCCATCATATCTGTTCTGATATACCAGCGCACAACACCTCTCCTTGGTGACCAACTGTAAGAACCAAGGGAAGCAGCAACAGCAAGAATCCTGGAAAACAAAAGAACATACACCACCATGAGAGCACTGGCACACCCTGTGCAAATAACTAAGCTCAACAATTTCCTAAATAAAACCCCATAAAAACCTAAATCGATATAGCAGCACCACACCGGCGTTAATACGGCCATCCCAAAGCAAAAATGAGGCACTGGAGAGGATCGTCCATACACAATACCAAACCCTAACACCGCTGTAGCAAAAAACACAACAACCAATCGGTTCCATGCACAACCCAAACCCAAAGAAAGCGTGGCAGTAGGAAAAACCAAAAAGTGACAAAGAAACACAAAGAACGTCCCAAACAATGCAAAGCAGGAACAAAGAGCATAGAAAGGAGAAGGTGAGAAGAAAAAACTCGGAAGAGAACAGTGGCATTTAGAGCCTTCTAGAGGAAGCATAACAATCAGCTTAGCCATCCGTACACATTAGAATGACCTCAAGACACAAAGGACGATACCCGGACTGGACAAAAGGGAGAGATGGATCCGCTACGGCAAACAGATGGAAACGCGGAGGAAATCCATAGAGAAAACCAAGCAATGTAGGCGGCAGACAGGAGCAGCACGATGAGACTACAAAGGAAGGGAGACGGAAAACCTAAGCACAAGAGGCAGGTAAGCTATAGTGGAGGTGAAGGACCGAGATGAAATCCATCAAACATGCCAAAAGATCGGAATAACATATCAATTTGTATCGATGGTAAATTAAGAAACATATTTTTATTGTCTAACCTTATTTTGTTTTTTTATTTGTCCACATATGAGGCATCTTATGCTAGTTTGAAGAAATAAATCCTTGCATGTGCTTAGGCTTAAGAAAATATCATGTATAGTACATCATGTCCAGGTGCAAAGCCTAGTTGTTTTCGACAAAGAGGCTCAAGGATGTATGAGAATAAAGGGATGGATAGGAATAAGCCCCTTATTCCTTATTCCGGTGCCAAACCAAACAACACAAGAATAAGGAATTTGGACTTATTCGGGCCCTTATTCCTATACCAACAAAACCAAGGTATAAAAATAAGGAATTTGGACAAGCACGAATTCTGAAATTTCTTATTCTTATTCCTTATTCAACCCGTATCCAAACACACCCTCAGTTAATAACTATTGCCAGATGAGTAAATGACATATAAATTCATGTCATCTTCCATATAGAAATACGTTAATTAACTAAAAAAAAATTGTCTCTAATAAAACAAAGAAGGTACCTTAGACTAAAATATATATTATTCATCCTAATAAAGTGATGTTGCTTAAAATGTTTGTTGCCCCAATATCCCACAATAAAACATTTAATGAAGGATCATCCTAAAGACAAAATATGTGTTTCTCAAATTGTATATCAATTCATTATGCTTCTCAAGACTTGTAATCAGAATGGTAGCATACGGGAAAAAGACAAAAAGTAAAAAAAAAAAAAAAAAAAAAAAAAAAAACTTACGGAATGAAGAGGGAAGGTTCACCGCATGCTCTGATTGCCTCCAAAATCAATGACTGCGTAGTGCGTAGAAAGGACAGACATAGGGTTTGGATTTTTATCGCAAGAAAGAGGCGGATGCTCTTTGCGATTTGGAGAATCCTAATTTTTGCTTCCAAATCGCGCTAAATGAAGTGAATTCAAGGCCCCATAATCATTCTGATTGACGTTTGCGCTACTAATTTGACATTCCGACTAGGCCCCCGATCTTCGAGAGAGATCGAGAACCATTTAGGTCGGTTATTTGGGTCGATGGCCTAAGGGATCGAGAGAGGTAAAAGCGCTGCTTCTGGTGATCGATCGGAAAAATCAAGAAAGAAAGAGAAAGGAGAGATGATGGAGAGGGGAGGGAGAGAGAGAGATGCTTTTTGGAGAAGTGAACAAGTGAGACTGCGAGAGAGACGATCCAAGGAAATCAAATGCACCTTTTAGTTCTCTCTCTCATTATGGGGTAGCACCACCGCTCTCCTGCTCCACTCCTCTACTCAATCACCAATTTTACCTCATTTAATGTCTCAAGCATTCACTCCCCTAGGCTCTACAACTACTCTGTGAATCTCATTTAGTGTTGTTTAAGCTCTCTGCCTCAGTTATTGGATTTACCTACTCTCATTCTCATTTATTGCTTTTTCCTTGCTATTTTTTCCCCTCTTTATTCCTTACTCTTCTCTGGTTACTCCTGATTGACAACATGAGACAAGTCTACCCATTTCGGCTCCAGAGACGCCAATTCCTGCACGTCCATCTCACCACCAATGATGTGTTTGATAGAATCAATGAGGAACTGGAACAAACCCTAGCTTTCTTTGCCTCGGGGGCTAGGGGGCTACGCTGGCTGTAGCGAGCGAGGTCAGGAGACGTATGGCCTCTGCTTATGGTGGTGGCGTGCAGGATTACATCTTTCATAGAACATCTGCTACAGTCTTCTTGATACAACTCCCAGATAGACTGAAGCCTGAGGTAATCCTTCAAGAATGTGAAAACTGGGTCAGTGATCTGGGCATCACTGTCAATCCTTTCAGGAGCTACTGGAGGTCGTTCCGCCACCCAGTATTAAGATACACAACTTCCCACTGGATTTCTGGGACCCTTTCTTTTTTGAGATTGCTACAGAGGGCTTTGGCATTTTCAAAGAAACAGTAAGAACAGAGGTAGGGGGTATTGATAGGGGACATGTCTCCTTATGGATTGAGAATAGGGACCCACTTGCTATACCAGAATACTTAATCTTTGATTTTGCTACCAAATGGAAAGAGTGTAAAGTGGACATAGAAGCCTGGTGTTTAATCACACCACCAACATCTCCGGATGGTGAACAGCTCATGTCTCAGGATGAGATTAGATTATTCCAGCAGAAATTTTCTGATGGAGGCACTCAATTCTGTCCTGTTCAGCTACTGTTTGATTGCCACCGCAGCTATCTATGGAATGCCCTTCGGCTAGGCAGAGGCCCCCAGTCAGAGGATACGCAAGAACTAAGAGTTCGGAGCTTGGGGGCAATGGTGGATTCCTGTAGAGAGGATAATGGAGATAGTACTGGAGGGACTAATGGAGAAGACGGGGTAGGAAAAACTGGAGGGATTAATGGAGAAGAGATAGGTTTGTCCTTTTTGCTGAATAGAAAATGCAGATACAAATTGAATGTGCCTGAATATTCTAGCAGCTCGAGGTGGAATTTAATGTGGACTGAGAAGAGTAATAATGTTGGGGAGACGTGTCGACCCCTCAGTCTTTCTCCTGCTCTATTACCCCCTAACGGCCAAACCTCGTACATCCTGATTGGACAAATAGCTACCCCAATCTCTGACCCCACACCACCTACAGTTAATACCAGTCTATTTTCTCTCTCCCACTGCTCAAGGAAATCCTTTGACACGCCAGAAATTAATGAACCTGATCATCTTAAGTCTTTTGTCATCACTATTGGACAATTTCCTATTCCCATTGCAACATCTTCTCCCTCCTTCCCTCAATCATCTCTGCTTAAGCACAACATCACTCCTCACTCAACAAGTAATTGTCCACTTTACCCATCCGCTTCTACAAGCCTCTCTTCCATCTCCCCTGAAATCCTCCTCAAAGCTATGGATCTCTCTGATGATGAATTCCTGTTGAAGTATGGTGGGTCCGAGTCACTACAGGAGGCAACTGTTCCACTTAATGAGACAAGCAAGGAAGTCAACTGGGATCTTTGCTTACTTCTACGTATTGTCTCTGACAAGCAAGCGGGAATAGAAGATCTGAAAGATCAATTGGCGAGGGCCTGGAGGCTACAAAGTACTTTCTCAATATCCAACAAGGGTAATAATCTCTTTTTAGTTGAATTCTCGTTGCCCAGGATATGTATTGGGTTTTTAATGGGGGCCCATGGACCTACCGATCTGACTTAGTTGCACTTAAACGTGTCTCTGGCCTCCAAGATGTCCACATTAGTTTCATAACCCATGTGGAGGTTTGGATCCAGCTTCACTCTAAGTATCTAGATTTTATTGATCCCCAGGGAGCCTTGAGGCTGTTGAATAATATTGGTACCCCTATTTCTCTCCCTCTCAAAACCATCCAGGGGGGTCTTGAATGCTTTAGAGCCAGGGTTGCAATCCCGATTAGGGGTGAGTTAAGGGATAAATGCATTGCTACACATTCTCTAATTGGGAATTTTGAAGTGTATCTCGTTTATGAGAAGATGAAAAGACTATGCATGTTCTGTGGATACCTGGGGCATGATTACACGTCTTGTATTGACTGGGCCAGATTTTCTAGACTGGCGGTAGATCCAAAATATCAAGAAAGGTTTCAAAATAAAAATGTCTCCCCCCTTAACAAAGGCCTTTGGATAAATAACCCACAGAAAATCAAGCAGGCCCTTGAATTAACTGGCCCATCTGCTTCTCCCTCTTCAAGCAGCGGCCCAAAGGCTTTCTCGTCCTCAAGCAGTGACCCTTCCACAATCCACTCTCACCAATCCCCAGGCCAGCCCAAATTACATTCCCTCTCCCTCAACTCTGATGTCCCCCTCTCACACCCCCCGAACACTTCTCTTCTCGCTGAACCCAATACCCATGGCAATACCCTCTTCAACCAGCTCGGATCCCCCCTTCCCAAGTCACTCCTCCTCACACCCCTCTACTGATCTCTCTCACCTCCCCTTCCTCTTCCACTTACCAGCAATCCCCCCGATCGAACAGGCTACGAAAGATCTCCAAAATGTCTCCTTACAACTTTCTCTTCCAAAACAGAATAGTGCAAAAAGGCAAAGGGCGGGGCCGACTCCGCCCCAGGAATCTTTATGAGAATAATCTCATGGAACTGTCAAGGCAGTGGAGGGCCCACGACAGTTCCAAATCTAGCTAGGTACCTTCACAGTACACGAGCAGACCTAGCTTTTGTGTCGGAAACTAAATGCTCGTTCCAACAAGCAACAAACCGCATCAGCAAGCTCCCTCTTAGGAATTGTGATATTGTGCCATCAACCAACAGCTCTGGGGGATTGTGGCTACTTTGGAGTGACAACCTACAGGTACAGGTTCTGGAAAAGTCTCATTTCTTCTTTTTCGCTCAAATTGGGGTTTCTGGTGGCAATGATTGGCTATTGGGGGCCATTTATGGTTATCCTAATGACAAAATCTTGGGGTATATTTGGGAGAGAGTTCTGTTTTATGCCACCACCTTCAATATGCCCTTGTGTTTGGTTGGAGATTTTAATTGTATTCTGGGAGAAAATGAGAAGCAAGGGGGTACCTCAAGGATCAAATTGAAGAATAAGATGTTTGCTTCCCTGGTTAGTAGAGCTGGTTTAATCGATTTGGGCTACTCTGGCCCAGCCTACACTTGGTCAAACAAAAGACAGAAGCATGCCCTCATCAGGCAAAGACTTGATAGAGCAATGGCATCCACTACTTGGGTTGCTAATTTTGCAAATGCCAAAGTACTCCACCTCCCAATGTTTAACAGTGACCACATGCCTATTCTGTTAATCACTGACTCTACCACAAAAAACAGATCAGGGTCCTTCAGAGTAGAAAACTGGTGGAGTCTGCATTCTGATTTTAAAGATGTCTGTACCAAATCTGTTCAGGAAGGCCAATCTGACTGGGACTCCTTCCTTGGCAGCCTCAAAAGAAACATTAGGAAGTGGGTGGCTAATAAACCTTCACCTCAGAGAAAGCTACAGCAATTAGAGGAAACCTGGTATCAAGCTCAGCAACTACCAGCAGATTACCAATTCCAGGCCCAACTGCAAGAAGAATATAATAAAAATCTGATTGCTGCTGAGATGTATTGGGCACAGAGATCAAGGTTAAGGTGGGCATACTATGGTGATTCTAATACCAAATTTTTTCACATCACAGCCTCAGCTAGAAAGAGTTGAAAACACATAAATTCCATTATGATAGGTCATGAGATGTGGGCTATTGAAGAGAATGAAATCAAAGGGGCATTTGTGGAACACTTTAAGAGCATATTCTGTGAAGATGGCACAAGACACAATGGGTCCTTACATGACTTAGATCACAACCTGCTCAGAAACATCCCAAAAGTGCTGCCCCATTATGCTAGCCTTTTGGATCAATTCCCATCTGAGGATGAAATCACATCAATTATGTTCTCCTTGAATCCGGATAGGGCCCCAGGACCGGACGGTGTCAATGCACGTTTCATCCAGACAAATTGGTTTTTACTCAAGCCACTAGTTTTGCAAATGGTGAATCAATTCTTTAGTTCAGGTCACATGCCAAGCAAGCTTGCAAGATCAAATGTGGTGTTGGTTCCTAAAAAAAAAACCCCTGTGCTGGTCACTGATTATAGACCCATCAGTGTGTGTAATGTTGGTTACAAACTGATCTCCAAGCTGCTCTCAAGAAGACTAAAACCAATAATCCCTTTACTAGTCTCGGATACACAGGCTGCTTTCACTCCTGGAAGGCAAATTAGGGATAACATCATAGTGTTCAGAGAGGTCATACACTCCTTCTCACTCAGTTCATACAGAAAACACTCATTTTGCCTCAAAGTTGACCTCTCTAAAGCGTTTGATAGGCTGAGATGGCCTTATATTCTTGCTGTAATGCAGACCTATGGCCTCCCAGCCACATTCACAACATGGGTCCAAGCTTGTGTACAATCAGCTAGCTACTCCATTCTGATCAATGGCTCTGCTGATGGTTATATCCAACCCACCAATGGCCTCAGACAAGGATGTGCACTTTCCCCTTACTTGTTTATCCTTGCTCTGGATATCCTCTCTAGGATCCTCAATGCAAAGGTTCAGGCTAAGCATATCAAGGGGCTTAAAATTGCCAGAGGTGGGCCAGTTCTGACCAGTTTACTTTATGCTGATGATCTACTGGTATTTGGTGAGGCTAGCACCACTGAGATGACTGCTATTGCCCAGGTCCTCTCTGTTTTCTGTGATCTGTCTGGCCAGCAAATTGGTGTGGAGAAATCCAGGATCTGGTTCTCCAAAAACACTCCAATGGAAGCAAGGCAGTTTGCCATGAATATCTTTGCTGCCACACTAGCATCTCCTTCTGAGATTTATCTGGGCTCTCCTGTGGCTGCCAATAGACAATCTGATTTCTCCCCCCTCATCAACAAGATAGACAGCAAATTACAAACCTGGAAAAGTGGGTTGTTATCCCAAGCTGGTAAGCTGATACTCATAAAATCAGTTGTGGAACCAATCATGCTCTATGCAATGCAAACCTCTGCTATTCCAATCACCACCTTAAAGGCAATTCAATCTAAGATCATAATGTTCTTTTGGGGAAAAGGGACTGAGAAAAGAATGCCTTTGGTGGCCTGGAACAAAATTACTGTACCTAAGTGCAAAGGGGGCTTGGGACTGAAAGACATGATCAAATTCTCACAGACATTGCATATGAAGAGCTTGTGGGCCATTGCTAAAGGTGAAAACTCTACCTGGGTCAGGGTGCTAACAGCTAAATACCTTCACAATAAAGACATTTGGACTACCAACAGAACAACTAGATGCACTCATTTGTGGAGAGCAATTCTTGAAGTCAGATCTGTTATGAAGGGAAATCTCAAATGGCAGCTAGGCAATGGCACTAAATGCAAAGCTATGGGTCAGCCTTGGAATGATATGTGGGCCCAATTCCCTCTAAACAATGCAGCCCAGAGGAAAATCACTGTAGCACAGTTGGTTAGCACAGATACTGGGCTCTGGCATAACCAGAAACTAATTGAACTTTTTGGGTTTTATGAGGCACTGTACTTGGCTATGACATTCCCAAATGGCCCCCCTCTATCTCAGAGAGAGGACAGGCTCATTTTTACCCCCAGTAGAAATGGCCAGTTCTCAATCAAGGCTGCCTACAATCTGTTATTGGAGGATACAGCACACATCAATGCCTCATCCATCAATAAGGGCACTTGTAAGGCCATCTGGCACACAAAGCAGGTCCTACCCAGGACAAGGGTTTTCTTATGGAGAGCTATGCATGAAGCCTTACCTGTTGATGCTACTCTCTCTTCTAGACTGAGGAGGCAAAGCCAGGGTTGCTCAATTTGTGGAGCTGATCAAGAGAATGCCACTCATGTGTTGTTTAAATGCCCCAAAGCCCAGCAGGTATGGCTACTCACTGCTCTTGCATTAAGAACTGACAATTTACCAGACAATGTGCAGGAGGTGCTGTCTTTTCTGTTGAACTACCTGGATGAGGCTCAAGTGGGGAATATGATGGCTACCCTCTGGCAAATTTGGAAGGATCGATGCAAACAGGTGTTTGAGGGGAAGATAATCAGGCCTCAGCAAACAATAGCTACTGCTCAGTACATAACTTTCAATCTCAAAGCAGCTGCCAAATGCTTTTCCAGAATTTCTCAGCCAACAAATGACCAACCTGCTAGAACAAGATACACATGCTGGACGGATGCTAGCTGGTTGCACCCTGATTTTCAAGGAGCTGGTACCGCTTTTGTGATGTTTGATGAGGAGAAATTAGCAGGCTACTGGCTGGCACCTACCAGGGCTGACTCCCCCTTCCATGCTGAATTACAAGCCTTCAGGAGGGCTATTCTGAAACTGCATTCTATGAAGATTGAAGACTACACTTTCATTACTGATTGTTTGCTCCTAAAACTAGTTTTATGTGGTGAAACCAATGTCTCTGAGGTTGACTGGCAAGCATACCATGATGCGATGGACACTGTTCTGACTTGGGATAGTTATAGGAGGGATCTTAATTGGCATTGTACTCATATGGGCAGGGAACATAATAGCCTAGCAGATCACTTTGCAAAACACGCTAGGATTAGTGACTTAGAATGTGAAGGGTACACCTTCCCTGCTTTCATTCCTATTTGATGTTGTATTTTGCCTACGGGCCTTTTCGAAAAAAAAAAGAAGAGAGAGACGATCCAAGCAAAACAATTGGGAAGCCAAACAATCTAACGGACACGATCAGCAGACGCGCAATGGACGGATGAGATGCGTTACTGTAGTTAGTAGTTAGTACAGTAACCAAAGCGTGCACGTGCCTCTCACACCGGCCAATCTTTATATATGTATAATTTTTAACCAAAACTGACTCTTCGTTGGTATTTTAAAGGATATATTTATGACAATCTATAACCTTTTAAAATGTATGAAACACAGGAAAATGGGCAGGTTCGATGTCCACAGCCCACAGGTCTGTTCAAGACGTAGGATTAGGATTAGATGTCCGCATTCCTACAATTCAGAGGCTGGTAATTGGTCAGAAAAAAGCATTAAGGCCCTGATCACAATGATTTTTACTCGGAATTTCATTTCATTTCGTTTCATTTGAATTGATTTCGTAGGATTTCATAGGATTTCGTTAGACCTAATTACATAAGAATTCCAATCAAATGACACCAAATCCACTCATTGTGATCAAGAATTTTCCAATGAAATGAAATGAATTGAAATCCCACGTTAAAAAAAAGGGATTCTGATCAGGGCCTAAATGAGATTCTTGTGGGGCGGACCGAAGGATATTGAGAGAGTAATCGGTAATTAATTCCGTATTAAATGCTTCAAGTGGGCACACGAACTGACTGAATGCAGTTAATTGATATCTTTTTGGGACCGTGATGAGCGACTACTTAAACGCCAAAGCGTGGAAAATTGATATAGCAAGGCAGGAGTTCATTATTTTGAAGTATCAAGTATGTGTAAAGAGGATAAACTCTGTAGTATAGTAGCACTCTCCAATTTTAAGAAAAACTGAAGAGCATCAAATTAGTACAGATACAAATTTTATTTTGTGATAAAAACCGGAGGTGATTTCTCATACAAGAAAATGGCCATGTCGGCAATACTCTTCTTAATCCGTGTAATTAATTTTAAAATTTTGGGCTTATGTGCATGTTTACCATTGCAAATGGCTATGCACCGAATCACGAAATGAAATCCTCTGCTCACCTTAGATCCGTACCGTCCGATCAATGATGGTGCCCCGTGAATAATACCAGATTGATAGGCCTGAAAAAAATCTAACCGTCGTGATTAAATCGAACGGCTCGGATTGAAGGTAGGCACCGTGCTCACCTTAAAAGGTGAGCAGAGGATACTGGTCCCCGAATCACCGTCTCGTTATTTTCGGGTGTAATTTCTGACAATTACAAACTGGCCCTTCTCGTGTTTCAATATTACCCTGAAGGAAGTTCTTACATTACCAAAGCCAACTGACGCTATGAAATGTTTATTGATGTTTAAACTTTAAACGAGAAATATGAAGATTTGATAAATATTTAGACATTTGATTAATTTATAATTCGATACTGCTCAACTTTATTAATCTTAAATCAATTCATTAAGCCCACAATAGGGAAATCTTAAATGTACAGAAGACGGACACAGAAAATTTGAAACAGCCTTGTGTTTTCACCCCTAATAAAGTCTGCATACTAAGTCCAAAGCCTGCCTCTATTTCTTTCTCTTTCTCCGACTGTATCTGGCTAATACACCTTTGTAGACTATCAGGCTAGAAGAACTCAAGTCGATACCAGCCCGATATCTAAGCATCAAATACGACAATTCCCTCAAACAAGCACATATCTAGATCAGATCCTCTGTGTGTAAATTATCAGCAATAAATTGCAACAAATCATAGAACAAACAAGCATTCAAATTGGTCGGTCGGTTCATCCCAAACAAAGCAATCAAATGCACACACTAATAATTAATTCAGATCACACGAGCACAATAAAGAAAAGAAGGAATGGAAGTCAAACCGAGATAGCTCCAAATAGAGGAATCGAAACATAGGGAGGAAGAGGGGTTGGCTACAGAGAGATAGAGGGTCCCGATTGCTCAGGTAGAGGGTAAGAGGGATGAGTCAGTGATGGGTGCAAGGGAGAGAGAGGGGTCGCGAGCTACGAGTGGACCTCGGGTCAGAGAAAGGAAGAAAGGAAGTATAGGTGAACTCGATAGAGGGAAAGGTGATTGGTTCGTGCGAGTGCAAGAGAGAAGAAGAGGGATGGTGAGTGGTGAGAGGGGCTGTGTTTATGTAAAAGAAGAGACAGAGAGAAGGGTAATAAATAAGTAGGGGTGTGGAAGGGCTAAAGGGACATCATCATCTGCCTCGTAGTTAGGGGTGGGCGTAAGATGCACCTGTACCTACCTGTGCCCGATGGCTTCAACCCATATCTTGCCCGCCTTTCCTATCAGGTCATACCTTACCTGCCTGTGACCAATGAACAGGCATAAAGCTTAATGCCTGGCCCGACTGCAGGCTTTCCGTTTACCTGCCTGTTTAGACCTGTTTACCCGCTAGAATTTCCTGAGTGTCCGATTGAGAGAGAACGGCACATACAATGAGTTGCTAGAGCGGCTGAGAGGAAGGAGTGGCGGAGATTCGCTCACTAGTCCTAGAGAGAGAGAGCGCGCGGCGGAGAGAAAAAGAGTTTGAGAGGGTGCGACATGGCCGCGCGACTACAGCAAATGAGCAACGAAAGAGATGAAATAAAATGGAAAATGCTTAAGACAATCAGTCTTTCACACAATCACGCAATCAAGATCGTGACTCTCACCCTCACCCTCACCCTCACCCTCACCCTCACCCTCACGTGCGATTTAATTCCGTCTCCCCTTGCTGCTCCCCTCCTCACGCCTCATATTCTCCGCCTGTCCTCACGTCTCTCCTCCGCCTCTCATCTTCTCCGCCCCACCTCCGCCTCCGCCTCGCCTCAGCCTCTCGTTCTCCTCTCCTTTCCTCCGCCTCTGACTCACCTCAGCCTCTCTTCCACCTGTCCTCTCCTCCGTCTCACCTCCCATCCGCCTCACTTCAGCCTCCCTTCCGCCTCACCTCCACCTCTCCTCTCCTCCGTCTCACCTCATCTCCGCCTCACCTCAGC
The DNA here is from genome assembly GCA_027725995.1 of Rhynchospora tenuis. NCBI lineage: Eukaryota > Viridiplantae > Streptophyta > Magnoliopsida > Poales > Cyperaceae > Rhynchospora > Rhynchospora tenuis. The sequence continues at coordinate 144,074,001 of CM050888.1, read as the reverse complement.
CTCTCCTCCACCTCCCCTCCCCACACTGCTCCATGTCCTATACCAATCAGATCTGGTTGAGGAAGAAAGAAGTAGAGATCGAGAAGGGTAAGAAGAGAAAAGAGGTTTAGATCTAGTTCTGTTACAATTTGAGAGTAACTAAATTATTATAAGGGATGAAATTAAGCAGTATAAGGAAGTATCTAATATCTATAAGGGACTAAATAATATTCGTATCTGATTCTGTTGTTTTTTGGGAGTAACTAAATTACTATAAAGGATGAACTTAATTAATATAAAGGAGTATCTAATATATATATAAGGGAGTAAATAAAATTCATATATGCTTCTGCTGTTTTTTGAGAGTAACTAAATTACTATAAGAGATGAACTTAATCTGTATAAGAGAGTATCTAATATGTATGAGGGAGTAAATAATATTCATATCTGATTTTGTTGTTTTTTGGGAGTAATTAAATTACTATAAGGGAGGAACTTAATCAGTATAAGAGAGTATCTAATATATATAAGGGAGTACATAACGTTTATATCTGATTCTGTTATTATTTGGGAGTAACTAAATAGCTATAAAGGAGCAAATAACTAGCATAAGGGAGTATCTAATATGCATAAGGGAGTAAATAACATTTAGAACTGATTCTACTGTTGTTTGGGAGCAACTAAATACCTATAAGGGAGTACATAATTAGCAGTAAGGGTGTATTTAATACATATAAGGGAGTAAATAATATTCATCTCTGATTCTGATAATTTTTTTGTTATAATGAATGGAGGTCTGACGGCGACGGGAGGGCACGACGCGAGGGCTGACGGTGACGGACGAGAGAGAAGGTGCTGACGGAGTGTGGGATGGCGATGGGAGGGTGCGACAGCTGACGACGGACGATGATAGAAAGGCATGACGGCTGACGGCGACGGCGACGGGAAGGCGCGATGGCGGAAGAACTGACGGCGACGGGATGCGAGAGAAGGTACGGACGAGAGAGAGGCGCGAGGGGAGGGTGACGCGACAGAAGGAGGGTGAAGCGGGGTGAGGGAAAAGACGAAGCGGAAAAGAAGGCGCTGTCCATTTTCGGAAAACAGTAATTAGCGAAAATTTCTATTTTTAGGTATTGATTGCTTGATTGCCTTAGCCTCTGATTGCACTTATCAGCACTGAAATAAAATTGTTTTGTGGTCCCCCTCGTCCAGGTAAGAGAGGCACCTTTAGGGGCCTGCGGGTAGGAGATTTAAAAGGTATTACCTGGCCTGCCCTATCAAATATCTGGGCCTTAATAAGCCTGTTTCGATTTCGGGTCGGGTAGACTGAGATTTAGACAGGTTCAGGTTCGGGCAGGTAAACAGGCCTGCGGGTCTAATGCCCATCTCTACTCGTAGTATTGGTCTCGGACCCACATCGGCATGTTGCAAAAAAGGGAAGCAGAAGGACGGGATTTTCTCGCCACAGAAGAGAGCGTGGGTTCGGGATCTTTTGTGGGGGAAGTTAATAGGAGAGGGCGTAGATAGTGCAAAGGATGGAGATCCAATGGCTAGATGACAATCAGGATTTTATTATTTAACATATCCGATGGTTAAGATAAAAAATTCCTGAAATCAAGTTTTTAAGTTTGAATAAATTTTTTTAAGCTTGAATTAATTTTATAAAATATTTATTTTGGACTTCGTAAATTTTAATTAGGTTATATTTTCTGAAAATTTGTCTTTTATTTACATTCAATTTGTAATTATTTTATTTTAAAAATACCACTTCTTTTTAGATGAAATGATTATTGATGCCATCTTTATCTATTCACTAAATTTCCATCTATAAATAGTTCCAATTTAGAACGGTAGTATTAAATTTTGTTGAAACAGAATGCATTCCCTTTTTCTATACAATTAATGATTGTATATACAAGCTTTAGCTGTTGCTCACTTAGTCACTTTCCTAATTCGCACATATTTGTAATCTCCACTAAGGAGTAATAGCAACGCTACTACAATGGATTTATTTCCTATTTTATTTAGAACACCTAATTTATATTAGAGCGCGGAGCAAGGTTATAGTGTTATACTTATAGAGTCACAAATGTCTTATTTTACTCTTTTTTATTTTTATTTTTAAAATATAAAATTTACTCGTCCGATCCGGATCATTGATCTTGTTTGTTTTAAGCACTGTGTACTGTCATCAACTTTTATAATTTTTAAAGTTCATTTGATGGTTGATTAAGAGGTCGAAAATGAACGAATCAAAATAATTGTAACATAATAATTTTATTAGGTTTATTTTTCAACCTCTTGATCAAGTATCAAATATACTTAAAAAATTATAAACTTTTATGACAAAATATTCAACGCTAAAATGAACAAGATCAATAACTCAAATCGGACGATTATATTTAAAATTTTGAAATTTAAAAAATAAAGTGTGACATTTGTGTCACCATAAAAGTGTGACACCGAAACCTTGGCATCAGAAACTCACTCTTTCTATCATGGCTATATGATGATGATCTATGATAAATATTCCGAGATGAATGATATTGTCCTTATTTTCTGTCTTTATTTCTCAACAAGGGGTTAAAAAAGTTGATAATAAAACTTAAAATTTAACAAAATTCAATATATATAGTTTAACGGAAACTAGCAAATGTAACTACCAATGGGTGGGAAAATACAGTGCACAATTTTAAATAGGTATTCTATTTCCAAAATGAAAAAAAAAATTTAGTGAAGTTTTCATATGTGTTGTGTTCTATTTTCAAACACAAATGCACAATTAATCCAACGATAAATTTTTTTCTATTTAATTTGATGAGGGACATATTACTTTCTATTAAAAGCAAAGAGCTTGTAAAGTTTTATCCATACCTAATATCTAGCCTTTGATTTAAACAATTAATGGTTAAGATTGCATAGAGTAAACAATTGTTTACATCTTTCGCTTAATTATTTTAGTCCTTGCATATATGCTTTTTTTTATAAGTAGTGGAGATAAAAAATATTTTCTAACTATTCAGACAATAGAAATTACATAAAAATATGGTACTTCTGTCATGTCCTTCACACATAAAAGAAAATTATATTTTCTATATTTTATTAGTTTTGCCCGATATTGAAAGCATATTTAAGCTTATTTGAAGAACATGTCCTTTAAAGAAGCACAAACTTGGTTAAGTAGTTTCCTTTATTTAATAAGTACTTTTGAAAAAATTATTAAAATAAAATTTGATTTTCTTTTTATTTTAATCACGACTCAAATCATTTAACATGACCAGCCATATGTACTATCAGTCTATCACAGGGCTAGAGGGTACAACTGCGTTGTCTGGGTGGTAAAAATGCGTATGATTAGAGCCTTTCTTATCCTTTTTGTCCAAAAAATACATGGCTTGAGTAGGCATATGATTAAAGCTGAAGGCTAATTTGAATAAGCAATTGCATAAGAATATTCTTCGTGGATTTTTATTTTCGTCCGATCTATCCCTAAATATTTGATCTATATTAATATTAAACCAATATTAAACCACCCTACAAAGAAAAACAAAATTAATAATAAATAATTATAATAAGTGAAATTAGCGCCTTCAATTTTCTAGATAGAAGAATCACATGATTTCTTCACAATTTTCTCTGTTTCTTTGCAATAGGCAAGAGGTACGCGCATTTTTTTTTCCCACTGAATTCATGATTCAACAAAGACAAATAAAGGCAGTATAATTGCAACAAGCTTAGTTCTGATTCAAGGAAAGAATAATGTTGAAAGCGCACGAATTTTACATCTTTTGATGCATTATCACTGTCCAGAGCAGGAAAAGTATGAAGTCTTGAAAGAACGAATCAAGGAAAGAATAAATGTTGCCTTTATTAAAGAGCTTCGAACATCAATTTAACATCTCTTGATGCATTATCAATACTCAGTGCAGGAGAAGTAAAGTCTCGAAAGAACAAATTAAGGAAAGAATAATATTGCCTTTATTAAATAAAGATTTTCTTTCGAGAACGTCCAAATAAATAACAGCGTGTTCATGATCAGCGGCTCAAGTACAAAGGCACAAATTGGGACAAATATGTTGTCCTCAGACCATCATCCTCTTTCTCACATCTCATGCAGTCATGCCTCGTCTGGCTTTGAGATCTCCTTAATTTGGTCGTCGTTGAATTATCGGAGTTCTGCTAATTCGCAACAAACTCCTATGGACCCAACTTCTTCCAAGCCACCCCTTGTCGGGTTTGAGGCTGATATGAACAAAATCATGAATGCTATGCTTGATACGAGCGTAAAGCAACTTTGTGTTGTTGCTATTGTTGGACCGCGCGGTGTTGGGAAAACTTATCTTGCCAAGGAAATTTATACAAGGTTTGTTAGTCTTTTAATGAACATGTACATATTGCACCTCTTACTTTTTCTTTTTTTTTTTAAAAAAAAATATTTTATGTCACTACGAATTTTGTTAAATTGAAATATATAATTCTTAATTAGTAATATGTTACCCTAATCACTATAAAAAGTCTACGTACGAATTTAATTTTTTATCAAAGCATAACCAATTAAGAAAATTTTAAAAATAATATAAATATGGTATCTAATAGAATAATAGACATGTAATTCCATTGAGAAAATTAGGTAGAAGAAAGTAGCTTAGGTCATTAATAAATGACAAATTTCTTAATTTAACAGTTCGGAGGTCCAGAGGCATTTCGATGTGCACGTTTGGCATCCTGCGGCTAATTATCACTCTCAATATTACGCAATTAATGATATGATGGAGCAACTCTCAATTGAGGACGAGGCCGATATATCAAATTTTCTAAGGGGCAAAAGATACTGCGTAGTAATTGAAGACCTCAATGGTGATAAATTTACACATAGATTGATATGGTCTTCTATCCTAGGAAAACTTCCAGACAATAATAACGGGAGCAGAGTTCTTGTAACACGCAGACCAGTGTATGGCGAGTGCAGCGATCCTATTCTTACATCAAAATTGCAGTATGAAGTTGGTCCCCGATGCAATGAAGAAAGCCTCGAGATGCTGCTCCAAGCGGCTTTTTTCCAAAAGATCCATGGGAAGGTTGTCCAGCTGGTGAAGTGGATGACCTGAAGATGAAATTCGTGAGAAAATGTGAGGGCCTGCCTTGGCCATTACGATTCCTTGGAGGTCTGCTCTCTGAACTTCCTTGGAACGAGGTCCTGGGCAGAATCGAGGCCAAGGAAGCTGCAGGAATGAGCTTTGTAGAATTCGCAATGAGCTATAGGGACCTGCCACTACAGGAAACTGCAGCAATGGCATCAACTTTTTAACAGTTGCATCAGGCTTATATCAATGGCATCATCATATTTTGGATGCCTACTCGAAAAATAATTTTATGGTACTTACATCAATTTTGCGGATGCTACCAAAAGCAATTGCATCAATCTAGCCGGTGCCAATATATTTCACTCTTTTGAATGAGTTTTGTCGATGCAACTGATTTTTAGTTGCATCTAAATAATTGATGCAATAATATTTCATCTTATTAAATAACTTTTGTGGATGCAACTAAAAATCATTTTTATCAAATTAATTAACTTATGCTAAATAAATATTAGGTGACACTTATAAATAATTTAAGATTTGATCAGTTGAAATTAGGTGCTCGTATATACACAAGTAAAAGGGACCACGAAAATTTAACTTCTGTCTTCCATTTCCCCAAAAATTTTCACACCAAAAATTTGGCTAAGTACGAAGTATCCTTCTTGCTTCAAAAAAAAACTTTGGGCCACTTTTGAATTGATAACATCACCACTTTAGGAATCGCATCAAACTTTTGCTGTTTGCATCAGTAAATTTTTTTTATGCATACCCTCAAAAAATATATACTTTTATGGCACTTACATCAATTTGACGGATGCGAATGAGAACAATAGAATCAGGATAGTTGATGCCAATATATGTAACTCTATAGAATCGATTTTGTCAATTTAGTTGCAGTTAAACAAATGATGCTAACAAATATATATGTATTTTATGTTTAAGTTGCATCTAGATGCTGTCGTTTTTTATGCTAGTAAGTATCATTTCATGTTCAAGAGTGATTGATCTCACTTTTAATTTTTTATACCTTTTTATTAAACTATTTGTGAAGGTAATTCAAGTGGCAAAAATAAAAAAGATCATTTTTTTCACACAAAATGGACTGAATCCGCTCCGTCAAGATTACGCGCCCGACGCCTCCACCAAAATCAATTATCGCGCCTCTTGTCAAAACAAAGGAAAAAACAAATGAACTTTAGCGCCATTCTAAAATTGTAATTCCCCCTATATATTCTAGATGCATCACTCATTTGATTGTAATTGTGTAAAATTCAAATAAATGACAATCAACATTCAATTGCGATTTGTAGAATTCTTATTTTTTCTCTCCGTAGAATATAGACAGCAATCTCTGCCTAATTATACTACATTAATACACATTTACTTTTCCAGCGTCAGACCACTGTGTAATTCTTGCTCCATCGGGTTTATGCACAGACAGTTGGCGAGTTAATTGCCATTATTTAATACAATATATACGGCAGATAGGCGAAAGTGTAAAAACATTAATTATATTCCTGTATTGAGTGTACAAAGTACTAAAAGATCAAATAAATTATACTAACAATGGGTTAAAACTATTAAAATGTAAACCTAATGAGTTAAACTATTATCTGATTATAAAATTTTTCTGATGTCACTACTTATGTAAAATTTTTCAACTCTTATTTACCATATGATATCATGTATCTTATAAAGTTTTACTTTTAACATATTAATAAGTTATAAGACGTTAACTTCTTTTTTGTGAAAATTGACAAAATTTAGTCTGTTGATTTATTAGCTATGATGCATGTTAGAATAAACTTAAAATGATATATTTTTGTTCACGTAGCATATATATTGAAATATCCAATAATTTCTTTTATTATAGTACATATTAATAAGTTATAAGACGTTAACTTCTTTTTTGTGAAAATTGACAAAATTTAGTCTGTTGATTTATTAGCTATGATGCATGTTATATAAAAAGTTAATACATATTTGTTGTTGATACTTTTAAAAGCAATTGCATTCAATCCTCCTAATTTATTATAGTACATTGGATGTGTCAAAATTTCTTTGTTAGTAAAAATTGATTTGGTTACCAATGTGTATATTAAAACGGTACTATGTGATTGCTTAAATTTGGCTACAGCTAGACCATTCCAAGCCTTGATTTAATTCCCTCTAAATATTATTCCTCTAAATATTAATCCTATTATTTCAAGTAGAGTTTTATTTTTGAACAGTACATTATATTTTTTAAAATCACAACTTGCAAAGGTATAAATATTCTAAAAATGTAAAAAATAGACTAATAAATCAAACTATTAATTAGTGGTATAAACAAAATTAGTTTTTTTTTTATATATAATGACAATTGAAATCTGATAAACTTAGATTTTTTTTAATATCTTGTAAGTGGCAAACTTAGTTCTTGTTCTTGTGAAAAAAAAAATTCAACATTATTCTTGTTCTTTAATAATGACAAATATTACATCAATATTATAAATAAAAATGTGTGGGTGTCGGGATCCTTTAGTTAAATATCTTTTGACACTTCAAACATTGTGAAATAGTTGTGCAATAGCATTTTTTTTTCTTATTTATGTAATGTGAAAATTTTGTGTCGAGTGTTGTTGCTCATAAAACTAACTCGGTTCAACATCAGATAATAATTTGACAATACATTTTTTGTTTCTGATTTTTGTGACTCTTTCCTATTTTCATTTTCATCATTTTTCCATCTCTACTGTCTTGCTGAGAGTCCCTCTCCACCTTAATTTCTCTTCATCATCATTCTTAATTTCGGTTTGCAAAATATAAATTAAATTCATTCATTTGAAAATAGAAAAAATATCAGATATTTTATGATATATATATATATATATATATATATATATATATTTAAGTCATTTATAAACATATTACATTTCATGAATAATATCAATATAATATAAATCATATTTTTTCAGATAACTATAACTATATTTACACAAATATATTTTTTTCTTTAAACTGATCAAACTATTTAAATTTAATCAAATTAACACACATACTATTTAGATTTCATTAAATTAAAACGAGTTTAGAATAATAATAATAATATTATTATTATTATTACTATATCATTATCATTATTATTATTATTATTATTATTATTATTATTATTATTATTATTATTATTATTATTATTATTTATTATTATTATTATTATTATTATTATTATTATTATTATTATTATTTATTATTATTATTATTATTATTTTTATTATTATTATTATTATTATTATTATTATTATTATTATTATTATTATTATTATTATTATTATTATTATTATTATTATTATTATTATTATTATTATTATTATTATTATTATTATTATTATTATTATTATTATTATTATTATTATTATTATTATTATTATTATTATTATGAGAGGATGAGCAATTAGGCTGTAACAAAATACCCTCTTTTATTCACCTTTTAGATTTTCACACGGTTTGGTTACAAAGAAAACTTATTTCTTGTTCTTGTTAAAAAAAAATATATTCGACATTATTTTTTGTTATTTAGTATTGATTTACAACTTGGAAAATACCAATCTTAAAAAAAATATCAAATAATATGTACCAATGAATTAAACTATTAATTAATTTGACAAAAAAAATTCATTTGAGCTTATTTATTTGTAGAGACATAGCTCACTATGTGAAATAGAGTTTATTCACCTTCCATGTCCAGCGGGAATGGAACTCGTTATCTTTATGATAACGACTAAGCCACTGACCATCTGTATTGGACTCTCACGTTTAATTAATTGACAAATTGAAATGAAATTTGTAGGTCTTAAAGCTAGTGCATGTCTACTGACAAGTTATATCAGTATAGGCATAACAAAAGAGTAAAGGTTTCCAACAAATGCTATGGTTATATTGATTTGATGGATCGCTCCATCAATCTCGATTAGATTTTAAATTAAAAAAATTCAAATTACCGATTTGACATACTCAAAGTGAATTTATATTTTTTTAAACTACTATTATTGGAGAGTTCAAAACAAATCAAATTGTTATTTTTCTAAATCTGGAAGAAAATAAAAAGAAGTTTTGAAAAAAAATATATATAATTTTTGGTATGCAATGAGTTTTCAATATGAAAATCACATTAAGTGATTTGGATCGATTATATTAAACTTTCAAATTTAAAGAAATATGATAGTGTTTGACAAAACTCTTCGTACATATCGCTTTGACCATAATATTTCAAATCATTTTCACAAGGTAATAGATTGTCATTCCATAATATTTCAATTTACATCAATTTACTAAAAAATGCGAATGTGTTAAACTATTAACTTGTGGTACATTACAAAATTTATCTAGAAAGAAAAATATTCCGATTTTAAATTTGAATTAAAAAGGTATTTTGTAATAATAAAGGAAAAGGAGAAATTTAATTCTAAAATTTAAGAGAATATACATAACGTAAATATATAGTTCATAAGAATTTATTATGTAACTAACTTTATCATGTATTAATATTATGATGAAAAGAGTATTTATACGGATATATTGTACATCTGTTTGCTTTCCTTGAGCCCAAAAAAATATCATTTTCGTTCCAAAATTTCGGCTCGCATCCTTCCCCCCAAAATTTTAACACAAATTTTCATTAAATCTGTACTTAAGATTTCCATCAGTCCCGCCGCCCCCTAACCTAATCTCTTATCCCCCCCCCCCCCCCAACCCCAACAAACCCTAACCAGCGATGGGCTTCATCTCTGTCTCCGGCTCCGCCTTCTTCTCGCCTCTCGCCCTCCCTTCTTACTTGCGAGTCAGGCTACTTTTCTCTCTCGCTCCGCCCGAGCCGCAATCAGTTTAAACGAAACCTAGATTAGCGACGGACTTTCACACTTGAATAGGCGCTTAATTGCAGTCCAACTATTAGTCGCCATGAGCTAGGCGGAGCTTCAGTCGGTTAGGATTTTTTTTTTTATTTACTGTGTCTTGCTAATAATATTTGAGTTGGTATTGTGTAGAGTACTAATGGCAACTACTATTACCGAGTGGAGTTGGACCCTGTGCTTACCAGTAGGTAATCCTGATGCAGACCAGTGCCTCTATAACAATCCTCACAATGGCATTTCCATACTCTCACCAGATTTGCTATTTCTCACCGGTCATTTTTGAAATTAATTGATTTATTTATATACTGAAATTGCTAATGTAGTCGACTGTTCATCTGTTCATATATTAGGCTAATCTTTTTGGATTATATAGACTTTATTTTAAGTGATTTTAGTTCTTCATTTGATCAATTAGTTTATTCTAAAGTTCAATTTTTTCTGAAATATGATTATCTTATTTCTTCACAAAGCCTTTTAAACACAACAACCATTAATGTACCAAGGTGAAACTTGACACTTTTATCATCATTAATTTATTGCAGTGCGATGTCGTGTTAGGAGACTAGTAGTGAGCCATGAACGGCCTCATGAGGTAAATGTTTTAATTACTCATGCATCATTTTAAAGAGCACCATATTTCATCTAAATCTGTATACTTTGCTGCTAGATGCATTTATGTGGTTGTATTAGTTATTTTAATAATGTTGTCAATGCTCTTAAATATTATCTCAATAACACGACTATTATGAATGTGGTCCAGAACATACTGGTTTCTGTTATAAATATTTGACAATTTGGATCACATGTAGAGCACATCTTTTATAGACACGATATATTACTAAACCAAAATTATTTTGAAACTGAAGGCTCGAGCACATGAGCAAAATTTGGTCTGTTCAAATTTTTGCTTCATAGGCCAAGTAAATTGAAATGAATAAGGCTTGTTATCTTTTCAGAGATCGATATTTTCAGGTAATTTGCACATAATTATTAGTTTTTTTTTTTTGGTTTCAGTATCTCACGATTCTTCTAGTCTGAATAATCTGTAAACACATATAAGCTCACACCAGTCGATTCAAGGAATTATTTTCAGTTAATTCTAATCTGCCAATACCAAGCTACATCTTTGTACCAGGTCACTAAAGATATCATTTGTCTTCTTTAACCTTATTATGTTTACATGTTTGTTGAAAAAAGATTACTGAAGTGGCGCAACTTAGAGATAAGACCTAACAAAAAGAACTTGCTCGAAAAAGTGAGGATGTGCTAGACCACATAGAAGATATTTGATTTCATATCTATTAGATTTGTTTACTTAATGTAATGTTGTAGCTTAGTTTGATGGTTGACTAGAGAGTACAAGTTAGATTTTGGATTGTAAAAGTTGCAGTCTGCATGCTTTTTGTATTTTAGTAAAATTTTGTAAGTTTATGTTATATTGATATTGTAGAATCATTGAATGGTTTTTGAGTTTATCAGTAAATAAATTTGAATTATTAATATCTGTGTTGTTGTAGCTGCAATATCATGATTAATTTATATTAATATTAAAGGATTTTATGTAAACAAAAATAGATTTATATATGCGGAATTTTTTATGTTTGGCATCAGCTATGCTTGATGCTAACAGAAACAATAGCATCAACTTAGCGGATTCAAATATTGGACATAAGCCTCTACTAGGTTGATGGTAACGAAATCAATTGCATGCACTCTATGGATGCAAAATGAATAGCACTTGCATGCGTTTTACGGATGCAAAACGACAAGCACTTGCATGCGCTTTATGGATGCAAAACGACAAGCACTTGCATGTGCTCTACGGATGCAACTGCAATTATCAATAGCATGCGTTTAATGCCCATGCTATTGAAATACTGATGCTATTGAATCAGTAGCAACGAGGGCAGTCCCATTGGAAAAAAACTGATGCTACAGATTTGTGGCATGAGCAAACAGATGCCACTGGCCTCGGTAGCATCTGGAGCGGTTGATGCTCTTGAAGTAGTTTCCTGTAGTGTGCGAACTTATCGGCATAGAGTAGCTTTCCTGTATTTTCTCACTTTCCCTGAAGGTGCTGAAATCCATGCAAAATCTCTTTTTCGTATGTTGGAGGCAGAGGGCATCACTTTCTCATCTTTCCAGTTTGCAAAGGATATTTTAGAAGATCTGGCTGAGAGGTACACAACTAACTTAATTATTTAATAACATTAACCATTATTTATATTATTCCCACATTAATAATTTATTTCAAACAAAAGCTTGAATTTGCGACAATAATCAAGAAATCCCGTTACTAGTAAGAAAATACATTAAAAATGGGGTCCTGACCCCTGTTTTTCCTGTCCCAAAAATAAATAAATAAAAAAGAAATAACTAGTAAGAAAATACTAGATACAACTCTTTTTGAGGTAGAGAAAACATAGATATAATAAAAACAACTAATTTTATATTCGATTTTTCGAATTCTTTCTTGCATATCATCAGAACAAACTCCTTTTATATTCCTAATTAAATTCCACAATGAAATCCCAAATTAACCCCAAAAAATATTGTTTTCATTGAAATATACTATAGGGCGTGTTTGGATGCACGGTGAATAAGGAATGACTTATTCAGATTCTAAAATTTTGTTGAAATATGAATAAACATTCAAATAAGTTCAAATTTTTTATTCATGTGTTATTTGATTTCACGTGAATTAGAAATTCACCAAATCAGAGGGAAGGACAGAAATGAAGTTATCTTAATTGCGAGAAACTTAGATTGGTGAGCAAGTACAGCTTACAAAGCAGAATTATTAATTTTACGCTAAGGTTTCTTCGCAATTAGCAAAGTCGAAAATAGCAAATTATGTTTTAAAACAAGGAAAAGTCGGAGATCTGCTTTACTTGTAGTGGTGGTTGAAATCGAATTGGTGAGTTTCAAAAGTCCAATCAAAAGGACACCAACTCGGTGGGGTAGCCGCTGCGGAGGGCAACTTGCATGCGCCACGAAAATTACAGTGGGCTGAGGCCTGACCAGCGAGATGTGGCTTGTAATTTAAGCACGGCTCACGCTGTCGACGTAAAGTGGAGAGTTGGGGTCAATTGTTAAGGCGGTTTGCGAAGCACAATTATTATAAGGGAAGAGGATACACGAGTATACAGAAACCAACTTAAACATTAAAGACATTTTGATGGGAGGAAAATTATAGACTTCCGTAAAGAAAAATAGTTTAATAAATAAAAAAAAAGTTTTTTTTTTAAAAAAATAGCTTTTTCCACGATAGTACAATAACTTCTATGATAAATCTCACTGTGGAATTGTCTTGATTTTCGAAATAATATATCATTATTATATCTTATGTTTCAACTTAATAATTATATAATAATAAGAGCTATAATTATAATTTATAAATTAATAATTATTTTCCAATTAGTTTATTCATCTATATGTAGTCTTACGGAATAAATGCCCAACTTGAGAGATGGTAAAGAAAAAATAATCGAAATTAATCTCCCGCGATAAATTCAATGTTAATGTGCAGGTCGATGATTGAAGTCACGAAGATGTACTCTGATGGTTCTATTAGGTGTTGCCGGCTTCATGATCATCTTCTTCGTTTGTTGGCAATCCACGAAGCCAAGGAGAAAAGATTTGTCTGGGAGTATGACTCTTTTTATAAAGAACCTCGCCTCATGGATCTGTTTGATTCAGTATGTTACAGGGAAATGAATGATGTGGCAGAAAGAAATCACAAATTTTGTGGCAAATTAATGGATGTAGCACAATTGGCTGATGCCTGCTGTATCTTCAATTTTGGTGAGAATTTGCCTCTTCAAACTCCCTTAATGTCAAACAAAGTGCTGGAAATTGATGATACGAAAAGTAATGCGGATGCAGTGAGAGAAGTAAAAAAGAGGGGATTGTTAAAATACCTTCCCTCGAGTAATTTAAGTTTGTTGAGTAATTTGGATCAACATCTTACAACTCTAGTTGTTAGGGATCCAAATATCGAGACCCTACGATCAAATGAATTACTGAAAATGATATCGCTACGGAGTTTTTTCTTGACAAACACAACAGTACGTGAAATTCCAAAACTCCCAGAGTCCTTGGAAACTCTAGACGTTAGTGGTACACCTATTGAGACCCTACCAGAATGGATTGGGAGTTCCAAACTTTTTTCTCTTATACTGAGAAACACAAAATTACGCGACATTCCAAAACTCCCAGAGTCCTTGAATACTCTAGACGTTAGAGGTACACCTATTGAGACCCTACCAGAATTGATTGGGAATTTCAATCTTAATTCTCTTATATTGAGAAACACAAAATTACGCGATATTCCAAAACTCCCAAAGTATTTGGAAACTCTGGATATTCGAGGTATACCTATTGAGACCCTACCAGATGCTAGTTTATTCCCGCATGTAACAACTATTGTGCTGAAAAATACAAAAGTACGTGAGATTCCTGAATCCTTTATGAATTTGATGTATCTGGATGTTAGAAACACATTTGTCCAGTCCTTACCTGTTTCATTATGGAGCAAACTAAGGTCCGTACTTGCCACTGACACGTTCCAACATCTTGATGGACCACCAACTTCACTCAAAGAAAATAATAAAATAATAAATCTTGTTAGACGACGAAATGATTCTACCCGCAACTACTACCGGCTACAAACTCTGGAAATTGTACATGCTAGAAAAGATTGGGCCAAAAGTTTACCGAGGTTTGATTTTAATGTAATGGAAAATTTGGGGCTCTCTTATTTTCAAAATGATTTTACCCCCGACAATGCATTAGATTGGAATATAATAACCAGAATCCTAAACGGTTTACCCAACCTATACTCTTTAAAGATACAAGGAAGTAATATTCCTGCAGAAATAATTAATGTGGGAACCTGTCCAAGCTATCCGGAAAGATTAAAATCCCTGAGTGTAGGCGGGTCATACTCTCTGTTTAGTCTATGGGGCATTCAAATGCCTCGGTGCTTAATCACCCTGAGGCTGGATAATCTTGAGTTTGACGAGGATCCTATGCCCATTTTAGGAAAACTGGAAAAATTACAGAATCTTCAGCTGAGGTGGTTGTGGTACACTCCGCAAGACAAAAAGATGAATTGCTCAAACGGTGAATGGTCAGTAGTGGGATTCCCTGAACTAAAACGGTTGCAGCTTTCTCATATCTCTGGCTTCGAAGAATTGTCAGTGCAAGAAGGAGCACTGCCCAGGATCACACATGTTGTTATCGAGAGTTGCAAAGATCTCAAAAATCTTTCAGACTCTTTAGTTCGACGCACGAAACCTTTACAGGAGTTGCACCTGAAAACTATGCCAACTGGATTTACAAATTTGTTCTTGGGTTTTCCATTTGTCAAAATCACCAAAAATCAGATTTGATGCAGTGGTGTCCCTTTCACCCTTCCTATTCCACAGGTAAGCTTAATCACTTAGTTTTATTCTTAATTTCTTACTTTAAATTTGTCCCTAATCTTTATTTTTTCCAGTAGTGTTCATGTAATACAAAATTTGTGCTCTGCTTGACACTTTTGTTCATCTAATGATCAGTTGCTTATCAGGGTAATAACATCAAGGGGTTACTGGTACCAAATTAGTAGCATATTTTATGCCCAAGCTAGAATTGACTAATTTCTTTATAAGAGAAAAATCAAATGTATGCTCCTGGTATTAAGAAAAAATTAATAAGAAAAAAAACAGAGGATCCTACCTGAAATTTTTTCTAGAAAAAATAAGCCAAACTCATCCTCTGTTTCTCCTTAATTCTGAAACTATGTACATTAGAGAGTTCTTTGTCTAGGTGTTTACGAGGCATAAATGATGATATTGCAATTTTGTAATCACCAGGTCGACTTTTGAGATGTTTTCTGATGGTTAAAGTGCATTGCTGCTATAATGCTTCCGAAGTTTGCTTTGATGTTTTGACGTTTTGTTATAATACATTATTTCTCTTCTATTTATCAAGGTTGTAAAACTTATTTAGTTCCCTTCTTGTCCGTAGCTGGTTGTCTGTGTTTATGTTCTGAAGTTGCAAATTACAATAAAGATCTCCATGAGAACAAAAGCACAATTTTACGTTACCAGTTTACCACAAATCCAAATGTGAACGATGCAGCACAAGAAAGCAGGTGAAAATTAGGATTAATTTATTCTCGAAAAGTATATATATATATATATATATATATTTTTTTTTGTACCTTTTATGAGGTCAAATAGGATACTGGATTTTCATGTTGTCAATCGTGAAATGGAAATGCATTGCAGTTGACGTATTACTGTAAAAGCAGAAAAAACATAGCTTTTCAGACTGCGGGGGCCCAAGAGATACCACTTTGAACTGCTTTCAGATGCCTGTCATAGTAACTGGCCGCAGACAATTTCCGTGAGGCAGAGTGTCGCATCGGCTCTGTTATTCTGTTCCTCACATTGCATTCTGTCTAAATAAGCCACCACCCTGAAGATAACAAAGGCCCTTGCAAACGTTTTTGGTTCACCATATGCGCACCCACATGTAAAAGCAACATATTTTTGTTATAGTCTCTATCTATATTAAATTAGAAACCGAATACTTTTCCAGTTTTTCACCATATCCTTACGGTAAATCTATATGCCGAAACTTTGTCTTAAAAAACAATAAATAAATAAGCCCCTAGGCATAATCGGAAATTTATTAGTGTCCTCGGCACAAATCGCCATCGCTTGCCATCGCGCGTCGCTCCCTCAGCGATGGTCTCTCACCCAGCGCAATTTTATTTAATACCTAAATATTCAATTAGATAAGTACAAATATTCCGTTATTTTGAGTATAAATGTTCAGTTAGTTGCAATAAAAAATATAAATGTTATAAGAAAAAATGTTCATTGTATTAAGTATAAATGTTTAGTTTAGAAAGTACAAATGTTCAGTTGGGTAAGTACAAATGTTCAGTTAGTTGCAATAAAAAAATACTAATGCTATAAGCAAAAATATTTATTGGATAAGTATAAATGTTCAGTTTAGTAAGAACAAATGTTCATTGTAGTAATACAAATATTCAGGTTATTAGATATAAATGTTCAGTACGATTTTTTGATTTTTTTCATAAGTGAGCGAAGGGTCACGAACCGGACAAAAAACACATGAAAAAATTAGAAGGGGTCATGAACCGATCCGGTTTAAATTAATTTTTTTCGGACTCTACCTCTGCACCCGGGCGCACCTCTCTCCCACGCGCGACTCTGCCCATTAGTTGACGCATTTAACTGAACACTTTTGAGTATTAAACTGAACACTTCTTATTATTAAATTGAACATTTATAACATACACTACTAGTCAAGACACAAACTCACGCGCGCGCGTTGTATGTTGAGCGATGGCAAGCGATGGTTTTTTTGCCGATGACACTTATAATAACGGGGCATAATCTATATACCGAATTGATGATATTTTGGTCCCTTTGAATACAAAACATCATAAATTGTATGATTGTATCTAAAGAAACAACAATATAATTTTATAGGCCACTATTCTCCAGCAAATTTGGAAACTCTAATTAATAAGAGAGGCTTTTCGCATGGCCCTTGGTTTAATCGATACTGGGCTTAGAATGTGTCACCGTCTAGAGTAGAGGTTTCCTACTTAGGTGTTTTGCACAGTAAATAAGATGAATAATAAGCTAGATTTCCATTAATCAGAACAGTGATTACATGCTATAAATGGAAAGAGTGACGACCCCCTCCCAAATGGACGGGTCCTTCAATTTTACTAGCCTATACATACAAGACAAACCCCTGCCCTTGTCAGGTCCGTAGTACTGAGCCTGTTCGTACCCTCGGAGTCCCTCGAGTCCTCGAGGACTCGGGGCGCTCTGTCGGGCCTTCGGCGGTTTCATTGGGTCCTTGCACCGGGGATACAGGATTCCCTGCCTTGTAAATATTGGGCCAGTGTTTTTTGGGCCAGGCCTTTTGGGGGCCCGTACCCTATCAGGAGTTCTCGAGCTTCAGTTGGGAGAAGCCTGGCTGAAGTTATATGTCTACTTCGTTCACGTGGTTATCTCGGGCTACTTTTGGATGCCGACGGTCTTTGTGTTTGCTAGTGGCTGGTTCTTCCCATCTCTTGTAAATAGGCTGAAGCTAGCAGACGTCAATGGAGAGAACGGTATAGGTGGCGAGATCTGCTATCCATGCGGAGGTGTTCGAGGTGCCCAAGTAATGGAAACCTCCTTCTCTCACAGTCAACCTCGAGGCCCCTTTTGCCCTCACAGAGGGGATCCGCGGGTCCTTGGTTGTGGTCGTCCCCCCTCGTGGCCGAGGATAGCTGGATCTCTCAGGAAGTCACGTCGTCGCATGTGTCTCCACTGGAGGTGGAATGTCAACTCGAGGCGCCAGCGGGATTTCATGGAGTCAACAAGCCTAGGTTTTCCGGGATGGAGCCTCAGGTAAAGGAGGCTTCCACCTTGTCGAGTGTGAGGCCGGGGGGGGGACCTCTAGCTGGATGAAGGTTTTTCCCTCAGCCCCCCTTTTCTCTCGAGCTTGTCGACAGGAGGTAGGCCCCCGTTGCTCCCTTGAGGAAATAGGTGATGGAAACACCCCTACTGTCTTTTTTCCTCCTCTTGGAGGAGCAACATTGGACCCAACTTGGCTTCCTGGGTTCATGTCATGCGCTCGGATACCCCACTAGAGTGCCTTGTGCATAGGTTACCGTAGGGCATCCTCGTGCCCCCTGACCGACTCTATTATGGCTCAGGGCCCAAGAAGCTTGCTAGGAGGAAGCGGAGCCGCGTCGGTTGCGGAACTGCCTCCTCTCCCCCCCTTCGGTTGCGGAATTGCCTCCTCCTCTTCTTTAATCCTTCAATGTTTCTTTCTTTCTCTTCTTCTTCACCATGGCTAAAGGAGCTTTTGCTTTCTGGAAGTTTGCTTCTCTTTTGTGGTTTTTCTGTTGCTTATGGGGAAGATGAAGCTTGGTTTGTTCCTTTTCCACTGATGAGGTGAGGGGTTTATAAGGGGATGGTTCCCTATGAATAGATGCCTTGAATGGACACGTCTCCTCGTTTCTTGTGCCGCCTTAAATGAGGTGCCTCTTCGTTTTCTGTTGCTCGCGGGAAAACCCTCGGGTAGATTTGTTGGGGATGTCCGTGTACCAAGTCCTCGAGGGCTCAGGACTGGTGAAGTATGTTGGCACTGTCCTTATCCCGGGAATCACCGCCATGCCTAGAGAATTATGTTAGGTGCATTTGAGCGTTATACTGAGGTGTTTCCTGGCTGAGGTAGTTAGTCTTCGAGTTCTCGAGGGTTGCTTCTTCTTTTTGACGCGACGGCAGCAAGACAGAGTTGGAGTCACACCCCATCACTTTTGATAGCTTCTGGAGATCATAGTTGAAGTATAGAAAAAGTATTTGGTTTATTCTTCCTATGCTTTTATTATTTATTTTCATGGACTTGTATCTTTATATTTTTGCACTATTTATTGTTGTGTGCCAAACTATGTTAGGCTAAGTTTTATGTAGTATTAGGAGTAGGAAATTAATGGATGTTTGGATACTATGACTTGATATATTTTGTATGATATGATTTGATATTTGTTTGTTTAGTATTATCCTTGTTGCTTATATTTGAATTGCTTGACTTGATTTAATTACACTTCTAGGTAAAGGCCACATCTAGTTAAGTCCAGGGTTGAATTAGTTGAGTTAATTCTTATAAGTATTTGGAATAAATTGTAGATCTGACAGGGGAGATTAGTTAACACCAAAAGTGTAACTTTTAGATAAGTCCAAAAGACCTCTAAATATTCCTAAGAACATAAACAAACAAGTTTAGGTTAATTAAATTCTATACCAAAAGTTGTGAACTAATTGATCTCATTAGGTTAGGTTGTGATTAAACCAGACCATATACCAACAAGCGAACGCTGAGGTCTAGAAGTCTAGGGTTAGCCAACAAACCCTAAATCAAGTTATAGAGTGTCAAAATAGTCAAGTTAGAGCACTCATACGCTTTGCTCGGACCGAGTGGGACCCTGCTCAAACCAGACAGAAGGTATGAGTTTGGAAATTTAGATCGATTCACGATAGTGATAAGCTCTAAGTTTCTGGATCCAAACTGAAGTGAAATCTAAGCCCTAAGATGATTTTTATATTGATTTAAAACCCCAAAACTCTTTACTTGTTTACTATTTTACTTTAGATTATTTAATAACAAAAGGATAAAAAAATATCTACTTTTATTCTATTTAGACAATTTCTCTTATTTACTGATATTTCTTAATCCAAAATCACTAAAAATCGTCTGTCAAGATTTTGAGAACAAATAAGTCTGATATTCATAGATCCGTCCGTTGGATTGGACCCTAGAACTTTACCAATAACAATTAGTGAGGTTAAGTCTTAGGTACAAATTTATTTGATATCTAGGTTTTAAGCCTTCATCAGGAGTCGTCGGGTCGTCGGTGGCCCCGACCGAAGACATTTTCCTTCAACAAGGCGGCATTGCGTCGGGCTCTCGGGGTGTCAAGATATGCGAGAAGGGCGAGGGGTTTGTCGTGGTTCCCTTTGAATAAAAGGAAAAGGAAGAAAGTGGCTGTGGCCAAAGGGAAAGAGGGGGAGGACGAGGAGGAGGAGCTGCCGCTTGAGGTCAGCTCGACGATTACTTTCTGCAAAGTTCTCACCTCAGCTGTCGATTTCTAATATGGGGAGGGTTTTAAGTTGGCAGTGACTCATAAATTAGTCGAGGCGGGCCTTAATGATTCTCCTTGTGACACTGCTAAGGGCCTCGCGATCTTCTGGAAATCTCCGAACTGTGGGATGCATATCCCTTTCACTGATTTCCAGAGGGGAGTGCTTGAGCAGGCTGATATCCCTCCGGGCCAACTGGCGGCCTCTGGATGGTGTTGCTTGACCAGCTTTGAGACCTTTCTTCAGCATCCGCCGTCTGTAATCTCTACTACTCCCGAGACTGCTACGACGGGGTTGTTCGGGCACTACTTCTCCTTTCCGTCCGGGGATTTCTGTACTCTCTGGGTTCAGGTCCCTTTTTTTTATGATAGGATCGAGAAGGTGGACGCAAAGAAGTAGAAGTTTGCTTTTCTTTCTTTGCCTACTGCGACCGAGTCGAAGGTTCGCAGTGAGTGGTTGGAGAAAATGGATACTTGGTGGGTTATTCGTTTTCCTGAGATGAATTCGGCGGAGGTGGCTCTGTCCAAGAAGATCGACGAGTATGTCAAGGCGAATGGAAAGATCATTATGCCCTTCCAAGGGGGCACTGGGTTTGAGGCAACTCTGCCCATCGAGACTCATGCTCCAAAACCCCCTAAAATGAAGAAACCCAAAAAGGAGAGGGACTCGCGATCGAAATTGTCTCGACGCAAGAAGGCTCGGGTTATTTCGGGCACGGATGTGAAGTTGGAGAGGCCGGTTATCGCTGCTGTTTTTAAGCTAAAGCCTAAGAACATAACTGTGGAGGATTATTTGGCTTTATTTCAATAGACTTTAAAAAGCGCATCGAGCCCGACCCCGAAAGACGGTTCATGGCAAGGAGGTCCTGCGGGGGTCTCGTCGGTCGGGGGGTCGGCGGAGCCTTTGGTGGGGAAGGCAGGGCCATCACCCAGTGGTCCCTTGAAAGCTGCGAAACCAAAGAAGCGGGAAGAGAGTTGAACATCCTTAACAGGCTACGGAGAAGGTATCTGGCCCGAATGAAGACACGGACCTCCAAGTTGTGGGGGTTGGAGCGGCTCCACCTGTTCCTCCCCCTCGGGCCGTCGTTACGGGGCAGCTCGTAGACTCGGCTGAGCCTACTCTGAACCCCATCGAGCTGGGTAATGAGTCGGGGGTTTCTACTCCTGAGTACCAGGAACTTTCTCCCGATCGCCGGGGGCGCGCTGATGATCTTATGGCGGAGATATCTGCTACTCTTTCCCGTGGGAAGATCGGGGAAGAGGTGCTTTGTTCTTCTCCCGAGGTTGCGGGTCCCAAGGGATGCTCTGGTCCCGATGGAGAAACGGTTCCCACAGTCGGACCCCGTATATTCTTCGGAGGATGACTTTGAGTTCCGAAAGCCTCAAATGAGTCGTTAGTCCGAGCGGGACGATCTTGTGGGGCCTTCTACGGGCCCCCTATCTGGAGCGAAGAACGATGCCGATTGTTCCCTTCCTCTTGTTCGGAGTGATGTTGACGAGGACCCACGAAAGCCTGCGGGGACGGCTCAAGGCCCCGCTCGGGTAGGGCCACAACGGACCCCTTCCGAAGAGCAGCGGATCGAGGATGCTGACCATCCTCACGTGGAGGACTTCCAGATTACCCGCGAACATTAAGGTCGGGTTCTGCAGTGTATGTTGAAGTTGGTCAAAGAACTTCAGGAGTGACGCAGCGTCGCATTCCACCCTATCGAGGGCACCAACACTTTCGTTGGTCGCATCCCCTCCTTCAGAGCTATCTCAGAGGGGTGCACGGATCATGACGTTCTCCAGCAGTACGCGGTCGGTTTGGCGAATGCCTTGATTCCCCGGACTTTTTCTGAGAACTTAGAGGGGCGGCAGATCGAGAGCGTATTTTTCACGGCTCTTGAGGCCAATCAGTGGACTATGAGAGCATTGGGTCGGCTGTTTGACCAGGTACGCGACGACCGGCTCAGCTTCGAGGAGCATCAGACTATTCGAATAGCTCAGATTAGTCGATTGCTCTCGGTTGTGGACGAGTCTGCAAGGAGGGTCCTGCGAACCCAGGATTCTCCGAGTGGCCCTTCTTGGATCCTAATATTCCTTCCTCCTCCGGCCCAACCCCGACTTCCGAGCTTCCTTTGCACCAGCTAGATGGGGAGGGCGCAAAGCAGCTGGAGGAATACCAGAAGTAGTTGGCTATGGAAAGGTCTCGGCTGGAGGAGGTGGCCCGGGAAGCGAATTCTCGGGCGGAAAACGCAGATGACCTCCGGGCCATTTATAAGAGGACCATAGAGAGTACATTTAATATGTACTCGGAGCCTCTGAAGAGGGTCGCTTATCTCGAGGAGGAACTTCGCGCCTCGAAGGAGGTCGCTCAGAGCAAAGGGAAAGAGGCCCTTATGAATCAAGCCAACCTTCAGCAAGAAAAGGAATCTTTTCGCCTTCAATTGGAGGAGTCGCGACAGGCCTGGGAAAATGAGACCCGGGAGGTAAAAGATATTGCCGCAGGTCTGAAGGCCGAGAAGTCGAAACTCGAGTCTCGCCTTGGGGGGATGCAGCGGGACCTGGATGCAGCTCGGACGGAGAGCCTCACTGATAAAACAACCAGAGAAGTCTCGGAGAAGCGAGTGGCCGAACTTCTGGAGGAAAATGCCTCCCTTCGGGCTAACAATATGTCCGAAGAGCGTCGTCGCAAGATCGGGGCGGAAGCAGTTAGCGCCTTCATGAGCTCGAAGGCGTTCGGAGTGGCCGGGCTTCATCGTTTGGTTGTCATTGTTTTTAATTTGCTAAAAGGGTTCGGCCGATACCTTGCCCAACACTATCCCTTTTCACCGGAAGAGGTTGGTTTATCGGGCAAATCTACTTGGGATAAACTGATAAGTTATTCTTGGGACCGGGAAAATGACTTGCTGCTCGACCCGCAAGGTGCAATTTTTGATCAGGATCGGCTTCGCTCTACATTGTCGGATCCCAAGACTCCTCGATTTCCATGGCCCGAGGAACAATGGCCCGAGGAGGTGATCAAGCCCGAACCACCCGAGTAGATGTAGCTTTGTTTCTTTTGTTTTATCATTTTGTATGTAATGATGCTTGTATCTCGTGGTTATTAATGTTATTGCATCCTTTACAACACTTATTTCATTATTCCTTGTTGTGGGATTAATCGTGGCGAGAGTCAGTTGAGTATCCTCGCAAAGCGGGGTTCCCTCGAGTAAGTGTTTTCCAGACGTCCCGCAACGCAGAGTTGATACTTTTGATATCGTCTCCGTGTTTCATCCCTTTTCCCCAGGCGCCTCTTGGGAATCTACCCCAAAGACGTCTTTTCGCTGCGATTAATAAATGCTGATTTGTAAAAGGCGCCCTTTTGCCTCCCCGTGCTGCCTATAAAAGGCGTTCTTCTTCGTCATCCAGAGACAGCATTACCCCACTCCATTTCTGCGTCGCCGCCTGAGTTCCGGTGATCATAGCCAACGCCATACCGATTATTTGACAACCCTATCACCATGGAGAGGGAAGACGACTTTTTTTCGAAGGGGGTCGCCTTGTGCCATGAATCTCCTTTGGACGTTACTGATGTTGAAGCGACGCTTTTGCTTCTTCCCGTGGCTTTCGAGTGGAAGGTGCAGAGGTTACATGAATGCTTGTTCCGGGTCGAGGGCCCTTTTGACTGGTCGCAGACTGTATTGGCGAGCCGATACGTTGACTTGGGTCCTTACCAGTTCATTGCTTCTACTTTGGAGGCTATCCGCCCGTTCCTCGAGGGCCTTGGTTTCGGGGTCTTCCAACGGGCTCCTGTAACCGAGTATTGGGTCAGAGCCATTGGTGGCCCAGTTGGTTGGCATCGCGGGAGGTCGGGCTTTGACCTCTTCCCCTTTGGTTACATGGTGAGGATGGATTCATCCTGCCGAGAGGGGGTTGAGCTTCGATGGACTCGAGCACAAGTCGTGGTCTATCATCGCGACGTGATCCCTGCGTTTGCCTCGTTTTGGCGCCCCAGTGCTCGCTTGGGTACGTAGTTTGACAATACCGAAGACCATATCGAGGTGCGATATGTAGTGGAGGGCGATGAGGATGTCGACGAGTTTGTCGCTCGCATCCTGGCTATTCCCCTGGCTGAGTATAGCAAGGATTTCGTTGAAGCTAAGAGGTTCCATCTTGAGCGGATGATGCTCTGGGATAAGACTACTAGCTCGAGTGGTTCGGATGGCGAACCCTGGATTAACTTTTAGTTTCGAGGGGCTCCTCGGCCTGCTCCCCTTTTGTTCCCTCTTTTTTCTTTTTTTTTTTCTTTTTTCTTTTTTTTTTTATGCTATGTATGAAGTAAGTGATGTTTCTTAATATTGTTTGTGCATTCTTGTTTCCCTTTGAACGCAACACGTTTTTTGATCTGAGGTGGGTAGCGCCTTCTGTTGTGCGTTCTACATTATCTCGAGACATCCCTTGAAATCTTGTTTTATGTTCTCATAGTGCCTTGCGAATCTTTGAGGCAACCCCCTTAAGTTTCGTCTTACAGTTACGCTGAATTGATCTCCTGCGTTACGCCGGGGCATCCCCCGTTGTCTCGGCTTATGGAGATGTAGCGGCTCGCGAATCTTCGAGGTGTCCCTCTAAGATTTCGTCTTATAGTCACGCCTATTTGTCCCCCTGCGTTATGTCGGGGCATCCCCTGTTGTCTCGGCTTACGGAGGTACAGCGGCTCGCAAATCTTCGAGCGTCCCTCTAAGACTTTGTCTTACAGTCACGCTAAAGTTGTTTTTGCGTTGCTTCTTGAGGTGTCCCTCACAACAAGCGCATAAATACATCACAGTTTTTTTTGAAAGGGTTTCATTAATCAGCTCGAGGTGTGGCTCGCCCCACTACTCATTGGTATGGGTTGTGGCCTATCATTGAGGATGTACGAGTTTTCTCAGGACTTGATTAAACGGAAATTGATTAGTGCCATCGGCACAAATTGCCATCGCGCCTCAGCGATGGTCTCTCATCCAGCTCAATTTTATTTCATATCTAAATGTTCAGTTAGATAAGTACAAATGTTCCGTTATTTTGAGTATAAATGTTCAGTTAGTTGCAATAAAAAATATAAGTGTTATAAGCAAAAATGTTCATTTTATTAAGTATAAATGTTTAGTTTAGAAAGTACAAATGTTCAGTTAGTTGCAATAAAAAAATACTATAAGCAAAAATGTTTCTTGGATAAGTATAAATGTTCAGTGTAGCAATACAAATATTCAGGTTATTAGATATAAATGTTCAGTACCACTTTTCGGTTTTTTTAATAGGTGAGCGAAGGGGTCACGAACCGGACACAAAACACATGAAAATATTAGAAGGGGTCGTGAACCGGTCCGGTTCAAATTAAATTTTTTCCGACTATACCCCTGGGGCGCCTCTCTCAAAACTGACGCGCAATTTTATATTAAACCATAAATTGATGCATTTAACTGAACACTTGTGATCATTAAATGAACACATTTTGTTATTAAATTGAACATTTGTAACAGATAGATATTTTTGTTCAGTGATGGCTCGCGATGGTAAATCTGCCGATGGCAGTTATCATTTCTGTGATTAAACTACGATACACCAGTCCACAAGGAAAACAGAAAGTAAATGGCTTTCGGGGGTTCTGCTAACTACGATAAAGGACTCTTTGGGTTCCCGATCTCATGGGTAGAACTTCTTGAGATGGATGGCATTCCACGAGTTGGGCTCGTCTTTGCTGGCTAAGTCCCCAAGGCGGTAAGCTCTTCCTCCTATTAAGCTGATCAGATCGAAAGGTCCCTCCTAATGGAGGTCGAGCTTTCCCACCGGCTTGCCTGTTGCCTCGACACTCCTTAAAACGAGATCTCCTGGTTGGAAGTGTCTTGGAGCTACTTTCTTGTCGAAATCCCTTCTCATCTTCCTATGGTATTCTTCATTCCTGGCCTTCGCGGATGCTCTTAGCTCCTGAATCACTTCGAACTCCTCTACCTTCTTTTGGTTGTTTCTATCCCACGAATAGGTGATGAATCTCAGGGAAGGGTGGACGATTCTTTTGGGGTAACCGCCTCCATTCCATACACCATCGAGAAAGGGGACCTTCCTGTGGTTGTTCTAGGGGTAGATCTATAGGACCGCAAGATTTCATCAATATCCTTCTTGCTTCCTTCGACCATTTTCCTTAATCCCTCCAGAATGGTTCGGTTGGAAACCTCGGCCAGGCCATTGGATTGTGGGTGAGATACGGATGACCTGTTAGTGGTAATGTCGAGGCCCTCGTAATAGGCTTGAAAGCGTGTGCTGGTGAACTGGGTCTCGTTGTCTGAGATGATAGTGTGCGGGATCCCGAAGCGACAGACTTTATCAAACCCATTGGCTTTGCCTCAATCTATTTGGTAAAGTACTCGACTGCCACTATCAGAAATTTCACTTGTCTTCATCCTGTGGGGAAAGGCCCTAGCAAGTCAATTCCCCATATGTCAAACGGCCATGGGCTGGAGATGGTCTACAAAGTGGCTGGTGGAGCGTTCTGCGCCCGCGAATGGAATTGACATTTTTCACACTTTCTTACAAACGCCTCGACGTCCCTTCTCATAGTTGCCCAGTAATACTATTTTTGTATCCTCAACGCCACCGTTCTTGCGCCTTGGTGGCTGCCGCAGATACCCTAATGTACTTCTCTTATCATCTCCCCCGCTTTTGCTTTCCCCAAGGCAAACTTGCCATGGGGAGTTGTATGCTTTCTTGATCAGCTGTCCTTATATGATGGCGTATTCCGGAGACCAACGCTTGATTCTCCACGCTTACTGTGGGAGGTTTGGAAGTTTTCCTTCTAGTATGAAAGCTATAATTGGGGAGTACCACTCCTCCTGCTCAGCTAGCGAGTGTATCTCCGGGGCGTCGATGCTTCTATCTGGTATCTCGAGGGTGCTGATGGGATGTTCCCCGTTAAGGTCGCCCCCTTTCGCTAACTTTGACAGCGCATCAGCTATTTCGTTTTGACCTCTCGAGATGTGGTTGACTGCTCCCTTGTGGAAAATTTTTAACCGTTCTCGGACCTTCTCTACATAAGGAACCAGCTTTGGTTCTCTTACTTCGTATTCCCCGCTGAGTTGCTGGACCACTAGTTGGGAATCTGTGTAGAAATGCATATTCTCTGCTCCAACCCCTTCGGCTAGGTTCATACTAGTTAGCAAAGCTTCATACTCGGCGGCGTTGTTGGATACTTCGAATCCGAGATGGACCGAGTAATATAGCTTTTCCCCCGTGGGGCTGATCATAACAATACCAACTCCAGCTCCTCGGGATGATGTGGCCCCGTTGACGTACACCTCCCATGTCTCCTGTTCCTCAGATTATGGGATCCTGCCAGTACATTCCACGACAAAGTCTGCTAAGACTTGGCTTTTCACGACATGCTTCGGGACGAAGGATATTTCGAACTCCGAGAGTTCTACTGCCCACTTCAACAGTCTTTCTGACACGTCGAGGTGGCCTAGGGTTTTCCTGAGGGGCAAGTTGGTTACTACTTTGATGGGGTGTGCCTAGAAGTAAGGTTTGAGCTTTCTGGCCGCGGTCATTACCGTGAAAGCTACCTTCTCAAGGGGGAGGGTATCTGGTTTCCGCATCTCGGAGTATTCGGGACACGAAATACATGAGTTTCTGCACTCTGTCTTCTTCTCTGACGAGGACGGCGCTGACCGCTACTTCTGTTGTGGCGATGTACAAGTAAAGGTCTTCTCCTTTGATCGGTCTGCTGATCGTGGGAGGGCTGGCGAGGTAATTCTTCAAACTCTCGAAAGCTTGTTGGTAGTCATCCGTCCATCTGAATTTTTCCTTGGCCTTGTTGACTTGAAAGAAAGGCTTGCACACTTCTGCCGACTTTGATAGGAAATGGCTGAGCGCCGTGACTCGGCCCGTGAGTTTCTGTACTTCCTTGATAGTTCTAGGGGCCTGCATGTTTATAATTGCTCGATATTTTTCCGGGTGCGCTTCAATTCCCCTTTGAGATACTACGAAAACCAGGAACTTCCCGCTTGAAAGGGAGAAAAAACATTTATTCGGATTGAGTTTCATTCCAACTTTCCTCATCTTGGCGAACATGTCCTCGAGGTATTGCACATGCTGCTATCCCAGGTGACTTTTCACAACCATGTCATCGATGTATGCTTCCATGCTCTTTCCAAGCTCTTCCTTGAACAAATTGTCCACCATCCTCTGGTACTCTGCTCCTGCATTTTTTAAGCCAAAAGGCATCAAGAAGGACCATCAAGTTCATACTAACATAAAAAACTTAGGTAAGAATAAAACTGATAGAAGTTGTATGATCGGGGCACATAAGAAACTTATCCTCTCTTCTTCACACGACACTATGATTGATTATATATCTTACCAGTTGGGCTGCTTCGAGAAGGACCATCATTCTTCGACCTCCAACAACTCGTACCCTTGGGGAAGTTCTCGAGTTCAAGACAGTCCACAAGTTCGGGACAATTCACATATTCCACGTGATAGGGTCCAAAATGACCCATCCAGTCCAACAAACTTAATTTCAGCTTTCACTGGAATTGCTTCCACTAAAAGCTGGAGGGCTGGTGATAGGGTCCAAAATGACCCATCCAGTCCAACAAACTTAATTTCAGCTTTCACTGGAATTGCTTCCACTAAAAGCTGGAGGGCTGGTGATAGGGTCTGAAATGACTCTTCCAGTCCAATCCGGCCCATTCTGGCCCATAACAAAGTTGCCCTAACAACCTTGTATAAAAGGGCACTGTCTCTCTACTCAAAAGGGGGGGGGGGATTCTGCCCAACTAGGGTTAAAGAGCTTTTCCATTCTTCCGCAAGGGGCGGCTGGTTGGCGGAAGAATGGTGGCCTCCCTCCTCTCTTTGATCTCATCTTGTTCGCTAGACTACGCTACCAGGATTGGTAGTAACAACCACCGTGGGGCGTTCCCAGATCTCTAAAGATCTCTCCGCTCACCATCTCCGTCATCTTACTTGGGTTTCAGTCGACCTTTCCACCATCTCTCCCCATCTCCTATCTCAAACGATCTCACCAAATGATGTCCTCCAGCAGTTCCCTTCTCCCTCTGAAAAAGTTCTAAAATCTCTCTTGTGTTCCTTTCTGGCTTTCCCCATCGCAAGAAAAATAAAAAAAATGGAGAGCAAGCAGACAAGTTACTGTCTCTCACTCACGATCTCATTAAGTCCAAACATATAGTCTCATCGCGGCCGTGTGGCTCCGCCATACATCCGTCGCCGTCGCCGACGCCGCGCCTCACCTCGCCGTTCAGATCTCCGACCTTCACCACCAGTTAGCAGCTTCGAGCACCGATCAGATGCTCTATTCTCTCTCACCTCACCTCGCTCTAACCCCCGCCGCTTCTTGCGATGCAGCGTGGATGATACTCAGATCCTCTCGCACGTTGCCTTGGGACCTAGCGCTTGCTTCGCGCCTTGCCACTAGTTAACCCGCAAGCAGTGCGAGTTGGGTCCCCAGAGGAGAGTTGAAAATTGAAGGCTGTGAATAGCGAATCGGCGAAGAAAGGTTACAAAAGCAAGACCGAGCAACGCGGCTGGAAGGTTTGCAAACTCGTCACACTTCGTCATCGAGTTCTTCTCTATTGGAGCCACATCGGTTTGCAATTTCTCCCCTCTTTCCTTTTACAATTGAATTTGCATTCAACTCGATTGTTTTGGCATCATGTCGGATTAATCAAATAATACCTGACCAAGCCTGACTATGCAATCGAAGCAACTTCAGCCTCAGGTTTGATAGTTGATCATTCAAGTGGGTCGGTCCCTTTTGACCCTTGTTGAAAGTGCAGTTTTCCTAACTGACTGAGGCCACTACTGCACTAATCCTTGGGTACTTGTGCTGCAAAAGGGGCCACTTATCTATATGCTGGTGCACATGACAATCTCGTGCTCTGTATGAGTGTCAAGCTTGTGTTTGAAACTCGTATTATATCCAGTAGCACTCCTACGGTCATCACAACACCTAATACTGACACACAATCTTACCCCTCAAAGGCCTCTTTGAGACACTCAAGCTCCTTGTTAATTTCATCTGTTACCGCTTTTATGCATGGGGCGGCAACGAGTGACTGTTTGTCTGAATTTAAAAAGAAACAAAATATATTTTCTTAAAAAAATAAGAAGAACTATAAGCCTCAAAAGTTTGATTATGCAAACGTTTCTTTTGGCATCATTAATCAAGTAGTTCAAATACCTATGATGCTGGCTGGTTTAACAAATAAATCAGAAATCAGACCTCTCTGGTCCGTCGGTTTTAAAAGCTGTAGGCTCTAACTGCTGTCCTCCACAGCCTCTTTGCTTCTCTAGCTGCCAGTTCAACCAGTCCAACTGGATAAATTTCTGAACGGTTGGCTTAGCCAGTTCAGTGCTTGTTTGTTATCCCTATTTCTCACACTACAGCAACTTAGCATATAATGGGCCTAAACAGTAATATAGAGCATCCCTTATCCTCAAGTTCACTCGGCATTTGCACGGTGTAGTGCCCAATTAAGTCAATTTAGTTGTGCAGCACTAGAATAAATGTTTCCAACTAGAGGGGAAGTACACTTTTGTGTGTACATTTACAAAAGTAAAACTCGACGTTAGTAGCGCATGAAATTTTGATGCTTTATAAAGTATCAATTCTGAAATTTCCCTACGGCAGTAGGCATGATGACACCTTGGCTTTTGTTGTCATCATTTCTTAAAGATTATGCATGACAGTAATATATGATGATTCCTTGAATTACTTAAATCTTTATTGTTGTTGAAGATTTAGCACAGCAGGCTACAAGTAATTTATTGGGCAAAGTCATCTCACATTTTGAGGGCGTTAACATTTATCGTTCAAGTAAGTTGCCATATAGCGACGTCCTCTCATTTATCGGGTTCTCCGTGATTTATTGCAACCTGCAAATTCATGCAAGGTCCACTATGATCTATTTTATGATTGCAACTTGTCAATTCCAGCGAATTACAACTTGCAATTTTTCGACATGTGATTATAATTGTTACATGATAGACTGACCAGTTTGCATTGAGTCATATTTATGAAGCAAAGTGCAGTTTTTCGTGATGACTAGAGGACATCTGCAATAAGTGTCGGCCACCTCCACATGAGTGATTGGAGGAGTATGGCAATTGATGGGCGATGCAGCGACATCGAGTCAGCGTTTGTATCAACAAGCATATATCAATGGCACTACATATTACCAAGCCAACGGGAAATTCACCTCCAATAAGGAAAGGTTCATTCTTCCTTTCTCCTTTTTATTCAATATATGCAATTGAATTTTTTCTGCATCGTTTTGTGATGTGAATCCGAGTACCTACACCAAGGGAAGGGTCGGATTCAGAATCCGAGTACCTACACCAAGGGAAGAGTCGGATTCAGAATTTTAGTACCTACACCAAGGGAAGTCATGAATCCGAGTACCTACACCAAGGGAAGGGTCGGATTCAGAATCCGAGTACCTACACCAAGGGAAGAGTCGGATTCAGAATTTTAGTACCTACACCAAGGGAAGTCATGAATCCGAGTACCTACACCAAGGGAAGGGTCGGATTCAGAATCCGAGTACCTACACCAAGGGAAGAGTCGGATTCAGAATTTTAGTACCTACACCAAGGGAAGTCATGAATCCGAGTACCTACACCAAGGGAAGGGTCGGATTCAGAATCCGAGTACCTACACCAAGGGAAGAGTCGGATTCAGATTTTAGTACCTACACCAAGGGAAGAGTCGGATTCAGAATTTAGTACCTTCAATAAGGGAAACCATGAATCCTAGTACCTATTTTTAGGGAACGGTCGGTTTCGTCTTCAACAAAACCTAGTACCTATTCTTAGGGAACGGTCGGTTTCGTCTTCAGCAAAACCTAGTACCTATTCCAAGGGAACGGTCGGTTTCGTCTTCAACAAAACCTAGTACCTATTCGTAGGGAACGGTCGGTTTCGTCTTCAGCAAAACCTAGTACCTATTCTTAGGGAACGGTCGGTTTCGTCATCAGCAAAACCTAGTACCTATTCCAAGGGAACGGTCGGTTTCGTCTTCAACAAAACCTAGTACCTATTCGTAGGGAACGGTCGGTTTCGTCTTCAACAAAACCTAGTACCTATTCTTAGGGAACGGTCGGTTTCGTCTTCAGGAAAACCTAGTACCTATTCCAAGGGAACGGTCGGTTTCGTCTTCAACAAAACCTAGTACCTATTCTTAGGGAACGGTCGGTTTCGTCTTCAGCAAAACCTAGTACCTATTCCAAGGGAACGGTCGGTTTCGTCTTCAACAAAACCTAGTACCTATTCGTAGGGAACGGTCGGTTTCGTCTTCAACAAAACCTAGTGCCTATTCTTAGGGAACGGTCGGTTTCGTCTTCAACAAAACCTAGTACCTATTCCAAGGGAACGGTCGGTTTCGTCTTCAACAAAACCTAGTACCTATTCCAAGGGAACGGTCGGTTTCGTCTTCAACAAAACCTAGTACCTATTCTTAGGGAACGGTCGGTTTCGTCTTCAGCAAAACCTAGTACCTATTCCAAGGGAACGGTCGGTTTCGTCTTCAACAAAACCTAGTACCTATTCGTAGGGAACGGTCGGTTTCGTCTTCAACAAAACCTAGTACCTATTCTTAGGGAACGGTCGGTTTCGTCTTCAGCAAAACCTAGTACCTATTCCAAGGGAACGGTCGGTTTCGTCTTCAACAAAACCTAGTACCTATTCGTAGGGAATGGTCGGTTTCGTCTTCAACAAAACCTAGTACCTATTCTTAGGGAACGGTCGGTTTCGTCTTCAGCAAAACCTAGTACCTATTCCAAGGGAACGGTCGGTTTCGTCTTCAACAAAACCTAGTACCTATTCTTAGGGAACGGTCGGTTTCGTCTTCAACAAAACCTAGTACCTATTCTTAGGGAACGGTCGGTTTCGTCTTCAGCAAAACCTAGTACCTATTCCAAGGGAACGGTCGGTTTCGTCTTCAGCAAAACCTAGTACCTATTCCAAGGGAACGGTCGGTTTCGTCTTCAACAAAACCTAGTACCTATTCGTAGGGAACGGTCGGTTTCGTCTTCAACAAAACCTAGTACCTATTCTTAGGGAACGGTCGGTTTCGTCTTCAGCAAAACCTAGTACCTATTCCAAGGGAACGGTCGGTTTCGTCTTCAACAAAACCTAGTACCTATTCGTAGGGAACGGTCGGTTTCGTCTTCAGCAAAACCTAGTACCTATTCCAAGGGAACGGTCGGTTTCGTCTTCAACAAAACCTAGTACCTATTCGTAGGGAACGGTCGGTTTCGTCTTCAATAAAACCTAGTACCTATTGTAAGGGAACGATCGGCCTCATTGTCAAGACAGTAAATAATTCACAACCTCTCGGTCTCTTCTCATCAAATCTCAAAAAAAAAAAAAAAAAAAAGAAGGGAGGAGGGGACAAGAAATTCAAGTGATTTTTTAGGATAATGCAAGTGATTTTTTAGGTTTGCTTCTCCTAAGAAATTCACCTCCAATGAGTAAAGGTTTATTCTTCCTTTCTCCTTTTTATTCAATATATGCAATTGTATTCACCCTCTTGTGAGGGAACGAGATCAAGATTATCATTTCAGTACCTCTCGCGAGGGAACGAGATCAAAATCGTCACTTCAGTACCTCTTGCGAGGGAACGAGATCAAGATTATCACTTCAGTACCTCTTGCGAGGGAACGAGATCAAGATTATCACTTCAGTACCTCTTGCGAGCAAACGAGATTGTCCTATCCACGCCAACTTCGTCGACCTCGCCAGTTTCATCGACCTCACCAACTTCTTCAACCTCGCCAGTGTCATCGACCTCGCCCGTTTCATCGGCCTCTCCAACATCTCCAACCCCGTCGATTTCTCCAACTCCGTCGACTTCTCCAACCCCGTTGACTTCTTCAACATCTCCAACCCCGTCGACCTCGTCAGCCTCGTCAACTTTTCCACCTCGCGAGTCGACTATATTAAAGAGCTCGACCACCGCGTCAAAAGATCAAAAGGGTCACTTACCTCGTCTACTAAGATCCCGGTACCTCTTAGTGAGGGAAAGGTCGATCTTGTCTACAAAGATCTCCAGTACCTCTTAGTGAGGGAAAGGTCGATCTCGTCTACAAAGATCTCCAGTACCTCTTAGTGAGGGAAAGGTCGATATCGTCTACTAAGATCCCGTCTACAAAGACCTCGCCAATCTCGTCAACCTCGCGAGCCAATTATACTAAGATTTCACCTCGACATAAAATTCAAAAGGACTTCAAATCTCGAAGGAATAACATTAATTTCAGCTTTCACTGGAATTGCTTCCACTAAAAGCTGGAGGGCTGGTGATAGGGTCCAAATGGCCCGGTCCGGCCTGACACGGCTTAGTCTGACTCAGCTTAGCCTAAGATATATAAATATTGTCATAATAAGATGGCTTGAAAGGCCGTCAGAGGGCAAGAAAATAAATGCTCCATCTTCCTTCCGCGTAGGGGTGGTTGGTTGGCGGAAGGGGAGCTTCCTTCATTCCTCTATAGGTGTTCTTCTAACAGACTTGCTTTTAGCTTTCACTGGAATTGCTTCCACTAAAAGCTGGAGGGCTGGTGATAGGGTCCAAAATGACCCATCCAGTCCAACAAACTTAATTTCAGCTTTCACTGGAATTGCTTCCACTAAAAGCTGGAGGGCTGGTGATAGGGTCCAAAATGACCCATCCAGTCCAACAAACTTAATTTCAGCTTTCACTGGAATTGCTTCCACTAAAAGCTGGAGGGCTGGTGATAGGGTCTGAAATGACTCTTCCAGTCCAATCCGGCCCATTCTGGCCCATAACAAAGTTGCCCTAACAACCTTGTATAAAAGGGCACTGTCTCTCTACTCAAAAGGGGGGGGATTCTGCCCAACTAGGGTTAAAGAGCTTTTCCATTCTTCCGCAAGGGGCGGCTGGTTGGCGGAAGAATGGTGGCCTCCCTCCTCTCTTTGATCTCATCTTGTTCGCTAGACTACGCTACCAGGATTGGTAGTAACACCACGCATTTTAAATTATTAAATGATTTCAAAAATTTATCCCATTCAATTTTCAGCTCCTTCAAAAACCGAAGCCGCAATGTCTCCACTAGCCAGTTGTGCTCATTTGTAAGCTCTTTATGTTAGACGTTAAAAATATTTTATTCATTATAATATTTCTGAAATTGTCCAAATAATCACGTAAATCATATAAAATAAGAAATCATAAATAAAAACTCAGAGTTCTGAAGGAAAGACATCGTAAAGCGAAAATTTGATCTTTTCCAATTTTTCCTTAGCAGTTTTGATGACAAAATTAATGGCGTTTTTCTTAATCTGTCTAATTTCTTTAATGAGCGAAAATGAAAGGAAAGGGTGCCACTTTATGACAGATTATTAGAATAAATACTAAGGCAATTGAAGGGATCAAATCTTAAATGAATCTGGTCCATTGATTTTCTATCAAAATCAATTCACCATTTAATTAATTTACTAAATGAATTTGGTTTATAATAATAATATAGGCCACACTAAATTATACTTAATAATATTAATTATAACACTTTAATCATGCCACCTCTAATATATAATCTGCTCAAGTTTTTCAGCTCTGCATTCAATAGTCTAATTGAGAGACAAAAACTAACAAATTTGCCCACAAGAGAGGTAGATTCAAAGAGCACTAATCAGCTCTCGAAAGAACAAACCCCAGCCCGATATCTATGCACCGATTCTCACAATTCACTCAAACAAGAACATAGCAGATCAAATCCTCTGTGTGTGCACTACCAGCAATAAATTGCAACAATTCATAGAACAAGCAAGCATTCAAAATGGTCAGTCGGTTCATCCCAAACAAAACAATCAAATGCACACACTAATAATTAATTCAGATCACACGAGCACAATAAAGTAAAGAAGGAATGAAAGTCAAACCGGGATAGCTCCAAATAGAGGAATCAAAACATAGGGAGGAAAAGAGGTCGACTACACAACCTCCGAGGCGCCAGACCGCCTTTTGTCCAGTCTTCATCACAAACGCCACCAGAGAGATTGAGGGTCTCGATTACTCAGGTAGGTAACAAGGGAGAAGGTAAGAGGTGTGACTCAGTGAGGGGTGCAAGAGAGAGAGGGGTCGCATGCTATGTAAGAGTGCAAGAGAGGGGCTGTGTAAAACGAGAGAGAGAGAAGGGAACAGCATAATCGCCTCGTATGGGTCTCGGACCCACGTCGACAGGTTGCAAAGAAGGGAAGCAGAATGAGGCGATTTTCTCGCCTTAGAAGAGAGCGACGGTGAAGGAGAAGAGTTGCGTTCGGGAATTTTTGTGGGGAAAGTTAACAGGAGAGCGTAGAGAATATAAAGGAAGGAGATGCAATGGTCAGATGAAAATCAGGATATTATCTAACAATTCCAGGAATCAAGTTTTTAAGTTTGAATAAATTTTAAAATTTTGAATTAAATTTAGAAAATATTTATTTTGGACTTCGAAAGTTTTAATTAGGTGATACCTTCTGAGAATTTGTATATTATTAACATTCAATTTGTAATTATTTTTATATCAAATTTAATTAGTTATAACTTAATCATATTTTGAAACTGATATTTTTTTTTTCTTCTCATCAACAAATTTATGGGTTTTTAGTATTTACAGTATATTTCTTTTTCATGTAAAAAAAAATCGTTTACCCATACTTAATTAATTTATGGGTTTTTACAGAATTATAGTTTTTGATCGTTTTCTCTGCCACCGAATTTCATCCTTTATTTTAAAATACCACTTCTTTTTAGATGAATTGATGCTATCTTTATCTTATTTGTTTTGATACATTTTGAATTAAATAAAGGTTACAAATTTGTACCAGCGCTAATTTATTACATCTAGGCAAACAGATTCTAATCGTTCTAGCTAGTTTTGGGAAAATTTCACTTCGGTTCCTTTTGTGCCGGAAATATGAAATTTGCTGTATTAACCAAATGGTTATGGTCGTTACTACGAATATGCCGTAGCAGTTGGGTATTTGCTAATTTTGAGTCATTTTGTTTTAAAACTCGAAATGGAATTATAAACAATTAACTCTATAAATAAAATAATGGTCGGTTTCAGAAAATAAAGCCCAAAGCTGAAAGCTCTGGGACCTGGGGGTCAATCGATCATTGTTAATGGGTCTACAAGTCGCAATTGTTGACGCAAATAAGGCTGATATATAAGGCTCGGAAAACTTACGCATATATGGTGAGCCTGTTATATGGTTAATAAAAATTATACACACAGTATAAAAAAAGTAAAAAACATATAATGCAAATGGACAGCTCAAATAGGAAAAAAAAAATAACATAAATAAAATAGTAATAGAAACAAGTGCATACCGAAAATACATACGTAAAGTTATTCAAGTTAAACGTACATTGCCATATGATATGGTTTAATAACCAAACAACAGTATCCACATGTAGCGCTGTCAATTTCGATCCGTTTCGAACGTTTCCATTCCGTTCCGTCCGAAACGGAGCGGAAACGGAAGGTTTTTTAGTTGCGTTTCAGTCAGCGGAAACGGAACGGAACTGAAATCAATTTCGTTGGTAAAGATGGAACGTAAACAAAACCAGTCAGTTCCGTTTCGTCGGCTCACGTTTATTTCGTTCACCCATCAAAAAATCTACGGCCCTCATATTTCACAGGAATCGTAGAGGGGGAGAGCATTAGGGCGAACCGGCGAAGAAATAGAGAGGCGCCGCTCTCGTCTCTATCGCCAGCCTCCTCTCGAGCTCCATCCGAACCCCACCGAGAAACCCCTCTCTCTCTCCCCTCTCCGATGGCCTCCCTCACCACAACTCTCTCTCTCTCTCCCTCCGCCGACTGCCGTATCTTTCTCTGGCCCGAGCACCAACCCCAAACCCCCATCGACTTTCACTCTCCCCTACTCACCGTCTCTCTCTCAAGCTTCCTCTCAATCTCAAAATCGAGCCCTAACAGAGCTCTTCCCCTTTCGCACAGTGCTCATGCAGTTTGATGCCATCGTTGGAGCTCCCATTTCTCCTTCGTGCTGATATCGACTGAGATTTGAGTTTCAAGAGCAGCAAGAGAGACGAGAGCGGCTCGATTCTTGTGTGATTGAGAAGCTTCGGGCTTCATGGAAACTGTGATTGAGAGAATCAATAATCCAGTTGCCTCCAGGTTAGTAGTTTCAGTCACACCTTCATTGGTTTTTGTTGAGTTGTGTTGGTTTATTTGCTGGTAAGGAATTCCAGTTGGATTTGATTTCATTGGTGATTGTGTTGCCCACTGGTGCTGGTACAGATTCTGCTCACACTGCTATTGCTGGTACTGGTGCAGATCCAGTTCAAGTTGAAAGAGTTGGTGTTGATGATGATGAAGTCCTCTTGGGGAATTAGTTTTATTTTTATTTTCTCTCTGTTTGTGTTGTTTTTCTGCTTTTGTTTTTGTTTTTTGAAGTATGCTGCGACTATGTATGTTTGAGTAGTTTATTTCTGTGTGTTTGAAGGAGGTTGTGTCAAGTTTGGTTAGGCGATTTCAGTAGCTTGAGTTATGTATTTTCTGTTTTGTCCTTGCCTAATACTATATATCAGGGTGCATGTTGTTTAACTTCAATTTCTAACTTCTGTTTTATTCAATAAACTTGCTCTCTTTCATTTTCCCTATGTAAAATCTTTACCAGTAAACTGGTCTGCTTCTTCTCTCTCGTTACCAGTAAAATTTAACGTTTTAAACGTTATTTCCGTTAAACTATGACGGAACGAAAACGGCAGGAACTTTAATTACGTTTTAGTAACGTAAACGTCAACGTAAATCACTCCTCTTACGTGCTAACTAACGGAACGAAAACGAAAATGCTGTCTTCCGTGCCGTTTGTGCACGTTTGACAGCGCTATCCACATGTGGACGTGAAAGACCATACTAAACAAATATATAATATTACATTATGAGAATTACACAGAGCTCTTAGATACGAATGAAAAGCTCAAGCGGAAAAAAATAATAGAGAAATAAATAAATAAAATAAAGATAGAAACAAGTACATAATGAAAATCCATATGTGAAGTTATTAAAGTTAAACGTACATTGCCATATGATACGTGAATAAAACAATTAAACAACATAGAAATAAGTAGATAATAAAAAATGACCAAACAACAGTATCCATATGTGGACGTCAAGTCACACTAAACAAATATATATAATAATATAATGATATTATGAGATAAAAAAAAAACTCAATATGTAAGAATAAAACTGATAAAAGTTGTATGATCGGGGCACATAAAAAACTGGAATTACTTTGCTCATGCCTCTTCTGAGAGATTCACTTCCATTTTTCTTTTTTCTGACTAAAATACCCCTATATTCTTCACTGGAGTTTGATTGGAGTTCGATCTTTGAGGCAACCTTTAGGGGTATTTTTGTGAATCTCTAACAAATGGCGTGAGCAAAGCAATTCCCATAAAAAACTTGTCATCTCTTCTTCACACGACACTATGATTGATTGGATATCTCAACAGTTGGACTGCTTCGGGAAGGACCATCATTCTTCGGCCTCCAACAACTCGTATCCTTGGGAAAGTTCTCGAGTTTGGTACAGTCCACAGCTCCGGGACAGTTCTTATATTCCACGCACTTTAAATTATTAAAAGATTTCAAAAATTTATCCCAGTCAATTTGCAGCTCATTCAAAAACCGAAGCCGCAATGTCTCCACTGGCCACTTGTGCTCATTTGTAAGCTCTTTAATCATGCCACCTCTAATATATAATCTCTTCAAGTTTTTCAGCTCTGCATTCAATAGGTTGGCTTCTGGATAACATCTGATGTCCAGCTTTTCCAAATTCTTTGGGAAATAATCAGTTTGTTTCTTGTCATCTTTCGACACTTTTCCAGAATCATTGATGCTTCGAGTTCTTTTTGCTTTACCAGCTTCTTTGTTGCCTTCACTTATCTGAACTGTTCTAGAATCTTTTTTGCCTTCCCTTCGTTCAGCTCTATCTGGTTCTTTGCTACCTTCACTTGCCTCAACTCCCCTTACTTCAGCTATTTCAGGTTCTTTGTTACCTTGGCTGTCCTCAGTTCCCCTTACTTCAACTATTTCAGGTTCTTTGTTGCCTTCACTTTCCTCACTCTTTAAAATATCTTTGTTGCCTTCACTTACTCCAGCTTTTCTAGAATCTTTGTTGCCTCCACTTGATTTAACTATTTTAGATTCCTTGTTACCGTCACTAGGCTTAGCCTTTACAGAATCTTTGTTACTTCTACTTACTTCAACTTTTCCATATTCTTCTTTGTGGTCTCCCGTTTCTTCAGCTTTTTGAGGTTCTTTGCTAACTTCAGTTGTGTCGCCTCCTTTTACTTCAGGTATCTCAGGTTCTTTCTTACCTTCTCTTGCCTTACCTTCCCTTGCTCCATTTGTTTTAGGTTCTTTGTTACCTTCATTTGCCTCACCTCCCCACGTAATGGTCAATACTTTTAGGCGGTCTAGTTGTTTTATACCAATGAAATCTTCGGTTTTAAAACTACTGGTGGCAATTCTGATACTGAGCTTTCTTATCTTCTTCAGTTTTGAGAGATCTTGTAGCCGACAGGACTGGCTTTTGTTTTCCCCACTGCCAACCACAAAGCCCTTCAACACCTCCAAATTAGATAACTCACATACCCATTTTGGCATATGATCTAAAAGATAACATTCTGAAATATCCAAATGTGTCAGCTTCTTGAACCAGCTTTCTTGCGATAATGGCAACCTGATAAATTTTTGGTGCAATTTGGACCTTGGTTTCTGTGGTAATTTTTCCAAATTATGACAAGCCCTTAGGTCTAGTATCATCAGGTTTTCAAGTTTTCCAATTGATTCATGAAGCTCTTCTATCCTGGAAATGCCCCCCCAAGCTCAGGTAGGTCACCTTGTTTCCTAATTTTTGCAGAAACTCGATTTCGTCGACCTCGATGTGGTCCTTTGATTTTATTTCCCCAGAGCTTGTTTCCTCAACCATATTATTGACCTCCGGCTTTGTGTAAAGCCATTTGCCAAGTTGAACTACCTGCACATCATTCTTGTTGATAATGTCCTTGGAATTGAGATACTTCTTATATAGATTTAGTAGTGCTTTCAAATTAGAATTTTCACCTCCATAAGTGAGCAAAGTGCCTTCTTTCATCTCCTCACTGTTTTTAATTATTTCATTGCTTTTAAGTAGCCCTTTCTTCTCACAGGCAGAGCATAACTGCCTGTGAATGATAGGTTTGATGGTGCATCGGTCTACTGCTTGATTATGCTCTCTGATAACTGGCATGAGGA
This sequence comes from Rhynchospora tenuis, assembly GCA_027725995.1. Taxonomy (NCBI): domain Eukaryota; kingdom Viridiplantae; phylum Streptophyta; class Magnoliopsida; order Poales; family Cyperaceae; genus Rhynchospora; species Rhynchospora tenuis. The sequence goes on along the minus strand of CM050888.1, from coordinate 144,032,111 downwards.
CGCCCTTGTCCACCAGATCTGAAAAGAAGATTTCTCCAAGTTCCTCAGCTGTTCTACTACTGTTCTCCCGGAGAGGTATAAGCCCCAGACCGATCCACCAGTAAACCACTAGTCTCTTCTTTAGTTCTTCTTCTTCTGGAAAAACAGCAAGGCTATAAAGGCAATTCCTCAGCTGGGGGTTCAAAGACTTCATACATTCTAGAAATTCCATAAAACCTTCGGTATCTTGATTACCTCTATCTAATGATCCCCCATGTTGAAGCTGAGAATTATTCTGAGAAAAATCAGATCCATTCTTATCCATTGGAGGCTTCAATCCCATTTGTTCGAGAATAATCTTTAGATCAGGTAGTAGTTTCCCATCAACATGTTCAAAAATAAAATTTAGATCTGATATTAATTTCATTGTCAGCTGGTTAAGAATGTCCGGTTGATTGCTTTTGTTTCCTACAATTGTCACTTGTTTCTGATCAGTCCAAGAATCAATTTTCCTTTCAATCTGCCCAAAGAAGCCAGCCAGCTCTCTGTCCCAGTTTTCTCTATTATTAAGATGATTTTTTATTTTTTCAATATCTTCAATGATTTTGTCCATATCCTTGTTCTCAGGTACTTCCTCCTTAAGGCGTTTCAATAGCGGTCCCACAAAGTCATGGATGCTGGCCTTTAATTTGGCTTCCTTATTTTGGTTGCTCATTGACATTGTTGGTCAGACCTAAGAATAAAATATAGTATATCTGATATTACACATGGTGGGATTAATTTAGAAAATATTACATGGAATAAAATAAAATTTAAATTTTATCCCAAATTGAGATGAAAATTGTTTCAGCTAATATAAAAAATGCACAATTTTTAAAGAGATAGGTTTAATCAGTCCCTTTTCTATGTCGCTCCCATCTCTCGATCACTTTCCTGTTTTGGTTTGTTCATCATGCTTGACATACAGTACAGTTTTTTTTTTAGCATTCACCAGGTCAAGGTATCAACTAACAAATAACAGCAATGAATAATCTCAGATTTGTTACAAAAATAGAGAAAAGCAAAGTCAGGAAGAAGAGAACCATTGAAGACCCCATTGGAAACACGACATAATGCACACCAGCACAACGTTATGTAAAGTGATGAGAGGAGGAAGACCAACCTGAGAAGAAATAGAACGGTGTAGAGAGCCAAACGAGAGAGATATGTGATCGAATTGTTGGAAGAGAGGCAATAGCTGTCAGTTCGGAACAGAGGCGCAACTAGGGTTTGGAGATCGAGAAAGAGAAACAGAGAGAGTGACTGTAAAGTAGACTGAGGAGAGGTACGACAGAGAGAGTCGTCTCATCTTCCCTGGAGTCTAGAGTGAGAAAGAGGAAAGCGTACCAGAGACTCGGAGAGAGAAGCAGATAAACGGTAAAAGAAAGTAACGGAAAGAAAATAACTAACGGAAGCAATAAAATTAGCTAATCAATTTAAAAGAGTTTAAAAAAAGAAATACGCCCCTCTAAATCTAATTATTGATTGATTTTGGAAATACGCCCCTCCTGTTTTGATTCTCTATTTAAAAATATATTTCACTGATTTTCAACTAAAATACACTTAGCCCTCTGATTATCCAACTTCCTCATGATTTGAGTTATTGGCGTACAAAGAAATTAAAACAAAAATTGGACACTTCCATTATTAGAGAATTCCGATTATTTTATAAAAATAATTTTATATTGAAAATTTTAATAAGAATCATTATTTATTATTTTTTAATAAGAAAATAATTTTTTAATAAGAACCATGGAATAGAACGGTTTATTTTTCCAAGGTTGGGTTCAGTGGCGAAGCCACGTTTATTTTGGTGGGTCCATGGACCCACCTCAAAAAAAATTTTTTACATAAGATAACAATTATTTGTACATGAAAAAAAATGTACAATGAAGTAGGGACCCATCTCAATAATTTAAAGGACCCAGGTGAACATATTCTATTTGTTTTGAATCACATAAAAATTTCTGAAAAATTATATAGGGACTCAGAACACATTAGTTCTTCATGAATAGCCTCCTCTCTTCCTCATCAATGAAACTAATTAATATAAAACTTATACATAATAGGAGATGCTTGTATAAATTTAACATGCAAAATTGTCAGAAAATAAAAATTCATAAGAAATCATTATATTATTTAATTATCTTGAATTATTATTTTTGATATTGGTATTTTTTTAGATTTTTGTGTTATGTTATAGATATATTTAATTTTTAATAAATTCTTTTATGTTATATTGTTTTAGAATTGTTTATTTGAAAATTGTTATTATACTCTATTTATATTACACATTATATCATACATATGTTTTCAGAAAAAAAAAAAAAATTTGTGAACCCACCTCATATAAATTTCTAGCTTCGCCACTGGTTGGGTTCATCAAATTTTTTTATATTTGTGTTTTGAGGTTTAGTTTATCTATTCTTTTTAATGCCAGTTAAACAACTTTCATATTTTAAGATTCTTGTATTGGTTCTACTGTTTATCAATTGGGAGACCACAGCTACCTAAATTTTGTATCAAAAACGCGCTGAATGGGTTCCGACTTATGTTCGTAGACAGGGGAATTCGATTTTAATTAAAAAAATTGGAAACCTAGGTATGGAAATAAGGCAACACCACATTGGTAAATCAGGGGAATCCATTAGGTACGAGTTTCATCCATCCTCTTACGGTCTTACCAAGCAAGAGTGAATCTTCACTGCTCTGATTCAATATCAGAGTGCCCACTCACTTCGGATACGGAGATACTAGTAATGATTTATTCGCCAAGTAATATGTTTCAGTAAGTTTAATTTGTTTTAATTGTGTTAGGTTTAATAAGCAAATTTTAGTTCAGTGTCTAATATTTTGAGGCTTTAACACAATTTAACTTTGATAATTTTTATGTCAATGTGCTATTTATTATTTATTTTTTAAATTTAATGTATGACGTTTTGCAGTTTTGGCCCAACTAAATTGGTCTATTTTTTTAATTTGTTTTAAATACTTAATTTTTTTCATGAATTTAGATTAAATGTGTATTCGCATTTTTTTTTTTTTATAAACAGCTACAAAAATAATAACCATACTAGAAGATTCATAGCAAATAACAGGTCCAAGATACAATATTGAGTTATTTTTAATACAATATTGAACAATACATTTTTTTTACTAATAAATATTAAAATAAAATAAAATTTTAGTAATAGATACGTCATTACGAAAAATGTTTTGTCATTGGTGCACTAGGGTTGTTATTGGAGCTAACTTACATATCCAATATCAACAATTAAAAAATATTACTATTATTATAAAATCATTTCTATATTTATATTTTGAACAATTTTTATATGAGGCCATATAAGGACCATGCCTAGAATTTATCATCCCATCATCTTTTGGATGAGGTGTTTTCTATTTTCAGAAAAATATGATTAATTAAATGCTAACTACCTTTCCATTTTCGTCGCTCATTCCCATCATCCCCTCAATTTATCATCAAAAGCGTACTTCCCCTCCCCTCCTAGCACATATGTATCCCTCCCTCCCCTACCTTATTTTTTTTTCCAGAACAATTAATTTTTTTCAGGACGGTTATTAACATTTTTCAAAACAATTAGTTTTTTTTTTTCAAAGACAATTAACATTTTTCCATGAAAATATTTTTTTGAGAACAATTAACATTTTTTCTTTGACAATTAACTTTTATTCCTAGCCAGTTAGTAACATTTTCCAGGACCGTTAGATTTTTTCTAAGACAATTAGTTTTTTTTTCCAGATAGAATATGTTTTCCAGAACAATTAGCATTTTTTCTAGTACATTTAGTATTATTTGCTAAGACAAATTAAGATATATATGAGAACAATTAGTATCATAAACTAATACAATTAGTATTATTTTATAAGACAGTTAGGATATGTATGAGGACATTTAGTATAATAATTTTGGACAATTAGTTCCATACAGGTCGGTGGTAGGGGGTCAGCGTGACGTGAGGTAGGGGAAGAGAGGATGTGAGTGATGTAAGGAGGGGGAGAGGGTGAGTAAGGTAGGGTGGATAACGTTGGATACGAACTGGATGGGGATTACAGTCATTGATAAAAAGAAATGATGAGGATGTTGGAGAAGTATTCCGAAAATAGAAAAATAAAAAAGGACGATACTTAGGACGGATGGTGTGAAGCAATTCCAATTTTCGGGGCTGATAAGGATCATCCAAGATTTATCATCCTCATCATCTCCATCTCTGAGATACCGGATAATTAATGAGAACGCATTTAAGTTTCTTCCGTTTCTGAAATATTTTTGGTCCCCATTGTTTCTCTTCTTCTCAACGTTCCTATTTCAATTCCCATTGTTTCTCTCGCTCTCATCCTTTCCTATTTCAGTCATCACTGTTTTTGTCCTTCCCACGCGTTTATTTTTCTGGTCCCCTCTATTTCTTAAATAATTTTTTTTCCAGAAACTAGAACAGTTAGTATTTCAACTAGAACAACTACTCATATTAACTAGAACAATTAGTATTTCAACTTGAACAATTACTCATACTAACTACAACAGTTAGTATTGCAAGTAGAACATATACTCATATTAACTACAACAGTTAGTATTTCAACTAGAACAATTACTAATATTAACTATAGTATTCCAATTAGAACAATTACTCATATTAACTGGATGAAAACGAAAGGAATAAATCTATGACAGAGGGAAAATGGACGGAATGAGAACATAGACGCTGGATGAGAACAAAAAAGAAAGAGAAAATGGGATGCATTAATTGCATTAATGATGCAATTAATGGGGTGTGGTTGGGATGAGGGACGAGACAGTTATTAACGCATTTTAGAAAAATCAAATGCTTTGAGATGTATTATCTGTGGGGATGATGGAGATGATAGAATCTTTGAAATGATTCTAAACAATTACGTTTTATTATCACATAAGTAATAAGAATATAATGTAAATAAAACAAGGCTATTAATTACCCTACAATTTAATAAAAGGGAGCGTCTTGTCAGCGAATATATATATTAAAACATAAATATTCTATTCAAGTGGAGCAATTTATGCAAAATTGTAAGGGTAAAACAAAAATATCAACAATTTAAAAAGAGAATTAGACACATGTCACTTCAAAAAATCAATATTAGAAAAATACCACCCTAAAATGCACTCTTAGAAAAATGCCTCTCCAAACCCAAATTACTTAGAGAATTGCCACATTTATAGAACTATTATATACTTTTAATTGAAAATTAATGTATTTTGAAATGTATTTTTCTCAATTTCCAGTATGTCCTTTTCAATTAATTTGAGTTTGGGTGGTATTTTTCTAAAAGTGAATTTTAGAGTGGCATATTTCTAATTTTAAAGTTTTCGAGTTGCACATATCTATTTTTTCCCATTTAAAACATGTGTTATATAGCAATAGAGAGTGGTAATGACTGTAACTAACAATTCTAATTATAAAATATCAAATGTAGTTATCACAAATAAAAACGATACTACTAGAATTTGAAAAAAAAAAAGATGAAAGTTAAATTAAACATGAAGAGGCTCGAAACGATCCAAAAACCAAAATATATTTTACCTTTGTAAGAGGTTACGTGGCCTTTGGAGTTTCGTCTCGAAAATCTCCTAGTTGTTGCTCTGCTTGACCTCTGAGTAGTTTGTTCTGCTTCTTAATTCTCCGCTATCAACCCAGTAAATAGAATTCAGCCTCAACTTTAGCTACAGGTGGATTTCAATTCGAAATTTTCCACTTCAAAGACTGGATTTTATCGAAATAGAAGAGTAAAATAGAAGAGTAAGAAAGATTAACTCCATTGCACAAAACAAGAAAAGCATAAAAAGAATAAAAGATGAGACAGAGAAGGGGGTTAGGGTAGACCTTGCTCAAAAGAGAGAAGCAGCGGCGGCCGGCGATGGCTGCAGAAGGTGGAAATGCATTTTTCCTTCGCAAGAGACAAACCCGGATTGAATAAAGAGCAGCCTTCTTTATTTATTCCTTCCTTCACAAATCACAATCGCTTTGATTGAAGTCCCCACCGTCACCAAAAAAGTTTCCCACAGTACTACACCGCGATGATTTTTGTAATTCAAGTACTTATAATATAATAATTTACGACTTGTAAGGATTTAAAAAATATAATAATATAATAAAAAGCTAGGACGATTCCCTTTCACGACGTTGAATTCGAATAGCTTGAGTATGAACATATGCGACAAATAGTCCTTATAAACTCTGGAGTAAATTAATATTACGACAAGCAACGAAGAATATTACTGTAGAAAATTGTTCATTATATTTGATAAATATAATGGTTAACCATTTAGATCTATATCTCCATAAAATTAATTAATTATCATTTTTTTCCTTAAGTGTTTTATTGAGAGAAGTGTGACCTTTTGTCTTTGACACAAATCCTTCTTCTACATTCCACAGAATTTACACACACATATACAAAAGGGCTAAAACATAGAAAGTTAAAGTACACCGCAATATATGGATGTGGTCTATGCGTTGTATCTGATCTACTTAATTCCGAATTTCTTGATTTGACTTCTAAATTGAATTCTTAAAGAAAAGTAAATTAATATTTCCTTATTTTTATTAGCACTACCATGTTCAGTTGATTGAATTGGCTTCTCTTATGAAGAGACTTCAGCAATAAATTGTTCTAATTCGTCTTTGGTAGTAAAGGAGCTCAAACAAATCAAAGTCCACAAGAAAAACTCAATGATCAATCAGACAATCACCCTCCGGGGCGTACCCCACCTCAGCCAGACACCGATCCAATGATAAATTATGAACATCGAATGAATATTGAAGAATATTATTGTAATTGAAGTGGCTGAGATTGCAAAAAAGTTGGTGGGACTAAATGGTCGAAAGGTGGGGGGTTGGATAATATAGATTATGACGGGAAGTTGTAATGGAGACAAGATTTAGTGGAAAGTAAACAAAAATGCTTACTTTCATTATTTTAAGAATTAAATTAAGATGTTACTGTAGAAAAGTGATGAAGACAACTTGGCGGTATCGTTGGACTAGGTGACGCCTCTTTGCATTAAGAAAAAAAAAAAGGACGAATTCTACGGAGTGCGCGCATACCAACAATAATTGCATAACTAAGCTAGAATAGGTACAGAATTGGACAATAAAGAAGAGGTAAGAATATGAATTAATAAAAGAGTTTTATCATGAAAAAAAATGTCGAATGGATAATCTTTGCATATATTTTATTTTTATTTCAAAATATTTTCTAATGATAATCTTTGAAATCATATATAGTATGGCGAAGTCGATTGATTGATGTTTCTTTGTTAAATTTTTCGAGACTCATTTTATGTGTCTAAAATTTTTTTACATATTGTGAATTCTTAAGTCAAAAAGTGAATTATAAAACTTAAATTTATCTCTAATATATCAATGACAATGGCAAAATCACAGCTCTCATCATTTAAATACACAAACTTTATGTAGACCCCGTGTTTGGATTTCGGGGTAATTAAGAGGCGCATCTTTTGAAGCTACATTATTCTTTTGCCTTTTCTTGTCGTTCCTGCCAACATTTGCAGAATGCCTCCATGTGCTCATAAGCTCTTTCACATGGCACCATTAATATGAGCATCACGCGCAAAAAACACAGGCAAAATAGCTTATTTTATTTAGTTACTTTCTACGGCGAAAGTTAATAGTTCTCTGCAGAACCAGGACGGCAGAAGCAAAGAAACAGAGAAAAGAAAGCAGAGAAGAGAAGGTATCCGTCTTCCTTCTTATAATGAACCCTCATTCTCCCCCTCCTCCTAGCAACATGTTGGATTTATTAGACAATTTATGGAATAAGCTAGAGATCAGGGTTCTTGTGATAAGCAGCCTCAGTCTTCAGATCTTGCTCCTCTTCTTTGCTGGCTTCCGAAAGCATTTCATTTCGTCCCGGTGGGCTACATCGACTACCTTTTCATGGAAAGGTCCTCTGTATCTTATGTTCCACTGGCTCCTCTGGTTCGCGTACCTCTTGGCTGACTACGTGGCCACAGTCGCGCTTGCATACCTCCCCAAAAGCGAATTTACTAAGGAAAAAGAGATTCAACAACTGGTCATGTTATGGGCCCCCTTCTTCCTCCTCCATCTCGGCGGCCAGGATACAATCACTGCCTTGTCCGTTGAAGATAATGAGCTGTGGGCACGGCATTTGCTGACGCTGCTATCTCAGGTCGCACTCGCACTCTATAACTATTTTTCAGCGAACCTGAAAGTCGTCAAACTCTGGCCTCCTGCTGCTATTATGTTTGCTGTAGCATTATTCAAGTATGGTGAGAGAATCTATGCTCTGCAGCGCGCAAGCATGTCTGCCTTGAGGAGCTCCATGATTACCAAACCTGATCCAGGCCCTAACTATGCCAAGTTCATGCAGCAGTACACATCATCTAGGGCTGCCGGGCTTCGTGCTGATATCATAGTGGAGGTCGAGAAGCATGAAGATGATCTGAAGAGGCAGCAAACCATAAAATCTGCACAAATCCAGCCTACCGAGTCTGCAGAGGTCCAGAATCATCCGGAGAGTGAGCAAACCAAAAAATCTGCACAAAATACATGGGAGGTCAGTAATCAAGGTGATCTGGAGAGCCCTCAAACCAAAAAATCAAAGTGTATTATCTGGAGATGCTGCAAACCAATAAGCATGCAGGCAAATACCAAAGAATCTCCACAAAAAATAACCGGGAGGTCAACAATCAAGGTGATCCACAGAGCCTGCAAACCAAGGAATCCAAGTGTATTATGTGGAGAGTACCTAAACCAAGAAGCGAGGAGGAAATTAAGGAATATGCTGACATTGTGTATAAAGCATACGAGTTCTTCCCAACATTCAAGCGCCTTTTTGTGGACCTAATTCTGACCTATAAGGATCGGGAGGAAAGCCAGAAGTATTTCGAGAGACTGAAATTCGAGCAAGCTTACAAATTGATTGAAGTTGAGCTCTCCTGGATGTACGATATCCTCCACTCGAAATCATCTCTGATTTTCACCTGGAAGCCCTATGGCTGGGTTTCTCGCATATTCACTCTGGTCCTCACTGTTGAGATAAATGAGAGTGGAGAGAGGGAACAGTTGGTACCGTGAGTGGTACAGTGATCAACGGGAGAGATAGGTGAATTTTTGTTATCGCACAAAGGTGCGTTTCTTCTCTGCATGCACAAAAACAAAATAGAAAGAAGAGAAGTATTTGGTGGACTGGGCATAGACCCATCCGATTTTTTCTTTGGTGTTTTATTAGATAAAGTCACTTTACACATTAGTCCCTAGAGCTTTACAATATTACAACAAATTAATAAAGTAAGCTATATGAGGAGGGAATACAACAAACTCCTCCTCCCGACTCATGGAGCGCATCCTTCAATTAAACCCGCCTTTTCACAACAAGCTTCAAGCTTCAAAGACGGTAGCGGCTTTGTCAACATATCCGACCCATTCTCACTAGTGTGGATTTTCTCCAACCTCAATTGTTTCTTCTCAAGCACATCGCGTATCCAATGATACCTCAAATCTATATGCTTGGACTTAGAGTGGAATGTCGGATTCTTACTCAAATGAATTGCACTTTGACTATCACAAAACAACACATACCTCTCTTGCCGAACGCCTAGTTCATGCAAGAATTTCTTCAACCAAAGTAATTCCTTGCATGCCTCCGTGATGGCTATGTACTCGGCTTCGGTAGTGGAGAGTGCAATACACTTTTGCAACTTAGATTGCCATGACACGGCTCCATTTCCAAAACACACTAAATAACCGGATGTAGACTTCCTCGAGTCTACGTCACCGGCCCAATCGGCATCCGTATATGCCACTAAAGTTGGGTTTTTTGCACCACCAAAACAAAGACAACGGTTGGTTGTACCCCTCAAATACCGAAGTATCCACTTGACGGCATTCCAATGCTCTTTACCGGGGTTAGAAAGAAAGCGACTCACCACACCAACCGCTTGAGCAATATCCGGTCTTGTACACACCATAGCATACATCAAAGAGCCAACAACCGATGCATATGGTACATCTTTCATCTCCTCCTTCTCCTTGTCATTCTTAGGACAACAATTATGTGACAACTTAAAATGGTTAGCAAGAGGAGAGGAAACCGGTTTGCACTTGCTCATGTTGAATCTTTCAAGTACCTTCTCAATGTACTTCTCTTGTGACAACCAAAGCTTGCACTCTACACGATCTCTAGTGATTTTCATGCCAAGAATTTGCTTTGCCGCACCCAAGTCTTTCATGGCAAATTCTTTTCCAAGACTCTCTTTCAACTCTTTGATCTTTGCAAGATCCCTTCCAACGACCAACATGTCGTCAACATAGAGCAAGAGAAGAATAAAATCACCATTAGAGAATTTCTTCACAAAAACGCAATTATCCGAGTTGGTTCTCCTAAACTTGTTGTCACACATAAAAGATTCAAACCTTTTATACCAATTCCGAGGTGCTTGCTTCAAGCCATAGAGGCTCCTCCTCAATTTGCATACTAAGTTCTCTTGCCCTTTCATCACAAACCCTTCCGGTTGTTGCATGTAGAGCTCCTCCTCCAAATCGCCATGGAGGAATGCGGTTTTGACATCTAATTGTTCAATCTCCAAATTTAAACTAGCGGCCAAACCAAGCACTACTCGAATTGAGGACATCTTGACCACCGGCGAAAAGATTTCTTCAAAATCAATTCCCTTCTTTTGATCAAAGCCTTTCACAACTAACCGAGCTTTATACCTCGGCTTTGCCTCTTGTCCCTCGGATTTCACTCGATACACCCATTTATTCTTGAGCACCTTCTTGCCTTTCGGCAACTTCACCAAATCAAAAGTGTTGTTCTCATGCAAGGATTTTATCTCATCTTGCATGGCTTCCAACCACTTATCTTTGTGCTCTGACAACATGGCTTCTTCATAACATTCGGGCTCATCACTATCTACAAGTAAAACAAACTCATTTGAAGAGTATCTTGTATTAGCCCGTCTTTCACGACTTGACCTCCTTAGTTCTTGCACTTGAGAACTATCACTTGAAGAGGTTTCGGTTTGAGAATCATTCTCTTGAATTTGTGGGTCACTTGTTTCGGTTGATTGGCTAGGGATTGGGTGATTGGTTTCGGTTCTTAGGTTGTTGCTTGAAATAGGAGTTAGATCAACATGGCTACTTGAAGAGGTTTTGGCCTTGTCGAGGTTGCACACATTTTCAATGGTTTCTTGTTCAAAGAACACCACATCTCGACTTCTTACTAACTTCTTTTCAATCGGATCCCACAACCTATATCCCAACTCACCATTTCCATACCCCAAGAAAACACACTCTTTAGTCTTGCTATCAAGCTTTGACCTTTCATCATTGGGTATGTGCACAAAAGCCCTACAACCAAACACTCTTAGATGGTCATAAGAGATATCTTTACCTTTCCAAACCCTCTCGGGTATATCACCATCCAATGCATGCGAAGGAGAACGGTTGATCAAATGAACCGCGGTGTTCAAAGCCTCACCCCAAAATCTTTTGGAGAGCTTAGAATGAGAGAGCATACAACGAATTCTCTCACAAATGGTGCGATTCATCCTTTCGGCCACACCATTTTGTTGTGGAGTTTTGGGCACGGTCTTCTCAAGTTTAATACCATTGGTCTTGCAAAATGTCTCAAAAGGACCACGGTATTCTCCTCCATTATCCGATCGGATACATTTCAACTTCCGACCGGTCTCTCTTTCAACCTCCACAACCCATTGCTTGAACACCTCCAAGACTTGATCCTTCGTCTTTAGAGTGTATGCCCACAACTTTCTTGAATAGTCATCCACAAAAGTAACAAAGTAAAGAGCACCGCCAAGAGTTCTATCTCCCATAGAACACAAATCGGTGTGAACTAGATCAAGCACACACGGCCTCTTACTTGTTGGATTTCTCTTGAAGGCTACACGATGTTGCTTGCCCGCCAAACAATGTGTGCAAGAGGTAAGTGAAGTGCCATCACTAGGCACATACTTCATTTTAGAAAGAATCTCAATGCCTTTCTCACTCATGTGACCCAACCGCAAGTGCCATAAATCGGTTGAGTTACACTCCACGGCATTCACCTCACCACACACCTTCACTTGAGTAACATAAAGCGAACCGGATTTGGTTCCGCGAGCAACAACCAAATGACCCTTCAACAATTTCCACTTCCCACCAAGGAAGCAACTTTGATATCCCTCATCATCAAGGGCACCCACCGAAATTAAATGAAGCCTCATATCCGGCACATGCCGAACATTCTTGAGAGTAAGCTTGCACCCTAAACTAGTCTCCACACAAACATCTCCAATGCCGAAGATTTTGCAAACTCCATTATTCCCCATTCTAACAACACCAAAATCACCCTCCTTGTAGGAAGTGAATAAGTCACGTCTAGATGTGACATGAAATGAGGCGGCGGAATCTACCACCCAAGTGGAATCTTGACTAGTAAGGTTCACAAAACCTTCACCACAAGCTATGAACACTTCATCATTTATAACAATTGCGGTGGTATTTTCTTTCTCATCACCTTCTCTTCTTCCCCTAGATTGATCTCTCTTTGAGCCATCATTCTTGGCTTTCAACTTCCGGCATTCACTTCTTTTATGATCGGGCTTCTTGCAATAATAGCATGTAATCCCCTTTCTTGACTTAGACCTCCCCTTTGATTTATCCCTATCATCACCATAAGCATTCCTTTGAGTACTCCTTCCACGATTTTCGGTAACAAGAGCCGAAGACTCACTAGTGATCCCTAACTCCTTACGCCTCAACTCCTCATTGAGCATGCTATCTTTAACCATGGCTAGGGTCACAACACCATCGGGTGCCGAATTACTCAATGACACCACTAAGGTTTCCCAACTATCGGGTAAGGAACTCAATAAAATTAATGCTTGCAACTCCTCATCCAACGCCATCTTCATGGTGGCTAAACGGTTCACACAATCTTGGAACCGACTCAAATGTTCCGACACCGAAGAACCTTCTTGGTATTTCATATTTACCAATTTTCTAATATAGAAAGCCTTATTTTGAGCGGTCTTGCGCTCATACAAGCTTTCAAGCTTTTCCCACAATACCTTGGCATCGGTTTCGGATGAGATATGGTGAAAGACGGAATCATCAACCCATTGTCTAATTATGGCTATTGTCTTTCTATTAGACACATTCCAAGCATCATCGGAGGTAAGAGCGGGTTTAGAACCCGTAAGGGGTTGATATGCATCTTTACAATACAACAAATCTTCCATACGTGCCTTCCAAATAGAGTAATTGGAAGACGTAAGCTTAACCATGGTACCACTATTACTCTCTTCCATTTTGGACACAAACCCTAGATCCTAAATGCGACACACCGGTCAAAGAGAACCTCACCTCAATATGGCGGAACAACGGCCACTCGCGACTCGACGGCAGCAACACAATCGATGTCGGAAACGGAGGTGATCAACGGCTGCGGCTCGGCAGCAGCTAGGGTTTCGACGCAGTAGCTAGCGGAGAGAACCTTGCGCTCTGATACCAGTTGTTGAGATAAATGAGAGTGGAGAGAGGGAACAGTTGGTACCGTGAGTGGTACAGTGATCAACGGGAGAGATAGGTGAATTTTTGTTATCGCACAAAGGTGCGTTTCTTCTCTGCGTGCACAAAAACAAAACAAAAAGAAGAGACAAGTATTTGGTGGACTCCATCCGATTTTTTCTTTGGTGTTTTATTAGATAAAGTCACTTTACACATTAGTCCCTAGAGCTTTATAATATTACAACAAATTAATAAAGTAAGCTATATGAGGAGGGAATACAACACTCACTACTACTGCACTTGTCCTATTTGCCGTTCTTTATCAAAGTGAATACAGTAACATTGTGGAAAGTGGACACAAGTTTGAGGTTGTCCTAACATTTGTGTTGCTAGGTGGTGCTGTTTGTTTGGAAATCATTGCATTTGCTTATATGCTTCTATCATTCTGGACTTATGCTGTCATGAGAGATTCCAGAAAAAATTCCAGAAGAGATTCGGGCCGTTGCCATAGTCTAGAAGATTTCCTTTTCCGCATTCAAGAAAAAATGCGGCCGATGGAGAAGTCAAGATGGTCTGATAAAATGGCCCAGTATAGTTTAATTACATACTCGATTCACAATCAGCCTTTTTGGTGGAAATTCGATATAATTAGTGGTGTTATAGAAACTTGGAATCATTATCGGTACACTACATATGCCCCTGTTAGCAAACATCTCAAAGAGAAAGTGTTTGAAAAATTGAAGGACAAGATGAAGAGCATAGAGGATAGAACTAGCTACAAGAGAATCACTGAACATAGAGGCCAATGGGCACTTCAGCGCATGGGTTACTACCAGGAGTTCGGTTGGTGCGTGGAGGCTGAGTTTGATGAGAGCATCCTCCTCTGGCACATAGCAACTGATCTTCTATATCATGAAAATAAACAAGAAAATAAAGAAGAGCCAGAACATAATGATCGGGAGCCAGAACCTTTCAAAGAGCATCCTCCTGTGGCACATGGCACCCAAAATAATGACAGGGAGATAAGCCAGAACATTTCAAACTACATGCTGTTTCTGCTCATCGTACGACCTTTTATGATGCCAGCTGGCATTGGACAGATACGATTTGGCGATACCTGTGCCGAGGCAAGCAACTTCTTGCAGTCAGAGGGTAATATAAAAGAGTGTGCAGAAAAGATATTAAGGGTGAGCACGGAGTACGATCCTGGAGTTGTTAAAGGTGATCGAAGCAAGTCAGTATTGTTCACCGGATGCAGGCTTGCACACCTATTGAAGAAACAATTTATTGATGGCAATGAAAAGAAAGAAATAAAACCCAACGATTGGGATGGGATGTGGAGACTAATCAGTGCTGTGTGGGTCGAGATGTTGTGCTATGCTGCCAGCAAATGCAGCGGGCAGTACCATGCAAAGCAATTGAGCAAGGGTGGAGAGCTTCTCACCGTAGTCTGGTTCCTGATGGCTCACTTGGGCATGGGAGAGCAGTACCGAATTGAGGAAGGCCATGCCCGTGCCAAGTTGATTGTAGCCAAGTGAATTTTCACATTGATTTGTGTCTTAATTATCCCTTTAGCAATGCTTAGTTTTGTTCTGCTTTCAAGATAAGCTTTTACCTTTCGCTTTGTACGCTGAATTTAAGCAATATTCAGGCAATATATATATCTTTCGTTTTTCTCATCAATGCACGTATATTCAAATATTTGCTTCGTTTTTGCCTTACTAGGTATAATGTTTCTGGTACAACATGATATCTGGAACGTATGAAATATTTGCACATGATATACTAACAAGCTTTTAAATTTCACCGAAATAACACTGTTATGACCGATAACAAATTTTTGGAGCAAAATGCATCAACGTTACGACAACCAAGCACGAAATGACAATTGTGTTATATTTCCGAAAAATCGGCGATATAACTAAAAATTTTTGTATTTAGCGGCGTAAAAACGGACGGGTCATGTAACTTAAAAAAAAAAAAACTTTTTGTTGAATACAAATCCATACAAAAATCCTAATTCGTTTAGTTTTTAATAATTCGATTTTATCTATTTTGCCTTTTGACTTGTTATTTTTTTATATTTTAAATTTTCAAGTAACTTATAAGATAGATTAGTCGTATAATTATCTTTTTATACACACCGTTTTTTCTCCGTTATATCACCGATATAACACCGAATCGCTAAATCAACTCTGTACCGTCATATCGCAAAAAATCGCATTTTAAAATCTATACAAAAACAATTAAGCATGCTCTCATCATTTATGTTTATTTTGATAGAAGTAAATGTAAGCAAAAGCTTACCTAGCTGCACGTAGGGCTGTAAAATTAAAAATTTGTCCGACCCGATCCGTATTCTAACGGATTCCAACATGATTCGGGTTGATTCATATTTTAACATCACACAGGTAAGATTTTATAAAGGAAAAATATTTTTTTTTGTTTACTTTATTCTTCCTCTTGAAGACTACTAGTGTTTGCACAGTGATCAATTAATATTGTTTACCATATAAATTCTGGTTTTACTTTTTTTTTCTCTCTTCATTTTTATTTAATTAATGTTGTTGGTTTTTTATGTAACATATAAATCATAACTCGTTTAACTCAGAAATCCGTAAATAAAAAATTATATAGATTGGATTGGATTACGGATGGAAGGACTAAAGAAAATTTTTAGTCCCATATAATTGAGTTGGTTAAATTATTGATAAAAAATTGCCAACCCGTCCATAGATAGTCGCTAGATGCACGTGTGTGGGCCTGAAAACTATATATATTCAGGAATCAGGTCGTAGTCTTCTATTTGTGATTATCTTTACGCTGCATATGTGGCGCCATCTTCTCATTCGAGTATATGAACAAAGTCTCCATGGCCTTTTCCACTGATGAAAGGTCAGTCTGACCTTGCTAACAGTGATTAGAACCAAATACACACATAATTAATTCGGTTGTTTAGTAACGTAAGAGAACCAACCTTTTGTAACATCTCAAATTTTGAAATCTTATTATACAATAATTTTTTAAAATTAGGTTGGACCTTCTCATAACAAATTTACGGATATATATGGGAAAAACTTGTGGAATGCAATTCATTTTTTAAAAGAAATGTTCGATAATAATCCAAAGTCCAAACAAATATACACTCGCATTTCTTTCCTCTAGGAGAAAAACATTTCTATTTTCTAATTTATTCAGAGTAATTTATAGCGAAGTTCCATGCAAATTACAATACATAAAGAAAATTACCAAAAGAATAATAATACCATCTAGAAAATTACAAATTGCGTACTAATTAACCAGGCAACCATCGCCAGTTTATTTTTATTTTTACATTACTGATGTACTGTTAAGTAGGTTAAAAGGAAAATGGAAAAATTTAAATCGGACAAACAAAAAAGGAAAGTTATGATAAAACTGAACTCTATATATAATTGGCCTTATCTCTTGTGCCTTCGTCCCTCTCTTCTAATTAGACAAAATAAATCGGGTACGATAAGGAAAAAATGCACTCCTTTGCCATTTGTCATTTGATAAACATCTGAAATTGCAAAGGTTTTCTATATATTAATATATCCGACTCTTTTCTAGGTTTTGATGATTGCTAGATCAACTAATTGGTATTGACCAGTGATTCAAATAATTGATTTTAGTTCAAAATATTTGATTATCAAACATGAGAAATGGATTATATATACTAATTTGGCAGCAACAATAATGTATAACAGTGTTGTCGATCTGTTTTTAAATGCACATGCTTGGACGCCAAATTAATTAAGCACTGAAGAAATAGTCGTTGAAGTTTGTTAATTATGAAATTTTGATAGATACTAGCTGACCTGACTGCAGATCTACTGAATAAATCGAAATAAATTACTCAGGTCTTAATATTTTTTATGTGATTAAAAAATAATAATATCTTTTCGCTGCATATATATGTATATATAATCCTCTTGTTCAATAATTAATGAATATCGCTCCAAATTTTGCGTGAGCAATTGATGCCATGTCTATTAATTCACACTTAGCTCCAATAATTGCAAGGTCAACTTGCCCGTCAAAAAGCTTGAATTGCGCCGAACCGATCTCCCGACCAGATTGGACTAGGGGTGAGCAAAAAACTCGTAACTCGTGAGCTAATTCGAACTCGACTCATAAAAACTCAATTGTGACTCGAGCCAACAAAACTCGAGTTGGTAATTCTCGAGCTAAGCTAACTCGATTGGTTGACGAGTTGAATTTGAGTTAAGGTCAGCTCAGCTCGCAGCTCGTGACACAATAAATTTATATTTGAGATATGTATTATGAATATAATTTATGAGTACTAAAAATTTATAAATTAATAATAAGAATGTTCTTCTTATATATTTTTATTTTAACTAATATTACACATGATAGATTGAGTTTCAAGACATATTTTGTTTCAAATCAATAGAAAGAATATAAAAGACAACAATTTTACAATATTATATATGTCAAAAAAATTTAATACTAGAATAACATATGAATTAAATAAATAAAAATTTGAAGGATATATGTTTATTTCAAGTTAGCTCATGAGCTCACGAACTAGCTCGAGTTGGGAACGAGCCGAGTTTGAGCCAGCTTAAGAAGTTCGAAAGTATTTCTAACTCAGCTCAACTCAACTCGAGTTATCGCCGAACTGAGTTTGAGTTGCCTTTAACTCGCTCAAATTCAGCTCATATACAGCCCTAGATCGGACGTTGGGGTTTGTTCCAACTACGTCTTGTTTGTGTGCAAGCAGGAGAACAGAATAAGCTGCGGTGATATATATGTACATAAATTTATTATTTCATTAATGTTTCTTTCTGTTGTTGCCCTTTAAATTTGGGAAATTCGGATCAGCAATTCATGTATTAACGGCACAAACTGATCTTTTCATCAACACAAACTGATTTTTATGAAAATACAAATACATATATATTTATAAATTTTTATCATTAGATAATGAGTACGAAATAGCTATTTATCCATACTCTTATCCGACAAGAGTAAACAATTTTATTTTCTTTACCATGTGGTGAATTAAAAGGAAAATGAAAAATTTAAATCGGGACAAACAAAAAGGGAATGTTATGATAAAACTGAACTCTATAATTTGCCTTATCTCTTGTACCACTTATCTCCTCTGATGATCTGATCTTGTATGACAAAATAAATCGGGTGCGATTAGAAAAAAATGCACTCCTTTTCTATTTGTCGTTTGATATACACCTTAAAATCAACTAAGCTACGAAGTCGTCGTCGTTAATATGTATTATGGAATTTTGATAGAAGCATCATGGTCTGGACTGCAGATGCAGATGAATAAATCGAAATAAACTACTCGATCGGGTCTTAGTCTTCTGTATGTGATTAAGTAAAATAACATTTAACTTTTAAGCTTCATGTGGATCATCTGATCTCCTCGTAGAAAAAATGAACATTGCTCCAAATTTTGGGGTATTAATTGATGTCACGTCTATTCACACTTGTTACAATGTCAACTTCCGACCAGATTGGACCGATCTAAATGCTTGAATTGCGCCGATCGAACCGATCTTCCGACCAGATTGGACATTGGTGTTTGTTTCCCACTACGTTTTTTTTTTTTTTTAATAAATTCCCACTACGTATTGTATGTGTGCAAGTGCGAGGAAACATATTGTGCAGTGATCTGTCCGTAATTATATCATTTGATTAATGTTTCTTACAGTTGTGCCCTTCAAATGTACGTAGGAAAATTTGGAAAAGGTTCATATAATAATATAGGGTACGTTTGGCCATGGGCGGATCTACGACCGGGGCGGGTGGGGGTAGAGCCCCACCTACCGCCAGCAAGCCCTTGGAGCCCCTTCTTAGTCCCACCTAAATTTCTTTGCCATTGGAGCACTCAAGTGGGGCTAGAGCCCCATCTACCGCCGGCGAGCCCTTGGAGCCCCACCTAAATTTCTTTGCCATTGGAGCACTCAGGTGGGGCTAATGCTGAAGTCTGTTGAACGGAGGAGATGGAACTGTGAACCAGCGACAGCAGCTGGCTTTTTTTTTTTTTTTGAATGTCAATTGTCAAACAAGGCCCTGGCCCATGTGTTGTTTTTGTTTTTATTTCATTTGGGCCGTAGCAATTGTAGTAAGCCAAGTTTTATTTCATTTGTTTTTATTTTATTTGAATTTACCTATTATTTTGTTGTTAGATGTTTTGTCGGTTTGTAGACTAGCGACAGATTTTGACAAGAATTTCAATTTCAATTAGGAATATGAAATTGTTTCTTGTCAGTAGTATCATGCCCTATGTTACTCCGGTACTTCGAAACATCAGCCGTACCCGTACCGGGTACCGTACCCAGTACGTACCGTACAAGTCAACGGTCAACAGACAATGGTCAACGTGTTGATATTAGTGTTTATGTCATTTATTTATGTAAATTCCAAGTTTATGTCATTTATTTGTGCAAATTCTAAGCCGTAGCTAAACAAAATTATGTTATACACATTATATTTTGTAATATAATATTATAGATCAATAACATATTCAAATAATATATATATATCGTCGTACCCGTACCAGAGATTTTTAAAAATTTTCGTACCACCGTACCCGAATCGTACCGGGTACGGTACTCGTACCCGTACCAATGCAACATAGATCATGCCCAATATCACACAATTGTTTATTTGTTTTTGAACCATAACACAATTACATAAATAACTTTAGTTTCCATCTCTTTTAGTTACTAATCAGTAAATTTGGGTTCAATTCAATAGGATGGCATACAGTAATAACAATAAGGATGTAGCATTGTAATTGTAAACGTCCTTTAAAATTGACTAATTTGCTAGTTGCTGCTTCAACTGATGACATGAGCTCATAGCCCTCAAAAGTCAAAATCTATGCTTATGAGGAATCAATGAGTCATTGTTAAATTCTGAAGTAGTACCGTTATTTTCTTTGCAAAAAAGTTGTTCTATATTTTTTCATTTTTTGGTGTGTACCGAATATTTTTTTGGTATTGCAGGGAAAGAATACATGATACTTTTTTTCTCTCTTCAAAAGCAAATCAATTATATGCCATGTTTACTTTAATTTGGTTGTAACTTAAAATTAGCTTGGGTTTGTAAGTAATTCAGTATGTTCTGAGATAATCATATATAAACTTTAGGATTTTGGCATTTGATTAAAGATCTAATTGCATATTGATATTGTTATTGATCAGGAAATCAAAATGTCAAAAAGAATATTGCTATGTCAAGAAGGAGATATTTAGGAGCATTAGTAATGAGAAAATCATAAAACGATTTGAAGAGATGGCAAATCGTCGTATGTTAGTGCCTAGAAAGAATATTGTGGTATGCTTCATTCTCTTCTACTTTAAGTTTTTTTAAGTTAATATTTGCTTTGACAACTAATTTATTGTGTGCAGATTTCTCCTAATAAAAGATAATGTATGACATATACTCATAAGAGGGCAAGTTGGACAACATATCATTGTCATCTACTTCATTCATCATTTGGTATGAACAAACTCAGCCCCACCTAATTGCAATTTCTAGATCCGCCACTGCGTTTGGCAACCCAAGTTTAGAGGGGTTAGAGGGATTTTGGGGTTAGTTGGAGCTACCTCGAAAATCCCACCCACTAACCTCACCCATGCCAAAAGTGCCCATAATATGTAGCAGGGCGTTCCATACCAGCAAATCAGCAATATTCATATATTACTATTAACGGCACTTGCCAACTAATTTCCTGTTCCCCCTTTAATTTTCAAAGCAGAATCACACCTTTAATGTTGGAACTCGGATTCTCGAAGGGTGAGTTACTCGGAACTAAATACTTTCATGTGAGGGCACAACCAACAAGGCGAGTGCACCAGTGGGACTTGACTAAAAACAATTGCGGGACCGACAAATCAGGTGGTTATTTATGGATTTGTTCCTGAATCGTAACGTGATATTCAAAAGTCAAAGTGCGCGCGGAAAAATTTTTGAGGATACTAGGATGATAATTTAGTACTTGATTTCGAAATGAAAATAGTTAGATATTGATGAACCATTGATTTTACACAATAATAGGGAATCGAGCAGCTTGACATATCAATCAAAAACTATAAATCAGACTCGTGCTATCAAATCATAAAAGGAAAAATTAGTTAATCATTTGGCGCTTCACTGAAATGTGGCTCTTTTAATATTTTTCATTTGTTTTTTTTTAAGAACAAAAAGATAAAGTATATATAAGTTATTATTTTAAAATATAGAAACAGAATTGAGGTTATCAACTTTTGCATGATATCATCTATCTTATCTCAACTCATATACACATGAATTGAGATGTGTTACATGCTAGATCTGGGTGCGTTTGGGAAACTAAGGGTTAGTAGGGTTAGTGCTGTCAGGTTAGTATTTTTTGAAGTAAGAGAGGTAGAATGGGGAGCATAGGCGAGTCTAAGTGTATCAAATGGGGTGCAATAACATCTATTTTTTCCAATCAAATATTTATATATATATTTTTTATTGTCATATGGATAATTTCTTAAGAAAACCACTATTTGAACCCCATGAAAATACAAATATAATCCCATTGGTGACTCCTATAATTAAAAATTTAACTTTTTTGACAATGATAATTCATAAAAAATAAATTATTTATCTTTATTTATTTAAGTGAACCCATCTAAAACTTTTCTGGCTTCGCCACTGATTGGGAGGGTAATAATTGGATGGGGTTAGTGCTTGTCTAAGGTTAGTGAATGTTGTTTGGTGCAGTATGCTGAGGTTAGTACTTTAATATTAGTAATTATTAGTGTTATAATTATTATTAACTATTTATTAATTAGTACTTATTAATAATAATTAATAAAAAATATTATTATTAATTATTATTACAATAACTATTATTAATAATTAATTGAGGATTATTTAAAATTATGCAATTATTATTACAGCAACTATTATTAATTATTACAAATATTATGAATTAATTATTATCAATTAATATTAATTATTAGTCATTATTAATTGTTAATTAGATTACTTGTTAATTATTAATTATCATTATTAATATTAGATTGTCGCTAAACCTAAAGAGGTGAAATCACTAACTCATGTCTTGGGAGTGGTTAGAGGGTTAGTCTTAGATTAGCACTAACATTAGCTAACCTCAATTCATTTGGTGAATTGAAGTTAGTTAGTTCCCGCTATCAATCTCAACCCCACATCTCTAACCCATATCAATCTCAAGTTGTTTTGTTTTCCCTTCAAAGTGTTTGAGAGTGACTGTCAAACACGAGGAAGGGAAAAAAAAAAGGGTTCCTCAGGCCTTTCTTTCCCCTTCAATATATCTCAAGGTAACCTCTTTGTCTGCATATTTTGTTTTATTGATTCAGAGTATATGGATTCCTAGTCGCTGCAAGCTGAAACGATAAATGATAGCACCTTCATTCCTTCAATTACCATGATTGGTGATGTGGTATGATTAAAACACATGAACAATAAAAATGAAAAAGGCTAAATTATAAGGAGAAGGTTCCGTGCCACAACTTTAGAGTGCAACCAAATTGATCGAGGTATAAACCAGGGTCAAAAGAAAATCTTGTTTACCTGACTAGTCGTTTGAGTAAAGCAAAGGTGTCGAACCCACAGAGACGGTGATGAATACTAATCTTATCATTTTACTAAAGTTAGATGATAAATTTTTGTGGTGTTTTGGTATTAATGAAACAATTGAAGAAATGATGCAATTGACTAAAATAAATAAAATAAATATTTTTGTTGTTTTCTGGATTTAAAATATGTAATTAAAAATGCCTTAGGGTTCGATTTTCACTTAGGATTGGTCACATGGTTGTGAATCGTAGCACTTTCGTGTTCTGACCCACCAATATGGTCCGTATTGTGTCCACTCCGGTCCGTATTCCACTGTGTAAACTCTATGTTTTGCTTGTTGATTTGATTAGTTTGTGCTAAAAGTCCATCTAGCCATACCTAAACTCCCTAGTCCTCCGCTTTCGCCTATTGGACACGGTATTTGGTATAGAACCTAGTGTTAACCCTCATCAAGTGTATTGTACCTCAACTTTCGTGATGTTGGTAGACTTACTCGAGTTTACTTGTTGTTTTCTACGAGACATCTATTATAAACTTTCGTTCTAATAGAAACCTTCACCTTTCAGTTACAAGTTGATTGACTTTCGCCTTTTAACCTATCTCGAATTACTTATGCAAGTTTTAATTATTAATTTATGTTTTAGTCCTAACAAGATGTGGCCATTCATCCATTAAGAAACACAATACAATAATCAATTCTAAGCATAAGCATAAGATATAAAACTCCAACAAGTAAATAGCATTACTAATCAACAACAAGTATCACATAACGAACCAAATCCTAAGCTACATCTACTCCTAAGACAATAAGGGATGTTTGGCAAACTTAGGAATAAGAATAAGGGGCCTTGTTCTTGTTCTTGTTCCACCAAACACATAGGAGAATAAGAACAAGGTTGGAACAAGGGACCTTGTTCTTGTTCCATGAAAATGTTGGAACAAGAAACAAGAACAAGAACAAGCCCTTGTTCTTATTCTTGTTCTTATCCCCCCGGGTACCAAACATCCCCTAAAAGTCTAGCCTAACATAGTCTCAAACAACACATAAATAATAATAAAAACAAGGTACAAACTTCATGACAACAATAAATAAGAGAAAAGGAAGAGATACAATAATATCTTGCTTTACTCCTATTTGAACCGAAGTCTGAAGTCGTGGTTGGATTGAATCTGCCGCCGTCGCGTCTAGAATCTCTCCAAAATCGCTGCCATGGTCGAGTGCGGCTAGAGTGGTGGAAATCCCACGCCTTTCGGCGTGAGAACGGTGGTGGAAGGTGGAAAAATGGCTGATAATGGTGGATAACGGGGGCTGCCGGAAGAAGATGTGCTCCCCAAGCAATCTCGATGTATATATAGCAACCTAGGCCTCCTTTGCTGTCCCTGGACGCCCTAGAGAAGTTTCCTAACTTGTAAAAATAGAAATAGAAGCCTTGCCAAAAGAGAAATCTCGTTTCCAAAGCTGACAGAACTTTCTTTGTATGGAATACGGACCGTATTCAAGGGAATTCAGACCGTATTGGGATAACAGAAGCTGCTGAGGCGAGAAATCATGTGGTTATGCATGTTGTGGCTGTATCCGATCGAGTCGAGGTCCGATCTAAGCTAGGAATGAGTCGTCTAGCCATCTAAGCTGCTATTTTCTTGCTACTTTCTTCGAGTTCCTGTAAAAATAAAATAAAACACGACGGCAGTGCCAATCCTGGCGAACAAACACAAAACAAACACGAAAACACAGTAAATTCACGATTTTAGTCACAATTTCGATGTAAAGTCTGGCCAAAATAACAATATAAATATAAGATATCACAAATACCACAACTTTACTTTTTAATATTTTTAAAATTTAAAAGTTTAATCTAAATCGTTGATCTTATTTCTATTTAACGAGCGATGTGTTTTCATATAAGTTTTATAAAATTTAAAGATGATTTGATATACTCGATCAAGAGCTTAAAAAATAAACTAATCTTGTCAACTATGATAGAATAATTATAATTCATGATTTGAACTCTAAATCAAGTATCAAATCAACTCCAAATTTTATAAAACTTATAGAATATGCATCACTTGTTAAAATGAAGAAGATCAACGGTTTGGATTTGATATTTTAATATTAAATTTTAAAATATTGATAAAAAAAAATAAAATTGTGTCATTTAGTGGCACCCCTAATCAGTGTTTCATAATCGATGTTGGATGTCTAGATGAGGTGATCGAAGAACCAGAGGTTGGTTGGGATTTTTTTAATACTTCAAATATAAATTAAATTTCATCTATAATCTATAATTTATCATATATATTGTTAATTAAAAGCCGTGGCCGCTGTTGGCTTTTAATTTAAAATAAATTTTTTGGTTAAATAAATTAAAAATAGTCGTATAAATCAACTGAAGTATAAACTAAAAGTCCTGGCCGCAATCAATAGTGGCCACGGCTTTAATTTATAATTATTATCTTTTCTTTTTTATAGTTTTTTAAAATAAATTAAAAATAATAGTTTCAATTAAAAATAGTTGTACCAATCATTAACATTAGCAGGATTTTTTAGGCAAAAAATTTTTACAAAGTTTATATAGCGACTTTCTATGAAAGAAATTACTAATTTTGAACTTACAAATTTTGACAAATTTTTTACGGTGGATTTTTTATATTTTACATTGGAAATTTTGGCAAGTTTGACGAAATAGATTAAATTATTCTTCAATTAAAAAAATATAGCACAGCAAAAATGTGACTGTCACGACTTTTAATTTATTTTTATAGTTTTTTAAGTAAATTAAAAATAGTCGTACAAATCATTAATATTAGCAAGATTTTTTTGGACAGAAAATTGATGCCAAGTTTTATAGCGACTTTTTATTACAGAAACTACTAATTTTGAACTTATAAATTTTTTTCTATAAATTTTGACAAGTTTTTAAAGCAGATTTTTTATATTTGACAGTTGAAAATCTAAGATAAACTAGAGGGGCATATCGAGCTTCACTCGATGTAGATATCTATAATAAGAATATTTTTATAATGTTTCTATAGTTTAATTATGTTCAATTTTTGGATATATGATTAAGATATATTTATAGAAATATAGTTTAGTTATTGTAGGTAATTTTATTTGATTAAACTTAAAGAGTTTGATCAATTTCAAGAAAAAAATATATGTGTGTAAATATAGTTATAGTTATCTGAAATAATATGATTAATATGATTTATATTATGTTGGTATTATTCATGAAATCTAATATGTTTACAAATGACTTTAAATATATATATATATCGTAAAAGATCTGATATTTTTTCTATTTTCAATTGAATGAATTTAATTTATATTTTATAAACTGAAATTAAGAATGGTGATGAAGAGAAATTAAGGTGGAGAGGGACTCTAAGCAACACAAAAGAGATAGAGACATGATGAAAATGAAAATAGGAAGGGATCGTAAAAATCAGAAACAAAATAATGTGTTGTCAAATTATGATCTGATGTTGAACCGAGTCAGTTTTATGAGCAACAACACCCGACACACAATTAGTTATAAAGTATCACATTACAGAAATCATAAAAATGCTATTGCATAACTATTTTACAATGCTTGGAGTGTCGGATGATATTTAACTAAAGGATTCCGACACCCGCACATCGTTATTTATAATATTGATATATTTGACACACAAGTTTATTCTAAATATTAATGACGTCGGAACAAGGAAATTATTTTCCCAAACACGCATTTGATACAGTCTAAAAACTCCACTTTATCTTTGACTATTTAACTTAAAATAACGTATAATAAAATGTATAATTAAACATATCTCTCACGCCTTTGCCTTTTTCCCAATGTATGAAAGGCCAGATTAACCTGACTAATATTTTATTACAAAGAATTACAACATTGATTGGTTTTTAGTTCATACAATTTAAATTATGATCCAATAGTTTTGCACTTTTTCTTGATTACTTAGTTATTTGGTCCTATCTTTTCTGCTCCTGTATCGTGTAATTAATATGACCGGATCGTCAGTAAATTGAACCTAGAAAATGCATCAATTATGGCGAACCGACTAGATCGGTCGTTGGTTTCTGTTCAACTATAAAATTTGTGTGCGTGTGTGTATATGGTGTGATATGCGAATAAACTTCAAAATTTTCATTATTGTTTCTTTTTCACATGAGGTCCCTAACGTGGCAAAATCGTAAATGTCCCTATAAAATACCGGCAATCCACACCGGAATGAATTCCAATCAATATTCTTCTCTCTCACCTCTCATGGCTGGTATCGTTTGAGTTCTCCTTTCTTCCTCCAATGAACCAAAAGATCCGACTAATTTGCAACAGAGATTAAACTCCCATGGAAGTACGCCCTAACCCAACTTCTTGTGAGCCACCCTTTGTGGGGTTTGAGGTCGATAAGAGCAAAATCATGAATGCTCTGCTCGATACAAGTGAACAGAGACGTTCTGTTCTTTATATTGTTGGGCCTCGTGGTGTTGGGAAAACTTATCTCGCCAAGGAAATTTATACCAGGTTTGTTAGTTATTTTAAAACACATGCACACAACTCTTACTTTTTTTTTCACCTTTGGGTTAGTACTCACGATAAACTAGTTAGTTATAATGTATTATCCATATTGAAATTTTATTTGAGATAAAAATTTAAATTTAAATTTTTTTATCATTTATTATAATATTTTTAAAAATATCATGATTGGTGAAATGCAGATTCTTCAAGTTGAAAATATGATAATAATAGTAATAATAAAATTAAAAAATTAATATAAAATATGGTATCTAATAAAATAACAGATATATAGTTCTCTTGAGGAAATGAGGTAGAATAAAGTAGCATAGGTTATTAATAAATAACAAATTTCTTATATTAACAAGAATTTGTAGCACTTAATTCTTCGGGTTTTTGTAGATGGCAAAATTCTAAAACGAAATAAAATTTATTTAAGAATAAGGTGAAATTAGTGTTATATGCCTGCATTAACCCTCCCCAGCTATTTTATTTTCCTTAATTGTCACCAGTCAGTATAATTATTATTCTTGAAGAGTCCCTCACACGTGTATGTTGCTGTGACATTAATTTAACAGTGCCGAGGTTCAGATGCATTTCAATGTGCACATATGCATGGCTCCCTGTCCGTGACTACATTGATGAAGATAAGGTCTTGAAACATAAAATGAGGAAGCAACTTTCTATTGAAGACCAAGCCGTTATATCCAATTTTCTAAGGGGCAAAAGATACTGTGTGGTGATTGATCTCTATTGGCATAACTATTTTTGTAATAACAAGGCATGGTGGTCTGCAATCCTAGAAGAACTCCCTGATGATAACAATGGGAGCAGAGTTCTTGTAACTAATAAAGGACCAGAGTATGACGAGTGCACAGGTTCTATATTAAGGGAGTACGAAGTTGGTCCCCGAAACAATGTAGTAAGTCTCAAGATTCTGCTCAAAGCGGCTTTTCCCAAAGATCCACTGGTAGGATGTCCAGCTGATAAATTGGATGATATGGTGATGAAATGTAAGGGCCTCCCATGGCCATTACGATTCCTTGGAGGTCTGCTCTCTGAACGTCCTTGGAATGAGGTCCTGGACAGAATCAAGGCCGTAGAAGCTGGAGGAATGAGTTTCGTAGATTTTGCAATGAGCTACCGGGGCTTGCCAGATCATGCCACTAGAGCAGCTTTCCTGTATTTTCTCACTTTCCCAGAAGGTGCCGAAATCCGTGCAAAAAATCTCATCCATTTGTTGGAGTTAGAGGGCATCTCAGAAAGTATTTCGAAAGAAAACCGTTGTTTAGAAGTTCTGGCTGAAAGGTACACAACTACTACCTTAATATTTTTTTTTTAAGGCTTGGCGATTGCCACGCCAGCAATTTCATTGAATAAAAAAATTACAGATTACAACGAAGCGATAGATAAAGAAAGAAGGAAAAAGCAAAACAGTAAATGTAAAGCACAAGAACAAAAGTACAAAACAAAAACAACATTAAATATCTATAATTCTAAGCCAAATTCTTCCAAGCTTCAATGGTTACGCAATTATTTATAGGAAAATTAGACTCATGAAATGTTAAAATTCTGAAACTTCAAAATGCCATCCCAATGTTGTGAAATTTAAAAATGTACTCTACATCCAATTTAATTATAAATATACCACTTATATAATATTTATGTTCATACTTCATTTTTCTTATTCCCTTCTCAAATTTCAAAAAATCACTTAATTATAAAAGATAATTAAATTAAGAATATCTTTGATTTTTTTTCTCAGCAATTCGAATTTTGCGAGTGATATTATTACGCAATTAACGAGGCTTAAAAATATCGCAGAATTTTGTATTTTATAAGAAAAGGTCCGATATCTGCTTTAGTTAGAGGTACACAAAATTCGAATTGCTAACACGACTCACGAGTCCAATCAACAGGAAATCAATTGCGGGCCTTTTTTATGATAAATATGAACTGTAGTCTTAACAACAAGTAAACAACAACAACAATAATCAAATTTTGAATTTCTAAATCGGCTTAAAATCTAAATCATCATGTAATTGTACTGTTTAATTAAAACTCGCTAAGAAGCTTCAGCTTATAAATCTCCATAATAAACATTTTGTACCTTTCATACTCAAAGTGTGTTCTCAAAAACAACATAGGTTGACTATTATTATAAAAAATGAATTACGTACTAAAATAATTTATTTTTAAATCTCTTTATCTTTCAAAAGAAAACCCCTTAAAATCATAAGTAACTAACAAGAAAGAAATGTGGAGAATGTTAACTACTAGTACTTAATCGGAATGCATATAGAAGTAAATGCCAATTGCACTTTAGACCTTTGGAAAACTCTAAGATCGTGCTCCATAACTTTTTAGTAAAAAAATAGAAGGGAAGGGAAGGATTAACGGGAGAGTAGAGTAAACTCTTATATTCCAATTTAGAGGGAACAAAT
Organism: Rhynchospora tenuis; assembly: GCA_027725995.1. NCBI lineage: Eukaryota > Viridiplantae > Streptophyta > Magnoliopsida > Poales > Cyperaceae > Rhynchospora > Rhynchospora tenuis. The sequence goes on along the minus strand of CM050888.1, from coordinate 144,001,982 downwards.
TTATGTGAAAATAAAGTAAACTCTTTCCATTATTTAGTTTTCATTACTATCCTAAAACTAATAAAGAGTTAAACTTCTCCTTACGTTTCTTTACTTTCCTCTATAACTTGGAGCAGACCCTAACAATCCAATAAATCTTCGACTTTAAGTCCCAAATGCTCACAAAGATAGTACTAGCACCTGTTACCACCAGATACGTAAAAAAAAAAGAAAAAGAATATATAATGTCTGTTACAACCAAGCCTGGTAACAAGTTTTATGCAGATAAAGTAGACAACGAGATCTTAAAAGCAAGTGTAAATTTCTTTATTCATGATTCATGGTGGTTTTTACATCAGTCTCTAGAGCTAAAACTATGATAACCCAAGAGAGAATGACCTAAGAACCGACCCCCCTCCTGTCCTAAAGTGGCCTATTTATACTAAACTAGAGGAATCTTCTAGTGACGTCAGCCCTGTCAGAGGCCGGTATGCTTGTCTGCTGAGCTGTCCCTCCTGTCTGTACGATCGTAACGGCTGTCCCCTCTCGAGGATCTCTCCTGGCTGGAGGCGGGGTGGGAATGACCACGTTGCCCCCCTCTTCCCCCTTACCCAAGTCATCGAGGTGGGCTGATATATGGAACTTCCGTTCTGGGCCTTCCGGGCCTTGGCATTCCTTTTCGCCCATTGAGTCTGTTGAGCAGGTTGGTATTGGGCCCAATGAGTGGGTCATTTAGGACCCTATCACCTGCCCCCAAGCTTTTAGCGAGGGAAGCGAGATGGAAGCTTTAATGTGGTTAGGAGTTGGGCCCAACGAGCGGGTCATTTAGGGCCCTATCACCTGCCCCCAAGCTTTTAGCGAGGGGAGCGAGGTGAAAGCTTTAGTAGAGTCGGAGTCATCTTGTAGATGGGTTGAAAAGACCGACATAGCGCGTCGCAAGCGATGTGAAATTCCCCATATCAACTCTTAGGGAACCACGCCAGCGACTTGACCTCTCTCGGACAGGTATCTTCACGGTGGATGACACGTGGACGGTTTTGCGTGATCTTTGGGACCAAGCGACGCCTTCGAAAAGACGTCTGGTCAAGTCTTTTTGGCGGGAAAAACGAACCGACGCACTGTGGATCTTTTCATGATTGTGCTGCCTCGAACTTTTTCCCTTTCTTCATATATACTCTCCAGTCACATTTCTTCTCTTTCTTTCTCTCGGAGTTCTCTGCTTTTTCCTTCCTCAAATATCTCATCTTCCCTTTCTTCTCCTGCAAGTACTTGACGCTCGTCGTTCCTTTTTCAGATATCTGCTTTCGGTGAGCATCTATTTCTTGTTTCTTTCCTTTTGGTCTCTCTTTTTTCTTCTTTATCTGTCCTGACTTTCTCTTTGTGGTTGAAAGCTTGATAGTCATGGCGTCTTCGTCTGCTCCCGCCCGCAACGATGGTCGTGAGACTTCCCAAAGTCCGCTTCGTCTGAGCGCTGACCCTTTTGTAGCCGGGGCCTCAGCTGAGCTCCCTGCTGATCACGCTGCTCCTAAAGCGTCCTCCCCGCCGGTGGTTGAGCTACCCACAAAGGCAAGACCAAGTAAGAAACAGCGCAAGGTATTGGCCCACAAGAATAAGGCCGAGGAAAATGTGGCGGAGCCAGTCAAAAAATCGGCCGAGCCGACTAAGAGGCCAGCTAAGGAGAAAACTCCTCCCTTGCAAAAAGTTAGAGAATATCGCAGCAGGGGTTGGGGAGATGGCTGCGCTATGAGCGATTTCGAGGAGAAAATGACCCTGCCCGCTGGCACCAAATTCGTCCTCCCCAAGAAAGAAGATGATCCTACCTCAACCGAGCGAGGAATATGTCTGTTTGGCCGGACAGTACGCTGCGGCCTGCTTACTCCCTTCAGTGACTTCCAAGCGGCCTTTCTCAAGTTCGTTCAGATTCCACCTGGGCAACTTCATCCAGGCGCATGGTGTTGCATAAATACTTTTGACCTCCTTATGCGCCCGGAAAACTTGGAGTCGCTGGGCCTTCCGAATCGTCCTGCTAACTTGGAACTGCTGGGTCATTACTTCGCCTTCTTTGGAACCTTAGACCTTTGCAATCTGAGGATGAGGACGCCCAACATCTTCCATCGACCTGAGAAGATCTCGGATTGGTCGAGACAGTTTGTTTTTGCTTCTAAGGAGTTATACGGCGGCTTCGATATTCCTCTGAAGTGGAACGAAGAGCGTGCCGGGAAGTGGGCACGACTCCAGTTTCCCCGCCTCACCGATCAAGCCGACAAAGACTTTGTGGCTATTCTGGACGTCAAGCTGGCTGCCGAAGGGCCAATAACCATAGCCTTCAATGGGCGGTCTCTGGAGCCTTATCCTCTGAAATTTCAAAAAGTTGAAAAAATTGAGGAAGATGATGACGATCTCGATGAGGCTGACTCTTCCCGCCACAAGCGGAAGAGATCACCAACTCCCAAAATCAAAGCTGCGGCAGGTGAGATTTCTCCAGAATTTCTCAGGTTGGGTCCTTATGTTTCCGGCATGGGGAAGCCCTCCATTTCAGAAGTAATGAATGCACTTTCTTACTCTGGGCTATGTTTAGGTGAAGATGATGGCGAATCCAGCTCGAGTTCTGAAGAGCTTGCTTTCACTTCCGGGCGGAAGATTCAGGTAGCATCTCGCAAGCGACCCCGCTCTCCGGAATCGGAGGGCGAATGTGACATTGAAAATGCTCCTGGTCGAGCTGGGGAGAGAGATCGACTTCGCTTGGAGGATAAAGCTCAGGAGGTGGATAAACAAACTCCCTTTGATCAAGTTCCCCCTTGCGGACTTCCTCCTCTGCCTCGCCCCCACTCTGCTCGTATGGGGTCGTCCCTTGTCTTCTCTCCCCTGGGGGCCACTGCCTCCAACGATTGGTGTACCGCCCATGTAGCTGAAGTGCCCGGGCGAAAAGATACCTTCGTGGCCCATGTGCCAGGCTATAATGCGGTCATGGCGGGATCAGATGATCGACTCGACCATCAGCGGTATGCCGCCGGGCTGGGCAAAATTTCTATCCCGCGAGCTGTGAAGGACGAATATGGCGGAATGGATGTTGAAAATGGGCTCGCTCTCATGTGTGAGCATGCTCAGCGCATGGGAAACTTAGCCTCTTTTACCTTGGCTCAATATCTTGAGCTCCGACATAGAGTTGACCAAGCAACCATGTCGGCCGCTGCCCATAACTCCCATCTCCGAGAGCAGCTCCAGAAAGGTAAGACTCCCATGCTCACCGAGGAGAGCGCCCCCAATGAAGTTATTGAGCAATTCATGTCGTATCTCGACCCCGAACGTCTCCCTACGCCGGCCCGAGAAAATTTTGAGAAATTTGTTGAAACGGTGGTCTCTCTTACTTCTCGTTGTGAAAAGGCCAGTGAAGAAGTATTGCGGGCTAAGGGCGACGTGATGGTTCAGGAGAGTGCATCCCAGGCCTTCCAGCGGTACTTTGTCAATACCCGCGACAAGATAGTTCTGCTGGAAGACGAGGTCGACAAGGGCAGAAAGGATCTTGAAATCGCCAGGGCGGAACTTATCTCGACCAAGGCCGCCTATGAGAGAATGCGGGATGATCTGAGTGGCGTGTCTCTGGAGAAATCTAAGTTGCAGGCCCAAACAGACGAATTGAATCTTCGGGTAGAGAGTCTATCAATTGAGACGACTAAATAGGTCGATCAGCTGATGAAGTTAAAAAAGGAACTGGATGCTCAAGTCCTTCAGACGGAAGCAGTGCGTAGAGACCGAGATGAGTGCCTTTCCGTCATCGAGGTCGGGAAACGCAAGATGTCTGAGCTGGAAAAGGAGTTGGCTGATGAGAAAAAGAAAAACTCTCAACTCGTGCAGCAAGTGAACACCTTTGTGGAGAATTCTCCCGCTCTAGAGGGGCCTCGCCCTATCTCTTCTTCTGAAGTCTCTCTGATCAGCAGCAAGGCTGTTACTGATTTCTTGGATACGAAAGCTTGTATCCCACTGATTGCTTATCGATTGGCTCGCCAAATCCGCTCCACCTTGAAACGGCAGGCTGATTTTCTGAGGCACTTTTACCCTTTCACACTGGCTAACGTTGGGCTAGATGGGAAGACGCCCCAGGAGTTGAAAATCAAGGATTGGGGTAACTTTCGTTGGGATCCCGACTCCGAGACTATGTACGATTCATCTGGCAATGTGTTCAATGGGTTGCCAGTTCTCTTCAAGAGGCGTACTCCGCCTGAGTTCATCTATCCGCCAGACCAGTGGCCTGCGGGAGTAGAGAAGACAGAACTAGTGGAGTCAGAAGAAGAAGAATAGTTCCAGTCGGGTGGCGCTTTGCCTTTTTATTCTGTTTTGAACAAGTATTCGGTCTGGTTGCAATTTATTAGCTAAGTTAACAGCGATGAACTGCTTTTGTTGGTTGCACTTAACTACTTTTCCTTGCAATTTATTCTGTTTGCTTACATTACAATGTTATCGCTTCTCTGCTCATATGTTTGATTTTTACATTGTCTATTTTATTCGCCCAATGAACTGTTTTAGTCAAGCGACGCTGGTGCTTCTTAGAGCACGCTGCTACTTAGAGCACGCTGATGAACTGATTTTATTCGCCCAATGAACTGATTTTTACATTGTCTATTTTGACCCACCTTGCTGCTACTTAGAGCACGCTGGTGCTTCCGACTCGCTATAGGCGAGGTGTAGTTCGCTGATCGAGTTCGCTATTTATTAGCTAAGATTACTTAGCTCGCATAATGTATGCCCGTTGGATGCGTGTTACTTGAATTTTGCCAAAATTGGCCATGCTTAGATATCGCTCAAACTCGCTTTAAATCAAGCGATTTTGTCTCTTCGTTAGAGTACACCAAGAGAAATGAACTTGGGGAGGACGCTTGATAACACACTTATTGACTTCAAGAGAAATGAGCAAGATATTGTTTTTTCAAAGTAACAACAGTTAATAAACAGACTTCATTCATTGATAAGTTTTCCTTGTACATTGTCTTCACCTATTGACTCTGATCAAAGTCATGGGCGCTATCAAGCTGCCTAGAAGCACTATTCCCTTACACACATTTTTTTTTACAACAAATGCATTAAAAAGGTACTACATTCCCCTTAGCCACTATCGGGGTTAAAAGATAGCCATTTTTCAAGGATCGAGGCGGAGTGATCTTGAAGTCGTCCTGTTGTTGGGGTCGGCTGATCTTGAAGCCGCCCTGCTTCTATACCGGTGACTGGAAACGGCCACCGTTTTCCAGAGACATACCCAGATTATGCAGGCGAGATCACCTTGGCTGGGACCTCGCCATGACATTGAATGACTTCTCTGGGGTGGGAGCTGCTAGGATTCCTCGTTAAAGGTTTTGACATTGGCAACCCCCGTCTCTCTCCCGCCCCGCTGCGTTGAGGTGATTTGTTCATACTATACACCTTCTCGGCGGGGCGGGTATGAGTTTCGAATGATCTCGGCGCTTTGACAGGAGAACTCGTTGGACACCACGACTACCCGACGCATTTTATTCCGCTCCCTATGTCACCGATTTCCTCTATTGCTTTGGCAACATTGGGAGACGAGCCGAGCCGGATTGTGTAGTCGCGGCGCCAACCATAATGCATCGGATCATTCGGGGGTAACAATCGTCGAGGTTAACTGACTTCCGGATCTCAGCTAACCTACGGGATCGTCTTCCCCCAATCAGCTAGCCTACGGGATTGTCTTGATCATCTCTCTTCTTCCTTCTCTCTTTCTCTTCTTTTTCCTCATTATCTCCTCTTTTTGCTTACTATCTGGAAAGCTTTTAGGAGTTTGTTTTCTCTCTTTCTGTGTTTGGAGAAGATGAAAGGGTATTGCTGAAGGGATGCCTTTCTAGCGAGAGGTTGAGGGGGTATTTATAGGTGCTGAGCGCTACCTAATTCCAGCGTTCCTTTAATTTTGGCATTTATTCCAAATATCTCGGTACCCTGGATATCCGGATTTTCCGGGATTTTTGTTGGGAAAATCCCCGGTCAATAAAGAGCATTCATTTTTCGTGTTGCATACGGTTTCTGGTTGTCAGGAGTTTCGCAACCTTTGACTGGTTTGACGAAGACTTGATTCTTCTGTCGTCATCCAGTTTGTCGTGTAAGTGCCAGTTTACGAAGTATTTAAAATCATGGTGCCACCTAGCGATTTCATTGTCTCACTCTCTCGACAGAGGCGGAGTTAATTCTGATGGCGAGCGGATTTATCTGAGGCAGGTTGTTCGAGACGACGAGGATGCCAATGATACCGCTCAGGGACGGTGGAATCCCGCTCAAGGAGGCGGGGTTGTGGTGGACGTTCTCCTCCCCAAGATGGGCGGATTCTATTTTCACTGTGGGGATTACGACTCTCGACCCTCTTCACATTATGCATTTAATGCCCTTGGAAAAGGCGTTTTGGGCTCTGCTACTGTCGTCGTGAAGGGACGTTTGGTCTTCTGTTCCCACCACTTTATGTCCGTCATTACAAAAAGATGCCTTGAATACCGTACTCAACTGTGGAAAGACGTCTTGGGCTCCGTACCCACCGCTTCATTATGAAGAGGCGCATTAGGTGACGCTTCGGGTTCTGAACTGTGGACAGATGCTTCATTATGCCTTGAGGTGACGCTTCGGGTTCTGAACCCACCGCCTTATCATGAAGGGGCGCCTTGGCTTCAGCATCTGTCCTTTGGTCGCACCTTCTGATGTTATATAAATAGGACTTGCATTCTTCGCTGTTCTTTTACCTCTTCCTTCCCTTCAATTCCCGTTGTTTTGTAAGTCAACATAATGGCCTTTTCTTCTTACTACTCCCTTCCCCCATCTGATAGTGTAGGGGCCGAGAGCCATTCGTGCCGCGGGATAGTGCTCTATCATCCCGACCCCATTACGGCTGTCGACGTCGAGGACGCTCTCCTGGTTGTGAAGCCCAGCTTTCGCTGGGAAGTAAAAAAGATGTGCTCCAGGAGGTTTCAAGTTTGGGGGCCTCCTGACTGGGAGGCTCGGGCTTTGGAGCTTGCGCACGTCAGAGCGGGGCCGTATATTTTCATGGCCTCCACGGTTAGTAGCCACAAAACTCTACTCCAATCCCGCCGGTTATGGAATTCCTCTCCCCCAACCCCGCTGGTGAAGTACTGGGTCCGTGCAGTGGGGCCCCCCATAGGCTGGCTGACGGGATTCGCCGCTCGAGGCCTCTTCCCCTTCGGCCTTTATGTGGCTGTTGATCCTGCTACCCGGGCAGGGGTTGAAGGACGATGGGCGCGAGCTCAGGTAGCCGTTCCCGACAAGGAGGCTATTCCTTTGTCTCTCACTTTTTTCCGTGCAGGACCCGTCGGGTCTCTTCACGTGGAGCGTCTCCCCGTCTGGTACGCCGTTGAGGGGGAGGAATATGAAGATAGCTTTCTTCAGGCTTTGCTTAGCGAGCCTGTGGAGGCCTATAGCAGCCAGCTGGTGGAAGCGAGGCGGGCCCAGCTACTGGCGGGGGCTTCGTCTGGGTCGAGCAGCAGTGGAGGGGATGATGGGGAGCCCTCAGTGAACTCTTAGGATTTTATTTCTGCACCTTTAATGTATTGTCTATGTTAATAGACAAGTTATAAAGAATATTTTTGAAGTAATGTGCACTTTGATTCTTTTAGTTTATTTATGACGAGCGCGACGCGCTTATATACGTAGTTTAGCACAGTGAGTTGAAAGAGTTGAAATCGAATCGTAGGCGAAGTTGGTTTTAAGGAGAGTACGAAGCACTTTTGTAATAAGGCGCAACGCGCTGATGAACGCGGGATCAGGACTTGGCTGAAGTAAAATTTTATTCTTATAAATTTATAAGTACATTTTGATTTTCTCTCTAGCCTATAAGGCGAGACGAATCCTGCGGAGTCGATTGGGCGATATGGGCTCAGAATCAATCTACAGAAAGAGGTGATTTTACGCCTTCCTCAGTCTTGACTGAAATTTCTCCATCTTGTTCTCGCGGTTCGGGTGATGAGGAGTTAATATACTTTCCTCTGCTAGGACTTGAGACTGCGACGGATGAGCGATGCTTTCCGTCGGACACATGTCATTGTGTATTTGTGGCTCCTGTAGGAGATCGCCCATGGGCGTACCATTCAGTCATCTCTCAGCATCAATGGCGTCCCTTCGATTAGGTTGTTGAGTCGAAAAGATCTTATCCCGATGCGCGAGATCGTCGTCGGGGCTTATTTTTTATTATTTTATACTTACTATGACGCCCTTGAAGTTGCGTAACTGAATACGCCGAGCGTCCGTTAGATACGGTATTGAATATTGGCCAGATCCCTTGCTAAGGACCAGACCACTCCGCTCTGCTAATCAGTTCGACAGTCAAGAGCTGGATCAATGACGTCACAGAGGAGCTTTTGACTTGTCCGCGGCAGGACTGTTGTTTTTGTGGAAAATTAGATCTTTCCGTTTATTAAGTATTTACTCAGCTACTCTACGAGATTGTCCATTATTTTAATAACAGGCATCATAATGTGCTTGTAATGATGATTTTTTCCTTTTTCTTTGTCTCATTTTGTAGCAGTTTGTTTGAGTTAGCTCGATGTGGTCAGTTATTTATATTCTTCAGGTTTCAAACTTGACGTCATTCATGCACAAATTGCGTGAGATCATGCAGCTTGAGTAGATGTCATGTCTTTATTGTAGGATGTCACGCACATACCTCCTTGCCTTGTCATTAAAAATTTATTTATTTATTTTTTTATTTATTTATTTTTTTTATTTTTATTTTTTTTTTTGGGGGGGGGAGGAGTGGAGACTTGTTAAAGCTCGTAGATAGCGGATCCGATTGTCTTTTAAGATTAATGTTGGGACTGAGCAATCCGACCATTCCCTTGGTGTAGGTACCAGGACTTATGGATCGCGGTTTCCTTAATGAATCCGACCATTCCCTTGGTGTAGGTACTAGGATTTATGGATTATGGGTTCCCTTGGTATAGGTACTTGAACTATGAATCCGACTATTCCCTTGGTGTAGGTACTAGGATTTATGGATCATGAGTTCCCTTGGTATAGGTACTTGAATAATGAATCCGACCATTCCCTTGGTGTAGGTACTAGGATTTATGGATCATGAGTTCCCTTGGTATAGGTACTTGAATAATGAATCCGACCATTCCCTTGGTGTAGGTACTAGGATTTATGGATCATGAGTTCCCATGCACTTGGATCGTTCCCACTAATAGGTAATAAATCGGCTGCCTGGGTCTGTTCCCTTGCGCGGAGGTACTAAGATTTAGTGAAGTCGGTTGTTCCCTTACAAGAAGGTACTAAACTCCAGCGAAGTCAATTATTCCCTTATAAAAAGGTACTAAACTTCAGCGAAGTCAATTATTCCCTTATAAAAAGGTACTAAACTTCAGCGAAGTCAATTATTCCCTTATAAAAAGGTACTAAACTTCAGCGAAGTCAATTATTCCCTTAAAAAAAGGTACTAAACTTCAGCGAAGTCGTGCGGGTTCATTCCCGCTTATTACAGAAGCTTCATCAAACACAAGTCTTCAAGTCATCATTAAAAGTGTTCTTCCACAAGCTGGATAACGAGCTCACGGCTCTTGGCTGCCGAAAGGTCTGCAGCCTTAATTGAAAGTAAAAACAGTGCAGAAAAGGAAGATACAATGGTATAAACAGAGGGTCCGGCTACTTGGGGGCCTCATGGGTAGAACCTGCGTAGGTCTGATGCATTCCAGGAATTAGCTAGCAGCTTTCCCTGTGCGTCTTTGAGGTGAAATGCTCTCTCTCCGGCTGACTTCACAATCTCGAAGGGACCATCCCAAGCGGGATCTAACTTGCCAATATGCTTCCCTGCTGCAGAGACTCTCCTCAACACCCAGTCTCCGGGTTGATAATGCCTTGGAGCTACCTTCTTATCAAAGGCTTTCCTCATTTTCCTCTGGTACTCCGCTTGCCGTGCTGAAGCTTCTTCCCTGAGTTGATGAATCATCTCGATTTCTTCAATCCTGCGCTCCGCATTATGCTGGGTAGAATAGCTGATGGTGCGAAGCGTCGGATGAACAATCTCCATGGGGATGACTGCTTCCATCCCATAAACCAGGGCATAGGGTGATCTTCTGTAGCCGATCGCGGGGTGGTGTTATAAGCCCATACCACCTCGCTAAGGTACTCCGGCCAAGTGTTCTTTGTCCCCTCAATTTTCTTTTTCAGCCCCTCCAAGATAGTTCTGTTTGAGACTTCCGCTAATCCATTGGACTGGGGATGGCAAACGGACGCGAAGTTGATCTCGATGCCCAACCCGCGGCAATAGTTCTTGAAAGGTGCCCCGGTGAACTGCAGGCCATTATCAGTAATGATGGTATGTGGGATCCCAAACCTGTACACTATGTGGTGTTCCAGGAAGTCTGTGATCTTTTGGGAGGTGATGAGGGACAATGCTTTGACCTCAATCCACTTAGTGAAGTATTCCACTGGAGGGATCCCCGACCCGCTCGGGTGAGGCAGCGTGACTGGACCTTGCTGGTTCAAACCCGACTGAGCGTGAGGGTGAGGCGGGGGGATTGGGAGTTGTGAGGTTCCTGTCGGAACGAAACCGCTGGGTGCGGTCGAGCTAGTCACATTCACTCTCGACGGACCCGCAGTTTGAGAGCTGTAGATTGGCCAAGGATACCCGGGAGGAGCGGATTGGGTTCCCACCTGGGCCGTCGGAGTAACCGGTGTGTTCTGCACCGCCTGGGCGGTGTGCTGGGCAGCGACCCCCACTGAGGACTCGGGTGGCATCCCAAGCGGGGTGCGCTCGCCCTGCGCGGAGGTCTGCGCTGGGTGGCCAGATGAGTTTCCAGCCATGAGGAAATCGAAAGACAATCTCCTAGGTTCTAAACTTTTTCCCCGATCTAGCATCAGCTATAGTTCTTGCTAAAGGTATAGCCCCACGGTGTTTGTTACTACCAAGCCTGGTAACAAGTTTTATGCAGATAAAGTAGACAACGAGATCTTAAAAGCAAGTGTAAATTTCTTTATTCATGATTCATGGTGGTTTTTACATCAGTCTCTAGAGCTAAAACTATGATAACCCAAGAGAGAATGACCTAAGAACCGACCCCCCTCCTGTCCTAAAGTGGCCTATTTATACTAAACTAGAGGAACCTTCCAGTGACGTCAGCCCTGTCAGAGGCCGGTATGCTTGTCTGCTGAGCTGTCTCTCCTGTCTGTACGATCGTAACGGCTGTCCCCTCTCGAGGATCTCTCCTGGCTGGAGGCGGGGTGGGAATGACCACGTTGCCCCCCTCTTCCCCCTTACCCAAGTCATCGAGGTGGGCTGATATATGGAACTTCCGTTCTGGGCCTTCCGGGCCTTGGCATTCCTTTTCGCCCATTGAGTCTGTTGAGCAGGTTGGTATTGGGCCCAATAAGTGGGTCATTTAGGACCCTATCAATGTCCATAAAATCTCCAATTTGGATCAGAAGAATATTGAGCTGTATGAAAACTACAGTGTTACTGTGCCCTTCAAAATTTAATGGATCTATGTTGCGTTAAAGAAACTAGATTTTCTAAATTAAAATATGTGTATAGAATATTTCCAAGTATTCCAACTACATATATATATCCGAGTACATTAATTACATCATTGCAAATTATTAGAAATATTTTCTAATTAACGGAGATATTCATCCATAGCAACAATATATTCCCAACTTGAGAGAGAGTCAAAGAAAAAAAATTATCTCGTGTGATAAAAGCAATAATCTCCTGCAATATATGCAATGGTAATGTGTAGGTCGATGATTGAAGTCACAAAGAGGTACTCTGGCGATTCCATCAAGTGTTGTCGGCTTCAGACTCTTCTTCGTTCGCTGGCAATCCACGAAGCCAAGGAGAAAAGGTTTGTCATGATAAACGAGTACCATTCTTTCATAGATCTGTTTGATGCACATATAGAGCTTACATCCGATATGGTAAATACAAATCAGAATTTTGGTGGCAAATACATGGATGTAACACAACTGGCTGATGCAATTTGTATTTTAAATTTTGGTAAGAATTTGTGTGTTGAAACTTCCGACAGAAGGGAAGGTATCAAAGGATCATATCATCTTAAAACGCTAACTGTTAGAGATAGAACTATCAAGACCATACCATCAAATATAAATGAATCACTGAAAATGTGGTCACTAGTGTATCTTTCGTTGAGAAACACGAAAGTACGTGAGATTCCAAAACTCCCAGAGTTATTGAAAACTCTGGATGTTGGAGGTACACCTATTGAGACCCTACCAGATTCTAGTTCCTGCCCGAATTTAAAAACTCTTTTATTGAGAAATACAAAAGTATGTGAGATTCCCGCATCCTTTGAGCAATTGCAGTATCTGGATGTTAGAGACACATTTGTCCGGTCCTTACCAATTTCATTATGACCAACGGATATCTAAAGTCCATACTTGCCTCCAACACATTGCAGCATCTTGATGGACCACCATTAACAGCAAAACTCTACAGGCTGGAAACTCTGGAAACCGTACACGTTTTGAAGAGTTGGGGCAAAAAATTACCAGAGTTTAGTAAAGAAAGTCTGCATAAGTTGGGGCTTTCTTATTTTAAAATTGCTTTCACTCCGTACAATGCATTAAACTGGGAGGTAATTACCAGACGCCTAAGTACATTAAGAGGCCTATCATCTTTAAAGATACAAGGAAGCGATGTTCCTGCAAGAATAATTGATGTGAGAACCTGCCCAAGCTACGAGCAAAACTTAAAAAAACTGTGGGTTGGCGGGGCATACTCTCAGTTCAGTCTAAGTGGCATTGAAATACCTCCGATGTTAATAAACCTCACCCTGGAAAATTTTGAGTTTGAAGAAGATCCTATGCCCATTCTAGAGAAATTGCAATACTTAAAGAGACTTCAGCTGAGATGGCTGAAGTACACTGAAGAAACCAAAAAGATGATTTGCTCAAATGGTAAGTTCCCTCAACTGGAAAGGATGCGGCTTTATCATATCTCTGGCCTCGAAGAATGGTCAGTGGAGGAAGCAGCCAGTGGCGGATCCAATGTGTTGGATACCATGGCATGTGTCCAGGGTAAAAAATTAAAATTTAAAGATCTAATATATATACTTTTATCAGGTGCCTGGGCTAAAAAAAGAATAGTGCCTGGATTGTTCTATGGATTGTGTGTTTGTACCTCTGTGTTGTACTTTTTGATGATTGATAGAGAAGTAAAGATCATGAAAAAGTGATTAAGTTTATGAAAAAGATAAGGTATTTTGTAATATTCTAATTATTTACGTTTAGAATGACATTTTTTGTTTAAATTATTACTTACTTTATTTTTAAATTTTTAAAAAATTTTGTTATATTATAATTGTGCCTAGGCTAAAAAAATTTTCTGGATCCGCCCCTGAAGCAGCATTACCCAAGATCACAGATATTGTCATTGAGAATTGCAAAGATCTTAAGGTTCTTTCTGTACCCTTTAATGCATCGGCCAATAAACCCAAAGGAGTTACACCTGCCTTCTATGCCAACTGGACTTACAAGAAAGGTCTCTGATTTTAAATTTGTCAAAATCACCGAGAATTCAATTTAATGCTGTCGTGCTCCTTTTGCTCTATGTATTCCAATGGTAAGTTTCATTTAATAGTTTTGATCTCCTTTCAAATTGTCCCTGTTCTATTTATCTTTCAAGTAGTGTTTATGTAGTATGTATTAGAGAATCTTTGCTCTGCTCAACAGTATTTTTCATTTTAGGATCTGTTGTTTACCAGAATATCAACATCAAGGGGTAATCAGTACCAAATTTGTACCATTTTTACGCCCAAGCAGTGATTCAATCGTTCTCTTTGAAAAATAAAATCCAAAAGTATGTTCTGGTATAAAGAGAAGTCAGTAAAATGAAAGCAGAGTATTAGTCTAGAAAAAAAATAATCCAACCTCTCATCTTTCTAATTAGTTCTAAGTTCTAACACTATACATATAGGAGTTACCCAAGAATTATTTGTCTAGGTTTTTGTGAGGTGTAAATGATGATGATCATAATTTCATAATCACCAGGTCGACATTGGAGATGTTTTCTGAAGGTTAATGTGCATTGCTGCTGAAGTTTTCTGTGATGTGTTTACGTTTTCTTATGGTGTATTATTCACTTTCATTTATCAGCATTATATAACTTGTTTACTTCCGTTCTTGTCTGTTAGAAGATTAAATTTATTTATTGTTTAATTTGTTTGAATTTGTTTGTAATATGCAGTACTGCTGATGTCAGCATTGGGATATTTATGCTCTGTTATGATGGGCTATTTTTTTTTATTTATCAAGTACTATACAATCCTTTTAGACTTTCTTGTCGGTTGTAGGTTTTTCCAGCAAAGTCCACCCAATGTGTGTGGCGGATTTTACTATGTGGTATGTGAAAATAAAAATCATGGATATATTTTTCATTTTAATATTTAAGGCCAACGTTGTCTTGATTGAATCTGAAGATAACCGTAAAAAGACCAACTGAAATTAGTTTGTTATTTATTTTTAATTTTAAAAACAATAAACAGACCAACGGTAGTTAAATTGTTATTTTGGTTTAAAAAAAAAGAAAATGAATAAACGGGCTGAAATTAGTAATTTATTACAAAGAATTGCAAAATTGATTGGTTTTTAGTTCATGTAATTAACAATCGAACGATAGAACTAAACTATTCAGTCTTAGTTCTTTTATGTGACTTAATAAAAATATATTATTTTTTCTTTGATGCAGCCTATGTTGCATGGGTGTGGACGCGAGTATCGTATCTGATACGATGCGTGTGCGGGATACATCATTTTTCAAAAAATAGAATACGAGAGTATATATAAAATAATAAAAAAATCACATTTTATATGAAAATATTTTATTTTTTTTTCTAATTTCAACTACCACTATATTATATTTGCTATGTTATCAGTATTTTATTTTTTGTTTTTTTAATTAAACAATACAATAGAATATATTCTACTTTTCCAAGTTTCAACCAAAAAATTTTATTCAATACATACTAAAAAAATGATTACAACAGATCTTTGATGCATTTAGATCGAATCCTCTGGTCAAACGCTTAAAAATAATAAGATTCCCCACGTGAAATATTGGGTAAGAATCGAACGAGTATCGCACGAGAATTAGTATCGAATACCGATGCGGAAGTATTTTTGGAATATCCGAGCAACATAAGATATAGCATCCAATAGTGTTGCACTTTTGCTTGATTAGTTTGGTCATATCTTTTCACACTCACTCCCTGTATCGTGTAATTAATATGACCGGTGTCAGAAAAACTTCAATAACAGATGGACAAATCAAAAGACACGAGAATTGTGGTGCAAAACAACAGCACCGTTTTCTGATTTTTCTTTACCTTTTATTCAAACTTTCAAAGCATACATTACAAAATATAGTAATATATTATCCTAATACAAATTTAACTAAAATGACAAGTAGTTTCTTATTTTCTACTTGTCTAACAAGAAATCAGAAATAACAAAATGATTTCCTAAATCTTCTAAAACAAATAATCTTAATTCAGCAATCAGATACCAAAAATAACTAAAGTGTCCATATACTGACATAATAAGCTTGATTCTATTTGCATATCGACACAACAGCTTACATCTTACAACCGGATGGTCAGTAAACATAGCAAATGTATCAATTATGGCGATCGACCGACCAGATCGGACATTGGTTTCAGTTCCACTATAAAACTTGTGTGTGTGTGTTTGTAAATGGTGAAATATGCGAATTAACTTCAATATTTTTATTATTGTTTCTTTTTTCACATGAGTTCCCGATATGGCGAAATCTAAATGTCCCTATAATAAAATACCGGCAATCCACACCGGAATCAATTCAAATAAATATATCATCCTTAACGAAATTCTTCTTTCTCACCTCTCATGGCTGGTGTCGTTTGAGATCTCCTTTCTTCCTCCAGTGAACCAAAGGATCCGACTAATTTGCAACAGAGATTAAGCTCTCACTACAACAGAAATTATTTTTAGAGACGCCATTTTTAGAGGCGGTTTTCCATAAACCCGTTTCTAAAAATTACTAGTGGCATTTTAAAAATTTTTGTCAATTATTTTTAGAGGCGGTTTTTAACAAAAACCGTTTCTAAACTTTTTATTCCAAAAATTAAAAAAATAAAATTATATTTAGAGGCGGTTTTAATAAATAACCGCCTCTAAAAATCCCATTTTTAGAGGCGGTTTTTAAGAAAAAACCGCCTCTAAAAATGCTGAATTTTCGCATTAAAATTCCCATTTTTAGAGGCGGTTTTTAACAAAAAACCGCCTCTAAAGATATGTATTTTTAGAGGCGGTTTTTAACAAAAAAACAGCCTCTAAAAATACATATTTTTAGAGGCTAAACTAAAAATCAGAAATGAATTTTTAGAGGCGGTTTTTAACTAAAAACCGCCTCTAATAATCATAATCCGATTTTAAAAAAATTTTGATGATAAAAAATATTCAATTATGTAAAATAGTAATAATATAAAATGTTAAAAAATATTTAACTATTATAAATAGTGAAAATATTTGATGTTAAAAAATATTTGATGTTAAAAATAGTTCAAATATAAATTATTTAAGTAAATACAAAAACAGTAATTAAATTAAAAATCAGAAATTGATTTTTAGAGGCGGTTTTTAGTTAAAAACCGCCTCTAATAATCATAATCCAATTTTTTTAAAAAAAAATGATGATAAAAAATATTGAATTATGTAAAATAGTAATAATATAAAATGTTAAAAAATATTTAACTATTATAAATAGTAAAAATATTTGATGTTAAAAATAGTTCAAATATAAATTATTTAAGTAATTAAAAAACAGTAAATAAAAAAAATAAATTAAAAATCGGATTATGATTTTTAGAGGCGGTTTTTAACTAAAAAACCGCCTCTAATAATCATAATGCGATTTTTAAAAAATTTTTGTGATAAAAAATATTGAATTATGTAAAATAGTAATAATATAAAATGTTAAAAAATATTTAACTATTATAAATAGTGAAAATATTTGATGTTAAAAAATATTTGATGTTAAAAATAGTTCAAATATAAATTATTTAAGTAATTAAAAAAAACAGAAAATGAAAAAAATAAATTAAAAATCGGATTATGATTTTTAGAGGCGGTTTTTAACTAAAAAACCGCCTCTAATAATCATAATGCGATTTTTAAAAAATTTTTGTGATAAAAAATATTGAATTATGTAAAATAGTAATAATATAAAATGTTAAAAAATATTTAACTATTATAAATAGTGAAAATATTTGATGTTAAAAAATATTTGATGTTAAAAATAGTTCAAATATAAATTATTTAACTAATTAAAAAACAGAAAATAAAAAAAATAAATTTAAAAATCGGATTATGATTTTTAGAGGCGGTTTTTAACTAAAAAACCGCCTCTAAAAATGGGATTTTTAAAAAAATTTTGTGATAAAAAATATTGAATTATGTAAAATAGTAATAATATAAAATGTTAAAAAATATCTAACTATTATAAATAGTGAAAATATTTGATGTTGAAAAATATTTGATGTTAAAAATAGTTCAAATGTAAATTATTTAAGTAATTAAAAAAATAGTAATTAAATTAAAAATCAGAAATTGATTTTTAGTGGCTGTTTTGATGTTTAATAATTTTTGAACTAAAAATATACAATGTTAAAAAATATTGAACTATTAAAAACACTTAAATATTTGATGTTTAATAATTTTTTACCATTAAAAATAGTTAAAATGTCCTTATGTGGAAAATAAAAGAACTCTAGTGTTATGTCATTAATATTTTTTAAAATTATAGATGTGCCACTCTAGTTAGATAAATGCCACTCTATTTTCTTTTTCAAAAGTCCAAATTTCTCTCATTAGATCAAATCATTACAAAAATGAAAAGGAACTTATCGATAAGAAATGAATTTTAAAAATTTTTAAATAAAAAATTGAAATTATTATAGTTAATAGAACTCTTTCTAAATGAGACAACATCATATGACATTATAAATAGTGTATTCTTATTTATAAAATTATTGTGGTTTTAGTTCTACATGTAAGGTTAGCTAGTCAAATTAATTACTATATATGCATGCATAATGACGCAAGCTAGCAATAATTAATTTTGATTTAAAAAAAGTAATAAAAATCTAAATTGTTAAACAATCATGGCCCTCAATATACTTGTAGGAGTCATGTATAAAATTTGAGAACAACTCAAAGAAAACATAATCATTTCAATTTTACACGAATCTATATAAAGTCATTTGCAATAGGTCAGAAAATATGAACTTTGCTCGATGTGTTGTACTTTGCTTGACATGTTGTATAAATCTTTTTAAGGTAATCTCAATATATCATTTTCCATAAAAGATATAAAAAGAAATAATTAATCAATCATTATAAATACATGGTCCAAAATTCTAAGTAGTTTTATGTGATGTTTAGGTTTGAAAACTTTCAAAGTAGATTTTGGAGGTTCAGACATCGTTTTTTGGCCCCGAAAATGGTCGTTACGAGGTAAACCCCAGTAAACCTTGTAGATCTCGTCGCAAGCTTTCCGGAAAGTCATCATATGCCTAAAACGGACGTTCCTATCAAAAGTTAAGCCTCCTTGAAGTTATAGTGTTCCAAAACATCGATTTTTTAAAGTGTTTTATTTTCTTTCATCTCTCTTATATGTATATATAATATATTGAGCTACTCGTCGTGAATCATAAAAAATATTTAACTATGTAAAATAGTAATAATATAAAATGTTAAAAAATATTTAATTTCCTCATATTACTAAAGATATGACTTTTTCACATAAAAATTTTCATATCCAAACCATGCATGGATATGAAAGAATAATTGATATTATTTTTTGTTTCATATAGAACTTTAAATGTTATACACAATAAAGATATGATAAAATCAATAATTTTTTTTGTCTTTCCTTTAAAAAAATGTATATCTTTATTTTATGAATTATTATAGTGTCAATTTGTACATCCAAGCTCAAATACTCGATTCCTATTCCATGGAAAATAAATTTAAAAAAAGAAAAAAATCTTAAAAATACTAAAATAAATTATTTTCAATATTTAACTATTTGATGTTAAAATAAATTATGCTTAATTAATAGTTGTACATTTTTTAATAGAACAATTTGATGTTTAATAGAATATTAAAAGAATAAAAAAACAGAAAAAAAAAAACTTAAAATTCGAATTTGATCTTCGGTTTTTACTTAAAAACCGCCTCTAATAATCAACAAAAAAAAAATCAAAAATTGATCTTTAGAGGCGGTTTTTAACTAAAAACCGCCTCTAAAAATCAAATTCTGATTTTTAATTTATTATTTTAAAAAATAAATTAAAAATCAAAAATCATTTATTATTTTAAAAAAATAAATTAAAAATCAAATTCAGCATTTTAGAGGCGGTTTTTGTTAAAAAACCGCCTCTAAAAATACATATTTTTAGAGGCGGGGTTTGTTAAAAACCGCCTCTAAAAATACATATTTTTAGAGGCGGGTTTTGTTAAAAAACCGCCTCTAAAAATGCTGATTTTTAATTTATTATTATTTTTAATTATTTTTAATTTATTATTATTTTTAATTTATTATTTTAAAAAATAAATTAAAAATCAGAATTGATCTTTAGAGGCGGTTTTTAACTTAAAAACCGCCTCTAAAAATCAGTTTTTGAAAAATTTGTCTACTTAAAGCCCCGGCCCTCTCTCTCGTTCTTCTCTCACACACCGATGATGAGAGCTGCGGATAATCAATGCTCTTGTTGAGCATTCTGGCCATGTCCCTTGTAGGTATGTTCATGCTACCTTTTGCTCTAATTATTCATTCTTTTTTTAACCTTTATACAACCTAGCCTCTAACTTATTTAATATTTTTTCAGAGAAAGCAAATTGACTAGGTTGCTAAGAGATTCGTTGGGAGGGAAATCATTATTGTGTTATTGTATATTTGTATTACATTGTTCTTCTTTTGGTCACTTTACTTTTATTGTTTGGGCAAATGACAGAACTATGAATTGATAAATTATTAAATATTATATGTGATCAGGTAAAGAGCTGGAGTTTGGCAAGATATGCTGAATTTGGTTTTGTGCGTGTGAGTACAACGAGAAATAACCTACAATTTGAGGTTAGCATTGATATTTGAATTGTTATGTTGATATTTACAACGTACAAGCTTCTTAGTGCATTCCTTTTATATGCCGACTATCCAAGTTTGTACCTCTGACATGATTTGATTGTCAAAATTATTAATGGCATATTTGTAAAAAAGATACTAATTATTCATTTATATATATGTAACAGATGATGATGAGAAAAATGGTCGGATGTGCCAAGTCCATGATTGAAGTATGGGAAAATCAGATAGCACAAGAGAAGAACAAGCAAATTGAGCACAGTCGCTGCTTTTCCCTTTTCCCCTTTTGATTTCTGTTTTTTTTGTTTGTTTAATTGTGTCTTTTGGATCTGTTCAGGCAAAATCGATTTAGGCAAATTAATTGAACGACTTTTATGCATGTATTACTTTCAATGACTTTTGTTTGTATGATTGTTAATTATGAATTGTTTGTGCTGGTACCAATTGGTACAAAATGCTACTATTTCTAGCTAGCAAAAAATAGGGCTTACCCCAAAATTTAAATTTATTTTTTTTAATTCTCATCTATTATTAGAGGCGGTTTTTTGTTAAAAACCGCCTCTAAAGATTCATTTAATAATATTTAATTTATTTAATTATTTTAAATATTTAATTCATTTAAATTATTAAATTCATTTAATTATTTTAATTATTTATCTTTAGAGGCGGTTTTTAAGAAAAAACCGCCTCTAAAGATCATGGAATTTATTTTTATTTTTTTTTTCGAATCTTGCTATTTTAGAGGCGGTTTTTTATTAAAAACCGCCTCTAAAGATTCATTTAATAATATTTAATTTATTTAATTATTTTAAATATTTAATTTATTTAAATTATTAAATTCATTTAATTATTTTAATTATTTAATTCAGATATCTTTAGAGGCGGTTTTTAACAAAAAACCGCCTCTAAAGATCATGGAATTTATTTTTATTTTTTATTTTTTTCGAATCTGCTATCTTTAGAGGCGGTTTTTTATTAAAAACCGCCTCTAATTGAAAAAAATTCATATCTTTAAATTCATATCTTTAGAGGCGGTTTTTTATTTAAAAATATATCTTTAGAGGCTGTTTTTTGTTAAAAACCGCCTCTAAAGATATAGAATTTTTTTTTTCAAATCTGGCTTATTTTTAGCCACGCCATTTTTAGAGACGGTTTATTAGCCATTTGCCATTTTTAACGCCGCCTATTTTTAGTGACGGTGGAAAACCGGCTCTAAAAATGCTTAAAAAACCGCCTCTAAAAATGTTATGTGGTGTAGTGTCTCATGGCAGTACGCCCTAACCCAGCTTCTTGTGAGCCACCCCTTGTGGGATTTGAGGTCGATAAGAGCAAAATCATGAATTCTCTGCTCGAAACAAGTGAACAGAGAAGTTCTCTTCATATTGTCGGGCCTCGTGGCATTGGGAAAACTTATCTCGCCAAGGAAATTTATACAAGGTTTGTTAGTTATTTAAGAACACATGTATACAACTTTTACTTTTTTTTCCCCTTTGGGTAATACTCACGTATACTTGTTACTTGTTACTTGTTAGTTATATAATATGTGTTCTCCGTATCAAAATCTTAGAGGTCAAAAATTAATTATCATTTAAAAATCTTTTTACTATTTATTATTATTCTTTTTAAATAAGTATTATGATAGACGAATTACACATTCTTCAAATGAAAGTATCATAATTAATAGTTAAAAAATTAAAAATAATATAAATATCTTATCTTATAAAATCAAGAAAGGAATATGCCTATTGTACTAATTATTCGTGAAATAGTCCAATCCAGAAACTTATAGATAGTTAACAAATGTAATTCTCTTAAGGAACCTAGTTTTTTTTTTTATTATTATGAAAACCCGTAGGCCTTGAGGAAATTAGGTCGAAGAAAGTAGCTTAGGTTATTAAACAATTACAAAGTTCTTAAATTAATAAGAATTTAAAAATAATATAAAATATGGTGTCACACCCCGACCTGAAATGTTGACGTCTTCTCCGCCACGAGAATGACAAGTCCTTCCAGTAAGGCTACAGACAGAATTAAAAAAAAATTTTCAATTTATTATTCTATTTTTTTTATTTCGGCCCAGAAAATTACACAACATACAGATGAACAAACCAAGTTTCATTTTATTACACACATAATATTACACAAAGCTTAACACGCCTAGGAAAGATAAAAACACACTGTAGCTTAGGCTTATTATTTATTTTATAACCTAAGACTGGTTCACTCGTCTCACTCTATTTACATATATACATATTTGACAACCACCCCACTTGCCACTTGCTGCCAATTACCATAAGCCCGATTAAGTCCTAATAACTATAATACAAAAACATAAAACTTTTCCCACTACAAGGCCCGACATAAGACTCATGCTCACAACACCATGACCACACCACAACAACCACAACACTACGCTTCCGCGTTTACCAACACCATGACTCAGACTCAGGTTCGACCTCCATCTCACGCGGCGGACTCGGAGGATGAATCTCAAGATACAGATACGCCAAAACATCGGGAAGTTCATCAAGATATAAAGCTAAAGTAGCATTACAATTTAAACTCGGGATATGAACCGCAAACTGGAGACAAGAGCACTCAACTGTAGCTATGGACCTTCGCCTAGCACCGTTCCTACGCTCCTGGAACTCTCAAATGAGGCAATACAAAGTTTCGGATGAGAATTGATTCTCAGTGCGGGTTTTAGTTCCAGTACGCGGATTCTTGGTACGAACCGGTAACGGAATTAATACCCTTTTTATTTAAAATAACTTTTAAAACCAATATCAATTTTCAGTTTTTAAGCATATTAAATCAGAAATCATAAATGATTTATACCGTAGGCACAAGCCGCAACGGTCTGATAACAGGCATACTACAATATGAAATATGCATAAATTCAAATCAAGCATAACTCATCAATCACAGAATTTCAACAGAATTTAGTATACACTCAAGTTCTTTATCTGCCCAACAGAATCAGAAAGAACTCTTCCCACACCATAGGTCCAACCCTAGGTCCAGATTCCAGAGGGAATTTCCAGTAATTAAAAGGGCTAATAATTCCGGCCGGGCAGGTGGCCAAACCGTACTCCGGAGAGCGATACTTATCATAGTTATGCTATGCAGACTGATTAAGAATGGTCCGATTTAATTCAGGTCCGATTCTTCTATCACAAAAGATTATCATGCAATTAAGTCAGTTTACGGAGCCATTCCAGTCTTTTTATTATAATCCGACTTACTCAAATGATCAACAATCGGAATTCTATGTCGGACTATATTTATTTAGTTGGATCAAACGAACAATTTGGTTCAACATGCGTTTTCGTAATTCCAGGGGTCCCTATTGACTACATGTAAATGCTTTTATGAAGGAATGATCAACATGCAATGCATGAATTTAAATGTATCGAAATCCTAGTTCTAACAAAGATTCCACGTATCCGCACCTTGCTTGATTCAGATATCCGGGGGCACATCAGTATCCGTTCCTGTTTACATATTACAGATCAAGTACCGTTATTACATGTTTAACGGGTTCCTTAAATCCGTTTGGTAAACCACAATCAATTAAGTCTGGTAATTTATTGGTAACTGGATTGTACGTTTTGGTTCCAAGTCCTTTATTCATCGTTATAACTTTTAATCATTACTTTAATTGTCCGTATTTATGTTTAATTGTATGTTTCCTAATATCGAGAATCAATTATCATAAATAACAGAAATATTATACAGAAATTTAGGAAACTCAATTAAAACATAACAGAAAAATATAAATCAGAAATTATTTGTTTAATTTTTGCGGGATCAGATAGTCTGAATAGTCTGCCACGTATCCGTTCTTTTTGAAAGTCAGACTAAATTTCATCATCTCCCTAAAAGCCCACAATCGATAGTTAAACTAAGTACATTGTTTCCAAGTCGTTTAGTTTAACAAAAATCCGTTATTAGCTTTATTTAAATCCGAAAGCTAATTCAAAATCCGAAATTACTTCCGAAAGTCAAGCCTACAATTCTTTTCGGCCAACAGGCCTCATTCATTTTTTTTTTCTCGGCCCATAGGGCAAAAATCGAACCATAGCTTACAACAGAACAGCCCACAACAGAACAGGGTCCAACCCAGTCAACCTGACCCAGTTGACTGGGTCGATGCGTATCGGGTCCGCCAGAGATCCGTAACGGATCCAAAATCCTACAGTTAGCAAACCCAACCCGTTAGGTCTATGTTTTAAGCAATCAAGTCCACAGAGTTATTACAAGCCCTTGAAATTTACATCTAACCCCCTTAAACTTTTACCAATACCTCCTATGTTACAAAACCATCCCCAGAAATTTACAGATAAGCCCAAAATAAGTTTTTTTTTTCTTTTTTAAACTTACCCCTGACCAACGCAAACCGTACCAGTATGATACTAACCCCATGTACCATCATTTGATTACGGATACTATAATATCCAGATTTCAAGTCCCCTACTAACACTTAATTTAGATATCAAAATTATGATATTATTCATAAAATAAAGTCATACCCCGAAATTACATGTATATATATATTTATATCAACATATAATTCCCTAAATCATATAAACCAGATCAAAATCCCTTCAAATTTCTAATCAGTTAAGCAAGCTTAACTTCTTATAAAAGATTCACAACAAAGTCATATAAGAACATAGATTAAAATATTCAAAAGTACAAACCTAGACTGAATACAGTAATCATGCATGCATTTCTATGTCACAATTCCTACTGTATGCACATAATCCCCATTCCTTTATTAGAAAAGTATATAAACAGAGTTTATATATATATATTGAAAACATGCACATATGCTAGATAGGACTAGGTACAGTAATGAAATACTAAGACTAAAGTATATAAGTTCAAAATATGCAAAATATCTAAGTTCCATAAATTTCAGAACACAAGTAAGCTTATATATATTTTCATATCAAATATAAGTCATAGCTCATACTGTATATAAGTACATAGAACATATTTTGAAAGCATTCCAGTGAGAAATTATGCAAGCATAAAAGTGTATTTTTCAGAAATTATGCAACCCATCACAGCTTATTATTTCCACTCAACAGTTAAGCTTACATGCAAATATACTAGTTCAGATCATACATAATAGCTATGATGAATTTTCGCTTATATAAATTTTTACCTAAATCCTACCCAATTTTAATCGCAAGCGCACGATTTATCGTTGAGTAAGCCTAGGGTCGATCCTCGGAGACGGAATATTCAATTTCTAAGTTATATAAATCAATCTCAATTAAATCCTAAGTTTAATAAAATATTTTAAAGTAACAATTAATTAAATGAAAATACTAAGGAAAAACAATTCAGAAATTCTAAATAAATAACTCTCAAAATAACTAATCTTGGAGAAAAACTTAATTGATAAAACTAGGGGTTTCTGGTTTCAAACGATTTCTTTAACTTGTCAAAAGTAGAACGGTCCGTTCCATACCTGGGACGGTCCGTTCTGACTTAGGTTGGCTCCCTGGAACTACCCGTTCTAGGTTAGAACGCCCCCTGTCGGGCGGTCCGTTCTAACCTTGAGACGGTCCGTTCCAGAGGTCAATACTTGTTTTGTCATGCCTTTAAACAATTAATTAAGGGTTTTAAGTAGTTTAAACAATTATTAAATCAATAATTAGACTCTAACTGTCGTTCAGGTTAATTACTTTGATTTAAAACGTTAAACTTCTAAATTCCTAAACTTCAACTGTCGTTTCTTGATTTAGGAAATTTAGTTTATCTTTTGGGTCTAGGCAAACTTAATATCTTTCGACTTTAAGTTAAAACTTTAATTTCTAAAGTTCCGATTCAATCTTTCGATCTGTTATCTACCTAAGTGTTTTATTGAAAAGCTTTTAGTTAATTCAATTGATTTTAAATTCCAACTATCAATCGTGTACTTTGATTGACGAGATAACCAATTAAAACAATTAAGCAAAGCAAATCAACAAAATTGAGCAATTGAATCACAAAAGATAAATAATAAAACTTAACTTAATTAATTACTTAAAGATTCAACTAAACAAATAACATAAAGAAAAGGTTCTCAACCATAGCCCCTAATACTAAACTACTCTAACAAATTCATGCTAAAAAGATCAGGTTTCATCAAATAAAAACGCATAAAAGATGGAAAATAAAAGTTACAACAGAGATTGCTCAAAATTCTCCACAACTTGTCGCTATGGCCTGTCTGGGACGGTCCGCCTGAGATCTGGGGCGGTGCGCTCCAGTGAGGTTGGATCGTCCTGGCAGTTAATCTCCTTAGTCGAGTTGAGAGGCTAAAACCTAGAATCTTCACTTGTGTCCGCTTCTGGAGACAGGCCCTTGCTTATATAGCTGCTAGAAGGCGGTTTCT
Organism: Rhynchospora tenuis; assembly: GCA_027725995.1. NCBI lineage: Eukaryota > Viridiplantae > Streptophyta > Magnoliopsida > Poales > Cyperaceae > Rhynchospora > Rhynchospora tenuis. Next base: position 143,975,469 of record CM050888.1, on the reverse strand, counting down.
AATTGTGGAAGTCGTGGAAACGTGCTTCTGGAAGGTCAGAAATAGAAGAACCGACAGGCAGAAATAAGTCGGCTATTTTTGGCAGTGCTGGAAATACTGGAACGGTCCGCCTGAGTATTGGGGCGACCCGTTCCAGGCTGGGCATTGACTTGGTCTGCTGCATGGCTGGCTAGTCTGGACGATCCGTCCGACTGGTTGGAAGGCCTATGTTTGGCTGGTCCTTGCTGCCCATGCCTGATTGTCTGATCTTCTAGGTTGGGGCGATCCGTCCTGCCGGCAGGGCGGTCCGTTCCAATGCACATTTCACCTTTCCTTCGCTGCAATCTTCTGTTGTCGCGCCGCAAAATGTGATGAACCTGAAATAAAACTTGCCGGGCTACGGCTGTACCTTTCTACGACCTAAAAATTAGCAAAATAAAGTAAAAACACTTGTATTTGGTATTAATTTGGGGTTTAAACCGGTTGGAAATCGAGTATGAAAACCGTACATCAAAATCCCCCAAGCTTGAACATTGCTTGTCCCCAAGCAAAACTCTAGACTTAGACCCCGACTTAGACCTAAATTAATTTCCAAATCTTTGTGCTTCTACAAGTTCTAAGGACTCATTAACTTAATTTAAAAATTATGACTTTGTTTCAAAGAGCAAATTGGTTAAAAAGATTTTCAATAAATTCAAACCAATTTTCGTTTTGATGACTTAACCTTTCTCAAAACCAACCTAGGGATTTTCGTAGCTACTTTGTCTTAGAATTATTTCTTAAAGCATTAAATCAATTAATTTTTCCAAGTGTTTCATCAATTAAAAATCAAGTAGAAACGGGATCGAACCTCCTCAACTCAAATAATTTGGATTAATCTTAAGTCGTAGTGCACAAGTTTATGAATTTTTAAACCACCAAAATTTTCGAAAGCGCATTGGAGTTTAGTCTAAATTGAGGCGGGAATAAGGGTACAAATCCTCAACCAACTTCTCCAAAGTTTTTGAGTTGATACAATTTATTTACAATTCCCGGGGCAAGGAAATTCTCGCGGCGGAGTGGTTAGCCAGAAATGAGTGGTTTAGACTTTTTGAGGTTTTCCTCGTCTATTTGAACATGGAACATTTTCTTTATCCACTCGTATCCTATAGCTTCCCGCAATGTCCATTTCAGAGCACCGCTTTTTAGTTCCCCTTTTTATTTATTTTTGTTGTTTTCTGATTTTTTTTTTTTTATATATATTAAAACTTTAAGACTTAAATAAACTTGAAAAACAATGGTTTAATATTTCAAAATCTTGTGCAAAACTTCTTACTATTAATCTAATTTTTGAGTTGAAGAAATGATCTTAAGTGATTTGAAATCGCTCTTTGCCGGCTCTAATTGACCAAATTAATTAGTACTTTTGAAATTAATCATCCTAATGATCTAAGAAACTATCTATTGACTTTTTTCGCACTAAATCCCTAAGTTAATTCAAGTTGGTTTTGTCAAATTCCTTTTGAAAAGTTTTTAAATCAGCTCAATTTCATCAAATTACCCCTAAAACTTAGTCACAATCCTTAAACCTAGTTAATTAATCCTTAAAACTTATCTAAATGCAACATTAAATGATTAAATATGCAAATCCTACATGATATTTACAAAGTTCACCTGTCAGTCACACCTGGAACGGCCAGTCCTGATCTGGAACGACCCATTGGGGCGGTCCGTTCTGTGGTTGGGACGGCCCGTTCCAGGCACGACTTGCAGTTGAACTTGGGTGCTCTGCCTGGACTGGAACGGCCAGTTCAAAACTGAGGCGCCCCACTGGGACGACCCGTTCTGATGTTGGGACGGCCCGTTCCAATTCAGACAGAAGCATGCAAAATGCAATGAAAATGCAAGTTTCCTAGATAAAAACGCAAATTTTTCAATTTTTCTATCCTACCCCCCCCCAAAGCTTATCTAAAGAACTGTCCCTAGTTCAAAATAAAAGCAAGAAAGAAAATAAAGGAGAGAAAAATTAGAAAAACTCACAAACTTGGCTTAATTATTTGGTGGGTTGCGTGGAGGCGGTGTCGGTGGTCCGAAGAGGTGATCGGCGATGTTTTGCAGCAGCTCATCGTTGCGGGCATTTCTCTCGTCTTGCTGCTGCCTCCACCTCCTGTTGTCCTCTCTCTCGGCTGCAAGTTGTGCCTCGATTCTCTCATAATCGGCCGAGAGGTTCCACTGGGCCTCATGTATGTCTTGAAGAAGGCTGAAATAGGTGGGGTCGTACCCGCCTTGCCACTGGCCCGTGGGAGGGTCTTGCTGCTCCATGTGGGGGCCAAAGTAGTAGCCTGTGGGTGGCTCTTGTGGCTGGCCCATTGTTGGCTCGTTTGGGGCTGCCTCCGCCTCTCGAGAAGGGCCTGCACCCGCTGCCCTTGCTGCTGCCTCCATCTCATTGATGCGGCGTTGCACCTCCTCTTGGGCATGGTTGATCAAGGCCCCATTCTTGTCAACTAGTAGCCAAGTCCGTGGGTTCTTGAGGTCGATCTTTTGGGTGAATGGCAAAGGGAAGCGATGGCGATCATATTTGTACAAGTAGTCCTTGCCAACTTGCTCCAACATTTGCATTTCCACTAGACTTCTCATTGTGACCCGATTTGGGCCACCGCTTAGCTCCATCGGCCGGAGGTTTGCCTCGCAATGTGCCACAAGATGGGACACATACCCACCTAGTGTAATCTGCCCTTTCCCCGCTCTCAAGTTGTTGGCTTGCCTTTCGAAGTGCCGCATCATGAAATAGGCAAGGTTGAGCTTTGCTTTGCCCTTGGGATGGAAAATTTGGTTCAATATGGCTTGCTCGCCCTTTGTCAACTTGATCCCCGACTCACCCTTTGCAAAGATGGTAAGAGAGAGCATTCTTTGGATGAATCGGATGGTGGGGTGCTGGATGTGAGACGAGCGGCGATCATTGGGTGCTCGGCCTCGCTCCAAAGAGATCTCTTCCCACAACTCTTTCTCAAAAATTTCTTCCTCAATCTCCCCACGTCCCAACCCAAAAATCTCCGCAAATTCAATCTCGGAACATGTAAACCTCTTGCCTCCCACTCGGAATTGCAAAGTCCATAGCCCATTTTCCACATAAAGGTCGAGAGAGCAAAGGAACTCCATGGTTAGGGCAGTGTAGGCGGGAGCACGGATTTTCCAAAATCTCCGCTTGAATCCAATGGCCTTTGTGAGGTTGTAGAAGTCCTCTTTGATGCCCAACTTGTCCAAGATGGACAAGTCGATTGTGCGTGTGTTTTCAAACTTCTTTTGAATGAGATTTTTGTACCTTTGCTTGGCCGTTTTGCCCTTGAGACGGACATCAACACCCTCCAACTCTTGGCTAGCAACGCGAGCGGGTTTCGGCGGAGCTTCCTCAATCAATTGCTCTTCCTCACTCTCCTCCTCATCTTCCTCGTCGTCTCCATCATCAATAACATCTCTCCCATCGGCCCTTCCATCGCCATTGTTATTTTCTCCATCATCACCCCCTGCTCCACCCGTTTCTCCTTCCTCTCCCCTAGCTTCTTCCTCGAATTGATCCCAATTCACTTCTTCTTGAGGATTAGGGTTCGGTTGAGGCTCTTCTTGAGGTGGTGTTGGGTCTCGAGGAGGAGATGGAATGGGTTCTGGCTCAGGTGGTGGCTGAGAAGACGAGCTAGCCCCCTTAGATTTCTTCTTCTTCTTGCCAGTAATGAGATTTTTTATCAGAGAGCCAAGAGTTGGTGACGGCGGCTTGTTAGCATCAATAGGATTTGGTTCAGGCTCCATTGGGGCGGACCGTTTGAGATTTAGGACGGGTCGCCCTGCGTAGAACGGAGTGGTTAGGCGGCTAGGACGGACAGGTTTCGGCTGAAGGTAGGGCTGGGACTGGGCGTTCCAGAGGTGGGACGGCCCGTTCGGATGCGTGTGGTACTTAGAAAATTTTTGGTGTTGGAAATTTGGAAATGGGGTCTCTCGGGTTTTTCTCTGGAAGATAGGGGGATTTATGGGGCGGTCCGTTCGGACTGTGGGGCGGACCGTTTCAGGTGGTTATGGGTAAGTTGGTATGGTTGACTAGGGACTAGATAGGGCGGACCGTTCCAGGGTGAGACGGTCCGTTCCAGGTAAGGTTTTGGCGTGAAACAGTACTGGTACTAGGGTTAGGTTGGTTTTGGTGCGTTGGTACCAGATCAGGGGTTGGGTCAGGTTGTTTCTGTACCAGAGATGAGAGAGAGAAGAGAAATGAGAGTGGTTTACCGTGTCTCCTGCAAATCAGTGGTGATGGCGAGGCGGTGATGGTGGTGGAGCGAAATCCGAGCGAAATCGACGGAGTGAAGGTGCAAGGTGAGTTGAGAGCGTCGTGGAGAGTCGATCGGTGGTGGAGATGGCCGGAATGGGCAAGGATCGCCGGAGTTTGGGTTTTGTGCGCAAGAGAGAAGAGAGAGAATTTTGTTTTTGAGTTATAACGATAAAAGGTGAGGGGAGCGGAGGGGTTTGGGGAAGAAGGGTTGGGTTATCGGGTCGGGTCTGGGTGGTTTTGGGTAGTGGGTGGTTATAGGGTTCGTGCTGGTCCCACTGTCAGATTAAATTGGGGCGGACCGTTCCAACTTTGGGGCGGACCGTTCAAGTAGATGTCTGACAGCTGATGTACCTCCGTTCTGCCCTTGTCCTGCCCGTCCTGATGCCTTGGTCGTGCCGTCCTGTCGATGGGGCGGTGCGTCCTGATCAGAATCTCCCCCAAGCTTGCCTAGGATTGCAGCGTCTTTCTGCTCGAGTTCTGTAGTGGGGCGGTCCGTTCGGCCGGCAGGGCGGCCCGTTCCAATCTTCCTGAAACCCTGAAATTCAACAATTAAACTCAAATTAAGCCAAGTATTTATCCTACTCTTAATTTTTTTTTTTATATATATTTTTTTTAGAAAAGAAAAAGAAAGTCCTATTTTTCTTTAATCCTTGGGTTACCTCCCAAGAAGCGCTTTTTTAAGGTCCTTAGCTTGACCCCGTATGGCTACGTCTCGGCGGTGGAGGGGTTGGTGAAGTACCAGATCTCTTCAACTCCCTCCCTTTCTATTCCTTTGATGTAAAGCTTGAGGCGTTGGCCATTGACTTTGAAGATCTTGTCCGATCTTTCCTCCGCAATATCCACCGCTCCAAATGGGTAAACCCTTTTGACCACAAAAGGTCCAGACCATCGGGACTTCAATTTGCATGGGAATAGCCTCAAACGTGAGTTGAAAAGTAGCACCAAGTCGCCTTCCTTGAAGTTTCTTCGTTGAATGTGCTTGTCGTGCCACTTCTTTGTCCTTTCCTTGTAGATTTTGGCATTGTCATAGGCATTGAGTCTAATCTCGTCCAATTCTTGCAAGTCTAGAATCCTCTTCTCCCCCGCGGCTTTGTATTCCATGTTGAGTGCTCTTGTAGCCCAATATGCCTTATGCTCTATCTCAACCGGCAAATGACATGCTTTCCCATATACCAACTTGAATGGACTCATCCCAATTGGTGTCTTGAAGGCGGTGCGATATGCCCACAATGCATCATCTAACTTCAATGCCCAATCTTTTCTAGTGCTTCCCACCGTCTTTTGCAATATGTTCTTGATCTCTCGATTGGACACCTCGACTTGGCCACTTGTTTGCGGGTGGTACGGTGTTGCTACCTTGTGTGTCACTCCATACTTCTTCAATAGATTGTCAAATTGTCGGTTTATGAAGTGTTTACCCCCGTCACTTATCACAACTCTTGGGATGCCAAATCGAGGGAAGATGGTCTTTGTGAACAACTTCTTCACCGTCGCCGAGTCGGCATGCTTGCTTGGAATGGCTTCTACCCACTTAGACACGTAGTCTACTGCCACTAGGATGTATTCATACCCACATGAGGAAGGGAAGGGTCCCATGAAATCAATTCCCCAAACGTCAAAGATCTCCACCTCCAAGATTGGTTGTAGTGGCATCTCTTGTCGTTTTGAGATGTTTCCAACTCGTTGACATCGATCACAAGCCAAAACAAATTCTCTTGCATCCTTGAAGATAGTTGGCCAGTAGAACCCAGCTTGAAAGACTTTCGCTGCGGTTTTCGATGTCGAGGCATGACCTCCATAGGCGGATGAGTGGCAATGGTCAAGAATTTGGGGCACTTCCTCCTTTGGTATGCATCGTCTAAACACACCGTCTACTCCCAGTTTCCATAAGAATGGGTCCTCCCAGTAATAGTACTTTGCATCTGCCAGGAACTTCTTCTTTTGTTGGAAGGAGATCTGGTAGGGCAGGACACCGCTCGCCAAGAAATTCGCAAAGTCAGCGTACCATGGTGCAGGGTCGGCTGGGGCGGACCGTCCCAGGTTGGGGCGGTCCGTTCTGGAGGGCCGTTCTGCATCTGGCTGGGCCGTTCTGGACGCTGCTCCTGCCGGATCTGGGGCGTCTGGATCTGGGGCGGCAAGGTTGTGGGTGTCTTGATCTAGGACGCCCCGTCCCAAATTGGGGCGGACCGCTCCAGGGGTCCGTTCTGGGTCCGGCTGGGCCGTTCTGGATGCTGAGTCAGGTGGCTGATGCGCGAAGTCATGGCCTGGGGCGGCTCGTCCCAGTTTGGGGCGGTCCGTACCAGCCGTGATTGCCAGCAGTTGTTCATCTGGAAATGAGTCGTTGATCGGCAAGGACCCGGCACCTTTGTCCTCCACTCGCAGCCTGGAAAGATGGTCAGCCACGCTGTTCTCCGTTCCCTTCTTGTCGCGTATTTCAAGGTCGAATTCTTGCAGCAAGAGGATCCATCGAATGAGTCGTGGTTTAGCATCCTTCTTTGAAAGGAGGTACTTGAGGGCCGAGTGATCGGTGTAGACTATGACCTTGGACCCGACCAAGTAAGACCTGAACTTGTCCAAGGCATAGACCACAGCAAGAAGCTCCTTTTCGGTTGTGGTGTAGTTGACTTGTGCATCATCCAACACCTTGCTCGCATAATAGATCGCATAAGGCTTCTTGTCCTTGCGTTGGCCTAACACCGCTCCAACCGCATAATCGCTTGCATCGCACATCAACTCGAAAGGTTCGTCCCAGTTAGGTGGTTGCAAGATAGGGGCAGAAATAAGCGCTTCCTTTAACCTATTGAAAGCATCAACACAATTTTCGTTAAAGTCAAATTCAACATCTTTCATTGTTAAATTGGTTAATGGCTTTGCAATTTTTGAAAAATCTTTAATAAAACGCCTATAGAAGCCCGCATGTCCAAGGAAACTTCGAACATCCTTCACGCATGTCGGTATGGTAAGCTTCTCGATCACCTCTACCTTTGCTTGGTCCACCATAATTCCTTTTTCCGAGATGATGTGGCCAAGAACAACTCCTTGTTGTACCATGAAATGACACTTTTCCCAATTCAAAACTAGATTAACTTCTTCACATCGCTGCAAAATCTTTGTTAAATTAGCTAAACAATGATCAAAAGATGTACCATAAACTGAAAAATCATCCATGAAAACTTCCATGTCTTTTTCAATAAAATCGGAAAAAATTGCCATCATGGCTCTTTGAAAGGTTGCGGGTGCATTACATAAACCAAATGGCATTCTACGGTATGCATAGGTTCCATATGGACATGTGAAAGTTGTTTTCTCTTGGTCAAGTGGGTGTATTGGAATTTGAAAGAAACCGGAATAACCATCTAAATAACAAAAGAAAGAATGCTTAGCCAATCGTTCGAGTAGTTGGTCAACGAATGGAAGAGGAAAGTGGTCCTTCCGTGTTGCGGAGTTCAACTTCCTATAGTCTACACACATCCTCCATCCGGTGACGATCCTTGTTTGGATTAGTTGGCCTTCATCGTTCTTCATGACGGTTGTGCCTCCCTTTTTCGGTACAACATGGATGGGGCTAACCCATTTGCTATCCGAAATGGGGTAGATGATCCGCGCTTCCAAGAGCTTGAACACCTCCTTTCGTACGACCTCGCTCATGTTGGGATTGAGTCTCCTTTGATGCTCAACTGAGGGCTTGTGGTCGTCTTCAAGGAGAATTCAGTGGGTGCAAATGGAGGGATCGATACCCTTGAGATCCTCGATGGAATAGCCAATTGCCTTGCGATGTGCCCTCAACACTTCTAATAGTTGCTTAGTTTGATCTGCATTGAGGTTAGCATTGACAATAACAGGGAAGGTTTGATAAGGGTCAAGAAATTCATACCTGAGGCTGTCGGGTAACGCCTTGCGCTCTGGCTTACCTTTCTCTGCCTGGCTATTGGGGCGGTCCGTTCCAAGTTGGGGCGGTCCGTCCTGGTCGGTGCTGAGGCTCAGGACCTGGCTGGCGTCGTCAGCAGACATCAGCTGCAGGCTGAGACGGTCCGCCTGGATCTGGGGCGGTCCGTTCCGACTGTTCCTGGCAGATAGATATTCAACGGTTTGGATGATCTCGTTGAATATCAGATCTGCTTCCTCCTCTTCAGGTGTGGCCGAGAAAGACTGGTACGCTTGGACAATCCGGGAATTGAAAGTCTCATCAATCATGGCATCCAAACACTCAACCATGCAAATAGAATCAACATGGTCGGGCATCCTCATTGCTTTTTCCACATCAAACTCGACTATCTCATCCCCAACTTCCAACGTCATTTTGCCGGTTCTACAGTTGATTAGAACTCCGGCTGTGGTGAGGAAAGGCCTTCCCAAGATGATGGGAACATCCGGGTCTTCCTCCATGTCGACAACTACGAAATCACAAGGGACGAAGGCATCCCCGACTTGAATAGGCACATCTTCCACGATCCCCAAGGGCAACCGAACCGATCGGTCGGCCAATTGCAATGCCATGCGAGTTGGTTTAAGCTCACCCATTCCCATTTGATTATAAATAGTTTCGGGGATGAGACTCACACTTGCTCCAATGTCCAACAACGCCGTTTTGAAACCCGCTTCTCCAATTTTGCAAGGGATGGTAAACTTTCCGGGATCCTTCATCTTTGGGGGCATCTTCTTTGTAATCAATGCACTGCACTCACCGGTCAATGCCAAGGTACCGCACTCCTCTAAGCTTCTTTTATTGGTCAAGAGGTCTTTGAGGAACTTGGTGTAGGATGGCATGCGTGTTAGGAGATCCGTGAATGGGATTGTTATCTTGAGTTGCCTTAAAATATCCAGAAATTTCCCATAGTCCTTGTCTTTCCTGGCTTTGGCTAGTCTCTGTGGATAAGGTACTTCAATGGCTCGGTCACTCGGCGATAACCTTGCAGGTCTGCTTTCTGTGGTTGGATCGACTGGGGCGGTACGTTCCAGGTTGGGGCGGTCCGTTCCAGAGGTCCGTTCTGGTCCAGGCTGGGTCGTTCCAGCAGAGCCTGCGTCCTTGTCGGCTGGGGCGGTTCGTTCCGATATAGGGCGGTCCGTTCCAGGTTGTCCCGAGGACTGTTCATCTGGCATTTCCGGTCCGTTGTACCTCGTTCCACTCCTCAATTTGTGTGTGATGCTTTTGCACTCTTCCTTGGGATTGGGCTCAGGTTGGCTTGGGAACATGCCGGTCTTGGTAAGTGCTCCCGAGTTGGCTTGAGGATCTCCAAGGTTGAGCTTTTCTATGAGGAGCCCAAAATCCTCCCGCATCTTCTTGATCTCGTCATGGACCGAATAATTGAATCTCCCTTGGTTCTGCATGAAATTCTCAATAGTTCGTTGGTTAAGATTACCTTGGGAGTTGTTGTTGTTGATGGGGGGTTTTGGTGCTTGGCTAACTTGTTGTCCAGGATTTGCACACCCGCTAGCGTTTCCATATGATAGGCCCGGGTGGTTGCGTTTGTCGCGGTAGGCGTAGTTGTTGGAGCTTGGGAAGAAGGCGGGAGGGGCGATTAGCGCATTGACTTTTTCGACTGGCTCGTCCCTTACGACCAAATGGCATGTCTTGGCCGTATGACCTTCTTCCTCGCAAAATTGACATTTCTTGGCTTGCTCGGGTTTGGCATTCAAGTTCTTGATCATGGTGGTGAGGGCATCAAGTTGAGATTGCAGGTGGATGGACTTATCGACCTCAATCATCCCTCCCTTCTTCTTGGTGCGCACTGACCAATTCGTTTGAGATTGAGCCATGCTTTCGATCAACAACTTAGCATCCCGACATCCCATGTTGAGAAAAGATCCACCTGCAGTTGAATCAATGTTTTGACGAGTTATATCATTCAAACCATCATAAAAACTACAAATTAATCTTGTGTCAGGTATATCATGGTGGGGACACATTCTTTGCAAGTCTTTAAAACGTTCCCAAGCTTCAAACAAGTTTTCATCGTCCTCTTGTCTAAAGGTCATCAATTCCCTAACTATCATAGTTGTTTTGACCCTAGGGTAGAACCTATCCAAAAAGGCTTTGGTTAATTCATCCCAAACTTCAAAAGGTTTGTCATTAAAACTATTCAACCAATCTTCGGCTTTATCTCTAAGAGAAAAAGGAAAGAGAGTTAGGCGAATGATGTCGGGATCCACTTCTTCGGGGATCAATGTTGCACAATTCCGCAAGAAGTGTTGCAAATGTTTGTTGGCGTCTTCAAGTGGAGAACCTCCAAACATATTTTGTTGGATCAAAGCCACGATGCCTGGATTGTAGAATAAGTCGCGAGTCCGCTCGGCTTTGGGTGGCTTGACTCCAAGTCGAACATTGTTGGCGGTTGGAGCACCGATCGTCCTCAAAGGTCGGTTAAGTTCGGCCTCTTTGGCTGCCTCAAGAGCTCGCCGCAATGCTCGCTCAAGTTCGGTCTCTTCGGGGCGACCCCCGGCATTGTTGTTAACATTGGCTGCCATGGAATCGGTCGAGGTTGTCGGTGAATCGGGTTGTGAATCGCTTAGTTGTCGGTCTGAGCCAGTCGAGGCGGTCCGTTCCAGTGTGAAACGGGCCGTTCCAATTGGCGTGGTGGGTGACTGCACTCCAGACGAATTCCTGCTGCTTCGCTGATAAATTAGTCGAAACGGCTGGACCGATGAGCTATCAACCTGCCTCTCTGTTCGCTCTGCTGAATCTGGGGCGGACCGTTCCAAAATAGGGCGGTCCGTTCCAGATGAGGAAGGGCTGGGCAGAGAGGTGTTCTTCTCACGTCTCCTTGTTTTCCGAAGGTTGTAGGTGTGGTTGCTGATGGTTAGCTTCTTCTTACCAGCCAGCTCGTGCTCCTGCAAGATTCGAAAACAAGAAAAAGGTGAAAAGAAAGAAAAGAATCTAATTAATATCGAAAAATAAACTTAGAAATCGGCACCGTCCCCGGCAACGGCGCCAAAAAGCTTGATGAATTTTCACTTATATAAATTTTTACCTAAATCCTACCCAATTTTAATCGCAAGCGCACGATTTATCGTTGAGTAAGCCTAGGGTCGATCCTCGGAGACGGAATATTCAATTTCTAAGTTATATAAATCAATCTCAATTAAATCCTAAGTTTAATAAAATATTTTAAAGTAACAATTAATTAAATGAAAATACTAAGTAAAAACAATTCAGAAATTCTAAATAAATAACTCTCAAAATAACTAATCTTGGAGAAAAACTTAATTGATAAAACTAGGGGTTTCTGGTTTCAAACGATTTCTTTAACTTGTCAAAAGTAGAACGGTCCGTTCCATACCTGGGACGGTCCGTTCTGACTTAGGTTGGCTCCCTGGAACTACCCGTTCTAGGTTAGAACGCCCCCTGTCGGGCGGTCCGTTCTAACCTTGAGACGGTCCGTTCCAGAGGTCAATACTTGTTTTGTCATGCCTTTAAACAATTAATTAAGGGTTTTAAGTAGTTTAAACAATTATTAAATCAATAATTAGACTCTAACTGTCGTTCAGGTTAATTACTTTGATTTAAAACGTTAAACTTCTAAATTCCTAAACTTCAACTGTCGTTTCTTGATTTAGGAAATTTAGTTTATCTTTTGGGTCTAGGCAAACTTAATATCTTTCGACTTTAAGTTAAAACTTTAATTTCTAAAGTTCCGATTCAATCTTTCGATCTGTTATCTACCTAAGTGTTTTATTGAAAAGCTTTTAGTTAATTCAATTGATTTTAAATTCCAACTATCAATCGTGTACTTTGATTGACGAGATAACCAATTAAAACAATTAAGCAAAGCAAATCAACAAAATTGAGCAATTGAATCACAAAAGATAAATAATAAAACTTAACTTAATTAATTACTTAAAGATTCAACTAAACAAATAACATAAAGAAAAGGTTCTCAACCATAGCCCCTAATACTAAACTACTCTAACAAATTCATGCTAAAAAGATCAGGTTTCATCAAATAAAAACGCATAAAAGATGGAAAATAAAAGTTACAACAGAGATTGCTCAAAATTCTCCACAACTTGTCGCTATGGCCTGTCTGGGACGGTCCGCCTGAGATCTGGGGCGGTGCGCTCCAGTGAGGTTGGATCGTCCTGGCAGTTAATCTCCTTAGTCGAGTTGAGAGGCTAAAACCTAGAATCTTCACTTGTGTCCGCTTCTGGAGACAGGCCCTTGCTTATATAGCTGCTAGAAGGCGGTTTCTAATTGTGGAAGTCGTGGAAACGTGCTTCTGGAAGGTCAGAAATAGAAGAACCGACAGGCAGAAATAAGTCGGCTATTTTTGGCAGTGCTGGAAATACTGGAACGGTCCGCCTGAGTATTGGGGCGACCCGTTCCAGGCTGGGCATTGACTTGGTCTGCTGCATGGCTGGCTAGTCTGGACGATCCGTCCGACTGGTTGGACGGCCTATGTTTGGCTGGTCCTTGCTGCCCATGCCTGATTGTCTGATCTTCTAGGTTGGGGCGATCCGTCCTGCCGGCAGGGCGGTCCGTTCCAATGCACATTTCACCTTTCCTTCGCTGCAATCTTCTGTTGTCGCGCCGCAAAATGTGATGAACCTGAAATAAAACTTGCCGGGCTACGGCTGTACCTTTCTACGACCTAAAAATTAGCAAAATAAAGTAAAAACACTTGTATTTGGTATTAATTTGGGGTTTAAACCGGTTGGAAATCGAGTATGAAAACCGTACATCAAGCTACATGCATATGTTAGAACATATGTTTCAAATAAAACGTATTACAGATTTTAGAAATGAGTATACAGTGCCTAATATTAAGTAATCACTCAAATTACTTAAGTATCAAAACTAGATTGTGTTGTCATCAGTATATAAATATAGTATATACTTATATGAAACTCAAATGCTTCCAGTAAACATGTTCTATAAGTATATCCGCAACAGTAGCCCTAATTCTATTCCTATACTTACTGTATAAATCAAAGTATCAGTATTTCCCTTCCAGAACCAACATATATCAAATCTTTGATCTTGTAACTAAGCATCCTACTCAAATTCACCCTCCATCAAAGACAGATAGCAAAAGTATATCCTAATAGTAAAGCATCACTCTAATTATTCCTAGTTCATCACTAATCAGCACCACATACTCCCAAGTTAGCTTATTCCAATACCATTGCAGCAAATCTTAGCATAATGTAAGCATGAACAGTGACTCTAAGCCCCATTGCTGTTCACAGCAACTTAGTTACCCACAGCATAGCACATAACAGTATATATAATTAAACCCTAAATCGAATTAATCATAGCCACAGTTAAGAAAATTATACCTTGCCTTTGATCGTTGAGGAATCTCCTCAGAAATTCGAGCACAACTAATGCTAGAATCAACGTCAAGCTAATCAAGAACAAGGCGATTTCCATAAACATAACACTCACGACAATCAAACCAAATTGATATTAGAAATTCACAAGTTAAGATTGAAAGCATGTTTACCGTTCTCCAACGCCACCTCAATCCACCTGCCTCTTCCTCCTAATTTTCTCCAAATCCGAAACCCTAACTTATAGAAAACTCAACTTACCTGTTAGCAGAGGGGAGAGGAAGAAGACAGGACGGAGAGATGCGGTGGAGAGAGGCATGCTTGCCATGTACCCCCCTCTCTCCCCTCCATTACTTCTCTGACAGTCGCCATCGAGAGAGGAGAAGGGAGGCTGCCTTCCCGTGCGAGCACAGGGAAAGAAGCAGGAGGTGTCAAAGAGACAGAAGGCATTACTACGGCGCCTCACTCTTCGACCAGTCAGAGGTCAGCAACGCATCAAAGGGAGATGGCTTCGAGCACATCTCGAGAGAAAGGGATGAAGAAGAAGGCGGACAGATTGGAGAGACAAAAAGAAGGAGACGAAGAAAATTCGTCGTCTTCTTTTATTAATTCTCCCTCAGATTTTCTGTGGCCAGACTCTGTGGCTATACGTGTAGCAACGGATTAAATAGCCTAATTTGTAAATTAGCTATTTCCTTAATCAAATTAAATCAAGCATTTTCCGTTATCAATTCTTCGTGGCAATTATACAGAAAATTTCTAAGTTTCAGACTAAATATTTCCAAATTTTAAAACAGAATTTTCCCACAAATTTTACTGTCAGATTTGATTTATTTATAAAAATATCAGTAAGAAACAATCCTAATTTATTTATCGGACAATTTCGGGACTTGGTTTACCATACGTCAGTCACTAATGTTACATATGGTATCTAATAAAATAACAGACTTATAATTCTCTTGAGGAAATGAGGTTGAAGAAAGTAGCTTACGTTATTAATAAATTACAAATTTCTTAAATAAATAAGATTTGTATCACTTAATTCTTCAGCTTTGTAGATGGCAAAATTCTAAAACGAAATTAAAGTTAATTACGAAAAAGGTGAAATTAGTGTTATATGCCTGACCTTCTTTTTGGGACCAATCCCTTAGATTATCTTATGTTGATCAGAACCTTTTAGAAAAACCATTTACTATGGATGAAATAAAGAAAGTAGTGTTTAAAGCCTCAGCCTCTGGTGCACCAGGACCTGATGGCTTGAATTTTTCTTTTATCAACAGTTTTGGGAAGTGGTTAGAGAGGATTTGTTTGTACTGGTACATTCTTTCTTTGTAGAAGAACTCAAGTTAGCTAAAATAAATAAGGCAATTATAGTCTTGATACCTAAAGATAGAAATAGCTTGTTAGCAAAAAATTTTAGGCCCATTAGTTTAGTTAATTGTAGTCTCAAAATCATCACTAGCATCTTAGATTAGTTAGAGTGATTAATAAACTCATAGACCCGGCCAGTTCAAACGGGATTTTTTACACAACAGATTCATTCTAGATAATGTAGTCATTGCTCATGAGATTTTACATGATTGCCATATTTCTAAACAAGATGGTGTTGTTATTAAAATTGATTTCGAGAAGGCGTATGATAAAATTAACTGGGACTACTTTACATGATTTGGGATGTTTATGTTCTGAAGTTGCAAATTACAATAATGATCTCCATGAGAACAAAAGCACAATTTTACATTACCAGTTTACCACATATCCTAAATGTGAATGATGCAGCACAAGAAAGCACGTGGGAAAATTAGGATTAATTTATTTTCGAAAAGCATAGATTTTTTTTTTATATATATATTTTATCAGGTCAATCGTGAGTGGAAATGCATTGCAGTTGACAGAAAAGCAGAAAAATAAAAATAGCTTTTCAGACTGCAGGGGCCGAAGAGATAACACTTTGAATTGTAACTGTCATAGTAACTGGCCGAAGAGATACCACTTTTCAGAACAAAAGCACAACATAGTAACTGGCCGCAGTCAATTTCTGTGAGGCAGAGTGTCGCATCGGCTCTGTTATTCTGTCCGTACATTGGGTTATGTCTAAATAAGCCGCCACCTGAAGCTAACAAAGTCCCTTGCAAATGTTTTGGTTCACCATATGCGCATCGCATGTAAAAGCATTATATTTTTGTTCTAGTCTCTATCTATGTATCCTTATCAATTTTGAAACCGAATTTTTTTCCAGTTTTCACCATATCCTTACGGTAAATCTATATGCCGAAGTTTTTAAAAAGAAAAATAAGCCCGTATGCATAATCTATATACCGAATTGATGATATTTCGGTCCCTATGAATGCAAAACATCATAAATTGTATCTAAAGAAACAACTATATAATTTTATAGGCCACTATTCTCTAGCACACTTGGAAACTCTAATTAATAAGAGAGGCATTTCGCATGGCCCTTTCTTTAATCGATACTGGGCTTAGAATGGATAGGCCCCAACTACTTCACATTTTTATTTAGCATTGACCCCATTGAATCAATATAATTAGTTGAATTTTATTAGTTGTTAGTTTGTTGCGAACAACTTACCTAAGATATCATTCTTTGGGTGTATAAGAATTCCAATTTTTCCATGAAACAGAATTCAAGGCATGGTCCACGAAAGGAGGGAAAGTAGCAGTTCAGACTAATCGACCAACACTGAATACAAATTCTCTACTAAATTTTAAAGATAAGAAGTATTCAGGTCGGAAATCCTGTGATTTCATCATGTGAAAATGACTCCATATGCATATATCTAGATTTAAATAAAATCACCATTTCAGAAAAAGCAAAAGTCCATAAAGTTCGGTCCTCCAATTATTAAAATCATCCAAATTACAACATTGATCACCAATCGCCAAGAGAACAAAAGCACAATCATACATGTATGCCCATAAATTTGGGGCTTAACATCCAAAAAGTAGCTACCCCAATTTTCCCAAATTGGTAATTATTACAAAGGCTCTCGTTCTCGCACACTCCAAACATGCTATCACATCCTGGATTTGGCAACGACAGCAGTGGCACCACCATTCATCCCCTCAGCACCTGATCTAGTCCAAGTCTCCTTGAACTGTTCTTCAGTGACACCTGCACATATAAATTTGTTTACAAGTTACAATAGATTTAATTAAAGTACAATAATAATAAATCCTGGCGTAGATCCTAGAGCAAATCAAATCAAGTTGCAGTGCAGTTGTGAGAGAGAGCAGAGAAAACGTACCTTTCCCCATTGCAGCTGTCGAGGAGATTCCACCTTGAACTGTCCTCAGATACCGGTCATAATAATTGGCTCCAGACCATTTCTGGTGAGCCAGAGTGTCGACTCCGTTGTTTCTTTCCTCCCGTTGGATTCTTTCGACATAGGCCAGCATCCCGCGACGTGCAAAGTCCTTTGCAAATGTATCCACCACAAGTGCGTCAGCATGGAAACCTGCCAGGGTGATGAACTGCCAGCAGAAACCGAGCTGAGCAATTTTCGGTATGAACTGCATCATGTCAACATCTGTCATACCCGATGCGTCCCAGTTGAATGATGGAGAAAGGTTGTAAGCTAGCATGATTTCAGGGTGAGCCATTTTAACACCAGTCGCAAACTCTGTGCATTCATTGAGATCGGGGCTTGATGTCTCCATCCAGATGAGATCTGCATGGGGAGCAAAAGCACGGCCACGAACAACTGCTGCCATCACGGATCCACGGAATCGGTAGAAGCCCTCTCGGGTCCTTGGTAGGTCCCAGTCCCAGAACAGGTTGGTTACACCAAGTCGCTCTGCTACTTCTCTTGCCTTGCAAAATTTAAAATTAACGAGAAATTTATTCAAAACTGAAATCTGAACCATAAAAATTTATATAATACACTTTGGTCAATTCAATTATAATATTCACTTAAGATCGTGTATCAAAACATTGCCTGTGATTTTTGGGTGCAAATTGAATAAAATCATACCTCAAAAGGATCAAAATTCAATATCAACATCTTACTGGTGGTTGTAAGTAAATAATATTTTAAAAAAAATTACAGCATCATAACAAAATTCTAAAATTTTATAATGAAATCTAATCCAAGCTTAATTCCTTACTTGCTCATTAGATAGGCACTTATCAAAGCTCGAGCAATTAGCCCATTCATTCAGCCTTCTCTGCTTCTCAGCTTCTCCAACATTCATTCTTCTTATTGCATCGACGACACAGTCAGAAAATGTCATCAGACCTGCATCTGCAGTCCATCGGTCCTCAATAGCCTGCAATTCTGCACCAGTCTTTCCGACAGCCATGGCTTCAGCAAGGACAGTAGCCAGGGCCTTGCCTTTTAGTGCTGGGTTGGTTGCACCAAGAATGAATTGGTGATCTCTCGAGTCCACGTTTGTTTGGATAAGATTTGCAGCAACTGCATCAGTACGAGCAACTAAAAGCGTTTCAACACCCATCACATCAAATTGTAGACGTGCTGCCACCAAACGGTTGATGTGCTCGCTGATTGCCACAAGCACCTGAATTAAGTTCTTTTAGTGAGTTGTAAAGCCAGTGTTATATCGAGTGGTGAACACTTCTATTACAATTCCATATTGAAGAGTATTCCCCAAAATTCAGTTGTTCACTTATTTTAATTGATGTACTTATTATTATAACATTTATAAGAAAGTTTTATGTTTATTAGACAGTTTGCTATAACGATACTTGGGAGAAATGTTCTCTACATTAATTTGTGATTTTTATATATTCTGTAGTAGGTTTTTGGAACCCCTTCTTGGGGTTCTTAGTTTCAAAAAATATATATTCTGTACTAGTTCTTTGTATTACTTTTTTATATCATACAACTATACCTTGCCAGCCATGTGTCCGCATTTCTTTGTAACGGAGGATTGGTCCTCAATATGCACCCCAGCTGCACCACGCTCAACAAACAGTTTGCACAGTTTAACAGTTGCTGTTGTGCCACCGAAGCCAGTATCACCATCTGCGATGATTGGCTTAAGGTAGTCAACATATGGTGTGCGTGCACGCTCATCACGTGACATGCTCATGCGGGCCTCACGCTGCTTTCGGTCATGATATTGTTGTGCAAAAAATAGGTGCTCGACCTTGTTTGGGACTGTGTCATATGGGTAGTCAGCAAGGTCAGGCCCTGGCTCATTGGTGGTGGTGTGTGTTGAAGAGCATTGCCAGCCGGAAACATAAATTGAGTCAAGATGCTTGGCCATCATTGTTACCTGTATTTATAAAATCAATTGATCCATTTGGGTCAAGAAATAAATATTTTATGAAAATATTAGAGTTTCCTTTTTCTTAGCATGCCAAATACCAGATGCCCGTACCCAGGACAACTATGAGATCTATATGTTGAGATTTTTATTTTTCCTTTTATTATGTGCTTCCTTTTGTTTATTAGTATGGAGGAATTAACCAATTAGTTAAAGTTTACTTGCAATGATATAACATAACCTAGCAGTTGGGGATAAGGCAGAAAAATTGGGTGGAAAAATATCTATAATAATGCACATATATACAACATGCAACTATATTGACATGGCAAGTTGGTAATAGTAAATTTTTTTGTCTTGTTTCAATTTTTCTTAAAACCAATAGCCATAGTTTACAGCGCTCAATCAAATTATTCTTTTGCAATAACCAATCTTCTGTAATAAATCTGATTCAAAGTATTCTCGAGAGTCACAACCTGAACAGGATCTAGGGCACCGAAGGTACGGGAGGCGGTACCATTGGCCTGATGGGTTTTGAGGGTGCGCCACAGCTTCTTGGCGAGCTCGTTCGAGGCGTAGCTCTGTTTGAGAGTGCCGCGCAACATGACCACATCACGGGCAGTGTATGGCCTCTTGGTCAGCCTGAAACGCTCACTGTTCCACCACGCCTGAACCTCTGCCACCTCTGCCTCGAACCTCCCTTCCTCCTCCATTATCTGCACAACGAATCGAGAGTCAACCTTTAAATTAGACGAAAAAGTGATTTTTTTGCCAGCTCAATGGAGCCTTGTTGATCACAATTGAGGCTTTGTTATTGAAAGGCACTACTAGCTATTAGTGAATGCAACAATATTATCAGTGTCTGTTCAAGGTAACAATCTGCTATAATTAGAAAGATATATGTTGAAATCATCAGTTGGACTTATATTAGATCAAGATAATGGCCTAGTATTTTAATTCTGATAGGCCTAAGTGATGCAATCACCTGTTAGATATGCAGTTATGTCAAAAATTTACATAATTTAAACAGATACAAGTAGAAGAAAATACATATTTGTGATAAAAATTAGTTGAAATTTAAAATTACAAACCAGAGAAGGCACAGAGAAGGATGAAGCCATGGCAACCCTAAGGCTTGTAGAGAGAAAAAAGAGAAAAAAGATTAAAGATGACTTCTAAGAGACTACAAATGATTCATGCAAGTATGATCTCCCTTCTCTGTTCTGCTCTTTTTATAGGAGAGTGCAAGGTGATAACCTTGAAATTATGAACGGTGACGACTGGAAAATTACATCTCTACTTCTCATGGATAAAAACAGAGTTCACCAAACAGGCAAATACTTTTTAACCGTAATATCATGCAATCTCTTTATCTTTGAATTTTACAAAGTGGTCCTCGTATAAGTCTAATATAGCATCTATCGGCGAATTGTATTTTGTGCCAAAATTGAAATACGTGTCGTCCGGCCGGATCACTGATTGATTCAATCGAATGGGAATTTTTTTTTTTCAAAATTGTGCTTCTAGTTAAATATTGAATCGTCTAATTAGAATATATAAAAAATTTGTATGCTATAATTTTTAGTGACCTTTATACTTTTTGTGTTCTGTAGCTAAATTATTATCCATAGAGAGTAAAATGTTCTCCAATTGACTTATTCTTAGCATTTAGGATCTTTACAATATAAATAAAATAAAATCATAAAATTAATCGACAGTTAACTTGACATATAATTAATATTACATCCCTACTGTAAAAATACTTCTATTTTACTTCAATAATAATACGTGTGTTCTAGAGATTTTGTTCTATTTTATTTCTATATTTGATACAATATTGTTGGTAATATATATCCAAATACATAGGATGAAATGAGTGAGAAATATTAATGGCCCATATGCGTAAGCACATAAAACAAACTAGTTTTTCTGAGGAGAAGAACTTAGGCGCATAAAACAAACTAGTTGTTACACGGTAACCGTTGCACTTAAATTCAAAAACGGTGGAAGTGCCACGACATCACAGCCAAACAGGTTCATTGAAATTTGAGATTGGCTATGAGGCGTTTCATCTTGTTTGTCATCTGACTGACGCAAGAGATGCAGTCGATTTTAGATCGTTAGTTATAGATATTAATTATTTTCAAAAAAAAATTTCTTGACTACATATAATATTAACATTCATATCAAAACATTACAAACATCAATATTATAAATAAAGATGTGTGGGTGTCGGGATCGTTTAGTTAAATGTAGTTCGACACTTCAAGTATTGTGAAAGAGCATTTTTTCTATTTTTGTAACATGATGCTCTATAACTATTTGTGTACTGGGTATTACTCCTCATAAAACTGACCCGTTTCACCGGCAGACAATAATTTGACAGTACATTGTTTTGTTCCTGATTTTTTTGATCCCTTCCTATTTTCATTTTCATTGGCAATTTGTAATAGTTAAGCTAAAAATATTGTAATTTATGTTGGACATATATTTGAAAACTCAAAATTCATTCTATGAGAATTTTCTCCAAGCAATATGAATAAATATCATGATCATATCAATAAGATATGAATATATTAAAAAAAATTCAGTTGTCTGTTCTTACAATCTATTCATTCAATTTATTTATTTTCCTTTGGATTTATCACTCACCTAATAACGTTGTTAATTAATTCTTTACCGTTGAAGCTTTTGTCTATCAATGCACTAATAAATAAATATTCATTATCTTTTTTGTTGTTATAATATCATTGATGTGATTTATTATGCCAATTACATCATGAAGTTATTTGGGCACCATTAGCAGTTTGTGAGTTGAAGTTCATTCGTCAAAATAGAATTAATATGAAAAGTGATCAAGCAATAAGAAAATATTCTATTTGAAAAATTCTATTCCAATATTTCTTATAGTTCTATTCGAAAATCTATTCTCAATAATTAAAATATTTTTGCTAGACATTTTTGGAGGCTTTCATCAGTTGATTCATTGTCGTATCCTAAAACGTGACGGATCCCAAATTATCTTAGTTGTAATTCATGTTACACATTGAGACAAAATACACTTAAGGACAGCGCCTAGAGTTGTCTGGATAACTCGATTCTCTTCATATTATTTTTATTTTGATATTATCCGAATTATTTGAATTTGCACCAACAATATAAATAAGTAAGCTTAAAAGTATGGTGGTTTAAGAAAATAAATTACATCCGAATACACACGAGCATAAAATATATATTTGGACTAAGAGTACATATATATATATATGGTGCTTTGTTTTATCGCCAACTATCATTTTGTAAAAGATTTCCTGTTGCAATCATATTTTTCTCTTTTATTTTTTTTATTTTTTTATGTTGATATGTTGATGTTGATAGATTGATATTTATAATTTATAATTGGGTTAGCTTTTTTTCTCAGATATAAACTGCAAATATTTCCTTTTAAAACATAGTATATTTAGAAAATATTGATATTTTCTTTTGAAACATACACGATTTTTTTAGGATAATATTTTTTTTCCATGCCTTCTCTCTCTATATATTTATATATTTTGTTGCCGATCAATGGTTATAATGGTGTGTCATCTCATTGTTCCTTGGTAATATCTTAGTTAAAATTTTAGTTTATGTGCAATCTCATTTTTCCTTTCGGCTTAAATTAAACTTTATTACTTCATTAGTATTTTTCTATCATTTATAATATTAATACAATAAATATACATGTATCGAGCGAAGCTCGATGATCGATTCTAGTATATATATTTACGCAACATTAAATTCAGGTGCAATATTGATTCATAAATCTAATTAATAAATTTATTTTGACATATCCATATTTTTATATTGTTATTATTAAGAATTTTTCCATATGTGCCTTCTGAAATTTGTATTTTTTGGATTAGAGATTAATTATCTTCCAATAGGTGAGGCAGGTTAGATGGTGATGCTGGTGCAGGCCGTTTTTGTTGTATTGGAGTTTCTGTTATCTTTTTTTGGTATGGCGCACTATGACAGAACTATTGATTGATGATTCATTCTATTTTTGTTCCTTTTCATGTGGCACTGCTGGTAGTACACTCTTTTCCCCTCTTTTTTTTTTATCATGTATGTAAATGTTATTTCTATTTACCTAAAAATTAGCAGACATAAACCTACCGCTGCAAAAACGAAAATAATGACCGAGAAAGATTCCAAGGATAAAGTCACCTCCAAATAAAAGAACCAAAAGTATCGTTATTACCTGCTCATCATTTATTTGTCCAACAGAAATTTTGATACGACGAGGAAAAGCCTATTGGAAGAGGGGGGGTGAGATCAGGCACAAATCATTTATTATTTTTTATTTTTTATTTTTTATTGTTTGCATCCGAACATTGTTCAAACTTTGCATAAACTTACGAAAAATAAAATTATTCATGTATATTGAGGTTTTCCTAGTTAACATTGATATATTCCAGTATATACATAAAATTTGTTTAATTTTTTTTTTTAAAAAAAACAAGTGAGCATACAAATTTGTTTAATTACAAATTAATTAATATCAAAATGGTGAAACATAATATATACCTTATAATTTTTATATTTTCTGATGGCCAAACCACTGATTGAAAGAATTTCTATGATAAATTGACGTTCCCTTGAGGATAAGAATGACAAATAGTCAAAAATTGCCAAATTGCTTTGTTGGGTTCAGCTTGAGATAAGAGTATGATGAGATGATTTAATTTGGGATTTTTAGAGCCGTCACGAGATCAAAAACACTATATTTCGAATAAACATATTATGCGCAACAGTATTGATCCACATTACCTCCCACAACCGTACAAATGCCACAACCATTTTTTTTAGACTGGTGTCATGTCTAGATCGCAACCATCTAAACGCCATTACTAATGGAGGAATCCATTAGTTTGATCCACTTGTGAACTCAATAAACATTAATGGAGAACAAGCTTTCGCAGAAAGGATAGAACAGCACTCTATCGGATTGAGATCTGCTGTCGCGCGGCACATGTACAGCGCGGGCTGTGGGCCGTGTGATTTGAATCTGATGGATAAGGGAGCCCCGTGAATAGTACCAGATTGATAGGCCCGAAAAAAATGAACCGCCCGATCAAAATCGAACGGCCCGAAAAAATGCGCTACACGCGTGCCGCGCGACACAGGATTCGGGTCCCACTCTATCCTCTCCCTCGTGCTCGGCGCCAAATTGATCCAGGACGTTGTCAGATTCTAGATGTAAAATCAGATCACAACTGCGTTGGAGAGAGATTCCATTATTTATCCATCTGTAGTTATATATAATATATTCTGCTTGCAAGTCTACTCGAGTAGTTGATCAAATCTCAACCGTCTGATCGTCTCCAGATTAGATGGTCAAGTCATTACTTTTTGTGTTTGTCCAAAATTAAAAAAGCCATATGATAGGGTCCAAAATGATCCATCCAGTCCAACAAATTTGCTTTTAGCTTTCACTGGAATTACTTCCACTAAAAGCTGGAGGGCTGGTGATATGGCCCAAAATGGCCCGGTCCAGCCCGACCCAGCCAAAGTAGGTTGCCCTAGCAAACTACTATAAAAGAGGCTCTTTCTACTTAAAAAGGGGGGGCTGCCTCTCTCCCTCTCTCTTGGGGGAGAACATAATCTCTCTCCCTTCCGCATGGGGTGGATGGTTGGCGGAAGGAGAAGCTCTGCCCTCTGATCATTGATCGATAAATGTTGTTACCAAAATAGGTAGTAACAACCACCGTGGGGCCACCACCGTGGACTGATGTTAGATCGTGGCACAACCACCGTCGACCACGTCGACCTCACCAACTCGGTCGACCCAGCCAACCCGGTCGACCCCGACGGCTTCATCGACCTCGTCGACCTCACAAACTCGGTCGACCCAGCCCGGTCGACCCGGGCGGCTTCATCGACCTCGTCGACCTCACCAACTCAGTCGACCCAGCCAGCCCGGTCGACCCCGGCGGCTTCATCGACCTCGTCGACCTCACAAACTCGGTCGACCCAGCCCGGTCGACCCGGGCGGCTTCATCGACCTCATCGACCTCACCAACTCGGTCGACCCAGCCAGCCTGGTCGACCCCGGCGGCTTCATCGACCTCGTCGACCTCACAAACTCGGTCGACCCAGCCCGGTCGACCCGGGCGGCTTCATCGACCTCGCCGACCTCACCAACTCGGTCGACCCAGCCAGCCCGTTCGACCCAGGCGGCTTCATCAATCTCTCCAACTCGTTCGACCTCGTCATCTTCATTGACCCGGTCGTCCTCGAGCGGCTTCATTGGCCGGGTCGACCTCGTCATTTTCATTGACCCGGTCGACCTCGTCATCTTCATTGACCCGGTCGACCTCGAGCGGTTTCATTGACTCGGTCGACCTCGCCCGGCTTCATCAATCTCTCCAACTCGTTCGACCTCGTCATCTTCATTGACCCGGTCGACCTCGAGCGGTCTCATTGACTCGGTCGACCTCGTCATCTTCATTGACCCGGTCGACCTCGAGCGGTTTCATTGACTCGGTCAACCTCGCCCGGCTTCATTAATCTCTCCAACTCGTTCGACCTCGTCATTTTCATTGACCCGGTCGACCTCGTCGTATTCATTGACCCGGTCGACCTCGAGCGGTTTCATTGACCCGGTCGACCTCGCCCGGCTTCATCAATCTCTCCAACTCGTTCGATCTCGTCATCTTCATTGACCCGGTCGACCTCAAGCGGCTTCATTGGCCGGGTCGACCTCGTCATTTTCATTGACTCGGTCGACCTCGAGCGGTTTCATTGACTCGGTCGACCTCGCCCGGCTTCATCAATCTCTACAACTCGTTCGACCTCGTCATCTTCATTGACCCGGTCGACCTCGAGCAGTTTCATTGACTCGGTCGACCTCGCCCGGCTTCATCAATCTCTACAACTCGTTCGACCTCGTCATCTTCATTGACCCGGTCGACCTCGAGCGGTTTCATTGACTCGGTCGACCTCACCCGGCTTCATCAATCTCTCCAACTCGTTCGACCTCGTCATTTTCATTGACCCGGTCGACCTCGTCGTATTCATTGACCCGGTCGGCCTCGTCATATTCATTGACCCGGTCGACCTCGCTCGGCTTTATCGACCTCTCCAACTCGGTCGACCTCGCCTATTTCATTAACCTCGTCAACCTCGTCGTCCTCGTCGGGTTCAACTTCAAAAATCCTAGTACCAACACCAAGGGAACGGTCGGGTTCAACTTCAAGAAATCCTAGTACCTACACCAAGGGAACGGTCGGGTTCAACTTCAAAAATCCTAGTACCTACACCAAGGGAATTCATGATCCATAAATCCTAGTACCTACACCAAGGGAACGGTCGGATTCATTATTCAAGTACCTACACCAAGGGAATTCATGATCCATAAATCCTAGTACCTACACCAAGGGAACGGTCGGATTCATTATTCAAGTACCTACACCAAGGGAATTCATGATCCATAAATCCTAGTACCTACACCAAGGGAACGGTCGGATTCATTATTCAAGTACCTACACCAAGGGAATTCATGATCCATAAATCCTATTACCTACACCAAGGGAACGGTCGGATTCATTATTCAAGTACCTACACCAAGGGAATTCATGATCCATAAATCCTAGTACCTACACCAAGGGAATGGTCGGATTCATTATTCAAGTACCTACACCAAGGGAATTCATGATCCATAAATCCTAGTACCTACACCAAGGGAACGGTCGGATTCATTATTCAAGTACCTACACCAAGGGAATTCATGATCCATAAATCCTAGTACCTACACCAAGGGAACGGTCGGATTCATTATTCAAGTACCTACACCAAGGGAATTCATGATCCATAAATCCTATTACCTACACCAAGGGAACGGTCGGATTCATTATTCAAATACCAACACAAAGGGAACGGTCGGGTTCAACTTCAAGAAATCCTAGTACCTACACCAAGGGAACGGTCGGGTTCAACTTCAAAAATCCTAGTACCTATACCAAGGGAATTCATGATCCATAAATCCTAGTACCTACACCAAGGGAACGGTCGGATTCATTATTCAAGTACCTACACCAAGGGAATTCATGATCCATAAATCCTAGTACCTACACCAAGGGAACGGTCGGATTCATTATTCAAGTACCTACACCAAGGGAATTCATGATCCATAAATCCTAGTACCTACACCAAGGGAACGGTCGGATTCATTATTCAAGTACCTACACCAAGGGAATTCATGATCCATAAATCCTAGTACCTACACCAAGGGAACGGTCGGATTCATTATTCAAGTACCTACACCAAGGGAATTCATGATCCATAAATCCTATTACCTACACCAAGGGAACGGTCGGATTCATTATTCAAGTACCTACACCAAGGGAATTCATGATCCATAAATCCTATTACCTACACCAAGGGAACGGTCGGATTCATTATTCAAGTACCTACACCAAGGGAATTCATGATCCGTAAATCCTATTACCTACACCAAGGGAACGGTCGGATTCATTATTCAAGTACCTACACCAAGGGAACGGTCGGATTCATCTTCAAAATCCTAGTACCTACACCAAGGGAACGGTAGGCTTCATCTTCAATAAATCCTAGTACCTATTCTAAGGGAACGGTCGTGTTCATCTTCAATAAATCCTAGTACCTTTTCTAAGGGAACGGTCGGCTTCATTTTCAAGACAGTAAATAATTCAAAATCGCTCGGCGTCTTCTTCTCAAATCCCAAATCTCAAAAAAAAAAAACAGAGAGAGAGAGAAGGAGGGGTGTGATAGCCAACTCGTCGACTTCTCCAACTCCGTCGACTTCTCCAACCCCGTCGACTTCTTTAACATCTCAAACTCCGTCGACCTCGTCAGCCTCATTGACTTCTCCACCTCGCAAGTCGACTATATTAAAGAGCTCGACCATCGCGTCAAGAGATCAAAAAGGTCGATCTCGTCTACGAAGATCCCCGGTACCTCTTAGTGAGGGAAAGGTCGATCTCGACATATGAAGGTCCCCGGTACCTCTTAGTGAGGGAAAGGTCGATCTCGACATACGAAGGTCCCCGGTACCTCTTAGTGAGGGAAAGGTCGATCTCGTCTACAAAGGTCCCCGGTACCTCTTAGTGAGGGAAAGGTCGATCTCGTCTATAAAGACTCCCGGTGCCTCTTAGTGAGGGAAAGGTCGATCTCGTCTACAAAGACCTCGCCGATCTCGTCAACCTCATCAACCTCGCGAGCCAATTATACTAAGATTTCACCACGCCGTAAGGTTAAAGGGGCCTTTCACCTCGACATGAAATTCAAAAGGACTTCAAATCTCGAAGGAACAACATTAATTTCAGCTTTCACTGGAATTACTTCCACTAAAAGCTGGAGGGCTGGTGATAGGGTCCAAATGGCCCGGTCCATTCTGACTCGATTCAGTCCGACTCAGCCCAGCCTAAGACATATAAATATTGCCATAATAAGATGGCTTGAAAGGTCGTCAAAGGGCAAGAAAATAAATGCTCCATCTTCCTTCCGCAAGGGGTGGTTGGTTGGCGGAAGGGGAGCTCCCTTCATTCCTCTATAGGTGTTCTTCTAACAAACTTGCTTTTAGCTTTCACTGAAATTACTTCCACTAAAAGCTGGAGGGCTGGTGATAGGGTCCAAAATGATCCATCCAGTCCAACAAATTTGCTTTTAGCTTTCACTGGAATTACTTCCACTAAAAGCTGGAGGGCTGGTGATATGGCCCAAAATGGCCCGGTCCAGCCCGACCCAGCCAAAGTAGGTTGCCCTAGCAAACTACTATAAAAGAGGCTCTTTCCACTTAAAAAGGGGGGGCTGCCTCTCTCCCTCTCTCTTGGGGGAGAACATAATCTCTCTCCCTTCCGCATGGGGTGGATGGTTGGCGGAAGGAGAAGCTCTGCCCTCTGATCCTTGATCGATAAATGTTGTTACCAAAATAGGTAGTAACACCATACTTTTGTTAAATTTACATTTAGAATTACTAGCGAGGACAATATATCAATAATTTGTGTTTTAGTGATCACTTTCTCCGAAGAGGCGAAGAGTGTACTACTGATTTTGGTTCCTTCTCAATTGTTACGATTTCATAAAAATAATTGGCCGATTTTAGATGAAATTAAGTAAGGATTAGGAATGAGTATTTTTTTTTTCTTCTTTTCTTTATTTTATTATTTTATTCTTTAAGAAAGATGGAATGACTACTGGTTGACAACGTTGAAAACTCACAATGCAAGCCTCTCCTATCTTTATTTCAACAGAATAAAAAGAAAATTTTCCCACTTGCTTTTGTTCCTATGATAAATAAGGTTATCCTTTGATTTGCCCATTTTGTCTCAGAAAAAAAAAAAGAGATTGATTATTATCAGTTTAAATTAATTAAAAGATAATAATGAAAACCAATTGTGTCATCACCTATACAGGAATGTAGTGTCAATACTTTGGCTTAAGGTCAACATTAATGAATACTTGTTCATTTCTTATTAATGTTCATATACTCTGCTCTGGTAAAGTAAATATCATTGATTTTGACTTGAGATAGCAACGAATTGAAAACGTGCTTAAAATAACTAGATTTTTTTGTCTTAAATTTTGAATTAATTATTGATTTGATGTTGATTAAAGACATAAAAAATATACAATTTACACATAATTTACTTTTTACACAACATAAACAGATGTAAACTCGTCAGATAATTAAAACACGATATATGTTGTGATTGTGGTTGTTTTCAGTCGCTTACCGGTCACAACTATTGTGCTTACTATTTCCCTCCTTTTCAAATTTAAATTGTTTGTAATTTCCATATTTTAACTGTCCACTCTGATGTTTTACATGGCTAGTTAGATCGTCACTTTCGATACAATTCCGAAAGGTGCTATTATTTCTTTTAGATAAAAAATAGAGAAATGTTGGAGTACAATATATTGGAGGATCCGTCTAGTACGATTATTCTCATGTTTCAAATTTCAAACGACCAATTCAAACCGTTCAATATGTTTTTCATATTGAACACTTATAAGAAACTAATTTTTAAATTGTTTTTAAATTTTTTTACTATTTTTTTGATATTTTAGAATATCGTTGTTATTGGACGATCCATAATGTTTATATCGTGAATTTCTAAAATATCAAACAAAAGTACAAAATTTCAAAAAAAAATATAAAAATTGGTTTCTTATAAGTTTTCAATATAAAAAAATATATTGAATGGTTCAGATCAATCGTTTGAAATTTGAAACATGAGAACAATTGTATTAGACGGACTCATCCGTCCAATATATTGGACACTAGCATTTCTCTTAAAAATAATGATCTAGTCCTTACACTTCTTATTTTAATAGAAATTAACCAAAATGTAGCTTGAATTTAGGAACTGTAAGTTGGTATAAATTAATTTTTTCACGGTAGAATGACATTTAAGGTTATACATGCATAGGAAACACAGAGCCCCAAATAATTAACATAACTTTTTTAATTATTTTCAATTATTCCCTTGATCGCTGCTGTCAAGTTTTTGAAAAAAAAAAATTTCATTACTGAAAAATATATTTTTTGAAATTTTTTGAAGTAAAAAGGAAAAATGTACTATATTTTACATTATATTTAATGCAAAAATATATATAAACAAATAATCAGAACATAAAGGAAAAGAAATAATTATCTACAAATTTGAAGCCTCAATTCTAAAAAAAAAAAAAAAAAAAAAATTTGCAATCAACCGAATGGCATTTGGTTTTAGTGAAGAGAAAATATCCCATCATATGTCCAACTATTTAGGCGAATTTATGCAGCGATTGTTCAGAATGTAATAACTGTTCTACAGTTAATCTCCTAAGTTATACATTACATTATATATATGCATGAATATCAACTGTTGGTACAATATATGAATCTCCTCGAAAAACTTCTCTTCCTCTGTTTATGAGTACTCCCCGTGTTCTGGTTTTAAGATATAAATGTAGGTGTATCTAATAATAGAGACTGAGGACCAATAAATTTCATTATTTTATCAAATTGCCTTGCATTGTGATAATTGTATTTTTGTAAGTATAATTCGATATACAAGTTGATTCTCATTAAAAAGTTGCTGATTTTTCTGATATTTTTTTATGGTTCTAAATAATTTTTTTGAGAAATTTAAAATAAAAGTTATGTCCGGAATAAAATTTATAATATACATGTGATGACAGCCCCATACTTAATTAACGCGATATGCACGACATTGTCACATTGCATATAATTCAGTCATATTATAGTAACCAATGAAGCTTACGTGCAGCAGTGCAGGTCGTAGTCTACTAAGAAACAAAAATGGCAATACCTCTATGTAGCATTATTGGTGAATTTTACCAAGAGATATTTGTATTTTTGTAAACGCGCCGCTGCAACCACAACAAATTTAATCCTTACAGAGTTGAATTGCTGCGCTCAATCAATCAACTAAATTATTAATCAACACAGTTCGTTATACTGATTCACGTTGAATTTCTTCTGTCCGTTACTATATTTATCATATCTTCCACCATTGAAGGAAAATAAATTAAAGAAATACTGGCAATGAGCCAAAAAAAAAAAAAAGAAAAAGACATTACAAAGATCCCATCTCATGGATGCATTCACAAGAACCTTTTAGATAAGCATACTAGTTCATGCAAAATGCACGGAGTCAAATTGCATTCGGCACATTAATTCATGGAGCGTTAATTTTGTGCATTAAATTAGACTAGTTTTTTGTTTCTGTATGAATAGTTTATACACCACCTTGCTTTCCCACTTTGCAAGTGTTTCGGAATTTGTTATTTGGTGACGGACTGACGGTGGAAACGGTTGCATCGGATCAGACTTGCTGGATAAGAAGCCAGGGTTTTCTGTGGCCATTTTTAAGCGGTCACTACGTGATGTCCGGACAATGTTTCCTACCGCATATGCTACACGGAAGTACCCCCATAGTGAAATTCATTAAACAATCTTACAGGATAGGATTTATATCAGTTTAGTCTTACCCTTTCCTATTTTCCCGTTTTTCCAAGAGAGAGGAGGCTAAGATCCTTATCCAGCCACGCGATACAAGATAGCGTTCATTTGCTGGGTGTGTTGTGTGCGCGTGTGTGTGCAAGCATCAGGTATAGAGCCGGATATATGCTGTTCATACCAAGGCCGCTAGAATGATAATGCCCCAAGAAATAAACTATTTCCATTTTATGATAAATATTCGAATGGTGGCGATTCATCCGATTTATATACTGCTCTGTATTTATTTTTTATTTTTTCTGCTAGGACATTTTAACCTGAAATCCACCGACCTTTTAAATCTGAATTTTGTATTAAAAATTAAAATTTTGAAATTTGAGAGGAAAATATTTTGGTCAATATGAAAAATTATATACAGAATGGTTGTATAAGTGACAAATTTATAAATAAATTATATTTAGAATGATATTTTTTTATTTTTCAAGTTTTAACGTGACATAAATCTAATTTTTCTTGAATTTGAATGAACTCACTATGAAATGGATAATGTTTCAGTGCAACCTATTACGGCATTACCTATGTCGGTTAGGTCCAGCGGGTTGCATGTTGTATCGTTCAATTAACTTAATAGTCTTGATGCAATTTTATTTCTTAAGGCTGTTGTGCTCCATAACAACATTATTAAAGAAAAGGAGAGTGAAGGAGAGGAAGATTGCCCAGAATTTGTTACCTTCCAAATTGAGAGGTAGCACAACAGAGTACAATCTTCATAAAATCTCTCTATCTCTCACTTCCTCTTATTTTTCAAGAGTAAAATTTTCAATTGTTTCCTTTACTTTTCTTTCCTCTCCCTCTAATTTAGTGTTCTTAGCAGACCCTAAAAATCAGTTTTTTTTCCTTAAAAGTACTTTCTGAAAATGTCTTCGTGTTTAAAATTGACAAGGTTTTGTAATACAAAAGTCAGTTTTTATCTTACTCCGTGCAGAAGAAAAAAAAAAAAAAGGCAAATTTCTCATCTGGAAGAGACCATATTAAATTGGATCATTGGAAGCCATGTTTCTACCTTGGAATCCTTGCGCTGCTTTTTGTTTTCAAAAGGCCTATATGGCATGTTGGGCTACGTTTGTTCTTCGATTGATTACATTTCGAAATTAGGCTTTCATATCAATAGGGATTACAATCATCACATCACATGTTCACGTTAGGAGTTTTTTTTTTTACTTTTTGTAGCCCCCCTCATTCGTGTAGCACCATGTGTCTTTTTGAGAGAACTTGAAGGGCTAAAAATGAAATTTAAAAAAAAAAAATGTGGCTGCTGGGATTCGAGCCCAGGTTTCTACGGCCACAACGTAGAATTCTAACCACTAAACTACAGCCACCGACATGTTATTTTCAATAATTGTTTAATACGTTCAGCTGCAACTTTCTGACAATGACAGTCGATATTTCAGAAAGTTTTAACGGAGCTAAAGCATCGAGACAATTTCCGTGTTGACAGCATCAGACAGTTCACCTGTAAATTATTATAGTATTACTCGATCAATTTTGTAAACATTATTCAAAAAAGAAATACTTCCTTAGCGGAAATGCTTTCCATCATCTCTAAGATTCATATCATCCCCGTCATCCCTTCTAGATTCACGGCATCCTTCTAGATTCGTGATTCGTCCACGTGCTTCACATCTTCTCACGTGTTTTGGCGCGCGTTGGCTCCTTTAAATTCCTTTTGTGATCAGAGATCCTTTCCCGATCGTCATTTCCTCCTTCGATAGCCATTTCCTCCTTCGATCGGCATTTCCTTCTCCGATCGTCATTTCCTCGTGCGATCGCCAATTTCTCCTCAGATCGCCATTTCCTTCTCCGATCGTCATTTCCTCGTGCGATCGCCAATTTCTCCTCAGATCGTCAATTAGCTTTCCGATGGCCAATTTCTGCTCAGATCGCCAATTTCGCGAATTACCTTTTCTCTGATCTCAGGCGATCTCAGTTTATCGGAATGGATAGAGTAGGTGCGTATAACAATTCAATAATGATTTCATTTGATTAAATATTACATTACGTGTTATTTGATGTTTTTTTGATAAAATTTTTGCTTTTGTAACAGATATTGATTTGAATCAATCTTACAATCTTAGTATAGACCAGCAGTCAGGTATTACTTCAATTTCTTTTTTCATATATTTGAAATTTCTTTTGCATGCACAGTGTTCTGATTAATATCATGTTTTTAATTGCTTTCTTTCTTGTGCGCTTATAGATTTTGGATGTATGCAACTTCTTGAGTTGAATATTT
The DNA here is from genome assembly GCA_027725995.1 of Rhynchospora tenuis. Classification (NCBI taxonomy): domain Eukaryota; kingdom Viridiplantae; phylum Streptophyta; class Magnoliopsida; order Poales; family Cyperaceae; genus Rhynchospora; species Rhynchospora tenuis. The sequence goes on along the minus strand of CM050888.1, from coordinate 143,941,404 downwards.
TATCGGAATCAGATCTGAATAATATTGATATTTGTCATTCCGATGGTAAGTAATAGTTTCCGCATATCGTTATATATTATTTTCAATAATATGCGAAGCACATGATATTTAAATTCACTGAACTTTTCTTCTTTATATATAGTACGATTACACAGTTAATTAGAACTATTATTATAGTATGTATATGTGGTTGACATTTCAGGTGATAAGTATAGTAAAAGTGGATGAATTATACATATTGTGTTCAGTACTGCTAAAATTATTAAAAATATTAGGTTATCAATTAGAAAAATTATATATTGTGTTGATTTATGAGTTTTATAGTTATTTGATATATTTGCTTACTATTATTTGATTTTTTCTGATATATATATTTTTCCTGTAACAGATGTTGATTTGAATCAATCTTTGAATATCAGTACATATCAGCAGTCAGGTGAGAAGGTTTTGTGTATTGAACAGTAATGCACAAGAAAATCATCAATTGAAACTATTGGTTCAAGCTAATTAATCACAGAAAATAGAAATAGCAATTAACCTTACAATGCGCATCAAGAAAAACAAGGTGCGGTTTGGCCAGGCAAGCCTGTAACCCTATAACTAACATCACCATAATACCAGTCAGTAACTGTGTGAAACATGTTTCCATACTCAAACCGTGTCACCGGCAATGTAGGTTCATCTATAACCTTGAAAAGTGAAGACAGATATTAGTTGATTTGTTTGTAACAGATAAGAAGGCAATTATAAGTTAAATTCATGAACAATGCAAAATGGTACTAGAACATCCTCTCGAATTTGCAACTTTTGGATAGGTTTTACACCTAAACTTGCTGTTTTGGGTTCACTATGACAGCTGTTATGTTTTTCAGATCACTAAACTAAGCAAGTTTTTTTGATGTGGTCTTTATTATTTGTGGAAACAGATGAAAATAATATCCAATATGTTGAAGAGGAAGATTATGGTGATGTTGATTTGAGTGGAGAGTTAAGACATGCACTAGTTCCAGCTGGTTCAGAAGGTTCTATTTTGGGAAATTCAGTAGATGATATTAGTGTCTCCTTAACAACAACTCATTTCTATCGTGCTGGACAGTCAACTATTCACTCTAATGTCCTTCCTCCAAAAAAAAGGCATGACCTTTTGTTCAGTAGATGACGCACATAGGTTTATTTTGAACTATGGGTATCAAAATGGGTTTGCAATTGTAAAGAATGGAGGCGGTATGAGTGGTTCGTCTAAAAAAAGGAAACCTAGAGCTTTATTCAGGTGTTACAAATATGATAAACCACAGAACTGTACTGAGAGGCCGGTGAATGACAGAAACCGGTTGATTGTAAAAGAGGGTTGTAAATTTAGTATGAGTGTACTGTTTGATAGGTTGAAAGATGCATGGGTTGTGAGCAGTGTAAAATTAGATCACACACATGAGGTTTGTCCACAATATGTACACAAACTTACTGGATTCAGAGAATTGAAAGAGCATGTGAAAAAGCAATTGGAGGCAAATCACAATGCTGGTGTGCCAGTAAATGGAAATATAAATGCTGTTATGCAAATGTGTGGAGGACCAGATTATTGTGGATTCACTGAAAGAGATGCAAGAAATTTTCTAGATAGCCTGAGAAGAGTTCAGTTCCGAAATGGTGATGCTGCAGCTCTAATGAAGTACTTTCGGCATAATCAGTCAATCGATCCAAACTTCTTTTATCATGTGAAGTTTGATGAAGATAATCGACTCGAGAGAGTATTTTGGGCTGACTCCATCTGTCGAGCTTCTTACAGATATTTTGGTGATGTTGTCTCCTTCGATACAACCTACATAGTTAACAAGTAATAATTATTCTAACTTTCAATCTATTTTACTGTTCATAATTTTTTTCATTGTTTAAATTTAGCTACAGTCGTGAATTACATGTGGAATTTATATTAGAAAAAATGAAATAACATTAAACAAGTATACCAATTAATAGGTCAGAGATTTAGAATAGTATAGCTATTTTTTGTAGGTAATAACCTAATTTTTGTAATATGTTTTTTCCAATTAATCTGATAATTGTTCTAATTGATAACACATTTGTTCTAATTGATGTACATGTTTGTTCTAGTTTAATCAGTGCAGAAGTTCTAGTTTCTGTTAATAATTCTAGTTTACTAGATAATATTGTATAGAATTTTTGTCTGAACTAATATGTGTGCTCTCTAATGAATTTATGTAAGTTAATAGTTCTAGTTTCCTCAGAAATACTACTGGATATAAAAAATAAATGTTTCACTAAATATAAAGACCATCATGTTCAATCAACTACTTTTTTTTTGTAGGTATGATCTACCTGTTTCTCTTATAGTTGGTCAAAACCATCATGGCCAATCAACTATTTTTGGTTGTGCAATCGTGACATCTGAGGACACTGAGAGCTATAAATGGATTATGGAGACATGGTTAGACTGTATGGATGGGCAACCACCTAAATCGATTCTGACAGATCAATGCCTTGCAATGAGGAATGCAATTGCTGAAGTTTTCCCAGAAACTGCTCACAGATTGTGCATATGGCACATTATGAAAAAACTACCTTACAAGCTCTGTAACTATTCAGCTGAATGTAGAACCTTAATCAAAAGTGCTGTGTACGAGTCTAAAACAATACCTGAATTTGAGCAATGCTGGACTGATATCCTCACTAGATATTCATTGCAACGTATGTACAATTTATTACTACCTTCTTGGTTCATTTTGAACAGATTTTTGCTATCAAGTAAAGATTAATTTTTTTTCTCTGTGTTACTTTTTTTTTGCAGAAAATGAATGGCTGTTAAGTATCTATAACCTAAGGACTAGCTGGATACCTTGCTTTGTTACTTCATTTTTCTGGGGAGGAATGAATACAACACAAAGAAGTGAAAGCATGAATTCATTTCTTGACATGTTTGTTAACTCAAAAACATCTCTAAGGTCATTTGACATTTTATACTTATATCTTAATTTTTTGAGATAATTGTCTTAATTTATTGCTTTACTATGTAATATTCCTATTTCAATTATGCTTGTCATGCATATATTTATTCTTATTTGTTTTGTTTCAGTTGTTTTGTCAGCTCATTTGAGTCGGCTTTACAAAGGCTGAGAAGAAGTGAAATAGATGAGGATTGCAGTTGCTTTGTTGGACGACCAAAACAGATTTCAAGCTTTCCTATTGAATCTCAGTTTGCTGAAAAGTACACTCGAAAGATGTTTTTCAAATTTCAGGCTGAAATTCTTGCCCTCATTGAGTTGAAGTTCGAGGTACAGTTACTGGATGGCAAAAAGTTGTATGTTGTTGAAGATGGTGATAAGGAATACAAAGTAGAGTTTAACTCTGATGATAGTACTTATGACTGTCAATGTCATAAGTTTGAAACAGCAGGCATCATTTGTCGCCACGGTCTGCTTGTATATAGAGAGGAGTCTGTTAGATATGCTCCAGAAGTATATGTTCTAGATAGGTGGGCTAAATGCAATAAGATTAGCAGGAATCACTTAGATGCAACATTGATTGCTAAAAAGGTATCAGAAAGGCGGAACAAGCATAATGATCTCTACACATTGCTTCAACCTGTCTTTTTGGAACTGGTTGATTTTGCAATGATGGATGAATCAACTAAAGATGCTGTTGTTGATGGTCTCAACACTTTGAGGTTGATTATTTCAAAATCCAGACAGAAGGATGTAGTGAATAACACAGTGGGAGAGGTTAGTGGTGCGTCTGGCATAAGCAATGTGAATGTCACTTCTAATGTTACAAATGGTACTGTGTCTTCAAATGTCAACATTTCCAATGTGGATGTGCCAGAAGAGGTTCCAATCAGAGACCCATTGAAAAAACGCAAGCGAGGACGACCTCCAGTAAAACGACTCCAAAGCTATGCTGAGAAAATTGCTCAAGGTTGCAACAACAAAAGAAATCGTGTTGTTTATGAGAATGTTAATGAAGGTTAGCACATAATTTTTTTTAACTTTATATTTGTTAATTATTAAATATGCATGCAGCAGAAAATAAACAATTGGTTGTGTTACCTACAATAATCAATATATATAAAATAATAATTTATTTCTACTTGTAAGGAGATATAAATAATGAAACTATTTTTTTTTCAAAAATTTTCAGTTCCTGCACATACATCTTCTGCAGCACAAACAATTCCACAGTCTTCTCATGTACAGCCTTCTTCTGGTATGAATGTTACTACAAAACTTTGTATTTTTTAATAAGAACATCACAGCAGTTCCAGAACTTTAGATAAAAACAATTTATTTGAACCATCAGTAGTTGCAGAACTTTGTTCTATACAGCCTTCATGTAGTGTGAATTTGGTTTGATTAAAACAAACTCAGAGTGACAGCCTTGTGATGGTGTGAATCATACTACAAAAATTATACTGATTCAGTGTGAAATAAATAATTCCTAATATCAAGAACATTTTGTCCCAATAAATACGATCCTTAATAACGCTTGATAACATGTATATTATAAATTGTTTTGCATACATTAGAAAAGGAATAAGAAATATATTTTTTTTTAATTTTTCCAGATATTCAAGAGCATTTATGTGAACCAGCAGCAGTTCCAGAGCCTTGTTCTATTCAGCCTTCCTGTAGTGTGAATGGTACAGCAAACTATGCATTCTTTAATTAGAACAATAATTGTATTTATTTTTTCTATGCTATCTGTAAGTTCAGTTGGTTTCTATAAAAATTTTGGCTATCATAATTCTAATAGATATATATTTTGTCTGTTCTAATTAATCATGGAATTGTTCTAATTGATATATACATTTGTTGTAATTAATGTTGCAAATGTATTAATTAATATATATGCAATTTTGTTCTAGTTTCAAAAAAAGGAAAGCAGGGTAGACCTCCCAAAAAACAGAAGAAAAGCCAAGTAGAAAGGTTTCTTGAAAAATTCATCGAATTAGCTAACTGGCCTCCTCCTAACAGTAATAATGCAGGTAAACTTATTTTTTGTTTATAATACTATTATTATTATTTATTTATAGATTATTATGCATCATAATAGAAATATAAAATTTCTCAAACTGTTATCTTTTATCTTATATTTTCAGTTGTACAAACTCATTACAATGCACAGCCTTCTTCATTGGAGCCTTCTGCTGGTGTGAATTATAGTACACAATTTATACTCATTGAGTGCTAAATAAATAATTGCTAATATCAAGTACAATTTATCTTTTTATCTTATATTTTCAGGTGTACAAACTCAGAGTCGACAGCCTTCTTCACTGCAGCCTTGTGATGGTGTGAATCATACTACAAACCACCCTTGTGATGGTATGAATGTTACTACAAAACTTTGTATTTTTTAATAAGAACATCACAGCAGTTCCAGAACTTTAGATAAAAACAATTTATTTGAACCATCAGTAGTTGCAGAACTTTGTTCTATACAGCCTTCATGTAGTGTGAATTCGGTTTGATTAAAACAAACTCAGAGTGACAGCCTTGTGATGGTGTGAATCATACTACAAAATTTATACTCATTCAGTGTGAAATAAATAATTCCTAATATCAAGAACAATTTGTCCCAATAAATACATTCCTTAATAATGCTTCATAACATGTATATTATAAATTGTTTTGCATAAATAAGAAAACGAATAAGAAATATATTTTTTGTTTTATTTTTCCAGATATTGAACAGCATTTATGTGAACCAGCAGCAGTTCCAGAGCCTTGTTCTATTCAGCCTTCCTGTAGTGTGAATGGTACAGCAAACTATGCATTCTTTAATTAGAACAATAATTGTATTTTTTTTTTCCATGCTATCTGTAAGTTCAGTTGGTTTGTATAAAAATTCTGGCTATTATAATTCTAATAGATATATATTTCGTTTGATCTAATTAATCAGGCAATTGTTCTAATTGATATATACATTTGTTGTAATTAATGTTGCAACTGTATTAATTGATATATACAATTTTGTTCTAGTTTCAAAAAAAGGAAAGCAGGGTCGACCTCCCAAAAAACAGAAGAAAAGCCAAGTAGAAACCTTTCTTGAAAAATTCATGCAATTAGGTAACTGGCCTGCTCCTAACAGTAATAATGCAGGTAATCTTATTTTTTTGTTTATAATACTATTGTTATTATTCATTTATAGATTATTCTGCATCATAATTGAAATATATAATATCTCAAACTGTTATCTTTTATCTTATATTTTCAGTTGTACAAACTCATCACAATGCACAGCCTTCTTCATTGGACCCTTCTGCTGGTGTGAATTATAGTACAAAATTTATAGTCATTCAGTGCTAAATAAATAATTGGTAATATCAAGTACAATTTGTCATAATAAATACGACCATTAACAAATAAAAATCTATGTTTTGTTTTATTATTCCAGATATTCAACAGCATTTATGTGAACCAGCAGGAATTCTAGACCCTTCTTCTATACAGCCTTCATTTAGTGTTCATGGTACTGAAAACTATGCATATTTCAATTAAAACAATTATTATAACTTTTTTTTTATGCCAGTTGTAAACTGAATCTGTTTTGCATACAAAAATATAGTAATTGTTCTAATTGATATATAAATTTGTTCTAATTTTGAAGAAATGAAAGCAGTTTCAACGTTCCGGAATACAGAAGATAGTAAAGCCAAGTAAAAAGATTGGATGAAAAGGATCTTTCTACTAGAGAATTGAGAAGGGGAACATAACTGAATGAAGAGAAGTACAAGACATATGTTTGGTTTATAATTTTTTCTTAGAAATATAGCATTTACTGTCTTCTTTCTTGTGTTTTACTAGTGTTGTAAATCATGCATAAAATTTGTAAGTACAACCATAAAACTATTCCTATTTTATTCCAAAATAGATATAGCAGCAAAAATGAAATCTGTCCACAACTAGCACACAGAACAACAACTTATATAGCAAATAATCTAACAACAACAACTAGGACAAAGAACAACTTATGTAATTAATATTCTAACAACAAAACACAATAACACATTAATATCAGTACTACTTATATTTTTACTTTAGTAGGATCAAATTATTTATTAATTTGAGACATTTGATCCACTAGAAACTGGTTCCAGAGGCTGTTGATTTGGCTCTTCCCATGCTAATGCTGGTCCAAATGCACCATTCATAAATTCAGAAATCTGTATAAACCCGTCAATTGTCACCTGTGCCGGAGTGGCGAACGGCTCTTGGCCCACTATAATTTCGTGTGGGATATTCACAGGGTGTCCACCAAGAACAAGCACAATGAGTTCTTCTAGATGTCCAGGTCCAAAATGTGGTGCAATCCGGACAGGTGTACCAAATCCTAAATTAAAAACAAAATTAAAACATTTATAGTTTGAAATTAGAACTATAAATCAAACATGTCTTTAAAATTTTATGTGTGTGTTTCATTGAAAAGTATAATTTAATTGTTTTCAATTGAAATATTAAACCTGATGTGAGTATTCTAATTGTGGTCTCATTCCAGAGATTAAGGGGAACGTTTGCTACACGAATCCTTGTGTAAAACGTCGATCTTTCCATTTGACTATCAACCCCATGATGCCATCTGACAAATTGAAGAACACGATCCCTTACATTTAAATGTTCCATCTCACATACTTGATTCCTCAAAGCTTCAGTCTCACAACGCAGTAAGAATCTATTGCGAGAAGGATGAATAGGTGTGAGATGGAACCTGTTTATTGCTCCTCCAAATACTTGTGCCAGTCTCGTGATTATGTCATGAACAAGATCATGATCAGCAAAAGGCTCGCCTTGAACGAAATACATGATCGCTGAATCTCTGAGAATAACATTAGGAGGAATAACATTGTAATTAGGCATGTAAGCATTCAGTCGTGCAGGGCGATTGTCATTGAGAACAGCATTTGGGTTGTTCATATTCGCCACAACCCAATTATTAGGTGGTTGAACAAGAGGTTGGTTGTTATTTGCCATTCCCTTTGCCGTGTATGAAGTATTTGACGATTGTAAGAAATATTAAAATGGAGATGACGTCTTCAAATAGTCTTGTTGAACTTTATACGATATATATAGGCAGTGAAAAGGTGCAGTAAACAGACGCTTGTAAAATTGGATAAGTGAAATTAGATAAGTGTTAGTGTTTAACGTTACTGGAAATCAAAAGGTGCGAGTTACAGACAGTAAAAAGATGCTAGTAATTACTGAAATAAAAAATCAACTATTAATTGAGAATTATACGTTCAATAATTCTAAGGGACGCTTAGTAAGACAACCACACAGCATGTAAACGTAACGGTAACTTTAATATTCACGTCTATAATCATTTTATAAAATAGCTACAGTTATTATTCAGAAATAGAACAACAATTATTTCATCATTATTCGTTCAATAATTGCAAGAGGCCCTTAGTAATAAAAAAACACTGCAAGTAAACGTAACGATATGTTTAATATTCACGTCTATGACCATTTTACAAAATAGCAATACTTAAGCCACATATCACAAAATTATCTGGAAGAAATTTCTTACACTGAATCAATTTTGTTAAATATAATAAAAATTAAATATGTCATTGCCATAGTACTTCGGTAAATTTAGAATGTATGAATGTTTCTTACAAATCTACTATAATTTTAAAGATGTTTTTTTTTTTAAATCCACAATTTTTTTGCAATATATGCATGTTTCAGTTGGCAACATTATTCTCATAGTGAGCTTTGTACTGATTAACCTCGCAACTTTATCTTAATAGTTGGGTATTTCTATAATTTTTTGTTACAATAAGTAACTTGTATTTATATTTACATTTGTAAAATACACAAAACTTACATCCTGCAGAATTTTGCAAAAAGAATTTTATAACCTAACGTAATTGTTCTCAAAATCTATATAAAAGTTTTAATTTTTATTCCTGCTTGTTATTATTTAAACAATATTAACTATATGAGAAAATAAGAAGCAACACTTTTAAAGATAGGTAATTGTTCATACTATTCTAATTGATATATATGTTTGTTCTAATTAATCTGGTAATTGTTCTAATTGATATACACATTTATTCTAATTAATGAGTTAGTTATTCTAATTGATATGTACATTTCTTCTAATTAATCAGTTAATTGTTCTAATTGATATTACATTTTGTTCTAGTTTCGAAAAAATGAAAGCATTGTCAATTTTGATATAACGCAGATATTAAGTTCATTTTCTTCTAGTTTATAATTGATATAACGCAGATATTAAGTTAATTTTTACGTTAAAATAAAAAATAAAAATTGCGCATTAAATTCTGGTAGGTGGATAGGTGGTGTATTGAATATCTTAAGCATTCGTCTTCTGCTTTCATCCATTTTCATTCCTTCTTTCCGCAGCGTTTCATTTTCCCCCAACAATCCTTTTCTTTCGCAAACTTTCCACAACAATGGCACAATCTGGTAACTCAAACAAGAACGTTCTCCGTGAGAACGACGAAGTTTCTAAACAAATGTCCAAACTTGAAAGGAGTATTGTTGTTCTCGGTAATAGTTCCATAACATTGGTTGATGTTATTCGGGAGATGCTGCAGGAGTATCAACCAAGCGAATTTCAAGTCTCAGAGCACTTTTGGAACCGTTTCCAAATTGTCGGGCCTAGTATTGAGTGGCGCAAAAAGATGATGAGATGTAAGTACTTTAATTTCAAACTTCTTCGTACTAGATGTCCAATTTTAAAAGGCGAAGAGACAAAATTCCTTGATCCCAGAGCTAAAACTACTAAGGTCTGGGTTCGACTTGTTGATGTACCATATGGTTGGCGTACCAGTACAGGGGTTCATGAAATAGTTAACTTTGGAAAGATTTGTAGCATAGACTACTATAACCTTTTGCATTTAGAAAACCGTTGGATAAGGGTTCAGGTTGAGGTTCCAGAGACACTAATTATACCAGAATACATAATTTTTGATATTGAATGGTCAAAGAAAGAAAAGGAGCAGGCTTTAATTTGGTTTGTGGTGGAAGGAAGAAAACATAACACTCCAGATCTTGATATTATCAACAACATTCCCAAAATGGTATGGTCTGGTAAGGAAAAAGCATTAGTAGATGAATATGTTTTTAATGGAGATAAGAATGAAACTATAACAAAGAAAAGGAAGACACCTTTGTCACACAGTGGTGCTGGTGTCACTACAAGGAATCAAACTGGGAGAGTAATTGAGAAAGGTATCCAATTTAAAGAAGCTCAAAGTTCACAGAGAAAGAAAGTTTGTACCAGTTATTCTGGTAAAGGAAAAGCATTAGCAATTGATAAAACAAAAGAAAGAAAAATGTTGAAAACAGCTTTGAGAAAGAGTAGGGATACCAAAAGTCAATATGGACAGACGTCCCATATTAAAAGGGATTCACTTGGTAGGTTTGCACCTCAGAATTCTCCAACAAGATATCGTAGAAATGTTGTGTCAGCACGTCAGAATGAGCGTGAGAAAGATGCAGCTACTACGTCTAACTTGAAGGTTGAACCTGCAGAGTTTGATGATGATGATGATGATGAGGTGGTGGTGCTAGATGTTAAAAACAAGAACAGCAAGATGTGTCACATTATTACTTCTTCTTCTTCTCCTTCTTCTTCTTCTTCTTATTCATGGTCTTCGTCAGATTAGAATGTTGCAAGTTTATGTTGTTACTTTGTGTTTTTGTATATTGGAAGTTTCTGTTCTGGAAGTGATGGCTTGTCTTTTAATTTTAAGTCCTGTTGTATGTCTAATGACTTGTGTTGTACTTTTGACTTGTTAGTTATTACTTTTGATGACAGAAGTAGACTGTTCTAATTAATGAGTTAATTATTCTAATTGATATGAATATTTGTTCTAATTAATATGATAATTGTTCTAATTCATATACACTTTTGTTCTAATTAATGAGTTAATTATTCTAATTGATATGAATATTTGTTCTAATTAATCTGTTAATTGTTCTAATTGATATGTGCATTTGTTCTAATTCATATACACTTTTATTTGCGAATTGCTCAGGTCAGTCAGTTGCTCAAACACTCCCATTTTTTCTTAATTGTGCTATTTTGTTACTAAGTGCTTGTTTTTCCTATATTTTGGTAAGTTTTTTTTAAAAAATGGGGTGTTTGAGCAATTGGGGCGCGTCCTGAGCAATTCCCATTGGATATTACTGGTGAACGATACTGGAAATTAAAAGGTGCGACTTACTAACATTAAAAACACATAAGTACGGAAACAAAAAATCAACTATTACTTGAGAATTATGCATTCAATAATTCGAACAAGCACTTAGTAACAAACTAACACTGCATGTAAACGTAACGATAGCTTTAATATTCACTTTTATAATCATTTTATAAAATAGCTACACTTAGTATTGAAAACTAGAACATTTAAGTGACATATCACAAAATTATCTGCAACAAATTTCTTACAGAGAATATATTATTTTAATTATAATAAAAACTAAATAATAAATTGCCATACTACTTCCATAAATATAAATAGCACAATTAAAATATATAATTCATGCCACATAAAGATTGTTCCAAGCATTCACTAAACATTTCACACTAAATAGTTCCAAAATTAACATAGAACACAGACACATAGTTAAAACAAGACATAATATTAAATTGTCATATAACACGATTCAAAAACCATAAAACTCCAGTAGATGAAACTTCTAATAAGTTATCCAGTTGAAAGTTAGTCCCCTGTTTCAAGAAAAAAAAAATGCATTATTAATTGAAAAAAAAATTACAGTGAATTGTGAGTTTTCAAAAAAAGAGCTATAAAATTTTTATGAACATACAATGAGAACGACGATTAGCTATGCGCTGGCTCCTTCTTGGCTGCACTGCTTCCAGTGGCTCCACTGGTGCAGCACCGTCATTGAAATTCAATTCAGCATTGTTCCAAGAAAGATCTAATCTTGGAATCCATGGAACAAGAGGCTCAGTATCACACCTCCAAGGTGCTTCCTCTAATTGGGCCTCATCCCATCCAGACAGACTCAGTAAAGGCATATCTCTAATTTCTTGAATATTAGGATCCTCCTCTACTACAAATTTTATTGCACATTCCTCCAGAGTTAGTGTATTTCCTCGTTTCACTTTGTAGACAGCTTCATCTGGTATGTCACTTCTGCGTCGTGCATTCACCTGAACCCGAACAAATCTGTTGTCTCTAGCAAACAAATCTCCAAATTTCACCACAGTTGCTATACCTTTGAAGATTTCAAGGACACCTACAGTTGTGCGCCAACCATATGGAACACCAACAAGACGAACCCAGAAATCACCCCCAAGTCTTGCTGGTTCATCAAGTGCATCCATCATTTCAACAACCTCAACTTCCTTACCATTTATATTGATCTTTCCACCATACCGAGGTCCAAGTATGGTATGTTTCCAAGCAATATTCACAACTGCCTGCCAGCGGTTTCTACCCATACAGTTGACAGTAAAGTTGATATCTCTAGGAACAGTTCTTTTGACACCACAGAGAACATTGATGTAAGTTTCATTAACCTCAAAAAACAAACTATCCTTCAACTCTAATGACTTCATAGCAGAATTGAAGTCACGAGTTAATGTCCGATATTGCTCCATAAGTATTAACTTTTTTGATCTACAATAAAAACACATTATTAGTCTTACTCTGCTGAAATTTTTACAGTGAACAAATACCTATCTTAAAGAATTAACTACGTATAAAAGTGAACTATACTAATGAGAAATAAATATTCTTATAAGTTAGAGCAATCACATTATACCAAACGATAAGTACTCAAATTGTATTAATTAGTTTCTGTGCATATAATAATATATAGATATTATTAGAACAATTAGCCATCTCACCGGACTGTACTGATATAGAAAAAAAAATCAAAACCCTAACCATAGTTTCAATTAGAACAAGTTCCATTCTTACTGGTTTAAACTGTACTAGTACTGAAAAATTTATTCAAAATAGTAACAATACTTTCAATTAGAACAATTAATAAGATTGTATTAATTGAGAAGGCTTTCACTGTTCTGGTACTGAAAAAAATTTTAAAACCCTAATCATACTTTCAATTAAAACAAGTACCTTATAACAAAATGAAAATTATTCAAAATGTAATAATTAATTGCTGTGTACATAAGAATATATAGACATAATTAGAACAATTACTATTCTTAGTGGTTTAGAATGTACAGGTACTGAAAAACTTAATCAAAACCCTAACAATACTTTCAATTAGAACAATTATTTAAATAGTCTTAATTAATTGTTGTCCACATAAGAATATATAGCAATAATTAGAACAATTACCCTTCTCAATCGTATACACTGTACTGGTACTAAAAATGACATTTTTTACAGAGAATAATGACAGTTCTATTTATATTTGTATGTATCCTAACTACTCAAATAACATTAATTAATATATGTATATATCCTAATTACATCAATTTAACTCCTCACTGGTTTTCACTGCAGTGCTACTGAAAACGACATTCAAAACCCTAACGCTAGTTTGAAGTACAAGAGAGTTATTCGAAGCAAAAACAACAACTTACTCCATGTGAAAACAAAATTTTTTGAAAATACATTTTTTAAATTAGGAAATGCTTACCTTCTACTGAGTGAGGAGTACTGATTTGTCGTTGCTGCTGTTTTCTTCGATATTTTTCTTTTCTTCAATACTTCCCTTTTGACGCCGGTTCGCATTCTATAAGGAGCACTATAGTAGTTTATATAAAAAACGAACAGTCGTGTTTATTTTTTTTAAAAAAAAATTGTTTTATTTGTATTTATTATAAGGAACACTGAATTGAATTTTTATTAAAAAAATACTTTTGTTGTTTACTTTTTCTAAGTTGGAACCACTAGTAGCATTTTCAAGTATATTAGCAAAACAAAAATTTTGGGCATATTATTTAATAATTAATAATTAATTAAGTAATTGTTCTAATTGACATACACGTTTGTTCTAATTAATGATATAATTATTCTAATTGATATGTACGTGTTGTTCTAATTAATCAGTAAATTGTTGTAATTGATATAACATTTTGTTCTAGTTTGGAAAAAAGGAAAGCATTTTCAACCTCTCGATTAAATCCTGCTAGGTGGAAAGATGGTGTATGAAATACACTCTGATCAGACGCTACAACTCATTATGTATTTCTATCGATTTATTCGCTATCCTTCTCACTCCAGCTAAACCCTAGTTTCATCTCTCTATCTGAAAACAGAAGGATACATTTTAAAAAAAATTACACTGCATGTAAACGTAACGACTACTTTAATATTCACGTCAACAATCATTTTATAAAAAAGGTACACTTATTCATACAGTAGAACATTTAACTCACATACCACAAAAATATCTGCAATGAATTTGTTACACTGAATCTATTATGTTAAATATAATAAAAATTAAATAGGATATTGGTATACTACTTCCGTAATTTTAAATAGCACAATTAAAATATATAATACATCTTATATAAAGTTTGTTCCATACATTCACTAAATATTACATACTGGCTACTACAGAGTTCCAAAATTAACGTAGAACACAGACATATGGTTAAAACAACACATGTCATAAAACAGAATTCAAAAAGTATCAGTTAAACAGATGAAAGTACTATAAAGTTCTCATAAAACTCCACCAGATGAAATTTCAAATAACTTATCCACTTCAAAGCTAGTCCCCTATTGCAAGCAAAAAAAAAAAAGGAAAAAACAATTGATTATTAATTGAAAAAAAGTACAGTGAATTGTGAGGTTTCAAAAAAAGAGCTATAAAATTTTTATGCACATACAGCGAGAACGGCGATTAGCAATGCGCTGGCTCCTTCTTGGCGGCACTGGTTCCACTTCTGCAGCACTAGCATTCAGATTCAGTGCAGGATTGTTCCAAGAAAGATCTCTTTGTGGAATCCATGGCACAACAGGCTCATTGCAAGATTTCCAAGGTGCTTCCTTTAGTTCGGCCTTATCCCATTCAGAGAGCTTAAGTAAAGGCAAATCTCTAATTCCTTGAATATCAGGATCCTCCTCTACTACAAATTTGAGTACACATTCCTCTAGAGTGATTTCATTTCCTTGTTTCACTCTGTAGACAGCTTCATGAGGTATGTCACTCCTGCGACGTACATTCACCTGAACCCGAAGGAATCTGTTGTCTCGCCCAAACAAATCTCCAAATGACACAACTTTTCCTATGCCTTTGAATATTTCAAGGACACCTTCATTTGTGCGCCAACCATATGGGACACCAACAAGACGTACCCAGAAATCACCCCCAAGTCTTGCTGGTTGATCAAGTGCATCCATCATTTCAACAACCTCAACTTCCTTGCCATTTATATTGATCTTTCCGCCATACAGAGGTCCAAGTATCATTTGTTTCCAGTAAACATTGACAACTGCCTGCCAACGATTTTTACCCATGCAGTTGACAATAAACTTGAAGCCTTTAGGGACAGTTCCTTTCACACCACACATCACATTGATGTAAGTATCATTAACCTCAAAAAACAAACTATCCTTCAACTCTTTTAACTTGAAATAGGTATCGAAATCATGAGTTAGTGTCCGATATTGCTCCATAACTATCAACTTGTTTGATCTACAAAAAATATTATTAGTCTTACTCTGAAAATTTTTTTCCAGTGAATTAACTAAGTAGAACAGTGAACTATACCTATGAGAAATAAATATTCTTATCAGTTAGAACAGGAACCTTATAACAAATGACAATTACTGAAATTGTGTTACTTAGTTGGTATGTACACAAGAATATAAAGAAATAATTAAAACAATTAGCCTTCTCACTTGTTTACATTGTACTGGTACTAAAAAACATATTCAAAACTCTAACCATATAATAAATTACAACAATTAGCTTATAATAAATGACAAGTACTGAAATTGTATTAATTAAATCCTGTGTATAGAAGAATATATAGACATAATTAGAACAATTAGTCTTCCTACTACTTTACACTGTACTGGTACTGGAAAACGTTTTCAAAACCCTAACCATACTTTTCAATTAGAACAGCAATTCAAATTGTACAAATTGATTGCTGTGTACATAAGAATATATAGCCATAACTAAAATAATTAGGCTTGTCCCTTATTTAGACTGTACTGGCTAAAATTAATTTGGAAGACAAATTTTTTGAGGAAATTTTACTTTAAATATTTATCTCTCTACAAAAATAAACTTACTACAACAATGATTTGTTCAATTAGAACAAATAGCTTATTACCAGGAACGATTACTCAAATTACATTAATTAATTTATATATACTTTATAAAATATTGTCATAATAACAATAATTACCCTTCTCACTGCTTTTCACTCCAGTGCTAGTGAAAACCCTACTGAAAACCCTAACCCTAGTTTCCAGTACAAAAATAAACAAACTACAACAATGATTTGTTCAATTAGAACAAATAGCTTATTACCAAGAACGATTACTCAAATTTCATTAATTATTTTATATATACTTTATAAAATAATGCCCTAATCAGAACAATTAGACTTCTCACTCCTTTTCAGTCCAGTGGTAGTGAAAAAAGCTACTGAAAACCCTAACCCTAGTTTGAAGTACAAGAATAAAATCGAAGCAAAAAACAACTAATTTAATGTTAAAACCAATTTTTGAAGAAATGCTTGCCTTGAACTCAGTCAACACTGTTTGCGTTGTCGCTGCACCCGTTTTCTTAGATACTTCCCTTTTGACGCCGATTCGAAATCTTAGGAGTAATATAGTTGATATAATAAACAAAAAGTCCGGTTTATTTTTTTAAAATAAGTTTATTGATATTTATTAGCATATCTATTATAAGGAATAGGCCGGTTCAAATTCTTTTGTAGTTTATTTTTTTTTTATGTTCGAATGACTAGTACAATTTTCAAGTATATTGGGAAAAAAATATTCTGGGAATATTATGTAATAATTAATAACTTGTTTTAGTTGTTTTATGATTTTACAAAATTCATGAATTTCTCTTTAAAATGTACTATAATTGTATCACAGTGATGAAATAATATAATAACTTATTTTTATATTATGTAAATTTAAGAATTAGAATAAGTAGAAATTTTAATATAAATTTGTTGAATGGAATTGAACTCTTCTCAGACTATAAAGATAAATATTAAGTATATGAGAAAATAACAAGCCATACAATTAAAGATAGGTAATTGATCTAATTATTCTAATTGATATACAAGTTTGTTCTAATTAATCAGGTAATTGTTCTAATTGATATACACGTTTGTTGAAATTGATATAGCTAATTGTTCTAATTGATGTATACTTTTGTTCTAATTAATCAATACATTGTTCTAATTGATATAACATTAATCAGAAATAACGAAAGCATTCTCAACCTCTGTCAACACAGATATTAAGTTAATTTTGACGTTAAAAAAAAAAATTCCGCATTAAATCCTAGTAGCTGGAAAGGTGGTCTATTAAATACATTCTGATCATACGCTACAACTCATTATGTATTGCTGGGGATATTATTTAATAATTAATAATTTCTTGTATTTCTTTTATGACTTTATAACATTCATGAATTTCTCTTTAAAAAAAAATTACATTCGAATTGAGAATTATTTGTTCTAATTTATTGTATGTGTCAATTTGACCAAAATGAGTACAATCATGATAATGAAACCATCAATCATCACAATTCTAATATATGTGTAATTCAGTTCGTTACATTATCATCATAGTTGGGCATTTCTTTAATTTTTTTTTTTTGCAATAAATAACTTATGGAACAATGATATGTACATTTGTTCTAATTCATATACACTTTTATTTGCGAATTGCTCAGATCAGTCAGTTGCTGAAGATATAATTCATACAATTAAAGATAGGTAATTGATCTAATTATTCTAATTGATATACAAGTTTGTTCTAATTAATCAGGTAATTGTTCTAATTGATATAAACGTTTGTTGAAATTGATATAGCTAATTGTTCTAATTGATGTATACTTTTGTTCTAATTAATCAATACATTGTTCTAATTGATATAACATTAATCAGAAATAACGAAAGCATTCTCAACCTCTGTCAACACAGATATTAAGTTAATTTTGACGTTAAAAAAAAAAAAATTCCGCATTAAATCCTAGTAGCTGGAAAGGTGGTCTATTAAATACATTCTAATCATACGCTACAACTCATTATGTATTGCTGGGGATATTATTTAATAATTAATAATTTCTTGTATTTCTTTTATGACTTTATAACATTCATGAATTTCTCTTTAAAAAAAAATTACATTCGAATTGAGAATTATTTGTTCTAATTTATTGTATGTGTCAATTTGACCAAAATGAGTACAATCATGATAATGAAACCATCAATCATCACAATTCTAATATATGTGTAATTCAGTTCGTTAGATTGTCATCATAGTTGGGCATTTCTTTAATTTTTTTTTTGCAATAAATAACTTATGGAACAATGATATGTACATTTGTTCTAATTCATATACACTTTTATTTGCGAATTGCTCAGGTCAGTCAGTTGCTGAAAAACTCCCATTTTTTTTAAAAATGACTAAAATACCCTGTCTTTCCTATGTTGTTTTTCTTGGTCTAGCTCTATCTAATAAGGATATTTTGGTAAGTTTTTTTAAAAAATGGGTTGTTTGAGCAATTGGGGCGTGTCTTGAGCAATTTCCCTTTTATTTCGCTCGATTTCTTCTCTCTCTTTCTCACTCCACTGCTCGCAAAAACCCAAAACCCTAGATACATTACACTCTACTTCTGAGATGAAGGATCTCTTTGAAAACAACGAAGTGTCAGAGCGCATGTCCGAACTTGAAAGGTCCATAGTTATTCAAGCTGATCGTCACGTGAAGCTAGTGGATGTCATTTGTCAAATGGCGCAGTTCTTTCGGCGTTCCCAATTTCGGGTCACCGAGTACTTCTGGAAGAGATTTCAAATCATTGGTCCTAGCACTGAGTGGCGTGACAATATGGTTAGAAAGAAATACTTTAAATTACCCTTTCTTGGTATTAAATGTCGCATTTTGAAACAAAATGAGACACATTTCCTTGATCCTAGACCTAAGTCTCGTAAATACTGGGTTCGTATTTTAGAAATTCCCTATGGTTGGAGGACTCCCAACGGTGTGAGAGAAATAGTGAAATTTGGCAAGGTTTGTACAATCGATTATTGTACCACTGAACAGATTGAAGGTCGATGGATGAGAGTAGAAGTTAAAGTTGTTGATAGAGAAATCATACCAGAATATGATTTTTATAAAATTCATTGGTTGAATGGGAAAACTGAGATGACAAAAATCTGGTTTGTGGTGGAAGAAGAAGAGGAAAGTTCAGTTATGTATGAAGCTGTGAAGAGAATTCCAAACATGGTATGGACCATTAATGAAGAAGCACTTGTAAATGGAATCACTCCAATGAAATTTAGCAGTAATAAACCAAGAAAGAAGACAGTTCTTAAACATTGGTCCAGATCTATACTTTCAGCCAGAAAGAATTCGCTAGTTACACAACCTAAGGAACATCTTGGTAATGTTACCAGGTATCGACCTTCAAGGCATTTTGAGAGAGGTATTCAGATCCAAGAATCTGATAATTGCCGGACTAATAGACAAGTTATGAAGCATTCTGGTAAAGGTAAAGCAGTGGCTGTTGATGACACTGCTGAAAGAAAAAGATTGAAGAAAGCATTGAGGGAGAGTCAGTATTTGGCACATAGGGTTGGGCAGTCATCTCGCTCTGCTGGTGCTTGTGAAGATGATGTATCTGTAATGGCACATACAGGCAAGATTAAGAAAAAGACTTCTTGTGTTGATGCATCTGCTGTCATGCCAATATCCTTGAACAAACATCCCCTATCTAAGAAGCATAAAATGAAATCAACTGTTACCTATCCTCCTTCTAATGTAGTACCAATTTCCTTGAATCGACCTTCCATATCTTCCATTGCTGCATCTGTAAAGCCACATGGTGGGAATTGTAAGAGGAAGCCAACAGGAACATTTCCAGCACCCCTTTCTGTTGCTGGTAAAAGTCAAATTGTTAATACCACTGATCATGAACATACCAATGTGGAGCAGTTGAATGTTGATTTCAACAAGGTCAAATCAGATGTTGATGCTGAGAATGATGATGATTGTAATTATGAAGAAGATGATGACCATGTAGACATTGATTATGATGATGATGATGTTTTTGGTATTGGATATCAAGATGTTGGTCTTAGTGTTGAACAGGAAGAGATCAATCTTTCTGATTTCGAGAATGTTCCAATTGTTCAGTTGGTACCTCCTCTGAAGCGGATGCAACTACACAACAAATACAATCCTTGCAAGAAAGGTTTGTTCATATTTCTAAATATTAAAAGAAATGTAGTCTTTTGGTTGTAATAGTTGTAATAGTTCTAATTGGTTGTTTGTTTATTTGGTTGTAATACTTCCTATAGTTCTAATTGGAGTTTAGTTAGAAATTTTCATCTTACTCACATCAAACTTGTACTGATATAGTAATTAAAATAATCATCTAGGTATCTGTGCTTTCTCAATTTTGAGCAATCGTTTTTTTATTTTATTGATGTTGCAGCAAAAAAGTTAAGCACATCAAGGGATATTAACATTAATGATGATTCTGAGCTGCTTCCAGTAGAGTGTGCTGCAGCTGGTGACAATGACATCACAGTAGGTGATTACAGTGGGAATCAGGTGAATGTTGTAAATGTGCCACCAGGGGATCGAAATCCCTATTTAGACAACAGTGAGGAGGAAAAGATAACATCATTGGGTATGATTAAGGAGAAAGAAGATATGAGGAATGAAATAGGTGATGGGAATGTTTCTCAGGATGGTATTGAGAACTCTGGTAACTCTTATTTTTCATCTTACTTAATTTTGATTTACTTGCAATATATTATTATGTTTTATGCAGTGATTCAGGCAACATTTGAAAAAAAATATATCAAACATGTAAAAAGAATATTTAGTTTTCAATTAAATTGACATGACCTTGTACACAAAAAGAGTATATTAACAACAATGTTTTATTATTGTATTTTAGCAACAATAGTTTGTAAGATATATTAGTTATTGTATGATTGTAATATAATTTATATTGTTTTTCGTTTGTCCACAGATGAGCAACCTATTATTAGGTTGAATTCAATTTCTCCCAATGCTGTAACCCCTACTGGCCAGAATGTTGAGAAGCAAGATTCGCAGAAGATATGATTCCTGTTTTAATTTTAGAAGCTCTCTTTTTGCATAAGCAGATGTAAGGTTTTATTTTGATTAGTGCCTTAGATGTTTTTAGTTGCAATGATGTGGAACAATGATGTCTGTTTGTTTCGTTGTAATAGTTCTAATTGGAGTTTAGTATAAAGTGGTTAATTTTGATGTGGAACCGACACTAATGTTTTCTTTAAGGTTTTATTTTGATTAGTGCCTCAGATGTTTTTAGTTGTAATGATGTGGAACCATCATGTTTGTTTCTTTGGTTGTAATAGTTCTAATTGCAGTTTAGTATAAACTGGTTAATTTTTTTTTTCAATATTTTATATATTTATTTCTGCTTGTTGGATTGTAAAATATCGAAACAAAGAGATCAAAAATATATATCGTTCAATCCGAGGTCTTAGTATAAAGTTACGTATATGCAAAAAAAATAATAAAAAAGTTACGTATATCAAAAAAGATGTTAAAAATTCGAATTACGTTATTAAGTAGAAGAAAGATGCATTTCAGATTTTGAAGTACAATAGTTCGTTGTAACAAGAAACTAGTACATGTGTACATTTCATTCATACATTTTTCCATAAAAAAAATTTAGTAAGAACATATGATACAACATGTGTTAAAAGGAGAACATTCGCATTACAAATTTTATTATACAAAGAAAATATTTATATTAATTAAAATAATTTGTACATCAATTAGAACAGTTATTAGAATTAATTATAAAAAATGGGAAATGTTCTAATTAGTTTATCCAAAGGTTGATTTGAAGTACTTATTAACATATCTAAATGCACACAAATACTAATTATAAAGCGAAATGTTCTAATTACTTTATCCAAATGTTCTAATTTCTACACTAATTAAGATCCCTATATTTGCTACTTATTATTCTGAATTTTCAATTCCATGCCCCACGTTGTATTAATTATTTAGCGCTCAAGGGAGCTTCGAATCATTTCATTTCGCGCTTATGCAAGCTCTCTCACTTTTTACTTCGCGCTAGATACTTTGTGTCCCCAAATTAACTTAGGTCTTATCGAATCTCTCTCATCTCTCATTCTCTCAGCAATCGGTTTGTAACAATGGCGAGAGAATCTCAATCTCCCCCACCTCCGAGAAAAAATCCAAGGAAAGCTCGGATCAGGAACGAAGATCAAGCAGATGCTTCTGTTCGGGCAGTAACGAGGGGGATAAATACTACAAGAATTCTACAAAACTCTCAAGAACACGCAGGTTTGAGTTCTTTTACCTAATTTTAGGTTTAAATTTCAATATCAGCTAGTAACGATTCTAATCTGATGAGTTTTGGAGACCTTGAGCTGGAATTTTAGGTTTATTTTCACAATTTTATGAATAATTGAACTTATTGTACAATTCCTTGTAACATATATCTCAATGAATCGATTTTCTTCTTTTTTATTCCAATGTACAATATTTATTTAAAGATTAAGAACAGTTGCATCTGAAACTAGATGGATTATGTTTTAGTAATCGAATCTATTCACCTATTTCAAATCTTACATTGATGTTGTTTTTAAATGTTCTAATGACATTCATTATGTTTGTAACGTTGAAATTGTAGTATTCTGTCCAAAACGTCGTCTAGCGGGTCGCTACCGTTGGGACACTGAATCTGGACAGAACAGTCTGATCATCGCACCCTTTGTTCAGATCCACAGTATGCGCCCTCTGAGTGTTTAGAACCCCTATATAAGCCACTGTTATGATGGAGTACAGTAAGGCTTTGGCATTCTTTCAGTTCCTCTATTGATTAGAGAGCAAGAGAGAGAGAATATAAGGAGAGAGAGGGAAACAAGTCAGGACCGTCATTCCCCGAGTACACCATCGAGTCACGGGAAGTCTGAACGGTTCTGTAGTGCCTTCTCGCTAAGGAGTCTTTGCAGATTGCAGGAGATAATAAGGAGACACACATGCCTTGCTGGTTTCAAGTTCATCTACTCAACACTCGATTTCGATTAGCGATGGCACGAGGTATTTTACGATTCTGGGTTATTTCCGCATTCTAGAATTGTTGTAGAACTTACAGTTGGTATCAGAGCGGGTTATGCCGCTGGATAGCCTTTATTGAAATAGGATTTCATAACGGTTTATCAGAAATTCTGTTGTAAGTGTTGAGTGGATTGAGTTTTGTCTGATTTTCATTGATTGTCTGAATTCGTGGAGCAATATCTCAAGATCCGCTTTTCCAATTTGAGTGAGGTTTTCGGGATTGGAAAGATCTATGAGTATACTTTCCAACGAGACCAACATCATGAAAATCCAGTGGGTATACAGTGAGATAATCAAGTTGCAACTAGTAGAGGTCAGACAGTCGCGATTCTGAATTTTCTGACCTTTCAGTATTGCGGGCCAGATTTCTCTCAATTGGTAATTCGGTTTTGCATGAAATTTTACTGGGATGTAGATATTTCAGATATCTTTCCATAGAGTGTAAATTTGTAAAATTCCGATAAATTATGAGTGAGATATACTGTCTGCAAGATAGGTCATTCTGACAGTTTGTCGGGTTTCGTCTGTGATAGTCTGTATTTCGAGGGGCATAGCTTTTGATCTGTAAACTTGTTTTTGATGAAACTAGCGTCATTGAAAAGATCTTTGAATCTAGTTTCTATAATGACCAAAAACACAGAAAACGATTAAGTACAGAGAAAGTTATTGTCGGTTTACCAGAAAGTGTTCAGGCTGTCAGAAAGTTTCTGGATGTACTTTGGACGCACCCTTTCGTGTGGGGCGATCCGTTTGGAGTTGGAACGACCCGTTCCAATAGAGTTTGGTCCAGAAATGAATCTTAAGATGAAAATTAAGGTATAATCAGACATATTATGGTTCTCTATTGTTAGTTAGGCCTTGTAGATTACTATCATGGAAATCTATAGGATAGTCACAATTTGTCAAAATACTGAATTTGTATAAAGATGGTTTGCATTTTTTTTTTTGTTGGAGATTGGTTAGTCAATACTGATATGCTTGAATATACTATAGTAGTAAAGTTTGATGCAGTCCACAGACCATCATACTATCGGGTACTCTATTAGTATTAGCACTACAAGTATTGTATTGATTAAACAAACTTGAATAACAACAGATGTGGCATACTAATACACAAATTGTATTTGTAAAAGATACGACAAGTAATTATGCATATGGTAATTATTCAAATATAGATAATTATAATAAGATAATCTATGTTCTGGTTAAGTCTTTGAATGCAGACATTTTAAACGGACCGCTTGAGTCTTTAACGGGCAGCTAGGTAATATGTTTGCTTTAAGATTTGTTTTGTTTAGATCATTCGGTTAGTGTTTAAACGTATCTGTCTGTAACAGTGAAGGAAATAGACGATTATCTATTGAAATGAATAGCTACATATGGATTCATTTGTTGAAACCCATAGTATGTTCATGATGGATTGTTGTGTGACTAGGCGAACCGCTTAAAGGTTTAACGGGCCGCTGAAGTATCAAGCGAACCACTTGTGGTTTTAGCGGACCTCTACAACTGGTGATAGATAACAAAGTTATATGTCTTGTGATTAATATATGATAATTGATTGAAGTGTAGCCACAACAACTTCAATTACATTAAGGTATATATATTATATAGTGTATCTATAAATCACATTAGGAAGAAAGGACATAGCTTGTGTCTAGTGATGAATATATATATTAATATATTAAGGAGTAGCCACAGCATCCTTAGTTGGATTAAAGTTATGTATATATAAAGTTTATAAAATCACATTTGGATTAAACGGACACAATATTGTAATAGATTAAGTTAACGAAGTTAGTATCGTCCCACAGGACTATTGACTTAGTTAAGTTAATATATTAGGATATAATAGTTAAATTATGAATACTTAATTTGCCCACAGGGATTAAGGATATGAATATAATTAACTAGTTATATCATATGGAGAATCAAAACATAGTATTTAGTCCATAGGTAATACTGTGTAAGAAATTGATTCATAAAGATGTAATGTTTAATTACATAAAGAGTTATAGCATGATATTTAGCCCACAGGTAATATTATGCAAGAATTGACTCATAAAGATACCTCACTTAGTTTGCATTGGTAAATTAAAGTATAAAGTTAAGTCTCAATATAAAGATAAGCATGTATCAGTTCTACTTTCATAAAGATAGCAGATCCCCTTTAAAAATGATAAGTATCAAAGTTCCTGGGTTGAGGATAATAGTTATAAGGTCTAGAAGGATACTGTTCTCCTTCATTAAAGTTGTAAAGATATTAAATTTGCCATCAAGAAAGATCAACTAGTGGAATCTACTTTTGAGGTTGAACTTTTATGAACATGAGTTATAATGAACAGTGGGAGCAGTTTAATTGCTTATATTTCATGTTTATAAAGAATAAGTTCTTTCAATGTAAAGTGATTTGGTTGATGTGCATATTAATGTAAAGTTCTTACATAAAACATTAGATGAGTAGTTGGCCTCTTAGGTTAAGGCTAATGTAATAATACTCATCATAAAAGTTTATCTTTTAGGCTTATTACCATTATAGGAGTGTGAGAGCACATAATTGAAAATAAGGAATATAGTTGTTCAACAAAAGAGTCTATATAATATTTCTGAGTCACTACTTGTGTATTTTATTTTGAACACTTGTCCAGTTTAATATAGTCTTGTCAGGATTTCCTATAAGGTTATAACACATATAAGGATAAATGGTCAGTCTGGTGTTTCTGACCATGTGTGTTTAATAGGATAATAGACATATTATGGATAAAGTTGAGAGTGTTCACAAGGTTGAGATATGATTAACAAGTAAGAAAATGACTAGCTGGCATCAAGCGTATAGCCTGCATTCATCTCTTTATTTGATGATTATTCACAATATATGTATTTCTACATACCTATAAAGTTTTGAGGTGGAAGTAGAAAAACAATGCGGTAAGTAAATAAAGATTGTGAAGTCAGGTAATGGTATAGAGATTAGAAATATGACTAGGATTTGAATTAGAAATATTAAGTTCTAGAGAATGTTCAGATTAGTGGGAGTGATCCGTTTTAGATCATACAGAAATTCCCTCTAATACATAATTGGATGGTATTCATTAAGGATCACTGAATATTGATGATCGAATTATTGACATTTGTTAACCGGCATATAATACAATAATAGATCAAGTTGAATTTTAAGATTCAATATTAAGGTGATCTAATAAAGGATAAGGTCGGTTATCCCTAGTATTGTAACGTAGTTTACCTACAAGACTCTTATAAAGATATAAGTGTTGAGCATAATCTGTTGCATTTTCAAGATAATGAATTGCGGTGAATCCATATTACGGAATAATGCCAAGTAAAATCAATTTGAATCAATGGTGTGTAATTGAGTCTAGAATTGGGTAAGTTACTTATGGTTGTAACCTATTGGTTGTAACGGATTTCTTAAAACCAAAAAGGATTCATAAGTTAACATAAAGTAATACGAAGTTAGACTTATCACCAGTGGTTCATTGAAAAGAAGTAGTGAATTACATGAAGATTTTCTCTCATGTATTAAAGAAAGATTCACTTCATATGATTATGACATTAATAACTCATTCTGGTTTCGAGTTACATCAGATGGATATAAATGTTGCAATTGTTAATAGTGATCTAAGGAGATGGTTATATTAAATAATCATAAAGTTTCTTCTTTTGAGGTAATAAGTATTTAGTTAGCAAGTTAAAGTATTCTATATAAGAATTAAAACAAGTATTTCACTAATGGTATTAATAGTTTCATAAGGTTATTTCTTCATACGGTTTGAAGAAATATAAGATGAACTAGTGCATATATCAGAAAATTAGTGGGAGTTGATTTTATTTACTTATTTTATATATAGAGAATGTTATACTTGTAACTAATGATAAAAGATAGTTATATAGGGTGAAATAATTTCTTTCTAACATATTGATATGAAGGATATGACTGAAGTTTTGTTTGTGATAGAAATAAAGGCCCATGTAGATAGGAATCAAGATATTCTTGATCTATCTCAACAAGCATATATCAATAAGATATTAGAAAGATTCCGGAAGGAATGATATTCACCGCGTCCAGTACCTATTAATATAGGTGATAGATTCATTTTGAATCAGTATCCTCAGTATAACTCAGAAAGGGAACAAATAGTAAATACTTTTTAAGTATTTAGACAATTTGAAAGCATAAAGTATAGTCAGGTTTGTGCACAAGAACTGACATAGCTTTTGCCATTTGAATATTTGGATTGATATCATAATAATTAGGGGATAGACCACAGTTAAATTGCTAAGAAAGTAATGATATATCTTTAAGGTACTTAAGATAGTGTGCTTATGTCTCAACAGATTGATAAGTTGAAGTTATTTTGGTACACAAACTGGTTGTGTCGATTCTAGTAAATCGAATTAAGGATACATGTTAACCAGTGAAATTGTGTTATAAAGAAATGTCTAACTGACATTGTTCGTTAGTTCAACATAAAGTATAGTTTATTGTGTGTTTTGAGATTCCCTCGATGGTGTTTGAAGAGTTTTATTGTGAGACTTAGAGTCATTGGTTTTATATCTAAGTCATTAAGGATTCTGTATGATAATTCTGTCGCAGTCTTTCTAGTCAAGAATAATAAAGATAAAGGTCGAGGTATCGACATTAAGTATTTGACTTTGAAAGAGTGCATTAAGAAGAATTAAGTGGTTATTAAAGGTGTTCATACAGAATAGAAGCTGACCGATTCTTTGAATAAATACTGCAGCTAAAGGAATTCAAAGATCATGTAGCGGGCATATATAGGAATTGATCCTATGGTTAATTATAATCGTACGATTGTGTATAAACTCTTCATAAGAGTATAGATGTTTTTTCTCAGTTGGTTGCGCGCATATATGGAATATATATTTGATCATAAGGTTGAGAATTACATCATAAAGACTGATTTGGAATAAACGTCGGGTTTATTCATAAAGGTTGTATTCTAATCACATAAAGGGCTGAATTGATAGTTATATAGTACATTGTGATTATGGAAAGTAATATTCGCATTTATTAGTTGCTTTTAGCACTAATAACGATAATGATGACTTACTGCCTTAGTTCATGTATTATGTCTCGATCATTTGGCATAAGGAAAACAGAGGGGATTGTGCATACAAAGGATGCAAGCTCAAGTGGGAGAATGTAGTATTCTGTCCAAAACGTCGTCTAGCGGGTCGCTACCGTTGGGACACTGAATCTGGACAGAACAGTCTGATCATCGCACCCTTTGTTCAGATCCACAGTATGCGCCCTCTGAGTGTTTAGAACCCCTATATAAGCCACTGTTATGATGGAGTACAGTAAGGCTTTGGCATTCTTTCAGTTCCTCTATTGATTAGAGAGCAAGAGAGAGAGAATATAAGGAGAGAGAGGGAAACAAGTCAGGACCGTCATTCCCCGAGTACACCATCGAGTCACGGGAAGTCTGAACGGTTCTGTAGTGCCTTCTCGCTAAGGAGTCTTTGCAGATTGCAGGAGATAATAAGGAGACACACATGCCTTGCTGGTTTCAAGTTCATCTACTCAACACTCGATTTCGATTAGCGATGGCACGAGGTATTTTACGATTCTGGGTTATTTCCGCATTCTAGAATTGTTGTAGAACTTACAGAAATCATATATGAAAATCGGATCTATTAAGTAAATTTTCTATCTGACTGTTAATGTAAAGTGTTATTTTGTATTTTGGTCCGTTTTCATTGTAATGTACATTATTTACTTAAATATTTAGAACAATAAGTATAGTAACTAGATCCATTAGATCTAGTCATTTGATCTATTAATTATGTTCAATTTATACGTTTCATGTTGACTTGCAATTCATACATTTAATGTTATAACAATTGAAATGCAAAATTGTAAATTATTATTGTCAATTCTTAATACTAAAATCTTTTTAAAATTGTATGTAACAATAATTTTTCTTTATTTAATATCAGGACTTATATCTCAGCCCAGGAAAGCAAAAGGTATGAATTATTTATTTTATTTTAAAATTTGTTCTGAATGTTATAAAAATTACATGAAATTTTGTATAATACTATTGAAATAAATACATAAGTTCACATTTTTTTTTTATTTTCTTAAAATGCAGGTGTTAAATTTAACTGCCGTCCACAATTGCTTGTACAATTTTATGATAGTATTGCTGGCAACATTTCACCACAGAGACTGGAACGCTTAAACTCGACCCCTTTTGCGCATTTGTTGATAATGCCGCGATTCACAGTTTCAGTTGCATTATACCATAAGATTTTGGAAGGGTACAACAGCCAAACAAAGCAATTCCATATATTGGGTGTAGCTGTACCATTCAAGCCTCGGGATGTTTCTCTTATTTTAGGTATTTTTTTACACTATTTTTTTTCTTTTTACATATGAAGATATCAACACTCAGTTTCCTTACTGGTTTACACTGCACTGGTACTGAAAAACGTCTTCAAAAGCCTAAACATACTTTTCAATTAGAACAATTACTCATTTTGTATTAATAAATTTGTTCAATGCAATTGAACTCTTCTCAGATTATCAACATAAAGCATTACTGTCAACATAAAAAATTATTCTAATTGATATCTATGTTTGTTCTAATTAATCTGATAATTGTTCTAATTCATATACACGTTTGTTCTAATTAATGAGTTAATTATTCTAATTGATATGAATATTGGTTCTAATTAATCAGTTTATTGTTCTAATTGATATGTACATTTGTTCCAATTCGTATACAATTTTATTTGCGAATTGCTCAGGTCAGTCCTCACTTGCTCAAACACTCCCATTTTTCTTGTTTTTATTTTTACAGGTCTCAAATTGTATGGTGACAGCATTGATTTGTATAATCAAAAAGGTGGAAAGAAAAGATTGGGGAACACATCTTCTTACCTAAATCAGACATATTTTCAAGGCAGAAGCAGTGTTGGGTATAAAGAATTGGAAACAATATTGAAGGAAGTTGTGAATAATCCAGAAATCCCAACCGATGATTTTGTATCATTGCTTGTCTTGTACATCTTCACAATGTTTCTTTTCCCCAATTCCAATGGAAATGTACCGATGGGTTTGCTACCACTGGCTGAAGATTTAAATTCATTGCACACATATTCTTGGGCAAGAGCAGTGCATGAAGTCATTATTCAACACTTGACTGAAGGTCGAAAGGGTCAAAAGAGTATTATTGGAGGATGCATGGCTGCTATTATAGTAAGAAATTTACAACAATCTATTAATGTTGTATTCATGAACAAATTGTCAGTTTTTTTTGAAAGCATAGAAATTTAGGATTATGATTTGACTTAATACCTTTGCACACATTTTTATTGCAGGTGTGGTTTTTCACTCGATGTGATATAGAAAAGTTCATTGTTTACACAGGGGGAATTCCTAGATACTATAGCTGGAACATGACCAATAAATTCACTTCCACAGAAGTTGACAACATTTTTGCAAGCATTGCAACTTCTCAAATATGCACTGACTTGCTTCTGCCAACAATTCATAAAACTGAGGATCAAATTATGGAAAGTGGTTTCAACCTTGGTTTCATTCTCCATGGGACAAACATTGTTCAGAGAGGAGTAAGGAAATTACCAGTGAACAAAAGAGGAACAAAACGACTTCAACAAGCCAGTCCAAAATCTACTCCTATTCTAAAATTGCAGGATGGTGTGTTAATTTGTTTCTTTTTATAAACAATTTTTCTTATAAAGTAGGTTCATAAAAATATTAACTTTCTTATATTTCATTGAAAAGGTTATGAAAACGAAGAAGAACAACAAAGTTCATCAAGTAACAAGAGGAAGAGAGTTGCTGTCAAGAAAGTGTCTCGCAATGCAATTTCCAACTCACAAAATTCAGCTGATACAACTACTACATCAAGTACTACTCCACAAGGTATTTCTATTTCTGATACAACTACTACATCAAGTACTACTACATTTATTCTATTGACTGGAACAATTATTTATGTGTTATTACAGCAGGACCAATATTTGAGACCTGTAGTCCACATGAAATGATTGAAAACCAAATAGTTACTACAGGTAAAAAATTAACTTTACTTATTTCTGCACTTGCAATGCTTCAGCTACCCAAGTAGAACATTTATCAAATAAAATATAACAATTAATGTATGAACTAGAGCACTTAACCTAAACAAACAACTATTTCACAATATTTCATTAGTTGTATTTTTAGTTTAATTTTTTGTGCACATGTCAGCAGAAATGGCCCCAAGTGATGTTCCAACCCACTTTATCAATGAGAATGTTCAAGGTTTGCTTGATAAATCTAAGTTATTATTTATATCATTGTATGTACATATCTGTGTATAAATGTTGTAATTTTGCTACCTCAACTTGTTTTATGAAAATTGAATTATTTTTTCAGAAGATATTGACAAGATTATTTCTTCATTAGAGAGTGCTTCTTCTGGTACAGAACAAGGTTATCACTTTTTATTGTATTTTTACTTTGCATTATGCTGGTCTAATTATCAAATTTTAAAAACTTTTTTCTATTGCATTAAAAAACTTGTTTTGTAAATAGTTCTTGTTCTGGTTGTTTTTATTTGTATTAGCAGATACATTAATTGTGGAGGCAACAATTGGTACAGAAATTACTGAAGAGGCACATATTCAGGCGGAAATAGCAATACAAACTCCAGAGGATGGTCACTGTTATGACAAGCTTAATAGTGCTGAACAAATTAATGAAGGTAAATATTTATCTGAGAAAACTACAGAGGATAATAATTCATAAATTTAATTAGCAAATTATAACAGAATTATTTGTTGACATTTCTTTGTTTTAAACAGAATGATAATAGTTCAAAGATTTTTATTTGTTGACAGGAACACCAGAATGTCCACAAACTCATCACACGCTTGATGATGATGCGTTAATTTTTACGCAGCCGTCAGCATCTGGTTTTAATACTGCATCTCCTGAGAAAGAATATACAGGAGATAATGAATGGATTATGATTTATTTATTATGGTTTCTATATTGTAATACTTTACTACTTTTCTTTTTCAATTAATATAGAACGATTGAACTCCAAAGGAAACAAGACTCCATCTCCACAACCACTTAATACTACTGAACAAATTAGTGAAGGTAAATATTTAGCTGAGAAAAGTACAGAGGATAATCATTCATAAATTTAATTAGCAAATTATAACAGAATTATTTGTTGACATTTCTTTGTTTTAAACAGAATGATAATACTTTGAAGATTTTTATTTGTTGACAGGAACACCAGAATGTCCACAAACTCGTCGCACGCTTGATGATGGTGCATTAATCTTTATGCAGCCGTCGGCATCTGGTTTTAATACTGCATCTCCTGAGAAAGAATATACAGGAGGTAATTAATGGATTATGATTTAGTTATTACGGTTTCTATATTGTAATACTTTACTAATTTTCTTTTTCAATTAATCTAGAACGATTGAACTCCAAAGGAAACAAGACTCCATCTCCACAACCACTTCCAGTCTCCGTTATACTAGAAAGATTGGTGTGCAAAGAAAAGAAGTCAGCTGTTGGTAACAATGCAATAATTCCAGTTAGAACTCCTCATCGGAAAAACCTTCGTTTAGGTAGAAAAAAATTAAAAAATACCGATGTGTGTAACAACAATGACGATACCTGTCAGAAGAACAGTGACTACATTGCTACAAATTTTGTCGCTCCAATTGTTCTATTGAGAGATCATAATATTCGTGTTGAAAAAATCAATCAAAGTTATTACTTTTTCTTTTCATTCAACTGTTCTTTCAAATTTTTTTTTTAGTATGTATTGTTAGATTATTGGTTTCTAATCTGTGACATTGTTTGAAAATTATTATGTTTTTCCAGAAAAATCGCAATATATTGGAACATCTAGTGCACAGGAACAAGTATCTCCAGGTAAAATATAAAAAAATAACAAAATAATTACATCAATTACTGAGTTTAATAAAACATTTATTTTATTGACTAGAACAATAATACTACTTATCAATTAATAATTATTTTTGTATGGTGTTACAGGAGGAGCAATACTTAAGACATCTATTGCACAGGCAAAAGTTCCAGAAAAACAATTACCTGGAGGTGAGAAATTAGTTATTTTACTAAGTTTAAAAATTAAAAAAGTTCATTCATGTAAATATGTGGAAAGTAGAACATTTACCCAAATAAATAGAATAATTAATTTATTTAGTAGAACAGTTATCATATGCTTTAAAAAATTAGATAAGTTTTTAATTAGAATTACCATTTTATTTTGGGATATTGCAGCTGGAGAAAAACTGGAGACATCAAGTGCACATACAATAGTTGCACAGAAACAAGTGCTTCAAGGAATAGAAAATTTGGCTGGAGGTGAGAAATTAATTACTTTACTAATTTTAGAAATTAAAAAGCGCGCTCTAATGGTTAAGATGTCAGAAGTAGAACATTTACCTAATTAAATAGAATAATTAATTCATTCAATAGAACAGTTAACATATTATTTAAAAAACTAGGTGAGTTTGTAATTACTAAATACCATTTTGTCTTATTGCAGCTGGAGAAACAATTGACAAATCTAGTGCAGATGCAATGGTCGTACAGAAACAAGTTCCACAAGGTATAGAACAGTTTTCATATCCTTTAAAATTTACATCAGTTTTTAATTACTAAAAACCATTTTGTGCTATTACAGCTGGAGAAACACTTGACACATGTAGTGGAGATACAATGGTTGCACAGAAACAAGTTCCTGAAGGTATAAAACAGTTATCATATGTTCTAAAAAATTAGATGACTTATTAATTATTAAATCTCATTTTCTGCTATTGCAGTTGGAGAAACACATGCAAAATCTGCTGCAGATGCAATGGTTGCACAGAAACAAGTGCTTCAAGATATGGAACAATTAGGTGGAGGTGAGAACTTAATTATTTTAATAATTTTAAAAATTAATGGACCTGCTGTAATGGTAAATATGTGACAAGTAGAACAATTACCCAATTAAATAGAATAACTAATTCATTCAATACAACAGTTATCATATGCTTTATTAAAAATTTTTATTTTTTAATTACTACTTACTATTTTGTTCTATTGCAGATACTATGATTGCACAAAAACAAGTTCCTCAAGGTATAAAACAGTTATCATATTGTTGCAGAAACTAGATAGCTTTTTATTTACTAAATACCATTTTGTGCTATGGCAACTGGAAAAAAAATTGTCATATATAATGACGTTTTTATCATAGGTATTTTGGAGAAATCTGTATTGCAGTCAAATGTTGTTGCTCATAAAGATGATGATGTTGAGGTGTTGCAAGTTAATACAAAAAATAAGGTATTTCAAATTCACATTTGTTCTTGGAATTATTATCATTATGCTTATTTTGATGGAGATAATAATAAGAATAAGAAACAACAGGAGATGAGTGTCCCTGAAAAAGATAAAGTTAATTTGGATGATTTTGTGGACCTGAGTGACATTGAGGATTGGGAGGAGATTCCAATTGCACAGTTGGTAGCTATAACGAGGACTACTCAAGCAACAAAAGCAAAAACAAAGTCTCAGAAAGGTTTGTTTATCTTTTCATATTGATTTTAAACACAACTGCTAGTATATTAATATTTCGATACATAAAATAAAATTTAAATACTATTTTTATTATTATAGGTAAAAAGGATAAATCTTCTACTGATATGAATGGGGACAAAGGTTGATATTTCATTTGTATTTATGTTGTTTGTAATACTATGGTAGTACTTTTTACAACTTATTTATAATTATTTAATTAATTTCACTTAAACTACATCTAAAGGTCGCCTTTCTAGCGGTCCACTTGTTGTTTCAAGTGCTGTTAGAGATGCTTCAGCTGGAAATAAACAAAAAGGTATTGTTTGTAGTTCTTGTTTCTAATCAAAATTTCAATATATTTTGTAATAACTTTATTTATAAGTTTTCTTCTTCATTTTTAATGAATTTCAATATACACGTTTGGTCTAATTGATATAGGTAATTGTTCTAATTATTCTAATTGATATATATGTTTTCTCCAATTAATCTGATAAACATTGTTCAGAGAGGAGTAAGGAAATTTCCAGCGGTGCACTTGCTGTTTCAAGTGCTGTTAGAGATGCTTCAGCTCCAAATAGACAAAAAGGTATTGTTTGTACTTAGTACTTGTTTCTAATCAAAATTTCAATATATTTTTGTAATAACTTTATTTATAAGTTTTCTTTTCACTTTTTATGAATTTCAATAACAGGTTTCGCTTTTGCTGCTACTCCTGTTCCTATTTCACCTGTTGTTATGAGTTCTGCTCCTGGTACTGACATTTTGTCTTTTCTGATTTTTTTTTTCTTGTATTTTTACAATAAAACTTTTTACACTATCAAAAAAAATCATTGACTATTAAAAATATAACAATGTATGAACAAATTTTGATTGTTCTAATTGATATAGGTAATTGTTTTAATTATTCTTATTGATATATATGTTTTCTCCAATTAATCTGATAAACATTGTTCAGAGAGGAGTAAGGAAATTTGCAGTGGTCCATTTGCTGTTTCAAGTGCTGTTAGAGATGCTTCAGCTGCAAAAAAACAAAAAGGTATTGTTTGTACTTAGTACTTGTTTCTAATCAAAATTTCAATATATTTTGTAATAACTTTATTTATAACTTTTCTTTTCACTTTTTATGAATTTCAATAACAGGTTTCGCTTTTGCTGCTACTCCTGTTCCTGTTTCACCAGTTGTCATCAGTTCTGCTCCTGGTACTAACATTTTGTTTTTTCTGATATTTTTTTTTTGTTGTACTTTTACAATAAAACTTTCTACACTATCAAAAAAAATCATTGACTATTAAAAATACAACAATGTATGAACAAATTTTTATCTTTTATTATTGGTGCTCATATATGCATAAAAAATTGTTGCATCAAAGTACAGCTGTCTTTTTTTGCAGGGGTTCACCTCGACCATGATGTCTTTCACAATCAACCCACATTTACTTTAGATTTAGACAGTCCACTAGATAGTGAAAGTAGTGAATCATTAAGTGAAGGATTTATCAATACTTGTTGTGATGTATGTGATATAATTGAATCTGAGTTATATTGTGATTACCTAGGTACTCCAGGAACACCTGTTGTAGTAGGGCATGTATTAGGAACTTCAAGAATTCCTTTTGGACAATTTTTGGAAAAAATTGATCCTTACAATCCAGATGCAAAAGGTCACATTTTATGCTCAGAATGGATGCTGAAGAATCTATCAAAAAAAAGTAGGACAGGACGGCCAATTAAAGAACCAAAGAAGCTTGGCAGCCCGTATCGTGACCCGTTCAGTCCAATTCCAGTAGTGGGGAAGAAAAAGGGCAGACAATCAGATTTTTGGAGCGATTTTCGTTTTTCTTCTCAGTTACATCCTTCTGAGAGTCTGATGATAAACACAAATGCCCTCATTGAAAAGCTGATAAAGATTTCAGCAAAGGGTGAAGAAATCATCATGTTCGACAACAACAATTATAAAGTCAATTCAACTGAAGTTGATGACTTTCTATCAGGAGGTGATGTTTGTGTCAATGTAAGTATAATTATTCTCTTTTATTATACTTCTCACAGTAAATGTCAATTACATATACATGATATGTTAATAGTTCTAGTATAACCTGTAAAAGTTCTATATGAAAAAAATAAATATTCCATACAATTGAACCTAATATGTGTTCTCTGTGTAATTATTGAATATAAGTTAATATTTCAAATTTACAGTCTAGACGTAATATATATAAACTGTTAATATTCTATATAATTGTTCTCTTACATAATATGTGTTCTGTATATTGATTGGATATGTTTTAATAGTTGTAGTTTACTTTTATTTAACTTTAATATACTTTTATGTTTGTTATAGTTAAATTTGGTTGTTCTTGTTGTAGGTATTAAACCACATTTCTGATAGATAATTTTTTTTTTTAAGCTTGATGAAACACTGTTTAATATTATTACATAATGCTTGTTGTGCAGATCATGTCAGTTCTCATGCAGAAAATCTTCCGAGAAGTCCCGACAAAAGACTTGTGGCTCGCACTTACACCAAGAGCTCTTGTAAGTATTATCTATTTTTTTTTAAACATTCTTATTTTACTATTCAGTATTATAGTATTTGTATGTTATAAAAAGACAAATATAAGTAATGTGTACAGCTCATTGTGTTTATTTGGGGTTTCTGATACTTTTTCCAGTGCAATATATTTTGTTAGCATCACTTGAAAGTTATGTATTTTGATTTTAACATATCTTTTTCTGATCTACAGACCAAGTTGATTGATGGTGATCTCTTGAATTTAAACAACGAAGTACTAGGGCTGTTCACCAGTTACTTCCTTGGTTGCAAATTCATTGCGTGCTTGTCAACTCATGATGAAGAGCACTGGTGGCTATACATCGTTGAGCTACGAATGGAAGGAAAAATTCTTGTCTATACATCAATGCCTGAGATAGAGTTAGACGATTGTATGATGGAAGCTGTAAGAAAGGATGGAGAAATTCTTAAGAAGTTCTTGTCCTGGAGATTTAACGGCAATCCAAGGTTTTTAAAATACAAGATTGAGTTTGTGAAAAATATTCCAAGGCACAAGTATTCGCAGGACAGTGGGCTGTTTGCGCTGAGATACCTTGTTCACATAGCTCTTGGACGACGTTTTGATTCAAATGATCTACTTCATAAGGTTTATATATAATTCTTCCCTTTAAGTATTAGTGTTCTGTCTAGCAATTGTATGAATTCTAACTGTACATGTCTTTATTGTGTAGACCAATAGTAATTCTTTCGATGTTGACTATATCTTCAAACCTGTTTATTAAACAGATTACCACAGTTTTAGTAAAAACACAATTCGGAAAAAAACATATTCATTTATTTGAATTGTAACGGTAAAGTATTCTCAATAATGTACTTTGCAGACCTTTAATAACAATATTATACTTTTGTTAAAGTTTTGTTATTAGGTCTGTTATTTATATCTTATCACTAACAATGAAATTTATTTTTATTTCACAGCTTGATATGAAAGTTGACAGATATGTTCTCATGCACAACCTATTGCATGATCCCTACAACATTGTTCCAAGTTTGCGTTTCAAGACTTGATGATTTGAAACTTTTATGATACATTTTTACAATTTGCAGTTCTTCTTGTAAATTTGTTATTATAATTGTGATGTTTTGTTCAATGTAATTCAAGTTCTTGGTACTGACAAGACATTTATAGGTTTATGTACGTTATGATGTCAAGTAGATTGTTAGAAATATAACTTAGCTAAATCAGACTAATTTGAACAATATCTTCAATATTTTCTGTCACAATTAGAACAATTTCTACAATTTAGCATGATCTTCATATCGGTGCACAAGATTGTTCCCTCTGATAAGCTTACATCTTGATTTTTTTGCAAAAAAAATTAAAACTAAAACCCTACAGAATTTTGCGGACACAATTTTATGCACGTTTGTTCTAATTGATATACATTGTTGTTCTAATTGAAATAGGTAATTGTTCTAATTATTCTAATTGATATATATATGTTTTTTTCCGATTATTGTTCTAATTAATATACACCTTTGTTCTAATTGACATAGGTAATTGTTCTAATTATTCTAATTGATATATATGTTTGTTCTAATTAATCTGGCAATTGATCTAATTGATATACACGTTTGTTCTGTTATAATTAGAACAAGTACGCGTATTTAGAACAAACACATGCAGAACATAGTTAACTAATTGTTCCAATTGATATAGACTTTTGTTCTAATTGATATACACATTTGTTCCAACTGATGCAGAACATAGTTAACTAATTGTTCCAATTGATATAGACTTTTGTTCTAATTGATATACACGTTTGTTCCAACTGATATAGGTAATTGTTCTTATTATTCTAATTCATATACGCGTATTTAGTGTCATCTCCAAATGCATGCAGAACATAGTTGACTAATTGTTGCAATTGATATAGACTTTTGTTCTAATTGATATACACGTTTGTTCCAATTGATATAGGTAATTGTTCTTATTATTCTAATTGATATAGACTTTTGTTCTAACTAAACTAGTAATTGTTCTAATTCATATACACGTTTGTTCTGTTAAAATTTCTAATTGTTCTAATTAGAAATTTAGTCTCATCTCGAAATGCATGCAGAACATAGTTAGGTTTGATGTTAGTAGTCGGAACAATTACGTCGCACGGCTGTGATCTCATACTGATATGATATGAGACATATGATCTTATCGCACGGCTGTGATCTGATATCGCAAATACGCGTACTCAAGAGACAATTCGCAGACGTATGTTCGGTATGACGTCAGCGATATACGAAAAGACAAAGATGCGGAGGAAACGGAAAGACGCGGCGAAAAGGGAAAGATGCGGAGGAAACGGAAAGACGCGGCGAAACGTATAAACCGCGTTATCCTCGGGGATGATGGGGATGGTGGATCTCGGGGATGATGGTTATCAGCCCCGCTTCCTTAGGGACTTCTATATCTTACTTTAAAATAACAATTAATTCTTATTGTGAACCAGACCGTTCGTCAACATTTAATTCGTTCCGTTTAATAGATAGATATTTACCGTCCATATAATTTTGCAGTAGATTATTTTTTTTTCCCCCCGAACCCTCAAGATGCTGCTTTATAACAAAAATTTACTCTCAGCAGTCAACTATTGCTCGTGCTGTGAATCTCCATAGAACTTGATCCAAACGCCAAATTTGTACGTCCTGACTTCCTTTGTACCTATTGGTATTCCAAATATCACATGTCCTAATTCTTCAAAAAACAAGTATTTACTATTTAGGGAAAATAATTGGTGAACTTGTAAAATTGTAGCAAATAGGAATCAAGAATGAAGGGAAAGGCCGTACATGTAAACCAATTAAGCTAAAATTAAAATTTAGGACACATTAAGTATATCAGATTTGATAAAAGATCATCAATCAACCAATTTTGCTAATGGTGAAAAGGGTCACTGTCTTTGTACTGTAACTTCATGATAGTGATAGTAATATGCCCAGCAATAAGAAAGAATATTCCCCAAGCATAGTGCTGGTAAATTGAAGATATTATTAGTCGAGCTACGTTTGTAAGTACCGTTCTTCTATGAGTAGATTAGAAATATCATCGATGTTATAATAAACTAGTTTGTACTATAAAATTTCAACAGTACTTCAAAATTAAAAAAAAAAAAAAAGATGAACTCAACCATGAGGGGAAATGTTCCAATTTATTCAAAAGCACCCCAGGAAGGGAACACTTTGATTACATGCCAACAGATCCTTTGATCAAAACCAAAACCAACCTTTCATCATCTCTGGCACCTGAACCATCTCAATCCCTTCCCTTTTATTGCTAACCTACACCAACACTAAACACAAAGCAAAAGTTTAACCCTCCACGATTTCACCGTCCTCAGACGATGCCAATATAAGCTCGGCCTCTGGAATTGCCGAACCGATGGTACCATCCAGTGCATTTGGCCTTCCAAGAGCCCTCAATGCAAGGTGAGCTGCCTTCTGTCCTGATATCATCATTGCTCCAAATGTGGGTCCCTGAATCATAAGTGCAGCGAGTTCATCAAACAATTCACTTTGTTTGGTCAATGAAATTGAGCGTAAATTATGAAAATATTATAAAAGATATTCTTTTTTGTCATTATAATGAAAGATATTCATAGATTCATCTTGTGTAAAACTAAACAATTATTACAAAAGATAAAATTAGAGGTAACAAGTTATACCATTCTGGGGGCACCATCGATCTCCGCAACCTCCATACCAGTAACAATCATACCAGGTACAATCTCCCTAGTCAACCTGACAATAGCATCCTCAGCTGTATTCATGTCAAGTGCCTTCATCCCGGGCACACTGTCAATCATACCAATGTCCTTCAACCGCTTCACACCAGTGGCACCAAATGGGCCATCATGGCCACAAGAGCTAACAACCACCTTGGACTCCATCACATTCGGGTCCATGCACGATTGTGTGTCATGGTTCAGGGACACCAGAGCCCAGTTTGTCACCACACCCGCCACACGGTTTTCCTTCACTATCAAGTCCTCAGCTGCCACTGCATTGAACAGCTTCACATTGGGCCGGGCAAGCAACCTAGAATTGAGGGGCTATTTCGTTAGTCCTTTTTTTTTTTTTTACTTCTCAGTTTAGATTTAGGTCTCTTTTCTTTATAAACATGACCATATATGTCCTCATCAAAATCCAATTGTTGAATTGATTTAAATTTAAACAGAATAACAGCAATTTTTATTAATAGAGAGGATGAATTTTGATAGTTCCAACTTCCATAAAAGTTGAAATATTTTCCATTGCAAATTATGAAGTTTCACTAATTATTGAGCATTTACAAAAAAGTTTGAAATATTAATGGTTCCCACGTATTTTGGTTGTCCCCTGTTTTACCCTGCTTTATGTAATTAATTAATTAGTTTTTTGATATTACTAAAAATTAATCATGTGAAGTTTACTGCTCCAGTTTGTAGTAAATATAACCTGCTCATGATAGTAGATGTGAAGAGGGCAGCATGCTTGATCACAACGTAGGTGTCCTGCTCATCATACGGCACACCGATCTCATCAAGAAAGAGGTGAGCCGGCTTGCGCACCACCATAGCCGAGAACAGTTGACCGCCAAGCCAGGCCCCACCACCAGGGGAAACTGACTGCTCAATTATGGCAACATTGATCGATGGGTCCTTGGACAACTCATAGGCACATGACAAGCCAGCAGAACCAGCTCCGATGATGACTACATCAGTGTCTGCATAAGTGATCATGTCGGTCATGTATCGCCGGGTCATTTCACGGGACACGATTGACTCCTTGATGGGCTCAAATTTGAGGGAGTTGAGGTTGTATTTGGGGGTAGACAGAGAAGCGACGACTGAGGTTCTCTGTGCATAGGCTCTGATTGGGGATACAAGGCGTTGGTTTTGAAAGGTCTTGGTTGAGCTTGAGAGAAGTGAGGAAGTAGTCATGGCTGCCATGGTACTTTGAAGGGTTTGAAGGACAGATTTAGTGATCAAGGGATGGATACTAGGGATGAGAGAGTGAGGGGGTATAAGAAGGGTTTTGAAAGGAAATATCTGAAGCAAAGAGATTACACGTGTAGGGAGGAGGATAGCAAGTGTGAGGTGTGGAAGGTTTGGAAGTTTCTTTAGTGTGAAAAGATATTTTTGTAGCTTTTTTTATTGGAGATATTATTGAGGTTTGGTGATTTTTTTTTGGCAGTTTTTTTGGATATACTGTGCAGTCATGTCAATGAATAATTCTTGGCGTGATAAACAATTTTTTGATTATTTTATTTTATTTTGACAATTATGTTTATATAAACTTTACCGACAAATAACTCTATACAAAGATGTCGATACTGAATTTATTTTAAAATTCTGATGCTTCAAATATGGAACAATTAGCAAATCAATTGGCAATTTGTTATTAATTTTTTTTGTCCATGTTTTCTTATTTTTCGAAGGAAAATATGCGTCATTATATGATTTATCTACTTATTTGTCTAAATATCATGAAGTCAACAAAAGGATATGATTTATCTACTTATTTATCTCGTTGCACCGTTGATCATATGCGTCTCGTGCTTAGACGAACCCGCCGGACTACTTTTAGAGCAAAGTTCGTCGTTTAATTTAAAAAGAACAACAAATTTAGATGCTCCAAATTGCACCCAGCAATGTGCCAAATGCCTGGGAAACAATTCAAGTATTAAGAGATTGCACAAGGCATTACTATCATTAAAAAGTGTAAATACTGTATATTTAAATTAATATTACGTATTCACCTTAACCAAGTGTTTTTTTAATTCGCTATTACAGATTCTTCTAAATACATTATTGAATATTTTCTTAATAAATTAAATTGAAATGAAACATGGCAATTCGCTCCAAGAATGATGTCACCATCTAGGCATCTAATCTATATACTACATAAATACTAATGTAAAAATTATTCTATTTTGGAAATCTAACTTCATTTCTTCAAAAGTCTATCCGTTTTTATTGGAGTGGTTTGTTACCCATATTAAGTATTTTTAACTTATAAGATATGAGCCAATTATTCAATTAAAAATATAACTTTAACTACTAGATTTTCAAAATAACAACATACCTAACTTATACTATATGTTACAAGACAACATTGCTTAATTTGTGCAACTAGTATAAATATAGAAAAGAACGTATACTTTAAGCAGAGGAAACAAATTGCCCCTTTAATTTTTAGAGAAAAATATCCTCCAAAATGAACAGTTCATTCTGCGATTCAATGAAATTTTGTCAACTTTTAATATAATATATATACAAATCGTCATCATTCTATTATGAAGGAAAATGATTTCTCTCATCTGATTGGGCATTTTATTTCCAAATAATGTACCATTCTCATTGCATTGCGTGAGTTAAGTGAGAATTCTATACGAGATTGAATACGTACAAAATTGGCACTTGTGAATTGGTGGAAAATCTGGAAAAAAAAAAATGCGTGAAACAATGATTAACATGCGTCTCTCAGAAATATGTCTCCTATGCTTTTAGGGAAAAAATAAAAAGAAAATAATGCTTGTTGTGCATCATTTTTAACAATTATACATACGAGCATATTAGATAATAAAAAAATTTATTGACTCATTGAACTACTGAAATACAAGTAGGTAAAGCATATATGATAATATGAAAAATGAAGAAAAGTTCGT
The DNA here is from genome assembly GCA_027725995.1 of Rhynchospora tenuis. NCBI lineage: Eukaryota > Viridiplantae > Streptophyta > Magnoliopsida > Poales > Cyperaceae > Rhynchospora > Rhynchospora tenuis. The sequence continues at coordinate 143,897,294 of CM050888.1, read as the reverse complement.
GCCACAAGAGGAAAAATCCCATTGATAATAGTAATTTAAGTCCACTATTTTTATTGAATGAATAGTTAAAAATGTAATCAAGATATTGATTTACTGTGAGCATATGAATGTAAATTGCAATTGTATTTTGTCCCTAAAATATGTTCATATTTTAGAGTGCCAAACTGCCAATAACTTGAACAATTTATATTGCACAAAGAGCATTGAAATATAGCTATTATGGTGATTTAATTAATATCTATCTACGTAACTACGATCTTCCATTAATATCATGACTTAAAATATCTTTCTAAGTGTTCATTCAAATAGTGGTATCATATCTCTTGACCATCTCTTGTTCAATAATGGAAAAGAGAAATGCTACTCATGAATTTGTGAAATATGCTGATGCATCGAGGACTTAAAAGGTGCCAATATTGAGGTTGCATATCAGCTCATGTGCCAGATATTTAGGTAGGTTTTAAGTCGCTTTTGGTTCAGATTCGGTCGTTTGGGTCCTCAGAGTCTTAACAGACCGTATGATCTGAAAAATATATCGAGTCATATTTATCTAAAGCCGTCTGATATGAAAAAGACCGCTTGATATGTTGTGGGCCGTCCATCCAACAAAGTGACTATTTAATAGGAGATAGCTCCCTTGTTTTAGGCTCCCAAAATTGATCAATTTTTCAACAAGGCTTTTACTTCATTATATTTGTATTTATTAGATGTTGTTTTCCAACTGAAAATCAGTACCCATTTTAGTAAAGGGTGGGAATCATTAGCAACTCTATTGTATAATCTGACAATTTTGTTAACGTCTTTCCAGATCAAGTAAAAAAGAACTAAATATTATTAATTTTATAAATTAACTATGTACCAAATGTTATGTAATTTGATCTTCCATCAAAGATCGTTAAATACTTTGTTACAACTTGCTAGCTCATTTCATGAACGATAAAACTTCCATGAAATTTTATCATTTTTAATATATGCATAAGGTATCATATTCCTAATTTGTTTTAATTTATACGTTAAAGCAAATTTGTGTCTAGGAAATTAACGATATGCATCAAAGATAGTTATTTTATAATTGTTAAAATTGTCACGTAATAATTCGTCGTCATCGAATTCGAAAGTAAACTCTTTGAGAAAAAATTTTGTCTGGGAAATTAACTATACATAATAACATACTAAAACGAAAATTTAAAAGTTCTAAAAAATAATAAACCGGAATTAAGAAAGATGGAATTTGAACAATATCCATGCATGGCCAGAGTTTAAAAATTAAAAATCGAGACATGTTTTTGAAATTGGCAAAAAATTTTGGAAAAGTATTTACAAATACGGTTTGAAGTTAAATTTTAAAACCAATAGCGGAAATTTCGAAGTCTGATACGTATATATTTTTTTCCCTATCTCCATTCTCCAACACATTTGCAACCTGATAAGTTGCAGACCAAAAAAATTCATAACCAAATCAGGATACTATTTCAAATTAGCAACAAAAATATCATGTTCGTCAATGGAGGAAAATAAACTAATAAAAAGAAAGGAGGAACAATTCTTCATGTCACAAGCAACCAAATTTTCTTTTGACAATTTAGCATCAATTTGGTGGACCCGTGGCAGTAACCCGTGACACTGGGACCTACCAAATAGTGACCGCAAAAGCTCAATCCGGTGGCTTCAGAAAAAATGTCAAATCTCTATGCATACGGACCCACTAGGTTCAACTAAAGACATCAAAGGGTGTAAAAGTTAATGGGTAGACCCAAGCCCGTCAAACGGGTCTATTATTTTACTACAGAATTATGGGCTGATAGTTGTTCATTTATAAATTCATTCTCTTTGGTTTTACTTAATTTTGACTGCGCAAATATTAGATCGAATATTCTTATATCAACCAGAATTGGAATAAACTAGCATTGTATACGCGCTTCGCGCGTGAGGTGTTATTGATGTCTGGCCAGTTAAGTTTGGAGGTGGGAAAGTGGAAAATAATACACGAAGGATGAACTTGATTAACATGATACATCTATCAATGAATATCATTTAAATTATGCAAATATTGATAGATAAATTAATATATTAAAACTCTAAAAAATATTAATTTATTTACGTAATTTTTGAAGACAATCCACAAAATTTAATACAAACAAATCTAGAAAAATCTTATAAACAACTAAACAAAAGTGGAAAGAAATGTATAAAAGAAAAACATATATCACTTTGATTTCATATAATTTTTGTTGATTCATATAATATCATAAGAATATATTATTATAAGATAATTATAATTACTAATAGTCATATTTAAATATTTCAGGAAAAATGTTGTGTTAAAAATAATTTGTGTCTCGAAATAGAAAAAAAATAAAATATTTACAATTTAGATGAAAAAAAGTAGCATTTTGTTACGCGCTTCGCGCGTGATGTTTTGTTATGTTAATTAAGGAGGAGTAAAAAAATTAGATTGGTTTTCTTACGTATATAAAATTTTATAAATCAACAAATTTTGGAAAGGTTTAGAAACAATGAAAAATAAAATTATATTTATGAAACAATAGAATTGAGTAATCAGATTTAGAAATTTGACAAAAATATGTTAGAACTCTTTAACTATGAAATTTTATATTGCAGGGTATTTCATTTTTTTTTTTATGAAGGATATAAAATTTTATGGTCAATTGAATTAATAAATGTCCTCAAATAATTTTAAAAGCACCAACCATATTCCATATTTCATATAATTATATGATTAAATTAAAAATAGCTCAATGGCACGATTGAATTTGTTATAATCTTCACATCATTTATATAAAATTTCATACACTAATAAAGTTGTAAATATCTTAGAATAATTAAAAACCTAATGATATTTATGAAATTACGGAAATTCAATTTTTGTGAGATTCAAAAAATTATTTAAAATATTTATAGGTTTGTAACTTTAAAATTTTACATCAATTAATTGTTCATATATTTTTGAGCAAGTACATAAATTTTCATAGCCAAATAATTTATTCAAGGCCTCCAAACAATTTTAGAAACTTTTATGCATATTAAATTTTATGAGATTCATAAAATTATTTAAAATATTTTCTAAATCTATAATTAAAAAAAATTACATCTTTAAATCCTTTACATTTTTATGAGCACACATATAATTTTTCATAGTCAAATGAATTTTTAAATATTGCTAAATAATTTTAAAAGTAAACTATATTTAATCTGAAATTTCTGAAATGGAGGTGTCCATTGTTTTTTCAAAATGGAGATATGACTTAATCCAAAGTTATTGTAGATAATTTACCCAACATTGTAGTATTATTTGATTTGATGTCCCGTCACCGTCATATTATATAGTAGGGTGGGAACAACCGAACAATGGTCCGGTTTGAACAGTATTAAATGAACAAGATGTTAATTCTAAGGCCCAAATTGAGATTCCATCGCAAAATTTTGGACCGTTATGATAATATATCGATTAGATATGCTAAAGCCCAACCCAATATTGAGATTATAGCACAAAAATTTTAGGCTGCACTGAGAGTGTACGAATTAGATATGCTAAGGCCCAATATTGAAATTCCATCAAAGTTTCTCTTATATCTTCGAGAGATTTAAATAACTAGAGTATTTTTCTTGGTTAATTTCAAAGCTAATTTGTCACAAATGAAATACAATATTATCTAATTGTTTAATCTAAATTGTGAGGTAGATGAGCTTGTTGAACTTTTCTTATTGAAATACCAATCTAAACCATAAAAAATTATTTCTTTAAATTTATTTCTTTTATAAATATTTATTTGTTATCACAATTGTTGAAAACTTTCTAGAAGAACACAATATATTTTAAATTATATTTGTAAGCTTTTTTTTTGCATTTTCTATAAAAAAAATAGTACTAGTGACACTCATACTGTCATATTTCAAACTCAAAAGCAGCAACAGTGACAAACACGAGGGAAAAATCTTCACACCAAAAAAAAAAGAGAACATATTCACAACACTTGCCTTTACAACGAAAATTTCGGAAAACAACATTTTTTTTATTGTAAAAATGAAGCATTTGAAAATTTGAAACAAGGCGAAAAGTATGATAGAAAGATTCTCTCGCACCAATTCCATTCTGAGTAAATGACAAAGCCACTATTTTCCATACTCTCTTTTTAATTAATTAAGTTATCAATTTACCTAGGCACTTACAAAAAAAAAGTGAAAAACCAAGGTTGCTTAGTTCTTTGCAATTGTAGACGGCAGGAGACCCAAAAAAAGCGGCGAATTATTTTATAAAAAAGACAGTAAACCAAATTAAAAAGAGAAGCAGTTGGCACCTAATTAAGTATGTGCTTTGTCAGAGCTTTACTTCAGAACCTGTGGGTGTTTGCACATTATTCCAGGTAAATTCAACCGTAATTTGTTTGAAACGGGAAACATCTTTCATTTATTTACTTTTAATTTCGAGATTTCATAATTATAATTGTTTTCTCGTTGTTCTTTTAAGTCGCAACAATATCGAGCTCAATAGAGTCTACAAAGGAAATGCCAACATAAACCTTAAATTTGAGGAAACTACACTTGATAGTAACTCAAACATGAGAAACTAAAAACTCAATGCAGGTGAAAACTTCAATTAAATTTTCAATTTTCAATCTTAGCAAATTAGTTACCGTCAAAATTTACCAAGGCGCCCTTTAGAAAACATCAAAACATTAAGAATGTGCCTTCAAAATATCAGTTTATTGGATTTTAGATAAAAGCTGGATTCAAAGGTTCAAATTGTTACCAAAATTCAATGGTTCAGGCAATTAAATAATTATTGAAAAATACATGCATCTCGCACTCAACCAACAATTGAGACGCGCCGTGCATATATCATGAGAGTATTTTTAAATTAGCTATCACATGAAATAAGTATCAATCTTATATACGAAAATTGTAAATTAGCTATAAGTATATTTAAAACATTATTTAGAGATATATAATTCTTTATAATGGTGGTGCATCGATATGAAAAAAAAAATTCACAAAGTTTCTAGTTTTGAAAAGAACTTGCTGAAGTTGGTATTTCTATCATTAGTGCAGCCGTGAAGTCCAATACTATAGTTTATAATTTCATCACTTGATATTTTTAGTTTGAAATTTATTAAAATTCTCATGTGAACATATCCACATACAACATCACAAGTTTTATTAGCAATTAACAATCATAAAATTTTATTCTATTATCTTTTCCTCGGACAAAGAAAAGAATAAATTATTCTTTTGAACCATGCCTCGAAATTCTACCATTAATAAATGTGAAGTTGTTGGTTGTTTAAAGCCAAGAGCCGAAGACATTGGTCATCGGCGACCAATGAGACCCTTTTCCCAGTAACCAAGGTCCCCTGCTTCTACCGAATGCTATTGCGTTGTCTACTAAATAAGAACCCTGCAATAACCTCGGTTGCAGTTCCCTGAAATTTTCTCATTGTTTCTGTGATTAAAAACAGAGAATGAGAGAAGTGAGAACCACCGTCCCACAAAAAATTTCACGACATATGCATGCGACAAGCATAAAGAAGTTTATATTTTCTTAGTAATAAAGTTTCTTTTATTATTTTCGCGTTACTTACCGTTTGTAACAATACAAAATGACATATGAGAAAATTATTATTAAATTCTCAGTTAACCATTATTGTTATCTCCCTATTATCCTCCTCCATTATATGTAGTGCAAAACAACATTATAATTAAATTTATAGTAATTTAACAAAACTTTCATTGCTTAAAACGTTGTATGCCATTATCATTTTTTTAAACAAACTTTTGGTTTTTGGGGCCTATGTTAGTATACATACAAATATTTTTGCTTGAAAAATATCATTGTAAAATCCAAAAGTAAAATAACACCGGTTATCTGCAAAAGTTAACGTGATTAGAAACAACATTGTCGCTTATCAATTATCAACAAAAAATTATATTTCTAAACACTCGATAAACACGTGCTTTTAAAATTAATCGTGAACTAATATATAGTACTCCCTACACACTGCTCTGCATTTTAATGGTATGAAGCAACATTGTAGTAAATTTATCGCAATTATTGAATATAAATTTCATAGATTATGGTGTAGTACAGTACTTTCTTCTGCTCAGTGATTTAGCACACTTTATGGCTGATTCAATTTTAATGAACACTTGTATTTATATTAGATTAAAAACGCATATGAGTTTTCTATATTAAATGGTACGTCCCGTAACAAGTTAATTTGTCTTTCATAGTAACTAACTACCTAAACGTACTAAAATTTTATATTTCTTAATTCGTTGTTTCATCTAAATATTTTAGAGGGAATAAAAGAAAAGGGTGACCCATGTCATTGACCCAAATCTTGTCCAGCTCCAGTCCAGCGGAGCTGGATTAGATCGGAACGCATAAAAAATTAATAATAATAATTCATTCCAATGCTAATGTAGATCGTGTGCCACTAAGAACCGACTTTCAAATTACCAATTGCTAGAAAAGTATTAAAATGAACCTACTACAAGGATAAACAAGATGTCCAATATTGATTTGGTTCTCCAATTACGACTCGTTACAAGTGTGGTAGTATGTTTCTGCCATAGAAACTCTTGAGAAACTAGGAATGTGCACAGCCTGTCCATCTCCAAATTTCCAATACAGCATGTTGCGTAATGTATTCCAGTTTGCACCTGCCACCTGACCCTTCCACACCAACCAGTCTTTGTACTGCTTTTCAATTGTAGGTGTTTTATTAGTAACAACTAGTGACAGAACTCTATGTTCTAAATTGAATTATTGCAATATTATTTTCATTAATTTTCAATTTTTTGTCTTTATTTTTTCGAGTTATCATGCATTAATTTCTTCTAGTTGTAGAATATCACGGATTGGACTTCTACTTTGAGAAGAACAATAAATGTGGTACTTGTAGCAATTTAGTTTCAGGTCAATATCAAAAGCTGTGAAACATTAATACTTCAAGACTATTAATGCTTGTACTAGTAAACCTACAGCGGTCAGTTATCTTTTTAAGTACTCCAATAGAAAAAATGAAGAGAAAATAGTTAACACTATTATGAGGTCACATACTCACATGCTTAGAGTATCTCTTATCAATGCAAACTTGATCAAGATCAAAATTTGGCGTGGAAACAAAATCATGATACATATATTTGTTGATTTGGTACGTGCACATGTAACTCCAGATCTACCAGAGAAGCTGCAATGTGATGTGTACACAGTGAACCCAACATGCACACAATACGAATGACACATTGTACTGTTAAAGAGCCCCAGTTTGCCTCCCTGCAATTATTTTCTTCAAGACGGACAAATTGTATGTCCCTTTTTTGGTACTAGTACTAAAATAATAGTTGTCTCTTGCGTACAATATCATGTACATTCCTAATAATTTAGGAGATATGTATATTAAAAACATGTTTATCTGATTATCGTATCAATTCATAAATACTATTTATCAAAAATAAAAAAGTAATGTTGTGTATATATTATCTATTTTTTAGATATTTATTGTATTTAATTTGATATAATATTAAAAATAATAAACCATCAATCGAGCCATTTGGTTAAAATAATTAAATAAGATAGTTTGTTTTATACATTGATATTTGATCATTGACTAAAAAATTTATAATTTACATCAGATGTAATGCTCGAGTATTTTATAAAGTCGGTCGTCATGCAGTCATGCTTGTGGAGTCCGATTCTGGTGCTGCGCGGCACCCTTGCCGCGCACCCATCCGAGCCGTTCGATTTGATCCGAGCGGTTCATTTTTTTTGGGCCTATCAATTTGAGGTTTTGCACGGACCACCCATCATCCATCCAACGGTGCAGATCGAGTGCGGCACCTTTACCGGGCGGCACCAGATTTGGTTTCATGCTTGTGTGCATCATTACTCGATTTCAAAATGAAACCTGTATGCTATTATACCCAGAAAAGCTCTCTTTTCACTTCTACTTACCTGCCTTGGTTTCATTATAAAACTAAAGGTTTCAAGCTCTGCAAGTGGGCTTCATCAAAAGCCTCTCTTTGAAGTTTAAACTCCCGTTCTTTGTACCAATATACCTCCCCCACTCATTACTCCAACAGTCCTTCACATTTCTCCTAAATTCAAAAATGGCAATGCACCTTTCTTCATGGATCCTTCTTCTGTTAACTGCATTTGTTTTCACTTGCAGTTGCATTTCAAATGCTGCAACTGATAATGCAGCCCCCTCTGGCTCTTTCTCTTTCAAAGATAACTTTGATCTAACAGGAGCTGAAGATCACTTTAGTACCTCTCCTGATGGCCAAGTGTGGTATCTTTCACTTGATAAAAACGCAGGTCATTGCATTATATTTTTTGTTGTTTGTAGTGTGATTTTCATTACTCAAACAGTTAACATCGATATCTTTTGTGGTCTGTTTTATTATACACCTCTCTAAAATTATAGTATTGTTGAAAATTCAATGATCCATAAATTATCTGTATCTTTATTGTTTGAGAAAGATTAGATTACAATGTGCTTGACAATTTTAAGCGATTGCTATATTACTGAAGACAGAATAGTATTTTGAAAGCTTGCAAGAAAGAAATCTATTATACAAATTTTTATGAATTCCTTTTGTTTGTGAAAAAATAATAAAATCAACTTAATGGTTGCACTATTCTAGGATGTGGATTTCAGACCCGCGACCGGTACCGGTTTGGGTGGTTCAGCATGAAGCTTAAGCTTGTTGGCGGTGACTCTGCTGGAGTTGTAACTGCTTATTATGTAAGCCTTAATTTGTTGTCTCTTTATTTTGTATCAAGTGACAGAGGAAGAAACAATCTATTTTCAGAATCTACCATGAAACTTCTACAGTTCAAATTTAAGAAGGACATCCAGAATGTAGGTTCCCATTTTATTTTTGTAGGTCCCTGTACTTCCACTGTTGATTTTGCAACTTGATCTTGTACTAGTAATTTCTCCTGTCGGTGTCCCCACACTAGTTTTGATGTTTAATTATTCTTGAGTTACCCAACTATCTCTGACAGTGTTGCTGTAATACCAACATTATGATGGGATTATAGAGGAGAGAGAGAGAGTGGTACCGTTCGGTACCAAGAGAGATTAAGGGATTGTGGAGATTTTGTCTGTGCGCAAGTCTTGCGCGAAGGGAGCCAGAGAAAGAAATAACAAAGAGACAATATTTTGGTGGGCAGCGAAAGTCACCAGCCCAATTTTTCATTTTTCCTTTTATTGACCAAAGTTTAGTAACTTTACAAAATTACCCTATAAAGTAATAAAATTACAAAGGCATGAAAAATAAGCTAAATAAGGAGGGAACTCAACACATTATAAGCCCTTCATCATCAGAGTTCTCCAATGTAAATCATTACCCATAAGAGTTAAAAAAAAAATAGCTATTAGTAGTAATATTAATATCAAATTTGTTAAATATTTATCAAATAACATTTGTCATCTCTATATAAAACAGATGTGTTCTGATCTGGGAGCAGCACCAGACAGGGATGAGTTAGATTTCGAATTTTTGGGAAATAGAACGGGTGAACCGTACACAATACAAACTAACGTGTACAAGGGAGGTGTCGGAAACAGAGAGATGCGCCACCAACTCTGGTTCGACCCAACTGAGGATTTTCATACTTACTCTATTCTATGGAACAACCATCAGATTGTGTAAGTTCTGTTGGTTCTGTTTTTTTCTATTTTTTATTTTATTTCTTTTAAGGGAAAATCTTACAACCCCTTGCATCATGGTCTATACCCTACTATATAGCTAACTTTCAAGGCAATAATAATTTTGCCGAAGAATTTTGATAATAATAATAATAAAAAGAATATGTGTGCAATTTTTAACAAATTATTTTTCTCGATAGATCATGATATGCTTGGTAAAAGATGCCGACTCCTATGTTATCAATCCTAATTCCTTAGCTTTTGGTCTCAAGGTTTTTGGTTGGTTTAATTTGGTATTATCTGGATCTTTGGAAGGATTGGTTCCAACGTGATCCTTGTAGATGTTTTTTTAATGGTTATAATTTATATTTATTTAAACCCATACTGCGCTGCATGAGTTCCATGACTCTGCAATGAAGCGTAGTAGTGATGATTTTGTGATGTAGATATTCTTCCCTGTTCTCTTCATGATGAAGAATGAAAGATATTAAACTACCCCTTATAATTCAAGCCATGTGGGTTTATTTGAACAGAAGCAAAAGAAAAAAAAAACAATAATTTCAGGAATGGAAATTATGGTAGTAAACCCCTTGTGCAAACTGTCATTTTGTTTCCTGAATGAATACTATAAATTTCTCTTGGATTTATGTATTTTGTCTAACCTAACCAGCAGATCTCCCACAATATAGTCAATGCTATAGTTACAATGCCAATAATTTTCCTTGAATCAATGTGGGACAAAAATGATCAATGTATAGATCATGAATTTTATTCACAATCCATCAAAATGTTAGATCTTGCCAGATAGATAGACAGTACTAAATCCAAAAAATGCAATTCAAAGAGGGGGTTTGTAAGAATAGAAACAATATATTTATGTTACAGAGTTAATGTTTGAACTTTGAACTGTAAAATTCATTGACTAAAACAGTTTCTCATCTTCTATACTCTAATTCAGGTTTTTTGTGGATCGAGTACCAATCAGAGTTTACAAGAACAATGGAAAACCAAACAACTTTTTCCCCAGTGACAAGCCTATGTACATGTTATCGAGCATTTGGAATGCTGACGACTGGGCCACAAGAGGAGGCTTAGAAAAGACCAACTGGACACATGCTCCCTTCGTCTCTTCATACAAGGATTTCAATGCTGATGGGTGAGTCGTGTATAAAAATAAAAATAAAATAATTTGACACTTAAATACACCAACCTTGGTTTCAAACAGTATATAAAGTTAACAATAACTGTACTGTGGCATCTATTTTATGCCTTCCACATGACAGTTGCACATACACAAATAAAGAAGTAAGAAAAAATTAAGAAAAAAAAAAAAAAGGGCAAACAGGAGAACTTGTTAAATTCTGTGTCAAAGCAAAACAAAATATAACTTTAATAAATTATTTCAGTAGTAGCAAACATTTTAAAACAATCGCAATCCGAAATTGCTTATTCTGAACCTTACCAGAATTTCTAAACAATAAGAAAACATATATATTTACTTTCAAATCCGGGACTAAATTCGGAGCATATCAGGTGCAAATGGGAAGATCCATACCCAAAATGTGTTTCAAGCACTGGAGAGAACTGGTGGGACCAGAATGAAGCCTGGGCCCTGACTGACAGCCAGCAAGAGGATTCAAAATGGGTCTGGCGCAATTTGGTAATTTATGACTATTGCAAGGATTATGAAAGATTTCCAAAATTACCTGAAGAGTGTAGTCTATAAAAAAGAATTGGTAGGGAAAAAGGGTGAGGAGATGATTATTTGATTTATTGTTTATGTACTTAAAAACTATTTGAAATATGAAGGAAATTTTGGCTACTGGGTATTTGGTACTTGTTCGTATATTTGTAGGTCTTTGTATTCTCAGCTCTAGTATTCTTCTGTTATGACAGTTTAAAAATATTACTACCATGATATATTTATCTTTGCTTTTTTTTCTTTTTTTTTTTTTTTCTCACGTAGCTTTCTATGCAACTCAGAAAAAAAAAAATGGTCTGTTCTTTACTCCTCCCTTATTCTTTCATTATTTAAAAGAAAAATTGTAAAAGCTTGTCATTATCCCACTCCAGTCTACTAGATCTTAAAAGGGATTTGTCAGCGAATAACAATCTTATAAGGACTAGTTGGCAAAAAGATTAATTGAAAATTTGAAATAAGACTGAACACTGGAAATAAATTAAAGTTAAATTTCCGTAAAACAACAGAAATACTGACAACTCACTATGTGCCAGAGAATAACTTTGGCTTTTGTAAAGAAAAGGTTCAAGTGGACTCTTAACTAATGTAGCATACCGAGAGAGAACAACGAATTTTATAATTTGACTGTTGTTCCGCATGTTCGCATTCAAAAGTATTTACACAAAAAGTTTATAAGAAGTTAATATTAACAAAAAGTTGAGATAAGAGTACAAGCAAAATAAGATTCTCTGAGAAGTCATTCTGGTATTGAAAAAGGAAAAGAAGCTGACATTAGTTTGTGACAGCAACTTTGATCAGAAACCAAGTCATCTTGAAGCAGACCCGATTGCATGTTAAGTACGCTTTAAATATTTGCACAATATCCTTTGAATTATTGTTGTAGAACACACCTCAATAAAATAGTTTTCTTTTCATGGGTTCTCTCAATGTCTCTTTATATCATCTTGGAAGGAGTTCTCTTTCAGTCCTCTGCAACTTTCAATGTATAAAATTGTAATATGTTTGGATGTATGAAAATAACACTGATTCAGGAAATTGTGACGCTTCTTACTTTTATTTGAATAGAATCTGATGCAAGAAAGAAAACCAACAGAATTAATATATTTTTATTTATTTCCTTATTATTTATTTCCAAGTTTTATTAGCTTATTAATTTCAATTTATTTTCATATAATTTATTTCCAAATTTTGATATGTTGAATTAGGAAATGTATCAAGATTTAGATTATTATGCAACTATATATAAATGATTTTGTTGTAAGAAAAAAAACAGAAATTGATTATTGATTTTCTTCCGGTAGCAGCCATTTTTATATAAAAACTAAGAATCTGTGTGATCTTAACTAAAATCTCTCTTGTTTGTGTTTTTCCCATAATCGTTTTTTATCGTTCGTGCATCATTTGGTATCAGAGCCCAAGATGTCGGATACAAATCGTGGTCGAGGATGTCGGGGTCGTGGAGTCGATCTCGAAGAAGAAGAGTCACGCCGCCGAGACCAGCGAGATCTAGAGATAGTTGCTATGGGAAGACAGATTCGAGAGTTAGAACGCCAACTCGCAGAGGCAAGGATGGGCTCTACAATCAAAGAAGAAGAGGAGTCCTCGACTCTTCTGGAGAAGGTGTCAACTCCGCATTAAACTTGGGAAAATTTTGACAGAGTTTTTCCTGTGAGTTAAAGCATCCAGCAAAATATATAACCCATTCCCAAGTGGTAACATTTTTCCCAAATCAAACCCCACAAGCATCAGTCATAAACAGGTCATACTTGACCGAATACACACTCACAAGTAAATAATTACACAACAAAAGCTTACAGCAGCACACAAGTAACAAAACATGGTTTATAATTTACAAGGCTTACTTCTCCAAGATCTCCTGCCCACAGCTTCAACCTGGAACCCATGAAAACATGGAGCGGTAAGAAATATGACAATTTCTTAGTGCGGTATTTAGTTCCAGCCACACATGAACCATAAGTCTCATGTTGCCAAACTAAACACACACACAGCTTTTATATAAACATAGTATTTGCAATGCAAACTTAACTCAGTTGCAAAACCTTTAACAAATCCATTATCATGCAATGCACAGCCAGTTACAACAACTATCGGATCAACTTACACAATTACTACAAGGCTGGCAATATTTGGTTAACTACTCATGCAATATGCAAGGTTGGTTACCAATCAGCCAAGTCCAAGCCATACATCATCAAGTCATCCAAATTGTACCCAATTGCTGAGAACATTTACCCCCTCACAGCCCATTCAAGGAACTGTATTGAGTCCCGGAACATAAGCGCTTATCTCACGGCCCTTGGAAAGACGGTCGCGACTCCGCTTTCCAAAGATGCAAATGTTATTCATCACACAATTAGCACAGTCATAATACAATTCAGTTCAACCATCAACAATGAAAACCAGTCAATATGCAAGTCACTTATCATAGCAATCCATCCTGTACAAGTCATGTACTATCATATATAACAATTTTTATGTGCTACTATATGTCAGTCATGCACAATGATCAAGCAACATGCATAGAAAATATTTATAAGCTTAGTATAACAGCAAGAGTTTAGGGTCCAGGTAGAATCCGCACCTTAAACCGTTTACCAAACAACCCGCTCACTGCTACGATGTTCCTGCGTCACCGCTCTCGTCACCAGCTTGTTCTTGCTCAAAGTCTGGTTCAAGCAACCCAAAACTAAGGTCACAAACAAGCATACAACCAATCCATACCAACTAAATTTCGTGGTCAACACACTGGCCAAACACCAATCCATGACTGGTTTGCGGTGCAAGCACCGTAAGTATCATCGTTTCACCATTCAACTCTATCCAACACCAGACCTAGAGTACAACCATGCACGTGGTCAGTCAAGGTACATCACAAGACTATGTCATGCACCCAAATTCATCATGCCACGGTCTGGTTAAGCCATGAAAACCATCTATCCCACACACACATGCACCACTATGCATAATGCTTAGCTTGGTTTAGGTTGTTCGGGGCCAAAACCATGCACTATACCTTGTTCTCAGCCTTCCCGACTATCCAGCTATGCTCTCAGCACTCAAAATCACTGTCTAAAGCCTATAAACTGACCAAGAATGGCCTATTCTGTTGGAAAACAGAGTACATACGAGTTTGGACAAGAAGAGGGCATATTTGTCCATGAAATTGGGCCAATTACAGAGGTTAAGGGGTGGGGACTAGGTGTCAGCCAACCCAGCTTCCCCAGCCTACCAAGCAGCTAGGTGTCAACACACAGTAAAGCTGGTCAGTGGTCAAGTTGGACTCGTCCAACTGGACAGCTCCAGTCACTGGACTGATCCAGTGGTACATGAAAAGGGACAACTCCAGTACATGCTACCTGAAATGCCTAAGTACATGATCCATGACTGGGCAGCTATACTAACCATCGCTCATGCCAATAAACCATAATTGTCAGGCCATGCAGCATACTTTGCTTATCGTATTGGTCAATTTACAGATCATCGCTATAGTTACATTTCACCGTCAAATGCCTATAACTGGTTATCATGGGTCATGCGACATACACATATGGACTGACCATGGAACGAAAGCCAATACAATGGGACTAGGGCCAACAATAACCACGATTTACATGGCCAAAAACTATGTCTGGACAGGGACGTGCAACCAACCGATCAGGTCTATGGCCAGCCAAGGTCTCAAATATCACCACCCCCTAATAGGGGAGATGCACTTTTTGCCACCTCCTAGTACAAAAGTTGCCACCCCTGGTTTTTCCCCCATCCCCAAAGGCTGGTTGAAATGGTAAAGCATGACTGGGACCAACCAAAGGCCAATCGAAGCCAAGACTGCCGAATGAGGCATGACCCTTCGAGAAACATATCTTGTGGGAATCGAGATCGCCGAACGAGCCACGATTCATCGAGCTTCACTGACTTTTCTGAATGTGTTGTGAATGAAAGTGTATCATTTGATTCACCACCGATCTTTGATGAGTATCCCGACGACGATGATGATGATGTATTTATTGAGACAAGTGAAACCGAGATAAGTATGGTGCCTTTTGACAGTATTGCAATCTTTGATGAAGAACTAGTTGATGATTTATCGCTAACTCCAATCTGTCATACTTCCATTGCAAAGAATTCAAACTTGAAAAGTAGTTCTTTGGTAACAATGAGTGGATTGTTTGAGTTGGAAATTTTGCATTTAACTCACATTGAGTTCATGAGTTCAGGATTTAGCGATCCATTCTTACAACCAATCCCCACGCTAGCAAATGCGAGGTATTTTGCATTTTTGAACAGTTACAATACTCAGTTTAGTGTTGTTTTTATTCAAATAGCAGAGCTATGTGTGAGATTACCTTTTTGTGGATTACACCACTCGATTCTAGTCTCTCGATCTGATTCAAGTGATATATCATATGAAGCAAAGGATAAAGTGGCAGATTCATCTTTTGTGTTTGATTGATGTTTATGGCTAATTGTTGGCACAAAAATTGAAATTAAACACTTTCTAACAATTCAAGGACGAATCTTTTCTTAGTGGGGGAGAATGATGCAAGAAAGAAAACCAACAAAATTAATATATTTCTATTTACTTCCTTATTATTTATTTCCAAGTTTTATTAGCTTATTAATTTCAATTTATTTTCATATTATTTATTTCCAAGTTTTGATATGTAGAATTAGGAAATGTATCAGGATTTAGATTATTATGCAACTAAATATGAATGATTTTGTTGTAAGAAAAAAATAAAAATTGATTATTGATTTTCTTCCGGCAGCAGCCATTTTTATATAAAAACTGAGAATCTATGTGATCTCAACCAAAATCTCTGTTGTTCGTGTTTTTCCCATCATCGTTCTCGATCGTTCGTGCATCAAAATCGAATACAATTTTTTCCCCTCCTTAATAGTGAAATTAGTAATCTTTGAGTTAATATACAAGCCCAATAATATTTGTATTATTTCTGGTAGTCCGAAATAAACATCTTTCTTGCATTATTCAGACTAGCACCATTTACACTATTCTCGCATGTCAATCCGGCAATCCGAATAAATCCATATAATACTTTCTTTGTGCGAATTTTTGCTGCATAGTGAAGACATTTACATTGACGATTCTGTTTACATGGTAGTTCTTACATATAATTGGATACTTCAAGGATTGCAACGCAAATTTAGGATGATTAGACTGTGTAAATTACAGCGCAGGAAGCTGGTATGCAGAAAGATCTGAGCACAAAATCTGTAAAATAGGCCAATATGGACAGTAACAATTTTTTATTCTGACTACTAACAGTAAAAGTACAACAGTGAAATGCAGAGTATTAAGGGATGGAAGGACCACTTATCTCGTTTTAAGGATTATATTTAAAAAAAAAATGTATTGTATCATTTTATAGTGGTCGCAATCATGTGGTGGACACTTACCACGTGTTGCACATAGATCAAAACTTAATCCCAGGAGCTCATAGTTATAAGTTTATTAATTATACTTTTCTCTTTTGAAAGTTAGGCTAATACCCAAAATAAGGATGTTAAATTACAGTTAGTTAGGTCAAACTAAATTTTCTCTCACTATCCACTATTTAAATACAGTTTGTAGTGATTAAGACCTTATCGGTTTAAAGCCTGAAATTTAGTCATCTAAACCTCTCCCTCACATAATATCTGCTGATTAGGTTGGAAAAGTTTTTGGCCACAGAAAAAAGACCCAAGGAAGACGAAACAGTTGTTTCTGGTAAAACTATTAATAACCAGACAGCTAAGGAGAATAAGATTAATGCAAAGGAAACGCTCTGGATTTGGCAAAAAAGTAAAAATGAGTGCATTCCATCTGGACTCAATTGTCGAATTGAACACTATCAATTTCATAAATTGACTGCTGTTTTGTTCGTGTGTTGGACTGATTTGGCAAACATATATCCAGATGTTGATATACTTTTATAAAGAGTATGTTATTTAATTAATATATTGCAAGTATGAACAAATGATCTAAGCTAAGAATAACGGACAAAGCAGGGATGCACCGGAGATTCAGCACTCACCTTAAAAGAACCAACACTAATAATTCCTTACAAATCAAAAGCAGGGATGCACTGCTTTCCAATATAATTTATGGTTGAATGAATCGATGTGGTATTGACCGGTACCGTATCTAGATAAACATATGGAGTCCCAATAATTGAACGAAAAAGATAAACTCTGAAAAATAAGGGCGAATATTTGCCGAAGAGGAAAAAAATATATAAAAATAGAAGAAGCATCGTCAACATGTCGACACGTTGACATCAATAATTTTAATATTGTGCGAATTAACATGTAATAATCAGTGCTGTTGTACCATTTTCTTTAACAAGTACACTTTTACCTTATTAATGAAAAAATAAATTCTCAGTAATCATTATAAGCCCTGAATGAAAGAAATATAGCACATGGCGAGAAAAATTACTCCAGAAATAAACAAGAGCCAATGTTTAAGGACAAATTAAAAAAACATGAATCAATTCTGAAATGAGATCTCCAAAACAGTGGTGATGAATCATGAATAACAGCTATGTCCCCTTAACGGTCCCTTCTATTACTAGAGAACATTTAAAAGGTGATGTTCCAAGTTACATGGATTGCACATTGGCGCCGTTATCCGACAACCATGTTATTTAGGTGCATATCATATCAGAGGCCAGTGAACAAACAACTGTAAACAGTGCATTATAATCGAATAAAAACATTAACTAATAGTTCGGGCGTATCTCTTTGGGACGAATTTACCAATCAAAATACTGGTACAATTGGAGCACCTGCGGGTACTAAACTGGTAATCCTAATCTATTCTGGAAATATACATCAACAAGTTCAGCAAGAAAATAAAAAACCAAACACAATAATAAAATCAAGTAATCCTTTCTTATTTAATCTTAAAAAGTGACATAAACAAGCCATGGAAGGGTCGGTAAGGCACCTTCAGTCTTACAAAATATCCCAAAAGCATTACAAGCATAAAGCTCACACTTAGTGCCAAATACAAGCAGCAGTCTACTGCTGCCCAAACTTCACGTTAATTAATATATAGTAGTAGTGTAGTACTGATGCACAATACTTGAAGACTTGCCGGGGTAGAGTAAAGAACCAACAATGCTTAGAAACCGTGAATCT
Source organism: Rhynchospora tenuis (assembly GCA_027725995.1). NCBI lineage: Eukaryota > Viridiplantae > Streptophyta > Magnoliopsida > Poales > Cyperaceae > Rhynchospora > Rhynchospora tenuis. Next base: position 143,878,751 of record CM050888.1, on the reverse strand, counting down.
TAATATGCTCTTTCTTCACAATACCAGCCTATCAATTTGATAAAAATCATCAGTGCCCCATGGATAATTACAACATAAAACAAACATAAACATACTGGCATAACAGCAAAATACTGCTGATTAAAGAGTAATTAATTGATATAAATCAAATACCTGAATGAGGAAGTTGGAGACGTTTTTACGCTGATCACCTTGCAGTTGAATGACCTACATAATAACCAAAACTTATTAAAACCAAATCATTTGATGGATGATACCAAACAAGCATTAATACTATCATCATTATATAAACATAATAAACACAATTTTATGATTGTATATAAGGAGAAGAGGAAGAATGGTAGATAGATCCAGTACCTGGCCCATTTCAGGGTCCTGGACGACAGTACCGTTGCAACAGAACTCCTTTTTGAGGTCTTTGAGGATTTTGTTGTAGGAAAATTCTTTCTTCAGGCCTTGCACAGTAGTCAGGCTCTTGCGGCCATTCCTCTGTTGGATGCGTATGTGTACGTACTCTTTTGCTCCCGCCCCTGCTTCCTCAGCATTTGCCTCAGCAAACGGATCTACATCCACACATATGATTGATCAGCATACCATAAACATAAATAAAATTCTTATAGTTATGCAAATCAAAACAAGTAATTACTGTTTGATTGTTAAGAGTATATGGTTAGGTCTTGATATTGGTTTGGTATGATGGATTATACAATCAGAAATCATACCCTATTGAGCCTACCCAAAATCAATTATAATCAAATTAACTTGATTAATGTTCCAATTGGGTCGTATATGAACAATTAGGAGGCTTAGAGGGATATGAATATTACACCTAAATTAAATTGATGGGGCATATATACATAATTTTGCTAGATGCTGATTGAACAAATAATTGAAAGATATCACATACCAAAAGCGCTTGGAATCTGGATATCGAGATCAGACATGAACTCTTGGCTGTTTGGAATTAGAGGACCGGAACTGAAACAAAATTTAAAAACTAATACTGTTAGACAATTTAGATTAGCGTGCATAAAACTTTTGAAGACGAACTTGATTATAAAGAGGCACCTCTCCTATTAGATTAGATCATTAGAGAAATTAAAAGGTCAAAGGATCAGGTAAGAAGATAAAGAGGGTGAAAAGAAACAAAATCATTTCTCCAACTACCAATTTTGACTTCAATTATTATTTGAAAAACATAATACCGACATACAAATATTTTCTAATCTTATCCAATTTCACCCAGAATTTTCGATCGCAGAATAAAAGAAAGCCAAATTATTTCCAAACTTTATCTAATACAAACATCTGAATACTAATCAGATCTAAACTTTTACAAATTGACCAACAATCAAACAACAATTCAATCAATCAAACAGAAGAGAACCCAAAAACAAAGCAAAAGAAAAAAAAGCACCCAATACCTGACGACTTGAGAAGCGATTAATTCTTTTTGAGGGACGAGAAGCGATTAATTCAACAACGAGATGTAACAACAAGAGAATAGAACAAGTCTCTCTTTCTTTTTCCCTTCTTTAAAAATCAGAAAAAGCCTGGTGATTTCTCTTTCTTGAATGAGTGTTCTATATATAGACCAGAGAGAAGAGGAAGAGAGAAGGGGATAAAAGAGAGGAGACTTCTGGGTGATTACTAGCCGCCTCTTTTTTCTCTGCCTCTCTCTTTCTTTCCTCACCACACGGACTTGTGACCGACTTATTCTCTAATTTTTATTTTATTTTTAGATTGGGATTTATTTTATTTATTTGTTAGGAAAATGTTTTATGGGATTAAATGTGACATGGTTTGATTCTTTGGGTTTCTGTTTTGGAGTGATGTAATTGTGGACCTGGTTTATTAAGTATTAACTATTAAATGAAATGAGAACTTTTATTATTTAAAAAATAAATAATTTCTCTGTTTAATGGGTTTTGACGCGAGAAAGAAAATATATTTTACTACTGGTCTCCAACTTTTCATTAAGAATATGAATATCGTGCGAAAAATAGAAACTTTTAATGTTATTTATTTAATTACGTTATAAATAATTTATAATTATTTTTAGTACAAATTTTAATTCATCTAACACTATTTAAAATAAATTTATATATAACAAATTATTCCTAGATATATTGCAATCTAGTCAAGTCATCGAATTGCTATGACATATTATATGTAAAATGTATTCTTCAATTTAAATAGTGGAAGCATGAATTTTTGTCTACCAAGTTAAGTATCAGAAACTTTACTAATGTTTGTTGCTTTATATATGGACTTTATTAGTAAAATTTGTTATAATTTTTATTGTAATATTTTATGATATTACATGGCAAACATCTAATTAAAATTTCGTATTCACCTTTCTTATTTAATAATTTTAATAATGAACTTCGAAACTTAAACAAATTTAGATATAATTGTAATTTTTGTAATTTATATTTATTTTAATTCGTTGTTTACTACTTAACTCAGATACTTATATTTTTAAATTTTATGAAACGTTAACTGCAATTAGAGTACTCAATATTGTCACTTCTTTGTTCTTTCGGATCAAATGATAAGAAAGAGAGCTATGGTTTCTGGTTTGTAGACCTGGTTCAGGCAAGTCGCTTCAGCAAATCTGTAAATTTTGTCAAGACAGCTTCCTCCAGTGCTTGACAATCTGTCCACTTGATGAGGCCTTTCTTGCGGTCTCCTTCGACAATGAAATTCTCCATTTATGTCGAAAACGGAGAGCTCTGTATAATTTAATTCCTTCTGGAATGATCTTGCGGATTCATCATGTTACATTACAGTAGTCAGTAGGTGCCACGGGTGTAAAGAAGTAGCACGCGGTGACGAAATAAGCTTGAGATTCACGGATAGAGAATTAAGGATTTTCTATGTGGATCTTTGTATACATTCTTGTGTGTCCTTTTGTGTTCTGATTAGCGATTACCGCTTAGTTAACACTAAACAGCCTTAGTGAATTGAATCCTCTGTGGCCAGCGATATTACAGTGATGATGAAATAATCAAATGTTCGATGGTTTTTGTTTCAAAAAAATTTGTTCAATGAATTATTGTTTGTAGTAAATGATAAAGCGGATTGTTTAGATGCGCAAGGTTATGAGTTATGACCCGCTTCGGGGTGTTAGAATTTATTGGTGCGTGGCAACTCTGTTGCGATTAACTTCGGTGCACACCGTGCAGTGCATTACAATGGGATGTCACTGGGCCCTGTGTGTCAGTTTGATATTAGATACGGTCTAAAATTAAATTTGAAGCACAAAAACAGAATATTATCAATAAGAAAGTAGCAAGTAGCAACACTCATTTTTGGATTCCTACTTCTTGTGCCGGTTGTGTCAGATCACACTACTCTATTTATAAATCAAAATCTTAAAAATATAATTAAAATTTCAAGAGTATGATATTCTTTATCTAATGATGATTGAAATAATAAAAATAGAAGTTAGATCAAATTTTGTTGATGTTCTTCAAATTTTCACTTTTTATAAGAACATTGTTTAAATAAAAAATTTTAAAGCGACACTTAAATTAAATTTAAATTTATACAGAACAATAATACAGTTAGAATATAATAAAAGCCAAAGGATGGTGCGATGTTGTGATGATATGAATGTTGATGTTAGTAAGTTTAGAATACATAATAGAGTGATTTGGCATCAAATATTATGTTATTTTTATAAATGATCATGATTATAGTAGAGAGACGTAGAAGAAAAAAGGAATTCTAGAATATACAGTATATACACGTTAAGATTCATGTCATTTATGTACTTGATTCTATCGTGTTTATGTCCGACATAATATCAACACGTGTTGTATTAAAAAATATTGAAAATAATATGCTGTGTGAACTTGTGTCATGTCGACATCTATGTCTTTATTCATTTTTACGCTCCATAAGTGAAGTTTAACTTTATTGGATTAACAATATTGACATCAACAAAAAAGTTTAATTTCTTTCCGCCACCAAATATAAATGTATGTTTTGACAACGAACGAGAATGTATAGCCACCAAATATGTATGTGTACTCTTGAGTGTCCTCATTGTTGGTACCTTGCTGATGTTTTTAATTTATCAAATTTCAAAATAAAATCTCACTCTCATCATTAATTCTTTACAAATACAATTTTTTGAAGGCTAAAAAATAACTCCAGGAGATAATTAAGAAAAGATTATCCTTCCAATCCTCATCTGTGGGAATTATTTTTGTGAGTTACATTTGGTACTAATTTGTATCGTGAATTTAAATATTTATGAGAATAAATTCTTTTCGTTTCGTGGTAAAAAGAAGAAGTCTTTCATACTTTTCTCATTTTTTAAAGATATTATTATTATTATTATTATTATTATTATTATTATTATTTTTTATCTATTGAGATTATAGTTAACTTGGTTGTCAAGTTTAGTCTGAATTATTCAAATCTTGCCGATTAATAAAAAGTTTTGTTCTTGTAACAGAATAATATATAATTTGTTTTGCTCTCTTCAGAAAAATCGGATATTCCTCTAAATGTTGTCTTCCTATCTAAAAGATTCTATACGTGAAAAATTCAACTATGGAAATATGTACATTTTATGAATTCTTTTTCCAACTTGTTATTATTAATAGAAAACATTAGGCATGGAAGTCCTCAAAGCATTTAACACCCTTCAAATTACAATTCTTTGTTTTATTGGAGCGGATTAATTTCTTTATACAAAAAAACCAGTGTTTTTAATACCATGCCGGCATCCTACCGTTTAAGTGGCTGAAATCTAGTATTTTTCGGATATTTTCCAAAATTTTTCAGTATTTTGTCTCACAAGACCATATATCTCCGTTTTTGTCACTGTTCTGGTTTCTGGTATTATAGGAAATTTCTGGTATTCTATACGGTATTAAATACACTGATAAAAACAATTGGTGAGATGTCCAACACAGACGCGCGCACACCGACACACCTAGAGTTGGATCCGTATCCTCTAGACATCTTATTAAGATGTCTAGAGTGGACATCGCTCAACGTGGACTGTTGGATCGAAATAAACGGTTGCGATCAAAATGAGCTCTTCATCTCTCAAAACAAAACATAAAAAAGAAAGAATACAGCTCTTTCAGCTATTTACTTCCCCATCTACGATGCCCACCCCCATCTCCGGCGCTGCCCAGCCCCACTCACCCTGCTCGCCCGAAACTCAGAATCTTCTCCTTCCCTCTCTTGCGTCGATAAAGTGACGCCAAAGAAAATCAACGATCTACTCTCTCCACTCCTCACTGATATCGAGGCAAGTCTCCGATCCGCCTCTACTCTCTCCACTTCTCCTTCTCTATGTTGTCATACGATTATTGAATTTTAGGTTCGCACAGAGAGGGACAATGATTTCATCATTTCCAAACACAAGTAGTTTATTTTCTCCTTTATGAATTACGATAATACCTGGCACTGATTTTATTTTGTGTGGATAATTTCCTTGATGTTCAATTGAACACCAATTTACCATCATTAACAATACGTCTGTTCATTTTAAGATCAATTTACCCTCAAGTGTGCAACCAAGCTAGTCTTTAATCTGACAAATAAATGAAATTTTATACTGTGATGAAAAATGCAAGCATCCATTGAGGAAGGAGAAGTGAAAGCACATGAGCTTGGTGTGAACATCTATTCCTAATTCATTACTGGTTCACTGTAAAAATATCACTAGTTAATTGATGGCCGATTCAATTGATCTTATTTTTGAAAGCTTGGTGTGATTTCTTGCCTTTTCTGTTCCGCTATCTGGTCTTTTTTTGACGGAGATTTTAGGGTTCGAAAGAATCGGCGATGGAAGAGGATATGTAGAGGAGAGAGACGAGAATAGAGTTAGAGTTTCGACGGGATCCGTCGGAGTTTCATTTCCTCTAGATTTTGATGAGAGCAGAGATGTAGAGGAGAAAGAGGGGAGGAGACGATAGAGAAGAGAGGGAAGCTGTTGAAAATAGAAAATAGGTCTGCTTCACATCTATCCGTCTATTTTGATCGAAGGGTTCATAACGAGATGTCCACTCTGGACATCTTAATAAGATGTCTAGAGGATACTGATCCCCTAGAGTTGGCTAAATTAAAATTCAACGTGATGTACGAACTCTTCCGCATATTGCAACGATATATCAATTTTTGAATTTAAAGAAACCGAATATATACGTGTATGTCCTATGCAATTACATAACCTTAATAATTGGCGCACTCTGCAAGATTTCAACAATCAACCAATATATATTTTTAAAGTACATATTCATGACCCAGAATATTTTCAAAATGTCAAATCATAAGATATTCCCACGAAAGATATTTCCATTGCCTAGTAAAAAGCTTTTAAATTGATTGGCTCATCTCCATTTTCCAATACGTTGTACGGAATATAAACTTCTCAATAGATTCGAATACTATATTTTAATTTAATCAAACGATCTGGATTGGCACTATAATATATTCAGAATAGTTGCCTAATCAAGTCCCAAAAGAAAATATGAAATCAGATTTATGCTGAAACGTTCGATGTAAAATGAAAAAGCTGATCTATATTAGTAGGGGTGTCAGGTTTCTGCCGTTTTTATCGTTTTCGGACGGAACGGAACGAAAACGGAATGAAAATTGTGTTTCGTTTTCAGAAACGGAACGGAAACGGAATAGAATTTCGTTTCGTTTCAGGTATTTACCATGAAAAATCAATACAAAAACGGAACGGAACTAACGTTCCGTTCCGTTTAACGAAAACAAAATGCTCTTTCTGTTTCGTTGACTGGAACGGAACGAAAACAGAACTTACCAGTTCCGTTCCGTTTCGCACGTTTGACAGCACTATATATTAGCCCAAACAATTTTATGTTCATGTTTTTTTATTTTATATTTATTTCACGTTCATGTTGGTGAGAATATGTGAGGTGCGTATCAGCGTATGTGACACGGAGGAACCGAATAATGAGGCCCCACAGCAGGTGCCGCGTGAGCATAACGCATTACAGAACTCCACACACATACGCACACAGAATGGGGGATCTGATCCCGTCTCTGTCTTATACGGATACGGATGATCGTTTAGTGTTTGGTTGTCTTGTTCTTATCCTTTGTTCTCTTGACTTGACTTTCTATATTGCATGTTTATCTTTCAGAAAATTCTCTCTTTTTCATGCTCTAAAAGTTCTCTTTTTGTTATTGTTATTGCGTCTCTCTTAGGACTACTTGTCTGGGTGGGTTGTTGAACAGTTTAGTCCCTAATTAGTTGCATTATAGCAAAGAATTAGAAACCAGAATTGGTTACTACCATCCCCTCTTTTCCCATCCATCCCATCCACAGACTTTTACTGGACCAATAACAGGCCCAGCGACTGGCCCACCTCCATGTATACCCCTGCTAACCCTAGCCGTAGCCTAATCTTTCTCTCCTCCGATCCATCCCCAATTCTTCCTTTCTCAAATTCCGAACTGCTCTTGATCTCGTCAATGGATAGTTTTCAGATCTGCTTCTTCGTCTCCCTCGTGATTTCCGTTCCGATCGCCATCAGATCGGTGAAGCGAAAATTCGTCGATTCTCAGCGATTTTTTGATGCCCGATCTGCCAGGTGTCGAGTTTCATAAAGAGGGTTTCATGGCCAAGCACCTTGTTGTGTTCGTACATGGTATCATTATGGGTGGTCTTAAATCGTTCTCTTGATTCCCATCTCCGTTCCTTCGGTTTCCTCCCCAGTCTTCACTCATAAGGTACTAAGGCATGCTATTTCATATGTTTTTTTATTCAACAGTAGAGTTCAAGGCTTTCTCATTTTGTACTTATATTTTCATTGATTAAAAGTTGACATTGAGTGTTTGTCTGTTGCGATCTATGATTAATTTGCACTATGACACTATAACAGTTCTCAATCCAAAATATAAAATATATTATTTGTTGATCTGGTATATGTACAGAATTATTTTCTATTTTGGTTTTTTATCTTTCTCAAGGCTAATTGATGGATTATTGTTTGAATTTATTCTATATGCAATAACAGTGTTCTTACTGAATCTTTTTTTTTAATGGAAACTGCATGTAGTTGGATTATCAATTTGGATGCCTCGAGTTTACATTGGAAATTTGGACTCGTGCATTGGCGCGTGTGAACCTGAAGATGAGTTTCGAGTTTAAAATCAATTTGTAATGGTTGAATGTAATTTACTGTATTTGTTGTGTATTAATTTATTTTCTGGAATAGAGAATCATTTGTAATGGATGCTATTATCAGTAGAATTGTTCAGTTTGTATATTGAATATTGAATGTGTTCACTTTGTTTATTGTAAATGTTAACTATATTGTTATATGTGTTCACTTTGTATATTGTAAATGTTAAATACGAAATCAAATTTCTACTGCAACTAACTGAACAAATAGAACTTTTAGTTCAACCTTTGTCGTATTAAACTAAACACAAAAATACAAAAATTTCATTTTCAGATGCAACTAACTGAACAAATAAAACTTTTAGTTCAACCTTTGCCGTATTAAACTGAACACAAAAATACGAAAATTTCATTTTCAGATGCAACTAACTGAACAAATAAAACTTTTAGTTCAACCTTTGTCGTATTAAACTGAACACAAAAATACGAAAATTTCATTTTCAGATGCAACTAACTGAACACTTACGACTTTTAATTCAACCCTTATGGCATCTAATTGAACAAATAAACCAGTACATTTGATGACGTCAGCATCCAGAAATTTTCGAAAAAATTCCGAAAAATTTTCGCTGACGTCAGCGAGCGCCTTGCTGACGTCAGAGCGCGAAAAAATGAGGTTGAGGCCCATTTCTGGCCTGTGGATGGGATGGATGGGAAAATGATGGATGGTGTGTATCACACCTGATTAGAAACTAACCAGAGTGGTATCGACGTATCGTTGTGTCATTATGGTTTTGGGCCAGCAAATTTCACAAGGCCGAGTTAATAAATAACAAATTGAATTTCTTAGTGGAAAAGGGCTTCATTACGGTAGGGCTATAAAGTGTTTTTATGGGCTTTTGAAATTTTACAAAGATGGCCCGTATATACATACAGCTTTAAATAACTCTCTAATAAACCTACCAACTAACAAGCAATCAAGCATCAGGGAATACAAGACGCTGAACTGAAGAGAAGGATTTTTACCAAACGAAAATACCGAGCTTGCTTCAAGTAGGAGGTTGATATTTGCAAGCAATTGGGGATGTACCACTGTGTACAAAATTCGGCTGCAATTGTCAATTGAGGTACGAAACAAGCATTTTAAATGAATGGTTCACGCAAATTTGCGTTGCCAGTTTGCTTTGCTATCGGATTGCTGTGGTGTAAATGGAGTGCGCTATGCTGCGCGCATAAGGTGTTTGATGTTATGCCTACCTATACTATAAATTTTTTGGACATAAATCCACTTTTGTGTTCTTATTGCTTGCAAGGGCATGGGCACATATTCAATCTTGTTATTCAAGATTTTGTATTCTATTAATTAATGCCTAATTACACAACAAAATTGAATCAAAATATGATTCAATTGAATGGGAAATGGGGTAACACCTTGTTCTAATGTACCACACATAAAAGTAACACCAGTTGAATTCAAGAATTTTGAAATACATCTACGAATTACAAAAGAAGTCAAAATATAATTAAAACAAAGATTAACAATGCATAAATTAAGCATAATTAGGGAAGACACTGTTCTTCAGAATTCTCCACTTGGTTTACAAATGTGTTTTCTAGGATGCCGGCATGAGAAAGAAGAGCCCACACATGAGTAATAAACTCTCCTCCTGTCTCGAGACACTTTTCGTGAGCATTTACATTGGAATTTGGTGCCATGTATACCAGCAAATCTGCCCACACCTCAGCTAGTACCTTCCATCGAGCTGCTTCGTCTAATGTTTCTATTAGCTCCTTCCCAAGTTTTGCACTCAATCGAACAATGGTTTTCTCCTTGTCAGACATGATCTCTCTTTGGCCTTCCTTCATAAGCCTCTTGTACATGGTTTGCAGAGTATCACAACCCTTTAAAACTACACAGGCTTCACACACAGCATTTCGAAAAATCTCCGTTCCAACAAAAATATCGTCTGGCATCAATTCTGGCTTATTAACTAAAAGATGAGCACAGTACCGTGACAAACTGTTTGCTACTACGAAATTGGCACATAGCTCACCATCGAGCCTTTCTTGCTTTACAAGGGAAGGTTCATGATAGCAGCAGCAATTCATGTTTTTCAGCAAAAAAACAAAAGTGTTTTACAGATGACCAGAGGGAAGGCAACTCAGAGTCTGCTAAGTAACCATTGCATTGTCTACAGAGCTCAATTTCACAGAAGCTTGTTGCAATGTGCCAAACCAGTATTACCTGCGAACATGTGTTGAGTTGACACATCTGAGAAATTCCTACACTTACATTATTTCTTTCCAAAGAAGGCATGTGGCTTGGAAGGAAGCCTTTGTCAAGTTCCAACAGACGCAGCGACTCTACTACAGCTTTCTTTACTTCTTTTGACACATCAATTTTGCCATGACTTTTCACCCCATTTCTCGGCTTAGACAGTAAACCTAGGGTGAAATAATAAAGTAGATTGTATATTGTGGGCTTATAATTGAATGCTTCAAGAAAGTTATACTGGTCAATTTTACCATGCCATCCTCCAGCAATGGAAATATTGCAAAGAAACCTTGTCAACTTCTCCAATAAGCCATGTTTCAGGAAAGTATACTCAACGTATGTGGAAATTAACACAATTTTGGTCCAATCTGATAATAAGTAGAGTGAGATCTCCCAGGTTTCTTTTAAAAGAATGAAAATTAATATGCACCAGGTAATGATAATGTCAACATTCCTACCATGTACAATTCGGGTAAAGTTATCCTCTGGAGGAATGTATCCACTGAGAACCACCATAACCCATATTGCAGCTACAATTACCATGGAATTAATAATGATGGTAATAACAAAGCCATACTCCATCCAGAAGACAATGGGAAATCTGGAATACGTACTTATTCAGATATGATAGCTCTGCCTCAGTGATCCTGAAGACCCGCTCCTCAGGATTCTCCTGTTCATTTAGTTCCTCTTTTTCCTCTTTGAAATCTTTGTCAGGCTCTTGTACTCCAGCTTCTTGTGTGTCTGCATGCCATCCTTGTACATTACTTAAGTCTGGATCTGCAGAAACCCCAACTTGTGGAGCACTATCTTGTTCTCTGTCACCTCTTCTACTCTATTGAGAACTCCTTTTACACTCTTTCACTCCCTCTTCTAGCTCATTTTTTTGCATTATATTATCCTTGACTCGTCCTGTGTAGACACCGAGAACTCCATGTAATATTAATTTCCGGGTTTTTGGCAGGCTAATTTCTGGTAGTGGATAGTCATCGAACCTGCATCGTAATAATCTGTATAGAGCAAATGAGAGACATAGATCTTTCAGCTTTTTGTCACCCAACAATCTACCATCACTCTGCCAAACTTTCTCTAGGGTGATAAGCTTTTGATCATTTTTTACTTTAAATTCAATCCTATCTCCAAACTTGGATGGTCCCACCTTTTGCCATATTTCACCCTGAATAAGGTACTTGTATCCTCTCATAGAAGACGGATCATATTGCTTGTTGCTGCTGATCAGCACCTCTTGTTTTGATCTAATATCAACTTCTAATCTGGGTTGTGATGAAGTTCTCTGATTTTGGTTGTCTGTCTCTTGTTCATTGGTTATTGGTTCAACCTCTTCAATTTCTCTCATCACTTGTGATTGGGTTGCTCTTTGGTTTGGTTCCTGAAGATTGCTGAACTCCACATTTTGAGTTTCAACCTCATTGGCATTTCTACTAGTGGTACTATGATAACTACTTCTACTACTTTCTGAGTGAACCTCACTATAATAGCTACTTGTGGTATTATTCCTAGAAATACATTCTGGGTGATCTGGATCATTGCTTTCTTCAGAACTATCTGCCTCATTTTCTGTCCACATGTAATCTGAAAGAAGAACTGAGCTGTATTGCTGCCAGTATGATCTGCGGGCACACTGGAAAGAAATGTACATATAAAATATTCTCAATGGTTGTAGTGCCCAAAGGAACAACAAGGATGATCCAAAATTTGTTTCACGTGCACCATACATATCACCAATAAATATGAAGGACGATATTGCAGAACCCATCTCCAATTTCCACTGTATGTCTGTATATGTCCTTCTTTATTGAGCCCATACAAGGCAGCATAATTGGTGCCATACCGAAAAGCAGCTAGGAGGGCAGCCCAGACCCCAAACAGATCATTACTGAACGGCACACTTACCAAAAGACCAACTGTGTAAACAAACATAGAATCAGAAATCACGTTACCAAACAAAATGATATACTTTACTAGGCCGCTATCAGATGTACGTTGGTATGCATCTAAAATAGACATTATTCCAGTGATAATGGAGACCATCACTACCATGAACTCAATTCTTGCTAATATGGCGTTGTCTGAATGCATCATCCAAAGCAATGATTTGAAAATTAAATTGATGTTGGCCATCATAATTGTGTTATCGTGACTGCAATAAAACTGTTTTCTCATGTTTATTTTTCTTCTTCAATCCTGCAAAATGTTGTGAAGGAATGTTATAACAGAAATCTATCTAGAAGCTACTGGAAATTTGGAATATCAAAAAGGAAAGTTTTGGAAACATGCGTCAAGGGTGCAAACTGCCAAGTGCCAACCTAACCTCGAACCCAAATCTAGTGCCGCGCACGATCCCAACCATCCGATGGATGATGGGTGCCCCGTGAATTATACCAGATTGATAGGCCCAAATGGAACAGCTCGGATCGTGCACGGCACGTGTGCCGCACAGCAGCGGATAAGGATTCACCTAACCTCTCCTTAGAGAACTGGTAAGAACTAATAATGAACATATTGTATTTTCACAAGGTCGAGAATGTATGAAACATTTTTTTTTTATATGTCTATTGTCATTCATAATTATGCGACACAATAAGCAATTTATTACATAAAACATGCAGAACAATTCTTATATATATGTTCTATTGATCTATAAAATATTTTACCAAGCCAAGCAATGATTGATCATTATACTTGTACATGAAAAGAAGTACAATATTTGTATGGTAAAACAAAGAAACAGAGCACTGAGTAATCAAAGAGATCAGAGCAAGATTAAGTCTGAGTAGCAAGAGGAAGAATTGGCAATTATTTGGTTGCGACTTGTGAGTGTTATTAGTTTTGTCATGGTGAAAGATAGTTGCTCCTATTTTATATCTTTTTTGGTAACTCTTAGTTCCTCTGAATGAGCATGTCTTCAAGAGTATTCCTGGCAAAGATCTGGTCATTAGATGATGGCATGATGACTATGCGGCTACCCTCCTCCAATAGATATTATCACCACTAGTTTCTTCATAGATATCCTGAGAACGCATATTTTCTCCGTACAAAGTAATGATCAGAAGTCCTAATTTATTCTTGATTTTGCTAATAAGGTGTTCACGAATATAACTTAATTGTAATTTAGTAATCATTTCAAATATAATTATTTCCTTGGGGCTAGGGCAGAGAAGTATTTATGCGGAGTGTAAAAGTTTAGGGGTCTGCAATGATGAATAATCAAGATTAAATGCTCAGTACTTAATACAGGGCAAATACATACGTCTACAGCTTCAAGACCATCTTTCCTGATTCTTCAACATTTTCAACACCAACTTTTATATATGGTTTTACTATGAAACCATGGTTCAGAAACAACTCTTTATCCTTCATGTATATATATAGCTCATACACGAACATACAGGGCTATCAATTAGTGTATGTAATCTTGTATTATTGAGATATACTCATACCGTCCGCAACATCCCAAAGTTATGATTTTCTGTTTAATTATTATCAATGGACTAATAGTAATAAATAATAAATTTATGGTTTTTGGTAAATAAATTTTTAATGTTCTTCAATAAAAGTTCCAGTTTAATTAGGAAAAAAAAAGGATCATGGAAACAAAGAAGGATGAAAAGTTTCTAATCTATAAAGTTTTGTTTATTTAATAAAATAACTGGTATTGTAGAATAATTAAAAGGTTTCTAAAGAGGCACCAGTTCCCAACTACGTTCTATTAGATAGAGTAAATAGAGTAAACGTCAACTTAAGCAAATTCCACTTCGACTCTTACAAGTGAATCCTAACTAGGTGGTAGGAAGGAATCAGCTGAATTTCCAAACCATTAGTATACAGAAGGATAATTCTCGAGACTAATTATCCATTTTATGCGAGGAAAATTATTTATTATTTCAAATAAGACGTGTATTTCAAGATTTATGTTGAATTTTGGTCAAAGCTATCGATCTGTGCCCGAGGAGTATTTTAATTTCTAGGTAGTACCATTTTATGATCCAAATTCAGTAGATAGGCCTAATCAGGAATGAGGAAGATTGAAACAAGCAAGAAATAAGAAGTTGACTGGTAATCACAATGAGCCCTACAATTCTACTATACAGGGAACTTGCCTTTGAGGTAGAAGCTAGTAATGGTCACCAATATGTTAACAAGAAAGACAATTATAAGCTTCTTCAGATCATGCTGTAGGACCAGGAACGAGCACAGCTAGCTGACGTTCCTGCTGCTGACACTGCGCCAAAAATTGAAGTCTGCAACGTTCAAAAATGTAAGTCTGTAACGTTCATCCGCACGTTACTGTAGACCCCGTTGCAAATCAATAGAAACGTTACAGATAAAAAAAATGGGAGTTACAGGATATCAAATTTGTAACGTTCAATAGCTATTAAGCGTTACAGAATGGGGGCATCTGTAACGCTCAATAGCTACGAAGCGTTACAGAATAGATATATTAATTATTTATTGTCCCAATCTGTAACGCTTCATAGCTATTGAGCGTTACAAATGCCCCCATTCTGTAACGCTTAATAGCTATTGAGCGTTACAGATTTGATATATTTTATTTTTTTTTCGTATTTCTGCCTAGTTCTGTAACGCTTATTATGTAAAGAGCGTTACAGATGTTGAATAAATTTTTTTTTATATATTGTTGGTACTCTGTGGCTAGCCCAGGTTTGCTAGCCGTACCAACTGGTACCAATGTACCAAAACAGAATAGACATGCATCACATATACAACACATATAAACATCATCATACACATATATACAACACACATACAAACATGCATCAAGTTCAACAAAATTGCATATCAACAATTTTTACAAGTTCAACACAAATTGATCAACTATCCAAATATGTTACCATAGATGAAATGCATGAGTTCATCCACGACTTCTGAAATATCGTCGCTCGAGTATGGCTTTCCAATCGGATCAATTTGCTACATTTAAAAACAAACCAAAAACATCATATTAATTAGTTAATTCCAATCGTATCACGTAAACCCTAAACCCTAAATCCAAAATCCTAAACCCTTACCCTAAACCCTAAATCCAAAGTCTATCGGTGTTGGTATTCTAAAACCGTTATTAAACCCTAAATTCCTAAATTTTGAAATAAAGCAATACCTTTGATAATACTCCGGTTGCCCTGACATAATTCAATACATGTCTTATAGCGCACAACGTGAAATAACCACACTCTGTATTGCCCTTTTGTTTTGGAGCCTAAAATCACAATTTAAACAAGTAGTTAGATAAGAATTTTGAAATAATTTTAGAAAAACTAATATGTAAACCACTAATCCATAGTTTTCGTACCTTTATTTCGTGCCAGGAGAATAATTTGGCTTTACGTATATTCTTTCCAGTCTTCAGCGCCAAGTAGTTTCTATATGCCCTGCATTCAATTTATTCAATTAAATTAGCTTATATATATAGCAATTTCCAAAATCTCAAATTATCACTATTATTTTACTTAAGTTTAGAAACTTACGAAGTGATAAACGGCTTAATAGCTAAGTCTGATATGGGATCATCGCGAACCAAGGAATCTATAAAGTAAACCTTCTCAGACTTGATATCAACGACGATAACCGTCCAATGGAACCTGTAACACAGTTCAATTATTTTTTGATTGAAACAAATAACAATTAAGTTTAGTAAGATGCTACGTACCCCTGATTATACGGCAAAAGAAAGTATTGACACTCTGGTTTCTCAATGAATGTCCTCTGCATAAATTGCACGTTAAAATCTGCGTTCTTTTTCCATGAATCTCCATATAGAAATTCCGGATCCCACAAGGTGATGCTTTTATCGAACCCAATTTCTTTCTCAAGTTCGATCATCCAATACCTGCAATTATCCAATACTTCGATATATAATTTTAATTGAAATTTGAATATTGAAAAATAAAAACCAAAGTTAGAAAATAATACCATGAGTACATCTTGACCATCGATATACTTAGGCATTCTCTTTTCATACATTCCAGAATATCGCCCAAGTTGAAATTGAATAGCACAACGGTGTGTGTTCCCCAAGGGTTGCACTTAGGCACCTCAAATGACTCTTCCCCTTTCGGTGTTAGCTTCAACAATGTGTATAATTTGCGCTCAGAATCAGAAAGTCTGTTAATAACCGCCTGGTCTAACCGCTCTTCGTGCAAAATAGTAGATCCCTCACTTGGGACCCTCGCCCTATTGGCATTATCAATTGGCATTATCCCTTTTCCTTTCTCCTTCTCCTTCTCCTTCTTCTTCTCTTTCACCGCACGTGGCTTCGGTTTGGTCTTACTCTGCATTCAAAGTAATCAGTGAAGTCAGTATTATTAATATTATAAGTACAAATGTGTACGAATAGATTGTGATACCGTATCCGATGGATTGAAGGTGTAAGAACCTATATATCAAATCACATTTAATATCAAAATTTAATAGAAAATAACAAATCAAATTGGTGGATTGTGCAATTAAGTACCTTCTGTGCTAGTAGGCACGACTCTTCCCATGAAATACCTTCGGCTCCTAGGTTCTAAGTCGCCAATGACAATAGTAGTGGAACCGACACCCTCCGAATCACCACCTATAGTAATCGTGTCTGTAGGTTTCCACATACCCTCTTTTCCTATATAGCCAGTCGAACCCATTCTGTGAGGCTCCTTCCATTTCTCTCTCAACTTTTTCCCCTTTTGACTCCTTTGCTCAAATTCTTCAGAACTTTTCTTCTCGTAAAACTCATCCCAAACCTGCAATTTTAATCAAAATCATTATCATATTCATTTCAATCAAAATATCATATCAAGTAAAATCTCTTCTCGTACCTTCTTTGAGAATGGGAATATGTCCCACGGTTGTTTGGGATTCTTTTTTCTAATGAAGTCATCCACGAGCCTACTCCTAAAGGTCCTATGCGATCTGCCCATGACTTTGAGAGTCCTCTCCTTTCCTGTATCATCCTCGATGTTGAACGCTTTCTGAAATTAAAATAGTCAAAAGTTAGTTTCATTTCTTAATTTAATTACGGTTTTAAATTTTCAAAATAGTCAAAAGCAGTTACCTTGATCTCCAACCACATCTCATCTCTCATGTCTTGTGTAACGTCTTTCTTCCAATCATTAATTGTGATCGGCACTCTCAATTTAGCTAGATAAGCACAAAATGTGCCGAATTTGATGACAGATTGCTTCTCACCAGTTGGCACTCCTTCTTTGTTAAACTTAATCTTGAAGTTGTGCCCTGAAGCCTTTAGACGCCTAAATTCTTCCATGTTAGTCCTACTTCTTTTATTACTTGTTGCTGCTGCAATGAATTCATCTTCTTCCATGTTGGTTTGTTCTTCAACATTTCTTTCATCTCCAGAAGACATCTATTGAATTGATAAACATTAAACAAGCAATTAACAATAACTTAATAACATTAAACCATATTAAACAAGTTCACAAACCATTAAATAACTTAATAACATTAAACCATATTAAACAAGTTCACAAACCATTAAATAATATTAAACAAGCAATTAACAATAACTTAATAACATTAAATAACATTAAACCATTAACCATTAAACAAGTTCACACAAATGAAAACATCAAATCCAAACACGTTCACAAACATCAAACATTAAATCCAAACACGTTCACATAAATCAAAACATTAAAATAGAAATCCTAGCCTACAAGAAACCCTACTTTCCCCCCTTCTCCCCCGCCACCTTCTCCTCTTCCTCGTTTGGATCCTCCTCGATTGGTACCTCGTTATCACTTTTCTCCTCCATTGGTTCCTTCTCCCTGCCGCATCCCGGCGGAAAACGACGGACAGCCGAGACAGCTCTCATCTTGGGACCCGGACCTTTCATTTTTTTACCCCAATGATACCAGCACTCTTCTTCCTCCTTCTTCTCTTCCTTCTTCTCTTCCTTCTTCTCCTCGGAAACCTGCCCCTTGTTGACCTTCTTCGTGTAAGAAACCTGCCCCTTCCCCTTGTTGTCCTTCTTCTCCATCTAAACCCAATAACATAAATATTTTAGAAAATTTTGACATGACCTCCCCTATACGTAGTTAATTTATCCAAAATTATTAACCTCAAAACAGCCCCTATATATGCACATAATTTAACCCAACCCCATAATCTTTTCATGCAAATCACATATCACATTTTTTATTTACAAACAAGTCCATAATCATATTTTTTAATTACAAACAAGTCCATAATCACATTTTTTATTTACAAACAAGTCCATAATCACATTTTTTATTTATAAACAAGTCCATAATCACATTTTTTATTTGCAAACAAGTCCATAAACAGATTTTTTTATTTACAACAAGTCCATAAACAGATTGAGGGATTTACAAACAAGTCCATAAACAGATGGGTACCTAAATAAATTTATTTATCACAAACAAGTCCCTAAATCAATTTTTTTATCACAAACAAGTCCCTAAATAAATTTTTTTATCACAAACAAGTCCAAACAGAGAGTGAAAATGGGACAGAGAGAGAGGAGATGGTACCTTTGGCGCTGTTGAGTGACTCGAGAGCGACGACGAGAACGTGAGAGAGGTGGCGGCCGAGGGAGAGAGACGAGATCGGAGGCGGAGTAGATCGAGAGTTGAGGCGGAGTAGAGGAGGTTGTCGGAGTGAGGCGGAGTGAGGCAGTCGGAGTGAGAGGAATGGGAGATTGAGAGAGGGGTTGAGTATACTTAGGTTTTTTTGGGGAAGAATGAGAGTCGACAGAATGAGAGAGGGGGGAGAAGAGAGGTTTTGTCATTTAAATTTAGATTCTGTAACGCTCATTATGTAATAAGCGTTACAGATTCAAGCCATCTGTAACGCTTCTTATCTATTGAGCGTTACAGATTGGATGAATCTGTAACGCTTATTACCTATTGAGCGTTACAGATTTGTCATAGGAAGCTGCGTCTGGGAGATGGAATGTCTCACGCATTTCTATAATATTAATTATATATATACTTTTAATTTCTGTTTCAATAATATATATACATACATTTTAATTTTCTGTTTTATAATATTATATATATACTTTTAATATTTCTGTTTCATAATATATATATATATATATACATACATTTTTGTTTTGTTTTTATTTTTATTTTACCCTTTTTTAATTTATATTTTTGTGTTAATTAAAATATAAATAAAATATAAATAAACTAAGGAATTTTTAAATTAAAATAAAAGAAAATTAAACATGTAAAACTAAAATAAGGAATTTTAAATTAAAAATAAAAGAAAATTATAAATGCAAAAATAAAATTAAAATTACACATGATAAAGCTAAAATAAATAATCCTAAATAAGTAAATTTCACCAACAACCTGCAAAAATAAAAGGAAAATGTAAGTATTAATATTTAAAATAATTTTGAATTTTAATTTTGAATAAAAGGAAAATGTAAGTATTAATATAAAGGAAGGTTGTTGAACTCACATGGGATTATGCATCTGCTTTCTTTTTTTTCCTTCGCTTATTGACCCACACGCCTTCGGTGTTGTCTGTACGCCTGTAACTGATCGATACCGGCTGTGATGCATCATCGATACCATATGAAAATGGAGGTGCTTCATCGAAGTGGTCGTATGCTTCTTCATCCACGACATCTCCAACACCGACAATGCGTCTCTTTCCTTGGAGGACGATATGTTGATTCTTGTCGGCCGGATCTTGAACGTAGAACACTTGCATTGCTTGCTTATTTGCAAGTATAAAAGGATCGTCTTCATAAGCTCTTTTTTTGAAGTCAACAATTGTAAACCCATTTTTGTCTTTTTTGACTCCACCGCGAAGGTTGTTGATCCATGCACACTTCAATAAGGGTATCTTGAATTTTGTGTAATCTAGTTCCCACATCTCTTCAATCCACCCGTAATAAGTAGCAGATTTTCCATTAGATAAAGCTAAAGCTAAAACTGACACTCCACTATTTTGCACGGTGCTTTTACCGTCCTGTTGCTTTGTGTACCAGGTGAATCCATTCAAATCATACCCTTGGAAGGTTTCGACCACCGAATCAGGACCTCTTGATAACCATTTCACGGTTTCATCGACCTCGGTTCCTTCTTTCAACTGGGAAGCTACCTTTTCTTCAAACCACTCCACAAAATTTATTTGATGCTCTGTGTTGATCATCCTTTTGGTGTAAGATGGGTATTGATTGCGCAACTCGGCTATATGCATGTTGATGTAAGGTGTCACAATAGTAAGGTGTTGGAGAACTTTCATATGTGCTTTTGTTCTCATTTGAAGGCCCACTCTACAAGTTTTGGTTCCAATTGTACCTTTTCCTTGAAGTCTACCCTCGTGCCGGGACTTTGGAAGGCCGATAGATTGGACATCTTCCAAGTAATCGGTATAATACTCAATAACCTCTTCCGCAACATAGCCTTCCACTATACTTCCTTCAGGTCTAGATCAGCTACGGACTAACCATTTCAATTGGCCCATTGCTCTTTCAAACGGATACATGTACCGTAAAAATACTGGACCGCACATTTTGATTTTCCTAACCAAATGAATGGTCAAATGCACCATGGAATCAAAAAATGACGGCGGAAAATACATCTCCAGCTCACAAAGGGTAACAATAACATCATTCTGTAACTTGTCCAGTTTATCCGGGTCAATCACCTTACAACAGATTTTATTGAAAAAATCGCACAACCTAGTGAGAGTCTTTCTCACTTCTTCCTTCAAAATTCCTCTAATTACGACCGGAAGTAAAACTGTTAGCAAGACGTGATAATCATGTGACTTCATACCATACAATTTGTTATCCTTCATGGACACCTTTCTTGATATATTCGAGGAATAACCGGAAGGAACCCGAATTGCCTTCAAACAACCCAACAAACTTTTCTTCTCCTGCTTTGTTAAATTAAATTGTGCTGCAGGTAACCAATCTTGCTTTTTACCCTTAGATTGTGCTGCTAGATCCTTCCGAATTTCCATTTCAACCATGTCCTTCCTTGCATTCACGCCATCTTTATTTTTCCCTTGAATTTCCAGAAGACAACCAATCAAAGCTTCACATATGTTCTTGATTATGTACATCGCATCTAAGCAATGCCTAACCTCTAAACACTACCAATATTCAAGCTCCCAAAATATAGACTTCTTTTTCCATATTCCTTTCGGAATCTCATTTGCAAATTTCTTACCAAAATTTACCTCTAGGTCCTTGACCTGTCTATATACTGCCCTTCCGGATTTTGGCATCGGGGCCCTGTCATGCTCCTCTGTACCATCAAATCTTTCCTTGTCTAGACGGTAAGGGTGGTTGCGGAATCTAAGAAACCTGCGATGTCCCAAGTAAACATTTTTTCTACTGTTTTTCAGGTAAACAGAATGAGTGTTTTCCTGGCAAATGGGACATGCTTTGGCTCCTTTATTCCTGTACCCCGACAGATTGCCATATGCAGGAAAATCATTAATCGTGCAAAATATCATGGCACGGAGCTTGTGATAGAGATATGTCCTATGAGCCAATCAGTTATTGGCATTATCTTTAGTTTATGTTATTGATGATGTTTGATCATTTGTTCCTTGATTTTATTATTGACAGATCATTCAGGTTGAGGATCTGAATTGTGGATCTCTGTGTTTCATTTTGTTAAATGACAATAATAAATCTAAAATGTCCATAATCTTGATAATTAACAAGGAACATTAATTATCATGATAAGATTAGTATGCAAGTTAAGTGATGATTAAGTTCTACAAATCATGGATAAGGTGTTATCAACTTAATTGCATATGTGTATGTTATCGGAACATAGTACAGGACTTGACCCAATGAAATAAATATATGGATTGTGTTACGTGTCATTATTTATTTTATATGAGTTTGATTCTAAGTTTGAGATGGTTCAGTTTTTCCACATGAGGATTGGTTCTATAAATATTGTCTACCGTTAATTCCTGATAAGGGCTGCTATAAGGACTTTATTTATGTTCTCTTGAATTGTGCGGAGAAAAACTGTTCATCAAGAAAACCGTATGTCCCTCATTAGTATACCTAGTGAGTGATGATATCTATTGGGCCCCTTGATGGAGATGGATTGTTTGCTAGCAACTTATACAATCATTTCTAGATCAAGAAATATATAATCTGCAAGAATGACACTTTCCTATCTTGGATTATATAATGATATCATGTGACATAAGAATCAAAACAAGGAAATTATCTATTTCTTTTGCAGGATTAAAATGCTATAATTGTATAGTATCTATTTATGTTAATTGGGAATCATAACGTGTTGCTAGATACCACTTATGATTATTGGAAATATATGACGATTTATTTTCCATGGCCAACATAACATAAATCCTCAAATGGTCACACAATGACAAAGCTCTTAATCAATGGTGCATTATATTTAGTTTGTTTGTATTGGATAATACAAAATATGATAAGTTGAATAATTAATCGTGTACCGTTATGAATCGTTATGATTAATTATTTCAAAAGGATAATATGAAACTAAATTAATGTAAAGTCTAAACCAAATAATAATTATCAAATGGTTGATATTTATTTTGTTTCAACTCAATTAATATAATTATGAGAATTGTATTAATCAATTGGGCTACCTTTAATTAGCCAAATTGAACCCAATTTGAATGCAATTGAAATGGGCCATTAATTAATTGAATTAATGAGCAAATAAAATAAAGTTTTATGGCCCAAAGGTCCATTTCGTTTCTGGCCATGTGAGGGGCATTTTGGTCCCAAAATATTTGGGTTAGGTGGTCTATTTAATGACCACATGGAGTGCTTTTAGGTCATGACTTTTCCCACCCATTTTCCTCCTCTCTTGGCCGCAATACACCAAAGAGAACCAAATTTTCAGATCTGAAATTTGGGGGTCTCATTCTTGCACTCATTTAGGTTCTCATGAGTTGAGAAATAGTTTCCATAATAATTATTTGATAATTAGAAGCAAAGGAAACTTAAAGTTTAGGCTTGTTCTCTTGCTTTGCTAGCACAAAGCTTAGAGAACTTGATTAAACTTTGTGTGGACTCGAGGCCGGCCGTGGTGGTGGTGGTGTGCACGCCATCAACTTCAAAGTATTGGTTTTAGCCTTCTAATTACGAAATTAGAAGAGGTAAAAACTCCTACTCTCTCATTTATGTGTTAAACGGCTTGAATGACTAGATCTACTCCTTTGTGAGCTTGTTAATTGTTGTTAACTAGTAATAAAATTAAAATTGCTCAAGGAGTGACTTACTTACAGTGGTATAAGAGCCTTGTCTGTTATTTGAGTATTTTAGCACTTATTTAAGTGAGAAAAAGTTAATTAACAACATAATTTGTGATGCACTTGCTTGCTGTCTGGATTTCTTCTCTGTTTTCGAGACTGTTTTGAATTTTTCGCTAAGTAAAGCTTTCGAAAAAATTTTTATTTCTGTTGGAAGTTGTAGATCTATGAGTTGTGCTTCTTCAGCCACTGGTTTCACCTTTTTCTAAGCTGTTATGAATTTTTGGTGATTTAAACAGTAAAGGTGCGCAGAACCAGTTTCTGTCTGCACTGTTCTGTGTTTATGGCTTGTAGGAATTAATTTGAAAGTAACTATCTGTTTTTCTTGGCTAGAAATCTTGTAAACTTGATGCTCTTTCCAGATCTGTAAATTTTGTTGCATGGTTTGGAGTTTAAGTGAGTATTCAAGTCATAGAATTTAAAGAAGTTGTCAGATCTGGTTTTCAAACAAACGGATTGTTTTGATAAACTGTACTTATTGAGACATTTTTGTGAAAAAATACATAGAGATGTTCTACTTTAAGTTAGGAATCTGTGAAAATTAGTTTCAAGTTTTTCCATTGAGGTTTGATACTCGAACTGGGTCAAAACTTTTTCGTCGACTGTCTGTTTCAGAACAGGGATAGTAGTTTGTATACTATTTAACTTGATGATTTTGAATAGACTTTGAATAGCCAATAGTATATACTAGATTTACTATGTAAAGTGTTTGAATGAAAACTGTTTGTAAGATGATCCTTTAGTCCAAAAGGTTGAGGCAAAAACAGAAAATCCGATAACGGTGTTTCGTGCACAATCTGAGGATTTGTCTTCTTTTGTTCTCCCTGATGGTAAGTGATCTCTTCTTGAATTTTTTACAGGTAGTTAAACTCATGACAAGGAGTATGCTTGATTAATTTCATAATTTTTGGAGACCGAAAAAAAATTTCGGATTTTATCGGGTCCCAATTAATATTTTAAATAGTTAAAATATTGTTCTAATTAATCAAAATGGTTGAAATGTTAATTAGAACACTCCTTAATACATCTCCTTTCTGTTTTTCGAATGTTCAATTGAATTTCAAAAGGTTTAAGCAAATTAGTTGTTTAAAAGTTAAACATTCTTTACGCGAAAAATCGAACAACGAGCGATGTGCAAAGATTCTAATTTGTTGTTGTTAATTAAGGAACAAGTGAAACATGTATATTGTATATGTGTGCTAACTTTGTTTTGTAGGAGGATCGTGGGTTTAGTATGGCCCAAGATATCAATGCCTTGTGGTTTGGAAATGAATGCATGTGTGAATTTGTGTAATGCGGCCTAAGGTGCCATTAATTAATTTGATTAATTTTAATGTAACTTGTGAGGCTTGCATGCCCCTAAGGCTAGGAGGGATTAGAGATTTACACATGTGTTTGTTTTTCCATTTAATTATAGGATTAGATTACTATAATTAGTAGGAGGGCTTGATTAGATTAGATTTGCTACATGGAGATGCGGCGAAGCTAATATGCAAGCGGGGGCCATACAAACCCACAACAATGCTTGGGGTTAATTTGAGATGCTTATTATGTGAATGTTTGAAAGCTATGAAATGTCATAGGTTAGGTATGGGTGTATGTTTACACGACCACCAAACAAAGTCACATAATGTTTGTCCCATTTACTCGATTAAGTCAAATCGTCCTCCTTCTCTCTATCCCCTTCATGTCGATTGATTGTCTATTGATGCATTCCGCCGATGCGGACATCGTAGTCCATCATCGAAGTCGGGGTGTAAATTAGATTTACAAGAAGCAAATAGAGAGATGTCGCTTATCAATGGACCCAATCGGATTGGATATTGGGACGAAGTTCGCGACGCGAACCAAGAGTCACATAAGTTGATGTGATTGGTTGGAGAACCTAACCCATATTAGTCGTTTTGATGTTGTGCCGACGCGGGCATCATTTCGATGAAAGTGGGGGTCTTGGAAATCCATTACATTTAGGGACTTAATATATGTAGTGGAAGTTTTACTTTATTGAAAATAAAACATATGCATAAACTAATAGACCTTAAATTGAAATTGTTGTAGATGTCTTCTCAATCGTCCTTCTCGCTACGTTCTCTCCTTGAGAAAGAGAAACTCGCTTTTAACGGCGCCAATTTTCTCGATTGGCACCGTAACCTTAGGCTTGCCCTTCGGTTTGAAAAGAAGGAGTATCTCTTGACCACTCCCTTGCCTCCTCTTCCTGAAGAGGAGGCTCCTAAAAAGGACCATGAGACTATGAAAAGAATCACGGTGACGACATAGAGATGTCGGTCTTGATTGTTGCGGTCATGGACAATGAGCTCCAAAAGGAGTACATTGATAGTGGTCTTGGAGTGTTTGAAATCGTCTCTCGCCTCTCGAACATGTTCAAAACAAAGGCTCGCACCGAAAGGGGTAGACTTATCAAGGCCTTCGCCAATACTAGATTGGTGGAAGGTCATGAAGTCGGCCCACACGTCATGAAGATGGCGGGGTTGTTTCGGCAGCTTCAAAGGCTTGACACGCCCTTCCCGTCAGGGGCTGTCCAAGACTTTATTCTCAATTCTCTTCCTCACAGTTACTCGGGGTTCATAGTGAACTACCGCATGAATGGCATGGAGAAAAGTTTGGAGGATCTCCAAAACATGCTTATGGAAACTGAGGAGAGTCTAAAGAAAGAGAAAGGGCCAAAGGATGTTCTTGCGGTGAGTGAGAGGAGCAAGAAGAGCAAGAAGAAAACCCGCAGAAACAAGGGCAAAGGCAAGGTGACGCACCAGCTTTGGCCAAGGGAGCTCCCGAGGGTTCCAAGAGAAAGAAGAACCCCGCCACTTCCGACACCGTGTGCTACTATTGTAGTGGCAAGGGTCATTAGAAGAGGAACTGTCCCAAGTACCTCGCTGACAAGAAGGCGGGAAACGTCCCTGCTTCTACCTCAGGTATATTTGTCATTGAAAACTTTCTCGCTACTTCTAATACTGACTGGATATTTGATACTGGTTCGTGTGCTCACATTTGTCGAAGTGTGCAGGCACTAAAGATTAGGAGGAGGCTCGAGAAAGGTGAAGTGCAACTCCGCGTCGGTAACGGCACGTGCGTCTCCGCTATGACCGTTGGGAATGTAGAGTTGACTTTACCTAGTGGTTTTGTTTTGGAACTTAGAAATGTCTATTTTGTTCCTAGTATCACTCGAAACATTATCTCCATTTCTTGTTTGGATTTGGATGGATATCATATTGTAATAAAGAACAAATGTTGCTCTCTTTTTCGTGATGATGTTTGCTTTGGTATTGCGCACTATTTGAATGGTCTTTATGTGCTTGATATAAGTGAACATGTTTTGAGTATTGAACGTGACAATAAGAAACGTAAGATTTCACATGAGAGTTCGACTTTGATGTGGCATTGCCGCTTAGGTCATATCAATGAGAAACGCATCAAGAGATTGAAAACTGTTGGTCTCTTGGATCAATTCGATTCGAATCAATTGATACTTGCGAATCATGCTTGATGGAAAAAATGACAAAAGCGCCTTTTACCAACAAAGGTACAAGGGCAAGTGGCTTATTGGACCTCGTACATACCGATGTGTGTGGGCCCATGAGTATTTGTGCACGAGGAGGTTATTCATACTTCATCACTTTCACCGACGATCATAGTAGATACGGGTATATCTACTTGATGCGGCACAAATCTGAATCCTTCGAAAAGTTCAAGGAATTCAAGAATGAAGTTGAAAACCAACTTGATCGAAAGATCAAAGTTTTGCGTTTCGATCGAGGTGGAGAGTACTTGAGTCATGAGTTTGGTGATTATCTAAAGGAGTGTGGAATAGTTCCACAACTCACTCCACCGGGAACACCACAATGGAATGGTGTATCTGAAAGGAGGAATCGAACTTTGCTTGACATGGTGCGATCGATGATGAGCCAAGTCAACTTGCCTAGATCGTTTTGGGGTTTTGCACTAGAAACCGCAGCATTTACACTAAACCGTGTTCCTTCAAAGTCCGTTGAGAAAACGCCTTATGAGATTTGGTTTGGTAAGAAACCAAGTATGCTTTTTCTCAAGATTTAGGGTTGTGAAGCTTATGTGAAAAGGCTAATGAGCGATAAGCTTGGACCCAAATCGGACAAGTGTTATTTCGTAGGGTACCCTAAGGAAACGAAGGGTTATTACTTCTACAACTGTGTCGAAAACAAGATAGTTGTTGCTCGTCATGCGGAATTCTTGGAGAAAGAGTTTCTCTCGAGAAGAAATAGTGGGAGTAATGTGGTTATTGAAGAAATTCATGAACCACAAGATGCGCCTCAAGTAGGCAATCCTGCTATTCCCGACGTGGTGCCAAATGAGGTTGTAGCCGAACCCGTCCCACAAGTTGTTGTGGAAGAGGTTCATGAGAATGCTCCATCAAATGAGAACTCGGACATATCGCGAGTCGATAGTGCTCAAGTTACTCAATCATTCGAGGCTCAAGAACCAAGTTCACAAGCTGTTGTAGAACAAGTTCAAGAACCTCAAGCACCAACCCTACGAAGGTCGACAAGGAAAAGTCGTCCACCCGAAAGGTACTTGGGTTTGCACGATGTTCTCGTCATTGAGAATGACGATCTGTTGACCATGGATGACATGAAGAAAAGACCTGACTCCAAAGAATGACTTAAGGCCATGGAATCCGAAATACAATCCATGTATGACAACAAGGTATGGACCTTAGTTGACCTTCCTGATGGGGTTAAACCCGTTGAGAACAAATGGATCTTTAAAAGAAAGGTCGACATGGATGGAAACTTGAGCGTATACAAGGCACGGCTTGTAGCGAAAGGTTATAAGCAAGTTCATGGTATTGACTATGAAGAAACCTTCTCGCCCGTTGTCATGTTCAAGTCGATTCGAATTTTGTTAGCAATTGCTGCATTTTATGATTATGAGATATGGCAAATGGATGTCAAAACCGCCTTCCTAAATGGAAATTTGGAAGAGGATTTGTATATGATACAACCCGAGGGTTTTGTAGATCCAAAGAATGCTAACAAGGTATGCAAGCTTCAAAGGTCCATTTATGGATTGAAGCAAGCATCAAGGAGTTGGAACAAGCGCTTTGATGATGAAGTCAAAAAGTTGAACTTCATTCAATGCGAGAAGGAAGCTTGTGTTTACAAGAGGATTAGTGGGAGCTTAGTGGTGTTTCTTGTTCTTTACGTTGATAATATTCTCTTGATTGGAAATGATGTTTCCGAATTGAATGCAGTCAAGTCTTCATTGAAGAAGGTGTTCTCAATGAAAGATTTGGGCGATGCCGCCTATATCCTAGGAATCAAGATCTATAGAGATAGATCAAGAAGGATGATAGGTTTGAGCCAAAACGCATATATTAACAAGGTAGTTGCTAAAAACAACTTGGGTAGTTCCAAGAAGGGTTACCTACTTATGTCACATGGCATATACTTGAGTAAGACTCAATGTCCCATACTAGATGAAGATAGAACGTTCATGGAGAAATTCAAGTATCCATCTTCTGTTGGTTCTATCATGTATGCCATGCTATGCACTCATCCCGATGTGGCATATTCGATTAGTGTGACTAGTCGATTCCAAGCCAATCCCGGCATGCCAAATTGGACCGCGGTCAAGAATATCCTCAAGTATCTCAAGAGAACAAATGATAGTATTCTCGTGTATGGTGGAGACCAAGAGCTCGTTGTAAGTGGTTACACCGATTCTAGTTTTCAAACCGACCGAGATGACTCAAAGTCACAGTCTGGCTTCGTATTTCTGCTTAATGGTGGTGCTGTAAGTTGGAAGAGTTCCAAACAGGATACTACAGCCGATTCCGTCACCGAAGCAGAATACTTAGTGGCTGGTGAAGCGGCGAAAGAAGGAGTTTGGATCAAGGAGTTCTTGACGGAGCTGGAGGTGGTTCCAAGCATCCCAGGTCCAGTGGATCTCTACTGTGACAACACAGGAGCCATAGCTCAGTCCAAGGAGCCTAGATCGCATCAAAAGACCAAGCACATTCTACGACGATTCCATCTCATTCGTCAGTTTGTGAATGATGGATGGATCAAGGTCAAAAAGATGGACGGTGCCGCGAACACAGCGGACCCTCTGACAAAGCCTCTATCTCGAGCTGCAAACGAGTTGCATGTTGCATCCATGGGGATTAGACGCATGCCTGAGTGACTTTGAGTGTACTTTATTTTGAGACTTTAGTATGAGACATGTATATTTTGATATTACATTGAGTACTATTCTCTAGCTAGAAGTCACTGTTGATTGACTCTAGGCCAAGTGGGAGATTGATAGAGATATGTCCTATGAGCCAATCAGTTATTGGCATTATCTTTAGTTTATGTTATTGATGATGTTTGATCATTTGTTCCTTGATTTTATTATTGACAGATCATTCAGGTTGAGGATCTGAATTGTGGATCTCTGTGTTTCATTTTGTTAAATGACAATAATAAATCTAAAATGTCCATAATCTTGATAATTAACAAGGAACATTAATTATCATGATAAGATTAGTATGCAAGTTAAGTGATGATTAAGTTCTACAAATCATGGATAAGGTGTTATCAACTTAATTGCATATGTGTATGTTATCGGAACATAGTACAGGACTTGACCCAATGAAATAAATATATGGATTGTATTACGTGTCATTATTTATTTTATATGAGTTTGATTCTAAGTTTGAGATGATTCAGTTTTTTTCCACATGAGGATTGGTTCTATAAATATTGTCTACCGTTGATTCCTGATAAGGGCTGCTATAAGGACTTTATTTATGTTCTCTTGAATTGTGCGGGGAAAAACTATTCATCAAGAAAACCGTATGTCCCTCATTAGTATACCTAGTGAGTGATGATATCTATTGGGCCCCTTGATGGAGATGGATTGTTTGCTAGCAACTTAGACAATCATCTCTACATCAAGAAATATATAATCTGCAAGAATGACACTTTCCTATCTTGGATTATATAATGATATCATGTGACATAAGAATCAAAACAAGGAAATTATCTATTTCTTTTGCAGGATTAAAATGCTATAATTGTATAGTATCCATTTATGTTAATTGGGAATCATAACGTGTTGCTAGATACCGCTTATGATTATTGGAAATAAATGACGATTTATTTTCCATGGCCAACATAACATAAATCCTCAAAGGGTCACACAATGACAAAGCTCTTAATCAATGGTGCTTTATATTTAGTTTGTTTGTATTGGAGAATACAAAATATGATAAGTTGAATAATTAATCGTGTACCGTTATGAACCGTTATGATTAATTATTTCAAAAGGATAATATGAAACTAAATTAATGTAAAGTCTAAACCAAATAATAATTATCAAATGGTTGATATTTATTTTGTTTCAACTCAATTAATATAATTATGAGAATTGTATTAATCAATTGGGCTATCTTTAATTAGCCAAATTGAACCCAATTTGAATGCAATTGAAATGGGCCATTAATTAATTGAATTAATGAGCAAATAAAATAAAGTTTTATGGCCCAAAGGTCCATTTTGTTTCTGGCCATGTGAGGGGCATTTTGGTCCCAAAATATTTGGGTTAGGTGGTCTATTTAATGACCACATGGAGTGCTTTTAGGGCATGACTTTTTCCACCCATTTTCCTCCTCTCTTGGCTGCAAT
Organism: Rhynchospora tenuis; assembly: GCA_027725995.1. Taxonomy (NCBI): domain Eukaryota; kingdom Viridiplantae; phylum Streptophyta; class Magnoliopsida; order Poales; family Cyperaceae; genus Rhynchospora; species Rhynchospora tenuis. Next base: position 143,847,400 of record CM050888.1, on the reverse strand, counting down.
ACACCAAAGAGAACCAAATTTTCAGATCTGAAATTTGGGGGTCTCATTCTTGCACTCATTTAGGTTCTCATGAGTTGAGAAATAGTTTCCATAATAATTATTTGATAATTAGAAGCAAATGAAACTTAAAGTTTAGGCGTGTTCTCTTACTTTGCTAGCACAAAGCTTGGAGAACTTGATTAAACTTTGTGTGGACTCGAGGCCAGCCGTGGTGGTGGTGGTGTGCACGCCATCAACTTCAAAGCATTGGTTTTAGCCTTCTAATTACGAAATTAGAAGAGGTAAAAACGCCTACTCTCTCATTTATGTGTTAAACGGCTTGAATGACTAGATCTACTCCTTTGTGGCTTGTTAATTGTTGTTAACTAGTAATAAAATTAAAATTGCTCAAGGAGTGACTTACTTACAGCTTGAACTCAGTTCTAGAGTTTGCATCAAATACTTTCACTCCCTCAATCCACAATTTTTTAAGGTCATCTATTAATGGACGCAAATACACATCTATGTCATTCCCAGGTTGTTTAGGACCAGAAATCAACAAGGGCATCATCAAGTATCTTCTTTTCATGCACAACCAGGGAGGAAGGTTATAAATACACAATAAGACGGGCCACGTTGTACTACGGCTACTCATATTTCCATAAGGATTCATACCATCCGTGCATAATCCCAGTCTCAAATTTCTGGGTTCACTTCCGAAATCGGGAAAATTACTGTTTATATTCGTCCAATCAGGATAGTCTGCTGGGTGTCTTAACATTCCATTGCCTCTTTTCCTGCAGTCTGCGTGCCATCTCAACAATTTGGCATCTTTCGCATTAGCAAAGAGCCGCTGAAATCTTGGAATTATCGGGAGATAAAAAACAACCTTCGAAGCTGGTCCCTTACTACCGACATCAATCTGATCATCCCTCGGTTAAAATCGTGATGCTCTACACTTTGGACATTTATCCAGATCTTTGTACTCATCCCTAAATAATATGCAGTTATTCGGACATGCATGAATTCTCTCTACATCTAGTTTCAAAGGACACAACATCTTCTTGGCCTTATAAATAGAATCCGGCAACTGATTATTTTTAGGAAGAAAATCTGTACGCAAAAGTTTAAGCAAAGACGTGAAACTGGCATCACTCCATCCATTTTTGGCTTTCAGATTAAATAGTTTAAAAACAGCATTTAGTTTTGATAATTCACAACCGGGATATAACTTAACCTTATCTTCTTCATGTAACATACCAAAAATTTCAGCATTATCAACAAAATCTGCATCCACATTGTTCACAATTTCATCTAAATCAGCATTCAATTCTACATTATCTACATTTTCATCATCAAACGCACCATTTTCATTATTAAATATATTTTCATCATCCAATAATAAATTTTCTTCCTCATGTTGTGAATCCAATACATTGTTACTAGTCCCAACATTAGATGAATCTCCACGAGTCTCTCCATGAAGTGTCCACCGAGTATAATCCGGTACAAATCCATCTTTAAGCAAATGAACTCTCACCTCTTTTAAATTAGTCCATTTCACCAAATTCTGACATAAACGACAAGGACAACACATCTGGTCATCTTCTCTCCTTTTTAAATCCGCTTCGGCACAAACCATAAATTCTTCAAGCCCTTTCAGAAACTCGGCAGAAAATCTGTTACTTGAGTACATCCACGTCCGATCCATCTAAACAACAAAAGTGTATGCAAAATGTCAGGGTATAAGTCAATTTAGTCACATTAGGTTTCCGGGCCGGTCACCATCCTAACCCACTCTTTGGATACTCTGTCTCATTAGCGAGCGTACGCTAAATGCAATCTGGTGTTTGAGAAAAATTCGGCAGCATTTCCCCTTATGTTCCCTAGATACGTCAACACATGATTGCTCGTGTGAACGCATTCGTGGGAACATAAGAGGAAATGCCGTCGAATTTTTCTCAAATACCAGATTGCATCTAGCGTACCACTCGCTATCCTAAATGAGACAAAATATCCAAAGAGCAGTCCCAAAAAATGGGGACTATCCGAGATTAATCCCTAATGGATTAATCATTAATGGATTAATCTCGGACGGACAACGACCTAAATTCGGTATTGTTCCGGTATTTTGGTCCTATATGACAATACCATTAACTAATTAAATGCATGTGCAAATTATTAATGCATGCATGAATAATTTGGTAATTAATTAAATGAAATAAATAACAAAATATTTTATGAAAATATACCTTCAATCCGATGAAATCCGATGGAATTATTCTCCTCTTGAATGAGATATAAAATTATGCCCTTGCATGAAAAATCAACTAATCATTAGTTTAACAATAAAACAAAATAATTTACAAAAAAATAAGGACAAAATTGAAAAATATAAAATATAGCTCAAATTAAACTTCTTTTACATATTTATAATTTTCTATCCAATTATATAATTTTTTCAGATTTTTTTAGAATTATTTTTTATTTTTAATAAAAAACGAAATAAATGAAGAGAAAAATTAAAAAAAATATGAAATGTTGTTCAAATTAAATTTTTTTACCTCCAAACTGCTCTCATTCTCCTTCTCTTCCAATTTCTAATTTTTTCAGAATTTTGAGAAATTTTTAGCTATTTTTTTCGAGTGCAAAAATAAAAGAAAAATGGAGTTAATGCATAAATGGCTTCGGCTGGTTGGTTGGTTGATGCGGCGCTGTAAGAATTGATTGGAGGAAGGAAGACGAAAAGCCCTTAAAACTAAAAATTCCCACACTTCTGTAACGCTTATTAACTAATAAGCGTTACAGATTATGGCATTTTGTAACGCTCCTTAGTTACTAAACGTTACAGATTCTCAATTCTGTAATGTTTGATAGGTTAGAAACGTTACAGATTTGTAACGCTCATTACAAATCAAGCGTTACAGAATCGTCCACAGTATTTTTTTTTTTTAAATTGTTTAAGTCTGTAACGTTTGTTCAATATGAAGCGTTACAGATGTCTCCCGCCTTTTTTCAGCGCGCTTTTTTCGACAAAACTGTAACGGGTCTCTACTGAAGCGTTACAGAGGACCCGTTACAAAAACCCTTTTTTGTGGTAGTGTGAGTTAATCAGAGGATGCAAGTGCCTATGCGGAGATAGTTTTTCATTAGCAAACAAAATAGGGTATTTGGTGGTGCAAAAAGATGAAGGGTTATTGTGCAATTAAATTAAATATATATGCTTTAGTTGGTTGCTACCTGCGAACTTTATTGGTATGCACTTTATTTGCTTACAAACGACAGAATGCTAATCTAAAGCTCTTTATTTTTTGAAAGATTGATAGTGGCTATCAATCAAGTAAAGCTCTTTATTTGCGCTCTCATTTTTAATGTGGCATGGATCCTCACGTATAGCAGTGATGTTGTACGGGTTGGAACTTTTACAATAATAATTTATTTCTTTTACACTAATCGTGAGCATTGAAAACTTTTTGTATGACTTGGTGAAGCTTTCGGTGCTAGTCAAAGGCCCCGACAACTAAATTCCCTCTCCCATTACTCTCCTCTTATTGGACTAAGGTTTTTACTTTTGAACATCCTTTTTTTATAAACTAAAGGAAATAGCGGAAAGCCAAGTGGTACATTCATTGAAACAGCAAAAAAACAATCATGGCATTGAGTTCTTATATCAGAATAAAATTAACCACGTCATCAAATCAAACTACAGTGTAAAAAAAAAAAAATCAAATTATGAAATTTTACCCAAGTCAAGATATCAAATTATGCCTCTAATTCTAGAAATACTTCTTTTGTGTATGCTATTCTGTAACAATATCAATCGTTAGTTAGAACTTCATATTAAACTAGAAAAGTGGCTGAAAGTTATGTTTACAGCAATATTATTATTATTATAATCAAGTATTAATATCTTCAATTTCGTCACCAGTATTATTACAAATTTTTAAAGTGTACTGTCAATGAAATTTTTTTTATTAATAATTATAAGTTGGTTCCAAAAACAAAGAAAACAAATCTTTATTCTATTGATTCCCCTTCATTCTTATTTCATTTATTCTGCTTGGAATAACACTTTGGAGAATCTCGCTTCATATCCCCAATAAATACTCTTCTTAACACATGTCTTCTTCATTTCTATCATCTTCCCTTCAAATTCACTGATCATAACCAAAATTTTCTATCCATCTTAAGTATGAACAAATTTATTCCTTCAATCAAATCCCTTAAAATAATTGGTACTGATCCACGCCATTGCCTAGATAGGATTGAGATCCTTTTGGTGGTCGCAGCACATTTGATGGTAGCACGCTACATATTGGATCTTTTCCGCAGCAGATCAAGCAACAGAATACTCCAACTGTCTCTTGCCATTCTTGATCATTTGCCGTACATCTACCTCGACTTTGCAATCGGCTTCATGCAACTCAAAAAGAGTAAAAATGATATATTTCAGGTATGGGCTGTTGTCATGGTCACGCTTCAATATAGCATCAGTGCTGTTCGTCCTTCCGGCATTTTCCGGGAGCAGAAACCACTTAAGGACATGATGACGTCCTTGTGGACAGCCAACCTCCTTGGTACCAAGACACTAAGCTGAAGACCTGTAACACCCCGAGAAGGGTGGTACAACCCGCCGCGTAAAAACGCAAGGCGTACACAACATCACATACAATACTAATAAAAATAATGCCACACAATTTATTAAATGAACAACAATGTCTTACATGACATGTCTAACATGGCGGATTTAATGTGGTATTCCCCATGCTAGATCAAATGTCTTTACTGGAAAAATAAAAGAAAACAACTATGTAGCATCATGACTCGACTAGTGATCTCACGCACGTAGCAAGAGCATGATGAACTCGCCTTCTATCTGGATCTAAAATAAAATAACAAAACGGATGAGAGCCCTGACAACTCTCAGTGCGGTAATACAAAGTTATTTCGAAATATATATAACAACTATAAACTTAATAAATAAAACAAATAAGATGAAAAACATATTCGTTTAAATGAGGGACTTAAGATGATGTCACTTTTAATAACTAATAGTAATCATATTTGACGTAGCACTTTTATAAATATTGTTGTCCTGCACAATGAGCCGCATGGCCAGCCCCCCTGTTTCATCTCCATCCTTTCATGACCAGGCCGCTTGTGGAGGGTAACCAGTATGTACATAACAAGTTCCTGGGTGGGCTTCTCAAGGTACCTGGGACTTAATTCTCTTCTTTATCTCACTATATATTTCATGTGTACTAATGCTGTAATTCAAGATCTAATAATGAAAATAATGAAAGTGCACCGAGACTTATATTTACTAAAGATGTCACGTTAGAAAGATGGTAACGTAATATGTGTATATAACTTAACAATACCGAAGAAGCTAGATTGGAAGATGAAAATATTTCTTATGAAAAACTCGGCCCGAAAAAAGTAAATGAATTATAAAGGTTACTTTTGCAAACGATCAAATAACACTTTTATTTCAAGTTTATAAACATGCGCATATGCTTGTTATAAAGAAAATGTCAATGCGGTTTGAACATAACCAAAATCTAGTTCTCGCAGATATGCTTGGAAAAATAAGACTTCCACATAAAATAATGTTATTTAGATGCATCCTTTCACTTTCACGTTTGTTGTTTCATGTATCTCATGTTCAATCATGCCATGTGATATAAATGTCACGTAATATAAAAATCAACTTATTTATATATATTAAAGATATTTCAAAAACTAGATGCGTACTATGCTTGAAAATCAGAAAGTTTCTACTAACCATATATAGTTAAATGCGTGGATGCACATGTATAAATTTTGAGATACCAGAGAATCAAGTTTTACAGTTCATCATTTATCAAGTTATAGAATTTATTCTAAATGTGCGACTGTTCGTTATCAAGTCCAACTGTTTGTGGATATATCACCATATTACATTTAATATAAAAACTTACATAGAAGCCGTATAAAAAAATTAAGTTCAAGGTCTGAAGAAAACAGAAAGTCTATTGTTATATAGATAATACTTACGCATCGAAATGATTAAGGAAAATACCAGTTCTAGTGTCGTAAATGAAACCCTTCAGGACACAGAAAGCATAGACGATTAAAAATAACGTATGCTCATAGAAATAAAGTTTGTCAGGTTAATATTCCGCACCTTAACCGAAATACAGCACAGCCTACGCACTCAACCTGTGGTCACCTTGTCTAGTTAGCCCACCAATCACGTCTTGGAAAAAAAGAATTTAAAGAGAGAGAAGGTGGTTTGTATGAGGGTGGTGAAGAAAGAAGGCTACAGGCACCTCTTTAAATACTAGTAAAAATGTATCCTCTGGAAATATGAAATTTAATGCTCATATCTCTCTAATACGTGAATGGCTCCTGGAAATACATTTTTGGTAACACTTGAAAGGAAAATGTCATACGATAGGAAGTGTATAAAATCTTGATGCTGGCTTGGAGGCTAAGCAACGAAAACAAAAGGAAATGTTGTAGGCAGGAATTTAATTGCAGCTTGGAGTCCACGTTAGGGAACAAGAAATAGGAGAAACAACAAGATTCATAACACCTGACACTTCGCAATATCCTCTAACAAGATTCATTTAAAAAGCCAAAACAAAATACTTTACTTTTAATGAAAATAACTATTTAACAAAACTATCTAATAAGTGATTCAAAACGAGTACTATAAAAATATAAGTATATGAAATTAACAGAACCTTACAACCTCTCCTTCTTTTTAAGAATTTTGTCCCCAAAATTCTAAGGTACGTAAATTATTTGAATAAAGTAAAATATAAATAATTTACATTTGAAAATAATATATAGTTTGTTCAAATACTAATTACTTATAGGTATCTCCCTCAACTCTTAAATATATGTTACGCTTTCGCTGTGCACTCTGATCTAATTACGCTTCTAACCAAAACTTGACTTAGTATTTCAAAGATAAGCCGATGAGGAAAAGAAAATTCTAAGGACGAAATCTAAACACTCTCAATTAACGAGTCAATTATTGATATTGTATGTGCTGTCTCCGATACCAACTTTAGTTGTAACACCCCGAGAAGGGTGGTACAACCCGCCGCGTAAAAACGCAAGGCGTACACAGCATCACATACAATACCAATAAAAATAATGCCACACAATTTTAAATGAACAACAATGTCTTACATGACATGTCTAACATGGCGGATTTAATGTGGTATTCCCCATGCTAGATCAAATGTCTTTACTGGAAAAATAAAAGAAAACAACTATGTAGCATCATGACTCGACTAGTGATCTCACGCACGTAGCAAGAGCTTGATGAACTCGCCTTCTACCTGGATCTAAAATAAAATAACAAAACGGATGAGAGCCCTGACAACTCTCAGTGCGGTAATACAAAGTTATTTCGAAATATATATAACAACTATAAACTTAAATAAATAAAACAAATAAGATGAAAAACATATTCGTTTAAATGAGGGACTTAAGATGATGTCACTTTTAATAACTAATAGTAATCATATTTGACGTAGCACTTTTATAAATATTGTTGTCCTGCACAATGAGCCGCATGGCCAGCACCCCTGTTTCATCTCCATCCTGTCATGACCAGGCCGCATGAGGGTAACCAGTATGTACATAACAAGTTGCTGGGTGGGCTTCTCAAAGTACCTGGGACTTAATTCTCTTCTTTATCTCACTATATATTTCATGTGTACTAATGCTGTAATTCAAGATCTAATAATGAAAATAATGAAAGTGCACCGAGACTTATCTCTATATACTTATAAATGCACGTAGAGAAAGGTCGCAACAAAAATCACCAAAGGGGGTTCAAACAATTGTTAACAACAATTATAAACCATTGATCTGTGCGATCTGTGGTTTAGATCTGTATTTAAGGCTAAGGGTCAGACTCTTTGACATCAAAGGGTCATGGCGCTGATGGTTTGTATCAAAATCGCGACGCTCCGCTTAGGGAGTTCGATTCTCCGTATAATCCATTTTTTTATTTTGCGCCCATTTCATTTTTCTCTGTATAACCCATTTTGCGCCTCTAAATATCATTTTTCTCCGTATAACAAAAAAGAATCAAGCTAGGTTTTGCCAGCGCCACCGTCAGCTAGGTTTCTTCGTTCCTCTTCTCTCTCTGACTTCCTTCTCGGAGACATCTTCTAGGTGGTAGTTCTAGCGTCGGATCTCGACGTCGACGGCCGCTTCCTCCTCTCTTTGTCAGAGCGCCGCCTCGCGGAAGAGCAGAACGGGGAGGCCGCGTGGTAGTGGCACGATTGCAATATCGAATCGGTGGTTTTCAACATTTTGGCGCAGCTCCAAGCAGTAGAAAAGGTGTCTTCGCGGTTTCGGTCGACAATGGTGTCTTTCAGGGTAAGCCAAAACCTCTCTATTCATCGTTTTCGAGTTTGATTCCTTCTTGATCGATTTGTTTTAAGCTTTTGCCTCTCTCTCTCTTCCTCTCCGCCTTCGTCTAGATTTATCGTGAAAACCCTAATGGTTGGCACTTGGCACACAAGTACTTGCCATTTCTATCGATCCATGGCAACAACGGAAGCACTCAGCTTGGAGGAGATGATGCCACAAATTCCTTATGACGATGCTCCTCTCAGCGGCTGCTCGAAATTCGGAACACAATTTGTGCCTCTCAGCCGTCTGATCCCATCGTCTGAGCCGCTTGCGTCGTTTGACTCCAACTGAACTGCCACATCGATCTTTCTCCTCCGATGCCTTACTCATTTAAGAAAACCTGCCTCATCTCGACCACCACTTGCTGCCACGCCTTTCTGTGGTAGATCCGAACCCGACACCCCTCCTTTGGCAAGCATTGCCTAGCGCAACCACCAGGCAGCTTGGATTGCCAGGAACTAAAAGGTACTTAGCTTTTTAATTCCCTACACATAAGCTTATTATTTTGTTTCTGTTATTTCAATTCCTCACTAAATAGGTCGATTGAAATAAAAGTGGAAAAGCTTGGTACATGTATTAGCCATTGTAACTTATTTATTTTTTTGCCATTTGATTTAACGAGAGGTGCTATTTTGTGGTATAGGAATTGAAATATGTATTGGTATAGGAATTATATGCAACAGATACGGACTCTGAATTTTTACGCTTAATTGCATAGTGTTTGAGTGGCACAATTGAGTTGTAGACATCTAGATGATGCACAATTTAGATTTTTTTTTTTTTGCCTTGGTCTGATAATTGAAAATCGATAAAAAAATGGTTCATTCCTGTACCAAACATGTTAAGTAATTTCCTAAATGACAAATATGTTAACTAAGTTTTTTTTTTAAAAAAAAATTGAACCGTACCACAGTACAGGCCATGAGAGGCTCTAAAGAAGTTTAAATATTAGTAATGAAATTATTTTCTTCTTTCATTTGAATTTTCGAAATAGATTTTGCAGGATATTCGTTAAGAAAGAGTAGAAGAGGACCCGTCTGTTCTTCTAAGGTATCTTATAATATCATTTGCTGATCTAAAGATTGTGAGTCATGGAGGGCTGCAATTTTCAATTAAAAGCAATGCAATATGATAAGAACTGATTTTGCACTATTATGTTTAGTTCACAAAAGCATTTCCTTTTCTTTTATACTTCACTCATGTCATTTTTATCCTTTCTGATAAATTTTAATTCTATCGCAATGTATTTGCATGATCTCTGTAAGGAAAGGAGAAGTGAGAATAGGACAGTAATACAAGTACTTGTTTCTATTTCTTTGTTAATCTTGGCTATTAATGGCTAAGTCAAGCCTGTTATTATTTTGGTTGAAATCCTTTATCAAAGTAGCATTTGCTTCTGAAAGAAGTACAAACACTCTTGAAAACCTTGTGAATAGAAGTACAAATCAGAAAAATAAGCAAATTTTCAAGTTGTCGGGAAGGAGATGCATGAGATAAATACTATGAAGCTTCTGGAAGAAGAGCAGATGCAATATAATGCCATGGAATTGCTGAACAGTATTCGAAATTCAAACAAGTCGATCTAGATGATAAAACTTTTCTTTGCTGTCTTTTTAAATTGCCAAACAGATTCCTTGTGATGGTGAAAATGTATTTCAGGCGCTAGATGCCTTGGGGAAGAAACAATCAAGGTACTTTTGCTATAATAAAAAATTTATATTTTAGTTTGGGTTTCATTTCACCCATTTTTATTTTGCAATTTTACTTAGACTTTATATTTTCTTTATATAGATATAGAAAAGAGATGGATCATCTAAAGCCAAAGCAACCTATGTCAGAGACATATATGCAACATCACTGGCTGAAAATAAAAAATGTTGTTGAGGTAAATATGATAAAATTTGTTTTTTGTAGTTATTTTGCTATGCTATTTCATATGAAGAGGTTCAAATAATTTTAGTTTCAATCTGTTAGAATTAGAAGAGAATTATTTCTTGAGGCAGAATGCAATTACAACAATTTATTGATCATTAAGTATACGTATTGCCCTTTATGTTTTCCTGCATTAGATTGCAAGGAAGCAAATGGGATTTACAATTAGAAGAAGCTGGAGGTAGAAATATGTAAGAATATCTAATATTTCTACAATGCTGTATTTTTACACTCCATGAAATTGATTAGAAATAATGATCCTAGATTAGTTTATTTTCTTTGGTAATTTAGGAAACTGCTACCCTGGATAAAGAAGAAGAGCAGCTGAAATAAAATGTAAAAGGTGTGATGATGCTTATCACTGTTACTCAACATCCCCACAAGGTTTTGTGCGTATAATTGTAACTGGTATTCCTTCTACTATTTTGGAATTTTTATTTCATTCAACATCTTTGCTGTGTTCAAATTTTTCAAATATAAGTCATGGCCATCATATTCACTCTTTCATAGTTAAAAGGGTGTATTTGGAAAAGTAAAGAGTGACCATGGGTCGCTGGCATTTCTATAATGTGATAAATTTATTATATACTTAATCGATTGTCTAATATTAAGGGATTTGGTTAAATATTATGGAGCAATATTTGGCATGATTTAGTGTATGTATCTATTTAGCATGGGATATACAGGGAAATTAATCTCCAATTCAATAACCTGCAGTTAGTTTAATAATTTCATTAACCTGAAATTAATGATTTCCTGTAAATGTAAGCTTCTAAAATTTCAATAATTTTGATATTCTATGACTTATAATAAACATGCTAAAATATGTATACTATATTAATGGCCAATAAATACATGATGTATATTTATCTCAATGATAATTTCAGGAATGTCGCCGGACTTCTACAATGGTAGCAACACTTTAAGAAGCTGTGAACAGCCCACAATCAGATAGATTAAAACAAACTCTTCAGATGAGCCCATGTCGTCTTAGTAATTGTTCTTGTTTCTACGATCTTGCAACATGGAGAAACATCATGCAAATTGTATATAGATAGCAAGTTGTTACCTACGCATTACTGTTTTGAGTTTTTTTTATCAATTGTTTTCGTTCTTAAGCCGTGAAGACATCTTCATTTTAGTTAGATAAAAACTGTATTTTATATCCATCACATAATGTACCTTTACGTACTCTTAAGAAAACTAGATTGGATAAGAAATAGGATAAATTTTCACAAGGTATGTTCTCTGATTGTATTGTTTGGGTGAGCTGTTATTTTCCAGTTACTGTTCAATCCCAAGATTATAATTATTAATTTCCATGATTGGCCGAAATTTTGTGGAAATCATAATTAAGGTAAATCAAAATCATTTTCATTTAAGAACATTACTAATTTAAGGTAGCCGATATCTATTCATTTATTTCATTTCCTCTTAATACACGATTCCAATTTTGGTTCCATCACAATTTGATAAGATTGGCCAATCATTTCCATTCAAGAGCAGTATCATTTTTAAGGGAGCCGAAATCTATTACATATTTGTCTCTGTTGTGTGGCGGTTACGTGTTTTAGTCGATTGTGCATTTTCTAAATGTGCAATTTCTATAGCTATAATCATGTTTTCCTAATTAGTTCTTGGCCGGGACAAATCACATGTATATATCAATATCAAATACCATAAGTGTGGCCTACTATTCCTTTTTATGAAAACGGAAACTATGACGTGCATAATGTGATTCCTTTTTACAATTAATATTTGATATTAGTTCCTTGATTTATTTACAATTCCCGAGCCATTAACTTTATACTTTCAAAATTTTCAATTTATATTAATTGTTTGTATTAATGAAAAAATGATAATGAATTAGAGCAGATCGTGATAACAAATCAAGAAATTCTTAATAGAATGTTTTTATATTTTTGATTGTCTTATATATTTATTTTTTTTTCTCAATTAGTTTCATTATGTTGTAGCTTTTGATTGATATTTCGCAATATTAACAAAATATTTTATCAAATTACTTTGTAAATAATTAGATACTATGCTATGTTTGAACAATAATTTTTAAAGTGAAGCAAAAAATAGTACACATTTGCCATTTGGAAAAAAAAAATAATATGGGAGAACAAATTTTGTACCGATCAATACAATGTTCATCTTAGAATATTAAAAATAGACAACATATTCTTGATTTTGGATTGTTTCAATTTCACATATCACATTTTAAGGCCCGCACATTGAGCGGGCACTGCTGCTAGTATTTACTAAAGATGTCACGCGTTAGAAATATGGTAACGTAATATGTGTATATAACTTAACAATACCGAAGAAGCTAGATTGGAAGATGAAAATATTTCTTATGAAAAACTCGGCCCGAAAAAAGTAAATGAATTATAAAGGTTACTTTTGCAAACGATCAAATAACACTTTTATTTCAAGTTTATAAACATGCGCATATGCTTGTTATAAAGAAAATGTCAATGCGATTTCAGCATAACCAAAATCTAGTTCTCGCAGATATGCTTGGAAAAATAAGACTTCCACACAAAATAATGTTATTTAGATGCATCCTTTCACGTTTGTTGTTTCATGTATCTCATGTTCAATCATGCCATGTGATATAAATGTCACGTAATATAAAAATCAACTTATTTATATATATTAAAGATATTTCAAAAACTAGATGCGTACTATGCTTGAAAATCAGAAAGTTTCTCCTAACCATATATAGTTAAATGCGTGGATGCACATGTATAAATTTTGAGATACCAGAGAATCAAGTTTTACAGTTCATCATTTATCAAATTATAGAATTTATTCTAAATGTGCGACTGTTCGTTATCAAGTCCAACTGTTTGTGGATATATCACCATATTACATTTAATATAAAAACTTATATAGAAGCCGTATAAAAAAATTAAGTTCAAGGTCTGAAGAAAACAGAAAGTCTATTGTTATATAGATAATACTTACGCATCGAAATGATTAAGGAAAATACCAGTTCTAGTGTCGTAAATGAAACCCTTCAGGACACAGAAAGCATAGACGATTAAAAATAACGTATGCTCATTGAAATAAAGTTTGTCAGGTTAATATTCCGCACCTTAACCGAAATACAGCACAGCCTACGCACTCAACCTGTGGTCACCTTGTCTAGTTAGCCCACCAATCACGTCTTGGAAAAAAAGAATTTAAAGAGAGAGAAGGTGGTTTGTATGAGGGTGGTGAAGAAAGAAGGCTACAGGCACCTCTTTAAATACTAGTAAAAATGTATCCTCTGGAAATATGAAATTTAATGCTCATATCTCTCTAATACGTGAATGGCTCCTGGAAATACATTTTTGGTAACACTTGAAAGGAAAATGTCATACAATAGGAAGTGTATAAAATCTTGATGCTGGCTTGGAGGCTAAGCAACGAAAACAAAAGGAAATGTTGTAGGCAGGAATTTAATTGCAGCTTGGAGTCCACGTTAGGGAACAAGAAATAGGAGAAACAACAAGAAAAACGGGCTCTGCGCCAACTGAGCCCATGGGCCGAAACTTAATTGAATTAGTAAAATAACTTTTTTCCACTAAAATATAAATATTAAAATCTAAAATTTTCATAATGTTACAAGGCCCCTCTTTGGTTGCTCTGGTCTTTTAATTCTGCCAGGCTTATCCTTGGGTTTGTGGACTCAGAATTGGCCACCACTAGGCAACAAAGAAATGTATATTTAATAACCGAGTATATGCGTAATGAGCATAAAATCAGTGTAACTGGTTACAACCCGCAAGATATGAAGGGCTACAAATACTTGGTGTGGGGAGAAGATGAGCAAAAGGTTGATACCCATGCACCTGAATATAGAGTCCAAATGTCCGTGACGGAAGAGACAGAATTCTTTACCATGGAGAAGATATGGGAAGAAAAAAGTGCTCTTCTCCATAACAACACAGACTCCAAGGGACTTAAGGATCTATGCCTTTCATTTGCTTGGTTCAAACTGCTGAGACGCAGATTTTTCATTTTTGGGCCTTCCACTACATGAGGCCAGACACCAAAAGACCAAGGATTTGGTCGATGAACTACTTAAAGACTATGACCGGGCATTTAGAATTATCAAGCTAGAACTTGCTTTTCTCACTGATTTCTACTATACACGATTTGGTTCTATTTATGCTAACGGTTTCCCAATTCTAAGATCAATACTATCTGCGTCCGTTGTAGGGATTTGCATTTACCTGTTATCAGTTTTTGGTACCTTACATGTGCATTTTGTGGGAGACTCAGAAACAGGCAAAAATTTGAACAACACTGAGAAAGTTTCCAATAACTTAATACTAATTGTCACCTGGATACTAGTTATCAGTCTCATGTTGAAGGAATTATGGGAAATTGCTACTTATATTCTGTCTGATTGGACCAAGATAATATTGATATGCAATTCTGTTCAGAAAAAATGGTGGATGAAATGTCCAGGTGTTCTTCTTTTAATGAGGTATTTGTGTAATAATAGAGTGGCATCACGGCGGCATGATCGTCTCCAGCAACACAATATTTTTCGATCATACCTCCAAAGTAAGAAGTGTATCAAATCAATATCCTCAGCCTCCACAAATATAATTTATTCAGAACTTTGTACAACATTCCTCAGAGGCAAATTAGACCCCAGGATTAAACTGCCCATTTATGAAGTTAAACGAGTTATTAGCAATTCAGTTCGACAATTGCTCCAAAATCCCAATTGTTAGGATCAGATCCCAAGTGGTTAATCACTCTTCAGTCACTTCAGAGTTAGAATTAGAGATCTTTACACAACACATGCAACACACGAATGTATCAGTTGCAATAACAAAGAGAGAGTTTAACTTTGAGGATATTTGTCTAGAATGAAAGTGCAATCTCATATGCCAAGACTAAAATTGCTTTATTATCAAGAGAGAATAACTGAGTACAAGATACAATAAGTTTCACTAGCTAACCTAACCTGGCTAACTAAAACTTACTCATGCACTACACTGTACTGTACTTAAGATTACATAGGAATGAAAAGATAAATAGACCAAAAGATAAAGTCTCGTTCCTTCTCATGTAAGTATCGTGTCAAGGAAGATTCACTTGTCTTCACACATCTCTCGTGACCTTCATGCCTTAGCTGTGACCGAGAATGTAACAGGTGTCTCATGCACGCCATACTTATTTCTTCATGAGAAAAAGACTCCGTCCTTGACCAGACACGTGTCATTAATGGTGTCCACACTCCTAACAATCTCCCACTTGGAGACTCAATGATGACACCAGCGTCCCGGTGCTCCACCATACTCCAACATCGGCATCCCGACGGTGTACTCAAATTCTCTTAGCAATCTTCCATGGACTTGGCAATCGGCTCCCACTCAACTTAGTGAACGAGCTCAACTGAGGTACAGCACAACCTCAGTTTATCAGTGGTGACCACCTTTGTCAGCATATCTGCGGGATTTTCTGCACCCGCGATCTTATTCAGTGACAAGGTACCATCTTCAATGACCTCACGAATGTAGTGGTACTTGAGCTGGATATGTTTGGTCATTGAGTGAAACACCGGATTCTTTGCAAGACACAGAGCACTTTGACTGTCAGTGTAGAGTGCTCCACATTCTTGATCCTTACCAATCTCCTTGAGAAAACCAAGTAACCAAACCATCTCCTTATCGGCTTCTGAGATTGCAACATATTCGGCCTCTGTTGTTGAAAGAGCCACACACTTTTGCAATCTTGACATCCAACTAATAGCCGTACCACCCCACGTGAAAACATAATCGGATGTACTTTTCCGATTATCCATGTCACCACCCAGATCCGCATCAACGAACCCTTCTAAACCCACACTGCTTTTCTTGAAACACAGTGCCACACTTGAAGTTCCTTTCAAGTACCTTGGCAACCATTTTACTGCTTCCCAGTGTGCCATACCAGGATTTGTCATGTAACGGCTCACAACTCCCACTGCATGAGAAATATCGGGTCTAGTACATACCATTGCATACATGAGGCTGCCGACCGCCGAGGCATAAGGGATGGCCGCCATGTGATCTCTCTCTTCATCAGTCTTTGGTGCTTGAGCCTTGGAAAGTTTGAGTTGTCATACCAGCGGGGTAGACCTTGGCTTTGCATCTTGCACTCGAAACCTTTCCAACACCTTGTTGTTGTACTTTTCTTGCGACAAAGTGAGTGTTCCAGCCGCTCGGTCACGAGAAATACGCATGCTTAGGATTTGATTTGCTGGACCCAAATCCTTCATCTCAAACTCCTTTGCTAATTCTTGCTTTAACTTGTTTATTTCTTCCATGCTATTCCCAGCAATTAACATGTCATCGACATACAAAAGCAAAATGACAAAGGAAGTACCAAAGTACCTGAAGTAGCAACAATGGTCCATGCCACTTCTTTTAAACACATGATCACACATGAATTTGTCAAACTTCTTGTACCATTGCCTTGGTGCTTGCTTCAAACCGTACAAACTCTTTTTCAATTTGCACATTAGACCCTCTTTTCCTTGAATTTCAAATCCTTCAGGTTGCACCATGTAAATTTCTTCATCCAAATCACCATGCAGAAATGTCGTTTTCACATCGAGTTGTTCCAAATGCAAGTTCTCGGTCGCTACAAACCCGAGAACCATTCTAATGGTTGTGAGCTTTACCACCGGTGAGAATACCTCGGTGTAATCAATACCTTTCTTTTGCAAGAACCCCTTGACTACCAATCTCGCCTTGTATCACTTACTACCATCAACTTCATCTTTAACTCGAAATACCCACTTACTTTGTAGCGCCCTCTTTCTTTCTGGCAATTTGGTCAAGTCCCATGTTTTGTTCCTTTCAAGAGACTCAAATTCCTCCATCATTGCCTGCTCCCACTTAACCGCTTCACTCGACTCAACCGCCTCTTTATAATCCTCAGTCTCACCAGAGTCAGTTAGGAGTAAATAATCCAAGGAAGGAGTATACCTTGGGTTTGGTCTACGAATCCGAGTAGACCTCCTCAACACTGGCACTTGTGGGTCATGTTCTTCTTCTTGCACATCAGCCGCATCATCGGCCAATTCGGTTGCATCATCACTTTTGGAAATTTCAATAGCCACATTTCTCACTTCTTGTACATTGGATTTGGATCTTTCTTTATACAACTCATTTTCATTAAAAGTAGCATCTTTGGACCTAATTATTTTTCTATTTCCCTCATCCCAAAATCGATACCCAAAATAATTTGTCCCATACCCAATGAAAATACATTTCTTTGCTTTAGCATCTAATTTGTCCCTCTTTTCCAAATCCACATGCACTTATGCCATACACCCAAAAGTTTTCAAGTGAGAAAGAGATACCTTTTTACCCGACCACTTTTCTTGCGGCAACTCGAGTCCCAATGCCATCGAGGGACTTCGATTAATGAGGTAAGCCGCCGTGTTGATTGCCTCTGCCCAAAACACCTTGGGTAGACCGGCATGAAGCCGCATAGCTCTAGCACGCTCGTTGAGAGTTCGGTTTATCCTCTCCGCGATCCCATTTTGTTGTGGTCGATTTGGGACCGTCCGTACTAGCTTGATTCCATGCTCAATACAAAATCCCTTGAAATTAGCTCTATCATACTCGCCACCATTGTCTGATCTCAAGCTTTTAAGCTTAGAGCCGGATTCATTCTCGACCTCCGCCTTCCACTTCTTAAACACTCCAAACACATCAGATTTGTGCTTGAGAAAGTACACCCACACTTTGCGAGTGGAATCGTCGATGAATGTGACATAGTATAGTGAGCCACTATGGGATTGGACCGGTGCCGGTCCCTACACATCAGTGTGCACAAGTTCTAATTTTTTCTCCTTGCGTTCTCGTCCGACCTTTGAGAAACTAACACGCCTCTGCTTGCCAAACACGCAATCTTCACAAAAGTCAATTTCCACCGATTTCATGGCCGGTAGTAATCCTTTTGTAGCTAGAACTTTCATTCCTTTATCACTCATATGCCCCCATGTTGGATGTGGCATTTTGATGATAGTTTTAAAATTATGGTAAATGATATTAATGGAGCGGTTAAAGAATAAATAAATATATATATAAAAAAAAAGAGGGGAAGAAAAGAGAGAGAGGAACAGTAAGGAAAAAATGGTTTAAGCAGGATGTGTGGGGATGTTCATGATTAACAAAATATGCAAGGATTAATGAAAAGATAAGAAAATCTCATGAAATGGCTGCATGAATCGTATTGAAATCATAAAACATGAAATTAACCGGACCCCTCCAGTCGTTGCATCAGCGGAGAAGGCCAACAGAAAAGAATTCGAATTTACCTCCAACGCAGAACACGCATTGAATGAAATTGGCGTATACTCACTGCATTGGTCACCCTGTGTAAATTCTACATGGCTCACTGTGAGCCGGATTCACGCGAAATGGACCCAAGGGAGATGTCGCTGACGGGTTAAAACAACCCCTTTGTGAAGGAGAAGACATATGCACTTGGAACAGATGAACCGAGAGAAGCGTCAATAGTTGGACCCACGGGAGGAATGTGTGGCTCATCGTACACCAGCTCTACCCAAAATCGAGATATAACAGAGAGGGGTTCTCTAACAGAAAGTCGTTGAAGGAAGCTGTTGCGCGAAACCACCGGGCTTCAGAGAAGATTCGTCGCACCTGGACGGAAAAGAGGCAGGAGGCTCGGCCTATAAATACAGCAACCAAAGGAGAGAAAGGGGCTTTTCCTCAGAAATCAAATTCCACAAAAAAAAAAGAGCTTAGGATAGTTGTTAGGGAAGAGAGAGAGGTTAGGCATTTCGACGAATAGTTGAAGTGCAAGTTAGGATAGAGAAATTGAAGGCATTTAAAGCCAATTCGTCGATTGTAATTGAGGAGAAAGGTAAGAGACAAGGTAAAGATCGGGGTTCGTAAAATCAAATTGATGTTTTAATGAAGAATTTGTGACTTTGAATGTCAAATTGGGTTTGCTAGCTTCATACTGTGATCGGATGATTCAAAGTTCAAATTAGTGCAAATTATTCAAACTTAGGATTAGTTCTTCCTCAATTGAGCTTCTTGATTCGAATTACACTCCTTTTTCCCTTTTTTTTGTTTCAATTTCATCTCTTTTAAGTTCCGACTGAGTGTTTCGTGGTTCTTTAGTTTGATCTCGGCTGAGTTCTACTCAGAGCTTGATCTTTGATCTCACCTCGACTGAGTTCTACTCAGATCCTGGTTTCAAACACTTCGACTGGGTTTTACTCAGCTCCTAGTTTCTTTACCTCGACTGGAGTTTCTCCAGTTCCGGGTAGCTCTTCTCTGATTGTCCTCGGCCATGGTTAGAGAAGAATTGAGAAACAAATTCAAGGGGAGGTGCTGCCCAATTTTAGTCAGGATTCAGTTCTAGTTGCATAAGTGTGTTGTTTTCAAACACTGTTATAATAGGAACAGTTTTCAAATACTTAGTTTAAAAAAATTGTTATAATTAGATTAGTTGTCAATTCTCGAATTGACAAAACAGTGTGATTTGATGCTTGAATATTGAACAATAGTGGTGAAATGTGTGGTACTTTGAGTCTATTGGACTTTATTAAAGTCTCTTCTTAGATCTAAGCTTTGATTTCAGTTTTAATTATATTCTGGTACAGTACTTTTTAGAAACTCAGTGAATCATACTTAGTTCAATGGTTTTGGTCAAGTTCCAATCTGTTATAGATAATGGATTAAGTGAATTTTAGTTTATGGAAAAGCAATATTATACTCCCTGCCTTGTGCGTGTTTGATGATAATTAGAATCTAAGGGACTGTCCAGTAAGCTATCTAGAACCATTGCCAGATCTTAGATGAGTGCCATAGTGAATCTCTTTAGACATTTAGAATCCCTTAAAGTTATGACTGTGCTTCCAGAATAGAAATGTGTGATGTATATTAGCTGTTTAATAACTGTTCTTTTACCAAAATTCTATTTGCTGATCTCGGCTAATAGTTCTTAGATAAAGTTGCAGGTTCTTGTGTGAAAGCAATTGGATCTCTCTTTTATTTTGATAGCAGGGAACTGTTATGACAAGAGCATTCTAATTATATACATAACAATACCAGTAGCTTGACTCCGACTGGTGAATTTAGGTGGATTGGTAATTGGTGATGTAAAACAACTAAAATGGCATCATGAATTAATATATGTGGTTCTGTGCCAAACCCACGACATAGTTATGCAATTTATAGTAAATTCCCTTGTGCTGGGCCATGTATAGTGTAGATATGAAAGATGTGATATACCAAATTAAATGCCAATTAGAGAGTAATTAAGTTTTGACGATGGCTAATTTGCATGTGTACTTGGTTTGTTCTGTAGTTATGAGCCAGCAACTTAATTAGAAGAATAAATGGTATCCTGTGAAACATAATTCCTAACCCGACCTTATGAAACATAAAGAAAGTTTGTGTTCTGTCCAGAGTCACGAAAAGGTAAATTTGTAATTAAATTGTCCATTGGAGAATCTTGATGCCTTGTGCCTAAGTCAAACCGGACCAAATCCCTCAACGCCTATCTCGCTACCACTGTCACTGCACCAGACCAACACTTGGACCTTGTACCAAAATAAGCAAACGCAACAAAAATTGAAGTAATAAATCTTCTTCCTTCGCTTCCGTGATGCCACAAGACCCATTTCTAGCACAATGAAATTCTCAAATACACCCGATATTGATCACTGGATCACCGTGCCAGTACCTCAGTCCTCCCTCCAATAGAGAGCGACGCAAAGGAAATTAAGCCCACCATGGTCTTCGTCATACCCCCACGAAGCTGTAAAACCATCTCCCCAACATTGCGATTGCCGGATTCACTAATGGATTCAGATCCGCTTCATGCGAGCCCATTACGAGAAGAAATGGAATCCGTCTGCTTTTTTCTAATTAACTTACAGCGCCAAGCTCCCTTGATCTTCTATGGCCGAGAAGCTCGTAACTCTGTCAGAAATTCATTATACATAAACCGTTCAATTGAGTAGGAAATAAAATAAAAATAATGAGAGGAGAAAAAGTGCTTTAGCCCAAAATAAATTAAGCCCAGATAGAAACACAGGCCTATTCAAATTCCCATGAGCTATCATCCTTCCTCACTTTTATCAAATACACTTGGCAGCCACCTCAGTTTGGATTGCCTACGTGGCTCAACCAAAAATTGCCAAATCAGCCAAAATCTTAGAAACTTCACCAAAATTAGTAGCAAACTCAGAAAAGTTCAAATAAAATATCCTTAAAATTCTAAAAATCTATAGAAACCAACTTTACTGATACTTTGATATTAAAATCTTTCAAAATATTAACCTTTTGTATTGTCGAAGTATTTTCATTATAAAAATTGAATTTTATAAAAGCAAGTAAACACAATAAAATTGAGTAAATTTCCTGTAAAATTTGAAACAGTAATTTCAATGTTAAAACAGTCTTTAAGGAACTATTTTCAATTAGGTATTTTGAGGCAAATACTTTCAAAAGTGTAGAAAATGAATTTTAAGCCCTTTTATTTTTTTCAGATTAATAAAAGTGCCTATAAGAATTTTGCGCATCAAAGTGGTACCTAAAACCAAAATCCCCTTAGGAGAAGTTAAGAGATCAACCTTTACAAGGCCAAGCCATCTATCGAAAGCCAATTCATATGGCGATTCATATGGTTCCAGGAACATCTAAATCAAACTATGATTCAAGTCAAAGAAATCCAAAAAGCCCTAAAACTTAAAGACATAATTCTTCCAAGCCGCTAAATGGCCAAGAACCATCAAATCAAGACCTAGTTCTTCTAAGCCGCCAAATGGCTAATAACCATTAAATCAAGCTCTTCTAGTCTTACAAGTCACCAAATGACAAAGACCTAGTTCTTCCAAGCCGGCAAATGGCCAAGAACCATTAAATCAAGCTCCTCTAGTCTTACAAGTCACCAAATGACAAAGACCTAGTTCTTCCAAGCCGCCAAATGGCCAAGAACCATCAAATCAAGCTCTTCTAGTCTTACAAGTCACCAAATGACAAAGACCTAGTTCTTCCAAGCCGTCAAATGGCCAAGAACCATCAAATCAAGCTCCTCTAGTCTTACAAGTCACCAAATGACAAAGACCTAGTTCTTCCAAGCCGCCAAATGGCCAAGAACTATCAAATCAAGCTCTTCTAGTCTTACAAGTCACCAAATGACAAAGACCTAGTTCTTCCAAGCCGCCAAATGGCCAAGAACCATCAAATCAAGCTCTTATAGTCTTACAAGTCACCAAATGACAAAGACCAAGTTCTTCCAAGCCGCTAAAGGGTCAAGAACCATCAAATCAAGCCCTCCTACTCTTATAAGTCACCAAATAACCAAGATTTAGTTCTTCCAAGTCGCCAAATGGCCAAGAACCTATAAGACAAATCCCTCTAGTCTTTTAAGTCGCTAAATGACCAAGACTTCGTTCCAATAAGCCGCCAAAAATCAAATCATTTGAGTAAATTTAGATAAGGCGTTTTAGATGTCCTCAATTAAGTCCCGTTAATTAGGTTTGGTACTATTAATTGAGTCCGATTTAAACCCAAAAGAGTTAAGTCCTTTATACTCTCAATTGCGCCCCGTCAACTAAGTTTGGTAACGTCAATTGAGTTTAGTTTAAATCTTTGAGATATCAACTTTTTTAGCCTACGACATATAATTTCTCTAATCCCTTAATCAGAGGTTCTCGTGATTCGTCACGGGGTAATTAACAATAGGGGCTTGCGCCTATAGGAAAGAAAGGATCCACAAAATTAATAAACCCTCATGAGAATAGATTCTCATTAATGTTTTCTTGTTGTTAAGAAGCATTTTAAACTTGGATTTAAACTCGTGAGGGGTGAATCTAAGGCTTATTCCCTTTCTTGAGGAAACCCAATTATTCTTCGAGAAATGACGAAAAAGTCCACACAGATTCTCTGGCACGCCCGGTGGGACCTCTTTCTCCTCTCATCTTTGGGATTTAAGGAATATAATGCATAGGCTAGAAATTTGTTTCTCAAATTTTTAAATAAACGCTACTAACAATAACATTGAGTTGTTGTTGTTGTAGGAATAAGATGGCATTCAACGCGAGCATCGAAATGAGTAAGCCTAGTGGACCATTGGCGTTGTCCCTATCCGCTTTGATAATCAGTTTATGTTCGGCAGCATGCCCTTCGGCTTTGCCTATATACCTCTAGTACATGGCAAAGACGGGCAAATGGAGATTGCTCGAGATGATGAAGACATTAGGGGCATCGAAGAAGTCGTGCCCGAGGTGTTGGTAATCAATGATGGAAGCGAGTGGGCCCTTGTTCCACAAAATGGAGTCCACCATGCTCCCATAGTTTCACCTACCAAGCGTCGATCCAGTCGTCGCTCTCCTCAGAAAAGAAGAGCGGTGAGGAAGACCTACACCCAAACAACCAATGCAAGGACCCTCAAAAAGATTCAAGGAGCATACCAGCGGGAATTAGAGATTAAGCCTAATCTCCCCGTTAGTAACCCTTTCGCACCACTTCGCTTGGTTAAAAAGAACTCGCCCAAGGCCCAACTCAAGACATTGGAAGAGTTTCCAACCGAGTATCAAGCAAAGTTTAGGGGGAGGAGCCCTAAAACAAGGGTGTCAGTTAATGAGAGACTCTCACTACCGCGAACCCCGGTCAATGAAAGGTTAGGACCAAAAAGAAAGGCAAGAGCATCGACTCCCGTGAAAGAAAGATTGGGAGGAAAGGTTGAGGACAGAGCAATGACTCCAGTTAAGGAGCGATTGGGACCTATAAAGAAAGGAAAAGGACCCAAGAAAATATGGGTACCAAAAGGCAAAACCCGGTTGGTAGTTGAGGTGGTCGATCAAGAGCCACACAATAAAAGAGACGCGTGGTATGGTGAGAAAAGAAGCCAGTAATCCATGCTCGTGTCAACATGGTTGAAGTTGACAAGAGGTTTGAGATGCACGCGTTTGTGCATGCAACCAGTGATGAAGAAATTCCCATAAATCGAAAAGAAAGCAAAAACAAGCAAGATGACCCCTCAACGAGTTGTCACAACCGTAAAGAGGACGAAGGAGAAGAGGTCATTAGGATTGACCAAAATGACAGTAATGATGAAGGCCGTTGGGCTGAAGGAGAGAAGGGACGATTGAAGAGTATCCTAGAAAAGAATGAAAGGAGGATCTCTCAATTGATGAATGAAAGAGAGAAAGAAAGAGATATTGTCAAAAAGATGTACAAGTTTTTAGAAAAGAAAATTTTGTTGGGAGAACTCGACAAAGAGTATCCTTCCTCCTCGGAAGAGGAAATTAGATACAAAGAAAAGTTCATTAAAGGAAAGAAAAGCAAAAGCAAGTATGAATCCCCTCACGAGGAAGAAGAAAGAAATAAGAGAAAACCTCTTAGAGAAAGGAAGAGTAGAAGTAAATACTACTCTTCAGAGGAAGAAGAAGAAGAAAGAAGTAGAAGAAAGCCTTCAAAAGGGAGAAAGAACAAAGGCAAGTATGACTCGTCCGAGGACGAGAGAATAGTGAGAAGACCCTCTAAAGAAAGGAGGAGTAAGAATAAGTACGGGTCCTATGAAGACGAAATTCCAGGGGCAGGATCCCGAAATGGGGCAGAAAGACCCGAAACAACCAAACAAGTCATCCAAGAGATGATAAGTCAGCAATTGCAAGATTCGGGTGCGGGGCACCTGGTTAACTTTAAAAAAAAATGTGGTCGTTCTTATCCAAAGAGATATGAGCACGTGCAATACCCTTCAAATTATCAAGTACCAAAATTCAATTTATTCGATGGAACGGGTGAAAGAAATATTACTCCCGAGCAACACTTGGTACAATTTAGAAATGCATGTGGCAACACTTCCCATGACGAGGCTCTTCTTTTGAAACAATTTTCTCAAAGTTTGACGGGTCCCGCTTTCGAGTGGTATTCTTCACTGGAGAATGATTCGGTGGAGTCGTGGGATGAAATGGAGGATTTGTTTAGAGCCAAGTTTGCTATGGTAACCCAAAGGATCACAATGGCCGATTTGGCAAGTGAAAAACCTAAGCCGGGAGAGGCGGCGCTTGATTACATCAATAGGTGGAGAAATCTCAACATAAGATGCACTCACCAAATGCCCGAAAGGGAAGCTGTGGAATTCTTGGTGAGAAATCTAGATGATTGGATAAGAAGGCCGCTTTCCGGGAGTGATATTTACACTTACGAGGACCTTGTCACTCGCGTGGCAAGAGTGGTACATATTGGACCACCCAAAGAAGCACAATACAATAGAAGTGAACAAAGGAGTAAAGGTCAAGGCCCGATTAAAATAGCGGGAGCTAATGAAGCTTCCACTAGCCAAAGCAGTGGATATAAGGGGAACAGGAGTAACAACAATAATGGTAGTGGCGGTGCCCGCTCTCAAACTCCTTTGAAAGACCGCTTGAAAAGACCTTACTCTTTTAAGAAGGAAAAAACAGCGGCATTATTCAAGCAAGTATTGGCGGGAAAGGCTATTGAGTTGCCTATTTGCAAAAGACCAGCCGAACACGACAAAGTAGATGACCCAAAATACTGTGCTTACCATCGGGTATTAGGTCACCCGATTGAGGATTGTTATGTTTTTAAGGACATCACCGAAAGGATGATTAAAGAAGGCGAATTATTATTGTCCGACAGTTATAAACAAACACCCGCCCCACATGCTCATGTGAATGCGGTGTTTCAAAGGAAAAGTGATAGGCGCGACTTTGAATGTAACATCATAGTCATAGTAAGCGATGAGTCTGATCAAGAGGACTTTCAAGTGAGAAAGGTGTCAAAAACCAATTGTAATAAAAAAGAAATGGAAAAAATGAAAGATGAAATGAAAAATGAAGAAAAAAATGATAAAGGAAAAGAAAAAGAAATCGAAAAAGAAAAAGAAGAAGAAAAAGGAAAAGAAAAAGAAGAAGACTCTACAATCTATTACTATGACGAGTCAGAAGATGAAAATGAAGCGCCTTATATGGGGCTCTTCTCAAAAGACATGTTCAAAGAAGAGGACTGCCATTTGAATTTGCGGTCGGGGACAAATCTTCCCGAAAGACAAGCACTAAAAGAAAGTGAGAAGGCCAAAGAAAAGGGTAAGGACCAAGCGCGAGAAATCAATGATGAAGTGGGCCCAAGTCAACGGCCAAAAGGAGTCATGGGGGAATATAATATTCTTGCCCATTTAAGGCGAACACCAGCATTGATGAGTGTATTCGAAGCACTCATGATGTCACAAGAGCTTAGGGACATAATGATGGAGGCATTGCAACATCCCGAAAAGTTCCAAGTGTACTTGGCTGAAAAGCAAATGACGGAGGCACTTTATGTAGAACCGTCTAGTCAAATCACTTTCACAAATAAGGATATGATGATAGGCACGGCTATGCACAATAGTCCACTTTACATTACGGGGGAGACTAATGGAAGCCAGCTAAGCCGCATGCTAGTGGATCCCGGGTCCTCCATCAACATATTGCCGTTCCGATCGTTGAATCAATTGGCCTTGGGTGGAAGGCGTTTATGTGATGAGAATGTTTACATTCATGGCTTTAACCAAAACTCAGAAAAGGCATTAGGGTCAATGACTCTCCCTATGAAATTCGGGGAGCTTCAAACCCTTGTAAAGTTTTATGTAATTGATGCCGATACTTCGTACAAAGCTTTGTTAGGTCGACCATGGTTACATGAAAATTATCTTGTGCCATCTACCTTGCACCAATGTGTGAAATATCTTCAAAATGTTGAGCAAAGAATCATCAAAGGAGACCCACAACATTACGGGGTGCATGAGGTTGAATTAGAGGAGATAGACCGTTTCTTTACTCCTGCCTCACAAAGGAGTACATCCCCTCAACTCAAGTGGCGGGCGGAAAGAGAAAATGAAGATGATAAGAACATAAAATTGAGAAGCAAACCGAAAATCTCTTGTGTTGTTAGGACCCCCATTTATGCGGGGTCATCTGATGAAGAAGATGGGAAGAGAGGACAAAGGAGAAGTTCCTATATCTCAAATGAGTCTAGGAACAGAGGCCAAAGGAAAAAGGACACGATTTATGTGTGTGATCGAAGTGAAGACTCGATGGCAATTGAGCAAGTCCCCATGGGTTACTTTAAAGAACTCACCCCAAGAGAAGTAAATCAAGTAAGGGAGTTGGAGACTTTCTATGTTCCTCCCAAGGCAGAAGAAGTACAAAAGAAGACGGTGGTGCATAAAGGAATCCTGTTTTATAAGGCCGAAAGTGTAGAGCCTTCTGATGGGGCAGTATGTTCTGATAATTGGGAGAAGTGGTTGGAAGAAAAAGAAGATGAATATGAAAGAATTGAAGTAATGGGTTATTATAATAAAGAGTTGATGCCTCTCTTCCAAAGGTCTCGTTGTCTTGATCCCATTTCCAAACAAAGAGCCAAAGCTTTTCAAGACCTATGGAGCGGAAAGTCAAGATGGGTGATAGGTGTGGATGGAAAATGGAAAAACACCAAAGGTTTGGGTTTTAAAGTTCCTCAAGAAGATGTCTTAATGGTTGAGATTGCAGAAAGCCACATGGTGGGCATAACCCCTATTGAAATTCAACCCGAGGAGAAAGAGTTCATTCAAGTGGCGAAGAATGCTCCTCGAGAACTCGAGGAAGGTGGACAAAACACAATTGATGAGCTCTTAGAGATAAATTTGGGCACTAAAGATGATCCTCGACCCACTTTTATGAGCGCTTCACTCCCTTTGGAAAAGCAAGAGCAATTAAAAACACTTCTTATGGAGTATAAAGATTGCTTTGCATGGAATTACACAGAAATGCCGGAACTTGACCCTGCCTTAGCATCTCACAAGTTGAAAATTGATACCAATGTCAAACCCGTTAAGTGGTGGAAGAAGTAAAGAAGTAAAGAACTTGGCCCAAGGCGTATGCGGGTCGAGCTTGAAGAGAAAGTGGTGGAAGAAGTAAAGAAGCTAATCAATGCGGGTTTTATTTGGGAAGAAGAGAATCCCGTTTGGGTGGCCAACATTGTGCCAGTGAAAAAGAAAAATGGACAGATTAGAGTTTGTGTGGATTTTCGAGATTTGAATAAAGCGTGCCCGAAAGATGACTTTCCCCTACCTGTGACGGAATTGATAATTGATTACACTTCTTCTTATGTGGTGTACTCCTTTATGGACGGATTTTCAGGATATAACCAAATTCCCATGGACAAGGAAGATCAACGTCACACGTCTTTCCGCACACCAATAGGCATCTTTTGCTACAAAGTAATGCCTTTTGTACTAAAGAATGCAGGGCCACTTATCAAAGGGCGATGACCAAGATTTTTGATGATGTAATCCACAAGATAGTTGAATGCTATGTGGATGACTTGGTCGTGAAAGCTCGATCAATAGATGAACATTTGGAATATCTAAGGATCGTGTTCGAGCGGTTAAGGAAGTACTCCCTGAAAATGAACCCATTGAAGTGTGCGTTCATGGTATCCTCAGGAAAATTCCTAGGATTTGTGGTAAGGCACAGGGGCATCGAGATCGACCCTGCAAAAATCAAATCAATTAGGGAGATGCATCCTCCCAAAACACTCAAGCAACTTCGCTCTCTACAGGGGCAGTTGGCATATGTTAGGAGATTTATTGCCAATCTTTCAGGAAGAATCAAACCATTCACCCACTTGACCAAGAAAGACGTGCCTTTCAAGTGGGATGAAAAATGTCAAAAGGCCTTCGATGACATTAAGGAATATCTCCTCAAACCACCTGTTTTGGCCGCGCCTATCCAAGAGAAACCGCTAGTTCTTTATACCACGGCTTTGGAAGGATCCTTGGGTGCTCTATTGGCTCAAGAAAATGAAGAAGGCAAAGAGAATGCATTGTATTATCTAAGTCGCATGTTGGTCGGGGCCGAGCAATCGTATAGCCCTATTGAAAAGCATTGTCTAGCCTTGGTGTTCGCTACAAAGAAGTTGAGACACTACATGCTGTCCCACAAAATCACCTTGATATCCAAAGTCGATCCATTAAAGTACTTGATGACGAGACCTATGTTAACGGAGAGATTAGCAAGATGGGCCATTATCCTAATGGAATTTGACATTACCTACTGTCTCGCACCTTTTTGGACCCTGGTCCTCGGAAGGGGGAAATGACCGGATGCTCCCAAGGGGAAAAAAGATATTGCGGACGAGATACCCCTCGATCGTTTCAAAACTCAGACATCGGCACCCACCTGAAAAGGAATGTGAGTATCGACGTGGTTTCGAATCTTTCGAGAGTTTGATTGTTTACTGCAGGTCCTTTTTTTCCAGTAGGCGCAAGCCCCTACTGTTAATTACCTCTGAACCAAGTCGAGAGCACCTCTAGATCGGGACAATCAATGGATTAGGCATAACAACTAGCATTACAACACTTTACCAAAAGATACTAACATTGAAGAACGCAAACAAATAGTGACACAAAATAGAGCGGATGATGCAACCATGAGAGGATCAATAGGATGCAAAACATGATGCAAAGGAATTTAATTCATATTTAAAATTTCAAAATTTCTGAGCTTTAATCCCGGGGGGTTAACAATTGACCCTATTTAATAATTTTTGTTTTGTTCCTTTTAAGCTATACGCATTGTAAGCTCAAAGAGGACAGACATAGACGTGTAAAGTTTTGGTATTTAGATAATACATTAAAGCTTTAAGTATTTTAAAACTTTAATTTATCAATATTTTAAAACTTAAGTCTGTTTGTTGACATGTTAGAATCAAGGTTATCAGACGTTTCTGGAAACTCGGGCATTAAGGCATGTAGAGGTTCCGGTCCTTGAACGTGTGTCGATTCTGGTCAACTATTGACGTGTTGAATTTCAGGCCCTGCGACGTGTAGGAGTTAGGTTATAAAACGTTTTAAACTCTGGTATTAAGGCGTGTTTAGAAATTCTGGTCACTTTGGACATTTTAAACTTTGGTCTTCATATGTTCTAGAATTTACCGAATTCTGATTTTCAGACGTATTTAAAGTTTGATCCCTGGATTCAGAAAGTTTGTATAGGATTTTGTTTCTGGATTTGTATTGCTTTTGGATTTAGGTCCGGGTCCTGAGTCTGGATTTTCTGGATCTGGATTTGATTAGGATTTTCTGGACTTGGATTTAATTTGGGTTTGGATCTTCTGGGTTTTGAGTTTAATTTGGGTTTGGATTTCTTTTTCTTTGGAATTTTGCTTTGAATTTGGATTTTTGGATCTTGGATTTGATTTAGGTTTGGATGTTCTGGAGTTGGGTTTGATTTTGGGTTTGGATTTAATTTGGTTTTGTGTTTGGATTTGGATTTAATTTGGTTTTGTGTTTGGGTTTGGATTTGGGTGCAGGTTTTATTTCCAGATTTCCCGGGAGTTTTGCATAAAATTACCGTTTAATCGTACCTGCTGTCCAAATCAATTCAGCATACCTGCTGTCCAAATCATTTTAAGGTACCTGCTGTCAAAGGGGTTCATACCCTTACACTTTTATGCACATTTTTTTATTGACATAATTCAAATTTTTGGGAATTTTGCACTATTAATAATTTTAATTTAATTCTTTTTTTATGACTTTAATTTTAATTCCTTTTTGGTTGGGAATTTGGACTTGGAGTGTCATAGAAAAATGTTCCTCATATTTTTCTAGACATTTTGGTATTTTATGAGAATTTTCTGGACTTTCTAGCTATTTTTAATGCATTTTTGAAGTTTCTGTATTTTAGAAAAGAGGAGAAAATCTTGATTGGTTATTGAGTTCGCTGTTTCGTGTTTTGTCATCGGTAACTCGCCACACGGACGAAGCCACGGAAGATCAGACGAGGTCGCTGAGACTGGATCCGGCTGAACCACTTGGTTCACGCCCGTGTCTGTATGCCAGGCTCATTCCCCTTTTTCTTTCATCTCCCTCCTTTGGTTTGTTGACTCGACGACAGCGGAGAGGAGCGCCGTTGACCTTGCTTCTCCGGCCGTCATTTTTCATCAAGTCAGGTCCTACGGGGTCGTCTTCTCTCCCTCTTTCCCATGACGTCTTCAATTTGTGTCGCGTCCCTCGATTTAAAGCGTCTCACCTCCATCTCAGACTGGGTCTGTCGACGATGAATTACTGGTTTCTGACGGCAGTCTTTGCCAGGGGTAGTTCATACCGCGTCGTGAGGGTCCCTCGAGGTCGCTTATGTTGTCAATTGAAGTTAGGCTCTTCGATTTGGGGATTTGACTCCGGTTCTTTAATTGGGTCTGACGATGGGCTGAGTAAGCTGTGTTGGTGATTATTGACAATGACTCTTCTCTAATGGACGGCTGTATGGTCATCCCGAGGGTGCTTGGAAGGTACTTGTTTCATCAATTTGGCAGCAGAGAAGATCTTTAGCAATGTTTGGCCTGGTCTGATAATGCTTATGTAATGAAGAACAGTCCGACAGTTAAAGCAGCACACATTTTTTTATTATTCATGCTTTAGTGTTTATACTATTATTGCTTGTAATCTAAACTTGAGGAGCATATGTTGGAATTAAAGCAAATTGTTTTACATCTCTGTTGCCATGCACAGCTCATCGAGCTTCAGTTTTTTTTGTTCTTATTTCCTTCATTGGGTCAACTTTTAACACAAACGAGACATATGCTGTTAATTAGGTTGATTAAGCCTGGTGTGTTTCCGTGGAATTATGTCCAACTTGATTTAACCATAAGAAATTATATGTATTTATTAGAAATACTTTAAACATTTTACTGTATTGCGTGTATCTCTTCTGTCAATATGTTTTTTTTTTTTATAATAACATTCAATGCTTCTCAGCCGAGCTTTGTCTTTCTTGGAGATTCATTGCATCATTATTTTATCATTATTTTATTTTTAACCTACCCAATGACATGTCTTATCAAGGAATTATCCTTGGGCTTAAACTTCATGGGCCGTTAGATTTGATTTTACTTCCTAATTCCTTTGGACTATGTATAGGACTCGATTAATCGTATGCTTGTGCTAAATAATGGATGAATGCCCATGTTAACAGACTGGACTTATGCAAGATGACTCCTATATCTATTATTTTTACTATCACAGATGTTTCATTCCTTCACTGTTATTCCTTTATTATTATTGTTATTTATCTTTCCCTCCCTTCTTTTTTACTCAAAGCATGCACATATACTCTAGCATTCATTTTTGTGTAATAAAGAAATCTTTACATATGAGATCCTATTATGTTCTTTATTCAGACACACTGCTGTTACTCATTATTATTATAGCATATATGTTGTTATAATAATGCATAATTTCTGTTATTCATCAAACTTTTAAACTTTACGTACAATGCTCGAATTTTATGTCTTAAGCAGATATTTTGACTAGGAGATTAATAGTAACCCCCCTTTTTCAGGCAGGGGTAAAACTGACCAATATATTAATGACACCCATAATGCTTCCTTATATCATTATTATTGTTTTCCTTTCTTATATGCTATTTTTTAAGATATCTATACATGGTATGCATATATTTTTATCAACATAGATCCCTTAGGTGTTCTAATTTCCTGACATTTCCTTATATACCCATGTATTTTTTTTATTTCAATATGCATATTGTAATTAGCCTAACATCCTCTTGGGTGTTTTGACCCTACTATTCCATTTAACCCTCTTATTCTTGTTACCATTTTTATTACAGAAATACTTTAGGTATGTGTCATTTTGTTATAAACTCGGTAACTATTCCATCCTCTGTACACTCAGATTTATTTTACTAATCATTTTAGTCCCTTCTTTTATTATATTAGTCTATTCAAAACATAATTTTTAGTACTGCAAAACAAGGTGTCAATTATTCTGCTGGGTATGAATACCATAATGATAATGTCCCTTTTTATCGTTTTTGCTTAGCCAGTACTCAGACACAGGTTCTCAGACAATGAAACTTGAGTACTGGCAAAGATAGGATACTTTATAACATGTCCTTATTTTATTTGATCTATTGAAGCTAGATATGCATATGATGGTAACTTTACTTCTTAAAGGAAATCATTTTTTTAAGCCCAATTGACACTCGAATACAAGCTCTTAGACTGTGAAATTCAAGTGCCAGTAGGGATGACAGATACTTAATTACGTGTATTGACCATGAACATGACTATTATAGTTATTATTCTCCCTTCTTAGTGTATACTTTTATTTGAACTTCACTAACACCCAGGTACAAGCTCTTAGACTGTGAAACCTGGGTATTAGCGAGGGTACAATGAAAATTAATTATGCAGTTACTCGGATAAAGAACAAATGACTTCATTTATGGATCACTCACACATCCATGCTCAGACACAAGCTCTTAGACTTTGAAACCTGAGCATGGAGTGTAAATTATCCCTCATCTCATATAGAAATATTCCAACAAAAACAAAAAAAAAGATGGAGGAAAAGTAAGGAAACGAAAAGAAAGAAACAAACAAAAAAACTATCAAATGCCCCAAAAAGAAAAGAAAAGTAAAATTAGGCCCTAATGTTACTAGGTCTGGTTATGATGCGCAAATAAAGGTAGAGAAAAAGAAAGGAATCATATTCTATATTGAAATTTTATTCTCAGAAAGTTCATAATACATGGTGGATTTTTTTTTTACCTTCTACAAAAATGCTTTTCTCTTCTTTTTTTTTAAACAGCAAAATAATTCAAGCAAAATGCACAAAAACTGGGGGGGGGTCTTCTGGCGCCTCTTCTTTCTCTTTTATAGGCAGTGGGCTAGGGTTCCATCAGCTGCTGGTGCCATGTGGCATCCTTTGATGGCTTCAGAATTTGATGGAGGGTCAAGATCTGCTGATGATGAACCGCCTCATTTGTTTTGTCTCGACATATGGGGTTTTAGGACACTTGTTGTATGACGGGTGGGGGCCTTAGGGCATTGGCCATATGACATGTGGGCCATTTTTTATCTCATCCTTCTGGGCATGCTTGGAGAGGGGGTATCTCAGCGCCAGTCGACAGATGGCACTCATCAGGATCATCATGGGCAAGGAAGGGTGATGATCACACCATTCCACTATCATCCCTGCATCTTAGCTGGTTACAAGCATTAATGCATGTATCTGGAGACTATCCAATGTATATTACAACCTTCTCCAGTCATGCCAAAAAGTTTGTGGTATTATCTGGTGTGCCCTTCTTGTGCAGTTGCATATATGTGAGACTGCATGAAAGGGGCCCACAGCTAGGCATGGTCTCACCAGGTGACATCTTGAGCTTGTATGGGGTCAATTGAGTCATTTATAGACTGCAACTGGTGTCTCCTTTGTTTGGCTCAGAACTAAAGAGCAACATTCTTTTACTTGATTTCTTTTTCTACCCTCTCTATTTTACTCACAACCAATTTTATTTTTTATGGCTGATCTTTTTTTTTTATTTTAAATAGATGACTGGCTGGTGAGATTCATTTGTTGTCTACTGCTGAGGCTAGTGAACACTTCAATACTCGTTTTTGGTGTCAGGAGATTATACAATATGTTGTGGCCTTGTGTATGACTTTGTGGCTGCATCATCATTTTTTATATCATTCACCTTTGTGATTCTGAAGACTCCTTGCAACTTTGGCCATAGACAATCCCTCTTTCAGTTATGAACGAAGGCAGGCTGGGGGTAAAACTGACAATTATACCCCCTAAATCCTTCAATTATGCTCCAAACTCTTTTGTCTGTTCTTTACAATGCCTGATTTACCCCTGGTAAAAGAGAGTATCACGCGTGGGAAGGTCACTATTCAACTATCTTCTAGTTGTTTAGTGTATACAGAAAAGGGGTCATACAGATGCTCCATCTTGCCATCCATCGATGACATCATTACTTGCCATCTAGAATCAAGGGTGTTGATGGGCTTGAACCATACGTTGTACATGCTTCAATCCTTCTCGAATTCTTTTTTGTCTGGTATAGAAATAGGTCAGATGAATTACCCCTCCTCTTCCTTCTTTCTCTTTTACATCTAACTGCTAAGAAGCAATGCCAAGACTTCCTTTCTCGTGCCACATAGTACATGTACCAGAGGTTCCTCAGTCATAGGTTTTTCTTTTCAGGTAGTAGACTGTGGTCACAGCGGGATAATGCTCTCCATTTACAAATTTGTGCCCCTTTACCATCACTGGATCCCTCCAGTCACGAGAAAATTTTGGCTTTACCAACTCACATGTCTGTATACTCTTCTCCATCACTTTCAAGTTATTCCTAGTTCCATTGTGTGCCACCATTACCTCAATTTTACTTGGAGCATCATAGGAAACTAGCTTCGTTGAGCTCGACTTCTTCGTCAATGGCGAATGGTGGTGACCGTTTTCTCCATCGAATTGGTTGAAATTAATCTTGAAACCTGCTTTCTCACGCTTCAAAGAGGCTTCCCAGGTCATCAAATCGCAATTTCTTCCATTAATTTGAGTTAATGAATTTCCCCAACTGATGGCTCCATCGCTGAGTTCTTCGAATTTGCCACACTGTAGGTTTATCGTGCAGCCGTGTTTGATGTCGACGGAGTCGTGGCAACGCCCTCTTTACAGCGATCTCCTCCGTTTAGGTGGCGGCGGTGTGTAGCGCCGGCGAGAGGAAGATTTACAGCAGCCTAATCGAGTTTCTGCTGCAGGTAAGTACAGTCCTCTTTCTCTTTTCTTTTCTTTTTTTCCATTAACAGAAAGGAGAGGGGTCCACTGAAAGAGACCAATGAGAGGTCGACACGTGTCCCCCTCGACGCTGACTCGACTGAGTCATTTTGGGCGCTGTCGGATTCGAGTGTATAGCGTCTGGGTTGGAAATTTGGTTGGGCTGAATTGGTTTGGGTCAAGATGGGCCCAATTTGATTAAGTCATACGGGCTTTGTTTAATCAAGCCGAATGAATTTTGTTTTAATCGAATTGACCGGCCCAATATGCCAAATAATTTGATTATAAGCCCAGATTTGATATATGTATTTGTTTGGTCGTCTCTGGTGCTGAGTCGTCTGCATTTGTCATCGTACTGGGCCCTGTCCACATACCAGAATTTTGTATTGCTTAATTTCAAGCAATTTGATTGGTATTGTTGTAGTACAGGGATTTGATGTGGAATTTGGCATGAAATTCTTAGAAAATGTATAACGTTTGACCACCATACAGTTTCCATCTCCTTTCTTTTATATAATTAATTAATTAATTAATTATGCGAGCTTTTGACATTTTTCACATAATCTAATTAATTAATCAATTGCTTAGTGAGTTGGCGAGTCTTGGTTTGAGTCTCTTAGAAAAGTGTACGGTGTGCAACTTTTACACAGTTTTTTTTATTTAATTAATTAATTATGTGAGCATTGGCATATTTCACATAATTTAATCAATTAATTAACCATTTTGTGTATCTGTGGGTTTTATCGTCTTGTCTGTGAGTTTACTGCTGTTTAAAGAGTAGGTCATGATTATTTCTTAATGTAACATTTCCTTTATTTGCAGGCTTTCTCCAGATATTACGTCACTTCTTTAGATGGCAAAATTTGGAGGCAAACAAATGCCCCCCACCAGAGTTGAGTGTGAGGTATGATTCCGAACAGTCTACTCTGGTGCCCCCAGCCTCCAGCTTATCATTTTGGAGTCGGGATCAGTATTTGCTTATATTTTAATTGTTGTATCTTCTGTAGGTGACTATGGGACCTGTGGAGGAGATTTACAGCACTATCCCGCGCTTTGGCTTCACTAGGACTGGCTTTTACGGTCCTTCTGACGAGGCTATTACCGACTATATAGGCAGTTACTTGGATCCTGAAGGGATCCACAAGCATCTTTATGGCAAGTGGAGAAAGAGGATCCTTCAGGGTAGGGACAATTTCCATGGTTTACTGGCTCGACATGATCGCTCGCCTTTGCCACCTCGCTATCATTATCCTCGCTTGGTAGCTGACCCGCCTACTCGTATAGAGAAGCGCAGAGCCTGGACATACGACTCTCATTGTCCCGTGACGCGTGACAGGTACGTAGCTCCTACCCAGAGTTTTGAGGGTCTTTTTCTAGGTCCTACTGGGCGTAGTACTTTTTCTTCAGACTTTCATCTACTGAGTGTTGAGATGATGGAGGGCCGCGTTGCCCCTTGGTTGCCTGGGCACTTGAGGGTCCAAGGAGGTCTGGAGTGGAGTCCTGGTCAGACCGAGTGGACTCGCTGCATTATGTGCTGTATGGGTGATGACTTGGAGAAGGTGAAAATATTTGGAGGCGTGACTCTTGCGTTATTTGAGTACTCATGGGGCTCCAACCTCCTTCGAGCTATGGCCTCGAACTGGAACTATGTGCATAACACCTTCGTGTTAGAGGATCGTGATGCGACCGTCGACCTTCAGCAGATGGCTCATTTGATGGGGGTCCCGGTTGAGGGCCTGTATTATGAGGAGAGGGTACCTCCTGAGATAGAGCTCTACGGCCCTGATCGTCATGGTTCCACTTTACATCTGGATTCTCTCAGAGCTGTTTTCCGGATATATTATGAGATTGCTATGTCTCGTGCCCGCCGTGGCCTGAGCAGGGACGTTCCTTTGAGAGACTGGGTCCGGTACTTCACTGATCGGGTTTCTGAGCGTAGGGCGGCGGATTTTGCCGATCCTTTAGAGTCAGTCGTGCAGGGCCTCGACAAGAATTTTGTGCCTTCTCGTCAGGCAAAGATTTCCGATATCTCCTCCCTTTCATTGGATAATGAGACAGTGTTGACAGCCTATCTGGCTTGGTGGCTGTGCTATTTCTTGGTTATCTTTGAGCCTGTCGGGTATATTCGTCCTGGGGTATTTGTGGTGGCGAATGCTTTGGCCCGTGGTGAGCGCTTTGCATTGGCAGTGCCGACCTTGGTGAACCTTTATAGGTCGATGCGTGAGTTGACTTCGTCGAGGGATCCTTCGTATGCCGTCGTAGCCATACCCGCCCATATTTTACATGGGTGGTTCTATATTTACTGGGAGAAGTGTTATGCACCCGTATCTTCGGCTGGTATGCGGATGCGATTGCCAGCTTTGATTCATATAGCAGGGTGCAGGGTTCGTGACCCTGACCAGATTTCTGCTCATTTGTTCTTCTCTCAGAGTTCTCTCCATATCCCTGAGTATCGCCCCGAGGCCTTTGTGAGAGGCTGGCCAAGGGAAACGGGGAAGGAGTATGTAGTAAAGGACATAGCTCCTAATATCCCGGGTACTTGTCCGAGACTGGGTGCTATTCGTTTCAGGCGGGATCGGGATTTTGCCATTAGTATTAGGCCCGCATGTCTTTCTATGAGGATAGGGAATCGTGTGATTCACGAAGTCTACAGTCCTCAGCGATGTGCCTGGCAATTTGGCTATGACCAAGACATCCCTTCTGTCTTCACACTTCCTGGAGCTCCTGAGGCGACTCTTGAGTCATGTGCTGTTCGAGGGGCCTTTTCTTTGCGGCTAGGGACAGGTACTTGCGACGTAGTCCCTGCTGCATCACGGAAGGGAAAATTGACAGGAAGATATGACAAATGGTTTAGAGATTGGGCGAGGATACCACAGGGTATGTCTGCCCAGACTTTGAAGGAGAAGGTGTATCCTTTCAGGGCGACTAGGAGGAGGGTGCCAGGTGGTCCGAGACCTTTGAGGAACTCTTTTGGGGCAGATGGTTCCGTCGTCTCTGCTTATGGGCCTGCTAGGTATCGAGAGCCTCCACCATTGCCTACTGGGTCGTCTCCAGGTATTGGTTCCTTTCTTTTATTCGTTTATTTACCTTTCATTTTCATTTTGTTTTGTCATAAATGTGGGTCACATGTCATCCGTTCGTTTTGTTGCAGGCCTCGGGAAATACAACTTTGGTCATTTCCACTTCATGCTTGCAGAGGGTCCTCCTGCTGGAGGCGAGTCATCACAGGCGCCTTCCCATGGGCCGGCGAGCTATAGATTTTGGGCCACATATACAGGTACGCGGTGTTTCTTTGACTTTTGTATTTCTTCTTATATGTGTTTAGGCTTATAGAATCGTTATGTCAGGCGTTCCCGAGCCTGAGCTTGAGCCGGAGCCTGTGCTCGAGTCAGTGTCTGATTCTTCCGTTCTTGAGGATGATCCGGATTTATCCTCCTGTCCTTCACCGGAGTACCCTGAGGAGCTTGCGGAGGAGGAGGCTCGCGCAGAGCTGGGGAAGAGGCGCCGTGAGGATTCTCCGTCTTTGGAGGAAACATCCCGTTATGAGCTGCGGCCAAGACTGGGAGAGGGATCGTCTGGTACCAAGTTCTCTATGGAGCCTCCCTTGCTTACGCCTTTCACAGGTATGCTCTTTTCTTTGTATTTTGTTTTTTGCTTCATTTCGTTCCCATGGTATTGTCTCATGTTTTATGTCTAGGTACTTCATGTTCTGGATTGTGGGGTAGTGCTCTTGTCACTGAGTCTGGTGCCGGTGGGACGGAGACAGTGACAACTTCGCAAGAGACTATAGGGGCAGTTGCGATACCAGTTACTGAGCCTGATGCAGAGGCTCGTGCGATTGTGCCCATGGAGGTTGAGACCGAAGAGGTTGATGTGGAGACGATAGAGATAGACACACTGGAGGTACCATTTGAGAAGATGCTGTACCCTAGTTATGCTATTTTTGTCCCATTTCTTGAGGATGATGATTTGTTTGTCTCGGATGACTCCTTAGCTATTGTTCCGGTGACAATGTCGGGACGTGAGCCAACTCCTTTACCTCAGATTCCTCCGATACTTCAAGGGTTAGGTATTGTACTTCCCCCCTCCGTTGTATTTTACTTGTTTTGCATTTCCTGAAATTCGTTATGAGTCGACTATTTTGTAGGGCGACTCCCTCCTTGGCTAGGGGCCTTTGATATTGACCTATGGGCCTCAGGTTTACGGCAGCTATGCCGCCAGTATCAGTTCTCGGCTTTGAGCTTTGCTAGCATAGGCGAGCTCTCAGGCGCTATCCCTGACGTGGAGCTGGAGATTCAAGAGAACGTGGGACCAGAGACTCGGGAGGACGTGGAGCCGGAGACTCAGGAGGATGCTGCTCTTGTTGTTCAGCCTTCCTCAGGTACCCTTAGTTTTATGGCTCTTGTGAGCATAATCAAACAAGGTGAATTTCTTGTTTATTGATCTTTCCTTTCTTTTTCGCAGAGAAGGATATGATTGACGCTTCGTTTGATGATTGTGATCTCCAGACTCTTCACGACATCATCATGACAGATGTGGATATGGGGACAGTGCCTTTGTCAGAGGTGTTACTGGATTACCCTGAGTGGGCGGCTGTCTTGTTGGGTGTGGACCCCATTGGCTTTATCCCGCCTTCAGATGTTGGGACCAGCCATGTTCCTACATCAGGGGTCATGTTGACGGATTTGTCTGGTCCTGAGGGTGTGGGATTTGTGCCACCCGGTGGGACTGATGATGAACCAATGCCAGAGGATGATGACGTAGAAGAGGTAGTTGGTGTTGTGCTAGCCCTTCCTTGTCCTGGGGTTGCTTTTGTGGACAGTCCGGCTGATAGCGGAGATACAGAGCCGATTTCAGGGGACACTGAGCCACTTTCTGGAGGTAGTGGTGGGACTGAGCCTTATCTTCAGGATGAGCCTGAGGTTGAGTCACCGGTTTTTCGATATCCTTGAGACAGGATAGAGATTTGTGGAGTTATCGCACTCCTTGTATCTTCCTTTATAGCACTTTAGTCTTTTTTTAGCCATACATTATGCTTGTCTTGTTTTGTATGACTGTATGAGACTGGATATCTGGATATCTGTAGTGCTTTATCTATACTTTTGTGATATCTTTCTGGATTATATCTTTCTA
This sequence comes from Rhynchospora tenuis, assembly GCA_027725995.1. Lineage (NCBI taxonomy): Eukaryota > Viridiplantae > Streptophyta > Magnoliopsida > Poales > Cyperaceae > Rhynchospora > Rhynchospora tenuis. The sequence goes on along the minus strand of CM050888.1, from coordinate 143,806,318 downwards.
TGTTTTCAGTCTAGTTTATCTTTCTGTGATATTCTCCCCCCTAATCGCGGAGCGATTAGTGCATGAGGATCAAACGCCTTTAGGTCAGAATCCTGGCGTCACTATCTCTCATTCTTTATTTAAACGTCGCGGCGACGCCGCCCTTTCTGCTTTGCTTTTTAGGGTTTAGCTTTTGCAGTTTCCTTTCACCATGTCTGTCTCGAACCCAAAACGTCCCCGAGACACCTCTAGTTCTTCGGTGGCGAGCCCAGGCCCGACTGTTCCCAACTGGTCTTTAGTCCCTGACAACCGCTATCTTTTTCGGGATGCCAAAGCCTTTGATTGTCACATGCATAATACCGGAGGCGATCGGCGCCCAGTGGCCGACTGTTTTTTCTTTGCTCCTGATGGCGCCATAGCGGGTCAGCCTAAGAGCCTGCTTGATGGCTGGTTAAATGCTTGGAACCTCAAGGGTTTGACTTTGCTCAATCGTCCTTTTTATCCTTCAATCGTGCGTTTGTTTTATGCCAATCTCAGGGTAACATTTGATCACTTCGGGGTCCCCTCTGCTTCCTCTTATCTATTCGGCAGAGAATTCCACATAGGGAGAGAGGATTTGGCCGCCCTCATCCAGGCCACCGAGAGCCTAGGTGGTATGGCTGTGTATGCCTATGAGTATTGGCCTCAGGGTTTTGGAACCTTTGGCGCTTGTCGTCGCTGGTTCAAAGCTCGTCCTTATGAAAGGGGTGCCGAGGTTGTTTCCACCGAGCATTTGCCCGCCCTTCACAGGTGTGTTTGAATTTTCATTCATCTTTTTTTACTTGAGCATTGCTAACTATGCTGAATTTGTTTGCAGGGCTCTTTTCTTGGTTGTGACTCAAATTCTCTTTCCACAGGGAAGTTTGACCAATCTTTCTCGGCCAGGGGGTTTGTTTTATCTTCGTCCGCTTATCCGTAAACGTGACAAGCCCGATCTGGCCAGTTTGATACTTCAGCACATGCATCAGACAGTAAGGTTCACAAGCGGGTGTTTACCTTATGGTCATCTGATAACGGCTTTAATGAATCGAGCCCAGATCCCAATGCCTGATATGTTGTGGGGAAGACCTGTATCCGAGAGGGACATGGTGTACTGCCGCAATCTCCTGGATGTCTTGCCTTCTTTTGGGTGGGTTGGTGATCAGGACGGTCATTTGGCACCTGACCCCAATCATTTGATCAATGGCTATATTTTGCAGGAAAATGCTGCTGTGAACCAATATAGTCCAATAAGAGAAGCTTCTCCTCCTTCAGATGACGGGTCTGCCATTGGAGATCCTCCACCGGCTCAGGTTCCATTGGACCAGCAGCTTGGGGAGTTGCACGCTCGTTTGGAGGCTATAGAGGTGATGCTCCAATCATTGTTCGATGCTGTTAACAAGTTGGCAGGGAATATGGCCCTGCCCCCTGCGTAGGCATCCTCTTTTCACTTTTTCTATTTTGGTAACGTTGTTTGTTGTTTCGGTCGTTTGATTGACTGTTTGTTCTTGTTACTGGATCTTTTGTTTATTGATTATGGCTTGTTTGGATAATAGTTTATCTGCTTTAAGACAAATTGCAGGGATATAGTTTGGGACATATTTTTAGGCGTATGAAGCCCTTTTCTCCTTTTTTTTTTGAGTTATGACTGGAGTACAGTTCATATGGTCGTTGTTTGGATGTGTGTATGCATTATACGGATACGCACATGTATATCAGTTTGAGGCATAGTCTTAAACACAGCTGATGGGGTTTGTCATTTGCATGCATTATAGGAATGTGCGTGCTCATATAGCTATTTGAGGTATAGCTTTAGGCATGAACCGTGAGATTGTTACTTGAATATACACATATGCTCTGAGAATGTGCATACATGTATAGGTGTTTGGGGGGTAGGACATAGCCCGTGGGACTTGTTGTTTGAATATACGTACACATCATGAGGATATGCACACACATATGGCTATTTGGGGTATGGTTTTAGGCATGGCCCGGAGGTTTATTGTCAGGATACTCACATATGCCATGAGGATATGTGGATACGTATAGCTATTTGAGGTATAGCTTTAAGCATGAACCGTGGTATGGTTGTTTGAATCTATGCATATATCATGAAATATACATGTAAGTATAGTTGTTTGAGGTAAGTCTTAAGCATAGCTGGTGGGACTGTTATCTGGATGTATGCGTATGTTATGAGGATATACGCACACGTATAGCTATTTGAGGTATAGCTTTAAACATGAACCGTGGTATATTATTATAGGGATATGTGGCTGTTTGAGGTACAGCTTAGGCATGAACCGTAGGATTTTGTCGTTTGGATATATTGTTAGGTGTAAAGGTCGACTTATGGGGCCATGAGACAAATCGCCTTTTTAAGATCCCTACCTTACTAGGGAACATGGTGGGTTGGTGAGGCTCACGCCCTCAGATATGCTTCATGGGACGTGTCCTCGGTACTTTCAGCTACCACACAGGTTTGAGCCTCCTCAAGTACCTTTTCGCTTTCGGGAACCACGCAGGTTCTTTCATAAAGCGGATTAGGGAGTTGTATTGGGTAAATGTTTGCAACCAGTGTATTCGGAAGCCACATAGTCTTCCTCAACACAGGTTGGAATTTTAGACTCACCCCCTCAGATAGGCTTCATGGGGAGTGGTCTAGGTATTTTCAGCTTTCCACACAGGTTTTAGCGTCATAAAATACCCTTTTCGCTTTCGGGGGCCACACAGGCTCCTTCATTAAGCGGATTTTAGGGGTAAGTTTCACCAATTTTGCGTTTCACAGTTGTGAGAACAGTTGTGTCATTTCCTCGTGGGCTTCGGCCCAGTTGGCAATGAAGTCTTTGTCTGGGTGCCGTCGAGGCTTTGTGTATTCCGGGAGTTGATTTTGGTCGTAATATTTCTTGAGGTATCTTCCATTTAGGACTGGTAGTGGGTGTTCTCCGTTCTCTGTGGCCAGGAGATAGGCTCCTCCATCATAGACTTGGTCGACTATGAAGGGACCTTCCCAATTTGGTGCGAACTTTGGGCCATGGTGCCGGCCAGTGATTGGTCGCCTTAATGCCAACACCAACTCACCTTTCTTGAACGCTCTTGGTCTTGCAAGCTTTTCATAGGCCCGCGTCATTCGAGCTTGATATAACTCTAGGTTCTGTTGTGCAATGAGTCTTCTTTCATCCATTCCGTCCAACTCTTGAAATCTGAGCTGCATCTGTTTGGTCATGGGGATTTCTGAGGCCATAGCCACTCTCAATGAGGGTAGCTCGATCTCAATGGGGAGAACCGCTTCGGTCCCGTATACTAGAGAGTAGGGCGTGGCTTGAGTAGGAGTTCGATGTGTGATCCTATACGCCCACAATGCTTCTGACAGTTTGTTGTGCCAATCTTTCTGATTATCCCCGACCGTCTTTCGGAGGATTTTGATCAATGTCTTGTTGAACGCCTCGGCCAAGCCATTGGCTCTGGGGTTATACACAGAGGAATATCTCCACTCAATATTGTGTTTCTTGGTGAATTCATCGATTCTGGTATTCTTGAAGGCGGTCCCGTTGTCGGAGATGATCTTCCTGGGGGTGCCATATCTGTAGAGGATGTTTGTAGTGAAAAATTTCACTACATCGGAGGCCTTGACTTCTCTATATGATCGGGCTTCGGCCCATTTCGAGAAATAATCAGTCGTGGCTAAGATGAAGCGGTGCCCATTCGAGGCTAGAGGGTCAATGGGACCTATGATGTCCGTTCCCCATATCTCGAAAGGCCATGACACCACAGTCGGGTGTAACGTATTCGGATGCTGGTGTATGAAGTCTCCATGTATTTGGCACATGTGACATTGTCTGGAGAAGTTTTCACAATCAGCAATCATTGTGGGCCAGTAATAGCCCAATAATTTGATGTGGACTCGCATTCTGGAACCCGACTGATGGGATCCGCATGCCCCTGAATGTATTTCCTTCATGACTTGGTGGCCTTCATTTCTGGTGATGCATCTTAACCATGCGCCATCATATGACCTCCAATATAGAGTATTGTTGACATACACATATCTTAGAGCCCTTTTTCTGATCTGTTCTCTGAGTCCTTTGTTTGAGGGAAGTTTCCCTTGTTGGAAGAACTCGAGAAAGGGTTTTCTCCAGTCTTCGTCTTCAGTATCTTCGATAGTCATGGCTTGAGTGACTTCTCCCCATTCTTGTATGGTTTCCTCTTCCCAAGCTGCTACCTCCATGAACAGTGCGCTTTCTTCATTTTCTTCCATAAGTTTTAGGAAGCAGGGAGAGAGCGCCCTTCTTCTATGAACCAAGATTTGAATCTCGTCTTGGTCGGGGTCACTGAGTTCATTGGCTAGGCGAGCCAAAGCGTCGGCCTTTCCATTCAAAGACCTGGGCACTTTCTCCAGTATAATATCAGTGAACTTGGCCATAAGTTCGAGAGCCTTTTCATGATATTTTACCAATTCTGGTTTTCGTATTTTGAACTGTCCCTCCAACTGACTGAGTATCAACTGGGAATCGCCGAAAACCTTCATTTTTTCAACACCCATATCTAGAGCCATTTCAAGTCCCGCGATGAGGGCTTCATATTCGGCTTCGTTGTTGGTGCGTGGTTCTGTCAAACTCAGGGCATATCTGATGATGCCCTTCTCAGGTGTGACAAAGATCAGGCCCACTCCGGCTTGTCGTTTGGGTAAATCTGGTTTCACGGCTGGTTGGATAGAAGAAGAACCATCGAAATACATCTTCCAATATTCTTCTTGGTTGTCTGTATGTAAGGATTCTTCATCTGGAAAGTCGCATGCTAGCGGAGAGTCATCCGGTATGGGATGGGCGGCCAAGAAATCGGCTAACGCCTGCCCTTTGATCGCCTTTTGAGGTGCATAGGTTATGTCGAACTCCATTAATGCGACCGCCCATCTTGCTAATCGGCCTGTGAGCATGGGTCGAGTCATGAGGTATTTCAGGGGGTCAGTTTTGGAGATCAATGTGACCTTGTGCGCTAGCATATAATGTCTGAGTTTCTTGATTGCAAAGACAAGGGCTAGACAATGTTTTTCGATTGGGGTATAGGCATGTTCTGCTCCGACTAGCATTCGACTGAGGTAGTAGAGGGCATTTTCCTTTCCTTCTTCATTTTCTTGGGCCAACAGTGCTCCTAGAGATCCATCCAATGCTGTGGTGTATAGGATGAGAGACTTCCCTGGGATAGGTGCTGCCAAAACTGGTGGGTTTAACAGGTATTGCTTAATGTCCTCGAACGCCTTCTGACATTCATCATCCTATTTGAATGGTACATCTTTCTTGGTGAGTCGAGTGAAAGGTTTGATTTTGCCTGAAAGGTTGGCGATAAATCTTCTGATGTACGCCAATCGTCCTTGTAAGGATCTGAGCTGTTTGAGTGTTTTAGGAGGCGGCAGCTCCTGGATAGCTCTGATTTTCTCCGGATCAATTTCTATGCCCCGATGTCGCACTACGAAACCGAGAAATTTGCCGGAAGAGACCATGAAGGCACACTTCAAGGGATTGAGTTTCAACGTGTGAGCTCTCATGCGGTCGAACATTAGCCTGAGGTTGGCTAAATGCTCTTCATATGAGTGAGATTTCACCACCAAATCATCGACATAGCACTCCACGACTTTATGTATCAGGTCATCGAAGATCTTGGTCATGGCTCTTTGGTATGTGGCACCTGCATTCTTCAACCCAAAAGGCATGACTTTGTAGCAGAAAATGCCAATCGGTGTGCGAAAAGCCGTGTGTTTTTTATCACTTTCATCCATCTTGATTTGGTTATACCCGGAATGTCCATCTACAAACGAGTATACCACATAGGAGGAAGTATGATCCACTATGATTTCTGTCACAGGTAGAGGAAAATCATCTTTTGGGCACGCTTTGTTCAGGTCTCGAAAATCCACACAGACCCGGATTTGTCCATTCTTTTTCTTAACTGGGACAATGTTGGCGACCCAATCAGGAGTTTCTTCTTCTCTTATGAAGCCGGCGTTGATCAATTTCTTGACTTCAGCAATCACTTTTTCTTCAAGTTCAACCCTCATTCTCCGAGGACCTTGCTTTACAGGCTTGACTCCTGGATCTATTTTCAACTTATGAACAGCTACAGCGGGGTCTAGCCCTGGCATTTCACTGTAACTCCAAGCAATGCAATCCCGATATTCTTTCAGGAGCTCCGTCAGTTTTCCTTCAATGTCTGGGTTGAGAGAGGTACTGATAAAGGTAGGTCGAGGATCTTCCTCGGTGCCCAGATTTACTGACTTGAGTTCATCAATGGTGTTTTGGCCTCCTTCTTCCAATTCTTTCGGGGCATTCTTGACAGCTAAGATAAACTGTTCGCCTTCTGATATTTCAGGTTCAACCTCGAGGGTTTCTTCTTCCCCCTCGGCTTCCGTTATGGTGACCCGATGACAAGTATGCCCTTGATTTCTGGCTCCCTTGTATCGAGACCTACCGGAGTGTGAGCCTTGATTCCTATCGTGTGGCCCTTCTGTTTCTGCTCTCTTTGTATAGGAGTGAGATTTCCCTTTTTGATATCTGCTACTTCGACCTTCTGCCCAATGATGCGACATTTGATCCTGCAATTTGAGGATCTCTTGTTGACAGGCGGCCTCGCCTTGTGCACTTCGCCGACATTTTTCTCGGAGTTTGTCGTTTATCTTGTACTCTTTCTCCAGACTATTGGCTGTTTCTTGCCTCAATCGTTCTAAGGTGAGGATTTGATACACATGATGTTGTTCTCTTCTTTGAGAAACTTTCCTTTCTTCCTGGTATCTCTCCCACAGCCTTTCTAGTTGGGCGCGTAGGTCTGACTTTTCGACTATAAGGCGGGACATTTCGCACTCGAGCCTTTTATGGGACTGAGTCAGATTCTGAAGAACATCTTGAAAACATTCTTTCATTTCTTCAATTGAGATCACCTCTTGTATTGGCAAACCTCCGTCAGGACCATCTTTCTCATTGCTAGCTTCAGGATTCTCATTCTTTTCTTCTAGCATGTCGGATATAGTGACCCTGTGGCATGTGTGCAACTGAGCATCTTCCGATTGGGCTTGATTTTTAGCAGAGACGAGGGCTTCTTTGGTCTCCCTTACCACTCGGCTGAGTGTCTCTATTTCTTTTTGGTAAGACAAGTTCTTTTGAGATACCAGAATTATTCTATCCTTGACTCTTTCACCAGCGTCCTGGAGTCGGGTTATCTCCTGACATAGTCTGCTGACTCGCCGTTGGAGTTCCTTTATCTTCTCTCGGCATGCTTGATTCTCTTGTTCTTTTGCTGCTATCTGCCGACTAAGATCTTGGTTTCGTGCAATCAGACGTTCCATGGAGCGCTCGACATCTTGTTGCGAGCGAACCATCTCTTGGAAGCGCCTTTGGAGCACATCAAACATGGTTATCTCATTGGATGCCTGTCTCCTGGAGCCACTTCTTCTCCACGTCTCCGTGGAGGAGATGTGTCGGCTTGTGTGCACTTGAGTATTTTTGAATGTTTTGGGTCTTGATGTTCCTGGTTGTGTATCGAAACCAAGGCCCCGGGTGTTGGAAGTCTTTCCATTGAGTTTGGTCACTTCGTTTGAGTCACCGCTCCAGAGCTTTTGAAACATTTCGACCCGTTTTTTAGAGACTGGCTCCAAGCAATGAGTCCGTTGGAACAGGTCCTTCAAGCGAGCATCGGTATTTCTTTGTAACTTGGGAGGCATTTTGGTTTCACTTTCACTTTCTTCTAGCCATCGTTTGCAATCCTCGGAAGGAGTTTGGCCATTCTCTGGGTCAACTTCTCCTATTTTGACAAAGTGAATGCTAGGGTGGATCACGGTCCCGTGTTCCACTTCTTCGATTTTTGGTGGGACGGTGAATGTTTTCAGCTTGGAGATTCTCTCTCTCTCGCGAGGAGTGAGATCTTTGCAATGTTCCATGGGCATGAACTCCACAGCTAAAGAGCTTTGACCTTCTCCTTCGCTTCCTGAGTCTTTATATGGGCGAACTGGGGTATGGACATTATCTTCGGCTTTTTCGGAAGATTCTGGCTCACTATCACTCCCCCACAACATTTGGGTTGTTTGCGCCTTGATGGCTGCCTTGAGTACCACCCTCTTCACCGCCTCTCTGACAGCGTCTGACGAAGAGGCATTCTTTGTGGGTGCTGCCCCCTGCTCAATCCTGGGTTGATAATATTTTGCATCATCCAGTTCAGCTTCATGTGCCTCAAAAGGCCGGTCGTCACCTTTGATTACACACTGTTTGCCATCGCGAGTGAACTTGACACATTGATGTAGAGTGGAGGGGACTAGGCCGTTTTCGTGAAGCCATGGTCTCCCTAATAGTGCCTTATAAGTGGTGTCAGCCTCTATGATAAAGAATTTCACAGGCGTGACAATTTCACCAAAATCTATGTCGATGATGGTAGATCCCAAGGCCTTTTGGTATTGATGATTGAACCCATGAATCCGGATTTTATCTTTCTTGGTTTCCCTGATGCTAAGGGAGAGCTGAACCAAGGTTTTCAATGGCATGATGCTGATAGAAGACCCTGGGTCGACCAGAATCTTGTTGATCTTTTTGCCATATATGATGCCGGTGGTGTAGAGAGGCCTGTTGTGGTCTGCTGTTCCGGCCATCAGATCATCATCCGTGAAAGTAATTTGTGGTTCTGGCTCGATTTGTGCTATCTCCTCCCGGACTTCTTGAGCAAAGTATGCTTGGAAGCTGGCGGGATTTTGTAAGGCATAGATGAGAGACTCACGAAGCTCTTGTGACACCATGAGAGCATCAAAGACACTTAGCAAGGCCGGTATTTTGCGCAAGTGTGCTACCACGTTGCAATCACCTACGGTCATTCTGGGCCTGCTGCCGTTTGACCTCGCGTCTCCTTCAGTGACTATTTCTTCCGGAGTGTTTCGCCTATTATGAGGGACTTCCCTTCGGGGTTGCCTTTCAGGTATTCTGGTACCAGACCTCAAGCTGACATTGCATTGTCCCTTTTGCTTTTGTTGGGCTTTGGCTTGGACTTGTTGAGGTGTTGGGTTCGGTTGACTCAGGGAAGACGGCATGATTTCTTCTTCCTCCTCGGTCTCGTTTTCATCAGAATCACTCCCAAAAGGCATGATCGTTACGGGATGAGCCACCATTACAGTTGGTTCTTCCTCCGGGCTGTCATAGTCTGATCTTTCAGATTCTTCCTCTTCCGAATTTTCAGAGTCCGGGTACCAGGTTGTGACGCGGCACTCTTCTTTTTCTGTTTCTTCGTCCGTGGTGCTGTTACCACCATCGGGCCAGGCTAAGCATTCACTTCTGGTGTGGCCCCATTCTTCGTGATGCTCACAATACTTTTCGCATTCTTTGGGTTTCTTTGGTCTATGGGCTCGTTCCACGACATGCTGGTGTTTTTGTGGAGTGCTCTTTTTTGGTTTGTCGGGCTTTGTTTCTCCAGATAGAGGCAATGCAGCCGGTGCAGAGGTCTTCTTTTTATTTCTTTGAAGTTGACCATGGACATGAATCCATTTCGGCATCTTTTCACCTCCAGAGGAAGGTTCTTCCATTCGGCGCATCTTTACATCGATGTAGTATCTCCCTCTACGGGGAGGCCCATCTTTCGCGGCGCTGGCTTCGCTTTTAGAGGGTCGGCTACGCGAGCTTTCACCTTTTTTCCATCTTGCTGCCATTTGAACCACCGGGTGGAAGGCAAGTTTGGACCTTGTCGCGCTTCTTTTTCTTTTCTGCAATTGGCATTGGTGCCTTGCCTTTGCCAATGGATTTATCAGCTTTGGTTGTGGGTTGACGGCCTTCTTGGATAGAAATGCCCACTCCTCTCCTCCTAGGAGGGCGTTGTGCTTCAGTTGGCTTTTCCTCCTTGTCTTGTTTCCGCCGTTATTTCCTCCGGGTTTTAGCCTCAAGGCGTTGCCCTTCCATAACGTGAGCCAACTTGCGCTCTATTTCCATGAGTGATCTTCGGTTGTCAGCCCACTCCCCTACGCTTGTCGCTTGCAGCGTGCGGAAGAACTCAAGGATGATGTCATTTTGTCTGAGTACATTAGCAAGGGCATTTTGCAAAATACTAAGGTCATTAACCGGGTCTGGTTGCAATGCCCCCTGTCCATGGGCCGGGACAGGATTTGGTTGTGCTCGCCGCGATCGAGTGCGAGTGGCAGGGCCGCCTTCTTCAGGTCTCGTGCATTGTTGTTCATCTGGCATTGAGACGGCTTCATGTCGTGAGCTGTCCACTCGGAGAGGGTAATGTGCTCTCCTGCTTTCAGGTCTGATTGGAACAGGCCTATCTGGGCTAAAAGAGCGTCTGTTCGGAGACTTTCCTTCACCCTCCGAGTCTGATTTCGAGACAGTGATGAAGCGAGAAGTTTCAATTCTCTTTGAGGCGTTCTTGAATTTTCGTGCCTCTGGCAAGGTATCTTTTTGGATGTTCTCCCATATGGCGGGGTCATAGTACCGGTGGAATTCTCCATTTATGTAGTGTCGAACCCATCCTGTCGGAACAGGGTAATGAGGAGATGGTTCATGACCCTCCACTCCTTCTGTGACTGGAGATTGGAGGAACTGTTGGAGAAGCTCTTTCTCAGTCTCTTTCTTTTCAGGCTGACTTGGGTATACCAGTCTTCTGACTCGGCCATATTCCAAGTTGCACACTTCTCGGCGAGACCTATTCCATCTTATTCTTTCTACCCAGGGCAGTGGGGCAGTCCGGATTTCGCTTTCTTGTCTCATTGTTGTTGATTGACGAGTTGTGGGCCATGAGTCCAGTATGAATGGCCGGAGACTGGTCAAGTGTGGATGTTCAGGTTCGAGTTCTTCATCACTGCCTTGCCACCCGACTTGTTCACCTGATTTTTCTACATTTTTTATCAGATGTCCTGTCCACCCGATTGGATCTGACAAGTCATGTTCATAGTTCTCATCTAAAAACTCTTCTCTTTCGGATTCCTCAGTACATGAATCATCAGAAATGTAAATGACTCTACAAGATGCGGATCCTTGATCTTCTTCTTCTTTTTCTTCCTCTTCTTGAGGGGGATTGGGAGATGGAGTTGTGCCATTTGGCTGACTGGTAGAAGGAGTTTCAGCTGCCCCCTGTCCTTGGCGGGCGTCCTCCTCTTCCATGATTATAGCTTCCCTTGTTTGGTTGACCAATTGGCGCACAATTTCGCTCAGGTCTTCCAAGGTAAGCTCAGGATGACCAGGGATATTAGAGATGTGTATGTCGAGATTTACTCTTCTGACTTGCTGTCCTTCTAGATCCGCTGGGTTTACTTGGTATTCGGGATCCAATACGAACTCGTAGTCGTACTGGATTCCGTCATTTTCTTCATCTGAACCGTATCCTGCCCCCTGCTGTGACTGAGGGTTTTCAGGGTGCGGGCCGGGAGTTGTTGATTGTGGTTGAGAAGTTTCGGGTTGGGGTTGCGGCGCTTCGTGCTGTGGCCGCGGTGCTTCAGGTCCATGAGATTGGACTGAGGTGATTTTCGGTTGCGGTTGAGGTGGATTTAACTGTGGTTGAGATACCTCAGATTCATCCTCCTGATCATCACTTGCATCTTCACAGGTGAGTCGGTAGCAAGAACTAACATTCCGAGAGGATTCACCTTTTGATGCCTTGTTCTTCTTTTGGTTCTTCTTGTTTCTCCTCTGGTAAACCAAGAGAGATTTGGTTGTACCTTCTTCTTCTGGTAATTCGTTTTCTTCAGAGAGGTAGAAAGCGTCTTCCTCGTCAGTTAGCTGTAGTTCTCGCAAGAGTTCGCTTGTTGTTTTTCCCTCGGTGGCGGCTATAAGGGTCGCTAATCCTTCGGGAAACATTTCAGTCCATTCGGGTTGTGGCCGGACCGACATACGTGCATTCTTCCTATGGGCTTTCTTTTCTTTGGACTTGCCCCGAGACTTGGGAGAAGGTTCATCATCGTCCGTCCATTCTGCTATCTTAGCTGCACGACGGCTGGATTTCCTTTCTCTAGGGCTCTCAGGTTCATCACTGCTGATGTACCGAGATGATTCGGAGGGACCGACTCCAGGGTTGTTGTCATCATCAGGCCTGAAAATGTGCTGGGCGGCTTCGGCTACTTCTCGCATGCGAATGGCTTCAGTAGGATGATTGCGCACAAATCTTTCACGACTCCTTCTCCATGTAGGATCAGGATCCATGATGGGATATTCCAAGTATCGCATGAGCGTTTGAAAATTTTCTGTTGCGAACCGGAAGAATGCTGGCTCACTATTCCTCAGATCCTGGAAATATGCGTGTAGGTCGATGCCTTGACGTCTGGTGATTCCTGTAAGGGCCAGTGTTTCTTCCACCAAGGGGTTGGTTGGCCTGCGTGGTTGATTTCGGTTCGGGTTAGGAGCATTTCCTCCGTTCGGGCTGGTACCGGTATAAAAGGAGGTACCAGAAATATTAGGGTCAAGATTATTGTTGTCATCCAACCCGAATATGCGTCGAGTGGTCTCTGCAACCTCTCGCATGCGAGTAGCCTCGACAGGGTGACTGCGTATGAACCTTTCGCGATCCGTTCTCCACGTGGGGTCAGGGTCGACCATGGGATACTCTATGTGTCTCAGGAGCATTGGAAAATGTGCTGCTACAAATCGGGCAAACGCGAGTTCGGTGCTCATCAGGTTTCGTAGATAATTATCCAAGTTAACCATCCTGTGCCTTTCGACTCTCGCTCGTGCTGCCATTTCCTCAACTGTAGGATCCAGCTGACTTGCTGACTCAGTCTGATCGGAAGCTGGGCTACCTTCTCGGTTTGAGTTGGTGCTGATGTGGCGAGAATTGCCAGAGGTATTGGTTGAGTTCCTTCCGTCACTGTTATCACCGCTGGATGGAGTAGGATGCCTTATGTTGTCGAAAATCTCAACTACCTCTCTAATCCGAGCGGCTTCGGCGGGATGGTCTCTTGTAAACCTTTCTCGCCTTCTTCTCTAGGCTGGATTGGGTTCACGATGTGGGTGCTCCAAGCAACGAGTGAAAATTTGGGTATGACTTTCCACTATATCCAGGAATTCTGGGTCATCCCGAATTAAGTGGTTGAGGTATGAGAAGGCATCAATAGTTTGATTCATGGAGAGGCCTTCAAAGGCGTCCGAGACATCTTCCAATGGGCATCTAGAGCCAGGGTCTTCATCATAGTATACACGCAGTGGCGGGTCAGTCGATTCGCAATCCCCGGTATAGAACACACTTATTCTTGAGTATCCGTTGCTGGAGGTGGGAGCTCCGGGATTAGGTGTTCTGGGATTGGGAGTGCTTTCATTCTGTAAGGTTTCTCCGGTAGTATTATTCCCGGAACCTGTTCCTTGTTCTTCCTCACTGCTATTGCTTTCTTCCCCGTCGTGAGAAGTTTTATGACAAGAAGCCGTAGCAGTGTTGGGTTCGTCGCTTGGTGCGTTTGATGTGAAGATGTGCCTTGCAGTTTCGGCAATCTGCCGCACCAATGCGGCTTCAACAGGCTGACTTCGCACAAAATATTCGCGATTTCTGACCCAAATAGGACTTGGGTCGTTGTAAGGGTATTCCAAATACCGCATTATCATCTGGAGATTGGTGTTCGCGAATCTGAAGAAAGAAGCTTCCCTTCTCCTCAAATTTTGCAAGTATCTGTGCAGTTCAGCACTCTGACGCCTTATATCTTCTGTCGAGGTAGCAGGAGTTTCGTTCAGAGGATGGGATGGTTCATGAGATTCGCTTTCAGAGTCCGAATCATCGTCCCAATTGATGCTGATGTGGTGTGAAAACCCGGAAGGACCGGCACCTGAATTATCGTCGTCGCTGTCATCATCACTCGCAACAGAAGTCACGATTCTGTGGAAAGTGGCGGCTACCTCTCTCATACGGGCGGCCTCAGCTGGGTGTTTTCTTATAAATTTCTCCCGCCTCCTTCTCCGGGCTCGGTCAGGATCATGTTCGGGGTGTTCCATGAAACTGCCCCATACTTCAGCATTTTCGGTGTTATCCGATATCATGTCGATGAATCCTGGATCATTTTGTTTCAGATGACTGAGGTACGCAACCACCCCAGCCGATTGATGTATAGTGAGGTTTTCGAGCGCAGGGGTTAGATTTAGAATGGGCTCTGAGGAGTTGGGCCCTCCTGTGAAAAATATACGCGCATTTGGGTCTACATCATTGGGACCGAGCTCACCGGGTCTTCGCCTGGGATTCCGCCTAGAGCCAGCTCTTTCTTGTGGCGGTGGCGCTTGTGGCTCATTGTTTGATGATTCACCTTTATCCTTTTCATCATCGCTGTCATCATCGGCAGTAATATGACGGCAAGATGCTGAGGGCGCGTCATCATCATTGTCTGAATCGGATACGTACGCGGGAGTCTTTCCATTTCTCAACTCCTTCCGTACTATCTCAACAGCTTCTCTCTCAAAATCCTCAACAAATTCACTAGCAAACATTGAGTGCACAGGATCCATAACATATTTGAAGGTTCTGGGATCAGAGACCCTTAAATCCTTGAGGTAGGAGACATAGAACTCTATCATTTCATCATGTTCGTATTGCCAAGAGTCGTGTGGTTGTTCCGGCGATCTTTGTTGGCTTGTCTCTACTTGGTTGGAGGTTTCCACCATCGGTCTTCCAGTTCTTACTTCCCTTAGGTGCTGCCTATAGCCATACATCCATGGCTCTTGATTGGCTTCTGGGGAACTGGGTTCTGGGGTGATTTCACCTTCTTCAAGGCCAGTACCTTCAGCCTCTTCTTTGAACATTCTTGCGATGGCCTCCTTTTCATAGTCTTCCAACTCGGAGGAATCTTCCGGATTCAGCATGTTGTGAAACACTTCAGGGGCTATCATTTTCAAGCTCTTGAGGTACTGGACATATGCATCAATCAACTCTTCTCGGGTGGAGCATCCATTATCACCGGGCTTAGGACGCAACCACCGGCCTAGGCCTCCTTCGAAAAACGGAGTCTCTTGTTGTGGTTTCTCACGTGCATCCAATACCTTGGCATGCTCGTAGGCGATCTGGTCGTTAGTCATGGCACTGACCGCACTCACGCCTATTTTATCCCATCCATTGTTCACAATGATATCAGCGGCCACCTTTTTCACGGCCAAATGCTCGATACCATCACGATCCAAGTCAGTGGCATTATCTATGGCTTCATCCACTTTCAGTTCGTCTTGGAATAGGTCAAAGTCTTGGACTTTCAAGTCCATTAAGAAGTCGATGTAATCAGACACCGCTTCGAATGTCACTTCTGGTGGCGACTCATCGTCAGAGTTGTCATTGAAATTGAGAGCAGAGGTTTGAATTATGATCCTTTCGGAATCACTATCATTTTCTACCTCGGATTCATCAGAAGCACTTAGATGCCGGCAGGTTTCTGTAGTCTCTGTGCTTTGAGGTTTCTTGAGTGACACTCTCAGTTGATATTTGCCAACCAGCCATGCGGCCAGCAACTGATCGATATCATCTCCTTTCATCAATTCGTGGACCCACCACATGGGATCCGCCAAAATTTCCGTTTCTAGCTCGGGGTGAAATATAACCGTGCGGTACCAAGTGGCCAATTCTCGCCACTGTTTTCGTGCTCTTAGAAACATATTCATCCTTTGCCGGGTGGGGAGTTCGCGGGGTTCTACCTCCTGGTAAAAGACACCATTTCTTGCGGTCGACCCCTCACCTCTCAAGAGTGATGACGGAGTCGCAACAGCTGTTTCTTCTGTCACATGTTTATCTTCCACTTCTGTTTCTTCAGATGGTTGGACTGCATCATTTTCAGCATTTTCATAGAAATCATCATAATTTTCATTGCCATCTCCTTCATCCTCAGTATCAGAGGTCGCGAAGACATTGCAGCATGCACCGGCGGCACCACCACCTCTTTCTTCGTCACTACTGAAGTGACAATCAAAGTCATAGTTGTTATCCATGTCATCACGGGGAGGACTGGAATCAAGCCATGAATATTCATCTTCGAAGTAGCATTCTTCCGACCCTGAAGTTTTAGCTGGAGTTTTGGTTGAAGTGGTTGCCATTTTAGTCGCCGCTGCCTCCCTTTCTCTCCTAAGCTTTGTCGCATTTATGGCTTCACTCATTAGACCAGACACGTGCTGGGCTAGAGTCTGTATCACAGAAGGAGGGAGTTCAGGTTGTCCTGCTTTGTCTTCCACAAGCAAGTTGAAACCCAAATTGTTTAGGTTTAAACCGCCGTCCTCACTTTGACATTCTCTGGGAATTTCCACATATACCCTTCTTTCTTGCCCATTGACGGTTACTGGAAGGATCATTAGCTCTGAATCCGGAGCCCCGGGACCTTGGTACCCGGAAGATTCTCCAGGCGTATTTGCCCGAGTGCTGGATTTTCTGTTTCTGCGGCTCCTGTGGGTTTTCTTGGTCTTGGTAGGGGTGGTCTCGGTTTGTGTTCCTCGAGACGATGATGACCCCATTTGACTGTACTGCACAGCCGCGGAGGGTGTCGATGTTTCTTGGGCTTGCTGACTTGACTGGTCAGGGGTTGACTGAGATGCCTTCTTATCAGAGGGATCCTCATTCCCCTGATCATTGCTGGAAATGTGACGACACGAAGCCGTCCAGAATTCTTCAGATTCTGCACTCTCACGTTCCTTTCTCTCTGTCATATCTTTCCAAGCTTTACCAGTAATTTTGGTGAAGTCTCTTGGGGACAGAAAGTCAGCCAAGGTTGCTTGTTTTGGTCTCCCCTGGATATATTGTTCCTCGATTTCTCGAGGTGCGATTTTCCTCCAGAATGGTCTATTGTTGTTTGACCGTGTCACTGGAACATAACTGCGTCTCGATCTAAGAGGCAATCTCGTTGGTATGACAACGTTTCTCGGCACGATGGGGGTGATGGCATTCTTCCATCTGAGCCTGGGTTCAGCTTGAAGCACCTTCAACTTCTTTTTGGTGCTCTTGTTGAGGCTTACACTCCAAGTGGTGGGTGGTCTGCCGTCAGAGCAAGCAGAGACGCGATTCGCGCTGGCAACTGGGGTTCTGGTTGGCCCAGCATGAGGTGCCGGCTCTTGCCTAGCGTCATCATGGAGTGGAATCGCTCCCTCCTGGATTCTTTTCTCGATCCAGTCCTTGAAGACATAACAGTCTTCTATGCTATAACCCAATACACGGTGGTATGGGCAATAGTTCGGGTGATTGACTTTGTTCTCTTCCTCGGGCCTTTTGCACCTCGGGAGTCGTATTTCCAGCACTTTCATTGCTTGCTGGAACAACTTTTTGGTTTTCTCTTTTTTGAAAGAGTATGGTTTGTTTTGTAACTCTTTCAAAGTCGGTCTTGGGGCACGGGTTTGTGAAGTCCCGTCTTTTTCTTCATCACTTTCTCCCCATTGTACACCACTCGTGCCTTCGACTTGATTGCTGGCCGCTTTTGTTTTCACGGTTTTGCTTTCAGCTTTCTTTGGCCTTTCCTTGGGGAGAGCATACATCAGGTTGATGTCATCCTCCATCCCTTCGAACTCAATGATTTTAGTCACTAAGCCCTCAAAAGTGGCAACGTTATGTCCTGCCAGGAGCACTTTCATAGGTGGACGGATCCCATTCATGAGCATACGGACCGCCTCCTTTTCAGAGATGTTTGACTGGCATCGCGTGTACATGTTTTCCCACCTCGCGACAAAGTCCGAGGCAGCTTCTCCTTTGTTTTGTTTAGTGTTGACCAAACTGGTCAAAGTGACACGACGAGGTGTGACTCTGAATCGGGTCTTGAAAGCGGCGACCATTTCTTTCCAGTTCTTGATACTGTTTTCCTCCAGCGAGGCATACCATTCAAAGGCTACTCCCGTTAAGCTTTGGGGGAATTGCCTTAACAGCCATTCTTGTCTTCTGGTAGTGTCTCCACAGGATGTCAGAAAGTGAGACAAATGTTGGTCGGGAGTCACTTTACTGCCGACTCCTTCAAACGGCTTGAATTTTGGCACAACATAACCCCTTGGGTATTCAACCCTGTCAAACCTCTCAGGATATGGTCTTCCTGTGAAGTTATTGGGGAATTGAGGTCCGTCAACTCCCAAGTACTGGAATTTTTGTTCCATCTGCTTTCTCATTTCTTCCATGAGGTCAATTGGATCGACCTTGGAAGCATTCTTTTTACCATATGACCCCTCATCAGAGGTTTCGCTTGAGTCACGACTGGATTTGTTCTTTCTTTTCTTCTTGCGCTCGGGCACCGAGTGTCGGGCGCTTCCTTGCTTTGAAGTGACCGGGTTTGAGCTTGGCCATGCTCCTTTCTTGGCCATGTATTTCTGGATCTCCGCACAGGCTTCAGCTATGCGGACATTGTCGACTTGTAACTGTTTTAACTTTTTGTCTTTTTCTTCCAGCTCCTTGCGGAGCTGGGCAACTTCTCCAAGGACTTCATTTTCCTCGTCTGCACTTCCATCAGATGCTTCATCTCTGTTCGAACCGAGGTTTTCTCCCCTATCTTCCTCCTCACCAGCAGAGTGATCGCTGGCTTGGTTGACCCTTTCTTCTGTAATGGGCTCGGGAATCCGGGGACGATTGTTTTTCTTTGGTGGGGCGGAGGCAGAAGCTTTGCTTTTCTGGCTCCGGGTTTCAACTGGTATGCTCTCGGACTGTGGGGGTTCCTGAGAGCCAGTTCCGACCATGTGAACTTCAGTGAGGTCATCATCATGATCGACATCAGCATGAACATGGTAAACAGACGCAGATCCTGCACCCTTTCTTTTCTTGGGCACGCGGACCTTCTTTCCTGGGGCTTGCGTCATGTATGACACAATATCAGATATCTCGGAGGCTTTCTTCCTCCTTTTGTTTTCCTTCGGGGATATGGCGCCTTCCTGCTGAGGCTCAGAAGCATTTTTGGGCTTCCGAACCTGAGCAGCCTTCCCCTTGGCTTTCATATTCTTGGTGTTGGGTTTGAGAGGAGGGAAAGTGAGCCGATCAAAGACCGAAGGAGGTGTGACTTCCACTTTCTTCTCCGAGGCGCTGTAATCAGCATCTCCGATCCTGGTATCCTCATAGTAGGGGAAACGAAGGCGCTGAAGGACTGGGAACCGGAGCCTCTCCTTGATTGAGGGCTTCTGGGTATTCTTGGCAGGTATGGCGAAGGCTTTGCGGGCCCCGCGGAGTTTCTTGACTATCTTGTATGCAGCATGGATGGCTTCCACAGCTTGGTGCTTCTTGGGAGTGGAAACCACCTCAACCTTCAGAGGAGCATACTGGGGTAGCTCCCAGTCTTCGCGCAGGCGTGGATCGTCAGCATTCTTCTTCACAATGCGGAGAGGAGCGAACGCATTGTTCAGAGGCAGATCAGTGTCAATTTCCTCTTCCTGGGCCAGGCGGAGGGCTTGAGACCTCGAGAGCCTGACGCGAGTTTCCTTCGCCTTTTTGGGAGCGAGAGAAACTTTGAGACGCTGGGCACCAGCCCCAGTCTTCTTGTTAAGAGAGATGGTTGCAGTCACGGGCGCTTCACCAGCAAGCGCGGTCAGAGGCACCTGGATGGGCACAGTGAGAGTCCCGGCCACCGAGCTGCTGGCCTTCTTGAGGTGCGCACCACTCACAATTTCGCTCCAAGTCACCATGTTGATCGTTGTTTGTTGATTTTGAGTGAGTTTTCCTGCAAATGGAAAGCACTCAAAGTTAACGTCAGTATCTTTGTATATTTTAAACGTATTTCATACTATGTTGATACACTATGTCGATATGCCTGGTCCATTGATCATTCCCTGATGAGAGGAGAAAAAAGTCCCACCGGACGTGCCAGAATCTGTCTCGCACCTTTTTGGACCCTGGTCCTCGGAAGGGGGAAATGACCGGATGCTCCCAAGGGGGAAAAAGATATTGCGGACGAGATATCCCTCGATCGTTTCAAAACTCAGACATCGGCACCCACCTGAAAAGGAATGTGAGTATCGACGTGGTTTCGAATCTTTCGAGAGTTTGATTGTTTACTGCAGGTCCTTTTTTTCCAGTAGGCGCAAGCCCCTACTGTTAATTACCTCTGAACCAAGTCGAGAGCACCTCTAGATCGGGACAATCAATGGATTAGGCATAACAACTAGCATTACAACACTTTACCAAAAGATACTAACATTGAAGAACGCAAACAAATAGTGACACAAAATAGAGCGGATGATGCAACCATGAGAGGATCAATAGGATGCAAAACATGATGCAAAGGAATTTAATTCATATTTAAAATTTCAAAAATTCTGAGCTTTAATCCCGGGGGGTTAACAATTGACCCTATTTAATAATTTTTGTTTTGTTCCTTTTAAGCTATACGCATTGTAAGCTCAAAGAGGACAGACATAGACGTGTAAAGTTTTGGTATTTAGATCATGCATTAAAGCTTTAAGTATTTTAAAACTTTAATTTATCAATATTTTAAAACTTAAGTCTGTTTGTTGACATGTTAGAATCAAGGTTATCAGACGTTTCTGGAAACTCGGGCATTAAGGCATGTAGAGGTTCCGGTCCTTGAACGTGTGTCGATTCTGGTCAACTATTGACGTGTTGAATTTCAGACCCTGCGACGTGTAGGAGTTAGGTTATAAAACGTTTTAAACTCTGGTATTAAGGCGTGTTTAGAAATTCTGGTCACTTTGGACATTTTAAACTTTGGTCTTCATATGTTCTAGAATTTACCGAATTCTGATTTTCAGACGTATTTAAAGTTTGATCCCTGGATTCAGAAAGTTTGTATAGGATTTTGTTTCTGGATTTGTATTGCTTTTGGATTTAGGTCCGGGTCCTGAGTCTGGATTTTCTGGATCTGGATTTGATTAGGATTTTCTGGACTTGGATTTAATTTGGGTTTGGATCTTCTGGGTTTTGAGTTTAATTTGGGTTTGGATTTCTTTTTCTTTGGAATTTTGCTTTGAATTTGGATTTTTGGATCTTGGATTTGATTTAGGTTTGGATGTTCTGGAGTTGGGTTTGATTTTGGGTTTGGATTTAATTTGGTTTTGTGTTTGGATTTGGATTTAATTTGGTTTTGTGTTTGGGTTTGGATTTGGGTGCAGGTTTTATTTCCAGATTTCCCGGGAGTTTTGCATAAAATTACCGTTTAATCGTACCTGCTGTCCAAATCAATTCAGCATACCTGCTGTCCAAATCATTTTAAGGTACCTGCTGTCAAAGGGGTTCATACCCTTACACTTTTATGCACATTTTTTTATTGACATAATTCAAATTTTTGGGAATTTTGCACTATTAATAATTTTAATTTAATTCTTTTTTTATGACTTTAATTTTAATTCCTTTTTGGTTGGGAATTTGGACTTGGAGTGTCATAGAAAAATGTTCCTCATATTTTTCTAGACATTTTGGTATTTTATGAGAATTTTCTGGACTTTCTAGCTATTTTTAATGCATTTTTGAAGTTTCTGTATTTTAGAAAAGAGGAGAAAATCTTGATTGGTTATTGAGTTCGCTGTTTCGTGTTTTGTCATCGGTAACTCGCCACACGGACGAAGCCACGGAAGATCAAACGAGGTCGCTGAGACTGGATCCGGCTGAACCACTTGGTTCACGCCCGTGTCTGTATGCCAGGCTCATTCCCCTTTTTCTTTCATCTCCCTCCTTTGGTTTGTTGACTCGACTACAGCGGAGAGGAGCGCCGTTGACCTTGCTTCTCCGGCCGTCATTTTTCATCAAGTCAGGTCCTACGGGGTCGTCTTCTCTCCCTCTTTCCCATGACGTCTTCAATTTGTGTCGCGTCCCTCGATTTAAAGCGTCTCACCTCCATCTCAGACTGGGTCTGTCGACGATGAATTACTGGTTTCTGACGGCAGTCTTTGCCAGGGGTAGTTCATACCGCGTCGTGAGGGTCCCTCGAGGTCGCTTATGTTGTCAATTGAAGTTAGGCTCTTCGATTTGGGGATTTGACTCCGGTTCTTTAGTTGGGTCTGACGATGGGCTGAGTAAGCTGTGTTGGTGATTATTGACAATGACTCTTCTCTAATGGACGGCTATATGGTCATCCCGAGGGTGCTTGGAAGGTACTTGTTTCATCAATTTGGCAGCAGAGAAGATCTTTAGCAATGTTTGGCCTGGTCTGATAATGCTTATGTAATGAAGAACAGTCCGACAGTTAAAGCAGCACACATTTTTTTATTATTCATGCTTTAGTGTTTATACTATTATTGCTTGTAATCTAAACTTGAGGAGCATATGTTGGAATTAAAGCAAATTGTTTTACATCTCTGTTGCCATGCACAGCTCATCGAGCTTCAGTTTTTTTTGTTCTTATTTCCTTCATTGGGTCAACTTTTAACACAAACGAGACATATGCTGTTAATTAGGTTGATTAAGCCTGGTGTGTTTCCGTGGAATTATGTCCAACTTGATTTAACCATAAGAAATTATATGTATTTATTAGAAATACTTTAAACATTTTACTGTATTGCGTGTATCTCTTCTGTCAATATGTTTTTTTTTTTTATAATAACATTCAATGCTTCTCAGCCGAGCTTTGTCTTTCTTGGAGATTCATTGCATCATTATTTTATCATTATTTTATTTTTAACCTACCCAATGACATGTCTTATCAAGGAATTATCCTTGGGCTTAAACTTCATGGGCCGTTAGATTTGATTTTACTTCCTAATTCCTTTGGACTATGTATAGGACTCGATTAATCGTATGCTTGTGCTAAATAATGGATGAATGCCCATGTTAACAGACTGGACTTATGCAAGATGACTCCTATATCTATTATTTTTACTATCACAGATGTTTCATTCCTTCACTGTTATTCCTTTATTATTATTGTTATTTATCTTTCCCTCCCTTCTTTTTTACTCAAAGCATGCACATATACTCTAGCATTCATTTTTGTGTAATAAAGAAATCTTTACATATGAGATCCTATTATGTTCTTTATTCAGACACACTGCTGTTACTCATTATTATTATAGCATATATGTTGTTATAATAATGCATAATTTCTGTTATTCATCAAACTTTTAAACTTTACGTACAATGCTCGAATTTTATGTCTTAAGCAGATATTTTGACTAGGAGATTAATAGTAACCCCCCTTTTTCAGGCAGGGGTAAAACTGACCAATATATTAATGACACCCATAATGCTTCCTTATATCATTATTATTGTTTTCCTTTCTTATATGCTATTTTTTAAGATATCTATACATGGTATGCATATATTTTTATCAACATAGATCCCTTAGGTGTTCTAATTTCCTGACATTTCCTTATATACCCATGTATTTTTTTTATTTCAATATGCATATTGTAATTAGCCTAACATCCTCTTGGGTGTTTTGACCCTACTATTCCATTTAACCCTCTTATTCTTGTTACCATTTTTATTACAGAAATACTTTAGGTATGTGTCATTTTGTTATAAACTCGGTAACTATTCCATCCTCTGTACACTCAGATTTATTTTACTAATCATTTTAGTCCCTTCTTTTATTATATTAGTCTATTCAAAACATAATTTTTAGTACTGCAAAACAAGGTGTCAATTATTCTGCTGGGTATGAATACCATAATGATAATGTCCCTTTTTATCGTTTTTGCTTAGCCAGTACTCAGACACAGGTTCTCAGACAATGAAACTTGAGTACTGGCAAAGATAGGATACTTTATAACATGTCCTTATTTTATTTGATCTATTGAAGCTAGATATGCATATGATGGTAACTTTACTTCTTAAAGGAAATCATTTTTTTAAGCCCAATTGACACTCGAATACAAGCTCTTAGACTGTGAAATTCAAGTGCCAGTAGGGATGACAGATACTTAATTACGTGTATTGACCATGAACATGACTATTATAGTTATTATTCTCCCTTCTTAGTGTATACTTTTATTTGAACTTCACTAACACCCAGGTACAAGCTCTTAGACTGTGAAACCTGGGTATTAGCGAGGGTACAATGAAAATTAATTATGCAGTTACTCGGATAAAGAACAAATGACTTCATTTATGGATCACTCACACATCCATGCTCAGACACAAGCTCTTAGACTTTGAAACCTGAGCATGGAGTGTAAATTATCCCTCATCTCATATAGAAATATTCCAACAAAAACAAAAAAAAAGATGGAGGAAAAGTAAGGAAACGAAAAGAAAGAAACAAACAAAAAAACTATCAAATGCCCCAAAAAGAAAAGAAAAGTAAAATTAGGCCCTAATGTTACTAGGTCTGGTTATGATGCGCAAATAAAGGTAGAGAAAAAGAAAGGAATCATATTCTATATTGAAATTTTATTCTCAGAAAGTTCATAATACATGGTGGATTTTTTTTTTACCTTCTACAAAAATGCTTTTCTCTTCTTTTTTTTTAAACAGCAAAATAATTCAAGCAAAATGCACAAAAACTGGGGGGGGGTCTTCTGGCGCCTCTTCTTTCTCTTTTATAGGCAGTGGGCTAGGGTTCCATCAGCTGCTGGTGCCATGTGGCATCCTTTGATGGCTTCAGAATTTGATGGAGGGTCAAGATCTGCTGATGATGAACCGCCTCATTTGTTTTGTCTCGACATATGGGGTTTTAGGACACTTGTTGTATGACGGGTGGGGGCCTTAGGGCATTGGCCATATGACATGTGGGCCATTTTTTATCTCATCCTTCTGGGCATGCTTGGAGAGGGGGTATCTCAGCGCCAGTCGACAGATGGCACTCATCAGGATCATCATGGGCAAGGAAGGGTGATGATCACACCATTCCACTATCATCCCTGCATCTTAGCTGGTTACAAGCATTAATGCATGTATCTGGAGACTATCCAATGTATATTACAACCTTCTCCAGTCATGCCAAAAAGTTTGTGGTATTATCTGGTGTGCCCTTCTTGTGCAGTTGCATATATGTGAGACTGCATGAAAGGGGCCCACAGCTAGGCATGGTCTCACCAGGTGACATCTTGAGCTTGTATGGGGTCAATTGAGTCATTTATAGACTGCAACTGGTGTCTCCTTTGTTTGGCTCAGAACTAAAGAGCAACATTCTTTTACTTGATTTCTTTTTCTACCCTCTCTATTTTACTCACAACCAATTTTATTTTTTATGGCTGATCTTTTTTTTTTTTTATTTTAAATAGATGACTGGCTGGTGAGATTCATTTGTTGTCTACTGCTGAGGCTAGTGAACACTTCAATACTCGTTTTTGGTGTCAGGAGATTATACAATATGTTGTGGCCTTGTGTATGACTTTGTGGCTGCATCATCATTTTTTATATCATTCACCTTTGTGATTCTGAAGACTCCTTGCAACTTTGGCCATAGACAATCCCTCTTTCAGTTATGAACGAAGGCAGGCTGGGGGTAAAACTGACAATTATACCCCCTAAATCCTTCAATTATGCTCCAAACTCTTTTGTCTGTTCTTTACAATGCCTGATTTACCCCTGGTAAAAGAGAGTATCACGCGTGGGAAGGTCACTATTCAACTATCTTCTAGTTGTTTAGTGTATACAGAAAAGGGGTCATACAGATGCTCCATCTTGCCATCCATCAATGACATCATTACTTGCCATCTAGAATCAAGGGTGTTGATGGGCTTGAACCATACGTTGTACATGCTTCAATCCTTCTCGAATTCTTTTTTGTCTGGTATAGAAATAGGTCAGATGAATTACCCCTCCTCTTCCTTCTTTCTCTTTTACATCTAACGGCTAAGAAGCAATGCCAAGACTTCCTTTCTCGTGCCACATAGTACATGTACCAGAGGTTCCTCAGTCATAGGTTTTTCTTTTCAGGTAGTAGACTGTGGTCACAGCGGGATAATGCTCTCCATTTACAAATTTGTGCCCCTTTACCATCACTGGATCCCTCCAGTCACGAGAAAATTTTGGCTTTACCAACTCACATGTCTGTATACTCTTCTCCATCACTTTCAAGTTATTCCTAGTTCCATTGTGTGCCACCATTACCTCAATTTTACTTGGAGCATCATAGGAAACTAGCTTCGTTGAGCTCGACTTCTCCGTCAATGGCGAATGGTGGTGACCGTTTTCTCCATCGAATTGGTTGAAATTAATCTTGAAACCTGCTTTCTCACGCTTCAAAGAGGCTTCCCAGGTCATCAAATCGCAATTTCTTCCATTAATTTGAGTTAATGAATTTCCCCAACTGATGGCTCCATCGCTGAGTTCTTCGAATTTGCCACACTGTAGGTTTATCGTGCAGCCGTGTTTGATGTCGACGGAGTCGTGGCAACGCCCTCTTTACAGCGATCTCCTCCGTTTAGGTGGCGGCGGTGTGTAGCGCCGGCGAGAGGAAGATTTACAGCAGCCTAATCGAGTTTCTGCTGCAGGTAAGTACAGTCCTCTTTCTCTTTTCTTTTCTTTTTTTCCATTAACAGAAAGGAGAGGGGTCCACTGAAAGAGACCAATGAGAGGTCGACACGTGTCCCCCTCGACGCTGACTCGACTGAGTCATTTTGGGCGCTGTCGGATTCGAGTGTATAGCGTCTGGGTTGGAAATTTGGTTGGGCTGAATTGGTTTGGGTCAAGATGGGCCCAATTTGATTAAGTCATACGGGCTTTGTTTAATCAAGCCGAATGAATTTTGTTTTAATCGAATTGACCGGCCCAATATGCCAAATAATTTGATTATAAGCCCAGATTTGATATATGTATTTGTTTGGTCGTCTCTGGTGCTGAGTCGTCTGCATTTGTCATCGTACTGAGCCCTGTCCACATACCAGAATTTTGTATTGCTTAATTTCAAGCAATTTGATTGGTATTGTTGTAGTACAGGGATTTGATGTGGAATTTGGCATGAAATTCTTAGAAAATGTATAACGTTTGACCACCATACAGTTTCCATCTCCTTTCTTTTATATAATTAATTAATTAATTAATTATGCGAGCTTTTGACATTTTTCACATAATCTAATTAATTAATCAATTGCTTAGTGAGTTGGCGAGTCTTGGTTTGAGTCTCTTAGAAAAGTGTACGGTGTGCAACTTTTACACAGTTTTTTTTATTTAATTAATTAATTATGTGAGCATTGGCATATTTCACATAATTTAATCAATTAATTAACCATTTTGTGTATCTGTGGGTTTTATCGTCTTGTCTGTGAGTTTTCTGCTGTTTAAAGAGTAGGTCATGATTATTTCTTAATGTAACATTTCCTTTATTTGCAGGCTTTCTCCAGATATTACGTCACTTCTTTAGATGGCAAAATTTGGAGGCAAACACCTACGCCCCTCAAAAGGCGATAAAAGGACAAGCAATGGCCGACTTTTTGGCTGCACATCCTATCCCCGATGATTCGCCTATGAAATGTGAATTTCCTGATGAGCAAAGCCTTTGTGTCGAAGGTGAAGGAACAAGATGGGTGATGTTTTTCGATGGGTCGTCTGCTATTCAACCCTCCAAGAGACCAGAGATGCCTAGAATTCGTGCAGGAGTGGGTTTAGTCTTCATCACACCTCAAGGAGGTATTCTTCGCCACTCCATAGCATTGACTGAACCATGCACGAATAATGAAGCTGAATATGAGGCATTAATTGCTGGACTGGAGTTAGCCATTGAGTTGGATATAAAAGAAATGAAGGTGTGTGGAGACTCTCAGTTGATTCTCAATCAGGTGGAAGGGGTATTTGAAGTAAAGAAACCCGAGCTAGTGAAGTATCACGAACGAGCTCAAGAGTTGATGGCTAAGTTCACAAAAATTACTTTAGAAAAAGTGTCTCGGGCTTCCAATGGCATGGCCGATGCCTTGGCTCGGGTCGCTACACAGTTAAGCAAGCCAGATGATGAAGAAATTCAAATCACGATAAGGAATCGTCGATCGTTGGCACCTTATCTCATGGAAATTGAGAAAGAAATAAATGCTCATCTTTATGTGGATTTGGAAGAATGGGAAGAAGACCAAATAAGAGACCCAGACGATGTAATGGAAATAGAGACAAATAATAAAGAGGATTGAAGAAAACCCTTTGTGGATTATTTCCAACACCAAGTCTTCCCCGAGGAAAAAATGGAAAGAGAGCAATTAAAGCGACGGGTTCTTCGCTATGTCTATGTGAATGACACCCTATATAGACGTTCATATGACCAATTGTGGTTAAGGTGTGTGTCACAAGAAGAGGTTCGAAAGATTGTGAGGGAAGTACACTCAGGATTTTGCGGGGCCCACCAGTCGGGTCCCAAAATGAGACTCCACATCAAGAGAATGGGGTATTATTGGTCAACAATGATCGCGGATTGTGAGAATTATGCAAAAGGATGCCATATGTGCGAGGTGAATGGAGATTTCATACACCAACACCCTAACCCATTGCACCCAACGGTGGCCTCGTGGCCATTTAATAAATGGGGAACGGATGTGATAGGGCCAATCGATCCACCAAGTTCGAAGGGACATAGATTTATTCTTGCAATCACTGATTACTTCTCGAAGTGGGCCGAGGCGGTACCACTGAAAGAAGTGAAAAGCAAGGATATAATCCAGTTTTTGAAGAACCATGTGTTATATCGCTTCGGCACCCCGATGGAGATAATATCTGATAATGGCACCGCTTTTAAAAGTGGTGAGATTTGTACTTTTGCGAGACAGCATAAGATAAAATGGCAATACTCTTCCATTTATAATCCAAGAGCAAATGGATTAGCGGAAGCCTTCAACAAGGTCCTAATCAAACTTTTGAGAAAAATAGTGGGAGACAATCAAAAAAGTTGGGACGAGAAATTGCAAGAAGCATTATGGGCTTATCGCACCACCTTCCGCACGCCAACTCAAGCCACTCCATACTCTTTGACGTTCGGGGCGGAAGCTGTCCTACCATTGGAAATAGAATTGCCATCTTTGAGAGTAGCCATGTATGCGGGTCTACCATTGGACAAGCAAATGCGCTTAAGGCTCGATGAGCTTGATGCGATGGACGAGAAAAGGTTGATGGCCCAACAAAGCCTGGAATTGTATCGGGCCCAAATGGAAAGAGCATATAATAAAATGGTAAGGCCGCGCACCTTTAAAGAAGGAGATTTGGTGCTGATCTTACGAAGACCTATCTTGGGCCGTCATCATGGTCCAAAATTTTCACCCAATTGGGAAGGGCCTTATGTAATCAAAGAAGTATATGCCGGAGGATCCTATAAGCTCGTGGACAAAGAAGGGAAATGCACGATTCCACCTATCAACGGACGGTACTTGAAGAAGTACTATGCATGAGCCTTATACCTCACAACAAAAAATAATAAAATACCTTAAGCCAATAAAATCTAACCTCACAAATAAACATTCCCATGATAGCCAAGAAACACCAAAAACATTATGGCCACCAATAAAGTTTTCAACAAAACTTTAATAAGGCCAATGAACCTCAACAAAACAAAAAATTTCCCTCAAATCACTTAACCAAAGCTTCCTTCCTTCCGCGAGGGGCGGTTGGTTGGCGGAAGAAGAAGCTCCACCCTCTATTAACAAATCTCATTAAAATGGCTATTATCCATAAAATACGCTACCAATAAAGTTTTCAATAAAACTCCAATAAAGCCGATAAACCTCAATAAACCCAAAATTTTCCTCAAAATTCTAAACTTTGTTGTGAATAAATCCCGTTATCAAAATCCACCATATTACCCTAATATCACCCCAATCATCAACTACAAAACATCTACCTCAAAACAAATCACCTAACAAAAGCTTCCTTCCTTCCGCGAGGGGCGGTTGGTTGGCGGAAGGAGAAGCTCCATTCCCCGTTGATCAATCTCATCAAAAGAAGTTTATCAAAATCCATAGCCATAGCTAATGAACCATGTCATTAATAAAACCTCAACAGGTCCTGAGCATGTTAAAGGAATAAATCGGCCAAAACCTTAATAAAGGAGTTGCAAAAGTCTAAAACTATGAAGCGAATTACCTAAATCTTAAACCTTATGATCACTACGCCAATGCCGTGTCAATGCGCCTATGCCGAGTTGAGAGCCATTACAATGAGTGCCTGTACCTAATGAGAGGGTGAGGACGAGAGGGTAAGGAAAAAGGGTGACTTGCCTTTACGGCCCCATAAGTTCATCCTTCCACAAAGTTCCCAACTCCACAAAATCCACCGGCCAAATGTAGTAGTTTGATAGGAAAAAATCGTGTTGAGGGGACCTGTGTGGTCGCCAAATACACAAAAAGTTAAAATTTACCCTAACAAATCCGCGGTCAATGAAGGGACTTTCGGGTCCCAGAGAACGCGAAGCCGTATTGAGGAGAGCCTTTGTGGTTCTCTAAAACACCTATGCCTAATGAAGAAGCCTTTGTGGCAACTGAAGGCATCAAGGCACCGCCCTATGAAGTCATCTGAGGGTACACACACCCCAACAACATCATGTCCCTTAAGTTACTCATGTTAAGATTAATGGATTGAATTTACTGGGGCAGGCCCATTCATATTGGGGTGGCCATGTGGTTTACAAGAAGAATAAGATGGAAATTTAAATAAAGTAAGAGGAAAGGTGAAAAAGAAAATTCATTCATTAACCATAAGGTGATACAAGTCTCAAGAAGACTGATACAATAAGCAAACAAGAGAAAAGAAAGCCTATTACAAACTAAAAGAAAGCATAAAGATACATGCACAAGAGGCTAAAGGAATTAGAAGGAAATTCTTCTATTCCGGAACAGCAGCTGCAGCAACATTACCCCCCAAATTAGCAAGAGTAGTGATGATGGCTTGAAGCATCCCCTCTATCATCTCCAAGCGAGCGTTCCTCAAAACGTTGGTCAATAAAAGCCCGAAAAGAGACAGGGGTAGGGGCCTCAAGGGCTAAGGCCACAGAATCATCATCATGAGGAGGAGAGACCACTCTCACCGGACTATACTGGTTGGGCTCGGCATTAGGGGCCAAGATGTACTCATTAATCGGACGGTTGGGGTCGGGAACAAGCATGTTCATGGAGGACTCTACCCATCCAGTAGAATCGAACAAAGAAAGAAGATTGCGGGGATGGGCCACGTGAGCCTCAGAGATGTGGTTTCCCCACAACATTTCTGGGATATGAATACGGGCGCGACTCATCAGAGCCTCAATAAGATGGCCATAGGGCAAGGCTCGATGGCCGTGAGAGTCCATAGCTACTTGGTGCATGAAGTAAATGATCATGTGGCCCAGGTTAATAGGGTGATGCTTTTGGATAAGGTGACGAAGATAAAACAGGCTCCCGGGACAAGCGTAGTTGGATAAGTTTCCTTGGGGGAAAATGATGTCGTTGATCACCATGAAAAGGAATCTGTGAGAAAATTGTTAAGGAAAGACGAAAAAAGAAGAGATTGCAATATAGAGGAGAAATAAACGAAAGAAGTTATGAAATAGTAATACCTATGAAGAGCAGGGAGATGTTCAGTGGAGACCACCTCGACATCGTCTCCAACAGGGGCAGCCTTGAACAAGCGCAGGCATTCAGAATAATTACCAAAGCCGCGAGGCCAGCGGTGGTAAGCATAAGTGGTAGAGCCAGCAAGCGCATTAGAAGCTTGAAAGAATTCAGCCAAACTCTCTGCTGTAATTGTCAGATACTGGCCAAACAAATAGGAAGTGGCTAAAGGAGTACCATAATGATCATAAGAAATGCGGAGATTGGCGTAGAAGAGGCGTGTAATTCGAGGATGATAGGGGTTGTCCAAGTCAACAAGTCCACGAAGACTCCAAGAATCAAGCCAACCGTGTATAAGGTTGATGTGCTCCATGAGAATACACCTTTGGTGACGAAAGAAGAAACATTCGGCCACTGGGCGGTCATCACGACCCATGTCACGATGATAACTATAGAAGGCTATCTCATCACGGAAGAGGTAGCGGTTATCAGGGGCAAAAGACCAATTTGGGGCCCAGGGATTAGCGCACGAGGATGAGGAATCCATCATATTTCTTGGGCGTTTGTGAGTGGACATGGTTATGAAAAGAGAAGAGAATAAGATGAAGAAAACAAAATGGAGGCTCGACTTATGTAGACTTTTGAATGAAAAGGCGTTAGTTGTAAGTAGTGGGAACGTGTGATATGAAGAAGTGGATAGAAGTGGAAAGTCAGTGTGTCATGAGAAAGAAACCGCTCGTATCCGTAACTGAAAGTATGAAAAGCCAGAAAAGCGCAAAGGCCTAAACTTGAGTTTGAAGTAATGACAGGCCCACATGAATCTAAACCCAAAGAAATATAGATACAGGCCAAAATACCCTAATCTAAATCATGGGGTAAATTCGTGTGTCTTATACCCTACGAAGCAAGTAAAACCAAGTGTGGGCCAAAATACCCACACGCGAGAGAAAGTAGGGAGGAAATAAGGTTACCTGTCGCTTCGCGAACAAGTTTGAAAAAAAGCCTTGAGCGCGAAAACTCCATCAGGCACAAATAATCATCATAGACATATGAGCAAAACAAACAAGCAAACCAAAAACAGAAATCCAAAACCATAAAATAAGTAAAGATCAAGTCCAACAAACCATCAAACATCTAAAGTCTAAGCTCGACAAATAACATCCAAAATAAAGATACAAAGCTAAGCGTGGTCATTCTGAAATGCTTTAGCCCAAGTCCAAAGACAAGAAGATAAACCTTACAACTCTCAAAGTAACTAGACTAGAAAAGAGATGTGAAGGAGCTAAGCTGCAGGGGCAGCCTGTGCCTGAGCCTGAGCCTGAGCCTCAATGGACCTCTCTCTAGCCTCCACCAAAAGACGGACCAACCCACGGAAACAAGCACGAGCAGAAGTAACACGGGAATCCAACCTGAGACGGAATCCGTACACCTCCCTGGATGCATCATGGTAGCGCTCCCTAACCACAGCATGAAACTTAATCCACTCACCTATGACATGATGATAGTCATGATCCAGCTGACCCAAGTACTGCAGCTCATGGCCCAAGCGGCACGCCTCCATACGGTGAGCGAATGAGAGGTCAGCCTGACGGTCCGCATCAGCCCATGCGACACAGTGGGAAGCAATGCGGTCAGTAATGACACGATAACAGAGAGAAAGAGTCCTGAGGGCATCAGAAACGGTTCCATAGCACGAGCATAAGAAACAAGGCAGTGCTCAATAGAAGCCAGCTCCTGGAGCAGGAAATCATAGCGAAGAGGAGTCAGACAAGCATAACACTCCCCGATGAGATCAGCTGCCTCAGCAGGAACGCCCCTGTTGGAAGGAAGCTCTAGAGAAAGCCTCAAGAATACCCTGTCAGAAACACGGTGGAAAATGGCAGGAGTGCTCCGGCTGGACTCATAAAGAGCTCTCACCTCATTCCTAAGGAACTGCACCGTCATGCCTATTATAAAAGTTAAAAAGTCATGAGATGCAAATACCAATAAATACAAAGTCGAGAAAAAGAGAAAAGAACTGCGGGCATAGATATACCTGCAAAGATAGGCGGAGAAGGTGGCTGCATAAAAGCAAGCTCTGGATCAGGCTGGTGAACGGCCCAGTAAGCGTCATCATCCTCATGAGGATGGGGAAGAGCGGGGTCCATGTCCTCCATGACTCAACCTGAAAATGAGGAGAAGGAAAACCAAAATCCGCAGCACAAATGTTACTAATAAAATAAAGAAAGTGCTGAAGCCAAAACAGATACGAACATTCAATGAAAGCAGCAATATCCAAACAAATAAAAGAGTACTAAAGTCTCATACAAAACATCCATAACATCAACAACAAGTAAAATTACTGAAATAAAGATACAAGAGTTAGCACAAATTACTAAGGTGCGTAACTCGCCCATTAATCAAAAGGCCTAAACCATAAAAGACTTAAGATGACAAGACACTAAGCAACATATGACCACAATCAAGGGGGTTCAGGGACATCTAAGCGGCGAAAGCTTGGCGAATGACTCCCAATTTTGTGAGGATTTTATGGAAATGGGTATTGATCACTACAAGAATTTGCTGTAATGGCGTGGAAAAAAGTAGAGGTATTTTCCGTCGATATATCGACGGAAATAATCATTTACGACGAAATAGCGACGGGAATAGCTTCCTCGTAAATACTCTCCTAGCTAATAGTTTATATCCGCGAGGAAGCCTCGTAAAAGACGTTTTGCGAGGTTAAATCGCAAGTTTTCGCGAGGGAAGGAAGCCTCGGTGATATTGTGTCCGGATGCCACCCTGGCGATGTTTATCCCGTCGATATTTCCACGCCAATATTTATCCACGGGAAAAAAATCAAATCTCCCGCCATTTTGGATTGCTCTTCCTCGGCAATAAGATTTTTTCCCGAGGATTTAAAGAGTTTATTTACGAGCAACATATATCAGCGTTAATGCATATGAGCCTTTATCTTTCCCGTCGATATATCGACAGGATAACTACTGGTGTCATCCAAAAAATTGATTTCCAGCCCTAATGTATTTACCAAATTGCTCCTGAGTTTCAATCATACCAATATAATAATAGTGCCGAATGATATAAATATGAAAGAAGAAACAATTGAGAATCATTGAAACTATTGTGAAACCTTCACAATATTTTCATGAAAGTACTAAGATTACAAACACAACATGAATATTATCATAATATCTACCAATAATAATATACCTTTATATTCCTATAAAAAACAAAAATTAAAGATGTTCTACATCATCTATATCTGTTACATATGCCAATTTGTAGTATCCAAATCTGTAGAGTTCGGTTGTGTACTGAAACTAACTACATCAAATAAGTTGTTGTAGAAGTCGTTGTTTTGAATATTGTCATATGCCCTGGTATTGCCAGCTGCACCCCATTACTCTCATCGCCAACTGCAGCCCCTATATATTTTTTTTAAATAATATTATGAATAAAATATTGACAAATAATATATAAAGAATATTATGAATAAAAATGGTCATGGTAATTAATGAGGTCTAGACATGCTTCCTTATACATTTGTTCAGTTGGTAATGATTAAAAGTGTCACACCCCGAACCAAGCCATAATCCGAGATGGACAACCCCGCCACGTGTATACACTCTACTGCACACACGTAAGGCTAATAAACAGTGAAACAGAAAGCAAATGATCACAAATAAA
Organism: Rhynchospora tenuis; assembly: GCA_027725995.1. Lineage (NCBI taxonomy): Eukaryota > Viridiplantae > Streptophyta > Magnoliopsida > Poales > Cyperaceae > Rhynchospora > Rhynchospora tenuis. The sequence goes on along the minus strand of CM050888.1, from coordinate 143,771,387 downwards.
AGTGCATAATAATGGTATAGTTGTTCACACAACAAAAGAGACTGATAAATATACATATCAAAAGACCAGTCATAAAACAACAAATACTACATAATATGCAACGGAAGATAACTAATCCAGCTTGGCTTGGTCTTCTGGCAAAGACTCCTCTACGGTGTCGTCCAAACCTGAACCTGTCTCCACAAATCAAAGTATTGTGGGATGAGTACATTAATACTCAGTGTGGTGATAGAGTGAGCCTACGGTTCTGGTTAACTCTAGCTAGAACTAAACCGTACTTAAACACTTTTAAATCCTATAATGCAACATCTAAGTGTAAGTTTAAAGAAATGATGCTACTAATCTGTAATTCCTAACATGCCCAAGTAAACATGAAAAGTATCTGGAGAAGCGGAGGATAGTAGTAGTATAATAATGATATACGGTGAATAAATATATCGGTACGAGAGTCAAGCACCCACACTCAATGGTCAATCATAAGTCACACAAAATCCATAATCAATCTCACAAGTCCCAATATGACATGAACCGTACCAACAGATCTACCTAACTCAGCTCTGCTCGATAACTCAACTCTGCCCCTATTCCCACATTCCCGCTAAAGAAGTGGGCAGTAAAACACGGTACCGGTAAACTGACGCATGGGGATCGAGAGGTAGTCTGCTATAATGGCACACTCAGCTCTTAGTTCAAGTCAAGTCAAATGGTAATATAATACAATAAACAAAACAAATAACCATCGAGTGACCGCAGTACCGCCTGACGGTCGGTCTGCTGAGTGATCATTAGAAACGCGTTGCCCACGATCTCTATCATAAGGAGACCACCGGCAATGGCTTGGGTGCAATCTCCCGATAATGGGAACCCCAGACAAAACGAACTTATCACACTCGGTCTCTCTATCCTGATCCGCACCAGATGCATGTGTTGATTAAGGGCACTTTTAAGTTATTAATCACATTATTATTAATATGCAATGCATATCCTATAAGTGCAATCTAGTTTTGAGTTAATGACATGTGCTTAACTGTATACTTAATGTTAATGACATGATATGCACACAATTAATTATTGATCTAATCCTAAACTAAAGAATAAACAAAACCTAAGGCATCCACACCTGGAAAGTAGGGCCTAGGAATGACTACTCTGCGGGAGGGTCGACGTAGTCCTGCTCAGTGCCACCGCCCTCGAACTCGGGGTAGTACTCGTCCCCCTGGTAATCTGCCTGGTCACCTGGTGAACGAAACTTTCGTTAAAGCTAATCCAACGATAAAACCCGTTTATCCCTCAATTTGGTTTCAAGTTCCGGTTATGCTATCTTTAACCGTACTTAACTTCTAATTAATTAAAAAGGGACTCGGTATTAAAATATATTATTATACTTAATTAGTTTATAAAAATAATTTGACGGAGTTCCGTTTGAAAAATAGTTGAGAAGGAAAGTTGAGTTGCTATTTTTGTAAATATTTTGTTAAGTTCCAACTATAAAGTTAATATGTAGAAAGACGTTTTTGACGATTCCTATAAGTTCAACTACGACGTTTGGAGACGTGGCATACTTAGTTTAGTTTAGGAAATCATTTGAGAGATTTAGTTAATAATTAAATAGTGTTTTGCTCAAGTATGAAATACTTTTGATAAATCAACTAAAATAAGATAAACTTCGTTTCAAAAAGATTAGCGAAGAAAACTAAGTTTGTTTGAAATAGTTTTGGGATCATACTGTGTCCGTTTATAACATAGTATCTGTATTGAAAATAATTTACGGACAATCTAATCATTTCCCATTTTAAAAGCCAACAATTTTATTCTCGAATCCGTCTCGTTTAATTTCTCGGCCAAAAGCTTTTAATCAAAATCCGAATCATTTTGCCAACAATAAAATGCCATCACAAAATATAGTTCTAGTTTTATTTCTCAAAATTCCATCTCGCATAATATGATTTTCACAACTCAGCCAACACACAAAGAAAATGGGCCACGAGCAAAATAATTAATAAAGCCCAAGTCACTAGATTCAACAGAGAAAGAAAAAGGCCCACGGTTTAATGGGTTTGAAATCCAAACAAAAGGAAACCCACAAAGAAATGGGTACGGGTAAAGGAATAGCGGGTTCAGGGTCTCAAGTCCGAACCCGACAACACAAAGATCCGATCCACAACCCTAAACTTATTCACTTTAGTCCCTTAAAACACAGAAACAACAGATCTTACAGAACAGTCCTAAATACCAGCATTTATCACAGAACAGGCCCTAATTCAGTTCAACAGATTTACAAGAATGTCCCTGGAACCAGAAAATAAGCACAGATCAGTCCTAAAGAGTTTGAAATCGTACCAGATTGGTACAAGGCTTGATACCAGCCCTGTACAAGGTTCCAAGAGCTCAAACAACACAACACAACCAACAATGAACCTTCACACATCCTTTACACAATCAGCTAAGTACAGAACCAAATAGCTACAACCTTTAATCAAACATTCAACCTAAAACAGCCACAAACAAGTACCAGTGAGCAAGGATAAGAGAGTAACAACTGAAACCAAGTGCTACACACTCAACAAACCAGCATCAACTGACAAGAAACCACACACAAGTCATAGAGATTATTATTAACAACAAACAAGCAAATAGATGTCAAACATAACTCAGATTTTCAGACCAGCTAATAACAAAGAAAGCTATGTATTAATCAGTCAACATAGCTGAGATTTACACAATTTACAAGCCTCAATCGACACACACAAGCAAGCCACAGATCAAAGGAATCAAAGCACTAGGGTTAGGAATAAGAATTACCAAACCGAGAAGAGCAAAGGAGAGCAAAGGGAGCAAACGGCCAACCACCAGCCCCAACTCGCCTCACTGCCGACACCTCCGCCACCTCGCCCCGTCGATTGCCACCTTCTCCGCTCCAATACCTCGAGTCTCCACCTCCTTCTCTCACTCTCTTTCTTTTTTTCTTTTCTTTAGTCTGTTCTTATCGAGTGGGTCTATCGCGGGTCAGAGCAGAGAGAGAGAGGAGAGGGGCGACATCATATAGGCGCGGGAATGGAGAAAAGGTGGGTCGATCTGCTGAGGTGACGGGTAGGAGAGGACAGGAGAGGACGAGGCGTGGGTAGGCTTGACTTAGGCGGAGGGATGTGCGGATGGGTGAGGTGACGGGTAGGTCGAGAGAATCCGGGGTCATAGCTGTCGAGGGTAGTGGGAGAGAGAGATGGAAAAGAAAAAGGGGGAACGGGTCGTGCTGGTGACCCATTTCGGAAACAAAGAGAAGGAGAGAGTGATAAAGGAGAGGACTGGAGATGATCAAACGGCTGGAAATAATCAGAGATTTAAAAACTCGATCAAACGGTCCAGAACAAGGGAGAATAGGAAATCAATTATTCCAGCAATTAAAACTAGGATTTTGACACCAATCAATCTATAGAAAATTCATAAAATAAATATTTGAAACTCACATGGCATAAAATAATTTGTTAAGCAAATAAAATTTTCTTGAAAATTTTTCAGATGGCCGTAAATTAATTATCTTATCGGATTCAAAAATAAAATCGTTTCTAACTCACAAATGGGATTTATGATTAGATTTTGTTTCTCTAATAATTAAATTATTAGTTTTCTTAGAAATTATTAAACTTTTAATTTAAAAAGTTTGGGTTTTTACAAAAAGTAAATGATAACAATGGTACGTTACTTGTTCCAAACTACCAGTTTGGTGCATCTTAAAATTATATACTGGCCAACGCCTATTTCATGACACCAAAAAAAAAAATTTTCAGGATACAATATAAAGTACAACTAAACCATGGGTCGGTGTGTCAAGGACGATATTTTATTGCAATATTGGCCACTAGGAACTTTGTTAGGCCTCGACATTTCAATTCATAGATTTACTCAAAGTTAACCATAAGTTGTGCATGAAGATCCTAATCAAATCCAAACAATTTTGAGACCCAACTGAAAAGTGATTCTTTTAGTGCTTTGACTTTCCCCATATTGCAATTTTAAGACCCTTACTTCCATTAAAACAATTATTGTTATGAATACTTATAGGTAGTTTGGCAAAACACCAAAACCATATCAAGTTAATTAAGAACTTACTTTATACTTGTGAATGTGAATAAACTGAACATGCTTCCTCCTTGATGTCACTAAAAACTGATAATGAAAAAAAAAGTAAGCAGATTATGCAGATATCTTTATATTAATCAAACTCACACATCATAAGTTCATAACACTACTTAACCAATATGCAAATTATCTAGAGCTGAAGTAACCAACTTACCATATGCAAACTTACGGACCATTGCCCCTTCTATTGCTATCATGACATGTACAACCACTGATGGTGAAGACACCAGATAACCATTAGTATGAAGTGGTTCATTGGACATTGGACGTCAATATAAATTCAGTGTTATTTGACTAAGAAATTCATGAACAACAAAAATCACCATACAAAAACAAAGGTTGTATGTTTCTCAAATCTCACTTGAACCAAACTTGTATGATAGATCTACGAGCATGTCAAATTATGGGTGCCTTCAAGAATCAAAACGTAGAACGATGTAAACTATACCCAAATTAGATTGAAATTGCTTATGCTCCCAATTTAGACTGCACTAAGACTAATCTGATTAATGATTTCACAAGATCTATAAACATGTAGTTGATTAATAACCACACAAGGGACCTAAAAATTCACTATAGATTACAGAATAAATGAAACACCTATTGACTGACAATTAAGAAATTAGATGACATTAATAAATAATCAAATAGTGAACTAAGAAAATTCCTTCTCATGGTGAAACAATTATGGATCTCGATTAATCACTTGAAACAATTAGTTCAGTTGGCCTTCAATATCGGCAGCCACGGCATCTAAGCTTTTTTGACCCTCGATTTCTTCCCATGGTGAACCGTTGCCTCAGACTCGACAGCCATAGAGGTGGATTCGGCTTCTTCTTTGGGGCTTAGGGTTTCGGTTAGCGCCTTCTCATCGGTCATATCGCTGTTCTTTCGGCAAATTCTCTTTGTCCTTTCATTATTGTTGATTGGAAATCGCTGAATCACTCTCACGCTCGCCAATTTGGGGAGGAAGGATTCTGGAGGGAAAGAGCAAAAAATATTCGTGGGATTTTGAATTTTTATTTGAAAACTTTTAGGTGGGATCGAAGGGGAAAGATTACTAAATCACGTCGGATGAAAAGGGATCGCGAGAATGAGATCGATATTCCTCATTGGATTGCATCATCGGTATAAAATAATTATTATATCAAAGGCCAATTTGTAAATCTTTTGTGGTCTGCATATAACTTGGTTGGAGAGAATCCATGCTTGTCGTTATTTCAAATCTATTAATTATCTTTGAATAGAATTGTATATTGATTAAAAATTGAGTATTGAACAATATTATGATCCTAATGGATCGGCCAATATATCTGAACCTGAACAAACTTTGGATAAACATTTCTAGCATCCACTATTTGGAACTTAGTTGCATCTTATGAATTTTTATATACATACATTTTCTTATTTTAATTAATTTTCTAATTAATTCAATTTTGAGATACAATGAAAATATAATCTATTTCTATTTTCATGAAAATAACCCATGTAAAAGAAAACACTAATGGATCATTTATAAACAAATATAACATCGATTATTTATTGTTAAAATGATAAATCGAATTTAGCAATTAAATCTACATTTTTAAAACATATAGCAAAAGAAATTTAATTTTTATTTTTTTCCCATTTTCAAACATGACAATATTAAGGATTTCTACTACTTTTTCGGAATAAAATTTATTTTCTTTAAAAATTCGAAAAAGCATAGTAAAAAAAATCTAAAAAATGGTTTGTGAACTGAAAATTAATTTAATGTTCATTATGTTATATATTAGTTGTATAAAGATTATCATTTTCATGTAAAATGAAAGTAAAACACTGAAGAATGGTTTTCTTTAAAAACAGAAAATAATAAAAAATATTTGTACAAAATAAAAAAAAATATATAGTTTGATATTAGATTTCAATTCATAGATTTAATTAGTTAAGTAGATTTATCTTTTTTTTTTAATAGAAATCTGACGGATTAATTTATGATACACAAAAAGACCATCCATAATGATACTCTATAGTTAGTCTTGTATTATTATTAAGAATAATTAGAGATATGCCACTATAAAAATTGATGAATAGAGATACTCCACTCTTAATTTGAAAATTTGTTTTATGCCACTATAAAATAAATAAAAGTTAGTCTTATGCCATTTCTTTTTATCAAAATTAGAGATACTCCACTATAATAAGATAAATTCCATTTTAATTTTATAAATGTTAAAATTGCCCCTATCATATTAAATCATTAAGAAACTAAAATTAGACTTATTGACAAGAAATAAATGATGAAATTTTTAAATTTCAAATTTTGTAGTCTTTATCAAATGCTAAATGTGCAAGTAAACAGGGTAAACAGGTGAGTCATAAATTTTGAGCCTATTATTTTGGATATATCATTTTTTTCTATAAATATATTCTAATGATGTTATACGAATTTTAGCAAAGCTAAGTATATGACCTACAAATAAAATATTCTTCCTGCAATAGCAATTGTAATTAGCAAATATCTAAAACGTTAATTATACACATGCTTTTCTTGAATATTTTATTGTTCATTATTTATGGATTATTTGTATATATGTTGAGTGTTTTGTTAGTTTAACACTGTTATATATAACCATCAATATCTATATACACAATTATCAAGTATTTACATTTATAAATACTAGTTCTAAACTCGCGCGTTGTGCAATTCATTCTATGTGAATATGTTATGAAATGCTTTCCAAATGAGCGTGGATACGGTATGAAAATTTTTGCAAATAGATGTGAAATGTTGAGGATCATTATTAGAATAAGATGGATTATTTTTTACTAATAAAAAAAAACTAAATAAATGTGGAATGTTGCGCGATAATATATATATATATATATATATATATATATATATATAGAGAGAGAGAGAGAGAGAGAACATCTATTGTGAACCATGGTTTATTTAGGCCTTCGTGAATCATGATCGTTTGATCGGTGATTTTGCAAATTTACAATCCAATGTATATATTGAATTCTCATAGGAAACAAAAATTTACAATTTTTAAAATTTTTTTACTATTTGTTTCGAATTTTTTAAAGCTTGCCATTTTTGGACGATGAATTATCGTTCAAAAATGGCAAGCTTTAAAAAATTCGAAAAAAATAGTAAAAATTTTTCAAAAATTGTAAAATTTGGTTTCCTATGAGATTTCAATATATAGATTGCATTGATTAATTTAGATTTGTCAATTTGCACAATCACCGATCAAACGATCACGGTTCACGGAGGCCTAAATGAACCATGGTTCACAATAGATATTCTATATCTATATAACACTCTAAAAAAATAATAATAGTAATAATCGTGAGCACTCTAAAAATAATAATAATAATTATTATTATACCAAGGTTTGATTGTCACACAAAGAAATATTTCTTTATTTGACCAGAAGATATTTATTATCAATTAGTATAAATGTTTGACTACAACTTGTCTTCTTGGTTTGACCGCCACACAAAAAAATGCCACAAAGAATCAGAAACACTGTGCTTACCACAGTGTTTCTCATGCGAGGCACGACTCCGCAGATTTATATATTTATAATTGATACAAATATATGAATTAGGATACAATGTAATTTTATAGCACGTTAGTATAAAAAAATATGGTTAATCCTAGAATCAAATGCATTTGACATGAAACGAGATCCAAGATTCAACTATTGAAATTTCAAATGGCCAATTCGAACCCCTAAATGTGATCTCCATAATTTTAATTTATATATATTTTTATTTTTAGCTATTCTTTTTGGGTTTTTAAAATTTGGATGGTCTGAACTAATTAGATTAAGGATTTTCTATTTTTTAAAAAAAAATAAAAAAATTTTTAAAAAAATAAAATTTGATCCCTAAAGAGATTTCATCATGAAGAACAAATTAAATGGTTCGAATTGAGAGTTGTAATTTCAAAAATTGAGATTTGATCACATTTGACGAGCTAAAACGTCAAACGTGTTTGACTATAGCATCACTCAAAAAATTTGCATAACATTAATACAGTTTTTGTATAACATTGATTTTTAATGGTATGTAGTAATATAGTACTTGCGAGCACCATATAAAATTATTTCGTCATATTAAGACACGAGTCACACTTGAATAAATACATGCTATAATTGACAACACATATATTATTTATATCAACAAAATATATCTCTAGAAATAAATAGTAAGAACCATATGTATAATATACATCCTTTGTTGACGAAAACCCATTTCTTTATTTTTAATAACTATATATAATAAAAATTATAAAACAAATATACATCAAATAAAATTCTCGATCTAATTTTTGAAGTTATTTTTGAATGTCCAAAATTTTTTGTTATCGAGGATTCAGAAGTTATTAGATCAGAAATTTCTAATATTCTAAACAAATAGTAAAAAAAATGCAAAAAAAAAAATTAGTTGGCAAAAAAACTTTGATATTTTTTTTCTTCACACATATGCTAAAATCAAATGCTTGAATAGTTTTCTTACAATTTTGAGTTTTTGGAAAATTAGATGATAAGTTGCTAACAATTAGATTTATCATCCAGCAAAATTATAAAACTTAAAATTCAAGAACGGGCAAATCAATAGCGGTACTTGACTTTAACAAATCATGGAGATTAGCAATCAATTATTTTTAATGTTCTTTTTTTTTCTGAGACAAGAAAGTAGCGCTTGAAGTTATACTAAAACGGTGGACGTTATCGTCATTATGGAATTTGGGCATGTAGTACATGGGACGGATGACTGGGAGGTTATTTTTATTTTTTTTTTTCTGTTGTCATGGTAGTTTGATAGAGTGGGGAGTTATTTACTTAGTGAGTGAGTGGGAGGTTATTTCTTTCATTTAATTGGTATGAAAAAAATGTGAGGTAACCAATTCTGGCTGAAATATTTGGCGCCATCAATTTGGAAATGTTTGGCGCCATTTATGAAGAAAGCATGATTTTTCCATAGGTGATACGGCTTTTAAAAAAAAATAATTTAGCACCTTTGGTAAAAATTTTTTTTTATTGTGTTTTAGTAAATTCAATTGCTTTTTTGTCTCACCACTTTGCAATCCAGCACCAAGACGGTTATTGTATTTGGGCAATATATTAAAAAAAGAAGGTGAGTGGGAGGTTATTTGCTATTTTTTTTTATTAATTATTTGTTTAGAGAATTCATTCTTTAAATTATGGAGAATAATTTAGTAATGAATTTTAGGCGGACAAATTTTGGCGCCATCTGTACAAATATTTTTTGCAACAAAAATTTAGTTCATAAGTTTCAAAATAAAGTTCGGGCACTGAGCCCATTTTTCCCGTCGAAATATCGACGGTATTAATTCGGCGCTCAATTTTTAAAACATACCGCTCAATTAGTCCCGATTTCAATTATTCCCGAGGGATTACAAGGAGGTTTCCCGAGTAAGCGTTGTTTCCTCGTTTTTGGTTAATTATTCCCGTGGATACATAACATATCCACGGCAATTTAATTTCGATCCACGGAAATAATCAATATTCTTGTAGTGGATGGCTTTCACCCGGGCATTGAACTCATGATGAGAGGTTCTCACTTGATTCACGGCCTTATAAAAACCAGTAGAAGCTGCATGAAAAGAGTCGGTGGCATTAGCCAAACGAATAGCAACCTCTCTAGCATGTTCATGAAATTCCAATAACTCTCGCCTCATGTGAGATATGACCGCAGGGTCTGCTCGAGAGTTCCACAACTCCTCAACACGAGTCGTGGTCCAAGAAAGTTGTAAGGCAGTCTCATGTTGTTCACGTAACAAATCAGTAATGGAACCGGCAACCATCATACGCTCGTAAGCGTGCACTGACTGAATAGATAAAAATTGATCATAATGACCATTCTCAAAGCCATGAGCCAAACTCAGCAAATCAGAAGAACAAGGAGAAATATGGCCCAACATCAACTCCCTAAGAGCGGGAATATGGACACCTTGAGGAATACCCGCCAACCAGGCAGGATTGAAAGGGAAGAAAAAGGCTCCAGTAGGTAAACTCAAATCCCACAATTGCTGAAGTGTCGTTGCCACGGTTTCAGTGGTCACGATCATGAAATTATCAAAAGCATTCGCTTCAGGGACCCCACCTAAGAGTAAACCTCCCCACAAGTTCTCATGAGGAACATTGTCATTTGTCAAATCTGCCTCGAGAACTTCCTCAACAGCCTCACCAGCATGAATCTCTCCAAGGTCAATATCAATGGCGCCTACGGCCTCTTGCGGGCTAACTTGCACAGGATCAACCAAGAGCTCTTGAACAAACTCATCCCCTTGTCTAAGCTCTTCCTCAAGCCCAGGACTTAGAACAAAAGCAACGGGTGAACATTCTCTCATTGATTCGTCCCTAATCCCTACATTAGAATTCTTCTTCGAAGTTCCTTCCACAGACTCACACTCAATAACTTCATCAAGCTCTTCTTCACTTGCAAGGTCAATTACTTCTTTAAAAGATTGGGAATTTGTCTTTTGAGGAGCCTTGCCCTTCTTGATTTCAAAATGATAAAGAAATTCATTGATACCTAAAATAATGCAAGAGTGTTGAGACTAAGAACATTAGGAAATAATCAAAGAATAATGAAATTCAGGACGAAATATACCTTCGCCGAAAACATCAACGAGCACATCTTCATCACGCCTATGATTGTGTAGAATTGGGTCGACCTTGGAAGATGAGGGGATGTCCTTAGGACGAGAATAAGAGGAAGCTGAAACGGAATCTAGGGATAAACTACAAAGGATTAACAACATGACCGCCTTTGAAATGGATATATGAGAACAAAAGAATGAGTGCTCAAACTAACCTCTGGCGGCACCGACAGGTGGTGAAATCGACCTGGGAATGGTAGGGGTGACACGAGCCCGAGTCGGATTGACACGAGGCAAATATTGAAGAGTTGCATCGATCCCATGAAAGTCAGCGGGTTGACGAGGACCCCAAGGAGGACGATCATAGGAGGCTCTTGACCGTTAGTGGGATAAACTCTTCTAATAATCACTTCTTGGAGACGTTCATGGTAAGACTCCACGAGATATGTATACCAGTGAAAGGCCCTAACGGTAACAATACCCCCACGACCAGGAGAAGGGACATCCAGTGTTACACCCGTGCCCAAACGAAGATAGGCATGCCAGAGAAGGGCATGAGTCTCCAAAGTAGGCTCCAAAAAGTCACAAGCACGAGGAATCCGTATAAGGGGTACATACTGATCATAACCAAATTGATGAGCCGCAAAAGAAGGGCAATATAATTCCACCACTAACTCATCTCCAGAACGATAACAAAGAAGGTACTCCCTCGAACTAAGAAGAAGCTCAGCTTGAGATAGGAACCCTCCAAAATAGGAAATTGTCCAGGAGTGGGAGAAGGGAAATCTACCACTTTGGGATGGTAAGGATCAAAAAGAAATCCCGGGCCAAAAATCCGATTTCGGTTTCTCATATCTCTACTCCTTATAAAGAGGGAATGGGCTTTCCAAGGGTCTGGACAGTCAGCGGCATTAGTGTGAGCAATGGATAACATCTAAGGCAACCGATCCAACATGGATTTAGCCATCACGGGAGGATCATAAATACGAGGCCAATAAGACCTCAACCATCCAAAGAGATAGTGGAAAGGAACCATCACGGGAACAAATGAAGGATCTCTTGAACAAGCAACATTACAGAGTGACCTAAACAGATCGGCTAAAACAGGTTTGGCCAATACAAGGCGTCGACCGCAAGCCATAACATTAGCCATAACAAAGGTTTCAGGTCTAATGCGACCAGATAAAGGAAAGGCAAAGTAGCAAAGCCACCAAGCCAAGAAAGCCGTGAGCATGGTCTCATCGTCCAAGATATAGCTTCTTGAAGTCATGTCATCCAAACGAGGCTTTGGACCATCCCCTCTAAGCAATTCATCATTCAAAATGTGTGGTGATGGCCAACCACTTGAGCGGTCGGACAAGTCAGTAAAATAGGTCACCCAAGTTGATAAAGGAACCTTGGCCCCACTCCTCTTTTTGAATTTCTCAGCCGAAAGTTCATTGTAAATTGATATAATATATCAATACTTAAATTATTACCCAATTCTACCTAAAATCAGTTGCAAGCGTACAACAATCGTCTAAGTATTATCGGGGTCGAACCACAGGGACGGAATATTCAATTAATTAAGTAAATTAATCTATTGATTAACTAGATTAAAGGTATAAAGAAATAATGTTTGTAACAAATCTAAAGTAATGGTTTGCAATTAAATAAAAGTCCTAAATTAAACAGTTCAATGAGTTAAAAGGATTAAAACACTAATTAAGAATTAGGGGTTGACTAGTAGCTAACACTTTTCAGTTTATTCCAGAATCAGCGGCCCGCAGAGATTATCTGCGGCCCGCTGAAACTCAGGTCGCTGACCCCTGAGAAGGTCGCAGAAGCCTGGGGTCATAGACAACCCGCAGAAACCTCCTGCGGCCCGCTAGGTTTGGCGCAGACTCAACTCTTTGCATATTTTAATTGTTATTTTGTGTAGATAATTAATCCTAACTAAGGTTCCTAAGTCCCACTTTCGTTTAAGGCCAGGTTACCTAAAGTTAACATTAATGCTCTCTACTTCAACCTAGATTTCAACTTCCGTTTCTTGGTCTAAGTTAAACTAGTTTATGCTTTACGACCTACGACTCCCTATACTTCCGTAATTGGGAAGGGTTTCAACTTCCGTTTCTTAACCCTAGTTTGACCTTCCGGCACTAACTATCGTGTTTACCATACTATAACTTTGTTACTTAAGAACATTTGGATTTAACCACCTAACAATTAAAAGACGTCTCTCTTAACGGGTGCAAGCAATTCAACTTAAGCAATTCAGTTAAAGTAATCTAAGCAATTCAATCAAAGCATAAAACACAACATACAAACAAAGAAAATATAACTTAAAGCATATTATCAATCATAAACTTAAAAAGGTTCACTACTATGGCCCCTAATATACGACTACTCACAAGTATACATCATAAAACAACAAAAGGTATCTGAATAATAAGAAAACATAAAGAAAAAACAAGATTACAACAATTGAAACCCAGTTTTCCCTCTTTCTGCCTTCTCTGCCACTCTTTCAGCGGGTTGCTGATGCTCCCTGCGGCCCTCTGAAAACCCTTGATTGCTCTCTTACTTAGCAGAATTTTCTCTCAACTCACGAACCCTTTTTCTGATCTGCTCTGGTGTTTATATAGGCGTGGGATGGCTCTAAAACTGTCGGAGACGTGGTTTTAAGGCGCCGGAAATAGATATGTCGGTGTAGAGGTGGGTGCAGAACTTGGTCAGGCTATTTTGGGCTGTCGGTTACTTCTTCTGCGGCCCGCTGTCAAGTCCTGCGGGTCGCAGAAATCTTCTATGCTACCAAGTCTCACCTGCTACACGCTGGGTCTTCCTGTGGGTCGCACAAACCTTCGGTGGGCCGCAGATCATGATCAGACTTCAGTTTCCTCGCTTCAAGAGTGGCAAAATCACACAGATCCTGTACAAAATAAAAGTAGCCATAGCAGTACCTTGCTTCTAACCTAAATTAACAATTAAAACATTAGAAACACACATAATTAATGGAATTAAGTCCTAATATAAGCGGTATTTATATGCATAATTTTCGCTTATCAAATCCCCCAAGCTTAAACGTTGCTTGTCCCCAAGCAAAGCTCACTCTTAAAGGTCTGTTTCAAGACTTAACAACAATTAACCACATGCATTATCTACAAAGTCTAAGAAAATATCACTAAAACAACTAAACAATGACTTGAGCAATTTTCAAAATCAAATTTCCAAACTTCACATCAGATTTTGCAATAAAATTTCTTTGATGATCTTGTAATTCGTATCGAATTCTCCCTAGGACTCTAGCTATTACCTTCCATGACTTATCCCATCAATCCCTAAGTTTATCGATTCACAAAAGCTAATGCAACAAGTAATTTAAAATGAAATAAAACCTTAATCCTACCAAAATTAAACAATTAAAATCAATTAACTCAATTCTTATTAGGTCTTTTGGTTACTTAGCCAATCATTTTAATTTTCGAAAATGCATTTGGAAGTCGAACTAAAGTGAGGCGGAAATAAGGTACAAATCCCCACCCATTCTATTCCAAAAGTTTTTGGGTTAAATTATTAATTAACTTTATTTACAACTTGTGATTTTCCATGGGGCATGGATTGTTTGCGACAAAGGTCGGCCAGATGAGTGTGGATTTTTATTTTGAAGTTTTCTTCAATTTTACTTTGATGGATCCATTTTTCTATCCACACAAACCTATAGCCTTCCGCAATGGCCATCGTCAGAGCACCGCTTTTTAGTTCCCCTTTTTATTTTATTTTTGGTTTTTCGATTTTTTTTTTTTATGTTGTGTATTTACATCTTCGACTTTTAACAAACTTGAAAACAATGAATGGCTATTCGGCTCTAGACCTAATTTTTAATCTCCTTAATTGACCTAACTTTTTAATTTGGTAAAATTGACCTTAATTCATCTAACTTACTTGTCACGCTTAACTTTTGCAATTCTGAAAAACTTAGCTAAAGTTGAGATATTTCATGGAAGTTCCTAACTTTTGTCCTTTCTTCATTCGATTAAATCGATCAAATTTATGTGATTTTCTTTGAAAATTTTCTAAATACTTCAATTCTGTTCAAACTCTGCTCAAATCATCACCTAGTCACCTAATGATTATTTCCTAGACCTATCTACATGCATCTATATGACTTAATTATGCATTATATACAAAACTATATGAAAATGCAAAGAAATCCACTGTCTGGATGAATTCCAGCGACCCGCTGAGTGTTTCTGCGACCCGCTGCCTTAGCAGCGAGCTGAGTGGGTGACTCAGCGGCCCACTGAAATTCTCCAACTTAGAAAATTTCAGAGCTCTGCCAGCTATGTTTTCTGCGACCCGCTGAAAGGGACTGCGGCCCGCTGAAAACAAACCTGACAGAGCCAAAAATGCGAAAAATGCATGCAATTCCTAGATAAAATCATAAATTTTCTAATTTTCCTATTTACCCCCCCAAGCTTAATTCATGGCACTGTCCCTAGTGTCATTAATTACCTAAGAGAAAATAAAAGAGGGAAATTAGAAAACTCACAATAAAACGGCTTAATTCTCCGGTGAAGTTTGGTACTCGTCCTCCGGAGGTGGTGGTGGTACAAATGCTGCTTCTGGAGGTGGTGGTGGTGGCCCAAAAATCTGACTGGCCCAGTGGTCGAAGAGGGCATCTCTTGTCTTGTTCCTCTCCTCCTCCCTCTCATACCAACCTCGTTGGTATTCGCGGAATGCCCTCGCTTCTTTGATCTCCTCCGCTTGTCTCCTCTCAAAGAGGTCAAATCGCTGCTCAAGGTTGTCATAGCGGCTATGGAGCTCAGTCACATCCCCACGGAGCATCCGCTGATAGGAGTGCACATCACAAAGCATGCGATATTGTCCCATGGGGTCATATGGAGGTGGGGTCCATCCCTGCTGCTGTGAGGGGTCCACCTGGGGCTGAGAGCTGCTGCCAGGGCCAGAGAAGGGGACATCAGGTGTGGCCGTCCCCCAGAAATCGCCAAAAACTCTATCTGCCCCTGCCTCTGTGTCGAATGTGCGGGCCGCAGGAATTGTCTGCGGGTCGCTGGCTGGAGCCGCAGTTGTGTGGGCCGCTGGTGTGTCCTGCGACCCATCTTGAGGCACTTCTTCTCTGCGGGCCGCTGGTTCTGGCTGCGGGCCGCTGGTTCCAGCCTGAGAGGCAGAAACTGGTGCTGGAAGCACGAGACGACCGTCCCGCACGAGCAACCAGCTCTGGGGCTTGCTCAAATCGATCCTGAATGTGATGGGGATGTCGATCTTGTAGTCCCCCACCACATATTTCACCCCTCTTGGTGATCTCTTCACATGGCCCATGGTTGCGAGTGAGTCGAGGTTGAGATGCTCGGGCCCGGCACTTTGCTTCATGCGGAAGTTCTTGATGCCGCATTGTTTGGCCAGGTGAGTAATATACCCACCTATTGTGATCTGGCCTGCCCCTTTAGTCTTCATGTTGGCCACATTGTTCCAATTCCGCATCATGTGGTAGGCCAGATTTTGGTGCTCGGTTTCTCTCACCCTAAGCATTTGACACAAGACTGAAATTTCGCCTATCACGGCCTTTGAACCTGACTCACCTCTAGCAAAGATGGAAAGAGATAGTGCCCGCTGAATGAAACGTACGACGGGCATGTGGATATCCAAGCTTTTCCTCTCCTTGGGCTGCCTCAAGCCCGTAAGTTTCTCCCAAAACCCCTCGTCCTCGTCCTTTACATCTAAACCCCCTCTCTTCAAGCCAAAATAATCGGCTATCTCATCCTCGGTCTTGGTAAACTTCACATCGTGGAAAATCCAACTCGCCATATACTTTCCCGTGGTCCGATCAAACCAAAAGTCATACGAGCAGAGGAACTCGATGACAAGGCGGGTGTAGGAGGGCTCATCAATCTCCCAGAAAGCACGCAAGAAACCGGCCCGCTCGGTGAGCATGTAAAAGTCGGCCTCAATGCCCAATTGCTTCAAAACACGAGGGTCGAGGCAGCGGCTGTTCTCGATCTTCTTCTCTCTCAACCGCTCATACCGGACCTTGGCCTCGGCCTCGTAGAAAACCGGCTCGCTGTCGGCAAGCTCTTGCTTCACGGTCTTGGAGGTTTTGGCGGCTTTGGTGAGAGTAACCACCACATCCTCATCTACTTCCATGTCATCACCACCATCCTCCTCCTCTTCACTGCTTTCTTCATTACCCGGGACAGCACCAGTCGCTGCCCGAGTCAGTTCATCCTCATAGTCACTACCCGAGGGGACAGCGGGATCATCTCCTCCTTCTTCGTCCTCTTCAGAGGTTTCCCCCTCATAATACTCCACTTCCTCCTCCTCATTGGTCTGATCAACACTCATATTCCCCTGCTCCTCTACATCCCTTTCCTCACTGCCAAAAACAGCACGCTCGACTTCATCGAAATCCGGGCTCTCGGGCCTCTCTTCCACCGGCTGCTGCACCGGGGCAGAGGAACCCTCACCCGCCTTCTTAGAACTCCCCCTACTACTTCTCCTCTTAAATATCTTATCAAATACCTTAGGTGCCATGAGAATTGAGAGAAATAGGTAGGATTTGGGGCTTTCTGTCTCTGGAACGAGGTTGTTCTGCGGGCCGCAGAGATTTTCGGCGGGTCGCAGAAACTGAAAAGTGGGCGGGAAGTGGGTACCAGATTTGGGGTTCCGGTATTATCGTTCCAGGTGGTACCAGAGAGAAAAGAGAGGTTGCAAAAAGTCTCGAATAAAGATGGAAAGGAGAAAATGAAGTATTTGAAACCTTGATCAAGCGGGTGGAGGTGGAGGTTGAGAATGGCGGTGATCGGCGCTGATTTGACCAAAGTGGTGGCTGTGCATGCAACGGAGGTGGTGAGGAGAGCAAGTTTGAGTGCTTCGGCGGCGGAGAAACGGCTTCCGGCGGCTCGATCGGCGGTTGGTCGCTGGCTAGGATTTCTGGTCGCAAGAGAGTGGAGGAAGAGAGAGAGAGAGAGAGATCAGTTGGGAATGAGTTAAATGAGGGGTGAGTTTACGGTTATGCCCCTAAAAGTCGCGTCGTGGCAGTTTTTTTGAATTCCTGTTAAATTCCAGCGGGCCGCAGGAGGTTTGTGCGGGTCGCAGGAAAACTCCCCCAAGCTTGGTTGGAGCTGCGGGTCGCACCTTCCTCTGCGTGTCGCTGAAAGGCCCTGCGGGTCGCTGACTTTTTCCCGAGAGCACCAATTTTCCTGAAAATTAAGCCGAAATTAAGTTAAATTAACTCTACTCCTAATTTTTTTTGTGTTTTGCAATTTTCTTACTTTTTTATGTGTTTTTCTGGTTTTATAATTTTTTTGTATTTTCGTTTTTCAATTTTTTTATATTTTTGTTGTATTTTTGAAAGAAAAATAAAAATCCTAATTTTTAATTAAACCCTTAGGTTGCCTCCCAAGCAGCGCTCGTTTAAAGTCTTGAGCTCGACTCCTCATGTCTACGTCTCGGCTGGTGCCGGGTCGGTGAGAAAGTAGACTTGCCCTTCTTCTCCATGCCTCGACACATTCATTGAGTACAACTTGAGACGTTGTCCATTCACTTTGAAACTTCCCATGGACTTGTCCTCTCTCCAAAGCTCCACTGCCCCAAAAGAATACACTTTTCTCACCTCAAAAGGTCCAGACCAACGAGTCCTTAGCTTGCCCGGAAATAGCCTTAGCCTTGAGTTGAAAAGAAGGACCAAATCGCCCTCCTTGAACTCTCGCCTTAGGATACGCTTGTCATGCCATTGCTTGGTGCGTTCCTTGTAAATTCTAGCACTTTCATAGGCTCTCAACCGAATCTCTTCCAACTCATGCAAATCCAAAACACGCTTTTCCCCCGCTTCCTTGTAATCAAAGTTAATTGCGCGAGTTGCCCAATAAGCTTTGTGTTCCAATTCCACAGGTAGATGGCATGCCTTTCCATAAACCAATTTGAATGGGCTCATGCCAATAGGTGTCTTGTAGGCGGTGCGGTATGCCCATAATGCATCATCCAACTTGAGGGCCCAATCTTTCCTTGACCTTCCAACCTTCTTTTGCAAAATATTCTTAATCTCACGATTGGATATCTCAACTTGCCCACTAGTTTGAGGATGGTAAGGTGTGGCTACCTTGTGTCTTACCCCTAGCTTTGCCAAAAGGTTATCAAATTGGCGGTTGATAAAGTGTTTCCCTCCATCGCTTATCACAACTTTAGGTACACCAAACCTAGGAAAGATGATTGATTTAAACAACTTTCTAACTGCCATTGAATCGGCTTTCTTACATGCTACGGCTTCAACCCATTTTGACACATAATCTACCGCTACAAGGATGTATTGGTATCCACATGAAGATGGAAAAGGTCCCATAAAGTCAATCCCCCACACATCAAAAACTTCCACTTCTAAAATCGAGTTCAATGGCATCTCATGTCTATTAGAAATATTACCCGTCCTTTGGCATTGATCACATGCAAGTATATAGGCACGAGTGTCCTTGAAGATTGTTGGCCAATAGAACCCAGATTGAAGGATCTTGGTGGCTGTCTTGGTGTGAGAAGCATGGCCTCCATAAGAAGATGAGTGGCATTGGAAAAGGATGTCATGGATTTCTTCATGTGGCACGCATCGACGATACATCCCATCAACTCCCAGTTTCCAAAGGATTGGGTCCTCCCAGAAGTAGTACTTGACATCAGAGAGAAACTTCTTCTTTTGCTGGTACGTCTGCTCAGGTGGAAGCATGCCGGTTGCCAGATAATTCGCAAAATCAGCAAACCAGGGCATCTGCTCAGTTCTGGCGGGCCGCAGGAGGTTTGTGCGGGTCGCAGAAATCCCCCCAAGCTCGCTCGAGATGTGCGGGTCGACGGGATCCTCTGCGGGCCGCTGAGATGGCCTGCGGGTCGCTGAAACTGGGCCGACAGACAGTAGTTGCTCATGAGGGAAGTTCTCGTTGATTGGTAACGGCTTTGGTTCGTCCCATCTGAGCCTGGAGAGGTGGTCTGCTACTGAATTCTCTGTCCCCTTCTTGTCTCGGATCTCCAAATCGAATTCTTGCAAGAGAAGGACCCAACGGATGAGGCGAGGCTTGGCATCCTTCTTGCTCATGAGAAACTTGAGTGCCGAGTGGTCCGTGTACACAATCACCTTAGATCCGACCAGGTAGGGTCGAAACTTGTCTAGAGCAAAGACAACAGCGAGCAACTCCTTTTCGGTGGTGGTGTAGTTGATTTGGGCTTCATCCAACACCTTGCTCGCATAGTATATGACACATGGCTTCTTGTCCTTGCGCTGTCCAAGCACCGCTCCCACCGCGTAGTCGCTTGCATCGCACATCAACTCGAATGGTTGTGTCCAATCTGGTGGTTGCAATATGGGGGCAGATATTAAGGCTTCCTTCAACCTACAAAATGCATTAACACAATCATTATCAAAATTAAATTCAACATCTTTCATTGTAAGATTAGTTAATGGTTTTGCAATCTTAGAGAAGTCTTTGATAAATCGTCGATAAAAACCGGCATGGCCAAGGAAACTTCGCACATCCTTGACACATGTAGGGTTGCTCATCTTCTCTATGACCTCAATCTTTGCCTTATCGACCGAAATGCCCTTGGAAGAGACATTGTGACCTAACACCACGCCTTCTTGAACCATGAAGTGGCACTTCTCCCAGTTAAGAACTAGGTTGACATCCTCGCATCGCTGCAATATCTTAGACAAGTTAGATAAACAATGATCAAAAGATGTACCATAAACCGAAAAATCATCCATGAAAACTTCCATGTCCTTTTCAATAAAATCTGAAAATATAGCCATCATGGCTCTTTGAAAGGTGGCGGGGGCGTTGCACAACCCAAATGGCATTCTCCTATAAGCATAAGTACCATAGGGGCATGTGAAGGTCGTCTTCTCTTGGTCCTTTGGATGAATGGGGATTTGGAAAAAACCCGAATAGCCATCCAAATAGCAAAAGTAGGAGTGGTTGGCAAGGCGCTCCAAGAGTTGATCCACAAAAGGTAGGGGAAATGATCCTTGCGTGTGGCGGCGTTGAGTTTTCGGTAGTCTATGCACATCCTCCAACCCGTTACAACCCTTGTTTGGATCAGTTCATTGTTCTCGGTCTTCATAACCGTGGTTCCTCCCTTTTTAGGTACTACATGAACTGGACTTACCCACTCACTATCGGAAATTGGATAAATAATGTCCGCATCCCACAACTTCAACACCTCCTTCCTCACAACTTCACTAAGGTTTGGGTTAAGTCTTCGCTGGTGCTCAATGGATGGCTTAGACCCTTCTTCAAGTAAGATTCGGTGCGTGCAAATTGACGGGTCAATACCCTTGAGATCTTCAATTGAATAGCCAATTGCCCTTCGATGTGCCCTTAGCTCCTTCAAGAGCTTGTCGGTCTGGTCCTTGTCGAGATGGGCATTGACTATGACAAGGTATGTCTGGTCTGGGCCCAGGTATTCGTACCTGAGGCTGTCGGGCAGAGGCTTCAGCTCCAGTTTTGGCGGCTCTGGAACATCATTTCTGCGGGCCGCAGGAGGTTCCAGCGGGTCGCAGGTATTGGTGTCCAGGCTGAGAACTGTGTCTGCGTGGTTGAGCTGAACTGAGAAGGCTTGGCGGGCCGCTGATGAGGCCAGCGGGCCGCAGGAACTGGGAAAGAGAGGTGGCTGAGGCTCTATCGCTTGCAGAATTTCGTTGAACAGATAGTCTGCCTCGACCTCCTCGATGGTGTCAGAGAAGGATTCGTACGCCTTCACGATCCTTGAGAAGATAGTCTCCTCCACCATCTCATCGAGCGCCTCCACCATGAAAATTGAGTCGTAGCAAGGTGGCATCTTCATGGCTTTCTCGATTTCGAACTCGATCTTCTCATCGCCTATCTCCAAGGACATCTTGCCATTCTTCACATCAATCATTGCTCCAGCAGTGGCAAGAAGAGGTCGTCCAAGGATGATGGGTACCTCCATATCTTCCTCCATATCTACAACAACAAAATCGCAAGGAACAAAGAGATTACCTACTTGTAGAGGCACGTCTTCCACAACTCCAAGAGGAAAGCGAACTGATCGGTCGGCTAATTGGAGAGACATCCTTGTATCTTTCAACTCTCCAACTCCAATTTTGTCGAAAATCGACTTTGGCATGAGGCTCACACTCGCTCCCAAGTCGCACAATGCTTTCTTGATGCTCGCTCTTCCAATCTTGCATGGAATCGCAAACTTGCCCGGATCTTTCATCTTTGGTGGCAGCTTGTTGAGGATAAGAGCGCTGCACTCCTCCGTCAAGGTCACCGTTTGGCATTCATCAATCCTTCGCTTATTACTAAGAATATCTTTCA
Source organism: Rhynchospora tenuis (assembly GCA_027725995.1). Taxonomy (NCBI): domain Eukaryota; kingdom Viridiplantae; phylum Streptophyta; class Magnoliopsida; order Poales; family Cyperaceae; genus Rhynchospora; species Rhynchospora tenuis. Next base: position 143,749,313 of record CM050888.1, on the reverse strand, counting down.
AAAATTTAGCGTAGGAGGGCATTCTAGTCAAAGCATCAGTGAAAGGGATTGTTACCGATAGTTGTTTGAGTAGCTGGAGGAACTTAGCAAATTCCCTGTTCTCCTTGACCTTTGCAAGCCTCTGAGGAAAGGGAACTGCATGGTAGGTCGTATGGGGGACTGCGGCTGTGCCCTTCTCTCTCTGTCTGTCTGGCGCAGGTTCTGCGGGTCGCAGGTCGTCACTGCGGGTCGCAGGTTTCTGGGCTGGAGGATCAACAAGTACGAACCCGCTGTCTTCTTCTGCGACCACCCTCATCCCTGGCTCTGCGGGTTGCTGAACTGGGCTGCGGGTCGCTGAAACTGGGCCAGAGAGCGAATCAGCTGGCATTTCTGGTCCTTCGTAGTTGGTGCCGCTTCGGAGTGTGATGGCATTGACGTCTGCCTTTGGGTTAGGCTCTGGTTGACTTGGAAACATGCCAGTTTTGGTCATTACTCCGTTCCCCGGTTGGTTAACCACGGAATTTTGATTTGCAAGAAGTTGTTCCATGGCTTTCCGAATTTCCCTCATCTCATCTACCACTTGTCGGTTCCATCCAGATTGATCTCTCATAAACTTGTCAACAACAGCGCGGTGCTGCGAGTATTGGCTTGAGTTCGCTTGAAATTCACCCCCTCCATTCCTATTCCCAAAAGATCCCGGATTCGCCGCTCCATTAGGGTTTGAGTATGAGAAACCCGCATGGTTGCGTGGATCCTTGTAGTTGTTGGTTGGTGGGAAATAGGTTGGACCATTGTTGAGAGCGCTAACCTCCTCCTCAACTGGCTCGTTCTTTTGGATTTGAGGGCAATCAGGTGCAAGATGTCCTTCCTCCGAACAAAGTTGGCATGCATGAACTTGGAGAAGTGGATTGCCCGTCTTCTCCGTCATCTTCTTGACCATGGCGGTGAGAGCGTCTAGTTGAGATTGCACTTGTGTAGACTTGTCCACCTCGATCACTCCTTTTTGCCTTGATCGCCCCGACCAATTGGTTTGGGCTTGAGCCAATCTCTCCATCAAGTTGATTGCATCGTCGCATCCAAGATCCAAAAACGAACTACCTGCAGTATTGTCGACACTTTGACGAATTAGAGGAGTTAAACCATCATAAAAACAACTAATTAATCTACCATCATCAATTCCATGGTGTGGACACATTCGTTGGAGGTCCTTAAACCTTTCCCAAGCTTCACTAAGGTTTTCATCATATTCTTGCTTGAAAGTGTTTATTTGCCTAACTATTTGGACCGTTTTCTCCCTAGGGTAAAACTTGTCTAGAAAGGCCTTGGCTAAGGCGTCCCAAGTCTCAAAAGGTGTGGTCTTGAAACCACCTAACCAAGCTTTAGCTCTATTCCTTAAAGTAAAAGGGAAAAGAGTAAGGCGAATTGTGTCATCTGGAACTTGATCGTAGTTGAGAGTTGTGCAATTTTGTAAGAACTCCGTCAAGTGTTGGTTGGCATCCTCGAACGGGTCTCCGCCAAACATGTTCTGCTGGATGAGTGTGATGAGGCTAGGGTTGAAAGCGATGTCCCTAGCTCTGCCCGGATTTGGAGGTGCAACTCCTAGTCCAACATGAGTTGCGGCAGGGGCGGCTATTGTGCGAAGAGGTCGGTTCCTCCTCGCTTCCTCTCGGTTCCTGATCTCTTCCTCGATCCGTTCTTGTATTTGTTGTTCTGCCATCGGATCTGTCTCGGTGTCAGAAATGTCGGAAGTCTCAGACTTTGGGTCTTCAATCATGTCAGACCCGATTTCAGCGGCCCGCTGGAGGTTTGTGCGGGTCGCAGAAGTTGGTATCTGTTGGTTGTCTCCAGACGAATCCCTTCCTTCCCTCTGGTAGGTCTTGAGGACTGGACGGGCCGATGAGATTGCAACAGTCTTCTCTCTGCCTTCAGGAGCTTTTCTGGCGGCCCGCTGCGGGTTTCTGCGGGTCGCAGAAATAGTCTGAGGGGAAGGCTGAGAGGCTCCTTCTTCACACGGTCTCGGTTTTCGCGCACTTGAGTTGCTAGTACTGGCTGGTTTCTTCTTTCCACGCCCACCTGCCAGTGTTCACACCTGTAGATTGAGAAAACAAAAATAATGTGAAGATAGGAAAAATCTAATTAATCAAAAGAGAATAAAACCTAATTATCGTCACCGTCCCCGGCAACGGCGCCAAAAAGCTTGATGTAATATATCAATACTTAAATTATTACCCAATTCTACCTAAAATCAGTTGCAAGCGTACAACAATCGTCTAAGTATTATCGGGGTCGAACCACAGGGACGGAATATTCAATTAATTAAGTAAATTAATCTATTGATTAACTAGATTAAAGGTATAAAGAAATAATGTTTGTAACAAATCTAAAGTAATGGTTTGCAATTAAATAAAAGTCCTAAATTAAACAGTTCAATGAGTTAAAAGGATTAAAACACTAATTAAGAATTAGGGGTTGACTAGTAGCTAACACTTTTCAGTTTATTCCAGAATCAGCGGCCCGCAGAGATTATCTGCGGCCCGCTGAAACTCAGGTCGCTGACCCCTGAGAAGGTCGCAGAAGCCTGGGGTCATAGACAACCCGCAGAAACCTCCTGCGGCCCGCTAGGTTTGGCGCAGACTCAACTCTTTGCATATTTTAATTGTTGTTTTGTGTAGATAATTAATCCTAACTAAGGTTCCTAAGTCCCACTTTCGTTTAAGGCCAGGTTACCTAAAGTTAACATTAATTCTCTCTACTTCAACCTAGATTTCAACTTCCGTTTCTTGGTCTAAGTTAAACTAGTTTATGCTTTACGACCTACGACTCCCTATACTTCCGTAATTGGGAAGGGTTTCAACTTCCGTTTCTTAACCCTAGTTTGACCTTCCGTCACTAACTATCGTGTTTACCATACTATAACTTTGTTACTTAAGAACATTTGGATTTAACCACCTAACAATTAAAAGACGTCTCTCTTAACGGGTGCAAGCAATTCAACTTAAGCAATTCAGTTAAAGTAATCTAAGCAATTCAATCAAAGCATAAAGCACAACATACAAACAAAGAAAATATAACTTAAAGCATATTATCAATCATAAACTTAAAAAGGTTCACTACTATGGCCCCTAATATACGACTACTCACAAGTATACATCATAAAACAACAAAAGGTATCTGAATAATAAGAAAACATAAAGAAAGAAACAAGATTACAACAATTGAAACCCAGTTTTCCCTCTTTCTGTCTTCTCTGCCACTCTTTCAGCGGGTTGCTGATGCTCCCTGCGGCCCGCTGAAAACCCTTGATTGCTCTCTTACTTAGCAGAATTTTCTCTCAACTCACGAACCCTTTTTCTGATCTGCTCTGGTGTTTATATAGGCGTGGGATGGCTCTAAAACTGTCGGAGACGTGGTTTTGAGGCGCCGGAAATAGATATGTCGGTGTAGAGGTGGGTGCAGAACTTGGTCAGGCTATTTTGGGCTGTCGGTTACTTCTTCTGCGGCCCGCTGTCAAGTCCTGCGGGTCGCAGAAATCTTCTATGCTGCCAAGTCTCACCTGCTACACGCTGGGTCTTCCTGTGGGTCGCACAAACCTTCGGTGGGCCGCAGATCATGATCAGACTTCAATTTCCTCGCTTCAAGAGTGGCAAAATCACACAGATCCTGTACAAAATAAAAGTAGCCATAGCAGTACCTTGCTTCTAACCTAAATTAACAATTAAAACATTAGAAACACACATAATTAATGGAATTAAGTCCTAATATAAGCGGTATTTATATGCATAATTTCCGCTTATCATAAATCTCAAAAACTTTCCTCATGGCTCGACGATACTTCCACTCACCATTAGGATGCATCCCAAAAAATTCAGAATCAATAGGTGAGTATTCTTCATAAGGGTCTCCAAAAGTAGATAATCCCGTTATGGCCTCAAGCTCATGAAGAGCAATGGTCATGGGACGATCTTCAGTAAACAAAGTGTTGGTTGGATAATTCCAATTACTCATAAAAGCCTTGAAAACAGGCTTATTGGGACGGTAGCTGAACAAAGCAGGGATAATTGCTTTGAAAAGACCCGCGGCACGCAAGCGAGAACGATAACGACGCAGACAAAACATGATCCATTCAGTCTGACCACGTTCATAGCGAAGGGGGCTTTGAATTGAGCTTGTGGTAGAAGACCAAGGATTCACATCCCCGTTAACCATGGCAGATCCCAACAAGTGTACTGCTGGATAGATCATCTGCCTCGTGGTAGGGTGAAGAACAAACACAGTACCTACACCAGGGTTACGTTCCTCGGCAGCACTAAAATTCTTGTGGAAGAACGAGAGCCCGACTGCATAACGCGTTGTATCTGAGGAAATTGGGTATAAATACCCGTGGTTATCTCCTCAGTTAAGGGGTCGCATTCGGGGAAAAGGGTCGAGGGTACACTAGGAGAAATGAAACGAGTTGGTGGGTGACGGGGAATTCTGCCAGAAGAAAAATCTCGACCAACGAGCATCTCATTACGCCAATCAGGGTGTTGCTCAGGGAAATGGTTATGGGGGTCACGGGCATGAATGAATGCTTGGATTTCAGATTCAGAAGGCTTATCAATTGGAAGATCTACGGGACGTTCCCAATGAGCCATGAGAACTAGAAAGATATGGCAAAGAAAAATAAGAATAGAAGAAGTCCCTTTTGAGTAAATTGAGGAAGATTAATAAGTGGTTATTTCAGTGCTTCCTAAGACTATTGATAATCAATGTAGATTAGGAAGGTAACGAAAACTGAAATAAATAAATAAAAGAAGGGGGTGAGAGTTACCAAAATAAAATGATGCGGAGATTGAGAAGTCGTACCTGCAAGTAAAACAAACTCCTTGTCAGAATTTTAAAGACAAGAACAAAATACAAAGGAAAAATTAACGCTGTACAGATCATGTTCAAGAACTGGTCCTTAGAAGTATTTAAATCTTTCTCCAAATAAAAAAAAATATACAAGATGGAATATGGGCCGTACGAAAATATTGGCCCGTAATTCCCATGGAAAAGGCTGCTAATGAGATCGAATATGATGGGCAGAGATTGAAAGAAAAGACCAACACACAAAAAAAAAAGAGAGAAGAGATGTCAGATGGACCTCTGGAATTTCAACTCCCTATATCATCATAAAAAAAAAAGAAGAAGAAAATCTCAGATGGACCAAGGAATAGCAAGCCGAAACAAAGTGTAAATAAATGTGTCGGATGGGTTGAAATGTAACAGGCCGTGATAAATAAATATGAAAAAAAATAAATAGGTTGAGTTGGGCTAAGAAGCAGCAAACCAAAGCAAACAAGAAGTGATGAAGAGAGATTCCTAATTCTAACCCATGTCGTATGTTCGTTGAAAAATGAAACAATGAATACAAAAAAAAAAAAAAAGAGAAACTCCTGATTCTAGGTATCTCCATGAAAACAATGAATTGGAAATATGATAAGATAAAACCAGTAATTCAACCGTCCACTGATTGATATTTGGGGCTCTAAAAAAAAGGGAAAATGGAGATACCACGCTGAAATTCATACTTCCACTTCAACTATGAATACATATTATTTCACATACTGTCCGGACTCAAAGTGGAACCGCAGAGGGATGAAACAATGATATAGGTGGCTGGAAAAAAATTGGGCAGCATAACGCCTATAATGGGGTGAATTCCATGCTACATACACCCCACTTAAACCAGCTGTTGGCCAAGTGAGGGATGTAAACGCCACCGAGAACCAGCGAAACACTGACCGAGGTGAATGAAACCAGGGATTGGAGAAGTATCCAACCGAGGCAAAGTGATAAATCAGGGACAGAGGAGACCTCAGCCGAGATTGAGTGTATATCACTTTTTTTGAGCAGCTCAGAGTTAAACAAATAAAAAATAATAATAATAATAATAATGGAGAATGAAACATATGGCTAAGGAATTTTGGGTGTTCATATAAGAACTACAAATACATGCTGAAACACCCACCGGTGACATTTGGAACATTTGATTAGAGTTCTAAATACATGCGAGTGCACCCATGGATCAGTTTAAATAAGAACAGTGGATACACTATATTGATTGCACATTTGGACCTAAGTAACTGCGAGTATTGCATATTACAACTTGCAAGCTCAGATCTGTGAAATAAATAAAGGGGGCCGATTAATGATCAAGAACTGAGGAATTACAGCCGAGATCAGACTAACACAATATGAATATGCATCAGAAAGCCATGAAAGCAAATAAAAATAGTTTGATCCATAAAACACTACAGATCTATCCACACGAGAGTAAAAGACAAGAGAGAAGAGGGTATCAAACGACCTGTTCTCTCGAAGCCTCTCTCTCTTTGAACTGAGCAACACTGGAACAGAAAAATAATAAGGATCAGGGACACGAGTGAAATGAAAAACAGTGTAGAGAAAGATGAAAGGGATGCTCTTGGAAAAAATTGTTTACCAAAGCTTCAATGGAAAATAAAGATGCGCTCAGATAAAAGAAATGAGAATCAATTATAAAGAGCTGGTTAGGGTTTCCTTCATGGATAATGACAAAAAAAAATGTATAGAGCAGTCAGTTCACTATACCAAAAAACTGAGTAGTAAAGCGTGTCGCAAACTTAAAGTTTTATGTCACTGAAAGCCAAACCCCACCTAAAGGATAAATGGCGTGATAGCTTCTGTCAAAACAGCTGAGCCAAAGAAGTGGGGACCAGCGTAAACAGATAGTGTGTGAACCTGTGGACCAAAAGGATTTCCAATGAATAGAGATTGGTGTACCAAGTCCAAATAGAAGAATGCTGCGTTTGAACGTTGCTGGCATAAGCTACAAAATGGAAGCAGGGAACCTGACGTGTAGAAATCTCCCTTGTCTTTACTCTATATGGGAAAGTTCATGCAGCGGCCCGGTTAAAAGACCTTTTATCATTGGGTAAAGCAAGATAGCACATAAAATAAGAATGCCATAATTAATGAATCGGTAAAAAGAGGGGGCCGAAAATTAAAAATGGTTGATCAACCAAAGTGGAAAGACACTGAAGGACATTGCTCTTGGGTAACAATAAGATGTCCCATCCCAATATCCTTCGGCGGGGGCATTTGTTGGATGTGGAATTTTGATGATAGTTTTAAAATTATGGTAAATGATATTAATGGAGCGGTTAAAGAATAAATAAATATATATATAAAAAAAAGAGGGGAAGAAAAGAGAGAGAGGAGCAGTAAGGAAAAAATATTTGAAGCAGGATGTGTGGGGATGTTCATGATTAACAAAATATGCAAGGATTAATGAAAAGATAAGAAAATCTCATGAAATGGCTGCATGAATCGTATTGAAATCATAAAACATGAAATTAACTGGACCCCTCCAGTCGTTGCATCAGCGGAGAAGGCCAACAGAAAAGAATTCGAATTTACCTCCAACGCAGAACACACATTGAATGAAATTGGCGTATACTCACTGCATTGGTCACCCTGTGTAAATTCTACATGGCTCACTGTGAGCCGGATTCACGCGAAATGGACCCAAGGGAGATGTCGCTGACGGGTTAAAACAACCCCTTTGTGAAGGAGAAGACAGATGCACTTGGAACAGATGAACCGAGAGAAGCGTCAATAGTTGGACCCACGGGAGGAATGTGTGGCTCATCGTACACCAGCTCTACCAAAATCGAGATATAACAGAGAGGGGTTCTCTAACAGAAAGTCGTTGAAGGAAGCTGTTGCGCGAAACCACCGGGCTTCAGAGAAGATTCGTCGCACCTGGATGGAAAAGAGGCAGGAGGCTCGGCCTATAAATACAGCAACCAAAGGAGAGAAAGGGGCTTTTCCTCAGAAATCAAATTCCACAAAAAAAAAGAGCTTAGGATAGTTGTTAGGGAAGAGAGAGAGGTTAGGCATTTCGACGAATAGTTGAAGTGCAAGTTAGGATAGAGAAATTGAAGGCATTTAAAGCCAATTTGTCGATTGTAATTGAGGAGAAAGGTAAGAGACAAGGTAAAGATCGGGGTTTGTAAAATCAAATTGATGTTTTAATGAAGAATTTGTGACTTTGAATGTCAAATTGGGTTTGCTAGCTTCATACTGTGATCGGATGATTTAAAGTTCAAATTAGTGCAAATTATTCAAACTTAGGATTAGTTCTTCCTCAATTGAGCTTCTTGATTCGAATTACACTCCTTTTTCCCTTTTTTTTTGTTTCAATTTCTCTTTTAAGTTCCGACTGAGTGTTTCGTGGTTCTTTAGTTTGATCTCGGCTGAGTTCTACTCAGAGCTTGATCTTTGATCTCACCTCGACTGAGTTCTACTCAGATCCTGGTTTCAAACACTTCGACTGGGTTTTACTCAGCTCCTAGTTTCTTTACCTCGACTGGAGTTTCTCCAGTTCCGGGTAGCTCTTCTCTGATTGTCCTCGGCCATGGTTAGAGAAGAATTGAGAAACAAATTCAAGGGGAGGTGCTGCCCAATTTTAGTCAGGATTCAGTTCTAGTTGCATAAGTGTGTTGTTTTCAAACACTGTTATAATAGGAACAGTTTTCAAATACTTAGTTTAAAAAAATTGTTATAATTAGATTAGTTGTCAATTCTCGAATTGACAAAACAGTGTGATTTGATGCTTGAATATTGAACAATAGTGGTGAAATGTGTGGTACTTTGAGTCTATTGGACTTTATTAAAGTCTCTTCTTAGATCTAAGCTTTGATTTCAGTTTTAATTATATTCTGGTACAGTACTTTTTAGAAACTCAGTGAATCATACTTAGTTCAATGGTTTTGGTCAAGTTCCAATCTGTTATAGATAATGGATTAAGTGAATTTTAGTTTATGGAAAAGCAATATTATACTCCCTGCCTTGTGCGTGTTTGATGATAATTAGAATCTAAGGGACTGTCCAGTAAGCTATCTAGAACCATTGCCAGATCTTAGATGAGTGCCATAGTGAATCTCTTTAGACATTTAGAATCCCTTAAAGTTATGACTGTGCTTCCAGAATAGAAATGTGTGATGTATATTAGCTGTTTAATAACTGTTCTTTTACCAAAATTCTATTTGCTGATCTCGGCTAATAGTTCTTAGATAAAGTTGCAGGTTCTTGTGTGAAAGCAATTGGATCTCTCTTTTATTTTGATAGCAGGGAACTGTTATGACAAGAGCATTCTAATTATATACATAACAATACCAGTAGCTTGACTCCGACTGGTGAATTTAGGTGGATTGGTAATTGGTGATGTAAAACAACTAAAATGGCATCATGAATTAATATATGTGGTTCTGTGCCAAACCCACGACATAGTTATGCAATTTATAGTAAATTCCCTTGTGCTGGGCCATGTATAGTGTAGATATGAAAGATGTGATATACCAAATTAAATGCCAATTAGAGAGTAATTAAGTTTTGACGATGGCTAATTTGCATGTGTACTTGGTTTGTTCTGTAGTTATGAGCCAGCAACTTAATTAGAAGAATAAATGGTATCCTGTGAAACATAATTCCTAACCCGACCTTATGAAACATAAAGAAAGTTTGTGTTCTGTCCAGAGTCACGAAAAGGTAAATTTGTAATTAAATTGTCCATTGGAGAATCTTGATGCCTTGTGCCTAAGTCAAACCGGACCAAATCCCTCAACGCCTATCTCGCTACCACTGTCACTGCACCAGACCAACACTTGGACCTTGTACCAAAATAAGCAAACGCAACAAAAATTGAAGTAATAAATCTTCTTCCTTCGCTTCCGTGATGCCACAAGACCCATTTCTAGCACAATGAAATTCTCAAATACACCCGATATTGATCACTGGATCACCGTGCCAGTACCTCAGTCCTCCCTCCAATAGAGAGCGACGCAAAGGAAATTAAGCCCACCATGGTCTTCGTCATACCCCCGCGAAGCTGTAAAACCATCTCCCCAACATTGCGATGGCCGGATTCACTAATGGATTCAGATCCGCTTCATGCGAGCCCATTACGAGAAGAAATGGAATCCGTCTGCTTTTTCTAATTAACTTACAGCGCCAAGCTCCCTTGATCTTCTATGGCCGAGAAGCTCGTAACTCTGTCATAAATTCATTATACATAAACCGTTCAATTGAGTAGGAAATAAAATAAAAATAATGAGAGGAGAAAAAGTGCTTTAGCCCAAAATAAATTAAGCCCAGATAGAAACAAAGGCCTATTCAAATTCCCGTGAGCTATCATCCTTCCTCACTTTTATCAAATACACTTGGCAGCCACCTCAGTTTGGATTGCCTACGTGGCTCAACCAAAAATTGCCAAATCAGCCAAAATCTTAGAAAATTCACCAAAATTAGTAGGAAACTCAGAAAAGTTCAAATAAAATATCCTTAAAATTCTAAAAATCTATAGAAACCAACTTTACTGATACTTTGATATTAAAATCTTTCAAAATATTAGCCTTTTGTATTGTCGAAGTATTTTCATTATAAAAATTGAATTTTATAAAAGCAAGTAAACACAATAAAATTGAGTAAATTTCCTGTAAAATTTGAAACAGTAATTTCAATGTTAAAACAGTCTTTAAGGAACTATTTTCAATTAGGTATTTTGAGGCAAATACTTTCAAAAGTGTAGAAAATGAATTTTAAGCCCTTTTATTTTTTTAAGATTAATAAAAGTGCCTATAAGAATTTTGCGCATCAAAGTGGTACCTAAAACCAAAATCCCCTTAGGATAAGTTAAGAGATCAACCTTTACAAGGCCAAGCCATCTATCGAAAGCCAATTCATATGGCGATTCATATGGTTCCAGGAACATCCAAATCAAACTATGATTCAAGTCAAAGAAATCCAAAAAGCCCTAAAACTTAAAGACATAATTCTTCAAAGCCGCTAAATGGCCAAGAACCATCAAATCAAGACCTAGTTCTTCCAAGCCGCCAAATGGCTAAGAACCATTAAATCAAGCTCTTCTAGTCTTACAAGTCACCAAATGACAAAGACCTAGTTCTTCCAAGCCGCCAAATGGCCAAGAACCATCAAATCAAACTCCTCTAGTCTTACAAGTCACCAAATGACAAAGACCTAGTTCTTCCAAGTCGCCAAATGGCCAAGAACCATCAAATCAAGCTCTTCTAGTCTTACAAGTCACCAAATGACAAAGACCTAGTTCTTCCAAGCCGTCAAATGGCCAAGAACCATCAAATCAAGCTCCTCTAGTCTTACAAGTCACCTAATGACAAAGACCTAGTTCTTCCAAGCCGCCAAATGGCCAAGAACTATCAAATCAAGCTCTTCTAGTCTTACAAGTCACCAAATGACAAAGACCTAGTTCTTCCAAGCCGTCAAATGGCCAAGAACCATCAAATCAAGCTCTTCTAGTCTTACAAGTCACCAAATGACAAAGACCAAGTTCTTCCAAGCCGCTAAAGGGTCAAGAACCATCAAATCAAGCCCTCCTACTCTTATAAGTCACCAAATAACCAAGATTTAGTTCTTCCAAGTCGCCAAATGGCCAAGAACCTATAAACCAAATCCCTCTAGTCTTTTAAGTCGCTAAATGACCAAGACTTCGTTCCAATAAGCCGCCAAAAATCAAATCATTTGAGTAAATTTAGATAAGGCATTTTAGATGTCCTCAATTAAGTTCCGTTAATTAGGTTTGGTACCATTAATTGAGTCCGATTTAAACCCAAAAGAGTTAAGTCTTTTATACTCTCAATTGCGCCCCGTCAACTAAGTTTGGTAACGTCAATTGAGTTTAGTTTAAATCTTTGAGATATCAACTTTTCTAGCCTACGACATATAATTTCTCTAATCCCTTAATCAGAGGTTCTCGTGATTCGTCACGGGATAATTAACAATAGGGGCTTGCGCCTATTGGAAAGAAAGGATCCACAAAATTAATAAACCCTCATGAGAATAGATTATCGTTAATGTTTTCTTGTTGTTAAGAAGCATTTTAAACTTGGATTTAAACTCATGAGGGGTGAATCTAAGGCTTATTCCCTTTCTTGAGGAAACCCAATTATTCTTCGAGAAATGACGAAAAAGTCCACACCCCAGTCTTTTGTGCCATAAATTCGGGTCGGCCTTAGCCCCCGCAACCGCCACCAAAGGTATACTGCTATTTATCAAATACAATGTACTTGTCTTGGTACCGCGCACCACTACCAGTGCTTCTTTCACAATTTTCCAAGAACTTTCTCCAAAGATAATTCTAAATCCCTCTTTGTCCAATTGACCCACAGAAATTAAATTCTTCTTCAACCCAGGAATATATCGAACATCATGTAATGCCCACTTATATCCATTATCAGAGTTAATGTGAAAATCACCTTTGCCAGTTATACTTAATGGTTTTCCATCCGCTAAATATACTGTGCCATATTCCCCAGGTACAAAATTTTTGATCAATTCCTTACAAGAGGTAGAGTGAAAAGATGCACCTGAATCAAGAACCCATGATTCAATCGGGCTATCAACACAAAGAACAAGAGCATCTCCAGAGTCGTCCCCGACTACTGCATTCACCGAGTTAGACTCATCTTCTCTCTTCGCCTTTCTCGGTGCCTTGCAATCTCGCTTCATGTTGCCAGGCTTGCCACAATTCCAGCACTTAGACTCATTTTTGGCTCGAAATCCGCCTTTACCCCTCGACTTAGACCTTGCATGATTGTTTCCGCCCTTCTGACTCCTTCGACCCCTTTCAACACTTAGGGCCACACCTGTTGCATAGCCTCGCTCCCTTCTACGAATTTCTTCGTTTACTATGCGATCACGAATCAGGTCAAGAGTCACTTTGGAGTTGCCACAAATCACATCAATGACTGTGGACCAACTATCAGGCATTGAGAGTAACAAACAATGCGCCAACAACTCATCATCCAATGAGCCACCTATTGCTTTCAATTCATTAACAATGAGGTTGAACTCACCAAGGTGCTCTGTCACAAGAGTACCTTCGGCCATTTTTAGGTGAAATAGCCGTCTCAGGAGATGAAGTTTGTTTGAACTCGAGGTTGTGACATACAGCTCAGCTAGCCGTTTTATCAAGCCATAGATTGTTGTCTGATCCATGATGTGTGATGCTACATCAATGGATAATGTGTTCAACACCACACGAAGTGCTTGGCGATTCTTTTTAGTCCATACCTTATCCTCCATGTCATTGGGTTTTGCTTCCTCAAGAGTATCCTCCAACTCTTTCGCATGGAGCATTTTAGTAATCTGGAATTTCCATAAACTAAAGTGCTTACCATTGAAAACCTTCACATTGACTTTGTCGTCTTCCATGTTTTTGCAAAACGCTTACCTTCTTCTCCAACCACGAGGAACCTGACTCTGATACCAGTTGTTAGGATCAGATCCCAAGTGGTTAATCACTCTTCAGTCACTTCAGAGTTAGGATTAGAGATCTTTACACAACACATGGAACACACGAATGTATCAGTTGCAATAACAAAGAGAGAGTTTAACTTTGAGGATATTTGTCTAGAAGGAAAGTGCAATCTCATATGTCAAGACTAAAATTGCTTTATTATCAAGAGAGAATAACTGAGTACAAGATACAATAAGTTTCACTAGCTAACCTAACCTGGCTAACTAAAACTTACTCATGCACTACACTGTACTGTACTTAAGATTACATAGGAGTGAAAATATAAATAGACCAAAAGATAAAGTCTCGTTCCTTCTCATGTAAGTATCGTGTCAAGGAAGATTCACTTGTCTTCACACATCTCTCGTGACCTTCATGCCTTCGCTGTGACCGAGAATGTAACAGGTGTCTCATGCACGCCATACTTATTTCTTCATGAGAAAAAGACTCTGTCCTTGACCAGACACGTGTCATTAATGGTCTCTACACTCCTAACAAATATAACAACGTGCCACGTGTCAACGTCCTTGACCAGACACAACATTTTTCGATCATATCTCCGAAGTAAGAAGTGTATCAAATCAATATCCTCAGCCTCCACAAATATAATTTATTCAGAACTTTGTAGAACATTCCTCAGAGGCAAATTAGACCCCAGGATTAAATTGCCCATTAATGAAGTTAAACGAGCTATTAGCAATTCAGTTCGACAATTGCTCCAAAATCCCAATCTCTTGGAATCTTACCTCTCAAGTGCAGCAGATGATTCAAATCTAAATCTAGAAGGAAATGCTCAACTTTCATCAGCAGGAAATCTTGTACCGGAGACTAGAAAAATTTTGGTGTGGCACATTGCGACATGCTTTTGCGAAATCACACTCCTCAGAGTTGGTGACAACGCTCCAAAGATTGCTTCCCTGAGATCACCATTCATATTGGAAAACATGGGTGAGGTGGAGGAAGGATTGGAATCACATTACAAAGCTGCTATCACCTTGTCACAATACTCCTGCCATTTGCCAAATTTGTCAGCTCCCTTAGTGCCAGACCACGTTCTAGTCACTAAAGAACTCTTTCAGTCAACCCAAAAAAACACTTGGGAATCTCTAAAGCTGTGCGACACCTGGGATGAAATTACTGATAAGTTAAACCATATAGCAAATGAGGTAGATATTGATGAAGAAGAAAAGGGCAAGACCATATTGAAAATGGGTGTTAGACTTAGAAAATAACTGATAGAGGTCATGGGAAACAAAAAAACACTCTGCAAGTTCTTGGAGAAATTTTGGTCTGGCTATTTGCTCTATGTTGCATCTTCAATTAATCCTGCGGATCATAAAGATACACTTTCTAGAGGAGGTGAGTTTGTTACACATGTATGGGCTTTGTTATCCCATGCCGGTATCTTAGGGACATGCGGCTAGTATCAACAAGAAACTGAGCATTAATCGAGAGCTGGCAAAGAAACTTAGCCTGGCAGAGTTTCTTTGGGAAGTGATAATGGAACTTAGTTTCGTTGCTTCAGTTGAATGAGCAGCAGTTTGTTTGTTTTATGTCGATTTAATTTCTTGTTGTACTGGTTGTTTCAAAAAATTGCTTGTTGCACGGTTCTGTGGAAAAAAAAAATCTTGTGTGCTTTGGTGTGACAGATTTGGCCTATCTGTGCTCGGTGTGGCAAAATCCCCGGAGGTGATGCAGATTTTTCAATTATGTCCTCAATATTTTTGTATAAAATACTATTATAAGGGGTGCTCAAATGAAACTAAATACTGAACTATACAATAAAAAAAAAAAATACTGCTGTTAATTTCACTCAATCACTGAACGAGCTCAATACATGCTCCGACAACGCAAACCAATATTCCTATGCCCAAAATTCAATGCAATCTGAAGTTCCACAAACAATGAGGTAGCACACTGCCCACCTGTTGCTAGCGATCGTCGACTCTATTACCACCATGGTTGACTCTCTTAAGAAAAATTATATGGAAACAAAAATCCTTTAACATCCTTTTTAAAAAATTTGGATAATCTAGCATCTCATCTCAGAGATGGGTAAGGCTAACAAATCAAGCAAAAATTTCAAGTCCACAGATATATTCTGGAAAAAAATTTATGGCTCACGATTTGGACTATTTAATTCCGATTGATGCGCACAGAACAATGTGGCCTTTTGGGATAACTTTCTTAAGATCATGCAAGTTACAAGATGAGATGTACGGTCTAGATAACATTCCACAAATTATGGCAAGGAAATTATAACAGCGGATGTGAATTGTTCTTGCCATACGCATGTAAAAAATTGTAATAGTTTCTAAACATTTACTTGAATTTCATATTAAAACTAAATTCTAATCACGGACTATGTTAAAAGAGAAAAATAATTACTCCCTAAATTTGACTACATTTGCATCACAAGTCTTAAGAATCTTCACTCGTGTACATCTGAACATGGCGAGGCCAGGTCTGACCATAGACGTCCTTCTTTGTATATCTCTTGTCCCATGACCAAGGAATATCTGAAAGCA
Organism: Rhynchospora tenuis; assembly: GCA_027725995.1. NCBI lineage: Eukaryota > Viridiplantae > Streptophyta > Magnoliopsida > Poales > Cyperaceae > Rhynchospora > Rhynchospora tenuis. Next base: position 143,733,467 of record CM050888.1, on the reverse strand, counting down.
CCACATCGTGTTCCACTCAAATTGCATAGGAAATGTTGTAAACACAGATCAATAGGATTACTATGCCCAGCAGGTCTAGTCAGGTTTATTTCTAGACACAACGTGATTGAATGCACATTCTCAACTTGAGTCCAACCATTGCTAGTGACTAATTTGGTTTGAGCTAATTGTGATCAAAGTGCATTGATAGACCCAATTCTCAGCAGATGTAAAGGGAACACTGAACATACTATAGTATTCACTAGGGAAACAAAAAAAGTTTATAACCTTCTGAGGTGTATGGTGGTGGAGGAAGTTGATAAGGTATAGGCAATCTGACGATCTCTTGTGATGAATTGGACTCTCCTCCTTTGTTCCAACACAGACTAACTAGCTGTGTCTTTTTTTTGTGTGTATGACTTGATGAATCGCTTCCACTCTTCATTGAAACAACTTAAGAAATGAGCACAATAATCATAATGTATACATTGAAATGTAAGTTTTTAACTTACCGAAATGACATTACTATTCCCGGTGCATGAGAAACTGGATCCATGGTGTACCGCAGAGGGCAAGAATAGCACACCCAACTGAAATAAGAAGATAGTAAATTGCATGGATTCAGAGTGAGTATAAGCAAATAAGTACTATAATTGGTGTTCGTCACTATAGGCTGTTAGATGTTACAACTTAACAAAGGGCTCAGCAGCTTTTGTCAGTAAGCCACTTAAAAATTTACATTACATGTTGCTGATGAAAACTAGAAAGAGTTAGCATACAGCATGTACCTCATAAGAACGTATCATAAGTTGGGTACCATTTTTCTGTAATGCACCCCAGGCAGCCTTACTTAAATTTGCTGAAGTAAGAAGAAACCATCTAGAGTTTGTTTACAAAAGAGACAAAATTTCATTTTTGAAGGCCAGAAAATTTGTCAAAATTCAAACATAACTGCAAGGAGGATACGTTACAAATGGACCCTTACGCAATACTCTGACCATTGTATCTTGTATATGTCTTTATATGTGGCATTGCATGACTGTGAACATAATATATTGTACAGAACAGAAAATTGTAGCATTAGATTGAGCCCTAAGATTATGTTTGGCTTAAATGTAACATAAAGAATTAACATACCAGCGGCCAACATGACCAGCTTTCCATCTGGCCCAATATTTCTTTAAGAAATCTTTCTCCACATTTTTCTGAGGACTTGGAATTGCACCTCCTGCTGCATATCCCTTCAAAATAACAGTCCATAAATAACTTCTACAGAACAGCTTCTGAAAATTGTAAGTGCCTCTTGATTAGTGTTTAATACCTCAAGAGAGCATCTAACATCCTCTACAGTAGGAAAAATAATAGAAGGCTTGCCAATTCCAAGGTGAGACTCATCATCAGTTTTACCAGCAGAGAGAGATGATCCAAACTCGTTCAACCATTTCTCATCCAGTGAACCTAGTGAGGAAAACTTAAAATAAACAATATATTCCATAAGCTTTTCATGGTTAAAGAAAGGGAAGAAAGCATAACTTGCATGTTATCATAACAGCCAAAGTTTAAATGAACAAGGAACCAACTAATGTCTTATGTGATTCTTTTAAATTTTCTATTTTGTTGGACTATAATCTTGGTATCATTATTTACTTCAATGATTTCTATCAAGTATGTCATTTTCATTGGGCTTTTAGACAATTCAAAATTGTAAAAAAAGCAACAATACACATAAAACTAAATTGAGAAAATATTTTTTGATGTCGCACTACGAGGCCTGCATTAACAGTGTATCAATAATAGTGCACAGAGGGGCAGAAGGCCAAGCAGCCATTTTATTAAGTGTAAGGTTAAGTAAAAGCATGTGGAAAGTACTGTGGTATATGCAAAGCACCCTCAAAGTAAGGGCAAAATTATTTCATTCTTTCAAAGCTTGTCTTACTTTCTTTACAACTGGTACAATTCAGACCATTTAGTGGCACTTCATGACAACAAAACAAGCTACCTTAATAGTTAAAAATTGAATTTCAGAAGGTTAAAGCTGAATCAACATTGATCTTATTCTATTTCAAGAACAATGCACATGCATCATAGTCTCTCTCTCTGATAAAGGGGTGTAATGTGCACATTATTTCAATGGATGATCCCACTCAATTGCTATCTGTTCATCTATAATGCACACAGCTCTAGTTGCTGATTACAACATACGAACTTGAGAGTTTTAGTTCCTCTGGTCCTCATAAGTTAGAAAAGATGTTAAAAAGAAAAATAATAATAATAATCAATGGTTGGTCATAGTTAATTCTGGGTATTGATTTTTAGATCCCTTTCTCAGATATCAAAGGGATAATGGCATAATTTTCTGTGATCAAGTATCGTTTGTTATGTAGAAAAAGATCAATGGTTTCGAATCTGTTCTAATGTGAAATTTGCATTATTAACATTTTTTTATAATGTGTCGAGAAAATGAGTAACCATATGATCCCTTTTCTAGGTTTGTGGTCGTATTTCTTTGCACGAACTGAGAATAGTTATGGTTCCTTCACAGAAAACAACAAAAAATTACAAAAAAGAATTACATGATTACCTGGTAGATCAAAGGTGATTTGCAAAACTCTTTGCTGAATTTGCATTCCTCAAGTAAACTCCTTAGCTTCATGTGGCCCCACTTTTTCAGACTTGAGCCAGTGTGGTACCCTGGAACAGATGCTACCAGCCTAACCTGTCAAAGGTAGAAAAAGAAGCATAGTACACACTTGTCTAGATTACGATTTAAATGTAAACAAAAAGTGCATAGAATGTCCGCACCTTTGCACTGCTGTAATCAAACATGCGAAAGAATGCGGCATTTATTGAGACATTGCCAATGGATGGTAGATTAACCTGCAACTCAGGTAACTGCACAGAGAGAATTTTTCAATCCTAGTTTTTCCTCTAAATTATGTTTTTTAAAAATGAAAAATGAAAATAAAACAAACCTTTAATGCATATAGATAATCTACAAGGTCATTTTCAAAAGGAGATCTGTTACTAAGTATACTTGCATCTTTCCAAGGAAAATCTTGCATCCACAATCCTTGAGTTTTATTATTCCAATCCACATGTATTAGATTTGCAGTGTGAACAATAATTCGTACCCCTGTCGGATATACAAGAAACATTGCCTTTGAATGGTGGGTCCCATACGAAATAGGGAGAGGAGGCTTGTGGAAGACCCAGTTCTTAAGCTTACTTTTCTGTCACATAATGCCAATTTGCAGAAACTTAAATCAAGGAATAAGGACAAGCTTGAAGCTAAATTTGTATGCTACCTAGTTTTATTTATTTATTTTTATTCTGATAAGTGGATACATAAGCTTCTATGTTTTTTCTTTCCCCTCATTCACAAATGGTGACTAAGTTCTCCGAACTGATTTAATTTAATAACATCAGTGAACTCAAATTTTAATTCCATGTTTTCTTTCCTGAAAAGATAGCAACTGGAATTATCTCATATTTAATGCTCCCCTAGAAGAGTATGGGAGGCAGAAGTACCACAAATCCATTTTTTTACTCTTTTTTTTTTTTTTTTTTTTTTTTTTTTTTTGGATGCTGTGCATGGTATTTTCTATGAAAAAGTAGGAACTTGTAACGTTTGGGAAAAGACTATTCTCCCCTTTAAGAAATGAAACTCTAATATACTCCTCCAAACATAGAAAGTAGAAATACCATCCATATGCACTTCAATTTTACAAAAAAATTTCAAATAAGCTCAGATTTTCCATGAATTGAACATGTTTTGGAAATGTCCATATAATAACTCAAATCTATATATATGCTCCTGCAACCAAGGGATTGGAAATGTTACGGAGCAAGGTCTTTTGCACAGTACGATAAATAAGGACCATATATAAGACAACCTAGATGCAATAATAAAGTAGCAAAGACTGTTAATAACATGAGGATACCAGCAGATGATCAAATGAAGCACCACTTTCTCCATGTGCAACAAGAACGTGTGGGACATTTTTCAAGGTAGGACATGCTGCAAGCATATATTACACAATATAGCTAATTAATCTCTGTCAAGTGAAAATATTGAAAAATAAAAAAATGAGAAAATGAAGACTTAAGGAAGTTCACAGGATGATACCAGATAAAAGCCAGTCAATGTCCACCATGTAATTAGAGAGGACTGTTACAAGCACATCCCCCTGCATTTATTAGCATGCACTCAGTACAGTACAATTTAAAAAATGTAGAAATCCTAGAGCCTGGCCAGCACAGATAAAAAGGAAAAACTGCAGAAATACTAACTGAAGAAGAATTTTACTTGCAAACTAAATGACATGCTTCATACCAGCATGCAATCTATCTAAATTAGATAGATTTTGTATCCATAAATGGCTGGAGATTAAGGTTGCCCCAAAGTTGTAAGAATTTACCAGTAAGCGGCCATTTGCAAAAATCTCCAATGCAGCTCAGAGTTAGCTTAAAACATAAATATAAAAAATGCCAGTTCCCTAAGGAGATCCTTAACAAAATACCTGAATAACATCTGAAATTGTGACAGAATTCAAATTAGCCCAGGAAGGGATGCCTTGAACTAGCGTGAGCCTGAATGTGTCTGAAATCTTGTCTTTTGAAACCCTAAAATCTCGCAAGGCTTCCTTTTTTCCAGAAGAACCTTCTAAAAGGCTTTCATCCTCCATTTGTTGTAAGTCCCTCACAAGAGCTTCATCCTCAAGTATTTGTTTAGTCCTCTTTGCAACTGAGGATTCTCTTTTTTCGCTTTGTCTTTTCTCCCTTTTGGATGGACCTGTACTTTTCTGAGGAGTTTGACAGGAATTATCATTGCCAATTTCCTTGTATTTGAACAAATGTGTACCAGGAATTAGTTCAACTATATCTCCATCCTTTATCAGAACTTTATCGTTTGAACAAATTTTCTTTCTCTGCCCCTGCGAACACACAATAATCGGATTTGGACCTTCCTAGAACATAGAAAAATGCATAACCAAGGTAAATACTAAATTTTGATCACTCCGATTCCATGGGTACCTAGCAATCCAGTTATCATCAAAATATCACATTTAGCAATCAAATGAGTTATATCAACTCTACATGTACAAAAAAGAAAACAAATTTGATATACCAGCTACCTGCTACCCTTTTATGATATTTTTTTCTACAAACGAGGTTGTTGAAGCTGTTAGATGTGGTTCTTAAGTGAAAGGCAATATAGTCTAGAAAAGCATATGATATGTTTTCCATGTTGGTGGCTAGTGAAGGTAGACATTAAAGTCCTAAATAAAAAGTTTCAGGCGTCAATTCTTAGTCCTTACCATATTACAAACATTAATACTTGTTATCTTCTTTTAGAAAAAATACTAGTTAGATAAGAAAAAAAAAATTCAATACAACACTCACCACAAGGACTTCAATGGTACCATTGGCAGATGCATTCAAGCTTACATGTTTGCGGCTAACTCTTTTATCACAGATCTTGAGATCGTTACGCCCAAATAAATTATATCCTTCAAATACAGGAACATTTGATACAGAACAACCTTTACCATGAATACTTTCCAGTGGAACCAGTGCTCCAATTTTCACCTAACAAATTGCATGCAGATTTATACTTATTGCAGATTTATACTTAAGAGAAAAACACACAAATTACATATGTATTTCAAAAGCCACCTACCAATAGGAGACAAATTTTAAAAGAAGATTTATAACATTTATTCAGGTCTAAACTACAAGCACTATAACTAAGATTGAATTAACTTAATTAATACATTATAAGAAGAATGACCACATATTATAAAAATTATGGTTAGTTGCTATCAATGCATAATCACAGTTCCCTTCCTACAAAACATGAACAAGGGTTTTAGGACGAAAAATTGCAAGGGGCTTGCCGTCCTACTTGTTCCCGTATAAAATGCATTTTGAAATACTGTAATGAATTATTAAAACAGTGTTAGAAAAGGCTAAATTTTAGCTGGTACATCAAGGACAAAGCACTACTCAGACGTTGGAAACTTAAATCCCAACAACCAACAAATTGAGAGTTTTTGCTACCTCTATTAATCCCTAGTTTATATGTACTGCCTCCTTATACAAACAAAAGAGAGTAATTAGTGCTATTGCAAGCGAGAAACCACAATAATTAAGCTTTGTTAGTTTAATAACAGGGAGGAGCGATATGAACGAGACAACTCACCCGAGAAGAAGCCATCGCGCGAGAACCGCGTGGAAGAATGCAGTGATGGAGCTACACAGCCATTGCGTCGATTTTCGAAGGTTTTTGATCAAAGGAAAAGTGTCACTTTGTACTTGTGTACTTGTTTTTGTTTATTTCTTTGGGCCTTCAGAAAATTGTGAAAGAAAAATGAAAAATGGAGTTTGATCCTTGCCAGCGTCCATTTTTTTGGTAACTGGAGATGTTTAAAGGGGGATTTAATAAATGGAGAGACGCTAGCAGATCAACACCATTCCCTGTTTATCCGATTAATGAGATCGACTCATAAAATCCTTTTTCATTGAATTTAGGATTTCTTTCTAAAAAACACCTCTCTCACATTATTAGTGTAGGTTGTAAAGGGCGATTTTTTTTTTCCCAACGGGATTACGTCTTAAAATTGAATACAGTTTGTATTAAAGAAATTGAAGATAAGTAATTTAATATTTTATAAATAAGATGTTTTGGGCTATGAAAATTTTTGAAGCTTTTTTTCGTATTTAAATAATTTTTTCATAAGACTGTATTTATTCCAATTAATATAAGATGCTTTTGTCGACACACTGCTTAGAAATACCAATTCATCACACTTTTAAAATTAAAAGAGCAAATAGACATACATTTTGAGTGAAAGATCATAGGTTCGAAACTCAATTGGGAGTCTTTCATAGACATTTAATTTAAAAATAAGTTGATAGGTTTGACACCTAATTATCTCTATTACTTATATACTTATACTTATAAATGCATCTAAAAAGGGGTCAAAATTTTTTGTTAACAATTTTTATACCGTTGATCTGTAAATGTATGGTTAGATCTGTCTCAATACATCTCTATGCTCACACAAGGAAATAATTATCTCGGTTTTGAATTGAAGGAAAAAATTTTCTTTGGATTTGATTGGTTGTCATCTAATTTAGAAACAAATTGAATAACATATCTATTTGTATTGATGGTAAATTAAGAAACATATTTTTATTGTCTAACATTATTTTGTTTTTTTTATTTGCCAACATATGAGGGCATCTTATGCTAGTCTTCGAAAAAGATTGTTGTTATTTTGTTGACAAAATTTACAAGAAACTTCAGTGTTAGAATTTATTATTTTTTTTTCAAAAATTCAGATCCACCTTGGTAAGTTTTATGATGAGTGCGGTTGCAAATTATTTATAAAAATATCGGAGAAATTTTGGAGAAAACATAGAACATATATATACATCTTTCCTACTTGTAAATGTTAGAAAGTACTTAATTTTAATTTTTTTAAACTAATATTTAGCTTAATTAACAATTAAATACAAGAGGAACTAGTGCTATAAGCCATTCACACAACAAATCAAGGAAGAAGAAGAGGAAATTGTACCTCTCATAAAATCATATTCATGAGGCTCGAATCCATGGCTTAGGAGTCGATGGCGTGCCTTCTCCACCGCCACCACCACCGTTGAGTCGCCGGCCTCGAGTCCACCAAGGAGATTAACCACATTCTCAAGGTATATGTTAGTACACCCAAGAACAAGCCTAATTCTTTTAGTTTTCTCTCTTCTAGCAATTAAATCTTTCATTTAAGTGAAGAAGAGAGCTCAACACATGAGAAAAAGAGGAAAAAAAAGGAGGTGAGTGCAGCCACAAAGGGAAGAGAGAGAAAGAGAAGAGCTAGCTCTTGAAGCCTCCAAAGGGATCCTTTTATATAGCTCAAACCCTATAAAAAACTTTTCCAAAATTACACCTATTGTCACTCTATGGACAGCCACATTTTGGGCCCTTGTTGGGCCACTTCTCACACTCATTTGAGTCTTTAATTCACATAATTAAAGTCCCATTAGTTTGCTCTATAATTGGGCTATATATTTTTCTATTAAATAGCGGCCCAATTAATTAATATAGCCATTTATATTAAAATGTGTTGATCTAAAACTAATTATTAACTCATTAATAATTATTTTGGGATTAGATAATGCATTAATTTATTTCTATATGATCCCTTTGACTTAATTAATTAACGGTTCATAACGGTGTATAATTAATTAATCAACTTATCATATTTCCGCAATACTCACTGTTGCGAATAAATAGATAATGCACTGTGTGGTCAAAATCCTATTTGTGTGACCCTTTGAGGATTTATGCTATATTGGCCATGGAGAATAAATCACTATTTATTTTCAATAATCATAAGTGGTATCTAGCAACACGTTATGATTTCCAATTTGCATAAGTAATGTACTGCTACAATATCTCAATTCTGCATAAGAAATAAAAGTATTTCCTTATCTGATTCTTATGTCACATGATATCATTGTATAATCCAAGATATGAATGTGTCATTCTTGCAGATTATACATTTGTTGATTTAGAGATGATTGTAAAAGTTGCTAGCAAACAATCCATCTCCATCAAGGGGCCCAGACTGATATCATCACTCACTAGGTGCACTAATGAGGGACGTACGATTTTCTTGATGAACACCTTTCCCCGCACAATTCAAGAGAACATAAATAAAGTTCGTATAGCAGCCTTTATCAGGAATCAACATTAGACGATCTTTATAGAACCTATCCTCATGTGGAAATGTTGAACATCTCAAACTTAGAATCAAACTCATATGAAATAAACAATAACACGTAATACAATCCATATGTTGATTTCATTGGGTCATGTCCTGTACTATATACCAATAATATACACATATGCAATTAAGTTGGTAACTCCTTACCTATGATTTGTAGAACTTAATCATTACTTAACTTGCATACTAATCTTTTATGATAATCAATGTTCCTTGTTAATTATCAAGATTATGGACGATTTAGATTTATTATTGTCATTCGAATGAATGATCTATCGAGATTTACAATTCAGATATGCAACCTGAATGATCTGTCAATAATAAACTCTAGGAACAAATGATCAAATATCATCAATAACATAAACTAAGAAATTAAGTCATTAAATATTGACTTCTATGACATAACTCCAACAATAAAAGCATCCATTAATTAAAAATATGTAAATATATCAGATAAAAGGTCTTATCAACCCCTTACATCAAATATGGATCATTGATTAAGTTAATCTGATATGATTTGTGGCTTAGATTTGAATAACAGATAAAATGTTGAGTTGAATGAAAACTGTCTAGGCATGGGGTGAAAACATATCATTAATATAATTTATATTTTGGTCAATTTCAATTAATTCAAAAATGACAAAATTAGATAATATAAATAAGGAGACAATATATTTTGAAAATTTAGATGATATGTGAAATCTTTTCATTATATGTATTAAAAAATATTGTCATAAATTCTATTTTGATAATTTTTTAGTTTATTAAAATTTTGAACTAAATTTTGTCCACACATTTGCTAGTTTATCTAAAAAAGGTCTTCGAATAATAGACGAAACTATTTCCTAGTCACTTAAAACGGCTTATTTACTTGAAAATTATATTGGTTTAGGAACAAAAACTATTATTCCATTATTATTATTATTATTTCATTTTGTGTAAATTCATAATTGGAAGTTTGGGAAAGAGCCCAAACCTTTAAATTTGAGCACAACAAAATCGATCTTCAAGTTGTACATAATTAACGAGTGGGTTATGATTGATTTTTTTTTTTTTTTTTAAAGAACAATTGAAAATAGCTTTCCAACCAAGCTGTGGGAAATATTGAAAGGCCGGAATATAAAATTTCCGTCTCAATAGACTTCCATTTGCAAGGGTAACTAGAGGTGTTGAATGAAAATTTATCTGACAAAAGAGGAATTTTTTTTCTTAATAAGACCAAAAATAGAAATTGAGCTTCTGGACTATATAGTATATATAAAATTTTGCTAAAGTGGCTTAACACTGGCCGCCAAATGTTGGACCAGGAAGAGATATACCAGGTGTCATGGTGGATGCCATCTTATAATGGTCTGAAAATATATATTCAAATTGTGTTGGAAACTAAAAAAAAAAGATCTACAACTTTTGTATCTTCAAATTCAGAACTTATAATGATGAAAACTTTAATTTAACATGGCATATGCGTTCTCTACAACACTTACAACCTCATTTTGATTATGATTAATTTCAAATCGGAAGATTCTCAAAAATAAAAGAATTGTAGATATTTTTGTTAAGATTTCAACGAAATTTGAATAATTCTAATAGAGCATCGTATGAGAAAAATACACTTGAAATTCAAAACAATATGCAATAATTTGAAAACAATGAATAATTCAATGGAAAAACAATATATAGTGTACGTTGCTTTACAAAATATTACATAATTAGAAAATAATTTAAATTCTTAGTAAATATCTTTCATTATTAAATATAACTTCTATGATATATATTGCTTTACAAAATATTACATAATTAGAAAATAATTTAAATTCTTAATAAATATCTTTCATTATTAAATAGAACTTCTATGGTATTTTTTTACTAATTAAAAAATAGAACTTATAAGGTATATAAATCGACTAGAACTAAATTTCTTAGTAATGAGAGGAGAATCATTCATGGGAAGTTTTTGAAATAGGGAAGAATTTGCTGCCAAATCAGAACTTCCATAAGTGCATATTGGTTGGGGTTCAAATGGATCCGCCTGGATTCAAGCAGATCAGTTTCAACACGTGACTCCAGCAGTCTTCATCATATCCTCAGCTCTGTTCCGCTTGGGTTCAATCTACCTCGTTTTCAAAATTATGCAAATATTCGATAAACCTGGAAAAAAACAATTTCTTGATTCTAACAAAAAAAATGCAATGAAATCTAACTAAAACCACAGTTATTTAATTGAAATTTGGTCCTAATAGAGTTAATATATCATCATGAAACCCGACAATCAAACATTCCCAAGTTTGAAATTTTCTTGTCCCCAAGCAACAATCTAAACCTAAGAAGATCGATTAGGACCTAATTGCAATTGAATGGATGGTTTTCTACAAGTCAAGAGAGTATTTTTAACAAAAATCAAAGTCGTGACTTCGAGTTCGGATTTAGACATGTCAAAGAATTTCAAGATCTTTTTCAAAATCAAATTTATTTTCAATGTTTTACAAATGGCTTGGAAACTATACTTGGGATCAAATCCTTCCAGTACAAATAACAAACTGAACATATTGATTTCACAAGAAAGAGTTAAGTAAAACATCGATAAAATTTTCGAAAGCGCATTGAAGAACGACTAAACCTCTTGTCTTTTTGAGAGATGATTTTTTTTTTTCTCCACACTATCTTATAGCTTCCTGCAATGTTTATTTCATAGCACCGTTTTTTAGTTCTTTTTATTTGTGTTTTTTTTTTCCGTTGGACTTTTATTAAACTTGAAAAATAGCAGTGTAATTCCTAACCCTTGAAGTTCATTCCTAGGTTCAATTTTGTTTTCAGGCCGTGAGAGTTGATCTTTAGGTATTCAGGAGTACTTTGCATTTAAGTGTGGATACCTTTGATTACCGACTTCTAAATCGTTCAAGTCATTCAATCTAACTCGAAAACCTCTTTAAATTAAAACCAAACGAGATAACTTATGCCTTATGCTTTTTTTCACCTTAAATCCCTCAATAATGTTGGTCGGTCAAATTCAAACCCATTTTCAAATCAATTTTTGTTGGGACATATCCATTTCCTAATATTCCACAAAATCACAACTCTAATCAAATGATCTATATAAAATGCAGATCCATATAAAATTAACATGCAATATTCACAAAAACTACATGATATGCAATGCTCCACTAGGTCTCAAATGGGTCTTTGACAGGTGGTTTGCAACTATATTCTCCATGCCCTTTTAGTCTCGGAGTTTGGGATCAAACTGTTAAGACTGCACTCGTTTGATATCCAGGAAGATACGCAAGAAGATACACCAGAAGATTTACCAGAAGATTTGCAGCAGCTTAAGGGAGAAATATAGCTTTGATATCTAATGTAATCAATTTAGATATATTGTGATTGTACTTTATTTCCAAAATTTTACATTCCATGTTTAGAGGAATTGAAGAACCTACAGAACTCTCTATGATAAAAGGAGAGGGCACATCTATGTAACGTTTTTGTATTAGAAAAACTGATAAATAAAATTTGGGAGGGAAGGGTGTTTCCAGGGAGTTTTGTGTTTTGTATGCGTTCATGATTTATTGACATGGTATCAGAGCGCATAGTTTCGATCCTGGTCTCTAGTCCTTCCAACTATAAAACTTTTCTTTCTACCTTCAAAAACAACAATTAATGTCAGATCCACAAGAAACAACAAATTCCACCGCTGTTCTGATTGAACAGATGGCTTCCATGCAAACAACCACCATGAGCAACCCTCAACCAATACAAGTCATACCGCAACCTTCAGAAACTAGAAGCAATATTCACTCAAGCCATGTTGATGTGAAAGTTGATGGTACCAACTATTCTTACTGGTGTCAAGCAATGGAGATGTACATCAGTAGCCGAGAAAGAATGAATCATATCACTGAAGATCTGGCTCCACCCCTAGACATTACTTCAGTAGCTTATAGAAGATGGGCAACTGATGATATCGTGGTGAAGCAGTGGCTGATTAACTCCTTTGAACCAAGACTAAGGGGAACTTATATTTGCTTTCCAACAGCCAGAGATGTATGGAAGGCTCTTGCTACTACATATCATGATGATAACGATGAGGCTCAAGTATATGCTCTCAATCGGCAGGTGATGCATGTCAAACAAGGAGGGCGCGCTCTTGAGTATTGTGCTGAACTCCAAGGGTTGTGGCAAGAAATTGACTACAGATGTCCAAATCCTATGGAGCATGCTGTGGATATTAGCAAGTTCAATGTTTTCATCGAGAAGTCAAGAGTCTACATATTTCTTGATGGGCTTGATGATGACCTCGATGGAGTAAGAGCACAAGTGGCAAGGTTGAAGCTGTTCCCCTATGTTCAGGAAGCATATGGCCTTGTGCGAAGGGAAGCAAATCGCCAGCATATCATGATAAAAAGTGAAGTTGATTCCAATCCGATGGCTTTCAAAATAGAAATAATTATTCTACCGAAAAATCAAAATTGAAGTGCTCAAAGTGTGGCAAGAGTCGACACACGAAGGAACAATATTTTGAAGTTATTGGATATCCTGATTGGTGGAAAGGCGATAGAAAAGGAAAAGCTGAGGGCCGAGGCAAAGCCATGACCGCTTCTGTTGTAGCTCTGGATAGTCAACCAAGTTCACAACAGGGGGCAACTCAACAAGCTTATCACGTTGTAGGTCAACCTGATGCCCATACAGAGGAGGGTGATTGTGAAGGTAACACTAGTCTTCTTGGACAATGTAACTTTAGTAAAAATAAAAGTCATACAGGTTGGATTATTGATTCGGGTGCTACCGATCATATGACACAAGAAATAAATGACTTAAAAACCATGGTGGACTCATATAAAATTGGTATTATTAATGCAAATGGGGAAATTCACCCGATAATAGCTGCAGGAGAAGTTGTGATATCAGATTGTATTACATTGAAAAATACTCTTGTGGTTCCCTCTCTTGAAACCAAACTGCTATCGGTTAGCCAATTAACAAAGGATCAGAATTGCACTGTCATTATGTTCCCTGACCATTGTATATTCCAGGATATTCATACGAAAAGGATAATTGGCTATGGTACTAGAAGAGATGGATTATATTACCTTGATGAAATCGGCTATGGCAACAACTATGCAATAAAAGGAGATACATCTTGTAGTGATGAAATTATGCTATGGCATAAAAGATTGGGGCATCCATCTTTTGAATATATGGAAAAATTGTTACCTCATTTATTTTTGAATGTTAATTCTAAAACTCTTGTTTGTGAGACATGTATCATATCTAAGAGTCATAGAACAACATATCATAGTAGTAACAATAAGTGTGCGAATCCTTTTGATTTGGTTCATACAGACGTTTGGGGTCCATCACTGATTACTGGCAAATCTGGTTATAAATGGTATATTTCCTTTATTGATGATTGTACTAGGATGGTTTGGCTTTATTTACTAAAATCAAAAGATGAAGTTCCAAAAACAGTTCAAAATTTCCATACACTAGTACAAACCCAATTTGGAAAAGGGATAAAAATTATAAGGAGTGACAATGGCACAGAATATGTGAATAAATATTTGGTGAATTTCTTTAAGGAAAAAGAAATCATTCATGAAACAACATGTGTAGGAACACCGCAACAAAATGGGATAGCTGAATGGAAAAATAGACACCTTCTTGAAATGACTAGATCACTACTTCTTGAAAACAAGGTACCACCTGTGTTTTGGGATAATGCCTTGTCTTATGCTGTGTATTTATCAAATCGGACTCCAACCAGTGTACACAATTTCAAAACTCCAATTCAAGTTCTTAGTTCCCATTTATCTCTGCCATCTGTACTAAATTTGCCACCCAAAATTTTTGGCTGTGTAGCTTACATCCACTTACAAAAATGATGAGTGAATTTTAAATATATATTTAGGTAGGATTTTGACTCCAAACTAAACCAATTTGTCTTGAGATTAGATAGTTTAGATAATTTAGGTTAGTTTAATTAGAGTTTTGTGTCAAGAATGAGTTACTACCATAGTTTTTAATTTTATTGCAGATTTGGACAAGAAATGGCTTCGATGAATCCATGAAGTTGTAGATCTCGTTCCAAGCTTTGTAACGGTTTTTGAATCACCTCAAACGGAGCCTGGATGAAGGAGACATGGCCAAAACACTGACAGGATGCAGTGCTGGATTTTTCCAGCAGGTCGCTGAAAGCTGCAGTGGCCCGCTGATCTTGGAACCGCCAGAAATACCAGAATCGCCCGATTTAGCATTTCTATGTTTGGAAGACGGTTTCTACCGACTCCAGGTGCATCTAGGACGTGTCTTCAGTTATTTCCAGTGTTTCTACACCTTTCCAATGCCTATTTAAGTCAAGTTTGAGGAGATTTTGAGAGATACAAGAAGAGGGATCAAATCCAAGGTCAAAGTTAGGGTTAGATATAGAGTTATTTGAGAGTTTGGTCTCAAGTCCAGATCGTGGCAGCGCCAAGCAAGTCATTCGCGACAGCAACAGACGTGTTTGATAGGAGATTTCGACACGCAAGAGCAATTAGTTGTAATCTTTCTTTGTTTTCCTTTTCTCTTGTGTTTGTATGATGTCTCTTAGTTGTTGATTTGTTTGTTCTAGGGGCCATGGTAATAAACCTTCTAGTTTATGTTTGATAATATGCTTTGAGATTATTTTCTTTGTTTGCATGTTGTGTTTTATGCTTTGATTGAATTACTTAGATTACTTTAACTGAATTGCTTAAGTTGAATTGCTTGCACCCGTTAAGTAAGAGCTCACTTAATTGTTAGGTGGTTAAATCCAAACGTTCTTAAGTAATAAGGTTAAAGTATGGTTGACACGAGAGTTGGTGCCGGAAGGTTATGCTAAGGTCAAGAAACGAAAGTTGAAACCCTCTCCGATTACGAAAGTATAGGGAGTCGTAGGTCGTAAAGCATAAACTTGTATAAGTTAGACCAAGAAACGGAAGTTGAAATCTGGGTTGTATTCGAGGGAATTAAGGTTAACTATAGGAAACCTGGCCTTAAACGGAAGTGGGATTGAGGAGCCTTAGTTAGAATTCGTTCCCTACACAAAGTAACATCTAAAATAACCAAAAAGTTGAGTCTGCGCCAAACCTAGCGGGCCGCAGAAGGTTCTTGCGGGTTGTCTATGATCCCAGCCTTCAGCGACCAGCGACCTGAGTTTCAGCGGGCCGCTGATTCTAGAGTAAACTGAAGAATAAAACTACCAAAAACCCTAGAACTATGTGACTTGTTGAATTTCTCTCATTAATTCTTGTTTTGACCTCGAAACTAGACTTAGGATTTGAGACCACTTGCAATTCTTGAATTCTTAAGAGTTGAACTGTCAAAACTAATTTAGCAAAGTAAAGGACCGATATTCCAACACCGTCCCTGTCGATTCGACCCTCAAGCTTTACCACAAACGATTAGATCGGGTAAATGAGATTTTTATTTTGAACGTGGTCCCACCTCGCGATCAAAAAACAATTTCACACCAAATTAGAACCAAGGGCAGAATAATGCATGTTCTTAGGAGTTGGAACAAATAAAAAAGGTTATAAGTGTTATAATCCACACAACAAAAAATTCTACACGACAAAGGATGTTACATTTGTAGAACATGAATCCTTCTTTGAGACAAACCAAGTTCGGGTTCAGGGGGAGACTCAAATGAGTGAACCAAACTTGGTCACCAAACCTGGTTGTGATTTTGTATCGGTTTGTGATTTTTTATCGGGCCCACCACAAGGGAACAACTTCCTCCCAGAAGAAGATGGCGCAATCATGAACCATCCAGAGGCAGAAATAGAGGTAAATCCAATACCTGACCATGACACAAATGAATTGAATTTGGATACAGAACTAGCTAGTGATGTGGAGCCGAATATGGATGATGATTCTAATGGCACAGAGACAAGTGTAGATGGCGCAAGAAACATTGAGGTATGTGATCCTAAAAATCAAGTTAAGTTGCCACCACGAGTTAATCGTGGTAAACCTCCAAAAAGATATATTCCAGAGGATGGAACCAGTAGGGAGGTAGGGTACTCTATTGCTAACTACACTTCCACAAAAAATCTGCCAAAACCAGTACAAGAATTTGAAAAATGCATATCGTCAGTTAGTGTACCTAAAAGAGTTGAAGATGCTTTTAAAAGTAAAGAGTGGACCAAAGCAATGACTACAGAAATGGAGGCTCTTAAAAAGAGTGGTACATGGGAGATAGTCGATTTACCACCAGGGAAAAGAACTGTAGGTTGTAAATGGGTATTCTCAGTTAAGTACAATGCAGAAGGAAGAATTGAGAGATATAAAGCAAGGTTAGTGGCGAAAGGATATACACAAAAGTATGGAGTGGATTTTCAAGAGACCTTTTCTCCTGTTGCAAAATTAAAATCGGTTCGAGTTCTTTTATCTCTTGCAGCTAACTTTGACTGGCCACTACATCAATTTGATGTAAAAAATGCTTTCTTACATGGAGACCTAGAAGAAGAGATATACACGGAGTTACCACCAGGCTACGATCACACAAAATCAAGGACCAAGGTTTGCAAACTCAAGAAGGCGTTATATGGATTAAAGCAATCACCGAGGGCGTGGTTCAGAAGATTCTGCAAAGCAATGAAAAATTATGGGTACACTCAAGGAGATTATGATCATACCATGTTTTTTAAAAGAAATAAAGGTAAAATCTCAATTCTTATTATATATGTGGATGATATGATCATAACTGGCAATGACAAAATAGAAATTGCAGAACTTGAGAGAAAATTATCAAGGGAATTTGAGATGAAAAATCTGGGGTTTTTAAAATATTTCCTAGGGATTGAGGTAACAAGGAGAGCAGGATGTATTTTTCTTTCTCAAATAAAATACGTTCTTGATCTGTTAGCAGAAACTGGAATGTTAGATTGTAAGCCAACTAATACCCCAATGGAATAGAATGTGGAATTTGATATTCGTCCAGATCAATGCCGAACGAATATGGAAAAGTAGCAACGGTTAGTTGGGAAGCTGATATATCTGTCATACACTAGACCAGACAAAGCATATGCAGTGGGAATAGTGAGTCAGTTTATGCACAATCCTAGTGAAGAGCACATGGGGGCAGTTACAAGGATTTTGCGCTACCTTAAGGCCACACCGGGTAAAGGTATTAAGTTTGAGAAAAAGGGGCTTACAAGAATCGAGGGTTATACTGATGCAGATTGGGCGAGAAACATTATGGATAGAAAGTCAACCGCCAGTTACTTCACATTTGTCGTTGGTAATCTAGTAACAAAGTTGTATTGTGACAATAAAGCAGCTATTGACATCTCACATAACCCGGTACAATATGACAAAACGAAACACATAGAGGTAGATAGACATTTTATTAAAGAGAAATTAGATTATAACATTATTGCTCTACCCTTTGTGAGTACAAATGAGCAGGTTGCAGATATTTTAACCAAAGCAGTGGCGACTAATTCATTTGAGGAGACACTAGAAAAAATTGGCATGACTGATATCTATGTGACCTCGTGAGGGGGAGTGTTAAGACTACACTCGTCTGATATCCAGGAAGATATGCAAGAAGATACACCAGAAGATTTACCAGAAGATACGCAAGAAGATACACCAGAAGATTTACCAGAAGATACGCAAGAAGATACACCAGAAGATTTACCAGAAGATTTGCAGCAGCTTAAGGGAGAAATATAGCTTTGATATCTAATGTAATCAAATTAGATATATTGTGATTATACTTTATTTTCAAAATTTTACATTCCATGTTTAGAGGAATTGAAGAACCTACAGAACTCTCTATGATAAAAGGAGAGGGCACATCTATGTAACGTTTTTGTATTAGAAAAACTGATAAATAAAATTTAGGAGGGAAGAGTGTTTCCAGAGAGTTTTGTGTTCTGTATGCGTTCATGATTTATTGACACAAACTCTTGGAGTTGGAGCACCCACTGGATTAGGCGGGGTTTTATGTCCTACTTTCCGAGTAGTTTATATTTCAAAGTTACTTACGATTAATTCTTCTCGAAAAAAATCATAATCCAACTATCCAAGTAGTTTATATTTTGAAATACCAACTATATATTATTGCCACATATTTTGATTGAAAATTTGAAAACAATATCATGACACAATTTTATAAATATAATATAATATATTGAAAATAAAATTAAATCTTTCTAACGTGTCAAATTTATCGATTTGAAATATATATAGGAAAGTTATCATGATTAAAATAAGGACTATGACAAGCTTGAAAAACATATTGTTATAATCTTTGATTTTTTAAAAAACCGACTTTTATTGAAAACATATTGACTCAACTATGATAAAGTTGTTGAACTTTTTGTAAACTACTTTTTAATGAACTAATATATAAAGTTTATTAAAATCTGAGTTAAAACTGAAGAGTTATTATATTTCAAAGTGGGTATGGAAATTAAATGAAATTTCAGAATATTTGGGTATGGAAACCAAATGGATATTTCAAAGTGACTTATGATTCGAATTCTTGCACTTGATATAGAGAGCCTTACTGCAGGAGAGGCGCGACCAACTGGGCAACATAGATGTTGCATAGTACTCTGAATGGTTGTTATTTATACTAATTATAGTAGTTAATTGCACATTTCACTTCCAACGGAGAACCTGCGTTTTTTACAGTTAAAGCATGTTTTTACCATTTTCATTACAATATCTTTGCAACATATCTTAATGTCTATTCTAATTAATTACAAGCTACTATCTAAAGTTTATTTGGATCAAACAACAATTTGAGATTGAAATTCAAAAAGAAGATGATGGAAAAGCAAAGATCCAGACAACTCCTACCTGAACGACTAACTCTTTGAGCAGGGGCGGATTCAGCGGGGGGCGGGCGTAGGCCAGGCCTATGCCGTGGTTTGAAATTTTAGTTAGAGATATAGAGTTACTTAGTGTAAACTGATTGTGTTTAAGCAATGGGCCTACTCTGAACATAGAGCCCGAAATAAGCTTCAGCCCATTAGTCTTTCTCTTCTCTGAGTCGGAGATCCATTTCCTCTCTCGTTCCTCAAATTTCTTCTCTAACGCAGCGACAGGCTCCTATGCTACTCTTACTCCACGACCTTTTCTCCAGTCATCGTCACATGGCACTACAGCAGTGTTAACTGTTAAGTGCTCTAACAGTCCTCGCTATCTAGTCTGTCCAAAAAAAAAAAGTGCTCTAACAATCCAGCTCCTCCATTATTGCCTGTTTTTCCTCTGATTTCTTAAGACCAAAATGTGACCTTTCTTTCCTTAATATTTATAATTCTCTTGTTTTTAGCTTTTATTTTTGGACTTGCGAAAATCTTAGTACTGGAAAGTTCCAATAGAAGTTTGATTTCCTTTCGTTTTCATAGTTTTATGATTAAATAAAGAAGATTATGCCATCTTAATTAAGTTCCGTACCATACAGTAAGGTGGTAATCTGAAAACAATTATGGTATACCATCATCTTCTTTCGTTTTTCCAATTTGTCATTTTCTATGGATGCACCTTACATTAATTGTGACCTAAACCAGCATTCAAAGACACTGGGCAATTCAAATTATAACACAGAACTTGATTGCAGTGAGAATAATGGCCAGAACTACATTTTTATAGATTAATCTGTAGGATAGTTTATTTCGAAAGATTAACAGTGGTTATCAAGTTATTAATCTATATGAGCAAGTTGATAATTGCGGTCACATTAATCATTATCTAAAATTGGGGAAATTGAGATGTATGATGACATTAAAAACCGATGCTCTTGCACCGATACCAGCTCGGTCCCTTTTCTATATTTCTTGCTAACATGCCCCCTTTAACAATAAAAAAAAATTGAATAAACCATAATAGGCCAACTAAGTTCAGACATCCTTCAAACTTTGGCCTACCCTATCTCAAAATCCTGGTTCCGCTCCTGTCTTTGAGAACACACCATACGCCCTTCCAGCTTTAGCTGCTCCTGCCCAACAGCCCAAGCCACTTCTCATACTCTCAAACTCTCGGAACTTTTTTAATTATGGTTATGATTTGGTTTGAGGACTTGAACCATTCAACCTCTATTTATAGTCAAAGATTTCACCCACTATACTTTCATGATTTTCACATGTTAATTATTAACAGCTTATGTCGGCTTCAACAAGTTCACACAACTTAGTTGAAATATTTTATTAAGCTTCCCATCTATTAATGACGATGACTAATCGTGTTTCACCATGAACAACATGTGTATGTTGAAATGCCTGAGAGAAGGCCAATATTTTTTACCATTTTAACCCATTATTTTATGTGAGTAGCCACACTTCTATAACAGCTATACAAATAGTTTGACAGCTATGTTAGTCTATTAGTTTGTGTGTAAAATGAATTTATACACGTTGTACACGCAAATGGTTGTCATATGTTTGACAAAATGCTTATATATGTATACAGAATATGATGTTTCATCATTATTATTTGTCTAAGTTTTGCTGAATGTGTTATATAATCATACTTATAACTGTTAAGACACAAAATATGCCGCAACATCTTTGCCACAGAAGATCACTATCGAACTTCATTAGTTTAAGAATCTGTAATTAGTTGACAGCTGTTACTATTTTCTGTTATTGAGTTTGCTTGTTACTGGTAAAGGATTCTGTCTATATATATACCAAAATACTGTACATTGTAATATTCATTCAAGATTGAATCAATACAATTTTATCTTTCTCCATTGTTTCTTCTTACATTTCTATTTCAAAAATCAAATAACTTCATGGTATCAGAGCCAATCAATTGTGCCGGAACCTACCCGGTCCGTTCTCCTTCCGCATCTTCTTTTCTATCTATTGGTATCGCCACTGATCCAGTAGTTCTCATCAATTTGCCTATCTCAACGAAGCTCACTGCTTGGGACTACCTCTCATGACGTTCTCAGATCTCACCTCTCCTTCACGGTTATAATCTCGCCAAGTTCATCGAGTCGCCACCACCTGAGCCTACTAGACAAGTTGAATCGGGTCAATTTGAGCTCAACCCAGAGTATCTGCTTTGGCACCGTCAGGACCAGCTCCTGCTAGGTTGGATCAAATCATTTCTTACTGAATATGTCCAATCGCAAGTAGTTTCTTGCTCGACAACAATGGAGATTCAGCTAGAAATGCAGAAGTTATTCGCCTCAAACTCTAGGTCTTGAATCACAGAGCTGAAGCGTCAAATCTCAGGCGATTGGCTAATGAACTTGCTTCAATTGGATCTCCTTATCCCGACGATGAGCTTGTAATGGCAACGATCAACGGGTTGGGATTTGAGTACAATCTGGTGGTGGCAGTCATTAATGCTGGTAGTGTTCATTCCCCTTTCTCTTTCTCTGACCATCACGGACTTCTGCTCGGTCAAGAAGCGATGCTCAAAACTTCGATGGTGTCTCCTTAAGCCTTCTACACGGGAAGGGGAAGCTATGGAAAAGGTCGACCCCCCACACTCGAACTCGTTCTCTTTTATTACCCTACCCGCTAACCAAAACGTGTATCATCCAGGCGTCTCGTTCAGGCCCAGTACTCCTCATGCTCTTTCTAGGCCATCTGCAATTCACAATTCTCCAAGCGGGCTTGCCAGATTTGCACTAAGCTGGGTCATGAAGCAAAACTGTGCTACAAACGCTATGATCATGATCCTGATTGGAAGCCGAATCCAAGGTTCCAAGTATACACAGCTCAAACAAACCACAACCCTACTGCTACAACCTAGTGAATTGTTGATTCAGGTGCAAACAACCATGTCACAAGTGATCTCAACAACTTGAATAGATTCTTTGCCTATGGTGGTGGTGACAAGCTTCAAATTGGAAATGATTGTGGTCTCTGTACACCACATTGCTTCCACTTCCTTTTCTCTTTCTAGTAATTCCATTAAATTTTGTTATGTTTTATATGTATGAAATTTTTTTTCTAATCTTATTAGTCTCTCTAAATTACTTATGGATAATCCATTTCCTGAAATTAACTTTACTTCCTCTCATTGCATCATTAAGGACCTCCATACCAAGATCAATCTTCAAATGCATAGCTTAAATGGTCTCTTCATTCTCACCTTGTACCACTCTCCTCAAACCTTCCTCACCAACCGAACCATCACAAATAATTGACATTCAAGATTAATTAGGACATCCCTTCGAATATCAAATCCACGCTAACCACCACAAATCATTAAGGACCTCCACGCTAACTAATAATTGGCATGCAAGATTAGGACCCGCTAACCACCACAAATCATCAAGGACCTCCACGCGCTTAAAGGCGTTGGATGAATTGCCTCCCTTTCGAATATCAAATCCAGTTTTGTGGTTTTCAATTACGTCATATTTTTTTTGGTATGTTGCTTATTGTTTGCTTATTTTATGGGTGAAAAATCATTGTTTTTATTCATCTATGTATATATATATATTTAGAAGTGTCATCAAATGAATTGAAATGCCAAAAAATATATACCATTAAACAAGACAAATATTTCTGATCAAGGTTGTTTTTTTGCAAATCATTTTTAATCATTATTCACTGAACGGGCTTATAACATGCCCAGACAACTCAAACAAACATGCATATAAATCAAAAAACAAAAAAGATATAATGCAACCTTAAGTTACATAACGGAATGACAAAATAAGGGAAACAATTAAAAATAATAATGAAATCCAAAATGAGAAATTAAACTATTCAAAATTCTTCTCTATATCATTATCTTCCTCCTCTTGGTCTGCGAGACTATTTTCAAGTACGCCAACATGATAAAGCAACATCCACACGTGAGTAATAAATTCACCTCCAGTGGCGAGACATTCTTTATGGGCTTCTACATCTGAATTTGGTGCCATGTATACCAGCAAATCTGCCCAGACATCAGCTATTGCCTTCCATCGGGCTGCCTCATCATCCAGTGTTTCGATTAGCAACTTGCCGAGCCTTGCACCCAGCCTTATTATAGTTTTCTCATTTTTAGACTTAACTTCCTTTCCCCCTTCCTTCATTAGCCTTTTGTAGATGGTTTGCAATGTATCACACCCCTCTAAGATATCTCGAGCTTCACGTACGGCATGTTGAAAAACCTCCTCAGGGATGAAAATGTGGTCTGGTAGCAAATTTGGTTGTTTAATCAGCAGATGGGCACAATACCGTGATAAACTGTTTGCTACTGTAAAATTATTGCTCAGTGCTTTATCAAGCTTCTCTTGTTTTATGAGAAAAGGTTGAGAAGAACAACAATTTAGATGCGACCAGACTGAAGGCAACTCAGATTCAGCCAAGTGCATGTTGTAGTGTCGGCAGAGCTCGATTTCACAGAGACTTGTTGCAACGTGCCAGATCAGGATTATGTGAGAACATGTGGGTAGTTCATGCGATTCACACAATTCAGAGATTTCTTCTCCTAGGTTATTCCTTTTCAATATGAATGTCAATCCACCTCGCAGACTGCCCGCTTTAAGCTCTTCTTTCAAAGAACAAATTGACTTGACTATAGCTTTCTTTGTCTCCGTTGGTAATATCATATGACTTTTACTTTGCACCCCATCAGTAGCCTTAGGCACCGACCCCAGGCTTAAATAATATGCTAGATTGCATATGGGTGGTCTATAATCATATGCCTCCAGAAAGTTATATTGGTCAATTTTACCATGCCATCGTCCAACCATTGAGAACTTGCAAAGCAACCATATCAAGTTCTCCGTGACGCAGTTTCTCATGCAAACACGCTCAACATACATGGAAATCAACACAACTTTGGTCCAATCCGAGGACAAATATATCAGAATCTCCCAGGTTTCCTTGGACAGAATAAAGAGCAAGATGCCCCAGGTGATGAACACATCAACGTTGTGACCGTGTACTACATGAGTGAAATCTCCTTCGGGAGGTGTGTACACATGAACTATAGATACTCCAATCCAGACTGTAGTTGCAACTACAGCTATATAAAGAACTATAGAAAATACAAGTCCTCCTCCTCTCCAGAATATAACGGGGAATCTAGAATACATGTAGTCGTTAAGAAATGATAGCTCAGCCCCAGTGATCTCGAACACTCGTTTTGCAACCTCATCTTTAATTTCGTTTTCATCATTTTCTGCTTTAGAAACATCCAGTTGCTCTACAACCGTCCTATCTTGATGTTTGACACTCCCTTGTCGCTCTTGAGCACCCATTGTTGTCTCATTTGCATCTCTGTTGTGCTCTACAGTACTCCCGTTCTGGCATTGGACATGCTCATCTTGGTTTTCCTCTCCCTCCTGTTGTGCTACAGCAGCTCTGTCTGGCTGCTTACTTTCTCTATGTGGTCGCCTGGTGCTTTGGTTTCCTGTACTGTTTCCCACTTTAATGCCCCTTTGTTGTGCTTCACTACCCTCAAGTCCCACACTATTATCTACTTGTAGATCTTCTGGAACCTCGTTTTCCTCTTTTGCACTCTCACCATTTTGGGGACAGAGGATACCTTCAACCAGTAACCTACGGGTCTTGGGGATACTGGTTTCTGGTAAGGAATAGTCATCAAATCTGCATCGAAGGAGCCTGTACAATGCAAATGCAAGGCACAGGTCCTTCAGTTGACCATCTTTGTCACCCCACTCTCCTAGTAACTTCCCGTTGCACTGCCAAATTTTATCGAGAGTAATCAATTTTTCTTCGTGGGTGACCCTCAATTGAAGCTTGTCTTCAAGATTCTTGGCTTCCACTTCCTGCGAGGTTTCGCCCTTGATAAGGTACCGATATCCTTTCATTGATAACGGATCATAATCATCACTGCAGCTGATTGGTTCTTCCAGATTTGTTCTCAGATCAGCCTCTCCTATGTTTTGTTCTGGCTTGGTATTTCGATTGCAGTTGCTTGGTTCCTTGTAATCAGTCTCTTCACTGGCCTCCTCAATTTCTCTGACCTCCTCAATCTCCCTATCTGGTTGCATGGTTCTTGATTTGAACTTCTGGGCATCGGTTAATTTATTGTGCGTTGTTTTTGGTTCAGCTGCTCTAGCTGTTTGTGGTGGTTTATCCCTCTGATCAGATTCTTTACTGTTGTTACTTGGACCCACCTCACAATCGGCATGGGATTTGGTGCCCCTGGGTCTATATTGTGACTTGTTTTTTAAATCATAATAACTGTTGCTTGCTGCAGGGTCCTTTGTCCTATTTTCTGTCTCCATATAATCAGCAAGAAGAACTGAACTGCGTCCCTGCCAATATGACTTACGAGCCCATATATATGCTAAAAACATGTAACCGACCCTTAATGGTTGTAGTACCCAAAGGAGCCACAGGGGTGAATTGAAATCAGAGTTCCTTGTACCATTCAACTTACCAGCCCATGTGAAGGATGTCATTGCTGCACCAAATTCCATGTTCCACTGTACTCGACCTTGTTCCTGGAGTCCGTACACCGTTATGTAGTTGGTGCTAAATCGCAGAGCCACCAGGAGGATGGCCCAGACCTCAAAGAGATTGTTCCTTATTGGTGCACTTTGCATCAGTCCGATGGTGTGGAGAACCATTGAGTGCGAAGCTGCATCAACTACCAAAAGGATGTACTTGACTAGCTGGGTACGAGATCGGCGTCGGTAGGTATCGAAAATAAACAATATTAGAAGCAAAATTGAGTTCAGGACCACCATAAACTCAATTCTTGCTAATATTGCATTGTTTGTTTGCATAATCAAAAGAAACGATGCAATAATTGGACGGATATCGACCATGATGTCTTGGTGCTTCGATATAAATGTGGTAGTTTTGGTGACTCTTTTACTTCTTAAATCTGTCAAAAGAGCATGAAATCAATGCGAAGAAGGACATCTATGGATACCTAGTTGCAAATTTAGGCATGTATACAAATTACTGCCAATATAATTATGCTTATTTTACGAGTTATCCTAGTTGCTACCATCTGAGACTTGATCAATTAACTTTTTTAATACTTACGAGTTACGTCGACGTGAAATATAACAAATCATAGTGTCATGGTTTTTCCATATTATTTGTTCCTCTAGGGAGTTGGAATAATTATAAGAAGCCAAAAATCGAAGGTAAGGGAAGAAGGGCAAACAGAATGTGAATGTATGAAGTTGAAATAAAAAATAAAAAATTAAAACCAACCAACGGTGATCACAAGAGTATAGCTCATTAAACTTGCCTTGGATTGTAGGAGCTAATCACAAAGTGAGCTAAAGTTGAGGTCTTAAGAAGCATCCGCTCAAAGAGTATAAGAATTCTGTGTAGTGCACTAGTGCTGCCCAAGCCCAGCTGGACGGAAAGTTTTGAAAGACGATTGCAGATTTTAAGTCAACACATGTTATAAGCTGCTTGTTAGTCAGGCAAAATTGGATATAACCCCTCTAATTTTCACCAACCGGGTATAACCCCTCTAATCTTTTAAATATAGAGAAAAATTTTTTTTCCCTTTCTCTAAGCCCTCCAGTCTATATCTCAGTTCTGTTTTCTTTTTTGCCCTGTAATAGTTGACACTTGACAGTGACGAAGAACTTGATTAGATGTATTCTTTCAAACTTGCTTTTGTTCTTTACCTTTTTAATATCGACTAAAGATCTTGTGAGTTATATATTTATCTTTATTTTATCAACTTAAGATCTTTTATGCATTATTAGTTCCGACAAAGCTGTACACAACAATAAGGTAGTTTTGAAATAACCTCCCTACCCTCTAAAAAATTGGAAATGTAAATATTTTGCATTCCTTATAGGACATTTAGAATCCGATACACACCATTGCAACATGGAATTGTTTGAACGGGTAGATTGTTCAGAGTTGTGGGATTAGAAGTAGAGGAAAAATAGGTACAATAGACTCTTCTAGAGGGTAAATAATGCTAGTTAAGCTTGTATATCTCACTGTCTTTTGAAATGCATATATGAAATCATGTTTTATTGATAATAGGAACCCGTTCTGGAGGGCTCTCTGCGCTCTTTAAATAGCATAGCAGACCAAGAGAAGGATATTTCTGTCCAAATTTTAAAAAACGTTTTTTTAATATTTAAAATGTGATTGAAATTAAGCAAAAGGGTTTATGTCCAAAACTGAAGAGATTATAGAGGTTATATCCCATTTTAAAAATTAGAAGGGGTTATATCCGGTTGGTGAAGATTAGAGGGGTTATATACAATTTTATATATTGTGGTACAGAACAGTATATAAGTTTCTTTACTTAATACGTATTGATTCAATTTTTATTTTTTACAAAAGGTCTAATGCCACGTCCCCAGAACTGAAACGATATATTGCGATTAGAGAGAATACATGTAATGTAATAGTGCTAAAACTAACATTTTTATCCTTGTTTCATTATGCATGTACATATATGGAAAACATATAATAATTGGACCCGAATAAACACATTCGTGCTGATGCATATATATAAGGATTGATGTCAATGAATTAATATCTTTGAATACTTGTACGAATAATGAAGTGCGAATATTACAATGAAACAACCTTTTTTAATTAATAAAAAAATAAATATATTTTTTTCCAAAAAGATACAAGCATTGATTCAATCAAATCGATTTGACCGAACTTCCAGTTAAATCATGTCGGATCTCAATTTTGAAAGTTCAAATAACGGATCTAAACCGTCCAATATGATATCCCCATTATAATTTCCTTGCCAATCAAATTTTATATTTTTTTTATTTTTTTTTACAATTTTTTTTAAAAAATTTAGAAAATTGTTAATCTAATTTTTTTCGAGCCCATCAAAAATAATAATTCTTAAAAATCCGAAAAAAATATTTAATAATTTTGAAAAAGAATATAAAATTTGATCGGCAAGAAGATTTTAATAAAGAGACCATTTTAGATGGTCTAAATCAATCATTTGTGATTTAACTAGAAGCCTGATCAATCGATTTGATTGAATCCATTCTTTTATAAGATACATATAAACTTTATATACTAAAATTCAAGAAAACATAATTTTTTTTTTGAAGAAAAGAAAACATAATTAGATTAAGTAGGACAAAAATTATAGTCATTCAACAAGAATAGAAAAAAAAAAATTGGATTTCAAATAAAGAAATTGTTTGTAAAAGTGTGTGAAGTCGTTTTGAGCGGGTCGCTTACACTGAAATACTTAGCGGGTCACTCACTAGGTTGAGTGGGCCTCTTGGTATCGGATCTGAACTGACGTAGTTTGTTCAGATCGGCTCCTATATATACCCCTCTATAGTAACCGTCCTCTTTGCTAGAAATATTGGAACCCTTCGTGTCTGAGAGCCAGAAAGAGAGAGAGAGGGGCTTAGGTTTGCGAGGGAGGAAGCCAACCGAGTGTTTGGAACAATTGGGTTACCCACGCACGAGTAGACTGGCACTTGGAATCGTGAAAGGTGATGCTAAGCCCTAACTTGAAGTTGTGGCGTACCGGTTGCATATGGAGAGAGACAAGACGCTACAGAACCGAACTTCGAGAAGGGTCTCGACGTTCGATCAACTTCTGCTGCGGTATATCTAATACTCTAAATTATTCTTATAAGTTAGATATGCATATAAATTTATATCTTGTTAAACCTTCATAAATAGGATTAGGAACTTAGGAATCTAAACATTTGTATCTTTATTTTTCTTACATGCTATAAATTAACTGCATGTTCATAAATTTTGTTTTTAAATTACATCATATAATGTTTTTGTATTTACATATTTCTTCAAATGAATGTATTCTGTAATACGTACAAAGTACGAATATATAAATTTCAATTTATACGAAGAATAATCTTCTTTCCATCTTCCCACTATTTTTATCGCTTACTAGGAACTAATTAAAATGATACAGTTGCCAAGTTTGGTGGAGTACATCTTAACTATATACTAGACATGGCAGTCACATATTCGCTGCGCTATGTAAAATATAAAAATTTATAATGTAAAATATAAAAATTTATAATGTAAAATATAAAAAATTTGTCAAAATGTATAGACAAAAATTTGTATGTTCAAAATTAGTAATTTCTTCCATAGAAAGTCTCTATATAAACTTGATATAAATTTTCAACCGAGAAATCTTGTTAATATTAATGATTGATACGAGTATTTTTAATTTATTTAAAATTATAAAAAATAAAAATTATTTTTAATTTATTTAAAAAATTTTAGAAAAAATATATATATTTTCGGCCGCTATACGGCTTTTAATATATATCTTAGATGTCAGTTTCCTCGAAGTTTTATGTGCTATAAAAGAAAAATTAAAATTTGTTTTTACAGATTTGAAAATATAATATGCCGAAGTCACAAATAGAGATCTGAGTTTGAAAGTCACATGCTTATAACTTTGGTAGCTACTACCAATGGTTTCTAAAATTAAAAACAAAAAATAGATTTGGAAAAGTTGTATTGGGAATATAAACTGCTGAAAGGTCAGTTGTATGCTTTTTATTATTTTTTTTTTTAATAATGGTCGGTTTTTTATGCTAACCATATCTCGTAAGTAACGATGAAATATTATTGCATCATTCACATAAAGTTGACAGCCTGAAAGGCTGAAACTGAAACAAATAAGTAAACAAACAACCTTGCATCTCACACATCAGTAGGGGTGAAAACGACACGGATACGGAGCGGATAGTGGTCATACCATATCCGTATCCATATTGTTTTTTAGATACGGATACGGATATAGATATGTTCGGATATGGATACGACGTGGATGTTAAACGGATACAAATATGGTTCGGATATTGTCGGATATGGATACGAATACGGATATATTTTGTAGGATACGGATAATATTTTGCTCAATTTATTTTATTAAACAAAAGGCAATATTTAATAGGAAGAGATTATAATGTTTATTTTTTTATGACTAGTATGGAATTAACTTAAAAAAATATAGAATAGAAAAAAAATAATGTTTTAATGTTGTTATCATATGTAATCATCTTGATAATAGAAAATAAAATTAATTTTATATTACTAGTCCAAATCAAAATATTATTATAAGAGAATATATCTAATAAAAATCTTCTCTCTAATGTAGAGAAGTAATTGTATTAATCATCTTGTGTCGTTAAAAATACAGTTAAACAGATTAATATCTATCAGATACAGATAATATTCATATTTTTTTAATGTGACATCACACATGCAAAATGCTGACGGTCTGGCACATGGAGCCATTAGAAAAAGTAACTTGCGAATAGTGCATTGGTTCTATAATAAATATAACAAAACTTTACTTTACTTTGCTTTACCTTTCTATTCTTTTCTTTTAAACTTTACTTTACTTTGCTTTACCTTTCTATTCTTTTCTTGTTTTTTCTCTCTCTTTCTTTCTTCTCTTTTTCTTTCTTTTTTCCTGTCTTTCTGTCTTTCTGTCTTTCTTTCTTTCTTCACTTTTTCTTTCTTTTTTTTTTTATGTCTTCCTTTTTCCAACTAGATAGCCTCAAAATATAACAAAACTTTTAATATTTAAAACATCAGAGGGTATCCTATATCATGTGAACAATATCGGAATATATCTTTAAAGCTGACGGAGACTAGGAAGACCGGAAGACTTCAAATTAAGAGGATTTTTTTTTTTTTGAAAAAATAGCACCCCACAAAGGAGGAATTCACAT
This sequence comes from Rhynchospora tenuis, assembly GCA_027725995.1. Lineage (NCBI taxonomy): Eukaryota > Viridiplantae > Streptophyta > Magnoliopsida > Poales > Cyperaceae > Rhynchospora > Rhynchospora tenuis. The sequence goes on along the minus strand of CM050888.1, from coordinate 143,702,105 downwards.
CCTCTGCCGCACCGCGATTGACGGCAGTTTGATCCGAACCGTCCAATGGATAATGGAGCCCTGTGAATTTAATAGGCCCGAAAAAAATAAACCGTCCGATCAAATCTGAACGGCTCGAAAAAATTCGCTGCTGGCAGCGCGCGGAAGAGGATCTGGTTCCCCACAAAGGAGGGCCTGCATCTATTGAAAGCATGCTAAAAGTTCATACAGATAAGTCACACAGAGAGTGACTTTAAAGAAAAAAAAAAAGAAAAAGAAAAATTTAAACAGTGCCAAAATAAAGCTAAAACCATAACCAGCTACTTAGTTTTCTATCCAATGGAAACTATAGCTATTACAGATGGCAATCAAAACGAGACAAACTATCCAATAACAAGAAACACAGCACACAACAAAAGCTCTCATTCAAGCAGATCTTCACCATCATCAGGGATGACAGGACTTGCATTTGCTGCATTGTGCCTTGTGCTTGCACAGAAGCAGTTGGAGCTTGAGTTGCGCTTGCTGCTGCCACATTTCCTTGTTGCAGTTGCGTCTCCAAAGCTGAATAACCTCCTGTCCACAGATAAAAAAGACTCAGAACTGAGAAAAAAACAAGCATTAATTGCTGGGCCATTAATATGCTGAAAAATTATTTTATTTCTAGTGCCCCAGACCCCCCAAAGTAAGGCCGCAATTAAAGACCGAAAATAAATTCTCCGAACTTTATCTAAAGAACTGCTATAATCCCATATCTCAGTGAGTGTATTTGAAGCAACACATAAACCTTTTGGCTTAACAATGTTAAAACTATCCCAGAATTTATAAACAGCTGGCCATTGGAGAAAAAGATGGTTCACTGACTCAAATTGTCCAAAAAACCACACTCATTGTTACGAGGCCAGCCTTTTTTCCTTAAATTATCCATTGTTAAAATTTTATTGTCTAAAGCTAACCAAACAAATAATTTCACCTTTAAAGGAATTTTTAAAGGCCATATAGAATCATTTTTATTGAATTTAACCCCCCTCTATTAAGATATTATACATAGATTTCACTGTATAACTACATGAAGAATTCCATTTCCAAGTAATATTATCAACTACACTATTGAAATAATAATTCCTCAGAAATTGAAAAACCTGAATTTTTTCTCTTCTTAACTCATTGGAAACCCCCTTTTTAGCGAAAGATTGATAAAACCATTATTCTAAACTTTCGCAACTGAAACCTCAGGTCTCTTCGTTTTTTTATACAACAGAGGAAATTCTCTAGCTAATGGTGTATATATTTAATTAATTAATTAATTAAATAGAGTGATCTCAACCCTTGATTCTAATTATTAGATCGCACCCTTTAGTGATAATAGCATGTTATATATGGCATTCTTTTGTGATGGACAGAAGGGAGTTGTCATTTTCCCCTCTCTATTTTCCACATAAGGCACCAGCGAGAAAGAGAAAGAGAGAAGAAAGGAAGACAAGGTCTAGACCGATTTTTCAGAGTTCACCATCAAAGCAAGGGAGGCCATCGGTTCCAGTACTGCCCTTTGGTTGCAATGATCTCAATCAACAATTCCTTGATAAGCATTGGTTGGAGGTAATCTCGATCTTGGTTTTATTTCGGCATTCAAGTTCGATTAATGCTTACAGTTGGTATCAGAGAGGTAACACCTCTGTCTTGCTTGTGTTTGGATTTAATTTAGTACTTAGTTTAGTACGGATTATTGATTAGAGATCTTTTGAGTTTAATTTCGTGATTTAATGGAGGAATTAGGGGAAATCCTAGATTATGTCAGGAACATATTTTTCTGATTGTCTGATTTCATTAAGATATTTCTCTACTTTTACTTGTTCAATTTGAGTGAGGTTATCGGTGTTGGAAAGATCTTTAAGTCTGCTTTCCATAGAGACTAAGATCTCGGTGATCAAGTAAATATATAGTGAGAATTTACAGTCGAAATCAGAAGTTGTCAGTATGTTTGTTTCTAGAAATTCTGACCCTTCTGGAGTGCAGGTTGAAATTCTCTAATTCGGTACTTTGGATTGATAGGAAATTTTACTAGGTTATAGTTCTTTTATAGAACTTTCTAGAAAGTATTTATTTGTTTGAATCCGATCAAGGATGAGTGAGATATGCTTTCTAAAAGATAGGATAGTTTGACATTTTGTCAGGATCAGGCAGTGTTAGTCTGACTTATGAGGGCTTTAACTTTCAATCTATGAACTTACGAGGGCTTTAAATTTCGATCTATGAACTTATTTTGGTTGAGATCTGACTTGTTGGAAAGAGCTTTAAGTCTAGTTTCCAGAATGTTCGAGAACTCGCAAAACAGATCAGTATAGAGAAAATTTTGGCCATTTTACCAGAGAGTGCTCAGGCTGTCAGGATTTCTGATAGCGCCCTTTAGCACTAGGTTGCGACCCACAGAACTTGGCCGTGAGCCGTAGGACCCAGATTTGAGATTCCAGACCTTATGTTTTCTTCTGTAATAATTAATTACGACTCGTGGCATTAGGTTACTATCCGTAGTGATGTTCTGTGACCCACAACATGTTAGTTGTGATCCGCAAGGTTTGAAAATGATATTTTCACGAAATTTAAGGGCATAACTCAACTAATTAGGATATTCCAAGCATAACCTAAGGTATAAAGATTATCAAGATGATAATTATATTAGGTATTTGGAATACATACTATTTACTTGTAAGGTTCTAAGTAAATATAAGGTTAAAGATTATCTTATGATAATCATACTAGATATAATCGGAGCTTGATATCTCGTATTTATACTATTATTTTGGCCAGACTTTACATCGAAATTGTGACTGAAACCATTAAATCCATCGTGTTTTGTGCTACAATTGTCAAGATTGGATACTATCGTGGAATTTGTTTTGCTTTGTAGGAACTTGGTGAATAGGCCACATTAATTGTAACAAATGAAGAATCTACAAGAAGGGAATGATACAAAGGAATTCATGACATCGTGAAGCTTATTCTAAGCTTTCCAACGAGCTTTGAATCAACTCAATCGGGTTCCAGATGAAGAAGTTATGCCCCAAACACTGCGCAATGCTAGATGCACATGAATTCGGACCGCATTACTACGAATTCGGACCGAATTGCCATACTGAAAATTCTCTGTTTTCTCAATACGGTCCGAATTCCCTTGAATACGGTCCGTATTCCATACAAAGAAAGTTCTGTCATGATTGGAAACGTGTTTTCTCTTATGGCAAGGTCTCTAATGCGATTGGCAAGTTAGGAAACACCTCTAGGGCGTCCAGAGACAGAAATGAGGACCAAGGTTGCTATATATATGTCTCTATTGCTTGGAGAGCACGGCTTCTTCTTCCTCCAGCCATCATTCTCCCACCTCCCACCACCATTCTCACGCCGAAAGGCGTGGGATTTCCACTTTTCCATCAGCATTCAACCATGGCAACGACTTTGGAGCGACTCTAGACGCGACGGCGGTAGATTTAATCCAACCTTGGCTCTGGACGTTCGGTATTTCGAGTTTGAAGGAATTCTCGGTTTATTTCTTCCTTTCTCTTAATATTTGATCGGATGGAGTTTGTATCTTACTTATTTGCATTTTGTAGTTTGTTTTACTAGCATGTTAGGCTAGACCTTTGTTATCTTAGGGTAGATGTAGTTTAGGATTTGGTTCATTATGTGATACTTGTTGTTGATTAGTTATGCTATTTACTTGTTGGAGTTTTATGGTTTATGCTTATGCTTATGCTTAGAATTGATTATTTAATTGTGTTTCTTAATAGATGAATGGCCACATCTCGTTAGGACTAAAACATAAATTAATAATTAAAACTTGCATAGGTAATTCGAGATAGGTTAAAAGGCGAAAGTCAATCAACTTGTAACTGAAAGGTGAAGGTTTCTATTAGAACGAAAGTTCATAATAGATGTCTCGTAGAAAACAACAAGTAAACTCAAGTAAGTCTACCAAAATTACGAAAGTTGAGGTACAATACACTTGATGAGGGTTAACACTAGGTTCTATACCAAATACCGTGTCCAATAGGCGAAAGCGGAGGACTAGGGAGTTTAGGTATGGCTAGATGGACCTTTAGCACGAACTAATCAAATCAACAAGCAGAACATAGAGTTTACACAGTGGAATACGGACCGAATTGGACACAATACGGACCGTATTGGTGGGTCAGAATACGAAAGTGCTACGATTCACAACCCTGTGACCAATCCTAAGTGAAATCGAATCCTAAGGCATTTATAATTGCATATTTTCATCCTAGAAAATACCCAAAAATATATACTTTCCTTGTTTTAGTTATTTTTAACCTTTCTTTAGTTTCATTAAATCAAAATCCCATAAACATTTTATTGTCTAGCTTTAGCAAATAAATAAGATTAGTATTCATCACCGTCTCTGTGGGTTCGACACCTTTGCTTTACTCAAACGACTAGTCAGGTAAACAAGGTTATCTTTTGACCATGGTTATACCTCGATCAAAATGGCGCCGTTGCCGGGGATGGTAGCATGATATTAATTCCTTATTTTAGTAGCTAAAGACTAGATTTATTTATTTATTTATTTATTTTATCATAAAAAAGAAAAAAAATAATCTCACTTGTATCACCATGTTTCACTCTTTTCAGGAAGATCATGAAATGGAGGAAAATTGGAGTGAGCACGATGACCCTTGTACTTACCAAACGGAGCATGCACCACATGACATGATGGGACCCAATCTTCCAATGGCTCTACTAAAACATCAAGTTGATTCGGTGAACAATATAATAAGGGCAATGCGTGAGGAAAGACATAATGGCATGCGACATGCAGGCACTGGCACATCACGAGCTGCACGAAAAAGGGATTTGGGCATGCACTCAACCTCTCACTCGGCCACATGGCATGCTGAACGCCTTGGTGCAAGACCCGCACACAATGCATGCAACTTTGGTTTGACTAATAACTCTTGTTTCTCTTACTATAATGAAAGCTCAATGTCTCGACGTGACTTTAGGTCGAATTTCTTTTCTGAAACTTATAATTCTCAATTACCTTTGCAAATGTCAAATGATGAATTAAGATTTGAAGATTTTATGGACAATCAAATAAAGAAAAATGAGAAAATTCTTGGAAGATTGAATTCTCTATCATCAAAGTTTAACAATCTTGACAAATATGCCACACAAGTAGAAAAGATGCTTGAGAATGATATTTTCCAAGAAACGTGTTCCTCATATAGCTCACAAGAAGAACAAAATGATAAAATGACATTGCGAGGTAATAAAGAATTAGAAAGTTTTAGTTCTCTAAAACAAATTGCAATTTGCTATGAGACTGATAGTGATGATGATACTCAATTTGAAACAAATGAAAAACAAGAGAAAAATGAAGAACCAAAGTATGTAGCACCTCTGTCTATTTCTCTTCCAATTTTCATTCCACTTAGATTAACTTATATTGAAAAATCTAATGAGTTGGAATTGAAGGGACCTCCAATAGTTTCCAATATTGATGAATCCGAGAAAAAGAAAGATGGTGATAATCCTCTCGAAGTCGAGGCATCCGACACAACAAATGATAAATTCACCAAATTCGACTTGAGGTCTCAACTTGAAAAATGCTTGAAGAATTGTGATGCGATGGAAGGCAATGAATCACGAATTAAGTATCACATCACAATCGAGCGAAGAAAGATGACATCTAAGCAAGGAAGCACCAAGCATGTTTCAAAAGTCTATCTCAAGTACTTTTGGGTGAATTATGATGCGTTAACCGGCCGTAAAGTGAAGATAAGATGAACACGAGAGGTGGTCAAGCTCGTGACCTAAAACAAGCGCTTCTTGGGAGGCAACCCAAGTTCTAAAATTTTCATTTATTTATTCCTTTAGATTTTTCTATCAAAAAAAAAAAATAAAAAAATTATCTCTCTTGGTTGGTTTGAACTTCATTGTTGGATATGCAGGTTTTGATTCGTTGTGGATGTCCTACATGCGACTCGCGCTAGAGCACCACGGGTCGAGCAATAAGAAGCACACGACCCACGCACGACCTCATGCGAATTGCATGCCACAAGAAAATCAACCAATATGTCGCTGTCTCATGTCGAAGTCATGTAGAATGTAGCCGACTGTGCACTAGTTGTTGCCAAATCCATGCTAATTGCCACGACTTCTCCACGCAATGATCTTATAAGTTTCCTTTTTCCTCCTTTTTAATTATCTCTGTGATTGCATTGGGGACAATGCCTTGAATTAAGTTTGGGGGGGGGAAGGAAGGAAAAACGAAACAAACACGAAAATTTTGATTTCTGTCATCTCAATTCGGACCGTATTCCAGCCAATACGGACTGAATTCTTCTCAGAAAAATTTACAGAACAATTTTCACTTCTCAATACGGACCGAATTCTCATGAATACGGACCGTATTACTCTGTCAGTTCAAAACAGCACAGATTTTACACTCCAATTCGGTCCGAATTCCTTGCTGAAATATTTCAAAAGTCACAAATGCCTTTTAATTGTTTTGAAAGAAGTTAGAAATATGATTAAGTGTACCAATGGTTTGTTTTTGAGAAAATTCATGCTAAAGTCTTTGAAATTCTTCAAAATCCATTAAAGTTCAATCTAATTTTCGAAAACACTCGTTTGTTAAGAGATTTCAAACTAGTTTGTGTGCCAATGGACTGATTGGATTTAAATTACGTTTGATTGGATTTGAAATTGGTTGCTTGAATTGTTTAAACATGAGTTAGTCAAAACTACAACCTTTCGCCGAGTGAACGGATTTATGTTTTACAAACTTTTGTTCAGAAAGAATTTTTATCGACTTCGGAAATTATAAGATGGTCTAGACTTTTGGAAATCGTTTTTCATCGCTTGAATCACCAACAAGCAAACTTAAATTGAATAAATCTAAATAGTTGCGAAAATGAAGGTGCGAAGGGACTTGCAATTCCAAATAAAAATTCCACAAATATTGGAGGGTGGAACAAAAAAATTCCATAGTGGACCGTGGCGGTAAGGCGTAAAAACCGGTCCGACCTCCCCAGTGCGTCATGTGCTGGTAGCTTAATCCAAGTCCCAATAGCGTAAAACCTTAAGTGATGTAATTCACCGCGACTCGACTTGCACGAAATAAGTTGGTGAAAACAAAAAGTTTTTGAGTTAGATTCATTATAAAATTTCTGACTTTGATAAATCTTCTTTACAAATTTTTGTGAGACGTGGAAAAGAACGGGCGAATAAAATTAGGTTTGCATTTTGTTTGACAAAGGGAAGCTAGAATCCATGACTTTCAATTAAAATTCTAAAGACCAAGAGTCACACGAATTGGCACGAAACGAACTTAACCCTTGTTTGAGAAAATCGATTGAACAATCTTGAAAGCGTGATTAACTTGCAATTTGGTACAATTAATTAAATTTCAGACTTACATTTTAATTTCGATATTAAGTCTAGGTCCAGTTTATTCTTCTAAGTTTAGGATTTTGCTTGAGGACAAGCAAGTTTTAAGTTTGGGGGGATTTGATATCTCGTATTTATACTATTATTTTGGCCAGACTTTACATCGAAATTGTGACTGAAACCATTAAATCCATCGTGTTTTGTGCTACAATTGTCAAGATTGGATACTATCGTGGAATTTGTTTTGCTTTGTAGGAACTTGGTGAATAGGCCACATTAATTGTAACAAATGAAGAATCTACAAGAAGGGAATGATACAAAGGAATTCATGACATCGTGAAGCTTATTCTAAGCTTTCCAACGAGCTTTGAATCAACTCAATCGGGTTCCAGATGAAGAAGTTATGCCCCAAACACTGCGCAATGCTAGATGCACATGAATTCGGACCGCATTACTACGAATTCGGACCGAATTGCCATACTGAAAATTCTCTGTTTTCTCAATACGGTCCGAATTCCCTTGAATACGGTCCGTATTCCATACAAAGAAAGTTCTGTCATGATTGGAAACGTGTTTTCTCTTATGGCAAGGTCTCTAATGCGATTGGCAAGTTAGGAAACACCTCTAGGGCGTCCAGAGACAGAAATGAGGACCAAGGTTGCTATATATATGTCTCTATTGCTTGGAGAGCACGGCTTCTTCTTCCTCCAGCCATCATTCTCCCACCTCCCACCACCATTCTCACGCCGAAAGGCGTGGGATTTCCACTTTTCCATCAGCATTCAACCATGGCAACGACTTTGGAGCGACTCTAGACGCGACGGCGGTAGATTTAATCCAACCTTGGCTCTGGACGTTCGGTATTTCGAGTTTGAAGGAATTCTCGGTTTATTTCTTCCTTTCTCTTAATATTTGATCGGATGGAGTTTGTATCTTACTTATTTGCATTTTGTAGTTTGTTTTACTAGCATGTTAGGCTAGACCTTTGTTATCTTAGGGTAGATGTAGTTTAGGATTTGGTTCATTATGTGATACTTGTTGTTGATTAGTTATGCTATTTACTTGTTGGAGTTTTATGGTTTATGCTTATGCTTATGCTTAGAATTGATTATTTAATTGTGTTTCTTAATAGATGAATGGCCACATCTCGTTAGGACTAAAACATAAATTAATAATTAAAACTTGCATAGGTAATTCGAGATAGGTTAAAAGGCGAAAGTCAATCAACTTGTAACTGAAAGGTGAAGGTTTCTATTAGAACGAAAGTTCATAATAGATGTCTCGTAGAAAACAACAAGTAAACTCAAGTAAGTCTACCAAAATTACGAAAGTTGAGGTACAATACACTTGATGAGGGTTAACACTAGGTTCTATACCAAATACCGTGTCCAATAGGCGAAAGCGGAGGACTAGGGAGTTTAGGTATGGCTAGATGGACCTTTAGCACGAACTAATCAAATCAACAAGCAGAACATAGAGTTTACACAGTGGAATACGGACCGAATTGGACACAATACGGACCGTATTGGTGGGTCAGAATACGAAAGTGCTACGATTCACAACCCTGTGACCAATCCTAAGTGAAATCGAATCCTAAGGCATTTATAATTGCATATTTTCATCCTAGAAAATACCCAAAAATATATACTTTCCTTGTTTTAGTTATTTTTAACCTTTCTTTAGTTTCATTAAATCAAAATCCCATAAACATTTTATTGTCTAGCTTTAGCAAATAAATAAGATTAGTATTCATCACCGTCTCTGTGGGTTCGACACCTTTGCTTTACTCAAACGACTAGTCAGGTAAACAAGGTTATCTTTTGACCATGGTTATACCTCGATCAGAGCTTGTCATGGATATATAAGGATTCTTTCCTTTAACAAATAAGGAATTCTGAATTGTAATAAAGGTTAAGGATTACTCTCTAGTTATTAGAAAAATCTATAGAATAGTCAACAATTTTCAAATACGAATTTGTGTTAGAAAAATGATTGACATTTTTCGTTAGAACTTAAATTATAAATACATAAAGGATAGATGTTATGTTTGCGTAGTACTATAGCAGTAAAGTATTGATGGAGCCCACAGGTCATCATACTGTTAAGGTTACACTATTAGTACTATCACGGTCTTACAAGCATTGTATTGATTATACAAACAAATTTGTTTTGCTATATATGGTATAGTGGCATTACACAAATTGTATTTATAAAGGATATGACGGAAATTGTATATAAAAATTATTCAAGTATAGATTTTAGTAATTAATTAGAATCTATGATCCTGGTCAGGATTGACAATAATGTCTTTTGGTTTATTAACATATTATTGTAATGGCGCAATACATGTCATAACGGAAAGTTACATAAGGATACAATTTGTGTTGGTATTAATGTCTATAACATGTCCTTAGTGGACAATCAAGTTTAGAAACTCACCATTTCATTTCATCTAGATGAGATAAGTTTAGGTTATGTCTAGTGATTAATATATATAAATTGAAATTGAGGAGTAGCCACAACATCTTCAATTGTGTTAAGATATATATATGTATAGTGTTTCTATAAATCACATTAGGTAGAAAAGACATAAATTGTGATAAATTATATTAATGAAGTTAATATCGTCCCACAGGACTATTGACTGAAATTAGTATAATTTATTAGGGTATAGTAGTTGATTATAAATCTTAATCCACCCACAAGAATTAAGATTAGGCAAATAGTTAACTAGTTATATCATAAAGGAATTAAGAATCAAAAAGTGGTATTTAGCCCACATGGAATACTATGTAGGAACTTGATTCATAAAAATTTTATGTTTAATTACATTTAGAGTCAAAGCATGATATTTAGCCCACAGGTAATATTGTGCAGGAAATTGATTCATAAGGTTGTGCACTTAGTTTACATCTGGTAAATTAAGTATAAGGTTACGTCTAAATATAAAGTATAGGCATGTATCGGTTTACTTTTATAAGGAATAACAGAATCCCCTTTAGAAATGAATATTAGTTATAAGACTTGAAGGATGTTGTTCCCCTTCATTTGAATAGTAAAGACATTGATCTTGCTATCCGAAACGATCAACCAAGATAACCAACTTTGAGGATGAGCATTTGAACATGGAATATTGTGAACAGTGGGAGCGATGTATCCGCTTAAATATATTATGTTCATAAAGGATAAGCTCTCTCTAGTATTTGTGGTTAGGTTGAAGAAGCATAACAATGTAGAAGTCTTATTTAAGGTTAGATGAGTAGTTTGCCTACTTGGATAATTAGGCAAGTGTAATCTCTCATCATATAGTAGACGTTCTTTATAGCTTACTACCATTATATGTGTGTAAAGACACATAATTCAAATATAGGATGTAATTGCTCAACTAAAGAGTCTAAATTTAAGGTTTCTAAGTCATTTCTTGTCTATTTCATTATGAATAGTTGTCTAGTTTAATCTCCTAAAATACATATAAGGTAAAATGGTTAATCAATGAATTTATAACCATGTGTATTAAGGAGGAGAATAACTTGATATGGACTAAACTGAAAGTGTTCATATGGTTGAAATGTAGAATAACAAGAAAGATAATGACTAGCAGGGCTAGCAATTTTAGTCAAGCAAAAAGATAAAGGTTGTATTCTTGTTATTGCTGTCATAAAGAAAGTGAGATTGCATCAAGTATAAAGCCCGTTTTCATCTTCTTTATTGATATTACTCACAATATTTGTATCTCTACATGTCTTTAAGGTTATCAAGGCAGGACGTAGAGAAACAATGCGGTAAGCAAATGGAGATTATGAGAAATTAGATAGAGATGATAAATTTTATAGTAGATATACGAAAGATGGACTAATACATGGTCTGTTTGATAAGTTCCATAAGGAAATGGGAATAATGCCCAATTCACAATGCCTGGGGCCTTCGGATCGAAATGGCATAGTGGAACATAGAAAACATGACATTGTTGGACATGGTGAGTAATAAGTTGAGTAGTCCACAACTACTCAAGACTTTTTGGATAAATACACCTAAGACAGTTGTGTACAATCAGAATCGAATTCCAATAAAGGTAATTTTTAAATCGAAAATCGAGTTTGAGGATGTACACATATGGAACTATCATACAGAAGTAAGTGTGTTCAATCAACAAGAGAAGAAATTCAGTTCTAATACCTTGAGTGGTATTTTATTGGACATGGCAGGAAGTCCAAGGATTATGTATTATAATTGTCATCAAATCTAACTAGGATTGTGAAGTCTAGAAATGTTAAGTTCTATAAAATGGTCAGATTAGTGGAAGTGATTGGTTTGATGATCATAAAAGTTCCCTCTAATGCACAATTGGACTGTATTCTTTCAGGATCTATGAGTATTGATAATCCAGTGATTGACATTCCACGGTTGGCAAATGATACGTTGATAGATTAAATTGAATATTTGAATTCAATGTTAAGATGATCTAATAATGTGGGAAGACCATATATTCCTAGTAAGTATGTAGTTATCTACAAGTCTCTTATTAAGGTATAAGTGTTGAGCATAGTTCAGTTACATTTTATAAGTAGTGACATTGCAGTGCATGTTATAAATATAATGCCAAAGGAATTTACTTATATGTAAGTAATCGATTACACAGAAATATTATCTCTTGTATTAAGGAAAGATTCAATTCATATAATTTTGGCATTAGTAACTCATTTTTGTTGCGAGTTACATTAAAGATGTAATACTACAATATTAACGATAATCTAGAGAAATTGGTTGTATGGAATAACCATAAAGTTTCTTCTAGAGAGGTAGTGAGTATTTAATGTGCAAGTTACAGAAATCCATATGAATATTAAAACAAATATTCCACTCTTGATATTAAAGTATCATGAGGTCATTTCTTCATAAGATTTTGAAGAAAAATATCATGAACTGATGTGTATATGCCAAGAGGTTAGTGGGAGTCATGTTTATTCTTGTTTTATATGTGGATGATATTTTAATGGCAATTAAGGCTAAAGGACGGTTAGATGAAATAGTTTCTTCCTAAAATATTGATATGAATGATATGGATAACGGTTATATTTACTATGACATAAATATTTTACATATGGTATATGAGTGTTTATGAGAATTCTTAATTAGTTATGCAGAGAGGAAAAATCATGAATATGGATATTTTGAGTATATTTGCAAATACTAGTAGCTATCTTACTACTATATGTTAATATGTTAACAATTCATTAAAAGGATTTATGGCATTCTAAGAGTGTTACACTGGACTGGTTACTTATTTGTATATGAAAATGAATTTCTATACTTGTGAGCATAATCTGAGTCTTTACATTTATATGTATATCTTATTAAAAAGAAATTGTTTTCTCATATGTATTTCAGCCATATATATATATATATATATATATATATATATATATATATATATATATATATATATATGTATATATATATATGCATAAGTATACAGTAGCAGCATTGAGTATAGTTTATGTAATGGCATAACTGTATGTATGTATGTATATATATATATATGATAAATGCTATGGTGCATCGCGATGTATTGAGACTTTTGTACATCACGACCATATTTGTCGTAGTTTTTACAAATTGACAAATCTAATTAAACAAATCCAATCTATATATTGAAATCTCATAATAAACCAAATTTTACATTTTTTGAAATATTTTTACTCTTTTTTTCGAATTTTTTAAAACCTACCATTTTTTGGAATTTCCTTATTATTAGTTGGTACCAAGAAAGGAAAGTTTTAGAAAATTCAAAAAAAAAATAGTACAAAAATTTAAAAAAATATAAAATTTGGTTTGTTATGAGATTTCAATATATATATTTGATTGATTTAATTAGATTTCTCAATTTGTAAAACGATTGATGGATAATGATCGCGATGTACAAACGTCTAAATACATCGCGATGCACCAAAGCATACCTCTATATATATATATAGAGAGAGAGAGAGAGAGAGAAACTATGGTGCATACTAATGTATGAGTGTTTCGGTGCATACTGATCCAAACTCTTCGAAATGACCGATCCAAACCGTCCAATATGATATCCTTATTGAAATCTCTTTGTCGACCAAATTTTACATTTTTTTCGAAATTTTTAATTATTTTTTCAGATTTTTGAAAATTGCTTTTTTTTACTGTTCAAAAAATTTAGACTAGCGATTTTCTACAATTCAAATAAATTAGTAAAAAAATATATAAAATTTGGTTTGCAATGAGATTATAATAGGAAGAGTATATTAGATGTTTTGGATCGGTCATTTTGAAGTAGATCAAAGAGTTTGGATTAGTATGCACCGAAGCTTCCGTACATTAGTATGCACCATATGTTTTCTATATATATATATATATATATATATATATATCGGTCATTTTTTCAAATTTATAAGTATTTTTTTCAGATTTTATAAAATCGTTAATCTAATTAGTTCTGAACCGTTCAAAACAGCAGTTTTTAAAAAATCCGAAAAAAATACTTAAAAATTTCAAACAAATGAAAAATTTTGTTTGCATGGAGATTTCAATAGGGAGATCATATTAGACGGTTTGAATCGATCATTTTGAATCCGATCTAACGGTTTAAAGGTCCAAAGCACGGCCCTTCTATGCTTTGCATAGCATTTTAGCCAATATATATATATGTGTGCAACATATGTTTGTAAGTCATATGTGCAACATAATCATCTCATGTACATGTTTGTAAGTCTGCCCAATTGTATATGTTGCATATGTAGTTGTAGCTTTCGATTTAACAGCTTGAGGAAGTAGTATTAAGGGGCATATTGTCATATTGAGGTTATTTGAATTTATATTTAATGAATAATGTGCATAAGAATACTATTAGGGGTTATAGTTGGTAATACATATCAGAAATAATTTCTATAGCAATTTTACCCATTAGGCAGTGCATATTTAAAACAGATTTGGGCACAAAGTGATTTGTTCATCATTTTACAGATTTATAATTTGATATTAACTCGAATATGTGTTTTGATGCATTATTTTCAATTCATATTCTGATAAATGCATATATCTAAGTTTGTAACAGTGTTTTGAAATATATTGAGGCATTAAATGCATTTATAAACCTGCTTATAAGGGTTCATGAGAGTTAGTACCAATCCAGTGGAATAAGTACCATTTTGGTACGCTGTTGCGTGGGGTATTTTTATAGAGAAATATAAAGTTTTGGGTTTATGTGTTAGATTTGGAGGACTAAATCGTAACATAGATAGATTTTATAAAAGTTTATGGGTGTATTTGCTAAATACATGGACTTAGGATATTTTTGTGGACTTATGTGAAAATATCCGAGCTTAACGGTTCGGATTTACGAACTGTAGGATTCCAGATCCGAATGGATCCTCTGGTGAACCCGTTACGAATCGACCTAGTTAATTGGGTTAGGTTTACTGGGTTGGGACTTTTGGCGATTTGGATTGGCCTTTGTGCTGGGCCTTGTGTTGCGAGTTGTGGTCAGATTTTGCCTTTGGACCGAGAAGAAAAAAGAAAGAAGGCCAAGTGGGCCGAGAAAAAAATGTGGATTGAATAAATTTGGGGGCTTGCAATTAATTAATTTATCTTTCGGATTTAGATAAAGCTAATGACAGATTCTGATTAGACTAACTCTCGATAGCGGGCTTTTTGGAAGATGATGATTCTTAGTCCGATTTTTAAAGAACAAATTAATACAGTGGCAAATCACTCAAACTATCTAATCCCGCAAAATAAACAAATAAACTCTTATTTATATTTTGATAAACCTTTCTGTTTTGTTTGATTCAGTTTAACTGTTCCCTAATTTATGTCTATTATTTCTGATTTCTGACTATGATTCTCGATATTAGGAGGTTGCAGTTAAACGTAATTTCGAACAATTGGACAAGTAACTAAAATAAAAAGAACTAAACATAATCACGTATTTTATGAAGGGACTTGGAGACCAAACTAAACAATCTAGTTACCACTAGAGTTAGTCTACCAACCAAATTTAGTAATGGTTCACCAACCAAATTGAAGAGACCCGATAAACAAATATTAACGGTACTTGATCTGTAATATGTGAACATGAACGGACACTGAAGCACCCCAAGATCACTAGTCGGGAGAAGGTACGAATACTTTGTTAGAACTCGATTATTGGTATTTTTAAATTTGTGCATGGCATGTTGAACGATCACTTGATGATGCATTCCATTTGTGCATGTAGGCAATAGAAACCTTAAATAAGCAAAACTCATGTTGAATCATATTGCCCGATTGAATAGTTGAATTTGACTAAATCTGACTTAGATATCCGTTTGTCTATGGAATTAAACCGTTAGACTTAGCAAGGACTGGAATGGTTTTAATGAATTTAACGACTAATGACCTTGATTTGAATTATGAAACCATCAATAAACAGTCTGCATAGCATAATAGTATGCTGAATTGCATCACTCTCTGATGTATGATGGCCACCTACCCGGCTAGAATTATTAGCACTTTAATTATTGGATATTCCCTTTGAGAATCTATACTGTATAGTTGGACCAACAGTTATGGAAAGAGTTCTTACTGAATCTAACTGGCCGTAAAGAATTTGAGAGTATACTAAAATTATAAGTTATGCTTGATTTGATTCTATTGCATATTTCATGTTGTAGTATGATGGTCATTGGACCATTGTGTCTCGTGCCTATGATACTAAACATTTTTGTTTTGAAAATGCTTTTGTATGAAGATAAAAATGATTTCCAAATGAATTTTATTAACGGGTTTTAATTCCGTTACTCGATTCATACCAAGAATCCGCGTACTGGAATTAAAACCTGCACTGAGAATTATTCTCATCTGTATTTTTGTTTTGCATGTATTTCTCGATGGTTGATAGTTCCAGGAGCGTAGAGAGGGAGTTAGGCGCCGGTCAATTGCTACAATAGAGTGTATGTATGTTCAGTTAGCAGTCAATGTTTCGAGTTTAAACTGCGATGCCACTCTTGTGTTGCATCTAGATGAATTACCCGAAATACTGGCGTACTTATTTGGAAATTCCTCCTACGGATCCGCCTAATGGAATGGAGGTGGAACAGGTTCCGAAGCTGACTCCGAAGAAGCATAAGCGTCATGAAAGATAGCTTATGTGAATCGGAGTGGGACAGGGGGAATGGTGTGTCTGGTGTGGGGACTTTTAGTAGATTGTTTTAGTGTTGGTTTTGATGGTCAGAAGTTAGTTTTATGATGTTGTAAGTCTAGGTTGACTATGTTATATAAGAAACTATCGATTGTAATATATGTGTATATATACATAGTGAGAGAATGAGTGAACCAGTTATAGGTTTGTAAAATAAATAATAAGCCTGTGAGTTTGAATGGTATGTTTGTTTTCTGGTTAATTATCAACGTTACGAACATTTTAGATTTATTATTGTCATTTAGCAAAATAAAACACAAAGATCCACAATTCAGATCCTCAACCTGAATGATCTGTTAATAATAAAATCAAGGAACAAATGATGTATTGCACTATAGTATTATATTCTCTTTTTGGCTTGGCTTGAACTAAGGCTTGAGTGTGCCATTATACCAGACTACCTCTCGACCTCCATGAGTCAGTTTACTGGTATCGTGCTTTACTGTCCACTCCTTTAGCGAGATGTGGGAATAGAGGCGAAGTTGAGTTGTCGAGTAGAGCCGAGTTAGGTAGATCTGTTGGTACGATTCATGTTATATTGGGACTTGTGAGATTGATTTTGGATTTTATGTAACTTAAGATTTGACCATTGAGTGTGGATGTTTGACTCTCGTACTAATATACTTATTCACCGTACTTTATTACACTATTATTATTCTTATCTTCTCAAGATATTTTTCAGATTTATTTGGACATGTCATAACTTGTAGATTCTCAATATCATTTCATTTAAAGTTACACTTAGATATTGCATTGTAGGATTTAAAAGTGTTTAAGTATGGTTTAGTTCTAACTAGAGTTAATCAGAACTGTAGGCTCACTCTATTACCACACTGAATATTGATGTACTCATCCCATAAAATTTTGATTTGTGGAGACAGGTTAAAGTTTGGTAGACACAACAAAGGATGTTTTTACCAGAAGATTAAGCCAGGCTGGAATAGTCACTTTATGTTTATTATTATTATTATTATTATTATTATTATTATTATTATTATTATTATTATTATTATTATTATTATTATTATTATTATTATTATTATTATTATTATTATTATTATTATTATTATTATTATTATTATTATTATTATTATTATTATTATTATTATTATTATTATTATTATAATAATTATTATTATTATTATTATTATTATCTTGTTATATGTTGGCTGAAATTTTCATATATGTATATTACCAACCCTCTTGATGTATGAACAACGATGTTTTTATTATGTGATTATATGTTTCTGTGATACTGTTTTATAGCTTTGCGTGTGTACAACAACGTGTGCGTACGTGCTAGGTTGTCCTCCCCAGATTACAGCTTCGTTTGGGAGGTGACATTTTCTATTACAAAATAACGGAATGAAAAAAACTAGCAAGGAAAAAAAATCGAAGGTCTTTAGTAATGTTCTCTATGTAAATGTCGGTTGCTAAAGATCATGGCAAAAAAAAAATTAGAAAATATTTTTTTAACCGAAAACCAGGGAAAAGTATTTATTTTTAAAAATTGAAAAATAATTTTAAAAATTTTTAATTTCAGAATAAAATAAAACATTGTTTAAAAAAACTTAAATAATTGTTTAAATTTTTTAATAACAGAATAAAAAAATCAAATTTTTAAAGATCGACAAGATAAAACGTTTGTATTATTTTTAGCTACGGTCATTTATTTGATGACCGTTGCCAAAAATCATATAAAAAAGCGTTTTATTGAAATTTTTAATTATATAATAAAATAAATAAATCAATCTTTTTAAATTAAGAAAAATTAAATTTTTAATTAATAACAGAATAAAAATATCAAATTTTTATGGAGACCAAGGAAACAAAAAGGGGAATACTAATATGGAAAAAATATAAAATGCTAAAAACTAGAAAATACTAAAAAATTATATATATTTTTTCCATTTTTTTTAAAAAACATGTATTTTTATTTTCTTAAAATTGAGTAACAATGTTTTGTAGGATTTTTATAGTTTTATTTCTATTTCATCATTTATTTAATGTCTGTTGCTAAAGATCGTCTAGAAAACTGATTCTTGAACCTCTTTCAAGCTCATGTCACGTCGGGGTACTGCAAAAAAAACTGCAAAATTCGCGGGGTTAATATGTGTGAGAGTTTGTTTCTCGGACGTTTGCTTGCTTCATGTAATTCAGAAAAGACTAATTTTCTCGAAGCCCACGGGTATTTCAAAGCATAGCGTATATAGGACTCGACGTGCTGATTAAGTATTCTGAGGAAGTTGGACATGGTGTTTGGGCAGCCGCTTTCCTCCATCAGCTTCATAACATTCTGAGCAGTGAAAAAGTTTCGTACTTATGGCACATGTCATTTGTCATGATCAAAAAAATAATTAACATTTTTTTATCCAGAAAGACGCGCGATAAAGGATGTGGAAACTATCCGAATAGCACCGTATCCTACTTAAGAAGTGCTTCGTAAAAACCCCAAACAACACTGATTATATATCACTAGAGGGGTTTATCGAGCTTCACTCGATAATTGACTTTTTAATCTATAATTGACCATATTTTTGTATTTATTATATTTGGTTAAATATAGTTTTCTATTTTTGCATTTTCTATAATTAAAAATAATTTTTTTTAGATATATTAAAAATAGTCGTATCAATCATTAATTAATTTAAAAATTAAATATATTTTGAAATATAAGTTAGTTCATGTTGAATTATTGTCATCTAAAAAAACATAGCACAGCAAAACTGCGACTACCATATCTAGTAAGATTAAAAACTGTGACTGCATTTTTTTCTATAATTGACCATATTTTTGTATTTATTATTTTTGGTTAAATATAGTTTTCTATTTTTGCATTTTCTATAATTAAAAATAATTTTTTGTTAGATATATTAAAAATAGTCGTATCAATCATTAATTAATTTAAAAATTAAATATATTTTGAAATATAAGTTAGTTCATGTTGAATTATTGTCATCTAAAAAAACATAGCACAGCGAAACTGCGACTACCGTATCTAGTAAGATTAATGTATTTTTTTGTTCTTTCGCATGGGAATAAGTTTATATGCTGTTTATATTTAATATTTACTGGGCATTAAATAGATAATCACTTCATGAATTATTTGTCCAAAAAATTCAAGAGAATATCGATATTCTTAATTGGCCCAATAAGCAATGAGTAAATGAATAACGGTCAAATAATTAATAGTATATCAAAACTGATGTTAGTCCTTAAGCATTTCATAACTATGGTTAAATTCATTGGTTAATGTATAAACGGTTAGTAATAAATAAGGGCATCGATGTTAAATTCATGGGAATAAGTTTATATGTTGTTTATATTTAATATTTACTGGGCATTAAATAGATAATCACTTCATGAATTATTTGTCCAAAAAATTCAAGAGAATATCGATATTCTTAATTGGCCCAATAAGCAATGAGTAAATGAATAACGGTCAAATAATTAATAGTATATCAAAACTGATGTTAGTCCTTAAGCATTTCATAACTATGGTTAATTCATTGGTTAATGTATAAACGGTTAGTAATAAATAAGGGCATCGATGTTGATTAGAGTAAAGAAAAATTTCATATGATATTTTATCAAAAATAGCATTGTAAACTTGGTAATTAAAAGACAAACAGTCAATTTTACAAAGCCCAATCATACATAAATCAACGACAAAAAAATATTTTTTTTTCTAAATTAATGTGTGGATGGTTGTAAAATGATTATCAAAGACATTATGTTTTAAAATTTTATCAATATCAGGTTTAATTGTATAAATCGAAGAATCAACACATGAAAGAAATAAATTGTTCTCTGATTGCATATTATGTCACAAAAAAGCGATGTCATTTATGTTCGACAGAAACCCTCTCGTACATTAATAAGATAATAATTTTGCATGTTGCCAGACTTTTTTTAGTTCCTTAAATGATTATAAGTATGAAAACTATAATTTTAAAGTTTATACAGACTGTATTAAACCCACTTCTAGAGATTCTAGAGAAAAGACTTCAGGAAAACTGCACCTATTTTTTTTTAATACTTATTTGGCGTATATGCGTAGAAAAGAATTTTACTACAACAATGACAATAAATTATTAACAAACTAATCAACTTTGTTTAAGTAATGGTATTCTTTCATTTTTGTACCTGCACCCAAAAAAAAAAAATTAAGGTGACAACCAGTCAAGAAATATATGTTGCAATTAACAAATGACAATGTACTTAATCCCTCACATTTCAGATATTTTAAAAATAAAATTATAGGAGCGATGAATAGAAAAAGAAGTCCTTCTCTTGTCAAGTCATCTTTGACTGCACATGCATAACCACCAAATATAGTACTTGTTTTGTTCCGCAATATAATGAAAATAGACCCCCAAAATAAAATGCTCTGGAAAATCACACACATATTTTCAAGTTCATATTTTTTTTTGTCTAAAACAGGTTTCAAAATCTTTGTACTTAACATTTTAAGTTGCCATAATCCAATGTTTAAAATATTGCACGGTAATGAAAATAATGGTTATTTTATTACCTGAAATTAATCTTCGAGCTTCTTTACTGAAATGCTCAATTTCACTTCAAAGCTCGTGTTGAATTTGATAAAATAGGCCTTCAATTTAAAAGGCGGAAGGGGTCAAAAAAATCAGAAACAAAACAATGCGCTGCCAAATGATTGTATGTCGGTGAACTGAGTCAGTTTTATGAGTAATAATACCCGACACACAAATAATTACAAAGTTTTACGTTACAGAAAGCGTAAAAATACTATTTCACAATACTTGAAGTGTCGAGCTACATTTAACTAAATGATCCCGACACCCACACATCTTTATTTATAATATTGATTGATGTCTTATTGCATCATACCGCATTAGTTAGAAATTTTCTAATTTTGACTTTAAAGTTTTGGGTTTACGGTGTAATATTAATTTTACTAACAAGATTAATTATGTAACAACAGGGATCATTTTGTGATTATTATCACAGAGATGTCGACACGGACAATGGATCTGTCAATTCTAAGTATTAGTGTTCATTCTATAGACATACCATACGTAAGTTTAGGATTTAGTCAACACATGCATAGGACAATATATTGGCATGTGAAATACACATTTTGGAACCGCAAAGTGTGTTGTATTACTGACGCCAAAATTAACAAAATCTTGATTTGTTTTTTGGATACATAAGAACATGTCTAATAGGTGATTGATTATGATTAATACTATTTTATTTGGACGTTATGTGTATTGTCACTACACCACATAACATCTTTAGAGGCTGTTTTTTAAGTGTTTTTAGAGACGGTTTGGCATAGTTAGTAAAAATAGGTGGTGTTAAAAATACTAATAAACCGTCTCTAAAAATGGCGTGGCTAAAACTAAGCCAGATTCGAAAAAAAAAATTCTATATCTTTAGAGACGGTTTTTACTAAATAACAGCCTCTAAAGATGCATATTTAGAGACGGTTTTTACTAAAAAACCGCCTCTAAAGATATAGAATTTTTTTTCGATATGGTGTATCTTTAGAGGCGGTTTTTACTAAATAACAGCCTCTAAAGATGCATCTTTAGAGGCCGTTATTACTAAAAAACCGCCTCTAAAGATATAGAAATTTTTTTCGATATGGTGTATCTTTAGAGACGGATTTTAATAAATAACAGCCTGTTATTTATTTAAAAACTGCCTCTAAAGATATAGAAATTTTTTTTCGATATGGTGTATCTTTAGAGGCGGTTTGTACTAAATAACAGCCTCTAAAGATGCATCTTTAGAGGCTGTTATTTAGTAAAAACCGCCTCTAAAGATATAGAAAATTTTTTTTCGATATGGTGTATATTTAGAGGCAGTTTTTAACATATAAAAGCCTCTAAAGATGCAATAAAAAAGGATCCCATGTAATATTTAGAGGCGATTTTCGATATGGTGTATATTAATAACTAAACTCTAATTAATTCATATATACCTCTGGAATCTTCCTGTATCCCATGTAATAAAAAAGGATGAACTGCAAGTTCCTCATGGCATAATACCCACAATTTGTTCCGTTCGGTTGACGTGGACTCTACAAGTAATAACAAAATTTATTACAATTAATATTAAATCTAATAAATGAGAAATTAAATGAAACTATATATTAGTATTTCCTTAATTTTTTTAAAAAAATTCGGCATAACCTCCCCTATATATGAGTATTTTACCAAAATTCAAATATCAATAACCACCCAATTTCAATTCCCATATCAATACCCAATTATAATTCACACATCTACATAATTCACATAACATACACAATTTCACACATCTACCCAATATCCATTTATTCTATTTAGTCACATATCATACACGATTTCACAATTTCATACATCAATCAAGCATTCCATTTATTTCATAATTTCACAATTTCATACATCAATCAAGCATTCCATTCCATCTACATAATTCCATTTATTCTCAATTTCACAATTTCATACGTCAATCAATTTCATACAATTGAATCGGTTTTTTTCAGAAAAAAATCAAAATATGAGAGAGAGGTTCACCTTGAGCTTGGGAGAGAAAGGTGATGACCCGGTTCGGTTTCGGCTAGTGGAGAAGGAGTGAGGGCGCCGGCGGAGAAGGAGTGTAGCGGCTTGGTTTCGGCGGGAGAGGAGTGTAGCGTCTTGATTTCGGCGGAGAGATTAGGGGAGAGGACAGGGTGAAGAGGAGAGGAGAATAATTTCCTATTTTTTATATGTGTGATATATATGTTTCATAATTGTGTGATTTATACATGTGTACATACCGGTGTTGCTCGATATTGAATACTTATGGCTCGTAAAATTGGGCTACCCGCAAAATATAATTTTTTTGAAGTAGATCTTTAGCAAAGGTCTATTATTAAAGACCGTTGTTAAAAATGATCTTTACTTACTGTTGTTTATTTATTTTTAACACCCTCATTAACAACGGTTTTCCAACCGCCACTAAATATAATGATTTAACCGTTGCCAAAAATAAAAATGTTCTAGTGATTTATTCCCGCCAAGCATTTTTTTTAAGGACTAATTTTAGTCATACTCTAAGGCTTTATTGATTGACCTATGCCGCTGACATACAATCATCATTGAATTAAATGGATATAAAACCGATATAGTCTAAAAGGTATCTAGTCAACAACAAAATTGTAACATGTTAGCAATATTCTATTTGAAAGCATGTACAACATTAAGCGACATAAGATAGCATTCATTACCATTTAATCTAGATTATAAAATCTAAATAAAGCTTACAAGTTTTTTTATCAGTGAAAAGAAAAAAATGATTAAAATCAAATTATTTCAAAACATTGTATTTAGAAAACATATCCATCCAACGTGTAAGGAAATAAAAAAAAAACGTTTATAATTCAGTAAAATATAAAATTAACATATCAATATGAAAAAATAATTCAATAAAAAAAATTTTAATAACTAAAATTATTTAAAAAACTACGGGTGAGTAAGTGTTCTATCTATGCTTTCTTTCCAATGTAAATAATAATAATAATAATAATTAGTATTCTAATCAGTGTTCTTTCAGATGAAAAATCAATTATTAAGTAACTTTTAATTTTTGAGATTTCCATTTAGCCACACATAAAATAAAATTTTGAAAATCAATCATCTAAATTATGTTTAAGCCGATGGATATATTCTTGGACCGAAAAAAATTATGCTCTTGAATTGGTGTTTTTGTGAGTAAGAATAATGATGTCACTGATCAGATAGCATATTTCAGTACCCTATCTTACATTAATCTTGAACACTTAATGTTTTCTACCGTTCCAATAAATTCTAAAAAGAGCTTATAACGTTGTATAACTTAGTATTATTAGATTTGAGATCATTTGAGCAACTCAATTTGGAAGGAAGGCTCGCAGCTAGGTGGAACTCTGTTGAGCATTTTGCTGCAATTTAAGTGTCAGCAAGTTCTATCTCCACGTTTTAAAATTTTCAATTTTCATTTTATCGTATACTATTTTTCCTCAGTGTAAGTACGAGCCGTTCCGGCTGCTGGTCCGGTTAACTTTTAGGCTTCTTTTTATGTAAACTCTTTCTTGTATAAAATGATATATGTTTTGAAGCTTCAGAGTTGAGACAACAGCACCTTGCTGGTATAGCACAAAAGCAACCTCATTGTTTTATCCAAAAAATAGCAAGATTTATATAACTGAATTACACTTCAATTAACAAATGCAACAATTAGAGATTCACAAAAGACAGTAAAAGATAGAATCAAGGCATAATTTTTTGCCAAATCCAAAGCATAATCTCTTCAAAACACAGTAACACATAAAACATAAGTTACATTTCTTGGTTCTTGGAGAATTGATTTCCAGATGATCAAATGTCTTCGCTGTTGTCAATTAGATCACGCATAGCTGATGATTGTTTCTGGTCAGCTGCTTTCCCTAAGACACCACCATTGGATAGAAAAGCCCATAGGTGGGTAAGAAACTCTCCACCTCTTGAGAGTGATTGCTTATGGCCAGCTGGACTAACTGCAGAAGCAAGATATAGCAGATACCCTGCCCAGAACTTCTCTAAAAACACCCACAGTTCAGTTTTGGTCTCCATCTCCTCTAGAAGGGCTTTTCCAAGATTCACACCCATTTTCAGTATAATCTTGCCTTCGATAGAACGAGATCTAGTATGCTTTTTCCTCTGCCCTATCCTGCAAAATATCAGAGACCTTTTGATCCTTTTTTTATCATCTTCGTTCGTGTCATCCTTATCATGGCAATGATCACCAATGCCAACATCACCATCTTTCTCATTGGCCAGCTTGTCGAGATTTTGAAGAACTTCTTCCCACGATCTACATTTATGAAGGTATTCGCGGGTTGATTGTACTGTCGATCTAAAGAGTTCAGTGGCAACAAGACTTCGGTCTGGCACTAATGGAGACCGCAGAGTCAGCAAATGTGCAGCATATTGAGATAAGGTTGTAGCAGCTCTATAATGTGATTCTAGTCCATCCTCGAGGCTATCTAAGTTTTCTAATAAGAACGGCATTGTTAAGCTGGAAAATTTTGGAGCATTTTCAGAGGTTTTGGCAAGCTTAATTTCACAGTAACAAGTTGCAACGTGCCAGACTAAGATTTTTTGGGTTTCTGTTGCTATATTGCTCATCAGTGGAATCTTTTGTTCTAAGTTTGGATAAATGGATTTTGCCGCAGTTGATGAATAGTTTTTTAAGGTTTCAGGCTGGTTACAGATGTATTGAAACGATTCACTTACAATCCTTTTCACTTCATTGGAAAGCCTTATTCGAGGGCTTCTTCTGTAACCTAGAAGCCGCTTGTAAAGGACACAATGGATCCATCTTTTAAGCGGATAATCTGACCTTGGTAAGTACTGGAAGGATTGAAAAAGGTTGTATTGCCAAATAATGCCATGCCACCGATTCACTATTTTGTGTGTGCATAAAAACCTCACTACTATCATAATAACAGGACACCTCGTCCACCATGCCTCCTGGACATAATTTGATATCAGCGCCACTTTTGTCCAGTCAGACATCATGTAGGTAACCATCTCCCAAATCTCCTTCATTGTGAGAATGACAAGGAGTATCCAGGTGACGGAAACTCCATTGGTGGTTTTGCTCAAGTCACCCGCAAGGTGACCTCTTGAGTAATAAAAAAGAAGAGCGAGATAACAAGCCACTCCAATTACAGACAGAGACAACACAAGTCTCGGGATTGGAAAACCTCTAGCAAACATTACTGCATAGCGCGTAAAGAAAAAATCATTGAGGAAGGCAAGCTCTGCCTCAATAATCTGAAAGGCCCTGTCATAGTTGTGGCTTTCAATTAATCCTTTGAAGCAACAGCTATGGCAACAGCTATGACAACAGCTCTGATCAGAGCTGTTGTTTTTGTGAAATAATCCTTTGAGGGCGAAATCCTTAGTCTTTTGCTGATTAGCCTCATGGATTGGTAGGCCAAAGAACCGACGGCGCAACAGCTTAAACAAAGCGAATGCAAGGCATAAATCCTTAAGCTCATTTGATTCATTAGGTTTTCCAAGTAATGTACCATTCCGTGCCCAAACTTTGGTGGTGGTTATGAATTTCTTCTCATTAGTCACCTCCAGTCGGACTCTGTACTCAGGTGGGTCACTTTTGACTTTCTGCTTGTCTTCTCCCCAAACCAGGTATTTGTATCCCTTCATTTCTTTTGCATCACAATTCTCTAAAGGACAATTCCTGTGCTCAGTACGCATGTACTCAGCGAGCAGTCTCAAATGCCGCTGGTGCCTACTGGATGTCAACTCCGTGTCAGCAAATGCTAAAATAATTCTGACAGAATTAAGAGACCAGAGCAACCAAAGAGGAATCTTTAGCATAGTGGTTCTGGTGCCAAGGAGGTTGGCCGTCCACAAGGACGACATCATGTCCTGAAGTGGGTTTTGCTTACCAAAAATACCAGATGGGCGAACAGCCCGGATGCTGTACCGTAGTGTGACCAACACGACAGCCCATACCTGGTATACATCATTGTTGCTTTTAGTGAGTTGCATGAGCCCGATGGTGTAGTCGAGAAGTGCATATGGCAAAGTCGCCAACATGATGAGAACAAAGTGGAGAATTTGACTGCTAGATCTGCGGCGGAACATGTCAAGCACGTAGCGTACTACCAAAAGCAGTGCCGTGAGTAGCACCAATGCCTCAATGCGAGCTAGGCAGTCACAAGGATAGAGTTCAAATACATGGGGTCGAACACGGGATTGAACATGGGGTCGAACACCATATAATTTCATAGTGGATCTGACAGAAGAAACTAAGCCTTCCATCATTGCATCTGGTTGTAATGTTTTTTGTAATTATGGGTGATGGAAATGCTTGGAAAGAAGAATATGGTGACAGATTTATACTCTCTATCAATGGGATTAGTTTTGACAATATGGAAAGAAGTGAAAGTTTTTTCAATATTTTCTATTCTAGCTGTTCAAGTCTATGTTTGCTTGCAGTCGATTCTTTTATGTTTGGTGGCAAATCGCAAACTGGGAAGTGGGAACCCAAAAACTAGGAATATGCTTTATTAATAACTCGACCTATTTATGCTGCAATCCAAAAATTAGTACTAGGAATATTTCCAATAATTTGAGTTTTTGCAGTGCCATAGCTAGGTGATATTTAATTTTATCAGGGATACACAAGAAATTTGCATATGCAACAATAAAAAAATGTTACTTTTTTTTCTTTTTGAAATAAGTGGAGAGAACTCCACCACTCTCCTTTTTATTAAAGAAAGTAACCCAGTACAACTTTTTTTATTTTTCTTTTATTTTGATAATGCTGTACAACTCATTTAACAGACCTTATTCAACCATCCAGCGCCAGTATTTTCACTCAATCTATATACTGGCGATCCAATGCTATCTAATATCAAGTGTCAAAATGAAAAAATCACAAATCGAAGTTATTGTCCTATCATTATCCATATCAAACTGTATTACAAGACAAGATGAACTCTACATTACAACCAAAGCATCGATATAATCACATTCCATCTTGTCGTCTCTGCAGCCATTCTTCATGCTGCGCCTATGCATATATTCCAGCAACAGTGGACCCCAGTTCTCAGCCCCTCCCTCTATTTCCACTCTCAGCTCCATCTCTTCTTCTTCCATACAGACTGGTGAATGAGGCACCATACCCCAAATCTCCAGCTTCAATTTCTCTGGCCACAAACTTTGCCAGTACCCCAGTAAGCCTTTAATTGCTGCACACACTGAAGCAAAAGAGTGATTTTTAGCATTATTAAAGCATACATCATTTCTATTCTTCCATAACATCCACACTATTGCTGCACACCAGTTAAGGAAAGTATATCTATTACTAGGGCTGTCAAACGTGCAAAACGGCACGGAAATAGACATTTTCGTTTATGTTCCGTTGTATTGAACGGAACCACATCGATTTTCGTTTAACGTTCCGTAATAACAACGGAAATGAAATTTCCTCCGTTTTCTGTTCCGTAATTATAACGGAAATTAACGTAAGTAACGTTAATTTTTGAGTAAATTTTTCAAGAAGTCCCTTAACTTTATATATGATCCAGTTTTGGTCCCTCAACTTTAAATTGTCCTCTGGCAGCCGTTAAAAGTTTGACATAGTCCGAAAATGGTCCCTCCGTGAGGCTCAGTGGGACTCCGTTTAATCAAAGTTAAACTCCGTCTCTTCTATCTTCTTCTCCGAGAAGATAACACGTAAAACACTGACCTTCCCT
Source organism: Rhynchospora tenuis (assembly GCA_027725995.1). Taxonomy (NCBI): domain Eukaryota; kingdom Viridiplantae; phylum Streptophyta; class Magnoliopsida; order Poales; family Cyperaceae; genus Rhynchospora; species Rhynchospora tenuis. The sequence goes on along the minus strand of CM050888.1, from coordinate 143,673,255 downwards.
CTTCGTTCAACATATCTGATCACATAGCTTCACTTCCGCCTCCTTTTTCTCTCAGACCTCTCTCCTCTCGATCTCTAATGCAAATTCGTCCAAGTCAATACCAATCTCTCTCGCCTCTCTCTGATTGGAGCTCCAAAACCCTAAAGAGATGGAGGTCCAACGATGTAAAGGTACTCAATCCTCTATCTTTCTCCCTCTCTCTCCTTCTCTCTAGTTTTGCTTCGTACCAGAATCAAGCCCTAGATTTTGTGTGATTTTTAAAGAAGGGACTAGCTCAAAGGGAAAGCTTTTAAGAGTGCATCTGCTACAAGTGCCATACTGCTGTGGTTGGAAAAGACGAAGATGCACTGTTTTTTAATAAAACAAAACGTTTGTAGATGGTTACTATTATTATTATCTTTTCTATTTGAGGCCTAATTAGACCATGATTAAAGAATATTGGTCAATTTGGATTACATATATAATTTCACAGTTTGAATATAGGTGGTAATAGGCGGTTAATTTGAGCTAAATGAGGCATGCGCACAATGAAGGTGTAATTGTGGCATAATTGGAACTACATGAGCGATCTTTGCTTTATTGATTTACAGTCGGCAATAAAAAAAATCTAGGACAGTATAATTGCTTTATTGATCGATCTTTGCTTTATTGCTTTATTGCTTTATTGCTTTATTGATTTTCTTTCTATTTCCCCCTGATGAAGCCTTGCTCTAGGATGGCTAATCCTATTAATTGTTAAACGTGGTGTACTGATTCTTCCCTGATATGCTGGCACTATTGTCAGATACACGGATATCTATTGCTATATTCAGCACAAGTATTTATAGAAGATTAAATCTTGTTTTTCCTTTTTTTTTTATTTGATCATGTACTGCTCTAGATATTGCAATTACATAAATTTAGATTCTGTATAGGATTTCTTTTCTGGTTTCCAATTATGGGTAGGTTCTCTCCATGATATATTCAGACTGTAATTTGATTATTATGAAATAGAAAATTATTTACCAATGATGTTAGTTTTTTATCTTACATTTTCTTGTTTCTCATGGTGACAGAATAGAAAATTAAATTGATTAAGACAAGCTTTGTCAAATTAAGATATTCCTCGGCCTGTGTTGTTTCTCATGATTATCGAACATTTCGTATTTCTGTACAACTATTGAAGCTGTAGTCTGGTTGCGTGCTTGTCATCTGATAATAGAAATAAAGATTTAACATAACTACAAAAAATAAAGGACTTGTAACATATAACTTTAGCTAACTAATTTACTTGAACAGAAATATATTTACAAGGTGTAAATACAAAATTGTCCAAAAATAAAAGACTAAAGAAACAAAAATCAAAAGGCAGCTGATCAGTCCCTATTAAGCATGACGCGTCCATAACCTGCATTTCAAAATTTTAACAATAAGAATTAAGAAGTACAATAATGGATACAAGCATCTTAATCAGTTCATAACATTAACAACTTCACTTCTTCCAATTGCTTCAGTTCTTCCTGTTGCTTTTTCATTTCTTCCGGTTAATCTTTCAAGGAAAAGAGATAAAATATTAACTAGCCTGTAAGAATAATCTAGATACTCTTGTATTTTACTTAGTACGTAAGAGATCTTACTGGTACATACTGGTATCATATCGGGTCTGCAAATCCATTAAAAAAAAAAACTAAATTTGACATTTATAATAGAAGGTCATACCTTACCAACGTGGAAATAACATTTTGCTATGTGGAAATCCTTAAGTTTCTTTTTGTAGTGGCAATTTTAGGTACATAGTAATAATCTTTTTATTTGCTTTTAGCATTAGGTGATTCTACTGGATAGTAGAAAGAATCTTGCAAATTATATCAACTAGACAATTTGTGAATAAAAGAACAATTATTTTTCCAGATTAACATGCAAAAACTTTTTGATATTTGTAATGACTTTTTAAAATAAATTATGAAAATGAAATTAATTTAGACTGTACAGGGACCAAATTGACCATGAAATAAAATAATTTTGGTTTGATAAGATTATTAAAACTTTTCCTTTGAGGTACTTCACCAGTCTTCGAGTAATAATTGGTGGCTGATTGGAGGCCATAAACAAGCTGCCCTTCCTTGTCGCAACATCTTATATTGTTTTAATTGAGAGATTTTTAGCTATCCCTCTACGTCAATAATTTGCAACAATCTAGCCATGTTAACCAATAGAGATATAAAGTAATCCACCAATCCTAGATGCCACGACCAAATTGCGTTCTGGTACGAAGCAAAACTAGACAGAAGGAGAGAGAGAGAGGGAGAAAGATAGAGGATTGAGTACCTTTACATCGTTGGACCTCCATCTCTTTAGGGTTTTGGAGCTCCAATCAGAGAGAGGCGAAAGAGATTGGTGTTGACTTGGACGAATTTGCGTTAGAGATCGAGAGGAGAGAGGTCTGAGAGAAAAAGGAGGCGGAAGTGAAGCTATGTGATCAGATATGTTGAACGAAGAGGGAAGGTCAGTGTTTTCCGTGTTATCTTCTCGGAGAAGAAGATAGAAGAGACGGAGTTTAACTTTGATTAAACGGAGTCCCACTGAAGTCTCACGGAGTGACCATTTTCGGACTATGTCAAACTTTAATGGCTGCCAGAGGACAATTTAAAGTTGAGGGATCAAAACTGGATCATATATAAAGTTAAGGGACTTCCCGAAAAATTTACTCGTTAATTTTTTGAAATCAGAAGCTCAATATCTTTTTACCAGCAAAATCAGAAATTGTTCTTATCTTTTTATGGCAAATGGCCCGTAGGCATAAAAATAGTGAGAGTGTAGCATTACAAGCCTTGAGTAAAACACAAATAGTATTAATAAAAAGGAAAAATAAAATGTGTTTGCTGACTTATAACTAAAGCTAACAATCAACAGAAAAAGCAACTCTCTAAATCTCTCATCCAAACTAATATCAGTAACAATCAACAGAAAAAAAAAAAAGTTGCGAGACATGATGCGGGAGAGTTTAATTTGTATTTTTTTGATGACATGAGCAAAACAAATATCGTGATTGTAAGAGAATGAATCATAATGCGAAACATGATGCGGGAGAGTTTAATTTGTATTTTTTTGTTCAAGATTTAATACTCCGAATTTTCCGAAATTTGATTCTGGATGGCTATTAATTAACTCATATTCAATTATTTAACCGTTTCTTACTTTGTTCTCCCTGAACTAAACACATTGTAAGTTCAAGCAGGACGGACATAGACGTGTAAAGTTTTGGTATTCTGATATATTAAAGCTTTAACTACTTTAACATTTCAATATATCGACATGTTTAAACTTTAGTCTATTTGTTGACGTGTTAAAATCAAGGTTATCAGGCGTTTCTGGATACTCAGGTATTGAAGCATGTAGAGGTTTCGGCCTTTGAACGTGTATTGATTCTGGTCAACTATTGACGTGTCGAATTTCTGGCCTCGTGACGTATTAGAGCTAGGTTATAAAATGTTTTAAGTTCTGGTATTAAGGCGTGTTTGAAGTTCTGATCACTTTGGACATTTTAAACTTTGGTCTTCTTATGTTCTAGAATTCTTTTATAAAATTCTGATTTTCAGACGTATTTTAAGTTTGGTCCCTGGATTTTAGAGGTTTCGATATAGTTCTGGGATTTTTTATGTTATTTCTTGGTTTGTGTCATTTTTGGATTTGGGTTTGGGTCTTCTGGACTTAAGTTTGGATTTTCTGGACCCAGATCTCCTGGGCTTGGATTTGAATTTGGGTTTTTTTGGATTTAATTTTAGTTTTTCCTGAAGTTGCATTTGATTTGAGTTTGAATTTTCTGGGTTTTGGATTTAACTTTGAGTTTGGATTTTCTGGGTCTTGGATTTAATTTGAGCTTAGATTTCTTTGGACTTGGTTTGAGTTTGGGTCTTTTGGATTTTGAGTTTGATTTGAGTTAGGGATTTGTGTTTTAAACTTAGGTCTTGGGTTTGGGAATTTGTATAATTTTTGGTCCTTAATGGCGATTACCGTCTGATTGTATCTGCTGTCCAAGTATATTTGTTGTCTCGGAGTACCTGCTGTCAAAGGGGTCCATACCCTTGCACTTTTATTCAATTTCATTAAATTTTAATGTGGTCCAACTTTTGGGTACATATATTTTTGTTTACGCTATTAATATTAATTACCTTTTTACGGTTTTAATTTCAATTCTCTTTTGATTGAGAATTTGACTTCAAGTTCTTATACAAAAATGTTCCTCATAATTTTCTGGACATTTTGGTATTTTATGGAAATTTTCTGGGTTCGCTAACTATTTTTAATACATTTTTGAAGTTTCTGTAATTTAGAAAATTCTGATTGGTTGTTGAGTTTGCTGTTCAGTGTTCTGTTGTCAGGGACTCGCCACACCATTTGATGTCACAGAGGATCGCATTACTTTGCTGGGATGGGGTGTGGTCGAACCGCTTGGTCTATGTTCGAGACGATGCACCAAGTTTATCTTAAGTTTTCACCGTTTCAATCCTTCTCCCTCCTCCCTCCTGATCGAGAACTTTTCATCTCAACTGGACAGCTCCATTAACCTTCCAACGACGAAAACTGATGACTAAAGGGCTCCTGGCTGGGTCGTGGGGGATCATGGTATCATCACAAGTATCTCTCTGCTGTCCATTTTGAGTTGCATCGCCTAATTTTGAAGTATTCCACCCCCGTCTCAGGCTTTGTTCTGATAAGGAGTTGGTATCGCAATTGGGGGCTGCCGGCGACCATCTCTTTCTAGAAATTGCCCCTTAAGCAGCATGTGAGTGTCACAAGGTCGCTCATGGCCTCAATTTAGGTCATCTCATTCGATTTAAGGGGATTTGGCCCTGGCTTTGAACTTGGTTCATCAACAGACTGGAGAGGTGTCGCCGATGACTGCTACCTGGAATTACCGTTCAATAGATGCGTATAGGAGCACCATGGAAGTTTAATGAAAACATTCATTTCACCAATTTTGATGATTAGGATTGGTTTTAGTGGTTCCTGACTTCGGAATGGTTCGGAACTAGCAGCAGTGAGGTATATAGATCCAATTGATGGTCATGGGGTGACAATTGGTATTGAGAATGAGCTGGGATGGCTCAGGTGATATCCAAGGGAAGCTTTGATTTGTTGATCAAGTCTTAAAACAACCTGGAGACATCTAATTTGGTAGCATGGTTCATATTGAGCTTGGTTTCGGTTTGACTTTGTATTTGGGAAAGTCTTGGCAAGATGGCAGGTGATGAGCAAACCTGGTTTCATCGTGCTTCGATTTCCATTGCCTCCAGGACTCATGTGCTGGAGAGTGTTAATCATGGGAACAAGTTCGCATTGTTTTTTTTTATTTTTGGTGTTTAGAAATAGCATTCATCTAATCAGAAGGCAACCAAATGACTCCTTGACCATCGAGCCTAGTTCAATATCATCTGATTCTAACCAATTAGGACTGCTAAATCCTTGTATGGGCTGGCATTTATCTGATAATGATAAAGTTTTTGTTGCATGAGGTGTATTTGGTTCCTTTTTATTTTGTTTATCAATTCCATTCCCAACCTGATTAATGCTTCTTAGTTAAGCTCAACACTTTTCGGATTGGACTATAATGACTTTATTTGTTATGGTCAAACCATAATTTAACATATTACTACAATGATTAGGCTTTACATTTGTTATTATGATAAACCATATGCAGCTGAATGACTTGACCGAAATTTATTGTTCTAATTTTGTCTCGAGGAGAAGACTAACTGTGCTTAAGGTTCTGCATATTTACGTGACTAATTTTAATGATAATAATTTTTTTTGACCATGTGTGCATGAAACATATGCTGGGTTCTTCTTTATTTATACATATGCATTAATATATTCTATATTTCACTTAAGTTCTACCCATGGTACTGGGACTTATTTGTTTAAGGAATCACATAAGATAGACATCATTTTTTTTTTTGTTAGAAAAAGAACAAAACTGACCAATGCAGGAATATACGTATATTATTATATATTATCATTTATATATATTTTCTTAGGACCTACTATGTATTTCTACTATGTGCATGTACCCAAAACAAAATAACCAACCCTTATCATGCGACTTATACTATGCGTATATATATATTTTTAATGATATATCATCCTACACACTGAAAACAAAGTATTTATTGTTGTTACTATATACATATTTTTTTGAAGCTTTTCTACAGATATGCCCTTGAAAAATGTATAATTTAGTTATCTTCTTGTACTATGGGTTTATTTCAACCTTATTATGCACCCTAGTCCCTTTTTATTTCATTAAGACTTATCAGTTTATAACTGCATTTTTTCATTAAGACTTATCAGTTTATAACTGCATTTTTTATATGAGTGTGTGAACTTGTAAACAATATAATTTAGCTCAAAGCACATATATATCAATTACTAGACTTACTCACTTCATGATTTTTTTTGTTCATAATTAGTGCCATATACCTAAATGACTCTATGTACATATGTTGGGTAGAGATTATATTTTTTAATTTATAAGGTGACTTCATGATAAAAATACAAATACAATAGTGCACAGTATTGATGACAAAAAATTTCAGGGGAATATAATTCTATACACAAGTTATCTACTGTTTGCCATATCAGTATATTTCCTGAAGACTCATTCTTTCCTTTTGTTGTTTGTTTTTTTTTTTTGTTTTTTCTTTTTTTGTTTGTATACTTTTGATGACATGTATTATTTGGTTGACCCCTTTTGTTTTGAGAACTTATACTAATTTTACTCATGCGTTTTGACCCTACTTCGTCTAAAATTATATACAATAGTGTTTCCCCCAGATGCACTGGAGAGGCTGGGTATGGACCCATGATCATTACCCTGTATCTGGGAATTTTAAAATTGACTAAACATAATGTGTAAATAATGATGCTTTAAGTAACTAATTATGCTCTTGCTTTTTTTTTATCAAACAACAAATCAGTATTTCATTAGTTTTCTTATACAAAGTCAGTCATGCAAGAGATTAACACCACTGTTATCTAGCTTTGATTAGCTTATTAAGCCAATCTTGTACACACTCAAATACTTGCTCACAGGCAAGAAATCTGAATATATACATGATTTGCTTCATCTATCAACTGTGATGCAAGTAATCAGTGTTACTGTTAATTGTCTTCCTTTTTTTTACTTAACTTATCAGACTAACTTCATACACACTGGGATACTTGCTCATAGGCAAGAAATCCATCTATGTGCATTACTAGCCTGTGCTTAATATATATTTGTGAAATTATTTGCTTATTGACATGACAAGCTAGAGAAAAGAAAAAAAAAAAGAGTGCAAAGAAGACGGGAAAAACTAAACTGCTAGCTTATGTTAATATCGATTTTTTTACATGCTGTAATTTATTAAATGTCCATGAAATAAAATGCAATTAATTTTTTTTCTAACTAATCATGTGTATGTCCAAATACTGGCTCACAGGCAAGAAACTTGGGCATACCCATGACTAGCTCATACACTGAATGTTATACATGACATATTATGCATATTTTTGCTGAAACCAGCTATGTACATGTCTGAATACCGGCTCATAGGCATGAAATTCAGATATGTATTCAACTGCTCCATTTATTAGATACCGCGCATGATTATGATGCATCAAAAGAAAAGGAGACAAATAAGCAAGGAATAACAAAAAAAAGAATAAGAAATAGAAGAAAAGAAAATTTACTACTGAGCTGCCCCCTTTCAAAGCTCGACTACAAGTTTATACTAAAGATTTGAAAGTTAAAGAATGCTTCATTAAAACAGCTTTATTAAACTAAATAACAAAATGATACATCATTGTTTACCTTCTTTTCTTTGCTTAAAAAAAAAGTTCTAAGATCAAATTACAAAGTGTCGGCTAGAAAAATGCACAAACTGGGGTGGGGGGGTCTTCTCTTCTGGTATGGCCTCCTTTTATAAGCATTTGGCTAGGGTTTTGGCCCAGCTGGTGCTGCCACTTGGCATTCTCTCAGCTTCTTTGGAATATGATGAACATGATGGATGGTAATGATTTACCAAGGCACTTGCCGCCTCAATTTCATGTTCTTTCTTCACTTGCCATCTTTACAGTATTGTTGTTTCTTCCAGTAAGTGTGTGACACTTGGCAGCTGCATGCATGTGTTGATTTGGCTGTGTAAATTTTACTTCTTTTTACTCACCAGCTTCTGAATGGGGTCCAACATCGAATGGATCACAGGAGAGGGTACACATGATGACATTTATTCAATTTCATTCTTTACTTACTTGGATAAGGGGTTCTGGTATTAGCACCACTGGGGACAGGTGGCTTCATCTGGGCCTTTACTTGCTCAGTATGGAGGATGTGGCCTGATATAAAGCATTTTCTCCGTATATCTAACTGTATGGGCATCACATGTACAAGATGCTACTTACAGCCTTCTCCATTGATTCAGAGTTATGATTCTCGTAACAGCTTCTGTGTAACCTTGCATGTGGCAGTATGGGCATGAGACAATGCATATGAGGTCCCTCTTGTCAGGGGTGACATGGAGCTAGGGCCTTATGGGGCAATTATGTCATTTGTTTGTTGGTATCCATGCAATTTGGCTTAACCTAGAGATAAGAAGAATCAAAACAATGTTTTTAATTATTTTAACTTCTCCTTTTTACCCTTCTGAGGCTATATAGCTGTTTGGTAACATCTCATCCTTGGCGCCAAAAAATGAAAGGCAACATTGTAGCATTCTGTATGTCATTTAGAGGCATATTGATTCTTTGGGTGACATTCAAAGGAAATCATTTGGATTGGCTACAATTTTTCGTTTAAGTATTGAAAACACTTCATGATGTTTCCGATGCCTAACCATTGGATTTTGGGTTGTATAATTTGGCTAGTTGAATACAACTGTGGCTTAGTACATCCCCCATTGCACCTCATCCTATACTTGCTTTTCTCTGGAGAGTGTACGGGGCGGTACAGTGCATGGTGGTCACCTTCTCCTCTTTTTTGACCCATCATGTTGATCCAACGGCTAATAGCCCCTCTTTGATCACGCGTCTGTTGAGCCTACTAGGTTCCTCAGGTGTAGGATGGACTTTTGCAGGCGTCAGAGGTGACAGACGGAGGAATTTCGCCTCCATTTTAGTAGCGACAGTGCATTACCTTCACTGGATATCTCCAGTGTCCATGCCACCACAAAACTCTTGGCTTCATGTGGTCTTTTTACATCTTTGAGCATGCACACACACTTATCTGGTTGCAGGGAACAAGAACTAAGGATAGTGTGCATTCTTTTCTCCCCCATTTCGGATCCTTCATCTACTTCAAACCAGTCGCCATGGCCAGCGATGATTCCTCCTCTTCTCAACAAAATTGATGCTTAATAGTTCATCGCACTCTCTCTGGATGCTCACGAAAAGCTTTTGAGGTTATGTATCTTGCCAATTTCAAATCAATTTTGAATAATTTTGGATTTCTATCCTTAGCTACTCGCCCGTTAGCCTCACTAAATCAATTCTTTGCAGACCCTTTCCTCCGTCGAGCCTAGTGTCGTCGTGACCAGGGGAACATTGCCTATACGGTGGTGAGGTCAATTCGGGGAGTGGTGGTGCCGGACGACGGCAGAGCTTCTTTCCTTGTCGGAGCTGCATTCTTCTATTTACGGTAAACTTTTCTCCTTATTTCTTTTTTTTAAGCTATTAATGGTATATGGGACCCACATCTATTGACCAATCATGTGTCGCCACGTGTCTTACCAAAAATGGGTTTAGCTGAATCCATTAGCCACTGTTGGGTTCGGTCGAACGTGCCTAAACTCGAGTCTGAGTTTTGCGTCTGAACTCAGCGCCAAACATGCGCTTGGACTCGATGTTAATACATCCGGGTTCGAATTTGAACGGGCCAGGTCTGCTTGGGCTTAGTTTAATTTGGTAAGGCCCATATTTTGATTGGACTGGACGGGCCAGTTTCAAATGATTGGTATAGGCTTGAGTTTTAATCTTTTCTAAATCCAATATGTAAATCCAATTTGGTAATGAGCCCATATTACAGGAATACACTCCTTTAGTTATTTCTGGTGCAGAGTCATTGTACTTGTTATCGTACTGGGTTCTATTTATATACTGGAATTTCATACCGCTTGATTTTAAGCAACTTGATTGGTATTGTCATAGTATGGGAATTTAGTTATGGGATCTAGCATGAACCCTTCAGAGAAACATATGGTGCATGACCATTATTCTGTTAGGTTTTTTATAATTAATTAATTAATTAATTATATGGGTATCGACATATTTCACATAATTTTAATTAATTAGTTAATAAATCATTTAGCGGGTTTTGGTCGTCTTTGTGCCATTTTTGGTTGTCTTTATTGAAATGCGGACTATGGTTGTGGATTCTTATTTCACCGTATGCTATTCTCCATATTTGCAGGTCTTTTCTGCTGACGTCTGACATTTTGTCACATGGCAAAATTTGGAGGCAAACAAGTAGAGAAAGAGAGAAAGGCAGATGCACGGCGCTAGGGTTAAGTTTCGTCCATCGAGTATATCTCCTCTCCTCTGAATAGGTCTTGGGCTGGGCCGCAACGTTATAACGTTAAAAAACGAAACGCAATTGGGCCATTTCGTTTACGTTTCGTCTATCTCAACGAAACAGCGTTCCATACCGTTTCCATTCCACATACTGAAACGTAACAAAAAATCCTTCCATTTCCGTTCCATTTCGGACGGAACGGAACGGAAACGTTCGAAACGGCAGACTTTTGACAGCCACACTGTATCAGCAATATGCAATATATCTTCTAGAGATCTAGGATAATCACAGTGAAATTGAAATAGTAACCATTTCCAAATTTCTTTATTTAAAGTACAATCTAAAAAACAAATGGTCTATCGTCTCTATATGAGAACAATAGACACAAAAATGCTCTCCATCCCATCCTCTTTGCACTAAATGATCTCTTGTTAATATTCTTCTCTTAAGAACTAACCACAAAAACGCTTTTGTTTTAAGTGGCAGCTTTAGCTCCCACTTCTGAACGTAATTTGGATTAGGTTTTACACCTCCATCTTCCAGCCAATTATACAAAAATTTTACTGAAAATTTACCAACAGCAGATCTCAGCCAAGTGATATTATCTGATGTTCTTGCTAAGGGTATAAAAGGCATCATATTATCTTTTAGTGTCCCCCATTCCCTATCTCTATCAAAATAACAAAAAAAGACATATCAAATGAAAAAAAAATTAAGAGTTTTCTATATCAATTTTATTTACAAAAGTACCACAAATTGACTTTTCCAAATACATTAGCATACATGAAATCCATAAGTTCATCCACAATCTTTTAGTTTTCTATATTAAATCTTTTAGTGTCCGTTCCATGTCTGGCACGGTCCGTTCTGACTTAGGTTGGCGTACTGGAACTGCCCGTTCTAGGTTAGAACGCCCCCTGTCAGGCGGTCCGTTCTAACCTTGGGACGGTCCGTTCCAGAGGCCAATACTTGTCTTGTCATGCGTTTAAATAATTAATTAAGTGTTTTAAATAGTTTAAACGATTACTAAACCAATAATTATACTCTAACTTTCGTTTAGGTTAATTATTTTGATTTAAAACGTTAAACTCCTAAACTCCTAAACTTTAACTTTCGTTCCTTGATTTAGGGTATTCAGTTTATCTTTTGGTTCTAGGCAAACTTATTATCTTTCGATCTTAAGTTAAAACTTTGATTTCTCAAGTTTCGATTCAATCTTTCGATCTATTATCTACCTAAGTGTTTTATTGAAAAGCTTTGAGTTAATTCAATTGATTTTAAATTCCAACTATCAAACGTGTACTTTGCTTGACGAGATAATCAATTAAAGCAATTAAGTAAAGCAAATCAATAAAATAAAGCAATTAAATCACAAAAGATAAACAATAAAACTTAACTTAATTAATTATTTAAAGATTCAACTAAACAAATAACATAAAGAAAAGGTTCTCAACCATAGCCCCTAAACTAAACTACTCTAACAAATTCATACAGAATAAATCAGGTTTCATCAAATAAAAGCGCATAAAAAATGGAAAATAAAAGTTACAACAGAAGTTGCTCAAATTCTCCACAACTTGTCGCTCTGGCCTGTCTGGGACGGTCCGTCTGAGATCTGGGGCGGTGCGCTCCAGTGAGGCTGGATCGTCTCAAGCAGTTGATCTCCTTGCTGAGTTGGAAAAGAGGCTAAAACCTAGAATTCTGACTTGATGCTTGATTCTGGAGACAGGCCATAGCTTTTATACTCGAAGAAAGCGCGTCTCTAATTGTGGAGTTCGTGGGAACGTGCTTCTGGAAGGTCCAAAGTTAGAAGAAACCGACAGGCAGATCTGACTTGCTAATTTGGGCAATGCTAGAATTACTGGAACGGTCCGCCTGGATGTTGGGGCGACCCGTTCCAGTCTGGCCTTGGCTGGGTCTGCTGCATGGGCTGGCTGGTCCTTGCTGCTCATGCCTAGTTGTCTGCTCTTCTAGGTTGGGGCGGTCCGTTCCAGTGCACATTTCTCCTTTTCTTAGCTGAAATCTTCTGTTGTCGCGCTGCAAAATGTGATGAACCTAAAATAAAACTTGCCGGGCTATGGCTGTACCTTTCTACAACCTAAAAATTAGCAAAATAAAGTAAAAACACTTGTATTTGGTATTAATTTAGGGCTTAAACCGGTTGGAAATCGAGTATGAAAACCGTACATCAAAATCCCCCAAGCTTGAACATTGCTTGTCCCCAAGCAAAACTCTAGACTTAGACCCCCGACTTAGACCTAAATTAATTCCAAATCTTTGTGCTTCTACAAGTTCTAAGGACTCATTAACTCAATTTAAAAATTGTGACTTTGTTTCAAAGAGCAAATTGGTTAAAAAAATTTTCAATAAATTCAAACCAATTTTGTTTTGATGACTTAACCTTTCTCAAAACCAACCTAGGGATTTTCGTAGCTACTTTGTCACAGAATTATTTCTCAAAGCATTAAAATAATTAATTTTTCCAAGTGTTTCATCGATTAAAAATCAATTAGAAACATAATCGAACCTCCTCAACTCAAATAATTTGGATTAATCCTAAGACGTAGTGCACAAGTTTATGAATTTTTAAACCACTAAAATTTTCGAAAACGCATTGGAGTTTAGTCTAAATTGAGGCGGAAATAAGGGTACAAATCCTCAACCAACTTCTCCAAAGTTTTTGGGTTGATACATTTTATTTACAATTCCCGGGGCAAGGAAATTCCCGCGGCGGAGTGGCTAGCCAGAAATGAGTGGTTTAGACTTTTTGAGGTTTTCCTCGTCTATTTGAACATGGAACTTTTTTTTATCCACTCGTATCCTATAGCTTCCCGCAATGTCCATTTCAGAGCACCGCTTTTTCTTTTTATTTATTTTTGTTGTTTTCTGATTTCTTTTATATATATTAAAATTTTAAAACTTAAATAAACTTGAAAAATAGTGGTTTAATATTTCAAAAACTTGTGCAAAACTTCTTACTATTAATCTAATTTTTGAGTTGAAGAAATGATCTTAAGTGATTTGAAATCGCTCTTTGCAGGCTCTAATCGACCAAACTAATTAGCACTTTTGAAATTAATCAACCTAATGATCTAATAAATTATCTATTGACTTTTTCGCACTCAATCCCTAAGTCGATTCAAGTTGGTTTTGTCAAATTCCTTTTAAAAAATTTTCAAATCAGCTCAATTTCATCAAATTACTCCTGGAACTTAGTCACAATCCTTAACCTAGTTAATTAATCCCTAAAACTTACCTAAATGCAACATTAAATGATTATAAATGTAATTCCTACATGATATATACAAAGTTCACCTGTCAGTCACACCTGGAACGGCCAGTCCTGATCTGGAACGACCCATTGGGGCGGTCCGTTCTGTGGTTGGGACGGTGCGTTCCAGGCATGTCTTGCAGTTGAACTTGGGCGCTCTGCCTGGACTGGAATGGCCAGTTCAAAATTGAGGCGCCCCACTGGGACGACCCGTTCTGATCTTGGGACGGTCCGTTCCAATCCAGACAGAAGTATGCAAAATGCGATGAAAATGCAAGTTTCCTAGATAATTACGCAAATTTTTCAATTTTTCTATCCTACCCCCCCCCCCCCAAGCTTATCTAATGAACTGTCCCTAGTTCAAAACAGAAGCAAGAAAGAAAATAAAGGAGAGAAAAATTAGAAAAACTCACAAACTTGGCCTAATTGCTTGGTGGGTTGCGTGGAGGCGGTGTGGGTGGTCCGAAGAGGTGATCGGCGATGTTTTGGAGCAATTCATCATTGCGGGCATTCCTCTCATCTTGCTGCTGCCTCCACCTCCTATTCTCCTCCCTCTCGGCTGCCAATTGTGCCTCAATGCGCTCATAATCGGCCGAGAGATTCCATTGTGCCTTATGGATGTCTTGAAGAATGCTCATGTAAGCGGGGTCGTACCCGCCTTGCCACTGGCCCGTAGGAGGTGCTTGCTGCTCCATGTGAGGGCCAAAGTAGTAGCCAGTGGGGGGTTCTTGTGGCTGCCCCATAGGTGGCTCAGTTGGGGCTGCCTCCGCCTCACGAGATGTGCCAGCACCCGCTGCCCTTGCCGCTGCCTCCATCTCGGCTATGCGGCGTTGCACCTCCTCTTGTGCATGGTTGATCAAACCCCCATTCTTATCAACTATTAGTCATGTCCTTGGGTTCTTGAGATCAATTCTTTGGTTGAAAGGCAAGGGGATGCGGTGGTGCTCATACTTGTACAAGTAGTCGTTGCCGACCTTTTCAATCATGTGCATCTCCACCAAGCTCTTCATTGTGACCCGATTTGGGCCACCGCTTTGCTCCATTGGCCGGAGGTTTGCCTCACAATGTGCAACAAGGTGAGAGACATACCCACCTAGGGTAATCTGCCCCTTCCCCGCTCTCAAGTTGTTTGCTTGCCTCTCGAAATGCCGCATCATGAAATAGGCAAGGTTGAGCTTCGCTTCACCTTTTGGATGGAAAATCTGGTTCAATATGGCTTGCTCGCTCTTTGTCAACTTGATACCCGATTCTCCTTTTGCAAAGATTGTGAGTGAGAGTATTCTTTGGATGAATCGGATGGTGGGGTGCTGGATGTGAGAAGAGCGGCGATCATTGGGGGCTCGGCCACGCTCCAAAGAGATTTCTTCCCATAGCTCCTTCTCAAATATTTCCTCCTCAATCTCACCACGTCCCAACCCAAAAATCTCCGCAAATTCTATCTCAGAACATGTAAACCTCTTGCCTCCCACTCGGAATTGCAAAGTCCAAAGCCCGTTATCCACAAAGAGGTCAAGAGAACATAAGAATTCCATGGTTAGGGCTGTGTAGGCATGGGCACGAATCTTCCAAAACCTCCTTTTAAACCCTATCTCCTTAGTGAGCCGATAAAAATCCTCCTTAATCCCCAATTTATCCAAAATGGACAAGTCTATGGTTCGGGTATTTTCAAACTTCTTTCCAATCAAATTTTTGTACCTTTGTTTTGCCGTTTTACCCTTGAGGCTATGTCGACTCCCTCTAACTCAACACTAGCAATTCGGGCTGGTTTTGGTGGTGCCTTCTCAACCAATTCTTCACCCCCACTCTCCTCATCCTCCTCGTCATCTTCTTCATGCTCCTCCTCCCTTTCTTCACCATCATTGTCATCATCCCCCCATCTCCTCGATCATTGCCTCCCCCTTCTTCTCCATTTCCTCCTTCCTCCTGCTCAAACTGCTCCCAATTTACCTCCTCTTGCGGATTAGGGTTAGGTTGAGGCTCTTCTTGAGGTGGGGTTGGGTCTCGTGGTGGAGAAGGATCAGTTTCCGTCTCAGGTGGTGGCTGGGATGATGAGGTGGCACCTTTAGACTTCTTCTTCTTCTTGCCGGTAAAGAGATTCTTGATCAAAGCCCCAAGATTTGGCGACGGTGGCTTGTTAGCATCAACAGGGTTTGGCTCAGGTTCCATTGGGGCGGACCGTTTGAATACTGGGGCGGTGCGCCCTGAGCAGAACGGAGAGGTTACGGTGCTGGGACGGACAGGTTTCGGCTGAAGGTGAAGCTGGGACGGGGCGTTCCAGAGGTGGGACGACCCGTTCAAAAAGGTTTGGGACTTAGAAAATTTTTGGATTTGGAGATTTGGAAATGGGGCTCTCGGGTTGTTCTCTGGAAATTTGGAGAATTTCTAGGAATTATTGGGACGGGCCGTTTGAATGTGGGACGGACCGTTATAGGTGGGTTTTGGTAAGGAGGTTTGGTGTGGTAAGGACTGGGTAGGGCGGACCGTTCCAGAATGAGACGGTCCGTTCCAGGTGAGGCTTGGCGAGAAACTGGTTCTGGTACTAGGGTTTGGTCGAGTATGGTGTTTGGTACCAGTACAGGGGTTGGTTGGGTTGGTTTTGTACCAGAAATGAGAGAGAGAGACGAGAAATGAGAGAAAGATACCCGTGATTTTGCTCCAAACCGTGGGGAGGCGAGACGGTGGTGGTGGTGCCGCGAAATCCGTGCAAAATCGATGAAATGGAGGCGTGAGGCGAGTTGTAAGCGGCGAGGAGAGTTGAATGGTGGTGGAGATGGCCGGAGTGAGCAAGGATTGCCGGAGATCAAGTTTTGGGAGAAAGAGAGAAGAGAGAGAGTTTGAGTTTGATTTGTAACGGTAAAAGGTGAGTTGGAGCGGAGGGTTTGGGGAAGAAGGGTTGGTTAACGGGTCGGGTGCGGTTATTAATTAGTGGGTGGTTATAGGGTTCGTCCTGGTCCCACTGTCAGATTAAATTCGGGCGGACCGTTCCAAGATTGTGGCGGTCCGTTCTAGTCGATGTCTGGCAGTTTGATGTACCTCCGTTCTGCCCTTGTCCTGGCCGTCCTGATGCCTTGGACGTGCCGTCCTGTCGATGGGGCGGTGCGTCCTGATCAGATCCTCCCCCAAGCTTGCCTTGGATTGCAGCGTCTTGTTGTATAGTGGGGCGGTCCGTTCTGTGGTCAGGGCGGTCTGTTCCAACCTTCCTGAAACCGTTTCCTTATTTTCCGAAGGTTATAGGTGTGGTTGCTGATGGTTAGCTTCTTCTTACCAGCCAGCTCGTGCTCCTGCAAGATTCAAAAACAACAAAAGGGTGAAAAGAAAGAAAAGAATCTAATTAATATTCAAAAATAAACTTAGAAATCGGCACCGTCCCCGGCAACGGCGCCAAAAAGCTTGATGAGTTCTCGCTTATACTAAATTTTACCTAAATCCTACCCAATTTTAATCGCAAGCGCACGATTTATCGTTGAGTAAGCCTAAGGTCGATCCTCGGAGACGGAATATTCAATTTCTAAGTTGTATAAATCAATTTCAATTAAATCCTAAGTTTAATAAAATATCTTTAAAGAAACAATTAATTCAATTAAAATACAAAGTAAATCAGTTCAGAAATTCTAAGTAAATGGCTTCCTAAATAACAAAACTTAGAGAAAAACTTTAATTGATAAAACTAGGGATTTCTGGTTTCAAACAATTTCTTTAAGTTGTCAAAAGTAGAACGGTCCGTTCCATGTCTGGCACGGTCCGTTCTGACTTAGGTTGGCGTACTGGAACTGCCCGTTCTAGGTTAGAACGCCCCCTGTCGGGCGGTCCGTTCTAACCTTGGGACGGTCCGTTCTAGAGGCCAATACTTGTCTTGTCATGCCTTTAAATAATTAATTAAGTGTTTTAAATAGTTTAAACGATTACTAAACCAATAATTATACTCTAACTTTCGTTCAGGTTAATTATTTTGATTTAAAACGTTAAACTCCTAAACTCCTAAACTTCAACTTTCGTTCCTTGATTTAGGGTATTTAGTTTATCTTTTGGTTCTAGGCAAACTTATTATCTTTCAATCTTAAGTTAAAACTTTGATTTCTCAAGTTTCGATTCAATCTTTCGATCTATTATCTACCTAAGTGTTTTATTGAAAAGCTTTGAGTTAATTCAATTAATTTTAAATTCCAACTATCAAACGTGTACTTTGTTTGACGAGATAATCAATTAAAGCAATTAAGTAAAGCAAATCAACAAAAATAAAGCAATTAAATCACAAAAGATAAACAATAAAACTTAACTTAATTAATTACTTAAAGATTCAACTAAACAAATAACATAAAGAAAAGGTTCTCAACCATAGCCCCTAAACTAAACTACTCTAACAAATTCATACAGAATAAATCAGGTTTCATCAAATAAAAGCGCATAAAAAATAGAAAATAAAAGTTACAACAGAAGTTGCTCAAATTCTCCACAACTTGTCGCTCTGGCCTGTCTGGGACGGTCCGTCTGAGATCTGGGGCGGTGCGCTCCAGTGAGGCTGGATCGTCTCAAGCAGTTGATCTCCTTACTGAGTTGGAAAAGAGGCTAAAACCTAGAATTCTGACTTGATGCTTGATTCTGGAGACAGGCCATAGCTTTTATACTCGAAGAAAGCGCGTCTCTAATTGTGGAGTTCGTGGGAAAGTGCTTCTGGAAGGTCCAAAGTTAGAAGAAACCGACAGGCAGATCTGACTTGCTAATTTGGGCAATGCTAGAATTACTGGAACGGTCCGCCTGGATGTTGGGGCGACCCGTTCCAGTCTGGCCTTGGCTGGGTCTGCTGCATGGGCTGGCTGACTGGTCTGGACGATCCGTCCGACTGGTTGGGCGGCCTAGGCTGGCTGGTCCTTGCTACTCATGCCTAGTTGTCTGCTCTTCTAGGTTGGGGCGGTCCGTTCCAGTGCACATTTCTCCTTTCCTTAGCTGAAATCTTCTGTTGTCACGCCGCAAAATGTGATGAACCTGAAATAAAACTTGCCGGGCTACGGCTGTACCTTTCTACAACCTAAAAATTAGCAAAATAAAGTAAAAACACTTGTATTTGGTATTAATTTAGGGCTTAAACCGGTTGGAAATCGAGTATGAAAACCGTACATCAGTATCCACACTCTGTATTGCCATTTTGCTTCAAAGCCTAAAATCACAATTCAAACAAATAGTTGGTTAGAAATTTGGACTAGTTTCAGAAACTGTAATCTCTAAATCCTAAATCCATAAGATATCTTTACGTACCTTTAATTCGTACTAGTTGAATATATTAGCTTTACGTATAGCCATGTCAGTCTTCTCCATCTTGTAATATTTATATGCCCTACATGCAATTCAATTAGTTACATTAGATTTATTATATATATATATATATATATATAGTATTTTCACACTATCAAATTGTCTATTTAGAATCTAAAACTTACGTTATTATAAACGGCTTAGTTACTAATTGATCTATGAGATTGTCGCGTACCAAGGAATCCACATAATATATTTTCTCTTTGTTGACATCAACAATAATGACTGTCTAATGAAATTTGTAATAACATATTAATTATTGTTTTGAATTGAAAGGAAACTAATAATTAAGTTTAATAGTTGGTCTTACCCCTGATTATACGGCAATAGAAAGTATTGACACTTCGGATTATCTTTGAACGACCTCTTCATGTAACTCACATTAGAATCTTCGTTGTTTATCCAGCTTACTTGAGGTAGTTTATCCGGATCCCATATGGTGATGCTTTTAGAGAACCCAACCTCTTTAGAAAGTTCGATCATCTAATACCTGCATTATCCAATACTTCAATATATTTCCAATTAAATCGAATATTGAGAAAAAGCCAAAGTTTCAAAATCATACCATCTTGATCATTGATATGTTTAAGCATTCCCTTTTGAAACATTCAACAATATCTCCCAAGTTGAAAATGAAGAGACCATCCTCGTGCGTACCCCAAGGTTGCAATCATGCACCTCAATTGTCTTCTCTCCGACCGGTATAAACTTCAACACTAAGTATAGTTTTCGCTCAGCTTCAGAAAGTCTGGCCACAAATTTGGGCTCGAGAAGCTCACCGCGATTAATAATGGATACCTCACTCGCGACCTTCTTCGCCCCATCTATCTCCTTCGTCCCCTTCCCCTTCTCCATCGGCTCCTTCCCCTTATACTTCTCCGTACGTGGCTTCTATTGGCTAATTCTCTGTATTCAATGTTATCACTTAATTAAGTCATGAGTATTAATATATGAAATGTAGAAATGTGTGAAATAAAATTGTGATACCTTTTGCCGTGGCTTTACATCAACTGACGGCCACGCGTATAGCCCTCCTAAACTCAAACCTAATTGTTCATCTGACGGTTTAGGGATATACCAATCTCGGAATTCGTCGCCACATTGGCAAAGCTGGACATAAGTCTCAATTGCAAGTAGGGGCTCGTTGTGTACCATCTGACCCACCTGTGATGGTAGAATTAACCCATCGGCCACGTGAACATGGCTTCCATCCTTACAATGCAAAAACAGATTGCATTTAACTTGTTCCTGAAATGGCAAATAGATTTAGTTAAATTCTTTATTTACTAGATAATATTCTAAAATTCATTATTTTATAGAAATAATAAGTTGAAATCAACCTTAGCACCCCCACTCGGATCCGGAGGCACATAGTTTGAGACAACACCAACACCTCTAGGCATTGTCGAGTCCACCTCAGCAGAAAAAACATGAGGCGACATTTGTAAAAATTGCGGTGGAAATTCTGAAATTTGTACTCCGTTCATGAAAAACCAATTTGTCATCTGCTGAAAACATTGCTGAGTCCACTCATTTTTCATTTCATCCCTTACCTCATCCTTCAATTCATTTTTACATCTCTCGGTGACCGCATCCATCAAAGCTGAAATCTGGCTCGGTGTCAAGCAATTTCATGCACATTTTTCCTAGACTTTCTCCCATACAAATCTGTTAGGTTGGTCCATCCAGAGCCACCTCTTGTTCTACCAGAATATTCGGGCCTTCCAGCCGCCTTACTCAAAACTTCTTTCGCCTCGATTGTCCCAGAACTGGCTTCTTGAGACAACGTCACAGACCGACCAAATGCCTCAATAGTCGCCATATCCGATGAGTTGAAGGTGTAAGAACCTGTATTCAAATCACATTCAATATATATGAAAACACATTTAATATGAAATCAGATTAGTCGAATGTGTAATTAAGTACCTTCTGTCCCAGTAGACACGGCCCTAGCCATGAAATACTTTTGACTCCTCGGTTCCAAATCGCTGATGGTGATGCTTGTGGAACCGACCCCCTCGGAATTACCTAATATGGTAATCGTGTCTGTTATAACTGAAATTTAATATCATAAATTGTATCGGCCATGTAACTTCTAATAATACGAACAAATATCATTTTACAATTCATTAAGACATTTCATCATATAATTGGTGGCTGATACATATGTAAATGCATTATAGTCATCCTACACACGTGATAAAAACATGAAATAGTTGCAAACCTAATGCATAGCCGTGATAGAAGTATGGGCTACTGAATTCACATGAAATAATGGGCTTAAAATGGTCAAAAATCTCGGCCTTCTCTCAGGAATTTCAACAAAAACATGGTGTTCATGATAAAACAAGATTAGACATTGCAATAAATGCTTGGAAAATTTAGTAAAACTTTTTTATGTGAAGTGTGAAGTGGTAGAAGCCGAAATTCGGTTCAAAATACATGTGTAAAATATGAAAATATGGTAGGTGAAAAGTTTGGTTATAAATAGAGGTTGTATGGTTCACCAAGTTCTCAAATCAAATTTTAACCACGTCTAAACGAGTTTTGAGAGTTTGAGATCACGAGAAGTAGCTTGGGTAGGAGCGGGATAGAGCGGGAAGGGTTTACGGTGTCTCCCCGAAAAGTTCATCGTTAATGTAGGGGCCGTCCCGACCTTTGCTTTTTCATCTCTTCCTTTTGAATTTCAATCCCATTTTGTTGTTTTGATCCAAGATAATATTAAGTAGTAACTTATAATCAGTTTGAATGGATATAAAAATATAGTTGCATATGTTTTACCATGAAAATGAAAAACATGTTTCTAACTGTTAAAAACGCGCGCTGCTGTCGTTTGGAGAAGAAAGATTCTAGCTGTTTATTTAAATAATAAGTATTTACTATTATTTCATAAATTTGAACGAAGCCCAGCTGGTTGCGCCAGAGCCTGTAAGGTTACGTGCGGCCCATCTCCGAGTTCAATCCCTGGTCCCAGCAAGTTTTTTTGTTTTTTTGATAATCCTGAAATTCCATTTGGTTTCCATGCATATTTTGAAATACCATAACTCTCCCATTTAAACTCCGATTTTAATAAATTTTGGTTCGTTGGAAAGCTTATAAAAAGATTTGCAACTTTATCATAAATTTATGAGTCAAAATGCTTTCAATAAATGTCAGTTTTTATTTTGAAAATCAAGGAAATAATGATGCGTTATTCAAAATAATAATGTACCGTACATTAAATATTAAATTTTGCTATTAGTATTTTATTTTGAGTAAAAGTCAAACATTGGAGAGATTTGGAATTGCTTTCAACTATATTATACATATACGAAACTAATATGTTCTATGTATTTCGTTAAGTATTTAAAAATTATATAGTTAGTATGTCATTTATTAAAACTTTATAGTATGATTACAAATTGGTGATTTGTGAAATTTATGATGGTGAAAATAATTTTATGGGGAAGTTAATAAAGTTGACTGTTGTTATACACACGATGAGAATTGATTATATTTGACCGGTACCTGGTTGGCGAGTCTTTCGGGATTAGTAATCCGTTAGACGTGGCGGAAGTCGGTTCCTTCGAGGTGTGAGAAGGAACTTATTTCCACTGTGGCAGGTGGAAATGCCAGTCCATCGGTGTTGGGAGTGCGTAATGGTTCCTAAATGACGTAGTCTGGATCCATTCCAAAGTGTGGCCAAAGTATGTTGATAATATTGGTTCCCCAAAATAAAGTAATTTTATGATGAATATTTGTTGGATTTTGATATTCCATAAAGAAAATATATATTTTTTGTGATGATAACTAGTTGGATTTTAATGCTCGTTATTAAATTGAATTATTTGATTTTTGAATTGTATCTCTGGTTGACTTCTAGAGGTTGGAAGTCGATATTGTTCCTACTGAGTTGAAAATTATACTCACCCCCTCCTCATTTTTAATCCACAGAGGATCGTAAGGAGTAAGATTTATGCTAATAGCTGGAGCCGCTGCGTGAAGTTAATCTAGAAGTATTTTAGTTTTTATTTGTGAGTAGTTTAAGAATATTTATTAGATGTTATTTGAAGGTTTAGTATTCAAGTATGTCTTCCGCTGTGAGATTATAAACTCGTATAGGGTCGAATGAACCCAATTATGTATTTGAGACATTGTACTAGTATTTTGAGACTTTATTATTTTAATGATACTCATTTTATTATGATTGCTGTTAAGTTGTGTATATTCCGAAAATAAAATACTCCTCGGGATGTGACAACTTTTAATGGTATCAGAGCATAATTAAGATGATTTTGTCTTGGTGTCTCAAATAAGTTGGTAAAGTAATAATTTAATCAAGTTAATTATTAACATAGGTCAATATGGCTGGTAGGAGAAATCGTACCGCGCATGTTCCTTTTGGTGCTGAAACACCATCTGTTGTGAACGGTAGAATGAATTTGCGTGCCAACCGTGCTACGAGAGTGGCGGAAGGAGTTGTCCCTAATCCTACCCCGGAACACGATAGCAACTCAAACGCTGAGATGGGACGAATTAACCAATTCATGGAGTTACTCGAGCGACAACAACGAACACAAGATTCGTTGGTGCAATTAATTGGTCGCCAACAATCTTCTAGTGAAGTTTTTACCCCAACTGGTGGAGCTAATGGAAAGCTGAATCAATTCTGATAGGGTCCGAAATGACCCATCCAGTCCAATTCGGCCCAGTCTGGCCCATAACAAAGTTGCCCTAACAACCTTGTATAAAAGGGCACTGTCTCTCTACTCAAAAGGAGGGGGATTCTGCCCAACTAGGGTGAGAGAGCTTTTCCATTCTTCCGCAAGGGGCGGCTGGTCGGCGGAAGAATGGTGGCCTCCCTCCTCTTTTTGCTCTGATCATGCTCGCTAGACTACGCTACCAGTATTGGTAGTAACAACCACCGTGGGGCTTACCCGAAGAGATCTGAAATCGCTGAGACCTTCTCCGATCTCAGATTTCTTTCTCTCTTTTCTCTTTCAGGGACGTGCACTTTCTCTCACTTTGCAAGAGAGAATTCATTTCTCTCGCTAATGGCGACTCCCAACCGAGAAACCAAAACCCGCCTAAGCCCCCCACAAAACAAAACGTGAAGCACTTCTTGGCCGTTTGCCAATCTCTCGACTGTGCACAAGTTCCATCGCCATTTGTTGTTAACTCTGATGCAGCGGCGGCGGCGCTGCCTTCTCTCGTCGCATCTGACCCGTCGGATTTCACCACGCTCATGCTGACCACGCCCACCCTTTCCTCCTCTGGCCTCTGGCTCTCCAAGTCTGGAAGCTGATCTTCCAAGGCCTGAGGGGGCCAGCTCGTCGCAACCGCACCACCTCGCTACTTGGATCTCCGACCTCGACCACCACACCGCCATCGCCAGTGTCGTGCCTCACCTCACCATTCAGATCTTCAATCTTCACTGCCGCCATGGCCGATACTCAGATCCTCTCGTGAGCTGTCTAGGGAGCCAAAGCTGGCGCCGCACCTTGCCACCAGCTGATCGATGGCTTGGAAGCTGTAGTTAGTGAGTTTGCAACTTCTGAGTTTGCAATTTCTCCTCTTCGGTTTGCAATTTCTCCTCTCTCTCTCATCAAATCTCAGATTGTCTCTCTCACCTCCCTCGTTCTTCAGCCCGCTGCTAGCGTTCTCTTCTTCGCTGCCTTCCAGCTCCTCGGTTAGTACTCTCTCTTTCCCTCTTTGTTGAGAACATCTGGATGAATCGATGTAGGGGTTGAGTGAACTGAGGAGTTTGAATAGGGATCGATAATTAGTAAAATAAGGTGGGATGTCTCCAAATCGGTCAGTGTAAGAGCTTCTCTGTGACAATTCTAGGCTGAAAAAATTGAATCTGTAAATGATTCACGCTTAGTTTAAGATTCTAGTGCACTGGGCGCTCTATAGACATTTCCAAAGAGCTACACGCTAACCCAGCACCAATTAGTTTAACACTGCCTTTAATGCTTGACGATTTCCTAATTTTTATTCCCTTGTTATCAATCTTGGACAAAGTTCTGTCCCACAAAAAAAAGGGGAATTTAACTCAGCTTAATAAAATTCCCTGTTGAGGGAACGTATACCCAAATTAACTGCCTCGAGGTGTAAACCCATGAGAGCGGGGAGCCTGGGACAGTGACTTTTCTGTACCTTGAGAAACCAAAATTCTGTGCTTTCTCATGTGATGAAATCAAATCTCATATTTATATATTTTTGAGATTTATGCTTAGTGTTGCTACAAATCAGCAGACTGCCTTCTATTTATCAGTTTCGTGGTCAGTCGTTGCTCAAGTTATTCAAGGATAAAGTTATTTATTTATTCTTTTGAAAGGCATCACTGACACACAAGAACGAGGTAAGCTAGTGATCCAAGAAATGTGTGTTTAAATTTACAACCTGACCTCTTGAAGTCAGGTTAAAGTGGTAGTTGATACTGCTTTGTATGTCGATTTCATAAGGTAAAGAACGACGTATTAGCCACTCATTGACAGTCCCCTGTTTTTGGTTTGATAGGGGATATCTTTGTAGTGTTACTACAAAGTTATGCGTCATGAAAATTCCTGACCTTGGTTATTAAGGGTCCTTTTTGGTTTTGAGCTTCCTATGCTTAAATAAACAAAATTACTTTATACATCAGTTGATACCGAGAAGTTGCAAAGGGCAAGATTATATAAAACCAAACACAGTTTGCACAGAAGGGAATTATTATTGCGAAATTTATGTACAGAAGCTACTAGACCATTCAAATGGCATATCCATGCACCATTCAGATAGCATGTCCAGCCTCATATGTGCTGTTTGAAATTATGATCTTTTATGAAGATTTTATGCAGCAATATTTTATGATGATACCTTAATTGGTTTTATTATCACTTTATGAAGACTCTCCACGTCATAGTGTGCGATGATTTTTAGATTATTGCTTTTGCTTAATGAAAGCTCTGTGCATGCCCTTTGATTGCTCTACATTCTTATGCAAAGGATCATTTTGAGTTGTTTTTGCTTCACAAGGTTTTTTACAGCAACTTTGTATGATGATATCTTAACAAAAAAAAAAAAAAAAAAAAAGAAGTGAGTGGTCTGTACTAACACGTACCGGCAGTTCCTTGCAACATGTAACTATTTAATTATGGTACACGGCGTTGTACCACTTTTGCTTTTGAAGGTTTGCCTAACCTCAATCCCGATGATATTGCATAGTATATGGCATTTTTATGCATCTCACATTAGTTTGCATATTATATTGCAATCTGCCAATTTTCTATCTTGACTGCAATTTGCAGATTTCATGCAAATATCTACCGTGCAATCATGTGCAGATTTTGATTCACATATCTGCTGCAATTTATATTACGTTGTAGCTTGCAAATTTCATGCAGGTATCTATTATGATTTATAATTGCCATCTGCAGATCTTATGTGATGAGTTCTTATTTCTAAAGCTTTGGCACAGGGGCTGCCAAGCCATTTAATTAGATGGCATATTTATACATGTCGCTTGTGCATGATGATTTGTGAATTATTATTGTTACTTCATGAAAATTCCGCAACAATAGGATGATCTCTAAGTTACGGCATCGTGAGGATTCTACATAGCAATATCATGCATGCAGATTTTAATTTAATGTGGTTCATCATGTGGTGCATTTTTATTAATGTTTGCGCTTATGGTGAATGACCTGCAACGTCACACAAGCAATCTCTGCACCGTTTTGTGATGTGAATATGCCTCATATTTTTGGCTATTGGGTTAAAATGCTTTTCTTTACAAGACATAAATTGTACGTGAGTAGAATTGCTCAAGTACTTCCTGGTATAAGAGAACGAGATCAAGATTATTATTTTAGTACCTCTCGTAAGG
This sequence comes from Rhynchospora tenuis, assembly GCA_027725995.1. Taxonomy (NCBI): domain Eukaryota; kingdom Viridiplantae; phylum Streptophyta; class Magnoliopsida; order Poales; family Cyperaceae; genus Rhynchospora; species Rhynchospora tenuis. Next base: position 143,646,300 of record CM050888.1, on the reverse strand, counting down.
GAACGAGATCAGACTTCAGTCTAGTACCTGTATGGGGGAACGACTTCGACTTCGACTCTCAGCATCTACTATGATTTATTTTTATGATTACAACGTGTCAATTTTGGCGAATTACAACTTGCAATTTTTCGACATGTGATTATAACTGTTATTATATAAACTGACCAGTTTGTATTGAGTCATGTTTATGAAGCAAAGTGCAGTTCTACCTCGTGACTAGAGGACATCTGCAATAAGTGTCGGCCACCTCCGCATGAGTGATTGGATGAGTATGGCAATTGATGGGCGATGCAGCGACATCGAGCCAGCGTTTGTATCAACAAGCACATATCAAAGGCACTACAGATTACCAAGCCAACGGGAAATTCACCTCCAATAAGGAAAGGTTCATTCTTCCTTTCTCCTTTTTATTCAATATATGCAATTGAATTTTTTCTGCATCGTTTTGTGATGTGAATCCTAGTACCTACACCAAGGGAAGGGTCGGATTCAGAATCCGAGTACCTACACCAAGGGAAGAGTCGGATTCAGAATTTAGTACCTACACCAAGGGAAGTCATGAATCCTAGTACCTACACCAAGGGAAGGGTCGGATTCAGAATCCGAGTACCTACACCAAGGGAAGAGTCGGATTCAGAATTTAGTACCTACACCAAGGGAAGTCATGAATCCTAGTACCTACACCAAGGGAAGGGTCGGATTCAGAATCCGAGTACCTACACCAAGGGAAGAGTCGGATTCAGAATTTAGTACCTACACCAAGGGAAGGGTCGGATTCAGAATCCGAGTACCTACACCAAGGGAAGAGTCGGATTCAGAATTTAGTACCTACACCAAGGAAAGTCATGAATCCTAGTACCTACACCAAGGGAAGGGTCGGATTCAGAATCCGAGTACCTACACCAAGGGAAGAGTCGGATTCAGAATTTAGTACCTACACCAAGGGAAGTCATGAATCCTAGTACCTACACCAAGGGAAGGGTCGGATTCAGAATCCGAGTACCTACACCAAGGGAAGAGTCGGATTCAGAATTTAGTACCTACACCAGGGGAAGTCATGAATCCTAGTACCTACACCAAGGGAAGGGTCGGATTCAGAATCCGAGTACCTACACCAAGGGAAGAGTCGGATTCAGAATTTAGTACCTACACCAAGGGAAGGGTCGGATTCAGAATCCGAGTACCTACACCAAGGGAAGAGTCGGATTCAGAATTTAGTACCTACACCAAGGGAAGTCATGAAACCTAGTACCTATTCTTAGGGAACGGTCGGTTTCGTCTTCAACAAAACCTAGTACCTATTCTTAGGGAACGGTCGGTTTCGTCTTCAACAAAACCTAGTACCTATTCTTAGGGAACGGTCGGTTTCGTCTTCAACAAAACCTAGTACCTATTCTTAGGGAACGGTCGGTTTCATCTTCAACAAAACCTAGTACCTATTCTTAGGGAACGGTCGGTTTCATCTTCAACAAAACCTAGTACCTATTCTTAGGGAACGGTCGGTTTCGTCTTCAACAAAACCTAGTACCTATTCTTAGGGAACGATCGGTTTCGTCTTCAATAAAACCTAGTACCTATTATAAGGGAACGGTCGACCTCATTGTCAAGACAGTAAATAATTCACAACCTCTCGGTCTCTTCTCATCAAATCTCAAATAAAAAAAAAAAAGAGAAGGAGGGGTGTGATAGCTGAGCCATTTTGAATTAAGTCATCATGCTCTTCATCTAGGATAATGCAAGTGATTTTCTCGGCTTGCCTCTCCCAAGAAAAACAATCAATGCAGATTGTCCTATCTACACCAACTTCGTCGACCTCACCAACTTCGTCGACCTCGCCAGTTTCATCGACCTCGCCCATTTCCTCGGCCTCTCCAACATCTCCAACCCCGTCAATTTCTCCAACTCCGTCGACTTCTCCAACCCCGTCGATTTCTTCAACATCTCCAACTCCGTCGACCTCGTCAGCCTCATCGACTTCTCTACCTCGCGAGTCGACTATATTAAAGAGCTCGACCACCGCGTCAAAAGGTCAAAAGGGTCACTCACCTCGTCTACAAAGACTCCCGGTACCTCTTAGTGAGGGAAAGGTCGATCTCGTCTACAAAGACCTCCGGTACCTCTTAGTGAGGGAAAGGTCGATCCCGTCTACTAAGATCCCGTCTACAAAGACCTCGCGGATCTCGTCAACCTCGCGAGCCAATTATACTAAGTTTTCACCTCGACATAAAATTCAAAAGGATTTCAAATCTCGAGGAAATAACATTAATTTCAGCTTTCACTGGAATTACTTCCACTAAAAGCTGGAGGGCTGGTGATAGGGTCCAAATGGCCCGGTCCGGCCTGACACGGCTTAGTCTGACTCAGCTTAGCCTAAGATATATAAATATTGCCATAATAAGATGGCTTGAAAGGTCGTCAGAGGGCAAGAAAATAAATGCTCCATCTTCCTTCCGCGTAGGGGTGGTTGGTTGGCGGAAGGGGAGCTCCCTTCATTCCTCTATAGGTGTTCTTCCAACATACTCGCTTTTAGCTTTCACTGGAATTGCTTCCACTAAAAGCTGGAGGGCTGGTGATAGGGTCCAAAATGACCCATCCAGTCCAACAAACTCGCTTTCAGCTTTCACTGGAATTGCTTCCACTAAAAGCTGGAGGGCTGGTGATAGGGTCCAAAATGACCCATCTAGTCCAACAAACTCGCTTTCAGCTTTCACTGGAAGGGGGTGGATTCTGCCCAACTAGGGTGAGAGAGCTTTTCCATTCTTCCGCAAGGGGCGGCTGGTTGGCGGAAGAATGGTGGCCTCCCTCCTCTTTTTGCTCTGATCATGCTCGCTAGACTACGCTACCAGTATTGGTAGTAACAAATTCAAGAGTTTGGGTCCAAACCTTTTTCTGGTGGATCAGACCCTCTCATTGCCGAAAGGTGGATTCGTCAAGTCGAGAAGACATTTGAAGCTATTAGTTGTAGTGACCAAGAAAAGGTTGCATTTGTGACCTTTGTCTTGGAAGGTAATGCAGATGCTTGGTGGAGTACAAAAAGGCGGACTTTCGCAGATGATGTTCCAATAACATGGGAGAACTTCCGTGAAGCGTTTTACGAACAATACTTTCCTTTGAGTGTCTGAAACAAAAAGGCTGAAGAGTTTCTTACTATCACTCAAGGTAGTAGAAGCGTACAAGAGTATGAAGAAGCGTTTAATGAACTATCTCGTTTTGCTCCTTATTTAATCACAACGCGAGAATTAAAGGCAAAACACTTTGAACGGGGACTCCATCCCGCAATCAAGGAAAAAGTCGCGGTGTTTGAATTGACCGTCTATGCCTTAGTAGTCAATAAGGCATTAATTGTTAAAGAGAACTACAACGCAAGGCTACAACGTGAAGGAAGAAATTTAAAGAATAATCAAAAGCAAAGGATAGAAAAACAAGCAAGTCAACAAGATAATGAGGTTATCAAGAAAAAGAGAGTGTCGTGCTTTCAGTGTGGAAAATCAGACCACGTTGCGAAGGCATGTCCATTCAACGGACGAGTCTGCTTCAACTGTTATCAACCGGGACATCTATCAAGGGAATGTCCTAAGAATCAGACTCAACAAAAGTCTATTCCTCAACATTAGATTGGAGGACATGCACGAGTATTCGCATTAACAGTACAAGATGTCCAAGGCTCAGAATCTATTATCTAAGGTACATTCTTTGTGTGATATATCTACTAGAATTGAAATGATTCTAATTCCGCACATATATGTGTCGTTTCCTTTGCACTAAAATAAAATAAAAAAAATGAAGGTAGAATTTTTATTGGGCTTTTACAACAAAAACCAAAAGAAAATACTTGATATCCAAAAACATCCTGATGTTTTTCGAATGTCTAAGTTGACAACAATTAGAATAATAGCTCAGTATTGGCCCCATTTGAAAAAAAAAAAACTTACTCCCCAAAAAAAAAAAAAAATTCATGGAGTTTGAGGAGCACGGAGAACTACTTGAGATTATAAAGTTTAGTATATATATCAATATTCTTCAATTAAGCCGTGTCAAATTTCGAGGACGAAATTTCTTAAGGTGGGGAGGATGTTATAACTGAAATTTAATATCATAAATTGTATCGGCCATGTAACTTCTAATAATACAAACAAATATCATTTTAAAATTCATTAAGACATTTCATCATATAATTGGTGGCTGATACACGTGTAAAAACATTATAGTCATCCTACCCACATGATAAAAACAAGAAATAGTTGCAAACCTAATGCATAGCCGTGATAGAAGTATGGGCTACTGAATTCACATGAAATAATGGGCTTAAAATGGTCAAAAATCTCAGCCTTCTATCAGGAATTTCAACAAACACATGGTGTTCATGAAAAAACATGATTAGATATTGCAATAAATGCTTGGAAAATTTAGTAAAACTTTTATACTGTGAAGTGTGAAGTGGTAGAAGCCGAAATTCGGTCAAAAATACATGTGTAAAATATGAAATATGGTAGGTGAAAAATTTGGTTATAAATAGAGCTTGTATGGTTCACCAAGTTAATGTAAGGGTCGTCCCAACCTTTGCTTTTCCATCTCTTCCTTTTTAATTTCAATCCCATTTTGTTGTTTTGATCCAAGATAATGTTAAGTAGTAACTTATAATCAGTTTGAATGGATATAAAAATATAGTTGCATATATTTTACCATGAAAATGAAATGTTTCTAACTGTTAAAAACGCGGGCTGCTGTCGTTTGGAGAAGAAAGATTCTATCTGTTTATTTAAATAAAAAGTATTTACAATTATTTAACAAATTTGAACGTAGCCCAGCTGCTTGTGCCAGAGCCTCTAAGGATTTGTGCGGCCCATACCCGAGTTCAATCTCTAGTCCCAGCAAGTTTTTTTTTTTTGATAATCCTGAAATTCCATTTGGTTTCCATGCATATTTTAAAATACCATAACTCTCCCATTTAAACTCCGATTTTAATAAATTTTGGTTCGTTGGAAAGCTTATAAAAAGATTTGCAACTTTATCATAAATTTATGAGTCAAAATGCTTTCAATAAATGTCAGTTTTTATTTTGAAAATCAAGGAAATAATGATGCGTTATTCAAAATAATAATGTACCGTACATTAAATATTAAATTTTGCTATTAGTATTTTATTTTGAGTAAAAGTCAAACATTGGAGAGATTTGGAATTGCTTTCAACTATATTATACATATACGAAACTAATATGTTCTATGTATTTCGTTAAGTATTTAAAAATTATATAGTTAGTATGTCATTTATTAAAACTTTATAGTATGATTACAAATTGGTGATTTGTGAAATTTATGATGGTGAAAATAAATTTTATGGGGAAGTTAATAAAGTTGACTGTTGCTATACACACGAGGAGAATTGATTATATTTGACCGGTACTTGGTTGGCGAGTCCTTCAGAATTAGTAGTTTGTCAGACGTGGCGGAAGTCGGTTCCTTCGAGGTGTGAGAAGGAACGTATTTTCACATGTGGCAGGTGGAAATGCCACTCCATCGGTGTTAGGAGTGCGTATTTCCACTGTGGCAGGAGAATTGATAATGTTGGTTCCCAAAATAAAGTAATTTTTATGATGAATATTTATTGGATTTTGATATTCCATAAAGAAAATATATATTTTGTTGTGATGATAACTAATTGGATTTTAATGCTCGTTATTAAATTGAATTATTTGATTTTTGAATTGTATCTCCAGTTGACTTCCAGAGGTTGGAAGTCGAGATTGTTCCTACTGAGTTGAAAATTATACTAATCCCATCCCCATTTTTAATCCACAGAGGATCGTAAGGAGTAAGATTTATGCTAATAGCTGGAGCCGCTGCGTGAAGTTAATCTAGAAGTATTTTAGTTTTTATTTATGAGTAGTTTAAGAATATTTATTAGATATTATTTGAAGGTTTAGTATCCAAGTATGTCTTCCGCTTCGAGATTATAAACTCGTATATGGTCGAATCAACCCAATTTTGTATTTGAGGCATTGTACTAGTATTTTGAGACTTTATTATTTTAATGATGCTCATTTTATTATGATTGCTGTTAAGTTGTGTACATTCTGAAAATAAAATACTCCTTGGGGTGTGACAGTGTCCGTAGGTTTGAATTTTCCTCTATGTCCTTTGTAGCCGGTGGAGCTCATCATGTGAACCTCTTTCCACTGCTCTCTCGACAACTTCCCTTTTTGTCTTTTTTCCAAAAATTCCTATCTTGTTTGCTTTTCGAAGAACGCTTCCTATTCCTTCTCTGAAAATGAATATACGTCCCATGCATTTTTTGGATTTTGATTGTCAATGAAATCTGTCACAAGCCTACTCCTAAAGGCCCTATGAACTTTACACATCTGAGTTAAGACTTTCTTCTTGTGTTTATAACCGCTTATGTTGAATGTTTTCTGCAATAATAATAGTCACAAGTTAGGAAATTGCCAAAATAGTCACAAGTTAATTAGAGTTCGAAAGCCATACTTAAAAGATCATCAAAAATTGGATCGCAGAGCAATGAGGGTTGTTGAATGTATCTCAAGCTATATTTACATCAATAAAATACTAATTTGATTAGGAAATTGTTTATTGTATCAATATAAAATTTGAGGAGGTTGAGTGTATTTGAGCAAATTAAAGGTACATAAATCTTCCTCTTATACATTTTTTTTTAGTAAAATGAACAAAACTGTAGTGTTAATCTCCAACTTAATTAGATTAAAACTCTCTTGATTTTTTGTTTTCAATTTCTCAAATAATGTAGGGTCCTTTCGGCTCAATCGTATTTTATTTACAAGAATGGAGACTTTCGAAAAATAAAATTAAGAACAGGTCAAGAGGCAATGAACGTGCAAAAATGGTGATAGCTATCTTATTTTCGTTGGAGCTGCATAAATTTTATTTTGGCTGCGGAATAATACTGGTGCAAAGCCAAAAATTTATTTATAGAAGAAGAAATAATTATGCGCTATTTATTACTTCGGAATATTTTATTGCACAATCGAAGACAAGTGAATAAAGTAGCTTTGAAAATTGAGAAAGTTGAGTCCTTAACTTAAATATAGCAGTTGTTGATAAGTTTAATCACATCCATTAATCAAGGATAATCCAACGGATGGAAAATGGTGGCAACTAATTTGAGAGGCACTGGAACCCTTCTCTTCAAATATTTGCAAGTTACATACATTGAAATATCATTTTCGATGAGATGTTGATCGTAGTTTGAATGAATCTTTTTCAGCTTACATTATTACTTCAAAATAGAGCGGTCTTTTATAATTGAGAATTCAGATGTCTTTATTTGACGTGGAATATATTGCAATGGAAGGAAGAGTTCAAAAATCAATATTCATAATTTATCTCTGAAGCATGTGATGCTCTGAAATTAATCTTGATATCTATTGATTAAAACAACACAAGACAAAAATATCAGTGATTCTTTATTGCAAGAAAAAAACCGATACAAGTTATATTTTTATTTCAATTTTAATTCTATGCTTTATGTTTTGAAAAGTTTCAAAAGTCGAATAACGAATTAGAAGTATTAAAATAAATAAATAAACATATATTCCTTATACCTTATATTTAAAAAAAAAATTCAGAGCCATTGTTATTTTAGTAAATAAGTTAGTATGACAACTTCAAAAAACAATTATTCCTATATAATCATTAGATTAATTCAATTTACAAAGTGAACCCAATCTTCGTGATTACTGATAAATCAAATTTTATATATTGAAGGTTCTTATGGTGTAAAATTATTTTTTATAGATAAATCTTTTAAAAATGACGTCACCAAAATAATTATTTCTTAAACCTTCTTGTATTTTGCAAGTCAGTATGGGTACCTTCTTAAATTATGTTCTCTTCTTCCCACAAAACAAAAGGAAGACGATTTGAAAGTGAAAACCCAGAAGGCCGGAACGGGTCAACGATCCGAGCCGATCTATAACAAAGCTCTGCAGGCTTTCATTTGCGAATAACTGGATATATCCATTAGTTTTTTATCAGACGGAGAGACTCATGACGATCTATGGTTACCATCCGTCGTCTCTCCTGTTTGTATGATCAAATCCAAGGCCCATCCATTCCCGGACCACCGCACTTGTCCTTTTTCTCGCCGTCTTGCTTGCTGCATCATTGAATTCAGGATCTCTTCATTGAATTTAGGTTCGTCTTTCTATCTCTCTCTCTCTCTCGCTCTCGCTGCTATTGATGGAGGAAATGCTTGAGCAGATCGAGTAACCATCATTGATTTTCCAAAAGTAGTGCTTGTTGATTGTATTTTAGGAGTGACCAATGGGTTAAATCATAAGAGAATACTTTTTCCTTGCACGATTCAAGGAATTGACGAGACTGTATATGGAAATAGGGTATTTTAGTACGTTTTGAGAGGTACAGCTAATTGGGTTGTCACAAAAATATGGTTTCACTAGCAAGGGTTTTTATATCAATTTAAACAAATCATATTCTGAACTCTTTGATTTTATATAATATGCATAATTCCAGAGTTGAAATGATTTACACTTGCAAAGGGGTAAACATGAAAATTGATGTCCTATTTGCTGGTACATAGCTCGACCTGCTGGTACCAGTACATGCTGTCCTTGAAGTTACCTCTTTTAATTAGTTTAGAAGAAGTAAGAGATAAATTGTTACCCCTATTATTGTCAATTTAGTTTTCTGAAGGAATATTCAACATGTCTCAGCTTAGTATCATTTGGTCGGAGTCCATTCTAGCAGTATAATCTTCAATCTGGATGAATATAACAGAAACAAATTAGTACTGTACGATAGTCTAATATTATAATTTGTGTGTTCTTGATACAATATTCAAAACTCCCAACAAAGCTATCTTTTATGTAATTGAACTACTTCAGCTTATTAGTCTCTATATGAATTATTAGATTTTAATATTAGTTCCTCCTTTCTTATGCAGGCTAACTTGTGCACGATAAATTTGTATATTGGGTACAATCGCAACAGCACAATGGACCCAAAATCTAACAACCTAAATGACTTTCTGGAAGAGTCAGTTCTTTTAGATGAATCACAATACCAAGAAGGTTTCAAAGATGGATACAAGGATGGTTTGGTTTCTGGTAAGGAAGAAGGTAGAGAGGTCGGTTTAAACGCTGGTTTCCAAGTAGGTGAGGAATTAGGGTTTTACCAAGGTTGTGTCGATGTATGGAATTCTGCCATGCAAATTGATCCTGATGCTTTCACTTCTAGGGTTAGAAAGAATATTGCTCAATTGAAAACTTTGATAGATGCCTTTCCCTTATTGGAGCCTGAGAATGAGAATGTGCAAGAGATGATGGATAGTATAAGGTTGAAATTCAGGGTTGTTTGTGCAAATTTGCGGGTTAGGTTGGAGTATGAGGGTCAACCTAACTCTTTGAATAAGGATTCTGAGGATATGTAATTCTTTCATGCAATAGGTGGATGTCTATTCTGAAATTAGTTGTTATGGGAACTTATTTTGATGTTGTCATGATGAATTTTCTGAAGTGGTCAATTATTAGGATTGAGATTTTATAATATACCAGCTTCTGGTACCAAAATGATTTTCTTTTGAAATTTTAGTCTTAGTTTATGGTTTATGGTTTAGGGTTTTAGGGATGTGCTGCTAGTGCCCTCAGATATTGCTTTAGAGGTGCATAGGCGAGGAGCTTCGATGCTTATGCCAGCTTGAGACCTTTCAGGAATGTCCTGGGACATTGCCAGTGTTATTACCAATGGCCATAATGTTATCTTTAAGTGGTACCTGGCCATTACAGTATGGCTTCTGTTCTACTGGCGTGGGGCAGCCAGCTGATGCGGAGTCGCGGAGCTTAGCATGGAGTCTGTTTGTGGCTTTATGAATATTGATATTTTCTGGTGCCAGCCATTTGTACTGATACATTTCTGGTATTTTTCTGGCTTAGCTTCCTTGCAGTGAGGTTTTGTACTGAGATTTTCTTAACAGTTCTGGTATCTGTTATAAAAATATAATACTAATAAAAAAATTGTTTTGATAAAATTTCTTTATCATTGGTAAATCGTTTGATTTGCTTAGAAGCATCATGTACCTCAATTTATATCGAACATGACATTTCAGTCCCAGCGTGACAAATTTGAAATTTGTACGCAACAAGGCAAATTACTGGTCGATCAACGAAATTGAAGTGGCCTGATAAGCAAGTGTTCTTTTATGAGCCTAGCACGATAAATGAACACAATAAACTTCTCATTTTTTTTTTTTTTTAGCTTTTTAGTATGTGAATCTGCTTAAACAATAAACAAACCAAAACGAAGTGAAATGCTAGTAGCTACTGACATTAGTATCACTATCAAATGTTATTTTTTAAACATCAAAAAGTAAAATGGACTAGGTAATGGATACCACAATATATCCAAAAATTTGTGCGTGGACGCATGCTTTCCATTAATTTATTCGGAATAAATGCTCTTACAAAATATCTTTGAGCACCATCAAAAGTGAAAGTTCTAAACGGATCAATAGTCGCGAGTAAGCACATTAATAAAAATTTCAAAACCGGTCTAGATGATTTAGTGACATCATTTCCTAAAGATAACAACAAATTAGTGCACTTCGGTACATAAGACCAAAATGTTAATTTGGTGCGATGAACCCCTGTTTTATGAGAAAGAAACTAATAAAATTGACCAAACCTTAGCCCAGACATGAAACCACAAATCAGAATTCAAAGTCTGGTCCAATAAGAATAAGCCCATTGAATAGGAATAAAAACCATGCAACATAATTCCCAAACAGTGGTCCAGTAGTTTGTAAAAATAAAATTATGGTTCAAAAACCAGGGACTGCACGCCTCCGTGACGCCACATGTCACACCTACTCCAATTATTTTATTTTTTCCCTTCTACCTTGCTTCCCACCATTTTTTTTCCTAATTAATGTCCATTGATTCACACTCCAATATGCATTCACTGAGTGGTGCTTGATAACGTAATTGTTTCAACTGAGAAAGTTATCTAATTTTTTTCTTTTTAAATTTTGCTTAAATATAGCCCTAACAGTTTTTATTTATTGAACTGAAGGAAAAATAAAATTATAATTACCTTATTAAGTGTAATTTTTTTCTTAAAAACAATTTAAATAGAAAACAGTCATTAGAATAGTCTTTTTTTTTAATGCGTTATGCTGTTTCAAATAGTGACACATATTTTATAATAACAAAAATTCAAGTTAGCGCCACGTAGATGATATACATGAATGGATAAATCTAACCCAATGATAGATATAGACAACACTAAGTCGGTGGCCACTGTTAATTTAAAAAAAAAAAAAAAAAAAAAAATCAGTCTTATGAATTTGTGTTCATTACTTTAAGATATAATAAATCCGACAAAAATGACAAGCCTAATCAATCCTTATTTAACTATTTAGATCCTTCAATAAATTCGACAAATAACTCACTGAGATTTTAATGAATATCACTAACAATTTTTTTTTTTTTTTATAAACGATAGCCAAGCCAGTAACCAATTGATAGAATCAAATGAAGATATACGTACTAACGAATAAGGTATAACTTGTCGCATAATCAAATTATAAGGGTGCCAGTCAAACAAAATAATAATTACCTTATTTAATACTAGCATAAGATGCCCTCATGTGTGGGCAAATAAAAAAAATGAAATAATGTTAGACAATAAAAATATGTTTCTTAATTTACAACCGATACTAATGTATATGTTATTCAATTTGTTTCTATATTAGATGGAAAACCAATCAAATCCAAGGAAATTTTTTCCTTTTGTGCAGCAATTCAAAATCAAGATAATTCTTTCCTTGTGTGCGCATAGAGATGTATTGAGACAGATCTAACCATACATTTACAGATCAACGGTATAAAAATTGTTAACAAAAATTGTTGCGACCTTTCTCTAGGTGCATTTATAAGTAGTAGAGATACATTAAGTTGACAACTTCGTGAAAGATAAAGATACCAAATTTTGTCGATGAACGTACTACAGACTTTTATTGACTAAATCTGCGACATTTGTTGTACAATATATTTACCGTCCACATTAACATTTTGTTAATCTTACAAGATTTTACATAGAGAGAGACATTGAAAACTGTCTTACTTTAACATTTATACTAGTGAATGTTAAAATTCATCAAAATCCATATAAAGACTTTTAAATGTGTTTATTAATTTTAGATAAATCCTGGTATAAAATTTTGTAATTAGAATATAATTTGTGTTGGTTACATGTTAAAAGATCCATACTAGTCAGTTTCAAATCACATCAAATTTATATGCAGATTATCTAAGTGATTCCAAACATTTAAAATTTGTATATTTTTTTTAAAAAATATTGCTGGTTTGTTGTAATTGTAGAATGAAAATAACAAAAATAAAATAAAACTCTTATTATGCTTCTTACTAAGCATAAGAAGTTTTTTATTACTTAATCTCACTCTGACACTATATGTGTAATGAAAGCATTAATGACAATCAATTTATTTTTGTAAATTAAGATTGGTCTATGGTCTTACATAGTCACACCCCATCACACAACTCTCACGTGCCACAAACTTTACCAAATACCAAGACCCAATCAGTCCACAGTCAACATAAAAATTATCTCCTCTCACCCTCACAAATTCCAAATTTTCAGAATTCCAAATATCCCCATCTAATCTCCCACCTTCCTCCATGTGCACCACCGCCAAAACACCAACACCAACAACAAACCGTACACACTACAACCATCAACTCTTCCCACGGCTTCGCTTTACAAAGCACAACACCAACCAACTCTCACCTCCTTTCCCACCGAATCAATCAAAACACACCTCACCTATATAAACCTCGCCTCATAACATCTCCCAATTAAATTAAACTAGCAGCAGTGCCCGCTCAATGTGCGGGCGGACTTTAAAATGTGATATATGAAAATGAAACTCAAAAAATAAAACTAACATATTTTTATTTTCAATATGCTTCATTTATTACGTAGTGCTGTTATTTTTTTCCTTAAGAAATATTTTCATATATTAATTTTTTTTGTCTTGAAATTTATTATTTTACTGTGATTGTTTGCCACATAAACATTTAGAATCAACGAAATCACAATTAATGATTCGTCAAAACTTGTATGTTTCGACTGCAACGGTAATTCTTTAATTTGAATATTAGTTACAGCTGGACTATTTAAGGAGACTTGGCCTCAAAGATTACTGCATCTAAATATTATTCCCGTAGAAATTTATTATTCCCATCGAAATTAAGACGACAAAAATTTAATTTGGTGCGAAAGAATTTTTAAGTACCAAATAAAATTAATAAAACACAAAATAAACTCACTCATAAGACTTCATTAATTAAATTTAGAAATTCCATCCAGCAACCAAACAAGTGTCAAATAGAAAGTCAACATTTTATCTGATGTTTAAATCTGAACCGCATATCACGTTAGTTTAACAAAAATCAATGATCCAGATTTGATATTAGGGGGAGTAACTCATTTTTATCTGAAGTTTATGTCTTTATGGTAGATGCATTTATATAGACAGACAGGTGCAGGATCTCATCTCATGATACATTTTATTTTATTTTATTTTTTATATGTAACTTACAATTTTACAATCTTATTTATTTAAAGGATAAATCTCTTAATCACAATTATTATATAATTCCTAAATTTCCTAAATTTTCGTGAGAACAATCTGTTTTTTTTTTTTTCTATTTTTTTACAAGGAGCTTGCTGACGCTGTGGAACGTTGGAGAAATGATTTTATATAAAACTTGGATTTTTGCTGGTAGATCTGATGCCATTTTGAAGAGCTGACATAGGGCAAATTAATGAGGTGTTGGAGTTATGTCCTAGAAGTCAATTTTAATGACTTATTTTCTTAGTTTATGTTAATGATGATATTTGATCATTTGTTCCTAGAGTTTATTATTGACAGATCATTCAGGTTGAGGATCTGAATTGTAGATCTCTGTGGATCATTCATTAGAATGACAATAATAAATCTAAATTGTCCATAATCTTCATAATTAACAAGGAACATTAATTATCATAAAAGATTAGTATGCAAGTTAAGTGATGATTAAGTTCTACAAATCATAGGTAAGGATTTACGAACTTAATTGCATATGTGTATGTTATTGGAACATAGTACAGGACTTGACCCAATGAAATAAACATATGGATTGTGTTATGTGTCATTGTTTATTTCATATGAGTTTGATTCTAAGTTTGAGATGTTCACCTTTTCCACATGAGGATAGGTTCAATAAATATCGTCTAACGTTGATTCCTGATAAAGGCTGCTATAAGGACTTTATTTATGTTCTCTTGAATTGTGCGGGGAAAAGTTGTTCATCAAGAAAATCGTATGTCCCTCATTAGTATACCTAGTGAGTGATGATATCTGTTTGGGCCCCTTGATGGAGTTGAATTGTTTGCTAGCAACTTGTACAATCAACTCTATATCAAGAAATGTATAATCTGCAAGAATGACACATTCCTATCTTGGATTATACAAAGATATCGTGTGACATAAGAATCAAACAAAGAAATACTTTTATTTCTTATGCAGGATTGAGATATTGTAACGGTACATTATTTATACGAATTGGGAATCATAACGTGTTGCTAGATACCGCTTATGATTATTGGAAATAAATAACGATTTATTTCCATGGCCAACATAGTATAAATCCTCAAATAGGGTCGCACAAATAGGATTCTAACCACTTTGTGCATTTATTGTTTATTCACAATAATGTGTATTGTGAAATGTGATAAGTTAATTAATTAATTATATACCGTTATGAACCGTTATAATTAATTAAATTAAAAGGATCATATGGAAACAATTTAATGCATTAGCTAATCATAGATTAATTATTAATGAGTTAATAATTAATTATGTTCAACTTACTTTAATTAGTTTGAGCTAATTGGGCTTCTATTTAATTGGTTAATTAAGGGCCCGATTTAAGGAAGAATAAAGAGAATTAAAAGGGATTCATTAATTGGTGAATTAATGAATAAAGGCCTTTTATTAAGATGGCCCAAGAAAGCCCATTAGATGGCCTCTTAGGGTGGATGACATACTTGTAAATAGTATGAAAGGTGGATGAGAGTTGTTGGCTATATAAAGGGGGTCTCCAAGAGGAAACCCTAGCCGTCATTCTCTCCCATCCCATGCGCCTCCTAGCTGCCCCTCTTTTCTCTCTTCCAAGCTCATGTGTTGAGCACCCCACCTCTCTTCCTCTCCATTAAATAGTTAAGTAGAGAAGCAAGGTGATTAGCAAGAGGTTCAAGAGAACTAGCATTCTCTTTGAGCTTGGTGGTGGGTCCTTGGTGGGCTAGAGGCGACTATTGGTGGTGGAGGAGGCGGAGCACGCACGCCACCGACTCCTACGCATTGGATCTAACCTCCTTGATATGATTCAAGGAGAGGTAATGGTTCAATCCCTTTTCTCATGATGTGTGATTGCTTTAGCACTAGATCTTTGTCTTGCTTGTTATTTAATGGTGATTAATTAGTTGTAATTGATCCAAAAATTTAAAAATGAGCATTTCCTAACATGAGGATCAAGTACAAGGATAACTTAGACATGAGATTATAAAAATGTTAAAAGAACAGTGAAATGCTGAGAAGAGAGAATTTATTTATTATTATTTGCCTAATTGCAATTACAATAATAATTCTTGAAAATAATATCAAACAATCAAACAAACAATAATAATTATCTTATCCTTCGTCTTCAGCATAGATCTCATCTCCATAGCATTTGATCTCCTCATCTCTGGTGCAGCTAATCATACTAACATCTTCGTTGTTGCTTTGAACGGAAGTAGGAACAAACCTCAGGCGTGCTTCCTCAATGCAACTGTACAAGTCCACAATAAATTGTTGAAAGAGGCAGTATGATTCACCTCCATCATGTCGATTCATTATTTTTTTGAAAACAGTGTGTGTAATAAAAACCCGCACCTTAATTGAAATCAAGAAGGAATAATCGGCAAAAATTAGATAATTCCTCTAGTCGTCCGTCTCGTTCCTACTGGCTATTTCTGAACAAAGCTACACACCTAAATGGGTTGTGCTTTGATGGCCGAGTAAGAGGAATGGAGATTGTGCAAACTTTGCTTGAATTATAAGTTGAATGACCAGTGCAAGGCTAACCCTCTCTATTTATATGCGAAAACATAGCTAGCACTTTATTCTTTCAAATATTTTCTCCATTAATTTATGAAATCCTGTAACGGATTTGGAGGTTTTATGTAAATACATGCCTTAACCAGAGGAGCATTACAAGGAAGTATTTGGTGGAAAAATCAATTAATTTGAAAATCCTTTGGTGCCAAATAAATGGATTATGGAGAATCCCATGCGCATACAATGGTAGAAAGGGGTTCGTCCAGGTTTTTGTTAGGTGTGACCCTCTGTGTGTCACGTGCACACATGTACTTCATTCTACATACGTTGAAAATACATCATCTCGTTCCACATAAGAACCTACACAAGTGTAGCACACAAATCTTTCATTTAGCAAACAACATCAATGCTAAATCTTTATTAATATCCTAATCCTTGGAGAAGAAGTAAAGGTGCAAAGGAGGAAGCCCAGGGGAATACTTGCGCTAAAAGACAAGAAAATATACGCATATACATACTATATAATAATGTAAAATCAAAATAGCAAAATCGTGCAACCTTAATTTCAGAAATTAAAGTTTATTTTATTGAAAATATCCATGTATAAGCTTACGCTTACAAGTTACAACGCAGGAAGTGAAAATAAAATTAAGGCATGTAAATAAATAACTTCCTTGTATTTAGGGCAATTGAATAATGCTCCTCTGGTTATTCATGTGATGCTACAATATTTCCACCTTCCATCCAATAGGAAATTAAAAGAAAGATTATTCTTTATTTATTCATGTGATCTTTTATTTGATTAGCGCGTCGAATTAAAGGGGGTTCAAACCTT
The DNA here is from genome assembly GCA_027725995.1 of Rhynchospora tenuis. Classification (NCBI taxonomy): domain Eukaryota; kingdom Viridiplantae; phylum Streptophyta; class Magnoliopsida; order Poales; family Cyperaceae; genus Rhynchospora; species Rhynchospora tenuis. Next base: position 143,629,313 of record CM050888.1, on the reverse strand, counting down.
CCATCCAATAGGTTGAGGCGCTGCACAAAATAAAAAAGGCTAAAAAAACAAATATGCGGAAGCTGGATTCGAACTCGCCATAAAAAATTTGTTAAGCGCCTTGACCTTACAGGGTCAGGCTCTTTATCTGAAATATCGATCTGCACCGTATACAAAGGGTCAGGCTCTTTGTCTGAAATATCGATCTGCACCGTATATTGTATAGATCAACGGTTTATAATGATGTTAACAATGTTTGAATTTTTTTTTGGACAAAATTGTTTTAACTTGTCGCTGGGTGCATTTACGAGCAGCAGAGATGGTTGCGCACAAAGCTTCTTTACTTGTCCCGACTCCCGAGTCTTCCCTTCCGCTCCTTCCTCTCCCGACCCGACCCGCCTCATCACCTCTTGCCTTCCCGACCCAGTTCAAAACCCGACCCGATCCGACTCCGACCCAACTCCACCTCAAAGTGTAAAGTATTTCTCTCAGAGGAGAAAGAAGGAATAAAGAGAGATGAGGAAGAATAATCTTTTATTATCTTTCTCAATGATTTTACAAGAGAGATATGCAGTATATATAGAGAGTATATATAGAGAGGCTAATACATGTACTGTAATTAGTTACAGCATGCTGTTACAAAGACAGTTACAACAATAACAGAATGTACAAACTCTAAACAGTTCATTTAATCCAGCGTATTCTGAGAAGTCTGTGGCAGCTCCATGTTGTCTTCAGTGCGCTGATTATTGTTGTTAGCTTGATCATTAACACAAAGTCCGACCCGTTGCGCGAGTACCCAACTCAGTCGTTGGTCCCGTGCGCGTTCGCTTCGGTCCTGTCGGAGGCTGAGTTGGCCTGCGTTGAGAGAGAAATCCGAGTCGAGTGGGTCCCTCACGATTGCCCCAAAATCGCAGTCCGTCTCGCTTGCTGCGTCATTGATTTCAGGATTTCTTCATTGGTTCTAGGTTCGTCATCTCTCTCTCTCTCTCTTTCTCTGCCATTGATCGAGGAAATAACCATAGTTGATTTTCCAAAAGTACTGCTTGTTGATTGTATTTTAGGAGTGGCCAATGGATTAAACGACGATGTAATATAATATGGTTTCATTTTGAGAGGTATTGGGGCTATCAGTAAACTATTATTTTACTTGCAAGGATTTTTTTTTTTTTTTTTTATCAATCAAACAAATTATATTGTTAACGACCACAATTTGAACTTCCATTACTTGTTCGCTCTATAACACTTTGATTTTTATACAAATTATATCTGTAAGAATTTTAATTTTACTATTTTAGATATTGGTCTTGGACCCAATGGTTGGTACATGGTTCAAACTGCTGGTACAGTGGTACCAGTACATGATGTCCCTGAAGTTTCCTTTTTATCATTATCTTTAGTAAAAGTAAGAGCAAAAAAATTGTTGCCCCTTTAAATTATCTATTTAGTTTTCGGGGGGGAATATTCAAGAAGTTTCAGCTCAGTATAATCTTGAATCTGATAAACATAACAGAATGAAATTAGTGCAGTACAATAGTCCAATATTGTAATCCATGTGTTCTTGATACAATATGCAAAACCACCAACAAAGCTATCTTATCATGTAATTGAACTATTTCAGCCTATTAGTCTCTATACCAATTATATTATTCTAATATTAGTTCGACCTTTCTTATGCAGGCTAGCATATATATTGGCCATAATTGCAACAGCACAATGGACCCAAAATCTAACATCCTAAATGACTTTCTGGAAGACTCGGTTCTTTTAGATGAATCACAATACCAAGAAGGTTTCAAAGATGGATACAAGGATGGTTTGGTTTCTGGTAAGGAAGAAGGTAGAGAGGTCGGTTTAAACACTGGTTTCCAAGTAGGCGAGGAATTAGGGTTTTACCAAGGTTGTGTCGATGTATGGAATTCTGCCATGCAAATTGATCCTGATGCCTTCACTTCTAGGGTTAGAAAGAACATTGCCCAATTGAAAACTTTAATTGATAGCTTTCCCTTATTGGAGCCTGAGAATGAGAATGTGCAAGAGATGATGGATAGTATAAGGTTGAAATTCAGGGTTGTTTGTGCAAATTTGCGGGTTAAGTTGGAGTATGAGGGTCAACCTAGCTCTTTGAATAAGGATTCTGAGGATATGTAATTCTTTCATGCAATAGGTGGATGTCTATTCTGAAATTAGTTGTTATGGGAACTTATTTTGATGTTGTCATGATGAATTTTCTGAAGTAGTCAATTATTAGGAATGAGATTTTATACCATACCAGCTTGTGGTACCAAAATGATTTTCTTTTGAATCTTTAGTCTTAGTTTATGGTTTAGGGTTTTAGGGATGTGCTGCTAGTGCCCTCAGATATTGCTTTAGAGGTGCATAGGCGAGGAGATTCAATGCTTCTGCCAGCTTGTGACCTGTCAGGAATGTCCTGGGACATTGCCAGTGTTTTTACCAGTGGCCATAATGTCATCTTTAAGTGGTACCTGGCCGGTACAGTATGGCTTCTGTTCTTCTGGTGTGGGGCCGTGGGCCAGCCAGCTGATGCAGAGTCAGGGAGCTTATCATGGAGTCTGTTTGTGGCTTTATGAAGATTGATATTTTCTGGTGCCAGCCATTTGTACTGATACATTTCTGGTATTTTTCTGGCTTAGCTTCCTTGCAGTGAGGTTTTGTCCTGAGGTTTTCTTAACAGTTCTGGTATCTGTTATAAAAATATAATACTAATAAAAAAAATTTATTTTGATAAAATTTCTTTATCATTGGTTAATCGCTTGATTTGCTTGGAAGTATCATGTACCTCAATTTATATCGAACATGACATTTCAGTCTTAGCGTGACAAATTTGAAATTTGTACGAAACAAGGTAAATTACTGGTCGATCAACGAAATTGAAATGGCCTGATAAGCAAGCAAGTGGGCCTGATAAGCAAGCAAGTGGTTCTTTTATGAGCCTTGTTGGAATCGCCTTCAGATTGAATCTCAGATATTCGTTATTACTAAGTTCCTAACTCGATAAATGAACACAATAAACTTCTCATTTTTTAGCTTTTTATTATGTGAATCTGCTTAAACAATAAACAAACCAAAACGAAGTGAAATGCTAGTAGCTACAGACATCACTCCTATTCACAGAAAGATAGTTCTAGATGTATCACTATCAATTGTTCTTTTTTTTAAACATCAAAAAGTAAATGGACTAGCTAATGGATACCACAATATATCCAACAATTTGTGTATGAACGTATGCTTTCCATTAATTTATTCGGAATAAATGCTCTTACAAAATATCTTTGAGCACTATCAAAACTGAAAGTTCTAAACGGATCAATACTCGCGAGTAAGCACATTAATAAAAATTTCAAAATCGGTCTAGATGATTTAGTGACATCATTTCCTAAAGATAACAACAAATTAGTGCACTTCGGCACACAAGACCAAAATGTTTGGTGTGATCATGAACCCCTGTTTTATGAGAAAGAAACTAATAAAATTGACCAAACCTTAGCCCAGACATGAAACCACAAAATCAGAATTCAAAGTCTGGTCCAATAAGAATAAGCCCATTGAATAGGAACAAAAACCATGCAACATAATTCCCATTCCCAAACAGTGGTCAGTAGTTTGTAAAAATAAAATTATGGTTCAAAAACCAGGGACTGCACGCCTCCGTGACGCCACATGTCACACCTACTCCAATTATTTTATTTTTTGCCTCCCCAAATCCTGTTGGGTTATTCCCTTCTACCTTGCTTCCCACCATTGTTTTCCTAATTAATGTCCATTGATTCACACTCCAATACACACTCGTTGAGTGGTGCTTGATGACGCAATTGTTTCAACTGAGAAAGTTATCGAATTTTTTGTTTTTAAATTTTGGTTAAATATAGCCCTAACAATTTTATTTATTGAACTGAAGGAAAAATAAATAAATTATAATTACCTTATTAATTGTAATTCTTTTTTCTTAAAAACAAATAAATAGAAAACAGTCATTATAATAGTCTTTTTTTATGCGTTATGCTGTTTCAAATAGTGACAAATATTTTTATAATAAGTTAATAAAAAAAATTAAAGTTAGCGGCACGTAGATGATTACACATGAATGGATAGATCCAACCCAATGACAGATATACTATAGGTACAAGCCTAAGTCGGTGGCCACTGTTGATTTTTTTTTTTTTTTTAAAAAAAAAAGCAGTCGTATTTATTTGTGTTCATTACTTTAAGATATAATAAATTTAATGTATTAATATTTAAAATATTTGCATTTAGAATTGAATATCTGAGGAGAAAGTAAATGCGCATATCTGTATCGATTCATATCTAAGTATTTAGATCCTTCAATGAATTCAACAATAATAACTCACTGAGATTTTAATGAATATCACTAACAAAAACTTCTTTTACAGAAGGAAGCTAGTAATCAACTGGTATTTGATAGAGTCAAATCAAATATACGTATTAACGTATAAGGTGTAACTTGTCGCATAATCATACTAAAAGGCTGCCAGTCAAACAAAATAATAAGTACCAAACTTTATATAATAAAAAAAGTTGACAACTTCGTCAAAGATAAAGATACCAAATTTTGTCGATGAAAGTACTACAGACTTTTATTGACTAATTAAATCTGCGACATTTGTTGTACAACATATTCACCGTAAACATTCACATTTTGTTATTTATGCAAGATTTTACATAGATTAGAGATTGAAAACCACTTATTTTTAATATTCATAACAACTAATTAATGTTTAATTCATTAAAATCCACAAAAAATCTTTCTAAATATGCTTATGAATTTTAGATAAATGACATCAAATTTACTAAACATTTGTGTAATTAGAATATATGTTTGTGTTGGTTACATGTTAAAAGAACTTAGTATAATTTCAAATTACTTAGTAGTTTACTAATCAGTTTAAATCACATCAAATTTATTATGCTGATTATCTATGTAATTCAAAACATATATATAATTTGTGGATGGATAAAGTACACTCTAGTGTACGGGATCGTCCCTATACACCTAACTCGTTTTCGAAATCAAAAATTAAAACAATCAATCTGAACCGTTCAAGTTATTCTACATATTGAAAAAGATTTATATTTTTAAAAAAATTAATTGCTATATTTTATGATATTTTCAAAATGTATATATAGCAAAAAAAATAAATCAATTATAGTGTTTTTTTAAATATCATAATATATCAAAAAATGTAAATTTTGGTTTCTATGAGTTTTTCAATATGGAGAAACACTTGAACAGTTTGGATTGATCATTTGAATTATGGATTTTGAAAACGAGTCGGGTGTATGGGAGACGATCTGTACACCAGAGTGTACTATATCAAACATTTTGTAAGTTTGTTGTACTTGTTAAATAAACTTTGCATAATCATATTTCAATCGTGAAAAAAATAACAAAAAAATAAAAATAGCACTCTTATTATCCTCCTTACTAAGCATAAGGGTTTTTTTTTTTATCACTCAATCTCAAACCATTACTGACAAGCAATTTCTTTTTTGTCGATAAAAAAACTATTTTTCATTTTAGCAAGTATTCTTGTAAAAAAAAAAAATTAACACAAATTGAAATAGGTCATGGTTTGTCGCTCCCACGACACAACTCTCACGTGCCACAAACTTTACCAAATACCAAGACCCAATCAATCCACAGTCAACATAAAAATTATCTCCTCTCACCCTCACAAATTCCAAATTTTCAGAATTCTAAATATCCCCATCTAATCTCCCACCTTCCTCCATGTGCACCACCGCCAAAACACCAACACCAACAACAAACCGTACACACTACAACCATCAACTCTTCCCACAGCTTCGCTTTACAAAGCACAACACCAACCAACTCTCACCTCCTTTCCCACCGAATCAATCAAACCACACCTCACCTATATAAACCTCGCCTCATAACATCTCCCAATTAAATGTTTCGCACAAAGCTTCTTTACTTGTCCCGAGTCTTCCCTTCCGCTCCTTCCTCTCCCGACCCGACCCGCCTCATCACCTCTTGCCTTCCCGACCCAATTCAAAACCCGACCCGATCCGACTCCGACCCAACTCCACCTCAAAGTCCGACCCGTCGTGCGAGTGCCCAACTCAGTCGGTGGTCCCGAGCGCGTTCGCTTCGGTCCGGTCGGAGGCTGAGTTGGCCTGCGTTGAGAGAGAAATCTGAGTCTAGTGGGTCCCTCACGATTGCCCCAAAATCGCCTTCCTTTGATTCGTCCACGTCATCGAGTGGTGGAGATATGAAGGAGCAGATTGATGAGATGGACGGTCAGGATGAGTTTGGGGAAGTGGCGAATCAAGGGAAGCAGATTTATATGGTGTCAGATGGCACTGGATGGACGGCTGAGCATTCAGTGAACGCCGCGTTGGGCCAGTTTGAGCATTGTCTTGTTGACAGGGGCTGTCCTGTAAATACACACCTTTTCTCAGGGGTATTTTCGTCTTTTACTCTATTATACTTGCAATTTTTATTTTTACAATTGTGGAAAGAATTTTGTTTACCATAATAAGTAAGGAGATCTTGGGTTGGAAGGAACCAGATTGTTATGACAAATGTTTAGGTGTAATAATTTTCACATTTAAAATTTCATATGGCTAATTTTATTGTTTGGGTTAATCTTATATTCAAATTCGATCGAGTAGATTTTCCTAATAAACATAAGTCATATAGCTGACTAATTTGCAAAAGAATTTCACTAAATCAGCTTCTGTCATAAGAAGTTTCAATGATAACCATCACAGGTTATAAATAACCAAATATAAAAAGCATATGTTTAACTTCTTTATAACATAATTACTATTATGGCTTCGATCCATATTTTAACTTCTAACTTTTCACAAACGACATTGTTTAGGTAGAAGACACGGATCGTCTCCTGGAGATAATAAAACAAGCCGCACAGGAAGGCGCACTAGTACTCTATACTCTTGCAGATCCTAACATGGCCGATGCTGCCAAGAAGGCATGCCAGCTATGGGAGGTTCCTGCCACTGATATTCTGCGCCCGACCACCGAGGCGATTGCTGCACACCTTGGTGTGGCCCCTTCAGGAATCCCCCGTGGGGTTCGTAAGGCCCCACTCAGTGAGGACTACTTCCGGCGTATCGAGGCTATTGATTTCACCATCAAGCAGGATGATGGAGCCATGCCACAGAACCTTAGCCGGGCCCACATTGTCCTGGTTGGTGTTTCTCGTACAGGGAAAACTCCGCTCTCAATTTATCTAGCTCAGAAAGGATACAAGGTGGCGAATGTACCGATTGTCATGGGGGTAGAATTACCAAGGAGCTTGTTCGAGATAAACCAAGAGAAGATTTTCGGGCTGACAATAAACCCTACCGTCTTGCAAGCAATAAGGAAGGCAAGGGCTAAGACACTAGGCTTTCATGGAAACATGAGAAGTAATTATTCCGAAATGGACCATGTGAAGAGTGAGTTGGAGTATGCGCACAAGATATTTGCGCAAAATCCATCATGGCCTGTTATTGGTATGTCAACTATTCAAACCTTTTTATTGGTTAGCCTGCATTGATTAGGGTAGTTCATTGTGTATGTTTATGTGAGTATCTTTGAGGACTAAATTTAGGCTTACGCAGTGATAAGAAAGTTGTTTCTTTCAAAAAAAAAAAGTTCAACTTCTGTACTTAGTGAGTTCTTGTACCATGTTGGCTAAAGCCAAGCTCTTGTACCATAATTGACTTCTCAATGACTCTCCAAATTAATTGCTATTGAGCTGTCTTATTTATTTATTCGATAACCCATGGGCAAGTTGTGTCTTCTAATATTTTTGTTTCTCTTCTTGGTTATCGCAGAGGTGACTGGAAAAGCTATTGAAGAAACAGCTGCTGTCATTGTGAGGATTTATCATGACAAGAAGCAAAAATGCTCGATGCCTCGTATATCTAAACGATATTAGTTTCTTTACGTTTAAATTTAATTAATCTTGTATATGAGTTCAAAATTCTTATATTGGAAACAAAAATTGAAGCAAGCTAAAATTGTAAAGACAAAAAAGCAGTGGATTCTTTCTGCCTGTGAATCATGAGTCAACTAAAAGCTATTTTTAATTTTGATATATCTACTGCATTGACTTCACCAGTATTGCCAGTTCAGTAGGTATAGTGATGATACCAGTACACTGTAACAAGATTGCAAGTGCTTCTTGGCATGTTGCTGTGGTTGGTGGTGCTGATACCAATTTTTCTTTTGCCACAGAGATGTATCCGTAATAGTACCATATTTGTAAACATTGTTTCATAAACGACTGCTGGTTGCTGCTCCTTTTTTAGTTTGGATACTACCATGTTTGTTAAATTGTATTTCAGAATGCAGTTGTCTCTTATGCTTTTAATGAAAACCATGAATGCTTTAATGCTTGAATACAAGCACAGAATTGCTACTTTGCATCTTTCGTGGTTAAGAATATACAAAACTTCATTATTTCGAGTAATTTTATTGGCCATTTTTAATGCATTGCAACCTATTGAGTGTTTTGTTTGGTGAATGTAAAGAAACTTTAGCTCATTAATAAAAAAATAATTTCCAAATTTTATTCCGCCAGTAATACGCAAGCACTATTTCCTTGTGGACAAATACAAGTAGACTATTGGAAATGAAAGCTAGAGCATAGGCAACAAACAGATGCCTAAATTTATATAAGGCATGGATTTACTGGCAGTGCAAAGGAAATCACAGCTTGCCAGAGGAAAAATGCCAAAACGAAGCAAACAAAAAGTTCAGAGATCTTATATAGCGTGATAATGAATACTAAATTCAGTAGTAAAAGATAAGGAGTATAAAACAATAGTAGGTCAAAAATAGAAACTCAAACCAGAAACTTGAGTTACTAATCTAATTTTGCTCAGTAAATACCAGAGCAATTAATTCAGTATTCCGACAAGACTTCTTAATTAAACCAAAACAATTGAAATAAAAGGAAACTGACAGTACAGCAATATTAAGGCCCAGAAACCAAACCTAAATCTAATCCTCAGACTCAACATTCAAATGACCCAATTTTGCCTCAAGTTCTCCCTCTTCACCATCTTCTCCCTCTTCATCCAATTCCTCCAACAGATCAACATCATTCTCGTCCAACGGCCCAAGCACGTCTGAGCCCTTGAAAATATCTTTCACTTCATCTAACCCTTCATCAGAAATGGCATTGCCATTAATATTCAACAACTCAAATCCCTCTTTACCAACCACAGCATTTGCCAAGGCCCTTGCACCAGCCCGTTGAATCAAGTTGCTGCTCAAATCCAACTCCTTAAGTCCAGTTTGCCCCTCTACTGCCTTCGCTATCACAATTGCACCTTCATCCTTCAATTCATTCTCTGACAAACCCAACTTCTTGAGATTTTGTGCTGCACCGAACAATGCAGCAAACACAGGTGCAGCTGCAGCTGTAATCTCATTACCAGCTATTTCAAGCACCTCCAACCCAGGTACAGACGAGTTTAGAGCATTTACAATCTCTTTAGTCCCTTCATCCTCCAAATTAAGGTAACTAAGATAAATCTCCTTCAAGCTAGTAAGTTTAGTTATGGTTTTACTAAGTGCTAAACCAGCCTCAACACCAAACAAATTATCCCTCAAATCAAGCTTCTTCATGTTGACACATGCACCCAGTGCTTCAGACAATGAGATGCCACCATCTGTTCCAACACGTGTAGATGAGCACCTAAAGTTTTCCAACAAGGGAGATTTCTTAACAACCTCTGAAATTGCAACAGCACCTTCATCTCCTGTCATGTTGTTATGAAAATGCAAAACTTTCAGCTTATCAGTTGAAGGAATTAGTTCACTCAATGCTTTTGCAGCCTCCTCTGAAATACCATCATTCATCAAATAGAGCTCCTCTAGCTGCTCCTGTGATCTCAAAAGGGCTTCAAATGCCCTTACCCCCTTCTCACCCATTGCATTGTCTGACAGATTTAGGTACCTCAGTACACTACCTTCAAGGGCTAGTGAGAAAATTTTCATCACTTCTAAAGCTTCCTCTTCAGGGCGACCTGCCACGAAATCTGACAAGTCAACATCCAAGAGCTGCTTCTTGATTGACTCAAGAATGGGCCCTGCCTCACGGGCTGCTTCGATGCCAAAGCTCCTGTTACTGAAAATTATCTTAGTGTACCAGTTACTAGTCTGGCCTAATGGGCTCAATAGCTCCCTTGCCTCTTCAGCCTCAATAAATGCACGCTTTCCACCAGAAATGTCAAAAACAGCACCCTCCTCTCTCGTGCCATTCTTAGCTGAAATAGCAGCTGGTTCCACTTCCCTTTGGGTTTGGATTTCCACATCCCCGTTGGTTTCAGCTTCCACTTTGGTAGGCACAGTTGGGCCACGCTTTAGGGTTTCAATCATTAGACGGCTGGTTTCCTTGGCATAAAACTGGACTGCAGAGCTGCCATCACCATCAGGTTCCTTCATGAAGAGTTCACTTGAGGCTTTGAAACCAGCTTCCTCAATTCTGGCTGCCTCTTTGTGTGCCTCCTCCTTAGAGAAGAGGGCATATTTCTTAGAGAAAAAGGTTTCGGTCGATAGGTTCTTGGTCATGCGGTCTACTATGACCTGGCGTGTGTTGTCACTTGGCGGCCAGAGCTTGATTGAGAAGGACCTTGGGGCGATTTCTTCAGCCATTCTTGAACTGTATATGTAGCTTGTCTTACCTGAAAGTGAAATTTTATTTTATCGAAATTTTACATTGTAATGGTAAAGACAAAATCTGAAAAAAAAAAAATCAAGAGATTTTTATATTGGCTTTCATTGTTAACAAACTTTTTATGAGGTCTAACAGTAAAGCAAACAGCATGTATGTTTCTATGACAACCAGCAATATATATTGGCATAAAAACCTCACATCTTTGATGTTGTAGGACAATTTTTTTGCAGTGATTTTTCTTTTACAGTCTCGTCTGCAGGTTTTGCAGAAATTATTTTAAAAAGAAACCTTTTCATCAACCCAAACCAATTCAGATGTAAGCAAACCAGTAAGCAGGAACAAGAGATGAGTAAATTGTGCTTGACAGGAAAGACACTGTTACTTAACCACAAATTAAAACACCTAATTCTTCATATACATGTGCAACCAAAGTCTGTGGCACAATGTTCCCAGAAGTGTTGCTTTAAATCAACAGTACTCGCAAAATTTCTCTATTGTATTGACATATTGGAAAGAAAGAAGTTACATTTGGGTGAATATATTCCCCATATTATCTTCAATTCATACTAAATATGCTAAAAGAAATTATATATGACAAACTAAGATCAAACTAGTGCCGCACATGAACATTAATGAGAGAAATGATACACAACTACCGATGAATCACTGGATTGTTGTTGTTCTTATAAGAGAAAAATAGAAAAATGTAGAAATCTGCTGAAGGAATATGACAACCTAAACCAAAGTTCCTTCTTTTAGTGTAAGTAATACAAGCAAAAATGAATAAAATAAAATAATAAAGCCAGTTAATATAATCCCAAATGCAAGTTTGCAAATTTAACCAATTGAAAGAAAATGGTTACTACAGACTTCTACACTAACCAAACAAAAAGAAAAAGGAACAACGTATTAAATCGATTTCAGTATAGAAAAAGGTCAAACACAAAATTCCACACAATAGGAACTTAAATCAACTGCCGAACACACAAATTAGGACCCTTAAACCCAAAACCCACAAACCTTTACAAAAAAATTAACTAAAATCACTTCAATTTTTCACATTCCTTACACATAACAAAGGGAGGTTGAAATGGGACAAGAGTAGGAGACAATACCTACGAAATGCAATTGGGGGAGGATCCGAAGGCGCGAATCTCCTCGATCGGATCCGTTATGGTGGATGGATCTAGGTGGGATTTGAAATTTGAAAGAGGGATGAAGCGGCGACTAGGGTTTGTGACTCTGATGAAATAGAGAGAGATTGATTGATAGATAGATAGATCTGTGATTTTGGGGTTTGGGTTTGGAGGGGTTTGAAAATTGAAATCTACCTTCTAGAGAAGTCGACTGCAGTTGGTCTCCAGTAATAAATCACGGGTCGTGTCCACTGTGAAACTGTAAATAGTAAGGGAAATAAGAGGGATGGTTGTAAAGGACTCTGTGTTTGTTTGGTTTGAATGGAGATGTGAAGGGAATATGAGTGTTTGGGTTGCGTAGCGGCGCCATTGGGCCTTTGGAAAGGATGTTAATCACTGAATGGGCCTAAATAAATTTTTGATTTATCATCTCCACGGACCGTATTTCTTCTGGTTTGCGAAAATGCAATTTGAATTGGAATAACGATCATATTCATACGGAGGAATATCTAAACTTTGCTGGAAATCAACTCGCGAAGGAATATATGCGATTCAGAGTTCGCTTTTTAATACTAGCAACAGGCCCACCCAATGTGTGGGCAGACATTAATATGTGTTGCATCCATTAGCACGAATACAGATCTGGTGCCGTGCGGACCGTGTAGCGCACCAATTTTAACCGTAAGATGGATGATGGGTGTGACCCGTGAATAATACCAAATTGATAGCGCACCAATCTTAACCGTTGTTTGAGAAAATAGATCTAATAGGTTTTAAGGTGAAAGGAATTAATGCACGATAATTGTCAATTATTAAGATATTTATTTGTAACGATAAGAGTGAGTATCAGTCTTAGCTGTGCTGTGCAGGATATTTATTCCCATCCATTCTTGTATATGTGCACCGTGAGTCCATGAGCTGTGAGTAATACAAACCAAGCACCATAATGTGGAAATGAAAATAAAAAGATAATAGACATTAACAAAATCAATGTCTTAGACGGACACATATCATAGCACCATTAATGGTTTCATAAAGGAAATAAAGAATTAATAAGAGAGCCTATATTTGGAATTAGACCGAGGAATCGTATCAAATATTAATCGAAAAAGGAAAAGTTTAATATACCTGGTGAAACCTTCTATTTAATTTATTCTTTATCAATAAGAAACAATCTTCACAGATGGAATACGACACATAAGGAAATAAATATGAGAAAATCGCATGGTAGAATCAATTGAGGAAAAAAAAATTATTTAGGGATCAAATTAGATGTGTAAAGATTTGCATTTCTTGAATAAAAAGTGGGCGCGATTCTCCACTTATTATTTTTAAAATGACCCAAAGCATATTAACCTCAATGGTAACATATGCAAATTTTGACATCCATTCTAATAACATATTAATAATCTCAACTATATGTATAATTGCAGAATCAAGATTCTATTATCTACAATTTCACAGAAAGCCTCAATTTAACGAAGGGAAAAAAAAGATCTGTAGCTATAAACCAAAGAAGCAAGGGAATGGAATTAAACAAAACAAAGGGAATTTTTAGGTGCCAAACCAGCTTACAAATATGGCAATCAATGTCTCACATAATCCATGGAGTACTTGGATGATAAAAATTATTTCAATGAACAATATCAAATACCAAAAAAGAAAAGGAAAAAAAATCCCTAAGCAAATATTATTCATATACTAAGCAAAAATTATTCGTACAGTAAGTAAGAATTATTCCTACTAAAATCCAATCTAATCAGGCGGCGCAACGCGCAATGTAGGATAACAAACCCTAGAAGAATCTTCCTTTTTCTGGTCGAAATGGGGTAAGGAGGAGGGATCGGGAGGAAAGGGGGAGCGAAGGTGAGAAAAATGTGATGGCTTCCATTTTTGTTAGTCTTCATCAAAGAGGAAATAAGGGTAGGGTGAAAGGAATGCGATGGCTTCAGCTATCTTAATTTTCATGAAAGAAAATACGAATGGGGCACATTAAATGAAACAAGGGGGGCACATGAAATAAAAAAGCGAAAAAAGTGTGGCGCAGAGAAAAATTGCGAGCCGACGGAATCGATCCCTCGCGCTGAATCGAACAAACTACCTAGTTTACACCCAGCGCGTAGACGATTTCAGATATAGAGTCAACCTTTTAACTGATTTTTAAATCTGAACCGCATATCATATTAGATTAACAAAATCAACGCTCCATATTTGATATTAGAGGGTGTTAACTCCTTTTATCAAGAAGTTTACGTCTTTACGTTGGATGCATTTATAACCTTGACCCCCTCCTTGCCGAGATACGTTTAATATAACCATTGTAATGCAAACCCTGACGGCTTCCTTGTCGAAATGTATCCGCATATGTTCGGTGCCTGATGTTGGACGCATGAGTCATAGCTTCAAAGAAATCGAACAAATTATTAAAAATAGTCAATAAAGAGAAAACTTGTTGTATTTCCTTTTTGCTTAAGGGAATTGCTGCCACAAAGCTTCAAAGAAATAGAAACCATAAGGGCCAATACCAAGCCAAAATATTCTGGGTTTTTGTATTAAAGTAAAATAAAATTGCTGCAAATAGATGTAAAATATGTTGTGCAAAGAAACAATTCGTAATTTAGAATCTAACTCTACATATCTTAGTACAAGTAGCCATAAGCAATTGCTATATATAGGAGTAAAAGAAAAAAAATTGCATGTATACTGCTTATTCTATTTTTTGTTGACCATAGGTAATTACTGAAAATCTTTTAGAAGAAGAAAGTGCAGATTGGAAAGAGATGTTTAAAATTATAGATTTTTCATTTTTATGATTTTTTCTTTTCTTGTTATAAAAGTTATATTTATTTCCATATACAAAAAAAAAGAAAAATCAAAACTAAAACTAATTATTAAATCTGAAAAAGCATAGGTAATATGTCAAGCAAAGTACTTGCCTAGATATACCAACTTCTTGATCGAGTATTTGCACAAATCGGTGTGACCAATAACCTGAAACCAACAAATAGATATGAATTTTTTTTGTATTCAGGATCTATGAAGACGACAAACAATTAATCTAAGAATATCACTGGAGAAAAATGATTAGATTGCTGGTTTGACAATTGCTAACCTGAACTCAACAAAGCCGGCATGATTGATCTTCAGCAATATTGCTGGTTTAAAAGGAGAAGAAATTGGGGAAGCAAAATGAGAGGAAAAAATAAAATTTCTGTGAAATTCTGTACATATAGTTATATACAATAACCCTAGAATTGCCTCTTTCCAAATCTAGCTTCGTTTGGGAGGATGGATGGGGCGCCGCCTAGGAGTACAAACCCTAGTAGTGATTTCAATGAAAATTTGGGCTGAGAATAAATTCGAGATCTGATTTCAAATGGAAGAGGCTGTGGCGTATCTTGACTTATATTCTCGCCAGAGGGGAAACAGGGGAGGAGGGAGGGGAGGACATTGGGCCATCTTTAATTTTCTGAGAATTTGCAATGGGAAAATGGAGAAGGGAGGAGTATACGCTGTCTTTCCTTTTCTGTGATGATTTTTTTTTTTTAGGAGAGCGGAAAAAATGAAAATGCTAGGGCTGCGAAATGTCAAAAAAAAAAAAAAAAAAAAAACGACAGCAAGGATCGAACTCACGATGCACAATAAATAATTATTTCGCTTAACACGTTAACAATCAGCGCCTTGACCCCTTACTGTTAAGGGGTCAGGTTTTTATGTCAAATATCAATCTGAACCGTACAATATACAGATCAATGGTCTACAAAGATGTTAGCAAATGTTTGAACCCCTTTTGGGTAAAAATTGTTTTAACCTGTTACAGGGTGCATTTATAAGTAGTAGAGATGATCGGAAACGAGAAAGATGGAACAGAAATAGAATTCGCTTTTTTTTTTTCCAGTTATAATGTATTTTGGTTCCCCTGCTTGCGTACTTAGTTTTCAAAAAAATAAAATAATAAATAAATAAATAAAATCAGCTAAAACGACAAGATTTTTAAGAATTATTTTTGAGCGTCCAATTAGCCCCCTCTCTCTAGCTTCACTCCTTCAGTGATCAGTAATTTTAAATTAATTATCAAAAATTGAGATTCGATCATGTTTGACGGATTCAAGTGTCAAATGCGTTTGACTCTAGCATTACTCTAAAATAAGCACATTTCACTATTCGACTATGTTTAGATGCAACCTAAAGTATGACCTGAAATATATATAGGTGTATAAATACTTTGACGGAGGTGGCATGAAAATGCAGATGCAGAAGCAAAACAAGGCACCATTGATTGCCGTTATTTTAGTAAAGAACCAAGCATCCATTATTATCTTCCCTTGGGCTATTTATTTTTTAAAAAAAGAAGAAATTAATAATCTAATGGGCTTATTACTATTGCACCAAAATTTGGATTCCCATTTGTGGTTTCATTTCTGGGCAAAACTTTTTCTCAATTTTGTTTTCTTTTCTTTCTAATAGAACAAGGGGTTCGTCGCTACAGTTAACTTTCTCGTGTGCCAACCTGGATCAGTCTATTGTTTTCTTTAGGGAATGATGTCACACATCTGCACTTTGGATAGGGCTGTTAGCGCTATGACGTTTACCATTTCCCGTAAACGTTCCGTCCAAACGGAAAGTTAAACCCTACAAAATTTCATTTCGTTCCAAAAAACAGAACGGTAAACGGAACGAGAGAGCATATCATTGCCGAAACGAAACGATAAACGAAATGGGTCATTTCGCTTTTGTTTCGACAAATAGTGCAGTTTTTAGTGTAAATAAATATTGTTCCGTTCCGTTCTGTTCCATCCAAACAAAACATATAACGGAATGGAAACAACCATACTGTTGATGGAACGGAACGATAAACAGAATGGACCATTCTGTTGCCGTTTTAAACGTTTGATACCCCTAACTTTGGACCAATATTGCACTTTGGTTAATGTTTTTGTTCTAGAGTCTTGATTTATGCAGAGAATTCTATTTTGGTATAACTTTTAGTCAAAAAAAAAGTAATGTTGGTATAACTTTTTTTGAGATCGTTTCTTACAAATACTTCGAACTGTTTTGTTGTACAAAATAAAAATAAGCATGGGAAGAGAAGAGGGGAAAGTGAGGATATTTTTTTAATAGAGAATAGAGATTACAGTTTATTCTTTATTGAATATAAAGATAGATAACAATATATTTTGTTTGTGTGGTCTCTCTTATAGCCCTTGTACTTCCTATAGAGGAATATGGGATAAGAATTATACCCTATTTTTATTTTGTGTTCGAATAAGACCATAATCAGATATAAGGCACTCTTATACCATATACGACCAAACAGCTCCTTGATAGAAAAAACATGGATTCATCCTTTTCTCTAGGTTTTACAGATGGATATAAAATGCACGCGGGGATGTTTGGAAGTGGTGTGGAATAAGAACAAGGTTTGTTCTTGTTCTAGTTCCATATTTTCAACGGAACAAGAACAATGTCATTTTGTTCTTATTCTCCTTGTTATAAAGGTTACCAAACAAGATTTTTCTTGTTCTTATTTCCGTTGTTTTTATTCTATCCACTTCTAAACATCGCCGAAACTAGTAATACTAGTTTCAAACAACAACTAGTAATGAAATATTTTTTGTGGCTTAAGCAGGTGATGCTGAATAAAAATAACAAATAAGTTTTTGTCTTCATAATCTAAAATCGAGAAGTTTGTTTTCTAATAGACTACATCCATTTCTGAAGACCCCATTATTTACAATGTTTTTAATATTTCTGAAATTGTCAAGCTGGGACTAACGTCATAATCGGTCAAAACTTAGGTGCATGATGCATCCAAGCAAATCAATGTTAGCTATAATAATAAACACACTATCTTACTCCTCTATCAATTCCTTTATACACTAGAGAGATACAGCAACCAAGACTAAATTGTTTAGAGTCTTCTTAGTGTCAGAAGCTCATGGTTAATCTAATTTCCCATTATTAATTGTCTAAAGCAGAAACTTTAGCAACAAAATATTTCACAAATTATGGGTATATTAGAGTATTACGAGCGATTGTGCATTCATCTTAAGTCATTTGATCACAATAATATATATTTAAGCTCTTCATATAGTCTAAAATATGTTTATGAATGGATTATATGCTGCAATTACCCATATAATGAGCAGATCATGCATATTCTGGGTATATTAGAGCATTTCGAGCGATTGTGCAATCATTTTAAGTCATTTCATCCCAATAATTTATATTTAAACTCTTCATATAGTCTAAAATATTTATAAACTCACTTATTCAAAATGATTGGACTATCCACTGTAATTACGCATATAATGTGCAGATTATGCAGATTCTTGGTATATTAGAGCATTTCGAGCGATTGTGCATTCATTTTGAGTCATTTGATCACAATAATCTATATTTAAGCACTTCACATAGTGTAGAATATGTTTATTAACTCACTCAATCAAAATGATTGGATTATACACTGTAATTACGCACAATGTGCATATTATGCAGATTCTGGGTATATTAGAGTATTACGAGCGATTGTGAATTCATTTTAAGTTATTTGATAACAATAATATATGTTTAAGTTTTTCATATAATCTAGAATATGATTATGAACACACTCATTCGAAATGATTGGATTATATACTGTAATTACGCATATAATGTGAAGATTATGCAAATTCTTGGCAATATTAAGGCATTCGAGCGATTGTGCATTCATTTTAAGTCATTTGATCACAATAATCTATAGATAAGCTCTTCATGTTGTCTAGAATATGTTTATGAACTCATTTATTCAAAATAATTGGATTATACACTAGAATTACGAATATAATGTGCAGATTCTGAGAATATTAGAATACTTCGAGCAATTATGCATACATTTTAAATCATTTGATCACAATAATCTATATTTAAGCTCTGCATATAGTCTAGAATATGTTTATGAACTCAATTATGCAAAATGATTGGATTATACACTGCACTTACGCATATAATGTGCAGATTATGCAGATCCTGAGAATATTAGAGTATTTCGAGCGAATGTGCAGATTTTAAAGTATTTAAGCTCTTCATATAGTCTAAAATATGTTTATGAACACACTCATTCGAAATGATTGGATTATACACTGTAATTACGCATGTAATGTGAAGATTATGCAGATTCTGGGCATATTAAAACATTAGAGCTATTGTGCATTCATTTTAAGTCATTTGATCACAATAATATATAGATAAGCTCTTCATATTGTCTAGAATATGTTTATAAACTCACTTATTCAAAATAATTGGATTATACAGACCAATTACGCATAGAATATGCAGATTATGAAGATTCTGGGTATATTACAGCATTTCATGCGATTGTGCATTCATTTTAAATTATTTGATCATAATAATCTATTTTTAAGCTCAGCATATAGTGTAGAATATGTTCATGAACTCACTTATTCTAAAATGATTGATTATACACTGTAATTAAGCATATAATGAGAAGATTATGTAGATTCTGGGCAGATTAAAGCATTTCGACCGTTTGTACATTGAGAAAACAATAATCAATATTTCAGCTCTTTCATAGTATAGAATATATTTAGGAACTCAATTATTCAAAATGATTGGATTATACAATGTATTTAAGCAAATAATTTGAAGATTATGAAGATTCTGGGCATATTAGTCATTTGAAAAGAATAATCTATATTCAAGCTCTTCCCATAGTCTAGAATATGCTTTTGTACTCACTTATTTAAAATGATTGGATTATACACAGAAATTACGCATATAATGTGCATATTATACAGATTTTGGGTTGATTAGAGAATTTCGAGCGATTGTGCATTTATTTCAAGTCATATGATCACAATAATCTTTATTTAAGCTCTTCATATTGTCTAAATATATTTATGATCTCATGTATTCAAAATAATTGGATTATACACTGTAATTATGCATATAATGTGAAGATTATGCAGATTCTGGGTATATTAGAGCTCTTGAAGCGATTGTGAATTCATTTTAACTTTTAAGTTATTTGATCACAATATTCTATATTCTGGCTCGTCAAATAGTCTAGAATATTATTATGAACTGACATATTCAAAATGATTTGATTGTACGCTACAATTACGCATATAATGTGCAGATTGCCCTCATTCTTGGTATCTTAGAGCATTTCGAGCGATTATGCATTCATTTTAAGTTATTTGATCCCAGTAATCTACATTTAAACTCTTCATATAGTCTAGAATACGGTTATGAACTCACTTATTCAAAATAATTTGATTATACACAATTACTATGCAAATAATGTGCAGATTATGCAGATTTTGGCTATATTAGAGCATTTCTTGCGATTATATTTTCATTTTAAGTTATATTATCACAATAATCTATATTTATGCTCTTCCCATAGTCTAGAATATGTTTATGAACTCAGTTATTCAAAATGATTGGATTATACACTGTAATCAGCATATAATGTGAAGATTATGCAGAATCTGGCATATTAGAGCATTTTTTGCGATTGTGCATTTAGTTTAAGTCATTCGAAAACAATAATCTATATTTAAGCTCTTGCCATAGTCTAGAATATGTTTATAAACTCAGTTATTCAAATTGATTGGATTATACACTGTAATCAGCATATAATGTGAAGATTATGCAGATTTTGGGCATATTAGAGCATTTTGTGAGATTGTGATTTCAGTTTAAGTCATTTGAATACAATAGTCAATATTTAAGCACTTCCCATAGTCTAGAATATATTTAGGAACTCAATTATTCAAAATGATTGGATTATACAATTTAATTAAGCATATAATGCGAAGATTATGAAGATTCTGGGCATATTAGAGGCATTTTGTGCGATTGTGCATTCAGTTAAAGTCATTTGAAAATAATATTCTATATTTAAGCTCTTCCCATAGTCTAGAATATGTTTTTCTACTCACTTATTCAAAATGATTGGATTATACACAGAAATTACGAATATAATGTGCAGTTTATACAGATTCATGGTATATTAAAGCATTTCGTGGTATTGTGAATTCATTTTAAGTCATTTGATCACAATAATCAATATTTAAGCTCTTCCTATAGTCCAGAATTTGTCTATGAAAAATTTATTCAAAATTATTGGATTATACGCTGTAATTAAGCATATAATGTGCAGATTATGCAGATTCTGCGTAGATTAGAGAATTTCGAGCGATTGTGCGTTCATTTCAGGTCATTTGATCACAATAATCTTTATTTAAGCTCTTCGTATTGTCTAGAATTTGTTAAATATCTAACTCATTCAAAATAAATGGATTATACACTGTAATTACGCATATAATCTGAAGTTATGCAGATTCTTGGCATATTAGAGCTTTTGGAGTGATTGTAAGTTATTTGATCACAATATTCTATATTCAAACTCGTCAAATAATTTGATTATACACTAGAATTACGCATATAATGTGCAGATTGGGCTCATTCTTGGTATGTTAGAGCATTTCGAGTGATTGTGAATTCATTTTAAGCTATTTAATCACAGTAATCTATATTTAAACTTTTCATATAGTCTAGATTACGTTTATGAACTCACCTATTCAAAATAATTGGATTATACACTGTAACTATGCAAATAATGTACAGATTATGCAGATTCTGGGTATAATTACATCATTTCATGAGATTGTATTTTCATTTTAAGTAATTTGATCACAATAATATATATTTAAGCTCTTCATGTAGTCTAGAATATGTTTATGAACTCACTTATTATTCAAAATGATTGGATTATACACTGTCATTTAGCATATAATGTGAAGATTATGCAGATTCTGGGCATTTTAGAGCATTTAGTGTGATTGTGCATTCAGTTTAAGTCATTTGAAAACAATAATCTTTATCTGAGCTCTTCCCATAGTCTAGATTATGATTTTGAAAACATTTATTCAAAATGATTGGATTATATACAACAATTACGCATATAATATGCAGATTATGCAGATTCTGGGTATATTAGAGCATTTCGTGCTGCATTCATTTTAAGTCATTTGATCACAGTAATCTATATTAAAGTTCTTCATATAGTCTAGAATACGTTTATGAACTCACTTATTCAAAATAATTGGATTATACACTGTAACTAAGCAAATAATGTGCAGATTATGCAGATTCTGGGTATATTTGAGCATTTCGTGCGATTGTGTTTTCATTTTAAGTAATTTCTTTCCAATAATCCACATTTAAACTCTTCATATAGTCTAAAATATATTTATGAACTCATTTATTCAAAATTATTGGCTTATACACTGTACTTAAGCATATAATGTGAAGATTATGCAGATTCTGGGCATATTAGAACATTTTGTGCGATTGTGCTTTAAGTTTAAGTCATTTGAAAACAATAATCTATATTTAAGCTCTTCCCATAGTCTAGAATTTGTTTATGAACTCAATTATTCAAAATGTTTGGATTATACACTATAATTAAGCATATAATGTAAAGATTATGCAGATTCTGGGCATATTAGAGCATTTTGTGCGATTGTCCTTTTAGTTTAAGTCATTTGAAAACAATAATCTATATTTGAGCTCTTCCCATTGTCTAGAATATGTTTATGAACTCACTTAATCAAAATGATTGGATTATACACTGTCATTAAGCATATAATGTGAAGATTATGCAGATTCCGGGCATATTAGAGCTTTTAGTGCGATTGTGCATTCAGTTTAAATCATTTGATAACAATAGTCTGTTCCTGAGCTCTTCCCATAGTCCAGATTATGTTTTTGAACTCACTTAATTCAAAATGATTGGATTATACACAACAATTGCAGATTATGCAGATTCTGGGTATATTAGAGCATTTTCATGCGATTGTGTTTTCATTTGAAGTCATTTCGTCACCATAATCTATATTTAAACTCTTCATATAATCTAGAATATGTTTATGAACTCAGTCATTCAAATTGATTGGATTAAACACTATAATTAAGCATATAATTTGAAGATTATGCAGAGTATGACCATATTAGAGCATTTTGTTCGATTGTGCTTTCAGTTTAAGTCAATTGAAAACAATAATCTATATTTTTGCTCTTCCCCTAGTCTAGAATATGTTTATGAACACACTTATTCAAAATTTTGGATTATACACTATAATTAAGCATATAATGTAAAGATTATGCAGATCCCGGAAATATTAGAGCATTTTTTCTGATTGAGCTTTTAGTTTAAAACATTTGAAAACAATAATCTATATTTAAGCTCTTTCAATAGTCTAGAATATGTTTATGAACTCGGTTATTCAAAATGATTGGATTCTACACTGTAATTAAGCATATAATTTGAAGATATGCATATTCTGGTCATATTAGAGCATTTTGTGCGATTGTGCTTTAAGTTTAAGTCATTTGAAAAAAATAATCTATAATTAAGCTCTTCCCATAGTCTAGAATATGTTTATGAACTCACTTATTCAAAATATTTGGATTATACACTATAATTAAGCATATAATGTAAATATTATGCAGATTCTGGTCATATTAGAGCATTTTGTGCGATTCTTCTTTTAGTATAAGTCATTTGAAAACAATAATCTATATTTGAGCTCTTCCCATTGTCTAGAATATGTTTATGAACTCACTTATTCAAAATGATTGGATTATACACTGTCATTTAGCATATAATGTGAAGATTATGCAGATTCCGGGCATATTAGAGCTTTTAGTGCGATTGTGCATTCAGTTTAAATCATTTGATAACAATAATCTGTTCCTGAGCTCTTCCCATAGTCCAGATTATGTTTTTGAACTCACTTAATCAAAATGATTGGATTATACACTGTCATTAAGCATATAATGTGAAGATTATGCAGATTCCGGGCATATTAGAGCTTTTAGTGCGATTGTGCATTCAGTTTAAATCATTTGATAACAATAATCTGTTCCTGAGCTCTTCCCATAGTCCAGATTATGTTTTTGAACTCACTTAATTCAAAATGATTGGATTATACACAACAATTGCAGATTATGCAGATTCTGGGTATATTAGAGCATTTTCATGCGATTGTGTTTTCATTTGAAGTCATTTCGTCACCATAATCTATATTTAAACTCTTCATATAATCTAGAATATGTTTATGAACTCAGTCATTCAAATTGATTGGATTAAACACTATAATTAAGCATATAATTTGAAGATTATGCAGAGTATGACCATATTAGAGCATTTTGTTCGATTGTGCTTTCAGTTTAAGTCAATTGAAAACAATAATCTATATTTTTGCTCTTCCCCTAGTCTAGAATATGTTTATGAACACACTTATTCAAAATTTTGGATTATACACTATAATTAAGCATATAATGTAAAGATTATGCAGATCCCGGAAATATTAGAGCATTTTTTCTGATTGAGCTTTTAGTTTAAAACATTTGAAAACAATAATCTATATTTAAGCTCTTTCAATAGTCTAGAATATGTTTATGAACTCGGTTATTCAAAATGATTGGATTCTACACTGTAATTAAGCATATAATTTGAAGATATGCATATTCTGGTCATATTAGAGCATTTTGTGCGATTGTGCTTTAAGTTTAAGTCATTTGAAAAAAATAATCTATAATTAAGCTCTTCCCATAGTCTAGAATATGTTTATGAACTCACTTATTCAAAATATTTGGATTATACACTATAATTAAGCATATAATGTAAATATTATGCAGATTCTGGTCATATTAGAGCATTTTGTGCGATTCTTCTTTTAGTATAAGTCATTTGAAAACAATAATCTATATTTGAGCTCTTCCCATTGTCTAGAATATGTTTATGAACTCACTTAATCAAAATGATTGGATTATACACTGTCATTTAGCATATAATATGAAGATTATGCCGATTCTGGGCATATTAGAGCTTTTAGTGCGATTGTGCATTCAGTTTAAATCATTTGAAAACAATCTGTACTTGAGCTCTTCCCATAGTCCAGATTATGTTTTTGAACTCACTTATTCAAAATGATTGGATTATACACAACAATTACGCATATAATGTGCAGATTATGCACATTCTGGGTATATTAGAGCATTTCGTGCTATTATGAGTTATTTGATCACAGTAATCTATATTAACGTTCTTCTATAGTCTAGAATACGTTTATGAACTCACTCATTCAAAATAATTTGATTATACACTGTAACTAAGCAAAGAATGTGCAGATTATGCAGATTCTTGGTATATTAGAGCATTTTGTGCGATTGTGTTTTCATTTTATGTCATTTCTTTCCAATAATACTTATTTAAATTCTTCGTATAGTCTAGAATATGTTTATGAACTCATTTATTCAAAATGATAGGATTATACACTGTAATTAAGCATATAATGTGATGATTATGTAGATACTGGGCATATTAGAGCATTTTTGCGATTGTGCATTCAATTTAAGTCATTTATAAACAATAATCTATATGTAATCTCTCCTCATAGTCTAGAATATGTTTATGAACTCAGTTATTCAAAATGATTAGTATATACACTGTAATCAGCATATAATGTGAAGATTATGCAGATTCTGGGCATATTAGAGCATTTTGTGCAATTGTACTTTCAATTTAAGTCATTTGAATGCAATAATCAATATTTAAGTTCTTCCCATAGTCTGCAATATGTTTATGAACTCAATTATTCAAAATAATTGGATTATACACTGTAATCATCATATAATGTGAAGATTATGTAGATTCCGGGCATATTTGAGCATTGTGTGCGCTTGTGAATTTATTTTAAGTTATTCGAAAACAAGAATCTATATTTAAGATCTTCTCATAGTCAAGAATATTTTTATGAACTCAATTATTCAAAATGATTGGATTATACACTGTAATTTAGCATATAATGGGAAGATTATGCAGATTCTGGGCATATTAGTGGATTTTGTGCGATTGTGCATTCAATTTAAGTCATTTGAAAATAATAATCTATATTCAAGCTCTTCATATTGTCTAAAATACGTTTATGAACTTAGTAATTCAAAATAATTGGATTATACAATGTAACTAATCATAGAATGTGCTGATTATGCAGATTCTGGGTATATTAGAGCATTTTCGTGCGATTGTGTTTTCATTTGAAGTCATTTCATCACCATAATCTATATTTAAACACTTCATATAGTTTATGAACTCAGTTAATCAAAATGATTGGATTATACACTATAATTAAGCATATAATGTGAAGATTATGTAGATTCTTTCCATATTAGAGCATTTTGTGCGATTTTTCTTTCAGTTTAAGTCATTTGAAAACAATAATCTATGTTTATCCTCTTCCCATAGTCCAGAATATATTTATGAACTCACTTATTCAAAATGTTTCAATTATGCACTATAATTAAGGATATAATGTAAAGATTATGCAGATTCTGGGCATATTAGAGCATTTTGTCTGATTGTGCTTTTTGTATTAAGTCATTTGAGAACATTTAAGCTCTTTCAACAGTCTAGAATATGTTTACTAACTCGGTTATTCAAAATGATTGGATTATACACTGTAAGTAAGCATATAATGTGAAGATTATGCAGATTCTGGGCATATTAGAGCATTTTGTGCGATTGTGCTTTTAGTTTAAGTCATTTAAATACAATAATCTATATTTAAGCTCTTCCCATAGTCTAGAATGTGTTTAAGAACTCAGTTATTCAAACTAATTGGATTATACTGTGTAACTAATCATATAATGTGCTGATTCTGCAGATTCTGGGTATATTAGAGAATTTTCATGCGATTGTGTGTTCATTTGAAGTCATTTCATCACCGTAATCTATATTTGAACTCTTCATATAGTCTAGAATATGTTTATGAACTCAGTTATTGAAAATGATTGGATTATACACTATAGTGTAATGTGTAGATTATTAGAGCATTGTGTGCACTTGTGCATTTTGTTTAAGTTATTCGAAAATAATAATCAATATTTAAGGTCTTCTCGTAGTCAAGAATATTTTTTATGAACTCAGTTATTCGATATGATTGGATTATACACTGTAATTTAGCATATAATGTGAAGATTATTCATATTCTGAGCATATTAGAGCATTTTGTGCGATTGTACTTTCATTTAAGTCATTTGAATTCAACAATCTATATTTAAGCTATTTCCATAGTCTAGAGTATGTTTATGAACTTAATTATTCAAAATAATTTGATTATACACAGTAATCAGCAAATAATGAGAAGATTATGTAGATTCTGGGCATATTAGAGCTTTGGGGTGCGCTTGTGCATTAAGTTTAAGTTATTCGGAAACAATAATCTATATTTAAGATCTTATAATTGTCAAGAATATTTTTATGAACTCAGTTATTCAAAATGATTGGATTATACACTGTAATTTAGCATATAATGTGAAGATTATGCAGATTATTGGCATATTAGAGGATTTTGTGCGATTGTGCATTCAGTTTAAGTCATTTGAAAAGAATAATCTATATTCAAGCTCTTCATGTTGTGTAAAATTCGTTTACGAACTTAGTTATTCAAAATAATTAGATTATACAATGTGACTATTCATATAATGTGCTGATTATGCAGGTTTTGGGTATATTAGAGCATTTTCATGCTATTGTGTTTTCATTTGAAGTCATTTCATCACCATAATCTATATTTAAACTCTTCATATAGTCTAGAATATGTTTATAAACTCAGTTCTTCAAAATGAACGGATTATAAACTATAATTAATCATATAATGTTAAGATTATGCAGATTCTGAGCATATTAGAGCATTTTGTGCGACTGTGCTTTCATTTTAAGTCATTTGAAAACAATAATCTATATTTATGCTTTCCCATAGTCTATAATATGTTTATGAACTGTCCTATTCAAAATATTTGGATTATACAGTATAATTAAGCATATAATATAAAGATTATGCAGATTCGGGGCATATTAAAGCATTTTGTCCGATTGTGCTTTTATTTTAAGTCATTTATAAACAATAATCTATATTTAAGCTCTATCAATAGTCTAGAATATGTTTATGAACTCGGTTATTGAAAATAATTGGATTATACACACTAATTAAGCATATAATGTGATGATTATGCAGATTCTAGGCATATTAGAGAATTTTGTGCGATTGTGCTTTCAGTTTAAGTCATTTGAAAACAATAATGTATATTTAAGCTCTTCCTATAGTCTAGAATATGTTTATGAACTCAGTTATTCAAAATGATTGGATTATACACTGTAATCAGGATATAATGTAAAGATTATGCAGTTTCTGGGCATATTAGAGCATTTTGTGCGATTGTACTTTCAGTTTAAGTCATTTGAATACAATAAACTATATTTAAGCTCTTTCCATAGTCTCGAATATGTTTATGAACTCAATTATTCAAAATAATTGGATTATACACTGTAATCAGCGTGTAATGAGAAGATTATGTAGATTCTGGGCATATTAGAGCATTGTGTGCGCTTGTACATTTAGTTTAAGTTATTCGAAAACAATAATCTATATTTAAGATCTTCTCATAGTCAAGAATATTTTTATGAACTCAGTTATTCAAAATGATTGGATTATACACTGTAATTTAGCATATAATGTGAAGATTATGCAGATTCTGGTCATATTAGAGGATTTTGTGCGATTGTGCATTCAGTTTAAGTCATTTGAAAACAATAATCTATATTCAAGCTATTCATATTGTCTAGAATACGTTTATGAACTTAGTTATTCAAAATAATTGGATGATACAACGTAACTAATCATATAATGTGCTGATTATGCAGATTCTGGGTATATTAGAGAATTTTCGTGCGATTGTGTTTTCATTTGAAGTCATTTCATCACCATAATCTATATTTAAACTCTTCATAAAGTCTAGAATATGTTTATGAACTCAGTTCTTCTAAATTATAGGATTATAAACTATTGTTAATATAATGTGAAGATTATTCATATTCTGGCCATATTAGAGCATTTTGTGCGATTGTGCTTTCAGTTGAAGTCATTTGAAAACAATAATCAATATTTATGCTCTTCCCATAGTCTAGAATATGTTTATGAACTCACTTATTCAAAATGTTTGGATTATACACTATAATTAAGCATATAATGTAAAAATTATGCATATTCTGGGCATATTAGATCATTTTGTCCGATTTTGCTTTTAGTTTTATGTCATTTGAAAACAATAATCTGTATTTAAGCACTTTCCATAGTCTAGAATATTTTATGAACTCAAATTTTCAAAATGATTCGATTATACACTGTCATTTAGCATATAATGTGAAGATTATATAGATTCTTGGCATATTAGAGCATTTAGTGCGATTGTGCATTCAGTTTAAGTCATTTGAAAACAATAATATGTATTTGAGCTCTTCCCATAGTCTAGATTATGTTTTTGAACTCACATATTGAAAATGATTGGATTATACACAACTATTACGCATATAATGTGCAGATTATGCAGATTCTGGATATATTAGAGCATTTGGTGCTATTGTGCATTCATTTTAAGTCATTTGATCATAGTAATCCATATTAAAGGTCTTCATATAATCTAGAATACGTTTATGTACTCACTTATTCAAAATAATCGGATTATACACTGTAACTAAGCAAATAATATGCAGATTATGTAGATTCTGGGTATACTAGACCATTTCGTGCGATTGTGTTTTCAATTTAAGTCATTTCTTTCCAATAATCCATATTTAAACTCTTCATATAGTCTAGAATATGTTTACGAACTCATTTATTCAAAATAATAGAATTATATACTATAATTTAGCATATAATGTGAAGATTATGTAGATTCTTGGCATATTAGAGCATTTTTGCGATTGTGCATTCAGTTTAAGTCATTTGAAAAAAATAATCTATATTCAAGCTCTTTATATAGTCTAGAATACGTTTATTAACTCAGTTATTCAAAATAATTGGATTATACAATGTAATTAATCAAATAATGCGCTGATTATGCAGATTCTGGGTATATTAGAGCATTTCGTACAATTATGTTTTCATTTTAAGTCATTTCAACACAATAATCTATATTTAAAATCTTCATATAGTCTAGAATATGTCTATGAAATCAGTTATTCAAAATAATTGAATTATACACTATTATTAAGCATATAATCTGAAGATTATGCAGATTCTGGCTATATTAGAGCACTTCGTGTGATAGTGTTTTCATTTTAAGTCATTTTATCACAATAATATATATTTATGCTCTTTATGTAGTCTAGAATATGTTTATGAACTCATATATTTAAAATGATTGAATTATACACTGTAATTAAGCATATAATGTGAAGATTATGCAGATTCTTGGCAAATTAGAGCATTTTGTGTGATTGTGCATTCAGTTTAAGTTATATGAAAATAATAATCTATATTTAAACTCTTCCCATAGTCTAGAATATGTTTTTAAAGTCACTTATTCAAAATGATTGGATTATACACTGGAATTAAGCATATAATGGTATGATTATGTAGATTCTGGTCATATTAGAGCATTCAGTTTAAGTCATTTGTAAACAGTATTCTATATTTAAGCTCTTCTCGTAGTCTAGAAAAGATTTATGAACTCACTTATTCAAAATAATTAGATTATGCAATTTATTTATGCATATATTGTGAATGTTATGCAGATTCTAGGCATATTAGAGCATTTTGTGTGATTCTGCATTCATCTTAAGTTATTTGATCACAATAATCTATATTAAAGTTCTTCATATAGTCTAGAATACGTTTATGAACTCACTTATTTAAAATAATTAGATTATACACTGTAACTAAGCAAATAATGAAGATTATGCAGATTCTGGGTATATAAGAGTTTCGTGCGATTGTGTTTTTATTTTAAGTCATTTCTTTCGAAAAATCCATATTTAAACTCTTCATATAGTCTAGAATATGTTGATGAACTCATTTATTCAAAATGATTGGATTATACACTGTAATTAAGCATATAATGTGAAGATTATGTAGATTCTGGGCATATTAGAGCATTTTTGTGATTGTGCATTCAGTTTAAGTCATTTGTAAACAATAACATATTTCCCATAGTCTACAATATGTTTATGAACTCAGTTATTCAAAATGATTGGATTATACTCTGTAATCTGCCTATAATGTGAAGATTATGCAGATTCTGGGCATATTAGAGCATTTTGTGCGATTGCTCTTTCAATTTAAGTCATTTGAATACATTAATCTATATTTAAGCTCTTCCCATAGTCCAGAATATGTTTATGAACTTAATTATTGAAAATGATTGGATTATACACTGTAATCAGCATATAATGAGAAGATTATGTATATTCTTGGCATATTAGAGCATTTTGTGCGCTTGTGCATTTAGTTTAAGTTATTGGAAAACAATAATCTATATAAGATCTTCCCATAGTCTAAAATATGTTTATGAACTCAGTTATTCAAAATAATTGGATTATACACTGTAATTTAGCATATAATGTGAAGATTATGCAGATTCTGGGTATATTAGAGCATTTTCGTTCGATTGTGTTTTCATTTTAAGTAATTTCATCACAATAATTTATATTTAAACTCTTCATATACTCTAGTGTTTATGAACTCATTTATTAATAATAATTGGATTGATCACCGTAATTAAGCATATAATGTGAAGATTATATAGATTCTGGGCATATTAGAGCATTTTGTGCGATTGTGCTTTTAGTTTAAGTCATTTGAAAACAAAAAACTATATTTGAACTCTTACCATAGTCTAGAATATGGTTATGATGTCACTTATTCAAAATGATTATACACTGTCATTTAGCATAAATTTGAAGATACGCAGATTCTGGGCATATTAGAGTATTTAGTGCGATTGTGCATTCAGTTTAATTCATTTGAAAACAATAATCTTTATTTGAGCTCTTCCCATAGTCTAGATTATATTTTTGAACTCACTTATTCAAAATGATTTGATTATAAACAACAATTACGCATATAATGTGCAGATTATACAGATTCTGGGTATATTATAGCATTTCGTGCTATTGTGCATTCATTTTAAGTCATTTAATCACAATAATGTATATTAAAGTTCTTCATAGAGTCTAGAATACGTTTATGAACTCACTTATTCAAAATAATTGGATTATACACTGTAACTAAGCAAATAATGCGCAGATTATGCAGATTCTGGGTATATTAGAGCATTTCATGCAATTGTGTGTTCATTTTATGTCATTTCTTCCCAATAATCCATATTTAAGCTCTTCATATAGTCTAGAATATGTTTATGAACTCATTTATTCAAAATTATTGGATTATACACTATAATTACGCATATGAAGATTATGTAGATTCTTGGCATATTAGAGCAGTTTTGCGATTGTGCATTCAGTTTAAGTCATTTGTAAACAGTAATCGATATTTAAGATCTTTCCATAATCTAGAATAGGTTTATGAACTCATTTATTCAAAATATTTTGATTATACACTGTAATTAAGCAAATGATATGAAGATTATGCAGATTCTGTGCATATTAGAGCATTTTGTGCGATTGTGCATTCAGTTTAAGTAATTTGAAAACAATACTCTTTGTTTGAGCTCTTCCCGTTGTTTAGAATATGTTTTTGAACTGACTTTTTCAAAATGATTGGATTATAAAGAGCAATTACGCATTTTGAAGATATTATGCAGATTCTGTGCAGATTAGAGCTCTTCGAGCGATTTTGCATTTATTTTAAGTTATTTGATCACAGTAATCTATATTTAATCTCTTCAAATAGTGTTGAATATTTATTTGAACTCATTTATACAAAATGATATGATTATACTCTCTATAATTACTTATATAATGTGCAGATTAGGCTATTTCTTGGTAAATTATAGCATTTCGATCGATTGTGCATTGATTTTAAGTCATTTGATCACAGTAATCTATATTTGAGCTCTTCATATTGTCTAAAATACGTTTATGAACTCACTTATTCAAAACAATTGGATTATACACTGTAACTAAGCAAATAATTTCCAGATTATCCAAATTATGGGTATATTAGAGCATTTTGTGCGATTGTGTTTTCATTTTAAATCTTTCATCACAATAATTTATATTTTTAACTCTTCATATAGTCTAAAATATGTTTTTGTACTCATTTTTTCAAAATGATTGGATTATACACTGTAATTAATCATATAATGTGAAGATTATGTAGATTGTGGGCATATTTGAGTATTTTGTGCGATTCTGCATTCAGTTTAAGTCATTTGTAAACAGTAATCGATATTTAAGCTCTTCATATAGTCTAGAATACGTTTATGAACTTACGTATTCAAAATAATTGAATTATACACTGCAACTAAGCAAACAATGTGCAGATTATGCAGATTTGTGGTATATTAGAGCATTTCGTGCAATTTTGTTTTCATTTTAAGTCATTTCAATCACAATAATCTATATTTAAGCTCTTCCGATAGTATAATATGTTTATGGACTCTGCCTTTCAAATAATTGGATTATACACTGTAATTAAGCAAATAATGCGCAGATTATGCAGATTCTGGGTATATTACAGCATTTCGTGTGTTTGTGTTTTTATTTCAAGTCATTTGATCACAATAATCTATAATTAAGCTCTTTCCATAGTCTATAATATGTTTATGAACTCACTTATTCAAAATTATTGGATTATACACTGTAATTAACCATATAATGTGAAGATTATGCAGATTTCTTGGCATATTAAGGCATTTTGTGCGATTGTGCATTCAGTTTAAGTTATTTGAAAATAATAATCTATATTTATGTTCTTTCCATTGTATCGAATATGTTTTTGAACTCACTTATTCAAAATGATTGGATTATACACAGCAATTACGCATATAATGTGGAGATTATGGAGATTCTAGGTATATTAGAGCATTTCATGCGATTGTGCACTCATTTTAAGTCATTTGATCACAATAATCCATATTTAAGCTCTTCATATAGTCTAGAAAATGTTCATGAACAAACTTATTCAAAATGGTTGGATTATACACTGTAATTAAGCATATAATGTGCAGATTATGCAGATTCTGGGTAGATTAGAGAAATTCGTGCGATTGTGCATGCATTTCAAGTTATTTTATCACAATAATCTATATTTAAGCTCTTAATATTGTATAGAATAGTTTATGATCTCACTTATTCAAAATGATTGGATTATACACTGTAATTATGCAATATAATGTGAAGATTATGCAGATTCTGGACATATTGGAGCTCTTTGAGCTGTTGTGGATTCATTTTAAGTCATTTGATCACAATAATCTATATTTAAGCTCTTCAAATAGTCTAGCATATTTTTTGAAACTCACTTGTTCAATATGATTTGATTATACACTGCAATTACGGAAAAAATGTGCAGATTATGCTGATTCTTGGTATCTTAGAGCATTTCGAGCGATTGTGCTTTCATTTTAAGTCATTTGATCACTATTATCTATATTTAAGCTCATCATATAGTCTTGAATATGTTTATGAACTCATTTATTCGAAATGATTTGATTATACACTTTAATTACGAACATAATATGAAGATAATGCAGATTTGGGGCTTAGTGCATTTTGAACGATTCATTTTAAATCATTTGATCACAATAATCTATATTCAAGCTCTTCATATAGTCCATAATATGTTTATGAACTTATTCAAAATGATTGAATTATACATTGTAATTATGCATATAATGTGAAGATTATGGAGATTCTAGACATATTAGAGCATTTCGAGCGATTGTGCATACGCTCAGTAGTCTAAAAAGAAGCCGACCAAAAAAGGCGATATTTGGAGGGAGTTTGCAGTAGGTGATCATGCTTGACTTCGGTTAAAGTCATTTGATCAAATTAATCTATATTTAAGCTCTACATATAGTCTAGAATATGTTTATGTACTCCTTTATTCAAAATTATTAGTTTATATTCTGCAACTACGCATATAATGTACAGATTATGCAGATTCTGGGTATATTAGAGCATTTCGAGCGATTGTACTTTCATTTCAAGTCATTTGCACACAATAATCTATAATTAAGCTCTTCATATAGTCTTGAGTATGTTTATGAACTCGCTTATTCAAAATTATTGGATTATATACCGCAATTATGCATATAATGTGCAGATTATGTAGATTTTCTGGATATATTAGACTATTTCGAACGATTATGCATTAATTTTTATTCATTTGATCACAATAATTTATGTTTAAGCTCTTCATATAGTCTAGAATATGGTTATGAACTCACTTATTCAAAATGATTGGATTATACATTGTAATTAAGCAAATAATGTGCAGATTATGCTGATTTTGGGTATATTAGAGCATTTCAACCGATTGTGCATTTATTTTAAGTCATTTGATCACAATAATCTATATTTAAGCTATAGTCTTGAATATATTTATGAACTCACTTATTCAAAATGATTAGATTATATACTGTAATTATGCTTATAATGTGAGGATTATGCAGATTTTGGGCATATTAGAGTATTTCGAGCGATTGTTGAAGAAAATAATCAAGAAATAGCAGCATTGTTGAAGAAATTATTGAAGAAAATATTAGTTTTATAATCTGATTGTTGAAGAAATTACAAAACAGATTTTTTATAATCTGTTTGTTCTTGCTTTTGGTACCCCTGCTTGGGGTGCTTAGTTTTTTTTTTTTTTAAAAAAAAAAAAAAAAAAAAAAACAGCGTCAAAGCTCTGTTTCAGTCCAGCACTCACTAATGACTGGGGTCTTTCTAGTACTGTCTAATTTTAATTTACCACAAGATTTTCCAGTTCTGCCATTGCCAGAACCATTAGTTAGGAACAAGAACTTGCTAAGACTTGACATTCTTTACTTAATGTGGTTACCCTAAACCCAACTCTACAACTTTATTAAAACCAATTAAACTTTGTTCTCACACGACATCAGCATTGCATAACTGGGTATTTCAAAGCTCATAGTAGATAAACACTTCAACAATCATCTGATTTTAAAAAGAGAAAGGTTCCGCTACCAACATTTTGGTTGCCCCCAAATGCCAACATTTTGCTATTTAGTTATTTTTTCAAATTTTAAAATTCAAACGTTAAATACAAACCGTTGATCTTATTTAGTTTAACGAGCGATGCATTTTCATATAAGTTTTGTAAATTTTGGAGTTTATTTGATGCTCGATCAAAAGATAGAAAAACAAATGAACCTTGTTATTTATGATAGATTCATTTTAATACGTTCATGTTTTAGCCTTTGATCGAGTATCAAATAAACTCCAAAATTTGCAAAACTTATATGAAAACGCATCACTCATTAAACTAAATAAGTTCAACGGTTTGCATTTGATGTTTGAAATTTAAAATTTGAAAAAGTAAGTAAATAGCAAAATGTTGGCATTTGGGGACAACCAAAATATTGGTAGCGGAACCTTCCTCTTTTAAAAAACAGACAACTTACTGTATTTAAAAGAACACTTTATATTTTTTAAAGCACTCTTCTCTCATCACTTTATATTTTTTTATTTAAAGTGTGACAACTGACTGATCACAACGAGTACTTAAATTCCATATTGCAGTTAAGATTTTCTAGAATACAGAAAGAATACTCAAATCAGGCAAAGTAGCATTCAAAAACACTTTCTCAAACTTGGTAAAATTTGCAGCTTTCTTAATTGAATAAAAAAGCCTAGCACGAACGAAATGCTTTTTTTATTAACTGAAAAAGCACATCATTAGAGAAATACGAACCTAATTGATACAACCCAAGTAAATGAAACATCCAAAGGTGTTAGCTTTGTACATTCAAATGGTAGATCTAATTTCGCACATCGTGCGACAATTCTATGATTGACATCAATCATTGAATGCATCAGAATCCCCTCCAAAATCGGATATGAATAAAGAGAAAAGAGGACACAACTACTACCTACAACAATTATCCTTAGTGATTGGAAGGACGTGCAATGGTGATCCAGTACACACGAGATCCGACATGGTGGACCATTAGACTCCTCTTTCTCGGCTTCTCGCATCCTCCAAAGAAGAGCTGCTCATCCTCTTTGCCTATCCTGCGGCGCCAGCTCATTATGAAAATGGGCAGCTCCAGCTCTATTTCTTCTCCAGCTCCAGCTCATTATGAAAATGGGCAGCTATATTTTGAGCGAGTGGGTAAGTGTTACCATACTCATTACTAGTGCTACCAGTGTAATATCAGAAAGAAAAACTGATTCAACAATGTAGTAATTGAATTCTTGGGACTAAAAAAATCCATCATATCCTTGCCCGGCCGAGGAGTCCCTATATTTCTGGGTTTAGCTTCCCCCCTCTTTAACATCATTACAACATGTCCATGACTTGAGCTGTCCTCCGCTAATTGGGTGCACTTAACGGGATAGCTACATAAGTGGAGTTAAATAATACCAGTATTACCTAAAACTGTGATGGATCTCTTTGTTATGCCCGATGTCTGATCGAGTGGCTGGTATGACTTGGCATGAGAGTTGTTGCTATGAAAAATGCTCTGCTGATGCAGTTTTTGCGAAGAAAATAATCAGATACATAATCGGCAGAGAATATCAAGAAAGTTCCAAATACTCCAAAGAGAGACCAAGGTTGAGATTTTTTGAGGCAGTATAGCCAAGTGAAGAGACAATCTGGCTTACGTTGTTGACACTTGACAGTTGCTAGACCTGAGCCCATGCCACATGACATAACAAGTGAAGAGCCAAAAGTCAATTTTGCCCATAGCTTGTAACAGGTTTAGATTTTGTTAGACCTGGGCGGCGGAGGCCACAGAGAAGGCCGATGTTGGCGCCGAGTTCATTGAACAGAGAGACCAAAATTCGGATCTTTGTTCAATAGAGAGAGGAAAGGCGATCAAGTTGGAGAGAGCGCATGGGATTTGGCACTTCAGTTCTTAACGGATTGAGATCCGTTCTCAACGGATTGGATTGTCCAGAGAACGTAAGGGATTTGGCACTGGCGGTCACTCAATCCGTTCTCAACGGATCGGATTGTGCAGAGTTTTAAAAACCTGAGTTCTCAGTTCCGTTCTAAACGGATTGGGGTCCGTTCTCAACGGAACGGATTGTGCAGAAACCTCGATTCTATAATTTCCTTCTTAACGGATTTGCATCCCTTCTCAAACCGTTGGAATGGAATTGGGGGAGAATTACTTAGTTGTATTAATTTCTTAGTCAATTTCAACTTTTGCATGATGCACGCAAAAAGTATCTGGTGGATGAGGTAGAATACTGGTTGCAAAGTTTGTTATGACTTTTTCTTACGATCGTTTCTTACATATAATAATTAACAGAAGCATGGATTCTTGCACAAATAAATGGACATAATTACATAAAGTTGCAAGTGTAACTTAGTTCATCCACTTTTCTAGGTTTTGTAGATTTATATATAAATTCTGATAGTGGGATACTAGAGTCAGCAGCAACTAGTAATTAAATAATTTTTGGGGGCTTAAGCAGGTGATACTGAATGAAAATAACAAATAAGTTGATAACTTTCACGTCTCCAAAATCTATAATAAAAAAAAGCTACGTCCATTTCGTTGAACATCCCGTTACTTACATGTTCTAATATTTCTGAATTTGTCAAGCTGGAGCTAAAAGGTCATAATCTGTCAAAATCGAGGCGCACGATGCACTCAAGCGAATCAAAATTAGCTATAATCAATCAACACACTATCTTGTTCTTCTATCATTGCCTTTATATACGTTAGAAACCCAAGAACAAAGAAAAAATTGTTTAAAGTCTTCTTAGTACCGAAGCTCATGTATTAATCTCATTTCCTATTAATTGACTAATGCAGAAACTTTAGCATGAAATTAATTTCACCAATTATGCCAACATCAATATATATCCTCACAATTTACAAGGCCTCAAATAAAATAAAAAATTTTGAAGTTTCCACGATTAATTCCAGAACAAATATGGACGACTACATGAGAGATCATCGGCATCCTTGTTCAAAGAGCTAGGTCGACCCTCATACTCCAACCTGACCCGCATATTTGCACAAACAACCCTGAATTTTGACCTTACATTATTCATCACCCTTTGCACATTCTCATTTCGGGCTCCATTAAGGGAAAACCATCTATTAAAGTTTTCAATTGGCCAACATCTTTCTAACCCTATAAGTGAAAGCATCGGAATCAATTTGCATGGCAGAATCTCAAACATCGATATAACCTTAATAAAACCCTAATTCCTCACCTACATTGAAACCATCATTTAAACCGACCTACCTCCGTTCTTCCTTACCAGAAACCAAGCCGTCATTGTATCCATCTTTGAAACCTTCTTGATATTGAAATTCATCTAAAATAACCAACTCTTCTAGAAAGTCATTTAGATTGCTAGATTTTGGGTCCATTGAGCTGTACATTATTTATACAGAAGGTTAGCCTAGCCTGCATAAGAAAGGTGGAACCATATACCCTTCAACTAAAATAACTGACTCTTCTGTATAGAGACTAATAAGCTGAAGTAGTTCAAACACTTAAAAGATAGCTTCGTTGGGGGTTCTACCAAGAAC
This sequence comes from Rhynchospora tenuis, assembly GCA_027725995.1. Classification (NCBI taxonomy): domain Eukaryota; kingdom Viridiplantae; phylum Streptophyta; class Magnoliopsida; order Poales; family Cyperaceae; genus Rhynchospora; species Rhynchospora tenuis. Next base: position 143,589,946 of record CM050888.1, on the reverse strand, counting down.
ACGCAGATTATAAAGTAGGATTCTAGTACTGTCTAATTTTAATTTACCACAAGATTTTCCGGTTCTGGCAATGCCAGAACCATTAGTTTGGAACAAAAACTTATTAAGGCTTGACAATCTTTTGCTGAATGAGGTTACCTAAACCCTGAAGCCTACAACTTATACCATTAAAACCAATCAAACTTTGTTCTCATAGGACATCAGCATAGCATAACTGGGCATTTCAATGCTCATAGTAGATAGACACTTCAATCAACTGATTTTAAAAGAACACTTCATATTTTTTTTAAGTACTCTTCTCTCATCACTTTATATTTTTTTTATTTAAAAGAACAGACAAGGGACTGATCGTAAAGAGTACTTAAATTCCACAGTAAAGTAAATATTTTTTTTAGATCACAGAAATAATATTCAAATCAGCCAAAAATAGCATTTAAAAACACAGTAATGTTTACAGTTTTCTTAATTGATAAAAAAAGTACATCACCAAAGAAATGTTTTTTCATTGACCGAAAATTAGAGAAATACAAACTTAATTGATACTATCTATGGCAAATGAAACACCAGAAGTGTTAGCTTTGTACATTCTTATGGTAGTGCTAGTTTTGCACATTGTGCGGCAATTCTATGATCGACACCAATCATAAAATGCATCACAATCCCCTTCAAAATTGGATATGAAAAACTAAATAGAGAAGAGAGAAAGCAACTACTACCTACAACAATTATCCCTAGCAATTGGAAGGACGGGCAATGGTGATGCAGTACACACGAGACCCAACATGGCGAACAGTTAGACCCGCTTTCTCGCATCCTCCGAAGAAGAGCTGCTCATCCTCTTTGCCTATCCTGCGACGCCAGCTCATTATGAAAATGGGCAGCTCCAACTCAATTTCTTCTCCTGCCAATTATTTTGAGCAAGTGGGTGAGTGTTACCACACTCATTGCTAGTGCTACTATTGTAATATCAGAAAGAAAAACTGATTCAACAACACAGTAATTGGATTATTGGGACCAAAAAAATCGATCATCTCCATGCCCTGCCGAGGGGTCCCTATATTTCTGAGTTTATGCTCCATATTTAACATAATTACAACATGTCCATGACTTGAGCAGTCTACTATTTAGGTGCACTTTACAGGATAGCTAAATAAGTTGAGTTAAATCACAGCAGTATTACCTGAAACTGTGATGGATCTCTTTGTTATGCCAGATGTCTGATTGAGTGGCTGGTATGCTTCAAGAAGAAAGGAGAGGGTTTTGATCAGGTTGGGGTATTGCTTCACATCTGTATATAAATATAAGCAGGCAGACATTAAAAGATGTCATGGAATATAACCAACAAATGATGAACAACACACCAACCATATCAGCTGATTGTTAGGTATTAACAACAAGACAAGGCCAGATTACCTCATAATATTTCTCATTAAACTGCCCTCTGTCAGAAACTGAATAGACTAAAGATTTGTAAATCCATCGTCATGCATTGTTTTTCTTTTGGTGTTTCCAAGCATTGTCAATCAATATGTTTGTTTACACAAGTTGTGTGCCCAAAGCTGTGGGAAGTAAAGAAGAAAAGGAAAAACTAATGACTGACATAATAAAATGTCGCTGGCGATAATCAACTCCCAATAAGGTGCAGAAGTAGGAAATGGTTCTCCCCAAGTATCTGAAGATAATAAAAAGAAAAGAATTTTAATTATTTTAATTTTGAAAGAAGTAGGAAATGGAAGAATAAAATGCATGGTAAGTAGGAAGTTACGCCGGATATGAGGTAAGGGATGGAGGCCATTCAAGGTACAGTTGTGAGCTATGTTTAGTTCAATTTGGGGATCATCATAGTCAGAGGTAGTGATATCAACGTGAAAAGATGATCTGAGGAATATTGCCAGGGCTCCAGTTCCACTAGGGAAAAGAGAAATTGCACATGAAAACAAAAGACATGAGAATCACATTCAATTCAATTCTATTCAAACATAGATACAATAGAATAAAAGGCAGGGTAATAGAAGAAGGTATAGTAGGTAGGGGTTAAGATACCTTCCCAATTCGAGGATGCGAAGGCGGGGATCAAGAAGGGATTGATATTGGAGGAGAAGCCAGTCGGCAAAGGCAAAGGTACCGGGCCAGAGCAGGTTGGCATTGAGGCTATGGAAAGAGAACTCGCGGATTTTCAAGTGCTATATAGCATTTACAATTGCAATTGCATGCATAATCATAATTAATAGTAACCAGTATGAGGGAGGGAGGATGAAAGGAATAAAAAAAAAAAAAGAAGGAAAAGAGGAAGCTGGAAGCATACACTAAACTACAAACTACATACCATCTGAGGAGGGAAGGTATGGGTGCGTTCCACAAAAACCTCCTCCTGCTCCTGCTCATGCTGGGAGAGAGAGAGCACATTATCACCGTCTCCGTCTCCATCTCCGAAGAGGGAAGCCGGAGAGAAGAGTGCCGGCTCCATCGTCCCTAAATTATTGAAATTAATCTATACTTTTTTTATTATTGAAAAGTTATACCAGAGTAAAAGTACTCATAAAAATATATCATATTTTTGTTTTGTTGTGAGAAAAAATGAAGGTCGATCAAGCAAAGAGTTGAAAAAATATGTATAATTATGGTGTGAAACTGCGAGTCTTAATTTCACAAAAATAAGATAAAAGAAATAAATAAATAATTAATTATCTAGCAGTTTCATGTGCTTCCTAAATTCTTAATCATACAACACTAGCAGTCTATCCCCATGCACTGAAATAGCAGTAAGGTGTACTGGTGTACCTAGTCAGTGATGCAAAAGATGCAATTCTTCAAACACACGTAAAAAGAATACCTGAGCACGAGAAACAATTAATTGACTTGTGCACTGAACCAGTCTGATGGCTCAGAGATGGTTCCACAATGTCTACCAATCTGCAATGAACTATTCTTATGTCAGTATCAAAATATGATTTAAATGAAAGTTAAATAAAAAATTGATACGCAAGACAATTAATAATAGACATCAAATGGAAGAGAAATCAATGATTTAACAAAAGAAAAATATAGAGCAAGGAAAAATTTGATATGCAAAGAAACCTAAAGAACTGATACAGTGTCTCAAAGAGAGAGAGAGAGGCGCTGATCGGAACGGTGCATCAATCAGATTTCATAACAAAATTATTAAATCAAACATTTTAATGAACAACCCATTGAAGTCTATCTATTTTTTCTGAAGTTGATTTATTCTCCGCATATGAACATTAATGAATCACAGCATTGTTGTTACTATTATAGGAGAAAATAGATAAATGTAAAAATCAGCTGAAGGAATATTAGAACCTAAACCAGTTCCATTTTTTAGTGATATTAATACGTGAAAAAAAAGAATAAAATAATTGAGCCAGTTAATATAATCCCAAATGCAAGTTTGCAAATTTAACCAATTAACAGGTTGGTTTAAACTATCTGTATCTCTACTTGTAAAAGGAGGTGGAAATGGGAGATATGGGAAAAGAGTGCGAGACAAGACAATACCTATATGAAATGCTCTTGGTGGAGGATCCGAAGCCGCGAATCTCCTCGATCCGATCCGTTATAGAAATTTGAAAGAGGAAGTAAGAGAGGGATAAAGCGGCGTACTAGGGTTTGGGACGAGGGGTTTGAAAAGTATTCCTCTCCAGGAACCTAATCACGGTTCTCTCCACTGTAAAACTGGAAGCCGTACAGGGTTAGAGGAAATCCGAGGAAACAGGAGTCTGTCTTTCTTTGGTGGAATGGAGACCTAAAGGAAATCTAAGCATTTATTATATTTTTTGGGTTGCGTATCAGCGTATGTTGTATGGTATGGGGGCCATTGGAGCCTTTCTAAGGATCTTAATTACTGATGGGCCTAATGTAAGCGTATAATTATCGTTTCAGGGAAATAATGATAGTATGCCATCAGCCCATGACATTTTAAAATTAAAATTTTGTACTAATTTTTCTCTGTTAAAAGCGGAAACGCTACTCATTCCCTTTCATACACCTGTCATCGCTCCCTTTGGCATTCCCGCTGTGTCTTTCGTCTGTATCTCAGATAAAATAAACAAATTAAACAAATATAACATACAATCTGAACAAAATAAACAAACAAATTAAACAAAAAATACGAACAAAGTTAACATATACAATAAATAAATTAAACAAACTACCAATAAGATAAAGTCATATAAGGAACAAATATAATAAATTCCCTAAAAAAAATGAAATATATATACTAAAGAAAATAAACAAATACAATAAATAACTTGAAAAACAAACTGAATTTATATAACAAGTTAAACAAACTAACTAAAACAAAATTAACAGATAGAAAAACAATTTGAAAAATTAAATTTAACAAATATAATAAAAAATACAACAAAATTATTTGAGTAAATACTTTGAGAAAGAGGAATTAGGAGCAATGTCGAAGGAAAAAAACATGAATAGAGCGGAAGGTTAGATTTATTCAATTTGTCCTCCTAAAAGTTCTAAACATTTTAACATGACTATTCTTTGTCTCCCTTACTATTTGAAATCCTAGCTCTGTGCCCCTGATGAGCCGAGAAATTGGAGGGATAGCAAAAGGGGATCGTTGATTGAAAAAATGTGAGCGGAGCAAGTGAGGGTTGGAGGGAAGAAGAGAGAATTATAGATGATGCTGATGGCAATGAAATTGATAGCCTTTCGTTTCATAGAACTTTAAATTACTACAAAATCCAATTTGTAAAAAAGCAAATTGAATTGGAATAATAATGATATAAATGAAGATTTAAACTTTTTGGAAATCAAATCGTGAATGCGATCGAGACTTCGCTTTTGATTGAAACCAGGTAGGATTTAACTGAGGCCTAATCGCGTTTCCGAAGAGGCCAGGAATTATGTTCGTGTGTACATTAGAAAATGGAACTAGTCATTTCTTAAATATTTTGTTTTTTTTTTGTTTAAATTTACACTTGATTACGCTTGAGTCTTAACTGATGACAATCAAGGAACTATCTCTTGCTACTTACGTTGTGTAATTAGTAATTACACATTAATAATAACCTTGACTGATTTCAATAGCTGGATTAACTTCAGAATCAGAAGCTTTTTATTTAGAATAAATTTCTGAATAAGTATGCACTTTTTCAAAATATTGAGAGCAACAAAAAAAATAAAATTATGCACTGCACTTCAAATTTCAAAGGTAATTGTTGAAACTATTTTAGAGCCCTCAGGATATAGCAAAAAAAAAATTAAAATATCAAACATATTCTTTTAATCCTTGATGCGTCTCTAACATCTTCTTCTCTACATTCCATCTTAAATACAATCAACTATAGCATTTTCTTGCATACTTGATATAGATAAACGCCTAGAATGCACACAAAAAAAAAAAAAAAAAAAAATCCACTTGTACTTTCACCTTAGTTTTGATACATTGTATCAAACCATTTGAGGGCTTAAAAGTTGTCAAATTGGATTTCGGTCAACGCATGTTGGTATCCGTTACTGCCATTTTTCCCATAGACAGTGTGAAATACAGCAGAATCAAAGTGCCCATACTTGACCTGAAATTTCAACAAGCATAATTAAGAGTGAGCATAACCCCAATTACGTTTCAAATTAGCGCACAATTGCATGAGTGTGACCCATATTTCATTTATTTGTTATTTCCTGTGACTGTGAGGGTTACATATTAGCCATCGCCCGAGTACAAACAATTAAAAAGCCTCAATTCTAGGAAGCAATAACCAAAAATATGATGACATTTAAGAGGGACCTGACTACCTTTGCCCCATTCTTTTCTTAAAAAAAATGATGACATTTAAAAGAGAAACATTATTCTACTTCTAACAGAGCCGCTATGACAACAATTAATTCTACCAAGATAAATCTAGGAATATATATAACCTAAATTGTTGACATTTCTAGAACAAATAATCTAATTCTAGCAGTAGCATTCAAAACAAGTTGAAGCATCCGATATAAAAATTTGAAAACAACATTAAGCATATCAATTATCAATTAAAGTTGTTGCTTGAATCAGCACTACAAAAACATTAATTATATTGCCTTCAATAGGCTAATTGAGATAAGCACATGCCACTGTTTGACTATGCTTAGATATAACCTAAATTATGACGTGAAATATAGGTATATAATACTTGATAGATGTGGCACGAAAATGCAGATGCAAAAGAAAAATAGGGGTCTTGCTAATAACCATAGGCTATCTTTATTTTAGTGGCATCCAATTTTATCTTTTTGGGCATATTAATTTTGCAAAGGGAAAACAATAATAAACTACACGGATGTTCATACACGGATTGTCATAGGAGAACTGACACTCACAAAAGGATTTGGATGAAGCATGATGTGTTGCACCGAAATACAAACCCAAAAATAATAAGAAAAAGATAACCATCTCTATCTTTCCATGTCTGTAGATTGCTCCAAAAAAGTCCCAATATCAAATTTTTCGTTTTGTGCTGAATGAATGATATGCTGGCGTGACGCAATACCAGAAATGTATTATACGGCTCTAATAAAATCCAAATAGTCACGGCTCATGACATATTTTTTGGGGCTAAGTATTCAGCAAATCATGATAAGAAATGTTGTCCGTATTTAAATACTTGGTTCCAAATTGCAAAGCTTCACTTTCGGATAATCCTGTCAAATGGAATTTAGCTGGCTTTTTATTAAAAATAAGTGTTGCATCTAAAACTTTGTATAATTTTAGAAAAGTCGAAGGATTTATGTTGTGGTCCGTTCATCGAGTAATTTTTTTTATGTATTTGCTAATTTTTTGAAAGAATGAATTAGCTAATTTAAAGTGCTAAATTTATAGTGTAATGAACAAAAAGGGGGTTTCTCTGAGCGAGTTTTAGACAGTATTTTTTTGCTGGAACTGAATAATTTTCGTAGAAATTGTAATTTGGAAAAAATTAATATAGAAAATTGTCATGGACAGGTGGCACACAGGAAACTTATAACTTGAATAACACAAAGAAGGTTTGATTTCATGCAAACACAAAAAGACATTATTCTCTGTCAGATCCCAATGAGATTTTAATGCACAGTCGGTCAATTTTATGCGAATCAAGATCAACCCAATATACAAGTTTATATGATTCCAAATTTAATACTTTACTAGGATTTTCCTACAAAAATTTCCAAATTAAAATGTAGGGAAATTTAACAATTTGAAATATGGCCACGATCATGTAAAAAAAAAGTATGACCACTTATTTTTATTTTTTAAAATTTTAATTCCGAAATGTTCATTTTAATTATTTTTTCAAATATTAACTTACACGGTGGCAAACGTGAAGAGAACTCTTCTAGGGTTGATCCATTGTGGGGACCTCCTACTGTTTAGCCTCCGGCACTTTCCACCTTGACCTGCTGTTACCATACCCGTATGTCCATAGCTGTGGCTACTAAGCAACTCAACATTAGCTCCCGCCACGTGTGCATGTGTGTCCAGCTTGTCCACTTGGCTGGGCCCACCTAAGCACAAATTCAAAATACAAAAGTTATTCAGGCAAGTTGTAGAATGTAGAGTACCACTACCAGACAAAAGATGGGATTGTCTAAGAAATTTATTGGAACTGGTAACCACGCTCGACACAGAGAAATAAATTAAGAAGTTTCATTTCATTTCAAATAGCGAGAGATTCCATTGCTTTACTTTTTTAACAAGTTGACTAAGATAAAAATTTAGAGGATATTTATGTAAGATTTAATGTGTGTGAGAGAGAGAGAGAGAAAGAGAAAGAGCATGAGTTACCGGTGCAGTTGGTATCTCCATCCGGTGTTTTTTGTGATGCTTTTCTGGACATCGTTCTCACCATGTTTTTATTCTAATCCCCACAAAAAAAGAAAATATCATGAACATGTTAATAAACAGTTAAATTCCATACAATATTTTTTTTAAAAAAAAAATCGCAAACACAAAATTTGTCCTCACTCAAGGTCACGAGTATAGGTAATTGAAAATTTTTTGCGGCTTTGTTTGCTTCCCAAAAGCTAAAAAGTTGCATTTTTCTTTTGATCACTCGGCAGGTTTTGTGAAAAAAAGAATAAACCTTTTCAGATGTTGGTGGACACTTTCTGTTGTGATCTCGAATTCATAATATTTTTTTTTCTAATAAAGAAATATAAACGATGAGAGCTATACAACAAAATTTTTGAGGATATATAATTTTATTTGTTTTGAATGTGAACGTAAGGAATCAAGTTAATGAAAAAGATAAGAAGATCATACTGAGGCTGGTTCATCGGCGTGAACTGCCAGTGCACCGATATCGACCGCTACGAACCCATCGGACGGCTGAGATTCAACTCCATAGCTGGTTTTAAGAGTTTCATCCGATGGCACCTCAGTTGGACTGATAAGCTGTTTTAACTAAGAGAAAAATAAATGTACAAAATTAAACGCAGAAATGAAGATGTGAAGATAATATTATGGATATACAAAGGAGTTATATGCAAGGGAAAGAGAAGCATAAGCTGTATAACTTACCTGACTAGCGGTTGCGGAGATCTCCACCATGGTTTTGTTTCTTTGTCCTTCCTTTTTGTCCTCTAATCCCTTTTCCACGTTTGATGCAGCTCAAAGTTCAAACTAGAGAGAGAGAGAGAGAGAGAGAGAGAGACGACTTTCTGTCTGATATAAAAACAGAGAGAATACTGACCCTATTAGGGGCAGAATTGGAAAAGAAATTTTCCATTTTCCAATTCAAATTTTTCTCATCCTTTTAATTTTGTAATTTATTGGTTAAATACTTGAGTTGCTCCACTGGATTGTTAGATGGGTTTTAAGTATAGACAGTCTAATTTAAGCATGAAACGTGCTCAGATGTATTTTGTATCAAATTTAATTATGTGTTATTGTCATACCTTTTTAATATAAGTTTGGGAAAAAAATAAAGTTAATATCAATATAAAATTAATAGATGTGAATGTAGTAATTTTAATTATCTTATGATGAGTCAATACAACAAAATAACGTACTACAAATATTATTTAGATAATTAGATTTAAAATGCCTATGGATGGATATCAAAAACAAAAACTTAAAAGTCACTATAATCCATAGAAAAAAAAAACGATATAGATCGCATGTAATGAGTAATTTTTGTAATTTTATTAAAATTGTATTATTAAATGTTTAAAATTAGCGACACCCAAAAATTAGAGGATTTGAATCCCCATCTTTACAATTACAAAAGATTAAATTTATATTATCTAATTTTATAATACATATAACTACTATATACACATTTATGCGATAAATTTAAATGATAGATGCATATTTTATCATCTTATAGTGAATTATGGTAAATTTGGTCTACTTTGAAATTCATTTGGTTATACAAATGATTAAAACCTAGAAGTACTTAACTTTATTGCTTTACTAAAAATTAAATTCCTTATTAGATGATCGTCAAGAAAATATTAATTCGTCAAACTTTCTATGATGATCGTCAAGTACAATGAGATCTGAATCTGATGTGCTTTAACGTTACCACATAAGAAAATAATAGAGAATAGGACATCAATTTACAATTAGAACAACGAAATATGACAATATATCCTACGTTTATTATTATTATTATTATTATTATTATTATTATTATAATTATTATTATTTGAAAGTGCAACATATCCTACGTTAATCTATGTGATATATGCAGCACCAATCAGCCGTGTTTTATTAAAATTTTAATTTTTGAGATTTACATGATTAATTGGAACCTTCAAATCATATTCTCTTTTATTTTTCAATACATGCGAAGAAAGATATTGTGTGATTAGAGCTATAGCAAAAGAATGCAGGGAGGCCAAATCTCACTTGTTGCAAATTATTGTAGCTCAATAAGCTAAAATGGTTAATACATTAAAAACAATTCAGTGGTAGTAACAACAACTTTTATTTTATCTTAAGTAACATCAATCCAAATGTACCCTAAATCTCACTTGTTTCCTCCGACACTTTCTGGAAAAAAAAGAAATTATCTATCTAACAAGGAATGTGCACATAATCCTATTTTATTCTGCTTAGTTGGGTCGCATGTAATTTCTCCGTTTATATCGGCATATAATAATACAACTCATCCTTCAATTTCAATATTTCGCACGAGTCTACACTACATGAAGCTGGCAGCTGGCTCTATTAAAATTTGGAAGGTGCTTTGGGAAACGTGTTTTTCACTCGGAGCAACATTAATTTTTTTAATTGACTAAATTACCCTTCCGAACCTCCAAACCTATTTTCGGGTTCTATTTTTATTTCGCAAAACTTTGAACCTTTCCTTTGTACTTATATGCCCTCGATATCAAAGACCTTCTCTAATATTTTTTTTCATTAAAATACATATAAACCCTAGCTGCTAAAACCAATTTATTTTTAGTTCATCCAATCTCTTTTCTTTGAAATGCTAAAATTAATCATTCTTTAATTGAATATATGTTGTTAGGCCTATAAATTTTGACGTGAGCAATTCTTTTCTTTTTTATATGTGCTAAATTTTTACCATCTTAATAAAAGCTAAAAGTTCATTATACTACAATAATCATTAACTCAAAAAAAATCTCTAAATACAAATTAATTAATATAATGTTTAATCGTAAAGCTATCCAAATTTATTTTTTATAATCTCTAATGCTTTGAGCATTATATATGCTCATTCCATTCCTTTTCACATAAGGCTTTACAGTCACGATTTATGAATATATTATAAAATGAATTCGTACAAAGGAACGGTTTGAAGTTCGGGTAGAATAAAAAATCGAACAGAATAAAAAATCGAACATGGAAAGAGTTCAGAGGGTAATTTAGTCTGTTACAAAAAATTGATGTTACTCCAAGTGAAAAACCTGTCTCCCTTAAAATTTCCTCTCAATTTTTAGAACTATTTGTTGGTAGCGGGGTAGTTTCGGAAATACGAATGTTTGTTTAGACAACATTTTTCGTCATTCATTCGTTCATACTACCGACTCATATTATATTCTCCATTGTTAATAGACTGGAGAGTCCATTACTACATACTCCTCACTCCTGTGGTTGTTTTTAACGAGTGTATTTTGAACGGAGCGGACAGGCGCATGATAGTATTACCGACTTACCGTTTATAGCGTCGTTTTGTTTTTACTCAGACGCTTAATAGATAATGATAAAAAAAATCTCAATATCGATGTAATTATCAGAGGCGTGCGTTGGGTTATCGCTTTTTCCCAGGAATAAAGCCGATTACATCCTTTTTTGAAATAATTTCTTACTTTGAACCAGACAAAGCCGATGGTTCTTTGCTACTCTTCTTCCTAGGGATAGAAAGACAGTTTATGGGATGGTTCTTTGCTACTCTTCTTCCTAGGTATAGAAAGACAGTTTATGGGAGCCAGGCCCCACTAGCCTTAAAACAGAACCACATTTATTTTTTTCCTTGTATTGTAATCACTTCCTAAATATTTTGTTTTCTTTTATTATTATTATTATTATTATTATTTTGGATTTGGAGTTGTTTTATAAACTGACACTGTACTTTTTTTTTTTGGTTCGGCCGGATACTTTTCTCTTTTAAAAATTTGTACATAATTGGGGAAAAACAGATTATGTTATGTTAGGATATAAATTTTTTGACTAAATTCCTTCACATAACTCTGTATTATATCTTCAAATTTAGATCACAAATTCTCATGATCAGTCATATTTTACAAACAAAAAGGAACGACAGATATCTTTTTTTATCATCTGGATAAAATGTGACAATGTTTGATACAATTAGAAAATTCTTTACTTGTTTGGTTACCAAACAGATTAAAATTATAAAATTTTCAAAAATTCCTAAGTTACTAAGATACTTTCAAATTATGTCAAATTTATACACAAACTTAACAATAGAAAGAAAATTTTCGATTTATGCCACTTCAAAACACTTCAGCTTCAGATATGTCACCCAAAACGACAAATTCGATGTATCATATATGCCATCATGAAACTGCACCAATTGATTTTATGCCAATACTTTTTTCTTAGAAAACATAATAAATTTGATATTTTGTGATTTTTTTTTAAAAAAAAACTCTCCACTTTTTATTATTTGGAGTGGCATAAAATTAATGCTTATTGTTTTGTAGTATAATAGAAAATATATCTATAGCTTATTTATTTATAGAAGTACTGTTCTCTTAGTGGTCATAATTATAAAAGAAATTTGTTGTGAAATATAACCTAATTATTTTATTATTTAATATGAATGTATTTCCATATAAACATGGGTACACTAACTGTCATCCCAATTTTCAACGAAAACGAAAATGTGACGTAACAATTCATATATTTTCTCACTCTTATCATACAAGTTTTTCCACCAAATTCAAAAAGCTTAGTCATAATTCATGTTCCAAGTAGTCAATTGTGAGAACGATCAGATGTTAATAAGATTACAGCTTGTGTTAAGACTAAAAAAGATAGATGACATTGATAAGATTAATTATGATATCTAATCAGATCCTTTTTATAGCTTTCAGTCAAAAATACATCACTTTCAGGAGAAATAGGTGGGATAGAAAAGAGGAAACAAAATTGAGGAAATATCAAAACGAAGATAGCTCCATCTGCGGTATTCTTTGAATGTTATACCGTTTGGTGAAAAAAAAAGAAAGTTTTTTTTAGACATACGAAAAAAAGAAAGAAAGTTAAGTTCACATTATGCATACTTAACCTAAATTGTTTTTTTTTTCTTTTCTTGTCGATTTGTAAGTTCTTTTAACAAAAAAAAAAAAAAAAAATAGGAAGCAAAGAAATAAAAAAGTATCACAAAAGGAGAAACTACTTTTGCTGTTGTAGTAAACAACTAAACATCATTAAATTATCTTGAAACTGTAGCAAAGATTCCTCTTTTCTCTCAACATATTTGTCCTTCTTTGTCCAGTAACTGTATGAAATAAACTGTTCAACGCATTATACAGTTGTTCTCATAAAATACAAAATTCAACCATATTTTATGTCTTTATGATGTTCGTTTTCTGATACTTACGATCAACCCTCGTTTAGATAATTAGGTCTACTGTGGGCAACATTTTTAAAACCCTACCGGGTACCGGAAATTTCCGGTAAAACCGGGTTCCGGGTCAGCACCCGGTAGGAAATGACATCCAATACCCGCTGGTCAATAACCGGAAAAATTCGGTCAAAACCGGAAAATTCGGATAAACCTGTTTCTTGCTATCCGCTTTCTCAGGAAAAATACACAAATTATTTGCTCAACTTGAGAATCGAACCTAGATTGGGTACAGGTGAGAGACATTTATCTCCAACTATCCAACCGCTGAGTCAAGCGGCCTTATTTGACTAAACAACTTGTTAAATATATATATTATAACATGACTAGTACCAATTAGTATTAACCGGTACAAACCGGCACAAACCGGTAAAATCGGTAAAAACCACTTACCGGCCTCCTGGCCGGTTTGATGGCCGGTAGGATATTAAATACATTGACTGTGGGTCTATGGCAACAGTCACGCGCTGTATTTAACAATATTAAATCCGCTGCATGCAAGTTTTTACTTGTTTCTTCATACAAAAAATATATATACCAAATGAAAGTTAGCTTGGTCAAATTTCAGGAATTAAAACCTTTTTCAACGAGTTTAGTATTTATTTAAAGTTTGAAACCATACAAAAAGTAAAACCCCGCCAATCACATGATGCATAGCTTATTATAACATATCTTGCTTCAAAGATCCGGCAAATTGGGAGATTCCATCATATTTTTTTTTACTATTTTCTGTTGTTGACATTATTATTTATTTCTGTAAAATCCGAAAATAATTAAAGATTTCTTAATGCTTTGCCAAAGTAAAAGAAGGTTAACCATGGGCAATTCTCATGTTTGCATGTTATAATTAGCTGCTAACCTAAGTCATACGCAAATAAATTTCAATATTTTTCGCTGCTTACGAGGCGAAGAAATTGAATATATTATTATGAAATTATGAATTGGAAGGTAAAATTGAAAACTCGTCTTTGATTAATTACTAAAAATCCCCCTGATCTCGTCTTTTTCCCAACCAGCCACCAGGTAATAAATTCAGACCGGGCCTGATAAGGATCATCCGCTAGATCCATCATCCCCATCATCCGCTCATTAATAACAGAAAAACGCGTGGAGATTCCTAGCGCCCTTTCCATTCTGGTCCGCGCTTTCCCCCCTTCTTCGCGCTTTCCCTATTTACTCGCACCCTTTCCATTCTGCTCAGCGTCATCATCTAGCTATTGAATCTAAAACTATTTTTGTTGAAGATACTAAACTATTGAAGTTGAAGATCAACAGTTAGCTTAGTAATTTCAATAATTAGCTTAGTAACTTCAAGGGTAATAGTTTTAACTTCAACAGTTAGCCTATTAACTTCAATAGTTAGTTTAGTATTTTCAATAGTTAATCTAGTAATTTCAATAGTTAGTCTAGTAACTTCAACAGTTAGCCTAGTAACTTCAATAGTTAGTTTAGTATTTTCAATAGTTAGTCTAGTAATTTCAATAGTTAGTCTAGTAACTTCAACAGTTAGCCTAATAACTTCAATAGTTAGTTTAGTAATTTCAATAGTTAGTCTAGTAACTTCAACAGTTAGTCTAGTAAACTTCAAGTGTAATAGTTTCAACTTCAACAGTTGGTTCAGTAACTTCAATAGTTAGCCTATTAACTTCAAAGGTAATAGTTTCAACTTCAACAGTTAGCTCAGTAACTTCAATAGTTAGCTTATTAAATTCAAGAGTAATAGTTTCAACTTCAACAGTTAGGCTATTAACTTCAAAGGTAATAGTTTTAACTTCAATAGTTAGCTTAGTAACTTTAACGATAATAGTTAGCTTAGTAACTTTAGCTATAATGTCTCAAGCTGCTATACCTCACAACTTTTGGGATGAAATGTTTTCTAATACTGTTTATCTAATAAATCGTCTCCCTTCTTCTTCCTCTTCACAAATTCCCTTTACTTCTCTCTTCAATACTCCTCCTGATTATTCATTTCTCAGAGTTCTCGGTTGCCTCTGTTTTCCACATACTCGATTCTACAACTCCAATAAACTAGACCTTAGATCCCTTCCATGTGTTCTACTGGGCTATGCAAAAACACAGAAAGGATACAGATGTTTACACATACCTACTAATCGAATTTATGTTTCTAGAAGTGTTCAATTTGATGAACAGATTTTCCCATTTGCGACTGCATCTGCTACTGGCACTGAGCATTCCCATGATTCCAATTCAAACTCACTAAATGGGCCCCCTGTTCTGGATTTATATTTACGGGGCATTACTTCTCCATCACCTGCACATATTACATCTCCTGAGCCCATCTTGCCTCAGCCCACTTTACCTATTCCACCTGAGCCCAATTCCCCATCTCTGCCACTGCCCATCACCTCTGTTAATATTTCTCAACCGTTACCTGCCCCTTCTTCAAATACTTCTCCTGCCCCAACTTCCCAAACTGCCCGATCACCAACTTCGTCTCCTTCAACACCACATCCTCTCTCCCCTCCTCCACCACCTCCTTCAATGTCTATCCCCTCACACCCCATGGTTACTCGCACTCGGGATCACACTCGTCGAGTTCGACAGTTTCCTGATCATGTGGCCTACCTTGCAGCCATTTCTGAAGAGCCCACCTGTTTTTCTCAAGCAAATACTCATCCTCATTGGCGTGCTGCCATGGCCCGCGAAATTGATGCTTTAGCCACCAATCAAACTTGGGTTTTGGTTCCTCCCTCTCCTGATCAAAAAGTGATAGGATGTAAATGGGTATTTAAAATCAAGAGACATTCAGATGGCACCATTGAACGTTACAAAGCCCGGCTGGTCGCCAAAGGCTACCATCAGCAACCCGGCATTGACTTCTTTGATACTTTCAGCCCGGTGGTTCGCCCAACCACCATTAGAATTGTTCTCTCTGCTGCTATCTCATCCAACTGGGTCATTCGACAATTGGATGTTCAGAACGCTTTTCTTCATGGCGATCTCTCCGAACATGTACACATGACACAGCCACCAGGGTTCATTGACTCCTCTCGACCTGACCATGTATGTCTCTTATCTACGGCAATTTATGGTCTCAAGCAATCTCCCCGTGCGTGGTTTTTCAAATTGAGTCAGACTTTACTTGATTTCGGCTTTACAGCATCTCAATTTGATCCTTCTCTTTTTTTTGCCCATGCACAAGGCCATGTCACTGATAAGCGGAAATTATGCATATAAATACCGCTTATATTAGGACTTAATTCCATTAATTATGTGTGTTTCTAATGTTTTAATCGTTAATTTAGGTTAGAAGCAAGGTACTGCTATGGCTACTTTTATTTTGTACAGGATCTGTGTGATTTTGCCACTCTTGAAGCGAGGAAACTGAAGTCTGATCATGATCTGCGGCCCACCGAAGGTTTGTGCGACCCACAGGAAGACCCAGCGTGTAGCAGGTGAGACTTGGCAGCATAGAAGATTTCTGCGACCCGCAGGACTCGACAGCGGGCCGCAGAAGAAGCAACCGACAGCCCAAAATAGCCTGACCAAGTTCTGCACCCACCTCTACACCGACATATCTATTTCCGGCGCCTCAAAACCACGTCTCCGACAGTTTTAGAGCCATCCCACGTCTATATAAACACCAGAGCAGATCAGAAAAAGGGTTCGTGAGTGGAGAGAAAATTCTGCTAAGTAAGAAAGCAATCAAGGGTTTTCAGCGGGCCGCAGGGAGCATCAGCAACCCGCTGAAAGAGTGGCAGAGAGCAGAAAAGGGAGATTCTGGATTCCATCTGTTGTAATCTTGTTTCTTTCTTTATGTTTTCTTATTATTCAGATACCTTTTGTTGTTTTATGATGTATACTCGTGAGTAGTCGTATATTAGGGGCCATAGTAGTGAACCTTTTTAAGTTTATGATTGATAATATGCTTTAAGTTATATTTTCTTTATTTGCATGTTGTGTTTTATGCTTTGTTTGAATTGCTTAGATTATTCTATCTGAATTGCTTAAGTCGAATTGCTTGCACCCATTAAAAGAGACGTCTTTTGATTGTTAGGTGGTTAAATCCAAAAGTTCTTAAGTGATTAGGATAAAGTATGGTAAACACGATAGTTAGTGCCGGAAGGTCAAACTAGGGTTAAGAAACGGAAGTTGAAACCCTTCCCAATTACGGAAGTATAGGGAGTCGTAGGTCGTAAAGCATAAACTAATTTAACTTAGACCAAGAAACGGAAGTTGAAATCTAGGTTGAATTAGAGAGAGTTAATGTTAACTTTAGGTAACCTGGCCTTAAACGGAAGTGGGACTTAGGAACCTTAGTTAGGATTAATTATCTACACAAAACAACAATTAAAATATGCAAAAAGTTGAGTCTGCGCCAAACCTAGCGGGCCGCAGGAGGTTTCTGCGGGTTGTCTATGACCCCAGGCTTCTGCGACCTTCTCAGGGGTCAGCGACCTGAGTTTCAGCGGGCCGCAGATGATCTCTGCGGGCCGCTGATTCTGGAGTAAACTGAAAAGTATTAACTACTAGTCAACCCCTAATTCTTAATTAGTGTTTTAATCCTTTTAACTCATTGAACTGTTTAATTTAGGACTTTTATTTAACTGCAAACCATTACTTTAGATTTGTTACAAACATTATTTCTTTATACCTTTAATCTAGTTAATCAATAGATTAATTTACTTAATTAATTGAATATTCCGTCCCTGTGGTTCGACCCCGATAATACTTAGACGATTGTTGTACGCTTGCAACTGATTTTAGGTAGAATTGGGTAATAATTTAAGTATTGATATTTTACATCAAGCTTTTTGGCGCCGTTGCCGGGGACGGTGACGATAATTAGGTTTTATTTTCTTTTGATTAATTAGATTTTTCCTATCTTCACATTATTTTTGTTTTCTCAATCTACAGGTGTGAACACTGGCAGGTGGGCGTGGAAAGAAGAAACCAGCCAGTACTAGCAACTCAAGTGCGCGAAAACCGAGACCGTGTGAAGAAGGAGCCTCTCAGCCTTCCCCTCAGACTATTTCTGCGACCCGCAGAAACCCTCAGCGGGCCGCCAGAAAAGCTCCTGAAGGCAGAGAGAAGACTGTTGCAATCTCATCGGCCCGTCCAGTCCTCAAGACCTACCAGAGGGAAGGAAGGGATTCGTCTGGAGACAACCAACAGATACCAACTTCTGCGACCCGCACAAACCTCCAGCGGGCCGCTGAAATCGGGTCTAACACGATTGAAGACCCAAAATCTGAGACTTCCGACATTTCTGACACCGAGACAGATCCGATGGCAGAACAAGCACTACAGGAACGGATCGAGGAAGAGATCAGGAACCGAGAGGAAGCGAGGAGGAACCGACCTCTTCGCACAATAGCCGCCCCTGCCGCAACTCATGTTGGACTAGGAGTTGCACCTCCAAATCCGGGCAGAGCTAGGGACATCGCTTTCAACCCTAGCCTCATCACACTCATCCAGCAGAACATGTTTGGCGGAGACCCGTTCGAGGATGCCAACCAACACTTGACGGAGTTCTTACAAAATTGCACAACTCTCAACTACGATCAAGTTCCAGATGACACAATTCGCCTTACTCTTTTCCCTTTTACTTTAAGGAATAGAGCTAAAGCTTGGTTAGGTGGTTTCAAGACCACACCTTTTGAGACTTGGGACGCCTTAGCCAAGGCCTTTCTAGACAAGTTTTACCCTAGGGAGAAAACGGTCCAAATAGTTAGGCAAATAAACACTTTCAAGCAAGAATATGATGAAAACCTTAGTGAAGCTTGGGAAAGGTTTAAGGACCTCCAACGAATGTGTCCACACCATGGAATTGATGATGGTAGATTAATTAGTTGTTTTTATGATGGTTTAACTCCTCTAATTCGTCAAAGTGTTGACAATACTGCAGGTGGTTCGTTTTTGGATCTTGGATGCGACGATGCAATCAACTTGATGGAGAGATTGGCTCAAGCCCAAACCAATTGGTCGGGGCGATCAAGGCAAAAAGGAGTGATCGAGGTGGACAAGTGTACACAAGTGCAATCTCAACTAGACGCTCTCACCGCCATGGTCAAGAAGATGACGGAGAAGACGGGCAATCCACTTCTCCAAGTTCATGCATGCCAACTTTGTTCGGAGGAAGGACATCTTGCACCCGATTGCCCTCAAATCCAAAAGAATGAGCCAGTTGAGGAGGAGGTTAGCGCTCTCAACAATGGTCCAACCTATTTCCCACCAACCAACAACTACAAGGATCCACGCAACCATGCGGGTTTCTCATACTCAAACCCTAATGGAGCGGCGAATCCGGGATCTTTTGGGAATAGGAATGGAGGGGGTGGATTTCAAGCGAACTCAAGCCAATACTCGCAGCACCGCGCTGTTGTTGACAAGTTTATGAGAGATCAATCTGGATGGAACCGACAAGTGGTAGATGAGATGAGGGAAATTCGGAAAGCCATGGAACAACTTCTTGCAAATCAAAATTCCGTGGTTAACCAATCGGGGAACGGAGTAATGACCAAAACTGGCATGTTTCCAAGTCAACCAGAGCCTAACCCAAAGGCAGACGTCAATGCCATCACACTCCGAAGCGGCACCAACTACGAAGGACCAGAAATGCCAGCTGATTCGCTCTCTGGCCCAGTTTCAGCGACCCGCAGCCCAGTTCAGCAACCCGCAGAGCCAGGGATGAGGGTGGTCGCAGAGGAAGACAGCGGGTTCGTACTTGTTGATCCTCCAGCCCAGAAACCTGCGACCCGCAGTGACGACCTGCGACCCGCAGAACCTGCGCCAGACAGACAGAGAGAGAAGGGCACAGCCGCAGTCCCCCATACGACTTACCATGCAGTTCCCTTTCCTCAGAGGCTTGCAAAGGTCAAGGAGAACAGGGAATTTGCTAAGTTCCTCCAGCTACTCAAACAACTATCGGTAACAATCCCTTTCACTGATGCTTTGACTAGAATGCCCTCCTACGCTAAATTTTTGAAAGATATTCTTAGTAATAAGCAGAGGATTGATGAATGCCAAACGGTGACCTTGACGGAGGAGTGCAGCGCTCTTATCCTCAACAAGCTGCCACCAAAGATGAAAGATCCGGGCAAGTTTGCGATTCCATGCAAGATTGGAAGAGTGAGCATCAAGAAAGCATTGTGCGACTTGGGAGCGAGTGTGAGCCTCATGCCAAAGTCGATTTTCGACAAAATTGGAGTTGGAGAGTTGAAAGATACAAGGATGTCTCTCCAATTAGCCGACCGATCAGTTCGCTTTCCTCTTGGAGTTGTGGAAGACGTGCCTCTACAAGTAGGTAATCTCTTTGTTCCTTGCGATTTTGTTGTTGTAGATATGGAGGAAGATATGGAGGTGCCCATCATCCTTGGACGACCTCTTCTTGCCACTGCTGGAGCAATGATTGATGTGAAGAATGGCAAGATGTCCTTGGAGATAGGCGATGAGAAGATCGAGTTCGAAATCGAGAAAGCCATGAAGATGCCACCTTGCTACGACTCAATTTTCATGGTGGAGGCGCTCGATGAGATGGTGGAGGAGACTATCTTCTCAAGGATCGTGAAGGCGTACGAATCCTTCTCTGAAACCATCGAGGAGGTCGAGGCAGACTATCTGTTCAACGAAATTTTGCAAGCGATAGAGCCTCAGCTACCTCTCTTTCCCAGTTCCTGCGGCCCGCTGGCCTCATCAGCGGCCCGCCAAGCCTTCTCAGTTCAGCTCAACCCCGCAGACACAGTTCTCAGCTTGGACACCAATACCTGCGACCCGCTGGAACCTCCTGCGGCCCGCAGAAATGATGTTCCAGAGCCGCCAAAACTGGAGCTGAAGCCTCTGCCCGACAGCCTCAGGTACGAATACCTGGGCCCAGACCAGACATACCCTGTCATAGTCAATGCCCATCTCGACAAGGACCAGACCGACAAACTCTTGGAGAGTTCTTGGCGTTTTTAGGAAAACCCTAAAACGCTAAGTAAAGAAGGTGGAAAATGAGAATGGAAGGTAGAATACGTGCCCAGGAGGTCAGGGACGCATATATGTACCCACAGGAGGCGGCTAGGGCAAGGAGAGGCGGTCTAAAGCTTTCCTTCTCCGAGAATTACCATTTTCGCACTTTCCAGAAATGCATTTCGGTGCGAAATGGAATCATTTCGGTGCGAAATGGCACTTTGGATCTGCTGGATGGGCTGAGAATCAAGCCCACGCTGGAGATGTGGCTCGTACTGGGCTCCTGTGGTCCTGTGGTATGTCTGGGCAAGCCAGGAATGAGTCGTCTGGCTGAAAGTGTGGTCCATCCTTCATAAAAGTCGCGTTTCGTCTCCAATCTCCGAAGAATTCTACAAAATAAAACAAGAAGTACGGCAGCAGCAATATCCTGGAAAATATAGCAATTTATGAGACAATTTATAGTGGTTTGATCAATAATTAAGGGCTAAGTACGGTCGAAATACATATAAAAATAAGAGACATCAAATCCCCCCAAACTTGAATCTTTGTTTGTCCTCAAACAATAATCTAAGCTTAAAGGTTAAGACTGTACTTAGACCTAGAAATGAAATATCCCAAACCAATGATGCAACGAAATTTTATTAAAAGATATTACTCAAAGTTCCACAAATTAAAGATAAATAAAGCAAATTAAAATTAATTCCAAGGACAAGGGTTTAGTTCTCTTTTCGGTTTAAATTGTGCAACACTTAGTTCTCATGAAATCTCAAAATCAACTCAAGGACTTTAGCTTCACTTCATCAATTTAAATGCAAACTCAAATTCAAATGCCCGTTCTTTTTCATAAGTTGCAAACATTTGTAAAGAAAATTTTATCAAAGCTAAAAATTCTATAATGAGTCTAATTTTCAATTTTTCACCAATTTGAATTTGTGCAAGTCGAGTCGCGGTGATTTACATCACTTAAGGTTTTACGCTATTGGGACTTGTGAATAAGCTACCAGCACATGCCGCACTGGGGAGATCTAATTCTTATGTCACACGACTAAGGCCACCGGTATCATCGGGCCAGAGCTCCTAGCAACATAGAATTTTCATTTCTCCAATATTTGTGGAATTTGTTTGGAATAACAAGTCCCTTCGCACCTTCATTTTCGCAACTATTTAGATTTATTCAATTTAAATTTGCTTGTTGGTGATTCAAGCGTTCAAGAACAACTTAGACTCATTTTATAACTTTTAAAGTTGATAAAAACTTCTTTGAACAAAAGCTTACAAAATACAAAATCGTTCACTCGGCAAAAACTTGTGAGAATTGACTAATAATGAATTGATAATTCTAAGCATCAAAGTTCAGGTCCTATCCTATCAAGCAATCATTCAATTGATCTATCGGTGCACAAACCAACCTAAAATCTCCTAAACAAACATTTATCCTTAAGAAATAATTTTAAAATTGCTTCAAAAATTCAAACAAGTGTGAAACAGTGAATAATATATCCATAAAAACCTCACAGTGATAATACATGCATCAGAAAAAAATCAAAATCAAAAGTTAACATTTTCAATTAAATTCCAGAGAGGAATTTCGCACCGAAATGGGACCATTTCGGTCCGAAATGGACATGAACATCGTCAAAAATGCCAGAAACAAATGCAATTTCGCCCAAAATTTTTATTTCCATCTTCTTTCCCCCCCCCAAACTGAATCAAGCACTGTCCCAGTGCGTCAGAATCACAGAGAATAAAAATAAAGGAGAGGGAAGTAAAAATCGTACCAAATCAATGGGAAGAAGAAGAAGGACCGGCCCCATCATGTGGCGGGCCATCATCACCAGCACCATCAGAATCACCATCTGACCCATTGCCAGCATCATCATCCTCGTCGGAAGTGGGAGGGTATAGCCAAGAACCGTGACGCGCGTGGTGGTAAAGAATGTCCACCCGGCCCTCAATACGGCTAAGTCGACGCTGAATGGCTCGATCGCTCGCATCCTGTCGATGGAGTAGAGTCTGGAGAAGGCCCGTCACGTGCTCCAAAGAACCATAGGGCACGGAATCATGTGTGGGCTCCGGAGCTGGATCATCAATGCGCCTACGTCGACGAGAACGAGACCCCTCCGGAATATCCATAGGCATGGGAGCTGGGGCTGCGCCAACATAATCTCCTGGAATGAGCCAAGTGGTAGGGTCACTCCTATCAATCGGACGGGGGTAAGGCAAAAGGAAACCACCCCTCAACCATCGCACCTGGCGACTCGCTCCTCGTCCAACATAATCAATGTACCCCATCGCCTTGTACCGATCCATCTCAATCTGGTACCATGCTCCACACTCAACCTCTCCACTAAAATCAAACTCCGCACCGATAAATCTGCTAATGATCAAAGTAACATAAGAACACATGGAGATAGCACCTCGGCCCACTCGATCTCTCTCATCCATCCAATGATCAACCATAACCTTCGCGATCCGGATCCGCTGAGGCTGTGGTCGAAGCATGAGGCGCATAAAAAGCAAGTCATTCTTCGTAGCACGTCGCATGGTCTCCCCCCTAGCAAACACAGTAGAAGAAATGCAACGATGAAGCAGTGCCAGGGTGGGATGATCAATGTAGATACTCAGAGAGTCAGAATCACTGTGCCGAGAGATCTGTGTCCAAAACTCCTCACGATCGGCGTCAGTGCCAGTATCCTGCACATCAAGCTGTGGGCAGTCATGCTCGAGACCCAGAATCTGAGATAGTCGCTCCATAGGAAGAAAAACTCTCCGGCTCTTCAAACAGAACTCAATGTGCTCCACCCCCTGATAGCTAACCAGACGCAATGAACTCAAAAACTCTAGGGTAAGGTTCTTATAGCCCGGACAACTGTGTGTCCAGAACTCAGGAGTAATCCCTATTGCTCCCGTCAAGGCAAGGATCTGGTCCCTCACCCCCAATCTGTCCAGCAAATCCAAGTCCACAAACCGAGTGTGCTCTAAGGGCCTCTTATAAATCCTCTTAAAATTCTCGAAATGCCACGTGGTAGGCATCCGAAATCCATATTTCCGCTCAAAAGAGGCGGCAGCGGGATCATACTGGTCCAACGGGTTTACCTGGGCAAGGGGTGGAACAGGTGCGCCACCACGGCCCTGTGACCTAGTCCTCGGCCGATTTGGGTCCATGGTTCACAAGATACAACAGTCCAGAAGATGATTTCGCAGCGAAATAGAATGGTTTCGCACCGAAATGGACTTGTCAGAACCAAAAAATGCTACTTCCCTTTGTCCAAAAATTCCCAAAATTGCACACAAGATCAGAAAAAAATCCCAAGGAATACCCGACAGACAGTTTCGCAAGTCAAATCCTTCCAGAAAAATTAAACCCGAGAGAAAGAGAAACGGGTCAGACCTTAATGTCTTGAAAATGCAGAGAATACGCAGCAAAAACCCGAGAATCCACTCTTGTACGCCTTCAGGACCCGGGGAGAAGTCGAATCCGCCAAGAAAAGTCGATTTCGGGTCAAGTTGGGCCTAAACCCGAAATCTTCCTTCAATTCCCACGTCGCGGAGAGGTCGCCTTCGAGAAATCGGAGTAGAGGCGGTGGAAGAGGGTTGCAAGGAGAGGAGTTCGGTGGTGCGATCTGCGGAAATGGTGGAGGGATGGGTAGTGTGCGTGAGGAGAGAGAGAGGTTTCGGCTTGGGGAAGAAGGCTACGGGAGAGAGATGAGGGGGTGCGAGTGGGAGGTTGTGAAACGGTGGGAGAGAGGGAAAGGTGGCATTTAATTTAATTTATGGTGATTGGATTTGGGCTTTGGAGATAGGCCTAGGGAAGAATTCTCATTTCCCGAATTGGGCCGCCTGCAAAAATAAGATCAAAATATAGTCAGAAAGCCCATAAATCAATAAAAAATATAACCCATCGAAAATCATTTAAATTCGGCCCATAATTAATTCCGCTAGAGACATTTCGCACCGAAATGGTCCATTTCGGTCCGAAACAGACAATAAAAAATTCGCAAATTGCATTTCTGGATTCCTGTTTTCCCTCAAAATTTTTCAGAAAATCCCCAGATATAATTCCCACAGTTGTGTCAAATAAAATAGAAAGATAAGTGGGAAAAATAGAGAGATGCTGCGTGAAAACTGTCTCATTCGTGTGATATCCAAGGCAAACGTGGTGCAACTCGCATGAGGTCGTGCATGGCCACTATTTTGGTCTTTGCCTGGCCTGTGGTGCTCTAGCACGAGTTGTCCCCTTGCCTTCCGTCCATCGATTCCATTTTCCTACATAAGGCAAAAGAAAAATGTTACAGAACTAATTTTTTTATGCAATTTTTTTTCATTTTCTAATTTTTTTGGATTTTCGCGATTTTTCAAAACTTAAAGAAAGTAAATAAAACTCTAAAAACCCTTAGGTTGCCTCCCAAGAAGCGCTCTTTTTATTTAATCATCTTTTTGTTTCCTCTCGTGCTACAGGTTGAATTCTGGCAGGAAGAAGGAAGGGAGTCCACTCTCAACCTCCACCTCCTGTGCGTCATTACTTCCTACGCAGATTGCAAGAGGATCCGGAGCAGCAGCAAGCGGTTTCGGCCCTGCCAGAACCCATTTCGGACCGAAGCACTACCATTTCGGTGTGAAATCGTCAACTAGAGAGGCAAACAGCGAGCGAGATGGCAGGAACTGGTGCACCTGTCGACGTAGCAGCAGAGGCTCAGCGTCTCGAGGCCTTGAGGATCCAACTGGAGCAGAGGGAAGCTCATATCATGGCCGAAAGGAGGCGAGTGGAGGAACAAAGGCGCGTGCTTGAGGAAGACAGGCGCAGATGGACGTTCGACGAGGAGAGTGTCCACAACAACTCAGATGGGGAGGATGCAGCCGACAATCCCAACAAATCTCTCATGGATTATTGCGCGCCGCGAGTCAAAGACATTGCCGGGCCGGTAGTCATTCAAGGGATCGAGGCGAACAACATGCAAATTCTCCCTGCCCATGTCACAGCCGTCCAACAAAACTCCTTCCATGGAGACGAGCACGAGGACCCCCATGCTCATTTGCAAACTTTTACTGATTATGTTAGATTGATCAAAATGAACGGGGTGCCCCAAAATGCTATTAGACTTATGTTGTTTAGGTTTAGTCTCAAGGATAAAGCCCAAAAATGGTACAAAACTCTCAAAAAGGGGTCAATTAGGACTTGGAATGATATGGCCCAGATTTTTCTTGAAAAGTATTTTCCTGATGGTAGGGCTGATAAAATTAGGACTGAACTTAACAATTTCCAACAAAGTGATGACGAATCCATGGAAGCAGCTTGGGAGCGATTTAGGGACTTAGAAAATTCTTGTCCACATCACGGAATCCAAGATTGGCTTGTTTTGAAAAACTTTTATAATGGTCTTTATGATAATATCAAAATTAACTTGGATTCTCTCTCAGGTGGTGGCAGTTTCTTGAAGATGGACTCATTGCGAGGAAGAGACTTGATCGAGCAATGCGCAAGGCAATACAACTGGATGCCACAAGTCAACCAACGCCGATCAAGTGGGAAGCAACATGTGAACGAGATCTCAACGAGGGATAGGAGGATTGCCGAGCTCGAAGCGGAGATAGCCGCATACCATTCTCTCCAAGGCTCGCACCTCAATTCAAATACATGTGGAGCTTGTGGCGAGGAAGGGCACACATCCCTTCAATGCCCACTTGCACAACCGGAAGGCCCGCAACAAGTCAACTCCATCAACAACGAGCCTTCCTACTTCCCACGAAATGTCTTTAGTCGTAGTTATTCCTTGCAAGAGGGAGAACAAAGAGATTGGAACCAAATGAACAATCCTGACTTTAGAAAACTCCCTTTTGCCCCCTCGCATTTACAAGTTCCCACCAATCCACCAACCTTGTTCAAAAATGCACAACAAAATGAAAACGCCAAAGATTTTCAAAAGAAACCCTTTTATAATAGGAACGGTGTACCATTTGTTGTCCAAAATTTCATGCATGAGCAAGGTAAGTACAACTATATGATGGCTGAAGGGATTGAGGAACTAAAATCTAAACTTGGTGCTGTTTCTAGGGTGGAGCAATTGTTGGAGGCACACCTCGCAAGGGAGCAAGGCAAATTTCCAAGCAAACCGCAGGTCAACCCCAACGCCGAATGCAAGGCCATGCACTCGTTGAGAAGCGGCAAGCAATACCAAGATCCTCCAATGCCAGCGTGGGCCGAGACACAACCGCACGCCCAAGACGACGTCCAGCAAGAATATGAGCCCGTTCTGGAGCAAGTTCTACCATTTCCACCGCTCCAGAACCCAGCCACACCCTCTGGCACGCAAATCGAGGCACCAGCAGCCGAAAAATCGACTTCAGAGGAGCCATTTCGGACCGAAACCCCTCCATTTCGGTGCGAAATGACACCCACAGAGGCCAAAAAGGCGCCTCAAACGAAGAATTCTGACAAGGGGCCGACTCCAGTGGTTCCCTACCATCCCCCTGTTCCATTCCCCAGGAGGTTGGCCAAGGAAAAGGAGGGTATACTATTTAAACGGTTTTGGGAGATGTTAAAGGATGTTCAAATTACTATTCTCATTACTGACATGTTCACATATTTTCCTATGCATGCTAAATTTTTGAAAGAACTGTGTACAGGAAAGAAGACTATTGAGGAGCTTAAATCTGTGATTTGGAAGAACAAAATGCCACCCAAGCTCCCGGATCCAGGACGATTTGCCATACCTTGCACAATTGGGAAAGAAAAGATCAAGCAAGCATTGTGTGACATGGGGGCTAGCGTGAGCGTTATGCCAAGGACAGTATATGAGAGAATTGGGTTTGGAGAACTCCAGCCTTCGGTTATGACAGTGCAACTTGCAGATTCGTCTGTTCGGTTGCCATTAGGGGAGTTAATTGATGTGCCTGTGTGTGTAGGAAAGTTTGTAGTTCCTTGTGATTTTGTAGTTCTAGAAATGGTTGAGGATAGGGAAGTACCAATCATTTTAGGACGTCCTTCTCTATGTACAGCAGGTGTAATGATGGATGCCAGAGACGGCACCATTTTGGTCAGAGTGGGGGGGGAGACACTTCAATTTTCGATCCAGCATGCCATGAAGCACCCTAGCCCCATGAAAACTTGTTTCAAAATTGAAGAAATTGATGAAACTGAACTCAATATTGAACAATCTCTTGAACTTCAATATGAAACTGCTCTGGATTCTTACCAATCTTTTCTTTTTGACATCCAGGAAGCCTTAGGAGTCGAAGAAACCTTGGAGGACGCAGAAACTACTCAAAACAGCGAAGAAAAACCCATTTCGGAGCCAATTTCGGACCGAAACAACCGCATTTCGGTGCGAAATGAAGCCTTGGAAGTGCTAAATTTTGTCGAGGCGACCGTTTCTGAGCCAGATTCTTCTGCTCCTGTCCAGCCAGAGGCCCCCCGAGTCGAGCTCAAGCCTCTGCCAGAGACTCTCAGGTATGAATTCCTTGGCCCAAGTCAATCATTCCCTGTTATTGTTAACTCTGGGCTAAGTGATGCAGAAACAGAAAAACTTTTGGTGGTACTTCGAGCACACAGAGGAGCAATTGGATATTCTATCGACGATCTGAAGGGTATCGATCCCTTGATTTGCTCTCACCGGATTTTATTGGAAGATGACCACAAACCGTCAAGAGAGGGGCAGCGCAGACTCAACCCCAACCTCACTGAAGTGGTCAGAAAGGAGGTACAAAAGCTCCATGATGCGGGTATCATCTACTCAATCTCAGATAGCAAATGGGTGAGCCCGATACACGTGGTGCCTAAGAAGGGAGGTACAACAGTGGTGCAGAACCGAGAAGCGAAAGTTGAGGTTAGGGTTAGGGTCTGGTCGCTTAGTAACCTTCACAAATTATCCTGTAAAATTGTCAAGTCGAAACAACAGGTTTAAGGCAAGTTTTGGTGCTTGACAGAACTCATTTCGCACCGAAATAGTTCTGTTTCGCACCGAAATGACTCTCTGCCTCGATGAAAATCGTTGTAGAGTTGTCTTAAAGCTAAACTAATTGAACACTCATCCCTAGGACATTTTATTGCATTTGTTTGAGTCTAGAAATTATAAAAAAAATAACCCAAAAACTATTTTATTATTTATTACTTGTTTAGTTGCCTATTTTTCTATTATTATTATTATTACAAATATTTCTAAAAACACAAAAATCCATCCTCTAGCTTTTAAGAAAGATTAAGTCTGGTATTCAACCGTCCTTGTGGGTTCGACACCTTTGCTTTACTCGAACGTCTAGTGAGGTAATTCATAGGTTTAATTTATTTGACCTAGGTTTTGAAACCTTCATCAGCAACCATGGGCCATGTGAAGAAATCACCTAGGGGGGTGAAATACGTGGTGGGGGACTACAAAATTGACATCCCCATCACCTTCAGGATCGATTTGAGCAAGCCCCAGAGCTGGTTGCTCGTGCGAGACGGTCGTCTCGTGCTTCCAGCACCAGTTTCTGCCTCTCAGGCTGGAACCAGCGGCTCGCAGCCAGAACCAGCGGCCCGCAGAGAAGAAGTGCCTAAAGATGGGTCGCAGGACACACCAGCGGCCCACACAACTGCAGCTCCAGCCAGCAGGTCGCAGGAAACTCCAGCGGCCCGCACATTTGACACAGAGGCAGAGGGAGATAGAGTTTTTGGTGATTTCTGGGGGACGGCCACACCTGATGTCCCCTTCTCTGGCCCTGGCAGCAGCTCTCAGCCCCAGGTGGACCCCTCACAGCAGCAGGGATGGGCCCCACCTCCATATGACCCCATGGGACAATATCGCATGCTTTGTGATGTGCACTCCTATCAGCGGATGCTCCGTGGGGATGTGACTGAGCTCCATAGCCGCTATGACAACCTTGAGCAGCGATTTGACCTCTTTGAGAGGAGACAAGCGGAGGAGATCAAAGAAGCGAGGGCATTCCGCGAATACCAACGAGGTTGGTATGAGAGGGAGGAGGAGAGGAACAAGACAAGAGATGCCCTCTTCGACCACTGGGCCAGTCAAATTTTTGGGCCACCACCACCACCTCCAGAAGCAGCATTTGTGCCACCACCACCTCCGGAGGACGAGTACCAAACTCCACCGGAGAATTAAGCCGTTTTATTGTGAGTTTTCTAATTTCCCTCTTTTATTTTCTCTTAAGTAATTAATGACACTAGGGACAGTGCCATGAATTAAGCTTGGGGGGGGGGGGTAAATAGGAAAATTAGAGAATTTATGATGTTATCTAGGAATTGCATGCATTTTTCGCATTTTTGGCTCTGTCAGGTTTGTTTTCAGCGGGCCGCAGTCCCTTTCAGCGGGTCGCAGAAAACATAGCTGGCAGAGCTCTGAAATTTTCTAAGTTGGAGAATTTCAGTGGGCCGCTGAGTCACCCGCTCAGCTCGCTGCTAAGGTAGCGGGTTGCAAAAATACTCAGCGGGTCGCTGGAATTCATCCAGACAGTTGATTTCTTTGCATTTTCATATAGTTTTGTATATAATGCATAATTAAGTCATGTAGATGCATGTAGATAGGTCTAGGAAATAATCATTAGATGACTAGATGATGATTTGAGTAAAGTTTGAGCAGAATTGAAGAATTTAGAAAATTTTCAAAAGAAAATCACATGAATTTGATCGATTTAATCGAATGAAGAAAGGACAAAAGTTAGGAACTTCCATGAAATATCTCAACTTTAGCTAAGTTTTTCAGAATTGCAAAAGTTAAACGTGATAAGTAAGTTAGGTGAATTGAGGTCAATTTTGCCAAATTAAAAAGTTAGGTCAATTAAGGAGATTAAAAATTAGGTCTAGAGCCGAATAGCCATTCATTGTTTTCAAGTTTGTTAAAAGTCGAAGATGTAAATACACAATATAAAAAAAAAAAAAATCAAAAAAACCAAAGATAAAATAAAAAAGGGGAACTAAAAAGCGGTGCTCTGACGATGGCCATTGCGGAAGGCTATAGGTTTGTGTGGATAGAAAAAATGGATCCATCAAAGTAAAATTGAAGAAAACTTCAAAATAAAAATCCACACTCATCTGGCCGACCTTTGTCGCAAACAATCCATGCCCCATGGAAAATCACAAGTTGTAAATAAAGATAATTAATAATTCAACCCAAAAACTTTTGGAATAGAATGGGTGGGGATTTGTACTTTTTTTTCCGCCTCACTTTAGTTCGACTTCCAAATGCGTTTTCGAAAATTAAAATGATTGGCTAAGTAATCAAAAGACCTAATAAGAATTGAGTTAATTGATTTTAATTGTTTAATTTTGGTAGGATTAAGGTTTTATTTCATTTTAAATTACTTGTTGCATTAGCTTTTGTGAATCGATAAACTTAGGGATTGATGGGATAAGTCATGGAAGGTAATAGCTAGAGTCCTAGGGAGAATTCGATACGAATTACAAGATCATCAAAGAAATTTTATTGCAAAATCTGATGTGAAGTTTGGAAATTTGATTTTGAAAATTGCTCAAGTCATTGTTTAGTTATTTTAGTGATATTTTCTTAGACTTTGTAGATAATGCATGTGGTTAATTGTTGTTAAGTCTTGAAACAGACCTTTAAGAGTGAGCTTTGCTTGGGGACAAGCAACGTTTAAAGCTTGGGGGATTTGATAAGCGGAAATTATGCATATAAATACCGCTTATATTAGGACTTAATTCCATTAATTATGTGTGTTTCTAATGTTTTAATTGTTAATTTAGGTTAGAAGCAAGGTACTGCTATGGCTACTTTTATTTTGTACAGGATCTGTGTGATTTTGCCACTCTTGAAGCGAGGAAACTGAAGTCTGATCATGATCTGCGGCCCACCGAAGGTTTGTGCGACCCACAGGAAGACCCAGCGTGTAGCAGGTGAGACTTGGCAGCATAGAAGATTTCTGCGACCCGCAGGACTCGATAGCGGGCCGCAGAAGAAGCAACCGACAGCCCAAAATAGCCTGACCAAGTTCTGCACCCACCTCTACACCGACATATCTATTTCCGGCGCCTCAAAACCACGTCTCCGACAGTTTTAGAGCCATCCCACGTCTATATAAACACCAGAGCAGATCAGAAAAAGGGTTCGTGAGTGGAGAGAAAATTCTGCTAAGTAAGAGAGCAATCAAGGGTTTTCAGCGGGCCGCAGGGAGCATCAGCAACCCGCTGAAAGAGTGGCAGAGAGCAGAAAAGGGAGATTCTGGATTCCATCTGTTGTAATCTTGTTTCTTTCTTTATGTTTTCTTATTATTCAGATACCTTTTGTTGTTTTATGATGTATACTCGTGAGTAGTCGTATATTAGGGGCCATAGTAGTGAACCTTTTTAAGTTTATGATTGATAATATGCTTTAAGTTATATTTTCTTTGTTTGCATGTTGTGTTTTATGCTTTGTTTGAATTGCTTAGATTATTCTATCTGAATTGCTTAAGTCGAATTGCTTGCACCCATTAAAAGAGACGTCTTTTGATTGTTAGGTGGTTAAATCCAAAAGTTCTTAAGTGATTAGGATAAAGTATGGTAAACACGATAGTTAGTGCCGGAAGGTCAAACTAGGGTTAAGAAACGGAAGTTGAAACCCTTCCCAATTACGGAAGTATAGGGAGTCGTAGGTCGTAAAGCATAAACTAATTTAACTTAGACCAAGAAACGGAAGTTGAAATCTAGGTTGAATTAGAGAGAGTTAATGTTAACTTTAGGTAACCTGGCCTTAAACGGAAGTGGGACTTAGGAACCTTAGTTAGGATTAATTATCTATACAAAACAACAATTAAAATATGCAAAAAGTTGAGTCTGCGCCAAACCTAGCGGGCCGCAGGAGGTTTCTGCGGGTTGTCTATGACCCCAGGCTTCTGCGACCTTCTCAGGGGTCAGCGACCTGAGTTTCAGCGGGCCGCAGATGATCTCTGCGGGCCGCTGATTCTGGAGTAAACTGAAAAGTATTAACTACTAGTCAACCCCTAATTCTTAATTAGTGTTTTAATCCTTTTAACTCATTGAACTGTTTAATTTAGGACTTTTATTTAACTGTAAACCATTACTTTAGATTTGTTACAAACATTATTTCTTTATACCTTTAATCTAGTTAATCAATAGATTAATTTACTTAATTAATTGAATATTCCGTCCCTGTGGTTCGACCCCGATAATACTTAGACGATTGTTGTACGCTTGCAACTGATTTTAGGTAGAATTGGGTAATAATTTAAGTATTGATATTTTACATCAGTCACCATTATTCTTGTCTACGTGGATGACATCATCATCACAGGCAGTAATACTCAATTGATTACCTCATGTATTGCTCAGTTACATACTAGATTTGCTATTAAGGATCTTGGTGATTTGCATTATTTTCTTGCTATTAAGGATCTTGGTGATTTGCTAGCGGATGATCCTTATCAGGCCCGATTGAGTAGGGTCGGATTATGGTAGGATAAGTATTATTTCTATGCTAATTTTTGAAGTTAAATATACTTTAGTTTGACTTGTCATGGATCGAAAGAGTTTATATTTGTACTCAACCCAACCTATCTGCTTATATACAAAATTGTTTAACTTTTTTCAATGATATTTATACAAATAAATAAATTAGAATAATGAAAGATTAATTTAGTTTTCATAGAAATAATTTAAACTTATTTTGTTTATTTCTTTCACTAAATATTTTTTTTTGTAAAAGAATTAAAAAAATGTTCATAGTTAACCGGGTTAGGTCTAGTAGAGTTGTTGAGCCACCCAGGTCAGATGCGGGTATGATCTTTTCTAATCCATGACGGATCCAAACAAAAAACCCGTTTGCAGTATAATATACAAGACAATAATATGAATCTATCATGCATGTCAATTGTCAAACCCGTCCCTGATCCGGCCCGGTGAGACTCCTATTGGATCTATACGTACATCATTTAACGACAGATCTTTATTGAAAGAGTCGGATCGGGTACAGAATGACCCGTTGGATCGGGTCAAATTAACATACTTTAATATAACCTAATTAGAAGCATTATTTTTTTTCAGTTCTTTGCAATGGTTTTTTTTTTTTTTTTTTTTTTTATCCTTTTTATTAACATGTGAGTTGTTTGATCTACAGCAGGAATGTTAGATTGAAGTTACTTTCTAATCCACCTATAATTTTGAATCGGAGGGACTGAATCATAAAAACATGATTATTTATCTCATATAATAATAAAGAAAAGCGAGATCTTTATTTTTATTATTTTGTTACTCAAACCTATGGGAGCACCGGAGAACTGAGAATCAGGGTACGGATTTCAATAATTCGTAAACTATTAATTAATTTATTCTTTGGTCAGTAATCAGTATCATGTTGAGGTCAATCATGAAAGCTTCTCTACATGAATGGAGAGTGATTTACTAATATTTTTGTGATGAATCTAAATATGTTTTTCATGTTTGGACTTTGGGTTGATATTTATTTTGAAATGGGGTCCGTGAGACCGTGACCCTATATTTCCTATTAACTAGGGTTGGACATCGAGCTTCGCTCGATATATGAATTGTTATAAATTTAAAATTTATATATATTTTTGGTAAGTATGTTTGTTTGCGTAAATTACTTATTTATTTTATGTTGATTTTAAACTTGGACTTAACGATTAATATAAACACCGCCTAATCATTTAATGTCCTGAAAGGTGAATTATTTGATTGCGATAGGAATTATGCAAGGTGTGACTGGCGGTGTTAATAAAATGAATGAAAAACTAAAAAAAAAAAGAGTTTTCCCATTGTTTCAATGATATTTGAAAAATATAATAAAACAAAGGGGATTTAAGGAAGAGAATATAAAAAATAAATATTAAAGGAAAAAATATACATATAAAAACGTTATTTGTAAAGGCTACATATGAAAAATAAACAATATCTAGGCTTAAAAGTGAAGTTAAGATACCCATATATGGTAAAGGACGACAAAGGAAAAAAAAAATGTAAGTAAGAAAAATTTCAGAAAAAAATATTAACGTAACCTCAAAGAATTTATAAAGATTTTAATAGTAATAATAATAATTTGGAGATAAGATGGATATATCCTTAGTTCATTAATGTATAAAAAATTCCATCCCTTAAGAGTTGCTCTGAACGCCAAATCCATGTCTTCTACAGTTGTTTGGTCTTTCCAACATCATGCTTCATTAATGGCTGATACACGCCAAACACCAGCGG
The DNA here is from genome assembly GCA_027725995.1 of Rhynchospora tenuis. Lineage (NCBI taxonomy): Eukaryota > Viridiplantae > Streptophyta > Magnoliopsida > Poales > Cyperaceae > Rhynchospora > Rhynchospora tenuis. The sequence continues at coordinate 143,554,816 of CM050888.1, read as the reverse complement.
TGCCTATTTAAATGTTCACTTTGTTATTAAACTAATATCCACATAGATATCACATAAAGATAAGTAACTATCTGATGTATATTTTTAAATTCTGAAAATTTATTTTGTTAACACCATGGCATGTTGAAGGAAAATGCATGATAATACCCTTCAACAAAGCGAAATATCATTCATAAGCAAAATGAGAACTACTACACATACCCTTTAAAATGTGTTCCATATTACCTATAGCTGTCCCCCTATATTAAACTATTTCAAACGTAATACAAAGTTCTGTTGAATTCCTTTAACAATTGACAATGTACCTGTGGTGGTCCCAAACTGCAGAGGACATAATTTTTTTTTTTTTTGTTTAACTGGAATAGGTACGTATAGCGAGTTTGTGAGAAACATTACTAAACCTTTCCATAGACGATCCGATCAGGAATGACGATGAGTATTTGAGGGAGAAAGAGTTAAGACTTATTTTTTTCGATAAAGCCCCTGGACTTTGAGGTTTTCATTTCTCCAGCAAAACTCCGGCAATAGGCCAACACAATTCATGGGGAACGGCTCATTAACATCGTGAAGGTTATTAGAATAAAACAATGGGGTCGGTTCATTTTGTGTTGCCTTAGAATAGTGGGTGATCGAGAGCAGGTATGGTGGTGAATGGAGTTGGTACCGTGAGCATGGATTGATTTAATTTGTACCAGAGATAGATTGTTTGGCCTCGTTTTATCAGAATTAGTCTAATCTTATCCAACAGTTCATATAACACCAATATCAACTGGTGACGTCACTAAAATATGATCAAATAACCCCAACCATCCCCAAATCAATTCCACCATTACAATCTAAACACAACTGCCATCTAAAATGCCATGTTCCTTAGCACAGAAATGAAATGTAACAACTGAATCGATACAATTAGACTAAAAGAAGCATCAGTAAATTGTGTTGTTAAATTTGAAAATTATTAGTTCATAAAATCGAAGGTAAATCTATGGGTCATATGATGCCGTTATTTAGTGGCATTGCAGTACACACCAAAAGTGTAGACTATTATGTATCCCTACCAAATACTCGCCCCCAAGGCACTCAATCGCAAGCTGTTTCATTGCTCCTTAGTCCTTACAAAAACCCAGCATCTAATACCAGCAGAAAGTACGCATGTTTGATATAAGACAGGTAATGACATGAAACTGGACTTTATATTATCAATAATACTATTGCATTTCGTTCCAAATACCTCCTTCAATGTACCGAGCAGACAACCTGACATTCACATCCGACCCGCCAGCAAAAATATTTTGCACATAAACCAAAAAAAAAAATATAAATTTGTAATTTCTTATTGCTTTAAACTTAATTCCTCCATTTGTTTTTATGTGCTATAGTTTTGTGGCAAATACCAAATGTTGTTTGTAGCCGAATACTTCGAATACCAAATACAAAATGCTATAATTTTGTGCTACAAGTCAGTCAACACCGAAATACAATTTGCTGCCAAAAAAAGAAATTGTTGTAAATCTTGTCTAGGCTTCTTTAATTTGTAGATGGCTGAAAAAAAATATAGAATAATGACTTAATAGAAGGATCCGGGTTTATTAAAACCATTGGAATATTATTTTCATGTACCATCAGTAAGCATTGATATTTCTGCTTCTTATGAAATCATTTTCAGAGTACCTACAATACAATTTATTACTATTGTTATTGCATCAAAGTAAATTTACTTTTCCTTTTCCTTTTACTTTTTTTAAATATTTTATTTTTAAATGCTGTTGTCTATATGAATTTGTGATAATAAATCTGTAAGTTTAAAAATAGGTCGGAAATAAAATTAAAATACAGTAAAAATAGCATCAACATATATTTTAAACATTTAAAATATTAGTTTGAAAGGTCTTGCTTGTAAAATACTTATTGAGAATTTAATTACAAACTTTAGATGCCTAAGTGAGTTGGCTGAGTTACAATAATTACCAGTTTCCAAGCAATGCATGAAGTTTTATGATGGTCTCCTCTTTCTTCAACAGAGAAGTTTCCCCACTTGATATCTGGACGAAGATAATTAATCCATCTCAGTTGACAGATCTTCCCACACCTAAGTAGACCTAATGTAAAAAAAAAAGTACATATATTAATACTAACTCTGCTTTTTTTGTTGCAAAATGTTGGTATTAAATAGCTTAAAGCCTAGCTGATATTAAAAATCAATACTAAAACACATTAACAATATTCATATTCTGTTAGCACGGCCAAATTCCATTAAAAAACAAAAATGAAATAGCCATTACTATGAAAGGCATAAGAGGAAAATATGACTAAATAGGATACCAGTTTTTGTAGGCAAGACATGGCCGATTAACATGGCCATATTTTTGTCAGCACTCAATTGGTGATGTTGGAGTCTGTTCCAACATCAGCGCAAATAATATTAAGATAACATAACATAATCATTTAAGATGAACAAAGAGAAACTCAAATACAAACTTATACTCTATCAGCAGCAGCATACCCGGTAACTTGATCACCCATGAACTGAAATCTATTTCCAAACCCACACAAAAGACCAGCGAGCATGGCCACTGCCTTCCATTCCAGTACTTGAAATAAGCCCCAAAGGAGGACTTCTCCATCCCAAGCACGGGGTGGTACAGAAACCACAAATCCAATCCAATTCCAATGACAAATCATGAAATTGAGAAATTGAAGAATGTTGTGTTTGAAGAAAAAGAATGCAAAGATTATAATCCATTGAGAAGGGCAAAAATATTAAACTAAATTCTTTACTCTCTTAGATTAAACGGTAAGAGAACAGTAAAAGCCCTAGTCCCACCAGAAAAACTAAATTAAACTCCATGAAATCACTGCAAAATTAAGACACCCTAGAGAACAAATAGTATAGTACAATACAAAATATGATGGAGAAGATTAAAGAGGCCTGTAACGATCAATACAAAAAAAGATAAATAAGCCGGCTTGATATCCTTTTTATTTTGAAATATGGATTAGTGTCATCGGGTAATACCTTGAAGTGCAGCATTGAATGAGAAGAAGACATAGTTTATAATAGACCCATAAAGCGTTTGACCAAGAATCATTTTCTTAAATGTAGTAATCAAGTCTCTGTTGGAAAGTATCCTTGACAAAAGATTGAACCACAGGTGCAAGGAGGGGCCGGATAACAGAACTCCTTAGAAGCTGCAAAGATGAAATTTGTTTAAGACCAACCAATTCTGTTTATTGCCTTCATATTTTAAATTTATCACCAATGGCACAATCGTGAAGTCCCCTACTACTTCTACACACCTTATGAACTCTCCATCAAAAAAACCTGCCAAATTGAGTACAACTATTAAAATCACAGCTATACCAAACACACCGGCTGATCTACACCACGAATGGTAATTTAAATTTCCATGTATAAATTTAAATTCACATGAACATGAAACAGGTATATCATTTATGATTTCAGATCCCAACAGTGTTTACCAGTAAACATGAAAAAGATAGAAACAAATATGAAAAAAAAGGAAGAAAAAGTATTTAAAAAGGGATAAAAATAAGAAAACAAAGAAAAGGTGAAAAACACTTGGAAAAACTTTATCCAAAACATGTCATCTGGATAAGCAGTAGGGGACTTCACAATTGTGTAGAAGTATAGTTTGGACAATCAAGCAAACATCAGGATTACCTTAACGGCTCTAGCAGCTTCTATAGGTCACCGTCCCCTTCACCCTTGCAGCAGCGCAGCCGACTTTCCAGCACCTCAATCAACAGTTGAGATGGTTCGGCTGAGATTGGAGATAGACTGATTCTTACAGAAAAACACAAATTAAAAGAAAAACAACGAAGGCAGCATCGATAGTCCAAATTAAAATATTTGATTTAAACCCGAAATTGCATCTAGTTGAAAAGGGATCTGGCTCGGAGGAGGTGCAGGGGCTGGCGAAGAGGAGGGAGGAGGGTTTGGGAGAGGAAAAGGAAGAGAAGGAGAGACGACGGAAGGGGGTGCAGGGGCTGGCTGGTGAAGGGGAGGGAGGAGGGTGTGACGGAAGTAGTGCTGCAGCTAGGGTGAGGCTTTCATTGGAGCGAAGAGAGGGGATTAGATCGGGATGGAGACGTCGGGGTGGGAAGATCAACGGACTATATTCACTGTGCGAAGATCCGACGGATAAGATGGAGTGCGCTGATCAGCTTCAAGATACGCGCAAAAAAACCACGCAGATTATATTAGTCTTATGATGTTCCTGTTGATAGAAACCATAATTTGTTATGTATATTTTTTCTACACTGAGCAAATGATACTCATTTATCGCTCATTATGGCAGCTTCTACACCTGAAATTCGTTGCTTCGTCTTAATGCAAAATATGGAATATAAATAATTGTGACTTAATTTAATTAAATTTAATTAATATTATGGGGATATGCGTGGCTTAGATAGCAGAAATACACAAAACTATAATAGAGAAAATAGTTTTAAAAATAGGGAGCTTAGAACACTGTTCAACATGTGCTTTACAAACTAAACATCTCAATTTTGTAAGAATACATAATGTTGCTTTCTTTCCAATTTTCCGCGTTTGATGCTATTCTAACCATAAGAAACTCTGGTCTTCATTGATTAACATACAAGGCAAATTGCTTCTTTATTCAAAAGAAAAAAAAAGGAACATAATAAGATGCCGCGTTTCATGCCGCCCAAATTGAACCAACTAGCTATAAGATCGAAATATATGATTAAATTAAAACAATCAATTTGATCATAGAAGACTCTATGAATTTAGAGGTCAAAAAAAGGGCAATACAAGAACAAGACATCAGAGTCAACAAAACTCGTGCTCCATTTAATGTGAAATTGTATCATAATTTGCATATTTTTTGCTTTTCCGAAAAGAAAAGATTTTATAAGACATTTGGAAATGTTAAGCAAGAAAGAAACCAGAGTAAATAAAACTTTCTCTATAAAAAAAGGTCTTAACACATTCAAATACGCTTACTATTACTGTGCGTTGCGTTGAGCTGAGGAAGTAAACCACCAGTGATTTGTTAACAACAATTGGAGCCTGGAGGCGTTGACTTGATTAGTTGATTAAGGAAGCCATGTGCACTCACATGCTCTATGACTTGCATCATCATCATCAGAGATTTTAAAATTTTCATTCATATACAGCTTGTTTGACACTCGTCAAATTAATATTTTTTTATACATGGCTCAAGGAAAAGTTTTATTGGGCTGTATGTTTGAAATATTAGGATATTTTTCATGTTAAAAGTGTAGAATTGATGGGTCTCTGATGGGCTGAGACCTGAGAAATAAGGCCGCCATAATGTAAGTAGTAAGCTGTGAGGTACAAGGCTTTATTAATGAACTTATTTTTCTAGGCCTCAGTCTTCCAAGGCGTTGTCGGGCAGCAGAATTTGATCTGAACGTAAATGCGCAATGTACCTTTCCATAGTTTGATTTATGTGTATAATTCTGTATGTAATAGTTCTTTAAATATGGGCTCACAAAAATCGTATGTTGCACACATAACTTAATGAAGTCACAGTACAATTTTGGAAACATCATAATTGTAGCTAAAGTTTATAGAATTAATTTTTACCAAAGCTTAATTATTTTTTAAGGGCTGGCCCTAAAGACATTTTACCACAATCACAATTTGTTTGAGGAGATGTTTAATTAGATTTAATGACCTTTAAGTTCCTTTTTTGTTCAAAATATAAATATATATTTAGAAATTAGGATACACGTTCACAAGTTTTTAGGATAGTGAAATATAGTAAAATAAGCAAATTTTAAACGAACAAGGGGAAAATAAAATAGCAGGAGAGATTGGTCCTCACTAGAAAAAGAGAAATGAACACTATACAAGCAGTTTCAAGCAATTAATACAAAAAGCAAGGAACCATTTCTGAAAGTGAAAATCTTCAATTTAAAATATGGCAAACAAAAATGTGAATGATTGGAGCAACCATGAGATCATAAACAGCTGCCAATGACAGTAAGTATTTAAGGGCTTGTTTGGATGGTGTGGGAATAGTGGGAAGAGTGGGAAGAGTAGGAAGAGTGGGAAGAGTGGAAAGAGTGCTATTCCTAGGTTGTTTGGATGGTGAGTTTAGGAATAGCGTTGGGAAGTGTGAAAAAGTAGAGAGAAAAGTGTTGTTGGGAAGAGTGTTGTTGGGAAGAGTGGGAAGAGTGGGAAGAGTGCTATTCCAAAATCGTTTGGATGTGTTAGGAATAGTCAATTCCGGGAAGAGGCTCTATTCCCACTATTCCCACACCATCCAAACAAGCCCTAAATGATCATTCTTAAAATAATAAAAAAAGGAATTTCTGATCTATCTATAGCGGCACCATAGAGCACAGTTATTCCCAATATAGGAATGGACAAAGTGGGGGTTAAGAAACGTGCTTATTATTTAGGTACTTCCAACTAGAGGTGGTTTCGAGTCGAGTTATGATCGAGTTAGCATCAAGTCGAAATCAAGTCGCTACATTTCGAGTTAACTCGCGAGTTGATCGTGACACACTTTCGAGTTCACTTGACTTACTCGAAATCAACTCGTGACAACTCGAGTTAACTCGTGACTCGACATTTCTACTCGAAATTGGATTTAGCTATCATGCAAAACTAATATATTATTGTGTAGTACACTAGTACAGTGTTTATTATTCATCATAAAAGACACCAAAGTTAAACTTAGCTTGAGATATTACACTGGTATATAAGTGGAAATGTTTTGGAGTAATTTTTGAGCCACTACACTTTGATGTATCCGAGTCGGGATTATTTTTTTGGGATGTACAGATTACTCGAGTTAGTGCCGATCGAGTTGGACCCAACTCGAAATCGCCTCGTTTCATTTCGAGTTGCTCCTAACTCGAGTTGTGGCAACTCGATTTATGTTTAATCGAGTTATATCCGAATTTTTTTCGAGGCGAGTTCGAGTAATTCATGAGTTACGATTTTTTTTCCCACCCCTACTTCCAACTATTCCAGACAAGCATTACGGTTTTTTCTTAAATAAATATATTAATTATTATTATTTTAAAGATAAATATTTATTAATAAAAAATTATATGCGTAATTTAGGAGTCCGAAACTCCAAAAAAGATATCTGACGCATTTCGGAGTTTGAAAGTTGAAACCTTCAAACTGCTGACGTGGTAACATATTGTACAATTTCGGTAAAAGAAAAGTTCCAAAATCTGAAATCAACATTTTTGCCAAAAAAAAAAAAGAAAATTCAGTTCGGGGTCCGCAACTCCGAAATTATCCCAAATCTTCGAACATAATTAGCACAATAATTTATCCTAATAAATTTGTAGCTATCCATCTTTGACTTGCACTTGCTTGTCCGGCACGATTGTATAGCCGAGAAGATAAAAGAATAGCTACAAGAAAAAAATTACATTGAGGGCGGCTAATACTTCAAAATAATCACAACTTTCATACTATAGTTGAATTGTCCTCAACTCCTAATGCACTAGTGAAAATAAATTTTTAGAAAAGGGCCCGAATTAAGAAATTTCACGAGACGGCATGATAGGTTTAACGGCTCTGTTATTTGTTTCCGAATGAAGTTCAAATACTACCGCGTCATCGGTCAGTCCCAGGCTCCTACTAGTGGGTTGGTTTGACCCATTAGTATTGCTAAGTAGTCATATTTTAGCTTAAAGGGCATAACTCATATTTTAGTTTAGTTAATCCTGTTTATGTATTGCTAAGTGCACATAACAGTTCCTTTAACGGGAGTGATAGGGGCAATCTCCATTTTTGTAATTCCGTAGCATCCCAACCAAACACGAAAAGGGCGATGGGAACGCCCTTTTCGTTTTTGGCGTTCTCCCCTCCCCTCGCTCTCTCACCTCTCCTCTATCGCTCCCCTCCCCTCTCTACTCTCCGTCTTCTACCCTCTAACCGCTCCTCTCTCGCTCCCTATTCCCTCCCTTTCATTTGTTCTATCTCACATGTTCCCTCTCCCTTTCCCCTCTCCTGTTTCATAAATCTCGTCTTTCTCATCTGATAACTTTATAAAATGATGTAACAATCCGATCATTTATATTTATAGCAATCTCATCTTGTATTATAACAATTTGATTCCTTATTATAACAATCAGATCTCTTATCATTATAACAATCTGATCCTTATTATGATAATTTCATCTATTATTAAAACAATCTGATCCCTTATATAATAATCTGATCTTTTATTATAACAATCTGATCTCTTATTATTATGACAATTTGATCTCTTATAATGACAATCTGATCCCTTATTATGAAAATTTGATCTCTTATTATAACAATCTGATCATTTATTATAACAATTTGCTCACTTATTATTATAACAATATGATCTCGTAGTGTGTCAATCTGATCTCGTATTATAACAATCTGATCCCTTATTATAACAATCTGATCTATTATTATTATAACAATATGATCTCTTATTATGACAATATGATATCTTATTATAACAATCTGATTTCTTATTATAACACTTAGGAGGAGAGACGAAGGTCTATGATCTCTTATTATGACAATATGATATCTTATTATAACAATCTGATTTCTTATTATAACACTTAGGAGGAGAGACGAAGGTCTAAGGAGGGATGAGAGACAGAATGATAGGTGCAGGGAGGGATGTAGGTAGGGAAAGATGGAGGGAAGGAGGGAGGGAGAGGGTTCACATGTGAGGGAGGAAGGGAGAGATGACATGAGAGAGTGGGTGCGATTAGAGAGACAGTTCGGAAGGGAGGGGAAGGAACGGAATCGGATTGCGGGATTACAAAAATGGAGATGCCCGTAATCAATTCCCTTTCTTTAATAATGAAGATTTCTTTTGCTTAGTTGTGCAAAGATGCTGTAATATCAGGAGCGAGATCACTAATTAGTAATTACATTGATGTTTAGTACTTTAGTTTAATCGATGTACCATTGTCCCATCAACAGGTTCTATACCACTCCCTCCAGATCGAAATCCTATGTGTCAACGCATTGCAAGTCTTTAATCCATAACCGTCCGATTAATAATGGATATCCCGTGATTAATATCAGAGTTGTCAATATTCGTGCGGTCCATACAAATTTGACCGTCGAGATTAGATCGGACCCCACCCGCAAAACACACACACAAAAATAAGCAATGTAGGTATATATCTGTTTGGTTGTATATATTGGTTCAATACAAAATATAAGTATGTGTTTTGTTGTATAAATTATGCAAGAGGACTTTACATAACTGACCGTCAATCATACTGCAGGAACTATTGTGTGAAACTATATTATCTTATTCTTGTTCTAACTTATTCCGGTGCTAATTTATAATATTAAATAGTAATATTATTTAAATAAAATAACTTGGTTGTTGATCTTTTTAAAAATAAATAATTTATTCTTTTATTAGATATTACTATTTGACATCTAATCTCTTTAAGTAAAATACTAAAATTTAATTTTGATCTTGTAAAGTAATATGTTTCTTTAGATACAATGTATTATATATATATATATATATATATATATATGGTTTTTGAAAGCGCTGGAAAGATGCTTTTCCGAAACTGTTCGTATACTGTTAACATTCCTGCCATAATTATTTTGAAGTCTTCCAAAAAAGAACTTTTTTACAATTGAATGTCTGGTTGATACGTTGGATTCATTCCGCGGTTGTACAAGAATGCATACTGCATAGTGTTAAATTGTATGACGTCGTCTATTACGTTATTTATGTTGAAGTAAATTCATGTCTAGTTGTTGGTGAGATATAGTATTATATTACAATTTGAGCATATTATAAGGCAGACCAGCAATATATAATCCTGAGTTGGCCTTGCTGCTTTAACAAGAGCAAACCTTAAATTGCAAAACTTGAGAACATCATTTACTAGTTCTTCTGTCTAGTGAAACTCTGTAATGACTTCCCCAATATCAATAACTAATTCAAATGGCAACTTCCAGACTCTTCCAGACAGTGTGGTACAATCTTTAGTGACTTCTACAACTAGTGGCTATAATGAAGCATCAACTGTAGAAGGTTCGGTGGTGGAGACGCAAAGTTCCAGTGTAGGAGATGCACAAGAACAGAGTCAACCTCCACGACTCCGAATGCATCCTAAGTTATACAAAGCAGCCGTCGAAGGGGATGTCGAGCTGCTGAAAGAATTTCTACAGTCTTCAGGTGAGACTAAACATCACAGTCGATGATGTCTTTTTTCCTTTTGCTGGTCATTTTAATATTCCAATTGTATGCATCCCAAGTCCCAACAGATTGGCGATTGCACGTATTTAAAACTTAAAAGGCTCTCCATATTTATGTACAAGGGCACAAGGTCAATGATCCTGACCCAATCTGAACTATCCTAAAAAAAAGCAATTTTTTAGAATATTTCCGTATTTGAGTAGAAAATAGTCATTTAAAATAATGTTGAATCTCCCAAGTTTATTTATAATTCCGATTTAATACGGCTGTTTTAAATTCATAATAATTGATTTTTAAAAGAGAAAAGCCCGTAGGCCTAATAAAACTAAAAATTATTTTAAAAATCAACGATTATTTTTGGTCCAACCAGACCTAGGCGCAACGCGAACCAGTTAAAAAGGAAAGAGCATCGAACAGCACAAAACAGAGTATAGAAAATTAGAAAGCTAACCTCTCGAAAATATTGAAAGAATGTGTTAGCCCCACCCCCCCTCCCCCGAGGTTGCAAAAATTATTATTTTACTATTACTATTACAGTATTACTTGTGATGAAGCAATATAGAACTCTGTAATATTTTTTATTTAAAAGAAAGAATATACAAGATGAGAGTTAAAAATGTAAACAACTAAGTAGTTGACGAGATAATTGCCTTCGTTCTAACATATTTGCTGCTCCATGCCTTTGTCATTACTCTAAGATATATATATTCATTTACCAAATTCAAATATTCAATCATATACTCGTCAATTTGGTTGTGCTAGATGTGCAAGTGCACCAACTGAATGGACCTAGCCCTCTAGAAGGAGAATCAACTGGAGGCAACACAGTGTTGCACATTGCTGCTAGTTCTAGCAGTGATCTTACAATGCAGCGCCAACAAAATTATGTAGAATTTTCAAAAGAAGTCTACATCAGAAACAGATCATTGCTGATGGCACGCAATAAGCTGAAGGAGAGCCCTCTCCACTGTGCTGCAAAGTTCGGGAACTATACAATGGTTTCCCTCTTGATATCTTTTGCTGAACATGAGCGTCAGGTTGGAGTGAAGACGCTTCTAACAGCAAGGAATGTGCACGGTGAAACTGCACTTCTTGAAGCAGTGCGAGTTGGTCACAGGGGCATAGCGAACAAGCTTATAATTTCTGAACCAAGCTTAATGGGTATTGTTGATGCAGAGGGTATATCTCCTCTATACCTCGCAACTATGACAAATGACCTTGAAATAGTCCAAATCCACACAAGGGAAGATCCATCCGTGGTATCTTGTTCAGGACCAAAAGGACAAACTGCACTACATGCTGCTGTACTACAACATACTGGTATGTACATTTTTTTTGTCAGCCATAATATTTTTGGGCCTTTTTATCCGAGCTTGAAGATTTTTACGTGACAATAATAACAAACAAATCACAGTTATTTGAAGCTATATTCAATTTGAAATTCCAAATTAGTCCTAGTGCTCAAATCCAGGAGGACCTAGAGGTGGTAGGAGAGGCCAAGCCATTCCTTTTTCTTATGTTGTTCATTTTTTGTAAACAAAAACTCCCAGCTTAAATGATAGTTGTGCGCCTGCAAATGATTTGGCTATTTTGATGGACCGGCTTCATTTAAATCCCTTAGCTAGACAAAAGTGATAAACATATTAATTAATCAATCTACTAGGTGTATGACATTTAAACAATACTTCATCAAATAAATCAAACTGATTCGAATTTCTAAACCCTGCATTTTTGGATCAAATGATATCAAAGACCCTGATCTTAAGTTATCACAACAAATATGTAGATGACAATTATGGAGTGAAGTGGCACGTTTGTTTTAGATGAGAGAGTCTAGACAAAAGAGTAGAGTATCTTACAAACGAGACATTTCTTTTTGAAATCATTAAATACTGAAATGTTAACATTAATTAAAGCAGTCACTTTAGCTTTTTGTCCTGCAATAAATCTGATGCAGTGCTTCAGTTCAAATCAACCTATCCTAGAAAGTTATGGATGAACACATCCTCAATCTATTGTTGTGGTAGAGATCTTGAATTTCTTTGGTAAAAAGTAGCCCGTTTTAAATTATTAGATTCCAATCCGCACAAAACAAATGTGACTCGGTTTTGGCAAATTATTATCAAAATCTCCATCATGTTTTTAACATTTTTAAATTGGATTTATTTAAAGATTCCATAAACGTTTCTGACTGTGATGCAAAAAGCTAAAAAACAGGAATTACACGTGAACTTTTGGAATGGAACAAATCACTTGCGACTGAGGTAGACGACACAGGAAGTACTCCCCTCCACTATGCAGCATCCGTTGGAAATCTAGGCACTGTAAAGCTCTTATTGGAGCATGGAGAAAGTGCAGCTTTCATAGCAGACAAGTATGGTTTTTTTCCCATACAAATAGCTGCAATCTGGGGCAGAGCATCGATAATTAAGGAGCTGATAGAGCAATTTCCTGACTCAGATGAATTACTAGATGAACATGGACGGAACTTCCTTCACATTGCCATCCTTCACGATAGAGGTAACATAATTGTTCACATCTATCAAAATGACACCTTCTTGAGAATGCTCAATGCCAGGGATTATCAAGGGAACACGCCACTTCATTTAGCAGCTGAAAGAGGAGAGTACCGAATTGTAAGATTTCTCATATCAATGAAGACAGTTTGCACAAGCATCATGAACAGGGAAGGCCTAACACCAGTTGATCTAGCTATAAAGAAGATCTTACCTACAGGGTTTGGTTACAACTTGGTACGAATGATTAATTGACTCATTTTTTTTTTCTTACCTTTGTAACGGTTTTCGTCTGAGCTAATTTTCTTTCATTGGATAAACATTTCCACTTCTTAAGTGAGACAAATATAAAAATCTAACATGAAAAACATATAGAAAAATTGCCAAAAAATGAGATACATGGCTGAAAAATGATTTTACCCTTAGATTGTAATCTTACCTAAAACAAAGACAAAAAAAAAATAAATAAAAAACTACAAAAATTCAAATTAACAACAAAAGGAAATCAATTTTGTATAGTAGTTGAATTTTATAGTAGGAATTGACTTGGTGTGCATGTCAGTGAACTGTCAGGGGCAGCAATTTTCTGAACCTCAATTATGCATTTCCAGATGGCTTGCCAAAGAAAATGAAATATGACATTAACATACTTCTTTCATTGTACATGTGGTTATTTACCAAGTAAATAATATTCTGACTATCATAAAAGATAGTAGAACTTTCCTAACTATGCTCTGTATTCGGCTTTTTCTGTTCACAAAACAACATTGAACAATGAGGTAGCTTCCAACTAATTGCACATCCTTTTGAGTTGACATGTTAGCTTTACATTGCTTCTCCGAAACATCAATCATGCATTCAGTTAAGGTGGCTTTCAAATAACAAATGATCCACTTAGCCATTTCCTAGTGCACTCTATCACCCGTGACATGTAGGCATATAGTTCTTTTCCTTTTCTTTGATTTTTAAGGACTCAATTGCTTGATAACCTAAATTTGATCAAAATTTGATCAAAAGAGGTGTAGATAAATGACTCCCATCCTCCATCTTGAGCTAGTGTAACGTTTTCTCGACAAAACCCATTTTAAGAAAGATCAATTCAATTGGACAGGTCCCTTATTATTTTCAATTCATGGACTCTCTCGACAGCCCCTATATTGTTTCTTTTGAATTCAGAGCTCAATTGTTCTTTCACGGCATATTCAACATCACAGCTAACATATCATCTACGTACATAGGGACACAGATAAAACTCTTAGCCATCAACCTTTTAAAATAGACACAACATCCATATTGAAACCAACAAAACCAAATGCTTACTAACTTTATCATCTTAACTTATTAAAATAACATTTCCTTTTTCTCCTTCAGGGGAAACGGTACAATGTAGTTCGTTGCTTGATGTGGACTGGAGCATTACCTAGTCCCTGTCTATTCGGCAATTTGGATGGTTTAAAAATTCCCAAAAGAGACGAACAGAAAGAAATACAGAAGATCGAAAGTGGTACTGGTAGCTTGGTCATTATCTCAGGACTCATTGCAACAGTAACTTTTGCCGCTAGTTTCACCATGCCAGGTGGATATATATCTGATGACCATGTGAACAGAGGCACGTCTATTCTATCCAGAAAATATGCCTTCAAGGCATTTATTGTTGCTGATTTATTGGCGTTTGTTTCATCTCTCATGGCCACCACATGGCTTATCTGTGCTGGGTCAGCTGCTGTAGATTTTCAGATTCGGATGTTATACCTAGCCATATCAGTCACGATGGTGGCAATTGCTATCCAAACCACCATCTGCGCATTTGCCTTAGCAACATATACAATGCTATATCAAGTAAATTTGCCCATTGGCATATTGGTTTGTCTACTTACGTTCGGTTTACTTCCATTATACAATCTGGATTACTGGGGAGCGCTGAGACTTGGGCGACCAATAGTGGCACGGCTGGGGTGGAAAGGATTGTTTAAGTCCTACCTTCGTCCTATGACTAGGAGGCGCACCATTGGAGTACGTGGGCTTGAGCGCATGTCTTTCTTAGCTTATTTTATCTCTAAAAGGGTACGTTCTTCAGTTTTTTCTTGTACGGTCTTATCTTTCTTTTGGCACTAATTTTAAAGAAGAGCTTACCAATGTGGTTCGAATACAAAAATGTATTGTAATTTGATCATTGCTAATAACCTAATTAGGCATGTTGTGTCATGTCTACCCTGTGATGTTTCAGACTTGTTCCTATGATAATTACAAGCATATATCTACGTTATGTCAATCATGGTTCGTATAAACTAATATCATTCCATAAAGATATAATGGAGCTTATAACTCTTCTTGTGATTGGTTTCTTTCTTCAAAGCAAGTGAAGACTACTAATTCATATGTCCTGGTGTGTTCATTCCAAGTGTACTTCTTCGTCACAAAATATATATTGCTTCCAGCACAATTCACTCTTTTCATTTAGTCAAATGCATTTGTTCCCTTGTATTCATCGTTTATCACAGACTAATGACCAAGACAAATTTCATAGATGTATTGTTCATTACAAGGATGAGTAAAGATTTTAAGTCGAATTCCAGTTGAGACATTTTGCCAAACACGAATGAAGATTCCAATTTTCTACGTGGAGAGCGCTACATGTGCTACCTTTCATCCTTTTTTTTTTTTTGAAGGTAGGGAGACGAGAAGTCTCTCCTACAAATTCATCCTACAATGTTAAGGTTCTTGGGATTATGTATTTTGGACTTTTGATTAACTAACTGCAGTTTTTAGATTAATACGAATATAATCTAAATTTCAGTTTGCAACTCTGTTGCAGAGTGATGGACTCTTGGTCTCTACCAAACAGAGATGTCTAATTAGTCAGTGCTCTAGGATTAGATGCGTAAGAAAGGTCGAAGAGAGGGGGTAAAACAGAGAGACGGACTCCCAATTTTTAATTTTCAGACGACATTTGCAGGAAAGCCCTTCTGACGAGCTAAAATTACAAACATTGAATTTTCACTCCGCAAAATTCTGATACTTACGAAATTGTCCCTGAAACCTAGGGTGTCAAATCAGTAAAGCGATTTAGAACAGATATAGACTGGTTCCAACACGAGCAACAATCAATCAATAGGATTCATCAATCGACAGAGATGGAAGAAAAATTCTGAAAAAACAGAAAAGTACCTCTACAACGAAATCAAAGCCACCCTTGGCAATTGCTCCACCTCCGTCCAACGGACCTGCCAAGGCGGTGAACCAACACGATAAGACTAATTCTAAGGTTTTTATCCAGTGGAGGATGAGAGTGTAATATCCAGTTTTCGGTTCTGTAGAGTTTTTAAGTTTAGTGTGTCGATTTTCTGTTGTTTCGAATTTTTCGAATTTCTGATCAGAGTCTGTGTGTTAATGATATGTTTGTTATTAGTATTTGAAAATAGTTTGAATACTATATTTATGTACTAAATATTTTGGTAAAAGGTATATTGAACCGTTGTGTGAATTCTAGAATTTTTGGAGGCTCAAAATCTGAAATTATTGGTGTTTTGAATTTTGGCAAAGTAGAGGGACCAAATTGCAAGTTTTCCATCACCTTTCTAACCACCCCCACAGCCATCTTTTCCCTCCCACGTTTTTCTACCGACCCCCATTCTTCACTCCTTTCTCTTCCACTCAAACACACAACAAACACTCAAATAAAATCAGAAAAATCCCCATAAATTCGGCAAAAATCAGATTTGAAGAGAGGAGACCGAGGAGAGCGCGTTCAACCCAATTACTTCCGGTTTTGGACAACTTTTGGGTGAGTTTTTCGTGAAAACGTGTGGCATTTCGTTTTGGAAAGAATTTCTGAGAATTATGGAACTTCCTTGAGTCAAAAATGAGGTTTTTGGTTGGAGTTAGTAGTTTTCAAGTTTAAGTCGAAATGGTTTGATTTTCCTTTGAAATTTCGATTCTTTTCGAGAAGAAGTGTTGTTCTAAGTTAAATTTCCGATATGTAGCTTGCAAACAGTTGGTATGACTTAGTTTGAGTCTTAGAAAGTCGGAGTTACAAGTGTTTTAAGTTTTCGAAACCGTTTCCATCGTTTTCTCAGTTTTCTGCTGATTTTTCTGGTGTAAGCGTTGTGTAACGCTATGTAACGTTACAAGTCGTTTCCCTGACTGGTTTTTCTCTGAAATTGTTGCTCAAACGTTAGACAACGTTTCTTCCCGTTGTGTAACGCTTTGCCAAAGCGTTGTGTATCGCTCTGTAGCGTTGCACAACGTTCTGGCCAGGTTTATTGAGTTTTAGTGGTGTGCACTGTTGAAGTGCGTTGTACAACGTTCCAGTAGCGTTGTATATCAGACCAAAGTTGTAACGTCGTACAACGTTTGTCTTCCGTTGTGTGACGTTAGAGCACTGGAAAATCCAGTGAGTTTTGGGGACACGGCGTGTAACGTTTGCTCAGATTTTTATAACGTTTGGTCTGTAGCGTTGCATAACGCTACCTTGCGTTGTATAACGTTATATGACAGTGTTTTGAATGTCAGAAGTTCCTTCAAACGTTGTGTAACGCTCCAACACATTGCATAACGCTTCTGACTTGTCTGTTGCGTCGTGTAACGCTTGATACCGTTGTATAACGTTTCACCAGACTTAGTTCGTTTTGAAGCTCTTGTTGCACTCTGTGCATTTCCGACCTTTTTAAAGAGTTGTTTGGAGTTTGTATTTAGTTGTTCTTACTTGTTTTACTTGTTTCTAGTGTGCTTTGCTTAGAGTAAATGTTTTTGTGTAGATTTGGACGGAGACGTGTCGGGACTCGGGGAGACCGATACACGTGGTGGTAACTAGGATTGCTTGCTTGATTTCCTGCTTGTGTCTGCTTTTGTTCAGGTGCGGATGCACACAAATCTTGATGTATATCTGAGTTAGGAAATTAATTACATGCATTGCATATTTAAATTGTTAATCTGTTGCATGCATATTTGCACGAATTATCATATGGCTATAATTAGGGTATTATTATATGCATGATGAATGGTTACCATCTTGTGAATGATCGCTCGGAATGAATAACTGTTGTGCTCTGATTATTTTGTTGTGGAATTGAAACTGAATTAGAGAGTGGTTGAGCTGTACCCCTTGGATTGTGAGATTCCAAGTAAAATAAAACTCAATATATCCTTCGGGATTGGTTTGTGAGTTCCGAAAAATCCAATAGGTTGCGTACCCTTGGATTGTGAGATCCAAGTAAAACTAAACTCAATATATCCTTCGGGATTGGTTTGTGGGTTCCGAAAAACCCAACGGTCACGTATACCATCGTTTGTGAGTAACGGAATAACTCTCAAAAACAACCATGATACTCTCGATCTGCTTATGAGTTCGAGGAACTCTTTATTTGACTTGACTTGATCTGTTAACCAGACTTGCATTAGATTATTGGCCAAATGTACAAGTCGAGTGTTTGATCCGGCTTTGATAATTGATCAATAGAATGAGAACTCGACTTTTGGATTGCATTCATATTTGTGTATAATGAAATGTGATTCTCTGAACTGTATATCTGAATTTATATATATGTTGTATTATTTTTCGTCTTGGCCGGTGATTAGTTCCTAAACATGTACCTCCGGGTTTGTGTGACTGGAACTAAATACCGCACTGAGATGATTATTTATAATTATCTCAATTCTTCCGCTTTTGTGGGTTCCAGGTTGTAGATCGAGCGGGGAGCAATTGCAGAGTAAGCCTACACCTTGACTAGGAGCATGAAGTGTGGGATATTTAGATGTCCTTTTTGTATAGTTAACTTGTACTTTTGTTGTTGTATAGCTAACCAAAGCTACGTGTACAAGTCTAACTTTTGAAACTTACCTCGTTTAATTTAATGAAAATTGTTGTACTAAATCTGATAAGCTTTTGTTTACATCTGAATTTGTGATACTTCATGCTTTTGAGTAGAGAGTGTTCTGTCAGGTTAAGCCTTGCGGGTGCGTGAAGGTAAGCACGTAGTCGCGGCTGGGCCGTGGCACCTCTGTGTTGGTTACGGGGTGTCACAGAGAGAGAGGATTAGAGCGAGAGAAATGGAAGCCTTCTTATCCGGTAGATCGAGAATAGAGAGAAGAAAGAGAGCTCGGAGGCGATAAGAACAAAAGAGAGAAAATAGACAGAAAGCGGATGATAACGAAGAAGGATGGATGCGGATTCGAAATGAGCAAAGAGAGACTGAATAGATGAGGAAGGTTTTAGAGGTTCGGATCTAAATCCAACAGTTCATAAAAATTCATACTGAAAACTAAGATCCAAGGGTCCAGAGTATTTCAGAGATGAGAAGATGATAAAAAAATGAAGTCGGGCTAAACCAATTGGGAAATTTATTATTTTTTAGTTTTATAATTTTTTTTTTTACAGTGGCCGTTATTTTGTCGGGTAATAAAATGTATTGAATTAGTTTATCTGATGATTTTGAGTCATATAATCAGATTTATTTTTCAATTAAAATCGTTTAAGTCCTTACATGGTTATTAATATTATTTTAATATTAACCTTGCTAAGTTTTATGATGATTCAAAATTAAATTTTAAATATCAAGAGCTGAGTTGAGCTAAAATATTGTTGCTTCAATTTTTATGTAATTAATTTTATGCAAATATTATGTACCAGTTATTGTCGTTATATGTTACAAATATAATTTATTTAGGTAGATTTTCAGACGACCTTTGACGCAATGTTAGAGTAAATCTAAAGACAGAGAGTCTAAATTAAATATAGGGTATATTCGCAGTTAAATATATAGTATATTACATTCTCTTGTCTATAAATTATAGCTCTGTTTAATATAGAGTATGCATCTATAAATTATAGCTCTGTTTAATATAGAGGATGCATGGTCTTGTTACACAGTTCATTTTGAAGCAGAGAAAAAACTAGAAATGTTATCTGAGTTATCACATTGACTTCGCCTTGCATTTACATTTTGCTTTTGTTGATTAGCTCCTACATACAACCCAGCTCAAGTTTTCATTTCCCCAATCTAATGATCAACCTCTTCCTAAGTTACTACTTTGCTCAAAGACCTCGCTTTTATTTTATTTATTATTATTATTTTAATTTTTGAAGAAAGTAAGGGGTCAAGGCCTCGCTATTATTTCTTTTCACTTCTTTTTGCTAACTAATTTCTATTTTATTGTATGACTCTTAATTGCACCAGTTAAAACAAGTTTCGAAGGGTATGAATTCTGACTGGATGTGGCTCGTCCAATTTTGCATCACACAATGCAAACAAACGAGAATTCACTTCGGCGACAGCCACGAGGCCTAGCCACTAAATTCCTTACAATTACAAGACAGATCAACTGGGCCAACCCGTTTTGGACACTCTACCCTTCCAATTAAGGCCCGTCACTGGAACTGAGTTTAATACCGTCACATTTACAATTAATATTAGTTCTTTTCATCAGTCAAACTTTTGACCAAATGATCACCGGAAGTTTACCAGACTTCCTTTCGAACATATACGCTAGAAAATTACAAGCTGAAACATGAGGGTCATAATCTGAAAATAAAATGACAAGGGAAAAGTGTATGCTGAATCGTCAAGCTGGTTAGAAGCTGAAATAATTGTATTTTTAAGGCCACCTAGGATTTGCCACATCTGCAATTTCGTTGAATAAAAAGGTATTATAAGTTATAACCAAACAACCAATACTACAGTAGAGAACTTCCATTCGGTACAAGACATGTTAATTTGTAAGCTGAAACATTGTTTATAATCTGAAACATTAGGTTAATAAGCTGAACGTCCAAACTGCGGTACATGAAAGTAAGTTGAAATAACTGTGGTTCTGAAAATTAGACTCGGGCTCAAACTAGAAACAGTTGGTAGATGATGCAAAATTAGATGAATCGAGTTAGAAACTGTCATTTTATAGAAAATATATGTTACACATTTTAAAAATTGAAAGCAATAATGAAAAATAATTATCCAAAAAAGATAAATAAAAACTTTGAAGCTTAAAATCCACTTAGTATATAATAATAATACAATTATAAAATATTACATAAATAAAAAAAATAAAAAGTTAAGAAGCACGGCATAATCCCTTGTTATATATACAATGGATTATATTTTTAATGAAAGTTTACCATATATAGTTTACCATATTAGGTTAATAAGCT
This sequence comes from Rhynchospora tenuis, assembly GCA_027725995.1. Taxonomy (NCBI): domain Eukaryota; kingdom Viridiplantae; phylum Streptophyta; class Magnoliopsida; order Poales; family Cyperaceae; genus Rhynchospora; species Rhynchospora tenuis. Next base: position 143,533,955 of record CM050888.1, on the reverse strand, counting down.
GAACGTCCAAACTGCGGTACATGAAAGTAAGTTGAAATAACTGTGGTTCTGAAAATTAGACTCGGGTTCAAACTAGAAACAGTTGGTAGATGATGCAAAATTAGATGAATCGGGTTAGAAACTGTCATTTTATAGAAAATATATTTTACACATTTTAAAAATTGAAAGCAATAATGAAAAATAATTATCCAAAAAAGATAAATAAAAACTTTGAAGCTTAAAATCCACTTAGTATATAATAATAATACAATTATAAAATTTTACATAAATAAAAAAAAAAATAAAAAGTTAAGAAGCACGGCATAATCCCTTGTTATATATACAATGGATTATATTTTTAATGAAAGTTTACCATATATAGTTAATTACCTAAAGAAGAAGGATAAGTGATTTTCAAAAAAAAAAAAGAAGAAGGATAAGCTAACTCATTATATTATACATGTTTTCTTCATTTATTATATAGATACAATTCGAATACCATTTTATACATGGACTGCAAAGGTGTGTAGTGATGAAGTTGCCTGGCAGTTAAGTGGGGTAATCATAGTTCGATTCCAGGGAAGACGTATAATCTTCTGAAGTAAGATCCGTTATGAAAGGTATCAGGCTGCCACACAAACTGATGAAAAAAATCGTCATGTCCACACACCGTAGGTACTGAATTCTTTTTCTCGAGGCTTGGTTTGTTCTTCCAATTATATAATTTTTCCATCCAATGTTCTTTGCAATTGCCCTTGCAACCAACGGCCCGTCCCCTATTAATGGTGTCGCAAATAGAAATTGGATGACACAAAGCCCAAAGAGACTGACAGGAAAGAGCAGTCCGGTAGCATCAATGTTGGAGGCAATCAGTAGGACACAAGTACCGGTGACAAATGCTCCCCACCAAAACTTTAATGCCGACATGGTAAAAATAACAGAATCATTGAGGTAGGTCACCCGGGCTTTGTAATCCATATAGGGTGAGGAAGCGTACATAAGTGATAACGTGCCGATCATAGAGTAAAGGAATGCTAAAATATCCAGTGCGAAAAATGCTCCCTTGGCTTGGTTCAAAAACAGACTGTCATCGTCATCATCGTCATATAATTCATTGAGGTTTATGGAGGCTTCAGCTACAGTGAAGGCTGCCGCAAATGTCGCTGAAGCAACCAATACTGAACCAATTGCGATGCTTTGGGCCATTCTCTCAATTCTCCCCCCTTCTTCTTGTTCCATCCCTTGGTTCATCTCCTCATTTATTCTGTTATTGGTTCTATTTATAGCACGGGAACATCCAATTCGCTCAAGCGCTCGGTGTATAACGTAGTTCTCATTCTAGCAAATAAAAGGGAAAAGGATTAAAAAAAACCCGTAGTATATGAAAGCAAATCCTTAATTTGGGTTAAAATTTTATACTTTTTTTAATTTGTAAATTTTCTTAAAATCTAAACAAATATAAAAAATTTAAAAAATATATAAAATTAGATTTTTTTCCCTTTTGTAAAATTTTAAAAGAATCATATTAAACAGTTGAAATTAGTTGTTTAAAATTTAAATTTGAAAATATCAAATATTATATTGAACAATGTGAATCAATTATTTGTAATTTATAAAATAAAAAAGGACGTATATATTAGATGGATCTTTAATTAGTATCGTTCAATTTTATGATAAATAAAGTATGTACCTGCCAATTTAGTAGGACATGCGAAAGTCGGAACTCATCCTCATTAACAAGTGCGCAGGCAATGTCTAGAGGCGTCAATCCATCTCTGTTGACCCAGTTTAAGTGAACCTTTTTGCTTAAGATTGATAGGATCGTCTTCTTAATATGAGGCTATGTGGATAATAGTGGAGATAAATGAGATACTTAGAAACTGAAATTCTTCATTCATATATTGATACAACTCTCTTACAATTGATATTCTCTCTTAATATTCTCTTCTAAGTTCTTTCTAAGTTCTAAATTTCTAATCACTCTTACATTGTTTATATAGATAAAAACTCAACTACTTAATTAAATACATTCATTCATCTAATCAATGGCATAGTCTTCTAGACAATTAATAACAACATCTTCCTAAGAGTTATTTTTGTAATTCTAAATATTTAAACTCTTTGACCATGCAAAACTTAATTGAGTTTATAATTCCAACATCCTTCCTTAAACTCAATTATGCTCCAGCTCGCATCCCGAGCAGCTTCTTGAATCGATTGAACAATTCCGCTCCAAGCGGTTTGGTGAATATGTCCGCTACTTGATCTCGATTCGCCACGTGAGTCAACTCGACATCGCCATCCTTCACATGTTCGCGTATGAAGTGAAAGCGAACATCAATATGCTTACTCCTTTCATGATGCACCGGGTTCTTCGCCAACTCGATTGCTGACTTGTTGTCGACTCGAATCTCCGTTGGTTGATCTCGCGCGAAGTTCATATCCTTCAGTAATTTTCTCAACCATATCGCGTGACATACACATGAAGATGCAGCCACATACTCCGCTTCGCAAGTTGACAAAGTCACAATTGGTTGCTTCTTCGACACCCATGTAAACGCTGTGTCTCCCATGTAGAAAACGAACCCCGCTGTGCTCTTTCTGTCATCGATATCGCCACACCAATCGCTGTCCGTATATCCAACAAGATCAAACTCATCAGTATAAGAATAGAACAAGCCATGAGATAATGTACCTTTCACATAGCGAAGAATTCGCTTTATGGCTTTCCAATGTGACGTCTTTGGCTCCTCCATGTACCGGCTTACCAAGCCGACACCATATGCAATATCTGGCCTCGTGCACATAAGATAACGCAAACTTCCAACCAAGCTTCTATATTGAGTTGCGTCTATGGCATTGCCTTCATCATAACGAGACAACTTTGTCCCGCTCTCAACCGGAGTACACACTGGATTACAATCATCCATCTTGAATCTTTTCAACACATCTTTTGCATATGCTTCTTGCGAGACAAAAATTCCAGATTTGTCTTGTTTTACTTCCAACCCGAGAAAATATGACATTAATCCCAAATCTATCATCTCGAACTCTTTTGACATCTCGAGTTTAAACTTCTCAGTCATTTCATTATTATTCCCCATGAATATCATATCATCAACATACAAAGCAACAAACATAATATCATTATTGCATACCTTCACATATAAAGCATGCTCATACGGGCATTGCACAAACCCGTGCTCCTTGAAGTATGTATCAATTCGGGTATTCCAAGCTCGTGGAGCTTGCTTCAACCCGTACAACGCCTTCTTCAATTTCAGCACCTTGTTTTCTTCTCCTTCCTTAATGTAACCTGGTGGTTGCTCGATGTAGACTTCTTCTTCGAGTACACCATTGAGAAATGCTGATTTTACATCCATTTGATAGATGTTCCACTTGTTTTGGGCAGCTAGCGATATCAACAAGCGAATGGTCTCCATTCTCGCAACGGGGGCGAACACTTCTTCATAATCAATCCCCGCTTTTTGCTTGTAACCTTTGGCTACTAACCTCGCTTTGTATCTTTCAACCTCGCCTCGAGCATTTTGCTTCTTCTTGTAGACCCATTTCACGCCAATCGGCTTATGATTCTTGGGTGTCACGCCCCGCACCGACGGGTCACGGGACGCGAGGTGAAACGGTATCTTCTGCATCCATCCGTCGGCCCGTCAACCTACGTCGCAAGCAAAAGGAAACAAACGGATGTCAGCTACAAAGCTCAGTAACCGGTTATTTAACGACGCAGCTTCTCTATATTAGTTAAGATAGCAACATCAATCAGGATCGGATTAATCCACATAACAAACATATATTCTACGGAGATAAACGGGTCTAGATCAGTCATATCAGTCAGGCATAAGGTTCCTCCCCGGTCCCTGAGGGATCAGAACCAGTTTCCCCTCCCCTGTCTTGGGGATCAGGGCTCAAATTCACATGCAATTTCTCCTCCCCTGTCTCGGGGATCAGGGCACAAAATCCACATGCACATACAAATTCAGTAATCCAGTTTCTAAACCCGATATCCCGCAAAACATACCACAAACGATCATACACATGCAATCAAAGCCAAGCAATAATCAAATCAAGCAATACGAAACTAAATATAGAAAAGTCCGGTTACCTGACTGAGCGATCCACAAGAATAAGCAAATCTATACGACTTCCAGACATAATTGCGACGTAGAACTCGAATCCCAAACGGCCGACTATCCAAAGCCAAGACGGTATTTCAAAATTAGGTGGAGAGAGAAATAGTGGGAGAGAGAGATCTGAAATGAAATGGAATGAGGCTAGGTTATATTTATAGTGGAGGTTTCTTAGTGGCTAAGAAAGTAAATATTAAGTTACTTAATGGCTAAGTAAGTAAATATCAATTACTTTGCTACTGTTTTTGAAAATATAGATTACTATTTATGAAAATATGGATTACTTAACAACTAAGAAATCAAATGGATAAGATCAAATAGATAAAAATAAACATTTTTCAAATAGGACCTTAGAATTTGAAGTATTGCGAACAGGTCCTAAAATTCAGTGATGTTACATTGGGCAACGTCGCAAGTTCCCAAGTATCATTCTTCACAATAGCATTCATTTCTTCATTCATAGCTTGCTGCCATTTCTTCTCTTGAACGGCTTCTTCAAATGTAATATTCTCGGCATCCGCCAAAAGACACACCAAGTGCAACTCGCTTGTTGCCTCATACAAATCTTGTAAGGTGCGGGTTCGAGGTGATCTCGCCTCGTCATCACTTGAGCTCGCACTTGAACTCGCTCTTGGCTCATCTCGATTTGTTGTGTTTGTCGAAGTTGAACTCGCTATGACTTGCACTTCTTTCTCAACGTCATGCGACTTCTCTTCCATAGAATTCCAGCACCAAACACCTTCTTCATTGACCTGCACATCACGACATATATGTATTTTATTAGTTGCTGGATCAATGAGCTTATATGCCTTCGACCTTTCATCATAGCCGATAAAAATCAAGTTCTTGCTTTTGTCATCGAGCTTAGTTCTTCGCTGATCCGGAATGTGCGCATAAGCCACACTTTCGAAAACTTTCAAATGTGACACCGCTGGTTTCACACCGCACCAAGCCTCTTGCAGAGTCATGTTTTCCAAGCTCGCTGTTGGACATCGGTTTTGCAAGTAAACCGCGCATTGCACTGCTTCAGCCCAAAATTCTTTTGGCATATTCTTACTTTTCAACATGCTACGAACCATGTCGAGTATGGTTCGATTCTTCCTTTCGGCTACGCCATTTTGTTGAGGTGAGTAAGGCGCTGTTAGGAACCTCCGAATGCCATGCTCCTCGCAGAAATACTCAAACTCCTTAGAGATATATTCGCCACCTCGATCCGACCTCAATGACTTTATATAATTGCCATTCAACTTCTCAACTAGCACTTTGAATTTCTTAAAAACAGTAAATGCCTCGGATTTTTCTTTCAAGAAATAAACCCAAGTTCTCCTCGAAAAATCATCAACAAAAGTTATGAAGTAACGGTGCTTACCCAATGAGTTTGGTGTGATCGGACCACATATGTCCGTATGTATCAACTCTAGCGGCTTCTTGGCACGATAGCTCGCTTCTTTTGGGAATGAACTTCTCGGATGCTTCCCGAGCACACACCCCTCGCAAAACTTGTCACAATGATCAATTTGTGGCAGCCCCTTTACCATGTTTTTCTTTGACAACTCTTTCAAGCCGCCAAAATTTAGATGACCAAACCGCAAGTGCCACAACCATGCTTTATCAACCACACAAGCCTTCAAACACTTAGCTTGAACATTCATTAAATTTAATTTAAACATGCGGTTTCTAGTCATTTCAACTTGGGTTATCAATCTATCATTCTTATCTCTCAAATATAGGGTTCGGTCTTTCATAACCACCGTATAACCCAATTCCAGCAATTGACCCAAACTCAAAATATTGCTATTCATATCGGGCACATAATAAACATTGGTGATAAAAGTCTCACTTTCATTTTTCAGCTGAATGAGAACTTTACCTTGACCTTCAACTTTCACTTTCGATGCATCGCCAAATGAAACATGGCCATCTACAACTTCTTGCATCTCGGCGAACATGTGCTTGTACCCGCACATATGGTTGCTCGCACCGGTATCCAAATACCACACGGTCTCTTGATTGGGAGTTGCTTCTTTGCTCGCAAGCAATACCACACCATCTCCAATCTTTTCTTCTTTCTTGTCATTCTCGTCTTTCTTCACATGACGACATTCATATGCATAGTGGCCATATCTATTGCAATTGTAACATTGAATATGAGATTTGTTACCTCTTCCTCGACCTCGACCATTGCCAAACGAGCCTTGTTGCTCATTCTCATCTCGCTTGTCTTGCTGTCCGCGACCTCGACCACTTCGGCCACGGCCACGACCTCGACCGCGACCTCGTCCACGACCTCGCTCATTGCTGGTCGGTCTCTCTTCTTTCAATGTCAACTTCGCTTGAAGTGCCTCATCGAGCACCTCTTTTTTTTCTTTTTCTTTCTTTGCTCATGGGCTTCCAGCGAACCCGAGAGCTCATCAATAGTCATTTCATTCAAATCTTTTGACTCTTCTATTGCACACACAACATTTTCAAACTCATTTGTCAAAGAGCGAAGTACCTTCTCAATAACTCGAACTTCAGCAAGCGATTCACCATTCCGCTTGAGTTGATTCACCACGGTTTGCACTCTTGTCATATACTCGGACACGCCTTCGGTCTCCTTCATTTTCAAGGCCTCAAACTCGCCTCGAAGTGTTTGCAAACGCACTTGCTTAACTCGATCAGCGCCTTTGTATGCCTTCTCAAGAGTATTACACGCCTCATGCGAAGATGTCGCACCGGCTATCTTCTCAAAACCCGACTCATCCACCGCTTGATACATGATATAGAGAGCGGTCTTGTCCTTCTTGCGGTTCTCCCTCAATAACCTCGCATTAACACCCGTCAACGCCGTCGTATCGGCATACTCTTGATAGCCATCCTCGACTACCTCCCACACTTCTTGCGCACCAAGGAGAGCTCGCATTTGTATACACCAGTTGTCGTAGTTGCTTTTTGTAAGACGGGACAGCGGCATGTGCCCAACCGTCGAAACACCGGTACTTCCATCGGCTCTGATACCAATCTGATAGGATCGTATTCTTAATATGAGGCTATGTGGATAATAGTGGAGATAAATGAAATACTTAGAAACTGAAATTCTTCATTCATATATTGATACAACTCTCTTACAATTGATATTCTCTCTTAATATTCTCTTCTAAGTTCTTTCTAAGTTCTAAATTTCTAATCACTCTTACATTGTTTATATAGATAAAAACTCAACTACTTAATTAAATACATTCATTCATCTAATCAATGGCATAGTCTTCTAGACAATTAATAACAACATCTTCCTAAGAGTTATTCTTGTAATTCTAAATATTTAAACTCTTTGACCATGCAAAACTTAATTGAGTTTATAATTCCAACAAAGATCAGATAAGCAAAAGTAGTTTTATCTTTAGCCTTTACGGCCAAATGGAGAGGAGTGTTTCCTTCCTCATCCTGTGCATTCATTGCCTTCTCAAGCATAATATTTTTACAGACCCACTGCACTACACTTACTCTTTTCTCTGCAATTGCCAGATGAAGAAAGTTTTTACCCTGGCCATCAAGTAACTCATCAGAGTCGGGGCATTTCAGAAAGAGCTCCTTCAGCACTTCTAAATGACCTAATTTTGCAGCATCATGCACAGGAAATGAGCCAGAGGAATCGGCAATATATGCTGAGGTTCTGTCTTTTTCTAGTAACAACATTACTGCTGGAAGATTGCCTGCTGATGCAGCACAGTGAAGTGGAGTCCGGCCTGAGTTATCTCTAACTTTTGAAAGTTCTGGTAATTTCATGCTCATAACCTGTTCAACAAATCCTGTGGAAGTCATGCGAGGAAGCTGTTAAAGCATGAGTGCTTGTTCTTATACATCAAAATTAAAGGGTTGGTTGTTTCTCTCTTGAATTCGGGATGCACTTTACGTAATGTATATTGAAAGTTGAAAGTAAATCACATGATTCAGATGATAAGAATGCCGGCAGGTGGTTGTCAAGAGAAAGCTTCTGCGATGGATGTTCACCGCTTGGTTTGAAGTGGTACCTTTTGTACTGATTAGGTCAGGGTTAGTGAGAGTCATGTACTCGTACAATAACAGTACGTGTCTGTGTTTTATTTATTTTAGTGGGACGTACCAATTGATACTGGTACGGATGATTGTGTTTTCTTTTACCTTGTAATACTTCTTTTATTATTAATGAATATAGTCGGTTTTACCAATCTTCAAAAAAAAAAAATGCTGGCAGGACATACTGGTGTTTCTAGATTTTTAAACCAGAACTCCAGAAGTTCCTACATGTGTTATGTGTTTAAGGTTGAACGGGTTTACATATAGCTATGTAAAATATGGCGTATGATTTATTTTAAATCAAATAATGGAATTTACAAGGACAATACTGAAGACAATGTTAGTTACATAACTTATGGATAATCTCTCAAGTACTTATTATATTTATGTGCACAAAATGTTGAACGAACTCTGGAAAAAATGATAATTAAGTGTTTCTTTAGTTCCAAGATGGTTAAAATTGATTTCCATCTAAGAGTATCTAAAAGAATACAATAATAAATAGTTTTCAACACCCTGGAACATCAAGGTTTACGATTTTTGCCAATTTATATGGGCCACAAAGGAAAAGCGGTCCGAACTCCCAATAGATCACTTTTGCCTTGTATAATTCTCATTCCTACAAACACTATTTCCCTACTTTGAAAATCTAGTATTGGTTGATGTTTTTTATTTTGTAACCTCTATCCTGCTATTCTTAGCAATGCCCCAACTTGCAGTTTGTCCCATGGGGTCCTGCATATGTTTCAGGTGATATATTATGCGGCAACAATTCTACCAAACGAGTCACTATAGGATGCGAGCTAAGCATCGTAGGCAAGTACAATGGGGATGTATTTTGCCTGCCAGGGATGCCCACCAAATTAGCATCAGCACGCATCAACTCCTCAACCACTGATTTGTGCTCATGATGGACAGCTTGATATAATGCAGTCTCTCCATCGCGGTTCCTTTCTCGCAATAGGCTCTTTAGACTGATGTTGTCACCCTCCTCACGGGTTAGTTGGATGAAGAGCGAGACCAATAGAATTTTGCCAGATTGAGCAGCATAATGCAGGGCAGTTTCCAACTAAGTGTTGCCTCTGGTCAAGAGAGATCTGTTTTCTTGGCAAATCCTCTTGGCCACCTCGAGTTGGCCAAAACGAGCAGCGATATGAAGAGCTGTATCGCCAGCATAGGTAACACTCCTGACATTCAACTTGCTCTGCCTGAATCAGTAGGAACACCAATTGTTATGTTGATCACTACTTCGGTTTTGTTCTTGGCATTCAACATTATTTATTCTTGGAACCTCTTAAAACGTTACATAAATAATATCATTACTTCGTAATTTAATTATTACTTTACTGTACAGTAAATTATTATTAATATCTAACTAACCTAGCCACTTCTATAGGATCGATTAATAAAATATTATTAATTAATGATGACTTTGAGAATTATTATGGAAAGGCACATCATACCAACACCTTTAAGGATAAAAGTTCTTTCATAACATTTTCAGGAAAAAAGCAATGTGAATCTTATTGATAAGATGTTTAGCTTTTATAATTCTTTTGTGGTGCTCAATGCTCTTTTGTTCATTTGTTTATTTGTTCAGGTAGAACAAATTACATAGAAAAGTATACTTTATCGGAGTGTTGAGAGAAGATCCTTAGCCATTCCTAGGCAATAACCAAATTGTACACACTTTACATTTTGCATGATATATATATAGTAGGCCTCACACATATATGGCTTTTTAAACTCGTGCATTTTTTCGAGATGCATACATTCAGAAAATGGTATAACCAGAAAAAAAAAAGAAAAAGAAAAGCAAAGGCATCATCTATCTTATCAAAATAGAGTGGTTGACTCCCACCTGGAGACTGTAAAAATTCATTAAGCAGCTTGACTTTCCCTTCTGCTGCAGCTTTGTACAACTCTGGATCAATCTGGATTCCTTGAGGCTGCCTCCGTTCTTGCCTATCCCCAACGCCAGCAATTTGCTCCTTCACCATTTCACTTTCTGTGTGATTCAATGGAGGTATGGTTGGTGCTTGATGGCCAACTTCAGTTAATGATCCATCACGGACCCTTGGTATATAAGTTACTAGAGCTTGTACAACAGTGTCAGATGTGGTATAATTCGTCTCTACTGGTATCTCATCATATGGTTCACTATTTGTGATGGATAGTGGAAGATTCTGACTGTTATCATTTTAATTAGTTAATGATACTGGAGAAGCTATTTCAGAGTTTCAGCAAACAGAAGAATTTGTAAATGAGGTTCTGAAGTTTTGCAATTGAAGGTTTGCTCTTCATAAAGAAGGTAAACTAGTAAGAAGCACATGTCTGGTCATAATGTGCATTTAATATGCTCCAATTGAAAATAATCTTGTATCTTACCAGCAACTAGACGTGGAATTTCTTCAATTGGCTTTGAGGTATTGTTTTTTAAAATTCAACCAATTTGAGATTCGGAACAGAAAACTTAGATAGCGCCCACGCCCATCTAAAACATGACAGATGTGAGGTCAGACAAAAATAAGCTTTTCCATAGTTTGAAAATCCGAACCGAACATGAAGTACTCCTGAAGTTATTGGTTCGATATTTGAGAAGACAAACAGGTTCCTAAAACTAGCTGGATGCCCTCATAATTCCTAATTTCCTATGATGTGAACAAATCTCTAGTTGACTTATCCTGTCAATGCATCGGTAAATGCGATTGGGTAAGGGCTTCGAAATACATTTACCGATGCATTGACAGGATGAAGTCAACGAGTGATTTGTTCATATTTACAAGACTCGCGTCACACTACTGAGCCCACGTAGTGACGGAGAATTGTTCTAGGCCAGCGTGTTAGAAATCTTGTAATGGATACTAGATGGGTCTGTAATAGGCTGCCAATAAAGGCCTGCGTTAACTAAGTAGGTATCTATTAGGTACAAGGCCCATTTTTTAATCGACTTATTTCTTTGAGCGCATTTTGCTCTACGTTAGTTTTACTCTTAAATTTCAAAGCCCATATCCATATAGGGAATTAGGCCTGTCAATATATGAACGTTTTAACGTTTTCGTTTCCGTTCCGCCCAAACGGAACAGAAAACGAAAGGCGAAATCAGTTCCGTTTCTGAAACGGAACGGAATCGAAACATATTTTTTTTCAACATTTTTGGAACGGAACGGAACGGAATAACGAAAATGGGCTGAAATCAAAGGGAAATGATGAACAAAACGTTAAACGAAACTGAAATCTGTTTCGTTTAACGAAACGGAACGGAAACGAAACGGAAACGAAACGCATATCCTGTTCCGTCGCTGAAACGGAACGAAAATGGAACAGGCCTGTTCCGTGTCCGTTTCAGACGTTTGACAGGTCTATAGGGAATATTCAGTCTCACTGTCTCAGCATTTTGGCATTAAAATTCTTGAGATCCCGTCATATGTGCATGCAGCCAATGTTTCACAAATTAAAATCTGTCAGATTTGTAACAGCAAATCCACAAAACTCTTGGAGCTCAAATATATATTCCTTCCTCGAAGTTCTGTAACAGCAAAAATCCTTTCTTCTTTCTTTTTTTTTTAAAAGATAAAATGGAGGTCAAATATTTTTCACTTGTTGAAATTTAAATATTCACAAAAAATTTTCCCCCGCTTTTGGAACCTGCTACCAACAACATATATTTTATAGAATAAACAATTAAATTTCACCTCGACACTCAATTGATAGCTTCTGCCAAGGTTTCGGAAAAAAAAAAAAGCTTTCACCTAGACACAATAATAAAAGCCAAACTTCACATGTATAAAATATAAAAGAAACAAATACTAAGATTTAGTATGAATTTGACGTGTCCTTTTGATAAACAGATTTGAACTACTGAAGTTCTTAAAACTGTGAATGCTGAAATCTTAGTCTTATATAGTTCTGAATTTCTGATTATCACTCCAGTTCACGGATCAATATATATATACGATGCCACGAATGCGTCAAACGGCATATAGAAAGAACTATATAAATTTTATAAGAACTATAGTTGTGTGGCATCCCAAAACCGGATATGCCACAGCCGCCGCGAGTGCACACTATCACCCGCACACCCGCAAGGCTTAACTTAAACTAATCCATCAAAATATTACAATTTAAGTGTTTAAAACTAAAAACTTCTATCAACTTATACCAAATAATCTAAACAATATCATGTACAAATCTTCAAGCAAAGTTCAAGTGGACAGGTTACACAAATTAGTTGGTTCATACCAAAAATAACAAATGGCCTACAGTATGTCGATCTTCTCGCCACTCGATCCAGAACCTGGAACCCACAACCAATGTGGAAACAAAGCAAAAAGCAGAGCATGGTGCGGTATTTAGTTCCAGTCAGGAACTAATCTCACACAAACCCTAAGGTACATGATCAGGAACTAACTACCGGCTGAGTTTAAAACAACAATATTACAGCTATACAAGCAATTTAAATAACATCATACATAAACGTTAGTTTCATTCTCATTTTAACACAAAACATGCAATGCATTATGAGCACGGTAATTACATCCTTCAACAAGGAACACAAATACTATACGACATTTCAAAATCGACTCAAGTTGGACAATATTATGCAAGGCTGGTTATTGATCATTACGACTTCATTCACAGATTTTATAGTCCGCAGACTCAGATTACTTTATAGTCCGTTGACTCAGATTATCACAATTCAAACAATTCAGAATATCAAACAGTACTACAAGAACATTGTCAGAATACCGGATCATAAGCGCTTTATCTCTCGGGGCTCAAGGAACGGGTCATGACTCCGTCTTCAAGTCAACCAATGTCTATTCAATCACACATGTAGCACAGACCTTTTGAAGTCATTCAATCGGAAACCATTCATGATGTATAACCTTAATACAATACTATTAACATATGATACAAATACAAATATGCGTGTAATGAATGTGTAATTCAACATGATGCAAATGCCATAGTTAAATTTATAAGATGTAAAACAGAGTTTGTGTGCATCCGCACCTGAAAGCAAAGCACTTTATAAGCAAGCAAGTAAGCAAGCAACAATTAACATCAAGCATAGAAGAACAATGGTAGTGCTCCACTTGTAACGGTTCCTTCATATTCCAATACGTTTATCTAAGTCTAGCAATCAAAGTTTATATCTAAGTACTTACTTTAATAAATCAAACAAGCAACAAATAGACACCAGCAACAAAGACTAAATACAATCCCAAATTTACGACATAATATGTGGTTGGGTTAAGGTTTGTCATGACTTAGACACAAAATAATATGACACTATAAGGCTTGAACTATACTTTTCTGATCTAATTTGTATCAAAAGGATCCTACGATGTTGTAGAGCTCTTCAAGAGCTTTCCAACGGTCTTTGGTTCACCTAAAACAGACTTCAGATGAAAAGTTATGGTCTAAACACTAAACAGATTAAGTGCAGGAATTTCTCCGCGGACCACAGAGAACAGCCTCGGGCCGCGGTGAATATCCCCCGAATTCGATCCGCGGAATTGGTTCGCGGGCCGCAGTAAGACTCTATGAACCACCAGAGAATCCCCAAATACACCCCGGAACTTCCGTGGGTCATGGTGAGGCTTCACGGACCGTAAACAAGGTGTTTGTAGACTGATTTTGTAGGGTTATACTGTTACCTTAGTACACGACCGATTCAGATAAGTTCTATATATGGTTTCACCGAAAATCTTTGGAATTGGTACATATTACTAAATGGCTTAACCAAGTAAGTTTCAACGACCTAAATTCAATACTTAAAACCCTTGAAAGCAACAAAATTTATTTGAACAAACTATAGAACAATCAATTAAGAGATTCAAAACAGAAATTCTTTTTAAAACTAAACTCCTTTTTGCATGCAACCAAAATCTGCTAAAAATCAAGCAAATTACTAATTGTAACTACTAGAGTCTTGCATGCAACCAAATTCAATAGATAATCTTATTTTAGACCTAATTGAAGCTCCAAATTCCAAAATTTGTTTAAGAACTAAAGTAATTTAAAATTTAAGGAAAATACTAACCACAAGTGCTCAAATTCGAAATTATATGGGTTGCATGAACTCTCTTTGCCTTCTTCTCTTCAATTTCGATTTTTTTCCAGAATTTAGAATGAATTTAGGTATTTTCTATGGAGGGTGTTCAATGGGCTTAAGCTTGGAGTTGAGAGAAGTTCTCTGTAGAAGAAAGTGTAAAGGAGAGAGAGAGGCCAGGTGGAGAGTGGGGAAAAGAGGAAGAGAATTGTGGGCTTTGTTTTGCAAAGTGTCCCCCATGTGTCCCCCAAACATCACACTTGTATATTTTCAGATTTTGAGTCCATACAAATTCTAGAAATTTAGCAACATCTTAATAATTCTTTTACCATAATTTGGTGCAAAAGATAATATTTATACTATGTTAAAATACTAAAATAAAATCATGCAAAAATTAAAATTCAAAATCATGGGTATCACAAGTTGGCACTAATCATAACATAGAAGATCTTATGTTGGTGAGGCCCTGGATGAATTATATGAGGTCAAAAAATATATCAATGGGCCTTCTACTCTCTTGGTTAATGGTGTTCATAAAGTACAATAGACAAACAGAAATAAAAAATAATCTCTTGCTTGCTGCCAATGAAGACTAAAGCTAGCTATTAGATTACAACATAAAAAGCACATGGCTTCTAGAGATCAACTCAACGTCCTTAATTGTGTATGTAACACATTTTTATTTAATAACTCAACGTCATAAATCATGCTAATGTATTGCTTAAGTGCACAACGCAGTTACCCACATATCTTCTAAGTACCTTTTCGTGTCGATGCCCTTCAAAAAGTCAGATTTATCTATTTCAATTGGAGCATATAATAAGGCACATTATGACCAGCTACATGCCCCTTAGTCCTCAGTTGACCTTACATCTTTACTAAGGACAAACTTAATTCTAAACTTTGAAGCCTAATTTACCATTTCTTCTGTCTACTGAAACTCTGAAATGACCTCCCCCGGATCAACAACAAATTCAAATGATAACTGTCAGACAATCCCTATACCCATCGGAAATAGTGAATATTATATAGTGGCGAAGACTAATCATATCAAATCTGACACTGCAACACAAGCTCTAGTGACTTCTACAATTAGTGACCATGATGTAGCGCCAACTATACCTCCATTAGAGGACATTGCAGTGGTAGAGGGACAAAGCTCCAGCATAGGAGATGCGCAAGAACAGGGTCGGTCTCAACAAATAGGAATTCATCCAACGTTGTACAAAGCTGCCGTAGATGGGGATGTCATGCTGCTTAAGCAATTTCTACAATCTGCAGGTGAAACTTAACCATAGAGGATGTCTTTTCTTTTCCTGTTATGGTTATTTCCATTTTCCGAATGTTAATAATACAAAAATTATTTGGTTATGTAGAATTGATCATCACCTAGGATCTTCACGCTAGGCCGTGATAAGGTGGAAGCTTTTATCATTTTTTTTTCTCTGAAAATTGTTTTTATGCAGTTATGTTCAATGGAAACGGATTAAGAAAAGAGCACCAAGCTCCAGAAACACAGCCTATATTCCTACATAAAGAAAAGGGCTCTCAATAGGCAGCACATAAATCAAAGTCAGCTTAAAATAAAATAATATCAGAATCCAATGTTCAAATGTTAACTTTTTTATTATGTGATTTTTGCAGTCAGAAATATATTTGGAAGAGTTGGTAAGATGTCCCTTTCCATAACTAACTTCCAATATCGCCACTAATAAATTTTTTTAACCCAATAGTTTATCGCCGTAGAGTTTAAGTAAATAAGTTATAAACTAAAATGAAACTTTGGAACTAGTTAAAAAGAAATTGTAAGTCTACACTAATCGTCAATTTGATTGTGCTAGATTTGCAACAACTAAATGGACCTAGCCTTCTACTGGGAGTATCAATTGGAGGAAACACAGTGTTACACATTTCTGCTACTTCAAGTGGTGGCCTCACAAGGAAGCCCAAAGGACATTATGTACAATTTTCAAAAGAAGTCTACATGAGGAACAAGTCATTGCTGATGGCATGCAATAAGCTGAAGGAGACACCTCTCCACTGTGCTGCAAAGGCTAGGAACATTGCAATGGTTTCTCTCTTGATTTCTTTTGCTGAACACGAACATCAGGTTGGAGAGAACAGCCTTCTAACAGCCAGAAATGTGCATGGTGAGACTGCACTTCATGAGGCCGTGCGAGTTGGTCACAGGGACATTGTTAACAAACTTATACTTTCTGAACCTAGCTTGTTAGGTATCGTTGACGCAGAGGGTGTATCCCCTCTATACCTCGCAACTATGACAAATGACCTTGAAATAGTTCAAATTCACACAAGAGAAGATCCATCCATGGTATCCTGTACAGGACCCAAAGGACAAACAGCACTACATGCTGCTGTACTGGAACATACTGGTATGTATTCCTTTTCCTTTTTCTGTCATAACTTGTTCGGATTGGAATCAGCATTAGTATGTTGCAAATTGGAATTGGATATGACTGAACTGTTTGGACCAAAATCTTGAAGTTCTAATTCTCAATGCGGCAGAAACTTCAAAAAAATATAGCGAATTAGTATTAAATGTTAGTAGTGTTTATGCAATATTTATTTATTATTATTTTTTGTGTGTTAAACAAGTGGGCAAGTTTTCACCACTGTTCTATTAAACTCAGAAAAGTCTCCCACACAGAATATCCCTATTTGCTTATTACTACATGTTAGAAAAGTATGTGGAGCCGTTCTGAGCGGACCGCTGAAACAGAACGGCCTAGCGGGCCGCTGGGTGTCAGGGTCAGAACTGACTCTGTCTGTTCTAATCGACTCCTATATATACTCCTCTTTTATAATCGACCTCTGTGAGAGAAACCTTTTGTATCTGAGACCAGAAACAAAGAGAGAGTTCGTGTTTGAGAGGAGAAAGCCATCCGAGTGCTTGGGGCAATCGGATCACACACACGAGCTGAGATCGACACTTTGAATCGTGAAAGGTGGCGCTAGGCCCTAACTTGAGGTCGTAGTGCATCGACCGCATACGGAGAGAAGTAAGGCGCTGCAGAACCAAACTCCGAGAAGAGTCTAGGCGTTCGATCAACTTCCGCTGCGGTATATCTAATCCTCTATGTTTATTTCATAGGATAAATATGCATATAGGTTTATACCTAGTTAAACCCTCATTGGTATCAGAGCCATAAGACTTCATTTTGAAGTTTTGGATCTGTTTAAGCCTTAGGAATACCATGGTTGTGGTAAATCTAAACTTGGTTGTTATGGTTTTACTCGACAAAACTCTAGACTTGAATTCTACGTGTTTTAATGCTAGATCTCAGAAGGAGTTCGTAGCAATACATAATAGAAAGTCTAATAGGGGTAGAGTAACTCTTCTGGTACAAGAAAACCCTCTGACGTATCCCCATTGCGAGAATACCAGAATTAAGGTTTTAGCCCGTCAGTATCAGCGGGCCGCTGGAAACTGCAGTGCTGACAGACAATATCAGGTTGTTCTGTATGGTTGTCAGATGATCGATGGCTAGGCCTGTGGGTCGTCTAAACAGAAATTTGTGATCGTCGAAAATCTATCGTTTTCGGTGGGCAGCTGTATTTTCGGCGACCCGCTGTATTTTAGACAGGTCGCTGAGTGGTTTGACAGGCCTCCAGACTTGATACTGAAAGAGACAATATAGCAACCAAAATGAGATCTGTCCAACTTTTGACCTCCCTCATTGACCAACATGGTGTTTACAACTATTTTGAAGATAGTTACATGGTTTATACCTTCATTAGATGCATACTTGCATAGAGAGTAATGATAGGTATTTATACCTCTCACTATTGTTGGTATGTTTGAGTAATGGTCCGGGGTCATTGACTCGCATGCTTGGACAACACATACAGGGTGACTTTGGACCTAAAAGAACAGGGTTTCTTGTCCAATGTCTGGATCTCGCGCCAATCGAGTTGATTGGGGGTGGTGCACTTAGTTTATGAGACAGAATTGGTGGCCCTGGTTGTCATCTTTCGGTTATCGTTGCTAGATTTTGCATCATTTCTTGGATTGATTCAAGGGTTGTGCGGTGAGACTAATTGTGTAGTGCTAATTTATGTGCTTGTCTCTAAATATGGCATTGGCTTACAGAAATCGCTGATTATAAAAGATATTGATGGATGTGTATTGATGGGCATTACAATCTCATTATCTTATCAGGATGGACTTGGAGTCATTACATCTAATGAGAAATCCTAAAATAATTTGTAAAAAAATGAGAAACATAATGATTTCGGGTAGTGGAGCGGGTCGTTTGGCTTCACAGCGGGCCGCTTACGATCACTGACCCGCAACAATTCCACTCGCATTTTGTTGCTGAGCAGAAGTTGTTGTTTCTTGTATTAAGTTACAACTTAAACTAATCTCTGATGATAATATTAATAATTATTGACTATATAACTTGCAACGTCAATAAATTTTTGACAATTACAAGAAGAGTATTGAGGCTACATCTTGACATCAG
This sequence comes from Rhynchospora tenuis, assembly GCA_027725995.1. Taxonomy (NCBI): domain Eukaryota; kingdom Viridiplantae; phylum Streptophyta; class Magnoliopsida; order Poales; family Cyperaceae; genus Rhynchospora; species Rhynchospora tenuis. Next base: position 143,515,251 of record CM050888.1, on the reverse strand, counting down.
GTCAAATAAATTAAATTTTGAATTGCATAAAGAGAGTCATAAGTTGATATTTGAGCAATAAGTGTTAGAGTTAACTTGCTCGCTTTCTAATTAGTGAGAGCGTGTGCAAGTAAACTTCACTGTCTCGTGATTGTTTGTTTCTTAACGAATGTTGCTCAAATTGGTCAAACTTGATGACATAGTCAAGTAATTGTATAAATACCAAGAGATTAATATTGTGAACTTAGGCTGTGCTCCAGAAATTTTTAGTAAAGGAAGAGAAGGGAAGGGAAGGGTTGGGAGAGTAGAGTAAACTCTTACACCCCAATTTGGAGGGTACAAATTTCTGTGAAAATAGAGTAAACTCTTTCCATTACTCTCATTCTATTGCTATCCTTGAGCAAGTTAAGGGTTAATCTTCTCCTTACCTTCCTTTACTTTCCTCTAAAAACTGATTCCTGGAGGAGACCCTTAATATACAAGAAGATATGTTTCTAAAAGTACTAAGAAATCTGAAATTGCAAATTGCTTGTATGTTACTACCTTCATGTTGGTGAAGTAACATAGCAGTTTGGCCTAAAGTTCAGATATGGCTTGTTTTGTCATAATATGAAGTAAAGTGATCTATGTAGAGAATCAATGCAATGGTGCAATCCAAGTGATTGGCACGTGCAGATTTGTTGTTCCAAGAGGGGGCACAAATGATTGCTTGATGATACTTTAATATACTTCAAACCTTGACAATAATTAGTACTTGTGTTTATTTCTTTTGGTGTTGGATTTCAGAATTAAGCATGTGGATGATAATGATATTAGTATCAAAACATTACGGTTTGTGGTTCTAAGTAAGTTTTCTTTTTATGCATTTTCTTTAAATGTTACATAATCTCATGAGTATTGATTATTTGGCACGCTTACCTATGCAAGTTGAGGTTAAATGACTGGGATTGACTTTTAGGTCATAATCGCTAATCTATTCCAACTTGAGACATAGTAAGCAATGTATGAGAACTTGAATGCTTGTGGATAAGCGATCAAGTTATGGAGATTTAATGTGGACACTACACTTGAAGCTTTTGGTTCTTATCATATTTATGACTAGGTTCAATTCAGTCATAAAAGTGTGAAATCTCTTAAAATGAGTCGCAGTCATTTGGACTTGTTGTACGAGTTTATGAGTTATGATGAGATTGAAATAGTTCGATGATTGACTGTTTCTCACATCGTGCGACATATCGTGTTGCATGATGATGATAAAGAGCCATTGTGGATATGTTTCTTACAAAAGCTAAGTGTTAGTTGTTGTGTTATGCAAACTGGTAATGCAGTCTGTATCGATAAATACACAATACTAAAAGAATTTCCAATTGTGGAATTTCTGCTTGAGTGTACAAGCGGGTCGCTGGCTGGGCTAGCGGGCCGCTTCCACTGAACATCAAGCGGATCGTTGGATTGCCAAGTTGATTGCTTGATTGCTATGCGGACCGCTAGATTGCTAAGCGGGTAGCTAGAACTCAGTCTGAGGTAGACTGAAATCTCCAATTTCTTATGGTTTGAACTATGTGCTTCTAGAGATTCCTTGGAGGATTCTCATATAGCCATAGGTTCAGTTGCATGTCTGATTGCACATTCTCATAAATTTCGAGGAAGTTTATTGGAGAAGAACCATAATAATGTCATATTATTAAATCACTTAATAAATTCCACGTGACGTGGAGATTTATATACAACTTATAGTTTCTTATGCGAGCTACTTCAACTATTATGAACTTGACTCGGATGTTGAGGAAAAGAGAGAGAAATGAAATAGGTTCTTCCTCAACATTTTCGCACAAGTTCAATGAAGTTAAGCTTAGAAAAAAATAATATAGAGTTTAAATCTCATGCGAGCAATTTAGACATAAATGCCCTAATATCCAATTTTAAAAATTGTGAGTTAGGAGAAGTGTTTGCTCAAAATTAGCAGTGTTGAAATAAAATTGACGTTGAGATCAATTTGAGTTCCATTGCTAAAGGAATTTATTCGATAAATTAAATATGAGATAGAGTAATTAAGAAAGATTAATGCATGGCTTATTTGATTTAATGATAAATCAAATATGAGATATCAAGCATCTCTCTGCTGGATGTGTGGAACGGTCCGTTTGAGATGCAAATGGTCCGTATGGCACTATATCGCAACATAGAGACTGTTGAATAAGTGAAACAATCTGTTTCAGTTTTAAACAGTTTGTATGACACTTAACAGATGGAGAACTTCAAGAGCATAGGCTCCGGTATAGTCCGTTTGAAGTGATACACCAAAATAGAAGGACTCTAGTATAAGGAAACTCCCTTGGAGATGAGTTTGCCTTCACTGATCTCATTCTAAGCAATAGATATGCTTTTGTTGAAATAATTCAAAATGGATATATAACGGTTTTAGATAAGGATCACTCCGCTGATTGAGCAGTGGAAAACTAAGAGCACAAGAGGTGCTAACTTAGTTGATCTATGGCTAAGAGTGCACGCTTAGCCAATTGGTTTGTTGTCTAAAATATATGTTAAATAGTTCAAGAATTAGTTGTCAAATAAGCATAGTACATGAGGTGCACTTTTGGCTTGATGAATAGAGACAAATGATTTTTATCTATTTTTTAGTTGCTAATACTCCTAAGCTTGAATCCATATTTTTGTGAAGAAAAAAAACAATTTGTATGAGATAAGGTTCACTGAGTACTACTGGATGTTGTGGAATGTGGCACATTAGATGTTAAAGAGTGTGAGGAGTCGTTTTTTAGACAGATCGCTTGCCGGGCAAGCGGACCGCTGTTGTTGAATGACCTAGCGAGCCGCTTGGATTGACACACACTAGAACACACATCTATTTCCATTAGTGAAGTGAAAATAAGTTCCTAAGCACATTGAGGTTTCTCGAGAAAAAGTGCTGAATGTAGCTATGCCTTCATAACTCGATATATTTGACCAGGGGTCAAATATTATTGAAAAAGAGGAAGCTTAACAAGCAACATACTCTCAGCTGCATGATCTAAGCGGGCCGCTTGCTGGACTAGCGGGTTGCTTAGACTAGGATGACTTCGAGTACAAGGACTCTATCAGTTCTGCATTGGGCGGATCGCTTGGCTTCACTCTATCTATTCTGCATTGGGCGAATCGCTTGGAAGCCAAGCGAACCGCTAGGACTGATCCAGACTTGTGTGAAGTTGTAGAACCTCATGTAATATATCTGTAATGTGTTGATAAACTATTACAAACATCTCCTAGTTGGTTGCTTGGTGCAACAAGACTAGTACAAACAATATAAGAGGTTTGCTTGATTTCCTATGCATATAGCTAAGGAAATGAGATATTGGGATTCATGAGCTTTTATATTGAGTTACAAACATAGTAGACTAGTGCATATGGCACATTATACTTCAAACCCTATTGCAGGTTATAAAATAAGGTCAATCTAGCAAGGCTATGAGTTTGACACATGTGATAAGCCAATTCCAATATCTATTTGCGAAGGCATATAGATTTTGAGATATATGAATAAACGTATAATAAATAACATGCTAACTTATCAAGTCTAAATACTTGCAAATGATTAACTTGTGGTGAAGTTATTCATATGCATGCAAGTATACTTTGAGGATAAAGTTGACTTGATAGTGAAGTTTCTTTATGAAACTAAATGGTTTACACTCTCATATGGGAGATTGAGTAAATGAAACGCTCTCTCACTATGGAGATTGAGTGTGACTCTCTTATTGTGGAGATGGAATCAATAACATATTTTAATTATCATACTAGCTCTCTCATTTGTGAGATGGAGTACCTAGACATAACTGGTGCTTATTCAAGAGAGAGTTTGATTGAGATGATCCTATCATACAATTGGTAGTTGTTGTGACTTCAGGGAAGTCGATAATAACTCATTGTAATAGTATAGCTTTGAAAGCTTACTATGTGGATGGTGGACTAAACCAAACATATTCAGATACTTTGGAGACATGATTGCACAAAGGAAGTTGATATGATATTGAGTGGATCCTATATAAAACAGTTCATCATACACCCTATGATCTGTTTCAGAATACTCAGAACTTTTTGACAAGTTCATGGAGATGTCACAAGGTCCATTACATTATGGTAGTGGTCTATATGACAGTCAATCAATTGAAAATTAGGATCCATCGCACTTTCAATCACACTACATCCACATTGAAAATCCTCACTTCTGACCTGCTTGTGTTGCCTCTCATTTGGTTTATTTAACATTTAAAGTAAAAAACACTCCAACTGCAAGGTAAGATTCTCCAAAGTAGGACCCAAAGCTTGAACTTGCCTCTTCAATTTCTCTGGCCAAAGAACTGCTCAGTATTACAAAAGACTTTGAATCTTAGTTGCAATATGTGAAACCGTAATTCAAACCGTATGACCATTGGAATGCACTGGCATTATTTGAAACCTCCCTAGATTGAAGCCTTCATTTCGGTTCTTATTCATGATTTGAATGGCAGACATTGCTTTTCTGGACCAAAGTAACTGAAACTTATAAACCCCGTTTTTGGATCAATTCAGAACGAAGAGACTCAACACATGTGATTTCTACTGATGTTATCAGTATTCTATATGTAGGTGACATTTGTGAGTTGAACTGAAAAGTAGGATCCTACTTTTAGAGATTATTAAATATTGATTTTTTCTTTAAAATAGAGCAATTAGTCCTTTCAGTTTTTTTTTTCAGCACTCAAATCAGTGCAGCCAGTTCAAATTTCTCAATTCTAGAAAGTATTGCTGATGGAACCTCTGCCTCAATTGATTATATTGGGTAATATATCTCACATGAATTTATCTGGTAAAAATCAGCAAGTTTTCCCCATGGATTCCAACCCAAACCAAACAAATCTGACTATTCTGTATTGAAGCATTTAACTTGCAACATAATTCGATTTATTCTTGATTCATTTAAAGATTGTACTACCTTTACTTGATTGTTAAGCCAAAACTTGAACAAACAGGAATCACACATGAACTTTTGGCATGGAACAAGACACTTGCTACTGCAGCAGACGACACAGGAAGCACTCCCCTTCACTACGCAGCATCAGTAGGAAATCTAGCTACTGTAAAGCTCTTATTGCAGAATGAGAATCCAGCAGCCTTCATGGAAGACAAGGATGGCTTGTTTCCCATCCACATAGCTGCAAAGTGTGGCAGAGCATTAGTCATTAAAGAGATGATAGAGAAATGTCCTGACTCGGATGAGTTACTTGATAAAGAAGGAAGAAACTTTCTTCACCTTGCCATTGTCAGCGGTAAAGGAAACATAATTGGTCACATTTGTCAAAATAACACCTTTCTGAGAATGCTCAATGCCAGGGATTACCAAGGGAATACACCGCTTCATTTAGCTGCTGAAAGAGGAGAGTACCGCTTTGTGAGATATCTGATATCAATGAAGACGGTGTACTCAAGCATCATGAACAGAAATTGCCTAACACCAGTTGATCTTGCTATAAAGAACAGAGATAGAGGATTTAAATATGTGTTGGTATGGATCATTATAAATTGACCCATTTATTTTTCTAACTTTATCACAGTTTTCTTCAATGAGCTCTTTTTCTTGTGTTTAACTAAAAAATATTCTCAATTCTGATTTAAAAAGATTGGACTAAAAAAAAGTATTTTGAAAATATAGCATTATTTAGATATCCTAGTGTGAGTATTTCAAAGACCAACCATCCGCAATAGTGAGGTAGCAGCTTGGCAAAACTTCATCGTCCTTGGGATTGAATCCTTAGAATGACAAGTTGGTGTTCTTGTGAACAATACTTTAAATTGGTTATTCTCCATAAGCAGGAAAGAATGATTTGACCTGTCGGTATTTAAGACAATACTTTAAAAGCATCACTTTTGTACCTGCTGCTCCTCATTTCCTTCTCAAAATATCAGCCCTGCCTCATTTTTACTTCATTAAATACTGATCCTTCGGCCCCTTAATCTATCTTGCCTCTTTATATTATCTCCATTGTGGATGTCTTCCAACCTGAGTGAACATAGCAAAAATTAATTATTAAATCAATGAAAATTTTGTTGAAACATAAAATTAGGAACCTCAGAATTTTCTTTGAATATTTTTCTTCCTATACAACAACAAACAACAACAAGAACTAAGCCATTTGTCCCAAATATTTTTCTTCTCATAATTTATATAATATTTGCTGCCCATTTTCTATAAAAGTACAAATTAACATTTGTCCATCTGATTAAGAAATTCTTATGACTTTGACATTATCCTTCTTATTAAGTTAATATTTCTTATTTCTCCTTCAGAGCACAAAATTTAACATACTTCGTTGCTTGATGTGGACTGGAGCACTTCCTAGTCCCCGTCGGTTTGACCATTTCGATGATGATTTAAGGATCCCAAAAAAAGACAGAGAGAAAGAAATACAGAAGATTGAAAGTGGAACCCGTAGTTTGGTCATTATCTCAGTACTTATTGCAACAGTAACTTTTGCTGCTAGTTTCACAATGCCAGGTGGATATATAGCTGATGACCATGTGAATAGAGGCACACCTATTCTATCCAGGAAATATGCCTTCAAAGCTTTCATTGTTGCTGATTTGTTGGCGTTTGTTTCCTCTATGTTTGCCACCTCATGGCTTATCTATGCCGGGTCAGTCAGTGTAGATTTAAAGATTCGTATGGTATACCTTGCCTTATCAGTTGAGATGGTGAAAATTGCTGGCAAAGCCACTGTCTGTGCATTTGCTTTAGCAATATATACAATGCTGTATGAAGTTAACTTTCCAATAGGCATACTGGTTTGTCTTCTTACATTTGGTTTACTTCCATTTAACAATCTGGCTTACGGTGGAGTACTGTCACTTGTACCACCTATTGTAGCACGAGTGGGGTGGAAAGGATTGTTTAAGGCTTACCTTCGTCCAGTGACTAGGAGGCGCACCAATGGAATATTTGGGCTTGGGCACAAGTTTGCATGCTTTGTCTGCTACAGTTTGTCCTTCAATTTTCTTTTGTATGGAATTATCTTTCTGGGAGCACTAATTTAAAGAAGTTAGCAGTGTTGATTGGTTAGCCTAAATATAGTGTACTTTTTTATTTTTACAACCTGGTCAGTCATGCTGTGTAAGTGTGTAGTCAGTGGTTTCTCAGGCATGTTCCTATGAAAACTACAAGCATGTAATTTGGTATTAATCATGGACCTACTAAACTCATATCATGCCATTAAGACGTAAAAAAGCTTGCAACTCTTGTTAATCATTTGGTATCTTGCTATTTGTTTGTTTCTTCAAAGGAAGTTTAGTGTACAACTTGATATGTCCATGGTATGTTCATTGAGTGCATTGACTATCTTTTCATTGGCACAGCTTTAAAGAAAGCTCTTACCAATGACATTGTTTTGGTTTCGCCAATGCAATTCCATTTTGAATACAAATATTGAAATGAACATTTTGCAGTTTCTTATGGAAAATTATTACTTATACAAAATTAATGCTTTGAGAGAAGGCTCAATAAGTGAAATTTTATCTTCAGGCCTATATAGTATTAGTATTATTGATTTTAGTATAAATTTAAATTGCTGGAAAGTAACAAGTGTTGTTATTGTTAACCAGGCTATTCCAATATTGTTGAAAATTTCAATTTCAGACTCCAATTTTGTGCAAATGTTAGTAAGTATAATATCTCTCTCGGCCTTATCCATCTCTCTGTACTTACTGGTACAAAACTCATTGTACTTTATAGCTGTGTGCCAAGCACAATTCTCACCAAACCAAACTCATTTCTTGCAAAATCTAATCAAACACGATACCATTAATCTAAAGTACAACACTAACCAACTAATTCCACAAAATCAAAATCGGAAAAACAAAATTCCACAATTTTCTCTCCTCTCACACTTACATCTGCCAAGCGAGGAAACCAATTTTACAATTTCAACCCTTCTATTCCGAATATTACAACCCAAGAAAAAAGAGCATACCAGCACGGATACAGACCGATTCTTCTCTTCTCTATTAAGCCCAAGAACACTAATAAATAAATTAAATTTAATATTAAAAAATATTTTAATGTAAAATAATACTTTTTAAAATATATAATTGTACTACTACAAAAATTCACTTTTTTTCACTAACATAATTATATTTTTTTTTTATCTTTGTCTCAATATCTACCATAAAAATGAGTTGTTGAACACTATACTGCACAGGGCGCGCGAAGGTGATTTTTAGAGACAGAAATGGGGTTAGAAGTCAACGATGAAAAAAAAAAAAAAAAAAAAAAAAAAACTAAGAGGGAATGCATAAGAGGCAGAATCACTTATTTAGGCGCAAGATTTCAAGAATCACTTAGTAGACCGTGATTTTTTTAAACAGAATTAACCAGAAAAATATTAATTTAATAATAAACCTTTGACTTTAGTATTTAGAGGAATAAACATGTCAGTGCGCAGGTTACCCGCGCGGGCACTGACAGGGCAGTGACGGCGCCAGTGCCGCTGGCGCGGGCATGGCGGCGCCGATTTCAGTGGCGCGGGCATGTCATGGCGAAGCCAACCTGTGGAGGGCATGTCTAGGACGAGGGAGACACGGTGGGGGCCGGTGGGATGGGCCACAAGGCGGTTGACATTCTCTCGTTAGGTGCTTCTGTCCCCTTTTGCTTCAGCGCACAAGAAAAGAAGAAAAAGTGGGCTGGTGGGATTGGACCAGTATCCTCTACCCATCTCTATTGAGATGGGTAGAGTGCCCATCTCATCACGACCGTCCGATCTAATCTGGACGGTTCATTTTTTTCGGGCCAATAATTTTTTTCGGAAGTGGTGGAATTCACGGGGTTCTTTTAGCCATTGAGATTAAATCAGACGGTTGAGATTTAAGATGGGTCCGGTGGGATTGGACAAGAGAGAGAGGAGGAGAAGGGTCCTAACTGGACCAGTCCATTCCATTTTTTTATCCATTGATTTATAATCCAATCGTCCATGATTAATTCTATTTGATAACAAAATAAACCTTGGTATAAAATCTGATCTAGGAATATTAAAAAAATAAACAAATTATATATTGTAAGATCCAATCTGATGTATTGAGATATTTTGACAAATGTTTATTAATCAAAACTTTATTTTTATACACAATGTGTTTATTAATCATCAATTCAATTTAATTGTTTTCAAGTTTATTTTTAGCAAAATTTTGAGAGGTCATGACCGGTCAATGATCATATTTATTTTACATTGTAGTTTATTTTATACTTATAATATTTTATTTATTAACTTATTTAAAAATATTTCGTAATATTTTTATTTTTCATTTAATTCAAGTCAAACAGTCCACGGTATGTAAGAAGTGAAATATTTTATAAACTAAGTGATAATTGAATTCAAGAAAGGTCCAAAATTGAAATAGTTTTGGGCCTTTGACAAGAAAGAGATAATCCTCCATCACTTAAAATTAAATGAAGTTATTGGCCTGTAGATTGAGAATATCCTGATATTGGATAAAGTCCAATGATAAAGTATTTAATTCGTAAAATGGCGATAGACTAATGTGTAGTACCTGTATGGCTGTATCCACTCTTTGGGGTCATTTTAATCTTTAATTTCTCCTCAACTGGAATTGCAAAGAAGCTGCGACTTATTTCTCTAATTTTCTAATCAGAGAATCATTCGATGACCTTTCTGTCGAGAACAATCACAAATCTGGAAATACCAATACATTCATATTGTTTTTCAAATTTCTTCCAAATAGATTGTTTAGATTAAGTTTTAATTTGACTTAATAGATTCATTGAGTCACCATGAGTTTCGCAAGTAACTATTTTGGAGGAAGAACGGTACCAAAATGTAACTTGTTTTCTATTTTCCCCATGTTCTGATGAAGTATGCATTTTATCTTTAAAAATTTATTTTAATCTCCTAACATTTTGGAAATAGTTTATAAAATATTTTTTTAAAAAATAAGTTAATAAATAAAACATTAAAAGTATAAAATAAACTAAAAATATAAAATAAATATGATTATTGACCGGCCATGACCTCTCGAAATTTTGTATAAAAATAAATTTGAAAACAAATTAAATTGAATTCATGATTAATAAAACATATTTTGTATAAAATTAAAGTTTTGATTAACACACATTTGTCAAAATATCTCAATGCATCAAATTGGATAGTATAATATACAATTTTTTTTATTTTTTAATACTCTTAGATCATATTTTAGACCAAGCTTCATTTTGTTATCAAATAGAATTAATCTTGGACGGTATATATCAATGGATAAAAAGATGAAATGGACAGGTCCAGTTGGGACCTTTCTCCTTCTCTCCCCCTTGTCCGATCCCACCAGACCACTTTTTCTTCTTTCTTTCTTGTTCTTGTGCGCTGAAGCAAAGAGGGACGGAACCACCCAATGAGAGAGAGTCAACCGCCTCGTGGCCCATCGATTCCACCGGTCTCTAACGTGTCTCCCTCATCTCCCTCGTCCAGGACATGCCTGCGCCACTGGCATCGGTGCCGCCATGCATGCCCGCGCCAGCAGCACTGGCGCCGTCACTGCTCCGTCAGTGCCCGCGCAGGTAACCCGTGCACTGACATGTTTATTCCTCTAAATACCGAGTCGAAGTTTTATTATTAAAATAACATTTCTGGTTATTTCTGTTTAAAAAAATCACGGTATTAGACGCAAGATTTCAGGAACAAGTCCAGGTACGTACCTGACTTGTTCATAGTTGGGTCCGTTTCTGATTCCAGCTTTTAGTTCCAGTGGCACATCATAAATGCTTGATTATTTTTTTTATGGAAAATGTCCGTAGGCATAGCATGAACTAGCATAAAAAAAACACCTAAATGTCATTAGAACTACATTTTTTTTAAGAATACCTCCATCTGACACTAGCATAATGGCAGGGGCGGAACCAAGTGTAAGGTAAAGTGCGCGGCACACTCCAACTTTTCAAAATAGTCTCTTGTATGTTTAAAAATTCCATGAAAGTCCTTTTAAAATATAACAAAATCCTTATTTAGCACACTCTAAAAACTCAAAAGAATCCATACTATAATTTCTGGCCCATTCTATTCGAGAATCCTGGTTTCGCTCCTGATTTAATGGTTGATTTAGTTGCCATTTGCCAAGGTCTTACATGACCCCAAGCTAGCTAACCTCGTAAGTTGAATGCCGATTTTAGCCTGGGCTTTTATTTGATTTTGATTTCGCAATAACATTTTAAAAAATAAATAAATCAACAAATATTATTAAATAACTTTTTAGTATTTTAGTAACATTAAAAATTTACGGTCACAAGGTCATGCTGTACTACTTTACAGTTTTCATAGATTGAGTCATATGAATAATGTCTGTGCCTGTCCCAGTCCTAGAAGACGATGGCCCATCAATGTTTCCTCAAACGTTCAAACTTCGAACAATTAAAATGTTCAGGCAGGAGGTCACATGCTTGCATGTCAGACTAAATTATTATTCAAAAGTGTCTAAACTATCCAATTTACGAGCCCAAATCCATCAAATTAACCATTATATGTAAGACAGCTACTAAATTTTTTAAAAGACAAATAATTCAGAGTCATCATATATATGCAACTTCCTCTTAAAGTTCTAATGGAATTAAAGACACCGCACGGATTTCTCTAAAAAGAAAAAAATGCAATTAAAGAGAAATCAAGCATTTGTTCATGTTTTTCTTTCGAGAAGAAACGGAACAAACAAAGAGAGTTAAACCAGATAATTAAAGTAAAATGACACGTTCTACAGAATATTTTAATGAAAAATAAAACATCCGGCCACCTTTCAGATAGTCAAGCAGTACTCAAGCTCTTTGTTAGTCATGTTCATCTACTCTCTCTTCTCGTCGTGTTGACCCAGTGAAGATACCATTAAGACCCCATAGTTCTAGAAGACAAGGAGCTTTTCTGTCGAGGAACTTGCCTATTTTTGATAGAACATGTGCTGAATAAATGACAAACAGTAACACCACCACCGCTAGTACAATTACGTAAATTGAAGTGGTGAATCTCCTGGCACAGCCAGCCGCATAGGAGATCATCAGGCTCACCAATCCCAGAACCATGCTGATATTCAGCATTACAACCTTAGACTTGTTACAATAAAACTTCTCATTCATGAGAAGTATTATTATAACCAATGAAGCCATGAATGCCGTAGCATTGGCATAAAAGAATGTTGTGTATCTCGATTTATGTTTGTCATGAAGAATTGATGAACCAGCTTCGTGACCGTTATCATCTTGCCAAAACCCACCTGGTGGATTTAGACCACTTGTATATGTTACTGATGCTACAAGAACAGCGACAACCATAATCCACCCACGCATGTCTTTGAACCACTTTTCCCTTGCAGCATCCTGAGACAAGGTGCCGTTACAAGGTGCTGGTTCTCCAAGTGAGGTGAGATCAGATCGTCTCAGATTCTCCAAGTGGACGAGAATGAGAGAGAGATGGTGAGGGTTAGATGTCGGCCACGAGCTTCTTGAGGTCGCCAATGGTGCTCGAGTGAAGGAGAAGGGGAGATGGTGAGGTCGAGAGCAGAGTGAGAGAGCTTGAGAGAGGAGGGAGGGGATTCGCTAATCGGTCGCTAATCGATTTCACTTTCTCTCTTGCTTTCTTTTTTATTTTCTTCTTGCTCGATCAGACACACAGAGGAGATGGGATTTCTTCTTTCGAAGGAGACAGAGTTTGGTTTTTTTTCTTTTTTGGAGGACAAAATGACCTCTTAGCCATCCAACCGTTCATTCCAGTCAAATGCATCCAACGGACATAAAACGGTCCGCTCCGCTGCTAGCTGCGTTTTGTTTCCGCTGCTGAGGATGCGGTTCCCCTACAAAACACCTCCCAAAAAAGTTAAAAAGTATCTGGCAATCAACTATTCGAAATAAATGCCTCGTGAATTCAATCCCTCGAAAACCACTAGAATGTACCACCTACCAGAAAAGAAAAAATAATAAACTTAGTAAAATCAGGGAGAGGAACTAAGCTGTAGTCTGTAGGCTGTACCTTCCGTGCCCACGTGAAGCCTAGAAAAAGTCATTGGTTTGAATCATGGTTTCGAAATTCGGACTCAAATTCGAACTCGAATAGTTGACTAACGAGTCGAATCATATGACTCGAAAAAACTTGAGTGATTCAGATCGAAAACTCAAATTTTCATAAATAATTATTTTTAATGTCTTAAAAATCAGAAAAAAAATTAAAAAATTAAGAAAATATATTTTCTTAATTAGTGGTACTTTCATTAAAATATCTTAATATAATTAGAATCGTAGAGAATGAAATCTTCAATTTTTCTATGTTCTCGAATCAATTTTTAGATCAAGAATCACTTTGCTTCAAAATTATTTCATTCATTGAATTATCTGGACCATCCGATCTGATTTAAATAGAAAACTTGAAAAAAAAAAGAAGCTAAAATGAAGGTGTCCAGTACTTAATCCTTCCCCCTTTTCTTTCCTTTTTCCGATCCCACTCAATTCTTCTTTTCAGATAGAGCACAAGAGAGGGCTCAAATACCCTCGTGAGGAGCCGCCGTGGTAATTTTTTCGGCTTCCTGACACGATTTTTCCACCATAGCTACCTCATCAAGTGTTTTCCCTTGTTTCTTCACGTCTCTCCATGGAAAAACACCACAATTAATGGTGATCTCAAGACTTTCAATCCGAATCCGCTTCGACTCACCAAAAATCGGATCGTTCGCCATCGAGTCCGCGTCCACTCGACCCGATTCTGAGTTGACTCGTCGAGTTTTAAAAACCATGGTTTGAATTTTGAAAGACTTTAGTTTCAGGTGTGTATCACAACCATATCCCAACGTATCACTACGTATCCAAGACGTATTTTGACTGAATTCGCGAATCAAATGTTTTAAAATAATCAGATTTGCCATGTACATTATTGGGTGTGTATCGCACGCGAATCGCACATGTATCCACGTCGGATACGGGATACGTGATATTTTTGAAGAATTTGGACAACATGGATAAAATAATATACGCTCTCTCGCTGGCTTTAAATTATAAAGTAAGGCTTTTAGCTCTCACCTGATAGATGTATGCGCTAGTCGCATATGAAGGTCTAGTTCAGTGTCTGACACAACATCTCCAAGAGGGAGATGCTAGTAGAAGTGTGTGGAACCATTTTAAGCGGGCCGCTACCACTAATGACCTAGCAGGTCACTGGCAGGGCCAGCGGGCCGTTTGATATCGGGGTTTGAATTGATTCTATCTGTTCAGACTGACTCCTATATATACCCCTCATACATAACTGTCATGTCTACTGGAAATCCTTCATGTCTAGATCTAGAAACAGAGAAGAATGTTTAGATTTGAGAGGGAAGAAGCCAACTGAGTGTTTGAAGCAATCAGATTACACACGCACAAGTAGATCAACACTTAAAATCGTGAAATGTGACGCTAAATTCTAATACGAGGTTGTGATGTACTATACGAAGGAAGACAAGACGTTTTAGAACCGAACTCCAAAAATTTAAATATTCGATCGATTTTCGCTGCGGTATATCTAATTTTCTAAATTATTCTTATAAATTTAATATGCATATCAAATATATATATATATCCCTCTCTCCAGCGATATGAATCTGAGCCTTAAATCTAAATCACCTGCACGAATATTAAAAAATCGAACGGACCTAAAATCGATGGCACAGATCCCTCTATGCCATCGACGGCACGTTAGCAATCCTCTATATATATATATATGGGAATGACTATACTATTATTCATATGTAAAATGTTTTTGTAGGCTAGAGTTTTTAGCTGTTGGATTGGTTTAAGATGTGTGCAAAGATCGGATCGGAAGGCCCAGATTGAGGCGCTGAGGGAGCGTTGGCTTTAAAATTCGCCGTTTCCTTCTGTTACTTTGCTTCCGTCTCCCTTATCTCACGTGCTCTCTTCTCCGTTTGCACAAAACTGAAGATTGAGAAATCGAAAAAGCTCGACTCGACGCAAATCTCTCTCCTCTCGATCTCTGACACTGATCTCGTGAAAGTGTCACAGTCTTGCTGTGATAATTAGGTTAATTTAGTGGAGATTAGCATGAATTGGGAATAATTGGGGATAAATGGAAAGGGGGAATTGGAACAGAAGAAAAGAGAAACAATTTCATTAATTTTCATCATATCATTCTATTACAAGCAATGGCCTATTTATAGGCTATCAGAATACTAATCCTCTCTCTTCATCTAATCTAATCTAATCAAGCTTGAACGGTTGAGATTAATTGACCGTTGTAGATTGGACAAGCCTATTCAGGTTCTCCATCTCCCATTAAGTATATCCCTTCTCTCATTAAGACTATCCCTTATGTTAATTAAGTGAACACTTTATCAATAGAAGGTGTGGCTGCCTTTACTTCTCCATCGTAGCAGCTATTCTCAGCACATGATATTCTTATAGGTTACTGATATGTGCAGCACATGACATTCCCTCCTCCATCAGCTGATTCTTGCCCTCAAGAATCATGTATGAGTAATGATCATACAAAGTAGAATCCTGACAAGCTGTATTTACCCATTTGACCCATAATTTGGCCACTGAGATTTGCAAGTAGAGGGCAATTGTCCTACTTCTTTTACTGATTCTACGGGAGATGATATTATGAGTGTAGATCGCTTGACTTGCACTATTCAAGTTATTATGTGGGCTAACTGATCCATGACACATCTTAGCCATAGTATTGTCTCCTGTGATTTCTAATAGTGCTTCATCACTAATTGACCTTACTGACACCACTCCTTCACAAATAAGATGTAGCATACTGGCTTGCAATTCCATGCAAAGAATAAGGTCATCAGCTGGTACCTCTAACAATCTAATAAGCTCATGAGTTGTAATTGAGGCCTCCTTTACAGTATTTGTCACGAGAGGGGTAATATTGGAAATATAGGCAATATAACTATTTTTTGAAGGATGTAGAACATATTGTAATGCATGAAATCCCTTCATATGTGACTTTGCCCCTTCACGATTCTTTATGAAACAATCTTTCTCACACTTTCTGAATTCAGCAGCTTGATGAATATCAGTGAAATCTAGAAACTCAATTTGTGGTAGTTGAAACCCCCAGTCACTATTCTTTACCTTGACCCTTCTTCTTATAGCACTAACCAATCGTGTTTCATGAGAAATTGAATTTAAATAACAAGGACTGTCTCTTGCTATCATAGGCCTTCCCTTAGTAGTATTAACACAGTTATGCACTCCATGTGTCTTGAAGAGTTGCACCTTGAGTTCAGGGGTCATTTGATGTATAGCACTAAGCATTTCATTGACCTCCCATAGTTCTCTTCTATCATGTCGAATTCTTCTTTGGATCAATAATTGAACAATTGCAGTCACTTTGGTATTGAAATCTCTTTCATGTAAGGCTTGGGATGTCTGGCCATCAGATCTTCTACTCTTCTTTAATGTTAATCCTAATTTAGCCATGAGTTCATGCCAGAATTTACCCATTTTATTCTTGTAAATAACAATGGTCTGACTCCTTTCTACTTTGACCTCATATCCATCAATCCCAACCCAAAATTTCAGACCATGTCAAAGAAGAAAATTTCAACATAATTAAATGACCTTTATATCCCTGACAATGAGAGGCTTGGGTGCTGAATTTCTTCTCTCTTTTTGACTCATTGAGGTAATCAACTTCTTCTTCATTCGTGTGAAAACGAGACCCAAGACTTGTTCTGGTATAGTCAATGTCAGTACTCATGTAAGGAAGTTGATCTGGTAGCATGGTAAAAGCTGCCCCTTTTTGAATTGAAATAGCTGAGACCAGATCAGTTCTTGTTGATTCTTGAAACTTCTCCAGATCAAAGCTCGGTCTAATATTGCAGCTGCTTCCATTGGTTGTTTGTTGAGAAAGAACTAGCACTCTTGGTTGCTCAGTTTTCTGAAGTGGCATCCCCTCAGTATTGATATCAGCAATCTCTTCTTCATTAACTTGACTGCCAATTTGTTGCATAGCAAAAACCGTTGTGCTTGATTCAACCATTTCTTGATTTGGAGACAGCAAGAATGGTGTTGGAGACAGCAAGAATGGTGTACAAGATGATCCACCATTGTCTTCTTCTTCTTCTTCCAATGGTTGTACTGGTTCATTTTCATCAATAGCAGCAGGTTCAGTAGTGAAACCACTGCCTTCTCCATCTTCAATAGGCTGTCTTGAAGCTTGATTTTGGCATGGAGCTTCTGGAATTCCTTGATTACGCATGTATTGCCTGAGCATATCTATCATTTCTGCTAGGAGTCTTGATGATTCATCCAAAGGTTTTGCAAGTGTCGACATCTCGAGTTCTTGAGTATTTTCTTAGCTGAATTCGAATTCTTCAAAGCTGCCCAGATGCGATCTTTGGGCTCTGATACCACTTGTCACAGTCTTGCTGTGATAATTAGGTTAATTTAGTGGAGATTAGCATGAATTGGGAATAATTGGGGATAAATGGAAAGGGGGAATTGGAACAGAAGAAAAGAGAAACAATTTCATTAATTTTCATCATATCATTCTATTACAAGCAATGGCCTATTTATAGGCTATCAGAATACTAATCCTCTCTCTTCATCTAATCTAATCTAATCAAGCTTGAACGGTTGAGATTAATTGACCGTTGTAGATTGGACAAGCCTATTCAGGTTCTCCATCTCCCATTAAGTATATCCCTTCTCTCATTAAGACTATCCCTTATGTTAATTAAGTGAACACTTTATCAATAGAAGGTGTGGCTGCCTTTACTTCTCCATCGTAGCAGCTATTCTCAGCACATGATATTCTTATAGGTTACTGATATGTGCAGCACATGACAGAAAGCCAGCTAGTAGAAAGCAATACCTAATCGTCTCTCTTTTAGATTAGAAACCCTTCTGACGAAGAAATCTCCCACCTAGGGTTTCACCCAAATGAGAACCGTGAAGCAAAGGCACTTCACATTCTAGTTTAATTTGTTTAATTTGGTTTAAGTTTGGTTGAATTTTGGTCAAAAGAACTAGAATATGTTAATGAAATTAGTTCTCAGATAATGGCGGAGTAATTTGAGTTACCTATTTTTACCATCCTGTTGAATTAATGTTTTCAAGGTATATTTGGCATAGGATCCAGGTAATTTCTGTCATTTTTTTCCTCTAATTTGAGTTGGGTCGGATAGGGTCATGATGACAACATCTAATTGACAAAATCAAGCTCCTTGTTATTTCTTTTGCTTGCATCTTTTAATGAAAGGCTTTTATATGTCAAGATCTCCACGTGAAGGTCAGAACTCACTCAAATGTGCAAAAATTCTTACTATAAACTATATGTAGAAGGGGTCTAGCCATCTAGGTTACGGTCAGACATTGTATAACTTCAAATTAGACCAAATGAAAATCATCAAATTGTACCAAATTGAGTCAAATTTGACCATACTGGTCTTCTCGACCTTAATCTGATTACTTTCTAATTAAGTCGTTAGTCTACAATTTTGGTTTAATTCCTAATTTAGTCTTTTATAAATAGCGATTACTTTGTAATATTTTGGCAAAATAATGATTACATACATGTGTTTGAAATAATTTTGTTACCAATACTATTGTTGATAAAAGGACAAACTTTCACTGTAACTTTTTGTAAGTTGATAACCAATACATCAAGACTTTACTGTAACTTCTGAGCTTATCATGAAATTGTGATGAATGCAGGGTATAGATTCTCGAGAAAAGGGCAAAAGCATTGGAGAATAATAAGAGTGTTGATGGTTTTAATCATTGGTCAATGTAAGGCCAGTGAGGAATTTCATTGAGCACCTTGTGGGCATCAGTTTCACCTTTTTATTTGATTTACATAATTAGTTTTATTGACTTCAACTTGAATGATAACGCATAACTTCTTCTTTTTCTCTCTCTAAAAGTACTGTTTGAGACCTTCTCTCTCTAAACCCACATTTCAAAACAAAGCAAGCAACCCACTGTAAAAATTCAGTCAAAGTGAACTTAAAAACTCTTCAAATCGAACCAAAATTGACCAAAATCTGAGCGACACCATTAAATCACAAAGACCTGAAGGTAGTTTAGTCGGAGTAAAGTTGAGAGTTAAGTTAGAGCGAGGTTGAGAAGACATGGTGGGGGGATATAAATATAAAGAATCCCCAGTTAAGCGTTTATCTATACATTTAGAGGAGAATGAGGAATATCAAGAAATGGTGGAAGAATTGGAGCAAGTCGTAATGGTAATTGATGAGCATCAGGGGCAATCAGGTAATATCAATCAAGTCCTTGCAAAATTGGCAAATCATTATGGATTATTGAGAAGTCATTTCTCGTATTGGAAGCTATCAAATATATCATATTTGGTGAAAATCCCCTTAGCCCTAAATGTAAATGATGTAATAGAAGATATGACGTTATGGGGCTTGAGATATAAATGGTGGTTTATAAGTTATGATCAGCATAGGCCAAATAATATTCATTGTATGAAGTATATGGTTGAAATTAGAGTGTTAAATTTTCCTCTCCAATGCTGGTCAAGAAGTAATATAATTAAAGCTATCTCCCCAATTGGATATGTAGAGGAGATGAATGAGGAAAGTGTTGAAGGCAGAGATAGAAGATTTATAGATATGACAATTAGTTGTGATGACCCCAGAAATATACCCAAGTATTTGGATGTTTTTTATGGTAAAAACAAATGGAAAGGTTGTCGGATAATTGTTTTGGATTGGAGATTCGATACATGGGTACCAGAATGGGTAAGAAATGGGGAAGAAGATGATGATATAAGAGGATGGAGTACTGATGATGATGATGATGAAGATAGAGGTGATTTACTTAGGAGAAGAAGCTTAGTAAATGGTCATGATAGACTGTTAAGATACTATGCATCAAGAAGTCCACCTTCTAGTGGCTCATCCCTTCCTTCTGATTGTTATCAGAGCCCCATTTCGGACTTTCAGAAGCATGGACCGAGCATCACAGAGAATGGACGAGATGGTCTTTACCTTGGTCCACAAAGACCAGGTGTAAGAAGATTTGGAAAAGAGAAGAATCTAGTGGGAGCAAAAGAAAGTATAGAAGATACTAGTAAATTGAAAAGGGTAGACAGTCAGGATGATGCTTTCGGGAATAAAAAATTACAAAATTAAAAAATCTATTGTCAGGAGCAGGTTGGATTGGGCCAAGGGAAAAAGCAATTTGATTGGGCCAAAGTCAAAGGCTTCCTCACAAATGAGAATGATCTGCTTGATGAAAAGAATAAGGAGAATTTTCAAAACAGAAATTCATTAATAATTGAACTGGAGAAGATGGAGAAAAATAACTTTATGACTTTTCAAATGGTACAACCAAAAGATCGTTTGCAGGAGAACGCTTCTTTACCTAGTTTTACAAATGAAAGCATGACTAAAAAGACAATAAATTACCATAATGGCAAGTGGGAACAGTCATATCAAGGGCACTGTTTTAAGAATAAAAAGGAAAAAAATTCATCAAAAGGCAGACTACAACCTTTCTCTTCTGATACATCCAAAGAAAAACTTCTAACAAAGCTATCCTCTCCGTCTTTCTCTTTTCAAAAAACTTCTTCCAAAATGGATAACAGTGAAAATATCGATGAAGAGGAGTTAGTGGGGAGGCTCATTGAACAAGCAAAAATTGAGAAGGCAGGAGAGCGCGTTGTTGTTGTTCCCAACAAAGCTGTAGTCAATAGAAATTGGAGAAAATGTATTCTCGTCAAGGTGATTACTGAGCCAAAAGTCACTGAGGAAAATTTTTCTTTAACCATGAGAGCAGTTTGGAAAGTTCATCAAAACACGATTATAGAATATAAGAGAGAGAATACTTTTTTGGTGGAATTTATGAATGAAAATGATCTTTTTAAAGTGTTGGATGGGTGGTGGCACTATAAAGGAGAAATGGTGGCAATGAAGAGGATATATGATAAAGAAGAAGCTGAAAACTCTGAGGTGGATACTATTGAAATTTGGGTGCATGCTTTTGGGTTTCCAATGGGGCTAGTTCTTCCAGATGCTGTGCCAGGAATCATGAGAGCAGTAGGGGTGCCAGTATCAGATCCACAGTATATTTATAACAATGAGATCAAGGGATATAAGATAAAACTTATAATGTCCCTCAGGGAACCGGTAGTTGATACCCTGTCTTTGGAGAATGAGGTTATAGGAAAATATAAGGTGTATTTGGTTTATGACAAAGTCAAGAAGATTTGTTTGTACTGTGGGCTCATTGGGCATACTAAAGAACAGTGTCGGAAAAGGAGAATATTATTGAGGGCAAGAGAATCTGACAAACATAAGAACAATCAGGCCTTGTGGAGTTTACCAGATACTAACTTTAAACCATGGATTATTGATCAGTCAAAGGTCCCAGTGATTGGTACCTCGGTAGATCATATGTTAGATATGATGGAAAGAGCTGATGATATTGGGGGTTACAATCTTGATGGGGGAAAGGGTAAGCAAAAGATGGATGATGAATGGTTCAGGATGAAAGAGATGAAAGCCATGCAGACGACAAAATTGAATACTGAAATTTTCATGCCAAAGGGGGGAATTAAGAGAGGAGCAAATGATATCTCACAAACTGAAAATGTGTAGGAGGATAGCATCATGATGGAGCAAGGTGTTGCTCAACAAAGAAAGCATGTGTCTTTAAACAAGAGAAGGGCCAAGGAGGCGATCCCAAACTCGCCTCCACCGTCGCAATGAGAGTTCTTGCTTGGAATTGCCACGGTTTAGGAGGACCGCGGAAGCGACGGTTCATAGTCAGACTCCTCCAAGCAACTGGTGCTAGTATCATGTTCCTCTCTGAAGTGAAGCAATCAAGACCAAAAGCAGAAAGATATGTGAGTAATTTCCCCCTAAACAATTATTTTATTGTACCCCCAAAAAATAAGGCAGGCGGTTTATGTTTATTATGGAATGATGATATTAATCTTGACATTTATGCTTATAATAAATACTATATAGTTGCATGGGTTGCACAAAGAGGGAAAAAACCATGGATGTTAATTGCTGTTTATGGCGACCCATACCATAAAAATAATTATAGTATTTGGGATGAAATTAAATGTTTTCTTAGAGGGTCTGAAATGGTTTGTTTAATTGGAGATTTTAATGCAATCCTTTCTACTCATGACAAATATGGTGGGAACCAAAATTTAAATTCAAATAACAGGCTTTTTAGAGAATTTGCAAATGACATGGGCCTAATTGATTTGGGCTTTAAGGGGCCAGCTTACACCTGGACAAATAAACAAAACACATCTACTGCAATTTATGAGAGGTTAGACAGGGCTTTAGTTTCAGTCCAATGGAGCCAATATTTTAATCAAGCTTTTGTTAATAACCTCCCAAGAATCTACAGTGACCATGCCCCTATAATGTTAAACACACAAAAATACTGTCCCCCAAGTAAAGCATTTAGAATTGAAAATTGGTGGTTTACTGAGAAGGATTTTAAGGAAGTTTGCGAGAGGAGTTGGTGTCAAACGGAAGGGGTGGAGTGGGAAAAAAGATGGGAAGTTTTTAGAGGCAAAATAAAAAACTGGGCATAAAAGATTGATACACCTCAAAAGAAAATTAAAAAATTGGAGGAAGAAATTTTAAAATTCCAGTGCACACCACCACAATTACAAGATCAGCACAAAGAAACAGAACTCATGGAAAAATATAGCAAAGCTGAAGATCAGTTGGAGGAATTTTGGAGACAAAGGTCAAGGGTAAATTGGGAACTATATGGGGACAAAAATACAAAATTCTTTCATATCATGGCTACACATAGAAGAAGAGTAAATCAAATTCATTCAATCAAGGATGAAAATGATCAAGTAGTATGTTCCCAAAAAGAAATAAGGAGAGTTTTTGTTAAATATTTCAAAGATATTTTCACAGACCAGGACCAAGTTGAGGTGCAGCATATTAGACAAGTTTTTTTGGATAATAATCTTTTCTTAGGAACATCTTTGCCTCAATGGGCCCAACAGAAGCTGAAAGAGATACCTGATCCAAACGAGATAACAGAAGTGTTGTTCATGATGGGCCCCGATAAGGCACCTGGTCCAGATGGAGTCAATGCAAGGTTTTTACAAAATAATTGGGCCATGCTTAAACCTGAGGTAGTTAAACTTATAAGAGATTCTTTCATAACTGGCCAAACCCCAAAAGAAATTTTAAAGTCAGTTGTGGTACTGATACCGAAAGTTGAGGAGCCTAATAAGCCAAAAGATTATAGACCTATAACATTGGGGAATACTCTTTATAGGTTGCAAATGAAAATTATATCAGAAAGATTAAAACCTTTTATTCCCCAAATAATAAGTGAATGTCAGGCAGCTTTCATCAAAGGAAGGGGCACTATGGATAACATCATTTTGGTGAGAGAGGTATTGCACTCTTTTAAAAATTCATCTTTCACATCCAAAGCCTTCATGCTTAAAGCGGACATAAGCAAGGCTTTTGATAGACTAAGATGGAATTTTTTACAAGTTGCAATGGAGATGATTGGTTTGCCTCAAAATCTTATTAGACTCATAATGAATAACATAAAAGGAGGAACCATTACTCTTTCAATAATTGGCCAGAAAGATGGATTCATCACACCCCAAAGAGGTTTAAGGCAGGGATGTCCATTATCTCCTTTTCTCTTTATTATCTCCATGGAAGTTTTTACGAGACTGATGAATAGGGCTCTTCAATTGGGTCAGCTTAGAGGGGTTAAATTGGCACATACTGCTCCACCTTTAACAAACATTTTGTTTGCGGATGATCTCATAATATTGGGACAAGCAAATCAAGGAGAAGTACAAAATATTGTGCAAATTATCAAAAAGTTTGAAGACATTTTTGGTTTGCAAATAAACCCCTCTAAATCAAAATTATGGCTCAGTAGAGGTTGTGATGATATGACGAGGGATTGGATTGAGAACCACATGCAGGTTAGTACAGTTCAACAGGAGGAGAAATACCTTGGTGTTCATTTGTCACAGAATAATACACCTGCAAATTTGGCACATAAGGATATATTAGACAAGATGTGGAAAAGATTGGCGGGGTGGAAAATAGATGTTTTATCTTTGGCAGGAAGGATAATTCTCTTAAAATCTGTTTTTTATGCCTTGCCAATTTATTACATGATGACTACCTTATTGCACAAAAAAACAATACTGGAAGTGCAAAAGCTAATGAGAAAATTTTTATGGGGCAAACAAGAAAAGGAAAGGTATTTATCCCTCATCTCTTGGAATAAAGTGTGTGCACCAATAGAGCAGGGTGGATTAGGGTTGAGGGATTTGGGGTTATTTAATAAGGCTCTTATGCTAAGGATGGCTTGGGAAATTGCATCGGACAAACAAAAACTCTGGATCAAGGTTATTAAAGCAAAATATTTTTCCAGAGTGGGGTTTTGGTCTGCAAATAATACCTCAGGTATAAGCAATTTCTGGAGGGATATTCTTAAAGTTAGAGAAGAACTAAAACAGGATGTGATGTGGAAAATCGGTGATGGAACACATATTAAGGCGGTTAGATCACCATGGTATTTGGGATGGGAGCAACAGGTGCCAACCTCACAAAGAAGTGCATCTCTGACAGTTAAAGATTTCATACATGATGATGGTGTGTCGTGGAATTTAACAAAATTGATATCAGTTTTTGGCCCAGAAAAAGCAAATTTTATTTCACAAAATGTCAGAATTCATGTGAAACAAAAAGACCAGTTAATATGGTTGCCATCAAAAAGTGGTACATACATCACAAAAATCTCTTATCAAAAAATGATTGATACTTTTAACTCCAACCAAGATAATAACAGTATTTTGCAAAATTTGTGGGGGCAAATTTGGAAAATAAAGGGTATAAAGCCAAGAATAATTACTTTCATTTGGAGAGCACTGCATGATGCCCTTCCCACGGCAAAAAGATTGTCAAAAGTTTTTCCCTCTATCTCCTCGCTTTGTTACAGATGTGGAATGCAGCAAGAAGACACATTGCATTTACTCTTTATGTGTCCATCTTCCAGGGCTACATGGTTTGCATCTCAAATAAATCTCAGAACTGATGCGCTACCTGAGTCCTTGCCAGAGATTATTCATCATGTTCTACAAAATCCTGACCCTGAATATAATATTATATTTTTTAATACACTTTGGCAGATCTGGAAGGCCAGGTGTGATCTAATTTTTAAAGCGATTCCTTTTGAAACAGGCAAAATATTGAAGAATGTTATTGCAGCTGCTGGGGATAAATTTGCAGTGCACATGGAAAGACCTGCCAAAAAACAATTTTTAACATCTTACAAAATGCCCCAAGATTCATTTCTAGTTTTAATAGATGGATCATGGGATCAAAGCAAAAATATGGGAACAGCTATGGTTATTTTCAAACCTGGAGGGGCTTTGTTGGTAAAAAAGATTTTTATGGGCACTGCTCACGATGCTTTTACAGCTGAAGCCACTTCGTTATTAAATGCTTTAATGCGTATAAAATCAAGTGGCTTGCATCGTTTTATTATACACATTTTTTCTGATTCCAGAACTCTAGTGCAAATAATGACACACTTAAATTTGCAGGAATCTCCGTCTTGGCAGGCTAGCTTATCCGATACTTCAAAATTGTTCGCACCTTATTACAACTATGCAGCAAATTCGGGTGAGATATGCTAGGAGGGAGCATTTGCAAATTGCGCACAACCTGGCAAATATGGCAAGGAGAAAAGATAGTTTCAATTTCACTGGGGAGATGGACCAGATGCAAGCACCTGAAGCTTTTGATTGGGGAGTTTGATCATTTGCTTGTCTATATATTACAGCCAACTTTTGTGTATTGTAATGGGTATAATATTATTAGATGCTGATGACTCTGATGAGTACTTTTGGACTAAGTTGTTAGTTATCCTAGTTCAAGTTTATATTATGGCTGTTTTGTTATGTAATATTAAACTTTGTATTTTCTTTTTCTTCAATGAAAACCTACGGGTTTCTTTCAAAAAAAAAAAAAAAACATAATTAGTTTTATTCGACCTCTTTGAACGTTTTATTTGATATACCATACATGGGAGCTATGGTACCATGCCAGTAACCGATCCGAGCATTGCAGCCGACTCCTGCAAAGAGTACTTTAAAGTAGCTTGAGCTGATGGAGCTGTATAGTACATGGAGAAGAAAACCATAATAGCAGTGCACGCCAGCATTTGGAATGTTTCTGTTTTGTTTTTTTTAGATTTTCTTTGGATTTTTTGCAAACCAATTGGTGCTGGTTTATTTATTTGTGTACTTGAATTGGAGTATGTCAGTGCACGCCAGCATTTGGGAGTATTCCTGAACCTATACCATTATTAAATGAAAAATAATAGAAGGTAATAATAGAAGAGCAAAACTGAAAATGCAAAAAAAAATAATAATAAATAAAGCCTTCTCTACTGAGGCATCAGGGCACGCATATAAATATAATATTTAGAGAAACAACAATAGCAATCATGTGCTAACAAATAACACCGATAGTGTTAGGTAGTAATTAAGTAGATTTGTTCAATTAATACACTCATGTGTGTTTCTCTAAATATTTTGGTTTAACAAATATTAAAGCCTTCTCTGAGTGTATTATTTGTTGAGGTATTAAAGCCTTCTCTGAGTCCTTTTGTTCTCTTTTATAGGTTCTACTATTGATGTTCTGATGTTCACATTTTAGTATTACCGAAAGAAAATAGAGCTTTAAATATTTCCTTGGTACATGTCAAAGCATTTTTTTCACCAATTCCTTGGGATTTAAATTGGGCTTTGAGGTTTAAAGTTATGATATAAATTAATACATGTATAAGGCAATGAGGTATTTGGACTTTTGTTCAAATCGTGCATGCGAGATAAAAAAATATTTTTGTCTCAAAACTTTTTGTGTACCAATTGTTCGTGCACAAATAAGTCATTATCGGTATTATCTAGTACCAATGATAAGGTACGTGCAATTTAAATTCTAAAGTTATAAACAAGATTTTTGAGTTTGAAAGAAGTATGCCGAAGGAGTCAAGGTCATAAAGGTAATTTGTTATTAATTAGTCATATTTTACTTTCTTTTAATTTGTTCATCCAAACATGAGAAAAAGAGGGAAGGAAAAAATTTTCCTTTCCTTTCATTAATCATCCAAACAAAAAGAAGTAGATACTTTTCCATTCCATTCCATTCTATTTCCTTCCCTTCTATATTTTCCATTCCTTTCCATCTTCTTTCTCAAAACCAAACATAGTGTAAATATTTTTGGAGCACAGCCTTAGGGTCTGCTCCAGAATCCAGTGGGAAAAGAAAAAAAAAGGGATGGGAAAAGAAGGGGAGTACACCTCAAATTTGAGGGTAAACATGATTACACTTTTCTTCATGTTTTTACATAAGAGTTCACCTTCATTTTCCTTCATTCTCTTTGATTTCCCTTCAATTTTTAAGTTCTGGAGCAAGGTAAAACTATTGGGCAAGGATTGGGCAGTTACACCATCCTTCCATTCTCCTTGGTTCACCTCTTCTGGAGCAAGGCCTTAGCGCTAATAAAGTGATCCGTTGGATTTGATTTCCGAACAAATCTCAATAAAATTTAACAATCTAAAAATCTGGCCTACAAGAACAGTTTACATATGATTAGTAGTATAGCCATTTTCTCTCTCTCTATATATATAGAATATCTATTGTGAACCTTGATTCATTTAGGATTCTGTGAACCATGACCGTTTGATCGATGATTTTGCAATTTGACAAATCTAAATTAACTAATCTAATATATATATTGAAATCTCATAGCAAATCAAATTTTATTATTTTTTTTGAATTTTTTAAAGCTTGTCATTTTTGGACAATAATTAGTGAATTATCGTTAAAAATAACAAGTTTTAAAAAATTCGAAAAAATAGTAAAAAAAATTTCAAAAAATGTAAAATTGTACCTAATTAAACCTTCTTATCGAAAATCAATAAGTGATGCATCAGATACTATGAAATCAAAGACAAATAATTCTCATCCCTTCCTACAAAAGACATTTCACAGATGAGCTTCTAGCCTAGGGATGGTAGAATTAACAAGGCTGATCATTCATACTTACCAGAACCCAAAAATTGTCAGCCCCGTTAACGAAGAACCCTTCATCATTGACTGACAGGTGGGCACTCAAAACCCAAACCCAAACTCTCTCTCTCACTTGCGCTAATGCGCACCAACGAGAAAGAAATTAACTATGACTGGGTTAACACTCTTCGATCTTTCTCACCAAATGACTCGATTTTTTGGGCCAATTTCACAGAATCTCTTTTCGCATCTCCCATGGTAACTAGCTCTGTTTCCATTTACCTTCTCTTTTGCAATTTTCATTGGATTGAATTGTGAAACCTCGTATAAATTGATCTTGAACTACTTTTTCGAGGAGTAAGGTGTCAGGGTTCGAGGAGGCCATGCGGATAAGAAGGTATGTTATTTAGTGGTGATTTCTTACATTCTTTAGTTGGATTAATATAATTTATCTTTTGATTCAATAAATGATATGGTTGAGGGTGGCTCAGAGTAGAGTGAAAATATAAAAGCGGGTGCCATTGAGGCCTGGAAGTATCTCTCCGCCATTTTCAGTATCGGACCATATTCCCAGGCCATCTTATTATGTGGGGACCACTCAGTCTCCAGAAATTTCGAACATGTGCCAGGTTCATGATTCTGGGGGAATTTCTGGAAAGAGAGCTGCATACCAGCTGACGGACCGTGCGCTTGACTTAGCTGGGACATGTGTTCGGGTTAGTGCGTGCTAGTTCCTTTCCCTATCTTCATATAGACATTGTATTGTGCTGTTAAGGCTGAATGTGAAACCATGATTATTGCCTCTGTTTAGTGCATTCTAGCATGAGCTAGCTGTTAATTGCGCTTAGGCGCTATCAAGTTTCAGTTTCCCTAATTACCCAAATGAGTTGCAACTGTACCAATTTTGTGTAATTAAGCTACAATTGAGTTTCAGCTGGCCTCAGTTCAGCCTAACCTAGCAGATCCCCACCATTTCCCCCCCTCAAAATGAAGAAATTTTTTTATGAAACTGTGAATATATCCACTGGTACATATTTCATACCGCACTTGATGAAAACATGTTGCTTTTATGCTGTAAGTATGTCTTGTTTGTTGATGGTCTTGTTTAATTTGATCTTCTGTTAGCCATCAGTTTCCACAAGGGAAATAGATAAGGTGGTCCATAGTATGATTATTGAGGCAGGTGCATACCCATCTCATCTCGGCTTCTGTGGACTTCCAAAGAGTATATGTACATCAGTAAATGAGTGTCTGCCACGGCATTCCTGATCCTTGTCAACTAAAGGTTTTGTAAGATGAAACTTCGCTGTTGTCTTCTGTTGCTTTGAGCATGATGAATTTTTGTGATTAACTATGTTGATAGTTGCTAGTAAAACTACCTGATTTGAAATTTTGTGTAGCTCACCAGTCATTAGTATTTCTTACACTTTTTGCAAATAGTTGCAACTATCAGAGAGTTTAAACAATAAAGAAAGAAGAATAAATAGTAAGATATGGCTAAATTATCACTGATTCACCTTGACTGAGATCCTTGCTTTCTAGCCAGATTTGAAATTTTAAAGAAGATGAGTATCAGTCGTCCCCATTTTAATCACATAAACCCTGCATCTGGTTTTGCCTTAAGTATTGGTTCCTATGGAGCAATCAGTTTTTGAGTTGATACAACTCTTCAAAATTGCACATTTTGGTTTGGTCTTGTTAAGTTTTAACATATACCTTCAAAATGTTGTAGCCAGAATGTTAGAAGCATAAATTTATGAAAAGTAATGGGTAATATTGTGCCTGTGACAGAATTCAAGGACATCCCTCCCAAATAGCCGACCCCACACTCACATAGCATGTAAATGAATAATTGAAAGAATTCTATAAACCAATCATTTGTGGTTTTACAATGCCAAGTTAGTAATATTAATCCCATTTGTTTATTTACAGAGTGGAGACATCATAACCGTTGACGTTGCAGTTGTCTTAAATGTAAATTATTCTTTTACTTCACTTTTTTTTCTAGCAATTATAGTTATATAATTTTATGCTGACATAACTACTAGTATTTATTATTATTATTATTATTACTATTATTACTACTACTTTATTTTTTTCTATATTATTATTTTTGTATTATTAGCCCTACTTTTGACATATACTTTTATTTTCAGTGACTTGATGACTTTTGTTGGGTTTCTTTTCTAGCCTACCCCAACTTGTTTGGAACAAAAGGCTTAGCTGTTGTTGTTGTTGTATAACTAATATATAGGTCGTGTTGACGTACTAGAGTTAAATCTTAGATGGAGTGGGTTTCATGTCCTTATGGGCACAATTTAGAGTGGAACTTGTGAGACTTATCCGTATTTCATAATAGTAATAATAATAATAATAATAATAATAATAATAATAATAATAATAATAATAATAATAATAATAATAATAATGCTGACATAATTATCATTCCTCTTATTAGAAAAGTTTTCTTCTATCAGGCATCAAGATTACTGGCACAATACCAGCTAATTATTTTGTATAACTATATGGGTTCCTCACAAAAATTTCCTCCTAAACATAATGTCAATTTTTAACTTTTTTCCCCTAGCCTAAGTATCTTAAAGTCTCTTTCATTTAGTTTACATGCTGACTGTCATCTTGTTTATTGAACAGGGTTATAATGGAACTGCAATCAAAAACTTTCTTTTGTGGACAAGCGAATGAACTCGTACAACGTCTTGTACATGTTTTCTCTCCCTCAGGTTTTACCTTGATTCTTGGTAGCTCACAATTTCACATTACTTGCATCTTTAGTTCGCATTTACAAGATAGTTCCAAATTCTGAAATCTTTGTTTTGTGGAATTTGGAATCTAGCTGAGGGTTGCTTAATTAGACAGGGCATATCAGCGTGCTAACTGCTAAGATGGAGTTAATTTGTAAAGAAGGATTGGCAACGGAATTAGGTTTCTAATGGAATTTAAGACACCCACGGATTCATTTCTATTAAAAAAAATGGAATTAAAGACAAATCAAGCATTTGGTCATGTATTTCTTTCCAAAAGAAACAAAACAAACAAAGAGAGTAAATTGACCAGATAAAATAAAATGACACGTTTCAGCAATATAATTAATGAAGAACAAAACGTCCACCTTTCAGATATTCAAACACTCAAGCTCTTTACTAGTCATCTTCAGCTACTCTCTCTTCTTGTCGCGCTGAACCTGGCCCTCCGAAGATGCCACGAAGCCCCCATACTTCTAGCAGACAAGGAGCAGATCTGCCAAGGAAGTTGCATATTTTTGGTACAATATGTGCTGAATAAATGACAAACAATAACACCACCACCGCTAGTACAATTACATAAATTGAAGTGGTGAATCTCCTGGCACAGCCAGCCGCATAGGAGAAAATCAGGCTCACCAATCCCAGCACCATGCTGATATTCAGCATTACAACCTTAGACTTGTTACAATAAAACTTCTCATTCATGAGAAGAATTATTATAACCAATGAAGCCATGAATGCAGTAGCATTAGCATAAAAGAAGGTTGTGTATCTACTTTGATGTTTATCATGAAGAATTGATGAACCAGCTTCGTGACCGTTAGGTCCGATAAGGTCGTCTTGCCAAAACCCACCTGGTGGATTTAGACCACTTGTATATGTTACTGATGCTACAAGAACAGCGACAACCATGATCCACCCACGCATGTCTTTGAACCACTTTTTCCTTTCAGCATCTTGAGGCAAGATGTCATTACAAGGTGCTGGTCCTCCTCTATTTGGTGGTGCAATTCGAATCTGTGCTGCAGCAGCGACATAATCTTGTTGAAAACTGCATTCCCCATGGGAAATCTGTGCTGCGGCAGGGTCAGGTTCTTGCTGAACACTGCATTCCCCATGGGAAATCTGTGCTGCAGCAGGGTCATGGGGAATCTGGGGCAGTTGTGACTCATCTGTTCCATTGTTCTGTGAAAGAACAGCGGTGAGATTTATCTCATGTGACATGATGGATTAAGGGACGGCTTTTGGATGACTTGAGGTTGGTACTTTGGTTCTTCAGTATATATGAAGTCGTATAAGTTATGAACAAGGGTGAATTTAATATGTAAAAGCTAGGGTGAACATATTTTTTAAACTCCTCAATTTCCAGTTGCAGCTACAAATATACTATTTGGAATACGCCCAAGACATGTACTTAATGCGAATCATGACATAAGATGACTGTGATTAGAATAACTCAAACAACATACTAAATGAATAATATTAACTAAAGTTTCAGCATTCTGTTAGGCCAGTTAGCTGATAGGCTTTTAGATCTAGTTTTAGCTGTCTTTTGCTTTTTAGTTTGAACTCTATTTTTGTATCTGCACTGTTCGTTTTAATGGAGGCCCACCTCGGGAATCTTTTGATAAAAAAAAAAAAAAGGGTCAACGATAACTCAAAGGTACTACTGGCTTCATGGACATCATGCAGACAAAAAAAGAAGTACCAATGCCCTTGAAATAATAGCTGTCATCCAAGTCTGGTGAAATCAGCTCAACCAATTAAGCTCGAAAAGAACAATAATTTTTCGAAGGTTAAGCTGGATAAAAAAATTAGTTGGTTTTATTTGATGCAAATAAAAACAACTGGATACTTCCCAATATGTACGTAAGCGAAAGAATGTATTTGTGTCTGTTAATGACGTAATTTGGGTAATGATGACTGATGAATTAACTGAAATGAATTATTGAATCAAGCAAAATTATATTGTTTCAAAATTATGATGACATGATGAATGGGAATCGCGCTTGTGATTGGTAAGTGCATGTTTTATTTAGTAAATGTCCTGTGTTATAAACATATATTGTAAGAAAAAAAGACAATGGATTCAATCAAATTCATTTGACTAGACTTTCAGTTAAATTTCACTAGATCTTAGCTTTGAAAGTTCAAATGGTGGATCCAAATAGTTCAATATATATCTTCATATTGGAATCTCCATGCAAGACAAATTTTACATTTGTTTGAATTTTTAACTATTTTTTAAGATAGTAATGAATCCAAAATCATGCAATTCTATTTCAAAAAATAAATATATTAAAAAATATAAAACCATGCCGAATTGGAGGAATGACTAATATCAACGGATATACATTTTATTTTTGCGTCTAATACATTGAATGAAGTTTATTATTAACTTGTATTTAATAAAAAATAACTATATTATTTTTAAAAATTATTTATATTAAAATAACTAACTTTTAACTTTAGGAAATAGTAAACTACATATAAAAAGTACAAAGTAACCAAAATACAAATGAAATGTATTAAAAACAAATATATATTACCTTTTTCATTAATAAATAACATTAAAATTTATTTAAAAATATTAAAAACTGAAATCGTTCTTTGAAAGAATGATTCTAGGTAATTTTGAATGTCTAGTATTGGTATCGGACTTTCAAAATCCGATATTGCAAACCTATTGTAAAAATTCCGATTAAATTAGTAATAGAATCAAAATTTAATGATATTTAATTTTTTCGGTATGTAATTAGATATAATATTAGAATAATAAATGTTGTAGGCATTAAAAAGTCCCTTTTTGTAATTTGATAATCACAAGGCTGTAGGCTGGCTTATAGACTTCTCACTTCTCAAAGCATCGAAGAAAAAAAAAATATTAAGGCAACATAAACAATATTAGCTTGTGGTTGTGGGTGTCTAAGCGTACGTGTATGTGAGAGTCTTGTACAAAAATAAAATTTCTACAACTGACAAAAATAAAAGCTCTGATTTCGACAAAGCACCAAAAAGAGTTAACCAAAACAAAAAATTAAATATTAATAGAAAAAAAAAGAACATTATAAAATATTAATCAAAATCTTTCTTTTGTTGAACACTCTTGAGTTAATTTATGCTCCCACTTCTTCTCCTTGCTGTCTTCAAGACTCACACTGCCAGCAATCTTCACCAACTCTTCAATAATAGAATCTACAGACTCTGTTTTTCTCTTTTCCATCACTTTTAAAAAATCACTCTTCCTAACTTTGATCTTAACTCTAAGTGGCGAAGAACTACCATCACATCGCGCCATATCATCGCTGATAGTTTCAATCTTCTGGGCCTTCTCAGCACGCCACTCGGCATCATCAGACCAGCGTACTGTCTTTTTCGGATGGTTCATAGCGTTATAGTGTTGCTGATCTCAGTAACTTGTTTAGTTTGCTTTGTTGTAGTGTGCTTAATTTGTACTCGTTGGACAGGTAGCTGAAGTTTAGATGATATATATGTGTGTGTATAAGTATTTATATTGGCCTAATGAAGAATAAAGATATAGGGAACCTGGAAGGAAAGAGTCTATATATAGGCGCGTGTCAACCCCAATTCATTACTCATTACTGTCTCTTACCCAATTTTAAATTATTTTTCTAACAATAGTCTAGAATGGCGGCACAGTACAATTTTGGAAGCATTCAAGTGAGGCTTAATTAGTGGAGTTCAGATTTTGTTCGTTTTCTTTAATATTTTTTACAAGATCTCACATACACGGAATAACAGCATTCGTATGTCTGCCTAGTGCCTACTTATATATTTTGATAGAATATTACATTAAAAAACGTTATAAATTAAATTGTACTCTTAATCGTTGATATTTGCACTAATAGGTCATCTTTACATTATTCATCTGATAAATTTTGTAAATTAGTTGGTTGCTGATTTAATTAGTACCGTCAAAGTTAAATTAAAATTTCAAATGTTTGGTGATTGAATAATTAATTTTCAACTTGTATATAGAACTTATGTACAACTACAATATTGCAACATATGTTTAATTTTACTAATTATTATATATGGTTAGAACTAAAGAATGTAATTTATGTCCATCTTTATGTAATATATTTTTCCAATATTACACAAAATACTACACAATCTACACAAGAATGATTAAATTATATTGGTCTGGTCCTACATGCTGCCAGCCATTATTGTACCATTTTTCTTTCGCGTGGACGCCACGCGCCACAGTAGCTTTCTCCTCCTCTCATCTAGAAAAAGTATATATATATATCATTATTTCATCAGAGATAGAGATAGATTACAGCTGTTGATGTCGATCTTGTTCAAAGTCAAAGATATGTACAGGCTGTAGTCTACAAAACTAATTTATCCTTTGTCGAGACTTGAAAGAATCCTTCTTCTTTTTCTTTTAATTGGTGGATACTTCAGCATGATTTCGACTGATTCTTCAATTACGATTTACAAATGAAGTTCCTAAACTTTGTTTGCTGGATCAACAACAAATCATTAAAATTTTGGGTAGGCCCTCTCAATTATAGTATGATATTATGTCATCGATTTTAATAGATTGTAGTATATAATATCTAACTTTGTTCAATGATCACTACTACTACTCTTGAACATAAATATACAGAGTTTAATTGGAAGTTGTGGATTCAGTACGTATGATTTGATTTATCGAATATATAATTTTTTGGAGTTTATATGTGTTACGAAAATTTCGTCATTTGGAGCCAACTGGTTAGAATCTTTTTCTTATTAGATCTGAAAAACGCAACAAAGTCCTTTCTTTCCAAACTTTTCATCTTTTTCTTTTCCTAAGGCTCTGTACGTAAATGCAAAGAGTTTTTGCTTTATTGTATAATATGTTGGCAATTCCTAGCCTTCACAAAAAAACAGAAAAATAAATAAACTTTTGCATGATAATGCTATATAAAATTGCTCCAATTTAGAACTAGACAAATAACAATTTGTGAAAGGTTAATTTAAAAAAAAAATCTATAATGAAAAAAAAATGCAGTTTGCCGTAGCTGGACCGTTATATGTACAAGAGAAGCTTCCTGAGAACTCCAAAATAAAGGATAAAAAATTACATTCAAGACTATATATGAAGCAAATGCATTCACCTGGCCTTCCCAAGATTTTCTTACCGTGTAAATGCTGCAGTCCTAGGTCGCATCCATAAAGGAATTAAATAAATAAATGACGTCGGCTAATAATGCAGACTGCAGAGTAACATAAATGACCTGGGCTAATTTAATTTTTTTTCTTCTTTTGACAGCGAAAAAAGCCAGTAGGCCTTCAGATTGGCTACTCTTATATAAAGATTAGACTCCAAAAGTATATTTGATGTATTTTAGTGGAATCAAAAATACAAATTGGACGTTAAATCTATTTAAAATATTAAAGATGATGGTATCAAAAAATTGTCAGGGTTTTTGCATTCAGTAATGATAAACGATTCAAAGGACTTACAAATTATTTTCCTCAAACATTTGATATTTTAACGGATCCTTATCCATTCAAAAGTGAAGAACAAAAATATGATTACGCCCAATTAATTCAATTATTACAAGGGCTTGTGTAAAACTTCGAGTTTTTTTTAAAGGGGTGGAAATCGAGTAGTTATTACAGAGGAGGTGTGTTTGATTGCATCAAGAATAGAGAAAAAGGAAGAGGAAGGAGGGAGCAAGGAGCTTATTTCTTATTACACATTTTTATGGGAAGAAGGAAGATCCAGTTTAACTCATGTTTAGTTGTGCCTATTCCATCTTTCTTCTTTCTTATATATTCTCTATTCTTGATGCAACCAAACACACTCGGGAAACAACTTATGACCCTGATTAAAATGTTTTTTTTTTTTACGAGAGATTTTATTTCATTTCAATTGAATTGATTTCGTAGGATCTAATTATATGACAATTCCGATCAACTAAAAAATTTGACATATGACCCTGATTATATGACAATTCCGATCAACTGATTTTGTTGGATCTAATTATATGACCCTGATTAAAATGTTTGTTTTGATCAAAAAATTTCTAATGAAATGAAATTAAAAAAATCCACGTAAAAAAAACAGGATTTTAATTTTAATTTTTCAAATTCATTTTGATCTAGGCCAATCTCAAGTAATCCTAATATTTAACAGAATAATTTAAACTTTTAAATTTTCAAATTTTCAAATAACAAGTTAACAACACAAAATTGACACTTCAAGGCTTTGAGCGTAAATTGACCTTGTGCTGCTGCTTTTTAATATTACACTAGCTATGAAATCACACTTCACGCAATAAATGTTAGACCAAAGTTCATCTTTGAATTTTTTAGCAAAAAAAAAAAATTTCTTTTTTTTTTTAATTTCACCAGTCTTAAAATATAAAAATAACATCAATTTTAAAATTGTAAAATATAAAATATATAGTTTCAATTAAGTCAAATTTTATAAGAATATTCATAAAATTTAATCCAAAATAATCTGAAAAAAAACTTGTTCATAACTAGACAAAAGTAAAAAAAATGCCAAATTTTTTAAAAAAAGCTATATTACTTAATTCGTCGTAGTTTATGCTAATTAAAATACTATATATAAAAATATATTATCATAGAATAATTATAATTAAAAATAACTATATGAAAATATATCAAGAAAAACTTATAATTAATAAATGCCTTAGGTCTAAAATATAAAGAAATAACAACAACGTAATAAAATATAAAAATATAGCTGAAAAAGTAGAACAATTAAACTCCTTGTACGTCAATGAATCCTTGTAATATTTCAAGAAAATTCATAAAATTAATTTGAATGCAAAAATGATCGTGGATAAGATTACAAAAGAAATATATATATATACGCTTTTTAAATTTCCCCAGTCTTAAAAATATTAAAATAACATCAATTTTAAAAAGGTTTAAAAACATTTAAAATTGTAAAATATAAAATATATATATATTTATCAATTAAGTCAAATTTTATAAGAATATTCATAAAATTTAATCCAAAATAATCTAAAAAAAACTTGTTGATAACTAAACAAAAGTAAAAAAAATGCCAAAATTTTTAAAAAAGCTATATTACTTGATTCCTCGTAGTTTATGCTAATTAATATACTATATGTAAAAATATATTCTCATAGAATAATTATAATTAACAATAACTATATTAAAATATATCAAGCAACACTTATAATTAATAAATGCCTTAGGTCTAAAATATAAAGAAATAACAACAATGTAATAAAAATATAAAAATATTGCTGAAATTATAAAGTAAAACAATTAAACTCCTTGTACGTCATTGAATCCTTTTAATATTTCAAGAAAATTCATAAAATTTTATGCAAAAATGATCGTGGAAAGGATTACAAACAAAAGAACAGAAATTACTACAAGGACTGATTAATTACTACAAATAAAGGAAACTAAGAAGTTAGCTATAAAAATGACATACCAACCATACAAAAAAAGAAAAATTGGAGGGGCAAACTGAAAAAAGCGAATTACTCCCCTTATGCGCTGCATCCTCTTCTTAATTTCATTTGACTTTCTATATACTTACTGTGTACAACTTTTCGTGTTGCTAATAAAACAAATTGTTATATGAGGCTTGCTAGATAGAATAACATGGGAGTTTGTCACAAGCGATCCTAAGAAAATGCACATTGACTGTCTTTTTTTTTCTATTTATTTGTTTGTAGAGGATTAGGTGTAGATTTTCGTGCTGCATGTTGAAAGAAACCAGCTTATACATTTGTTAGACAAAAATATATGCAAATTATCCAAAAAAAAAGAAAAATCCGACAGTGACACCGTAGAAATGATGCTCCCAAAATTGAAAAGTATATAAAAAAATGGCTGACAAAACTGAGCCTTGAGTTACTATTTCTATTGATATAATAGCACCGGAATGAAGGGATGCTGTTAGGGCTGTCAATAAAATTCCTTTGTCCTATTCGTATCGTATTTGATAAGACGGATATTAATAATGTTTTATTTTAGTTATAGGTAAAAAAAAAATTTCAGTTAACTTATCGGGTAAGGGTAAAGGCTATTTCGCACCTATTATTTAAACAAGTAAAATTTCACAAATATATATATATATATAATCATGTTATTAACATCCTTCGTAAGATATATTATTAGTTTGATCTTCATCCAAAATTAATTTATGTTGATGAAAAATTTAATTTACACTCTATTATATTATAATTTATAATTAGTTATATAGATTTTTTGAATTCAATTGATATGATAATAAATTTCATGATTTTTTTTATATATATTTTCTAAATGTTGTACTTTATTCATATATTTATTTGATATTATTTATTTTGTACATTATATATTTTTTATTAATTTAATATTATTATTATTATTATTATTATCCATTATGTATCATTATCCTATCCTTACCATTAAGTTTTAACGGATACAGATAGGATTTGAGAAAAAAAATTTTAACTGATGCAAGTACGAAACCTTCCACTGTATCGTACCGTATCAGCCTTTCGCCACGAAAGTGTCATGGCCGTGGGTGCGATACAAGCATGTAATTTGGTACTGACTAGTAACTACACGTTGAAAGTTCATGGTCCTACAGTCCTACTAGCACCAAGACTGGAAATGTTTTACAAGTTAAAATGATCCGAAAAAATTATAACTAACTTTAATTAATTAAGAAATTTTAAAATAATCTGTTTTTAATCAAAAATTTAAAAATGACTGCGCAGTTTCGGAATCTCAGATTCCGAAATTAATTCTGCTTAGTTTCGGAATCTCAAATTCCGAAACTAGCTAGTTTCGGAATCTGAGATTCCGAAACTAACAATTCAAATTTTAATCAGAAAAATTTTTGTCTTATTCACATAAATTTTATTCTGTGTGAACAAATTTTGTCCTATTCATATAAGTTGGCTTAATTTCGGATTCTGAGAATCCGATCTTAGCCCAAATATATTTTTCAAAATTTTGTCTTATTCATAAGGACAAAATGTAATCATTAATCTGTCCGGCATGTCATTGTTTTAAAAGTGAATTAGTATCTGATAATATTAACTGTAACAAAGTAACATTTTGTCAAAGTTCCAATTGCTCGTCGAGTTGTAACTAGTGTTCTCCAAAATAACACGACACGGTGTGCGTGTTGACACGACACAACACGAAAACAAAATTGACACGAGTGTCGTGTTGGGATATTAGAAAGTTTAACACGACACGATTTGACACGCAACACGACACGAACACGAATTAACACGACACATTAACACAAATTTAATTATTAATGTTAATTAATTAAACAAAATTAATAATTTAAATTCAATTTATAATACTATATCATATTATTTACCATCATTTGATTCATATTGTTCTAATTTAATTATAATTTAGTAATTTTTTTCCTTTACTTTAATTTTTTAATTTTTTATTTTTAAAAATAATAAATAATATGACACGACTAACACGACGTGTCGACACGACACGATCGTGTTAGTCGTGTCGTGTCAGAATGTGTGTCGTGTTGCCTATCCTCACCATTTAACACGACACGACACGATTAAAAAAGTAGTTCGTGTCAACACGACACGACACGAGATTCTAACACGATCGTGTTTGACACGATACGACACGACACGCATGGTTGGAGAACCCTAGTTGTAACTGAGATAGACTGAGACTCAACCTAGTTATGTTAATAGAGCCGATTCAAACCTCACGCAATTACAAATAATAATTTTTTGACGGAGTTTTGACCTTTTAAATATATAATAAAATTATCAATGTTTTTTAAGTGCTTGTAAAAGGTCAAAACCACTCCACAAGAACTTGTATTAGCAATTGCATGAAATTTGAATCGGCACCACTAACGCCCCTTATGCAACGTGGTTCGCACTACCGACCAGATCAAACGCACTGTATAAATGGAAAAAAAAAAAAAAAATCAAAGTAACCAGCCTTGACCTGCTTCCTAGTTCGACACTGCCAGGTGCACGTTCCCAAACAACTTTGACTAATTCGAGATAATGAATATATATTATTCCCTAACCAATATTCCTTTTCACACGTTCTCAAAATTAAAATAGGATTTTTCCAACCGAAGAAAAGAGTGATGGCTGCAGATTTACTTCGATTTGGTATCTAGAAAATTAAAGGCGTATGTAACTATGTAAGAGCCGAATCATTTATCATTTGATTGATGTTTCCTTTCTATAATAGATACGGAAATTTCAATCCCCGTCCAATTTAAGTAATTACAGTCAGTATTAAGTTGAAATTTGCTCAATAAAAAATTAAATTCTTCCTTTAAAAATATGATAAATTGACTATGCATGACAGCTTCAAAGTAAAACCATAATTTATGTGAAATTACAACTTTTTTATTATTTAAATCATTAATCGGTCATTAGTGTCCTTTTGGTTCGAAACTTTCTATTTATTAAAACAATTACATGTGCATAAAATTTGTTAAATGTAATGAACCGGCCCATTGCTTGTCATAATGGATAAGAAAACACAATGATTACATTTTGTCCTTATGAATAAGACAAAATTTTGAAAAATATATTTGGGCTAAGATCGGATTCTCAGAATCCGAAATTAAGCCAACTTATATGAATAGGACAAAATTTGTTCACACAGAATAAAATTTATGTGAATAAGACAAAAATTTTTCCGATTAAAATTTGAGATTGTTAGTTTCGGAATCTCAAATTCCGAAACTAGCTAGTTTCGGAATTTCAGATTCCGAAACTAGCTAGTTTCGGAATTTGAGATTCCGAAACTAAGCAGAATTAGTTTCGGAATCTGAGATTCCGAAACTGCGGAATCTGAGATTCCGAAACTGCGCAGTCATTTTTAAATTTTTGATTAAAAACAGATTATTTTAAAATTTTTTAATTAATTAAAGTTAGTTATAATTTTTTCGGTAAAATGATACTGATACAAGTGGAATTATTTAAGTGTCTTCAACTAGGCCCAAGGTCCGTCTAATGGGCTTTATCAAATTCCTTTGGAGGCCCAAAAAAGACTTAAATACCCAATTGCCCTTCCCTTCTCTCTCGCGCCGATTCTTCCCTTCTTTGCCTCTCCTCTCGCCTCCACAACAACTAGCCGCCCCAAACAAAAACGAAGAGAGAAGGAACGAACCTATTCTGTTGTTGTAGTACTAATCAAGCTACTATCGAATCAAACTCGAGTTAGCTTACTTGCTCCTTAACCCCTCGAGTCTTTCGTTCATCTCTCTTCTTCACACCAAGCAGTACCAGCTGTCGTCATGGCACCATCGGGTGTGGTCGAGGAGAGAAGGCTGAAGAAGAAGGAAAAGAAGAACAAGGCTAAGGATAAAGGTGAAGAGAGCAGCAAGAAGAGTAAGAAAAGGAATCACGAGCCTGAGCTAGAAATGGAAGCACACGAATCTCTATCTCATGACCCGCCAAAGAAGAAGAAGAGGAAGAACAAGGATTTGAAAGGTGCGAGCAAGTTTTCCAAGGAGTTGAAGGAACATGATGAGAATGGGGATAAGTCAGGTATGATATATTTGTTGGGTTTGTTTTGTTTCGCTTTTTTGGAAATAATTTACACTGGATAATGCTGAATTTTGTATTTTCTGTTGGTTTTTGGTCTGAAATGATCCAATTTTTTTTATGGGTTTGTAAAATTGAAGTGGGCATTGTTGTTTGTAACACTTGGTGCGTGCATTGTAATTTTGCAGGGGCATTATTGAAAAGAACCTATATTTTATATCATGTTACATGCATAATCCCAACTCAAACCCTTACTAAATGGTACTTTGATTTCAACACAGAAGATACATGGTTAATTGCTCAATGAACTCTTATTCTTATGGACTTATAATAATTGGCCATTTAGTTTAATCTAGGAGGAGCTAATACCAAAATAAATAAGTAAAATGGTTATGCTGGTATGGGTTGATACTGACATAATTGATCCCGGCACAGTTGGGGAGTTAGTATTGTAATTGCTGAAGCAAAAATTAATTCTTACTGTATTGAACAAAACAGGCGCAAAGCAAAAGAAGAAAAAGAAAAGACATGAACAGCAAGTAGCCAAGTCTTCTGAAGGAGAAGAGGAAAATGCTCGAGACGAAGCAATGACTGATGAGAGGTTTTCTGCCATGCGGCGGGACCCATTGTTTAGGAGGATGAGAAGGAAAGAAAATAAAGTGGTCATTGACTCACGGTTTGATAAAATTTTTAAGGATAAAAATTTTGCTGGGTCAGCTGCACCAGTGGATAAAAGAGGGAAGTTGAAGAAGGATGAGAAGGGAAAAAGGTTCCTGATGCAACACTATCTCAATCAGAAGAGGGAAAGTGAAGAGAAAGAAGCGGAGAGGGATGCAAAGGAAGATACTGAGGAGGAGGATGAGATGGGAGACAAACTGGAACTGGATTTGTCAGACAGTGATGATTTGTCAGGGAGTGATGAGAGTGGTTCAATTGAAGATGACGATGATCAGGTTATAATTTAATTGTTTCGAAATAATATATTATTTGTTTATAATTTTCTATAATATTCTGCTAACATGATTCTTCTTTTTTGTCGGTTGCAGTTCTCCGTGAATAGTGATATTGCTCATTACTTGATGGCAAACCATGATGATACACCAACAATAGAGTCTGAAACCCACCGACTTGCGGTTGTTAATTTGGATTGGGATCATATTAAGGTACATAAAACTATTTCCAACTGTTATTTTCTGATAATGGTCTAGACCTCATATTACCAGGATTCCTACTTTTCAATGTATTGTCGATCAGGTCAATGAATCACTAAATAAAAGAGCAGCAGTATTATATTCTAGTTCTGTTTTGCTCCACATGGCTACAACTATCCAAGAAATTTCATCCGGACCAGTTGGACACCATGACAGTCTTCCAATTTTAACTTGACGGTCCTGTATTTTCTTTACTCTCATTTTGTTATAGCTGTTTAACTGAGACATAAATTTTCATTGAATCAATATACAAAGTGATTATAAATTCATTAATAAATTAAATCTAGAAGGGAGAGGAGAAAGATATCGAAAAATACAATGAACTCTTTATTTATTATTTTTTTTTGTTTCGTCAACATTGTATGATTCATTTGGAAAAGCTCAATTGGTGATGAACAATAAATCTAAGAGTTGGTAAAGATAATAGTTTTTTAAGCAAATAATTCAAGTTTTGTGTTACTTATGATTAATTTCCTTTATCTCTAGGCAGTGGACTTGTATGTGGTGATGAACTCGTGCCTCCCAAAAGGTGGAAGGATTTTGTCAGTATCTGTGTATCCATCAGAATTTGGCATCAAGTGCATGGATATTGAAGCTACTCATGGCCCATCTGCTCTGTTGGATATGCAGGATGATGATGATAAGGTTCATGATAATGTTGATGGTGATGGTCATGGTCATGGTCATGAGAATGAGGATACAAGTGATGATGATGGAGATGAAAGTGATGTGGATGAAGATGAGATCAATGATAAACTTCGGGCCTATGAGCTAAATAAACTGAGGTAATAAGATGAATGTTGTTTTATCAACTATTTATTTTTTTAAAAAATAATTTAACACAAATAAATGCAACAAAACCGTTGCTAATAGCATCTGACATCTGGTCTTCATATTGATTGGTATTTGTAAACTATCATATGATCCTTTATGCACTTTTACAAGTAGGATTTTAGTACTTAGCTGACCCATTGGAAACTCTTAATAAATGAATGTGAGTTTACCAATGTTAATGTTCTCATATATCTGGGACATTGTGCATAACACTTATTTCTTGTGTTATTCTCTGTAGGTACTATTATGCAGTAGTTGTATGTGATTCAAGTGCAACTGCTGATTACCTCTACCAAACACTGGATGGCACTGAGTTCTTGAAAACCTCGAATGTGTTTGATCTTAGGTTTATTGCTGACACCATGGAATTTAATCATCCACCCCGTGATGTTGCAACCGAGGTATCAAAAGCTATTCTTTTCTGTTAAATTTTTTTTTTTTAAAAACAACGATCACTTTGTTCCTTTTTATTTATATTGAAGGCTG
Organism: Rhynchospora tenuis; assembly: GCA_027725995.1. Taxonomy (NCBI): domain Eukaryota; kingdom Viridiplantae; phylum Streptophyta; class Magnoliopsida; order Poales; family Cyperaceae; genus Rhynchospora; species Rhynchospora tenuis. Next base: position 143,470,377 of record CM050888.1, on the reverse strand, counting down.
CTGAGTTTTGTGATTTCTCTGGTTTATCTTACACAGGCACCAGTGAATTACAAAGAACCTGATTTTGAGACGAGAGCACTTCAGCACAGCAAAGTCAAGCTAACATGGGAAGATGAAGAGCCTGAACGAAAGAAGGTTTTGAGACAGAAATTCAATCCTGATCAAGTACTCTCTCTCTCTCTCTCTCTCTCTCTCTTTCTCTCTCTTTCTCTCTCTGCTTCCTCTCTTCCATAACCTCGCATGCATGTGATTTTGTACGTCCCTGCCAGTGTATGAATTAAACGTTAGTAATTACTAATGATCGTTGAGATCTTCTTATCCATATCTATGCTAAGATGCTAATGTAACATTATCATGTACCTATGTAGCTTGATGAGCTAAGCGTGTATCTGGCTTCCACTGATGAGAGTGAGGATGACGATAATGAAGTGGACCCTGAGGCTAAGAAGCAAGCAACCAGAGAGAAGTTTCTCTCCCTTTTGGATACCGGAAACAATTCGGACTCAGATAAGAGCGAGGGGAGAGATAAGGAGGGTGACATGGAGATCACCTTCAACACCGACCTCGAGGCACTTGGCAAAAAAATACTAGAAAGGAAAGGCGCGTCAGAAGAGACTGTATGGGAGTCAGTTTTGAGGAGGAAGAAGGAGAAGAAGAAAGCTCGAAAGCTTTCGCAATCCATGCAGGAAGATGATGATGATGATCATGGTAATGATTATGACAGCGATGAGGATGATTTTTTTATGGAGGAACCATCAGAGGAAAAGGCTAAAGAAAAGGCTAAGAAGAAGGACAAGGGCAAGAGTAGAGAGAGAGATGAGGAGACAGGAGCTGCAACTGAGGCAGAGCTGGAGTTGCTATTGGCAGGTGATGAGGATAAGAAGAGTGAGAAGAAGGGGTATAACATGAAGCGGCTAAAAGTTAAGGGAAAGAAAGGAAAGAAAGAGACAGATGATGTTGAAGAGAAGTTTCCTGATGTGGATGTTAGAGCTGATCCGAGGTTCAGTGCTTTGATTAATTCCCATGACTTTGCATTGGACCCTACTGATCCTCAGTACAAGAGGTATTTTTCTGTTTTCTACCGAACTTTATTCAAGAAAACGCACTAAATTATTTTCATTTACATGTTACTTTGCTTCTGCTTTTCATTGGATGTTGAGAGTAATTTATGTTTAGCATGTGTAAATGGCTTTTATCTAGTTCATCAAGAGCCTTGGATTATATCCACGATGGTTGGAGGGCTTTATTTTATTACGTTAAGTGGTAGGTGACTGTATGAATAACTTGACATTTTCATCTCCCAAAAAAAATAGGAATATACAAATGTTTCACATTGGGTTATCCCAGTGGTATTTGATGGCAATGTATCAATCAGTGAAATTGGTAAAATCCTTTTTAAATTGCAATATTATCACCTTGGTATATGATTAATACAGTTCCAGTACTAATCTGGTCGTGGATCTACTTTTTGTAAGTTTAGATGAATTATAGTGAATACTTGTTCCTCTTTCATTACACAGGACACCGGCCTTTCTAAGAGAGAAGTTGAAAAACCCTAAAAGGTCTGGTAAGAGAGAAGCCAGGCCAATTGATTCTCTAGAAAATTCGGGAACAGAAGAGGTGGATCAGCTATCACCTAAAAGGACTTCTTCAGAGAGACGTGAACTGTCCGCTGCAATTAGGTCCATTAAGAAAAACCTTCCAAAGTCAAAGTACTAATGGTCAATAATTCTTAAAATGCCTATTGAGGAAATTTTGGTAGTCCATGGCAGCACCACATTTTTGGAAGAATCGTCCTTGTTTGGTTGACTTGACAAGAATTCTGAGGTGAGTTTGTATTTGGAAGAGTATATTCTTAATTGATGTGAGCAACAGTTCATTTGTACCATTTCAGTTTAACTCTGTAAGAATTATGAGGTGGTATTTAATGAATTTTTCATCCTTGATATTAATCATTGAAAGAAAATAATAATGTTTTGTGCATATGTTTGTTAGCATATTGCAATGAGGGCATGGTAGAATGGTCTTCCTGCCAATTAATGGTCTGTTGGTTGCAACTTCAAATTGATATTCTTGGACATGTTGAAATTCAATTTGTAAGAAGATATTAGTCTTATGAGTTTGAAATTTGCAGCTTTAAATTTCTGATGTATCTATTGAATGCATAATATTTTATAATTTTTTGTCTGTATTAAATTTTCTTATTTTTATTTGGATTAGACATTTAAAACCCTAAACCTAATGCAAGTTTCAGCAATGGCTTCATATAGCTCTCATCGTTACATTCAGTTTTGATTTTGCAATTTTTAACAATTATTTTGTATTTACAATTTTTGCTTTTGATTTCGTGTGCTGTTAGTTCATGATACAGGTACAACTCAACAGAGAATGTACATCATAACAGTCACATGAATGATTATTTATATTACTTTGCTATTGTTGTTGTTGCCATTAGTATCTTAATTTTTTTTTTGTTCCGGAGGAATGCACTTGGAACTTTGTAAACACAGCTGTACTAGCTTGAAGCAACGAAGATGGTATCTGTGCTTGTGTATTAAATATTGATGATGTTGATATCTTTACAATTTACATGTTAGACGTAGCCAGATGTAGTGAACGCCTAGAAAGGCCGGGCCGGGCTTAGAGAGGCCGAACCTATTAGGGCCTATACAAGAGCTAGGCCGGGTTAGACTTACGAAGGACTTTAGAAGGGCTGGGTTTAAAGGGCTTAAATTTTGAAAATTAGGCCTGGCCCTTCTAAGTTCTTCATGATTTGGGAGGTCGGGCTTTAAGAGCTTTAAGGGCCAGCATTAGATTTTTTTAAGAAATTCCATTTAAATTATGTTTAAAGTATAAAATTTTTTAATGATATTTTTTTATTATTTAAAGTCCTTAAAGTTTTCAAAGGTCAAGTTTAAAAGCCAAGTAATGCTTAAGAAGGATAGAATTAGATTTTTTTTTAACTTGTTTTAATGATAATTTCACATAATTATCTCATTTGGACAACCTATAAATAAATAAAATATGATTAGATAACATAATTATATTATATCAAATATCAAATATAAATATAAATATAAATAAATTTGAATCTGATCTTCTTAAACATGGCACTTGTAAGCCCTTGGTCCTTAAAGCCTTCCTACTATGAAATTTGAGTCTGGCTCTTTCTAAGTCCGGCCCTTCTGAGCCCTTGGCCCTTCTTAAGCCCTTGTAAGGGCTGGGCCAAGCCGAACTTCAGGAGGGCTGGCCAAGGGTCAGAGACTTTTGGTATATCACTAGCCTAATGTATCTGATTCTATTACCGCCTGCAAGGTTAGAAGGGATTGGACCACCACAGTTAGGTACTAATTGATTAGAAATTCTGCTCTATTCCATCCCAGTATAGGTTGTCACCGAATATAGCAGTTGTTTGTGAGTATAGGAAAGTCATGAAAGTGCTATAGGAGCATTATATACTTTACCGGGTGATCAACTCTGGGTGGGATGATGAATCTATTCTATTTGCATTTGTTTTGATTGAGCGCTGTTCTGATCCGGATTAATGTTTGTGAAAATGAATACAAACTCATAAATAGGATGATTCAAACTCGACAAGTGAACTCTTGGTACATTATTGGTTGTTGATGTAACCGTTGGTACAAACGTGCAACAATTCTTAAATGCTAATTTAAGACAGGGGCTTGACCCCTATTTTTCTTAAAAAAAAAAAACTATTCTTAAATGCAGAAAGTACAACACAATGCTGATAATGTCATCTAATTTTCTCCAAAAAAAAAAAAAAGAAAAAATACTGATATTGTCATTCCGATCGATTAGCAATACGTAAGGGCCAACAAAATGGATATGACTGGCTTGCTCTAAATGTCACATCAGAATATTATATTCTGATTGTAAAGTAAATGGAATGGGTCTAATCCTGCAACAAAAGGAACATGATGCACCATTCTTGGGGCAAAAGAAGATGCCAAGGGAGTGTCAGAAGGAATGCATATTTCCAGGTGTACTAGGCCTTAAAAAGGGTGACACTTTCTGTACCTTCTCTAGACAAAAAAATGCTCAAATCCGGAACTTCCTAGGTGACTATTTTCTTTTAAAGATTTTTTTATATCTATTTTGTTAATTAGATCTTTCATTTTTTTTTTCTATCACATACATAGCCAAGAATGGTGGAAAAGCCCTGTTTATATTCATTTACTATTTTACTTGATGAACTAAAAAAAATTGCAATGCCTTGCAGATTAATCATTCTTAATGAAGTGAGGGAAATTAAAAGAAATACAGTTAAATATTTAATTTCAATTTATATAAAGCATTAAATTTATTACAGAAAATTACCTATAACCGGGTTATACCAATATATAACTTACTTTTATTTTCCCATGGGTAAAGAAAAATAAAGAAGCTCCAGCAACTGAAACTGAAAAACAATGGATCCGGCATTGCACAAGGCAGTCACACAAGGCGATCTGAGAATGCTAAAGATAATTTTGACAGCTGACCCAGAATCCCTTCTCTCTAGAACTCCTCAACAAAATACAGCATTACACATCGCTGCACGCCTTGGCCACCGGGACATTGCTGACAGAATGCTCAAAGAACGTGAGACACTGCTGCTTGAAAAGAACATAGATGGTGACACACCCTTGCATGTGGCTTCAAAATTTGGTAAAATAGAAGTTGCTGATTTGCTGATAAATTATTCTTTGCAATGGCCAATTGATATTGAATCTGAAGAAGGGAGCCCGTTTACAACAAAAAATAAGCTAGGTAATGCAATAACCTTGGAATTTAATCTTTCAATAGGAATTTTCAAAAAGTAAGCTAGGTAATGCAATAATCTTGGAATTTATTCTTTCAATATGATTTTTTTTAACTGCACCATGGGAACCCTGTAGATGCACACTTACATTGTACCAAACTTCTTTACAATGCCATTCAGGGTTTGGCTGGGAACAAACTGCAAATGAGTGTAGGACAGTATGGTTATGATACAGGACTTTGGTATAATATATATAGACAATTTAACAGTTCAATATTCAACTTTCAGTACATTCTTCTTAGGGCGATCAGAGAGTCGGAATCATGCAGGTCATGACTGTGTTGTGAATTTTTAGTATATAGTACATATCGAGTATACAACTATACATTGGCAGCAGTGAGTAAGACCATATTGTCTAGTCTCAGCATAATGTATGCATTACATACAGATTGAAAAAAAGATATATTAAATATATTTCTTTGTAACAACAATAGGTAATACTGCTTTGCATGAGGCAGTGACACATGGAAAATCTGAAGTGGCCCTGAGGCTATTAGAGGCCAACCCTAATGTGGGCCATATCCTTAATGAAAAACATGAGTCGCCATTACATATTGCTTCAAGGGAAGGAATGGTGCAGGTGGTGAAGGAGATACTGAAACAATCCTGGGTAGAGGAAGAAGTGGAAACACAGACGCCTGCATCTGGTACTGGGTCGCCGCTTCACCAGGCTGTGCTTGGTGGTCATATCAGTAAGTATAACTATAGACCTCATACATTAAGGATGCATTGACAATGATAGGCTATTATGAACATAGGACTCAGTTGACCAACATATTTGGCAACTTGTGGGATCCAAGCTGTAGGTTGTAGTTGTTAACATTGTTCAATTTGTACGATCAATGTCCTGTATATCAATATGGCACAACTGATTACTGAATTGCTTTCAGATTGAAGTTGAAAAACCCAAACTGTCTGATCCAACCCGAGTATTTTGAAAAGTCTATAATCTGAAATTCATCTCACATGCAACCAGAGCAAACTTCAATTCAATCTGACCCAAACCTCCAATTAAAAACTCAAAAAGTCATTCCTGAAAATTTACCCTCATTTTACTAAACTCAACTTTTGAACCATTTTGATCTGAACCTTATTTGGCATTCCGCTCAACCTGACTTGACCTAGAAAAACACAACTGTTACTCAAAAATAGTACCCTGATGCCTGAAATTGTGTCCTCGTCCCACTTAACTTGTGAACCAGATTTGAACCTGAAACATGACTTGAGCTAACAATATACAACTGCTCCTAAAAACATAATTTTGTCGAGTTGATAATGCATAGACGACCAAAGACTCTAAGATGGCCAATCTAATATTAAAAACTGCCAGAAAAGCATTAAAAATCACCAAAACACACATTGACTAAGCAAAACCCAAGGTATGAACTACGTATAAGCTGCCATTTGACCTAGCTTATCTGGTTGTTTGTCATCTCTAATTCTTTTGCAACTGCAACTGATACACAAATAAAGTTATGAAGATAGAAGATAACTTTAAAAAAATGAAGATGCTTAATTGAAATTACAAATTCCAGAAATAGTGGAGATGCTGTTGTACCAAAGGAATGACATGGTGAAGCTAATCGACAGTGATGGCAATAATGCACTCCACTATGCAGCGCAGAATGACAATGGAAGAATCGTCGAGATGCTTATAACCAAGGAACCATCTCTTGCATATGGAAACAATCACTGGGGTCAACCTCCTCTCCATGTTGCAGTCTATTATGGAGCCAAAGCAGCAATTAGGGCAATCCTTAAACATTGCCCAGACACAGCAGAACAGGTACTCTGTTTCTAATATTTATTTAATGACTTTTGTTCTGTGTTGTGTTCAGTGAAAGTGTGAAACTTGATTGTAGAACAACATCTACAAACGTGGCTTATAGAAATTGCAATGTCCGTGTACAGAGATCCTTTTAGGACTTTTTGTGTTTCTAACCTATTCCATATGCACACCTTTCTGGCCTGATATTACTATAACAAATGCTCGAGTCAAAATGCCTAATTTTGGATTTCTTTTTTCCCATTATTTCGTCTTTTCTTTCTTTTATTTTTTGTGGAGTTTGTATAATTTTTTACATACGATTTGTATGCTTAACAGTTTGGACATGATGGAGGGAATGCACTCCATGTCGCTGTCAATAGAGGAAAATTTAGCTCCCTAAAATGCCTGCTGAGACATATACAGCCTGAAGAGATCATAAATCATCAAGATAATGATGGAAATACTCCGTTGCATCTTGCAGCAAAGCAATCGAGAATACAATCATCTCTGTTGCTTCTCAAGGACAGAAGAGTTAACCCTTGTTTGTTAAACAACAAGAGACAAACTGCCAGAAGTGCGATTGAGATGCTTGAGACGAGCACTTATGACGTAATAACCTAGTTTGTATATTTTCACCAAAATGTTCGTTGAATATTTGTTTTAACTTTGACAGTAATTTAAAAATTCAAAATTCAGTCATATAACAAAACATATTTCCCATACCAATTTTCCTTTTCCCATGACATAAGTTACATAACAGATAAAACAAACATTTCTTTGGTATATCAATTCATCGCTTTGAAATCTGCTCTCAGTCATATATTCATCCTTATTCTAATCCTCTTAAATCTAGTATTACTTTTGTCTTTATAATTTCTAATTTAAAACAATAACTTTGATATTAGATGTTTGTTTGGAGGGAGCTAAAAAAACAAGAAGCAAAGAGATGCAAGAAGCAACAATTACCCGCGGTTCCATCTTCTAGATCCTTTGGAAAGAAGAAAACAACACCTGATGACTATTTTGAATTAAGTGTACAAACATATACAGTGGTTGCAGCTCTAATCGCAACTGTTACCTTTGCGGCCGTATTTACCATGCCGGGTGGCTATCAGCAAAATGAAGGCTATGCCATTCTTGGTAAGAAACCAGCCTTCAAACCCTTTGTTATATCCACTACAATTGCTATGTGCAGTGCTCTAGTTGTAGTGTTCTGTTTCATTTGGGCTTGGCGGGATCCATTGAAGTTCAAACTAAATCAGCTGAAATGGGGCCATCGGCTAATTGTTTTAGCATGCCTATCCATGATTGTTTCACTCATGACTGCAATTTATCTAGTGGTTGAGCCAGAATCGAGATGGTTGTCAATTGTAGTTATCTTGATTGGGTGCAGTACTCCAATCGTGGTTTGGCTGATACTTGGTCCTGAAGTTCTATTTGTTCCTTTGTAGAATTCTTTTGCCTGTTGTGTGTAAATACACCTTGGGATGATTCGTCTGTAAATGGAAACTGGTCGCACTGTATGGCTACGGACAGTGACATATATTATACATCACAAAAAAAAGTAGATTCAATTTTAATAGCAGGCAAATGTAGGGTTAAAACGTGTTAATGTTGGCATGAGCTCAATGTTGAAGTTCTAAGAATTAAGAAATAACAGAATATATCTATTTAAAAGAAAAAATCGCTTGACAATTATTTTTCTTTGCAATCGTAACAATGATAAAAATATTATTTAAAGTTTAAATTCCATATCATATCATAGGCATGATTTATACAGTGTACATATAGTGTCTACAAATCATATTGAGATTTGGTTCACAAGAACTATATCCATTGCTATAGTGGCTGTACAGAAATGCCAAGCTGAGAGTGAACAGTACAGAAAAGTCAATTCAGCCCAGCGGCAGCCGGCAAGGTTGAACTAAACAGAAAGAGGTTTGCATTTGAACCAAGTCCCAAATTTTTACGCATGGAGTAGACCAGCCGGTTCGACTCACTTTTACCGGCCTTTTGACCGGTTCATTGTAAAACTGGTGGAAACAACGGTTCTAGTTTTCAGCTAAGCAAGCCTTGACAACGATAGACCACAAAATTAAGTACGAAAATGATTTTCAGAATTTTCGGATTGCGCGAGAGAATAAAATTACGGGTGTAAATATCACAAACTAATTCCAAGGCAGACTTCTGATAATAAAGAGGTTCGAAAACTTGCCCTAGTCCGGGCTGACTCGGGCGAGTCAAAACAGAATCGGCAGAGGACGAGTCGATTTTTGAAGAGTTAGAATGAAATAGAAAATAAATATATTAATAAAACTGAGAAATAGGGAGGTCGAGGGAAATAGATGGGACCACCTATCTCGAGTGAGATCAAAGAGAAGGAAGCCACGAGTGAGATCAAAGAGAAGGAAGCCACAAGAAATCTAAGAAAAGAGGAAAAATTAAAGAAAATCAGATTTTCGCACAACGACAAGTCTGCTATTCAAAACGAATATAAGTTCTAACTTACGATTTCTATTTTTTATGAAATACGCATTTTTGGACTGCTAATTAATATTAATTATGATATTTAAATATTATTACGTCTATCATTTGATATTAGAGCTGAGATTTTATTAATTAGTACTGATTTAGACCTACTATATGAGACAAAATATTTTTCTAATAAGTTTGAAATGATCTCGGTGAAACCTATTATGAAATAAGTATTAATATTCACCGCGATCAGTCTCATGAAGTGTTTAAGATTATATGCTTACTGACGAGTAATTTGAACAATTTAACATTACTAGTTATTATGAATGAGATTTTTCTGAATGTGTCAACATTAAGAAAATCACATTAAGTATTATTTATGTTTGTATGATAATTAATTTTATGGAAGAGTGATAAACATTATGTAATGACATCTTCCATTCTACAAGCATAATTTTTATAGCATATTGCAAGGTCACTTTATGGTATTTTTTATAATAATTTGACAGATTTATTTTTTAAGAACAACAAATTTACCTCTTCCGCTTCTGGACTCTTGTTTGCCAAGTGATGTGTCTAATGGACCGACACTAAATATTTTATTGTTAATTACAAAGTCAAAGATATGACTATACAAATACAACATATTAATTTGAGAATTAAGTTATCTATTTCTCTTACTAAAGTATAATCACCCATTTTTGCTAGTATGAGTTTGGTTGCTAATTCTGATTTTGTTGTATTAAATTATGTATCAAGTTATGATGTGAAGCTTTAATTATGATTTTGATTTTGAATTTATAAAATTGGCTTATTTCTTATGTTGCGCGTTAGGTTTGATATAAGAAAGTTTACATAAGTTTGATTTAATTACTTTACGACGAGCCAGTTATATTTCAATCCTAAGACAAACAATGGTCCATACACGTACCCAGCCTAGATATACAATTATAATTCCTTTCGGAAGTATTTTTTTCCCCAAATCCCGACTCATCGTCTACATTTCATTCTTGTCCAAATACTGAAAAATTCTCTCAAATCGAAACACTTTGCCCCTTCAATTCGATTTCCTGTCCTAAAATTGGGCAACTCCAGTGTCAGTTGACTCAGCTCGTCAATCCTCGCTACTTAATTGCACAAATCCACTGTGTTAATCAAATATAATGAAAAAGAACTCTCAACTTCCTAGGTAAAACTCGCCTCTTGTACTTCCAATTCCGACGTAATCGGTCGTTGACTCAATGGCTTTAGCACTTGTATGTTCACAAGTTTAGAAGCATAGACCTACAGCTACGTACTGGTATAGAAAGATTAATTCTGTAATCTGTGCTGGTACAAACATAAAGTGCACAATGCGTTCTTTAATAGAAACAACTAAAAGGAGAGGAATGAATAAAAGTATACCAGGGATAAAAAAGAAGAAGAAGAGGAAGTGAGAGAGAGAGAGAGAGAGAGAGAATGGAGTTTAACCAAAGAAAAGAATGTCTCCAGAGAGATAAACTAAAGAAAAAAAAAAGGTAAAGGACACAAAAGAGAAATTAAAAGAAAAAAAGAATGAAGTGGAACCCAAGGAAAGATCATCTTAATAATCTCCAACTGGACTTCATCCCGCCAACTCTTACACAACAGTCGAGGATTTCTACTTAGAACCACTCACAGTTGCAATATTTGCCCAACCCCCACTTTGGAAGTCAGTACTCCTATCTTTCTATTTACTATTTTGCTGCTTCTCAACTGTTAATTTCATCAGACCTTTCTTTTTTTTAAAACGATATAAGTTAGAATAAGGTAGTTTGCGAAATAATTGTGCATAAATTGTTATTTCGGTCTCATAATTGTGCGTAATTGGTATTTCGGGTAGTACCAGTGCCATGATATATGGATTTCATTGGAAATTGTTGGTTGTATTTTCAGTAATGGAAAGTGGCGGGTATTCAAGCCCACTTATTTCAAAAAAGAAAAAAAAATGATCTATCCAAAGTCCAAACTAATAAATTAGATCTCCACATTATAATCTTGTTATAAACAAAATTTTACATATGTTCATTTTTTTTTTACTTTGTTTCTCATTTTTTTCGAAAATCGATCCATCTGTAGATATTGCATAATTGTTCAAAAATAAATAACAAATTGTCCTCAAGTTTTAGATCGTGACATTTTTTTTTTCAACAAACTAAATGTGTCAACTTGCTCTTTATTAAAAATTCACTATTGTATTTCATGAATAAATTAAAAGTTAAAATACAAAAAATGACATATAAACTTTAATAAAATCTGAGCGACTATAAGTCAAAAAATAGCCAATGTTTGAGGCATTTTTCCAAATGTTGATACTTTTATGAATAAGAAATTGTTAATGTCAATTAATTAAAACTCACACTAGGCAATATCTGACCATCGTGCCTTTTATTGTAATCAGTAAAAGACATACTTGATGAACACGAACACCATTAAGTGAAAAATCTAGGTACTATGGATCCAACATTGCACAAGGCGGCGACACAAGGGAATCTGGAACTGCTAAAGATAATTTTGTCAGCTGACCCCAAAACCCTTCTCTCTAGAACTCCCCAACAAAATACAGCATTACACATTGCTGCACGCCTTGGTTACCGAGACTTTGCTGACATAATTCTGAGAGAATGTGGGACACTTATTCTAGAAAAGAACATAGATGGCGACACACCCCTGCATGTGGCTTCAAAATTTGGTAAACTAGAAGTTGTCGATTTGCTGCTAAATCATTTTGTGGAATGGCCAATTGATATTAAAACAGAAGGGGGCTTACTTACAACTAAAAATAAGCTAGGTAAGGCCGCAGCCTTGATTTCTAAAGATATGCATACTAGTGTACCAGACTTCTTTACTATGAAAATAAGGGTTGGGTCAGACCGAACTAGAAATGAGTATGGCTAGTATGGTTATGGTAACAGACCTTGGTATCATATATAAATAGCCTTTAACAGTACATAGTATCCAATATTGAACTTCCCGTACATTCTTCTTAAGGACATTGGAGTGTCAGCATCACACATTGTCAGAATATTGGATTGATCAGAGAATCACGTGTCACAAGGAAAGAAGAAGATTGTATTGATATTGTATCTTTTGGTGTTTCTATATATATCAGATATGTATTAAGTAGGATTTTAGGGTTATTTAGGCAATAGTACGGATTGTATATTAGCTGTAATATCCTGTGTTTCTATTTTTGGTTAGATACCTCCTGTAATATATGGGCATCTTGTGCTCCAAGTTGAATATAGAAAACTAATTCACCATTTGCGTTCTCTAGTTTGTTATGGTATCAGAGCCACGATTTTATTTCTTGGCTTTCCTGTCTTGCTTTCTTGTTACTTGTACGAGGATATTCATCCTTGGGTACATCTTGGTTTCTATCAATCAAAGGCTTAAGGTATTTCAGATCATCACGTGCATTGAAGAATGGATTTTTCCTCAAAAGGTGCTGTGATTCCTGTTTGTTTGAATGGCAAAAACTATTCTTTATGGGAACTTAACCTTCGATGTTTCATCCAAGGTCATGAATTGTGGTCTTTTATTGATGGTAGTGATAAAAAGCCTGTAGCACCAGCCAAGCTACCTGATGAAAGTTATAGTGCCAGTTTTAAAAAATGGATGACTGGGAACTCTCGTGTCATGAGTTGGATTTTAGGATCGGTTAAACCCCAAATTGCCATCAATCTTAGGCCATATCAAACTGCTGCTGACATGTGGAACTATCTCAAAAATCTGTACAACCTTGACAATGAGTCAAAAAAATATCAAATTGATCTTGATATTCATAAGTACACTCAGGGACAGAAAAATATTCAAGACTATTATTCAGGTTTTATGGCGTTATGGCTTGAATATAATTCCATTTTATATTCCAAAGTACCTCTAGATGCTTTGCCTACTATACAGGAATTACAAGAACAGAACATGCGTGATCAGTTTTTGATGAAACTCAGACCAGAATATGAACCAATTCGTAGACAACTCATGGCCCGCCATCCTATCCCCACACTGACTGAATGCTTTAGAGAAATTATTCGGGAGGAGCAGACCATGCTCACCCGATCAGGCATTGAAGACGCTGCTCCTGGGAGTGACTCAATGGCGCTGATGACTCGGGGTAACCCTCGGGCTGGAAGAGATGGAAAAGATGTGCAGTGCTATTCATGTCAAGAGTATGGGCACATCGCCAAAGACTGTAAGAAGAAGTTCTGCAATTATTGTAAGAGGGGGGGACATATCATATCTGAATGCCGTCGGCGACCCCAAAATCGCCGCAACACAATTCAAGCATTGGCTGTTCCAAACCAGCAAAACACTGCAGCAATCACAGCTCCATCTGCAGTTAATTCTTCCTCAAACCCGACTGGTTCTGTCACATCTGAAGATATTCAAAGGATGATCCAAACTGCCCTATCAGCTATGGGACTCTCAGGTAAAAATTCTAAAAAATGGTATGTTGATTCGGGGGCATCAAATCACATGTGTGGGTCATCTCAAAATTTTCGATCCATACAACCATACATGGGTTCAGATGAAATTTCTACTGCTGATGGTACTAATCTTAATATTGCTGGTATTGGAGATGTCTCTTTACAAAATAACAACTTGAATGAAGTACTGTTAGTACCAAAATTAGCATCTAATTTGATCTCTGTTGGCCAATTAGTGGAAAATAACTGCCACGTGCATTTTACTCCTCATGGTTGTGTTATACAGGACCAGGGAACTGGGAAGATAGTCGGGAAGGCGCGTAAGAGTGGACGCCTGTTCTTCGTCGAAGGTGAACAAAACATGTCTAAGTCGGTTGGTTCTGTTCTTTCTACAACCCTAAAAGAAGACTCTTGGACTATGTGGCATCGTAAATTAGGACATTTAAATTCCAATAGTTTATCTGTTATGTTTGAAAAAGGTCTAATTCCAAATAAAAATATCAAACAGAGTGTCTGTACCACGTGTATGTTAGGTAAAAGTAAAATTCTTCCTTTTCCTATTCGTAGCAATAAAACTATGAGACTATTTGAAATTGTTCATTCTGACGTGTGGGGCACCTCGCCTATTTTATCCTCCTCTGGTTTTCGATACTTTGTGTTGTTTATTGATGATTATAGTAAATTTACTTGGGTATATTTAATGCGGAAAAAATCTGAGGTCTTTCAAATATTCAAATACTTTGTGGCAATGATAGAAAATCAATTTGACTTTCCAATCAAAACTTTACGGTCTGACTCAGGTGGGGAATACATGTCAAATGATTTTCAAAAATTCCTGTTAGAAAAAGGTATATTTCATGAAAAATCTTGTCTTGAAACACCTCAACAAAATGGAGTTGCCGAGCGAAAAAATCGACACATTTTAGATATTGTTAGAACACTTCTGTTAGAATCTGCTATGCCATCTACCTTTTGGGATGAGGCTGTACGTACTTCTGTTTTCCTAATAAATCGTCAGATCTCAAAAAATTTGCAAAATGAATCACCTTATTTTCGTCTATACCACAAACATCCCAGTTATGACATGCTTCACACCTTTGGTTGCGTATGTTATGTTCATCTATTATCTAGAGAACGCACCAAACTGTCTCCTTTATCAGTAGAATGTGTTTTTCTAGGTTATGCGGTAGGGCAAAAAGGATTTCGGTGTTATGATCTCAAATCAAAGAAAATAAGAATATCACGCAATGTGATTTTTCTTGAATCTGTTTATTACTATAAAAAGTGCATTAGTTTGTGTCCTTCCATTTCTCAGTCCCTAGTGCCACTTTTCCAACCAGTACATGATCTCTCAAACATCCATACAAAGATTAGTACCAATCGATTCAAACCAGGTTTTGTTTACACTCGACGAAAGAATAAGGAGCCATCTCTTGCGCCCCAACCTGATGATGCTTCTCAAGACCATCCCCTGATCACACAACCAAGAATTGCACCTGATCCAACTTCAGAAACTGAACTCAATGAGCTGAACGCATCCAACCCGAGTTCGGGTCAGATGCACCTGATGGAAGCAGCGCCTAACTCAGCTTCAATGCATCCAGAAGACTTACCTTTGAGAAGGTCTACTCGTCCAACCCGAGCACCAGAACGGTATGGCTTTCTAGCAAATATTTCTCCTGTACCAATCCCTGCAACATATAAAGAAGCTGTTGTGCAAGAATGTTGGCATCAGGCTATAAAAGAAGAGTTAAATGCACTAACACAAAATGATACATGGGATCTGGTTCATTGCCCAAAGAATGTCAAACCAATTGGTTGCATGTGGGCCTTCACCCTTAAACAGAAACCAGATGGTACAATCGATCGGTATAAAGCCCGGTTAGTGGCACTTGGGTACAGTCAGGAATATGGGGTAGACTATCTCGAAACATTTGCCCCTGTTGCAAAGATGACTACCGTCCGTGTTGATCTTGCTATAGCTGCAGCTCGGAATTGGTCTATTAAGCAAATGGACGTCAAAAATGCATTTTTAAATGGAGAGTTGCGTGAGACCATTTACATGAGACCTCCACCAGGTTTATGTCTTTCATTTCCAAATGCAGTGTGCAAATTGAAGCGATCCCTTTATGGACTCAAACAGGCTCCACGGGAATGGTTTCACACCTTTAAAGATGTTGTCCTTTCTGTGCATTTTCAGCAGGGCAAATCTGATCCATCATTGTTCATCTCTAAGACCTCCAATGGAATTGCTATGGCGCTTGTTTATGTCGATGATATCTTGATCACTGGGAGTGATCACCAGAGCATTACCAAACTCAAAGATGCACTCACTTGTAAGTTTCAGATGAAGGATCTTGGAGAGGCACACTATTTTCTCGGGCTTGAGGTTCAACGCACAAATGCTAAATTGTTTGTTCATCAGCAGAGGTACATCAATGAGATCATAGAAAAAGCAAATCTTCAATTCTCCAATTCAGCAATCACTCCTATGGAGGTCAATCTCAAGCTTCTCAAGAATGAAGGTGATCTTATATCTGATCCAACAGTGTATCGAACCTTGGTGGGTAGCTTGATATATTTGACTGTCACACGACCAGACATCTCATTTGCGGTCAATGTGGTTAGTCAGTTTATGAACTCTCATCGACATTTACACTTGGCTGCTGTCCATCGCATTATTAGGTATCTAAAGGGTACTGAGAAAAGAGGAATCTTTCTTCCTGCTCAAAATGACTTGCAACTATCGGCCTTTGCTGATGCCGATTGGGCTGGCTGCCCAAATACAAGGCGTTCTACTACTGGTTGGTGCGTCTATCTTGGTGATGCCTTGGTGTCCTGGAAGTGTAAGAAGCAAGATCGGGTATCTAAGTCATCTACAGAAGCTGAATATCGTGCTATGTCAGCAGCATGTGCTGAAATAATCTGGCTTAGAGGCCTGCTTGCTGATCTAGAGATAATACAATGTGAGTCTACTAAACTTCATGCAGACAATATCAGCGCCATCCAAATTGCGACTGATCCAGTCTTTGATGAACGCACAAAGCATATTGAAGTAGACTGTCACTTTATCAGGGATGAAGTTGAAAGAAAGGTGATCACACTGCCTCATGTACCTTCGAATCTTCAAACAGCTGATATCTTTACAAAAGCACTGCCTTCACATCGACATAATTTCTTAGTTGGCAAATTGATGTTGGTATCATCACCACCATCAATTTGAGGGGGATGTCAGAATATTGGATTGATCAGAGAATCATGTGTCACAAGGAAAGAAGAAGATTGTATTGATATTGTATCTTTTGGTGTTTCTATATATATCAGATATGTATCAAGTAGGATTTTAGGGTTATTTAGGCAATAGTACGGATTGTATATTAGCTGTAATATCCTGTGTTTCTATTTTTGGTTAGATACCTCCTGTAATATATGGGCATCTTGTGCTCCAAGTTGAATATAGAAAACTAATTCACCATTTGCGTTCTCTAGTTTGTTACACATTTCATGACTATCTTGCGAATTGTCCGTACATGGACAGCAGTCCATGAGTACACTGTACATATAGGCTAATAAATATATTTAATATACACTCTGCAATAAATAACACCATACTATCTAGTCTCCATTATTGTATGTATGACACACAGCTTGTAAAATAAATATGTTTGTGATAACAATAGGTAATACTGCTTTGCATGAGGCAGTTACACATGGCAGATCTGAAGTGGCCCTCAGGTTACTAGAGGCCAACACTTTTGTAGCCCAGATTCTCAATGAAAAACATGAGTCGCCATTACATACTGCTGCGAGAGAAGGCCTGGGAACTGTGGTGAATGTGATATTGAAGCAATCATGGGTAGAGCAAGAAAAGGAAACCCAGCCATCTGTTTCTGGTACTGGGTCGCCACTTCACCAGGCAGTGCTAGGTGGTCATATCAGTAAGTACTAATTATAGACTTTATAATTTAGGATGCTTTGACAATACCCTTTTATGAACATCGGACTTGGTTGACCCAAAAAAAATGGGAACATGTATAATACAATGTGCAGTTTGTTACCATCCACCCATTGATACAACTACAGTCCTGTAAATCATCAATATGCTATACCTGATCTTGTATGGTATCATGACTAAACTTGCAAAACCTAGTCCTCAAAGGGTAAAAAATCTATGCGAGCTAAAGATTGGACAGACTAATTAAAGCCTTAACCAATCCAAACTGACTTTTTAAAAAAGTATATCGTCTACCTCCCCCATGCAACCAGAGCAGAACATGACCCAAATTTTCCATTAAATTTAACTCAAATAACTCATGCCTTGATCAAATTCAACTCAACTTGTGAACCAGTCCGAACTGAACTTTATTTTAGATCCTGCTCAACCTAACTTGACATAAAAGAATACAAATGTTACTCCAAACAGTACTATGATGCCCGAAATCACACCCTTATCCCACTCAACTCAACACGTAAACCACATTTGAACTAAATCAGTTTTGCACCGGCTCAACCAGACAAGATCTAACAAAACACAATGTGTTAAAATCAATGTGTTAACCAATCCAAGGGGTAAACTATGTGAAATAACTAAAACAAATGAATATGATTAAATGCAATTGCAAATTTCAGAAATAGTGGAGATGCTGTTGCACCAAAGGAGTGATTTTGTGAAGCTGGTTGACAGTGAAGGCAATAATGCACTCCACTATGCAGCACAGAATGACAATGAAAAATTCATTGAGATGCTTATAACCAAGGAACCATCACTTGCATATGGAAACAATCACTGGGGTCAGCCTCCACTCCATACGGCAGTCTATTATGGATCCAAATCAGCAATTAAGGCAATCCTTAAACATTGCCCAGACACAGCAGAGCAGGTACTCTTTTTTTAATACTTATTTACTGAATTTTCTGTGCAGTGTTCAGTTAAGATGATTTTATAAGAATATCCATTTACGTGGCTGATAAGATATTGCACGCAATGTCCATGAACAGAGATCCTTCTATTTTTCCATTATTTCCATCTGTAAAAATTTTAGGACTTCTTGTTTCACTGACCTATTCTACTAAGTAACAAACGTTTGAGTCAAAAACTTGCCTAATTTTGGATTTCTTTTTACATTTTTTTCCCACTTGTCTTTCTAATTTTGTTAGAATTGCGTATGAACTTTCACATATATACCATTTGTATTCTTAACAGATCGGACATGATGGTGGGAATGCACTCCATGTCGCCGTCAATAGAGGAAAAATTGGCTCATTGAAATGCCTGTTGAAACATATACTGCCTGAAGAAATCATAAACCATCAAGATTATGATGGAAACACGCCATTGCATCTTGCAGCAAAACAATCGAGAATACAATCATCTCTGTTACTTCTCAAGGACAGAAGAGTTAACCCTTGCTTGTTGAACAACAAGGGGCAAACTGCCAGAAGTGCGATTGAGATGCCCGAAACTAACACATATGAGGTCACAATACAGTATTTATATTTACAGTGACCTGATGTTTGTCTTTTAAGTAATTAAAATAAACATTCAAGATTAAAAATTTCTCTTTTAATGGACATAAGAAAACTTATTTTCCCTACCAAATTTTCTATTTCTGTGGCATGACTGATCTAATAAATATGTTGTGTGTATATTAATTCATATCACATTGAAATATGGTAATATCATATATTCATTCTTTCTTCTAATCCTCTTAATTATAGTTTTATTTTGTCATTCCTAATTAAAAACGATTAATTTGGGATTAGATGTTCATTTGGAACGAGCTGAAGAAAGAACAAGCTAAGAGATGCAAGAAGCAACAACTACCACCAGTTACATCTTCTAGATTCTATGGAATGTCAAAGCCTTTGGACCCGGCACTGCTCAAGGCGGTAACACAAGGGAATCTGGAACTGCTAAAGATAGTTTTAACTGTTGACCATAAAACCCTTCTTTCTAGAACTCCTCAACAAAACACAGCATTACACATTGCTGCACGCGTTGGTCACCGGGACATTGCTGATGTAATGCTCAAAGAATGCGAGACACTTATGCTTGAAAAGAACATAGACGGTGACACCCCCCTGCATGTGGCCTCAAAATTTGGTAAAATAGAAGTTGTGAATTTGCTGATACATTATTCTGTGGAATGGCCAAATGATATTGAATTTGAAGAAGGGGCCCCCCTAACAACAAAAAATAAGCTAGGTAATGCAACAACCTTGAAATTAAATCTTTCAGTAAGATTTTTTTAAATATACCATAGGAACCCAAAAAATGCAGATATCCTTTGTATCAAACTTCTTTACTATGACATCTAGGGGTTGACTGAAAACAAACTAGAAATGACTATGGCCTGAAAGGTACAATCTGTATTGTGGCCATGGCATATGACTGGTATGATAGATCAAGAGTCTCTAACAGTACATAGCAGCCAATACTGAACTTCTGGTACATTCTTCTTAGGAACAATAGACATATAGTAAACATCTGACAGGTCAGGCTTGTATCATGACTATATTGTAAATTATATATGAATATATCTATGTATATATAGTGCAACAATCAACAAGCACATAGAAGTGAAGAATAGGAACATACTAGTCCTGAATTATTTTTATTTGTCATGACACACTATTTTGCCATTGAAAAAGGACTCTAGTGGTTTCATTATCCTTAATACATATATATATATATTCCATCTGTTATGTGCCTTCATATTTATATATTCCATGCGTTATACTTATATGCATTAATGTATGTACCTCCAACAAAGATGCTTGTTTTTTTCCCCAAAACGAATAGGCAATACTGCTTTGCATGAGGCAGTGACACATGGCAAGTCTGAAGTGGCCATGAGGCTTATAGAGGCTAAACCTGAGGTGGTCCATATACTGAATGAAAGATTAGAGTTGCCATTGCATATAGCTGCAAGAAAGGGCTTGTCTATGGTGGTGACAGAGATACTGAAAGACCACTGGGTAGAGACAGAAGTTGATATACAGTCAGCTGTTACTGGGTCACCACCTTCACCATGCAGTGCTTGGTGGTCACATCGGTGAGTATTAATCATAGCTTTTATAAGTTCAAGATGTGCTGACGATGGCCTTAATTATAACTATTTAAGCTTAAGCCGATAAATTTAAGTGACAGCACACGTCTAGTCTCACTCTTTAGAGCAATTTCATATTGACATATAGTTTATTTCTTGCGAAATATAACAAAACTCTATACTGTGGAAGATCCAACTTTTTTTCACAGGTATTCAGATTTTTGTTGCTCGCCAAGTTCCTTATTGTGCTTAATCATTTTGTCGCTCGCATGCCAAGTTCCTTTATTATATAATCCATGATATTTGATAGGATCGTCTTCTTTAATATGAGGCTATGTGGATATTAGTGGAGATAAATGAGATACTTAGAAACTAAAATTCTTCATTCATATACTTGATACAACTCTCTTCCAATTGATATTTTCTTTCTTCTAAGTTCTCTCTAAGTTCTGAATTTCTAAACACTCTTACATTGTTTATATAGATGAAAACTCAACTAATAAACATTCAATCACTTAATCAATGGCATAGTCTTCTAGACAATAAATAACAACATATTCCTAAGAGTTATTCTTGTAATTCTAAATAATTAAACTCTTTGACCATGCAAACTTAATTGAGTTTATATTTCCAACAATATTAAGGTTACCGTAGGTAGTAAAAGTCAATTAACCTAGCAAATTACCGAGAGGATATTTATTCAATTATTAATTTTGAAGGTTAGTTGGCGAGAGTTAACCAACAAAATTTATGTTTCAAATATTACATAAATATGAAATAAAATATGATACATAAAACTATTTTATACACACATAAGGAATTTCTTTCTTATATTGGTAGAAATATACTCAGCAAAGGTTAATTCATTATAATAACACATAGCGCATAACTTGAGTGTAGTAAAGAAAGTTCTTTGGTTACAACTTTATAATTAATTGAGAAAATTAATTATGTAAAATCCTCCAAATTACAATTTTAATTGTCATGAGAATAATTTCATTGTTTATTGCTTATCGTATTGTAAGTTACAAAGTGATATTTCATTTCAGAAACTTAAGGATCTGATAACCCCACCTTGGCCACATTTCCTTTTTTTATTCTTAAATTTGGGAGTTCCATTACCTTTGGCCACATTATCTTCTTTATATAAACATTCAGTTTGTATATAAAATTTCAAATTTTTTTTTTCTTTCTATGTCTTCTGTGAAATGTTTTTAGCAAGTCCTTGATGGTTACGGCTTTTTAATAAGTTGGTTAACTTTGAAGGCTACATTTGTTACAATGCACATACCTTTAGAGACATTTTGTAAATGAAGTTTCCCCCCACATACCAAATCTTAACCCTAAATTTGGCTTAGAAGAGATGTTGTGGCTAAGACACTGCAGGTGCTTCCAGGCAGCAGATTCTCCAGCCATGATTAATTATTTCTGGTTGAGTTTGTAGAAGAGAAGACAGATGACATACTATATAATAAATTTATGGTGTAATAAGATGGGAAATAGAGACGCACAAGAGAAAAAAAAAAAAAAACAGGAAAACAGGGGAAGAGGATGAGGAAGAGAGAAAACTAACAAGAGAGAGAAGGGATAATTTTGATGATGAAACTAGTTGAGATACTTCTATTTATGGTCTAAAATGTATACAATAGACCAAATTAAGCTTACTACCGAACAGATTTTTTCAGGTCTACAAACTAAAATGTATACAATGGACCAAATTAAGCTTGCCGCCGAACAGATTTTTTCAGGTCTACAAACGGTTTATTTCATGTATGTGCTCCTTAGGCTGCGAACGTCAGAGAAATCATAGAATTTAAATCTGGTTCTGTATCATGCATGCATGTCACTGTTTTCCTAGTGCAGTAGAATTTAGGCACCATCAAATTTAGAAAGCATGAAGATGACAATGTTTGCATGAAGATGACAAGTTTGGTCAGACCGTTTCACCTGCTCGGCTATCCACACTCTTTCTTTCTCTACTACGGCTCTCCTCTCTCACGCTTCCTTTTCTTTCATGTTAACCATTGTTTATGGTCCAGTTGACGATCGCCTCAAACGGAGTTTCTTAGATGAACTCACCTCGGTTAGGAATTTCTCTGATCTACCTTGGATTTTGTTAGGCGATTTTAATCTCCTTCGTGATACTTTTGATTCAACTGGCAATTCTGGAAACATGTCGTCCATTCTCAGTTTCAACGCGTTCATCTCAAATGCTAATCTTTTTGACATACCTTTAGTTGGCCGACAATATACGTGGTCCAATAAACGTCCTTCTCCTTGCTTCTCCCGAATTGATAGGGCTTTCCTCTCTCCTGATTGGCTAACTTTTCCTCTTTCTTTCTCGTTATCTGATATGCCTGCTACCACTTCTGATCATGCCCCTCTTCTCCTGACGATCTCGCCTCTTCAAGCTTCTAAAAATAAAAAGAGAATTTTCAAATTTGAATCCTACTGGTTGAAGGCTTCTGATATTTCCCAAGTTGTCAGTGAAGCATGGTTAGGGGTTGCCTCCCATCCAAACCCGGCAAAAAACCTCATCAACAAATTCAGGTCCGTCAGATTGGCTCTTACCAAATGGGCAAATGATAAGTACTCTTATCGGTATATCTATCTTCGCCGCACAAAAATAATTATTCGTTTTCTCGACTTACTTGAAGAAGCTAGATCTCTTTCTCCATCTGAATTTGCTCTGAGAATTTCTCTTCGTGAACATGCTTTCTATTTAATCCAAGAACAGGAGGAAAAGTGGAAACAAAGAACGAGCATCACATGGTTAAAACTTGGTGACAAAAACACCAAATTTTTCCATTCTGTCGCTTCGTCTAGGCCGGTAATCAATTCAATCAATTCCATTTGCTTAGATGGACATACTCTCTCTGCTCCCTCTGATCTCAAAACAACTTTCCTAATCCACTTCACCTCAATTCTGGGAACCAATCCCCCTCATCCTCCTCCATTCAATCTTACGGGAAAACTTGGTCCGTTGTTTGACCTCTTTGACTTAGGTCAACCTTTCACCGAAACAGAAGTTCTCAATTCAATTAATCAGCTACCTACTAGCAAATCTTCTGGCCCTGACGGATTTCCAATCGACTTCTTCAAAAAATTTTGGGATTTAATTAAATCAGATATTATGTGGGTTTTACAAGCTTTCCAGAATGGAACGCTTGATTTGTCTCTCCTCAATAAAGCCTACATTTCTCTTATTCCAAAAAAGGAGTCTTGCTCTTCGATATCTGACTATAGACCGATAAGTGTTATTAACACTTTTGCACAAATCATCACTAAAATCTTGGCATCAAGGCTCCAACCCCATTTGGCTAATCTTGTCAATCCTCTACAAACGGCTTTCACAAAAGGACGAACAATAATGGAATCTTTTATGGTCACTAAAGAGTTCATTTCCTTTTATCATCGAATAAAATACCAGCGGTTCTTTATAAAGTTGACTTTGCCAAAGCTTTTGACACGGTTTCCTGGACCTTTCTCACTAACATTCTAATTGAGAGAGGTTTTCCTCCAAATTTTATCTCTTGGACCCTCCATATTCTCCGTTCCTCTACCTCGGTGGTCAAAATCAATGGTGACTTCTCTTCTCCTTTCACTCACAAGCGAGGGCTAAGACAAGGTGATCCTTTGTCTCCAATGCTGTTCATTCTTATTACTGATGCTCTCCAATCTTTTTTTAACAATGCTGCTTCACTCATTTCTGGACCTATCTTAATTCCTCCTCGAGCTTTGCAATATGCAGATGACACCATAATACTTATGGAAGCTGATCCTCGATCACTGCTTGCAATTTCTGAGATTCTCTCTAATTTTGCATCACTATCGGGCCTCCGTGTTAATGATGCAAAATGTCTCTTTATTCCGATTGCAATTCATGCTTCAAATATTCCTCGTATTGCCACCATTCTCAAGTGTCAGGCTAAGGAGCTTCCAATCACTTACCTGGGCCTGCCTCTTTCTCTTCGTTGACCTAAGAAAATCCACTACCAACCACTAATATCCGCTTTTCAGCGAAAATTGGATGGTTGGAAGGCTAGGTTTCTTTCGTTAGGTGGACGTCTTATCTTGGTCAAGTCAGTACTTACATCCTTACCTTTACATTACATGCAAGTCCTGAAGTTGCCACCATGGCTTCTAAAACACTTGGAAGGTATTAGAAGAAGATTCTTTTGGAAAGGAAAAGATAAGTGTCTCGGGGGTCACTGTCTTGTCAATTGGTCCAAATGTTGTCTTCCAAAGAAAAATGGTGGGTTGGGGATACTTGATCTTCATAGACAAAATCAATCACTACTGTTGAAATGGCTTTGGAAATTAAAGCATGAACCATCTTCTGTCTGGGCTACTACAATACAAACCCTCTACGGAACAATCGACCTCAACTTGCTAGAGTCTGTTAGAGTCTCTGATAGTCTTGCTGATATCCTCCAACTCAGGCCCTTCTTCGATCTCTCCACTATTTCCTCTAATGGAAACTCTTCCATTATCTGGAAATGGACCGCGGATGGAATGTTCTCGTCTTCTAGTGCATATCATTGTATCTCTAACTCTGGCGTTCTCTCTAAATTTAACCCTTTCCTTTGGAAAATTAAGTGCCCTCCCAGAGTAAAAATCTTTCTCTGGCTTCTTATGCAAGACCGTCTCCTCACACAGCAAAATCTAATCCTCAGAGGATGGCCATCATCAGATTCTTGTGCTTTTTGTAATTCGGCTGAAACAACTGCTCACCTCTTCATGCACTGCCACTATGCAACCTCTGCTTGGACACACATACAGTTACACTTTATTTTGCCACTACTTGACTTCACACAAGATTTGGGTGACTTCTGGCTTACACTGAGGAAAGATGTACCAAATTCTTGGGATATCATTTGGGCAGCTACATCTTGGAACTTATGGAAGGCTCGCAATAGGAAAATCTTCTCAAACTTAGACACTCCACTAGGCTTTCTACTCAAGGACATTCATGCCTGTGTAGACTCTTGGAAGATTCATGCTTAGTGTCTAGTTTTTATTTGTTTTTTTGTGTATAGCTAGGCTTTTCCTTTCATTTTTCTATTTCTTTTTCTTTTTTTTCATTGTATTTACTTGTAAATATTTTTTAATTTAATAAAATTGTCGGTGTGGTGATTGCACCTGGCCCTAAAAAAAAAGACAATGTTTGCAATTAATCGACACCATCAAATTTGTGTATGCTGAAGTTATAATCGTAGTTCCATGTTATTTGTTTCTTCTGAGGACATATATTAGATAGTTAATTCTGTAGTATTTTGATATAATCGTAATTCTGTAGTATTTTGTTATGAACCACACACAGAAATAGTGCAGATTCTGCTGTCCTATAGAAGCCATTTGGTGAACCTGGTTAACAGAGATGGCAACAATGCACTCCACTGTGCAGCTCAAAGCAACAACCAGAAAATGGTTGAGATTCTACTCAGGAAGGATCTATCTATCGCATATGTTGACAATTACAAGCATCAAACTCCACTCCATGTGGCTGTCCAATATGGATCAACTTCAGCTGTTGAGACCATTTTGAAATTCTGCCCGGACACAGCAGAGCAGGTATATTTGTTATATCAAGTGTTCTGATATAATCATTACAAATTCATATAGTGATCGTTTGTTGTTTTTACACCAAGTTTGTTGATATAATAATCTTATGTCATTTGTTATCTTTGGAAAAAAATCATCATTATGAACTGCACGCATTATAATTCAGTAGCACATCTAAATATATTGAATGAACTATGTTAGATTCTTTTTTCTTTTCTTTTATATCACAAAATCATTAGCATCATGTCATGAAATTTTTGTCAAATAGAATAGTAAAAAAAAAAAATAACATCTAAAACTTCATTAAAGAAGCCATCCAATCATAAAGAACATAGCTCTAATTTCTACTAGTCAATTTATATCAAATGGTGCCATACTAAATACACGTAGGACATGTAAATAAATGTGAGATGTGTTCAAAGTTAGTCGTGATTGACAGATGAGTCCATCAATTGTAACTATTTGTCTTAATTTTCCTAACGCTCATCCATCAATCGCAACTATATTTCAATTTTCAAGTTTCTAACAACTTATCCAAATCACTCAAACTCATCTTTATATTCAACCCTTGTTGTAAATCAAATTTTATATCTTTTGATACACAGTTATTGGAGATCCATAATTCTTAAATTAGATGTTTTAAAATTTTGAAAAAATATTTAAAAAAATTACAAAAAATATAAAATTTTGTTTCTACAAAATTTTAATATAAAGATCA
The DNA here is from genome assembly GCA_027725995.1 of Rhynchospora tenuis. Classification (NCBI taxonomy): domain Eukaryota; kingdom Viridiplantae; phylum Streptophyta; class Magnoliopsida; order Poales; family Cyperaceae; genus Rhynchospora; species Rhynchospora tenuis. Next base: position 143,443,532 of record CM050888.1, on the reverse strand, counting down.
ATTTGAGCGGTTTGAATCAACCATTTGAAAAATATAGTTGCGATTAATAGGCTCATCCATCGGTTACGAGTTATTCTTTCTAAACAAAAGTACTACAATTTCGTCATTCACATGCTCATGTAATCATGTTGTATGCCTGACAGCTTGGACCTGATGGAGGTAATGCACTCCACATTGCAGTCAACAAAGGGATGCTTAATTCGCTGAAATGCTTATTGAAAAACATATGGCATGAAGAGCTCATAAACCACAGAGATTTTGATGGAAATACGCCATTGCATCTTGCAGCTAAGCAATCGAGGAGAGAAATGTCTATCCTTCTTGCAATGGACAAAAGGGTGGATCCCTGTGTACTAAACAATGAGGGAGAAACTGCTCGGAGTGAGATTGAAAGGCTCGACAAAACCAAAGAAAATGATGTAAGTTTTGCAAACTCGATTATCTCAATAATAGAATTAAATGCCTAAAATTGTTCTTTTGGTAAGACGGTAGACCACATTTTACACATCACATAATCATTATGTTATATGATTGGCTCTTTGTGACTTATAATTAAGTATGATATCTACCTTTTGCTATGGACCGGTTCAGTTATAACTTTTGGAATCATTTCTTTTCATTCATTATCTTGTCATCTACTCTGTTTCTCTGCGACAGTAATCTGAACTCTCCATTTTCCATACTAGCTATTTGTTTGGAATGTGCTGAAAAAACTCGAAGCAAAGAAATGTTACAAGGATTATATACCACCGCCAAGAGATGCAATTATGCAATCCAAAACAGAAAAGTACTTCAACCTAAGTTTCGAAACTTACGGCCTCATTGCAGCTTTAATCACAACAGTTACCTTTGCAGCCACATTCACTATGCCGGGTGGCTACGATCAGCAAAGTGGTTACGCTATTCATCATAAAGAGGCCTGTTTTAATATATTTGTTATATTTAATACAACTGCTATGTGTAGCGCTCTTGTTGTCATGGTATGTTTCTTGTGGGCTCGGGAGGACATGGTTATTCAGCAGAGACTGTTGCATAGACTTACTATTCTAGCATCTGTTTCATTGATCGTTTCTCTTATCACTGCTGTTTATCTTGTGGTCAAGTCCGTATGGTTGGTCTCTGTAGTGATATTAATAGGGCTGAGTACACCTGTCCTGGTCTGGTTTGTACTTGGTTTTCAGGTTCTCTCGTTTTAAAACTTGTTTTGGTCTTGCCTTGTGGACATGATTTATGTACCAATTAATTAGTGTTTTTTTTTTTAAATTTTTGATGTAACTTTGTTTCATGATATATGTTAATGCAGTTTGTGAAGGATCATGATATATAAAATAAGGATTTTTACTTGCCAATTATATAACTGGCAAAATTATTATTAAAATGAAAAGAGTAAAATTGTAGATATTATTTTATAATTTAAAGATTGTGGATACTATTTTTGGAATTTGAGATTTATTTAATTGTCGACCGGGGTTGTTAAAGCCGAACATTAAATTTTTAGATTATTAGATGATTAATTAATTTGCAAGTTGTACCAAATTTTTATTGCATTTTACCTGACTATAAGGAACATCAGTAATTTTATTTAGATTTTCATAAATCAGTGGTTTGATTGTCAATACAATTTATTCCTTTACGAGAAAGGCAGGATAACGAGGAAAATAATCATTTTTTTGGAAGAAACTTGGATCATGCTGAGGCTGTCCAAAAATATTGGTGTTTTATTATGATTTATAAATGTGTTTCAAATACTTTCCGATTTTCAGTGGAGTGCAAGTGATAATTATTATTCTATTTCGTTGAGTAATATCTTTTTATGTTGAGAACCAAATTGGTGCTCAATCTATGTCCAGTGTTGTGTTTTGTGCCGGAATCCAGTGTTGCCAATTGCTGGCCGAATCAAGGTTTATGCATGTTATGTTGGATTGTTGGTCCAAAGGGTAAAAAGTGGGTAAGTCTCAGCCTCGGCCTCAGTCTCAGGTCTGACGTGTTTTGAAGTTTGACAAGTGCCAATGCATTATGCACCTGGTCGCCTGGTCGGGAGGACTCGGACCCGTATCCTCTGGTCGGCAGACCAGGTGGTCTGTTTAGATCCGAGCCGTTCGATTTAATCTCAACGGTTAATTTTTTTCAGGCATATCGATCTGGTATAATTCACGGAGCATTTCTATCCACCTGATCAATCAGACGGTCCAGATCAAATAGACCACATGATCTGGAGACCAGAGGATTTGGTTCCGGGAGGACTCGGGACTCAAATCGTCCCTTGTCTTTATTTCGTCTTAGGTGGCATGTATACACATTTTAATTGCGGGGCAAAGTGTAGCGTCAAACTATGCATTAATATGAATAATATATAATCGAAGCATCTAACAAAGAAACAGAAGGCTATAGAACAGGCGATAGAAAAAGGCTACCGAAGGCGAAACCTAGAAGGCTCCACCCCGGTGGGGGAACCGGGGAGGTGGCTGTTTTCTCATCTAGTACTGTTTCTTCATTGTAAATCCATTCTTTTTCTTTATCCTCCTTTTCAATTTTTGTGGTGTTAGAGTTGAACTTTTTTCAGTGGTGCTAGTGTTGATCGGTATAATAGTACTAGCTGACTCGGTTTACCTCGTTTCGTCTTCTTTCAGACCCCCTCTCCTTTTCTCACCTAGGTGCGTTGCCCGCCTTTTTTCTTACTTCATTATTCTGAGCCTCCTTTTCACCTTCTTGCTTCTTCTTCATCCTAATCCTATCCTCTGTGTGCGATCAATTTTACACCCGATTACACCTGGTAGTCTTGGCAGACTGAGTTCATTTTGACATGCACACCACCTGTTTGTGGTTTTGCCTCTATTAAAAAAGTGCATTTTTCAATGTTCTTTTATCAAAAGCTTGCGGATCAGAAAGATATACTCACTTGATTGGATATATCTCTTATGGCACCATTATGCTCTTTACAAATACTCGTGCGACGCCAACCTCCAGCCGGACTACCCACATTTGGCGTATACTAAAAGCTATCCTTTAGATCTTGCCTACTGGTGTGGGGAACCATATGGGCACCATTTTTTGGAAAAACATCCCCCAATGTTTGTTTTGATCCTTGGATTAAGTAATCTCTTACCCTATGTTTTGATCTAATGCATTGTGTTTACGGCATATGTATGCTTGTTGCACTTTTAACAGGGGAGATGGATCAAAAGGTCTCCAGTTTGTTGTCTCGAAAAAGCTTCCCAATTTTGGTAAATGCATGATAGGTCTCATGATATTCAAGCTATGGTGAATGTTGGCCTCTAGCTATGGTCATGATGTCTCTTTCTAAGGAGATCTATAGATGGTACGTTCCAGCACCACAACTAGGAGGCAAGTCCAAGTGGATCCTTTTCTCAAGGAAGCACAAACATATCCATACACCATACTAACATATCTACGGTACTGGAACGGAACCCTCAAGAAACAAGCAGGCGACTTACAGCCTCATCTGGTGAAGCTCTTATCAATAATGGAATATTAATTAGATTTTAGGCACATTTTTCTCTATGGTCTCTACAGGTTGTATTTGCCTCAATAGTAAGGGGCAAGTTTCTGACAATGTGTTTAGAACTTCATGGAAACAAGATTTCTTTAGTTAGTAGTTCTTAAGTAATCCTAAACTGAAATACGTACTATGACTAATGTTAAATGCTCTCTATTCCTGCGGGCTTCAAAAGCCAGACAAAAAAATTAATATTAATAATGTTATAGTCAAATGCAATTGATATTAAGCCCGTCAAACATGATCAAATCCCAATTTTTAAAATTACAACGGTCAATTCGAACGGTTCAGTTTGTTCACCATAATGAAATCGAAGCTTAAGCTCGTCAAATGTTATCAAATCTCAATTTTTAAAATTACAATGGTGAATTTAAATCATTCAGTTTGTTCATCATAATGAAATCTCCTTGAAAGTCAAATTATATATTTTTTTATTATTTATTTTGAATTTTAGAAAAATCCTCAATACAATTAGTTTCAAACCATTCAACTTTAAAAAATCTGAAACTAATAGTTAAAAATTTAAAAATATATATAAAAAATTTTGTTCCCAAGATAATTTTATTATGGAGATCACATAGAGTGGTTCAGATTGGTCATTTGAAATTTCAATGGTTGAGCCTTGGATCGCATATGACATCAAACGCGTTTGATTCTAGTATTACTCAATTAATATTGTAATGAAATATTTTGTTCAAGTTATAAGAAATAACAGAAAATTGTATATAATTAAAAAGGAAAGAATAACTTGACAATTATTTTATCTATATAATTGCAACAATAATAAAAAATAATTTAAAGTTAAAATTCACTGTCATAGGCATAATTTATGTAGTGTAAATATAGTGTTTATAAAAAAGTTATTGAGATTTGATATGAACAACAAATAGGCTTTGCTATGTGTCGATTCACCGGTGAATCGAACGGTCTAGTTTTCAGTATGTAAACTTTGCCAACGATAGACCACAAAATTGCGGACAAGAAGGATTCTCACAATTTAAGCAATGTCGCACTGGAGAATAATTAATAAGGGTGTAGATATCACAAACTAATTTCAAGACATACTTCTGATAATAAACGAAAAAGAACGTAAGAAATGGGGAAAATTAATTTCATTTTTGTATTTGCATAAATTTTTAATTGTATGATGTTCTTTGTTTAAGGTTCACATTTATTGTCTAAAAAGTAAAAACTTGCATAAATTTCAAGTTCGGCTAGCTTGTCATAAAAGAATTCACATCTTCACATGCTACTTATCTGTCAGTTGACTCGTTACATATATTGCTATTTCTGATTTAAACAGAAGATCAAGAAATAACTTTTTGACAAAGTAAGGTCTATACTCTATACACCTGGCCTAGGCTATACAACTCTATTGATTACTATTCTTTTCCAGGCTAGGCCTGTCAACGACAGAGAAAGACACGTGATTCCGTGCCGTGTATGGAATACGAAACAAATAACGAAATCAAATTTCATTCCGTTCCAATAACGAAACAGCAAACGAAATCTGAAATCTTACCGTTTCGACCGTTTCGACCTCATTTCAAACCGTTTCATGCGTATTTTATGAAGTGGAACGGTTAATGGCACAGAATTCTGTTTCGTTTTCAAAACGAAACGGTTTGCGAAATGAAATATCATACCGTTTCGGCAAACGGAACAGAAAACGGAACAGCCTGTTCCGTGCCCGTTGGCCACGTTTGACAGGTATATTCCAGGCAAAATTGATTCCTCCCCCGAATCCAATAAAATGTGATTTTCGTAAAATATCTGATTTTCCGATCGGACTCATCTGATTTTTTCCGATTCGTCCGAGTCGACTCCTCGGACCAATAGCCGGAGTTTTATTCCGATTCCGATTTTCATAACCATATATGATTTGAACCCAGGGGCGAAGCTATATATATTTTGGTGGGTCCATGGACCCACCTTAAAAAAAAAAATTACTTAGACATACACATTTCTGTATAAAAAAATATATATGCAAGAAGTTATGGACCCATCTCAAAAATTTGAAGGACCCAGCTGAACATGTCGTGTTTGATTGGAATTGCATAACGACTCCTAAAAAAAATTACATAGGACCCAGGTAGCATTTGTGCCTGATGAATCGCATTTTTTCTTCTTCCGCAATGAATCTTATTAAGACAAAACTTAAAATAAAAGAAAAAATGTTTGGATGAATAATTATTTGTAGCATATATATATATACTAGCGCTAATCTCGCACATTGCGTGATTCGTCTATTTAATGTTTCATAAACTTTAGGACATAATAAAAAAAAGTTATCACAGAAGATTAAAAATACTATTCGTATGTTATATAAAAATATGAATTAAAAATTCTAAACACTTGTCAAAAAATTTCCGAGCAGCACTAAAAATTTGAAATACTATGGCTTGAATAATGGCTGAACTCCTCAGTACGCATCCCATCTTTATATATTTATAATATAGAAAAAGAAGTGTTCAATAAGATTTCTAATGAACCTATTATGCAAAATTATGAGAAAATAAAAATTCAAAGCAAATTGTTGTATTTTTTTATTGTCTCGACTTTTGAATTATTATTTTGTATATTGGATATATTATTTTAGATTTTGTATTGTTATTATAATATATATTTGATTTCTCATGAATTTTTTATGTTACATTATTTTAGAGTTACTTATTTAAAAATTATTATTATACTATGTTTATATTAGACGTTACATCAAACATATATCTTTAGAAAAAAAAATTACGGACCCTGCTGACACGAAATTCTAGCTTCACCACTGTTAGAACCATACCTCTTCGTACTGAGGTGGAATGATGGGTTCTGTAGTAGTACGTAAGGAATAGAAGGGACAAAAAAGAAAAAAACAGAGAGAGAAAGAAAGAAGAAGAGGGAAGGAGGAAAGAGAGAAAAGAATACCTTTTGTGAGATAAATTAATTTAAAGAATGTAAAAGAAAGAATTGAGAAATAAAAAAAAACAAGAAAAAGAAAAAGAGTGGAGTGTAACGCAAGCAATGAAGGAAAAGTTGTCAATATATATGATAACATCCTGCCTAGACCTGGGCGCGGAACGCTGTTTATTCGCGAAACCGTTCCGTTCCGTCCAAACGGAACGGTTTACGGTATAAAAATTCATTTCGTTCCAAAAAACGGAACGGTAAACGGAATGAGAAACCATACCGTTACTGAAACGGAACGGTAAACGGAATGAGTGATTTCGTAATTTTATGTTGAAATAACGTTGTTCCGTCCAATTTCGGCCAAACGGAACGGCTAACGGAATGGAAAAACATTTCGTTTCTGAAAACGGAACGGAAAACGGAACGAAATGGTCATACCGTTGATGGAACGGCACGGAAAACGGAATGACCCATTCCGTTTCCGTATTACACGTTGCCCAGGTCTAATCCTGCCAACTGATACACAACACTACTACAGTCAAGGGTTCTACTGGCAACCACCCACTTTGGATGTGAGTACTCTACTATTTTACTATATATATATATATATATATATATATATCTTCTCTTGTCAATTCCATTAGCTTTTTGTGGAAAACAAAGCTATTTTTTTTTTCGCTCTAAAGGATAAGTCATAAGTCATTGTTCTCTTGTCAATGACTTGTGAACGTAAGTCATCAGTCATTTTTCTTCTCTTGTCACTAATTGTAAGGTCAAATTAATTTACATGTATTAGTTAATTTTCATTACAGTCCCTGACTATAGTTTGAAAGATGATAACCAATTATATATATAAGACAAGACCAATAACACAATAACAATATTAATCAGGTTTCGAATGGGCACACATGTTTCTCTGCCTCCCACATTACTAGCAGATACTGAAGTGCATCTTTTATTTAGGAATTATATATTCCGCGAAAATAAGAGCTGTCATTGTGCTCCATGAAAAGTTGGAAAAACAAATTTGAGAATTACATGATTATAACAACAATTCTTGCTTATAACAGGATATTGTCTAATTGTTTGAATGATTATTTCTTTTCTGGTGAATAGTTATTTGATATGAAAAACTGAAATGTGTTTTTACTTTATGAATATGGAGAACTTTATAACCTGATATCCACATCAAGGCTGTTTTCAACGTTTCATTTGATTTTTGTTTTCAACACATTATAAGTTCACAGTGGTTTAAGATGTTATTCACAGGCCCTCAAATTTGATTAATCGATGATATTGAAATTGACCTATAGCTAGTCATCGATTTATTATGGGAATAAGAACTCAAATCATAAGTCATTTTTGACAGATTTTACCAAACAATTATTTATATTTTGATGTATATATGTTCATTCAATTATAGAATAGTGAAATTCAAAGATAATGACTGACCTGACAATACATTCACTATATAACTTTTAATAGAGCTGGAAATGGAATTAAGGACTGGGTGAGGGCTAGGGTGAATGTAGTGCCTAAGGTTTGTATTAATAAGAAATAAATGAAACAGTGATACAAGATAATTTAAGAGAGAGTTGTGTTAAAACAATGCTGCAGCATTTATTTCTTTTCGCTCTAGTTTATTCTTCCTTTACAAGAAATGAGCGCAAGGAAAAGAAAGGAAAAAGGTAAAGATAGTTGAAGAAAAATTATCTGCGGTTGAGACTGGTGATTAGAGGGGCCAAATGGTAATTACTAATTTGGGGTTAGCTGCAAAGTGAAGCAAATATTTTATTTATTTAATCATTTCCATTTTCCATTTTAAGAAAAGCACTCCAGTTTTCAGATATTAATTATTAATATACGGACACCGGTATATAGTCATCCATTTTTTCTTGGGATAACAACTCAAATAATAATCCAATGGTTGCAGCTTGTTGCCATACAATTGTTCATGTTATGGATGCTAAATTGCAAATACATACTTTAAATAAAGACTAGGCAATTTCTGACCTTGAACATATACCTAGCAGCAAAAAGAACACGATGGACCCGGCACTGTACAAGGCAGTTACACAAGGGGATCTGAAAATGCTAGAGATAATTTTGACAGATTTCCCATAACACCTTCTCTCTAGAACTCCTCAACAAAATACAGCATTACACATTGCTGTGCGCCTCGGCCACCAAGACATTGCTCATAGAATTCTCGAAAAACACAAGACACTTCTACTTGAAAAGAACATAGATGGTGACACGCCCTTGCGCATTGCTTCAAAGTTTGGTAAAAGAGAAGTTGCAGATGTGCTGATAAATCATTCTGTGGGATGGCCAATTGATATTGAATCTGAAGAAGGGGACCCATTTACATCAAAAAATAAGATGGGTAACGCAATAACCTTGAAATTTTATCTTTCAATAAGATTTTCTTTAAAAGCAGCATAGGAACCCTGAAGAAAATCTGGTACAAGGGAAGTGTACACTTCCCTTGTACCAGATTTCCTTCAGGGTTCCCTTGTACCTGAAGATGTACACTTCCCTTATTACCAGATTTCCCTTGTACCAGATTTCTTTCAAAGACTTAACTACAAATGAATAGGGCTGGAAAGGTGCATACGTCCTGTAGTGTGTCTGCAGTATATAAATGATCAATATATGAAAATAATTTCTAATAGCAATAGGACATAGCAGTCAATAGTGGACTTTTGATGCATTCATGATAGGACTGTATTCTAAATAATCATGACGGCAAGGACTGTACATTAAATAATCAATATATGGTGCAACTAACAGTTAATTGGTACATAGGCAGTGAAGAATAATATATCAGCATACTATAGTCCCGAAGCATATTTGTTAATTTGTCATGACACATCTAAATTATCATTGGAACAGGACTATTATTGGGTTCATGAGTTTCTTTATCCATTATTTATAATCTATATATTCCATATGTAATTATCTGAATCAATGTACGTAGCTCTAGGGAAAATGTTATGTCTTTCCAAATTCCAATGACTACAGGCAATACTGCTTTGCATGAGGCAGTGACACATGGCAAATCTGAATTCGCCATGAGGCTATTACAGGCAGACCCTTTTTTAGCCATCTGTTGAATGATAAAAAAGAGTCACCATTACAAATTGCTGCACGAGAAGGACTTGATACGGTGGTAAATGAGATTTCCAAACAACAATGGGTAGAGACAGAAGAGGAAACAAAAATTACTAAGTTGCCACTTCACTATGCAGTGCTTGGCGGTCAAATCAGTAAGTATTGATCAGTTTTAATTTATAGGGAAAATAAGATATTTGCCTTTTCAAAATTAAGAAATTAGAAGTTTACCACTCCGAAGTTAAGTCTTTGAAAATTGCCGCTCCAAATACAATTTACTCAGAAATTTGCTACTTCTCATTTTCAACTTTTGATATATGACCAAAATATTCTCTTCCTTTGTTGAAATTGCCTCTCTTTAAGGGTTTCTACCGATTACAAAAAAAAAAAAAAAAAATAAATAAAAAATTGCCTCGCCAATTATACAGAGACTACAAAAATGAATTTGTACTTGATTAATTGAATCTTGTTAGTTAATCCCTCTCTCGATCTGAAAAGTGGTACATATCTTGAGAGTTGAGACTAATTAGTATCTTATTATTAACAATGTGATTTTTATTTTGAGTAAAAAATGAAGGACAATTCCTATCTTTTCATTAAAGAAAATATATTTAGCCAGTGACTAAATTCGTACAAAAAAGTCCATTAAAAAACAAATCCTAAAAAATTGCGTTCTGAATACTCGAAGGTTAAGTGGTTCCACTTATTTAGCACCAGTGTTCAAGATCAATTTCATTTGCAAACTTGAGACTAACTAAAAAGCATAGAATTTCTATTATCTCCTTATAAAACTTGGATTTTTGGCCATCAAGTATCAAACAGAAAGCATTTTTTTAAATAAAAAATCGGTAGAAGTCCTAGATGGGGGATTTCAAGTTTTTGACAAGGGAGATATGAGGGAGACGAAGAAGAGGGTATTTTGGCCAATATAAAAAGTTCAAAATAAAAAATGGAAACTTCTTTAGTAAATTGTATTTAGAGTAGTGGCAATTTTCAAAGACATTAAATTGGAGTGACAAATTTTTAGTTTCTCATTTTGGAGTGGCACATACCTAATTTTCCCTAATTTATAAGTTCAAGTTTCATTTGACAATATTGTTTTAATTAGGTTAATCTTCAGCTAACCAATTTGGAGCGAAAGCAATTAGTCTTACTCTTAAGGGCCATTTTATACAGAGATAGTTTGATCTTGCCGAAGATCCAATTTTGTTTCATAAAAAATAAGATAATTACTCACAAAATATAACTTTAATTATATAGTATGAATGAAGTAAAACATAATACAGAAAGCCTTTTTTTACACACATGGATGCATTTGGCAAAGTAAGATTTAGTAGGGTTAGTGGTGTATGGTTAGTATTTTTTAGGGTTAGAGAGGTAGAATGGTGGGGTAGTGATTGGGTAAGGTTAGTACGAGTCTAAGGTTAGTGAATGTTGTTTGGTGTGGTATGAAGAGGTTAGTAACTATTAGTGCTATACTTATTATTAAATATTAATCATTATTATCATTATTATAAAAGCTATTATTAATTATCATTATTATTATCATTTTAATATTAAAGATTATTAAATTTATAAAATTATTTTTAATTACTAATTATTATTATTAAAACTATTTTAATTATTAATTATTACAATTATTATAATTATTAATTAATTAATTATTACTTATTATGAAAATTATTGTTTATTATTCATTTTTAATTAATATTTATTATTATTACTTATTCTTAATTTATTAGTTGTTATTAATTATTAGTTACTATTAATAATTATCAATTACAATTTAATATTAATTATTAAAAAATAATTATTCTTAATTGTTAGTTTTATTAATTATTATGAATTTTATTTATTATTATTAATTAATTAATTATTTATTTATTATTAAATATTAATAATTATTAATACAAGATTAGTGTTAACATCTGAAGTGGTGAACCTCTTGGAAGAGTTAGTGGGTTAGCCTTAGGTTAGCACTACAAATAAGTGTCATGGTGAGTTGAGGTTAGTTGGTTAGTTCCACTAACCTTAGGTTAGTTCTAACCTTGGTCTAAAATACTCTGATTATAATTAATATATTTTGAAAATATCATAATAAATAGTAAAAAAATTCGAAAAAATGTAGGTCTCAAAAAAAATTTAATATGGATTGACAGTTTGAATTTTGGATCTCGAAAAACGACTCGATGTCATATGGGTGGCACGTGCCATCGATGACATGTTAGGACAATTCAAAATTACTGTGAATTTTTTCTTGATATCTCCAAAGCAATTGTTGGAAAGTATATTTCCTGTATTGGATTCACCATGACACTTATTTGTAGCACTAATATTTGAAAAATAGGTTGAATTATGAATGTTTCTAATTTTCTCTTTATCTATTAGTCAATATATACCTTCAAAATTATAATATGTGGCAGGTAAATTGTGTGAAAGTACGGTCTTTTGTTTGATATTATGAATTAGTTGAGAACAATAATTACGCAAGAACCTCGAATTTACAAATGTAACTTTCATTTGAAATATATTGTTGGTCATTTATTTTCAAGCTGTAAGGTGCAAAAGTGGTATATCAATTTAGAACTTCAACACTATGCTCCTCTATAATCATTTACAGGGGGGAGGATAGGGGAGGCTGAGTAAACTCCTACATATATCCTAAATATATTTGAGGTTATAAAATTTAATCATTTGGAGATTAAGTCTTTAATCTTCTTTTCAGTCACACTTTTTCTTTAAAAGTTGTGGAGTAAGGTTAGGTAAAAACTTGACCTGATCTCCCTCCCTAGCTCTCCCCTCCAAATTTCGGTTATGGAACACACCTAAGTCTCTGAATTGCGACCTGTACCCACTTCTCTTTTTTTCAAAAAATCTTTGAGTTCCCTTAAAAAAAAAAACACTGTTTTTCTGTACTTCTTTTTTTACTTTGATTTTTTATCTTTTCGACTTTTATTTCTTGCTGTCAAATATTTTTATAAAAGTCCGTGATGGTGTAGTATTCTTTAATAATTTGGACAATTGTGACGGCTATGACGCTAGTGATTGAGCTGGACGACTCTTTTGATGACATCAATAGACGATTCGTTAGGAAGATCCAAGAGTCTGAGGTGAAAGAAGTCTTAAAACGAATAAAAGTAGGTAAGATTTTACGGCTCGATAACATACCAATCGAAGTATAGCGATGTCTCGGAGACGTGGTAGTAGTTTAATTAACCAAACTATTCAATAGCATTTTGCAACCAAATAAGATACTGTATGAGTGGAGGAGAAAAACTTTAGTACCAATCTTCAAGAATAAAGGAGATATTCAAAGCTGTACAAACTATGGAGGTATTAAGCTTATGAATCACACAATGAAGCTTTGGGAGAGAGTAATCGAGTATCGTTTGAGACGGCTGACAAACGTCTTGAAATATCAATTTTGTTTTATGTCTGGGAGGTCAATTATGGAGGTCATTTTCTTAATAAAGCAGCTTATGGAGAGATATTGAGAGTAAAAGAATGATCTATATATAGTATTCATTGATCTAGAAAAAACATACGACAAAGTACCAAAGAAATCCATGTGGTGGGCACTGAAAAAGAAAAAAGTTCTCACCAACTACATTACCCACATCAAGGACATATACGATGGTGCTATCACTTCTATTAGGACATGTGATAGTGTGACTAGTGACTTCCCTATTATGATTACATCAGGGATCCGCATTGAGCCCTTACATTTTTGCTCTAGTGATGGATCACGAGGGACACATAAGAGATTCTTTGGTGTATATGCTATTTGTTGATGATGTGGTGCTAATAGATGAGAGTAAGACGTGTCGATAGGAAATAGAGTTATGGAGATAAACTTTAGAGTCGAAAGAGTTTAGATTTAATAGGACTAAAATGGAGTATATGAGGTGTGAGTTTAGTGGACTAAGACTAGAAGGTAGAGATGTCCGTTTAGATGGACAAATGATACCTATGAAAGACACTTTTTGATATCTGAGATCGATGCTATAGAGTGATAGCGAGATAGATGAAAATGTCAGAGGGTATGTGAAATGGAGACAAGTATCATGAGGCTTATGTGATAAGAAAGTCCCACACAAGCTAAAGGGCAAGTTTTATAGGATGGTGATTAGGCCGGAGATGTTGTATGACACAAAATGTTGGGATACTACAAAATGACACGTCCAGAAGATGAGTGTAGCATAGATGCGCATGTTTCGGTAGATTTGTGGTCATACGGGCGAGAGGGGGGAGAAAATTGGGAATGATGACATATGTGATATGGTTGGGGTTGCACGGATAGAAGAGAAGCTGATCCAATATTATTTGAAATGGTTTGGACATATCCAACGTAGGCCTCCTGAGACACTAGTGCATATCGGAATTCTCAATCATTTTCAAAACACAAGGAGAGGAAAAGGTAGACCAAAATTGACATGGGAGGAAGCAATAAAAAAAGACTTTAAAGAATGGAATGTCTCCAAAGAGTTGGCGTTAAATAGGAGCACATGGAAGTTACTAATGCATGTACCGGAATCATGACTTAGGAATCTAGGGTATGAGTGATGTCATAGGTTTGTAGGCTACTATATTTGCTTAATTATGGATGAGGTGTAGATTTTATTATTATTATTATTATTAGCATTACTTTTATACATACTATTTTATTTTGGTGACTAGATTATGTACCAAACACAAACTTTTGGAGGCATTTTGTAAAAGCTTTTTCCACACACCTTGAACATTTTACCCTAAACTAAATTGACTTTGAGATCCTGTGGCTATGGTAGTGCACTAGCGCTGGTGCTTCTAGGCACCAGTGACGTATGGTTGAGTTTATTGAAAAGAAGTAAGAGGATTACTAAATTAAATTTATGGTATATTTAAGATGGGTTAGAGAGATGCTAGAGAGAAATTCCCGTCAGAGACCTTAAGATGGTTCCCACAATCAACCGCGATTATGTTGTGAAGCTGGTGGTGTGTCAAAGTCTGGGTAAGAAAAACAAAGAAATGTAGGGAATGAGGGGTTGTTTGGATGTGGTGGAATAAGGATGGAATAGTTTTGTTCCTGCGTAAATTTTTTTTTTCAACAAAAAATTTATCCAAACAACATTTCTTATGCCTAGAATAATAATTTTTCTCACTCTTCTGATGTAACACTCTTTCCAATAACACTAATCTTTTACTTTTCACCCCAATAACACTCTTCCCAATAACCTTATTCCCAATTTACCATCCAAACAACATTTCTTATTTCCGGAATAGCTTCTTTCCACTCTTCCCGAAATAATATTTTTCCGCCCGGAATAGTTCTTCTTTCCTTATTCCTAACTCATCCAAACAAGCCCGAGAGGAAGAGAGAAAAACAACGAGAGAGAATAAAAGAATATAATAATGAAAGTACTTGAGATTCTTCTCTTGCTGATCTCAAAGTGTACATGTTGAATGGACCAGAATACATCAATCAATTTTTTTGTCATGTCTACAAAACCATTTAATTTATTTCATATATGTATGATTGTACGTTATAGCCTTACAAACATCTGAACCATTCGCTCAATTAAAATGATTCTCGTAACAAATCATACGTTTTGAATCTGTAAAAATTCCATTACGAACCATACAGAACTGGTGGAGATGCTTCTGTATAGGAGTGATTTCGTCGAGAAGGTTGACAGTGATGGCAACAACGCACTCCATTGTGCAGCTCAGAAAAACATGGGGACAATAGCCGAGATGTTAATCAGCAAGGATTCATCTATTGCATATGTCAGCAATTACCACGATCAAACCCCGCTCCATATGGCTGTCCAATATGGATCCACATCAGCTATTGACACCATTTTAAGATATCTCCCCGATACAGTGGAACAGGTCATATTGTTATACCCATTTTCCTGATTTAATCTTTGGCAAATTCTAATTCAAATCCATTTTATAATACAATCATTTGTAGTTAATGAAAAATCATCATTCATCATTTTACTGTGCACATTAAAATTTAGTTACGGATGTCATTCATTATTTAATTATAATGTACAAACTTTTATCATATTTTTATTTAATTGTTTATTTATTTATTTTTTTTGTTACTAATCACTCAAGCCATATCCAACTGATAAACAACACAGCTCAATTTTTTTTTTTTTTAATTTATATCAAAACAGATGTACTATAAAATTGAATACAAGAAAATGACTGCTCTTAATCATTTCACTTTCCTATATCAAATAGGCAATTACTGACCAGAGAGTTCTATGATAACTACTAGTATTTTCTTTTATTGATATCTTACACCATCCTTTAATTTGATGATCAAATGGGGACATCAAAGCTTTATGGACTCCCTATAGAGTGACTGTGGCTGGTACAGGTCTGGTGCCATACTAATTATTCATAGGACATGCAAATAAATATATGATACAAGTGAATTAATCACATGCCCATTTTGTATTCCTGACAGCTTGGATTTGATGGAGGTAATGTATTCCACATCGCAGTCAACAAAGGGAGGCTTAATTCACTGAAATGCCTATTGAAACATATACATCAAGGAGACCTCATAGACCATAGAGATAATGAAGGAAATACACCATTGCATCTTGCAGCTAAAACATCAATGACAGAAATGTCTATCCTTCTTGCCAGGGACAAAAGGGTCAACCCCTGTGTACTAAACCATAAAGGGGACACTCCGAGGAGTGTGATTGAACTGTTGACGGCAATCAGCGATAATGATGTAAGATTAGAAACCTTAATCTTGTGGATAGTATGAAAGAATTTATATGCCTTTTAAATGTTGGAAAATTTAGATGGTATACTATATACCACATCTTACACATCACATATTCATTACATTATAAGATTTGGTTATGTAATAACACTTGCAACGCCTTCTCTTCATTTATTATCTCTTAATCTGCTTTGTTTATCTTTATCATTGCTACACTAATCATCAGACTATTAATTTCTCTAATAGTTATTAGTTTGGAGTGAGCTGAAAGGTTGAAGCAAAGAAATGCAAGAAGTCTATTATACCTCCATCAAGAGATGCAAATATGCAATCCAAAACAGAGAAGTACTATAAATTAAATTTCCAAACCTACAGTCTCATTGCAGCTTTAATCACAACTGTCACCTTTGCGTCCACATTCACCATGCCTGGTGGCTACGATCAGCAAACTGGGTTTGCTATTCTTCGTAAAGAAGCTACCTTTAAGATATTTGTAATATTTAACACAATTGCTATGTGTAGCGCTCTTGTTGTCATGGTATGTTTCATATGGGCTCCGGAGGACATGGTGAAGTTTAAGTTGATTCAGCGGAAACTGTTGCATAGACTGACTATTTTAGCATCAGTTTCTTTGCTTGTTTCTCTTATTGCCGCCGTATATCTTGTGGTCGAGTCAATATGGTTGGCCTCTTTAGTTATATTGATTGGGCTAATTAGTACACCTGTTATGGTCTGCGTTGTACTTGGATTTGAGGTTCTATCGTTGTAGATTATATTTTGGCCTTGTCGTGTGGATGGAATTTATGTACTAATTGACTGTTTAATTTTATCTTTGATGTATTTTTGTTTCACCTAAATTGTCTAATTTTGGTTTCACTCGTGATGGTGCGCAACATACAAGATCTGAGGTTTACTAATTAATTGTGTTCGACATCTAATCATTTTAATGGTGATGTATAAAATGATATACCAAATTATTAATGATTTGATGCATAATTTATGTAAATTATAAAGTAAATTGATAATGAGAGAATTGTCAATATGAAGCGAGAAATTACCCCATTAATTCGTGTGATAAAATGACAATTCCTTAGAGACTTTGATGTTATTTTTTTGGAAAAAAAGTGGAAGCGCCACCCAATTTCATTTTGTGAATGAAACAAAACATTACAGACCTAAGAAACAAAGAGAAAACAGAAAAATTTTTTCAGTAGCCAGCCACAAGTTCTATCCCCGGGCCTAGAATATATAAACAGAAACCATAAACCACAAATGCTTACTAAATTGTCTAACCCATAAACCCTCATAAAATTGTCCAGCTGACCAGAACCATGAAAATAATTTTATTATTACAGCTCAAACATAACATGTCTTTAGAACACATCCATGTAAGTAAATTTAACGATCTTGAATGCTAAATAAACCAAGATCAATTGTTACCTCCAGCCGCTGCTTTCTCTTGTGAATGGTGGAATGGAATCCGTGTATAGAACAATACCGAGAAGAGCACTACAGAATCGAACTGCTTTCCTTGCCTTGATGGTGAACTCCAGGATATCGGTTCTGACCATGTCTCCCTTCTCCTCTCTATAATCCTCTCAAATGGTATTCTGAATTTTGAGATAGAGAAAATGATACTCCAATAATTCTCCATCAGAATTATTGTGTATATTGTTAATGTACGAAGCCAAATGGGAAATGGGCTTGGCCCAGTTTTGGCCCATACAGAAATAAAGGAAGAAAAAAGGGCAGCGTGCGTCTCCTTGGCATAATCACGAAACCCATCTCCATAACCTTGAAGCTCTCTGTCTCCCTGTGAAGCTATCTAGGGTTTTACATTTCTCTTGAATCTCTTGTTAATTCCACCTCAAATTGTGAGAGAGAGTGTGAGTGAGAGAGAGAGGAAGGTAGATAGCTTGATGATCTCCATGTCTTGTAAGATTACTCTTGATTTAGTGGATTTGCACCGATCGCTCCCGTGGTTTTTCTTATTCGGGTTTTCCACGTAAACTCTTGTGTCACCTCTTTATTTTCTTGTGCTATTGCTTGATTGTGCTAGGTTGTTGATTCTCAAGTATTAGCTTCATTCTTGTGGGTATTTGGTTTATGCCCATAACGTGTTTGCCGAAATTACCCCTCCTTGTTTTTAACTGGCTTCCGCTGCCGGTGCCACCCACGGTGTCCAACAACTGGTATTAGAGAGTGTTGGCTCGTTGGTGTTGAGAATAGGAGATTGAGATTTGGTTCGGTTTAGACCTAAGTGCTTGTGTATTTCGGTAGTTTGCACGTGTAGTGATAGAATAGAGAAAGCTATGGAATTGAAAAGTTGAATGATAGCAATTGGGCAATTTGGAAAATGTTAATGCAAGATTACTTAGTGGTTAGATATTTGAATTTACCATTGATGGGACCGGGTGCACAACCTATCCATATGGAGGATCATGAATGGGAGTTGCTAGATCGGAAATGTTTAGCGGCTATAAGGCCGTGTATTTCACCATCTATCTTGTTCAAAGGTTTAAATAGCGGATAGCGGGTTCATAGCGGACAACCCCAAGTCATAGCGGATAGCGCGTAGCGGTCATTTAGCGGCCGCTATGAGATCATAGCGAGCATGTATAAATGTACTTGTTTATTATATCATATACATATTTTTAAAAATTAAATATCATATCACAACATATGCATATTTTAATAGTTAAATTTAATACTTACACTTTAAAATATATCATTTTAATATACAAATCTCATTGTATTTAATATTGAATCAAATCAATGCTAAGGCAAATGTTCGTAATACTGATTTTATATTTGCAGGTAATAAATTGTGTCGCTATATGTAACATAGTAAGGCAACCAACCTAATTTAATTTGATTGGGATTAATTAATAAAAATATTAGGAATATTAATTAATAAGGAATCCTTAATTTTCTTATAAATACAATATTTACAAAATTCAAATAATATACAATTAAATCAAAACTAACATGAAAATCGACTCGAATTCGAAATTTTTGACTTTGTGTAAACTCTATAATTAATATGAAATATTCTAGTAAAATCAAAGTTTAATTAATCTTAAAATCTGTTGTTAATTTGAATTAATATTAATGAAATTCGAATTTAAATCCTTTTATTTGAACTGCCACACGAAGGGCCACAAACTTTTCGCCACAGAGAATCTGGACGAGCCATTTGGCTTCATCCCATTCCCTCTTTCTTTTCCTCTTCATTCTCTTCCGCTCCGTCGGATTTTCTCCGACTCCTCTCTCGTCGCAGCACCGCCCCACGCGATTTTTGGCGTGGATCGACTGTGGCCATCCAATCGCCTCTGGCCATGGGTTTGAGAGCACCGCTAATTCTCCTTTCTCCGATGGTGATCACAGGGTAGTGCGAGAGATCGAACGAGAGTGTGGGGGTGATTCAACCTTTGTGATTCGGGGTTTAAATCGACGTCGTCGATCCTTTTCTCTTCTCCTCTCATCTTCTTCATTTCCTATAAATAGCAAAGTTGAGGGAATTTTTAGAGTTGGCCGGTGAGAAAATTTCCACAAAAGAAAAAAAAAATAGAGAGAGAGAGAGGAGCTGTGGACGGGAAAAAGAGAGAGAGGGACAACAATAGTTGAGGATGGTATAGCTGCTACCCCTAAACTTTGTTCTGAAATTTAGAAATCTTAATTACTCGTAAATGTGGGATTTAGGGTTAATTACGGGTTAATGATGTTGTACTAATTACTGAGGTGGAGATGGAGTTTAATCTAGCCTAATTGATGTTTTGATAGAAGATTGAATTGATTTTGATAGCTAGAAATGAGAAATTTAGGGTTTCGGGTCTGGCATGAAGAATTCCGATCAAAAACTGATGAAAATTGAGTTGTTTGAGTTTGATTATACTTAGAAGAAGTAGTGGGAGGTGAGGGGAGGCAATTAGAAGCCTTGTACCAGTCTCTGGTACGGAGACTGTACCTCTGGTACAGCTCTGGTAAAGGGCGACAGGCGACAGGGACGGATTCGCAAGAAAAATAGTGGCCAGGGACCTAAGTGCGAAGGAAAATGACCAAAAAGATAATTAAAAGGACTAATTCGTAAAGAAAAGGACCAAAAAGTTAATAAAAAGGATCTGTTTGCAAATAAAAGGACTGAAAAATAAATAAAAAGGACCTCTTTGTAAATAAAAAGGACTGAATTGAAAAAAAAATTCGGAGTGGGCTGAGGTACTGGGCTTCGGCCTCTGGAAGAAAAAAGAAAAGAAAAGAAAAAAAAAAAGTATTGGGCTGCGTTTGGTTTGGCCCAATACCGAAATGAAACTTAAATTTTATAATTTCCACATTTAATTATCAAGTTTAATTAATACTTAAACAAATCCAAAATAAATTAACTCCTAAACTTTAATTAATAAGTTCAAATTTATATTTCATAAATAATTTAAATTTCTTAATAATTATATAATAAATATTATATTAAAAGAAATTATTTAAAGTAAACATAAATTGATTTAATTATTAATCATCAATTAATAATAAAGAAAAATATTAAGATTAATATTATAAATATAAATTATTTAATTAATTAATTAAAAATAAGAATGTAAAATAAATAAATAAATAAATTAAAGATAAATCAAAATAAGTCAAAATAAATCAAAATAAATTATAATAAATTCAAATAAAATAAAATTAAATTAAATAAAATAAATTAAAATAAAATAAAATAAGATAATAATAAATATTAATTAAATTGTTGAAAACACAAGCAATTACTATAAAATTTAAATAAAAGACTTCAGTCAGTCAGTCTGGTAGCTTAAGCCGGACCTTCCTTTTTAAATAAATCACCGTTAATTAATTAGTAACGATTTTTATTAATCACAGGGGATTGGACTGAAGAGACCGACCAGCCGAATACAGGTGCGGATACGTGGATTTCTATAGAAACTTGTTGGTAATTTTAAATTAATGCATAAGCATGCTGATTCCCGTTGTTATGCATTTATGAATTTATCATATTAGATTATAGGAACAGATATTACAACTCATGTTGAATCCATCTCTGTATTCATTGACTTGGAATATAATAGGCAAGTTTGAATGTCAAATTAACGGAAGAGCTAAATCCGTCTAGCTCGACCCAGTCTTGCCTAAAGACATCAGATCCGAATTGTGTAAATGGAATGGAATAAGGAAAAGACATAAAGGTCAAACCACTCTCCGGAGTCGGTCGGCCACCGGCTTCGGCCAGTTCGGTAGCGCTATTTGAATATGGAATTCCCTCGTGTGTCCGGGGTAAGGGATTCGTCCCTCATGTGCCCAGTGGGTTAGGGAAAGGTTTCCTCCTGTGCCCAACCGGTTGGGTTAGGAAACTTGAGTGAGTTATGATTATTTATGATTATGATTAGGATATGATTTGCTTGACTTTATCTCTTATTTGTATTCATGCATGATTGTTACAGATGAATCTGATTGGGCCTTACCTGCTACGCTGTGCGGTATGCAGATGAAGATATATATATTGATTGCATCACATTATGTTTATTCTTCTTATTTATATTGATTTATTTATTATATCTCTTATTTCATGTTGATTATTATGGGGATTATTTCTAGGCAAAGATTTCGACTAGAAATCCACGTCTGGAACTAAAACCCGCACTGAGAAATATTATTATTTCTCACTTGATCTTTGTTTGCATGTTCCTCGACGGTTGGGGGTTCCAGGGGACGCACAGGCCGATCAAGGGCCCTCCGATAGCAGCGTTTGACGGCACTTTCTTTCACCAGCGTGTCTATGTCCCACACCTTCAGGCATATGTCACGCATCACATCTCTTTTGCTCCCTCCGGCGTTTACTTTTATATTGAGCACAGTGCACCAGTTCCAGCTCCAGCTCCTCCCCCGGCCCCTGCACCAGAGGACCCTCCTGTCATTGTGATTAGTTCCGACTCTGAGCAGGAGCCGGAGGAGGAGGAGGAGGTGGATGTAGAGTAGTTATCTTGGAGTTTGGTTTGATCGGCTAGGGTCATCTTTTGATTTGTACTAGTATAGTCTCAGTGTAGATATAGGCTATACTTGGTGCTGTGTATAGACTCTAGCTCGATGGTTGGATAGTCAGACTTGGACTGTGAGTCACATTTTGAGGAGATGTTGCTGTACGAGACTTGATACTGTGATGTATATATTTGGTTGTGTGTTGTTGTTGCTTTATTTTTATTATCTTTATATTTTCTTACTATCGTCACACTGATAATATTCGATTATATTATCAAAAGAAAAAAAAATATGCGTCTTTTAAGGGTTATGTGGTGACTTTTTCGTCATTTCTCGAAGAATGATTTGGGTTCCCTCAAGAATGAGAACAAGCCTTAGATTCACCCCTCACGAGCTTGGGTTCAAGTATTAATGCCTCTTAACGACCAGAGAACATCGACTAGAATCCATTCTCGTAAGGGTTTATTAATTTGTGGATCCTTTCTTTCCAATAGGCGCAAGCCCCTATTGTTAATTACCCCGTGATTTCCCACGAGAACCTCTGATTAAGAGATTCGAGAAATTAAATGTAATAGGCTAGAAAATCGTCGTTTAAATGATTTTTATATTTAACAAGGAGTTTATTTCTTTTGACTTAAACATGACTCAATTGAGGCACCAAACCTCATCGACGGGGCGCAATTGAGGATATAAGTGATTTATTTCTTTTGGGCTTAGACCGGATTCAATTGACGGTACCAGACCTAATTGACGGGACCCAATTGAAGATTATTAAAATGCATCTAAAACTAAGAATACCACAATTTAAGAATGCCTAAAACTAAAGCTAAAACCACTTATTTAGACATTTATATATGCATTTCTACTAGGAAGGTGATTTGATTTCATGATCCTGGGCCATTTGGGGGCTCAAAGAATCGGTTTTCGGCCATTTAGGAGCTTGGGAAAACAAAGGGATT
Organism: Rhynchospora tenuis; assembly: GCA_027725995.1. NCBI lineage: Eukaryota > Viridiplantae > Streptophyta > Magnoliopsida > Poales > Cyperaceae > Rhynchospora > Rhynchospora tenuis. The sequence continues at coordinate 143,420,326 of CM050888.1, read as the reverse complement.
TGAAATTCTCGGCCATTTAGGGGCTTGTGAGAACAAATGATTTGGAATTCTCGGTCATTTGAGGGCTTGTGAGAATTGGTTCTCGGCCATTTAGGGGCTTGTGAGAACAAAGGATTTGGGGAGGATTTTGACTTGATTTGATTTGATTTAAATTGATTTGACTTGATTTATTTTGTTTGATTTGATTTGATTTATTTTTATTTGATTTGATTTAATCTAATTTAGCTTGATTTCACTTGATTTGATTTAGAGAGATTTACTTCATCTAAATTACACTTGATTTGAGTTTAACTTAATTTAGTCTCATTTAACGTGATTTATTTGATTATGTTTTATGTTGTTTATTTATTTATTTGATTATTTATTATTTACTTGCTATTCATTTATTTATTTGTTGAGTTATTTGATTATCATGGGTTAATTATTTATTTTATGATTTATTTATCATTTATTTATAATTTATTACTTATTTAGTATTTATTTCTAATTTATGGTTTATTTAACATTTATTTATTTTTACTTAAAATTTATTTATTATTTACTTGTTTGTATGTTTATTTATTTATTTATTTATAACTTTAAGATTTATTTAAGATAATGTTATTTGATGGTTTATTGTGATTATTTATTTATTTATTCATTTTATTTATTATTATTATTATCGTTTAGGAATCTTATTAATATAAGTATTACCAATTTTATTTTTAAAATTGATTATACTTGACAAAAGGGTGATAAAATTACTTAGAAAATTTATTAAAATGCTTGACCATTTTTCTAGAATTTATAAAATTAGATTTTTATAATAAAGATAGTTCAAAAATAAGAAACTATTCATTTTGATAAAATATCATATGAAAATAATATTGGATTTGGTTTATTTAGATTTTTAGAAATTTGTGGATATTTCACTTGGATTTTTCTGAGATTCCTACTAATTTTGGTGGATTTTTTAAAGTTTTAACAATTTATAAAACTCAATTTTAATTAGAAAATAATTTGAAAATACAAAAGAGGCACAAAATGATATAATTTTATACCAAAATATCAGTAAATCTAGATTCTACAGATTTTTAGGATTTTATGGATATTTTATTTGTATTTTTCTGAGTTATCTGCTATTTCTAATTAATTTTTGAAAATTCTGTTGATTTGAAAATATATGATTGGTCCACGTCGTCAGAATGATCTGACTGGACGCTGACTGGGCCTTGCTGACGCTGACTCTCCTTCGTGTAGTGAACGACTTGACCTGCCACACGAAATCCGTCACAGAAAATCCAGAACAGCTCGCGTTTAAACGTCCCTCCCTCCGTCGACGATGGTCCTTTTGCAGTTAAGTCCCTATTTCTTCTCCGATGAAATTGCGGCAGCTCCGGCCACCTCAGCAGTCTAGAATAGGTGCGTTCGAATCGTGGGCAAGGGGAGAAGAAATTGGTATACTCCATTCAGTCTTCGGCAACTCGTATCGCCACATAGCACCTTAGAGTACTCGGGAAGCCATTAATGGCGGTCGGAGCTCTCTGGTGCTTCGTTTCTGCCAGCAATAGGTTCCATACACTCAAGAAGGTGATTAAAATACATATATGACGTCAATTTCAGGTGAGGAAACTTGGGAGAAGGATATGCCAACTGAGACACATCGGTGCCCTTTTGGTCTGATCTGAGTTACGATCTGCGGGGCCCACTGAGTCATCTCTTTGTGCCAGTGAGCACTTAAATCGATTCAAGAGCTTAATTATATGGATTTTATGCTTCCAATTTGCTTTGAGTCGTCATAGTTTGGTGGGAGAGCCATAAGGGCAGAAGAGATGCAATTTTGCATTTTTGTTCCATTTTTAGTTTGCATGTAACTGAACTTACAGCAACTGAGTTCAATTCAACGCTCAATTCGGGTCCAATTGAATGTGTTTTAAACGTTCAAACCAGCACAGGGCATGATAACAAATCTTGTCACATCTTTCTCAACTTTTATTTTTCATTTTTATGACACTTATTCACTGTTTTTAGTGATTTCCAACATCACATGTTTAATTGCAGTAAAACCACCTGCAGAGGGTCCTTTGAAGTCCAAAGTATGCTATTCATGCATGGTTCCATTTTTATGCAAATAAAACATCATTTTTACCCATTTTACCTTCTGCCCATTACTTATGTGTTACTGTTTTTTTGGTTTTACAACAATATAAAACTTTATTCAGCACAGATACATATCATGTTATGCATTTAAACCCTATTCTTTGAGCAAAATCAGAAGAGAGGGCTGGTTGATTGGGATACATCATTTATTTACCATTTCTGGATTTTTTTGTTTATTGAGCATGGATGGACCAGTGCTGCGCTCTGGACCCATACCACGTCAATCTAAGACCTTCTCAGGAGGGTTGAGCTAAGCTGCAAACCCTCATGAGTTGGCCATGTGCCTTGGCAGGAGGCACTAGAAAACTCCATGAAGCGAGGTGCTGCACTCCAAAGCTTCATGAAGAATTCTACTTGAGCTTCCTTATGGCCATGACTGATGCTGCGCTTCAGACCATGGTTCATAGGAGCTTTGATTTCATGAATCGAGCATAACATGGGCTGGAGGTTGAATTAGAAGAGAAAGGACAGTGATGCACTAAACTAACACCACAAACAAGCTTCTTTCATTGACATTCCACATAATTACAAGTTAAAATCGCTCAAATCTACCTTCTTCTTCTCTTACCCGACTGTTTGACAAAATGCCTCTCTTCTCTCTACTCTACTAAAGCCTAATTATAATTTTCTAACACTAATCCTAGCTTGCGGCTGGTGTTCTCTCTCCTCTTCTTCCTTCAATTTTGAGCTTATATAGGCCGAGATCTAGGGTTTCAATCCGTGGCCAACAGCTCATCCTCACCCTTCATTTTCCATCAACGGCTCTCAATCGGCTGCGCTAGGGTTTTGGTTTTGCAAAACCATGGGCGGGAATGCCTGGTTTTGATGTTTGTGGCTCTGGAGAAGGCCACGTCGACGGAGACGGCGATTTCACCTTTTCTCACCCGGCGTCGCGCGGTAAGAAGGACAGTTCTTATTTTTACTCAGAGGAAGACGATGCTGACAAAAGGGGCCCGCCTGTAAGGGTTAATGAGAGAGGTAGAGATAGGTAGAACTGTTTCGCCGTGAGCCAATGGACCAGCAAAAGAAATAGCCTCTCTAGGCGCATGAGCCACGTTCACCCAAAATAACTTCCCGCGTGGTAAATTTTAAACGCAGCGACGCGTTTCCTCCCCCCTGGATCCGCTGCAGTCGGATGGACGCGCCATTTTCCAGGGATTTTCTGGGAATTTCTCTCCAGTTTCATTTAAATAAATCATTTATTTTTGTTTCCAAGCAAAAATAATTCATTTTATGGCCTTCCCAAGGGTATTTTTGCACGAAATTTTATGGGTAGGTTCAGGAAAATATAAGGAATTTAATGGTTCAAAAATATTTGGAAAATTATTTATAGATTTATTTTGGAAATTTTTGTGGAGTTTAGGGGTTTCTTTGTGAATCTTGGGGTTTCTGTAGATAGTTTTTGGGTTTTAGAATTATGATAATTCATCATAATTCATGGGAGATTTTTGAGTATATTTTGGGAATTTTTGGAGTTTGTTTGGTATTTTTCGTGGATTTTTTGGGCTTCTTGGATTTATTTGTCATAAAATAGGCTATTTATTTCGTGCAATTTGGCACCATATTTTGGGGTCAAACAAATGCCCCCCACTGGAATTGGTTGTGACAATTCTGAAATGGGAACAAGCGATTCCAGTGGCTTCTTTTGACTGTTTTCTTGACTCATTCTTCTTGGATTATGGGGTTTCATTCCTTCAGCACCCGTCGAACTTGTGCTTGGTCAACTTTCCATGCTCGAGGCTTTTCCATGAACTTCACACACTTTTCTTCAATTTGGGTGGGTATTTTGGCCCACATTTTATGTTTGCTTACTTGGGTTTACCCGCACCACGATTTAGGCTGAGGGAGTTTGGCTCACACCTGTATTTCCTCGGGTTTGGATATGGACTTTGCTTCCAACTTCCATTTCATTTCTCTTCTGACATCAACCTTGAGCGTTTCGATTTTCCTTGCACCTTTCTTCGAACATTTCCTATACTATATTTTGGCTGGTGGATTTTGTGGAGCTGGGAACATTTTGGTGGAAGGAATGACTTATGGGGCCATAAAAGGCAAGTCACCCTTTTTATTTTCCTCACCCGCTCACGCTTACCCTCTCATTAGGTTTAGGCACTCATCATAATGACACTCAATTGGCATTGACACGGCATGGGCTCGATTGATGTGGGGTTTTGGTGCCCTCAGATAGCTTCATAGGGCGGTGCCTTAATGCCTTCAGACGCCACACAGGCTTATTCTTCATTAGGCATAGGTGTCTTGAAAAACCACTAAGGCTTTCCTTGACACGGCTTCGCGTTCTCCAAGACTCGAAAGTCTCATCATCGACCGCGGATTATGATATAAGGGTAAATTTTCACAAAAGCGGGGCAAGTCTCTTTTCAAAAACTTACCCTTTTTATTGGCTAATATTTTGGATTTATTTTGGAACGAGATTTATTTATGGTGGAATTTTTTTATTTTGTTGACAATTTATCAGATGATTATAAGACAGTTTTTTTTTTTTTTTTTTTTGTATCATTGGAATTTTTGCTTTATTGATCTTAATATATATACATTTTATTATACATTTCTTTTCTTCTCTTTCTTTTTTTTTTTTCATGTAGAGAAGATCATCATCAAGTGTAGTACTTCTTCAAGTATCGGCCATTGATTGGTGGAATTGCACACTTTCCTTCCTTGTCCACTAATTTGTAGGACCCTCCTTCATACACCTCTTTGATGATGTAAGGCCCTTCCCAGTTTGGGGCAAATTTTGGACCATGGTGTCGCCCCAAGATGGGCCTTCGTAGGACCAACACTAAATCTCCTTCCTTGAAAGCACGAGGCCTTACCATCTTGTCATAGGCTTTGGCCATTTGTGTTCTATACAGCTCCAGACTTTGTTGAGCCATTAACCTCTTCTCATCCATGGCATCTAATTCTTCGAGCCTTAAGCGGGCCCGCTTATCCATAGGTAAACCTGCATGCATGGCTACCCTGAGAGATGGTAATTCAATTTCCAACGGCAACACCGCTTCCGTCCCAAATGCCAACGAGTAGGGAGTTGCTTGAGTGGGGGTTCTATAGGTCGTGCGATATGCCCAAAGTGCTTCTTGAAGTTTTTCATCCCAATTCCTGTGATTATTCCCCACCGTCTTCCTCAAGAGCTTAATCAAGACTTTGTTAAAGGCTTCAGCTAGCCCATTTGCTCTTGGATTGTAAATAGAAGAATATTTCCACTTTATTTTGTGTTGCCTAGCAAAAGCATAGATCTCACCACTCTTGAAAGCGGTACCATTATCAGATATGATTTCCCTTGGCGTACCAAAACGGTATAACACATGGTTCTTTAGAAACTGAATGACATCCCTACTTCTCACTTCTTTCAAAGGAACCGCCTCGGCCCATTTAGAGAAATAATCGGTAATTGCTAAAATGAATTTATGCCCTTTTGAAGATGGTGGATCAATGAGTCCAATCACATCCATTCCCCACATATCAAACGGCCAAGAGGCCACCGTTGGATGTAATGGATTAGGATGTTGGTGTATGAAATCACCGTGTACTTGGCACATGTGGCACTTCTTTGCTTGATTTTCACAATCCACAATCATGGTTGGCCAATAATATCCCATCCTCTTGATATGAAGCCTCATCTTAGGACCTGATTGATGAGCTCCACAAAAACCTGAATGCACTTCTTTTATGATCCTTTGAGCTTCTTCATATGACACACATCTCAACCACAACTGATCATAAGACCGTCTGTATAACGTGTCATTCACATAGACATATCGGAGAATCCTTCGCTTCAATTGTTCCTTTTCGGCCCTTTCTGTAGGAAGAACTTGATATTTGAAGTACTCCACAAAAGGTTTTCTCCAATCTTCCTTTTCATCTACTTCTACTTCCATGGTTTCATCTGGGTCCATCAACAAATCCGCCTCCCATTCCTCCAAATCCACAAAAAGGTTGGCATTCATTTCTTTTTCAATCTCCAAAAGGTAAGGTGCAAGGGATCGCCGATTCCTTATGATAATCTGTACCTCTTCCCCACCAGGCTTGCTCAACTGAGTAGCTACTCGAGCCAAAGCATCAGCCATGCCATTGGAAACTCTCGACACCTTTTGAAAAGTGATCTTTGAGAATTTGGCCATTAATTCTTGAGCTCTTTCATGATATTTCACTAATTCAGGCTTCTTTACATCAAATACCCCTTCAACTTGATTAAGAATCAATTGAGAATCTCCACACACCTTCATCTCTTTTATATTCATGCCAATTGCAAGTTCCAATCCAGCAATCAACGCCTCATACTCCGCTTCATTGTTTGTGCATGGCTCAGTCAATGCTATCGAGTGGCGAAGGATACCTCCTTGAGGTGTAACAAAAACCAAACCCACCCCCGCTCGAACTCGAGGTAGCTCGGGCCTCTTGGAAGGTTGTATAGCAGATGACCCATCAAAGAACATTACCCAACCTGCTTCTTTTTCCTCCAAACACAGGCTTTGTTCATCTGGGAACTCACAATTCAAAGGGGAATCATCAGGAACAGGATGTGCTGCCAAGAAGTCGGCCATCGCTTGCCCTTTTATAGCCTTTTGAGGTGCATAAGTAATGTCAAATTCCATGAGAGCAATAGCCCACCTTGCCAACCTTCCCGTTAACATGGGCCTAGTCATGAGATATTTCAACGGGTCCACCTTTGATATCAACGTGACCTTGTGAGACAACATGTAGTGCCTTAGCTTCTTAGTGGCAAACACCAAAGCTAGGCAATGCTTTTCAATTGGACTATAAGATTGCTCGGCCCCAACCAACATACGACTCAAGTAGTATAGAGCATTCTCTTTTCCTTCTTCATTCTCTTGAGCCAAAAGCGCACCCAAAGATCCATCCAAGGCCGTAGTGTAGAGGACTAACGGCTTCCCTTGAATAGGTGCTGCGAGTACAGGTGGTTTGAGAAGATACTCTTTTATGTCCTCGAAAGCCTTTTGACATTTTGCATCCCATTTGAAAGGTACGTCTTTCTTAGTCAGGTGAGTGAACGGCTTAATCCTTCCAGAAAGATTAGCAATAAACCTCCTAACGTAAGCCAACTGTCCCTGCAGAGAGCGAAGTTGCTTGAGAGTCTTTGGGGGAGGCATTTCTCTAATCGCCTTGATTTTTGCGGGGTCAATTTCAATGCCCCTGTGTCTCACCACGAATCCCAAAAACTTTCCAGAAGATACCATAAATGCACACTTCAAAGGGTTCATCTTCAAAGAATATTTCCTCAATCTTTCAAACACAACTCTTAAGTGCTCAAAGTGTTCATCAATTGACCGGGCCTTAACTACCAAGTCATCCACATAACACTCGACTATCTTGTGAATTAAATCATCAAATATCTTGGTCATTGCCCTTTGGTAAGTTGCCCCTGCATTTTTCAATCCAAATGGCATTACCTTGTAACAAAAGATACCTATTGGTGTCCGAAAGGATGTGTGCCTTTGATCTTCCTCATCCATAGGAATCTGATTATAACCTGATGACCCATCCATGAAGGAATACACCACAAAAGAAGAAGTGTAATCGACTATCAACTCGGTTACGGGCAATGGAAAGTCGTCTTTTGGGCATGCCTTATTTAGGTCTCTAAAATCCACACAAACCCGAATTTGCCCATTTTTCTTCTTTACCGGCACAATGTTGGCAATCCAAATGGGGTTTTCTTCCTCCCTGATAAAACCTGCATCAATCAACTTCTTTACTTCTTCAACAACCTTCTCTTCAAGCTCGACCCGCATGCGTCTTGGGGCTTGCTTAACGGGTTTCACACTGGAATCTATCTTCAATTTATGAGAGGTCAAACTAGGGTCAAGTCCTGGCATCTCTGTATAATTCCATGCAAAACAGTCTTTGTATTCCATCAAGAGTGCTTTCAATTGTTCTTGCTTCTCAGGGGGAAGCGATGCACTTATGAACGTTGGCCTTGGATCATCCTTGGTACCCAAATCTATTTCCAAGAGCTCATCAATTGTGTTTTGGCCTCCTTCCTCTAACTCTCGAGGTGCATTCTTTGCCACCTGTATGAACTCTTCTTCATTTTCTTCTGGTTGTGACTCAACAGGCGTTATACCCACCATGTGGCACTCAACAAATAATATCTCTTCTTGAGGCACTTGAAAACCTGATCCTTTGGTCTTCTTAAGCTTTCCATCTAGTCCTTTAACCCACATAGATTTCTCACTCCATAATTCTTGAAATGCCTTCGCACTTCGCCTTGAAATTGGCTCCAAACAACGGGCCTTTTGAAACAGACCTATCAACTTCTTGTTATAGTGACCCATCACCTCTATTCTTTCACACTCATCGTCTTCTTCCTCTAGCCATTTCTCCCAATCATCAGGGCAAGCTGCCCCATCTGATGGCTCCACACTTTCGGCTTTGTAGAATAGAATTCCTTTGTGAAATACCATCCTCTTCTGAACCTTTTCCACCTTAGGAGGAACATAGAAAGTTTCTAGTTCTCTTATTTGGTTCACTTCCCTCGGGGCCAGCTCTTTGAAATATCCCATTGGAATTTGCTCTATGGCCATTGAGTCTTCATTTTTACCAAACCCCTCATCAGAGTCAGTATCGTATGCATAGATCACCTTTCTTTGGTTCTGATCCTTATTACTCGTCCGGCAAGGATTTCCACTTCGATCCTCTTCTTCATCTTTTATATAGAGCGGAGTCTTGACAGCACATGAGGTCTTGCCCCTTCCTTTCAAAATCACTTTTTCATTATCACCTCCATCTTCTTTTTCAGCTCGCCATCTCATTCGGGGGGAGGTACTCCTTTGTGAAGTTGGAGCGTAAAACCGCTCAATCTCCTCTAATTCCACTTCATGTGCCCCATAATATTGTGGATCTCCCTTGATAGTCTTTTGCTCACCATCATGTATGTATTTGACACATTGGTGGAGAGTGGATGGCACAAGGTAATTCTCATGCAACCATGGTCTTCCTAACAAAGCCTTGTATGATGTATCGGCATCGATTACATAAAATTTGACCAAGGTTTCGAGCTCTCCAAACTTCATAGGAAGAGTGATTGATCCCAATGCTCGTTCGGAATTTTGGTTGAACCCATGAATATAGACATTCTCATCCAACAAACGCCTTCCTCCCAAAGCCAATTGATTCAACGATCTCAAAGGCAAGATGTTGATGGAGGACCCTGGATCTACCAACATTCGGCTTAGTTGATTTCCATTGGTTTTGCCTGTAATATATAGTGGTTGGTTATGCTGAGCCTTTCCCATCATTAGGTCCATATCTGTGAATGTGATCTGACTTTTGGGCTCCACATAAAGGGCCTCAGTCATATGTTTCTCCGCTAAATAGGCTTGGAACTTCTCGGGCTCTTGCAACGCCTCCATCATTGTTTCTCTAAGCTCTTTCGACATCATCAACGCCTCAAATACACTGATCAGTGCAGGGGTGCGTCTCAAATGAGCCAAGATGTTGTACTCTCCAACATTTTCTCTTGCCTTTTGACTTGGCCCCGGCTCCTCAACAGTTTCTTGCCCTTTGCCTTTACCTTTGGGCTTTTCATTCTCCTTAGGAGCTTGTCTTTCAGGAATGTTGGTGCCAGACCGAAGATTTATGTGACACTCCTTTTCTTCAAACATGCCTTTGGCAAAAAGACCTTGATACAACACATCATCTTTTTCTTCCTCAGAATCATAATAATAAATGACAAGTTCTTTTTCCTTTCCTGTCTCCTTTAATTCTTCTCCTTTTGTTTCTTCTTGATTAATTTGCTTCACTAGCTTTTGTACTTGGCACTCTTCATGATCAGATTCTTCAGTCACCACTATAATGGCATTGCACTCCACATTACGTCTTTCATTCCTCTTTTGAAATACCGCATTGGCTTGAGCATGAGGAGCTGGTTCTTGCTTGAAACTTTGGGGTATGATAAGGTCCCCTTCCTTGATCATCCTCTCGAGAATATCCTTAAAGACATAGCAATCTCCAACAGGGTGCCCCAAGACCCTATGGTAGGCACAATAAGTTGGATCATTCACCTTATTTTGCTCTTCCGGTCTTTTGCAAATAGGCAACTCTATAGCCTTTCCCTCCAACACTTGTTTGAGCAAGGCCGCCGTCTTTTCTTTCTTGAATGAATAGGGCTTACTCAAGCGCTCATTCAAAGGTGTTCGAATCCAACTACTTCCACTACTTCCACCACTATTGTTGTTCTTATTTCCTTTAAAACCACCATCTCGATTGGTGGAAGCTTCATTGGCCCCGGCTATCTTGAGAGGACCTTGCGTTCTATTGCCTTGATCATTTCTGTTATTATTGTTAAATCGGGCCTCTCTAGGTGGCCCAATATGCACCACCCTCGCCACACGAGTCACAAGATCTTCATAGGTGTAAATGTCACTTCCGGATAACGGCCTTCGAATCCAATCATCCAAATTCCTTATTAAAAACTCTACAGCCTCTCTTTCAGGCATTTAGTGTGTGCACCTTATATTCATATTTCTCCACCGATTAATGTAATCAAGTGCTTTCTCCCCTTGTCTTGGTTTTTCAGAAGCTAGGTCGGCCATACTAATTCTTTGGGTCACCATAGCAAACTTAGACCTGAAGATCTCTTCCATTTCATCCCACGTTTCAATTGAGTCATTCTCAAGGGAAGAATACCATTCAAATGCGGCACCCGTCAAACTTTGAGAGAATTGCCTAAAAAGGAGAGCTTCATCACAAGAGGTATTGCCACATGCATTCCTAAACTGCACCAAATGCTGATCAGGAGTAATACCCTCTTTTCCTGTGCCATCATAGAGATTGAACTTTGGCACTTGGTAATTAGAAGGATAAGAAACTTGCTCGTATTCTCTTGGGTAAGGCCTTCCACACCTCTTTCGAATGTTAACCAAACGGCCCGCTCCTGATGCTTGGAGCTGCTGATTTATCATATCTTGAATGATTTGCTTGGTCGACTCCGATTTTCTTGCCCCTGTCCGAGATCGTGCCCCAGGAACTTCATCTTCCTCGGACTCATATTTAGACTTACTCTTCTTTTCTTTAGAATGCCTTTTATACCCTCTTTCTTCTTCTTCTTCTGAAGACTCATACTTGATCTTATTCTTCTTTGTTTTGGATGATTTTCTCTTACTTTTCTCTTCTTCCTCATCAGAAGTCTCATATCTGCTCTTACTCTTTCTCTCTTTCACAATTTTCTTCTTGCATCTTTCTTCTTCTTCATCAGAAGACCCATATTTATTCCTATTCTTCTTTTCTTTTGAAGCCTTTTTCTTATGTTTGTTCTCTTCTTCTGAAGAGGAAGAGTATTCTTTCTCAAGCTCTCCAAGCAAATTCTTCTTTTCCAAAAATTTATACATTTTCTTAAGCAATTCCTTATCTTTCTCTCTTTCATTCATTAATTGAGACATCTTCCTTTCATTTTTCTCTAATATACTCATCAATCGAGTATCCTTCCCTTCCATCCACCGATTTTTATCATCATCACTTTCTTGAGCGCTCTCAATTAACACCTCTTCTTCTTGTGGAATATTGTGACTTGAAGACGTATGATCTTTCATGTCTTTACCATCCTTTTTGATCAAAATGACTTCTTCCTTATCAGCCATATTCACAAAGGCATGCATCTTATTTCCTCCGCTTGTTCTAATCATGTTCACATAAGCATGAACCACTGGCTCTTTCTCACGCCAAACTAAGCGTCTCCTTTTGTTTTGTGACTCTTGACTAGCCACTCCAACAACCAAACGAGTTTCATCCTTGGGTACCCACACTTTCTTGGGCCTCTTTTCATTCCTCAAAGGTCCTAAACGTTCCTTTACAGGAGTAGTAGCTCTTTCACTTCCTTTCTGCCCCAGTCTTTCCTTCACAGGGGTTGATTCCCTCCTTTGCCTTTTCGGTCCCAATCTTTCATGGACTGGTACACGGGGAAACGTAAGCCTTTCTTTCACCGATTGCCTCCTTTGAGGATTTCTACCCCGGAATTGGACCTGGTATTCAGGAGGAAATTCCTCCATTGTCTTCAATACGGCCTTAGGAGAGTTCTTCCGAACCAGCCTAAGAGGCGCAAATGGATTGCTGACTGGGAGATTAGGCCTCACTTCCAACTCATTCTTATATGCCCTCCGAACTTTCTTGATGGTCCTTGTGCCTTGGGAGACTGGCACATACACCTTTCCCACTTTTGTATCCTTTCTAGGAGAATGGCGGCGTCGGTGTCTCTTAGGAGAGGATGTTGACTCTGAGTGGGCCCTTTTTTGGGACACAAGAGCCCATTCCTCCCCTCCCATACCAATCTCAATAGGAGTAGGATTTTCAGGAACCCTTGAAATCACCAATGGTTCTACTTGAGGTTCTTCAACAACGTGAGCAAGTTGAAAGCTCCCATCCTTCACTTGCACAATTGGCACAAAAGAGTGCCCATACGGCATAGCCCCATACATGAACTCGTGTTGGTAAACGATCGGTACTCCGCCAATCCTGAACATACCTGAAGGCTTGCTCATGTCGATTGGTGTAAAAGCCATTTCCTGCAAGCAAGCACCTCAAAATGTTATGGTTAGCAATGTTTATTTAAAATCCTAATATTTATAAAATAATTTTCTAGCCTTATACATTCGATTCCTCAAATCTCGAAGATGAGAGGAGAAAGAGGTCCCACCGGGCGTGCCAGAGAATCTGTGGTGACTTTTTCGTCATTTCTCGAAGAATGATTTGGGTTCCCTCAAGAATGAGAACAAGCCTTAGATTCACCCCTCACGAGCTTGGGTTCAAGTATTAATGCCTCTTAACGACCAGAGAACATCGACTAGAATCCATTCTAGTAAGGGTTTATTAATTTGTGGATCCTTTCTTTCCAATAGGCGCAAGCCCCTATTGTTAATTACCCCGTGATTTCCCACGAGAACCTCTGATTAAGAGATTCGAGAAATTAAATGTAATAGGCTAGAAAATCGTCGTTTAAATGATTTTTATATTTAACAAGGAGTTTATTTCTTTTGACTTAAACAGGACTCAATTGAGGCACCAAACCTCATCGACGGGGCGCAATTGAGGATATAAGTGATTTATTTCTTTTGGGCTTAGACCGGATTCAATTGACGGTACCAGACCTAATTGACGGGACCCAATTGAAGATTATTAAAATGCATCTAAAACTAAGAATACCACAATTTAAGAATGCCTAAAACTAAAGCTAAAACCACTTATTTAGACATTTATATATGCATTTCTACTAGGAAGGTGATTTGATTTCATGATCCTGGGCCATTTGGGGGCTCAAAGAATCGGTTTTCGGCCATTTAGGGGCTTGGGAAAACAAAGGGATTTGAAATTCTCGGCCATTTAGGGGCTTGTGAGAACAAATGATTTGGAATTCTCGGCCATTTGAGGGCTTGTGAGAATTGGTTCTCGGCCATTTAGGGGCTTGTGAGAACAAAGGATTTGGGGAGGATTTTGACTTGATTTGATTTAATTTGATTTGACTTGATTTATTTTGTTTGATTTGATTTGATTTATTTTTATTTGATTTGATTTAATCTAATTTAGCTTGATTTCACTTGATTTGATTTAGAGAGATTTACTTCATCTAAATTACACTTGATTTGAGTTTAACTTAATTTAGTCTCATTTAACGTGATTTATTTGATTATGTTTTATGTTGTTTATTTATTTATTTGATTATTTATTATTTACTTGCTATTCATTTATTTATTTGTTGAGTTATTTGATTATCATGGGTTAATTATTTATTTTATGATTTATTTATCATTTATTTATAATTTATTACTTATTTAGTATTTATTTCTAATTTATGGTTTATTTAACATTTATTTATTTTTACTTAAAATTTATTTATTATTTACTTGTTTGTATGTTTATTTATTTATTTATTTATAACTTTAAGATTTATTTAAGATAATGTTATTTGATGGTTTATTGTGATTATTTATTTATTTATTCATTTTATTTGTTATTATTATTATCGTTTAGGAATCTTATTAAAATAAGTATTACCAATTTTATTTTTAAAATTGATTATACTTGACAAAAGGGTGATAAATTACTTAGAAAATTTATTAAAATGCTTGACCATTTTTCTAGAATTTATAAAATTAGATTTTTATAATAAAGATAGTTCAAAAATAAGAAACTATTCATTTTGATAAAATATCATATGAAAATAATATTGGATTTGGTTTATTTAGATTTTTAGAAATTTGTGGATATTTCACTTGGATTTTTCTGAGATTCCTACTAATTTTGGTGGATTTTTTAAAGTTTTAACAATTTATAAAACTCAATTTTAATTAGAAAATAATTTGAAAATACAAAAGAGGCACAAAATGATATAATTTTATACCAAAATATCAGTAAATCTAGATTCTACAGATTTTTAGGATTTTATGGATATTTTATTTGTATTTTTCTGAGTTATCTGCTATTTCTAATGAATTTTTGAAAATTCTGTTGATTTGAAAATATATGATTGGTCCACGTCGTCAGAATGATCTGACTGGACGCTGACTGGGCCTTGCTGACGCTGACTCTCCTTCGTGTAGTGAACGACTTGACCTGCCACACGAAATCCGTCACAGAAAATCCAGAACAGCTCGCGTTTAAACGTCCCTCCCTCCGTCGACGATGGTCCTTTTGCAGTTAAGTCCCTATTTCTTCTCGGATGAAATTGCGGCAGCTCCGGCCACCTCAGCAGTCTAGAATAGGTGCGTTCGAATCGTGGGCAAGGGGAGAAGAAATTGGTATACTCCATTCAGTCTTCGGCAACTCGTATCGCCACATAGCACCTTAGAGTACTCGGGAAGCCATTAATGGCGGTCGGAGCTCTCTGGTGCTTCGTTTCTGCCAGCAATAGGTTCCATACACTCAAGAAGGTGATTAAAATACATATATGACGTCAATTTCAGGTGAGGAAACTTAGGAGAAGGATATGCCAACTGAGACACATCGGTGCCCATTTGGTCTGATCTGAGTTACGATCTGCGGGGCCCACTGAGTCATCTCTTTGTGCCAGTGAGCACTTAAATCGATTCAAGAGCTTAATTATATGGATTTTATGCTTCCAATTTGCTTTGAGTCGTCATAGTTTGGTGGGAGAGCCATAAGGGCAGAAGAGATGCAATTTTGCATTTTTGTTCCATTTTTAGTTTGCATGTAACTGAACTTACAGCAACTGAGTTCAATTCAACGCTCAATTCGGGTCCAATTGAATGTGTTTTAAACGTTCAAACCAGCACAGGGCATGATAACAAATCTTGTCACATCTTTCTCAACTTTTATTTTTCATTTTTATGACACTTATTCACTGTTTTTAGTGATTTCCAACATCACATGTTTAATTGCAGTAAAACCACCTACAGAGGGTCCTTTGAAGTCCAAAGTATGCTATTCATGCATGGTTCCATTTTTATGCAAATAAAACATCATTTTTACCCATTTTACCTTCTGCCCATTACTTATGCGTTACTGTTTTTTTGGTTTTACAACAATATAAAACTTTATTCAGCACAGATACATATCATGTTATGCATTTAAACCCTATTCTTTGAGCAAAATCAGAAGAGAGGGCTGGTTGATTGGGATACATCATTTATTTACCATTTCTGGATTTTTTTGTTTATTGAGCATGGATGGACCAGTGCTGCGCTCTGGACCCATACCACGTCAATCTAAGACCTTCTCAGGAGGGTTGAGCTAAGCTGCAAACCCTCATGAGTTGGCCATGTGCCTTGGCAGGAGGCACTAGAAAACTCCATGAAGCGAGGTGCTGCGCTCCAAAGCTTCATGAAGAATTCTACTTGAGCTTCCTTATGGCCATGACTGATGCTGCGCTTCAGACCATGGTTCATAGGAGCTTTGATTTCATGAATCGAGCATAACATGGGCTGGAGGTTGAATTAGAAGAGAAAGGACAGTGATGCACTAAACTAACACCACAAACAAGCTTCTTTCATTGACATTCCACATAATTACAAGTTAAAATCGCTCAAATCTACCTTCTTCTTCTCTTACCCGACTGTTTGACAAAATGCCTCTCTTCTCTCTACTCTACTAAAGCCTAATTATAATTTTCTAACACTAATCCTAGCTTGCGGCTGGTGTTCTCTCTCCTCTTCTTCCTTCAATTTTGAGCTTATATAGGCCGAGATCTAGGGTTTCAATCCGTGGCCAACAGCTCATCCTCACCCTTCATTTTCCATCAACGGCTCTCAATCGGCTGCGCTAGGGTTTTGGTTTTGCAAAACCATGGGCGGGAATGCCTGGTTTTGATGTTTGTGGCTCTGGAGAAGGCCACGTCGACGGAGACGGCGATTTCACCTTTTCTCACCCGGCGTCGCGCGGTAAGAAGGACAGTTCTTATTTTTACTCAGAGGAAGACGATGCTGACAAAAGGGGCCCGCCTGTAAGGGTTAATGAGAGAGGTAGAGATAGGTAGAACTGTTTCGCCGTGAGCCAATGGACCAGCAAAAGAAACAGCCTCTCTAGGCGCATGAGCCACGTTCACCCAAAATAACTTCCCGCGTGGTAAATTTTAAACGCAGCGACGCGTTTCCTCCCCCTGGATCCGCTGCAGTCGGATGGACGCGCCATTTTCCAGGGATTTTCTGGGAATTTCTCTCCAGTTTCATTTAAATAAATCATTTATTTTTGTTTCCAAGCAAAAATAATTCATTTTATGGCCTTCCCAAGGGTATTTTTGCACGAAATTTTATGGGTAGGTTCAGGAAAATATAAGGAATTTAATGGTTCAAAAATATTTGGAAAATTATTTATAGATTTATTTTGGGAATTTTTGTAAAGTTTAGGGGTTTCTTTGTGAATCTTGGGGTTTCTGTAGATAGTTTTTGGGTTTTAGAATTATGATAATTCATCATAATTCATGGGAGATTTTTGAGTATATTTTGGGAATTTTTGGAGTTTGTTTGGTATTTTTCGTGGATTTTTTGGGCTTCTTGGATTTATTTGTCATAAAATAGGCTATTTATTTCGTGCAATTTGGCACCATATTTTGGGGTCAAACAGGTTAATTTATAATCTAAGCCTTGCGGAAGTACTAGAATCAGTACTTTCGTGGCGGGATTCTGTCATATCATCTCGGGATGTGACACTATATTTCGTTAAAATACAACTATAATGCATATATATGTTGTTAATTTTTACTATTTTAACCACCATAAGAAATAAAACACCAAATATAGATACTTTTTTAAGTAATATTATGGTATATCAATGAACACCGCTATAGCGGTATTTTTAGTTTAGCACCATAGCGGTCTACTAGGTCGTGCCACTATAGCGGGGCTATTGCGGTTCGTAACACCTCTATTTAAATCACTGATCTTGTTTGATGTCTATCAATGCAAGATCGCTCATGACCTTTGGACCACATTGGAGCGATCATATGAGCAACCTTCGGGTGCAAACAAGTTGCATGCTATGAAGCGGTTATTTCTCTTGAAAATGAAGGATGACATATCAATGAGGACGCATGTAAGTGAGTTCAACTCAATTGAGGCTTAATTGAAGTCCTTGAAGGTAAACCTTGATGAAGAGGTTTTATGCTTGCTACTTTTGAGTTCTTTACCTACAAGTTGGGATACTCTTGTGACTACCGTTACAAACACAATGGGCAATCAATTCAAATTGAGTGATGTTGTTGCTTCATTGATGAATGAGGAAACTAGGAAGGTTACTACCCAATTGGAAATCGGGCCTAGTGAGGCATTGACGGTTGATAGGGGACGGCCGGTAACTAGGAGCAATTCCTCGGGTAGAAAGGGTGGATCCCAAGGCAAGGGAAAATCAAAGTCTAAAGGCCGGAAACTTTCTTGTTGGCATTGCAAGAATGAAGGTCATATGAAAAGAGATTGTCCTCTCTTGAAAGGCAAGCAAAAGGAGAAGAAGCAAGATGGTGAAGCGAGTATAGTTTCCGATAAGATTGGAGATGCGGTGACCCTAAGTGTGACAAGTTCCGAGAAAGAAAACATGGATGTTTGGGTATTGGATTCGGGTGCATCATTCCACATATGCTCGGATCGTTCTTATTTTGTCAACTACAAGGATGTAGATGGTGGAAATATCTATCTTGGTGATAGTCGGCCATGCAAGATTTTTGGAGTTGGTGATGTTGAGCTTGAGGAAGCTAATGGAAGGCGATGTAAATTGAGCAATGTGAGGTATGTCCCGAAGATAACCAAGAATCTAATCTCGGTGGGTCAACTTGATGATGGCGGATTTGCTATATCTTTTGGTGATGGATCATGAAAAGTATCAAAGGGTTGCATGACATTAATGAAAGGACACAAAGATGGGAGCTTGTACACTCTTCATGGAGCGCCTCGAAAGGGTGTTGCGGCCATGGCAAGTGAGCATGGAGATATGCACATGTGGCACAACCAACTTGGTCATCTAAGTGAAAGAGGTATGAAAGTGTTATAAGGTAAAAATTTAATTCCTTCTTTTGATTGTTCATCTCTTGAATTTTGTGTTCATTGTATAATGGAAAAACAAACGAGACTGAATTTTAAGAGGAATGAGTCCCATAAAAAGGTGAAACCATTGGAATTGATTTATTCCGATGTGTGTGGTCCATTTAATGTCAAATTCCTTGGTGGTGCTAGTTATTTTGTTACTTTCTTAGATGATTTTTCTAGGAAGTTTTGGATATATCCCTTAGCCTCAAAAATCAAGTTCTTGAAACCTTTAAGAACTTTAAATCTCGTGTTGAAAAAGAGAGTGAAAAATCCATTAAGTGTTTACAAACCGATAATGGTGGTGAATTTTGCTCTAATGATTTTGATAATTTTTGTGCGAGAAATGACATTTGGAGAGTGAAGACGGTTCCATACACTCCACAAGAAAATGGGGTCATTGAGAGGATAAACCGGACCATTGTGGAGAGGATTCGAAGTATGTTGTCTCATTCGGGTCTTCCAAAATCATTTTGGACCGAAGCGGCTAACACGGCTGTTTACCTCATAAACCGATCACCTAGCGTGACATTGGACGGTGGCATACCGGAAGTCGTATGGAGTGGCAAGAAGATCTCTTATGGCCATTTATGAATTTTTGGATGCGAGGCTTATGTGAAAATTCCAAATGTGAAGAGGAATAAGCTTGATGTCAAGTCACGAAGGTGTGCATTTGTTGGCTATGGCGATGATGATTTGGGTTATAGGGTTTGGGATCCTATTGAAAAGAAGACAATTAGAAGCTGAGATGTCATATTCCGCGAAAATGTGATGTTCATGGAAAATCATGAGAAAGAGCAAAGTGAAGAAAGACATTTGGAGAAGCATGTTGATGCTAGTATTGCACCTAAAATGCTAGCGGATCCTTAATCAAGTGGTCATGATCAAGAGGACGAGAGTGATGCGGTGGAAGAGCATGATATTCAAGGCATCATTGAAGAAGAGCACACTAATACCCCAATACAAGATTTGAGGAGATCAACTCGGATTTCTAGAGCTACACAAAGGTATTCACCTTCCCTATTTTATGCTTTGTTCACGGATGTGGGTGAACCCGAGTCATTTCAAGAAGCTATGAATTGCTTGGAGAAAGCTAAGTGGCTTGGAGCAATGGAAGATGAAATGAACTCGTTGCATGTGAATAAAACTTGGGAGTTGGTTGAGCTTCCAAAAGGAAAGAAAGCATTAAAAAATAGGTAGGTATTTGTGTTGAAGAATGAAGCCGATGGTTCAAAACGGCATAAGACTAGGTTAGTAGTCAAGGGCTATGGACAAAAACATGGTGTTGACTTTAATGAGATATTCTCTCCCGTTGTGAAGCATAGTTCAATAAGGATTGTTTTGTCATTGGTGGCAAATTTAGACTTGGAGCTTGTGCAACTTAATATTAAGACGGCTTTCTTGCGTGGTGACTTGGATGAGGAGATCTATATGTCACAACCGAAAGGTTTTGTTGATCAATCAAACCCTAATCTTATGTGTAGATTGAAGAAGGGGTTGTATGGTTTGAAACAAGCCTTTCGACAATGGTACAATAAGTTTGATACTTTTATGCAAGAAGAAGGTTTTAAAAGAAGTGGCTATGATCATTGTGTCTACATGAAAAGAAAGGTGAATGATCCTTTTACCTTGTTGTTACTTTATGTTGATGACATGTTGATTGCAAGCAATGATCATGATGAGATTAAGTCTCTTAAGCTTGATATGTCTAAGAGGTTTGCAACCTATGTTACGTGGATACTCCTAAAAATCAACGTGTCCCGTGTCCGACGCAGATTCGCTTGCGATTCGCACCCGACGCTCCACGTGGTGCGTCCGAATATTTTAATCAAGTTGACTATTGGATACGGTCAACAATACGCGTATCCTGAGCAAAGATGCCGCGTCGCGACTGGTTTGTGTAGTTTTTAGGTGGGTCCAGCGCACTAGAATGGCATGAGCCATGGCACCCACGCACGCCAGGTGCAGCTTGGCTAATTGTGTAGCACTGCTCCGTAACTCAAGGCTTATATACATGCTATATATATCATCTGCACCACTTGTGGGACTAATATGATACTTCAAAACTGGACAATGCTTATTGGGCTAATGGGCTGATAACGAAAAAGCAACATAAAATTCTGAACATAAAGCCCCTGTACATAAAATGCCATATAGATGTTAACAATTTATATATTATTAACAGTTCGGTTAATAATATAATGCCTTAAATTGTATAACCAAGAACATTATTTGTAAATTATATTGTTAACATAATATTATTAACAGTTAAATTTCACAATATAAATTAAAATTTTTTAATATTATATATAAATTAGTTTTTTTAATTAAAAAGATATTATTTTTAATTAATTTTATTATTTTATATATACTGATGTATCTTAGTTTTTTGAAAAATGCCGCATCCCCACACCCGCAATGAATCCGACGCGACACCCGCACCCGCACCCTTACAACATAGTTTGCAACCAAAGATCTTGGCAAAGCAAAGAAAATTTTGGGCATGCGGATTTATAAGGATCGGGAGAGAGGCAAACTTTGGTTGAGTCAAACGGAATATGTTGATAAAGTCCTTGAGAGGTTTGACATGGTGAATTGCAAACCGGTGACTACACCTTTGGCCGGTCATTTTAAGTTGTCTAAAGAGAATTTTCTAAAGAATAATGAAGAGAGATTGAAGATGGAAAATGTTCCATACTTGTCGGCCGTTGGTAGCTTGATGTATGCTATGGTGTGCATAAGGCCGGACATTGCACATGCAGTGGGAGTTGTCTCTCGGTTTGTGTCTAACCCGGGATGGGAGCATTGGCAAGCGGTGAAGTGGATACTTCGGTACTTGAAAGGCACTCGTAGCTTGTAATTATGCTTTGGTGGAGGAAATTTCAATTGACAATTGAAGGGTATGTTGATGCCGATCATACGGGTTGTAGTGAGACTAGAAAGTCCACGACGGGATATGTGTTTAATATCGGTGTTGGAGCCGTTAGTTGGATGTCTCGACTACAAGATATTGTTGCTTTATCTTCCATGGAATCGGAGTATGTCGCATTGACCGAGGCGGTGAAGGAAATACTTTGGTTGAAAAAGGTTGCTTGCACAACTTGGGTTGAAGCAAAAGGAGTATGTGGTGCATTGTGATAATCAAGGTGTCATACATCTTTCAAAGAATGCGGCATATCACTCAAGAACTAAGCACATTGATGTGCAATACCACTTTATTCGTGATGTTCTAGACAATGGGCAACTAGTCGTGAGAAAGGTTCACACGAAGGTGGTGCCTCCTGACAAGGTAATATTTTGTAGGGGGCGATCTAGTTTGGTTGAATATCTTGGATGTGTTTGGAGCGAGGTGCAGGATGTATGCTTGTATAATCAAGGTTGTATGCTTATGTGATCAGAGGTGTACGTGTATGCTTTGTGTGATCAAGGTGTATGTTTGTGAGATCAAATGTGTATGCTTCTGTAATCAAGTGAGAGCTTTGTCTTCGAATGGGAGGTTGTTAATGTACGAAGCCAAATGGGAAATGGGCTTGGCCCAGTTTTGGCCCATACAGAAATAAAGGAAGAAAAAGGGGCAGCGTGTGTCTCCTTGGCATAATCACGAAACCCATCTCCATAACCTTGAAGCTCTCTGTCTCCCTGTGAAGCTATCTAGGGTTTTACATTTCTCTTGAATCTCTTGTTAATTCCACCTCAAATTGTGAGAGAGAGTGTGAGAGAGAGAGAGAGGAAGGTAGATAGCTTGATGATCTCTATGTACTTGTAAGATTACTCTTGATTTAGTGAATTTGCACTGATCGCTCCCGTGATTTTTTCCATTCGGATTTTCCACGTAAAATCTTGTGTCACCTCTTTATTTTCTTGTGCTATTGCTTGATTGTGCTATTGGTTGTTGATTCTCAAGTATTAGCTTCATTCTTGTGAGTATTTGGTTTATGCCCATAACGTGTTTGCCGAAATTACCCCTCCTTGTTTTTAATTGGCTTTCGCTGCCGGTACCACCCACAGTGTGTCCAACATATATAAAGAAGTCTCAATTACTATAGATGCAAATCAAAGGATGCATAATTAATGGCTGAGATCACATCTAAAAGGGTGCATAATTAGATCCATGCATCTGGACAATAAACGATTTTGCCGACTTAATTAAGTCCCGTCCTATTCGTTTATAAACGAAACCTGATCGTTTATAAATGATCTCCTCGAAACCATATATTATCCAAAATCCATGCGCAACTCAGTTTATTATTAAACTGATGCATCTCGGTTTGACTTGCATTGACTAACGATTATTTCATTTAAATATCAAACTATATGCACCATGGTCCTTTTATTTAAATGAAATTAAACCATTCATTTTTCAATTAAGCACTTCATTGGAAAACTAATATAATTTGCGCAATTTATATTACAATCCATTCAAACACAGCACTTCAAAATAGCACGTCTCTGGAACACCTCCGGTCAGCCAACAACTAAACAGCGAGAGGTAACACATCTCTTAAATACACAGCAACCCATTGCTGCATGGTAGCATCTCCTGCATCAGAAATGTGGGAAATTGGTGGAGCCTCTTGTATTGGTATGACCTCCCAATCTGCGGGTATCCATTTTTGTACCAGTTTTTTTGACCTGTGAATCCATATTCCCTGTCCAATAGAGAGACTTTGATGTAAATGCTCAAAAGGATTAATTGTTGGTCTGACAGGTAAAAATTAGGTAAGCCTATTATGTTACTACTCGTCAATCGTCATGCGTTTTGAACTTTTTGACTAGTCATTATGTTGGGTCCTGACAGAATGTCGTCCCTCCTCTTTATCTGACCAGATGTTTCCTATAGCAGTCGGGTTGACCCATGACCCGAATGTGTTGGGTTTTGGTTAGAAAATTCTAATCGTTTTTAATTTTTTAGCTCATTTTAAATGAAAACTTGGCTTTCATTTGCTTCACTTATTCAACATCAGCAAGTGAATTGTGCGCAACAAGAAAGCTAGCAATTGGGATCAATTCTGAAATTTTGCTCGCTTGTTACAACGACAATATTACCCCGTATCAGACTATCAGTCAATGAAATTCAATTGTGAAAAGGCGATCAACCTCTTACCTGTACACATGAGCTAAACGACAATATTCAATGCTTTTCTTTAAGCTGGGAATTGCTTGGTTAACACAGCGTTCCCTCGTTTCGTTCATTTCATCCGAATTTTGGTGTATTTGACTAGCACACTGAATGTGTTCGACAAAATGTCTCAAAAACAATTTTGTCGGATTACAGGCTCAGGTAAGTGGTAACTGGTAAACTCTCTCTATCTACCTTCATCCTTTTATTTTATAAAACAAGAAAAAAAAAAGAGCAGAGAAAAAATCAGAGCAATGAAAAAGGCAGCATTTTATAGTTTCCTATGGAATTATACATTCTAAAATAATTGATGAATGACCAACACGCTATTAAACCCAAACGTGCTTGCCACAATCATCAAAATAATAAAACAATAAAATGGAACTCCACCGTTAACTATCTACAACTTGCTGCACACAGCCGGCTCAAAACTGAGAAGACCTTTCTCCATATCATATAATATATTCATATTCTGTTGTTGCATGTTACCCAAGATTGATATGCCTCTTGTGCTAACCATACCGAGACATAGTAACTTATTCGTTGTATCTTCCACAATGTAATTCTCTAGTGGCATGTCCAAATCCGCACCGTCAAAATGGAATATCAATTTCGGGATATCGACTGATTTCATGCCGCCATCCGGTATAGTGAAGCAAAGACTCAACCCGAGGCTGGCCCCACTCGCCTGTGGCAACTTAATTCTTGACATGAATGCTCGTGTCACCATTATAAAAGCTCTTTCTTCTAGTGCTGTCACTGTCGCACCAGAATCTATAATTAACCCACCGCTTCCCTCTGCTGTCAATTGAAAGACACTTGGCGGTATTGGCAGAAGCGTTTCACCAACCGTGATCCCCTCTAAAGAGAGGTAATAGAAGGAACTCATTGGTGAACCATGTGGGTTTGGCATAAATGGTGTTGATTTACTGGCATTACTAGTCATGTTAGCCCAAGAACCAAGGAGAAGAATGCTTGATCCTTTGTTATGGATTGAGTTGAAACAGTACGAAAATTTACTGACATTTAGCTGAGAAACAAGAGATAAAGCACCACGTCCCATTCCTACAATGCCGCTCGAGTTATCAGTAGCCCCAATATTATTAGTTCCACACCCAAACCCAATACCTGGGAACTTGACCGAGTTATCGGCTCCAAACGAGAAGGTCTCATAACCCATTAAACCTTTGGTTGAACTACCATCACCATATGAATATTCATA
Source organism: Rhynchospora tenuis (assembly GCA_027725995.1). Lineage (NCBI taxonomy): Eukaryota > Viridiplantae > Streptophyta > Magnoliopsida > Poales > Cyperaceae > Rhynchospora > Rhynchospora tenuis. Next base: position 143,395,353 of record CM050888.1, on the reverse strand, counting down.
GTCACATTCAGAATTACAAGTAGATTTTGTCAAAGACTTGCAAAGGGAAGCAGAACATGGAATCTTAGAGAATGTAGTTGAATTGGCAGGTGTGAATATAGGGTTTGGTTGTGCAAAACATGCGGTACAAGGGTTGCACTGGGTCCAGATGAGGTCGCTGCCGGTATCTAAAATGGCTGACATGAGTACGGGTGGAGTCCCAATTGATATATCCATTACATAGGAGGCAGTGCTTGCATGACATGCTGCACTGAAGTTGTTGGATGGGACAAGGCTTACTAGTTTGGAGACACGTGGAAGGCTGCGATGTGTGGCTCGGCGAATAAGCTCAGACTTTGAAAAATCAGTCGTCGAGTCGACATACTTGAGCTCGACACGTGCACCATGCAAGCTAGATGTGACTAAAACAGGTAGAAGGAAAAGCAATATGGTAAGATGATGTATATGAGACATGGTTTGAGATGGAAAGAAACTATTAGATGGTGATTTCATTGGGTCCTGGAATAAATACCATAGCGTGGATTGAAACGAATGAGAATGGTCATTGACATGCATTAGTACATACAAGGTACCGCCGGGCAATACAAGAGAATGACAGGACAAAATAGGGTGGCTTTGTGGAACGCACGTATGAGGGTTCAATGAACATCATTTATATGGTATTGGTACGTCATTACAAAGAAATTGACCCATGACCGCAATGTGTTGATAAGAATTTATAAGAATTTTGAGGAATTTGATTTGATATAAATATTTAGAAAGAACTTCATTTATATGATACGTCATTACAAAGAAACCGTTGACTTCTTAACATTCTCGCAAAATGGTATACATCCTTGCATGACCCAAACCATCAACTGAGTAATCTATTTGTCTGTTTAGTATTTTTTATTAAAAAACAGGATATGGATATCTCTGAGATATATCCATTCTCTACAAACCCTAATTAAAAAAAAAAGGGAAATCATCGAACCTATCTAAACATTATTATACAAAAAGCAATTAATCCAATGTATAACAAAACATTAGAAAACACCAAGAAGAGTAGCAGCAGCAAATATTAAAAATAGCACTCCTCCCAAGAACCCCACCTGTGCAATGAAAAATAGAAATCTAAGTCCTTGAACAATTCTAAAGGAGCCGAATTTTTTGCTATTGCCATTTTGTGAAACTGTACAAACGCTTCACAATTCGTACAAATATCCATCTAAGACGGGCTGGAATTCCCTCAATATTATTAAACAAAAGACATCCATTCTAGTTTAGTAGGAATGTAGTTGTTTCCATGTCTTTCTATCCTATTGGCTCTTATTTTTGTTTTGAGACTGTTAATCTGGGATTTTTCACTTTCATGATTACTTTAGGTTCTAATATGTCTATTTTCTTTACCAAATGTATTGTCAGCTACAATAAGCTTGGTGCACATGAAGAAAAATAAAAAATGAATAGATTTGAAATATAAATTTGCATACCACTTTCTCAGAGATATAATTGGCAAGAAAAGCACCCCCCAAGATGGCAACAGAAGTGGCTATGAAGTGTCCAGCTATGGCCCCACTCGCAACTCCAACCGGAGACTGACAGGAAAAAAGGAAAGAGTAAAGAAGGGTGCTGAAATTTATTATTTACAGAATCCCCATTAATTGAACTTTAATTTTATGTAATAATATACCTGAGCAGCACCTAGAGCAATTGTTGCCAACATGGATCGGTCTCCCCACTCCTGCAATTGTGTTTCATGATTAAAATTAGAAAAATATTTCAAAACAATTGACTATAGAAAGTAAAAGTCAGTATCATCAAACAAACAAACCGCAAAAAAGACTAGGCTGAAGGACTTCCAAAGTATTTCCAGAGGACTTGTCAGCTTCTTTGCTACCTGCAAACATTTCAACAAAAATAATTACTTAAGCATCTCTCAATTTCTAAATGGCAAAACAAGAGATCATCATTACACTAGAGAAAAATCTACAAATCATTTCAGGTATTTTGTTTCTTTACTGTATTGCACTTGATTGCCTTTTCATTGGGGAACATCTTTTAACCAGAACATGTTAGATATTAAAAATCCAGCCACTGTCGAAAAGCTCACCAACCAAAAAAACAGATGCAAGGTTCATGTGGGTTGAATTTCATCCCATCCTCCTGAACAATGGGTAATACCGAACCAGGTCAGAACTGATATGGGTATTTACTATTTAGTATGTAGCCTTCCACTTTATACCCATTTCCAGTGACAATTCCAACTTCCCACTTTATACCCATTTCCAGTGATAATTCCAACTTCTCATTAATTTAACCCAAGCCTTGGTTTATCCAGATCAGAAGCAACAGAAACCAAAAAAGGCCAAGATTCACATAATATGGAACTTACAAAAGGCCTGAACCCAATTTGACCGGCCTGAATTTATCCTGCCCAATTGGTTTTGTTCTTTCAAATATATTATAGTTACCTTTTCCTTCACGAGTTCTTCTGCTTCAACAAGCTCACCAAGTTGCTCAGAACTCTCATTACTGTCTTTGCTCGAGCCGGAAGGAAGCTCCCATGCATCTTTAATTGACTTGAAGCCAAAGAATGTAAGAAGAGCCACTGCTGCATACTCGCCAATTGGTAATGCTGCATATAAATCAGACAATAACCCAGTTGAGTACTGTTACGTATATGTGTGTGTGTGTGTGTGTGCGCGCGCGTGCACCTGCGTGTGTGAGAGAGGGAGAATCAAACTACCAGTTTTACCACATTGAATCTATTGTTGCTGTGAATGTAGCAAATATTGAAGTGTATAATAAAAAAATAATAAGGAGCTATTGGGTTGTATCATGGGCCATTGGGCCTAATTAATACAGTGTGTGTGCATGTGTGTGTTGAGTGAGAGAGAGAGAGAGAGGTAAGTACTAGTCTGAAATTGAGCAGGTACTGAATTGAAAATGCGCCCAATGACAACAGACAAAATTGTCATGAGAGAAAGAGCTCCCATCGATCCAATTAGCACCTGATCATTATTCAAATTATTTAGCCAATAGCAAAAGAAATTTACTAATATATTCTCTTGAAAATAGCAAAAGAAATTTACCAGAGCTCTCTTGTACTGCATAGCCAATAGTGCGGCAATGAAGAATGTCTAATGACACACAAAAAAAAAAATTGTATTACTCAGCTTCCTCTTCAATAAGTATATAATTTTCTAGGAAAAACAGTTACGAGTTTTGTACCTTGTCGCCAATCTCAGAGACAAAAATCAAAGTAAAAGCAGCTGTGAATCCAGATTTGGCAAGAGCATCAATAACAGTAGATGGTCCCCCTTTGAGGCAAACAATTAGTGCAAATACAACTGCACTTACAGCGAGTACTCCTGCTATTGAAAGTGGATACTGAATTCCCTGAATTGGTAACAATCTGCAAAATATTCAACAAAAATTATACCGGTTCAAGTGTCTTTCCGCACACAAATGCTTTGTTTTATTACAGCATACAGATAGGCTGACACTCAATTGGGCTGAACCGAGACATCATTGAGGTATAGTTACTACAAATGTTAGGCTTAACTAAAAAAATTGAAACGGACTGGTACTCAAATTGCTACATATAGGGTTACAGATGGTTCAATTTAGAGGTACTGAAAGGCTTAAGGGCTGATGCTGGGACCTACACCTAGTAACCGTACAAAAATTGTGATTACAAAGAACTATATGAACAATAAAAGGTAAATTATTAACTGATTAGAATTAGAAGAGGCATCAGAGGAGCCGCCATGGCCACTTCCACCTTCAAAGCTTCCAGCTCCCACATCAGAAGAAGCTTGTACTCTGACACTACGAACCTCTAGTTTCAACTTCCCAATGCATCTTCCATACCTAACTAAACCAACAAAACCAAAAATCGTCAAAGCCAATCTAGACCCAAAACCAATCGCACAATCTGCAAACCAGTACTTCACTGGTAGTGTAAGTTACCATACCATGGCGATGGTGGAGAGGCGGAGAAGGAGGAGAAGGAGAGAGAAGGCGGGGCCCACTAACAAGGGATGTAGGAATTCGCCACCTGTCGGCTTGTAGAGACAAGTTCGTGAGAGGAAGGTTCATGGTTTAATATGAGTCCACCTCTGGTGTTGGGAGAGAGAGTGGAGATAGAAAGCAAAGCACCAACTCAACTCTCTTTAGTCTAGTTTGTTCTAGCTAAGATGCTCTCGGGCTTGCGGATTTGAATTTATTTATTTTAGATCCGATCTGCACGTGATTGTTGGTTGGGAAACCGCGGAAAAGTGAATGGGCCGCAAAGTTAGTTATATTAATTAATTACGTGCTTCTGGACTACTGGGCCATGTTTATTGGGCTGAAAGATAGTAGATTCGGATGTAAGCTCTCCAACTCAAATTTCGTTTAGAATTAATCTGTAACTGTACTTGATTTAATGGATGTCTTCATGTCTAGCCAGTTTTTCTAAAACTAATAATTGACGTGCAAAATGAAACAATGCCAGAAGCAATACAGAAGCAAGATAAATAAGAAATGAAATTTATCAACAGTGAAATTGATTTCATCAGTGTCTACTTGCATTTGACTTGAGTGAAGAAATTAAAATTATTGGTCGAGTTTTTTGGTTTGTATCCGTTCTCAACTAATTTATTCCTAATTACTGTTCTTTTTATCAACTTTTCAAATTGACACCCTTAATTACATAAAAGACAATTAATCAAAGCATAGCATCAACACAGCTATGCAAAAATGGAGAAAGCATAGCATCAACATGCCATATATGTTTACATAATCCAAGAAATCAAACCATTACATCATAATTCTACGTTCTACAGTTGGAAAGACAATTAATATATATGGCTTTAATACCTAGCTATTAAAGTGAAAATCAAGGTGAAAAAGACTTCTAAGGATAGTAGAAGCAAGCTTGGGGAAGAGCTGAAGTGCCCGTATGAAACATTAATTGTGCTAGTGGTACTGGTACAATGGAGCTCTTCTGGCCTGAAATATCACCAAAAGAGGTCAAGATAATTAGATCAAGTTGTAAGATATCATCATAATATTTTTTTTCACAAAATTACCAATATTATTAGATGGCCTATCTTCTGTTGGATTAATCTATTTGCTGGGTACATGATTTTGTAAATTTGGTCCAAAATTTTGTAGGAATCATCTTAATTAGCTAGAATGATTTATTTGGAAAAATCCAGTGATGCTAAGAGTCACTATATCTGACTAAAGAATCAGGCATTATAGGAGCAATTAAGAAGGATACTGACGTATAATTATAAACAAAGAAACTAAGAACAGTAATGTGAAATCTCCGTAACTTGTCACACTGAACTCCTTGAAATGACAACATCTTGCTCCCGACATCATAAAGTACGTGCAAGTTTTGCTGCTGGTAGGCACCAAAAATTGACATAGATGGAAACTCGATCATTGCTAGACAAAGCAACCCACTCCCTGGCACAAGCACCATATAGTTTTCCTTTGGCAAATTTAAATCACCATTGTCAAAGTGAAATATCATGTCTGGCAAGTTTGGCATCGAATTAGATTCAAAGCACAGATCAACAGCAGGATCAATGGTGTATTTAGACACTGGTAAGTTCACTATAGAATGAACTTTTTCTCGTACCACCCCGTATGCACTAGAGATTAAACCTGTGAATGTCGAACCAGAGTCGATGATCATGCCACCCGACCCATCTGATCTTATGTCAAAAGAATAAGATGGTATCTGCAGCAGGTCTGCACCTATTGATATTCCTTTCAAGCTAATAAAATAAAGGCTTGGAATGACAGGATTAACAATGATTGGAATAGACAGTGCATTGGTTGAGTTCAAACATGCCCCAGAACCCAACAAAAGGATACTTGTGCTCATGTCAAAGAATGGTGTGAGGCAATAAGAAAACCTTGGTGAATCGAGATAATATATAAGAGAGAGATCACCCATACTGAGCCCGACTAGACCGGAACTGTTTTCAAAAGCGGAAGTGCTAATACTCGAACAACCAAACACCATATTTGGAACCGAGATAGATCCACTGCTTGATGAAAAGGTGAAGGTCTCCTTGGACAACAAGCCAGTTGTGGAGGACTTGTCAGCGTACTGATACGTGTATTGGCATTTAGCAGATGTACAAGTAGTTCTAGAATAAAATCCGAGATCAACACATGCAGGGCTGTTGCATGAGAGCTGAGAAAAAGAGGTAGATTTTGCAGGGTCAAATATTGGAGTTGTTTGATCAAAGCAGTGGATGCACGGCTCGCATTGCGTCCATATGAGGTTGCTACCTGTATCCATAATAGATAGAAGTGGTACAGCAGGGGTACCAATGGATAGCTCCATAAGGTATGACGAGCTGGCCGAATGTAGCCGACTTTGACCATTTAGAGATGACGATGCTAGCATCGATCTTATGGCATCATGTCTCGATTTAGCTCGATCTACTCCACGGGAAATGAGCTCAGATTTCGAGTATGACCCATATGAATCGACATGTGTTAGGCTGACATGTGTGCCTGTTATGCAAGAGAAATGATATAGGAAAAAAACAAGAAAGAGAAACTGAACAAATATTGGAGATATTTTGTTCATTTTTTTGTTGATGAAATGAATTATTCCATTTTCTCTAAGAAGAACAGAGGATATTTCTGTGAGATTACGTTTGTCCTAGTTGTGGCCTTATGGGGTTTACTAATAGATTGAGATTATGGCTTACATGATCTATATAAGTTGACTTCACGAAATGGACTAATGAAGAACCCGATCAAACAAAAACATTGAGATATTCAATTAGGTGCATGCCCTCAACTAATTAAGGAGCATGGACCTATATCTTTCGGGAAGTGATTTGCACACTCCATAATTTTGTCCGAACACCCTTTATGACGAAATTACCCCTAACTGTTAAATGTAATTACATAGATTACCAGCCAGCCAGCCAACCATCCACCGACGTTTAGAAATAAATAAAAAGAAAAAGAATGAGCAAAAAGCCAACGTTCTTCAGAGGTATCTTTTGACTTTATTCTTCATAGCAAAGTCCTTCGACTATTCATTATCACATAAATAAACCAGTATAAATGAATAATTTGCATAAAAGTAATATAATTAGTCTGGACTCTAGACATTATAATCAATCCACATCAATAATCTTGATTTACCAAAATATCTTCAAAACTCTGAAACGCCTCGTTATTTTGTTTTAAGTTGCTGCTTGTTGACCCATATGATTAACTCAAAATTTGCTCCATTTTCATTGACAATTTGCCACGATTTTACTCGCAAAAAATTACATAAAGAAAGAAGTCAGAGTATAATTGTACTACTATCGTACTTAATACAATTTAAAACTATTCCTCCTTGATGATTCGAACACTTATTACTGTAAAAAATTTAAAGAATATTAAATTACTAGATAGTCGAACTTCTATGTACATAATAAGGACAAAAAAATTCCATATATTAAGATGTGCAAACGAAGCAAGCACATTGAGCAATATTTGACTATTAATACCAGTTACTCTTGAAATCAGAAAATTCAAGAAAAATTAGAAAGGGCTAAAAGTAAATCAGAAAGGGCAAAAGCTTCGGCTTTTATCTCCTCTTCTAATAGCTTGCTCGCATCGTGGGCGTATCTACTTCTACGGTTCTCCATTTCTCTGACATTCCAAACATAATCAACAGAGCATTTAAGTTTATTTCTTATATTCGGCTAGTGGAGAAGAATTCAGTAACCCCTCTTGGTCGCACAATCAAATTTGGAGAGTGAATTGGAGGTACAGAAGAATGAGTATAAAGGAACTGGAGCGGCGTGTTATAAACGAGAGAGAAGAAAGAAATAGAATAGCCCTTGATTCTTCAGAGAGGACTAGAGGAGTGTTCAGGTTGAAAAGGTCAATTTTGTCATATTGACAATATTTGGGGTGATCGGACTAAACCGAGGGGTGTCCAAATCAATTCCCTATCTTTCTGTTCAAAAATAGTATTTGCCTCTATGAGGTTAGCTAGATAGATATAAGGAATCTAGTTATCTCCAAACATCGTCAATTATTAATTACCTATGCTTTTGTTGTATTTTATTTTAGTTTTCTAATTTTGTTCCTTTTTATATACTCTTCCGTGCGTGTGGTTTGTCTAATGCAACTGTTGTTCTTTTTATTACAATTTAGATGCCGCTTTTTAATCTTAAAAAATTTTAAAAGGTAATAGTCACTCTTGGTAAATAATGAGAATATTTAGAAGATCATACATTTAATGATGGAAAGTGAAAAGGATCGAATCGGCATTCTTTATGAGAGCTATATTCTTTTCAGACGGTGCCATTTTATCATTTGAAGTCCCTTTTTTTAGAACGAAAAACAGAGTTCAAGCCCCAGCCTTTAATTGACAATTAAATAAACGCTTAATAAGTGAGCAAAACTGATTATCATTTGACGTCATTTATCTTAGTCACGAATGAAATTAATAACGTGAGTATGTATATATATTCAAAATCAATTAATTTTTTAGCTAAGATATGAGTCATGACCTCTAACATGCAGTAGTTCATACCCACCAGAAGTTTCTCTATCGGCTGCCCAAACTCATTGTTTTCATTAATACATGTTGTACTTATAACAATTTACCTCTTATCAATATGAATATACTGCATAAGTTGTCTTCTAATAATTAAACTACAACTTAAATTCAAAAAATTACAATGATAAAAAGAAAAAAATATATATAATTTTTACTCTTAGTTAATTATCGTTGCTTCCATATAATCTAATACGTACCTAATTTTCCTCTGGATAGAATCACTCTTTATTTTCTTAATTGTATATGACTGTAAACAGATAATTTAGTTATAAGAAAATCTAATTCTATAGAACTATTAGCTATGAAATGGTTATTTTGGGTCTGGACTGTCACCAAACCCAAATGCATGGTGGGCCGAAATCGAAGCTTTCTGGCTATTTATTCTTCTTAATTATTAATCATTGGTAATCCTGGAATCATGTTCAATGTAGACTACAATTGGAAGTCATAAGGGTCATATAATTCAAGCATTTGTCATTCATGCCATCTAGCGCCAAAAATAGAAAGAGCACTAGAATCTCCGCTCTCTCTCTCCCTTCTCATGACGCCATATTTATGAGAAAGAAGAATGAAAAAAAATGAGGAAAAAAACCTGAAGGAAAAAGAGGTCGGGGAGGGAGGGAGGGAAGGGAAGCACACAAGGGAGATAGAGGGAGAAAAACATAATTGAAGGGAGGTATGTGGTGAAAATCGAGGGGAAGAGTGCGCTAAAAGAAAGGAAGAGGGGAGGGACGAGAGATGTGGAAGGAAGGGAGGGAATCATGTCGAATGGAGGAAGGGGAGGGAGGGAGGGAGCGAGCGTAATAAGTAATTTTCGACTTAAATCCAATCTAACTTCCAATACTGGATAGTTTTATTTGTAATTTATTTGTTACTAAAATCCAATCTATTTTAATACTCCTTGGTTATGAATTTTCCTTGTATAATTTTATTTGTAATTCATTTTTATCTGTTTGGATTGTCTTAATTACTCATATTCTATCTATTAAGTAAAAATTGAATAAAGATAATTATCGAATGCATGTGATCAACTAGTAATGGCGCAGTCTCAAGATTTCGGAAAAAAAATGTAGTAATGACACGGTGATAAAGCATTAGGCTAGCTTAAAAAAAAAATCAAAAGTTCAAATACCTCTCGCTTTATTTAAAAAAATGATATTTTTATTACTAGAAATGATTAAATTTAGTTTATGATTTTTTTTTGTCATATTAGAGATATACCAAGGAGAAATGCCACTATAACTTTTAAAAATATCCAAATTGTCATTATCAGATTTACAATTTTTTGATTTAAACATTATAAAATTTCTATTTTTTAAATTAAAAAAATTCAAAATTTAAACATTTTCATATTTTAAATTTTCAAAGTTCCAAATTTCAAATTTCAAAATTTTAATTTACAAAATTAAAATTCAAATATTTTATAATTTTGATTATAATTTGAAAATTTTTTTTGTCAATGGCTTTAAAACAATTATATATTTTGCGTTAACTATTTCTAATTTTAATGTTTTATTGTGATATATTTTCTAATTGTGTTGTTTATAGTAGTGTATTTGAAAAATCAGAATGGTCAAATTAATTGACTGATGGTATAAATCTAAATTTGTCATTTCTAGTGATGGCATAAAAATATTTTTTCATTTAGTGATGATGAATATATAATTTGTAAAAGTTAATTTCTAACTTTTGTTTATATTATATCACCTGAATTTATGTTATATCCTTCTGAACAATTTATAATAATAGAAATTTTACTTTAACTAAACATCAAAATCAAAATCAAAATTTTAAAATAAATATGTGTGGGTGTTGGGATCATTTAGTTAAATATAGTTTGACACTTCAAGTATTGTGCAATTATTGTTTTTCCAATTTATGTAACATAATATTCTGTAACTGTTTGTGTGTCGGGTATTATTGCTTATAAAACTGACCCGTTTCACCAACATTCAACAATTTGGCAACGCATTGTTTTGTTTTTCATATTGTGACACCTTTCAATTTTTTTTTTTCATCATGCCTCCGTCTCTCTTTTGTGTTGCAAGTATAACAATCTATTCATAATCAACCATTATAATTTTAATATGTCAAATTTCGAGCGAACCTCGATCGTTTAGCCCCTAGTATATATAATTCCATTAAAAATAAAAAAATGTGTATTTCTTTATTTAGTTATTAGAAAATATAAATTTCTAATTTAAAAAGGAAGATTAATTTAGTAATAATTTTAAATATTTGAGTAATTAAATGAATGATTCAAATAAATTAATATATATAATTGTTTATTTATGAATTAACTTTTAGGATAATAGTTATAAAATAGCTTTTGTCCGTGTATACATCCGCTAAGCTAACGAACTATTTTTCTTACGTACGCATCCTTGACTAAGCTAATAAGTCAATGAAAAAAAAAATTCTATCTATAGATGTCTTATCTAGTAATGTGGGAATAAGAAAATCGGCAAATAGATCTTTTTTTAACTTCCCTAGCCCTTAATGGAATGATGCGTTGTGCCCTTAATTAATTACGCAAAAGACATTCAACTAATTTGATTAATAAGACGACGTATACCAGACTATAAATAAAATTATTGCGCAACTTCTTCATCCTTTCCCAATTAAAAAGAGTATCAGTATATTCTTGTTGTGCATTTGATCAATTCAATTACAGACTCAGGAAACTAATTAAAATATATATCCCACCTCATATACTTGAATACTGTACATACACGGAGTAACGGAAAAGAATAATCCAGGGAATCGTGTTGTGAAGAAATGCAACTATGCAAGTATGGATGGAAATTGAGACGGTTCAAGCTCATTCTTAAAATCATTCAAAGCAAAGAAAAAAAAAAAAAAAAAAAAAAAAAAAAAAAAAAAAAAATTTGCTTATTCATTCTTTGATTTGATTGTTTCTATTAATTAAACAATATGTGATGTATTGATGGGGAATTTTATAATAAAAAAAACGTTCTTTCAATTTTATTTTAAAAAATAATCCTTCCATTTATTTTTTTTTCAATAAAAATCCACATGGACTCCCATGAACTTTGCTATCATATTTCACAATTTTTATGTTTTTGTAATTTCTATTTTATATTTTTAAATTTCATGAATTCATGATGAAAAATGTGATATTTCATATTATTTAACAAATTTCAGCTTCCAGCAATATATCTTAGCTATTCATAATAATCATTTTGAAGTAAAAATATGATTTCATTTAACCAAACTCTTAAGTTTAACAATTTTATTTTCATGTGCCACAAAAATAAAAGTTATCAGTTTCACCGTTATAAAAATATCTGAAAATATTATGTTTTTTGACATTATGTGGTGGACAGAATTTTTTCAACCCCCTTGATCAATCACAGCCATTCATATATTTTGAAAGAATGATTTAGATTTCAGCCCATGTAAAAAAGTTTCTTCACCACAGAATTTGACCAAGTATATAGTCTTATAATAATAATTTGAACACAACATTTCCAAAGTATATGTCTCATTTATATTTTTTTACAATTAAATACAAATATACAACAATTCTGTTTCCAAAATTCATCAGCATTATATGGTACTTCCAATATATTAAGTTCAAAATATCTACTTATACTTTCATATTTTCAAGTTTCAATTTTCGTACTTTAAGAGCTTGAGTTTTATCAAGTTGCACAGTTGGATATTTCAAATTTGAAATTAATTAAATTCCTGTAACTCCTTTATTTTTCCAAAAAATGACGTTATAAATATTTTTTTGCTTGAATTTTGAAAATGACATTTATTTTGACATAACATATGGAAGAACCGAAGAATGCTCAAGTTGTAAAAGATATTTCAATTTTTAGTTATAAACAAGAGAAATGCTAAAGTCCAATATATTGGACGAATGAATCCATCCACTACGATCGTTTTCATATTTTTAAATTTCGAACGACCAATCCGAACAGTTCAATATGTTCTTCATATTGAAAACTTATAAGAAACCAATTTTTACATTTTTTTTCAATTTTTTTTACTATTTTTTTGGTGTTTTAGAAAATTGTTATTATTGGACGATCCAAAACTTTTATATCATGGATTTTCCAAAATATCAAAAAATAAGTAAAAAAATTTAAAAAATATATAAATTTGGTTTCTTATAAGTTTTCAATATGAAGAATATATTGAACGGTTCTGGTCGGTCGTTTGAAATTTAAAAATGTGACAACGATCGTATTGGACATACCCATCTGTCTAATATATTGGATACTAGCATTTCTCTATAAAAAATTAATGAAAATAAGGACAATATGTTATTAAGCCTTGGGCCGGCCAATAAGGACAATATGTTAAAAATTTTATAAAGGTGCTTTTTCAAGTTTAATAAAATCCAATTATTTTTGAAAATGCATATAAAGACAATTATGAAATTCATATCCAGCGTTCTCTAGTATTATTTAGTTAGTACAACACGAAAGGTCCTAAGAAAAATGAAAAAACCTAGCTATTCTATCTTAAGTGACAAATGCAACTTATTTTCTAATATATTTGAGGACTGTTTAGCAAGTTTGACACACCGGCAGGTATCGGATGGATATTGGAGCCCCGTGCATGAAACCAGATTGATAAACCTGTACAAAATAAACCACCCGATCAAAATCAAACGGTTTAAATCTGCGCCACACGCTGTGTCGTGCGACACAAAATTCGGATCCGTGGAGCCAGGGTTTCAACTCAGGGGGCCAAAATTTTGACTCAGGGAAGAGAAGTTTGAAAATTTAAAAATCTAAAAAAATTGACATAAAAATATATTATTGTATTATTTTATACTAGTAATCTTTCTAAACATGAATTGCGTGATTGTATCAAATACAATAAAGAAGTATTTTTTTCCTTGAAAAATAATGAGGAAAGATTTTCATATTGATGAATGTTTTTTTCCGTGATTTTTTATCTTCTAAATTTGCTCTAAAAGAAAAATTATAATTAAACTAGTTTGAACTTTGAGCAAACAATAAACTTAACTATATTGTATTTGAACACTTTTAATTTATTAGGGATGCAAGATGTTTTATATTAACAAAATTTCGCATGTAATTGAAAAAAAAAAAATCTTGACACAAATTTAAAATCTTGAGGGGGGGGGGAGGCGCGCAACCCCTCTGCCTCCGCAACTGGTTCGACAACGCCCGTACCACGTTCAGCACAGAATAAAGTCTTTACCTATTAGGCTAATACCACTCTATAGCTAATAAAAGCATTTATTCTGTATACATTTAGAACCGGACATCGAATCATCGATCCAAGTAGAGCAACCGGTTCCAAGTTTAACTAGTTGACCGGAATACAAACCGGGTTTATTTTATTTTAATGTTGAGGCAGCATAGTAACAAACTAGGTGCGTTGTGGTTAGGCTCTATTTTCACATGGTGGAGGTATCGACATCGATTGACGGTGATGAATATGTACTTACAATTATTTTTACGACATGGAAAAAATAAATCAGACGGTCTGGTACTCTTATTCACCTGTTGTCCCGGGTGAACTTGTACTTGACCGGTTCTCTATGGTTTGATAACACTCGTGGATTTGGAAGAAAAATAGACTGGGCCAAGGTCCAGTTCCCGGTGAAAGCGTGGTCTGGTTTTTAAATCTTTGCATTAAATATGACAATCAGATTTATTTTTAATGGTTTTTTTTGCATTTACTATTCGAATTAATATGACAAAAAAATATAATTATTACCTATTCAAATTATAGAATCATGTGACAATCACAAAGAAATATATATGTTGTGTTATGGGGGCTTAATTATATATGAATTACTTCATTATATCACTCAAAAGACATTCTACTATAGTAATTCATAAACATTCTACTATAAGCTACTTCAGCTGGGTTGGAAGATTTTGTACTCTAACTGAAACCATTGTATTACCAATTACATTTTCCTAGATTTGAAAATATCCATCCTTAATATTTAGCCAATAACAAACGTCTTATTTGACTCCAATTCCTTTTCTTCGATGCAATTATTTTTCTGTTGTAAAAAACTCGCTTTCTGCAAGCACCACGCAATAGACTTCAAATAAAGCGTTGAACTTCTCAAGTGTCATTACTAAATCTAAATTACACATCAGATGGAATTACATAGAGAACTCAACAAGCAACAAATGGTAGCTGAGGACATAAGACTACCGAATAAGGTCTATAAATTAATTTTCCAGAATTTCGGTTTTGTTCCGGTTTCAATTTCAACAAAATATTCTGTTTACTCTAGCTAGCTAATTCCTTTCTGATTTTTCTCTTAGAATTTGGTACGTACCAAACTTCCCTAGAATTGACCCTCAAAAAAAAAATAAAAATAAAAATAAAAAAATAATCCCTAGAATTCTGAATTTCAAAAGGTAGTTCTCCTATCCATTTTTTTTTCCAACTTAAGTTTTTGCAGTGTATTGATCATTTTTTATTTGGTACGTACCAAACTTCCCTAGAATTGACCCCCCCCCCCCCCCCCACCCCAAAAAAAAAAAAAAAAAAAAATAGTCCCTAGAATTCTGAATTTCATCAAAAGGTAGTTCTCCTATCCATTTTGTTTTCCAACTTAAGTTTTTGCAGTGTATTGATCATTTTTTAATTATATGTTGAATGGCATTGATCTAAACAGATTTGATTGCTTAACTATAGATAAAAAAAATAAGAAAAAAAAAACAAAATGTCAACTGTTTAAAGCTTGAAAACTTACCATGAAAATCAAAGAAACTTCCAAATTGGTGCCATATTAAAACTGAGATGTTTAAATACTAAAAACTCATATATTTTATATTCAAATTTGGTGCCATACTATACATACAGTCGTTGGTGTGATATATATTATAATAGGATACTTATAATTTCTCATTTTTGTTACTTGATATTTGTTATTCCATCCAGTGATTTAAATAGCGGCCGCTATAGCGGTGCGATCTAATAGATTGTTATGCTGCTAAATAAAAAGTGCCGCTATAGAGTTATTTGTTAATATAACTCAATATTACTTAAAAAGTTATATATTTTTAGTGTTTTATTTCTAGTGGTGTATAGAATAGTGAAAGTTAGCAACATATTAAATTATTGATGCATTTAGTGATATAAAAGGAAAATATAGTGATAAAATTTGTTATTTACTGATATAGAATTAGTATTATGAACGTGTCTTTTGCATATTAATTCCGATTGACTTGGTTCAAAATTTTACCATGAGATTTGCCTATTATAGTAATAGATTGTAAAATTGTATGTATTAAATTAAACTATAAAATTATGCATATGATGTAATAAGATATTCAATTTATAATTAAAATATGGATA
The DNA here is from genome assembly GCA_027725995.1 of Rhynchospora tenuis. Taxonomy (NCBI): domain Eukaryota; kingdom Viridiplantae; phylum Streptophyta; class Magnoliopsida; order Poales; family Cyperaceae; genus Rhynchospora; species Rhynchospora tenuis. The sequence goes on along the minus strand of CM050888.1, from coordinate 143,379,452 downwards.
GGATGCAATAAACAAGTGAATTTGTACATGTTCGTATGATCCCATAGCGCCTGCAGAATGATTGTTACCAGCTATATGTTATGAGTTATGACCGGAGGTTGTCCACTATGAATAAACCTTTCATTTCCGTCACATAAACGCCATTATAATTTTTCCATCCTACTTTTTTAATTAATTTTGATACTAAAGTAATCATGTTAACACAGAACCGAAACTGTTATTTTTTTTAATCTAGTTGCTAAATGTGTAACGCATTTAAACACGTCATATACATGTCTTTTTATGACCTATTACTCTTTCACGCGGACATATAACCTCTAGAGACATAGCAAGAGCCAATTTGTACTTTTTCTTGCTACTTTTGTTGACAGATTCATATTTCAAAATTTCAGCATCAATTCGTTTTTTCCTGTGCCGGCCGAAGTCATTTGAAAGTACTGAAATTGCATTGACAATGTCTTCATCGTTGGAAGGTAGAACATAATCTCTATATAACTCCCAATATTTCGATGTTAATTAAACCACAACAATTCTTTCTTTCATAATGGAAATGAACATAAGATATCTCATCACTCTTCTCTTATTCGCTTGTCCTATAGCATGTTTATCACTAGAGAACAATGGCTTTCGTGCTGAGCTTAGTCATGTTGACTCAAAGAGCAATTTTACCCAAACCGAGCTTCTCTACAGGGCTGCCACCCGTACCAAGCACCGTTTGTCCCGAATCAAACACATGCAACTGTTTTCTTCAACAAATATCAGTAGTAACATGCATAGCGAAGTACCGACCTTAGCAGAATACTACATGGATTTGGCTATCGGGACCCCTCCTCTGCGTTATTCGGCAATTGCTGATACAGGCAGTGACCTTATTTGGACCCAATGCACTCCTTGCAAGAAATGTTTATCCCAACCAACACCTATATACAACCCTTCAAAATCTAGCACTGTTTCATCCATTCCGTGTAACAGCACGGTATATAGAGATTTGTGTAGTGTTCAAAACCCTCCTCCCTCTTGCTTCTGTTCATACAATTATACATATGGCACAGGATGGACAAGTGGAACTCTTGACAAAGAGACCTTCACTTTTGGTATCACTAAATCTGTATCAGTACCTAATATCACGTTTGGTTGTAGTACATCTTCGAGTGATGACTTCAACGGGTCAGCTGGGTTGGTTGGGCTCAGTAGAGGTGAATTGTCTTTGACCTCACAACTGAACACTGGCATGTTCTCCTATTGTCTTACTTCATTCTTTGACACTAATAGTACAAGCCCACTACTCCTCGGACCATTGGCTAAATTTAGTGGAAATACTGTTAAATCCACACCATTTGTTAAAAACCCTTCTAGGGTTCCTATGAACACTTACTACTATCTCTCATTACAAGGTATATCTCTTGGAACTAACAATCTGGCAATCCAACCTACTGCATTCGCCTTGCAGTCTGATGGAACAGGTGGATTCATTATCGACTCAGGTACCACATTTACGCTCCTCGTAAAAGAAGCATACTTAGCAGTAAAAAATGCTATTCAATCAATAGTGAAATTGCCCCTTGCTGATGGATCAAATGTCGGGTTCGACCTTTGCTACTTTGTGCGATCTGGTTCTTCTCCACCTGGAATGCCTAATTTGATATTTCACTTTGACAGTGCTGACATGGTGTTGCCAGTGGACAATTACATGGTATTTGGGAGTCAGAATTTATGGTGTCTAGCTCTTTTTAGCTCAGATATTAGTTTGTCAATATTGGGTAACTTTCAACAACAAAACTTACACATACTTTATGATGTCGACAAGGAAATTCTTTCTTTTGCACCAGCCAATTGTGCTACCATATGAAGGGCACCCATGTTTACTTGTGCTATATAGGATGATTATATTACCCATACATTTTTTTCTTATGTGATTGCATGTTCCCAGTTGGTGAATTTTGTAATGTACATGTACTACTAGATACAATAAAAATGTTTTTGTTGTCAATTTTGTAATTGATTGCTGATATATAAATCCCTTGTACCAGTTTAAAAAGATCAGGCAGGTGAGTAAATCACTTCTCTTTAGCAATCTTCCGAACAGCTGATGTGCAGAACCTACGAATGTTTTTTACACTCCTTACACGCTTTCGAGATATTACTTTAAGCACATGGGCATAAAATTATTCAAAATTCATATATTGCGTGATAGATTATCTATGCACACATAACGTATTTCATTTGTCTAATTGGGTACGTCATTAACTCGTTATGTCTTAGTTCTGGTTATTGGGGCTTATTTCTGGGCTTGACTGTTTGTTTGATTCATGGCTTTAAAATTAACAGTGCTTTTTGTACTTTAAAAACCAGGACCGTTTGTCCTTTACTCCTTTGTACGACAAAGATATATAAGTATGTAATTAATTCCCTCTCAAGCCCAGCAAGTTCTCTAAAGCCCAGCTCATTTACTCTAATTGGGCAGCTCATTAACTAATTTTAATGATTAATGATCAAATGTGACTTGTTTCAAGCAATCCTTCCTAGTGCCATCCGGGCCATCCCACATTGCAGCACTCCCTTCAATTTGTTTTTATTGTATTTGTTCATTTGTTCATTTGTATGCTCAATTTTTATTCTTTTGTATGTTCCATTTATTTTTCTACTGTATTTGATGGGTGTCCCGTGAATAATACCAGATTGATAGGCCCGAAAAAAATTTAATCGTCGAGATTTGATCGGACAGCTCGAATCAAAAGTAAACACTCTGCTCACCTAAATACTGGTCCCACTTTTGGTACCACTAACATTAAGTATGTATCACTGTATCAGTACCTAATATCGTTTTTGGTTGTAGTATGTTGAGTTGAGGCGAGGCGCTATACTCAAACTTTCTCTTTATTATCACTAAGACTATCATTACAACCTCTACTTCTCTAATATTGTACCTCCAAGATTACAACTCTACTACTCACTATATTCCTACACCTCCAAACTACAACTAGCACTTCACTATTTGCTTAGACTTGAATTTGCTTTGCTTGCCTGGATGATACAAACTAATGCTCTTACCACCTATTTATACTCTTCAAAGTCCGTTATGGAAATGCCTAGAAGTACTATACAATTTTCTTGATTGTTCTATATTAAACCGACATATACCATATCTATAAATTTCTAGATATATCTTGATTCATCAAGTGAAGCAACGGATGGCCAAGCTAATTAATGGGCTTGAGTTGATGCTGGCCCAATATTTAACACAGTACATCGTCAAGCGATTAATTCAATGGGTCTGCTGGGCTGGTTGGGCTTAGTAAAGGTGCATTTGACCTCGCAACTTAGCATCAGCAAGTTCTCCTATTGTCTTACTTCATTCCTTGATACCAATAGTACAAGCCTACTATTTCTTGGACCATTTTCTAAATTTAGTGGCAGTACAGTACAATCAACACCATTTGTTAGAAACCCTTCTAGCGCACACTACCATCTCTCCCTACAAGGGATATCCCTTGGAACTGCCAAATTGGCAATCCAACCTACCACATTTGCCTTGAGGTCAGATGGAACAGGTGGAAATGAAACGTACTTAACATTGCAAACTGCTATTAAATCAATAGTGAAATTACCCCTTGCTAATGGGTCAAATATCGGGAATGATCTGTGCTACTCTGTGTGATCCGATGCTTCTCCACCAAGACTGCCTGATTTGACATTTCATTTTTATGGTGCTGACATGGTGTTGCCAGTGGACAATTATATGGTACTATTTTCTGATGTGAATTTGTGGTGCCTTGCTCTTTTTGGCTCAGATACAGATAGTTTGTCAGTATTGGGCAATTTTCAACAACAAAACTTGCACATACTATATGACCTTGACAAGGAAGTTCTTTCTTTTGCTCCAGCCATGTGTAACAGCTTACAAAGGCATACATGCATTTTCTGGTGCTTGTAATTTTATTATATCAGTAGTTTTTTTTCTCATGGAATATGGCATCTTTCTGGAGTTCAATGGTTTGTTGATTTTGATAATTTATATGTACTTCTACATACAATAAATGTTATTTCTGTTGTTGTTGTTTTTGTCGTTATTTGTAATTACTAATTAGTGATAGGCCTCTTGTACCAGTCCAAAACAGATCAGACTAAATTACTTCTCTCAGGCGATTCACCGAACAGGTGGTGTGCAGCAAGCTATGTTAATTCTTTCTTACGTTAATGCAAGCTTTTGAGATATCAGGTACGACAATGGGAATGAAATGATGCAGACTTCATAAATAGGGATAGATCGCAATTTCATATTATTACTTTTTTCAATTTGTTTAATTGATAATAGCTATCATTTCTGGGCGTCACTAACTCATTTTGTCTAATGCTGATCATTTTTATTGAGGCTTGACTGGTCAAAAGATCTAAGTGTGCATGTTACCTCTTAAAAGCCCAGCTCAATTACTCTAATTGGGCAGCTAAATTAACTAATAGTCATAATTCATAAACAATGATCTAATGTGCATAACTGATTGGTCGTATTGTAAAATTCTTTCTGACATTAAGAGCAGTAAATCCCAAATTTTGGAGAATATGTTGGAACTTCAGCACAGGAATATTCTAGGAGGGGAAACAATCACATTCAATGCTCTTCGTACACGAACTTTAAGATTAAATTATTCCATAGGGAACATGATTAATTGACGTAACAATATTTAGTTGGATAACTGAGGGCATCAACGAACTATATATGATTATAAAAAAAATTGATTATAACAGGGTCAATTGACCCCTATTTATATAAATTGGATCCGTGTCCTGTTAGTTTGCTCACTTCAGGAGGCAATTGCCATGCATGTCAAGCAAATTGTACAGTGAAAAGAGCTATTAACGCTTACCGGTGAATCTAAGATTTAGTAGAATATACTTCATGCTTCATAACCGCTCTTCAATTTTTGTACTAACCATAGAAGTAAAATTTATTTACGCAAGAAAATTGATAAATTAGCAGAACATTCTGTCACGTACGTTGCATTTATGCTTTGCGGTGTGGAAAATTACATTGAGTAGTACATGGTAAAATATAATTCAATTATTATTTTTTTTTTGGAGAAAAGGTTAAACACACACTAACTTTAAATAGCAATCATAAAAGATCTATAACCAGTATCGACCAAACAAACTTTCACCAACTAGTTACCTAATGCTTACAACATATAACAACATTGTAGAAAATTGTAATAACATCGATCGTACATGCAACTTTATCGGTCATTTTATTTGTCATTGCGTACATAACAAAATTACAAAAATATAGTTTATATCAAATTTGAAGCATTGGGAGTAGAACATCCATGCATTCTTTTTTTTCCGATTCCTTGAGATGAAAAATATGCTTCGGTTTTGTCAATTTTTTGTTGACTGAGAAGAAGCTGGCGCAGGGGGTTCAGCGTAATTCGATCTATGATATTTAGCTGAAAGGAAAATCAAATAATAAAAATTGTTTAGATTAACTAGTTGTGGCCATCTATTCTACTTTTAACTATTGCTAATGAACAGTTACTTGCAAATAAAACAAAAACAAGGGGATCTAAGCAGATGGTTAGAATAAAATTAGAATTAGTTATTCAGTTTAAAAATTATTATTCTTAAAAATAAGGGAGTTTGGGCTAAGAATATAATTATTTTTATGTGGATAAGTCCAAAAAAATTTTAAAATTTGGAACTAAATAGAAATAATATTCTTGATCCAAACTCACTTATTCTTAACTATTTAGGAATAACATTTTTTATCAGAAATAACTAATCGTTGTTTTATTCTCAAACGATGCAAAATACATTCAAAATGACTACGATTAGAAATTAAACAAACCACCATCTCATATTTCCTTTACATAATTTAAATTTGTAACTTATTAGTAATAAAAACTATTAAATAAAAGAAAACTATTAGTTCTTTCGTTCAATATATTGGATGTTAATATCAATTTAAGAAGAGAAATAAAATTGGCATTAAAAACTATTGACGGAAGAGCATTAAAAATAAAAAAAAACCTCTTTGGCTCTATAAAAAAAAAAGGGACCATCGATATAATATTATGAAAATAATACAAAGAGTTCAAATCTACTAATATTCTCCATAATTTTTTTTGTTTAAAATTCTGAAATTAAAAATTCAAAATTGGATACATTTCTATCCTTTCAATATTATATATTAAATTTGAGTCTAATATAAAAATCTTATTTTTCGTCATTCATGAAAATTTGTTAGAATTAAGCTATTTTGAATCTTAAAATCATTTAAGGGATGAATTTTATTTTGTTTGAAAATAGTGGTACAAATCTTACCTGTTTCAAATTTTCTTTTTGAAAATATCCTCGAGTATTACAGTATTCAAAACAATGATCGTGCATTTGTAACCAAGAAACATAGAACGTACAACATAGAATTAAAATGTCAGTGTTACGGGCTAATAAGAGTCTACAAAAAGTCAAAAACATAATAAAAACAAACACGCACACACCCATATAACAAAGAAAAATTTTTTAAAAAAAACTAAATATCAAAAAAAACCTCATCTTGCTTCATAAACCGTACGGTTACTCTTAAATCACCTTTCTTAACCATTGGCTGAAAGAGAGGAAGAGGATCATACTATAGAATTAATTGGACTAAAATAAATACATATAACTTATTTAGATGACGGATATTACTATTTGTATAGCTCTATTTTTTATGTAGAAAATTCTATTAGTTAATAATATCAAAGAAATGATGATAATATTTGTGGCTCAATACCACAAACAAAACGTACGCATGATTTGTCGCCAGAAAAAATTGAAGACTCAATACATGCTTGTTATATTCGTCATCATACTTGTACATATATAGATCAATTACCTTCTCCCCACAAAGGAATTGTGGGGGTGCCGCATTCGGGCGGGCAAGCGACATTGCAATACCATTCATAATGCTCTTTTGTGCATTTCTTCCAGCATTTTCTATCCTCGTCGCAGCCAAAAATACTTCCCATGCAATTTGATGTGAAGACCCCGAAAAAGATGGTCGAGAGAAGAAGCATGGCCAACAGACGGCGGGAATCCATGTCGGCCTAGAGATATAGATATCTTTGTGTAATATTCTCCCCTCTTCTTTGCCAACAGTGGGGTGAATGCAGTTTGTGTCTTACAATGCTTTAAAAGAGATTGATAGTTAATATTTTGACAGGCATGAATGATCCCCAATTAGTGGATTGTGTTGAATTGTAGTAGAATAAGTCTATTTTTGGGTACTTTTATTTGTAAGGATCATATAACCATGATAAATGTGTTTCAATAGCGTCTAGGAACGAATTTCCTTGAGGAGACGGTTATGAAAACAGTTGCCATACATAGTCCTAAGCTAAACAGTTGTTTACTCGAGAAAACAAAAGCTTTATTTAGTAAATTTTCTCAAATACTTGCTGTCAAAAACTGGTGACTACACCAAGACCAGAATCTATAGCGCAAAAAACCAAGTTCAAACAACAACTCAAACCGTATCTAGAGTTTAATATAAATACAAATGAGTTACTATTTATGTCACATTCGATCTGTTAATTTTTCTAATAAAAAAAAATTATCTCTTTTCATATTTGCTCCGAAAGATCAAGAAAACCTATTAATGTAGTCATATTTCGTCGAATCCAATAAACCTACAAACCTTTGCATTTACATAATTCCTACATATGTAAAAACTCACGTGAGAAAAAAAATATTTCAGTATTACAAGAGAAAATAAATTTTCATTAAATTTTTTAAAATAACACGAGAGGCTATGTCATACCTTTAAAAGTTAATGCATGTGGCCAAATAGTGCAAAATTTGTAGAAAATGATACAAGCTTCCTCTAAAGCTGCTAAATCAGGAAAGCTTATCCCAGTAAAGTTTTTTTATAAGTTGATACGATTAATTAGTGTCTGTTTGTTGCACAGCAGAGGTAAAACATATGCAATATATGTACTTGGTATTAATTGAACAAGCCAGTCAAAGGCTATCAAACCCAATTGAGGGTTGTGCAAAACACAAATACTAAAGTCATTTTTGAAGTGTTGAATTTAAATTGTGGTACAAGTCATGTTCAGTACTGACAAAACCAGCTTACCCAAAATGTTGAATTCATATGGAACTGAAGCATGCTTCAGTGCTAGGATCCACAGATTACGAAGATCCAAATAGTTAACATACATTGCTCTAACCCTAATTACTCTACATTTACTCTTTTTATACATAGATATTTTTCTGCAAATTCAACCAGCTCCTTTGCTAATTTTTAATTTCATTCGTCAACTGCCCAGAGAGCAATGATCATACCTTGCATTTGGGGAATTGCTCTTGTTAAATAAATTCATTCAGGGTTTTCGTCGAACAGCTTGTGTGCGAACAAAATTGGGTTGTCTTTTGGTATAGCCTTTTCTTATTTAACTCCTATTTGGTTGTACGGAAATCAAGCTCTCTTGGCAGATTACAGACAACAATTTTTATAAATTTATAATTAAACATTTTACCACGAATACCCAAAGCACTACTCGACTTATAAAGATAGGGTGTCTCCACAATCGATCCAGTGCATTCTGCATGTGTGAATCAGAGTCCAAAGCCAAGACTTCACCGAGATTCTGTACTGATAATAAATTAGACAATATGTCCCTCAATTTTTAAAGATAACCGTATAAGGGTAAAAGTACGGAAATTGATTACTATCAACTCTCCATACACCGTCGCGCTAGCGCGCCAATGCTTTGCCCCCTCACCCAGCACTATTTCTCTCCCCTCTTCCTCGACCTTCCGTTGTCCCCTCAAGTGCCATCTCCGTTCCTCCCCTCCCTCTTACATAGCAGTGAGTACTCTTTTCTTTCTTCCCTTCTTTTTTTTTTCTCCTGTCCCGTGAGTTTCTATTTGTTATTTTGTTATTCTATTTTCAATCCCTCATTTGTGCTTCATTCTCCCCCTCACACTTTATTTCTTATTCGACTTATTCGGCTTATGTTTCTATCCGTTGATCTTAGTGTTATAAATATTATTTTATTTGTTATATATGTTTATTATGTCCGCATTATTTTTGTTTACAAATGTGCACTTTGTTTACTATGTATGTTTTCTATGTTGTTTATGAATGTTAAATATGTTAATTTTATTTCTCATTTCTTACTTAATTTTTATCTTTTATATCTGTTAAATTTATTCTTATTAAATATTCACCTAATTTAATACACATGTTTATATGTTGTTATAAGTGTTCATTTTGTTTTTTATTTAATTTTTTTTTTTTTTTTTTTTTTTTTGCATACTTTCACTTTGTTCTATAAGTGTTCAATTTGATTTGTATATATGTTTATCTTGAAAAATCAAGATAATATTTTGGTGCACAAGAGAGAATCACAAGAGATGAAAGGTCAAGGGGAGCTGGAGGAGAAATCAAGAGAGAGGAGAGAAGAGAAACGAGGGAGGAGTGCCAGGGGAGGGATGAGAAGACATAGGAGGGGATAATTGTATAGGGAGGAGTGCGCGAGAGAGGGAAGGAAAGAGATAGGAGGTGAGCGATGACAAATTATGTGATGACTTCATTTCTGTAGTACAAGTAGGGCTATCAAATGTGCACAACGTACACGGAAATGACATCTTATGTTTTCGTTTCGTTCATTAGAACGTAACAGGATTAATTTACGTTGATGTTTCGTTATTAGAAACGTAATCAAAATTTTTTTCGTTTCTGTCATATCTAAACGGAAGAAACGTTAAGAACGCTAATTTTTTTAAGCAAAAATGAGGCTATGATAAAAGATAATAGAAAGTGTAAAATGATGTTTCAGTGTATTCAATAAAATGATGACTACCAGCATATATATCCAGTGACCTATTAGATCAATCTAAGCCTAATCTTGATTACATCACTAATCAACACAAACTGAAACCAAAATATGTTGCAGTACACTGAACCTAGTAATATCTTGACAACTAGTCGTTACCAGTACTGTGTTAATCAGTACTTATGTTATTAGAGACCTCACATCTTATATTAATCAAAGAAAATTTTAGCAAGGCACTAAAGTTACAAAAGTATCAGTAAATAAAATTAAGTAAAAGTGATGAAAAAGTTGGATACCAGTAAAACCAAAGTGCAAACTTGTAAAATCTGGAATTAACGGAAGAACAAACATGTACCAGTAAAATCTGAAACAAAAAAAACATGAGAACATAACAATCCTCTTCTTGCCAGCTGTTGGATACCATAAATGGGAGTCCAGAAAAGGTTGAACTTTCATTCTTGCAGCTGTTGGATACCCATGCCAGCACAATCCTATTCTTCTTACTTCATTTGCCACCACATGAGCATAGAAATACCCACAGAACTATCTAAGAAACAGGAGATAGAGATTAAGAGGGCAGTTTTTGCCTTGGCAAATGATAAGAGCTCCGGGCCGGATGGGGTCTCAAATGAGTTCTATAAACTCAATTGGTTGTTAGTTAAACAGGACTTGCTCGACACTTTTGCCTCACTTTTCGACAACAACATCCAATTGCACTCCTACAATCGAGCAAACATTGTTCTTATCCCCAAAGACCACCAAGCAAATACACTCTCCGCTTTTCGGCCAATAAGTGTCATTGCTTATATCCCAAAACTTATCTCCAAGGTCTTAGCTAATCGGCTGGCTGCTAGCATCTCTGAACTCATTCCTGAAACACAGACCGGCTTTCTCAAGGGAAGATTAATCTCAGAAAATTTTATCGTTGCAAGAGAGATGGCTCTCACAATCGAAAAACAGTCACAACCGGCCTTCCTTCTACAGCTTGATTTCAAAAAAGCTTTCGACTCGGTTGCTTGGCATTTTTTGTTTGATGTTCTGAGACAAAGAGGTTTTCCAGAATAGTTTTTGCACTGGCTTGACTTACTCCTTTCTACAGCAACTTCGGCCATACTCTTAAAAAGATGAGTGGGTCCCGCTTTTCAACACAAACGTGGCCTCCGTCAAGGAGACCCGCTCTCTCCCTTTCTCTTCCTTCTGGCCGTAGATGTACTAAACAAAATGATTCAAGCTGCGGCTTTGATAGTGCCTCATAGCATCTCTAGCAAAATTCAGGCCCCTTTTTTCTTGCTCCAGTACGCAGATGACACGCTGTTTTTCTCTACAGCACAGGGCTCTGCTGTACAAGTGCTAAACCAAGTCTTAACCACTTTCTCTCAAGTCTCTGGTATCGACTTAAACCTTGGCAAGTCGGCTTTGATAGTGCCTCATAGCATCTCTAGCAAAATTCAGGCCCCTTTTTTCTTGCTCCAGTACGCAGATGACACGCTGTTTTTCTCTACAGCACAGGGCTCTACTGTACAAGTGCTAAACCAAGTCTTAACCACTTTCTCTCAAGTCTCTGGTATCGACTTAAACCTTGGCAAGTCGGCACTTATAACCTTCAACTTAACTTCTCAGCAGGAGCAGTCAGTAAGGAGGGTTCTACAAGTCGATGTTTCAACCTTTCCTCTTTCTTATCTGGGGCTACCACTTACTTTGCGCAGACCTGATCGACTTACCTTCCAAAATTTAATATACAAAGTTCAGCAAAAGCTAGAAGGATGGAAAAGTGCCTTGCTCTCAAGAGCATGGAGAGTTGTCTTAGCAAGCACAGTACTGTCAGCTATTCCGATTTATTTCATGTCGGTTTTCAAACTTCCTATGTGGGTCATCAAGGAATTAGATCGATTAAGGCGGAATTTCATCTGGGGCTCTGCCAATAACACTGGGCGAGCAACACATTTGCTTTCTTGGAGCCGTGTGTGTCTGCCCAAGACACTCGGCAGTTTTGGTCTCCTAGACTTGCGTCTACAGAACATCTCTTTGCTTCTAAGATGGTGGTGGAGACTATACAGTGAACCACACTCTTTGTGGGGTAAAATTGCAAAGCAACTGTTCAGTAAAATGAATCCCAACATACCCCCGTTGGCATGGAATAAGAATGGATCTTTTTTTTGGAATGATTTATTTTCTTTAAGATCGCATTTCCAAATTTGCACTTCCTCTGTCATTGGAACAGGAATGAGCACCATGTTCTGGTATTGCAATTGGGGAGGCACCACCATGTTCTACTACAATTCTAGTGAAAAGCCACCCTCTAGGCAGTTAATCTCCCTTCGAGATGCACTTACAGTATGGCATGACCTCCTACCTAATCCTCTCACCCTTCAACAAAGTTTGCTACTTCAACAGGCACAAAATTTGATTTTCACAGCACAACCAGATCGTTTGTCATGGAGGTGGACCCCGAATGGTGTGTATACAGCGGCGTCAGCTTATAAATTCTTCATACTGTCGGGCAAAGTCTTGAGCCCTCTAAACTTTATCTGGAAACTACAAATCCCAGAGTCAATCAAGTTCTTCTTGCTTCTCTTGGCCCACGGACGCCTCCTTACACAATATCAACTTCTTAAAAGGAACATTCCATGCGTTCAAGGCTGTATTTTGTGTGGGCATCCGGATAGGGAGACAGGAGACCACCTTTTCTTTGATTGTGCTTTCTCTGTGCAACTTTGGCATCGCCTTGGTTTCTCCCAAGCATCTACACAGATACACTCACATGTCAGCTTGCAAGACAGGCTTCATTCGTGGTTCTCTACTGCTGCTAACTCTCCAGACAAACGGATAGTTTTAGCAACTGCTTTTTGGGGCATCTGGTTAAAAAGAAATAACAGGATCTTCCGCAATCAGATCAGAAGAATAGAGGCCATTCAACAGTGGATCGTCCATGAAGCCACTCTCTTTATGAAGTTTTGCTAGAGAGTGTTTACACTTTATTTTTTCTGTTAAGACTGTTGTAACTTTTATTTTCCGTCTTTTCCCCTAGGTAGTCACTGCCTAGTATGTCAAAAAAAAACTATCTAAGAAACAAAATAAAAAAGAAATTAAAGGAACATCTAATCAATTCCAAAACCATATAGTATATAAGAAACAAAACAAAAAGAAATTCATCAACCTTTACCAGCAAATAAAAAATTCAACAAAACCAGATTTTATTTGTCCTTTCTCGAAAACTCAATCGATTCCAAAAATCAAATCCAACTGAAATTCCTTACCATCAGCTTGAGGTCACTGGATTATCGATTCCCTCAATCACAGTTTCCATGAGCACAAAGGAGCCAATCAAACAAATCAAAATCCAAATCTCAGTCGACATCAGCACAAAGGAGAATGGGACAGCTTTAACGATGGCATCAAACTGCGTGAGCACTGCAAAGAGGTGGATCACACGCTCAATTTTGAGTACGGCCGAGGGAGACAGTGAGCTCAGTTGTGCATGAGATGGAGACAGTGAGTACGACTGAGGGAGAAAGAAAGAGAGAGTGGTGGGGTTGTGGGTTTGGCGTAGGCAGAGAGAGAGCTCAGACGATGGGGATTGGGGTTGGTGCTCAGGTCAGAGAGCGATACGGAGGAGGGAGAGTGGTGGGTTGTGGTGAGGGTTGTCCTCGGAGAGGAGAGGGAGAGAGTTTCTCTTGGTTGTGTTCATATTGGGCTCGAGTGAGAAGGCGAGACAGACGAGGTCACAAGCGGCGTTTAGGGTTTGAGTATTAGGTGAGAGAGAGACGAGCACCTCTTCACCTCATCTCAAAATGGGCTGCAAAATTTTTATGGGCCGACGGAATAACGTTGAAAAACGAAACGGAAGCGGTCCATTTCACTTACGTTTCGTTCTTACCAACGAAACTGATTTCATTTCCGTTTCTGTTTTGCTGAATGAAACGCAACAAAAAATCGCTCCGTTTCCATTCCATTTCGGACGGAACTGAATGAAAACGTGCGAAACGGCATAAAATTGACAGCGCTAAGTACAAATGTACAATATCTCTTTTTGCATCAATCCAAAGAGGCAAAGAGGGCTTATAGTTGAGAGGGTGGGCTGCTTATTATGCTTGTGTATTGTGTTTAAATTTTGGGCTTTTCTGGTATATACCTCTGTTGTTTAAAAAAATTGACAATGCCAGGCCCATTATATTTTTTTGTCAAGAAAAATAAGGATCTAGTCAGTTTTTAAAAGGCCCATCATTTTTATATGCCAATATCTCTTTTTGCATCAATCCAAAGAGGGCTTATAGTGGAGAGGGTGAGCTGTTTATTATGCTTGTGTTTCAATTTTGGACTTTTCTGGTATATACCTCTGTTGTTTAAAAAAATGACAATGCCAGGCCCATTATTTTTTTTTGGGTCAAGAAAAATGAGGATCTAGTCAGTTTTTAAAAGGCCCATCATTTTTATATGCCAACTGCCAAATTATTCAACTTATCATATGACAAGCTTTCTATAGAGGACGAAATATTAAAGAAAATTATTTAAACCCATCAATTCAATTTCTCTTTCACAAACTTGCGTTCTCATGGGGAACTTCATGCTTCAAAAAGACACAAGCACATTTTTCTTAAGAATTAGACCCATCAAAGGGTAAGGGTCTAAACTCGAGCTTGTAGATGTGATTTTAACAGCAAAAGACAAGACCCCAAAATTTCAAAAAGCATACAACAGAGATATATAAATAAATCGCTGTTGTAATTACCGGAACGTCTAAGATACTGTAGAACATTACAGTAATAATTAAATTAAATTGAGTCAACAATTCTGTTTCTCGAAACAAACTGAACAATAACTCAGTAATATACTAGCAGATTACCGAGGATACGGCTCAGTACAAGAAACCTCATTAATTGAATACTTAACTGAAGATGTGCTTGTAGAATTATACGATGTTTTAATATCTCTATCCTCAACCCTAGAATGTACCATAACAAATGCTGGATCTGATGGAGGTGGGATTTGCATTCGATTTCTTGTTAGCATGAGATTAACTGAATATATATTGGGTCTTTCATTTGGTCTCTGTTGCACACACAGTAAGGCAATGTTGATGCATCGCTCTGCTTCGAGATCTGTGTTAGGGTGATGACCTAAACATGGATCGATCATCTGTATTGCAGTTCCATTCGTCCAGTGTTCCCAAGCCTGTTTGAAAAAGAAAAAAAAAACAGAAGAACAAAATATGTTGGGTATATGTTGAGTGTGTTTGTAATTCTTTCAGGATTACATTGCTAATATATTCCTGCATGTAATTATTTTAGACAGAATTGCTCTGACCGTAGAAATTTAGTATGGTCAGTGGCTGTGCCGTTTATTTAAAGATAATATATACGTTCAATTCTACTGGACATTTAGTACAAAATATGTTGGGTATATGTTGAGTTTGTTTGTAATTCTAAACATAAATGACCTTAATATAAAGAAAAATATTGCAAGTGCTCTCATATGAGAAAATCCCCTTGTCGACATAAAAGAACGGTTATTACTTCTTATTTACAATAAAGTGGCTTTTTTTTTCTTATTAATGTCGAGAATAACAATCCTAGATATATAATATTGCTTAACAGAAATCCTAGGAATATTTTTTTCTTTTTTTTTTCAAATAATATTAAAATTAAAAATTTGCTATCCTATTGTATATTAATTGCAAAAAGGACAATTTCCTAAATTTAAAATTCGAATAAATTAAAATTTTGTTTACTTAGTACTTACATAATTGATTATATTTCCTTCACTGCTACCAGAAAAGCTTGTATTACTTCTTCCTGCAATAATTTCCAAAGTCAACACTCCAAAGCTGAAGATATCTGCTTTTGTTGAGACAGTTCCATGCACCGCGTACTCTGGTGCCATATATCCACTACAAAAATGAATAATTAATGGAAAGATATAATAATCAGTTCATAGGGGGAAAAAATTACATAATGTTTCATGATGGAAAACTAACAAAGTTGGATATGATCCATAGCAGTACTTACAACATTTAGAATGCCTCTTTGTAAAATTAATTTAGGTGTCGTTTTGGTTTTTGAAACTCGTGAACTCTACTTAAGATGTGTTATCCTTATCAACTAGAACAAATGCTTTTCTCTACTTAGGAGTCATCTTGTATAAGAATCTTAGCAAATAATAAAATTCTAATGCTTATTTATCTGTCAATTACTTAATTTAAATTAATGGTACAAGTAAACATATGTCCAAAATAAAGAAATCTGAAACTTTTAACTTTACAATGTACACTGAAAACAACTGAAACATATGGCTGACAAAAAAAAAAAAAGATTACTGTAGACTTATCCAACAGTTAGCATGATTTTGTTTAATAATTAAAAAACAATTAGCGTGATTTTGAAAAGGTTTCTTGTCATCAATTTGCAAAGTAACAATTAGAAATGTGTCAATTTTGTCAGATGTCACTTAAATTTATATGAAATAAATTTTGATAAATAAACATGAAAATATTTATTCAATTAATCAATCCTTTTTAATTTGTACCTTAAAAAAAATAAATCAACCTTGAATGAAAATATTGATGGTTGATCAAATTTGATTTTTATTTAAATTTGAATAAATATTATGTTTCAGTGAACAAATAGAATACTAAAATCAGGATATATAGCAAAATAATTAACAAGACTTAGTTAATGATGAACATACTATGTGCCAACAACTTTTGATGTCTTGCTTTGAGTATGGTCTCCTCCAAGAAGCCTAGCCAATCCGAAATCAGAAATCTTAGGATTCATATTTTCATCTAATAGGATGTTGCTGGCTTTCAAATCACGATGTACGAGCCGTATTGCTGAGTCCTGATGGAGGTAAAGCAACCCTCTAGATATCCCCTTTATGATTTTAAGCCTCTGTTCCCAATTTAGCTTTCTCCCACTTGAATTTTCTACAAAAGAATCCATTTAGTGTATGCTCCCTCAATAGGCAATAAAACCATTGAAGCTCATGTTCCGCCAACAAATTTTGCAAAATTTGGTTTATTGGGGGATTTTATATGTGGTAAGTGGTGATCAAGAGAGAGTTTATATGTTTAACGTAACCTTGCTATCAGAAAAGTGCTAAATACCAAATATCAGAGTATCGAGGCTTTTATTTCGAATGTACTCGTAAACAAGCAGCATTTCCTTCTTTTCAATGCAAACTCCAAACAACCTAACGAGATTTTTGTGTTGTAGCTCAGCAAGAAATTTAACTTCATTTTCAAGCTCAGTCAGCCCTTGATCCGAACCTGTTGCAAGCCTTTTTACCGCTATTTCTTGTCCATTGGGCATCTTTCCCTATATTTATTTATTAAAAAAAAAAAGATATATAAACATGATAATTATTGTTAGTTTTTCTGGTCTTAGTGTTGAATACGTACATTGTAAGAAGTACAGCAAACACTACTGAGTTATTCCTATCAAGGAAAATATAATTATGTTGTATTACTGTACCAACAATATAAACAACAGTGTAGATGCTTAAAAAACTGGTATATTATTACCTTGTAAACAGGACCAAAGCCGCCTTCTCCTAATTTATTTGAATCTGAGAAATTGTCCGTTGCTTGTTGAAGCGTTGAGAATTTGATTAGCAAGGAGTTTCTACTTTTGGCATTGACTGGAATTCTATTTTTATCTGCAATTGCAGCACACTATAAGTCAAGTCCATTGAGCTAACCCACTTCCACATTCGAAATATGTTTGAAAAGAGTTTAAATAGCATGCAAGATTCCTTTGGTTAAATAAAATAAATAATAATGTGCTCTTACTGAATCTTTTTCTTCTTTTCAAGCAAATGAAAAGAAAAATTATAACAGCAGCAAGGAGAACTACAGGAAGTCCAACTTTCAGTGCAATTGATGATGTCTTGCCTCCATTTCCTACAGAATAAGAGGAGGGGGGGGGGGGGGGGGGGGGGGGGGGCGCGAAATGTTAAAACGACATAATTCTGGAAAAGGCAGTACCAGGTTTGGCTTAGGAGGTGCAACCGATCTGGGACCCGAATGAAAATATCGAATCTACAGAATACCAAAACACACAGCTTTGCCTCAGAGACCATGTTCCATTACTCCCATAATAACTCAAAAGATCTCCAAGCGAGCCAATAAGGCACCTAAAGCACTGATCAGGTGACAAGTCTCTGATACACTGTCTGATCCCATGTACTTAATTACATGGACCCTGCCACATCACTCACTCCCCTGGCAAAATATTTGCTTGACATATTAAAGGCCGCTATTCTAGAAATTGATTCAATCATCACAACAAATCATTTCTCCAACTGAATAGGTTTGACTCACTAAGGCACATTAATACTAGATAAATCAACATTGAAAATAAATGCATGGTACATTTTTGTGATTTTAATTAGTAGCGATAACTGTGGAAAAAGCATTGAACTTGGGCACCACTTGACATTGTTTTGACTAGTACTCTCAGTGGTCCGAAACGTTACCACTTAAAAAGTCAACACAGAAAAAAAAGTAGTTTCCAATTTTCAACCCATTATTACGAGATATTTTGGTTGAGTGGGGGAGGATGCGTTAGCACAAAATGATTATTACAAAATTTTATTTGTTCTTATCCCTTATATAATTCTAACATTATTTAATTATGACGATATTACTTTGAATTCTTTTATAGTTTTAATAACTGGAGAAGCAATTGGTCAGGATCATAATAGCTTCTTAATTTCTTAAACTTTGCGTCAACAGAGGTTGTTTAATTTTCCTGTTATAAGCTTATGTAAATATAATGTTCCTTCTATTGGTGAGTGTGTTAGATATATAGTTTATAATACTAATATAAGAAAATTGATTAAATATAATATTCCTTCTATTTAAAAATTGCAATTGGAGAATTGGATGAAACTAAATACAAGAAGTGTTGGGCTTTCTACCAGTATAGATATTTAGAATTATATTGTTTTACAGTCAAATAGTTATAGAAAATTTCGAGATTATGTTCCTTCTATTTAAAAATTGCAATTTGGAGAATTGGATGAGACTAAAAAGAAGTGTTGGGCTTTCTTCAAGTATAGATATTTAGAATTATATTGTTTTACAGTCGAATGGTTATAGAAAATTTCGAGATTATGGCCCTGATCAGACTCATATTTTTTTTTACACGGAATTTCATTTCATTAGAAAATTCTTGATTAAAATGGTTGGATTTCATGACATTTGGTCGGAAATTTCATGTTATTAGACCCAACTAAATCTCATGAAATCAATTCCAATGAAAGAAAATTATCAAATGACATCCCGCCTAAAAATCATTTTGATCAGGGCCATATAATCAAACCTCCCACTTGTTTGGCATGCATTCCAGTCGCAATCACTATGCATTTTTTTTTCAACGAAGTTGTTTTCATTCGGTTTTCTTTTGTGTCTATGCTTTCTTATTAATTTCTAACTCATAAAGGGAATCGACTAATTGCAACTTCTCTAATTGGTCAAGTCGTGTTTGTTGACTTCAAGGCTGTTGGTTGACTTGTATTGACACGTAGCCACTTACCAATTACCTCAAAACACGGTTTCAAAAAGACCAATTAATTTACTTATTTTATGTTCAATTTGCAACAGTAGCAGATGAAATTGAATATGCCTTTTTCGTGGGTAAGGTTGTAGGTACACGTGCTGGTTTCGTACCAGAACCGCACACTGTACCAATCACATTGGCAAAGACTGGTACAGAAATTGCCCGTGCATGGGTATATATAAGGTACACAAATTTTGCAAAAGTATTATAATTACCTGTCTGAGTTTTGCTAAGAGAAGGAGGCTTAACAGGTGGGATAATAGTCGGATCCGGGTCTGGTGGTGCAATCCATGTTGGATCTGTAGAAAAAAATTGCTCCATATCATACATTACTATGCAACTCCCTCTGAGAGCCGTAACTTGCACACTTCCATCACATTGAGCAGAAGAAAGATCATACAAGGTTTGATTGAGGCAGTTGTAACATTGATCTCCTGATAAATCCCTGGTACACTCCACCAAACCATACAGTCCTGTACCAGCCCCAGTTGCAAACATGCGTACCGACCTATTAAATGCTGCAATGTGAGCAAGTGATTCAATCATGGTAACAACTTTCTGCTTGAACTGGTATGGGTCCGATGCATTCTGATCCAAGCAAATGTTCTCCCCCTGTATGCCATCATCCAATTGGGAGAAGAAATTGTGGTTGGAGTACCGAATAACACAGCGGTCGTACCAGGCGATAGCACCTTTGTTGTATGGGCAGATTCGGGGATAATATCTGGAAGCCATCGTGACACAACCAGTACAGAAGTCTTCACTCATGTCACCACGGCAGAGTGCAAGGCCAAAGACTTGGTACGGTGGTTCACCTTCTGTACTGGTGCAGAATCCAGTCTTGCTTGTGTTCTTTGTTAGAGAATTGAATAGGTTGTTTAGGTTGGTTTCGTAGGTGCTGTTTGTTGTGTAGTTGCTTGAGGTTTCACATAAATTGAGAATCAACTGAGAATTTGTGGGTGTATCAAGAAGGGCAAGGGTGAGAAAGGAGAGTATCAGTGGTTGAATCATGATGGCAGGGACTATTTTGGAAAAGTTGTGTTGAATGAGATACAAGGTTTCTATTTGGTTATGTTATGTAGTCGGTGGTGTGGACCAACAAGTATGATATTTGTCGCATCAATCTCCCGAAAAGAAGTCAAATATAACCCCGTCATATTCTCACTTGTCCTCTCAAAACTATCTCCAAGTAAAATTTTATATTTCTAAATATCTTTTTTTAATAAAAAGAGTGACAATTCGTTCCATTGCCTTTTTTTAATATAATATATCTTTATAATATTAAATTAAGTTATGGATTTTCATTTAATACATAATATTTTGGGTTCATCTATACTGGAGTGTTAAACTTTTTTCTACTTTATGGAGAAAACTTCAAAAGAAAAGATTTTTAACAGCACCTTATTAACAACAGTTTATTAAGAAACCGTCGTTAAAAAATGAGGAAAGATATTTAAGTAAATATAGAGAATATTTTTAGCGGCAGTTAATAAAAATGAGAACAAGCTCTTGATTTAATAAAAAAAAGCAATGCACCTTAAGTAAAGGTCGCATGTTAGAAATATGGTTGAAGGGTCTTTCATATAAATTTAATTTAAAAATAAATTAGGAGACTTGATCCCAATTTATCTTCAAGAAAAAAAATCGCAGATAAAATTCTAGGAAACATTTAAAAAATTATCTCAAATTTTCGAGGAGATTTTTCTTTCTTATTAATCGCTGCTAAAAGTCTAAAAAAAAATTACAATAAAAATTGTCTCAAAATTTTAGCAGTCGTTAAGCATTAATTATTTAAAAGTGTATGTTTTTTTTATTAAACGTCAATTGTTCCGAGTTCAAAATTGTATAAAACTAACTATATTATCTCGCTTTGAGCGATAAATGTTGGATCAAATTTGGACTTTCTATTTTTATGAAACTAAATAATAAGAAAAATTATAATTAACAAATATACATTTTAAAAATTAAAATATTAATGATATATGTATTATTCATCAAATGATAATAATTAAACTAAAAATCATTACATGATAAATGTTAAAATTAATCAACAAACTATTATAAAAAATATCATAGTAATATTATCATTAGAAAACTCCATATATGAACACATTAAGTAATACAATATTTGTTCTTAACTATTGTTAAAGCAATGTAATAAAGGAAGATAACATAAGTAGTTTGGATTGGTAATGGAAGAAAGCAAAGGGGCTAGAAAAATTAATACTAAAAATTAAAACCAAATCTACGAAATTGGAGGGGCAAACCGAAAAAATGCAATATCCCTTATGTGCCGCTGCCTCTTTTTCCATTTTAATTTGATTTTATGTACATTTCCTATGTAGTCTTTTGTGTTGCATATGGATAAATATATTTGTTTAAGATTCATCACTTAGAGAAAGATTTAGGATAGCCACCAGAAATGTCACTACCTTGCACATGGGGCTGTCATTTTCTATTGATTTGTTTCACGTAGAAAGTTATGTGTATCCTTTCGTGTTTCTCTTAAAACTTAATGCTTATAACATTATCCATTACTGGAAGGCGACACAAAATTACCACAAGAAAATCTAGTAAAAAGGAGATGGTGTTATGTAGAAATTTCTTAGCTGACGTCTCCAGTGTTACTGTAGATAAGTTACCTGAAGTTTGAGTACTTTTTGAAGTTTGAGTACTTTTTGATGATTGATGATTGATGATTTTTGATGATTTGATTTCCAAACTTGACAAGCATATTAGGGCAGACAATAAAAAAAAATGTGAGCATAAAAACCCGTCAGTTGAAATAAATTATATGATATAAATAGGATCAAACTTAGGTCTCCCTACCTCGAGTTCGATTCGGTATATTCGGAACTCGAGCTGGGTTTATCAACTCAAAATTGCTCAACAAACGAGCTGGATCGATTTGCATATTTAGCGAACCAAACTCGAATTGGTTCAGCTCATTGACAACCTTACAGCAAATTTTCATATATTATGACATCTTGATGTTATTAAATGTGCAAAACGTATATTCTTCATTCTCTTAGTGCGTATTTTGGTTAATATTGAACAAAGAGATCTTAGAATTAAGGCTTATTTCGCTATTCCTACGAATAGCTGTTATAAGAAATAAGAAAAAGTCGTCGGTCAACTAAAATAAAAGAAGAGAGAAAATATTTACCATAATCATAATCATAATCATTATTATTATTATTATTATTATTATTATTATTATTATTATTGTTGTTGTTGTTGTTGTTGTTATTGTTATTGCTATTGTTATTAGAATTATATAATTTAATATTATAGATAATTATTACTATATCTTTTTTTGTTAATATTATTCTATTTTTGGTAAAATCATAATTATTAATATCATTAATCAATGTCAAAACAATGTTATTATAAAAACTTTTTATTTAGATTATGTTATGAAAATAAGAAATAAACATCATATTAATCAACTCCGCGCATTATCCAAACAATGCTCACTCTTAACGAAGAAATTTTATTATATATCATCAGCCTTCATTTTTCTTTTTTCGCCCTTCTCTGTTCTCGTGTTTAATGCTGTTCATCTAAAAGCACACTTAACTCTAATATTGATAAATTACTAAATTTGGTATTTTAATATAACTTTATATTTTGAGAATTTACTTAAATACTATTCTTATAAAGTTTAAAAATACATAAAAACTAACCTGAACTCTTCTTCCAATTTAGTATTACTTAATATTAATTTGTTTATATAATTGTGTTAAATGTCAATCTTAACTCAATTAAGTAATGATTGTGCATATATTTGCTCGGAAAGCTGGTTGACACCTGCAATCAACATAGAAATGCCTTAGTAGGTGAGTTTGTGATGGTATTATCATTAAAAAAAGGAGTTTGCGTTGATATTAATCATATCAACCGGAGTTCATTAAATATCTAAAATTCTAAATACAAAAAAAAATAAATAAATAAACGAGCTGGATAACTGAGAGATTTACTTTCTCAGAGATTGGTAGCGCTTCGATGCGCGGTTTCATTTAATTGATAACTTCAAAACATCAGTGAAATAATTAAATAAACTTCTGAAAATTAATTATTTAATTAATTACAAATATATAACTTCTGAATACCCGATCAGGCATCAATGTTCTCTCAATCAAATTAATTCTCAATAACGGGCTTAAATTGCGAATAAACCATTCTCCGGAGACCAACAGCATCATACTTATTTTTTTCTTAACCAATTTTAATTGGAAATTGATTATTACCGTCGCTGACCATCGCGTCTCTGTGCAGTGCTGAGTAGCTTGATGGTCCCTCACATCCAGGGCACTAATTTCGTATATCTAAATATTCGGTTTAACAAGTACAAATGTTATGTTATTTAAGTATTAATGTTCAGTTAGTGCATTAATTTCGTATATCTAAATATTCGGTTTAACAAGTACAAATGTTATGTTATTTAAGTATAAATGTTCAGTTAGTTGTAATAAAAAATATAAATGTTATAACAAAAAATGTTCATTTTATTAAGTATAAATGTTTAGGTTAGTATGTACAAATGTTCAGTTTAGTAAATAAAAATGTTCAGTTTATTATTTATAACTGTGCAGTTTAGAAAGTATTAATTTTCAGTTTAGAATGTTTAGTTTAGTAAGTGTTTAGTTTAGTAAAAACAAATGTTCAGTTTCACAAGTACAAATGTTCAGGTTTTACATATAAATGTTCAGTTTATTGAGTATTACTATCAGTTTTTTTAATAGGTGCAATGTCAAGTGAAGGGATCACGAACCGGAAAAAAAACCACATGAAAAAATTAGAAAGGGTCATGAACCGATCCAGTTCAAATTAAATGTTTTCCAACTCTGCTCTGGCGCGCCTCTCCAAGGCTGACACGACTGACGCACGATGGCGTATTTAACTGAACACTTTTAATTATTAAACTGAACATTTATAATAGAAAGTAGCGATGGCACTTATCATTCCTGATTTTAATTTAAGCTATCACTAAATAATAAAAAGTGTTAATTTCCGTTTTACACATCAAAGGACCCTACTTCTAATGAGTAATGAGTAATGACACATATCACCCCCATAATATTATCAATTAATTTGATCGCTTAATTCGGATGTTAATCTAATATTTGATGGTCATAATTCAAATATATAATTGTATCGCACATATTAATTCCATCACAACCATCATAAAATCTTAAAGATTAAATAATTTGCTTTTTCATTCCGGAAATGTTATTTTTTACTTGTTCTTATTGAGCTTACACTATAACATTTTGTTTCTAACCTAAGTACCTAACAATTAGCTAGCTTAGCAATCCTAAACCGAGTATATTTAATCAATTATAACCCCCCTTACCCCCAACCCCTTTGTTGTTGGAGTTATGTCCTAGAAGTCAATATTTAATGACTTATTTTCTTAGTTTATGTTAATGATGATATTTGATCATTTGTTCCTAGAGTTTATTATTGACAGATCATTCAGGTTGAGGATCTGAATTGTAGATCTCTGTGGATCATTCATTAGAATGACAATAATAAATCTAAATCGTCCATAATCTTGATAATTAACAAGGAACATTAATTATCATAAAAGATTAGTATGCAAGTTAAGTGATGATTAAGTTCTACAAATCATAAGTAAGGAGTTACAAACTTAATTGCATATGTGTATGTTATTGGAACATAGTACAGGACTTGACCCAATGAAATAAACATATGGATTGTGTTATGTGTCATTGTTTATTTCATATGAGTTTGATTCTAAGTTTGAGATGTTCACCTTTTCCACATGAGGATAGGTTCAATAAATATCGTCTAACGTTGATTCCTGATAAAGGCTGCTATAAGGACTTTATTTATGTTCTCTTGAATTGTGCGGGGAAAAGTTGTTCATCAAGAAAACCGTATGTCCCTCATTAGTATACCTAGTGAGTGATGATATCTGTTTGGGCCCTTTGATGGAGTTGGATCGTATGCATGCAAACTAGACGATCAACTCTAGATCAAGAAATGTATAATCTGCAAGAATGACACATTCCTATCTTGGATTATACAAAGATATCGTGTGACATAAGAATCAAACAAAGAAATACTTTTATTTCTTATGCAGGATTGAGATATTGTAACGGTACATTATTTATACGAATTGGGAGTCATAACGTGTTGCTAGATACCGCTTATGATTATTGGAAATAAATAACGATTTATTTCCATGGCCAACATAGTATAAATCCTCAAATAGGGTCGCACAAATAGGATTCTAACCACTTGGTGCATTTATTGTTTATTCACAATAATGTGTATTGTGAAATGTGATAAGTTAATTAATTAATTATATACCGTTATGAACCGTTATAATTAATTAAACTAAAAGGATCATATGGAAACAATATAATGCATTAGCTAATCATAGATTAATTATTAATGAGTTAATAATTAATTATGTTCAACTTATTTTAATTAGTTTGAGCTAATTGGGCTTCTATTTAATTGGTTAATTAAAGGCCCGATTTAAGGAAGAATGAAGAGACAATTAAAGGAGATTCATTAATTGGTGAATTAATGAATAAAGGCCTTTTATTAAGAAGGCCCAAGAGAGCCCATTAGGTGGTCTCTTAGGGTGGATGGCATACTTGTAAATAGTATGAAAATTGGATGAGAGTGGTTGGCTATATAAAGGGGTCTCTTTGGGAGAAAACCCTAGCCGTCATCTCTCTTCCTCTCCCCTCCCTTGCGCCTCCACCTAGAAGAGAGATTTTTCTCTCTTCTCCATGGCTCTTCCCTTCCTCTCTTAGCTCATGTGTTGAGCATCCCATCTCTCTCCCTCTCCATTAAATAGTTAATTAAGAGAAGCAAGGTGATTAGCAAGAGGTTCAAGAGAACTAGCATTCTCTTTGAGCTTGGTGGTGGGTCCTTGGTGGGCTAGAGGCGGCCATAGATGGTGGAGATGGTGGAGCACGCACCCCATCGACTCCCATGCCATGGATTCGAACCTCATGAATACAATTTCATGAGAGGTACAATTTCTCCTACCTTCTCTCTTGATTGGATGTGTGATTGCTTTAGCACTAGATCTATTGATTTGCTTGTTGTTAATGGTGATTAATTAGTTGTAATTAATCTAAAATTAAAATATGAGCATTTCCTAACAGTGGTATCAGAGCCATGGTCGTGCTTAAGGTTTTTCACACTTAATTAAGTGAGAATTCGTAATTAATTAAGTTAATTAGTGATGTGCATGCTTGCTGGCCCTGGAAAGGCTGTTTTCTGTCTTGTTGCTTGTTTTTCGTGGTGTAAAGCTCTCTGAAATTTTTTCCTTCTTATTGGAGGTTGTAGCCCTTTGAGTTGTGGTTGTTTTCCCACTGGAATCATTGAAATTCGATGTAAAATGAATTTTTAGTGATTTAAACGGTAACGGTGCGCAGATCTGTTATTCTGCTGTACAGTTCTGTTGTTGTGGTTGGTAACAAATAAGTTTGTATACAAAGTACCTGTAACTTTTAGATAGGATTAATCTAAACTTGATGTTCTTTCTGAATGTGTAAATTTTGTTGCATATTTCGGATTTTATGTGGGCGTTCAAGGATGAAAAGTGATGAAGTTGTCAGATTTGTTTTTTCAAACAAACTGATTGTTTTGAAAAACTGTACTTATTGAGAAACTTTTATGGAGAAGTGTTGAAATGGAAATGTTCTCCTTTAAGTCTGGAATCTGTGAAAATTAATTTCATAGATTTTCATTGAGATTTGATACCTCAACCGAGTGAAACTTTTTTGGTCGACGGTCTGTTCCAGAACAGGATACCTTGCTTAAATGCTTGTTATCTCGTTGATCTTGAATATAACTTGTGGATTTTCTTTTCATGGAATGATAGCCTATTGTATGTAGTATTTTTCTATGTAATTTGTTTGCTGGAAAAATATCAAGGGGATGATCATACAGACCAAAAGGTTGAGACCAATAACAGAATTTTCCCTAACGGTGCTTCGCGCACAATCTGAGGATTTGTCTTTTTTGGTTCTCCCTGATGGTAATTGATCTCTCCTTGATATTTTTACAGGTAATCACAATCTTTGTAAAGAGTTCTCTGGATTTATTTCAGATTTTTTGGAGACCGAATTATTTTGAATTTTTTCGGGTCCCGAATTTCGTATTTTAATTAGTTAAAATAGTTTCTAATTAATCAATTTATTGAAATGTTAATTAGAAGACTCCTTAAATACCCTCCTTTCTGTTTTGATGGTTGGATTTAATTTAAAAGGGCTTAAACAATTGGTTGTTAAGGTTAAGCCTTCTTTGCATTCGAAAAACTTGAGCAACAAGTATGCACAAAGATTCTAATTAATGAAATTAATTAAGAGCAAGTGAATCATGTATATTGTATATGTGCTAACTTTGTTTTGTAGGAGGATGTGGGTTTGATATGGCTCAAGATGTCAATGCCTTGTGTGTTGTAAAATGTTGTGAATGCATGTGATTGCTTATAAAGTGGCCTAAGGTGCCTTGATAATTAAGTGGTTAATTTTTGATGTAACTTGTGAGGCTTGCATGCCCCTAAGGCCTAGGCGGGGTTTTAGGAATTTTATCACATGTATTTATTTCCCTTAATTATTAGATAGGATCTTAGTAATTAGTGGGAGGGCTTGATTAGATTAGTCTCGTTACATGGAGATGCGACGAAGATTAATGCAAGCGGGAGCCATACAAACCCACGGCAATGCTTGAGATGCTTATGTTATGTGATTGTTTGTGAATGCCTTGAATTGTCATAGGTAGGTATGGGTGTATGCTTACACGACCACCAAACAAGAGTCACTTATTTTGTCCCAAACTAAATTGATTAAGTCGACCGCCTTCCTTCTCTCTATCCCCTTCACGTCAATAGCCAATCATGGCGCGGTCCGCCATAGCGGACGTCATGGTTGTCAACCTTGATAGTCGGGGTACAAATAAAAAGATTTGTTAGGAGCAAATAGAGAGAGGTTGCTTATCGATGGACCCAACAAGTTTTCTTGGACATCGGGGCGAAGTTTGTAAATATACTTAGATATTTACAAACCAAGAGTTGTATGGTTGATATGATTGGTTGGAGAACCTACCTTGTCTAGTTAAGTAGGGTGTCGTGCCATAGCAGGCTCTACTTGATGAAAACGGGGATCTTGGAAAACCAACTACATTGGGACACTAAATAAATGTAGTGGGAGTTTTTGTTTATCATTCCATAAACAAAACATTGCATAAACTAAATGACCTTAAATTGAATTTGTTATAGATATTAAATATGTTAATTTCGTTGCGGTCAATCTTTGGAAAACGACAAGCTCGTTTATAAGGTATTTACTTAGAGAAGAAATACCGATTTCTAAGACATGTTCTTGGAAATGAGAAACTTGAGCAAGTTTAATCCCAAAAACGTTCCTCGACTTCCCGAACAATAGCTTCGCAATGATTGATTAGTTTCGACGAAAATTATTCAATAAAGCGAATGCTTATATCCTTTTAGAAGTTCTAGACCTTTGAATTGGAGAATTCATAAGGACTATACTAAGACTTCTACACTCTCATCCATTTACTCAAGAAGACATTCTTAGAGAAAGTAAAAATAGACTCAATCATTTATGATCGAGTAATGGAATGTGAGTTAACCAAGAGACTCTTCTTATAAGAAGATAAATGTTTCATTAGCTTGCGAACCGAAAGGTTTGAGTAGCTAATTGACAACTAGAGATATTGAGATCTCCAATATCAAGGATTGTTGATATTGTCATAAAATCTCTTTCTATGGATAAAGGATGTATTGTTCACACACATGTTAGTGCTAAAATGATTGGTTAAGTATTAAAGGAATACTCCACCAATATATGAGTTGAATTTTGAGACCCTCACTAGTGACCGTGTGTCACATGAGATGTTTCATTTGCCATTTATGAGAGGCATTTGAAAGGTTGTCCGAAATACCATGATGTTCTAAACCTTAAGATATTTGTCGTTCAAATTATCTCACTATCTCTAATTCACACTAATAATTAGGTGCTAGTTCATGTGTTCGCATTTAACGAAATGTGTAGACAATGATGAATAAGAGAAAGTTCGAGATAAGTAAAGTAAACTCCGTTTTGGAAATGGCTTGTACGTCTAAGCCACTACCATTGAATACGTAGAGTTATCTTTACTAAATAAAGAGTTTGTTTAGGAATTTGAGGTTGTATACCTTATTCCAAACATCTCATAAAACCTTATCTCCGTTTCATATTTGATGATGGATGATCATGTTTTGTAATAGAGAAATGTTATTCTCTTATTGTTATAAATTTGTGTATAAGATTTCATGCATCTTAATTGAATTTGCTTGAAATAGATTAACAAATTTTGAATGACAAATATGTAAGACTTCGCATAAAGTATTTGACTTTTATGTAAAATAGTTGCTTAGTCAAATATAAACAAGAATCGCATTATGAGAGTCTACGTAACGTGGAGCTCGTAAATCAATTTGATTGCAAAGAATCGCATTATGAGAGTCTACGTAACGTGGAGCTCGTAAATCAATTCGATTGCAAATCAATTGAAATTCATGCGAATCGTGTTTGTTAAAAGACAAAAGCGCCTTTGACCTACGAAGGTTTAAAGGACAAGTAACCTTATTAAGACTTATACATATTGATGTATATAGACTTATAGGACTTGTGCAATTGAAAGGTTGTTGACACTTTACCACTTGACCAACGATCATTGTAGATATTAACGTATCTATTTGATATGGTATAAATATGAATCTTTTGACAAGATCAAAAGGATCTCAAGAGTAAAGTTGAAAAACTATTCAATAAAAGCAAAAGTCTTAAGATGGATCATGGTAAATAGTTAAGTCATGTAGTTTGATATATTGCCTAAAGAGTATGAAAGACGTTTCACTACTCGCTCCATGAGGAACATTTGGAAAAATGTATCCAAGGATGAAGGTATCGAACATTGTTTGATATAGTTCGATCGGTAATAAATCAAATTGACTTGTTTGACTCATGTAAGGGATTGTGTTTGAGGACAATATTGTTTACACTAAATAAAAATTCCATTGAAGTCTATTGAGAAAGATATCTTACGAGATTCGATCTCTAGGTATATTGTTTCTCAAGATTTGGTGTTGAGAAGCTTATTTCAAGGTTCGATTGATTGATAAGCTTGGACCCAAATAAGACGCTTATTATTTTGTAGGATATCTTGAATTAGCCAAAAGGTACTACTTCTATGAACATGATAAGAACAAGGTAGTTGTTGCTCATCATAACGTAATCTTAAAGAATGATATTCTCAAGAAGAAGTAGTGGGAGTAAAGTGAGCATTAAAGGAGTTTATGCGTCACTACAAGAAGTACCTTTATAGGGAACTTGTCACTCCATACATAGGTGCTTAGTGAGAGTTGAGCGGAACTTGACTCACAAGCAGTTGTGAAAGGAAGAAGTTTATAAGCACGCTCGCTTCTAAAGAGTACTCAAACATCTCACGAATGGATGATGTTAGAGAAACTCGTGCAATACATTAGGATCAAGAATCTATTCTACAAGATGTTGTAGAAGTAGTTCGTAGACCTCAAGCACCAATCCTACAAAGATCAACGAGAGTGAATTGCCTAAACTGAAAAGTACATAGGTTTCACAACATCCTCATACTTGACATGTGAGGATCCGTTGATAAATAAAGAAGCGATGGAAAGACCCGATTCCACAAGTATGGTTTGAATCTATATGATCTTTAAGTGCAATCCATATATATAACAATAAGGTATAGACCTTGATTGATGTTCAAGAAGGAGCGATCCATCTAGAACATTTAGATGTTTAATAAGAAAGATAGATATGGATAGCAAGTCGACTCTGTACAAAGCACAATTTCATGATTGATGCTATGTCTAAGTCGATAACAAGTTGACCATGTACAAAGCACGGCTTCTCGCTTGTAGCTATGTATAAGTCAATAAAGATCATTCTAGCAATAGTTATATTTCGTATATATAGATATA
The DNA here is from genome assembly GCA_027725995.1 of Rhynchospora tenuis. Taxonomy (NCBI): domain Eukaryota; kingdom Viridiplantae; phylum Streptophyta; class Magnoliopsida; order Poales; family Cyperaceae; genus Rhynchospora; species Rhynchospora tenuis. Next base: position 143,348,061 of record CM050888.1, on the reverse strand, counting down.
TGGAAAGATACATCAAAACCGCCTTCTTCGATTGAATGAAGGAAGTTGTTGTGTATTTGACACAAACCAAAGATTTGTTGTATTGTTGGAAACACATATATGCTTCAATGATCCATTAATGGATTGAAGCAAGTACTGTGGAAATTGGAATAAATATTTTGACAAGGAAGTCAAGGAGTTGCACTTCGTCAAAAGTATCTTATATAGACAAGATATTCAGTGGGAGCATTATTATGTTACATGTATTGTACAAGATACAAGACATTAATTGGGAATAACATTAAGAAAATGAATATTGTCAAGATCTCATTGGAGAATGTTTTTCTCAATTGAGAACTTGGGTAAGTCACCTAAATCCAAGGAAACAAAATCTATGGAGATAGATTATGATGGATGTCAGGTTTGAGCAAAACGTGCATATAATGACAAAGTGTTCTAGTAACATGAAAAGATAGACTCCTAGAAAGGATGTCTAACCAAGTTGTATGGCATACACTTGAGTTCTACTCGGTGTGTTGTAACTCAATTCGAAAAGAATGCACGATATATTTCGAGCATCCTTCTGTTATGAGTTTCATAACGGATGCCATATTTATGCACATGCCCCTATGTGTTGTAACCAAGGAGTATGACAAGCAGTTGTCAACTGGATACAAAGAAAAACACGTTTGGACAATAATCGAGAATATCTTCGAGTATCTTATGAGAAAGAATGATATGTTTTTCCATCTGATAAGATAAAAGAAAGCTCATATAAATTGATATATTGATGCTAGTTTTCGAAAGATTGATATAAATACAATTGAGCTACATATTTTGTTTAAATGTGGTGTTGTAAGTTTAGAAGGTGTTCTAAATGGGATATTACAACCGTTTCCGTCACCAAAATAAAAATATATAGCAACTTGTGAAGCAATGAAAGAATGTAGTATGGATCATGAAGTTCTCAGTCAAGCTAATATAGTTCTAAGCATCTCGAACCATAGCTTAAACTTGAAGAACCCAATATTAAATTGGTGATCCAACTAAGATCTATGACGATGTCACTTGATCTCACATGATGATGATCAAGAACACATATATAGGAGTATATATGTATATAGGGTCAAATAAAATTTGATAGGTTCGCGGACACAGCGAACACTCTAACTTAACCTCTACCTTAAGCGGTATACGAGATGCAATTGTGCATCCATGCGTGATGGACGTATGAGTAACTTGCTTTAAGTGTATTACATCTTTTGAGGTTCGAGACATGTATATATATAGATATATGACATTGTTCTAAATTCTTCACTGGCTAGAAGTCACTATTGATTGACTCTAGGCCAAGTGGGAGATTGTTGGAGTTATGTCCTAGAAGTCAATATTTAATGACTTATTTTCTTAGTTTATGTTAATGATGATATTTGATCATTTGTTCCTAGAGTTTATTATTGACAGATCATTCAGGTTGAGGATCTGAATTGTAGATCTCTGTGGATCATTCATTAGAATGACAATAATAAATCTAAATCGTCCATAATCTTGATAATTAACAAGGAACATTAATTATCATAAAAGATTAGTATGCAAGTTAAGTGATGATTAAGTTCTACAAATCATAAGTAAGGAGTTACGAACTTAATTGCATATGTGTATGTTATTGGAACATAGTACAGGACTTGACCCAATGAAATAAACATATGGATTGTGTTATGTGTCATTGTTTATTTCATATGAGTTTGATTCTAAGTTTGAGATGTTCACCTTTTCCACATGAGGATAGGTTCAATAAATATCGTCTAACGTTGATTCCTGATAAAGGCTGCTATAAGGACTTTATTTATGTTCTCTTGAATTGTGCGGGGAAAAGTTGTTCATCAAGAAAACCGTATGTCCCTCATTAGTATACCTAGTGAGTGATGATATCTGTTTGGGCCCCTTGATGGAGTTGGATCGTATGCATGCAAACTAGACGATCAACTCTAGATCAAGAAATGTATAATCTGCAAGAATGACACATTCCTATCTTGGATTATACAAAGATATCGTGTGACATAAGAATCAAACAAAGAAATACTTTTATTTCTTATGCAGGATTGAGATATTGTAACGGTAAATTATTTATACGAATTGGGAGTCATAACGTGTTGCTAGATACCGCTTATGATTATTGGAAATAAATAACGATTTATTTCCATGGCCAACATAGTATAAATCCTCAAATAGGGTCGCACAAATAGGATTCTAACCACTTGGTGCATTTATTGTTTATTCACAATAATGTGTATTGTGAAATGTGATAAGTTAATTAATTAATTATATACCGTTATGAACCGTTATAATTAATTAAACTAAAAGGATCATATGGAAACAATATAATGCATTAGCTAATCATAGATTAATTATTAATGAGTTAATAATTAATTATGTTCAACTTACTTTAATTAGTTTGAGCTAATTGGGCTTCTATTTAATTGGTTAATTAAAGGCCCGATTTAAGGAAGAATGAAGAGACAATTAAAGGAGATTCATTAATTGGTGAATTAATGAATAAAGGCCTTTTATTAAGAAGGCCCAAGAGAGCCCATTAGGTGGCCTCTTAGGGTGGATGGCATACTTGTAAATAGTATGAAAATTGGATGAGAGTGGTTGGCTATATAAAGGGGTCTCTTTGGGAGAAAACCCTAACCGTCATCTCTCTTCCTCTCCCCTCCCTTGCGCCTCCACCTAGAAGAGAGATTTTTCTCTCTTCTCCATGGCTCTTCCCTTCCTTTCTTAGCTCATGTGTTGAGCATCCCACCTCTCTTCCTCTCCATTAAATAGTTAATTAAGAGAAGCAAGGTGATTAGCAAGAGGTTCAAGAGAACTAGCATTCTCTTTGAGCTTGGTGGTGGGTCCTTGGTGGGCTAGAGGCGGCCATAGATGGTGGAGATGGTGGAGCACGCACCCCATCGACTCCCATGCCATGGATTCGAACCTCATGAATACAATTTCATGAGAGGTACAATTTCTCCTACCTTCTCTCTTGATTGGATGTGTGATTGCTTTAGCACTAGATCTATTGATTTGCTTGTTGTTAATGGTGATTAATTAGTTGTAATTAATCTAAAATTAAAATATGAGCATTTCCTAACATTTGTAACATTAGTGACTGTAGTATGGTAAACCAAGTCCTTATCTTTCTGAAATAATGTTCATGCTTATTTGATTGACGATTTGATCAAGAAATTAAATAAAATAAACTAAAACAACAGTAAAAGTTGCTGGATTTTCTGATCTGAGAACATAGAAATGTTCGTTAGGATTTATAGAATTTATTGGTATAATTGTCACATTCATCTAATTTTTGAATTAGCCTAATTTGGTTATTTTGGGAAATAACTAATTTACAAATTGATTGTCAGTAATTTGCTACACCAAAAGCCACATAGTTCTGGCCACAAAAGATCTGATGCTATTTTAATAAAAGTGTCGAGAGACACTCGTCTCTCTTTCTTTCTTCTTCGACTTATCTCTTTTCTCTTCGTTCTTTCTTCTCGATGCTCTTTCACGAGCTCGTCTCTCTCTGTGTCGAGCCCTGATTGACTCTGGTCGAGGTTGCCTCTGAGTTGGCCATTAGGCCGTAGCCACCTCCTTCTTTCTCTCTGTGTTGGCATGAGGAGTTCATTTTCTCTCCTCTCTGATCGATGGCGGGCTGTCAGAGGAGTAATGGAGAGGATACGTGGCTTCCATGCACCCCTCCACTGCATCTCTCGGCCTTGTGCATTGTGGTAATGTCTGTAATTAAAGGGCCGAGATAGGGTTTTGAATTGGGGAAAAACGGGGAGAAGAAGAGAAGAGGATTGAGACGGCATTGGAGTCAGTAATGGCTTTCTCTCTCTAATTTGTGAAGTTTTAATGTCAATTTGATATGAAATTGATATCAATTTTGTTGGTGCCGTGAGTATTAGGTTGATGGAATTGAGCTTGTTCTTGATCAGTTTGACCTTGATTCTAGCTTTGATTGTGCTTGAATTTCTGAGGCGATTTGCCAAATCCCACGAGTTAGGTACAACTCCCTGTCTTTGTGCTTGTTCTCCTTTGATTAACTATAGTCTGTGTTGGTTTATGTGGTAACAGTGGCTATGTAGCAAATAAAATGATAATTTGGTAACTAAATGAGGCTGACAAGGTTCACTTTAGAGAAATACTAGTATACTAACTGTAATTTGATGAGAGGGGTGACACACTAGGTTTTGCTTGATGAATAGAGGTGATAATGAATCTGTGTTGGAGCCTGTGATGATATAAATATATTCTGAGGTTAGTTGATGAGTTTTGAAGGGCATGAAGTGCATAGAATTGTGCATATGTGCATATATTGGCTTGTAGAAGTAAAGTGCATATTTACTAAATTATATCATGTCATAAATCAATTTGAATTGATTTTTGAAGGATTATAGAATAAGCATCTTTGATGTTCAGTTGTTTACTGAGGATCGGAAGTTAATTGCATAAAAGTCATGCATACTGGTGATGTATAAATGTATATATATGCATATTCTTATTTATACAGCAACATCTGTTATAATTATATGCTGCATATAGGTACTTCTTGTACTTGTATAACTATAAGCATGTTAGCTTTATATGCTATGAGCATGATGTTAAATTATACATGCTAGATAGGTTGCTGAAGAGGAAAAATCATGAACATGCATCTTAGTATATGTAAAATGTGCATTTTTATGTGCATATTGTTGTTTTTCGGGTGAATTAAGGCATATGATGGTTTCTGTGCATAATTGATTGGTCTAATATGCATTAGAAAAGATTATGGTATTTATCGAAGTGTGGTACCAGTTTCTGGTACAGTGGTTGGTGATCTAATTCGGTTCTGGTATGCTATTGCGTTGCCCAGGGATTATTTTGTAAAGAAATAAATATTCTGAAGGTTTGATCGAATAAAGTTGAGGACTTATTTGTGACAGTGAAGGCTTTTTATAAAAGATGTGGGCTTAAGTGAAAAATTAGAGGACTTTACTTATTTTTGTGGGCTTTAATGGGAAATGGTATGCTTATCGGCTCGATTGGGTTTCTAGTTTTGTCGGACCCGTTACAGATGGACTTCGTCAATCGAGTCGAGTTATCGGGGTTGAGCCGAGTGGTTTTGGGCTGTTTTGCAGGCTGGATTTGCTGAAATTGTTGTGGGCCGAGAAAAATAAAAAGAAAAATCAATTATGGGCTGGATTTTCTGCGTGGGTTGTGATTTATTTCGGAAAAATAAAGATTAATGTGGGCTAATTATAGATAATTAAGATTAGACTTTCGGATTTAATTAAAGTCTAACATCTGTATGCTAATGACGGATTCTGTTGAACTTGATTTAGACTAACTTAGTCTAATATTTGGATTATGTTTTTTTAGGGACATGATAATAGTCTGATATTTTAACGAATGGATACAGTGACAATTAAACCAGACTTTCTGATCCTGCAAAATAATTAAATGAATTTTGATTTATATTTTATGTTGTGTTTAACTATTTTTTATTTCCTAAATTCTGTCTGATAATTCTGTATTCTGTCTATGATTATAATTACGATTTAAGCTTCGATATTTGGAAATAATAGTTAAACATAATCTCTGATGATTAGGGAAGTAACTAAAGCATAATTAGTATTATTAATTAAATAAAGGACTTGGAACCAAACTATAATAGCATGTTTAGTGTTAGAAACCAGACTCAGATTTAAGAAACCCGTTAAATAAATATTAACGGTACTTGATCTGTGGTTTGTAAACAGGATCGGACCCTGAGGCACAGCGGGAACAATAAGGGACAAGGTGCAGATTACGCGGTTTCTTTATTAGAACTCGGATATCGATATTTTTAAATTCATGCATAACATGTTGATGCATTCAGTTCATGTAGATGTTAAGAACCTCAAATGAGCAAAAACTCATGTCGATTCAAATTGTTCGATAAATCAGGAAAATATAATGAACCTGACTTAGTCATTCAATTCTTTCTATTGTGACAGTCAGAGTTCTTAAGAAACTGGAATGGTTCCATAAAATGATTATATTGCATGATCTTTTTTTGTGATAGAAGAATCAGACTTTGAATTTAAATCGGACTATTCTTATTCAATCTGCATAGCATAGTATTAAATTAAATTGTGTCACTCTTCGGAGTATGGTTTGGCCACCTACCCGGCCAGGATTCTAGCGCTATTATTTCTGGAATTTCCCTCTGAAATTTGTACATAGGGTTGGACCTATGATTAGGGGAAAAAGTTCTTTCTGAATCTGACCGGCCGATAAGAACTTGAGTGTATACGATTATTATGAAATAATTATGCTTGACTTGCTTCTGTTGCACATTCATATTGCAGCATGCCGGTTATAGGACCGTTCCGTCTAGTGCCTACGGTACTGGAATTTCTGATATATACTAGAATTAAATTTCTAAATATGTTGAAATTGATATTTTAAATGACTTGAAATTATGTGGGTATAAATTCCGTTACACGGTTCGTACTTAGATCCGTGTACTTGAACTAAAATCCGTACTGAGATTGTATCTCACTCTGTGCTTTGTTTATTGCATGTGTCCTCAACGATTGGGGGTTCCAGGAGCGTCGGAATGGAATAAGGCGTAGGTCCATAGCAACTCTAGAATGTAGTTATTTACAGTTTGTGGTACAAATTCCTAGTTTGAATTGTGAAGCTGTTTTGTGTATTTATTTGGATGAGTTGCCAGAGGTCCTGGCTTATCTTTATTTTGAGATGCCTCCAGCACCTCCGGCTGACGACTCTGAGGTCGAGGTCGAACCAGAGGTTGTACTCCCATGAAGAGGAAGCGATCTAATCGCTAGCTTCCTTTTTATCGGGATTGGAGTGATGTAAGTTGTTGTCTGGTGTTGTTGTTGTTAGGGTAGCGGGTTTCCTTGTGGAATGGATGGTTGTAGTCTGGATGTCGAAAGTCTAGTCTTAGGTTGGTTGCTTCTGTGGGGATGTTATGATGAGATAGTTTTTATGTTGTGGTTTGTAGTATATGTATTTATGTATATAGCGAGCTTGAGAGAACCAGGCCCTAGAATGTAAAATAAATAAGCCGGGATTGGTAGAATAAGGATGTGATTTGGGTTGTTTTAGATTTGTTTTCTCAAGAAACAAGTTATGTATAATTATGTTTGAAATAATGTGAAATATCGGTTTGCTTATTTGTTATGTTGCGTGAATTTTAGGTCAAAATCAAGAAAATAGAATATGAAATGAAAAAAAAATAGTCTGTTTGTATGTTAGCCTTACAGGGACGGGCAAATGTTCTCGTGGCGGAGAAGACTTCACTCCCTCCGGATCGGGGTGTGACACCCCTCCGAGCGAAACTGAGATCCTCTGGTTGGCGACCGGATCCGGACCGTCTGATTTAACCTCAACGGCTAAAGATGCCCCGTGCATAACAGACAGGACCGGTAGGCCCAAAAAAATAAACCGTTGAGATTAAATCGGACGGCTCGATCCTCTGCCGACCAGAGGATCCGGATTACCTCCGCGCGTAACATGCAACTCTTAACATAACTCCCATTTTTGCCCTATAAAAACAACCCAAAATGTCTCCTTCAAAATCACGTCCACGATATCTCCACATTCCGACCATGGGTTCATACAACACTTGTTGCCTCTCCTTTTTGATTGCTATTGCTTTTCTGATCTCATGCAACACCAACACAGTTCACGCTGCTCGCAACCTAGGCTGGTTTCCAGAACAAAAAACTATCGTAGATTGGACTCCACCATCAATATTTTATTCCAACAACCCCAATATAAATCCCTTGCTCAAAGACCGCCTGCTTAAAGATAAAGACTCTGTGGCAGCAATCCCACCAACGCATCATGTTGCACCGACCACCAGGGTTAGATGTCCATCTTTTTGGAGCTTCAAATTCTTATTATATCGACCATTTCATCCTTCCTGCAATCGTTTGGGTCTTCCGATAATTTCTCCTAAAATACCAATTGATTGGGCTCGCTTTCGTCGTCTTCCCATTTATCCATCAAGGCATTGGGACTTCAACCATTAAACAACTATTATTTTATCATATTACTTATTACCTCACTTTTATAAGGCACCAGATCTATTACCACCTTTACCAGGAGCAGAACGGAATGCATCTGAGTGGAGAGAGGGAAAAAAAAAGATCTTATTGATTTTTTCTTTTGTTTCAATTTTTATAAGAAATTACCTTTGACTGCTTGTGTTTACAATGTAAAAAAATAAATTAATAAGAGATTTATTATTGGAGAAAATATAGTTTGTTTTATATCAGTTTGAAAATGTACAAATTTGTTAGATCAAATGTGAAATTATTTTGTGATTTAGACTATCATTTTGATTATTTAAAATTGTGTATTAACTGGGTAGGAGAACCTCTCTGCAATTGCAGTTCGGAATCTTTTAATTTCCTCTGTTTTGGGAACAGAGCAAATAAATTAGAGAATGAATGTATGTTATTTGGGGCTACGCGCACTACTTCTTTTTATACCAACTAGCGCTAATTTCGCGCGTTGCGCGATTCATTCCTATACGAATATATTATTAAATGGTTGCACAATTTATTTTACGCTATATAAAAAAAAGGCATAAAAAATTGAGAATACTATTCAAATATTATATGAAAACTGTCATAGAAAATCCTAAATACCACAAAAGATCATGTGCCACAGAAGATCCAGGGCACTGTTCTTACTACAGTGCCCACGCGGAAGTCACGCGTGCGCAGATATATATAGTTATAATTTATTAGATTTTGACATGGCCTTAATTCATGTTAAATTTGTTAAAATGCGAGCTATTAGTCTTGCATTACAAACTGCAAAATATTTGTAGTTAGAAACAAAACTACTTCAAGATACATGACCAGTATCAATGTGCGTTACATTGCATGGATATTTCCGTTTCTGTATTACATGAAATACATTGCTCGAGGAACCTTTGATTGACATTCAATGTTTTGATCGTCATCTAGGAAACATTATGAGAATTAACATAAAAGAAAATAAAAGAGAAATGCTAGTGTCCAATATATTGGACGGATGGGTCCGTCCAATAAGATCGTTTTCATATTTTTAAATTTCAAACGATCGATCCGAACCATTCAATATGTTCTTCATATGGAAAACTTATAAGATACCAATTTTTATATATTTTATTTTTAAATTTTTTTTTACTTATTTTTTAAGTATTTTAGACAATTCATGATATGAAAGTTCTGAATCGTCAAAAAACAATGATTTTCTAAAATACGAAAAAAAAAATAGTAAAAAAATTTGAAAAAAATATAAAACTTGGTTTCTTATAAGTTTTTAATTTGGAGAACATATTGAACGGTTTGGATCGGTTGTTTGAAATTTAAAAATGTGAAAACGATCGTATTGGACGGACTTGATCCGTCCAATATATTGGACTCTAGCATTTCTCAAGAAATTTTCTTATAATTCTAATAAGTTCGCAATCGATTCTCAATGAAATAAAATAACTAGGTGGTTTATATTTTGCAGCTTAATCACACCATAATGATTAATTTACATATTTCTGTTAAAGAATTCGGTGATCACTACAAAAAATCATAACTATAAAAATACAAAATTTTAATTTAGGATTATTTTTTATGTCTTAAAAAATTTTAAACCAGAATTCCTCATCAGTCATACCGTAATTTTCAATTAATGATCTGAATTTAAACCCGATTAAAAAAGTCAGTCCACAACATAATTTTCTTTTAATTTATACTACGTGGATACAGCTCCTTGTATGAAAGCTCATTAATTGAATACTTAACCGATGATGCGCTTGTAGAATTATATGACGTTTTAAAAATCTCTATCTTCTACAACTACAATTGAATCTCCTAAAACAAATGCAGGGTTTGGTGGAGGTGGGATTTGCATCCGTTTTGTGCAAATAACTAGATTCACTGAAATTCTATTAAAACAACTTCAAGACTGCGTTAGGTTCGTGAACTAATTAACACGATTTAATTAGCTCTGCTGCAGCACAGTTTCAATCAATTAGTAACTACAGGAAATTAATGAATTGATTAATTGATAACTTCTGGAAATTAATTATTTATTTAATTGAAAACTTTAAAAAAATCAGGATTAAACCCGATCAGATTAAATGATCTCTCAATGGAATTTATTTCTGGTTTAACTAAATTCAAATATTGTGCTGATAAATCGTATGCTCTCGGGCCCAATAGCGTTATAAATATTATTATATAATTTATTTCAATTTAGACCATCATTAAATAATAACTTACAAATATGCATTCCATAAATCAAAGACCATCACTATTAATTTGATGACTTCAATTTGAGTGTTTTTGAAAATTATGTTTAATTCGGGTGTTATCTAAATATTTGACGGTCCATATCAAATTCAGTTTATAATTGTATCACATATTAGCCCATAGATTGAAGTTAATTCCAATACAAGTTACACAACTTTCAAAAAAACCTTAAATAAAACAATTTGTTCTTTCTTCTTGAAAATTAGTGGATCGATTTGAAATCATTCAAGAAATTAAACACAGAACAATGTTACACATTGCCTGTTCTTTTTTCTTATTGAATTTACAATATAACCTGCCCATTTTATCTTGAACTAACAATTAATTCTACTGTTTCTAACCAAACAGCTAGTTAACCTAGCAAACTTATATCGAGTACTATAACTAATTATGAATTAAACGCTTCGTCGTGACATGCAACTCTTTAAATACAACTCAAAATGTCTCCATGAAAATCATCCCTAGTAAATATAATTTTGTACATTCCTACCATGGCTTCACGCAACACTTGTTACCTCTCCTTCTTCATTGCCATTTCTTTTCTGTTATCGTACAACATCGACACAGTTCATTCTGCTCGCATGCTAGACATGACTAAACCTAAAGTTGAGCCCTTACCAGAAGGTCCCTCACCAGCACCAGAGCTGCCAAAACTCAAAGAACCCCAGATAGCAATCCCACCAACATATCTTGTGGCACCGACCATCCAGCCGAAACCTGCAATAATGCCAGGCCCAACAATACCGAAGTTTCGCTTTGGTCCATTTCGTTGGCCTTGCATTCATGGTCGTTGGCTTCCTAGACTACAAATTCCTATTAACACTCGTCGTGGTCTCATTTACCCATGAAAGTTTGGGACTTCAACAAATAACACGTCTTTAATTGTATTACCTCTTTTTTATAAGCAAACAGATCTTTTACCTCCTTGATGACCCACATTTAGGAGGAGCAGAACGGAATGTTACAAATAGAATTCTAATATGGAGACTCAATTCCAATATCTCTCAATTTTTAATATTCATTTCCAATGATTATATCCAAGTACATATGTGGCCCTATTTATAGCAATTACAAACCGGCATTTAGCCTAAACCGACTCAAAATTTACAACTCAAATTAGTTGTCACATATCAATTTCAAACCAAACTTTGCTACCAACAATTTTTGACTTTTGACCAAACCTATTTCACACTTCAATGCCGACATTATTTTTTTATTATTTTTATTTATTTGAGTTTACATCTACAAATTCCTCCCTTAAACTCAAAATTCTTCTTTCGATATTCGCTTGCATCTTCACGACATCCTTCCTCGAACTTATACGACTTTGCACCGAGCTCCATCCGTGTTGGTACGGGATTGCACTTATTACTCCTTTCTTCAATATATTTTGAATATGCTTTGCCGGTCTTGGCCTTTTGTCGATATTCCTTTACGACATGTCTCGTCTTATACTTTTCAACTTTGTCTTGAGCTTCTATAGACCGATTTTCTTCTGGCGACTTCTCGAGCTCCTCAATATCACTTCTTTTCTTCTTTTCCACCATCTTTTCAAAATTAATATTTTCAGTATATGCCGAAAGACATACCAAGTGTATTTCACCTCTTGATTCGTATAGGTCTTGCAAACTTCTCATTCTCGGCTGTCTTGGCTCGTCTTCATCATCAAAAGTTGAATGACTTATCGGTGTAATTTTTGGTGTAGCGGTTGAAGGTTCGCCTTCGTTATGAGATATCTTCGTTTGACTGAACTTCGGTTGCAATTCTTGTTGCTTCACCATGTTATTCATGTCTGAGTTCTTCTTTATATAATCTTTGGCAACATAACTTTCCTTTCGCTTGTGCCAACATTGTCTTGCATAGTGTCCTCTTTTTCCACAATTGTAGCACACTATGCTTTTATGATGAAATGATTTATGCGTCATATAGATCTTCAGACATCTTTCTCGCACGGTCTCTAAATTTAGTTTGTATATGCGATTTTGGGCCATTTTCACACGAGCAATTAAGCGGCCTCTTTTATCCTTCAAGTGCATCATCCGGTTTTTCATGAAAACCGAATAACCCTTTTCCATTAATTGTCCTATACTTAGGATATTGTTTTTCATGTCCGGCACATAATACACATTTTCAATTGCACTTTCTTTTCCCTTATAGTAAAATTTAATTTTACCTCGGCCTTTTACTTGGATCTTTGACGCATCACCGAATGACACGTGTCCATCTTCAATCTCTTGCATCTCTGTAAATAAATATTTGTGCCCGCTCATATGATTGCTAGCACCAGTATCGAGGTGCCACACCGAGTCGCTGTCGGGAATGATATCATTATGTGCCATCATAAGAACTTCATTGTTCGACTCTTCTTCTTCTACAAAGTTTGTGGTTTCTTCAATCTTCCCTGGCAACCTGCATTCTTTTGCATAGTGTCCATGTTTGCCGCAATTCTAGCAATCAACATCGGGACGATATCCACGACCACCTCTTCCGCGGCCACGTCCTCTGCCACGCCAGTTTTGCTGTCTTCTCTCATCTTTGTCTTGATTTTCTTCTTCTTCTTGTTCATATTCATGGCCTCGACCTCGACCATAACCGCGACCTCTATATCCACCACGGCTTCTTTCACGACCTTGGTCTCTTTCTTCTTTAACTGTTGCTTTCGCTTGCAACGCCTCTTCAATAAACTCTTCTTTCTTCTTCTTCTTCCTTTGTTCATGGCCCTCTAATGACCCGGCTAACTCGTCGACAGTCATCTCTTCTAGATTCTTCGACTCTTCAATAGCACAGATGACATTCTCAAAGTCGTCGGTTAAAGATCGCAAAATTTTCTCTACAACCCTTGCATCAGTTAGGGTTTCGCCATTGCGCTTCAATTAATTCACCACCGTTTGCACACGGATGATGTAATCTGAGACTCCTTCCGTCTCCTTCATCTTCATGGCCTCCAATTCACCTCGCAAGGTTTGGAGCCGTACTTGCTTGACTCTGGTAGCGCCTTTATATGCCTTTTCTAGAATATCCCATGCCTCCTTTGAGGTTGTCGCACCGGCTATTTTCTCAAAACCGGATTCATCAACCGCTTGATAAATTAGATAAAGCGCGGTTTTATCACCTTTACGTTTTTGCTTTAACGCCTTGAACTGAGCCACCGTCATGGCCTCTACTTCTTCCGTTGTCGGCTCTTCATGGCCGATCTCGACTGCTTCCCATGCATCTTGAGCACCGAGCAGCGCTTTCATATGGATACACCATTTATCGTAGTTCGTCTTGGTAAGACGGGGCAGCGGCATATGCCCGATCGACGTCACGCCGGAACTCGCCATCGGCTCTGATACCAATTTGTTACAAATAGAATTCTAATATGGAGACTCAATTCCAATATCTCTCAATTTTTAATATTCATTTCCAATGATTATATCAAAGTACATATGTGGCCCTATTTATAGCAATTACAAACCGGCATTTAGCCTAAACCGACTCAAAATTTACAACTCAAATTAGTTGTCACATATCAATTTCAAACCAAACTTTGCTACCAACAATTTTTGACTTTTGACCAAACCTATTTCACACTTCAATGCCGACATCATTTTTTTTATTATTTTTATTTATTTGAGTTTACATCTACACGGAACACATCCATGTGGAGAAAAATAAAGGCTTGTTAATTTTGTTTAAGAGATTTATTATTGGAGTTCTGTCTCTAAAAACATATAGTTTGTTTTTTTATATATATTGCACCATTGAACAAAATGAATATAAAAATATTCCAGGCACAATGATCATTATAATGGTGAAACTACCAGTAACTTATGAAAATGAACTATTTTGATGTATCGTTTCCTTCTTTTTCTACTTTCTGCTAAATTGTTATCTTATGTTCATTTCAAGTACATGATAGACAAATATAGGGTTAACTTTAAATTGTGATTTACACCATCAGTTTGATTATTTAAAAATGTGTATTAGGCAGGGCTGGAGGACATCTGTAGAAAAGCAGATTCTAATCTTTGCTTTGCTCTGTTTTAAGAACAGAGCAAATAAATTAGAGAATGACCGTTTGTTATTTAGGGAACCGGCTGAAATTTGAGAATACTTCCCGACACAAAAACAGAAAAATATAGAACTCCTTTTTCATATTACTTCAGTTAGTAGAGTAAATGGCGGTGACCGGACTCATTGAACTAGGCCTTTAATTTAGGCCTTCTGTAAGGTCATTACAAATTTGTTAAAACATGAGGCCGGCATTTGTCTTGTATTTCAATCTTCAAAAAAATTTGTAGATGGAAAAAAATTTACTTCAAGAGATGGTTGATTGTAAATAAACATTAATTAAAACATATTCTAGTGAAACACATTTACTCAGGGAATCTTGATTGACATCCAATGTTTTGATCATTTTCAAGGATTCATTATGATAAATAATGTAATACAATATTGCATATAATTCTAATCAGTTCTCAGTCAATTTGCTGCAATATAAATTACACCCTGGTGGTTAATATATTTTCAGCTTACAACAAAATAATTTGAAATTTACACATTTTTGTTAAATATTTTTAGCGATTCCATAAAAAAAAGATCAGATCATCAAAATGTTCTATCATAAAACTAATATAATCTGCGTAGTTTTTATGCGCAGATCTTGACGCTAATCAGCGCACACCATCCTATCTGTCGGATCTCCTCATAGTGAATACATTTCGTTGATTTTCCCACCCCTAATCTTCTCCCTCCCAATCTACTCCCTTCCCGGCGGAGATCCGCGCCACCTCCACCCTCTGACCTCCCTCCCGATATCTCCTTCTGCTCTCGCCTCCTCTTCCTCCCATCCTTTCTGAACCTTCCAGCTCTTTTAACGCTCATGTTCCTTTGCCGCCGTTACCACACTTTCTTCGTCAAGAACAAGGTTTAACAATCCCATCCTTTTTGTGACCACGCATCTTCCGAAGGCAGACGAGTTATCATAATTTTTATTGATCTAACATCGTCTATTTCTTTTGCCTCTCCAACATCAGAATCGTCTCTTTCTTTTTCCTCTCCAACATCGGAATCGTGCAAGCCGTCACCTCTTCTTCCTCTCTGTTACATCTTCTCCGTCTTCGATTCCTTTTAATGAAAAAGAAAGCGAGCCAGCTCCCTTTCACATAGATGCAATTCTAGGTTTAACAATCTTTTCTCTACGAATTTTTATATTTTCAAATATTTTAATTTTGACTATGGATGCTGCCTCCATTGTTTTTCTTTTTAATTTGCGTTTTTTCTCTAAGAATCAGGCTGCCTTCAATCCCAGCCGAAGGCAAAATAGTTAAATGTCTAGCCATATCAGGTTAGGAAGCTTATTCCTTTGCCGATTTGTTTTCTCTAACAATTCTGGTAATTGGATTCTACTAAGCGCCACCAGGTGCTAATCGATTACTGTATTTATTTTAAGTGAAAATTTATTTTACAATAAATTTTGAAAACTATAGGTTCTAATAAACGAAATAGAGGTGAAGTTGCAAAGAAATGCACTTAGCGTGATTGAAGCACCAATCTGTCCAGATGGCAATAAAACAGAAGTCAAATCAAGACAAATAAATGGATCTGACATAGGTTAGGAATTTTGATTTCTATTCTTTCTTAATTAGTTCTTCAATTTCTATGGACTACCTAAGTACCAATTAAGTGTCAGAAGCATTAGACCCTTATTTCAGTGAATTAAAGAGAGGTCGAATTTTCAGTTTGTTATGCTGTCCAACTATCTTATTTGAATTATGAAAGCAGAAAAAGCTTCATTTGTTTATGAGACAATAGAATTCCAACAAACTGGTTGGGTTCAGCATACTCAAATAAATAGATATTATTTTTATTGAAGATCGCCTATGTTAATCGTCGAGCATAATTATTTGCAAACAATGTTTTAAATCTAATCTTCTGACCCATTACCTTTAGAAAATTTATTGTTTATGCTATCCAAACTTTTTCAGCTTCGCATCATATTCAGTCCATCACAAAGAATAACATCTCAAAGGAGCAACATAAATTACAGAGAGCCCCATTACAAGTCTCTGAGCTGCTCTTCTGATTCAAATTCAAAGAGCTCTATCTCATCATCAGGACTTACAATGGTATGCATTAGCAGTAATTTGATATAAATTTAGGTGTTCACTTATAACTATAATATTAATAAAATTGAATGAAAGGGGATATTTTCAGAAAGGGGAATCTGAGCAAGCTAGAAACTAGAACTTTATTCCAGAGAATCATGCACATGCTATCAACAATATAGAAGTTAAACTGATAAATAAAATGGCCATATGTCACAAGAATAAATTTCAATGAAAACTGGTCTCTCTTATATTGTGCCTCATAATATTGAACGATTATTGGAGCTGATAACCTTTCTTTTTCCTTCCCTTTCCTATTCACCAGGATGCAAGACGACTTTGGAGGAAATTCTATTAATAGACAAATTTGATGAGTTGATTAGTAAGAGCTTATTTATAAGAAAGTTATCTATCTTGCTTATTGCATCAATCTATGTCTTATGTTGTCTGACTGGTCAAAAACAACTGTAGGTTATTACATCGATGAGGTCAAATGCAGCTGTAGGTTATTTGGTGCGATATAAAAGGTAAATGAAAAAAAAAGCTCTATGTCTTATGTTGTAAGATGGTTCTAACTGTTTATGTTAAGAGCATTGAAACTGGTAAATATGATAACTTGCCAAGTCTTACAGGATATTTCAGATGCAAGAGCCGTCATCTGACCAAATAATTTTTTACCAGATTTCTTTATAATTTAATTAATGTTGTCATGATTTCATTGATTTTTTTTTATATTTAAGTTTGTTGTTTCAAACTGCACTGGATAAGTTATAGATATTGTACTAATCAGTCATGACATTTATTATTTTGTCGTAACTTTTGTAGGATTAGGTGGCTAAAATTATGAAATCAGCTGCACTGGATAACTGATTTGCCATAAGTAAGGATATTTAAGTAGTAACACCTTTTTTAAATAGTGTCCATTAAGGATAATTTTGGATTTTTTTTTTCTACATAATTTCATAATAAGATGGTTATTTCAATTCAAGATTTTTCAACTGAATCGAGAGTCATAAGATGTTTATTTAGTCGAGTTTCTATTAGTAATGTCACTATATTCTAAAGCTTTCTTTATACAAAGGCTCCTCATGAAGGATGGCCCGACTTCTTGATTCTTAGTAATGTACTTAGTTCTTGGTTTGTTTTAATTTTAGTGCTCTATTGTATCTCAATTTTATGCGATCGTAAAATTATTTGTCATATAAGCAACTTTGTGCAGATGAGCGATATCTTACCAAAGGACATAACTTCTCAATCGTACCAAATGATATTTATTTGTACAAGCACCTTCGCAAAATATCATTGAAACACAGACATAATGTGACATATTTAATTTTTCGACTTTTCATGGGATTCGTGCTTTGTGCATCCAGGTTTATGAGGATGAAGAGGACTGGTTTCTATCTATTTTTGCCAACTCAAAGAAGGAAGATGCATACATAACCAATATGAATTCTTTATTCAACACATGGGTGGGCCCCACTCTTTTCCAAAAGAAGAGGTGAATACTTATCTTTCTTTATTCTAGCCTTTTGTTATGGAAATTTAAATTGTATTTAGACAACAGATCAATATTTTACAAATAATATTCAAATTATATTTTTTTATAATAAAATAGCAAAGGCAACCGTGCTTGAATGGATCAAGAATCACACAAATAGAATTGATCAATATTGAGGTCAAGTGTTATAAGCAAAATTAGATTATATGGAATCATTATGGTACCACACATGTTGCAGTTTTGGTTTCAACTTTCAGAAAAGATAGGTCGAACTACCATTCGGAATAAAGATAGGTTAAATGACCATTATAAATTATTTCTAAATGTATTGATTTTTGCAGTGATTTCAAACTTGCTTCTCCCTGCATTCAGATATGGAAGAACAATGCGTGGGATTTTGTTGTTTATTTCGTTATTTTCTTATTTAGACTAGAAATAAAAATTTGTTTCAATACTTGATTATTGAGGCGTTTTGTTTTGTTCAGTAAGACAATAATTTGTAGTATTAATGTTTGATGGTTAAAAATATATATTAGCGATGTTTTGCTTTTATATTGTTTTAGGATTTGACATTTTATTCATAAAAATTTGATTATGTACCCTTGAGCTATTATTAATGATGTTTCAATGCTTTCTGTTAGTCCCATTGCTATTTTAGAATATGAAAATTATATAGATACAGATGTTATACCTAATAAAACTTATTTAGTATGTATATCAGCTTATCTGAAAATTTAATAAATCCATAATAGAAATATGCAGCCGTATACTCTGCAATGCCAGATGATTTTGAGCCAAAAAACCTGTACATGTTCATTGACCTGTTTAGTTTAGAATTGGGCGAGTTCAGTTTAGTATATTAAATTCTGACTAAAGTTTCAAATAACAGATGAAATTAGATATATATCATATATTTATATTCAATGGGGCATGTACATCTTTTATAAGTTTGATTTTAACTAATTTAAATCGCGAACACCAAAAATTATAATATCAAGGGGGAGAAATAACAGGTTTTGGATCCTGATTTTTTAAAGTAGTGACAAATTTAAACTCAATAGAGTAATTTTTATGAACAAAATGTTTACCTAACAAAAATGGATATTTATGATTACTTATATAAGAGAAAACACTTTATTCTTATCTATTTTCAATAACACTTTTTCTAATTTCTTAAAACAAATTTAGATAGATATTTTAATTATATCTTCAAATTATTATTAATATATATTAAAAAATATAAATTTACATAAAAAAAAAATCAAAGTTTAAACTATTTTAAAAATACTATATCGAGCGAAGCTCGATGTCCCACCCTAGTTTTAATTAATTTAGGTTACCGAGGGTATGGTTCGGTACATGAAACCTCATTAATTGAATATTTAACTGATGATGTGTTTGTAGAATTAGATGATGTTTCCAAATCTCTATCCTCGACACTGCACTACTAGAATTCCTATTATCTGCTTCGCGGATTCGCGTCCCTATTCCGACACAATAAGGACTTTGCGTCCAATTAGAGACACAAACTAGCAACTCCGCTATTATAGCCACGAATAATAAACATCCGTGTCGCGGGGACGCGAATTAATTATAACGTCCTTAATTTCGTGTCGGAATACGGACGCCTAACTTCTCTTCCGAATAGTGATTCGGAGGTCAATCGCGTCTCTATTTAGAGATAACTATGTCGGAATACCGACACCTTTTTCTTAGGGACACAGATAATATAATCAGAATTTAGCAGGGCCCACGTTCAATTTTATGTCGGTCTGGGGACGTTGTTAGTCAGAGACCCTAATAATGTATCGCCATAATTTAGCGGGTCCCACACAGTATATTCTTTTGCGGATCCCACATATTTCTGGTAGGTATTGATTAGAATCATCGTGTCGGTATAGCGACACAATTGTTAATTTCCATATCAATTTAATTTGTACAGCTATTCAATTTTTTCCGGTACCAATTTTCCCCGATACCAATTTTTTACCACCAATTTATTGGTATTTGCAATTGACAAGAAGCATACTATTTAATTCATATAAACAACATATAAACCAGAATTCAACTTATCATTCATCCAAATTGTCATTCAACATACAAGCCATAATTCTAAAAACAACATTCATCATATATTTGATGCAAAATAGAATACAAAGTAAAATAACATATAAATAAAAGTTTTGAAGCATTCTAAATCCAATACTTTAGTACCTGTAACCAACAAAGCCACAAAGCCACAATTAATAGTGTTTCTAGTTAAAATTCTCATAACCAATAAGCGGAGCTTGCTCGAAAGAAGGATTGGTAAATCCGTCATTTCTCCCATCAATGCAGTGCTTGTCGATGCAGAGCCTTGTGAAGTGGTGTTGCCCATAGGTGGCATTGCAAATTTTCTGGATTGCTGAATATACACAATACTTGTATCAGATTTCACCCAATATCAAAAGTCATGCTGGAAGCAATTTTATAAATAAACTACAATACCAAAAGAATAAAAAACACTGTTGTAAAGTTAGCTGTACGTACCAAAAGGTTGGTTGGCATGGTTTGACTCAATTGCGCAATTTGAGTAAACATGTAACCAACATTCATCATACATTTTTTTATCGCTATTAATTCTGAATACAAAACAACAGGATTAGTAAAAGAAAAAAATGAAAATGTTGTAAGCAATTATTTCATGTTCCAACCACTTTTAAGAAAAAGATGCATCATTTATGCAACCGTAGTGCTAACACATCCGAAGATCTTTGCAAGATTAACAATTTAGTTTCATTTAAAAAAAAATAAAGGCGTCTATCCGTATATATATTCTGATTAGTGAACAAGGATATCCATTAACATCAGGTTCCAACCTTCATTTTCATTAACAAGCTACAGTCAAAGAAAGCAAGTATAAATCAATTGGAAATCAAGGAAAGCAACAACGTTTATATACCACGAGGTGAGTATTTAAATGCAATGCCTCCCAAGTATCCTGCACCGATCACAGCCCCACCAAGTGCAAATTTTCTGGATTCATGAAATATGGTGGAATTGCCTCGTGCTGAAGCTCTTGTGCTTGAAGTGACAACAACAATACATGAAATATTCTCTGCAATAAATGAAATACCTCACATAATTTAGGTATAATTGGATAGTTGAGATAAGATATAATTGGATAGTTGGAGAAATCTTTGTGCCTATTATTTTATCAAATGCACACACTTTAGTCAAAAATTATGCCAAAGTTGTACCTGATTTTCAAAACCACTTAGCAATCATCATACTAATCTGCACAATATGAGTGAAAATTTTTGCAATTACATTTTAGATGAAATGATTATAATTTGGTTCATGCTGGTACCAATTTATGCTTGACATAAGTATCGAAATTGCTTTTTAGTAGTGCCTTCAAAGTCCAGCAGAGATCCAAATTTTGATGTCATTGATAAAATACAAAAAAATTGAACCAAATAGATGGATGATTTCAAATGCATACCATTTTCCCTTCTTCTTATGGAAGTAACAACACCCTCAATCGCTCTTTCAACAATTCAATCCCTGAATTCTGCATCATTTACCAAAGAAATGAATTTAAAATACCTAATACAAGCATACTCAAAATAATACAATTTTTGATCTGAAGGTATCATATGCTTCCAAATCATATGCCCAGCAGCCTCAATTACCCTTCTTGCCATACCCATCGGAAACGAGAGGGTTCAGACATGAATATGAGGCATTGGTGCTTCTATTGTGAGAACCATTTGCCGAGTTGGCTCAGGGAGGAGACGATCTTAACACAATAAAGGCGGAGAGAGAGAGAGAGGTCGGTCTGTTCTGAAGGGGAGAGATTGAGAATGAGTGTGGTAGAAAAGGGTTTAGGTTTAGGTTTAGGTTTGAGAGGCGGCTGGCTTGAAGCCTCGAGGGGAAGATGCAAGTTCAGATTAGGATGATTACCTTTATCTATTTTCTCTTTTATTTTTATTTGACAGCTAATATATTACTTTTTATCTTTAGTTGTTATCCGTACATAATAATAAGAGCAAGCATATAAGCATATTTGTATATCAGTAATTTATTTTATATTTAAAGTCCCAAAACAACGACAGTTATTATATGCGAAACAATATATAATTATTTATTAATATAATTACATGCATAAACATTGACATTCATTTATATATACTTTTTTTTAACTGATGTAATAAACTTTAATAACTAATGTGCTAATATTATAAACATTGATATGTCACTAAAGATCTATGCATTTTGCACGCAAAGTTCATGTAACGCTTTTCAATTATTAATTTACCATGAGCAGTTCATACTAAAGCAAAGTGCGTTGACTACACATTAGAAACGAAATTTTATTAGCAAATTTTCTATTATGTTAATATTAACATAGAAACATTTTGAAATTTATTTTCTCATTTCTATGAAATTTCTCTTAGTAACTAAAATAACATGTCTTACTATACTAAATTTATTAATAAATATTCAATGTATATAAATAATATAATTAAAATTATATTGTAAATTATGTCTTACTAATAAAAAATATAAATTAAAATTAATAAATTATTTTTCCATAACATATTAATAGTTGAATGATGATAGAGGCAAACTTTTTTGCAAATGATAGTCCAAAGTGTACATTGTGTTTTTCACATTGAAATAAATCTTGTTCAATTTACGAGCGATGCATTTCTATGTAATTTTTATAAATTTTAAACTTTATTTGATATTCGATCAAGAGGTCAAAAAATGAACGAATCTAGTTAATTATAACAGATTAAATTTAAATATGTTCATGTGCTAGCTTCTTGATTGAATTTCAAATAAACTCCAAAATTTATAAAATATTAATGAAAAAGAGAAGTTGTGACATTTGTGGCACCGGAACCGTGCTCATAAACTTTAGTCTCTACATAGATTCCAATGACACAATGAGCGGTTTATACCAGTCAGTTACAATGCGAGAATCATATAATACTCAAATGTTGGAGATTTTTTCTACGGTACATGTATGATGTAAGGGTGTACATATCATTTCATTTTTATTTATTTTTTTACTTTTAATATTGTTTGGTTCCATTGTAGGTTTATATAAAGAGCATTACATAATTGAGAAGTAACACATGGATCATCTATTTACCACACTTCTATTTTTTATATCATCTATTTAGTATGCATTTTTTTTGGTAGTCTAAATTATTTTTTTATAATGAAAAATAGTTATTTTGTTAAATATATTAAAAACAATTGTACTAATTATTATTTAATTTAAAAATTAAATATATTTAGAAATTTAAATTAACCAATCCAATCTATATATTGAAATCTCATAGTAACAGTACATGATCATTTATTCCCAATTAAACTCACAACGCAATACATCACGCGTGAAGCGCGTCATATCACCTAGTTTAGATTAATTTTGATCGAATTTGAATGGCTCATTAGTCAAACAAGTTTGAATTTAGCATAAATTTCAATTGCTATAATATCTATATATAAACATTTTGCTTAATAATTTTTATTTATAAATATCATATGTAAATTTACAATGTCATAAAATTTATATAATTAATTAATATGTTAATATTAAAATGGTCACCTACAAAAAAATTCAATCATTGAATCTAAACCGTTGATCTTATTTAGTTTAACGAGCGATGCATTTTCATACAAGTTTTGTAAATTTTAGATTTTATTTGATACTCGATCAAGAGATAGAAAAACAAACGAACCTTGTTAACTATGATAGATTCGTTCTAATACGTTCATGTTTTAGCCTTTGATCGAGTATCAAATAAACTCTAAAATTTACAAAACTTATATAAAATTGCATCGCTCGTTAAACTAAATAAGATCAACGGTTTGGATTCAATGATTAAATTTTAAAATTTGAAAAATTAATTAAATAGCAAAATATTGGTACTTGGGGGCAACCAAAATGTTGGTAGCGGAACTTTTCTCTATTATCATTTAGCAATTATCTGTAACTTCTTCTTAATTACTCGTATGAGAATCCATATCATAAAATTGATTTATCTGTTCTATAATTATATATGTAAAAGCAACCGTTGGATTTTGATAAATCAACGACAGGTCACGAATACACGTCCTTGATCCATGAGACCAAAAAGACACCAATCAGAGAGCGCCACATGGACGCCTTCAAATGGCTCCGCTGACCGCTGAGAAAACAAATGGAAAGTTGTATCTTTATTATTAATTTTTTTTTAGAAAAAAAGGAAAGATGCGCCCTTAGATCTTTTCATGACCCTCCGTTTCGAAAGGCAGATTCTTGTCAATTTAATAGAAAATATAATAAAATTAGCTAAATTGATCCATCCAGTATTTTCGATTATATGAGATAATAAGTTAATAACTAATCCCTAATTCAATTGTCTTTAAATATGAACGAGTAATGCATAGTTGAAAGACAAAATGAGTATATCGTTTGATTATATGAATTTAATATAGAGTTTATTAGATTTGATTTTATTGCTTCAATTAAATTAATAAGTAAACGTTTCTTAACCTGGAAATAGTAAAAAAAAAATTGTATCAGTTCTGTGGATGACAATTTTATAGTAAAAAATTCAAAAATATTAAGCTGTAAGTTCGCAAAATATATTATATATATAGTTTTTAATAGTATGTTTACAACTTTATGCAATGTTATAAATAAAAACAATAAGCATTAATACATTAATTAATATTCATCAAAAATAAATAACGATGTAATAATTATCAATAATTATTTTATTTAAGAAAATTAAAATAATTTTAATAAATTTATTTACAAAAATGTAATTTGTGTTGTATTAGTCAACTCCATTCAACATGTCATAGTACGTTCAAACTATTAATTCATGTCAACACGACACAAACACGAGCTTTAACATAACATGACACGACATGATTTATTTGCAATTCCCGAGTCTTTTCCTTGAGAAAGTACTATCCTGTTTGGATAGAGACAGTAAAAATCATATAATTAATATGCATGTAATGATTCCTAATTTTTTGCATGTAAAGTTCCTATAATATTTTTTATAATTAATTTTCAATTGGCAATTCACACTTAAATGAAATTGGGTAAAGTAATACATAAATAGAGCAACTAAAATAGCAAATTTTTTAATTTAAATTGACGAGCAATTTTTTTATAAATTATTTCCCTTATTTTCTGTAGATTTTATTTATTTATTTATTATTTTTATTATTTTAGAGAACATATTTTCATAATTACTGTAGCTTTTGTGCAGGTAGCATTTTGTTCATTTGATTTGCGTACAGTCAAATGCATATAGTCAAAGTTTATTTACTGATCCTATAATTGTGATCATCACTACCAATCGTTAGATTTGAACTAACGATTTAGATCCACGACAAGTCATCGATCCAAGACATGATCCGTGTGACCAACGAAAAAAATGCATAAAGAGAGCCCTGGTGGTAGCACCCGATTTGCTTCCTCTGAATTGGGAAAAATTTTGGGAGGGGAATTTCAGTGCTGAAATGAAAAATTTTGGGGGGGAATTTTGCAGTAAATGAAGTTTCCTGCCGATTTTATGATGGAAATTTCTAGAGAAGTTTGGGGGTGGATGACTATTGGGGTAAAAATTTTGTACGATATTTCATACTATCATTTCGATTAAGATCCAAAGGTTGAGGTTTTCTATTGCAAAGATAGTATTGTAGAGATGAGATGGAGAAAATTTTCCCACCGCTTTTTCTCTCTTCACATTAAATTTTCATTTGTTTAACCTTGCTGTAATTAGACGAACCATATTAGTCTAATGTATTCAACTTTAACATTGCTCTAATTATATAATTATCAATATTCGTATACAAAATATTAACTAATATTAGATTTTTTATGATTATTATTAATAAATTTAATCCAACATAATAAATTCATTTATACAATATGTTTCCTTCAAGTTTCGTAATGATTATTATTAACAATGATATCTCCTTAGATACTAAGGAACATGTGTATCGACTGTTGATTAAATCAGCAAGTACTTCGTGACCTTCTTTCTAAATTGAATTTGATAATTAATAGTACATGTCATGAGTAATTCGATAATCAAATAATATATTTAATTAAATTTTTACATTTACATTATAAATATGTATTTTATATATCATAATTATCTTTTTTTAAAATAATGATATATGACTTGCATGAGAGTAAATAACTAAATAAGGTCATAAATTTTTTTTTATATATTTTGACCAATAGTATGATCATAAAATTATTTTACATATCACTATTAATTTGATGTGTAATTTTTTGAAATATCTACTTGATGAGCTAATACAATTTACTATAAAAGTATTCATGGTTTACTTATTAATGGATTCGGATATTGGATTTATATATATTGTGAATAAATGGAATTGAAATTGGTACACAGTAGATAATGAAACAAGGTTTATCAAATATATTTTCCTATATGTGTCGGTATACTGACACATTAGATCACCAAGTCATTTTAATTTAAATAATTAAGTAATTAGTAATATTTATGTGTCAACTAGCGACTCAAATTAATTTAATATTACGCGCGCCTGTAACAAAAAAATAGCGTCCTTGTCTGGAAAAGATTAGGCGTCCCAACTAATATGTGTCCCTCTTGATATGTGTCGGTCTACCGACGCGAATTAGATTCATGCTATAGCCGTCCCTACAGAGAAATTGACCGCGTCTTTATTTGGAATATTTATGCGTCCTAGCTAAAATATGTCGGTCTACGGACGCCAATTGAAACTTCTCTCTCCCGTTTTTTTCTTTCAACGTCACTGTTTAATTGTGGGACACGGATACGTCAGTGTTCTGACGCGAAAAAATAAAATTCTAGTAGTGGTTTCCCCAAGAACAAATGCTGGGTTTGATGGAGGTGGAATTTGCATCCGTTTTCTGGTAAGCATGAGATTAACAGAAAATATGTTGGGCCTTTCATTTGGCCTCTCTTGCACACACAGTAAAGCAATGTTGATGCATCGCACCACTTCAGATTTCATGCTAGATTCATGACCTAAGCACGGATCAATTAGCTCTGCTGCAGTTCCATTTCTCCAGTGTTCCCATGCCTGTTTGAAAATTTTGGAAAGAGGCAATAAATATACTTTATGTTGGTATAAAACTAATTACAAAGACAGTATTTCAACACAAATGCCACATAGATTGTCATGTTTTTTTTTTTGTCAACGCTTTTGTACATATATGTACCAGACAGTAAAATATTTTATTTCTTGTGTTTTTTTTTTTTATGAAATGAAAGGTTCTCTTCGTTAATTTGATAAATTGTGCAAGATAACTAGCCCATTAAAAATTTTATAACTGAAAAATTAGTGTACCTCAAATACTTACATAATTGAGGAGATTCCCCGCACTGGTACTGGAAAAGCTGCTATTACTTCTTCCAGTAATTATCTCCAAAATTAACACTCCAAAGCTAAAGATGTCCACTTTTGTTGAGACAGTTCCATGTATGGCATACTCTGGTGCCATATATCCACTAAGAATAAAAAAATATATATAAAAGATTAAAAATAGAACATTAGTTCATTGGGAACATGGTTAAAATTTGAAATGATCTTACGATTTTTTTCGAAAGTGTACAAGATATGACAATGAACTCCATAACAAGTTTGAAGTTCCATTGTACAAGCTCAATAGAAACAAATGTTATATGTTTATGGCTTTGTGTACTGTGCCATTCTCATGAACATTGTTCTTTCGCCTTTTGGATATCTTTCTCAGAATCCCCCTACTACTTTTAAATGGGCACACTGACATGGGATAGTAATTTGTCTTTTGATAAAACAATTTATAGACTTTCCATGTCTCAGAATGTGCAGTATGACTTTTATCAGCTGCTGAATAAAATAAATGTTGCAATACTGATTTAATGTAATATTGATATCAATAACAACGTAAACACTAAATAATAATTATAATAATAACAACAATAATAATGTGTGAGTACCGCTTGGTATATTGAGTTATATAGAAAATAAAATGTGATTAGTGTTTGTTTACTTACTATGTTCCCACCACCTTAGATGTCTTGCTTTGAGTACGGTCTCCACCAAGAAGCCTTGCCAATCCAAAATCAGATATCTTCGGGTTCATATTTCCATCTAATAGAATATTGCTGGCTTTCAAATCACGATGGACTATTTGCATCGTTGAGTCTTGATGGAGATACAACAATCCTTTAGATATTCCTTTGATGATTTTAAGTCGTTCTTCCCAGTTAAGCTTTCTGCTCGTCTCATCTGAAAAAGAAGCCGCTAAAATTTTGTCAAAGGACAATGCAATGAAGTATGGCAAATATAAAAGCTTCCAGCAAAAATCAAGTAAAAAAAATTTCGTGTTATGCCAAAATTAAATACCAAATATTAGAGTATCAAGACTTTTGTTGTGAATGTATTCATAAACAAGCAGCATTTCTTTCTTTTCCATGCAAACACCTAGCAATGTGACAAGATTTTTGTGTTGAAGCTCAGACAGAAATTGAACTTCATTTAATAATTCTCTCAATCCTTGATGTGAGCCCATTGAAAGCCTTTTGACAGCAATTTCACGCCCATCTTGCAGCTTTCCCTATTAACAGGAAATAACATACTATTTGTTGTTATGCACAGCAAAACTCTATATAGCATTTCCCTGTGGTTTCTACGTTCATCAATGAAACATTTTCATAATAATATGATTAGTTACTTTAAATTAGACGAACACGAGCTAATTGTCTTATGGTTTAAACTTTCAATGATCTTTCTTAATGCACATCTCACAGAACCTCGAGGGGGAAAAGAAACAAAAGAATGGTATTTTGGTGTAGAGATGAAAAATAGTACTGTTGGGATCTGAATGAGAAAAGGATATATTAGTACCTTATAGACAACACCAAAACCCCCTTCGCCTAGTTTATTTGAATCTGAGAAACCTTCTGTAGCTTTTTGAAGTGTAGAGAATTCAAAAAGCAAAGATTTTCCACCATTCACATTTTTGAGAATGTTTTTCTCATCTGGAAAGCAGAAAATTTAATAAAATTAAATCTGAAGACTTTGATTAAACCTGTGTGGATCAATATCAAAATCCCATCACTGAGTACATATATAATCCTAATCCTCTGGCCAGTTTACGAACAGACAGCTATAAATAAGTTCAAGGGGTCAGTTAAATGAACAATGAGAATTGTAGCCACTGTAGTTTGGTCCCATAACAGATGTGAATTCTCAAATGCAAAATTGGAGGCTATATTTGAGTCAAATTAATGGAATCATGAAGAGCTTACTAGTTCTATTGCATGATCGCTTTCTTCTACGTAAGAAAATCAACAGGAAAATTGCAAAAGCAGAGGAGAGAACTAAAGGAAGTGAAACACCCAGAGCAATTGGTATTGTTTTTTTATTTCCCCCTACGAATAAAAAAATTTTAAAAATTAAGAATGATTAATAAAATTGACCAATATAATTCTTTAATTGATATTATTATTTTGTTCTGTTTTACTTGAAGCGTATCATTATTTTGTTCTGTTTTACTTAAATTTTGACCTTTCAACCGAAATTGGTCACACATCACATCACAATTTTCACCATAAACTTGTCACGGCTTAACAAATTAATATTAAATTGGTGTGACGCGCTTCTAAGTAGATCACATAAGTCGAGTCTCTTTCCACCTTAATTCCTTTTGACTTGCAAAGTCAAGTCTTCATCTTTAGTAAGCATAAAGATGACAGCTCACAAACAAATACTCCAAAAAATTATATATAACTCACTTTTCTAATGGACATTTTCACATTCCGAATAATAAAAATGGTGAAGGCGATTGGTCATCACTTGCCTCTACAAATATGATTTCATGATGTTAACCAGTACCAACTGTTCTATACTATGGAACTTTTTATTTGTTTTATTTTTTCGCATAGTTTTTAATTTTAAAAACGCACAAAAATGAGAACAAGAATAAGTCGATATGGTAAATATTTCATGTTTACCTTTCCTTGGTCTTTCAGGTGCTTTTGGTGCTTCAGGTGCTTCTAGTGCGGGTGAGGTAACGGGTGGAGCATTAACATGTGGTGGTGTTGGCACAACAACAAATGGATGTAAATTAAAAAATTTATCTGTTTCGTACCACAATATACAACTGGCTGTAAGAGAAATTCCCAACACATTTCCATAGCAATTCTCTTCTAAATGCTGCATAGACTCATTAAGGCACTGAAGACATTGATCTCCAGTAAGATCCATTGTGCACTGCACTAATCCATAGATCGAGTCTGAAGCTGTTAAATTAACCACGCCAGTTGAGAACATCCGACCCGATTGGACAGCGTTCGTTGAAATTAAACTCATCATCTTCACAACAGACAGCTCAAATTGATATGGGTCAGACCAATTTTGTGGGTTGTACTCATAGTACCCTTCCATAGTCAAATCAGAGAAGAATTGTTTGTTAGAGTACCGTAGCATGCACACCTCATACCAAACAATTGCATCTCGGCTGTATGGACAGAGGTTAGGGAGATTCTCCGACGCCATGGTAAGACAACTGGTACAGTCACTTGCTTTAATGTCGCCACGGCAAAGAGATGACCCATAGACCCGGTTTGGTACGCTACCTATAGTGTCATTGCAGAACCCGGTTTGTGATGTATTTTGGATTAGTGAAGAGAATAAGAGTTTTAGGTTGGTTTCGAAAGCGCTTCCCGTGGCATAGGTTGTGCTGTTATCACAAAAATTGTTGGTTACGAATTGAGCTTTTGTATTGGATGGAAGTTGATTGAGCACTACACAAGCAAGAATAATTTGTAGGGAAAACATGTTTTTGTCTCTCGTATTTGTGTTCTAGTATTTATTTGAGGACTTAACAACATCAACCAGTTTGATGAAATGAGGAAGGTTCGCGTTGAAGAAATTAAAGTAGGAGCTTCTTGTTAGTCAAGCCTCAATTATTTTTATTTTAGTTATCTAGCCAAAAAGTCAAAGAAATTAATTCAGTCTCAAGTACAGCACACACCTGGAAGACTCACCTTTGAGCTTGCATATCAAATTTGTTGAGATGTTCTGCAATTACACTTATTTATTTTGTAAGCACATGTGATCGATTGAAGATTATTATGTATTGTATATTTAATTTAGGTGTATGACTTGTGGGCATTTATTGGACTCGACTTTGAAATAAGTATATACTGCTTGCCTCCGTTTC
Source organism: Rhynchospora tenuis (assembly GCA_027725995.1). Lineage (NCBI taxonomy): Eukaryota > Viridiplantae > Streptophyta > Magnoliopsida > Poales > Cyperaceae > Rhynchospora > Rhynchospora tenuis. The sequence continues at coordinate 143,316,921 of CM050888.1, read as the reverse complement.
GCAATTTAATTTGTTGACGGACCGTTTTACTTGCTACTCAAATAGAACAGAGTAACATGTTATTATTTGAATCACTGCTAATCATGTTTTGATTTAGTGTTTCAGGCCTCCTTTTATTGTGTTTTTTTTTTTTTTTTTTTTTTTTTTTTTTTTTTTACTTTCAGCTTGTCACCCTCTGTCAAGTATTATACAACAACAATAACAACAACTAAGTTTTTTTTTTCCAAACAAGTTGGGTAAGCTAGAAAATAAAACCAACAAAAGTTACTAAGTCACCGAAAATTAAAAAGTATATGTAAAAAGTAAGGCTAATAATACTAAAAAAAAATATGTTACTATCTTAAAAAAAAACATGTTATTATTTGTTTGGGTAGTAGTACAAGTGCAAGTGCATGCATGTTACTCACATTCAACGAAGGCTTCCTACAGTTATCAACTTCTGATTAAATCAAACAAATAAAATATATTATGTATGCGGATCATATAGAAGGCGGAGGTGTCCTGGAATAATATATTTACTGAGATATTTTAAGGTGAACTAAAATTTTAATCGGGTGTGAACACTTATCAACAGCATTTCACAATTTTGACAAAAAGATCTATAATACAACATATTTAAAAAAATAGTCCACTATATAAAATTTGCCTCTTTTTTTAAAACAAAATATCATTTTTTGGTAATGTTTTTATGCAGTTTGTATCTTTAAGTCACTTGTTGTGACTTGTACTTATTTACTAGCTGATGATTTATCTGATTATACCGGGCCACTTTGTTTTAAAAAAAAAGGGAAAATTTTTTCTGTACCCCTCATAAGTGAGGAAATGGAGGATTTGCTCCCCGAAAGTTCAAACTCCTGATTTTGCCTCCCAAAATTTCGAACTACTTCTATGTTTGCCCTTCTGCCATATTTTATAATAAAAATAATTGTTAAATAATTAAACTGAAAATTTCAGACGATTTTACCCCCATCGATTGGGACTCAGTCGGTCAAATTCAAACCCAGAGTGATTCGATCGACTAAACCCAGTCGTGCGTGAGATCTATCGACCCCTTCTTCTCTCGAACCTAGGCGACGATGAACTAGTCGCACCTCCGTCCACCACCTGTACCTCCGCCACTCCCCTCTCTCAACCCTAATGCTGGAGCAAAGGCTTTCTCTTCCGATCCACAAGCTTAGACCAGCAAAAAGCTTCTCTCCTCTTCACGATCGCTGGTTCTTCTCTCTCGCACGATCGCTGGTTCTTCTCTCTCGCACGATCGCTGGTGTCTCCTCCTGATTTTTCTCTCTCGCACGATCGCTGATTCTCCCCTCCTGGTTGGTCTTTTCTTTTCCCTGTCTTTTTTTTATTGATCAATTTTGTTTAATGGTTACCCAATCCACTCTTTTTTTTATGCAATCGACTGGTACTTGCGATGGTAAATTTGAGAAAAAATTATGTAGACTGTTTTGGACAAGAGGGACAGAGAGTTGGAGAAGAGGGACGGAGATTGGAAATTTCAGAATAAAATTGTACTTACTTATACCATAATATAAAATTGTCCTAAATTGTTACGGAGATAATCAATGTAACTTGTTTCTAGGTTAGGAGTAACCATGTATATCAGACAGTAACCATGTATTAGCCTATAAATTTTCGGTCAAATTGTCCAAACCTATGAAATTGATTTAGATTTTCAAGTGTTTCAGAAATTTTCTTGCCAGGTCAACAGAATGTAGTAGGTTTAGAAGTCCAGATGTTATTTCTTTGTCATTGATATGGACAAACTGTTATAAACAAATTCAAGTACATGTTTTAACATCTTATTGTCGCATTTCTTTTTTTTAAAAAAAAAAATTTGTAGAAAGAGAAGGGCAAAGAATACCAACGCTGCAGCTGCAACTACAACTCAGGATATTTGATGAACAAGCTGTTACTGGTGTGTGTTAGGAAAATTAATTAATTAATTTAGAAGGTTGGTACGAGGTTTGTATGAGGAACAAGCTGTTACTATCATCAAGCTGTTATTTTGAGGACTGGTACGAGGTTGATACCAGTCTGTTTTTATTCTCTCTAGCTGTTATGAAATGGGTTGTTTACATGTGATGTGATGACTAACTAATGTGATGCTTGTCTGTCATAGGATGTTTGCTTGCTTTTGTTCACTGGTGTTTGTGATTTCGAAAAGAAATGGCTCCAGGACAATCATTCAAATAGAAAGACAATATGACGTTTGTGTCACAGGGGCTTTCATTAGAACACACAGCAAACATAAATATATAAACATGAGCATTAAACCAAAATAAAGTAAAAAGAGATACCATGCGTTTATTCCAGAAGTAAACAACAACAATCCTTACAGCCTAACAGATAGCACAAAGTAAAGTAAAAAGAGATACCAAGATATAAGTTTTAGAAAGAAACAACAATTCTTACAGCCTAATTAAACATAGCATAAATCTCTATGTAAAGAACAATTAAACGGTACAAGCTTGAAATAAAATTGCTTAGTTAACTTGATTTCAACAATTAAACAATTAAAAGGTTCAAGCTTGAAATAAAATTGCTTAGTTAACTTGATTTCAACTCTAAACTTGAAATAAAATTGAAACAATTAAACAACAATACAAGCTTAGTTAACTTGAAATAAAATTTTAGTAGCAGTATGCCAAAGAGACATTACATTTCAACATACCCTCTACATGACATAATTAAGCGGTACCAACTAACATAGTTCCAAACAGAAAATGATACCCCCAAAATCAGCCTCTGCCAACATTTTTTATAAAAAAAAATTTTAAATTACAACAAATTACAAGAACTCTATCCTCAGGCCTAATCTTCTACTTCAATCTGTTCTTCGTCATCCTCTTCTCCATCCATAGATTTGCTCGATGAATTTTTATTTCTTTCCCTTTATTTCTTCTATTTTTTTAATCTGACAAAAAATATAAATAATTAGTCTAATAACAACAATTAATTAATTTGAAAGAAATAAAAACTGCACAATACTTTCTGGCATATTCTTATAATATGTTTAGTTATCGTTCCACAATAGACACAAGGTCTTCCCTTTGATAGATAACAGTAACAAACTTGGAAGCCTAATGTAACCAATCAAGCTTGGTAATAGCTTCAATTGACAAGAGGCAATAATGGAGACTAATCAAACCAGTAAATAAGAACAAGAGTACTAGTGACCTGTAATAGGTAAAAGAGTGGATTGTTTTGGTGTCTGTGTTCAATTTTTCTTTTGAAGCACCAGTGACCTGTACAATTAAAACGATTTTTGTTCATCCCAAACTGAACAATTCCTTCAAAGGTTAATAGAGAAGGTTAATAGAGAAGGTCAAATATATGAACAATTCCTGGGCGGTTAATAGAGAAGGTCAAACTAAAAAGGTTAACAGATTCATCTATTTATCTAGTTCAGAACAGATCTGAAGCTTCAATTTGACAAAAAAAAAAGGTTAACAGAGAAGCAAGGCGGAGGAGGATTTGAAACATTGGCAAAAAAAAAAAGGTTAACAGAGAACCATGGCATAACCTGGGCGGATTGAAAAGAAAAAAGACGAACCTGGGCGGAGATGGATGCCGTGCGATGGGCGACAGCTGACAGTGGGAGAGCCAAGGCTCATCAGTGCGTCCTGAGAGAAGAAGACGAGGCTGCGATCGTGCGAGAAAGGAGATGCTTAGTCTGGATCGTGCGAGAAAACAAAAGCTAGTCTGGATCGTGCGAGAGAGTTTGTGCTTGCGATTTGGTGAGAGAGGGAGAAGTTAGTCTGGATCGATTAGCTAGGCTTATCTTCTCGCGTGAGAGAGATAGAGAGAAGAAAGAGTTAGACTGGGTTTAGTCTGGATTCGATTTGGTTAGCTCGGGTTAGATTCGATTGGGTTCGAATTCGATGAAGGGTAAAAGGGTCAGAAATTTTTAGTTTTATTATTTTAATCTTATTTATATAATAAAAAATGGCAGAAGAGCAAATACAGAAGGCGGTCGAAATTTTGGGGGGCAAAATCAGGAGTTTGAATTTTCGGGGGACAAATCCTCTATTTCCTCACTTCTGACTTCTGAGAGGTACAGAAAAAATTTTCCCAAAAAAAAAAGGTTCGTTTTCTTTTTTTGTACTTCCTTTGCTTTTTTAATTTTTTTCTTATTAATAAATCTGTTGGTGTGATACTTGTCACCTCGCCTTAAAAAAAAAAAATGAGATTTAATTTTTCAGCGTCATGTTAATTTTTTTCTTAGTGAAACAAAACTTTGATTATGTGGCAATAGCTTATTAGTAAGAGTCTTTGGGCTTGTTTGGATGGTGTGGGAAGAGTGAGAAGAGTGGGAAGAGTGGGAAGAGTGGGAAGAGTGCTATTCCTAGGTTGTTTGGATGGTGAGTTTAGGAATAGCGTTGGGAAGTGTGAAAAAGTAGAGAGAAAAGTGTTGTTGGGAAGAGTGGGAAGAGTGGGAAGATTGCTATTCCAAAATCGTTTGGATGTGCTAGGAATAGCTAATTCCGGAAAGAGGCTCTATTCCTACTATTCCCACACATTCCAAACAAGCCCAAAGAGATAACATGGAGCTTGGTGCTAAGGTATTTGTGTGGTAAAACAAAAAGCCAGGAGTCAATGTGGAAAATAACAGCCGACTTCTGTCATTAACAAAAGTTGACTGTCTTTTTCCACATTGATTTCATGATTTCTTTTGCTTTACCACATATTTATTTCTCTCTTTGAAAAGCATAGTCAGTAATTATATAATAATACGCTCTTTTCCCTATATATTGGATATTTTGATTATTTTCTGAACCCGAATAAATTTTTTGATGAACCTGAGCCCGAATAATAACTATGGTGATCACTTAATTCCGTAATATGGTTTCTCAATTTAATTTAGTTGTTGCAACTACGAAAAGTAATGTTTGGTTTTGTAGTATTTCACCACCATTAGCCTTTTTTTGTCACTGTGCTAGTGTGCTTTTGGGAATTGTTTGACCACTCCCCGAATTAACGAAACAATTCAAAATTTCTTTAAATGACCAAAGTACCCTCCCCCTCTCTCTCTCTCTCTATCCCTCTCCAAAAGCAATTTGTTGCCCCTTTTTTAAGTGCCAATAATGGAAACAGAAAAGTAGAAGAAGAGAAAAAGCTTCAATGCTGTGCCATGGATGGCTATTCACATCCTTCTCCTCTCTTTGTTTGTCTCTCTAATTTTGATTGCTCAGAAAACAGAGATGGAAGTACCTGGAGAAATATAGAGATTGAATATGCGCTGAGGATATTTTGGTCATTTTAAAAAAGGTAAGTGCCCAAAGAAGTTCCCTTTTACTTTTCTCCTCTTTTTTTTTGTTTTATATTAAGTATTCCTTTTGGTTTCTAGACTACAAAAATTACGTCTGTATTGTTTTTATTTTCTGACTTATTTGTTTATGTATGTGCTACGAATTAAAATTTGATTCCTCGTGTAATTGGGGGTTGTTTCAGCTTGTACCTACGAGAAGTTTGATTAAATTCCTCAAAGAGCATCTTGTACCAGTTTGGTGTAAATAGCATTTTTTTGGTATTTAGAATTTGGCATGGCAATATTGCCGGAGATATTGCTTCAAGAAGCAATGCATTTTATTTTATCTGTATTAATTGTTATGTAGTAAATATCCTGAATTACAATAGTTCATTTGTTACTGTTGCTGGTTAAGTAGTTAACTTTTCTTGTGAAACTATATTGCTTTGCCTGATCTGCCTGTTTGGTAATTGATACCAAACTGGTAGTATATTCAAATTTAAATCGGACTATTTCATGATTAATGTTAACAGGTGGCAGCAAAGTTATGTTGGATCACAACTTAAGAACTGATTTATTGGTTAGTTCTATATTTTGTATTCGACAAATTGATAGTTAAGAGGCACATGTATAGCTAACAGCAGTTTCTTTTCTGTATAACTTTAGTTAATCTTTGTTCTTTGTTAGATAGGTAACAATCTTGTATGTTGCTGCAAAATTTTCAGTGGAACCATCAGGTTGCGCAGGGCCATTTTACATGGGAAGCATCACACTGACAGAAAAGCAGCACATGACATTTTACACTGAAGCAAAGTTGGCTTTCTTCATATGGTCGTGGCAAGGACCTATTCAAACTCTTTTAACATTTTTTTTTCCTTGGGAACTTTCTAATTATTTTGAATCTGGCTAACATGGACACATTTGGCATTGTTGCAAAATGAATTGTCGATCCATATACAAATTTTCTCACATTACAAAATGTTCAGACCAAAATGATCTCCTGAACTTCTGATATTCATCCCCCTCTTCAATAATAGAAGGAATATGTTCTGAGTATGAAATAGGAAACAAATTGCTCAAATCACATCACATTTGGATGAATAGATATCAGATTTAAAATTTACAACCTCTTACATGAAAGATGATACTAACCAAAATAATAACTGCAAGAAAGATTTCAGGATAAGTAGATAATTAATAAAAAATAATCAATATAGGAAAGCTTTTAAGGAGTAGGAGACAACTCCAAGCTATCGGGTGCCTGCAGGCTGCAGCCCAACCCATGTTGGATTTGAATTAAAACAGTTTCCCAAGAGAACATCACAATGCAACTCCATTTAACATCAACACAGGACGTACCACCACTACCTTCTAAATAACTATAGATGGTTTAATTAAAACACTCAAAACACTGGGATTTTGTCAATTCCCTGGTACACTGTACCATTACACATCCTTGCTGATACATTGAATGCTGCAATTTCAGAAATATTTTTCAGCAAGGTGATGAGCCGCTTTTGGTAGACGAACAGATTGGCCGCACCACCTTGCAAGCAAGTTGCAAAATAATCATTACCCCTACCCAATTGAGTAGCGAAACTGTGGATCGAGTACCGAACAGCACATTGATGGTACCATACAATTCCACCATTTGGGTATGGGCAGTGTGTTAGAAGGCATCGAGAAGCTGTATGGAGGCAACTGGCACAGTCGTCAGAGGTGATGTCACTGCCGCAGAGTGCCAGGCCGTAGACTCGGTGAGGGGGCTTACCTTTGAGGTTGGTTTAATAAGTGTTGCTCCTGGTGTAGTGATTTCTGGTTTCACAAAATTTATGAATGAATTGAGGATTTGTGAGTGTTATGAGAAATGCAAATGTGAGAAGAGAGACATGGATGGGAGCTGAATTCATGGTGGTAGGGAGAATTTTGAAGTCTAATGTCTTTTTGATGAACTAGTTTGAGGGTTTTGGTATGGTTGATTTGGTTTGCTTTAGCATGTTGGAAATGCGGATAAGTGTTGGATCCTTGGTGTTGTTCTTAACCTCTGTTTCTCGTTTCACAATTTTATTCGATTTTCTTTTTTAAAATTACTGAGAAACGGTGTCAGTGGCATACATATTTTTCATTTCTAATATACTTGTAGTATATCCATCCATCCATTATTATCTCCATCCTCAAGCGATATGTATTATGTATGTGCACATAATATTCTCTCAAAATTGATCTAACGTTTGTTTGAGATTATGCAGAAATTCGGAAATTTCGTTGGATTTATAATTAAAAATCTGAGAGAGAGCATAAGCTATTCATTTCATATTTTTAACCGTCCAAAATATATAAAATCAATAAATACGTACTGACAGAGAGAGAGAGACTCAAAAGTTTTGTTGAATTATTATTTTCGATTACAAATCACAAACAGGATCAAAGCAGGTAGACAGAAAGCAACATCCACAAGTAGCACAAATATTATTGAAAATTAAACAGCAAACAACGACCAACAATAGAACATAAACCAAGCACGATAGAAACACCAGACATGCTCAAGTTCTTTTTTGGCATCCCCTTACGTCTTATAACATCAAGATTTAAACAATCAGGGGCTATCATTGGGACACCCATCACACAAACAGTACGGCGGACACTGCAAAAGTCGGCGCTTAATCATGGGCTTGACTAATAATGCTGAATTTTCCTGATATCAATAAATCAAAGTCACGTATGTGTAGAATAATCAAATTCAAATCGTACGATACAAACAAAAGATAATTAAAAAAAAAATACCTCCATGGATATCAATTATTTACTATAGTGCTGCAAATGCCTCCCATAATTTAGTGTGAAATGTGAATCACCCCATTACAATTTATCTACGGGTTTTCCGTACCAATCAATCTCGATCAGCACCCCAAATTTAAAAAACAATGCAGCAACCTGACTTTATCTGAATACGACTTGACAACTGAAATTTTTGAACCAATCTGATACATAATCTGGCAATTTTTTTGAAGTCAAGCTGACCAAATCCAACCTGATTCACTACAAATTTGTCATTTTTTTTAACTCAAGTAAATGAAATTGTACAATTCGAATTGACTTGAACCAAAAATTGACCGGACTCAACCATTAAATATGATATTGTTGATGTGAAATTTGACCCTTTGTGAATGTCGCGGCTTCAATATCGACTGAAGAGATCTTTTGTGATATTTAATTTCGAAACAAATTGGAGAACTTTAACACCCATCTTATCTTCAAAAAATAAAATAAAATAACTGACGCGACCCATCCTATTGCCACCTTTTATGTTTGGAACTATGTGCAGGACCATTTTAATTTCCTTTAATGTAAGAAATCAAATTTTATTGAAACAAAAATAACCAAAAAAAAAATGAAATATCTTAAAAGTACGATCGCACTGCAATTAATCAGATTAATCGATTTTCTCAATCCTCCAACGTTCAATTTCCTTGTGAAGAAAATAATAAATTAAACTGTTAAATCGCATTCCATTACTTTTAAATAGCCTAAACGTTTTTGTAGTTTTTCAAGAGCAATGCATTCTTAATTTTTTTTTTTTTTTCCCTTTTCATGGAGTACTAATTTTTTGAGTTTTTTTCACTAACCTGCTGATTCTTTGATGGAGCATCTCTCTCTGTATCAAGAGACTGAACCGAACACTCGGTAGCCGACACAAGCAGTAGCATGACCAGAAGCAAACAGGAGACCTTGTTAATAGCCATATTATGCACTAAGTGGTCAATCTCTAGTTATCTCCTCTTTCTCTAAACTTGAAGCTATTGTAAGTGGTTTTGCTTCTGCAATGTTTGTACCCTGTATCTGCTCTGCTAATGTAGAGCCTCAGAAAGTGGGCCCATCTGCAATAGAATACGACTTGGAAATGATCCAGAAAAAATGGAAATATAAAATTCATTACGTCCAGCTTGGAGTTATTCGCTCTATGAATACTGACGTTATTGCAATGTTATTAAAGCGTAATCTCAAAACATATAACGAATTATATATGATATAGTTGACAATCGTACCTGATAACTACAATCAAGAATACTAATTGGATTAATTAGTTGGGCCTACATGCATGACGCTGGATCCGTTTTACTGACCCAGCTTTTTTTTCCTTTCATTGGTATGTCTTATTGAAGGGACATTTTCCTTTTTTTTTTTCATTTTTTAAGGCAGGAGGGCGATAGCCATCGGGCAATGTTATTAGTACAAAGAAGATAAAATTTACAAGATTACAAAGAAGAAAGAAAAGAGAAAAAACGGAAAAAAAAAAAAGAAAAAATAATTATAAGAGGTTAAAAATTAAAAAGAATAATGGTCATTCAATTATTAAACTTCATTATGCTGATGACACAATAATATTTTGTGAAGCAGATGAAGGCATGATACAGATGATAAAGTGGATTTTTATCGGGTTTGAGGCTATATCAGGTATGAAAATTAATTTCCATAAAAGTGATTTGTATGCTTTGAATTTGGATGAAGATAAGGCAAATAGGTTAGCAGATATTTTTGGATGCCAAGTGGCACATTTTCCTATCATATACTTGGGTATACCAATACACTGGAAGAAGCTATGCAATGCAGATTGGCAGATAGTTTTAGATAAATTTCAGCATAAGCTATCCAGTTGGCAAGGGAATTTCTTGTCTTATGGGGGAAAATCACTTTGATTAAGAGTGTGTTGTCCTCGTTAGTCATATATATGATGTCAATGTATAATATGCCTAGAGGAGTGCAAAAAAAGATAGATAAAATTAGAGCTCAATTTTTATGGAATAATTGTGAATAAAAAGAGATATCATCTGATAAATTGGCAAACAGTGTGTAGAAATTATGAAAATGGAGGGTTAGGAATAAAAAATCTCCAGATAATGAATATAGTGTTGCTTGCTAAATGATATTGGAAATTTAGAGATGATAAAACAACTGGTTGGTGGAAAACGATGATACAACATAAATATGGGGTGTTTGGAATGAATAGGAATAAATCACATTTTTGGACAAAGGTTATAGATAATAGAGCCATTATTGATATTAATTGTTCTTATGAAGTTCATAATGGATGCCATGTGCAATTTTGGCAAATAATTGGCATGATGGAGTAGCCTTAAAAATAGCCTTTCATTCTTTATATCAGATTTGTACTGACACAAATATCACAGTTAATAGGGTATTAGAAAGTAACTTGACAATTCTTAGATTTAGAAGGCAACTTAATTCAGCTCAGAGATTGGAATTGGATCATTTGAAACGATCTTTAGGAAAATATATGCCTTTGTCTCATGAAAGAGATAAATTGATTTGGACACAAACTAAGGATGGCAGTTTCTCTACAAAGTTACTTTATAATTGGGTAGAATTTGGAGGTTTGAGAAGTTGTAAACCGTTGATTTGGTCTTTAAAAATCCCTATCAAAATACAAATGTTCTTATGGTTACTTAGTAAGAGACGAATATTAACCAGAGATAACCTGGTTCTCCGAGGTTGGGAGGGTAATCCTACTTGTGCTTTTTGCAATCATCTGGAAACAGTCGATCATTTAATGTTTGGTTGTCTGTACAGTATTAAAATTTGGAATTGGTTTTACAAGAGATTGAATATAGTAATAATTCCAGAAAAGTTGGAGGATCTGATGAGTTGTGCTAACCAACTAGATAAAAAATTGCCTTATGTATATTGGTGTTCGGCAATTTTGTGGGTTATATGGAAATATAGGAATGCTTTCATATTCAATGATATTAGACCTCAAAATATTCAAAAATTATTTGCAGATGTGAAATATCAGGTTCGCTATTGGTCAGCTAACTAGAAGAGGACACTTAAAGAGGATGTGTGGAGTCTCTGGCCAGAAGAAGAGGTTATACCCCTCCAGATAATAGAGGAAGGGATGACTAATGCAGCCTTGGTCCCAGTGGAGGCTGAGGTACCAATCAATTAGTCATTTGGCTGATTGTTCACAAGGAAGAGCAATTTTGAACTTTGGAGGGACTGTTTTGTAATAAATTGTTCTTGGTTTTTGGTATGTTCGTGTTCGAAATATTTCAGTGTTGAATTTTGAAGTTTAGATAATTCTGTAGTTATTAGCCAACAACATTGTTCTTTGGTTGCTGTGTGCAGGATTGGGTTGGAGCTTTTGTTGTTTTGAGTATTAAGTCGATGAAGAGGATTATAGTCAGTAGTCAGGAATAAGAGTGTGTGCGAGGTAGTTTTGTTACGTGATTGATGTAATCTTGTAATAAATGTTACTTTTCGGAATGAAAAGTGGTAAGCTCATTGGGCTTACTTATTTCAAAAAAAAAAAAAAAGAAAAAAAGAAAAAATGTCTTTCAAGCATTAATCATCCATTGCCGTGCTGACGTCTCCACGCGCTGAGCGGTATCCAAGATGAAGGAATCTTTATTAATAAAACCCTTAACATTACCGGCCTTCTATTTCTCGGGACGAATACCTCCAAGTGGACCAAGCATAATCTTAAATATTCTATATATTCTATTTGACATCTCCAATCATTAGACATCCATGGCCTTTCATTTTTTTTTTTTTTTTTTTTTTTTTTTTTTTAGATAAACTGCCTTTCATTTTGTTGCAGGGACATTTTCATATACTTTTCCAGGATAGAATGGTTTCAACTCCAGTTTAATCAGGGACGCATATTATCTTAATTTGTTTGTAATTTTGTATTAAATGTTACTTGCTGGACCGATTTTTCAATTTTGTATGTTCTAAATCTTTAAATTCATCAACTAATTTCATAGATATTTAAATTCAGATATTATATATTATTGCATTGAAATTTTCGGAAAGTTGTGGGTAAAAAATTTGCCGCTTCAAGTTTTCTTTTTTATTTTTTCTGGAAAAAAAAAAAGTTTTCCGAGAGCGATAACATAAAAAAAAAAAAAAAAAAAAAATTGAGATTGTAATGAGAACTGGATTGAAGCAAAGATACATCTCCAACTGAATATCCTCAAGTTCTCAAATCTCATCCGGATCTTGACCGACTCTCGAGTGACCTTTGTAATGATAATGTTTTCGGCATTGGCCTTCTTTTCTCTTTCCCTTTGTCCACATTATTGGGCTTTTTAATTGTTTCAATTTTAACGACTAACTTGCGTGTATTTTGCAAATCAATAAATTTTAGCTTACCAGATTTGTTTATTAAAAACAAGGTTCTAATCTAATGTAACTACTTTTTAGTGTCACAAGTTGCAACAATTATATATTTTTTTTTCAACATGTAAAATTCAAACACTGAATAAAACTGTTGATCTTGTTTAATATAACAAGCGATGACCCAATATGAAAAGGGTAATGGGCATGACCCATACTTTTTATCTCAAAAAAAAAATATAACTAGCGATGTGTTTTCATATGAATTTTATAAAATTTGAAGTTGATTTTATAATCCATTAAGTGATCAAATGATGAACGTATTAGAATTAATCTATCATACTTAACCAAATTCGTTCATTTATTGATCACTTGATCAGGTATCAAATCAATCCCAAATTTTATAAAATTTATATGAAAATGCATCACTCGTTATATTGAACAAGATCAACGGTTTGGATTGGGCATTTGAATTTTAAATTTTTAAATATTAACAAAATATAAAATTATGACAACTTGTGGCGCTGTAGCCTTTGCTCTTATTAAAAAAAAGAAAAAAGATAAAAGAATATCTAAGTGTGATGTATAAAACTTTATGTAATGGACATTGAAATTTTCAATTTAGATTTGCTTTTAATACTGTGTTGCTGACTGCATTGATGGCGTTGTTGTGAATTACTACTATTTCTTAAATTGTGGACATTAGCATCCTAAAACAATTACTTAATATATACAAATGTGATGCAAAGTAAAGTTAAAATATGGTCTCTGCAATATTTATATACGAACTTGTAGGTTGGAGATATGTGATGAATTAATAGGCCGGTGAATTCCCCCAACCGCCTCTTTAGAATTTTAAAGTATAGTTTCCCAACTTGTCAACGTGATCAGGATTCAATGCATTGTGTGTGCTTCGTCTTATACAATTTAAGTATAGAGCCTCAGAAAGTGGGCCCATCTTCAATAAAAACAACTTCGAAAAAATAAAATTTTTAATGACCTGATCCAGAAAAAAAAAAAGGAAATATAAAATTCATTACATCCAGCTTGGAGGTATTCGATATATGAATACTGACAAAGTGAAATTATTGCAATGTTATTGAAGCATAATCTCAAAAGTCAAAACATAGAACGAATTAGTATCATGTGCAGGGGTGATATACACCATCCACAATTTTCCCATCCATCCCATCCACAGGCCAGAAATGGGCCTCAGCCTCATTTTTTCGTGCGCTGACGTTAGCGAAATTTTTTCAGAATTTTTTCGGAAATTTGTGGATGCTGACGTCATCAAATGTACTGGTTTATTTGTTCAGTTAGATGCCATAAGGGTTGAATTAAAAGTCGTAAGTGTTCAGTTAGTTGCATCTGAAAATGGAATTTTCGTATTTTTGTGTTCAGTTTAATACGGCAAAGATTGAACTAAAAGTTTTATTTGTTCAGTTAGTTGCATCTGAAAATGGAATTTTCGTATTTTTGTGTTCAGTTTAATACGACAAAGGTTGAACTAAAAGTTTTATTTGTTCAGTTAGTTGCATCTGAAAATGGAATTTTTCGTATTTTTTTGTTCAGTTTAATACGGAAAAGGTTGAACTAAAAGTTTTATTTGTTCAGGCAGAAATTTGATTTCGTAGTTATCATTTACAATATACAAAGTGAACACATATAACAATACAGTAAACATTTACAATAAACAAAGTGAACACATTCAATATTCAATATACAAAGTGAACACATATAACAATATAATTAACATTTACAATAAACAAAGTGAACATATATTATGACTAACTAATCCATTAGGAAAACTAGATCACTCATAACAAATTACATATTATGATCAAAATAAATGAAGAACTATTTTTGAGATATGAAGATTGCTAGTCGTCTTGTGCTTTCGTTGGCAGGAATTCGTAAACCTCTCTCCATTGCATACAACCTACATGCATATTCCACGCTTTAGATACAATCAAACTAGAAATTAGGAAAAAAATTGAAGCCAAAATGTGAGTGTATATCGTGGTAATAAATACTAGCTTATCAACATTCTATAGTAGATTCAAAAAGTCCACTATAACAAATTCCAACAGAATTCTACTAATAGCAAATAAAAGAAAGTTAATTAACAACTTCCCGTGAAGCAAAACAGTGTGCAATCAATAATCAACCTCACTTCCAAACAACTTCCTAGAACATGAAATACATTCAATCACTGACACTGTGCTTCTCCCATTGAAAATTTTCAACAAATAATAGTCTAATTTACCCACAAATTTTCAATATCCAGTGTCCCAAAACCAATACCTAGAACACACTTTCGATTATCCAAAAATGTGATAAGAATAAATATCAGGAATAACAGATCAAGAAATAGAGTCGCTTACCAGTATGGATTCGCACATTTATGCCGTTTAGGCCCAAAAGAAAAAGAGAAGGGGTGAGGTTAAACATGAACAAAAGGTGTGAGATCACGCTACTCACATGGATCTTGCGATCGATCTTGGACAGCGAGGCAAGGGGAGGGAAGGAAGGTTATATTAACCAGAGGAGGTGGGTTTGCCGTTGGAGCAGAGGCGACGGCGCGAGGAGGTGGGTTTACCGTTGGAGCAGATGCGACGATGCGAGCATAGGCGACGGCGCGAGGAGATCTGTCGAGGTTTTCATTTCTCTCTCTTTGCTCTGCGGCTAGGCTAGGGTTTGGAGACAGGGAAGTTTAGAGAGATATAAATAGATTGGGCCAATCACTGGGTCTAATATGGCCTGTTTGGAACCTGTTGGATGGTTGGATGGGAAAAGAGTGGATGATCGGTACCAATTCTCGAATTTTATTACTTGATCAATTTCAATATTATTTGGATTAATAATACGGGCCTGAATGAGAATCGAATGGAAGAGAATTAAAGAGAAGAATTTGATATGGGCTTCGGATCCAAAAGCCCAAGTCGGCTAGGCATAAGAGATCCCATTTAAAGTTTCATTTAGGGCCGACTACAAAGGTCCTACGACTACAGTAGTCGATGGAACAGATTAACAGAATATACCTTTAATTATTTAGGATCATCTAAGAATAAAATATGATTAGTTATTCGGAGAAAAAAATATTTCTTAAACAATCAAGAATAAGATTTTTGGAATCTAGAATGTTATTTTTAAAATAGGATTAAGAAGTTGATGGACCACTTTGAACGACAACCATTTACAAGACAGCGGCTTCGCTTAAAACCGCATTGACTTTTGGCATAAGAAAAAAACTTCGCTGCCAGGATAAACCTATGAATCCATGGAATCGGGATCTGGTGGTGGAACCCAAGTCAGATCAGAATCAAAGAATTTAACCCTGGAGATCTTCAGGATACAACTCCAGCTACCAGCAGTACTTTCCCAAGTACCAACACATGCACTACATAGACGATAAAAGGATTGTCTAATTATGGCACTTGTAACATTGATGCTCTGACAAATCCTTCGTACATTGTACCATTCCATATACTCTTGAAATGTTATATACTTGTGTATTAACTCCAGTTGCGAACATCCTTATTTTTTTATTGAATGCCGCAATTTGAGAAATGGATTTGATCATTTGATCATGAAGAACATCTGTTTCTTGAAACTGGTTTTGATTGGGTGGACCTAGTACCATGCAACCTGCGAAGTGTTGTTCAATTGTACTCAATTGGAAAAGGAAATTATCGGCAGAGTACCGAACAGCACACTGGTTGAAATATGCTATACCGCCATTATCACTAGACAACTGGTCCAGGATTCATTGCAGATGGTACTGCTGCATTGTGCAAGGCCATAAACTTGGTGCGGTGGTTCATCTATAATAGATGCAACAAATCCAGCTTTCGGTTTATTTAGAATTAGAGAAGATATAATGAGGTTGAAATTGGGTTCTGATAAGCATATTCTATACTTATATTTTGACCTCATTTGGAACCAAACTTAACTTAATTTCTTGTGTTTTCATCTAACTTAGCTTGCATTTGTCTTTAGATAGAGTTGTTGCCGTCGCCCGACACCTTTTTGTACAGGACTTGGCATTGAAGATGGAAAGAGAGATGCTGTATTTTGGAGCTGCTTGAAGATATTGCTCACGGACCACGGAGACTCACCACGGGCAGCGAGCATAACCGACTTGAAGATTCCAGAAGATTTGGCAGTTATGGCCGTTCGAGTTGGTTTCTTTTAGCAACAGTTTTTTAACACAATGCACGGTTATTTTCTATCGCCAGCACTCTTCTACAAGCCTATAAAAGCAAGCCTCGACTTCAGAAGAAAGGATCCCAACTTAAAGACATAACTATCTAGAGATCTGAGAGAAGTTAGAGAAGCGAGAAGGCAGTTACTCTTGTGGGTCGCGACCTTTAGTCGCGGGCTGTGAGAAGGGCGCAGACAAGCAGATAGAGGATTTACTGGTGTATTCTATGTCTATCTTGTTTGTATTATTATTTCTCATTGCTTTTATGACCATGTCTGAGTAGTTTGTTAGTAGTCTATGGCGATGGCACAAACTCTTGATTAGTTTATTATTATTACTTGACTTGTTTTTATTTGATTTGTGATTTGTCTCTTGCATGCTTAGTTTTTATATATGATTGTTTGGCTTAGATTAACGATCTTGGTTGCCCGCCTTGATAATGGCCATATCGAGTAGTTAGGCGTCAAAACCTTGTTCAATAGTTTACATCCAAACCATCATGATTAGGGTTAGGAATTATCCGATAGAAGAAACCTAAGTTAGATGACCGAGAGGCGATAACTTAACCAAATCTGAGAAGAAATGGAACCCTAGTTCTCAAGAGATAGACATACAATCCTTAGTCGACGCGAGGGTTGAGAGTAAGGTGCATGGGAAAACTCGAGTCCTGTTCAGTTTAGGATCAACCAAGTAACGAAAGTTGAAGTCTTTCCCCTGTATAACTTGACCGAAAAGTCTTCACAAACCATCAGATAATAATAATCAAGTAATAATAGTTTAACACATATTATTCGCGGACCGCGGAGAGATCTCGCGGGTCGCGGTAATAGTGACTGTCAAGTTGTAAGTCCAGAATCATAGACTAATTAGTTAGATATTTTAATTAATCTTTGATTTGTTAACCCTTATAACTTTTACTTAATTAAAACCTAAAACAACACTTTAAATCAATCAATTAATTTAGTTTAGTTAAGAGTTTTAGAGAATTTAGTTTTCTAAATATACGTCCGTGAGATCGACACCCGACTATACTTTTTAAGGTCATTTATGTGACCAAATTAGGTAGAAATCGGTTTATTTGTTAGACACCTAACGACAGATCTATCAGGTTCGTCACTGCAGCCTCTAATGCTGTAGTTTGTTCAGTAAAAGTTCGGGGTTTCACATTTTAGGGAAATTGATTGAGCAGGCAATGCGAGTGTTGTGAGAGGTACAATTGAGAGAAGAGAGATCAGAATGTGCGGTGAGTTGATCATGGTTTTTTTTTTTTTTGAGAAACAACCCGTAGGTATTAATTAAAAAAAGGGAAATTGTACATCAGTTCATAGCAGCAGACACCGCCAACTACATTGCTATCAGTCATAAACATACCTACTACAAATTAACTAGTGTGGCCTCTAACTATACAACAAAAGGCCAGATGATACTAAGGCTAAGTAGCACAAACTATCAGCAGAAAATCCCATATATAATATAACAAAAAGGAATTTAAAGGAACATGTTTACAAACTCCAAACGAAAGCTGGTGGTGCCCGCATTACTTCCTCCCTTTCATTATGACAGAGCGCTCCATTTCTCCTTGCTTGATTTGCTAGCTCATGGGGTGCCTGTAAATGCTCTCTGATTGCATGTCTGACCTGCACCTTGGGCATTTTGATCAATAAATCAACACACTGTTGCAAAGTTGTTCTAGCCTGCCATAAAGGAGATTCCTGCAAATTAAAATTATTCATAAGTTCAACTAGTTTCTGTGAATCAGTGAAAATATGTATATGGGGGTGTATCAGATTCATCATCTGAATGTCCCTCAAAGTAAAGAGAAGAGCTTTTGCTTCCGCCTGAAAAGCATCAGCTGCATTGCTCAAAAATATTTCCTTTTTTTGTAAATACCCCCCTGGTTTATACAATAAAAAGGAAGCTCCCATTCTTCCATTCTGATCCCAGGATCCATCAATTAAGATAAGAAAAGTGTTTAATGGAAGTTTGTAATGTGATATGAATTGTTTTTTTTATAATGTTTTCCTTCCATCATCAATTGATCTGTCCATCGCCATTCTAATTTTCTTCAATACTTGCTCAATATCAATGGGGGTTCCCTCAAAAATGAATTTACATCTGGTTTTCCAGTTTTCCCAAGCCGCATTCAGGGAGTATTTTGCAATTTGTGGATCCGGGTTTAGAAATAGTTGTTCTGTAATGTAAAACATATCAAGGGGCAGGTTTTCCACTTTCAAACATAGAGGGGAAGCAAACCAGATGGCTCTTGATGAAGGACAGTTGAAAATAAGATGGGGGATATCTTCTTCATGGGTACCACATCTCTGACATACTGGTGAAAAAGCTGACCAAATTCTATTCATTCTCTTTGCAACTGGTAAAGCATTGTGCGGGATTCTCCATAGGAAGGTTAAAATTCTTGGCTGCACTTCTTTGATTCTCCAAATCTTATCCCAAATGTGTGTGATATGGTCATCACAGCTATGTATATTAGTCTGGTGCTGTTGTACCAATTTCTGGTATGACAGTTTTGTTGTATATCTTCCAGATTTTGCTGGTAGCCATATCAGGGCATCTTTATGAGATATATCAAACCGCACATTTATTGTTATGAACTCTCTTAGTTGTTCTCCAAAAAGTTGCATTAACTTGCTGGCATCCCATGAGTTTGAAGCTGGTTGAATTAGGTCCGCAACCATCATTTTCTGTATCCCTGCAATAGATGTTTGGTGTTGGTGTGTAACAGTATCCCATCCCATAAACCATGGTGTATTTATAGCACTGATGTTTGCCCCATTTCCTATCTTCCACATGACATCTTGTTTCATCAGATCCCTGACTTTTATTATATCTCTCCAGAAACCACTGACCCCTGATAGATTTTTAACTGTCCAGAAGCTCTTCCTTGCACAATATTTAGCTTTGATAACCTGAACCCAGAGTTTGTCTCTATTGGCTGCAATTTCCCAAACCATTCTCAGCAACAAAGCCTTATTGAATTTTTCTATGTCTCTGAGTCCCAATCCTCCTTGTACAACTGGTTTACAGACTTTCTCCCATGACAGTAATGATAAATATCTATTTTTGTCATGTTTTCCCCAAAGGAACTTTCTCATTAATTTTGTCACTTCTTGAATTGTCTTCCTTTGTAAAAGGGTGGTGGACATGTAATAGATAGGGAGGGCATAGTATACTGATTTTAGAAGAACAATTCTACCAGCCAGGGAAAGTGTGTTGAGTTTCCATCTTGCTAATCTGCCCCACATCTTTTCCAATATGTCCTCATGGGCAAGTTGACTTGATGATGTCTGATTGGATAGATGAATGCCAAGATACTTTTCCTTGTACTCAGCTTGATTTTCACCCAATGTCTGTTGAATCCATTGTCTGGTGGGTTCATTACAGCTTTTTGTAAACCATAATTTGGATTTATTATGGTTTATAACCAGCCCAGACCATTCGCCAAAGCTGTTCATGATCTGCTTGATATGTCTTATCTCCTTTTTGTTAGCTTGCCCAATAATTATAAGATCATCGGCAAATAATAGGGTTGAAAGAATCGGGCCTGTACTTGCAATTTTTACTCCCTTGATTTGCCCCTTTGATATGGCTTGCTTGATTAATCTAGTTAAGATTTCCATGCACATAATGAAAAGAAAAGGCGATAAGGGACAGCCTTGTCTAACCCCTCTCTCTGGTGTAATAAATCCATCCCTTTGACCATTAATGTTTAATGTTATAACACCACCAGTTATGCAAGCCATTATCAGTTGGATCAAATGTGATGGTATACCCAGTATCTCCATTGCCATTTGAATAAAAAGCCATTTAACTCTATCAAATGCCTTTGTAATGTCAGCTTTGAGCATGAATGCTTTAGTTTTGAAGGATGATTTGTTAAAAGAGTGCAACACTTCCCTGACCAGTATTATGTTATCTACTGTGCCCCTCCCCTTGATAAAAGCTGCTTGATTATTATCAATTATCCAAGGTATAAAAGGTTTAATTCTGTCAGATATAATTTTCATCATCAGTCTGTATAGAGTGTTACCCAGTGTTATCGGCCTATAGTCTTTAGGTGTTTGAGGTTGATTTGTTTTTGGAATTAAAGTGACAACCGATTTCAGTAATTCCTTTGGTATTTGACATGTTGAGAAAGCCCATGCAATCATGTTAACTATATCACTTTTCAGGAAAGCCCAATTGTTTTGTAAAAATCTTGTATTGAAACCATCAGGGCCCGGAGCTTTATCTGGGCCCATGGAGAAAAGGGTGTATGTAATTTCATTTTCATCTGGAATCTTAATCAATTTAGCCTGTACCATCTTGGTAATTTAGGCCCATCATAAATTTTATCAGCTGAGAAAACTTGTCTGAGATGTTCAATATTTATAGTTTCATTCTCATTGAAAATATTCTTAAAATAGTTTACAAACACCCTTCTGATATCTTTCTGCCAGGTTACAACCTCCCCCTGCTCATTAGTAACCGATTGAATATAACTTAACCTCCTTCTATGTGTTGCCACACTCTGAAAGAATTTTATATTTTTATCTCCATAAATATCCCAATTCAACCGGGCCCTTTGCTTCCAGTAGTCTTCTAATTGGTCTTCCACCTCTTTATATTCTTTTAGTAATTCCCATTCTTTATCTTGATTCTGAAGGTGTGGTGGTTTTTGTTGAAAGAGGGAGATTTGATTTTCAATTTCTTTGATTTTCTGTTGGGGTGTTTGTATTTTGTTTGCCCAATTTTGGATGCCTTTTCTGAATTCTTTCCATTTATTTTCCCAATTTTGCCCATCGGCTTGATTCCATAAATTTTGACAGGTTTGTGTAAAATTTTTATCTCTAAACCACCAATTTTCAGTTCGAAAAAGTTTTTTATGAGAAGTATAAATTTATGTACTTAACATAATAGGGGCATGGTCACTGTAGATCCTTGGGAAGTTATTTAGATAAGCTTGATTAAAATATTGGGACCAACATGTGGAAACTAAAGCTCTGTCAATCTTTGAAATATCGGGGTGGAAGTATGCTGTTTACTAATCCAAGTATAGCAGGCCCCTTAAAGCCCAAATCAACTAGGCCCATTTTGTTTATGTAATATTTGAAATTTTTGCTATCTGAGTTTAAGGAAGCATTCCCCCATATTTATCATTTAAGCTTGTAATTACAATAAAATCTCCAATCATGCAATACAAATCAATTCCTGTAGTGATGGATTGAATTTCCCTCCAAGTATGATCATTGTTTCTATGATATGGGTCCCCATAGAGTGTGATTAAAAGCCATGGAAGTTTCCCTCTTTGTGTAACCCATGCAGCTATATAATGATTTGAGAAAGAGTGGATATCTATATTTACATCATTATTCCATAATAAACATAATCCGCCAGCATTTCTTTCTTTTGGGGGAATTAAAAAATAGTTTGTAAGTGGAAAGATACTCACATAGGATTCTGCTCTTTGTTGTGATTTCTTAACTTCAGAAAGGAAAAGAATGCTTGCACCAGTAGCTCGAAGGAGTCTGACCATGAACCGTCGCTTCCGCGGCCCCTCCAAGCCGCGGCAGTTCCATGCAATGATCCTCATGGCGACGGTGGAGGCAAGTTTGGGATCGCCTCCCTGGCCCTCCTCTTGTTTAAATGCTTGCCTGCCTCATAAACCTCACTCTCTTCTTCCTGTGTTTGATCATGAACAGAGAAATTTTTGCTGGCGTTTGACAACTCATTGGCTCCTCTTTTCTGCCCCCCCCTTAACAATAAAAATGTCTTGGTCAAGGTTCTGAAGTTGTAGAAGCTGGTCTTCCTTCCAATTCATCCAATCTTTGCCTTGCACTTGTTTTCCTTTACCAGTGGGATCCAGGGGCGGATATAGAAGGCGAAATAAGCCTGGGCACAAATGAAGACAGGCCAAGTCAAGGCACGAAGAAAGGGGGAAAAAAGAAATTCCAGGCCTAAGCCCAGGCACTATGGTATTAACTATATACTGGGTCATTAAATTCTGAAAATCAAGCCCAGGCACGTGCCTGGGCTTGCCCTCATGTAAATCCGCCCCTGGTGGGATCCATCATGTGATAGTCTTCTCCACCCCTCCCCATTGAATCCAGGATATTATTTTTTGCTCCTTCTATCAATGGAACTTTAGTTTGATCAATTATCCATGGTTTATAGTTGATATCTGGTAGTGACATAATTGTCGGTGAGTTGATCATGGTGATAAGATAGAAATTTGCAATTATTAGGTTGTTCAAAATCTACTATTTATATTCGGCTTTACCATTGACTTTTGATGAACAAATCAACTTTAATTTTGGCCGTGTCAAAATGCTCTTGCAATTTTTATTACCAAGTTTATGCATGTCGTTTCATTAAATACCGTGAGACTCGTTTGTTATTAACTTATCATTAATTATACACTAGCTATAGAAGTCGCAGCTTCGCTGCGCTATATTTTTTTAGATGAAAATAATTCAGCATGAACTATCTTAGATTTTAAAGTATGTTTAATTCCTAAATTAAATAATGATTGGTATGACTAATTTTAATATATTTAACAAAAAAATACTTTATAGAAAAATAAAAAAATATTTTTAATTATAGAAATATCGATCAATTATAGAAAAAAAAGGCATGACTTTTAATTAATATTATAGATTATAGATATCGATATTAATAATGACATGTACTAATATTTGTATACAATATTGAGTATTGCGTGATCAGATAATAAGTTATATATGATCCAATATTAGCGTGTAAAGACATAATAAGTACACATTTAGTGGGTTATGCCTCTTCAAGTTTTCTTATTTTTATTGCGCGATCAGATAATAAGTTAATTTATTTACATACAATATTTAGTATTGCTGTATTATAAATTATAGATTATAGAACCTAGGTTAGTAAATCGAGCTCGATAGTGCATGCTATGAAACATTTATTATGTTTAACGTTATATAATTAATATAGTAGAAATAAGATATCAATGCATAATTATTATATTTTTAAAATTCTTCCAAAATAGACCAGGAAATGGTACATTCCATTTTTTTTTATTGTTCCGTTCATTGTCAACAGTTTTTGCACCAAAATGAAGAGAACGCTAACATAGAATTGTACATCTGAATGCATTAGTCAAAATGAGAATCGCCTGTTGCATTTCTAATATCCAGTAATCTCAATGAGGCCTCAGGAGAAGTCATAAGGCATGGAAGTACAATTCTACCTCCACGGTATAGAGGTTATAATCTAAGATTATATTTCTCGGACAATCGGATACACTTTCCTAGCAACCAGAATAGAGCTTTACAATAACAACACTCATTGTTAGGATCTCCAAAGTCCAGTGCCTGAATTGCTTCACCTGAGTTTTAAAAAAATATAGAAGGCAAAGTATAAAATTGATCAATTTTTAAGTAACCAAATTTTTTTTTTAGAATTAAGTACAATACCCGTATCAATAATATTAATATTATTAGGTCCAACAGGAGATGAAGAGCTAGCTTGATTAGTATGAGACAGAGAAGCATTTATAGAAACTCGATATTTACTGTTATTTTCAACTAAGAATTTGATGAAAAACTAATGAAGGTGAATATTGTTATGAAAAAGTGTATATAATATCAAAAGTAAAAAAAAAAAAGAGTAATTAATAAAATAGGAGTTTATGAAAGAAAGCCTAACTTACTTTCAATAGTTCATTTGATGCTTCTGCACCAAAAGTGTAGTTGACTCACCATCCATTCGATTGCACTTCCTCCGACATGCCTTATCTATATCTACATTGTAATATTTTTTAAGTAGTAATCAATTATATATGTAAATTATAGTTTTAGATAAAAAATATTTATCAAATGTCTAACCTGTTTTGATGTTGTCGTGAGAAGGAACAACAAAAAAAAGAGATGTTACCAAGTAAAAATATAAGGACATAGAGCACTTTCCTTTTTAATGGTAAGAGATGCTCGTTCCATATATATTCTTCAATATCTCAAAAAATATTATGTTTCTATAAAAGCTGTTTGCCACGCCTCCTTAAAGCAGTGTAAAATCTATTTTACTGGTAAAGCATGATGCAAAAGATTTATTATATGTATTTCACCATGCAACATTAGGTAAAGCATGATACATGCAATAATTCACATTTGCAATTCAGATAGCTCATAAAAGTAAACCTTGGTCGGGTAAAAAATGTGTGTAAAGAATTAGTTTTTTTTTCTTGGAGGGTAAAGTGGTCAATATTTGCTATGGTCATTTACCAGTAAGCTAAAACATTAACTGACATATGTTACCAATTTTTTGAAATGGTATGCTCGATTTCTTCTCAGGTTGCGCTGTACAGATGTGTTAGGCTCTTGCATCTTCAACTTTGTTATGTTTGACCTTATTCAGGTTTTGACCCAACCTCATGTTTCTGGTCAAATGACACATATTTCGACTATGAACAATAGACTTTTGGTGATCTGTAACTTAACAATGTTATGAGAGGGCATGACTTTTTATGGGTCGTGAGAATAATATGATCAATAAATTTTATAAAGCAAAGCTAATAAGCTCCTACAAAATCAATTTATAAATTAATGGTACTAATTGACAGTGAACTTTTGGAATTTGCTGGCATTTTATCAGCTCGGCATCCCTTTATGAGCCATGCTGAATTGCAAATATGATTACTATATGTATCATGCTTTACCTAATAATTTTCATGGTACATAGAAACAGTAAATTATTTGCATCATGCTTTACCTCTAATATCTCAAATGCCATGTACAATTTTGTTTCCACTTCTCCTAATGTTTCAGCTACATGATATCATTAAATCACATTGTTTGAAACATGATGTAATAATTAAGTTAAAAGCAGAAAGCATATGAACATGTGTATAAAGAAAGACCTTTAGTTGGTATTAGATGGCAAAAATGAAGTAGCAGTCAGCTAGCCCTGATTGCTTTGCTTACATTTGCAACACTGTGAATATAGCATATTGCCATTTTATAATTACTCCTTCAAAATTTACTAATACCCTGCACCACATTTTATAATTGTAATGTGAGAAGATAAATGAAAATTCAAATAAGTTGGAAAAGATGAATATATCTCTTGCACTGCCTTTCTTTTTAGGACATTATTTAACTACTATCAATCTGACCAATATCAATCATAGATATCTCTTTTCTCTTGTAGATGAACAGAATATTGAAATATATACAATAAAATTAGATACAAACAACGATGGCATAGACTCCTAGAAGCTGTGTATCATATTTCTGATCATCAGTACCATCTTTTATTTCTTCCAACCCAAGTTTAGATTGTCAAACTGCAAAATAGCCCCATCTTTTATTTTTCTCAAATTCGACACCAATTATGCTATTTCGGCTGATACAATAACTATAGATAGCAATTATTCAAATCATTTTTCTTGTTTAATCAATTAACCATAATACTGAGCTCAATCTCGAGAGTACAAATATTGACCAAAGTTAAGACAACATGAAAAAAAATTAATGCTTTATGAGCAACCTATTTCCTTTCCTTTCTTAGCATCCGTTGCTATTTGCTAAGAATTATATATATACATATATAAAAAAACCATCGAAAGTGCAAATACCTGAAAACATGGCTACCCAATTTACTTAGGTAAGAACAAATTTAAGGCGGTCTCGCCAAAATCGAGGTGATGCCAGCAGAAATTTCAAAATCGATGAAGACATGGACATGCTGAGGCAATCAAAATCAAGGTGAGGTCATGGAGACGAGCAGAGGAGGGGTTGGCAGACCATGAGGTGGAGAGGCGGACGCACGGGTGCTGTTGGGTCGGGAGAAGTCAACGGCGGAGGACGGAGGGATTGGCGGAGGAGGGCTTGAGGTGACGCGGGCAGTTGGCGGAGGAGGCGGTGGCAGTGATGTGCTGTTGGGGTTAGGGGAAGCCAACGTAGGAGGTGGGGCCGAAGGGACGCGATCAGTTGCGAAGGAGGTGGCGACCGTGATGTGTCGAAGGAAGAGAGAGAGAGGCGACAGCGATTTTTTTTCCTGCTGTCGTCGAGAGAGGAGAGGAAATTAAGAGAGATGAAGGATGAAGGAAACGACGAAAGAGATAAATCAGAGATTAGATCAGATCCATCGCGATAAAAATTGGACGGCTCCGATTTCCGCATACCATAGCGGCATGAGATTTAATTAATACTATAGATTAGTCAAGTATAAGATCACATTTGACAATAACAAAAAAAAAAAAAATTAATACTGCAAAATTCCGAAATAATATGTACAAGAGTTAAAGCTTTTGTTGTAAATAAACTCGTACCTTCACTTCAAGTTTTCAACCGTGATTATTATTAACAAATTGCCTCAAAAGCTGTCAGGGTATCTGAAGTTTAACCTTTTCCATATATTGTCTATTTCTATAAAGCGCGTTAACTTGTAGTTTGCCCTTTTATTAATTAGAGCCATAGACTAGCTCAACTGAATTTTATAAATTGAAAATTAACTTGAAGCTCTGATGGAACTTTTTATTGTGATGTATACATAATAGAAAGCTTTAATTATTCAGCTATATATTACATATTATCTGGATTTATTCAGCTACTTTTATTAATTTAAAACGGTTGAATTATTATTTTCGATTACAAAGTATAAACAGCATCAAAGCAGGTAGAATGAAGCAACATCCACAGTTGCACAAACGTCATTGAAAATTAAACAGCAAACAACGACCAGCAACAGAACATAAACCAAAGCAGGATAGAGACGTACAGCAGACATGCTCAAGTTTCTTCATTAGCATCCCTTTAGGCACTTCATGAAGGACGATTTAAACATTAGGGGTTATCTTGGCGACAAATGCATAATATGCACGGCGGCGGGCAGAGCTGCAAAAGTCGGCGACGAAACATGGGCTTGAATACTAATGCTGATTTTTCCTGTTATCAATGAATTAAAGTCACGTATGCGGAATAATCAAATTCAAATCGTACTATACAAACAAAAGAAAATAAAAAAGCAATTTATCTACGAATTGACCGTACCACTCATCCCTCGCCCCCCCTGCCCCCCTCACTGCGGCCACCCCCCAGCCCAACCCATGCCCCATGTTATAAAACAATATATTATAATCTGAATTGATGAGAACACGAGTTGACCACTGAAAATTTGAACCAATCTGATACATAATCTGACAATTCTTTGAAATCAAGCTGACCAAATCCAACCTAATTCAATACGAATTTATCATGTCTTCAACTCATCTAAAAGAAATTGTCCAATTTGAACTGACTTGAACCAAGCCTATTCTCAACATTTAGGAACGTTAAAATAACCCAGATCTTACCGGACTGGACTATTAAATATGAACAGAAACTTGACCCTTAGTTGAACAGTACTTTTAAATTAACTGACTCAACCCGTCCGATTATCACTTTTATGTTTGGAAGTATATGTAGGACCGTTTTGATTTTCTTTGATGCAAAAGGTCAAAATATATCTGAACAAAAAAAAAAAAAAAATCTGAAAAGTGTAATCGCACTGCAGTTAATTAGATTAAACAATTTTCTAAATTCTCTAACGTTAAATTTCGTTGTGAAGAAAATAATGAATTAAACTGTTATATCTCATTCCATTACTTTTAAATACCCTAAACATTTTTTGTAGCTATCGAGAGCAATGCATTCTTGAAGTAAATTTTCCTTTTCTTTTTCTTTTTTTTTTTTTTTTTTTTTACCCTATCATGGAGTACTACCATTTTGATTTTTTTTAACCAACCTGCTCATTTGATCGAGCATTTCTCTCCGTAGCAAGAGACAGAACGGAACAGTCGGTAGCAGACACAAGCAGTAGCATGACGAGAAGCAAACAGAGGAGACCTTGTTAATAGCCATAATTGTGCTACAAAGTGGCCAATCTCTACTCTAGCTCTAAACTTGAAGCAATTGTAAGTCTCATGTTGTTGCTTCTGCAATGGTTGCACTTTGTACCTGTATCTGCTCTGTTAGTGTAGAGCCTCCGAAAGTGGGCCACTCTGTAATAGAAAACGAACTTGGAAAAATTAAAATTTAAATCGACATGATCCAGAAAAAAACGGAAATATAAAATTCATTGCGTCCAGTTTGGAGGTATTCGATATATGATTACTGACATTATTGCAATGTTATTAAAGCATTATCTCAAACACATGCAACAAATTATATATGATATCGTTGACAACGTGACGTATTAATAAATTTAATTGCCAACACTAGAAGAGAATCAATATAATTGATAGAATTATATTACTTAACAAATACTAATTGGATTAATTAGTTAGGCCTAAATGACGCTGCCTCTATATATTTAAATTTTATAATTTTTGTTTTGTCGAGTAAAAAGTTTTGGATGTTCGGTTAAGCAAACAAATAAAATTTTGTAAAAAGTAATGAATGATATCCAATAGGACCGTAGTACATTATTTTTTAGAAAATGTTGTTCTAAGTTTCTTTTATATTTCAAACATGATAGTGACACAATTATGCGAGATCATAATTTTATTTTTTATATGTAATGTGAATAATTAAATTAAAATCGTTTAACATCTATTCTTTAAGTAAAATAAATAAATATCGAAGAATTAAAATTTTGAGTTGACCGGTCCTAAAAAAACATAATTTTGTGTTGACCGTATATTACTAGAACCCTGCACCACTCAATTTGCTAAAACTTTAAAATATTGAAAAGGAACTTGACTTTCATATTACCAAGAAAGATGAGTATGTATCCCAACCCAATAGTTTGTAAGAGTTGCTTAGTTATGTTGTTAATAATATCTTTTAATTTAAATTGTTTAAACATGGCTTCATTTAGTCTAAATTTACAGCAAACGGAATGGAGTAGAAGTTTGGAACATTTAAGTTGTAAAATCTAATTGTACAGATCCTAATTGCAGAGAAGAGTTCTAACTCGGAACCCACCAACCCAACACGCCCATAAGCTGATAAGCCCCGTAACCATACCGGCCTAGCTACAATACACTGTAAAAAAAAAATAGGAAAAATTGGATATAACCCTCTAAAATCTTCTTCAATTCTATTCGATATAACCTCTCGAATCTTCAAAATCGAATATAATCCCCTCAAATCATATTCATTATGGATATAAATTCTTTTAACTTATTTACATCATATTTAAGTATATAAAAAATAAGTTATAACATTTTTTTTACCAAATTACCCTCTAATCACCATTGAGTGTTGTCAGTGCATCTTGTTTTATCATAATTAGGCCTGTCAAACGTGGCTAACGGTCACAGCAATGGCATGTGTCGTTACTGTTTCGTTTATGCCAACGTCAGAGATGTTTTTGGCGTTAACCAGTTCGTTAATCAAACGGTAGAAAATTCATTGTCGTTTTTCGTTTCGTTTAATTCAAACGGAATAACAGTTAAACGTTATGATCATTTATATATTTTTTTTCAGATGAAGCAAACCATGAATTTGTCTTTCTTTGAGTAAAAAATGGGGTCTAGCCCTCAATTTTTTGTATTAAATAAAATAAAGTTTACAAGGATAAGCCAGGGGCTAAATGAAAGCAGAAAATAAAAAGAAAAAAGAAAATAAAACAAGCATTCGTAGCTCCTATACTGGTAGCATGTCCTGAAATTCCAGCGAAGAACATTTATAAGAGGCTATATATTCTTGAGAAGCAAACTAAGCAGGAAAAAAATCTTGGAAGCTCAGAACTGAGCGTTCAGTGCATCCCATTCAACCATTGTTTGAACCAGCACATCTGATAAACCAGCAAATAATGAATTACACGATTGTTTCAGAAAACAACACATACAAAATAATAAAAAAAATCACAGATTGTTAAATTACAAGAGAAGTTTAAAAGTTTAAAATGACAAGAATCAAGCGGAATTACAAGAAAATTATTGAATTGAAGCCCGATGGATCATCTCCTCTGTCCATCGAATTCATATTATCTCTCAGGAATCAAATCTGCTAATATAAACAGAAACAAACTCAAACTATGCTAATATAGACAAAAGCAAACCACAATAGAAAGTTACAAAAGAAAAAAGAATCAATGTAGCCAGGAGAAAGAAACAATACAACCAAAAGAATCAATAGAAATTTACCTTTCCTCTCTGGCCGCCTCTTTATTTTTTCTGCCTTTCAATCTTTGTATTGTTCTGTTGTTCTTCCTCACAAAGCAGACGAGTACTCAAGGAGAAGAGACACAGTTTCCCATGATTAATTTTTAAGAGCACTCAAGGCTCAAAGTCGCTTAGGTCTTAGAGTAGCCTTAAGGTTTCTAGAGATAGAGGGAAAAAAGAAGAAGAGAGAGACACAGTATGAGCAGCGGCGCAGGAGGCGCTTAGGAACCCAAAGACAACCCCTCGAATTCTCCGCCCTCCCTCCTCTACTCTTAAAAAATTCTAAACCTATAGAATGTTATGCGAAATAACGAAATGACGATAACGGAACGGTCCATTTCGTTTATCGTATTATTTTACCACGGTATACCATCATGATTTCGTTACCGTTTCGCAACATGAAACGAAATGAAATTGTTGTCCGTTAACCGTTCCGTTGGGGTTTAACGCCACGGAAAAGCGTGTTTTTTTGGTCCGTTGACAGGTCTAATCATAATGTACGTACTACCGATTCAATCTCCTCATCCCACCTTTTCCTCCTCGAGACTCTTTCTACTAACTTCTCACCTTGCTTCTTTTCCATTTGAACAACTCATGCTTGTTATTTTCTACCTCTATTCAAATTTTGCTCCTTGATTATTTTATTTGAATTCTGATGAAATGAGAAGGAGAAAGAAACGTTGTTGTAATCTTAACTAATAAGTAATAACTATTGCAACCTTCACACTTGATTTTTGCAATTTTATTTGTTAATTTGAGACCAATTAAGTTTGTTTTATTGTTAATCTCACCAAGCCATTTTTTGATGCGTGCAAGCTCATCCTCTCTATTTTAGCTCTTGCAATACAAATTTTGTCACATTCGTGTGCACATGCTAATTCATATGTGATACTTTTTGTACATTTTGCATTGGAGACACGCTACAGACAGAATAGTGCTAATTCCAGCTCCATATCCTTTCTTTTAATTATTTACTTCTTTTTCTTCATAGTATTTTATATTTGGGCTGCCATGTCACTCGTTAAACTTGACATAGGTGGTAACATCAGAATAGTGGTAACTTGATTAATCTTTTCCCTCTATATTGGATATTTTGATTATTTTTTGAATCCGAATAATAACTATGGTGATCACTTAATTCCATAATATGGTTTCTCAATTTAATTTAGTTGTTGCTACTACGAAGTAACGAAACAATCCAAAATTTCATTAAATGACCAAAGTACCCTCCCTCTCTCTCTCCCTCTACCCCCTCCAAAAGGGACTCGCATCCTCGGAAGTCAAAAAAGGACTGCCGGGAGCAGTCATTTCTTTTTTTTTTAATATTTCAAAATTTTAAAATTCAATTGTTGAATCTAAACCATTGATATTGTTCAATTTTACGAGCGATGCGTTTTCATATAAGTTTTATAAAATTTAGAGTTTATTTGATACTTGATTAAGTGCTAAAAGAATGAACGAACCATGTTTAATTAATTCTAATACGTTCGTTTGTTTAGCACTTAATCAAGTATCAAATAAACTCCAAATTTTATAAAACTTATATGGAAACGCATCGCCCGTAAAATTGAACAATATCAATGGTTTGGATTCAACAATTGAATTTTAAAATTTTGAAATATTAAAAAAAAAAAGAAAATGACTGCTTGGAACAGTCAAAAAATTGACTGCCGAGGATCCCATTCCCCTCCAAAAGCAATTTGTTGGCTCCATTTTAAGTGCCAAACTGCCAATAATGGGAACAGAAAAGTAGAAGAAGAGAAAAGCTTCAATGCTGTGCCATGGATGGCTATTCACATCCTTCTCCTCTCTCTTTTCTCTCTGATTTTGATCGCTCAAAAAACAGAGATGGAAGTACCTGGAGAAATATATAGATTGAATCTACGCTGAGGATATTTTGGTCATTTTAAAAAAGGTCAGTGCCCAAAGAAGTTCCCTTTTACTTTTGTCCACCTTTTTTATTTTGTTTTATGTTATGTATTCCTTTGGCTTTCTAAACTACAAAGATTTGGTCTGTTTCAGTTATTTACTTATTTTTTCTGAATTATTTGCTTTGTGTGTGGTACGGACTAAAATTAGGGGCTGTTTGAGCTTGTACCTACGAGGTGTTTGATTAAATTCCTCAAAGAGCATCTTGTACCAGTTTGGTTTAAATAGCAATTTTTTGGTATTTAAAATTTGGCAGGGCAATATTGCAGGAGATATTGTTTCAAGAAGCAATGCATTTTATCTGTATTAATTGTTATGTTATAGTAAACAACTGGCAATCCTGAATTACAGTAGTTCATTTTTTACTGTCAGTTATTGTTCCTGGTTATAAGTAGTTAAAGTTTTGTTATGAAACTATATTGCTTCGCCTGATCTGCATGTTTGGTAATTGATACCAAAATGGTAGTATATTCAAATTTAAATTGGACTATTTCATGATTAATGTTAACAGGTCGCAGCAAAGTTATGTTGCAAACTGTTTTCAGTCCAAAATGATCTCCTGAATTTCCTATGTTCATCCTCCTCTTCAATAATAGGAAGGAATATGTTCTGAGTATGAAATAAGAAATAAATTGCTCAAATCACATCAAATTTTGATGAATAGATATCATATTTGAAATTTACAACCTCTTACATGAAAGATGATACAAACCAAAATAGTAACAGCTAGAAAAATTTCTGGATAAATAGATAATTAATAAAATATAATCAATATAGGAAAGCTTTTAAGGAGTGGGAGACAACTCCAAGCGATCGGGTGCCTGCAGCCCAACCCACGTTGGATCTGAATTAAAGCAGTTGCCCCTAGAGAACATCACAATGCAACTCCATTTATCATAAACACAAGACGTACCACCACTACCTTCTAAGTAACTATAGATGGTTTGATTAAGGCACTCAAAACATTGGGATTTTGTCAATTCCCTGGTACACCGTACCATTCCACATGTGTGTGCATTAACCCCAGTGGCAACCATCCTTACTGATACATTAAATGCTGCAATTTCAGAAATAGTTTTGAGCAAGGTGATGAGCTGCTTTTGGTAGACGGATGGATTGGCCACACCACATTGCAAGCAAGTTGCAAAATAATCATTATCCCTACCCAATTGAGTAGTGAAACTGTGTATGAGTACCGAACAGCACATTGGTGGTACCATACAATTCCGCCAGTTGGGTATGGGCAGTGTTGTAGAAGGCATCGGGAAGCTCTAAGGAGGCAACTGGCACAGTCTTCAGAGGTGATGTCACTGCGGCAGAGTGCCTGGCCGTAGATTTGGTGAGGGGGCTTAACTTTGACAGCATTAGAAAATCCTGTTTTGGGTGTTTTTTGCCTCAGGGAAGATGACAGGAGGTTGAGGTTGGTTCTGTAAGTGTTGCTTCTAGTTTAGTGATTTCTGGTTTCACAAAATTTATGAATGAATTGAGGATTTATGAGTGTTGTGAGAAATGCAATTGTGAGAAGAGACACTGGGATGGGAGCTGAATTCATGGTGGTAGGGAGAATTATGAAAGTCTATTGACTTTTTGATGAACTAGTTTGAAGGCATTGGTATGGTTTATTTGGTTTGGTTTACCATGATGGAAATGCGGATAAGTGTTGGATCCTAAGTTGGTGTTGTTCTTAACCTTTGTTTCTCGTTTCACAATTTTATTCAATTTTCTTTATTAAAAGTACTGAGAAACGGTGTCAGTGGCACACATATTTTTCATTGCTAATTTACTTGTAGTATATCCATCCATCCATTATTATCTCCGTCCAGCTTCAATCGATATGTATTATGCATGTGCACATAATGTCCTCTCAAAATTGATCTAACATGTGTTTGAATATATGCAGTAATTCGAAAATTTCGTTCGATTTATAATTAAAAATCTTAGAAGAGCATGTGCTATTCATTTCAAATTATTGACAGTCCAAAATATATAAAATCAATAAATAGGTACCGAGAGAGAGAGAGAGAGACCGCACAAAGAAGAAAAAGAAGAAAATATTGAAATAATAAACTCAAAGGTTTGTTGAATTATTATTTTCGAGTACAAATCACAAACATGATCAAAGCAGGTAAACAGAAAGCAACATCGATCCACAAGTTGCACAAATATTTTTGAAAATTAAACAGCAAACAACGACCAACAATAGAGCATAAACCAAGCACGATAGAAACACCAGACATGCTCAAATTCTTCTTTAGTATCCCTTTACGTTTAACTTCACGATTTAAACAATCAGGGACTATCATTGGGAGACCCATCACACGAACAGAACGGCGGACACTGTAAAAGTCGGCGCTTAATCATGGGCTTGACTAATAATGCTGATTTTTCCTGATATCAATAAACCAAAAGTCAAGTATATGTAGAATAATCAAATTCAAATAGTAGAATACAAACAAAAGAAAATAATACAAAAGCAATTATTCCAGTACCTCCGTGGATATCGATTATTTACAATAGTACTGCAAATTAAGTGGGAATAACAAAAAAAGAAAAAAGAAATATCCTAAAATTAAGTGGGAATGTGGGGTCGCATTACAATTAATCAGATTATATAATCGATTTTCTCAATCCTCTAACGTTCAATTTCCTTGTGAAGAAAATAATAAATTAAACTGTTAAATCGCATTCCATTACTTTTAAATACCCTAAACGTTTTTGTAGCTTTTCAAGAGCAATGCACTCTTCGAGTACCTTTTCATTTCCTTTTTTTTCCCCTTTCCATGGAGTACTACTTTTTTTAGTTTTTTCACTAACCTGCCGATCCTTTGATCTAGCATTTCTCTCTGTAGCAAGAGACTGAACCGAACACTCGGTAGCCGACACAAGCAGTAGCATGACCAGAAGCAAACAGGAGACCTTGTTAGTAGCCATAATTATGCACAATATGGTCAATCTCTAGTGATCTACTATCTCTCTAAACTTGAAGCTATTATAAGTGGTGCTGCTTCTGCAATGTTTATACTTTATACCCTGTATCTGCTTGTTAATGTAGGGCCTCAGAAAGTGGGCCCATCTGCAATTGAATATGACTTGGAAATGATCCAGAAAAAATAGAAATATAAAACTCATTACGTCCAGCTTGGAGGTATTCGCTCTATGAATACTGACATTATTGCAATGTTATTAAAGCATAATCTCAAAACATATAACGAATTATATATATGATATAGTTGACAACTGTACCTGATAACTACAATCAAGAATACTAATCGGATTAATTAGTTGGGCCTACATGCATGATGCTGCATCCGTTTTACTGACCCAGCATATTTTTTTCCATTCATTGGTATGTCTTATTGCAGGGATATTTTCTTTATTTTTTTCTTTTTTTAAGGCAGGAGGCCGACAGCCAGCAGGCAATTTTATTAGTACAAAGAGGATAAAATTTACAAGATTACAAGGAAGAACGAAAAGAGAAAAAACGAAAAAAAAGAAAATTAATTATAAGAGGTTAAAAACAAAAAAAAAAGATAAAATAAATTTCTTTCAAGCATTAGTCATCCATTGCCGTGCTGACATCGTCACTTGCTGAGCGGTATCCAAGATGAAGGAATCTTTATTATTAAAAACCTTAGCATTTGTAACATAGCAGAAAATGTCAGACTTAATTAAATCAGTGGAGTTAATTTTAAGAACAAAAAATTAAGAAAATTAATCGATAAAAATAGTAATATTCTAAAGAGATAAATCTACATTAACATGAAAATCGATTCGAATTCGAAATTTTTAACTTTGTATAAAATCTATAATTAGTATAAAATATTCTAGCAAAATCAAAGCTTAATTAAATATGAAATTTATTGTTATAATAATACCGTAATATAATTTTGAGAGTTGTCATAAAATAAAGCAATATAAATCTCATAAAGACAATATGATCAAGAAAGTGAAACATGTACGGTAAGAAAAAAAAAAAAAAACAATCCAAATCATATGAATTAATTTATACAAATGTGGCATAAGAAAAATCTGAAATTTATAATGTCAAAATCTATTGGAATCAAATTGTAGTTGATCTGGATCGTTCGATCATCTAATTGAATTTTAAAATTTCCTCAACGGTTAAGTGGGAGACTGGGTTCCAAATTCTTTTTATCAAATTTTATTATTTATTTTCCCTTCCTCCTATATGGATCTGACACCTCACCTCTTCCCATCCCGTTCTTATCTTCTTCCTCAGCCCAACCGACTAACTCTTTCACGTTTATAAATAGTTCCCCTCTTCTTTACTTTTTCCTTTTGTTTACTTCTTATTTCATCTCATTTCCTCTATATTACAAAGTGGCATGGTGAAAGAAAAGAAGGCAGGTGGTGGAGTTGAACTATAAGTGGGATTTTTCTCATTTCTTTTGTAATTTCATGGGCTGGTGATAGACTTGGGAAAAATGGAAGACGAGCAAGGTTGGGGCCGAGCCACTAGGGGGTATGAATTTGGTTCTTTTCTTCCTTTACTCTCTATGATTTGATTAAAATTGATGGTGGGATTAAGAAGGTCTTCGTACATGCTGTTTTGAAAACTTGGGATGTCTCTATTGCCTTGATACTTTCCCTCTCGACTTTGGTATCATGCATGTACCAGTCCGGTACAGCTTCTATTGGGGATTCTGGTAGCAACCTTGACCTCAAGAGCTGATTCGAAAGGTGTAGGGACTATTGCATATTATCAGCAAATGTCCAAGAACTGAATTGAATCAAGCTAATTGACTCATAAAATTATAAAGCCTAATTACTTTCTTAATGAAGTTTTGCCTTTTTCCTTTCTTGGACCAGGGTGCTAATATTGGTCATTTTATTTTTGGATTTGTAAGTTAAAAACGAATTTGAATATAAAAAGATAGCAAAATTAATCATGGACTTGAGACTTGTAGTAACAGATGGTTAATGTAAAATGAATAAGTTAATGGACTCATATATGTAAGTAATCAAAATGAGTTCTTTTATTTATAGTTTGTATTTGAACAATGATTAGACAAGATAACGTTTAGTTTTATGTTATGTTACACCAGCATTTCATAGTTTAATAAAATTAGTAACAGCATCTCGTAAGAATTTCAAGTAATTTTTATATTTCTAGTATTTCCAACTTAATTAATATTTGTTACGTACGCATAAAAACAATATGCAAACAGTCAATTGTTGGACTAGTTTTGTGATTAAGCAACTAGAAATCTGTTAATTAATAACTACGTCTTATTTAACTATAATAAAAAAATTAATTGATAACTAAATTTTGATGTCTAATAATATATTTTGAAACAAAATTTCATCATAACTTATTAATAGCTAGCAAGTCAAAAATCAATTATTAAATAACTAAATAATATATTTAATAATATATTTTAAAATAGAATTCCATCAATCAAGAATCTTGACCTAATCATCTAAAACTAGACTAGTCTGGTTAACCAAGTATGTCCGTATGGTAACCCAAGAACCGTCTGAAAGTAGGTTATTTAGGTTCTACTTTTAAGTATTCTACGTTACCATTAAACGGTTATTAAGATCATCACCTTCTTTTTATTAAGGAACCAACTAGGATCGTTAATATGAGGTTGTCGAGCTTAAGGATCGTCAAGCAGAAGAATTCCGGATAAGGTCGTCAACGAGTACTCGAGTCGCCATAGAATGTCAAGAAGATGCTTAAGCTCGCTATTCAGGTGCGGATACGTGGATTTTTATAGAAATCCGGTCCTGGTAACTTTAAATTTATGCATAGCATGTTGCTGATTTCGTTGAATGCATTATACAGTATCATGTAGATTTAGGAACA
The DNA here is from genome assembly GCA_027725995.1 of Rhynchospora tenuis. Classification (NCBI taxonomy): domain Eukaryota; kingdom Viridiplantae; phylum Streptophyta; class Magnoliopsida; order Poales; family Cyperaceae; genus Rhynchospora; species Rhynchospora tenuis. The sequence continues at coordinate 143,278,448 of CM050888.1, read as the reverse complement.
GATATTACAACTCAAAAACTCATGTTGAAAAGATCTCCTTTGTTAAAATGGATATACAGCCAGGCAAGTTTGCATATTCCTTTTTGGTTATGAATGAGCTGAGTTGTACCAGCTTAACTTAATCTTGCCTGATAATTTGGAATTGTAACTGTGCATGACTGAGACTGTGTGATAACTGAGAACTGAAATGATAATCAAAGCCACTCTCCGGAGTCGGTCGGCCACCGGCTTCGGCCAGTTCGATAGCGCTATGCGGATATGGAATTCCCTCATGCCTGCCCAGGGTTAGGGATACGTCCCTCATGCTTGCCCTGGGTTAGGGAAAGATCTCCTCATGCTTGCCCAGCCGGTTCGGTTAGGAGACCTGAGTGAGTTTTTGGTGTCATACTGTTATGGATTGATATGATATGGAATTCCCTTATGCTTGCCTAGGGTTAGGGATTCGTCCCTTATGCCTGCCCTAGGTTAGGGAAAATGTCTTACTGTTTTGGAATGAGATGTCTTATGATATGGAATTCCCTTATACTTGCCTAGGGTTAGGGATTCATCCCTTATGCCTGCCCTAGGTTAGGGAAAAATGCTCTTGATTCAATTGTGTGCATATTCATGAAAGATGATAAAAAAAAACGATCGTGCTTGATTTTTATCACTGAAAAACTAGCTAGAAAGTTTATATTGATATTACATGAATAAATTTGCATATTTATACTGATTATTGTGGGTCTTACTTTTGGGCTAAGATTTCGACTAGAAATCCATGTCTGGAACTAAAACCCGCACTGAGAATTTTATTCTCACTCCGCTTTTGTTTTGCATGTTTCCCGACGGATGGGGTTCCAGAGAACGCTTTGCTTGCAAGAGAAAATTATTTTGGTGGGCTGTTGGGGGATCACTTTTACACGGGAAGCTAGTGACCATATATTCAAAAGGTGATTGGAGATACTGTTAGGTCAGTTACCCATTGATAACCATGTGTGGCGATCGACTGTTAGTCGATACATTTTGTTTTATGTTTTATTTTGTTTATACTCTTATCCTGATAATATTTGATTTATATTATCAGAAAAAAAAATTTACTACTAGTTTATGGTTAAGTTTTGGTTTAAGCCTTACGAGAGTACAATTATCTGTACTTTCGTGGCGGGAGCTGTCACGTCTGGCTGCGGGATGTGACAGTCTCTTTTGGTGGTATCAGAGCTAGAGTGGTATAAGCCCTAACCAGTCTAGCGAAAGCGTGGGTAGAAAATGGACTAGGACGATATACTTCAATTTTTGTATTAAGTTAGGCATGCATGCATCTCATCTAAATTGGTTGTTTAAAGAATTTTCATAATACTTCGGTAACAACGGTTGGTTATTAGAATTTAATAATGAAAAATGCTTGTGGACGTCATGTGAGACACGATAAATATAAGATACCTGCAGCTGACAAGGAAGGGCCTGTGGAGTTTGAAGACCGTGGAGTGGATCACATACTACAAGTCTATAGACGTGGTCGATATATGGTAGATAAAGCTAAACAAGATTCTTTGGACAGGGATGAAGTTATATTCAAGGAATTTGAAGCATTGTCTTATTGGATTTAAGGTAAAAACTTGTTACAATAAAATTTTGCTTGGAGGCAAGTCAAGTTCTTTAAAAATATCCAGTTGAATTGATAATTTATTATCTATAAAGTCGGCTTGATCTTAAGGGAAAGAAGTGAAGTGTGGATATGAAGGAGATGCTGCTTGAAAATCTTAGATCTGATTTGAAAAACAATTCAACTAAATTTCAAGGGGAGCTGTGCATTGGGAAGTACTGGAAATTAAATTTGTGACATTCCAACAACTAGGGTGAATGACTGCTAAATATAACATCCAGTTTCTTATTTTATCTCAATATGCTCCTGACATTTTTAATGATGTCTGTCGACAAAGGCGTCAGTATTTTGACGGGTTGGACCCAGAAGTTGCAATTGTGGTTGACAATCAAGAAAACCAAGGACTTAAAACCCTGATGAACACAGCTGAGCAAGTGGATGTAAAAAAAAAAAAAAAAAAAAAAAAAAAAAAAAAGGCCTCAACAACGTATGGTCCAGACTCGGAATGTACGTGGGCAAAATACAGTAGGACCTAAACATGTAATCCCAACAGCACAAACCTAGAAACCAATTCTATCATCTCCATCCTCCAAACCTAATTAGTGTCATAGGTATAAATGTTGACATCTGGAGATACAATGCCATTATTCTACTCGAACTTGTGTTCGATATGATAGTTTTGATCACTGGGTTAAAGATTTCTCAAAATCAGCATCTACTTTTGCATTAAAGATGGCTACTACTGGAACTAGCTCAAGTCGTGGAAGTGGAATACTATAACAAGGACATAGTTACACTCGTGGTGATAAGGTCGACAACAGATTTGTAATACCTATTTTGGATATCGTAGACGACATGCATTAAGAAGAAAGAATGGTAGTAGAAGGAAGTAAAGACAAACATCGTAACTAGTGAATAGTGACAGGTAATGGTTAAATTAGGATGCTTTTGGAGTAAACTATCAGAACCAATGAACACTGCCTAACCCACAAGAACTTCACGAATGGACAAGAATTAAGAGTGATCTACTGGATATAGAGATGGTAAGATATAATTGGTTGATGTGACATTCAGCTATAATTAACAATACAAGAAGGAAAGTAATTATCCCCAATATCCTATACTTTTATCTATGGAATTAAATAGTTGATGAGAAATTGGATGATTTAGCTCACAGAAGTGTAGTGATGAGTTTAAATTCTACAAATTCTAACCTCTCCCCGCTTATCAGTTATTTTGATATATCTCTAGAAGAAATTTCAAGATCTTCATTTGAAGGAGAAAATTCAATTTCCTACTGACCTAGTATATGGAACCATATCCATTTCCAAAACCTCATGCCGAATAATTCTTACAAGATGGAGAGAATCAAAACTATGAAGGAACAAGGGCAATTAAAAGTGTTTATGAGATTCCTTCAAGACGAGATATGTGCTTTCCTTCAAAATATGAGAAATTGGAGATTTATAGAAGTTGATCATAACCATGGTCAGAAAGTAAACTTTCATAATTATTCAAACCAATCTACAAAATTAATTTAGAGAGGTTTGACGGAAAGACATCAAATTTGACAAATATTATGGATTAGTCAAAAACAAGTCAGATCTCTTATTTCAAAATTGATGAGATAGAGATTTTAAATAATCCGAAGATTGTGGTTGAATGCTGAATAACCCTGAAATGAAAACTATAAGGTTATTTGGAGGTGCATAACTCTAGGTATGTTATCTATTCTGAAAGAAAAGAAATGTGTGTTTAAAGATTTGAAAAGGAAGTATCGGCGGTCAAATAGAAACAAGGAAGTGGAAGAATATTTTTGAAGGAGGTTGGGTGAGCTAGTAAACTAAGACGGATTAATAGAAACCTACCGAACTTTTACAATTTCCCTGAAAACTAAGATGAATCTATCATAATGTAGTTGGTGATAGGAGTTTCCATGAACTACAGAGGGATATGACTCTATCTGGAGACATAATAGATTGATTGACCAAGATAGCCTATTATATCCTTATCCAGATTGATTTTAAGGATAAAGAGTTAACGAGGATACTTATGAATTTTTATTTTAGACAACCGGGAAATCTGAAGGAAATTATCTTTTAAGAAGATGCGAGGTTCACATCACGATTTTGGATCAGTTTTCAAGGTTATGTGAGCATCAAAAATATGTTAGCTCAACACATGACCCCTGACCGATAAATAATACTTCAGAAGAATAAATTAAAAAAAATTTTGAAGAATACATTGTGGACATGTAATCTTAGTTTTAACGGTTAAGGATTTGAATACTCACAATTGATGGAAATTGCTTATAATAAGTATAAGCATGATGTCATATGAAGTCCTATAAAGAGAATGATGCCAGACTTCAGTATGGCAGGGATTGCAAGGAAGTATAAACCCAGCAAGATCTCATTTATAGCGGAAAATATTGAGAGGAAGTTAGATTTGTATTTAAGAAGCTGCAAGCAGCATAAAGCAGATACAAGAAGAGAAATTTCGTTATTTGGGTTGGAGAATGTTAATGCTCGGTTAACTTGTCTATTCTTTTCGACATGAGTGCGCTAGGATAGTTAGATACATCAACCTACTTGAGAATTAGGTCACTTCCAAATCTCAAAATCCTGCTTATAAGAATCAAGACCCCGAATTTAAACCTGATCTTTAAAATGATAATAAAAATAACTATTATGAAATCAAACAGATAATAATATTAACCGTATAACCGTATGTCTGTGTACAAGGATTAAATCAATATTGACTAGTCACCAATATTGAGTTTGATCTTGTGATATTTAGAGTATTACTTTAGCTTCTTTGACTGACTATCAAGGAAGTTAAAGTCGTACCCTGATGTATCTATACTGACAATAAAGAAACAAAATAAATCTTAAAAAAAAAAGTAGCATAATTGGAAGATAACAATACAAAGAATAGTTTGACCTTGAAAATACCAATCCTAAATCCCTCTTAGAAATTTCGAGGACGAAATTTTCTTAAGGGGGGTGGAATGTAACATAGCAGAAAATGTCAGACTTAATTAAATCAGTGGAGTTAATTTTAAGAACAAAAAATTAAGAAAATTAATCGATAAAAATAGTAATATTCTAAAGAGATAAATCTACATTAACATGAAAATCGATTCGAATTCGAAATTTTTAACTTTGTATAAAATCTATAATTAGTATAAAATATTCTAGCAAAATCAAAGCTTAATTAAATATGAAATTTATTGTTATAATAATACCGTAATATAATTTTGAGAGTTGTCATAAAATAAAGCAATATAAATCTCATAAAGACAATATGATCAAGAAAGTGAAACATGTACGGTAAGAAAAAAAAAAAAAACAATCCAAATCATATGAATTAATTTATACAAATGTGGCATAAGAAAAATCTGAAATTTATAATGTCAAAATCTATTGGAATCAAATTGTAGTTGATCTGGATCGTTCGATCATCTAATTGAATTTTAAAATTTCCTCAACCGTTAAGTGGGAGACTGGGTTCCAAATTCTTTTTATCAAATTTTATTATTTATTTTCCCTTCCTCCTATATGGATCTGACACCTCACCTCTTCCCATCCCGTTCTTATCTTCTTCCTCAGCCCAACCGACTAACTCTTTCACGTTTATAAATAGTTCCCCTCTTCTTTACTTTTTCCTTTTGTTTACTTCTTATTTCATCTCATTTCCTCTATATTACAAAGTGGCATGGTGAAAGAAAAGAAGGCAGGTGGTGGAGTTGAACTATAAGTGGGATTTTTCTCATTTCTTTTGTAATTTCATGGGTTGGTGATAGACATGGGAAAAATGGAAGACGAGCAAGGTTGGGGCCGAGCCACTAGGGGGTATGAATTTGGTTCTTTTCTTCCTTTACTCTCTATGATTTGATTAAAATTGATGGTGGGATTAAGAAGGTCTTCGTACATGCTGTTTTGAAAACTTGGGATGTCTCTATTGCCTTGATACTTTCCCTCTCGACTTTGGTATCATGCATGTACCAGTCCGGTACAGCTTCTATTGGGGATTCTGGTAGCAACCTTGACCTCAAGAGCTGATTCGAAAGGTGTAGGGACTATTGCATATTATCAGCAAATGTCCAAGAACTGAATTGAATCAAGCTAATTGACTCATAAAATTATAAAGCCTAATTACTTTCTTAATGAAGTTTTGCCTTTTTCCTTTCTTGGACCAGGGTGCTAATATTGGTCATTTTATTTTTGGATTTGTAAGTTAAAAACGAATTTGAATATAAAAAGATAGCAAAATTAATCATGGACTTGAGACTTGTAGTAACAGATGGTTAATGTAAAATGAATAAGTTAATGGACTCATATATGTAAGTAATCAAAATGAGTTCTTTTATTTATAGTTTGTATTTGAACAATGATTAGACAAGATAACGTTTAGTTTTATGTTATGTTACACCAGCATTTCATAGTTTAATAAAATTAGTAACAGCATCTCGTAAGAATTTCAAGTAATTTTTATATTTCTAGTATTTCCAACTTAATTAATATTTGTTACGTACGCATAAAAACAATATGCAAACAGTCAATTGTTGGACTAGTTTTGTGATTAAGCAACTAGAAATCTGTTAATTAATAACTACGTCTTATTTAACTATAATAAAAAAATTAATTGATAACTAAATTTTGATGTCTAATAATATATTTTGAAACAAAATTTCATCATAACTTATTAATAGCTAGCAAGTCAAAAATCAATTATTAAATAACTAAATAATATATTTAATAATATATTTTAAAATAGAATCCCATCAATCAAGAATCTTGACCTAATCATCTAAAACTAGACTAGTCTGGTTAACCAAGTATGTCCGTATGGTAACCCAAGAACCGTCTGAAAGTAGGTTATTTAGGTTCTACTTTTAAGTATTCTACGTTACCATTAAACGGTTATTAAGATCATCACCTTCTTTTTATTAAGGAACCAACTAGGATCGTTAATATGAGGTTGTCGAGCTTAAGGATCGTCAAGCAGAAGAATTCCGGATAAGGTCGTCAACGAGTACTCGAGTCGCCATAGAATGTCAAGAAGATGCTTAAGCTCGCTATTCAGGTGCGGATACGTGGATTTTTATAGAAATCCGGTCCTGGTAACTTTAAATTTATGCATAGCATGTTGCTGATTTCGTTGAATGCATTATACAGTATCATGTAGATTTAGGAACAGATATTACAACTCAAAAACTCATATTGAAAAGATCTCCTTTGTTAAAATGGATATACAGCCAGGCAAGTTTGCATATTCCTTTTTGGTTATGAATGAGCTGAGTTGTACCAGCTTAACTTAATCTTGCCTGATAATTTGGAATTGTAACTGTGCATGACTGAGACTGTGTGATAACTGAGAACTGAAATGATAATCAAAGCCACTCTCCGGAGTCGGTCGGCCACCGGCTTCGGCCAGTTCGATAGCGCTATGCGGATATGGAATTCCCTCATGCCTGCCCAGGGTTAGGGATACGTCCCTCATGCTTGCCCTGGGTTAGGGAAAGGTCTCCTCATGCTTGCCCAGCCGGTTGGGTTAGGAGACCTGAGTGAGTTTTTGGTGTCATACTGTTATGGATTGATATGATATGGAATTCCCTTATGCTTGCCTAGGGTTAGGGATTCGTCCCTTATGCCTGCCCTAGGTTAGAGAAAATGTCTTACTGTTTTGGAATGAGATGTCTTATGATATGGAATTCCCTTATGCTTGCCTAGGGTTAGGGATTCATCCCTTATGCCTGCCCTAGGTTAGGGAAAAATGCTCTTGATTCAATTGTGTGCATATTCATGAAAGATGATCAAAAAAAAGGATCGTGCTTGATTTTTATCACTGAAAAACTAGCTAGAAAGTTTATATTGATATTACATGAATAAATTTGCATATTTATACTGATTATTGTGGGTCTTACTTTTGGGCTAAGATTTCGACTAGAAATCCATGTCTGGAACTAAAACCCGCACTGAGAATTTTATTCTCACTCCGCTTTTGTTTTGCATGTTTCCCGACGGATGGGGTTCCAGAGAACGCTTTGCTTGCAAGAGAAAATTATTTTGGTGGGCTGTTGGGGGATCACTTTTACACGGGAAGCTAGTGACCATATATTCAAAAGATGATTGGAGATACTGTTAGGTCAGTTACCCATTGATAACCATGTGTGGCGATCGACTGTTAGTCGATACATTTATGTTTTATTTTGTTTATACTCTTATCCTGATAATATTTGATTTATATTATCAGAAAAAAAAAATTTACTACTAGTTTATGGTTAAGTTTTGGTTTAAGCCTTACGAGAGTACAATTATCTGTACTTTCGTGGCGGGAGCTGTCACGTCTGGCTGCGGGATGTGACAGCATTCCTGGCCTTCTATATTTCCCAAAGACCAGCAAAATAGAATATACCCCAATCATTAACTAGCCATCCATGGCCTTTGAGTTTTGTTGCAGGGACATTTTTCAAGTATTTTTCCAGGATAGAATGGTTTAAACTTTAAACTCCAGTTCAATCAGGGACGCATATTATCTTAATTTGTTTGTAATTTTGTATTAAAAGTTTGTTGCTAGACCGAATTTCCAATTATGTATGTTCTAAATCTTTAAATTCATCAATTAATTTCGTAGATATTTAAATTCAGATATTAAATATTATTGCATTAAAAATTTTGAAAAGTTGTGAGTAAAAAATTTACCGCTCCAAGTTTTTCTTTTGAATATTCTTTTTCAAAAGCGATAGCAAAAAAAAAAAAAAAAAAAAAAAAGAAAGAAGAAGAAGAAGAAAAAGAAAAGATAGTAATATGAGAACTGGATTGAAGCAAATATACATCGTCCAACTGAATATCCTAGAGTTCTCAATTCTCATCCGGATCTTGACCGACTCTCGATCGAGTGACCTGACCCTTGTAAGTTGTAAACTTGTAATGATATGTTTTCGGCATTGGGCTTCTTTTCTCTTACCCTTTGTTCACATTATTGGGCCTTTTAATTATTTCAATTTTTATGACTAACTTGAGTGTATTTTGCAAACCAATGAATTTTAGCTTACCGGATTTTTTATTAAAAAAGGAAAAAGATAAAAGAATATCTAGGTGTGCTGTATATAACTTTTATGTAATGGACATGAAATTTCCAATTTAGATTTGCGTTTAAAACTGTGTTGCCGACTGTAATGATGGCGTTGTTGTGAATTACTACTATTTCTTAACTTGTGGAAGTAGGCATCCTCAAACAATTACATAATATTTACAAATGTTATGCAAAATAAGTGAGAATATGGTCTCTGCAATATTATACGACTTTGTATGTTGGAGAGATGTGACAAAGTAGTAGTCGGGTGAACTCCCCCAACGGCCTCTCAGAAGTCCACTTGATCAGGATTCAATGCATTGTGAGTACTTCATCTTATAAAATTTGAAGTATAGAGCCTCAGAAAGTGGGCCCGTATCTGCAATAGAAAACAACTTCAAAAAAAATAAGATTTTACTCGACCTGTCCTGCTGTCCAGAAAAAACGGAATTATAAAATACATTACGTCCACCTTGGAGGTATTCGATATATGAATACTGACAAAGTGACATTGTTGCAATGTTATTGAAGCGTTATCTATTTCTCCTAAAACCTATAGCGAATTCTATATCATGTATAGTTGACAATTTGACGTATTAATAAATTTAATTGTTAACACTAGAAGAGAATCAATATAATTTTTTTTATAGAATTATATTACTTAAAAAAAAATTATTGGGATTGATAATTTGGACTAATTATAGAGAAGAATTTGATTTCGGCTTGGGATCCAACAGCTTTCGTTTAGGCATGAGAGATCCCAATTAAACTTTCGTTTAGGGCCGACTACGAAGTTCCTACACTAGCCTATAGAACAGAATATACCTTTAATTAAATTTCGAAAAAAAAAAAAAATATACCTTTAAGTAGATAGTAGATACAGGCTCTGTTTTATTCCAAAACAAAAAATTAAAAAATACAGGCTCTGTTTTCAATACCCTACAGGTTACCAGTAATACCGATTAACGAGAAATTCCGGTAATACCGGATACCAGAACGATGACTGAAACAGAGATATCTGGTATTGTGAGACAAAATACCGAAAAACTTCAGATAATGCCAGGAAATATCAGATTTCGGCTACCTGGCCTGTATGAGTGCCGGTAGGATATTGAAAACATTTCATAAAGGTACAAGTACAATTTGCCTCCAACAGATACTATTACGGGAATGATATGAGAGACAAGACAAGATTAGCTAAAGATATCAAGATTAGACAAGATTAACTATTGTGGATGATTATACCCGGGTTGTGTGGGTTTATTTGATGGCTGAAAAGAGTGAGATGGGGCACTTGTTAAAATCCTTTTGTCAAATGGTTCAAATACAGTTTGGAGTTAATGTTAAATGCATTCGAAGTGATAATGTGTTAGAATTTCAATCGCACCACATGAAGCAATTTTATACTGAATCTAGAATTTTACACCAAACATTTTGTGTTTTTACACCTCAACAAAATGGTAGAGTGGGAAGAAAACATCGTCATATTCTCAATGTAGCTAGAGCCTTGCGGTTTCAAGCCAATTTACCGCTTGAGTTTTGGGGAGAATGTGTTCTATCTGCTGCCTATTTGATCAATCGAACACCTACTCAAGTGCTGTCAAATAAAACCCCTTATGAGCTGTTGTTTGGCAAACCACCTTCATATGCATCTGAAGAAACTTTGGATGCTTGTGTTACATTAAGTTGCACACTTTTGATAAATTTGAAAGTAGAAGTAGAAAGTGTGCATTTGTTGGATATCCGTATGGGAAGAAGGGATGGAAAGTGTTTGATATGGAAACCCAAGAATTCATCATTTCTCGGGATGTTGTTTTTTGTGAGGATGTGTATCCCTTTTCTGAGATGGCATCTGAGAGTGCACCTGCATTGGGTCTCTCAGGTCGGAATGCACCCAGAGTGGGTCAAATTGATGATACATCCTTTATACAGCTTGCAACACATAAGAGAATAGTTGAACATCTGCTAGATGATGAGCGTGTGGAAGCAAGGGGGAGTAATCGAGATTTTGATGACTTTGAATCTACAGATGGTCAGAGTGCATCCACCTCGGGTCAAAGTGCACCCGCATCGTCCGATGAGAGTGCACCCATATCGGGTTCAAGTGCACCCGCATCGGGTACAAGTGCACCTGCATCGGGTCTAAGTGCACCCGCATCAGGTCCAAGTGCACCTGCATCGTTCGGTGAGAGTACACCCCCATTGGGTCCAAATGCCTTGCATGAGAAGGTCTATATGCGCATGCCACCTGGTTTTGGTTCAAAATATCCCGGAAAAGTGTGCAGGCTGCGAAAATCTTTCTACGGTTTGCGCCAAGCACCCGGGATGTGGTTCTCTAAACTCACAGAAGCACTGAAGGTCTATGGGTTTACCCAGTCATATGCCGATTATTCTTTGTTTACATTGCAGAACCAGGATGTATTTCTTGCTATGTTGGTATATGTCGATGATTTAGTCATAGTAGGAAATAATTCAGAAGCTATAGTTCAGTTCAAGCAATATTTGAGTCGCACTTTTCATATGAAGGATCTGGGTGCACTCAAGTATTTCCTTGGAATTGAAATAGCACGAAACCCAACTGGACTTTACTTGTGCCAAAGGAAATATACCTTGGATATTGTGGCTGAGTGTGGACTTTTAGGTGGCAAACCAGCAGCTTTTCCTATTGAGCAAAATCACAATTTTTCAACCGCATCTGGAAAACCTATGAAGGATCCTGAGCGCTATAGACGTCTTATTGGGCGGTTGATTTATTTGACAATCACTCGTCTCGATCTGTGCTACTCGGTGCATATACTGGCGCAATTCATGCATGCACCCCTTGATGTTCATTATGATGCAGCGATTCGAGTCATGCGTTATTTGAAAGACAGTCCGGGGCAAGATATTCTATTGCGTGCAAATAGCGATCTGACTTTGTATGGATATTGTGACTCGAATTGGGCCACATGCCCATTGACTAGGCGGTCTTTGACAGGATATTTTGTGATGCTTGGAACATCTCCCATTTCATGGAAGACTAAGAAACAACATAATGTTTCTTTGTCTACAGCAGAAGCAGAGTACATTACTACGGCTTGTGAATTGACATGGCTCAAAACACTTCTTCAATCTCTTGGAGTTTCACACACACAACCAATGAAACTCATGTGTGATAGTCAAGTTGCTCTTCATATAGCAGCAAATCCGGTTTTTCATGAGAGAACAAAATACATTGAAATTGATTATCATTTCGTGCGGGATCGAATTCAAGCTGGGTGCATCATTGCTTCTCACATCCGCACAAATGAACAACTAGCTAACATCTTCACAAAAGCACTTGGCAAGCGGCAGTTTCACTATCTACTTGACAAGTTGGGCATTTTGAATCTTAATGCTCAACTTGAGGGAGAGTATTACGGAATGATATGAAAGACAAGATTAGCTAAAAATATCAAACAATCTAGGAAAGTTAGAAGGATTTGTTTTTTATATATATAAAGATTTAGAAAGATTTTGTTGCTGTAATTTAGATACAATTATATATAGGTTGTGTGTTCTCTTTATAAACAGACATAAAATCAATAAAAGCATTTTCCACAATTTGTTTCTTGTTAGATACAGTTACAACTTAAATTGTAACTTAAATCGTAGTAGACAACTTTCATGACAATAGAAACGTAGTAGATAGAAATGATTTGATTAATTTTACTTAGAAAAAAAATAAAAATCAAAAGAGGATCATTTTGAACAACAACCATTTATAAGACAGCGGCTTCGCTTAAAACCACATGGACATTTCATACAGTCCAGAAAAGAGGATTGCAACCTTTTGGAACATTTGGAAGACCCGGTGTGCATCAATTTTCCAAGGAGAGCCGGTGATTTAAGCAGGACTGTGCGCAATATCTTAATGGATGCAAACCAGTGGACTAGTTACTGTGGAGGTTATAGTAAAAAAAGCTATGGTCATAATAGTCTGGTTAAATTACTAGTTTGTAATTTCTTGGCTTGATCATTTTGCGGTTTCTCTCTTTTTCTTTTTTCTTCCTTTATTTGATGTACGGTAAAACTTCCATCAATGAAATTGGAATCGGATCTGGTAGTGGAACCCAAGTCAGAATAGAATCAAAGAATTTAACCCTGGAGATCTTCAGGATACAACTCCAGCTACCAGCAGTACTTTCCCAAATACCAACACATGCACTAGAAAGACGATAAAAGGATTGTCTACGGCACTTATAACATTGATGCTCTAACAAATCCCTTGTACATTGTACCATTTTATATACTCTTGAACTGTTATATACTTATATGCTTGTGTATTAACTCTAGTGGCAAACATCCTTACTGTTTTATTGAATGCAGCAATTTGAGAAATGGATTTGATCGTGAAGAAGATCTGTTTCCTGAAACTGGTTTTGTTTGGGTGGACCTAGTACCATGCAACCTGCAAAGTGTTGTTCAATTGTACTCAATTGGAAAAAGAAATTTATCGGCGGAGTACCCAACAGCACACTGGTCGAAATATGCTATACCGCCATTGTCATAAGGGCAGGATCGGAGACGGTATTGAGAGGCTTTCACTAGGCAAATGGTACAGGATTCATTGCTGATGTCACTGCAGCATTGTGCGAGGCCATAAACTTGGTGTACTGATTCACCTATAATAAATGCAACAAATCTGGCTCACGGTGTGTTTAGAATTTAAAGACATGAGGTTGAGATTGGGTTCGCAACTGCAGCCTCTAATGTTGTAGTTTGTGGTTTCACATTTAGTGAAATTTATTGAGCAGGAAATGCGAGTGCTGTGAGAGGTACAATTGGGAGAAGGGAGATCAGTATGTGTGGTGAGATGATAATGGTGGTAGAAAGAAATTTGCACATGTTAGATCGTGCAAATCTGCTATTTATATTCGGTTCTACCAGTGACTTTTGATGAATAAATCAACTTAATTTGGGCCGTGTCAAAATGCTCTTGCAATATTTCTTATCAAGTTTGTGTATGCTCTTTCATTAAATATCGAGAGAGTTACTTGTTATTAACTTATCATTAATTACACATTAGTTAAGTATAAGATTACATTCGACATTAACAGAAATAAATACTGCAAAATTCCGAAATAATATGTACAAGAGTTGAAGCTTTTGTTGTAAATAAAGTCGTACCTTCACTTTAACCATGATTATTATTGACAAATTGCTTCAAAAGCTGTCAGGGTATCTGAAGTTTTAACCTTTTCCATATAAATATTGTCTATTTTTATTTAGCGCATTAACTTGTAGTTTGCCCTTTTATTAGAGCCATAGACGAGCTCCCTGAATTTTATAAATTGCAAATTAACTTGAAGCGCTGATGGAACCCTTCCATTGTGATGTATACATAATAGAAAGCTTTATCCAGCTATTTACATATTATCTGGATTGATCATTCATCTCCGTCAACACGTACAGGGACCCTATTGACAAATTTAAAATACTACTTTATTTTTAATTTAAAACGGTTGAATTATTATTTCAATTTCGATTACAAAGTATAAACAGCATCAAAGCAGGTAGAAGGAAGCAACATCCACAAGTTGCACAAATTTTATTGGAAATTAAAAAGCAAACAATGACCAACAACAACAGAACATAAACCAAGCACGATAGAGACGTACAGCAGGCATGCTCAAGTTTCTTCTTTAGCATCCTTTTAGGCACTTCATGAAGAACGATTTAAACATTAGGGGTTATCTTGGGGACAAATGCAAAATATACACGGCGGCGGACAGAGCTGCAAAAGTCGGCGCCGAAACATGGGCTTGAATACTAATACTGATTTTTCCTGCATGTTATCAACGAATCAAAGTCATGTATGCAGAATAATCAAATTCAAATAATACGATCGATACAAAAGGAAAAAAAAAAAAAAAAAAAGCAATTTATCGACGGATTGGCCGTACCACTCATCACCCCCCCAAACGGTCCCCAACCCATGGCCCATGTTAAAAAACAATATATTATAAGTTTATAACCTGGTTTTTTATGAGAACACGAGTTGACGACTGAAAAATTGAACCGATCTGATACATAATCTGGCAATTCTTTGCTGACCAAATCTAACCTGATCCAATATGAATTTATCATTTCTTCAACTCAACTAAAAGAAATTGTCCAATTCGAACTGACATGAACCAAGCCTATGAATTCTCAACATTTAGGAACGTTAAATAACCCAGATCTTACCGGACTGGACTATTAAATATGATCAGAAACTTGTTGTTTTGAAACTTGACCCTTGGTTGAACAATACTTTTAAATTGACTCAACCTATCCGATTGCCACCTTTATGTTTGGAACTATATGCAGGACCATTTTGATTTCCTTTCATGGAAAAGGTCAAAATTTATTTGAACAAAAAAAAAAAAAAAGAAATATCTGAAAAGTGTCATCGCACTGCAGTTAATTAGATTAAACAATTTTCTAAATTCTCTAACGTTAAATTTCCTTGCGAAGAAAATAATGAATTAAACTGTTATATCTCATTTTTGTAGCTATCGAGAGCAATGCATTCTTGAAATAAATTTTCCTTTCCTTTTTTTTTTTCTTCCTTTCATGGAGTACTACCATTTTGAGTTTTTTCACTAACCTGTTCATTTGATCGAGGATCTCTCTCTGTAGCAAGAGACAGAACGGAAGACTCGGTAGCCGACACAAGCAGTAGCATGACGAGAAGCAAACAGGAGACCTTGTTAATAGCCATAATTGTGCTACAAAGTGGCCCTCTAAACTTGAAGCTATTGTAAGTCTTATATAGTTGTTGCTCCTGCAATGGTTGCATTTTGCACCTGTATCTGCTCTGTTAATGTAGAGCCTCCGAAAGTGGGCCACTCTGTAGAAAACGAACTTGGAAAAATTAAAATTTAAATCGACATGATCTCAAGAAAAAACTGAAATATAAAATTCATTGCGTCCAGTTTGGGGGTATTCGATATATGATTACTGACATTATTGCAATGTTATTAAAGCATTATCTCAATACATGCAACAAATTATATATGATATCGTTGACAACGTGACGTATTAATAAATTTAATTGCCAACACTAGAAGAGAATCAATATAATTGATAGAATTATTTTCTTCAAAAAAAAAATTGATAGAATTATATTAATTAGTTAGGCCTAAATGACGCTGCCTCTATTTAAATTTTATAATTTTCGTTTTGTCGAGTAAAAAGTTTTGGATGTTCGGTTAACAAACAAAATTTAAAATACCTTTTTAGTAAAAAGTAATGAATGATATCCAATACGACCTTAGTACATTATTTTTTAGAAAATGTTGTGCGCGATCATAATTTTATTTTTAATACCGTAATGTGAAAAATTTAATTAAAATCGTTTAACATCGATTCTTTAAGTAAAAATTTAAAATATCGAAGAACCAAAATTTTGAGTTGACCGGCCCTAAAATAACAAATTTTTGAGTTGACCATATGTTAATTCCTAGAACCATGCACCGCACAATTTGCAAAAACTTTAAAATATTGAAAAGGAAGTTGACTTCCACGCCACCAAGAAAGATGAGTATCCCAACCCAATAGTTTATAAGAGTTGGTTAGTTATCTTGTCAAAAATTCCTTTCAATTTAAATTGTTTAAACATGGCATCTCATTCAGTCTAAATTTACAGCAAACGGAATGCAATAGAAGTTTGGAACATGTTTGTTGTAAAATCTAATTGTACAGATCCTAATTGCAGAGAAGAGTTCTAACTCGGAACCCACCAATCCAACACGGTCATAACCATACCTGCCTGGAGGACTTTCATAACCATACCTGCATTTTGATCAAACAAAGAACATATGTTTATCGTTCAAAATCCGACTGGAGGACTTTCATAGATGTTTAATATAAAAATAAATTGGAAGACTTGACTTGACTCAATTTATCTTTAAAAAAAGACATGCGTTTATCCCCTTGCCCATTTCTTGTAGTAAGATTTTTCTTGGAGAGCATTTTGTTGGAGACTACTTTGATGTGAGGCGCACGGATGTCCAACAAGGTATGTAAGATTCCCACACCTCTGAAAACTAAAAATTGTACAACGATCTAGTTGTAAATTGTTGTTTGCTATTCCATTTCTAGAGTATGCTATCACTCTCATATGTAAGAGAAGTAATTTGAATACGAGTAAATCATGCCACTTTTGAAGCAAAATCCCGGTCAGTGTGCTATTAAAAACTAAAATACCTCCTTGGGACGAATCCAAACTTCCTGCATAGTACACTTTTCTTTAGCACAGAAAGAATATAAGAAAATAAAATGTGCATGTAAAGGGTTATTACTCATACCATTTATCCTCCCAAAAATTAATAGGGGATTTATTAAGAATTGATTAATTTTGGTTGGCTTCAATTTTTAATAGGAGATATATTATTGGGTTCCTGTCTCTAAAAGCATGTAGTTTGTTTTTACATTGCACCATTGAGCAAAATGAATAAGAAAATATTCCAGTTGCAGCGATCATGATAATAGTTAAACCGCCATGGGCTCGTTTGGATGGGTTGGGAATAGTGGAAAGAGTGGGAAGAGTAGGAAGAGTGGGAAGAGTGGGAAGAGTGGAGGAATTGGCTATTTCGGGAATTGAAAATGTTGTTTGGATGGTGAGTTTAGGAATAGCGTTGGGAAGTGTGAAAAAGTAGAGAGAAAAGTGTTGTTGGGAAGAATGTTATTGAAAATTGTGTTAGGAATGAAATTGGCTATTTCAAAACCGTTTGGATGAAAAATTTAGGAATGGAATTGCCAATTCCTAGGAATTGGCTATTCCATCCCAATCCAAACGAGCCCCATGAAAATGGACTAATTTGCTATATCGTTTTCTTCTTTTTCTGCATTGTGCTTAATTGTTATCTTATGTTCATTTCAAGTACAAGGCAGCCATTTATAGGGTTAAATTAAGTTATTATATGATTTACACCGTTGTTTTGATTATTTTATTAAATTGAATCAAGTGGAACTAGAGGACCTCTGCACAAAAGCACGTTCTAATCTTTTACTTTCCTCTGTTTTAAGAACAGAGCAAATAAATTAGAGAATGTCCGTTTGATATTTAGGGAACCAACTAATAATCTTTTCCCTATATATTGGATATGAATCCGAATAATAACTATGGTGATCACTTAATTCCGTAATATGGTTTCTCCATTTAATTTAGTTGTTGCTACTACGAAAAGTAATGTTTGGTTTTATGCTTTTCTTAGTTTGTCGCCATTATTAGATGTTTTGTCACTGTGCTTGTTAGGAATTGTTTGACCACTCGTCCACTCCGCGGATTAACGAAACAATCCAAAATTTCATTAAATGACCAAATTACCCTCACACTCTCTCTCTCTCTCTCTCTCTCTCTCTCTCTCTCTACCCCTCTCCAAAAGCAATTTGTTGACCAATTTGGTCTGTTTCAGTTATTATTTCTGAATTATTTGCTTTTGTGTGTGGTACGGACTAAAATTATGGGCTGTTTCAGCTTGTACCTAGAGGTGTTTGATTAAATTCCTCAAAGAGCATCTTGTACCAGTTTGGTTTAAATAGCATTTTTTTGGTATTTAAAAATTGGCAGGGCAATTTGCACGAGATATTGCTTCAAGAAGCAATGCATTTTATTATATTTGTATTAATTGTTATGTTATAGTAAACAACGGGCAATCCTGAATTACAATAGTTCATTTTTTACTGTCAGTTGTTGTTCCTGGTTATAAGTAGTTAAAGTTTTTTTATGAAACTTTATTGCTTTGCCTGATCTGCCTGTTTGGTAATTGATACCAAACTGGTAGTATATTCAAATTTAAATCGGACTATTTCATGATTAATGTTAACAGATCGCAGCAAAGTTATGTTGGATCACAACTTAAGAACTGATTTATTGGTTAGTTCTATATTTTGTATTCAACAAATTGATATTTAAGAGGTATATGTAGCTGACAGCAGTTTCTTTTCTGCCAGCTGAAATTGGCATTTGGAAATGAAAAACTATAAAGTTCTAATATGAGCTGGTATGGAACAGTTTTGTTTGTTTACTCGTTCTTCTGGTATTGACCAGTTTCATCTTTGTTCTTTGTCAGATAGGTAACCATTTTGTAAATTGCTGCAAAATTTTTAGTAGAACCATCAGGTTGCGCAGGGCCATTGTACATGGGAACCATCTTTGTTCTTTGTCAGATAACCAGCAGCACATGATCTTGTACACTGAAGCAAAGTTGTTGGCTTTAATTCGTCATATGGTCGTGGTAAGGACCTATTCAAACTCTTTTAATATTTTTTTTTTCATGGAAACTTTCTAATTATTTTTAATCTGGCTAACATTGACATATTTGGCATTGTTGCAAAATGAATTGTCAATCTATATACAAACCTTCTCATATTGCAAACTGTTTTCAGTCCAAAATGATCTCCTGAATTTCTGATGTTCATCCTCCTCTTCAATAATAGAAGGAATATGTTCTGAGTATGAAATAAGAAACGAATTGCTCAAATTACATCAAATTTTTATGAATAGATATCAGATTTAAAATTTACAACCGCTATACATGAAAGATGATACTAACCAAAATAGTAACAGCTAGAAAGATTTCAGGATAAGTAGATAATTAGTAAAAAATAATCAATATAGGAAAGCTTTTAAGGAGTGGGTGACAACTCCAAGCGATCAGGTGCCTGCAGCCCAACCCATGTTGGATTTGAATTAAGGCAGTTGCCCCAAGAGAATATCACAATGCAACTCCATTTAACATAAACACAAGACGTACCACCACTACCTTCTAAGTAACTATAGATGGTTTGATTAAGGCACTCAAAACATTGGGATTTTGTCAATTCCCTGGTACACTGTACCATTCCACATGTGTGTGCATTAACCCCAGTGGCAACCATCCTTACTGATACATTAAATGCTGCAATTTCAGAAATAGTTTTGAGCAAGGTGATGAGCTGCTTTTGGTAGACGGATGGATTGGCCACACCACATTGCAAGCAAGTTGCAAAATAATCATTATCCCTACCCAATTGAGTAGTGAAACTGTGTATGAGTACCGAACAGCACATTGGTGGTACCATACAATTCCGCCAGTTGGGTATGGGCAGTGTTGTAGAAGGCATCGGGAAGCTCTAAGGAGGCAACTGGCACAGTCTTCAGAGGTGATGTCACTGCGGCAGAGTGCCTGGCCGTAGATTTGGTGAGGGGGCTTAACTTTGACAGCATTAGAAAATCCTGTTTTGGGTGTTTTTTTGCCTCAGGGAAGATGACAGGAGGTTGAGGTTGGTTCTGTAAGTGTTGCTTCTAGTTTAGTGATTTCTGGTTTCACAAAATTTATGAATGAATTGAGGATTTATGAGTGTTGTGAGAAATGCAATTGTGAGAAGAGACACTGGGATGGGAGCTGAATTCATGGTGGTAGGGAGAATTTTGAAAGTCTATTGACTTTTTGATGAACTAGTTTGAAGGCATTGGTATGGTTTATTTGGTTTGGTTTTACCATGATGGAAATGCGGATAAGTGTTGGATCCTAAGTTGGTGTTGTTCTTAACCTTTGTTTCTCGTTTCACAATTTTATTCAATTTTCTTTATTAAAATTACTGAGAAACGGTGTCAGTGGCATACATATTTTTCATTGCTAATTTACTTGTAGTATATCCATCCATCCATTATTATCTCCGTCCAGCTTCAATCGATATGTATTATGCATGTGCACATAATGTCCTCTCAAAATTGATCTAACATGTGTTTGAATATATGCAGTAATTCGAAAATTTCGTTCGATTTATAATTAAAAATCTTAGAAGAGTATGTGCTATTCATTTCAAATTATTGACAGTCCAAAATGTATAAAATCAATAAATAGGTACCGAGAGAGAGAGAGAGAACGCACAAAGAAGAAAAAGAAGAAAATATTGAAATAATAAACTCAAAGGTTTGTTGAATTATTATTTTCGAGTACAAATCACAAACATGATCAAAGCAGGTAAACAGAAAGCAACATCGATCCACAAGTTGCACAAATATTTTTGAAAATTAAACAGCAAACAACGACCAACAATAGAGCATAAACCAAGCACGATAGAAACACCAGACATGGTCAAATTCTTCTTTAGTATCCCTTTACGTTTAACTTCACGATTTAAACAATCAGGGACTATCATTGGGACACCCATCACACGAACAGAACGGCGGACACTGTAAAAGTCGGCGCTTAATCATGGGCTTGACTAATAATGCTGATTTTTCCTGATATCAATAAACCAAAAGTCAAGTATATGTAGAATAATCAAATTCAAATAGTACAATACAAACAAAAGAAAATAATACAAAAGCAATTATTCCAGTACCTCCGTGGATATCGATTATTTACAATAGTACTGTAAATTAAGTGGGAATAACAAAAAAAGAAAAAAGAAATATCCTAAAATTAAGTGGGAATGTGGGATCGCATTACAATTAATCAGATTATATAATCGATTTTCTCAATCCTCTAACGTTCAATTTCCTTGTGAAGAAAATAATAAATTAAACTGTTAAATCGCATTCCATTACATTTAAATACCCTAAACGTTTTTGTAGCTTTTCAAGAGCAATGCACTCTTCGAGTACCTTTTCATTTCCTTTTTTTTCCCCTTTCCATGGAGTACTACTTTTTTTAGTTTTTTCACTAACCTGCCGATCCTTTGATCTAGCATTTCTCTCTGTAGCAAGAGACTGAACCGAACACTCGGTAGCCGACACAAGCAGTAGCATGACCAGAAGCAAACAGGAGACCTTGTTAGTAGCCATAATTATGCACAATATGGTCAATCTCTAGTGATCTACTATCTCTCTAAACTTGAAGCTATTATAAGTGGTACTGCTTCTGCAATGTTTATACTTTATACCCTGTATCTGCTTGTTAATGTAGGGCCTCAGAAAGTGGGCCCATCTGCAATTGAATATGACTTGGAAATGATCCAGAAAAAATAGAAATATAAAACTCATTACGTCCAGCTTGGAGGTATTCGCTCTATGAATACTGACATTATTGCAATGTTATTAAAGCATAATCTCAAAACATATAACGAATTATATATATGATATAGTTGACAACTGTACCTGATAACTACAATCAAGAATACTAATCGGATTAATTAGTTGGGCCTACATGCATGATGCTGCATCCGTTTTACTGACCCAGCATATTTTTTTCCATTCATTGGTATGTCTTATTGCAGGGATATTTTCTTTATTTTTTTCTTTTTTTAAGGCAGGAGGCCGACAGCCATCAGGCAATTTTATTAGTACAAAGAGGATAAAATTTACAAGATTACAAGGAAGAACGAAAAGAGAAAAAACGAAAAAAAAAAGAAAATTAATTATAAGAGGTTAAAAACAAAAAAAAAGATAAAATAAATTTCTTTCAAGCATTAGTCATCCATTGCCGTGCTGACATCGTCACTTGCTGAGCGGTATACAAGATGAAGGAATCTTTATTATTAAAAACCTTAGCATTCTGGCCTTCTATATTTCCCAAAGACCAGCAAAATAGAATATACCCCAATCATTAACTAGCCATCCATGGCCTTTGAGTTTTGTTGCAGGGACATTTTTCAAGTATTTTTCCAGGATAGAATGGTTTAAACTTTAAACTCCAGTCCAATCAGGGACGCATATTATCTTAATTTGTTTGTAATTTTGTATTAAAAGTTTGTTGCTAGACCGAATTTCCAATTATGTATGTTCTAAATCTTTAAATTCATCAATTAATTTCGTAGATATTTAAATTCAGATATTAAATATTATTGCATTAAAAATTTTGGAAAGTTGTGAGTAAAAAATTTACCGCTCCAAGTTTTTCTTTTGAATATTCTTTTTCAAAAGCGATAGCAAAAAAAAAAAAAAGAAAGAAGAAGAAGAAGAAAAAGAAAAGATAGTAATGAGAACTGGATTGAAGCAAATATACATCGTCCAACTGAATATCCTAGAGTTCTCAATTCTCATCCGGATCTTGACCGACTCTCGAGTGACCTGACCCTTGTAAGTTGTAAACTTGTAATGATATGTTTTTGGCATTGGGCTTCTTTTCTCTTACCCTTTGTTCACATTATTGGGCCTTTCAATTATTTCAATTTTTATGACTAACTTGAGTGTATTTTGCAAACCAATGAATTTTAGCTTACCGGATTTTTTATTAAAAAAGGAAAAAGATAAAAGAATATCTAGGTGTGCTGTATATAACTTTTATGTAATGGACATGAAATTTCCAATTTAGATTTGCGTTTAAAACTGTGTTGCCGACTGTAATGATGGCGTTGTTGTGAATTACTACTATTTCTTAACTTGTGGAAGTAGGCATCCTCAAACAATTACATAATATTTACAAATGTTATGCAAAATAAGTGAGAATATGGTCTCTGCAATATTATACGACTTTGTATGTTGGAGAGATGTGACAAAGTAGTAGTCGGGTGAACTCCCCCAACGGCCTCTCAGAAGTCCGCTTGATCAGGATTCAATGCATTGTGTGTACTTCATCTTATAAAATTTGAAGTATAGAGCCTCAGAAAGTGGGCCCGTATCTGCAATAGAAAACAACTTCAAAAAAAATAAGATTTTACTCGACCTGTCCTGCTGTCCAGAAAAAACGGAATTATAAAATACATTACGTCCACCTTGGAGGTATTCGATATATGAATACTGACAAAGTGACATTGTTGCAATGTTATTGAAGCGTTATCTATTTCTCCTAAAACCTATAGCGAATTCTATATCATGTATAGTTGACAATTTGACGTATTAATAAATTTAATTGTTAACACTAGAAGAGAATCAATATAATTTTTTTATAGAATCATATTACTTAAAAAAAAATTATTGGGATTGATAATTTGGACTAATTATAGAGAAGAATTTGATTTCGGCTTGGGATCCAACAGCTTTCGTTTAGGCATGAGAGATCCCAATTAAACTTTCGTTTAGGGCCGACTACGAAGTTCCTACACTAGCCTATTGAACAGAATATACCTTTAATTAAATTTCGAAAAAAAAAAAAGAATATACCTTTAAGTAGATAGTAGATACAGGCTCTGTTTTATTCCAAAAAAAAAATAAAAATAAAAAATACAGCCTCTGTTTTCAATACCCTACAGGTTACCAGTAATACCGATTAACGAGAAATTATGGTAATACCGGATACCAGAACGATGACTGAAACAGAGATATCTGGTATTGTGAGACAAAATACCGAAAAACTTCGGATAATGCCAGGAAATATCAGATTTCGGCTACCTGGCCTGTATGAGTGCCGGTAGGATATTGAAAATATTTCATAAAGGTACAAGTACAATTTGCCTCCAACAGATACTATTACGGGAATGATATGAGAGACAAGACAAGATTAGCTAAAGATATCAAGATTAGACAAGATTAACTATTGTGGATGATTATACCCGGGTTGTGTGGGTTTATTTGATGGCTGAAAAGAGTGAGACGGGGCACTTGTTAAAATCCTTTTGTCAAATGGTTCAAACACAGTTTGGAGTTAATGTTAAATGCATTCGAAGTGATAATGGGTTAGAATTTCAATCGCACCACATGAAGCAATTTTATACTGAATCTAGAATTTTACACCAAACATTTTGTGTTTTTACACCTCAACAAAATGGTAGAGTGGAAAGAAAACATCGTCATATTCTCAATGTAGCTAGAGCCTTGCGGTTTCAAGCCAATTTACCGCTTGAGTTTTGGGGAGAATGTGTTCTATCTGCTGCCTATTTGATCAATCGAACACCTACTCAAGTGCTGTCAAATAAAACCCCTTATGAGCTGTTGTTTGGCAAACCACCTTCATATGCATCTGTAAGAAACTTTGGATGCTTGTGTTACATTAAGTTGCGCACTTTTGATAAATTTGAAAGTAGAAGTAGAAAGTGTGCATTTGTTGGATATCCGTATGGGAAGAAGGGATGGAAAGTGTTTGATATGGAAACCCAAGAATTCATCATTTCTCGGGATGTTGTTTTTTGTGAGGATGTGTATCCCTTTTCTGAGATGGCATCTGAGAGTGCACCTGCATCGGGTCTCTCAGGTTGGAATGCATCCAGAGTGGGTCAAATTGATGATACATCCTTTATACAGCTTGCAACACATAAGAGAACAGTTGAACATCTGCTAGATGATGAGCGTGTGGAAGCAAGGGGGAGTAATCGAGATTTTGATGACTTTGAATCTACAGATGGTCAGAGTGCATCCACCTCGGGTCAAAGTGCACCCGCATCGTCCGATGAGAGTGCACCCATATCGGGTTCGAGTGCACCCGCATCGGGTACAAGTGCACCCGCATCAGGTCTAAGTGCACCCGCATCAGGTCCAAGTGCACCTGCATCGTTCGGTGAGAGTACACCCCCATCGGGTCCAAATGCACCTGCATCGTCTGGTAAGAGTGCACTTGCATCATCAGGTCCTGGTGCATCTGTATTAAGTTAGAGTGCATCTGCATCTGAACAAGTTGCATCCAGACGATCTCGCCATCCTCCTGCTCGTCTACAAGACTACATTTGTTACACTGCAAAATGTGACCCATCTTATGCTCACCCCACATCAGAAGCTACCTCAGGTACTCCTTATCCTATAGCTCATTATGTAAATTGTGACAAATTTTCTACTGCACATAGACAATTCTTAGCTGCAGTAACAGCGAAGAAGGAACCCGAACACTTTGGAGAAGCCATGAAGGACAATAACTGGAGAAAAGCAATGCAAACTGAGATTGAGGCACTAGAGCGGAATAATACCTGGTCCATTGAAGATTTGCCTTCTAACAAAAAGGCAATAGGATGCAAGTGGGTTTATCGCATCAAGTAGAACTCAGATGGGTCAGTGGAAAGACACAAGGCTCGACTAGTTGTGCTGGAGAATTGACAAGTTGAAGGAATTGATTTTAAAGAGACGTTTACTCCGGTTGCAAAGATGGTTAGTGTTCGCACCTTCTTGGTGGTAGCAGTGGCGAGAGATTGGGAATTGCATCAAATGGATGTGCATAATGCATTCTTGCATGGTGATTTGTATGAGAAGGTCTATATGCGCATGCCACCTGGTTTTGGTTCAAAATATCCCGGAAAAGTGTGCAGGCTGCGAAAATCTTTCTACGGTTTGCGCCAAGCACCCGGGATGTGGTTCTCTAAACTCACAGAAGCACTGAAGGTCTATGGATTTACCCAGTCATATGCCGATTATTCTTTGTTTACATTGCAGAACCAGGATGTATTTCTTGCTATGTTGGTATATGTCGATGATTTGGTCATAGTAGGAAATAATTCAGAAGCTATAGTTCAGTTCAAGCAATATTTGAGTCGCACTTTTCATATGAAGGATCTGGGTGCACTCAAGTATTTCCTTGGAATTGAAATAGCACGAAACCCAACTGGACTTTACTTGTGCCAAAGGAAATATACCTTGGATATTGTGGCTGAGTGTGGACTTTTAGGTGGCAAACCAGCAGCTTTTCCTATTGAGAAAAATCACAATTTTTCAACCGCATCTGGAAAACCTATGAAGGATCCTGAGCGCTATAGACGTCTTATTGGGCGGTTGATTTATTTGACAATCACTCGTCTCGATCTGTGCTACTCGGTGCATATACTAGCGCAATTCATGCATGCACCCCTTGATGTTCATTATGATGCAGCGATTCGAGTCATGCGTTATTTGAAAGACAGTCCGGGGCAAGATATTCTATTGCGTGCAAATAGCGATCTGACTTTGTATGGATATTGTGACTCGAATTGGGCCACATGCCCATTGACTAGGCGGTCTTTGACAGGATATTTTGTGATGCTTGGAACATCTCCCATTTCATGGAAGACTAAGAAACAACATAATGTATCTCAGTCTACAGCAGAAGCAGAGTACAGATCAATGGCTACTACGGCTTGTGAATTGACATGGCTCAAAACACTTCTTCAATCTCTTGGAGTTTCACACACACAACCAATAAAACTCATGTGTGATAGTCAAGTTGCTCTTCACATAGCAGCAAATCCGGTTTTTCATGAGAGAACAAAACACATTGAAATTGATTGTCATTTCGTGCGGGATCAGATTCAAGCTGGGTGCATCATTGCTTCTCACATCCGCACAAATGAACAACTAGCTAACATCTTCACAAAAGCACTTGGCAAGCGGCAGTTTCACTATCTACTTGACAAGTTGGGCATTTTGAATCTTAATGCTCAACTTGAGGGAGAGTATTACGGAATGATATGAAAGACAAGATTAGCTAAAAATATCAAACAATCTAGGAAAGTTAGAAGGATTTGTTTTTGATATATATAAAGATTTAGAAAGATTTTGTTGCTGTAATTTAGATACAATTATATATAGGTTGTGTGTTCTCTTTATAAACAGACATAAAATCAATAAAAGCATTTCCACAATTTGTTTCTTGTTAGATACAGTTACAACTTAAATTGTAACTTAAATCGTAGTAGACAACTTTCATGACAAAAGAAACGTAGTAGATAGAAATGATTTGATTAATTTTACTTAGAAAAAAAATAAAAATCAAAAGAGGACCATTTTGAACAACAACCATTTATAAGACAGAGGCTTCGCTTAAAACCACATGGACATTTCATACAGTCCAGAAAAGAGGATTGCAACCTTTTGGAACATTTGGAAGACCCGGTGTGCATCAATTTTCCAAGGAGAGCCGGTGATTTAAGCAGGACTGTGCGCAATATCTTAATGGATGCAAACCAGTGGACTAGTTACTGTGGAGGTTATAGTAAAAGAGGCTATGGTCATAATAGTCTGGTTAAATTACTAGTTTGTAATTTCTTGGCTTGATCATTTTGCGGTTTCTCTCTTTTTCTTTTTTCTTCCTTTATTTGATGTACGGTAAAACTTCCATCAATGAAATTGGAATCGGATCTGGTAGTGGAACCCAAGTCAGAATAGAATCAAAGAATTTAACCCTGGAGATCTTCAGGATACAACTCCAGCTACCAGCAGTACTTTCCCAAATACCAACACATGCACTAGAAAGACGATAAAAGGATTGTCTACGGCACTTATAACATTGATGCTCTAACAAATCCCTTGTACATTGTACCATTTTATATACTCTTGAACTGTTATATACTTATATGCTTGTGTATTAACTCTAGTGGCAAACATCCTTACTGTTTTATTGAATGCAGCAATTTGAGAAATGGATTTGATCGTGAAGAAGATCTGTTTCCTGAAACTGGTTTTGTTTGGGTGGACCTAGTACCATGCAACCTGCAAAGTGTTGTTCAATTGTACTCAATTGGAAAAAGAAATTATCGGCGGAGTACCCAACAGCACACTGGTCGAAATATGCTATACCGCCATTGTCATAAGGGCAGGATCGGAGACGGTATTGAGAGGCTTTCACTAGGCAAATGGTACAGGATTCATTGCTGATGTCACTGCAGCATTGTGCGAGGCCATGAACTTGGTGTACTGATTCACCTATAATAAATGCAACAAATCTGGCTCACGGTGTGTTTAGAATTTAAAGACATGAGGTTGAGATTGGGTTCGCAACTGCAGCCTCTAATGTTGTAGTTTGTGGTTTCACATTTAGTGAAATTTATTGAGCAGGAAATGCGAGTGCTGTGAGAGGTACAATTGGGAGAAGGGAGATCAGTATGTGTGGTGAGATGATAATGGTGGTAGAAAGAAATTTGCACATGTTAGATCGTGCAAATCTGCTATTTATATTCGGTTCTACCAGTGACTTTTGATGAATAAATCAACTTAATTTGGGCCGTGTCAAAATGCTCTTGCAATATTTCTTATCAAGTTTGTGTATGCTCTTTCATTAAATATCGAGAGAGTTACTTGTTATTAACTTATCATTAATTACACATTAGTTAAGTATAAGATTACATTCGACATTAACAGAAATAAATACTGCAAAATTCCGAAATAATATGTACAAGAGTTGAAGCTTTTGTTGTAAATAAAGTCGTACCTTCACTTTAACCATGATTATTATTGACAAATTGCTTCAAAAGCTGTTAGGGTATCTGAAGTTTTAACCTTTTCCATATAAATATTGTCTATTTTTATTTAGCGCATTAACTTGTAGTTTGCCCTTTTATTAGAGCCATAGACGAGCTTCCCTGAATTTTATAAATTGCAAATTAACTTGAAGCGCTGATGGAACCCTTCCATTGTGATGTATACATAATAGAAAGCTTTATCCAGCTATTTACATATTATCTGGATTGATCATTCATCTCCGTCAACACGTACAGGGACCCTATTGACAAATTTAAAATACTACTTTATTTTTAATTTAAAACGGTTGAATTATTATTTCAATTTCGATTACAAAGTATAAACAGCATCAAAGCAGGTAGAAGGAAGCAACATCCACAAGTTGCACAAATTTTATTGGAAATTAAAAAGCAAACAATGACCAACAACAACAGAACATAAACCAAGCACGATAGAGACGTACAGCAGGCATGCTCAAGTTTCTTCTTTAGCATCCTTTTAGGCACTTCATGAAGAACGATTTAAACATTAGGGGTTATCTTGGGGACAAATGCAAAATATACACGGCGGCGGACAGAGCTGCAAAAGTCGGCGCCGAAACATGGGCTTGAATACTAATACTGATTTTTCCTGCATGTTATCAACGAATCAAAGTCATGTATGCAGAATAATCAAATTCAAATAATACGATCGATACAAAAGGAAAAAAAAAAAAAAGCAATTTATCGACGGATTGGCCGTACCACTCATCACCCCCCCCCCCCCCACCCCCCCCAAACGGTCCCCAACCCATGGCCCATGTTAAAAAACAATATATTATAAGTTTATAACCTGGTTTTTTTTGAGAACACGAGTTGACGACTGAAAAATTGAACCGATCTGATACATAATCTGGCAATTCTTTGCTGACCAAATCTAACCTGATCCAATATGAATTTATCATTTCTTCAACTCAACTAAAAGAAATTGTCCAATTCGAACTGACTTGAACAAAGCCTATGAATTCTCAACATTTAGGAACGTTAAATAACCCAGATCTTACCGGACTGGACTATTAAATATGATCAGAAACTTGTTGTTTTGAAACTTGACCCTTGGTTGAACAATACTTTTAAATTGACTCAACCTATCCGATTGCCACCTTTATGTTTGGAACTATATGCAGGACCATTTTGATTTCCTTTCATGGAAAAGGTCAAAATATATTTGAACAAAAAAAAAAAAGAAATATGTGAAAAGTGTCATCGCACTGCAGTTAATTAGATTAAACAATTTTCTAAATTCTCTAACGTTAAATTTCCTTGCGAAGAAAATAATGAATTAAACTGTTATATCTCATTTTTGTAGCTATCGAGAGCAATGCATTCTTGAAATAAATTTTCCTTTCCTATTTTTTTTTCTTCCTTTCATGGAGTACTACCATTTTGAGTTTTTTCACTAACCTGTTCATTTGATCGAGCATCTCTCTCTGTAGCAAGAGACAGAACGGAAGACTCGGTAGCCGACACAAGCAGTAGCATGACGAGAAGCAAACAGGAGACCTTGTTAATAGCCATAATTGTGCTACAAAGTGGCCCTCTAAACTTGAAGCTATTGTAAGTCTTATATAGTTGTTGCTCCTGCAATGGTTGCATTTTGCACCTGTATCTGCTCTGTTAATGTAGAGCCTCCGAAAGTGGGCCACTCTGTAGAAAACGAACTTGGAAAAATTAAAATTTAAATCGACATGATCTCCAGAAAAAACTGAAATATAAAATTCATTGCGTCCAGTTTGGGGGTATTCGATATATGATTACTGACATTATTGCAATGTTATTAAAGCATTATCTCAATACATGCAACAAATAATATATGATATCGTTGACAACGTGACGTATTAATAAATTTAATTGCCAACACTAGAAGAGAATCAATATAATTGATAGAATTATTTTCTTCAAAAAAATAATTGATAGAATTATATTAATTAGTTAGGCCTAAATGACGCTGCCTCTATTTAAATTTTATAATTTTCGTTTTGTCGAGTAAAAAGTTTTGGATGTTCGGTTAACAAACAAAATTTAAAATACCTTTTTAGTAAAAAGTAATGAATGATATCCAATACGACCTTAGTACATTATTTTTTAGAAAATGTTGTGCGCGATCATAATTTTATTTTTAATACCATAATGTGAAAAATTTAATTAAAATCGTTTAACATCGATTCTTTAAGTAAAAAATTAAAGTATCGAAGAACCAAAATTTTGAGTTGACCGGCCCTAAAATAACAAATTTTTGAGTTGACCATATGTTAATTCCTAGTAGAGCTGTCAAACGTGGCCGAAATGCACGGAATGGGCTGTTTCGTTTGCCGTTCCGTTTAGGAATACAATATGAAATTTCAATATGTTAATCGTTCCGTTTTTGAAACGGTATAGAATATCATTTCGTTATTCGTTCCACTTCAGAATTTACACATGGAACGATTTGAAAAGAGGCGAAACGGTATGATTCTTTGTTTCGTTTACTGTTTCGTTTTTGAAACGAAATAAAACTTAGTTCTTTTATTCGTTTCGTATAGGTTTAGCGAAACAGTAGCACGTGGGCAACGACAGGATTGACAGGCCTAATTCCTAGAACCCTGCACCGCACAATTTGCAAAAACTTTAAAATATTGAAAAGGAAGTTGACTTCCACGCCACCAAGAAAGATGAGTATCCCAACCCAATAGTTTATAAGAGTTGGTTAGTTATCTTGTCAAAAATTCCTTTTAATTTAAATTGTTTAAACATGGCATCTCATTCAGTCAAAATTTACAGCAAACGGAATGCAATAGAAGTTTGGAACATGTTTGTTGTAAAATCTAATTGTACAGATCCTAATTGCAGAGAAGAGTTCTAACTCGGAACCCACCAATCCAACACGGTCATAACCATACCTGCCTGGAGGACTTTCATAACCATACGGCCATACCTGCATTTTGATCAAACATAGAACATATGTTTATCGTTCAAAACCTGACTGGAGGACTTTCATAGACGTTTAATATAAAAATAAATTGGAAGACTTGACTTGACTCAATTTATCTTTAAAAAAAGACATGCGTTTATCCCCTTGCCCATTTCTTGTAGTAAGATTTTTCTTGGAGAGCATTTTGTTGGAGAGTACTTTGATGTGAGGCGCACGGATGTCCAACAAGGTATGTAAGATTCCCACACCTCTGAAAACTAAAAATTGTACAACGATCTAGTTGTAAATTGTTGTTTGCTATTCCATTTCTAGAGTATGCTATCACTCTAGTTGTAAATTGTTGTTTGACCACTCGTCCACTCCCGAACTAACGAAACAATCCAAAATTTCATTAAATGACCAAATTACCCTCACTCTCTCTCTCTCACTCTCTCTCTCTCTCTACCCCTCTCCAAAAGCAATTTGTTGCCTCCATTTTTAACTTTAAGCGCCAATAAAGGCAACAGAAAAGTAGAAGAAGAGAAAAGTTTCAATGCTGTGCCATGGATGGCTATTCACATCCTTCTCCTCTCTCTTTTTTTCTCTCTGATTTTGATCGCTCAGAAAACATAGATGGAAGTACCTGGAGAAATATAGAGATGGTAGGCGCTGAGAATATTTTGGTCATTTTAAAAAAGGTAAGTGCCCAAAGAAGTTCCCTTTTACTTTTCTCCAGCTTTGTTTTTTGTTTTATGTTAAGTATTCCTTTGGGTTTCTAAACTACAACAATTTGGTCTGTTTCAGTTATTATTTCTGAATTATTTGCTTTTGTGTGTGGTACGGACTAAAATTATGGGCTGTTTCAGCTTGTACCTAGAGGTCTTTGATTAAATTCCTCAAAGAGAATCTTGTACCATTTTGGTTTAAATAGATCTTTTTTTTTGGTATTTAAAAATTGGCAGGGCAATTTGCACGAGATATTGCTTCAAGAAGCAATGCATTTTATTATATTTGTATTAATTGTTATGTTATAGTAAACAACGGGCAATCCTGAATTACAACAGTTCATTTTTTACTGTCAGTTGTTGTTCCTGGTTATAAGTAGTTAAAGTTTTCTTATGAAACTATATTGCTTTGCCTGATCTGCCTGTTTGGTAATTGATACCAAACTGGTAGTATATTCAAATTTAAATCGGGCTATTTCATGATTAATGTTAACAGGTCGCAGCAAAGTTATGTTGGATCACAACTTAAGAACTGATTTATTGGTTAGTTCTA
Organism: Rhynchospora tenuis; assembly: GCA_027725995.1. Taxonomy (NCBI): domain Eukaryota; kingdom Viridiplantae; phylum Streptophyta; class Magnoliopsida; order Poales; family Cyperaceae; genus Rhynchospora; species Rhynchospora tenuis. The sequence continues at coordinate 143,245,575 of CM050888.1, read as the reverse complement.
TATTTTGTATTCTACAAATTGGTAGTTAAGAGGTACATGTAGCTGACAGTAGTTTCTTTTCTGCCAGCTGAAATTGGCATTTGGTAATGAAAAACTATAAAGTTCTAATACGAACTGGTATGGACCAGTTTTGTTTGTTTGCTCGTTCTTCTGGTATGGACCAGTTTCATGTTTGTTCTTTGTCAGATAGGTAACCATTTTGTATTTTTCTGCAAAAGTGGAACCATCAGGTTGCGCAGGGCCATTGTACATGAGAACCATCTTTGTTCTTTGTCAGATAACCAGCAGCACACACAGAAAAGCAGCACGTGATCATGTACACTGAAGCAAAGTTGGCTTTGATTCGTCATATGATCGTGGTAAGGACCTATTCAAACTCTTTTAACATTTTTTTTCCTGGAAACTTTCTAATTATTTTGAATCTGGCTAACATTGACATATTTGGCATTGTTGCAAAATGAATTGTCAATCTATATACAAACCTTCTGATATTGCAAACTGTTTTCAGTCCAAAATGATCTCCTGAATTTCTGATGTTCATCCTCCTCTTCAATAATAGAAGGAATATGTTCTGAGTATGAAATAAGAAACGAATTGCTCAAATTACATCAAATTTTTATGAATAGATATCAGATTTAAAATTTACAACCTCTATACATGAAAGATGATACTAACCAAAATAGTAACAGCTAGAAAGATTTCAGGATAAGTACATAATTAGTAAAAAATAATCAATATAGGAAAGCTTTTAAGGAGTGGGTGACAACTCCAAGCGATCAGGTGCCTGCAGCCCAACCCATGTTGGATTTGAATTAAGGCAGTTGCCCCAAGAGAACATCACAATGCAACTCCATTTAACATAAACACAAGACTTACCACCACTACCTTCTAACTATAGATGGTTTGATTTAGGCACTCAAAACACTGGGATTTTGTCAATTCCCTGGTACACTGTACCATTCCACATGTGTGTGCATTAACCCAGTGGCAAACATCCTTACTGATACATTGAATGCTGCAATTTCAGAAATAGTTTTGAGCAAGGTGATGAGATGCTTTTGGTAGACGAAGGGATTGGCCACACCAACTTGCAAGGAAGTTGCAAAATAATCATCACCTCTACCCAATTGAGTAGTGACACTGTGGATCGAGTAACGAACAGCACATTGGTGGTACCATACAATTCCATCATTTGGGTAAGGGCAGTGTTGCAGAAGCATCGGGAAGCTGTACGTAGGCAACTGGCACAGTCGTCAGAGGTGATGTCACTGCAGCACAGTGCCAGGCCGTCAGGGGCGGATCTATATTATGTCAATCCCAGGCAAGTGCCTGGGTATGATTTTCGAAAATTAATGCCGAGTTATTTAATTTTACGGCAGTGCCTGGGCTCAAATATAGAGGGTGCCTGGGCTTTTCAAAAGAGATGAACGCTTTTGTGTCTGAGGATCGGCTTAAGAAAAATATTATTCTCTTTGCTTACGCTAGCGCATACATTCTCTGCATCCTAAATCTTTCTTGCTCCTTAATTATCTTTTTTTGCGCATCTTAATTAGGATTTTCATTTTCAGTGATCATTCCTTCTCTATTCAAAAACTGCAAATCTCCCGGGGGCCCCACCATGTAGTCCGTTTCTAATTCAGATCCGCGTTTAACATTTTGTCGCTGACTTTCTTGATGGCAATGCTGCAGGTGTGATACACACCATCCACCATTTTCCCATCTATCCCATCCACAGGCCAAAAATAGGCCTCACCTCCATTTTTTTGCGTGCTTACGTCAGCGAAAATTTTTCGGAATTTTTTCAGAAATTTCTGGATGCTGACGTCATCAAATGTACTGGTTTATTTGTTCAGTTAAATACCATAAGGATTGAATTAAATGTTGTAAGTGTTCAGTTAGATGTATCTGAAAATGAAATTTTCGTACTTTTGTGTTCAAGTTAATACGGTAAAGGTTGAACTAAAAGTTTTATTTGTTCAGTTAGTTGCATCTGAAAATGGAATTTTCGTACTTTTGTGTTCAGTTTTGATAGGAAGTGCTCAATTTTCAATTTCAAAGCCAACAATTAGCAATAAACAACAATCAAACACCATAGATCTAGACTTAAAGTCATTCACATGCATTTTATGAGAAACGGGTAGGAGATGATATACCTCTCATGAAATCGCATTCATGAGGCTCGAATCCATGGCTTGGGAGTCGATGGCGTGCCTTCTCCACCACCACCACCATGGTTGTGCCGCCCGCCTCGAGTCCACCAAGGAGATTAACCACGTTCTCAAGTTATGTGCTAGCACACCCAAGAACAAGCCTAATCCCATTAGCTTTCTCTCTTCTAGCAATTAAATCTTTCATTTAAATAGAGAAGAGAGCTCAACACATGAGCAAAAGAGGGAGAAAAAAAGAGGTTTGTGGCAGCCACAAAAGGAAGAGAGAGAGGAGAGAGAAGGCTAGCTCTTGGAGTCTCCAAAGGGGTCCTTTTATAGAGCTCAAACCCTAAGGAAAAATTTTCCAAAATTACACCTCTTGCCACCCTATGGCTGGCCACGAATTGGGCCTATATGGGCCACCTCACAATCTCATTTGGGTCTTTAATTCACCTAATTAAAGTCCCATTAGTTTGCTCTATAATTTGTCCGAATATCCTAAGTACCATCTTAAATGGTGACATCCTGCCATCTTACAGGGCTCCGCTAGAGCATGTAAGGCTCATTAATAAAATCACATGAGATGCACGTGATTGACATATTTAATAAATCATTTCCGTAAAATCTTTCTCTCTCTTTCGATCAGATCCAAGAAACTCCTCTCTCTCTCTACGGAGCTTCTCTCTCTACGAAGCTTCTCTCTACCATTGCTAGCGCGCTCCCTTCTTCTTTCTCTTTCAGGCGAGTTTATCCCTATCTCGATCAAATCTAATCACAAAATCATCATCGTTTTTGGCATTTTTCAATTTTGTTGTCTAATTTATGGTTTTGATGTTTTTATTTCTCGATCAGATCATATTTCAAGTATTTATGCAACGCACTTGCCATCAACTCTCCATCAGGTTAGTTTATTTCTATCTTAATCAGATCATATCACAAAATCTTCATCCCTTTCACAATTTTGCGTTTCATTGTTTGATTTGTGGTTTTGGCATGTTCAATTGTTGATCGGATCAGATTTTAAGCTTCGATTTGTCATTTAAGTGACTCATTTGACATTAATCCTCAATCTGGTTAGTTTATCTCTATCTCAATCAGATCAGATCACAAATTCTTCATCGCTTTCATATTTTTTAATTTCGCTATTTGATTTGTGATTTTGTTGTGTTCAATTGTTGATCAGATCGAATTTCAAACTTCAATTTGACATTTAAGCTACACATTTGACATCAAATTGATTGTTTATTTCAAGGTACTGATCTTAATTATGTTACATTTTGGTTTAAAATTGGAAATATGTTTAGATTTCTTCTAGTGTTTCAAATTTTTCTGGAAATGAATTGTCTGATGTTGGAGAAATAATTTACCATATTAGAATTATAAATGATGAATTGTATAATAGTTTTTGCTACATATCAGTATGTGATTTACTTATATCCTAATTGTAAATGTTGATTTACTAGATTAGAAATATTAATGCAGATTAATTTTGTTAATGCAGATTAATTTTGATAATTCACTAGGTAATTGTCGTACATTTGTCCGTCAGCAACATAGCAACATTCATGCCATTCCTTGGATGTAAGTAAATAATTTTCAGAGAGTATATAAATAATACTGAAGGAGTAATTAATTATATATGTGGGTGTATCTATCAAAGATAATTGTGTACATAAATAACACTGATTGCTTTGATGTCATTTCATTAGAAGTAAATAAATAATCATGGGGGAGTAAATAAATAAGTCAGAGGGAGTATCTATAAATTACAATTGGCATATGGGAATAATACCATATATAACTGACTTATTGCTTTTTATATCATTCCTTGGATGTAAGTAAATAACTCTCAGAGAGTATATAAATAATACTAAAGGAGCAATTAATTATATACATGGGTGTACCTATTGAAGATAATTATGTACATAAATAACACTGATTGCTTTGATGTTATTTCCTGAGAATTAAATAAATAAACATGAGAGAGTAAATAAATAAGCAAGAGGGAGTACCTGTAAATTACAATCGATTAGTAGTTAAGGTTTGAAATGAACACTTTTAATTAGCAATTAAATTTTGATGTTATTGGAGTATAAATCATTTTGTATATTGTTTTTAAATTAAATGAACATTTTTTTATCATTTATTTTGCATTAGTGTTGATCATACGAGACTCGTTTGAAATACTAATAGTATAGTTTCATCTATAAGTGTGATTAATTTATGTTTTTGACAATTATTCCTTTATTTAACTTGCAGGTGTATTGCATTCTTTAGTTGATATTGCATTATCAGGTTAGTTTTAATCTTTTATTTATATTTGTTCAATTTTTTATGTTCTTAACACTAATGTGTGACAAAGGAGCATTTAATTATAAAAATATGATCACTTATTTATATAGAAGGGAGTATTTAAATGTCTATTCCGATGGCTGAAATTTATTTAGATCATATTGTCCACTCAATTTTTCATATGTGTTCATTTATTTATATATAAAGGAGTATTTAAATGTCTATTCTGATGTCTGACATTTAGTTGTAGTATATTATTCACTCAGTTTTTCATATGTATTCATTTATTTGTATATATGGGATTATTTAATTTATAATATGTCAATTGGGCCTTCGTTCAATGTTTTGGTATTTTTTTTACCGGTTAATTAGTAGTATAATTATTGTATGACAAGGGAGTAAATATATTGGGAAAGAGAGTATATATAATAAAGAAGAATAAGTATTAGTTACCTTTGTCAATTTTTCTCTAGTGTAGTTATATTTGTTTAATGGAGTAAATATATATTATAAAGGAGTATATATTACAAGGCAGTATATAATCAAGATGGTGTATTATTAGTCAGTTCTGTTATGTTTATTTTCATGTGTACTTAATTTCAATTAAAGGAGTAAATACTTATTGCAATGGGAGTATATACTAAGTGTATCTCTTCTTTTGTTTTTTTTTTAAAAAAATTTCAGGTGCTGTCGCATATCGTAATGGTTTTCCAAAAGAAGTAAAAAGTGAGTATATATTCACTAACGTGGGGATGTTAAAAATATTGATTAAGGAGTATATATTTAAGTATGGTTGGGGCAAAATATATATTCACTATTGTGTCCTCTAATGAAGGAATTTACATAAAAGATTACATGTTTGCTATTGTTGGGGTAAAATATATTGATTAAGGAAGTACCTTACAATATCTCTGTTATTCAGTAATTTTACGTATAGGAGAATGTACATATTATTTAGTGTTAAATACATTGACTAAGGGAGTTTATATTTTTTTTTTTTACAGATTGATGTTAGTCATACTAACGGTAAGATTGCTTGTCGTTTGCTTATAGACCCTACAAATGAAACACAACCAAAGTTTCGTACAGTGTCAAAATGTATTCTCTGTGATTGATGCTTAATCTCATAGTTGCAATGATGGTGAATTAATGTTGTTTGTGAATTTGATTTGAACAGATAGTGTGTTGAAATTAGTTACAATGTTGCTATTAACTTTGTTAGGATGTTTGATGCCTTGAACAATTGTTTATGTCAAATGTATGTTGCTTAGTTTGATGCTTTGAATAAATGTTGATGTTTGTATCAAATGCTTGTCAAATGAAAGTTGTTTTGATTAAAATAAATACTCCATTAGTTATATTATTTTATCAATTGTGCATTTTTATATGAATAGTTATAGCACATCAATTATGTACTATATTATAAAATTTGTTAGGATTTCTATTTGTTGTTTGTGTATATAACTACTTTATAATAAATGTTTTTTAAATTTCTTCTGAAGAAATATATACTTCCTTATTTTCTAAATTTACTCCATAATGAATAATTAGATACTCCCAGCGGATACTAACTATTCTCTGTATACTATATATAAGTACTCTACAATGAATGTTTATTTCATCCCTTCTGAAGAAATATATACTCCCTTATTCTATAAATTTACTCCGGTGCAGTGGTGATGTCAGCAACCTAAAAGTGCATGATGACGACAGAAATGCGCATGATGACGTCAGAAATTCGCTAAATGCCTAGCGTTCGTGCATAAAGTAGCGCGCAAGCCCATCGTTCAGCCCATAATTTCGCGCTCTTGGTTTATTGGGATGTCAGGATGTCAAAATACAAGGATGCCCCATATCAGGACTGTAATTTGTCTATATATTTTCCTATTAAATAACGGCCCAATTAATCATTATAACCATTTATATTAAAATGTGTTGATCTAAAATTAATTATTAACTCATTAATAATTATTTTGGAATTAGATAATGCATTAATTTATTTCTATATGATCTCTTTGAGTTAATTAATTATAACGGTTCATAACGGTATATAATTAATTAATCAACTTATCATATTTCCGCAATATTCACTGTTGCGAATAAATAAATAATGCATTGTGTGGTCAAAGTCCTATTTATGTGACACTTTGAGGATTTATGCTATGTTGGCCATGGAGAATAAATCACTATTTATTTCCAATAATCATAAGCGGTATCTAGCAACACGTTATGATTCCCAATTCGCATAAATAATGTACTGCTATAATATGTCAATCCTGCACAAGAAATAACATTATTTCCTTGTTCGATTCTTATGTCACATGATATCATTGTATAATCCAAGATAGGAATGTGTCATTCTTACAGATTATACATTTTTTGATCTAGAGTTGATCGTCTAGTTTGCATGCATACGATCCAACTCAATCAAGGGGCCCAAACAGATATGATCACTCATTAAGTGTATTAATGAGGGACATACGGTTTTCTTGATGAACAACTTTTTCCCGTACAATTCAAGAGAGCATAAATAAAGTCCTCATAGCAGCCTTTATCAGGAATCAACGTTAGACGATATTTATTGAACCTATTCTCATGTGGAAAAGTTGAAAATCTCAAACATAGAATCAAACTCATATGAAATAAACAATGACACATAACACAATCCATATGTTTATTTCATTGGGTCAAGTCCTGTACTATGTTCCAATAACATACACATATGCAATTAAGTTGGTAACTCCTTACCTATGATTTGTAGAACTTAATCATCACTTAACTTGCATACTAATCTTATCCGATAATTAATGTTCCTTGTTAATTATCAAGATTATGGACGATTTAGAATTATTATTGTCATTCTAATGAATAATCCACAGAGATCTACAATTCAGATCATCAACCTGAATGATCTGTCAATAATAAATTCTAGGAACAAATGATTAAATATCATCATTTACATAAACTAAGAAATTAAGTCATTAAATATTGACTTCTAGGACATAACTCCAACAAATTTAATACGGTAAGGGTTGAACTAAAAGTTTTATTTGTTCAGTTAGTTGCATCTGAAAATAGAAATTTCGTAATTTTTGTGTTCAATTAGATGCATCAAGGGATGAGTTAATCTTGTTATGTGTTCAATAATTCTGTAAAAAATATAATTCTTCAAAATAACCTCATTATTATATTCTATAATCAAATCAAAAACTTATTTAATGACCAACACAAAAATTTAAAAGAAAATAGCCTCAAAGGGGCTAATTAGTAAGTTCCATGATAGCTGTGACTATATCACCGTCAGCCAACTTGAGTGCCTTGACAGCTTTAGCCTTAGACACATTTGCCTGAGTCATGACGAGATCAATGTCTTCTGGCTCAACACCAGTCTCATCGATTTCCTCATCATCCTCCTGAACTGTCGCAAGAGGCTCTGGTTTTGCAGAAATGCGGCTCAGATCTGGTGCTTTGAACTGCTCAGCAGCTTGTGTTTGGAGCTGGGAACTGAGATCCTCTATTTTTGCCTCGCCAAAGATTATGTATGTGTCTGAGTTTGGGCTCTTAAACACATCAGGACCAGAGATGGCAAATAAAATCTGCGAGTGGCAAAAGAGTGTCAGGCTGGGAGGGTACAGATGATAAAGAGTAGGAAGAGAACAAGATAAGAGGGACCAACCAAGCTTTCAGCATACATGAATTGACATGGTAAATGCTCATAGTACACCTGCCCCATACAGGAATTGTAGTATTGTATGAACTTACAATGTTGGCATGGCTACCATACCCAGCACTGGACAGAGTTTGTAGTCATGTAGTAGGTTTGGTAGCCTTGCTTTCCTAGTACCAAGCCCAAAGGAAATTGGTACAGTACCAAGACAGCCAACAAAAAGCTTCTTTTGTGAAGTTATATTACATTGGAACTGAACTTTAATAAAAACAGTACTCACACAATGCAATTGAAAAGGAACTATCCAAGGTAGACCAAATTACAATATAAATAAATAGCTAGAAAAACTGGAGGTGCATAATCTATACCCAAGCCAATAGGGGCACTGTGCAGGTACATACCGGTACAGCAGTACAGTATAACCAATGCATTTAACAAATTCACGTTGAGTATAATTTTTACAATAATAGTATAACCGATGCACCTAAAAAATCAAATGAAAAAAAATAAGACAAGTGAACATAACTAACATTTTTGTTTTTCCTAATGACCCGGCTGACACCCGGAATGGGTTTCATCCCAAGCTTCAGCATGGCTTTGTGGCTTTTCTTCTCACTTCTGCTTTGTTTTGACCTGACATTGCCCTCACCCGGAATGATATATGTGATTTTTGTTTTTCCTATTACCCCTCTGCGATTTGATCTCTCCGTCCAATACAATGCATCCATCCGTCGAGAAAAGAGAAGACGAACCGTGCAGAATCGCCTCGGCTGCGGAGGTGGCGACGGCGCGAGGAGAGGCAGAATCGCCTCGGCTGCGGCTTGAAGGGAGTGGAGGTTTAGATCGAGGAGAGGCGACGGCGGCGCGAGGAGAGGCGGCGGCGGCGTGAGGAGAGGCAGCGGAGCTTAGGCGAAGGGAGGGAGGCGCCGATCTAGTTGGTGGCGACAGAAGTGGAAGAGGAGAGATCTGAATCGGCGCTAGGGTTTGGTGGAGAGAGAGGAGGTTTAGAGAGATATATATAGATTGGGCCAGTTGCTGGGTCCATAAAAATCTGTTTAGAGTCTGTGGATGGGATGGATGAGAAAAGAGGGGATGGTAGTAACCAATTCTGTCCAACTTGTCTACTTGATCAGGATTCAATGCATTTTCTGTACTTTAGCCTATACACAACCAATTTAACGACTAACCACCAGCCACAACACATATCTTACAAAAGATAATCTGATGTAATTTGACTGACAAAATGAAAATTTACATAATTCACAAGTATAATATGATGCAGGTTTCTTCCCACATAATTCCACTGTTTTTTTTTTTTCCAAAAAAAGGAGATTTGACTTTGGATAATCGAAATTCCGAGGTCATAGTTATAGCATATACAAATTTATTTTATTAAACTAATATAAAACTAGATTACATTTTATTGATAGACGTTAAGATTAATTTTTATATTTTGAAAATTAATTCATGATCTAGCACTATTGAAAAAGCTTGTGGTTCAAGTTGCACATATATTGCACAATATAAAATATAAAGTTATTCAAAATGTCTACAAGTGAGGTGGAAATATTAGCTAGACTACATATGGAGGTCATAACATATTGATCAATTTATTTAATTTCACTGTCCAATAACTACACGCCTTCATAAGGCTGTTTAATTTGCAGACATAATCTGGTTATATATTTGGCAGCCTGTACAAAGTTCCTACATACACTAGCCATGAAACAAAATATACTCTTTTTAATGTTTAAATTATTTTTGGCAGTAGATACAGGGTATCAGTACATACGAGTCGTATATATCTAACAGATACACATTTACGGCATAAATCATAGCAGACATAAAAGCTTTATAACAAGAAAACTATATTTAATTGTTTGCAATATAAAAATAGAATCCTTTTTAACAACCAATTAAAGACAAATGGCATTATCTAAAATCGCATGGGATTTGGGTATACAAACGAGCTTCACAGGTTGGATAATTATAGCTCCCCAGAATCCCGATCCAGTGGAGGAACCCAAGTTGGATCAGAATCAAAAAATTTAAATCTGGAATACTTCACAAGACAACTCAAGCTACCAGCAGCACCTTGCCATTGACTATAATCACATAAATTAGATAGACGATAAAAGGATTGTCTAAGACACTTATAACATTGATGCTCTGGCAAATCCCTCGTACATTGTGCCATTCCATATACTAGTGAACCGTCATTTCCTAGCGTATTGACTCCAGTAGCAAACATCCTAACTGTTTTATTGTATGCTGCAATTTGAGAAATGGATTTGATCATGGAGAAGAGCTTCTTTGTGGACTGGTCTTGGTTGAATCGACCTGGTGCGTTGCATTGTGTAAAATGTTGTTCAAGAGTACTCAATTGGAAAAAAAAATTGTCGGCTGAATACCGAACAGTGCACTGGTCCAAATACGCAATACCACCATCATCATAAGGGCAGGATCCTAGAAGGTGTTGAGAGGCTTTTACCAGGCAACTAGTACAGGATTCATTGCTAATGCCACTGCGGCATTGTGCAAGGCCATAAACTTGGTGTGGTGGTTCACCTACAATAGATGCAACAAATCCAGCTATCGGTGTGCTTAGGGTTAAAGAAGACAACAGAAGGTTCAGGTTCGGTTCATCACTACTGCTGTTTCTGATGCTGTAGTTTGGTTGGTAATAGTTTGATGTGAAGCTGTGGTTTCCATCACTGCTTTTTCTGATAATGTTACTACTCAGCAAATAGTTGGTGGTTTCACATCTTAGTAAAATTAATCGAGCAGGAAATGCGAGTATTGTGAGAGGAACAATTGTAAGAAGAGAGATCAGGACGTGTGGCGAGATGATCATGGTGATAGAATAGAAATTTGCACATAATATCTTGTCCAAATCGGCAATTTATGTTCGGCTCTATCGCTGACTTTTTGATCATGAATAAATCAACTTTAAATTGGGCTGTGTCAAAATGCTCTTTCCATATTCCTTTTCTAGTTTATATCTAAATATCTATGCACTTATTAGTCTAACATTAATTAATTATATATATATATACATTTGTTAAGTAAGATTACATGATAGTAACAACAAAAATTACTGCAAATTCTCATATAATATGTACAAGAATTAAAGCTTTCTTTGTTAACGACCTCATAGGTTCACTTGAACGAATAGATAATTATCATTATAAAATTTATACTGTTGATGGATCATCCTCGGGTAGCTGGCCGGGTATCTGAAGTTTAATTTCTATTCTTTTCCATATTGTCTATTTTTATTTAACATGTTAACTTGTAGTTTGTCCTTTTATTAGAGCCATAGACGTGCTCTCTCCTGAATTTTATAAATTGCAAATTAACTTGAAGCTCTGATGGAATTGGAACCCTTCCATTTTGATGTATATTTATAATAGAAAAAAACTGGATCTAGCTGGTGCTGGTACATATTATCTGGATTCATCTCCGTCAACACGTACAGGGACCCGGTTGAGAATTAAAACTATTTTTTTTTTTTAAAAAAAAAAAGAAACACAAGTAGGAACGTAGGAACAAGCAATTAGAATTAAAAAGGAAAAAATTGAAAAATAGGATTTTACTTTTAGTAAGGTACCGTAGGCACGGTTTTGTTCCGTAGGTATCAACGATACGTACTCTAGGTTGCTTATAATTATCTATCATTGTAACATTGTAAAACCGAATACTCTCATAAAGAAAGCAATTCTAATAAATTATCTCTACGATAACAATAATATTAAAAACCCATAATATTTACAAACCCAAGCATCTACGGGTGAGCGACTGTTGTCTTGCATGTATATATACATTCTGTATTATTTGTATTTTGTTCTAATTTATTTTGTATTATATATCTAAAGTCATGTATACATTCTCTATTATGTTTAAAATTTATTTGTGTCATCTAAATTCAAGTATACATCATGTGTACCATTTTTTTTTATTTCGTGTTATATAAATGTGTTCTATAATGTTACGAGACATCTAGTAAGATACATCCTTAATTGAGATATACTCTACAAAAGTATTATAATGGAAGGACTTGAAAACACTACAGTTATGAACCAATTGGGTGCGTCCGTACGAATTTTCATACAGCGACAGGAGTTTGAAATATATATATATATATATATATATATATATATATATATATATATATATATATGTACAGAAATTATAGCTTTCTTTGTTAGCAAGTTTGTAATTTCCCTTGAACAAATATATAATTATGATTTTCACCCAAAAAAATAGATAATATGGTTAACAAATCATATTATGATCGTTGTCCTCTTTTTTGAATCATTGCTACGAGCTACGCTAATTTTTTTTTTTTTTTTTTTAAGATAAGATGGGAGTTAAGCTCTCCAATTTATTTCGAAATTAAATGTCACAAAGAATCCTCCAATTGGGTTTCGAACCAGCTAAATTTTACAATTAAAAATTTAATTGAAGCTCAAGGGAACCCTTCCATGATAATCTGCAATAGAAAATTGTATCCATTTAGTTGATACATATTATCGGATTTATCTCCACCACTCCGGTGCAGGGGCGGAGATAAGGGAGAGTGGCGGAGATAAGAGGGTGCCAAAAGGGGTATTTGCACCCCACAAGAATTGAATAAGCCTTTAATTATTAAGCTAATTTTAATAAGATTTTATTAAGATGTAGCAATATGCCCGCTCCCCACCCCCAACAAAAAAAATAATAAATAAATAAAATAGAATAGTACATAATCTGTCCCTCCTAAACGTAAATTCTAGCTCCCCCATGATCTCCGCCAAACTGGACCCGTCTTGCTCTTGTGGTTTTTCAATTGATTTTTCCTCATTTTTTTTCCTACAAATATATACTGCTGTCCGAAAGTGCCCTTTCTCCGTGCGCGCGCGCGCGCGCGTGGGTTGGGTGGGTGTTAGATAAAATAAATATATACCCACTTTGAACGTACCTCGATCCGTTATAATTCTATAAGCAGGGAACTGTTATGTTGTTGTGTGTTGTCTTAGACACCTCTGTTCTTTTTCTATAGAATTAATTTTGAGATATCTAAATTCTTAGGCTTTGTGTCGGAATAAATAGACCATCGAAGGGTTAGATACAATGGAATCAGATCCTCTGGACGTTCATCCTCTGGACGTTTGGTGGACGTCTCGGGATCTGGACGTCTGATTTAATCTCAACGGCTGTAAAGGAGCCCCGTGCATTCCACCACACCCGAAAAAAATATTGACCCGAAAAAAATGAACCGTCTGATTTAATCTCAACGGCTCCGATCTAAACGTCCATTGGACGTTTTTAAAAAAACGTCCAGAGAATCCTGGTCCTAGATACAATATTTAGTGGGGTACTAGATGCAAGTCTATTGTGCTTTAATAAATAGAGCAGAGAGGGGTTGGATACCGCAACTCTGGAGAGAACGATTTATATCCTGATAATTGCTTATAGTAACTCTGAATTTTGCTTTTCTTAATGAAAAGTGGTGGGTCAAAACCCACTTATTTCTCACTAGATAGTCTCTATCTAGCTTATTAAAAAAAAAGAAAAAAAGAAAACCCACTTGTTTCAAATAAAATAAAATAAAATCTTAGGTTTCAATCAAATGTGTCTTATAATCTTATGGCATGTCGAACCATATATGATCAAAGCGACATATTCGTTACCTAAATAACATTTGAAAGTAAAAAAATTAATTTAATTTCTATAACAACCAAATGTATCTGCAAATCATTAGTTCTATTCTGTTTTAATCCTGCTTTTAATATTCCAGTCTCTGATCAAATTCTGAAATATATCGTGAGTAGGCCTGTCAATGTTGACACGTTTAAATGTTTTAACGTTTTACCTAAGTCCAATGAAACGTTAAATGAACCAAAATTCTTACGTTTGGACCGGTGAAACATAAGTGAAAATGGGCCTGAATTTCCGTTTAAACGTTTTAACATTTTCTTAATGAATTTTGTGTTGTTTAAACAGGTGAAGCATTAAATGGAAGCAAAAAATATTTACGTTTACTAAGTGAAACGTTAAACGTTACAAAAAAAAATTACGCAGGAGGTTGTGGGCTTCTGTTCGAGGTTTCTAAAAAATGTTGTGCCAGCATTGGGCTACTTTACCGTTTCTCTTTTTGTGCGCAATTATGGTTTCCATTGGGCTTTTATATTTTTCTTTTATTATCATTGCAGACGTCTTTCTAACTTCCAAGTGCACTCTTTTATCATCCACGTCATCCAACTCAACGCTCCCGTCTCCTTCTGCATCCGACTCAGTGATCCGATTCGAGCGCACCTTATGATCCGAGTGCATCTCTCACCCGCGCACACCTTCCCTTTGCTACCTTCCCTCCCTCCATTTCTAGGGCGGTTCCCCTTCTCTCTTCCCTCGAGTTCTCCTTCCGTCCTTCGCTCCAGGTGCGTCTCTCCCTCTCTTCCCTCTCTTCTTTTGCGAGTTTCTCTTCCCTTCTTCTTTCTCCTTTTCACTTTTCTTCGTTCTCTTCTATTCTCTCTATTTTTTCCTTCTCTTTCTTACTGATCCATCATTTCTTATTCTTTGTTCATTTCATTTGCTATATATGTTCTATTTATTTGTATATATGATTTATATAGGTTCACTTTTATTTTTTTGCATCTAGTTCAAATGATTTGTAATATTTGTTCAATTTATTGTAATATATGTTCAATTTATTAATTTCACATTTTATTATGATTTTCCGTGATTTTTGTTATATATGTTCAGTTTATTTGTTATAACTGTTCAATTTATTTATATATATTTTCAGTTTATTTGTTATAACTGTTGAATTTATTTGTTACATGTGTTTTATATATGTTAACTTATATCTTTTGTTAAAGTATACATTATTTGTTATATCTGTTCAATTTATTTATTCTTACTGTTCAATTTATTTGTCCTTTCCGTTCAATTTATTTGCTCACTTTTACTTTTTGTATAAGTTCAGCTTGTTTGTTAGATCTGTTCAGTTTATTTGCTATTTATGTTCAATTAGTTGTTATATCTGTTTAGTATATTGATGAAGGTTTAAAACCTAGGTCAAATAAAATAAAACCTATGAATTACCTCACTAGACGTTCGAGTAAAGCAAAGGTGTCGAACCCACAGGGACGGTTAAACTGAATACCGAACTTAGACTTTCTTAAAAGCTAGATGGATGAATTTTTGTGTTTTTATAAATTTAAAAAGTAATAATAATAACAATAGAAAAATAGGCAATTAAACTAGTTATAAATAATAAAATATTTTTGGGATTATATTTTATGTTTTCTGGACTCAAACAAATGCAATAAAATGTCCTAGGGATAAGTGTTCAATTAGTTTAGCTTTAAGAGAACTCTATTACGATTTTCACCAAAACAGAAGGTCATTTCGGGGCGAAACAGATCCATTTCGGTCCGAAATTCTGTCCAGCACCAAAACTTGCCTTAAACCTATTGTTTCGACTTGACAATTTTACTAGGTACTTTACGAAGGTTACTAAGCGACCAGACCCTAACCCTAACCTCATCCGTCGCCTTTTGATTCTAGTTTAGATTTGATGTCGGGTTTTACCACAAAAACAACTAATCTTATACTTGCGTATTAAAACTAGTTTGTTTAGGAATACTTGAATGGATTTCTAGAGATATTTAAGGTCATGTCGGTGCAATAAAAGTTAGATCTTTCGATCGTTAACTAACTTACCCTTTCGAGTTTTGGTTTATCTCAAGTGCTTTAATCTATTGATTATTTGGTCGAGTTAAATCCTATTAACGCTACGTATCATCAATAAGTTAACTTTCAAGCAAACAATCAATTCAATCAAGCAAGTAATAATTCTCAATCAAGTAAATCACAAAATATCATAATATAATCATCAAGTCATAACAACATACTAAACTAATCTTCTAACTACCCTAAGACATCATAAAAACTACTCACTAATATCCATAACACAAACAACAATAAATATCATGCATATAATAAAGATACAAGCCATAAAATAACGAAATAAGAGCATATAAGAGTAAACCGAAGAATCCCAATGCTAGTACTCGCTATCTCTGGCCTAGGAATCAATGTAGATGTATGTGCTGCTGCTGCTCCCTCCAAAAACGCCAAGAACTCGAAGGAAAATCAATGGAAAATCCTAAAACGCTAAGGAAGGTGGAAAATGAGTATGGAAGGTAGAATACCTGCTTTGGAGGCAGGAGGCACCTATATGTACCCACAGGAGGCGGCTAGGTCAAGGAAAGGCGGTTTGCTCCTTTCCTTCTTCGAAAAATACCAAATTTGCACTTTTCAGAAGTGCATTTCGGACCGAAATGGAAGGATTTCGGTGCGAAATGACACTTTTAAAACAAGATGGCTGAGAATGATGGCTGAGAATGGCTGAGAATGTCGTCCATCCTTCACAAAAGTCGCGTCTCGTCTTCAATTTTCGAGGAATTCTACAAAATAAAACAAGAAGCACGACAGTAGCAATATCCTGGAAAATATAGCAATTTATGAGACAATTTATAGTGGTTTGATCAATAATTAAGGGCTAAGTACGGTCAAAATACATATAAAAATAAGAGACATCAAATCCCCCCAAACTTGAATCTTTGTTTGTCCTCAAAACAATAATCTAAGCTTAAGGGTAAGACTGTACTTAGACCTCGAAATGAAGTAACGCAAACCAACGATGCAACGAAAATTTATTAATCGAGATTATTCAAGGTTCACAAGTCAAAATTAAATAAAGCCAAATTAAAATTAATTCTAAGGACAAGGGTTTAGTTCTCTTTTTGGTTTAATTTGTGCAACTCCTAGTTCTCATGAAATCTCAAAATCAAATCAAGGACCCTTAGCTTGACTTCATCAAATCAAACGCAAACTCAAATTTAAATGCCCGTTCTTTTTCATAAGTTGCAAACGTTTGCAAAGAAAAATTTATCAAAACTAAAAATTCTATAATGAGTCTAATTTTCCAAATTTTCACCAATTTTGGATTTGTGCAAGTCGAGTCTCGGTGATTTACATCACTTAAGGTTTTACGCTATTGTGACTTGTGAATAAGCTACCAGCACATGCCGCACTGGGGAGATCTAACTCTTATGTCACACGACTAAGGCCACGATACACTTGGGCCAGAGCTCCTAGCAACATAGAGTTTTCATTTCTCCAATATTTGTGGAATTTTCAATTTAATTTGGATTGCAAGTCCCTTCGCAACTATTTAGATTTAATCAATTTAGATTTGCTTGTTGGTGATTCAAGCGTTCAAGAACAACTTAGAATCATCTTATAATTTTTAAAGTTGATAAAACATCCTTTAAACAAAAATTCACAAAATACAAAATCGTTCACTCGGCAAAAACTTGTGAGAATTGACTTAAAATGTTTTGACAAATCTAAGCATCCATATTCAAGTCCTATTCTATCAAACAATCATTCAATTCGATCAATTGGTGCACAAACCAACCTAAAATCTCCTAAACAAACGTCTTTCCTTAAGAAATAATTTTAAAATTGCTTTAAAAATTCAAACAAGTGTGAAACAGTGAATAATATATCCATAGAAACCTCACAGTGATAATGTATGCATAAAAAAAAAAATCAAAATCGAAAGTTCAAAATTTTTCCCAAATTCCATTTCGCACCGAAATGGGTCCATTTCGGATCGAAATGAAAAAGTAAAAAAATGAAAAATTGCCCAAAACAGAAGTGTTTCACCCAGAAATTTTTAGTTCCATCTTCTCCCCCCCCTCCCCCCCCCCAAACTTATTCAAGCACTGTCCCAGTGCGTCACAATCACAGAAAATAGAAAATAAAGGAGAGGGAAGTAAAAATCGTACCAAATCAATGAGAAGAAGATGGCTCCGCCCCACCGGGTAGTTGTGGATCGTTTCCGTCATCGTCCTCGTCTGAATCTGTGGAAGAAGAGTCCTTTGGCCATACGTTATACCGCAAGAAGTACTCGTGCGCATCCACCTGCCTCTCGATGTGCTAGATCCAAGTGTCCTGCTCAGCCTGAATGCGGAGGCCCTCGCGCACCATGCCTCGAGTCTCTCTCCCCTCAACCAGTAGGGTCTGCATGAGGTCAGTCAAGTGCTCCATGGATCCATATGGCACAGAATCTTGTCGATCAATATCCATAGGCATAGGCTGTACTGGAGGTGGAGCTCCATCTACATATCCATGAGGCACGAGCCATGTGCGATGATCACTCCTATCAATGGCAAGAGGATAGGATAGCAAGAAACTGGCGCGATCTCTAATCAACCATCTAAACCGTCGTGCACCCCCAAATGTAACAATCTCCAAATACTTCATCTCCCTATATCTCTCCGGGTGACCCGGTGCCATGCTCCATAATCCGTCCTCGATGGGATAGGCACATCCGGTCCAATAGATTCTCTAATGATAAGTGTGACATAAGCACCCATAGAAATGGCTCCAGTGCCACCCTGGTCACGCTGTGCAATCCAATGGTCAACCATAAGCTTGGGTATGCAAATCTTCTGAGGCTCAGGCTGTAACATGAGATGCATGAGAATGAGGTCCTCGGCTCTGGCTCTACGCATGGTCTCACCTCGAGCAATGATGGTAGAAGCAATAGAACGGTGTAGAATCCTCAAGGTAGGATGCTCAATCAAAAACCCATGTGTGTCTGAGCCAGCGGAGCGGGTGATCCTAGTCCACAATAACTCTCTATCGACCAGAGAACCCAACTCCATGATGCTCCGAGGCTGATGTCCCTGCTCGGTCCTAAAAAGATCTCCAAGGTGATCCAACGGTAATCTCCACAAGGAATCCCGCAATCTAAACTCAATCTGATGGACCCCATTTAACTCAAACTGTTGGAGTTATGTCCTAGAAGTCAATATGTAATGACTTAATTATTTAGTTTATGTTATTGATGATATTTGATCATTTGTTCCTGGATTTTATTATTGACAGTTCATTCAGGTTGAGGATCTGAATTGTGGATCACTGTATTTCATTTAATAGTAAATGACAATAATAAATCGAAACTGTCCATAGTCTTGATAATTAATAAGGAACATTAATTATCATATAAGACTAGTATGCAAGTTAAGCGATGATTAAGTTCTACAAATCATAAGTAAGGAGTTACTAACTTAATTGCATATGTATATGTTACTAGAACATAGTACAGGATATGACCCCGATGAAATAAATATATGGATTGTGTTAAGTGTCATTATTTATTTTATCAGTGTTTGATTCCAAGTTTGAGATGGTTCAGTTTTTCCACATGAGGATAGGTTCTATAAATATCGTCTACCGCTGATTCCTAATAAGGGCTGCTATACGGACTTTATTTATGTTCACTTGAATAGTGCGGGGAAAAATTGTTCATCAAGACAACCGTATGCCCCTCATTAGTTCAACTGATGAGCGATGATATCTACTGGGCCCCTTGATGGAGATGGATTGCTTGCTAGCAACTTGTGCAATCATCTCTAGATCAAGAAACGTATAATCTGCAAGAATGACACATTCCTATCTTGGATTATACAAGGATATCATGTGACATAGGAATCAAAACAATAAGAAACTCATTTCTTATGCATGATTAAATGATTGTATTAGTACATTATTCATTTATGCGAATTGGGAATCATAACGTGTTGCTAGATACCGCTTGTGATTATTGAAAATAAATAGCGATTTATTTTCATAGCCAACATAGCATAAATCCTCAAAGGGTCACACAAATAGGACTTTAACCATACGTGCATTATTTGTTTATTTGTAGTAGCGAGTACTGCGAAAATATGATAAGTTGATTAATTAATTGTATACCGTTATGAACCGTTATAATTAATTAACTCAAATGGATCATATAGAAACAATATAATGCATATGCTAATTCCAAATTAATTATTAATATGTTAATAATTAAATTCGTTCAACATATAATTATTATACAGAGCTAGTCGGTCTTTTATTTAATCAGTTAATTAAAAGCCTGATTCGAGATTAATTAATGGAGTTGATTAATAGGCTAATATAATATGTTATATAGCCTATAATCATACACAAAATTTCTGCAATGAAGGGATATTTTTGTCAAGACAAAATTATGGAAAGAGAGCAAAGTTTAGAAATAACAAAATATGGCAACGTTGTTTATGGAAACACCGAGCCCTATATCTTTTGCCTCTCTCTTCTTATTCCCTTGCGCAAGAAATAGAAGAGCAGAAAAATTTCTGCCCTAGGCGCCTCCATCTCTCTCTCAATAGCTCATGTGTTGAGCGTTAATTTTTCTTCCATGAAAAATAGTTAATCGCGCGAAGAAAAATCAAAAAAGGGAATTAGCTATCGTCTCAAAACAAGCTAGCACTTGTTTATAGACTTTGGTTAATCTTCTAGGTGGACTAGAGGCAGCGAAGGTGCGCATCCATCGACTCCTAAGCAAAGGTCGAGCCTTCTAGTTACGATACTAGAAGAGGTATAATCTCCTACACGTTCTCTTTTATATATTAACTGCTTGAATAACTAGATCCGTTATTTGTGCATCTTAATTGCTTATTAAATGTTAATAAAAATTAAAATTGCACAAGGACTTGAGTTCCTAACAGTGGTATCAGAGCGCTGGTCGTTATTCGAATTTTTAATATTTTAAAATCGTGAATTAGTAATTAATTAAGTTAATTAGTGATGTGCATGCTTGCTGTTCTGGAAAAAACTGTTTTTCTGTCTTGTTGCTTGTTTTTCGTATTGTAAAACTTTCTGAAAAAATTTTATCTTTCATGAAGGTTGTAGATCTTTGAGTCATGGTTCTTTTGGCGCTTGTTTCACTATTTTCTAAGTAGTTTTGAATTTTTAGTGATTTAAACGGTGACGGTGCGCAGATCTGGAATTCTGCTGCACGGTTCTGTTTGTATGGCAAAAAAGGACGTATTTTACAAAATAACTACCTGTATCTTTTTCACTAGGGTTATTCTAAATTTGATGCTCTTTCTGGATATATGCAATTTGTTGTATATTTCGGATTTTTGGGATGTTCAAATGTGGAAAGAATCGAAGTCGTCAGATCTGTCTTGCTGAACAAGTTAGTTGTTTTTGGGCAAACTGAATTTATTGAAGGACTTTTTTAGAAAAGTATTTAAATAGAGTTGTTCTATTTCGAATTAGGATTCTTTAAAAATTAGTTTCATAATTGTTCAATAAAGTTTGATGCTTCAACTGGGTCAAATAGTTTCGGTCATCAGTCTGTTTCAGAACATGGCTTCTTGTTTATTTGCCTATTAACTTGATGATCTTGAATAGACCTTGGTATTTTTCTTTCCATGGTTAGATAGTCAACTGCATATGCTAGTTTTTCTGTGTAAATTGTTTGCATGAAAATTGCATGTAAGATGATCCTACAGACCAAAAGGTTGAGATGAAAAACAGAAAATCCGATATCGGTGCTTCACGCATGAAATCTGGATTTTTCTTTTTTGATTCTCCCTGATGGTAAGTGATCTCTTCCTGAAATTTTTACTGGTAGTTAGAATCATGATGAGGAGTTGGCATGATTTATTTCATAATTTTTGGAGACTGAAAAATTTTGATTTTTCTCGAGTCCCATTTAATATTTTAATTAGTTAAAATATTATTTCTAATTAATCAATTGGTTGAAATGTTAATTAGAATACTCCTTATATAACCTCGGATTCTGTTTTGGATTGTTGAATTAAATTTCAAAGGTTTAAACAAATAGTTGTAATGTTAAACTTCTTTGCATTTGGAAAAACGAGCGACAAGCATACACAAAGATTCTAATTAATGAAATTAATTAAGAACAAGTGAACCATGTATATTGTATATGTGCTAACTCGGTTTTGTAGGAGGATCGTGGGTTTCGTATGGCTCAAGATTTCAATGCCTTGTGGTTTGTAATTGTATGCATGTGTGAATGTGTGTAATGCGGCCTTTGGTGCCACTAATTAATTTTGATTAATTTTAATGTAACTTGTGAGGCTTGCATGCCCCTAAGGCCTAGGAGGGAATTAGGATTTTTCTAAATGTATTTATTTCCATTAATTATAGGATATGATCAATATAATTAGTGGGAGGGCTTGATTTAGATTAGTCTTGCTACATGGAGATGTAGCGAAGACTGATATGCAAGCTGGAGCCATACAAACCCACAACAATGCTTGTGTTTGAGATGCTAATTATGTGAATGTTTGTATGCTATGAAATGTCATAGGATAGGTATGGGTGTATGTTGACATGACCACCAAACAAAGTCGCATAATGATTGTCCCAATTAATTTGATTAAGCCGACCGCCCTCCTTCTCTCTATCCCCTTCACGTCGTTTGTCTTCTCGTGGCGCGGTCCGCCATAGCGGACGTCATGGTTGCCACTCGGAAGTCGGGGTACAAATAAGATTTGTTAGGAGCAAATAGAGAGAAGTTGCTTATCGATGGACCCAACAAGTTTCTTGGACATCGGGGCGAAGTTCGCGTTGCGAACCAAGAATCATAAAGTTGTATGATTGGTTGGAGAACCTACCTTGTCTAGTTAAGTAGGGTAACGTGCCATAGCAGGCTCTACTTGATGAAAATGGGGATCTTGGAAAACCAACTACATTTGGGACTTTAAATAAATGTAGTGGGAATTTTGTTTATCATTATAAACAAAACATTGCATAAACTAAAAGACCTTAAATTGAAATTCTTATAGATGTTAAATGTGTTAATTTCGTTGCGATCAATCTTTGAAAATAACAAACTCATTTCTAAAGGTACTTACTTGGAGAAGTAGTACTGATTCCTAAGACATGTTCTCAGAGAAGAGAAACTTGAGCATGTTAATTCCCAAATTCTTCCTCGACCTCCCAAATAAAGCATCGCGTGATGATTGATAGACTTTTGCGAAATGTTATTCAATAATAAAGCGGATGCCGATATCCACATTTTAGGATCTTTAGACCTTTGAATTAAAGAATTCACACGGACTAGATTGTCTCATATGCTCTCGTCCACTTACTCAAGAAGGAGTTCTTAGAGAAAGTAGATGTTGACTTAATCATTTATGATCAAGTAACAGAGCATGAATTGAGCAAGAGAGATTTCTTTCAAGAAGATACATGAATGTTCCATTGGCTTGCAAACCGAAAGGTTTGAGTAGCTAATTGGCAACTAGAGATATTGAGATCTCCAATATCAAAGGTTGTTGTTATTGTCATGTAATCTCTCCTTAATTAATGAAGGATATAATGTTACTTTTCGCACACTTGTTGGTGAAAAAGGCGATTAGTTAAGTATTAAATGAATACTTGACTAAGGTATGAGTTGAAACTTCGAGACCCTCATGTGACCATGTGTCACATAAGATGTTTCTTTTGCCGTTTATTGGTGGTATTTGAAAGGTTGTCCGAAGAACCATGATTATCGTGTTGGAAATGTTATAACCCTTCGAGAGTATTTGTCGTTCGAATTATATCGCTCTCTCTAATTCAGACTAGTAACTTAGTACTAGTTCATGTGCTCGCATTTATTGAAATATGTAGACATTGAAGAATTAGATAAAGCTCAAGGGTAGTGAAGTAAACTCCGTATAGGAAATGGCTTGTTCGTCCAAGCCACTACCATTGGATACGTAGAGTTATCTTTACTAATAGTTTGTTTAGGAATCGTAGGTTGAATACCTCATTCCTTTATATCCCAAAACTTTATCTTCATTTCATATAGATGATGGATGATAATGTTTTTAAAAGACAAGCGATGTTCTTTTATTGTGGATTTGTTTATATGATTTCATGCATATTACTTGAATTTGCTTGAAATAGATAAACGAGTTTTGAATGACAGATAGGATGCGTAAGACTTTACATGAAGTGTTTTGACTTTCATGTGGATTAACCGCTTAGTCACATAAACAAGAATCACATCATAAGAGTCTATATAGAATAGAGCTCGTGGCTCAGTTCGATTGCGAATCAATTGAGATATGCGAATCATGTTTATTAAATGACAAAAGCGCCTTTGACCTATAAAGGTGGAAGGACGAGTAACTTGATTAGAACTTATACATGTCGATGTATATAGAACTATAAGTACTTGTGTAATGAAAGGTTATTGATACTTTACTACTTAACCAACGATCATAATAGATATTGACGTATCTATTTGATAAGGTATAAGTATGAAACCTTTTGACAAGTTCAAAGTTGTTCAATAGTAAAGTTGAAGAAATCTTTCTACAAAAGGTATAAAGTCTTACAATGGATCATGGTAAATATCTAAGTCATATGATTTGATGTATTATCTAATGAATGTGAAAATAGTTTCATAACTCACTCTATTAGGAACATTATATTAGTATAGTGTGTCCAAGAATGGAGGTATCGAACTTTATTTGATATAGTTCGATCAGTAATAAATCGAATTGACTTAATCGACTCATATTAGGGATTTGTGTTTGAGGACAATACTGTTTACACTGAATAATGTTCCATCGAAGTCCATTGAGAAAGATATCTTACGAGATTTGATCTCTAAGTACATTGTTTCTCAAGATTTGGTGTTAAGGAGCTTATTTCAAGTTTGTTGATTGATAAGCTTAGATCCAAATAAGGCACTTAATGTTTTGTAGGACATCTTGAACAGACCGAAAAGTACTACTTATACGAACATGATAAGAACAAGGTAGTTGTTGCTCATCATGACGTAGTCTTGGAGAATAAATTTCTCAAGAAGAAGTAGTGGGAGTAAGGTGAGCATTAAAGGAGTTTATGCATCACTACAAGAAATACCTTATGGAAAACTTGTCACTCCATATATGATGCTTAGTGGAAGTAGAGCAAAACTTTATTCACAAACTGTTGTGAAAGGAAGTGCGCTCCTTCCAATGAGGACTCAAATGTCTCACGAGTTGATGATATTCGAGAATCTCAAGATAGTAACCATCTAAATAACAAAAATAAGAATGATTGGCAAGCCTTTCAAGCAACTGGTCAACAAAAGGTAATGGAAAATGGTCTTTGCGTGTTGCCGCATTGAGTTTCCGGTAATCAATACACATTCTCCACCCAGTTACCATCCTGGTTTGGATCATCTCTCCTTTCTCGTTTTGCACCACTATTGTACCTCCCTTCTTAGGTACCACATGTATCGGGCTCACCCATTTGCTATCTGAGATTGAGTAGATGATGCCCACATCATGGAGCTTTTGTACCTCCTTTCTGACCACTTCTGTGAGGTTGGGTTTGAGTCTACGCTGCCCTCTCTTGATGGTTTGTGGTCATCTTCCAATAGAATCCGGTGAGAGCAAATCAAGGGATCGATACCCTTCAGATCTTCAATGGAATACCCGATTTCTCCTTTGTGTGCTCGAAGCACCACCAAAAGCTTTTATGTTTCTGCATCACTCAACCCAGAGTTAACGATAACAGGGAATGATTGACTTGGGCCAAGGAATTCATACCTGAGAGTCTCTGGCAGAGGCTTGAGCTCGACTTGGGGGGCCTCTGTTTGGGCAGAAACGGGAGGATTTGGCTCAGAAACGCCAGATTGAACCAAATTAACCACCTCCAGAGGGCCATTTCGGTCCGAAATGAGGGCATTTCGGTCCGAAATTGGTACTGGCAGAGGCGATTCTTCGCTGCCTTGCATGATTTCTTCGTCCTCCAAGGTTTCATCGACTCCTAAGGCTTCCAGGATGTCAAAAAGAAAAGATTGGTAAGAATCTAGAGCAGTTTCAAATTGAAGTTCAAGAAATTGTTCAATATTGAGTTCATGTTCATCAATTTCTTCAATTTTGAAACAAGTTTTTGCGGGGCTGGGGTACTTCATGGCGTGTTGGATTGAAAAATGAAGTGTCTCCCCCCCACTCTGACCAAAATGGTGTCGTCTCTGGCATCCATCATCGCACCTGATGTACTGAGAAAAGGTCGTCCCAAAATGATTGGTACTTCCCTATCCTCAACCATTTCAAGAACTACAAAATTACATAGAACTACAAACTTCCCCACACACACGGGTACATCTATCAACTCACCTAATGGCAACCGCATGGATGAGTCTGCGAGTTGCACTGTCATAACAGAAGGCTGGAGTTCTCCAAACCCAATTCTCTCATATACTGTCCTTGGCATAACGCTCACACTAGCCCCCATGTCACACAAAGCTTGCTTAATTTTCTCCTTCCCAATTGTGCAAGGTATAGCAAATCGTCCGGGATCAGGGAGCTTTGGTGGCATTTTGTTCTTCCAAATCACCGATTTGAGCTTCTCAATCGTCTACTTTCATGTATACAATTCTTTTAAGAATTTAGCATGCATAGGAAAATATGTGAACATGTCAGTTAATGGGATAGTAATTTGAACATCTTTTAGCATCTCCCAAAATCGCTTGAACATTATACCCTCCCTTTCTTTGGCCAACCTCCTGGGGAATGGAAGAGGGGGCTGGTAGGGGACCACTGGGGTGGAATCCTCGTCAGATTTCTTCTTCCGGGGCGCTTTTTCAGCCCCTGTGGATGTCATTTCGGAACGAAATGGAGGGATTTCGGACCGAAATGACACCTCTGGACTCGATTTTTCTACTACTGGTGCCTCGATTTTCGGGCCTGAGAGCGTGGCTGTGTTCTGGAGCGGTGGAAATGGCAGAACTTGCTCCAGAACGGGCTCTCCTTCTTGCTGGACACCATCTTGACCACGTGGTTATGTCTCGGCCCACGCCGGCATTGGGGGATCATTGTATTGCTTGCCACTTCTTAGCGAGTGCATGGCCTTGCACTCGGCATTAGGGTTGACCTGTGGCTTACTTGGAAATTTGCCTTGTTCCCTCGCGAGATGCGCCTCCATCAATTGTCCAACCTAGAAACAACACCAATTTTAGCTTTTAGTTTCTCAATCCCTTCGGCCAATATGTAATTATATTTCCCTTGTTCATGCATGAAATTTTGGACAACAAATGGTACACCGTTCTTATTATAAAAAGGTCTCTTTTCGAAATCTTTGGTGTTTTCATTTGATTGTACATTTTTGTACAAGGTTGGTGGATTGGTAGGAACTTGCAAACTTGAAGGTGCAAAAGGAAGTTTTCTAAAGTCTGAATCATTCAATTGGTTCCTATCCTTTCGTTATCCCTCTTGCAAGGAGTAACTACGGCTAAAGACATTGCGTGGGAAGTAGGAAAGCTCGTTGTTGATGGAGTTGACTTGTTGCGGGCCTTCCAGTTGTGCAAGTGGGCATTGAAGGGATGTGTGCCCTTCTTCGCCACAAGCTCCACATGTACTCGAGTTGAGGTGGGAGCCTTGGAGAGAATGGTATGCGGCTATCTCTGCTTCGAGCTCGGCAATCCTCCTATCCCTCGTTGAGATCTCATTCACATGTTGCTTCCCACTTGATCGGCGTTGGTTGACTTGTGGCATCTAGTTGTATTGCCTTGCGCATTGTTTCATCAAGTCTCTTCCTCGCAATGAGTCCATCTTCAAGAAACTTCCCCCACCTGAAAGAGAATCCAAGTTAATTTTGATATTATCATAAAGGCCATTATAAAAATTTTTTAAAACAAGCCAATCTTGGATTCCATGGTGTGGACAAGAATTTTCTAAGTCCCTAAATCGTTCTCAAGTGGTTTCCATGAATTCATCATCACTTTGTTGGAAATTGTTCAGTTCAGTCCTAATCTTATCGGCCCTACCATCAGGAAAGTATTTTTCAAAAAAAATTTGGGCCATATCATTCCAAGTTCTAATCGACCCCTTCTTGAGAGTTTTGTACCATTTTTGGGACTTATCTTTAAGAAAACCTAAACAACATGAGTCTAATGGTATTTTGAGGCACCCCGTTCATTTTGATCAATCTAACATAATCAGTAAAAGTTTGCAAATGTGCATGGGGGTCCTCGTGCTCGTCTCCACGGAAGGAGTTTTGTTGGACGGCTGTGACATGGGCTGTGACACCGGCCCGGCAATGTCTCTGACTCGCGGTGCGCAATAGTCCAGAGAGATTTGTTGGGGTTGTCAGCTACATCCTCTCCGTCGGAGTTCCCATGGACGCTCTCCTCGTCCATCGTCCACTTGTGCTTCTCTTCTTCGAGCTCGCGCCTTTGATTCTCCACACGCCTTCTATCGGCCAAGATACGAGATTCTCTCTGCTCGAGTTGGATTCTCAAGGCCTCAAAGCGCTCTGCCTCTGCTGCTACATCGACAGGTGCACCAGTTCCTGCCATCTCGCTCACTATTTCGCTCTTTGGTTGATGATTTCGGACTGAAATGGATTGGTTTCGGACCGAAATAGGGTCTGGCAGGGCTGAAATTGCTTGCTGCTGCTCCGGATCCTCTTACAATCCGCGTAGGAAGTAACAGCACACAGGAGGTGAAGGTTGAGAATGGACTCCCTTCCTTCTACCAGCCAGAATTCAACCTGTAGCACGAGAGGAAACAAAAAGATGATTAAGTAAAGAAAAATCTAGCTTCTTAATACTAGAAAAAGTACACGATATCAAACACCGTCCCCGGCAACGACGCCAATTTGATGAAGGTTTAAAACCTAGGTCAAATAAAAATAAGAGACATCATATATATATACTTTGATTATATGTTTATATTATCTTTCGTATATGTTCAATTTATTGTTGTATATGTTCATTTTAAGAAGGCAAGATAAAGTGTGATGGATAGGAAGGGGAAATAGATCGCGAAGGAGGAGGGAAGGACGGAAAGGAGCGCGAGGGAAGAAGGGTGGCTAACGGGAAAGAAAGTAGCGTTAGGGAGGAAAGATGCGTGAGGGCGGAAGGGTGCGTGAGAGAGGGAGGGGCGCTTCACCCAGGCGCGCGGAAAAAAAAGCGAAAGACAGAGGGGAGGGGAGTTGGATGGCGCGGATGGCTTTTGGTTGGATGATGGTTATCATCCCCGAAAAGATTCTAGCCATCGCCAATGGGACTTGCTTAAAACAAAAAGGAAAAAAAAAAAAAAAAAACAAATGAATATTGCTGCATTTTATTTCATATAATATTGTAATTTAGTTTCAAATTTGCGTTTTGCTGACTTAACTGATGGTAATGTTGTAAATAATTACTATTTTATAACTTGAGAAATTTGCATCGTTAAATTACAAATAAAATTTTATGCATAGCAAATGTCAACCTCCAAAAGGCTGTTTAATTTGCAAACGTAATCTGGATATATACTAGTCAACTTGTACAAAGTTCCTACACTATCCAATGAAACAGAATATACTGGAGCGAACTACTCATATCCAACAGATACAGTTACAGCTTTAATCGTAGTGGACATAAAAAACAAAGAATTGTGCATGTTGTAACATTCAATATCTTGACAAAAAAAACTATATTTTTTTTAATTAAAAAAAAAAGGAAAATAATTAGCAACAACCATTTGCAGGACAGCGGCATTATAAAAAACAGCATCGAATTTTGGCATACAGAAAAGAGCTTTGCAGGGAGGATAACTATAACTCATTTGAATCGGGATCCGGTGGTGGAACCCAAGTCAGATCAGAATCAAAGAATTTCACCTTGGAGTACTTCAGAAGACAATTCAAACTACCAGCAATACCTTCAAATCTACAATCAAATAATTTAGATACACGATAAAAGGATTGTCTAAGGCACTTGTAACATTGCATCTCTGACAAATCCCTCGTACATTGTACCATTCCATATACTTGTGAACCGTCATTTACTTGTGTATTGACTCCTGTGGCAAACATCCTTACTGTTTCGTTGAATGCTGCAATTTGAGAAATGGATTTGATCATGTAGGAGAGCTGCTTCTTCAAATGATCTTGATTGAATGGACCTAGTGCTTTGCAGTATACAAATTGTTGTTCAAGAGTACTCAACTGGAAAAAGAAATTGTCGGCCGAGTATCGAACAGCACACTGGTCAAAATATGCAATACCACCATCGTCATAAGGGCAGGATCCAAGAAGGTGTTGGGAGGCATTTACAAGGCAACTGGTACAGGATTCAGCGCTGATGTCACTGCGGCATTGTGCAAGGCCATAAACTTTGTGTGGTGGTTCACCTACAATAGATGCAGCAAATCCGGCTATTGGTGTGCTTAGGGTTAAAGAAGACAGCAGAAGGTTCAGGTTAGGTTCATCACTGTTGTTTCTGATCCTGTAATTTGGGGTGTAATAGTGTGGTATGAAGGGGTTGGGTATATCACTGCTATTTCTAATTATGTGGTTTCTGTCGATTGTAGTTTCACATCTTAGTAAAACTAATTGAGCAGAATCTGCGAGCGTTGTGAGAAGTACCATGGTGAGGAGAGAGATAAGGTTGGGTGGTGAGATGATCATGGTTTGTTTGCTGATAGATAGAAATTTGCAAATTGTATGTTTGCGCAAATCTGCTATTTATACTCGCCTCTACCGTGGACTTTTTGATGAATAAATCAACTTTAATTTGGGCCGTGTCAATATGCTCTTTCAATATTCCAAATGTAGTTTTTGTCTGCTGTTTCAAAATTAAATAAAAACCTTTGCACTTATTTGGTAACAGTAATTATACATACAGCTTATAATTAAGTAAGATTAACAACAGAAAATGAAACTTATTGTTAATAAACTTGTAACTCCACTTCAACAGATACATGAAATAATTGGGAATAGTTAGGGTACATCATGATGCACGGATCTTTTTGTGTGTCATAAACTTATTTTTTAGTCATATTTTAAAATAACAAATATAATTTAATTATTTTGATCTACATATATATTGAAATTTAATAACATACAAAAATTTAATTTTAATTTTTAAAATTTCTTTAATTTACTTTTTTCTTTTTCTGGAAGTATCACTTTTGGATACAAACTAAAAATAAAATATAGAGGAAGATTTCACTACCAACATTTTTGTTGTCCCAAATGCCAACATTTTGTTATATAATTAATTTTTAAAATTTTTAAATTGAAACATTAAATCCAAACAGTTGGTCTTATTTAATTTTAACGAGCGATGTATTTTTATATAAATTTTATAAATTTTGGAATTTACTCAATACTGATCAAAGGCTAAAACACGAACGTATTAGAACGATGTCATAGTTAACAAGGTTCGTTTGTTTTTCAATATCTTGTTCGAGTATCAAATAAACTCTAAAATTTATAAAATATATATGAAAACACATCGCTCGTTAATCTAAATAAGATCAACAGTTTGGACTTAACGTTTGAATTTTAGAATTTGAAAAAAAAAATAACTTAATGGTAAAATGTTGGTAGCGGAAGCTACCTCTAAAAATATATCCAATTAATTATGATATGTATTTAAAAGTTACAAATATAGTACTAAAATTTTTAAAAATATATAAATATGGTTTGATGTGAGATGCGAGATTTCAGCGTATAAATTGAATCGGTTACATTTTTCATGCACAAAAAATTCTATGTTTCATGATGCAGCGTAGTAGTACCCCAAATAATTATGAATTATTATAATAACAAAAGTATTAATGGATCATTATCGGTAGCATTCCGTGTAGCCGAAGTTTCTTTTATATATATATATTGTATATATATGTATTACTCTTTCACATGTTAATAACTTATGGTTTGCCCTTTTTTTTGTCATTGACGGGCTCCGCTGAATTTTGTTAATTGCAAATTTGCCGAGTCTCTATGAACCCTTCCATGGTGAAACTGTATCCAGCTGCCAGCTGGTACCCATTTGGATCGATTTAGTCGTCTTTCAATTGATTTTTTTTCTTTTGTTCTTGTTTTGTCTTTTTGATACAACTATATATTGGGATTTGGGAGATTGGTCTATATATATTCGTTATAACGGATAACCATTAATTCGTCTCTGGATGACGAATTAATGATTATTCTAGTTGTTCAGGAAAAAAATAATTGTGCTGGGAAAAAATTGCTAATTATTCTAGTTGGATTGCTAACTGTTCTAGTTGTTCTGGAAAAAAAATGCTAATTGTTCTAGTTGTTCTGGAAAAAAATAATTGCATTGGAAAAAAAATAATTATGGCAGTTATTAATGGAAACAGAGAGGAAAGGGGATGGGGAGAGAACGGATGATGGAAAAACATTTCGAAAATGAAAAGCTGTTATTAATGTATTTCTAAAAATGGAAAACACAACTTGGGGATGATGGGGATGGTGAATTTTGAGGATGATGGCTATCAGTCCCGAATTACTTTCTATCATCCTATAGATTCCATCATCTCCATCATCCCAACTTCCCAAGTCTTCATTAAAACCTCATCCCCTCTTTCTTTTTTTAGAATGCAATTTATATAATTAAATCTCATCCTTTTTTCTTTTTTTGGAATGCAATTAATCCTCTCTTTCCTTCCAAAGATATTTTTTTTGCAGGTGAAAATTTTTTCCAGCATCCAGAGGTTAACTAGAACAATTAGTCAGCCAATTAGAACAGTTATTTGAAATATTAAATAATTATTCTAGTTGTTCTGAAAAAAAATAATTATGCTGGAAAAAAAAAACTAATTGTTCTATTTGGTAAAGTAATAGTTCTAGTTGGTAAACTAATAGTTCTAGTTGTTCTGGAAAAAAAATAATTGTGTTGAAAAAAATGCTAATTGTTCTAGTTGTTCTGGAAAAAAAAATAATTGTGTTGGAAAAAATACTAATTGTTCTAGTTGTTCTGGAAAAAAATAATTGTGCTGGAAAAAAAAAATTATGGTAGTTATTAATGGAAACAGAGATGAAGGAGAGGGGGAGAGAGGGGATGAGTCTCAGGATGATAGTAAAACATTCTGAAAATGGAAAACTGTTATTAATGTATTTTTAAAAATAGAAAACGCGTCTTAGGGATGATGGGGATGGTGAATTTGGAGATGATGGTTATCAGTCCCGTTTATTATTATTATTATTATTTTTTTTATGCAATAGTTAGCGATTACCAATTAACAAACAGAAAAGAAAAGAGAGTTCCGTTATAAACTTATAATGGAACATGGAACTGTTGTGTTTTGTGTGTTATCTTGTATACCTCTTCGATTTTGTAAAAAAAAATTACTTTGTGTTATCAAAAATTCGTAGCTTTCAATCAAATGTGTCTAATAATCTTACACGTTTAATCATTTCGATCAGAGCGCAAGTATTGATATATTTGTTTACCTCAAAAAAAAATAGTATTGATAAATTTGTTATCTAATAAAATTCGAAAATGTAAAAATAAATTTTCTAAAATAACCAAAATTATCTGCAAATTATTGGAAAGCTGTTATTAATGTATTTCTAAAAATGAAAAACGCAACTTGGGGATGATGGAGATGGTGAATTTTGAGGATGATGGTTATCAGTCCCGAATTATTTTCTATCATCCTATAGATTCCATCATCTCCATCATCCTAACTTCCCAAGTCTTCATTAAAACCTCATCCCCTCTTTCCTTTTTGAGAATGCAATTTATATAATTAAATCTCATCCTTTTTTCTTTTTTCGGAATTCAATTAATCCTCTCTTTCCTTCCAAATATATTTTTTTTG
Source organism: Rhynchospora tenuis (assembly GCA_027725995.1). Classification (NCBI taxonomy): domain Eukaryota; kingdom Viridiplantae; phylum Streptophyta; class Magnoliopsida; order Poales; family Cyperaceae; genus Rhynchospora; species Rhynchospora tenuis. Next base: position 143,212,018 of record CM050888.1, on the reverse strand, counting down.
CAGGTGAAAATTTTTTCCAGCATCCAGAGGCTAACTAGAACAATTAGTCAGCCAATTAGAATAGTTATTTGAAATATAAAATAATTATTCTAGTTGTTCTGAAAAAAAAAATAATTATGCTGGAAAAAAAAACTAACTGTTCTATTTGGTAAAGTAATAGTTCTAGTTGGTAAACTAATAGTTCTAGTTGTTCTGGAAAAAAAATAATTGTGTTGAAAAAAATGCTAATTGTTCTAGTTGTTCATGAAAAAAAAAATAATTGTGTTAGAAAAAAATAATAATTGTTCTAGTAGTTCTGGAAAAAAATAATTGTGCTGGAAAAAAAATAATTATGGTAGTTATTAATGGAAACAGAGATGAAGGAGAGGGGAGAGAGGGGATGAGTCTCAGGATGATAGTAAAACATTTCGAAAATGGAAAGCTGTTATTAATGCATTTCTAAAAATAGAAAACGCGTCTTAGGGATGATGGGGATGGTGAATTTGGAGATGATGGTTATCAGTCCCGTTTATTATTATTATTATTATTATTATTTTTGATACAATAGTTAGCGATTACCAATTAACAAACAGAAAAGAAAAGAGAGTTCCGTTATAAACTTATAATGGAACATGGAACTGTTGTGTTTTGTGTGTTATCTTGTATACCTCTTCGATTTTCTAAAAAAGAAATTATTTTGTGTTATCAAAAATTCGTAGCTTTCAATCAAATGTGTCTAATAATCTTACACGTTTAATCATTTCGATCAGAGCGCAAGTATTGATATATTTGTTTACCTCAAAAAAAATAGTATTGATATATTTGTTATCTAATAAAATTCAAAAATGTAAAAATAAATTTTCTAAAATAACCAAAATTACCTGCAAATCATTGGCGCATATTTTAGCATATCTGATATCACAGATAAATGAAAATATTGATGCGGTACTGTATAAATCTCGAACATAGCTCTTTTCTGTTTAAAATCCTGTATTTCAAAGTTCTGACTTTTTTTTCCTTTTCTTTTTTGAAGGATTCAAAGTTCTGATATGCGAGAGCTTCAGACTGATCCTGTCTAACATATTTTCAAAAACATAAGTTTTTTTTTTTTTTTTGAAATAAGAAGCTATTTATTTATAGAGGAAATTGATTATCGCCATCTACCAATTTACCATCGCGCGCCATCGCTGAGGCGCTCCCTCAGCGATGGTCTCTCACCCAGCGAAATTTTATTTCATACCTAAATATTCAATTAGATAAGTATAAATGTTCCGTTATTTGAGTATAAATGTTCAGTTAGTTGCAATAAAATATATAAATGTTATAAATAAAAATGTTCATTTTATTAAGTATAAATGTTTAGTTTAGTAAGTACAAATGTTCAGTTGGGTAAGTACAAATGTTCGGTTAATTGAGTATAAATGTTCAGTTAGTTGCAATAAAAAAATACAAATGTTATAAGCAAAAATGTTCATTGGATAAGTATAAATGTTCAGTTTAGAACAAATGTTCAGTTTAGAACAAATGTTCAGTGTAGTAGGTACAAATGTTCAGGTTATTAGATATAAATGTTCAGTACGACTTTTCTGTTTTTTTAATAGGTGAGCGAAGGGGCCACGAACCGGACAAAAAAACACATGAAAAATTAGAAGAGGTCATGAACCGATCCGGTTCAAATAAAATTTTTTCCGATTCTGCCCCTAGTGCGCCTCTCTCCAAAAATGATGCGCGATCTATATAATAAACCATTAATTGACGCATTTAATTGAACACTTTCGACCATTAAACTGAACACATATTATTATTAAACTGAACATTTGTAGCAGATACATGTTATGTACAGCGATGGTAAGCGATGGTTTTTTTAGTGATGGCAGTTATCATTTCTGATTTATAGAGGCTATAGCCCACTCTGTAACTTAGAGTTTATCCCTCTTCTACTAATTATCTACTTAATCCGCGTCCAGCGGGAATTGAACCCCTTACCTCTAGGATAAGGGCGGAGCCACTGACCATCTGTGCTGGACTCCATGTTAAAAAAAAAAAAAAAAAAAAAAAAAAAAAAAAAAAAAAAACATAAAATTTATTTTTTGAAAAGGCCTCCCTCCCACCATTCCACAGTCGTCTTTTACTATGATCTACTGGGGCGCACGAAACTATGACCACCCGGTTGAAATGGGTTTTAAAGGTAATCGCTGCACGAAAGACTGGATAGTTTCATTTGCGGGAACAGTCTTTTAACAACGTTGATCGGGGGATAGAGACTTTTCTCCCTCTTTGTTGCAATTAACCCCTGGAACTTTAAGAAATAAACATCGCGAAGCACAACCTAGCGTAAAAGAATAAAATGGAATTCTATTGTTTTAAAACTTATATTATACTTTATGCGTACAAAAAAATATTATTTTAAATAGGGGTAAAAAATATAACGCATGAGACCTCCAATGAAGATAAAAAAAAAATTGCTAGAGTCCAACATATTGGACAGATCCCGATTTTTTTCACATCATTAAATTTGAAACAGCTGATCTGAACCGTTCAATATGTTCTCCATATTGAAAACTTTGAAGAAATAAGTAAAAATATCAAAAAATAAGTAAAAAAAAATTCAAAAAAATGTGGAACGGCCGGTCCAGAACTTTTATATCATGAATTTTCTAAAATACCAAAAAAATAAGTAAAAAAATAAAAAAAAATGTAAAAATTATTTTCTTACAAGTTTCCAATATGAAGAACATATTGAATGGCTCGGGTCGGTCGTTTGAAATTTAAAAATATGAAAGCGATCATAATGAATGAACCCATCCGTCCAATATATTGGACACTAGCATTTCACAAAAAAGAATATCAAAATTACTAGTTCTAAAATATGTGACGAGGTTACTTGAAAATCACAGTGGATCATTACATGGAAACACCGAATGTGTGGGCTTCTTTACCCCTTCTCTTTTTGTGAATATTTATGGATTCTATTGGGCTTTAGTTTAATTTTCATAATAGACATTCTTTCGACTTCTATTGTGCTTTTTGTTTTATTTTCATTGCAGGCATGCTTTCAATTTGAAATTTTCTAATCGAGAAAAATACCAGCCTAAGAGCCCTGCTTAAGAAAAATGTAAACATAAACAAATGATTAGTGCTGCATTTTATTTCATATCATTATCGAAATTTAGGCAAATTTGCATTTAAACCTGTGTGGCTCAAGTTATGGCAATGCTGTAAATTATTTCTGTTTCATAACTTGATAAATTGACATCGTCAAACAACTAATGAAATTTTATTAAATTGAAACATAAGGAATGTCTCAAAGTCAATTAAATAATAATAAAACACTACATATTTTTCTTTTTTTGGTGGAAAAGCTAGACAGAGATTGTTAAGCAATAAATGGAGAAAGTTGCCTTTGCGATGTTTCATGTACCAACTTGCTGGGTCAGATGGATGGGTTAAAAACAATTAGTTGGTTGTTTGCAAACTACTGTTTGAGAGCTTCTCACTCTACTACTCTTTCACTCTCTAAAATTATTGCCTCCACTCCTTTCTCTTTACACAGCCTTCTTTTTTCGTTCCTTTTCTGGAAAGATTCTACTCTACTGAACCAGAAATCCACTCTTATATCTCCTACTTCCCCCCTCCTCTTACTCTCTTTATTATCCCCTCCTTCTAAATGGAGAGGGATGCGCGAAATTTTGCAAAAGATCTATATATGCATCTGGAGCCGACGGAAGAGACTGAACACCTCAGAGATGAAATTGATCATGCAATCCTTGTTCTTGATCAAACTAGAGAAAATCGAGGTAACATAGATCAAGTTCGAAGGGAATTAGCAAGAAGATTTGGTGGGAATATTGATGATTATCCAGATTGGAAAATTGGTGAGGGTTCGTATGTTATTAGATTACCCTTTAATGTTGATGCAAATATGTTAGTGAATGGAGTATCTGTCTGGGCCTTAAGATATGATTGGTGGATACTGCATTATAATCCAGATGGTGCGGCCATGGATCACTGTGAGAAATTTCGGGTTAGAGTCAAAATTAAAAATTTTCCTTTTGAGTATTGGACTGAGTCACATGTAACAAGGGTTATTTCAACCTTTGGTACTTGTTGTGAATTAGATTATGACAATCTTTATGGGAAGGATAGGAGATGGATCCTGGCTTGGGTGAATTGTGATGATCCACGGAAGATACCAAAAAGGGTAACAGTGAAGTATGGTAGGAAGAAGAGAATCTGTCGTGTGGTGGTTTTGAACTGGTCTTACAATACTTGGGTCCCTATGAATGTTAGAGATGGAAACGACTGGGATCGGTATGATGGATGGCTTAGTGATGGGGATAATGATGAAGATTATGGAGACAGACAGCTGAGAATAAGGTTGACAGGAGCTCATGATCGATTAATCCAGCATTTTCAGCAAATGTCGCCATCAGGGGGCTCTTCCTCTGGGCAGATTGATCAAAGTGAGGTGGTAGCTACCATTGATCCGCGGCCTATGGACATTGATACACCGAACAAGGTGATCAAATCAGGCCATGGTCCATGTGAACCAGGTGCACAAAAAAATGCGACAGAGATAGATGCTGGTACTAAATCTTTATCTAGCTTCTTCCAGAATACTCCAGCAGAAATGGATTTGGGCCCAAAATTAAAGAAGCAAGCTAGCTAGGGAACAGTTTGGGACTATTTGGGCTTGAGTGTTCAAAATAAAAAAACTGAAGCTTCTTCTAAAAGCCCAACTGGTAATAAGGAGAGAAAAAAACATGTCTGTATCTGGAGAAAATGGAGAGGTTAAAGATGATTCTTGGGACTCAAAACACTTGAGTATATGATGAGTTCAGCTGAGAGGAGTTGTCTACTCACATCCCATCGCATTAATCAGGGTGTAGAAATGGAGCAAACTAAAACCTTATATGGAAATAAAAGGTGCTTTTTAAGGCCCCAAGGGAGAGAGAAAAAAATTCACCCATACACTATTTCTTCTGCTACTCTCTCTTTCAATACCTTTTCTCCTGCTAGACTAACACTAGCACAAATGGAGGATGAGCAACTGTTGCAACATTTCCTACAAAAAATGAAGATTGAAACCAAGGAGGAGAATGTGTATCAAGTGCCTGCTCAACTAATTCCAGCTCGAAACTGGAATCGATGTATCTTGGTTAAAATTTTCACTGAAGAGCCAGTGCATGAGGCAAGGTTCATAACAAGAATCAAGAAAGACATGCGAGCTCAGCCAGGGACAAAAGTGCAAGCTCAAGGAAAGAATATTTTTCTGATTGAGTTTGTAACTGAGTCAGAGCTTGATAAAGTGTTGGAGAAAGGGGCATGGGATTATAATGGTGAGGTGATGGCTGTCAAGAGGGTGTTTAGTATGGAGCACATTAGTAGTATTAATTTTGAAGAAATAGATATATGGTTGCAAGTTCATGGGATCCCTCCCTTTGTTTTAGAAGTAGCTGGTATCCCACAAATGCTGACTAAAGTAGGAACTCCTCTGACTGATGCAATTTGTTTTTTTATAACAAAAGGAAAGTATATAAGGTGAAGGTTTCAGTACCTATCAACAAAGTTTTACTGGATCACATTGTTATGGAGAGTAAGGAGAAGGGTTTCTCATATGAAGTTTATTTGGTGTATGAAAATGTGAGGAAAATATGTCATTTCTGTGGCCTGATAGGGCATCTAAAAGAAGTTTGTAAGGATAGAATGATTATGATGCGCCTGAGATCAAACCCAAACTTTAAAGATGTGAAAGAGCTTTGGAATACTGAGGATAAAGTGAGGGAATGGGTGAATGAAATTACTGAGGTTCCAATATTTCAAGAAAATGTTTTGTTTGATAATAAAGGGAAAAGTCTCATTGAAGTTGGTGCAGCGAGTTCAGGCGTCATTAGGGATGATTCTCGGGGTATTAAGGATTTTTTCAATGTGCCTGGGGGGAATAAAAGAAATGCAGAGGGAGATTTAAGGAAGGAAGTGTCTGAAGAGGGTACTTGTGGGTCAGAAGTATCTCAAAACCAGCCTTTAAACTTCAAGTGGGCCAAGGAGGCGATCCCAAACTCGCCTCCACAGACGCCATGAGGCTCATATCTTGGAACTGCCGCGGTATGGGGAGGTCGCGGAAGAGGAGATTCTGTGCTAGACTTTTGCGAGCAACAAGAAGTGCGGTGGCGTTTCTGACTGAGACGAAATGTTCTAGACAAAAGATTGATGATGTGGTAAGAGAACTCCCCTTGAATAATTATTTTGCAATACCCTCGATTGGGCATTCAGGAGGTTTATGTTTACTCTGGGGGGATGATGTTAAAGTTCACATTTTTACTTATTTAAAAAATTTTATAGCTGCATGGGTTTCTAAAAGAAATAAAAATGATTGGCTTTTGGTGGGAATTTATGGGGACCCCCATCATTCTGAGAATACACAAATATGGGATGAACTAAATCGTTTAATTCGAAGTTTTGAATCTATTTGTATTATGGGGGATTTTAATGCTATACTGGAGATGAGTGATAAATTTGGGTGAAACTCATATTTTAACTCAAACAATAGAAATTTTAGAGATTTTGTTCATAACTCGGGCCTTGTGGATCTTGGGTACAAAGGTCCTGCTTACACTTGGACTAACAAACAGCATGTTTCAACAGCAATTTTTGAAAGATTAGATAGGGTGGTAGCTTCAACTAAATGGATGCAGGAACATTACCAAGCTTTTGTTAACCACCTTCCTAGAATCTATAGTGACCATGCACCTATCTTACTTAATACAGTCAAAGAACAGAACTCTCCAAGTCAATTTAAAGTTGAAAATTGGTGGTGGAGTGAAAGGGGTTTTCAGGAGTGTTGTAAGAATAGTTGGGAAAGAAATAAACAAAATACTTGGAGAGTGAAATGGAAAAATTTAAGGCAGGATGTCTTTAAATGGGCAAAGAAAATTCAAACACCAGTAAATCAATTGAAAAGTGTGGAAAATAAAATTGAAAATTTTCAGAATTTGCATCCAAGTTTGCAAGACCCCCAAATTGAAATGCAATTACAAAAAGAATATAGAGAAGTAGAAGATAAATTAGAGGAGTATTGGAGGCAGAGGTCGAGATTGAACTGGCAATTAAATGGAGATAAAAACACAACTTTTTCCATATGGTTGCTACTAACAGAAGGAGGAGAAATCTTATTTTGTCAATTCATGATGAGAATCAAAATGAAATTACAGATGAGAGGGGTATTAGAAGAGTTTTTATTGATTACTTTAAAAATTTGTTCACAGATCCCTCACAATTAACACCCTCCCAAATTAAACAACTTTTATGCCCCTCACTGCCTCCGAATTTGCCTGCCATTCCTGAATGGGCCAGATTTATTTACAACAAAGCCCAGAAAAAGAAGAGATTACAAGAGTTTTATTTTTAATGGGCCCAGACAAAGCCCCTGGCCCAGATGGGGTTAATACCAGATTTTTACAAAAAAATTGGGAAATTTTATGTGAGGACGTGGTGCACATAATTAAAAATGCTTTTCACACTGGGATTGTACCTGATGATTGGTTAAAATCAAAGGTGGTGCTAATTCCGAAAAAAGATAACCCCAAATTCCCTAAAGACTTTAGACCCCTCACTCTAGGCAATACTTTGTATAGACTTTTAATGAAACTTATCTCTGAGAGATTAAAACCGATAATACCTGAAATAATTTCAGAAGATCAAGCAGCTTTTGTGAAAGGAAGAGGGGTGGTTGATAATATCATTTTAGTTCGAGAGATTCTACACACTTTTAAACAAATAAATTTCACACAACATTGTTTCATGTTTAAGGCTGACATAAACAAAGCTTTTGATACCATAAATTGGAACTATTTGCAAGCTGCTTTGGAAATAATACAAATGCCACCGAATATTATTAATCTCTTTATGAAATGTATCAAGGGTGGTAAAGTTGTTTTGAATATAAATGGTAAAACAGATGGATTTATTCTCCCCCAGAGAGGACTTAGACAAGGGTGTCCAATGTCCCCCTTTCTTTTTATTCTTGGAATGCAGTTTTTAACACAAATTTTTCAGAAATTCATGCTGGATGGGCATTTTCAAGGGGTAAAGGTTGCACATACTGCTCCTACTATTTCACACCTGATGTTTGCTGATGATTTGATGGTGATGGGGCAAGCAAATGTTGAGGAGGTGCATATTCTTTCTAATATACTTAATTTGTTTACTCAAGTTTCTGGCCTGGCAATTAATCCTGAAAAATCTAAAATTTGGTTCAGTGCAAAGTGAAATCTAAATACCAGGCAGTTAATTACTCAAATGTTGGGGGCTGGGGAAGTTCAAGCTAATGAAAGATATTTAGGAGTTCATTTGTCCCAAAGTCAAAATTTTCTAAGTCTGGTTCATAGAGACATTTTGGATAAAATGCACAGTAGATTGGCAGGATGGAAATTAAATACCCTTTCAATGGCTGGAAGAATTGTTTTGCTTAAATCTGTGTTTTATGCGCTCCCTGTTTTCTATATGATGACTTGCTTAATTCAGAGTAGAACAGTGGAGGACATTAACAAACTTATGCGTAAATTTTTGTGGGGCAAAACAGATAAAGGGAGATATTTATCGTTTGTTTCTTGGGAGAGGATTTGTCAGCCGATTGACAATGGGGGCTTGGGTTTGAGAGATCTTAGAGTATTCAATAAAGCTTTGTTCATGAAAATGGTCTGGGAGATTGCTGCTGGCTAAGACAAACTTTGGATTAAAGTGATTCGGGCCAAATATTTTTCTAGAGTGGGCTTTTGGCAAGCTAGAAATATGAGTGGGGTGAGCATTTTTTGGAGGCATGTTTTAAAACTGAGGGAGGAACTTAAAAATGATGTGCAATGGCGCATAGGAGATGGTCAGAATATTGGGGTAATTAATGAACCATGGTTTCCAGACTGGAAAAATTTTAGTGAGGGTCAAACTGTATATAGAAACCTAAAATTATCCCATTTTATTTTGCAAAACTCGAATCAATGGAATGTGCAGACTCTTTTACAAAATTTTACCCTTGATCAGATTTCTTTCATTATACAGAACATCAAGATTCATAGTGGCACAAAGGATTCCTTAATTTGGTTGCCCAGTAAATCAGGAAGGTATGTAGCAAAAATTTCATATCAGAAATTAATTCAAAGTGCTGGTAATTCAAATCATGGGCTAAATCAGGGTCTGATTTATGGAGTAAAGTTTGGAATTTTAAGCAAATGCCTCCTAGAATAAACACCTTTTTATGGAGAGTACTTCAAAATGCACTGCCAACTAGTAAAAGGCTGAATGATATTTTTTCAGACTTTTCCCCTATTTGCACCCGATGTAGTATGGAGGAAGAAACAATGGTACATATGTTATTTCAATGTGATTCTTCTAAAGCTGTCTGGTTTGCCTCTAACTAGCCATTAGGGTTGATAATTTACCATCAGACATTGCTACCATTGTTTACAGCATTTTTCAAAAGTTCAAGGATGTTGATTGTAAGTTATTTTTTAGTATAATGTGGCAGATTTGGAAAGAGAGATGTGGGTATGTTTTCAGAGGAGAAGTTTTTGATGTAGCAAAAGTTTTAAAAAGAGCTGATTACACAGTTTATGCTGAGCCACAAAATTTTGCTAACAGGGTGCATATAAGAAGGTTTAATCAAAAATATTAACTGCCTTTAGATGCGCTTTTAATGATTGTGGATGGTTCTTGGGATGTACATAAAAGAATGGGTGTGGCAGTTGTTATTTTTGAACCAGGAGGTACTTTATGCAGGTTTACCAGTAAGAAAGGCATAGCAGAAGATGTTTTGGTTGCTGAGGCTAATGCAATTTTGCTGGCAGTTCAGTTGGCTGAACAGATGAGGAATCGCTTTCAGCGGATATATATATTCTCTGACTCGCAAATAGTTGTGAATTCTATTAACAATCGTTTCTTGCAGGACCTTACTTCCTGGCAAGCTGAAGGTGTGGTTCAAGAGTGTATACGGAGAATCTCTGATATGCAAGAAATTAAGCTCAAGTATGCACGGAGGGAAGCAGTGCAACCAGCCCATGAATTGGCCAATGCAGCAAGGAAGGGAACATTACAATATTCTGGTCTTAGTTTGAATCTCCACCAAGCTCCGGGTTGCTTTATATGGGTCTAGCACAGAACCTTTTGGATGGCTAAATTTTGTTGTACATAATAGCCTACTGATTTTCATTATGTTGCCTGTTATTAACCCATCTAGAACCATGCCTGTGGTGTAACTGGGTTGATGTTTTTATATGTATGCTGTTTTTTCTATGTGGTGGAGAACTTTATTGGCATGAAAACATTGTAATATATCATGCTAGTTAATGAATGCCTACGGGCTTTATTTTCAAAAAAAAAAAAAAAAAAAAAAAAAAACTTGCAGGGTCAGATGTATGAGACAAATAATCCCATGGACCCCATTCCCATTTTGAGAGTTCAAATTCAACGTTTTCACTCCCACTTGAACACTTGATGTGGATGCAATTTTATTAAGAACAAATTACCCTAGCCACCTCCCAGGCCTCTCGTCTGGTGTATTAAGCACAAATTGGACAGAAAAAAGACATCCTATCTTCCATAGACGAAATTCCATCTTTCCACCGCCGTTCTCGCGCCGAAAGACGTGAGATTCCACCAATTTCCAAAGGAGCATGACCTTGATAGCAACTTGGAGCGATTCTAGATGCAACAATGATAGAAACAATCCAACCATGATTCCAGAGCCTTGAAAACATAAGATTAGCGAGATTACTTGGTTGTATATCTTCTTCTCCCTTTGCTTGTATTAATGGCGGAGTTTGTATCTTATTTTGCTTGCATGTTAGGCTAGTTTATTATGTCTTAGGGTTAGATAGTAGTTTAGTTTAGTATTTGTAATGACTTGATGGATTTGATATGTTGAGAATTGAATCTATGCTTAGTTTAATTAATTGTTTGCTTGATTGTTTACCTATAAATAAACAACGGCGTCTTTAGGATATTAAACTAGATCAAATCTTTAATTGATTAAGTAATTGAGGTAAGTCAAATGCTTAGTTTCTAAACAATCCGAAAGGACTTAAATACTTCTAGAAATCAAACATAAAGAACTTAAGTAACTAAAATCCAACACGAAAGTTTAGGCTTAGTTATTTATGTGGTGAAAATCAAATTCCAAGTCATCAAAATATTTTTATTTTTTTCTATCCAATTTCGTGATTAAAACACCAGAAGAGAGGCCTGGGAGGTGGCTAGGGTAAGGGAGACGTGGTTTCTTATTTCCTTCTCTGGAATTTCATTTTTTCAGCTTTTCTGAAATAATTTCGGACCAAAATTCCATAATTGAATACCGATAGTATTTTGACCATAATTTCTTCATCCGGAATCTGATTGAGGTGATTGAAAGATCGTTGAAAAGCTTAGGATGAGCTCTACAATACTATGGATCTATTAGTCATTTTGCTTCTCCAAAATCTCCTTTTTATCTAATTATTATGTCTAATCCATCAAGTTCCTACAAAACAAGTCAAAATGTCATGGCAATACTCAATCTTGCCAAATAAAGCACAAAAGCACAATAAATATCATTAGTTTGGGTAGTTAATAGGTGCCAAGCATGGTCAAAATGCATATATAAGACGTGGGACTAAATATTTTAATTCAAAACCAGATGGAAATGGACAGCTCCATTTAATGAAATATGATTTCGTTTTTTAATTGTTTGGAGTTCTATAAAATTTCATTTCGCTATGAACTTTTATATGCATGCTTCCTTAAATATGAGGAATTTGGTGATATAATTTTTTTTTTAATTATTGACTTACAAAAAATTTTGAATAATGTTTCAAATCTCATAAATTAAATTTCCATAAATATGTGTTATTTTTTAAAATAGTTTGGAAGTCTTTAAAAATTTATTTGGCTATGAAATTTTATATGAGTGCTCACAAAAATATGAGATATTTAGTGATATAAAATTTTCGAATTATAGATATAAAAAGAATTCAAATATTTTTTCACATCTCATAAAAATTTCATATACACCAACTCTCATCATATTTTTAAGAAAAATTAAATATATAATATATTTATATATATCCCCGTACTAGTATCGGAAATTTTTTAAAATTTTCGTACCGCCGTACCTGTACAATATCGGATACGGTACTCGTACAGTAGTCGTACCCATAACGATACAACATAGTTAAAAATAGACAGTATAAGGATTTTTCTTACTATTTGACGAAATTTGTCATCTTTAACACTGATTATAAACTTATGGTGTCTCCCGTGTCATGTCGTGCTGTGTTTCTTATCATGTCTTGTTTTATATGGACAATTCGTGTATTGTGTTGTGTCGTGTCTATACCAACAAAAATGAACATGATACGCTTAAGTTCTCGTGCCATGTCATGTTCGTATCTTATCATATCGTACAATCTCCCTACCATCTTGTGTCGTTTCATTTTGAGACATGCCATATTTTTTTAAAAATATAAAAGCACTACTGGCTGCTGGCCTGCTGCCTTCTTGTACCAGTTATTTTTATTTATTTTTTTTTTTGAAAAAAAAAATTATTTGAATTACCTGCTTGTACCAGCTTAATGCAGTCCAAGTTCAATTATGTCAGGATTGGGACCTGCTATTGTCTGACCCACCCTCCAGTTCTGTCAGGATTGATCTGTCTTGAACGAATTGTTACAGAAAATAAAATACACATAACTGCCTCAGCGGATCTAATAAAATTCCTTTCTTTTGTTTGATAGTGTAAAATGCATTCACGCCCAAACTAATTGACCTCTATTTTATTATTCGCATTTTTATGGCATTGTTCATACTTTTTTTTTTTTTAACACGCGCGACTGTTTCAACTTATCAATTTCCACAAAAGTATAAATAAAAAATGGTAAACTTATCAAGTTGAAAGCATCTGATTTCTTTTCACATTACTGTTCAATTTATCAATCATTTATATACCCAAAAAGGAAAAATATTGTTTTGCAAAAAAAGAAGAAAAGGAAAAAAAATAACACACTCGTCCGGTCCGACGGTGACTGCATCAATTAAAGTTTAAACCACTCCACTGTGGTTTAAACTAAGAAGTAGAGAGAGAATATTAATTAATTAAACACTCAACTAAATTATGGTATCTTCTCCGGCGCAGAACAGCAAGGAGCACAAATCCGACAGGAGAGAAAACGTTGAGATTCGTGCTGAACAATGCATCTCTCTATCTTCCTTCTCGTCCTCCTTCCTCTTCTCTCTTTGCTCCTTGTACTAGCCACCTCTGATTCCTTCAACTCGTACACATGCGACAGTATGAGCATATTCTCCAGCACCACTACCGGAAAGTACACAGCCAACAGCACGTACCAGTCCAACCTCAACACCCTCTTGTCTGATCTCAAGGCCAATTCTACTGGTACCGGTTTTGCTGCTGGTACGTTTGGCACTGCACCAAACGAACAGAGAGGTCTCATTCTTTGTCGTGGCGACGTCAACGCCTCTTCCTGCTCTTCTTGCCTCTCCCAGATATTCACTGTATACCGCTTTTGTCTCTCTTTGTCTATTTTTTTTTTTTTTTTTTTTTTTGCTATTACCTTTTTTGTTTCTTCACCATCGGGCTGGTATTTTCAAATGATTACCACTTCGTTTTTTCCTAACATACATCCTTCTGTTTTACAATATTCAATACATTTCTAGAGCAGTTGACGACAAAATTATTTTGCCAAATAGAGCACTGGATTTGAATCGATTAAATATGACCAAATTGCCCTTTCTTAGATGGATTCAATTACTTGCAGATATTCATTTCTCTAAAGTTCTGGAGAGTAGAAAAATGTTTTATTTATACATATAAACAGTACTTCCTGTATAGTTTATATTCTATATATTTATATTACTTGCAGACGCACCAAATCATTAACAAAGGTGGTATGAGAAATTACGAGTTCAAATAAGTTTAATTCAACAATATTGCTTTCCAATTAAATTTCAGGACATTTTGAACAAATGCCCGCTCTATAAGACGGCCATTATGTGGTATGACAATTGCTACGTGCAATTCTCAAACCTGGATTTCCTCTCCTTACCGGATAATATACCACTAAAGATTTTCGTCAATAAGAAAAATCTCACAGTTGACCAGTCCGGATTCTTTCAGGATGTGTCCCAGCTTATGACACAAATGGCATCAGTAGCCATTAACAATTCAACCAAGTACTTTGCCACAGGGGAAGTCAAGAATTTCTCAACTGAGTTATCTTCAATCTATGCACTTCTGCAGTGCACAACAAACATGGCCAAATCCCAGTGCCAGGTAACATTTTTATAAGGCAGTGTAATGGACTAAGATTTAAGACTTCAATTAGTAGATGATGATGTCATCTGGTATTAGTATTAGTAGATACACACAATATTGGCATTAGATATGATATTGATATGTCCAGAACCATATAGGTGGATTCAGACCCGGCAACCACACAGTAAGTCAGTATGGCAGTTCATTAGTCAGTGTGGTAGTGTTGATACAGTGCATTAAAAACATAATTTAAACTCGATGTTGAAATATAATTTCTCCAGTCTTGTCTACAAAGCCTGATCAATGATCTTCCTGGCGCCTCTGAAGGAAAGGATGGTGCATGGTTGGTTGGTATATATTGCAATATACGGTATGATACGACACCTTTCTATAATGGTGTTGCAATGGTACAGATTGATAGTGCATCACTTTCCGCAAATCTAGCCCCCATATCACCTCCGGGAGTAAATGATGGTAAGTGGTATTATAGAACGTTTAATTCTATTTGACATCTGTTTATTTTGGTTTAATTTTCAGTGAATGTACATCGCACTTTCAAGGTGTCTTATCAGAATGCTGCACCATCAATTAGATTATAGGGTAAACTTTTTTGGAGTCTTTGAACTTGGTCTAGCTGGATTGGTACGTGACAAGTGTTGGATTCAGAGACGTCTAAATCAAAATAATTAAATTGGACTACGTGTATTATAGTTATATGTAATAACTGTCATAAACTTAAATGCCTAAATAAGTGATCAATTCTATTAATTAGGCACTTAATATATATATTTCAGATTAGGATTTGGATCCGAAACGTATAGAAAATATGGAGTAATTGATTATAATTATTGATGGACTGATTATAGTTAATTACAATTAATACTTGTAGCCTTAATTAAAAGCTAAAAATATTAAACTTCTAGAAGGACTATATTCAGTTTTATAATTAAGGAAACGAGACTTATAAGTGGCTGGTTATTTTTTGAACCACCAAAGAAATTAAAACTAAAGTCGGTTAATGTTACAAGTATAAAAGAGGGGCTGGGTCTCCAAGGCTACAACACACAACAATCCAATTCTGCTCCATCAAGAGTGATTATACTCTGTCATAATTCGGTAAACAGAGAAGAGAAAAGGTGTGTTGCTAGCTTTTGGAAGGACTCAATAGCCATAGTTCAACAACACGACGTACAAGACCATAGATACTGATTGAGAGTCAGTTGAAGGCATTAAGAGATGGATTGTAAGTTTCCGCTGCATTATTAATTTATTTCTGCATAGATGATCTTGGGTTTATGATAGAATTGCTTTTGCAAATTCCTACAAGTGGCATCAGAGCGGTTCTATGCAGAAAATAAGTTTTGGTTTTGATATAGAGATTATTTTGACCCGTTTGAATAGTTCTCATGAATTATTTGTCCGTTTTTTGTTATTGCACATGATTATTCATTTTTTTGTACAAAATTAATTATTCGGCTAAGATTTTTTACACTATGTTTATTACGTAAGAAATTTGTATTTGTACAAAATTGATCATTGCAAACAAGTTATTATTCATGGAAACGTTTAATAAAAAAAAAAATACAAATCTGATTAAAATTGTGGTTACTTTTTTTTTTTTTTTTTTTTTTTTTTTTACAGATTTGAAAAGAAAATAAGTTTATCTTTAGGATCTCGACATCGGTTATATAAAGAAATTAAATTTATCAATTGAAATTTAGTTGTAAAGTTTTTTTTTTAAATTGAACACGTACGTTCAAATTTCCAAAAATTAAAATTGTTTTAAATAACCGTTTTTTTGTTTTTTGTTGTAGCGTTAGTGATTTGCTACAATGATTAAGTATTATATAATATTATATTATTAATATAAAGACGTAAATAGAATTTATTTCCTTAATAAGTTCTATTAGTCTATTATTAGTATTAAGTTACTAATTCTAAATTCTATTTAGTACGATTAGCTATTAATGGTAGTTTTAGGTTAGACTTTAGGCTTAATTTTAGAATCTATTTATTGGCTTCTAGATTTCATACATGTACCGGCCCAAAGGACGGTTGCATGATAAGATATTAATTTGACACACTAGCAGTCGATATTAGTATTAGCCAACCCAAAGGAGGGTTAGTGCTTATTGAAACTGTTTAGGGAATATGAAAAGTTTTAAAGATCATTAGTGAAAATTAATTTTTCATTGACTCGCCTGGGCATTAGTCTATGGAATATGCCATATTAACCCAAAGGTTAATTGGTAATAAGGTCACATATTTTATATTCACTAAAAGATATTAGAATTTAATGATTGCATCCAAAGATGTCTCATTAAATTTAGGATATTTAGTAACGTACAAATAATGAAGTCAAAATTAATGGATCATAAAGTAAAAGCCTTAAATAGATTTTAAATTAAGGAAATCGTGATGCATGACGTCTTACTAATTCTTTCCTCTGTTCAATTTTAACAGCAAACATAATATCTAATCTAAGTCAAATAAAACCCCTTGCTGGAAATAATTTCAAAGAATGGGAAAAGAACCTTAGTTTGGTTTGTTCTGAAGTAAATTTAAGTTCTGTATCTAGATACACATGGTGGTTAGACTCAGGTGCAACATCTAACATTAGTGTATCAATGCAAGGTTGCCAAAATTGTCGGAAGCCAAGTGAGGCTGAACGCTACGTTTACGTAGGAGACGGCAATCAAGTGGAGGTTGAAGCTATAGGAATGTTTAGATTATTATTAAATTCAGGATTTTATTTGAATTTGGATGTTTTAATAATTCCGTCCTTTCGACGGAATTTAATTTCCATTTCTTATTTGGACAAGAAAGGATTTACTTGTTCTTTTAGTAATGGAAATTTCAGTTTATATCAAAATTCAAAACAAGTTGGTTCTGGTTTTCTGTCTTCTTATGATAATCTTTATGTTCTCAATATTAATCCTTCACATTCAGAGGCCCTACACATAGATACTAGAAAACGTAAATTTACTTGTGAGAAATCAGCAACATTATGGCACAAGCGATTAGGTCATATTTCTATTAAAAGAATTGAACGTCTTGTGTCAAATGATATTCTCGAACCTTTAGACTTTACAGAATTTAATGTTTGCATTAATTGCATAAAAGGAAAGCAAACCAATAAAAGAAAGTATGATGCCAAAAGGTGTAATGAAGTCTTAGAATTAATTCATACCGATATATGTGGTCCTTTTCCAAAGGCTACAAGAAATGGTCATCGGTATTTTATTACATTCATAGATGATTATTCAAGATATGGCCACATATACTTAATAAAGGAAAAGGCTGATGCTTTGGATGCGTTCAAAATTTTCAAAACGGAAGTTGAGTTACAACTTAACAAACGTATAAAGGCAATCTGATCCGATCGTGGTGGAGAATACTATGGTCGTTATGATGGATCAGGTGAACAATGTCCAGGTCCCTTTGCAAAATACTTACAAGAGTGCGGTATTGTACCACAGTATACATTGCCAGGTTCACCTGCAATGAATGGTGTTGCTGAACGGCGCAATAGAACTCTTAAAGACATGGTGAGAAGTATGATTTCTCGTACAACTCTACCTGAAAATTTGTGGGGAGAAGCCTTAAAGACTGCAGCTTACATACTTAATAGAGTACCCACTAAAGCAACTAACAAAACCCCTTATGAGATTTGGGTAGGGCGCAAGCCTAGCCTAAATCATTTTCGAGTTTGGGGGTGTCCAGCTGAAGCAAGACCTTATAAACCAAATGAAAAGAAACTAGAAGAAAGGACAGTTAGTTGCTATTTTATTGGATATTCTGAACGATCTAGGGGTTATAAATTTTACAATCCGACAGAACATATAGTTTTCGAGTCAAGTAGTGCAAAATTCTTTGAGGATAATGAGTTTGTGGGGGGAGATATGATAAAAGATAGCATTTTTGAAGAAGAATACATGGAAGATGATGAGACTCAGGGCCAAAGTCCTGGTTTTGTTCAAATTCTAGTTCCTATTAATATTGAAAATGCATCTTTTATCAATAGGCAAACTCTACCTCATATGACTCAAATAGAAATTCAACATAATATTCAGGATACAAATGGACCCGAATCTGACCCAAATTTAGGTAATGCTTCGAGCAATACCACTAATGATTTATCTATGGGTAATTCGGAAGATTGTACTAGTGTTCCTCAACAAGTTGAAAATCCAGTTATTGAAAATTCTCAAAGAAATATAGAACATATGCCAATTAGAAGATCCACTAGAGAGAAAAGATCTACGATTTCCAAAGATTTCGTTTATCTTCAAGAACATGAGTTTGACATTGGTGCATTTGAAAATGATCCTGAAAATATCAAACAAGCTATGGAAAGCTCTAACTCTAAAAAATGGATAGATGCCATGAATGAGGAGATGAAATCTATGAAAGACAATGACGTTTGGGATATTGTTCCATTGCCTAAAGGTAAGAAATCTGTTGGTTGCAAATGGATATTTAAAACCAAATGAGATTCTAAAGGCAATATTGAAAAATATAAAGCACGTCTTGTTGCAAAAGGTTTCACGCAGAAAGAAGGTATTGACTATAAAGAGACATTTTCTCCAGTATCATCAAAGGACTCTTTAAGGATTATATTGGCACTTGTTGCACATTTTGAATTAGAGCTCCATCAAATGGATGTAAAGACCGCTTTTCTTAATGGCGACATTCATGAAACGATCTATATGATGCAACCACCAAACTTTGTATTAGGTGACTCAAAGTCTATGGTTTGCAAACTTAAGAAATCTATTTATGGACTCAAACAAGCATCTCGTCAATGATATTATAAATTTCATCAAGTTGTGAGATCATTTGGTTTCAGATCTAACTTGGTTGATGAATGCATATACCATAAGTTCTGTGGGAGTAAGTTTGTTTTCTTGTACGTTGATGATATATTGCTTGCTAGTAACGATAAGAATATGTTGGATCAAACTAAGAACTTTTTATTTAAGAATTTTGAAATGAAAGATCTTGGCGATGCTTCATTTGTACTTGGGATTGAAATACTTAGGGACAGATCCGAAGGTATTCTAAGATTATCCCAAAGAAACTATATCGAAAAGGTTTTAAACAGATATGGCATGCAAGATTATAGACCAGGAGATACCCCTGTATCAAAAGGTGATAAGTTTAGTCTTGAACAGTGTCCTAAAAATGACTTAGAAAAGAACATTATGAAAGGATTCTCCTATGCCTCCGTTGTTGGCAGCATTATGTATGCTCAAGTATGCACGCGTCCGGATATTGCGTTTATCACTGGCATGCTAGGGAGATATTTAAGTAACCCAGGTATAGAATATTGGAAGGCAGCAAAGCGAGTGTTAAGATACCTAAAGAGAACAAAGGACTACATGCTCACGTATCGGAAATCGGATAAGCTCGAGGTCATTGGATATACCGATTCCGATTTTGCAGGATGTCTTGATAGCATGAAATCAACATCTGGTTACATCTTTATGATGGCAGGAGGTGCCGTTTCTTGGAAGAGTGCTAAGCAATCTTTAATAGCCTCTTCTACAATGGCAGCTGAGTTTATCGCATGCTATGAAGCATCAAATCATGGCGTATGGCTGAGGAATTTCATTACAAGGCTGCGAATTGTGGATTCTATCAAGAGACCACTTAAGTTATTTTGTGACAACAATTCAGCAGTGTTGTATGCAAACAACAACCGAAGTTCCACCAAGTCAAAATATATTGACATCAAGTTTTTAATTGTAAAAGAGAGAGTACAAGAAAATGAGTTATGTGTAGAACACATAGGGACAAACTTTATGATAGCAGACCCACTAACAAAGGGATTACCGCCTAAGAAGTTTCATGAGCATGTCGCTCGAATGGGCCTAATTCCCATTGTGGATACATAGAAAATGTGGGAGTCTGATTTGTCTTTTGTTTTGATGTTCTATGTTATGTAATTTGTAAACAGTTGTTTAATGATTTTATACAAATTGTATTCAGTTTTTTTATTTCATTATTACTCTCCTTTAAAAGTTTAAGTTTTTGACCTCAAAATTAAGTTAAGGTGACCCAATTGAAAATAGGCACGTAAGATCACATTTTCGTGTAATTTTCAAACTACACGTCCAAATCAGATTCATGTCATTTAATTGTGTTAATAATGTGGTCTATGTCGGTTTAGTTACGAATAAAAATAAATGTAACAACTGCCGCTTAGTTCTTTATTAGTATAATTAATGGACAGAATTGTTCAGGAAATATGATAAGTTATTGATAGAAAAGTTGCATGCAATAAGGTTTAAACATATAATTAAAAGGTAACACTTGTCCAAGTGGGAGATTGTTGGATTTAGAGACGTCTAAATCAAAATAATTAAATTGGACTACGTGTATTATAGTTATATGTAATAACTGTCATAAACTTAAATGCCTAAATAAGTGATCAATTCTATTAATTAGGCACTTAATATATATATTTCAGATTAGGATTTGGATCCGAAACGTATAGAAAATATGGAGTAATTGATTATAATTATTGATGGACTGATTATAGTTAATTACAATTAATACTTGTAGCCTTAATTAAAAGCTGAAAATATTAAACTTCTAGAAGGACTATATTCAGTTTTATAATTAAGGAAACGAGACTTATAAGTGGCTGGTTATTTTTGAACCACCAAAGAAATTAAAACTAAAGTCGGTTAATGTTACAAGTATAAAAGAGGGGCTGGGTCTCCAAGGCTACAACACACAACAATCCAATTCTGCTCCATCAAGAGTGATTATACTCTGTCATAATTCGGTAAACAGAGAAGAGAAAAGGTGTGTTGCTAGCTTTTGGAAGGACTCAATAGCCATAGTTCAACAACACGACGTACAAGACCATAGATACTGATTGAGAGTCAGTTGAAGGCATTAAGAGATGGATTGTAAGTTTCCGCTGCATTATTAATTTATTTCTGCATAGATGATCTTGGGTTTATGATAGAATTGCTTTTGCAAATTCCTACAACAAGTACAATATAATGAACATACAATACAATAAAGCACAATGATCTTTTAATAACAGTGAACTTTTTTCCAATAACCCAGCCAACTTTATTTAATTTTGAAATTGAAAAAAAAAATTAAGGAGATAAATAGGGTTCTTCGCTACCTGATTTACATTTTAAAATAAAAAATTAGTGGTAGAAAACTCTTGGATAAAATAATGTCTGAATCTTTCTCCTGAAAATTGTATGCCTGTGTCATAAAATAAGCAGAGTTAATTGATGTTCCACATACCTCGAAATACTGTCCTTTTCATTAATTAACCTTGTACTTTATTATTTTTATATTTTGAATTTGTTTGCATTTATGTTCTTACTTACCTGATAAGGATTCCTAGTAATTTGTAATCCAGGACCTGTACTCAAGCAATAAATACTTTGCAGGGAAGAAGAAGAAGAAGAGCGCTGCTGCAATACTCGCAATCACCATTTCCTTAGTGGTTGCTATACTGTCATCAGCAATGTTTTGTGTTTGCTTACACAAGAAGAGACAATATCAAAGAAAAAAATTGATAATGGTGAGTCATAATTTTGTGAAACTTGCATTTGACTGATACATACAGAAACCTGACTTCGATAGCATGCTTCCAGTTGTTAGGTTGCTGTTTATCAAGTTAGATTGCCTTGTACACTGGAATTCTTACTGTTTTTAAAGAAAGAAAGGTCAAATATCCTAAAAGTGTATGTTTTGTGTTCCATTGTTTTCAGAAATGATCAACCAGGAAAATGTTGACTCGTTTCTTATTGGTCTGACTACACTAAGAGCTGCCACACTTAACTTCAACGAATCTAATAAACTTGGTGAAGGTGGATTTGGGGCTGTTTATAAGGTAGATATTCTACACAAACAATCCTTAAAGAACGTTGTACGATATACAGTTGTCCATATAGAAGCATTATTTTACTATTTGACTCCACAAAGGATGAAAATTTTCAATTTAGTAAGCATGAATTTTAGTTCTTACTATTCGATCCATATAAACATCTTTAATCAAAAGTTAGACATAAAATCAGGATTGCACACACTTCTTTCTTCAGTGATTGTTTTGTTGTTTTTGTCATTCAAGAATTATAATTGGGAGTAAATGATAAAAATTATAAAAAAAGTAAAATTGAAGTTAAATGGTAAGTTTGAAATGAGAGGATAAAACAAGAAATGGGTCATACACAACAAATCATGTATTTAACATATATATTACTATATCTCTTTTCAGTTTTCATCCATATATATATATTAATATAACTTACCTTTCTTTTAAATTATCACCACATGTAATTCTTCGGGTAACTGCAACAGGGCATATTACCTAGTGGGGAAGAAGTAGCAGTTAAGAGACTTTCTCAATGCTCTTCGCAAGGATTAGGAGAATTGAGAAATGAACTAGTTTTAGTTGCAAAGCTTAAACACAAGAATCTGGTGCGAGTTGTAGGAGTTTGCTTGGAAGACCAAGAGAAGCTTCTTGTTTACGAGTTTCTATCAAATAGAAGCCTTGACACCTTTCTTTTTGGTAATAGAATTATGATCTATTTAAACCAGTTCTTTGCTTCATGTCATTGAAAAATGCAAAGTAAATTGAGATGAAACTAGGAAAACTGGGGTTCTGGAATTGTGAGTACTAATTGTGATATTTTAGAGATGAAACCAAATATAGCTTATTAATTATTTTTGCATTTTCATATGTCAATATAACTGGCCCATATCAATTAAAATTGCTTCCTTTTCTTAGAGGGGCAAGGCCAAGAGTCCAAAGACACTACATTTCTCTTTTTGGCACCTATGTGGGCTTTAACCCATTCCTTATAGAAATGACATAATAACTAATTGTCTTTGTTGGACTCCATGGTGTTTTTACCCTAATATTCATGTTGTTTTGTTTGGCAGATAAAGAGAAAAGGCAAGAATTGGACTGGACAAGGAGACGTTCAATCATAAATGGTGTGGCTCGAGGCCTCCAGTATTTGCATGAAGATTCACAATTGAAGATAATACGTAGAGATCTGAAAGCCAGCAACATTCTGCTGGATGCTGATATGAACCCTAAAATTTCAGACTTTGGTCTTGCTAGATTGTTTCCTGTTGACCAGACCATAAATGTCACAAGACGGATTGTGGGTACATAGTAAGTGTGCTTTGATCTATATCGTATTTTTGTGTAAGAACTATATTCTTTTCTTATTTCCAAACCTACCCCATTACTCTACCATAATAATAAAAATATATCCAATTTACAAAGACCAAATATTTGTGATGAATGTAGCTGGCACCATTACTCTATTACAGTTGACTAATCATAAACTTATAATTTACAGTAATTTACTAGTCCTGATTCACATTTAATGACTCAAGAAGAATTCTAAGTGTAACATTGGCAGTGCTTATTATAATAGGTTGCATAATTCTTGTTCAATAAATGTTTGCAGATATCCCATATAATGAATGCAAAAATCAAGGGATAAAAACTAGCCGACAAGTATAGATCAGGGCATTGCAACACTAAGGCATATTCTTAATTTGTTCTGTTTTGTGACCTATATAGTGGGTATATGGCACCTGAATATGCAATGCATGGACGCTACTCAATCAAGTCAGATGTGTTTAGTTTTGGTGTTTTGCTATTAGAGGTCATTACTGGAAAACAGAATTGTGGCTCATATGATGCTGATATGGGTGAACACCTACTTAGCTCTGTAAGACTTCTTAATTTTTCTGTAATAATAATAATATGAGTAAGCTCCTTTAAGGTCTTCAAGGGTTAATTAATTTATGTACACCTTTTTGTCAATTATCATGAGTGCACCGAGAAATCAGAAATAAACCTTTTCATTGAATATCACATTTATTGCCACAAACACCAAAAATATTAGCTATAAACCTTGTCTTCCCTATTAATTTGAAGGGCGACTTGATAATTTCTCATTTTTGTTTCAATCAGAACAGTAGTGGGTGATTTGGGCATTAAACAATGTCTTTGTTTCAGGGGACCTAAGAGAATGTACTTGTTTTGCCATGGTATGTATGATACTATGACTGATGCTTTGTAGGCACATAATTTAATTTTGTTCCAGGCACAGATCAGGGTATGCACATGTAAAATTAATATTGTCCTATGATCCTATCTTAATTATTTTATTCTGAAATTTCATACTTGGAATCACTGGACAAGCGGTACAATAACAGACATAATTGACCCGATGATAGATGGCCCAATAAATGATATAATCCAATACATACAGATAGGGCTTCTCTGTGTGCAAGAGAACCTGAAGGATAGACCCCGCATGTCAGGTGTAGTTATCATGCTCGATAGTAACACTATCTCTCTCCAAGCACCTTCAAAGCCTGCATTTTACCTCAGGAGAGGGGGCGGTGTTTCTGGTGATGGTTCACACGAAAACATGGTACCAGTGTCTCAGAACGAGCTTACTGTTTCAGAATTTGAGCCAAGATAGATGGTGGGAGAAAGAGTTAGTTTTACTCTGCTTGTACAGAACAAGGATGTATATTTTAGATTTTTTTTAACACAATTTTTTGAATCGAACAGATTATTTTATACCAACGATGAGTTTGTATGTGTTGCTGTGACTAAAGAATGGTAAATTTCATAATTTCATTGTAGTTTTATATTGCTTCAGGATTGCTTATTTCAAACAGATATAAGTATCATTTAGTGAATGGTAAGACGTGCAGCAACGTTCTTAATTTTATATATGTGATATTTGTATCATATTAGTCCATATCTAAATTGCAAATTTTTAAATCAAAATTTATGAATATTGATAAAGTTAATTAGTTGCCATGGACTGAAAACTATATTTTATTTATTTTTAAATTTCTTTTCTGTTTAGATTTCACTTTCCTCAAAATAAAATATTAGAACTATATTCATTTCGGAGAGTGTGAGCTGCGCGTGGAAGCCCTGGTTTACTGTAGTTAGCACAGTAAACGCATCCTGGCCCTTGCTTTTGGGTTGATCGATCTCGGCCGCTCCGCATTTCTCTCGCTGGGTTCGTGTTGGATGCGATCCAGGGCATTCTTTTTCCGCCTCACTTTCTCCCTCAACGACCCCGTACGCCACCCCATGCTTTCCTGTTACGGCCACAAAATTTGTCCCTAAGTTTTGGTGCGTTGTCGATTGTTCGATGCACCGAGGACGTAGGTGCGCATAGTTTCTCTGACTCAATGCTGCCCCTGGTCTCCGCATTGTGCTCATCAGGTATATTTTTTCTTTTTTGTTGTGTCTGTGGTCTATTGGTCCTGTGCTATTTACACATCGGATGTTGCCTTTTGGTTGGCGTGCGATTTCCGATTTATGCACGCATGCTGCTGCACATTCCCTCCCCCTGATCGCTGTCTCATCTGTTTTTTTTTTTTTCCCCCTTCTCCTCACTGGTTTTAATCTTAGTATATTGTTTCTCCTTTCTTCCTCATGTCCTGTTTTCATTGATGCTTCTTTCCATTTTTGCAATTAGTTCTCGATTCCTTCCTCCTGATTGTGCTTTCTGCTGGTTGCTTGGACTGGACATAGTTTGAATATCATACTGATAATTGAAATTGGGTACTTTATAGTGTTTGCATTATTTAATTGAAACTGTTCTTTGATTTGGTACAACAATTGATCGATGAAAAGATTCAGAGTCCTTAATTCAGCCGTCGTAAATCCTTGCTCTTTAGTTCAACAATTGATCCATGACAGGATTCTGTTTCTGGTGATTGAGATTGGCTGCTTTCTGCTGTTTTTTTTTAATTTTTTTTATCTCGAATGGTTGTTTTGTTCGATGAGGCAGTTGTTTCATTAGACAATCTACAGTTTAATTTCCTTTATTAATTGGGTTGTCTAATGAAACTGGTTGGCTAATTTCATTAGACAACTCCCTTGACTAATTTCGGTAAATGTCTAAAAGATCAAGCATAGCATGAAAATCCTGCCAAGAGAAGGAGTCAAGTGTTGTTTCTCTCTAATTTCTACATTATTTTTCTTTCTTTTCTTACTATTTTGTATTGTGTTTTTTTTCTATTTTTGTTATATTTTTCCTAATCGACTATGTTTTCGCTGCTGGATTTTTTGCAGGTAGCTCTGAGCTGAGTACTGCTTCAAGGGAGCTGCCTCTCTTTTGTGTTGCTTCTTTCCCTAGCCCGTGCTTCTTCAGGTCAATTTTATGCTTTATCTATTTTTATCTCCTTAGAGAATGCTATCCTTTTGGTCATTCATGAAAACTAATTTACTTTTCTTATCAAGGTTTTTGGCTTCTGCATTTCTAGATTGTGGCTCCTTCTGTTGTGTCATTCAGGTAATCCTTTTAGGCTTGAATTTTTTTTTTTACATGGTCTTTTGAGTCATTTAATTGGTTGATGATTTCCTGAATTAGGAATGCAGAATTTGATCATTTGTAGTATTTTTCTATATAGTATCTTTTGGTAAATCTAAAGAATCAATCGATATGTTCAGCAACAAGATAAAGTTCATGGGTGGTGAAAAAATTTATCTAAATAAAAATTTAGATCATTTATTGCCACGAAATTTCATTTGTTTTGTTGGTGCATGTAGGGAGTACTTAAAAATGAATGTATAAGATAAGATGAAATTTGATTAATGTAATAAAAATAATCCAAAGACTAAAGTGTCCTGTGATATCTTCAGGTTAAAATTGTGAGGTGGCCATGATAAGGGTAAAATTGAAAGGTGGCCCTGATGAGGGTAAAATTGTAATTGATTAAGTAATCTGAGACATGTGGGTTTCTGCCTCTTAATTGATTGCAAGTCTCCTATTCGAGATATCAGTGTACCTTTAAAGTATGGTAATTAACATAATGTAGGACATTTCTGTCCTTTTGCCAATTGTTTATCCTCGGTTATTTTCTCTCTACGTTAACAAAGATGTGTATTTTTTTTCCTTTTTTTTTTTTTACTTTTTACAAGTGGTGTACCGGCATCACAAGAGGCAAAATACAATGAAAATGTTCCTTATAATCAAAATGAAGCAGATAATTTACTCACAATTCGGCTACTGGCCGGTATGGATGTTGGTAGGGTATTGAAAACATTCAGAAATATATGAAGCGGGTCAGATTTTATTGGGTTGGATTTTATGGTAATTCCTTTTATAATCCTGGAATTTTTTTTCCTTTCTTGCAGTAATGCAGTGTTCTTGATTGTAGGTTCAACAGGGATGATGGTCGAAGCTCTAAAAGTCGTGGGAGATGGCCATAACCGAACATTTGATGTAATCACAGAAATATATATACTGTACCATAATTTAATACACATTTCATCATTTAAAGGTGCTAAGGAAATTAATTTATGAATTTTAGAAGGTGTTGGAGGAAAACATTTGCCTCACATCCCATGCAAGCTCAGATAATGATGAAACTCCTCTTCATCAAGCAAATTCAGGACAAAAATAGAGCAGCTTCGGAGGAGGTATGCAAGAGCTGCTGATTTTACTTTTCAGATAGAAATAGTCTTTCTTTAATAGAAGCATTTGCCATTAATGATATTTCGGTATTTCAATTTCAACACCCCCTCTCTCAAATCACTAGACCAGCATTATCTCACTTATACTGAGCGATGATATGATGAGGATCTAGGTATGTAAAGTGAAGATTTTCATTTGCAGCATTGTGTGAATTTTCACTTGATTCCTTTGGTCCAAACTGAACCAAAATTACATTAATTAAAATTTCTCAGCTTTGCTAAAAATGCAAAAGCTGAACTATAAACAAACCAAAACCAAGACCATACAAACCAATTTTCAATTCAGTGAATTCACCAGATAATTTGCGGATGACTTACCATTTACCAAATAATTGTCCAATAGCTGGTTCACATTTTGTCATATTATTGCTAATTGTGAGCTTAGCGAGCATAATTCTCATCATTCGGTTTGCAATGCATGCTTTTTTGTTGATTATGCAAACAAGTAACCATATCCTGGATTTCCCACTCGAACAGATTTTTATATTTATGGCACTAATTATTTTTCGATTAGGAGCAAACATAAAGGAATCTGCAATTGGCAGAGCAAGAAGATTTGGGGTTAATAGATGGAAAGTTTTCTTAAGGTACTTTTTTTGTTGTTATAAAAATGATAAAATGAACAATTTTGATTTTTATAATGCGGATTGCACAAAGGTAATAGGGGTCCGGGTGGTACTGGTAAACATTCAGAGCATCTGGTGATCCTGCAATACTGAGTAGAAATGCTATTTTACATAATGTTTTTATTCATATAGCAATTTCAGTTAAAATTTTCGAGTAAACTAAGAGATTATAGGAAGTTTGAACATCAGAAATTTATCTGTTTAGTAACTGCAGAAAGATCTTGATTCTGTGAAAGCAATTATTAATAGTCACTATAGTGATTAATATTGGAGTACTCGCCTCTTTTTATGATTATGTGGTTATTAATTTAGCATAAATCCATGGATCATACATTCTCACACTCTCTGTTAATTAATTAATTTATATATTTTTAGAATCAAGAGCTCTTATTTAGAGAGACATAATCATGTGTTGTCGACAAACTAAATGGTCTAATTCTCTCTTTTATGTGTTACAGGACTTGAGACTGTTCCCTATAGAAAATCAACGGCATCTTTAACCATTCATACCGAGCCCCACGTTCTTGATAAAATGGATCGTTTTGTAGTTAATTAGTTGTTTTATTTAATTATTACGGGGTACAATCTTTTTGGTGCACTTTGTCTATTGTGTTCTTATATAAAATATTTAAGTTGAAAATGAATATGTAAATTATGTTCGGGTAGTGCTTCTACGTTGTTAGTTGGATGGTTTCTGTTTCTAATTCTATCAGAGAGTGCCTGCACACACTTTACCTTTACCCATGACTCCTCTTTTTCTGTTTGGAAAATCACTCCAGAAAAGCGTCCAAAGCACCAAGGCCGGTCATGCCTGCCACAAAGCCACAATCGTTCGCACAGATATGGGCCCAGCTAAGAATAAAGACTATGATCTTCTATTTATACTGTAAATTTTCTGTTTCTATTATCGTATTTCAAACTTTCAACAGCTATCAATAATGTTACAATATTGTTATCCATCGAACTTTGACACATTGGACTGTCAAATATCTAATATAAGATCTTCCATTCTTAACATGATTTGAAGACTTTTCTGGTATTACTCTTATACAATGTTTTACCCACCTTAATTTTTCGATATTAAGATATATACACGGTATGTAAATTCATATAACATGCGTCAATTCATATATAACTTATGTAAATTCACGCTTCCATTTGAAAGCTTTTCTGCTATCTATAACATATGTAGATTCATATATTTCTTGGTTGTTCCCATTCATAACATATCTATGCTCAATGGAAAACCATTTCATAGCACTTTCGAATTGGGATGAATCGCGCAACGCGCGAGTTAAGAACTAGTATATATATATATGGGAGAGAAAACAATAAATTAGAGAGGCACATGTTTACATACATATATGACTTGCAAAAAACAATAATAATAATAATAATATATTTGAAGAAAACCGTATCACTACTGAGGTTTAAGAAACAATTAAGTTAGAGCTCATGCCAAGTTACAAGTTTTAATCGTATCCTCCGGCTTCGTTCTTCTTTTTCGTTAAAATGCCCTTATATCTTTCATCTTTTTGGCCACTGTGTTACTTATTTTTTAGTTCTTGTAAGCATATATACCTTACGTTTTTTAGTGTTTGGAAGACCTTCATTCTTTCCACATCTATTTCTTTTGTTAATTAGTACAAATTAAAATGTAGTATTCTATCCCCGATTGGTCAACAATGAGTAAACTGATGTTCCACTTCAGTAATACGATTCATAAAAAAAAAAAAAAGGATTTGACCATTTTTACTACTAGATTTTTTTTCTATTTAAATTTTTAGCACGATCAGCATATTCTTGCTTCCATAAGTATCTATGCAGTGTAATTGCATAAGTTAAAGATGCATATTTATGTAGTGTTATGTAACGGATGTTTGATTATGTAGTAAGGAAAAATAACTTAATGCAAGCATATATTCATGAAAAAAGAATAAAATTTTTTTGAATTTAAGTTATGTAATTTTTTTTTTTTTATTCATTTTTCTTTTCTGATTGCTATGCTGCTCAACGCTATGTTTGTATATCCAAGCTACTTTTTACCAATAGAAAAATAAAAGTTCTAGACTACTTGAGGGAGACGGCGCAGATCTTTAAGCAATAGAAAAATAAAGTAGCAAATAAAATTAGTAAAACAAAAAATAAAGCACCAAATAAGAAAAGAAAAAGATGGCACCGTTGAACAACAGCGGCAACATGGTGAAGCAAATTATTGCTAATATTTAGCATAATTGAAATCATCTAGCTTCTTGTGTGACATTGGAACATCGGGCACCATGATGAAATTAATTCCAACATTTAACAAATTAATATTAAAACACCAAATTGGACTTGTTGCAACCTTACCTGGGTACAAGGATCATCTCCAAAAAAACAGATAGCGACGAGGAGGTATCATTGGAATTAGTAATAAAAAATATTAGAAATATTGAATGTAGAACTAATATATCATTTTTCCACACATGGGACAGTATGAAAATAACTAGTAGGAACCGTCCACTAATAAGTTGTTGTCACATGTAAGAATCAAACAGAAAATATTCTGACTAGTACTGCCAAATCAGCAATAAATATTTGCTAATTTCATTTTCGGTGATTTTTCTTTTTAAAGAATACGGTAATTTTATCACATTTTTAATACGGCCTTTATTTATTTTGGTAATTTGTCTTTATTCCGATAGGATGGTAAGGACGATAGGAAAAATTATGGTAAGGACGAGACAAAAAAAAAATTTTCGAATTTTTTTGCTATATATTACGCTATTTTCAAATTAGAGGGCATGACGTTCTCATTGCATATCAAGATAATAAAAAGAAAATAATAATGAAAAGTTCGTACCAGTGTGTTAATAAAATCTGATGAAATTCTAATTTTTAATTTCAGGAGCTTTTTATTACGAACTAATTTTGACGTGATTCGAATTTAAAACCAATTACAGCTTATTATTTCAAAAATTGATGCACTGGTTGTTCTCTTATTAACAGTCTGTTTGGTTTTGGGGAAAGCGAAGGAAAAATACGGAAGGGAAGGAAAATACCGATTTCACCTCGTTTGGATAGCAGTATGTTCGAAGGAAAGAAATTAACCGACGTAAACAAATTTCCTTCGCCATTTTTCCTTTCTATACTAAAATCTTTCCTCCCGATTCGGGGTGTAACAGACGGAAGAAAAATCGGAGAGAATTGGAGCTTGTATTCTTGGACCAGGATGCCCTCGCGACCTCGCGACTTCCTATTTTTGGCGCGCGATTTCTGCCAAAATTTTCCTTCGCGCCTTCCTCAACAAACCAATTTAGCGCAATTCCTCTCCGTACCAGAAAATTTCATGAAGTACTATAAGTAAGGCCTCAACCTTTTACTCTTTGCAACATCTAGAGATTTCTGCCAACATCTAGGATTTACGGGTTTGCTCTGATCTTCATCTAGGGTTCGCAATTCCTCTCTTTTCTCCAATTTTAACTTTTAATTTTTGCATAAAGTAATGCATGGAGTAAGATTTTGGCCTCGATTTTAATTTTTATTTTGGCCTCAATATTATATGAATGTTTGTCAGTATTTGATTCTTAGTTGCACAGGAGATTTCTTGAATTACTTTGATTTCGTTACTCAAATTATTTCTTAAATTCTTACTTTGGTACCATTGCTCGAGCTTGTAGTTTAGTTATGAAATACTGAACTACAGCTTTGATCAATCTAAGACCAATATCATGCTGGTTTCAGAACATATCCGATAGGATTAGTGAATTAGTTAACTAATCAGTTATCAAATGAGAAAAACTAGAGAGGAGACAACAAACATATAATTAACCACGAAGAAGGGATGGATAGAAGCTATATATCATAAGTTTAAGGAATCCGAAATTCATACAAAAAAAATTAAAAATTTTACTCACGGTACGAAATCAAAGTAATTTGAGTAACGGAATCAAAGGTTCATAACTAGATTTCTTATGTAAATGCAATCCTGAACATATGATTTTATATGGTTGTGAAAAAAAAGTGTTATTCAATAATCTTTTTTTTCTTAGTATTGACTGTGTCGTTTTGCATTTCATATGTGCCAGTATTCTTTATCTATAACCTTCTTCTATCTTATAGAGGGGGAAAAAGAAAACTCTCTAAACTTAATAGTATATATCAATGTTAAAAATTTAAGATATATATTTACTAAAGTTCTTCTTTTCATTTTGCAGTTTTTAGAAGACCTTTTTGCTTATTTTTGTGTACCTGTAATTGATAATAAGGTTTTTAAACTCTGGAGCTGAGTTATTGTGCATAATTATTGATTGTTATTGGTGCTTAGGTGAATTAGTAGAGCAGTTTAAATGTTTCTAAGACCGTACTCAATTGGTACAAAGGCAGGTATTGTGGGTATATAGAATCAGATGTAGGCATGAGGTGTCTTAATAGAGATGTACTTCTGATGGGATTAAAGGTTAGGTACCAAGGATGTACCTATGTACCTGGTTCAGCCTAACACTGGTACAAGCCATGCATATTCCCTGACCGTGTAATAGCATTATTATCATATTCTGACTATTCTGGGTGTTAACTCAATCATTATTATGCTGGACATGATGTGTAATTAGACATGATTTGTAGTACTTTTTTGAATAACATATTAGTGAATACTAATTTGTTGTTTGTGTCCTAGTTGTCAGGACATAAAGATCATGGGAGATTGCTGGTAGCTTCAAGTTCATTTTTCTTACTCAATTAGTCAGAGACCAATGTGACATCAATGCGATCGAAATTAATATTCATATTGAAAATTTCAGCAGTCGAGACTTATCTCAATTTTTCACCAGTCGAGACTGTTATTGGCGCCTATCCCCTGATATTGGTTATATATCTACAAATGTTCCGTGGGATTCATTAGAATTTTTTTATTTCTTTTTAGTTTGTACTTTTTTTAATTATTTTGGTTGTATGAAATTGTGCCCACGGACCCGATAAAAAAAAAGATCTGGAAATATTGACATATTTTTTGGATGATGCAATAAGATTTTCGAATTGGATTAGCTAAAGGAGCGTAAAGGTTATATTGGTCATTTCTTATTAATTAGCAATATTTAACGTCATTTTAAATTGATCATCCAAACAAGAGAAAAGGTGAGAAGGAAAATTAGTTTTCTTTCCTTTCATTAATAATCCAAATTAGGGCTGTCAATGGGTAGGGTACGATACGGTAGAGATATTTTTCATACCCGTACCCGTTAAAATTTTCTTTATCCATACCCTATCCTTACCCGTTAAAAATTGACTTTACTTGTACCCTACCTTTACCCGTTAAGAATTAGCGGTAAGGGTAGGGTAACGGTAGAAAATGGATAATAATGTTAATAAATCAATGGAAAAATTGTACAATATGAATAAACAAAAATATTATATAAGTATATTAATTAAAGTGCACTATTTAATAATACTTTAAATATAATAAAATCATATAATATCTTTCCTTTCCAATTGTGTAACATAGTAAAAATTATTAGATTTCATTAAATTAATTGAGTTAATTCTAAAAATAAAATTAAGAAAAATAGTGATATTCTAAAGAAATAAATTCAAATTAACACAGAAATCAATTTGAATTCAAAATTTTTGACCTTGTGTAGTATCCAAAATTTATGTACATAATTTTAGTAAATCAAAATTTGATTTAATACAATAATTATGCTTGAATTTAGTTATAACTTCATAAAGGAAATAAATTTAAATCAAAAGTAACATAAAAATCGACTTGAATTCGAAATCTTTGATTTTATGAAGTATCTATAATTAATAAAAAATATTCTAGCAAAATCAAAGCTAAGTTGGTTCTGAAATTTAATATCAAATTGATTAGATCTTAATGAAATTGGTTACAGCACGATTAGCCGCATAGTCTTCGCCATAGAAAATCCCAGAGAGAAATTTTTAATAAAAATCCAACTCAACGCTGGCACCATCCCCTCCTTCTCTCTTTTCCTCCCTTTTTCTTCGATCCATCCGATCTCCACCCTTTTTCTCCGATGATTGAAGCACGTATTTTGAAGATGGATGCAGTGCGGCTTGCCAATCTCCTTGTGCCACAGATAAGTTACCCTATTGAGCTGTCCTCCTCCGATTTGACCCGTGAGAGAATCGGATAAGGATGGAAGTGGTGACCAAAACTGTAGGATTCGAGTTCTTGATCACCACCGTCGATTGTCTTCTCTCTTTCCTTCTCGTCTCCGCCTATAAATACTCCCGATTGAGGTAAAATGTCGGTTGGAAATTTTGGGTAAGAAATCCACAGAAAAAAAAAATATATATATATAAAAAGAAAAGAAGAGAAAGGGAGGTAGTGAAGGAGAGAAGGGAAACGACGGTTAAGATCAAGGTATGGATTCTTCTTGTCTCTGTTATAGTTAGTTTTAAATGGAACCGAAATAAGAAAAATTAGGGTTTAAGTTTCATTTCGAGTTGCTAGCTACTGTTCTTGACATCTGGAATTGATAATGGGTTTAGTTAAGCCAATTTGATGATCTAAATGAAGTTTTGAAGGTCGCACTTGCTTAAAAATGAAATCTTGAGGGTATAAGATCTGTTGCACGAATGATAAACAAAGAATAAGTGATTTCTGGGTTATTAGTTTCAGTTGGGTATAGGAAGATGTGGTTTGAGACTTAATTTTGAGGTTTGAGGCTTGGTACCAGCCATTGGTACGCTGCCCTCGCCTCTGGTACACTGCTGGTAAGAGGTAAGTGGCGACAGGGGCTGGGTTGTGAAGAAACATTAGGCCAAGGACCTAAATGTAAAGAGAAAAGGACCTATTTCCAAGTTTTTGGGGGCTTGTTTATAAGAAAAATGACTTGTCTATGAAATAAAAATGACTTACGGGCCTTTCTAGAAAAATTTCAGAGGATACGGGTCGGATCTGTTTAATCGGTTAACGGATCCTGTCGGCTGGGTTCGGACCCGCTTAGTTGGCCTCGGGTCAACTGGCCAGGTTGACCTGGCTGGACCTGCTCGCGAAATTGGTTTTTGGGCTTGGTTCATGGGCTCTGGCCGGAAAGGAAAGAAAGAAAAAAATATGTTGGCCCAAGTTGATTGATGGGTTGGGTTGCTTCATTAGCCAACGTGGAAAAAAAAAATGGCCCAATGCAGAAATTGAGTGAAATTTATTATACTTTGGATTTAATGTTGGACAATTATCAAAACTTAATCAATGATTAAGTTAAGCTAATAATGTGGACTTATTAAATAAAATAATTAATTAAAGAAAAAGCCACTTAAATGTCGGGAATTTCTTTAATTAGTCGGATTTTTACGGGAGATGATGAGAATAGTCCGAGTGAGTCGAGAACAGATACGACGACAAAATCACCGACTTTCTGATCCCAAATAACAACAAAATCAAATAACTTTTGGATTTTCGAAATTGTTTTATAATTTTCTAAATTCTTCATTTTTGATTTCGGATTTTTTTTAATTAATATTTACTAATGACATAAATTACTTAATAAATATAACAAATTAATATTAAGAGAAATATTTAAAATAATTACATAAACGAAAATAAATTAATTAATTAATAAATGTTTAACAAATTAACAAGAAAGAAAATATTAAGAATAATATTATAAACATAAGACTAATTAATTAATTATATAAAGAAGGAAATAAATAAAATAAATAGTTAAGAAAACAAATTAATTAAAATAAATAAAAATAAACAAAAATAAATTAAAATAAAATAAAATTAATTCAAACAAATAAAAATAAAATAAAAAAAATAAATTAAGATAATAATAATTAATAATTAAATTTACTGAAAACACAAGCAATTATTATAAAATAAATAATGAAGTACCGGTCAGTCTGGTAGCGTAAGCCGGACCACATTTAAGGATATCGAATTAAGTTAATTTGAGAAATCGTTTAGTCAAATCTTAACGATTCTTGATTAATGTACAGGAGACTTGGCGAAGACAGAACTCGATTCAACAACAGTGTGGATACGTGGATTTTTATAGAAATTCGGTCTCGGTAACTTTAAATTATATGCATTGCATGTTGATAAATTTCTTGAATGCATTGTGAATTGATCATATTAGGTTATAGGAACAGATATTATAACTCATGCTGATTCATCTCCTTTGTTTAATTTGTTATATGAGATCAAGCAAGTTTGCATATTCATTGGTTATGATGAACTGAATTGTACCAGTTCATTCTATTCTTGCTTGATAGTCTGAAATATGGAATGTGATGATATATGAATGAATGTGGAAAGGAAAAGTGTGATATGATATATGGATGTGATATGATACGTGTTGGAGTTATGTCCTAGAAGTCAATATTTAATGACTTATTTTCTTAGTTTATGTTAATGATGATATTTGATCATTTGTTCCTAGAGTTTATTATTGACAGATCATTCAGGTTGAGGATCTGAATTGTAGATCTCTGTGGATCATTCATTAGAATGACAATAATAAATCTAAATCGTCCATAATCTTGATAATTAACAAGGAACATTAATTATCATAAAAGATTAGTATGCAAGTTAAGTGATGATTAAGTTCTACAAATCATAGGTAAAGAGTTACCAACTTAATTGCATATGTGTATGTTATTAGAACATAGTACAGGACTTGACCCAATGAAATAAACATATGGATTGTGTTATGTGTCATTGTTTATTTCATATGTTGTTGATTCTAAGTTTGAGATGCTCAGCTTTTCCACATGAGGATAGGTTCAATAAATATCGTCTAACGTTGATTCCTGATAAAGGCTGCTATAAGGACTTTATTTATGTTCTCTTGAATTGTGCGGGGAAAAGTTGTTCATCAAGAAAACCGTATGTCCCTCATTAATATACTTAATGAGTGATGATATCTGTTTGGGCCCCTTGATGGAGTTGGATTGGTTGGCCAACATGTACAATCAACTCTAGATCAAGAAATGTATAATCTGCAAGAATGACACATTCCTATCTTGGATTATACAAAGATATCATGTGACATAAGAATCAGACAAAGAAATACTAATATTTCTTATGCAGGATTGTAGCAGTACATTATTTATGCGAATTGGGAATCATAACGTGTTGCTAGATACGGCTTATGATTATTGGAAATAAATAATGATTTATTCTCCATGGCCAACATAGCATGAATCCTCAATAGGGTCGCACAAATAGGACTTTGACCACACGTGCATTGTTTATTTGTATTGGAGAATACAAAACATGATAAGTTGATTAATTAATTATATACCGTTATGAACCGTTATAATTAAT
Source organism: Rhynchospora tenuis (assembly GCA_027725995.1). Classification (NCBI taxonomy): domain Eukaryota; kingdom Viridiplantae; phylum Streptophyta; class Magnoliopsida; order Poales; family Cyperaceae; genus Rhynchospora; species Rhynchospora tenuis. The sequence continues at coordinate 143,174,336 of CM050888.1, read as the reverse complement.
TATATCAAATAGATCGTGTTAGAAATAAATTAATGCATAAGCTAATCAAGAATTAATTATTAATAAGTTAATAATTAATTATGTTCAACACTTTAATTTATTTGAGCTATGTGGGCTTCTAAATTAATTGTTTATTTAAAGGCCCATTGTAAAGGATGAAAGAAAGGGCATTTATATGGATCATTAATTAATGAATTAATGGCCCATTTAGCACATGAGAAATTGGGCTTCATAGCCTATTAATTTCAGCTAGGGCAAGTGGCAAAGTTGTAAATAGTTACAACTTAGGATGAGGATTGGTTGGCTATAAAAGGGGGTCTCTTTAGAGAGCCAACCCTAGCCTCCATCTACCCCTCTCCTCTTCCCTTCCCTTCTTGTGCGCCACCAAAAGAGAAGAGAGAAAATTCTCTCTTCTTCATAGCTCTTCCTTCTCCCTCCATTGCTCATGTGTTGAGCTCCTCCTTTCTTCTTCCTCCATTAAATAGTTAATAGAAATTAGAAGTTGGTAGAGAGGATTAGCTAGGAGCTTGAGAAGAGCTAGCACTCCTTCAAGCTTGTGGTCGGCTTCTTGGTGGGCGTGAGGTGGTTCGAGGTGGTGGAGAGGCGGTGCAAGCACGCCACCGACTCCTACGCTTAGGATTCGAGCCTCATGAATGCGATTTCATGAGAGGTATAAATTTCTCCTACTTTCTCTCTTGATTTGACGTGTGATTGCTTTAGCACTAGATCTCTTGATTTGCTTGTTGTTAATGGTGATTAATTAGTTGTAATTAATCTAAAATTAAAATATGAGCATTTCCTAACAGTGGTATCAGAGCTATGGTCGTGCTTAAGGTTTTTCACACTTAATTAAGTGAGAATTCGTAATTAATTAAGTTAATTAGTGATGTGCATGCTTGCTGGCCCTGGAAAGGCTGTTTTCTGTCTTGTTGCTTGTTTTTCGTAGTGTAAAGCTCTCTGAAATTTTTTCCTTCTTATTGGAGGTTGTAGCCCTTTGAGTTGTGGTTATTTTCCCACTGGAATCATTGAAATTCGATGTAAAATGAATTTTTAGTGATTTAAACGGTAACGGTGCGTAGATCTGTTATTCTGCTGCACAGTTCTGTTGTTGTGGTTGGTAACAAATAAGTTTGTATACAAAGTACCTGTAACTTTTAGATAGGATTAATCTAAACTTGATGCTCTTTCTGGATATGTAAATTTTGTTGCATATTTCGGATATTATGTGGGCGTTCAAGGATGAAAAGTGATGAAGTTGTCAGATCTGTTTTTTCAAACAAACTGATTGTTTTGAAAAACTGTACTTATTGAGAAACTTTTATGAAAAAGTGTTGAAATGGAAATGTTCTCCTTTAAGTCTGGAATCTGTGAAAATTAATTTCATAGATTTTCATTGAGATTTGATACCTCAACCGAGTGAAACCTTTTTGGTCGACGGTCTGTTCCAGAACAGGATACCTTGCTTAAATGCTTGTTATCTCGTTGATCTTGAATATAACTTGTGGATTTTCTTTTCATGGAATGATAGCCTATTGTATGTAGTATTTTTCTATGTAAATGGTTTGCTGGAAAAATATCAAGGGGACGATCATACAGATCAAAAGGTTGAGACCCATAACAGAATTTTCTCTAACGGTGCTTCGCGCACAATCTGAGGATTTGTCTTTTTTGGTTCTCCCTGATGGTAATTGATCTCTTCTTGAGATTTTTACAGGTAATCACAATCTTTGTAAGGAGTTTTCTGGATTTATTTCAGATTTTTTGGAGACCGAATTATTTTGAATTTTTTCGGGTCCCGAATTTCGTATTTTAATTAGTTAAAATAATTTCTAATTAATCAATTTGATGAAAGATTAATTAGAAGACTCCTTAAATACCCTCCTTTCTGTTTTGATGGTTGGATTTAATTTAAAAAGGCTTAAACAATTAGTTGTTAAGGTTAAGCCTTCTTTGCATTCGAAAAACTTGAGCAACAAGTATGCACAAAGATTCTAATTAATGAAATTAATTAAGAGCAAGTGAATCATGTATATTGTATATGTGCTAACTTTGTTTTGTAGGAGGATGTGGGTTTGATATGGCTCAAGATGTCAATGCCTTGTGTGTTGTAAAATGTTGTGAATGCATGTGATTGCTTGTAAAGTGGCCTAAGGTGCCTTGATAATTAAGTGGTTAATTTTTTATGTAACTTGTGAGGCTTGCATGCCCCTAAGGCCTAGGCGGGGTTTTAGGAATTTTATCACATGTATTTATTTCCCTTAATTATTAGATAGGATCTTAGTAATTAGTGGGAGGGCTTGATTAGATTAGTTTCGTTACATGGAGATGCGACGAAGACTAATGCAAGCGGGAGCCATACAAACCCACGGCAATGTTTGAGATGCTTATTGTTATGTGATTGTTTGTGAATGCCTTAAATTGTCATAGGTAGGTATGGGTGTATGCTTACATGACCACCAAACAAGAGTCACATAATTGTTTTGTCCCAAATACGATTAAGTCAAATCGTCCTCCTTCTCTCTATCCCCCTCACGTCAATTGCCAATCATGGCGCGGTCCGCCATAGCGGACGTCATGGTTGTCAACCTTGATAGTCGGGGTACAAATGAAAAGATTTGTTAGGAGCAAATAGAGAGAGGTTGCTTATCGATGGACCCAACAAGTTTTCTTGGACATCGGGGCGAAGTTTGTAAATATACTTAGATATTCACAAACCAAGAGTCATATGGTTGATATGATTGGTTGGAGAACCTACCTTGTCTAGTTAAGTAGGGTGTCGTGCCATAGCAGGCTCTACTTGACGAAAATGGGGATCTTGGAATCCATTACATTTAGGGACATTAATTAAATGTAGTGGGAGTTTTGTTTATCATTCCATAAACAAAACATTGCATAAACTAAATGACCTTAAATTGAAATTGTTATAGATGTTAAATATGTTAATTTCGTTGCGATAAATCTTTGGAAAACGACAAGCTCGTTTCTAAGGTATTTACTTGGAGAAGAAATACCGATTTCTAAGATATGTTCTTGGAAATGAGAAACTTGAGCAAGTTTAATCCCAAAAACGTTCCTCAACTTCCCGAACATAGCTTCGCAATGATTGATTAGTTTTGACGAAAATTATTCAATAAAGCGAATGCTCATATCCTTTTAGAAGTTCTGGACCTTTGAATTGGAGAATTCATAAGGACTATACTAAGACTTCTATGCTCTCATCCACTTACTCAAGAAGACGGTCTTAGAGAAAGTAAAATATAGACTCAATCATTTATGATCGAGTAATGGGGTGTGAGTTATCCAAGAGACTCTTCTTATAAGAAGATAAATATTTCATTAGCTTGCGAACCGAAAGGTTTGAGAAACTAATTGACAACTAGAGATATTAAGATCTCCAATATCAAGGATTGTTGATATTGTCATACAATCTCTTTCTATGGATAAAGGATATATTGTTCGCACACTTGTTAGTGCTTAAAATGATTGGTTAAGTATTAAAGGAATACTCTACCAATATATGAGTTGAGACTTTGAGATCCTCACTAGTGACCGTGTGTCACATGAGATGTTTCATTTGCCATTTATGGGAGGCATTTGAAAAGATGTCCAAAATACCATGATGTTCTAAAACTTAAGATATTTGTCGTTCAAATTATCTCACTATCTCTAATTCACACTAGTAATTAGGTGCTAGTTCATGTGCTCGCATTTAACGAAATGTGTAGGCAATGATGAATAAGAGAAAGTTCGAGATAAGTAAAGTAAACTCTGTTTTTGGAAATGGCTTATACGTTTAAGCCGCTACCATTGAATACGTAGAGTTATCTTTATTAAATAAAGAGTTTGTTTAGGAATTTGAGGTTGTATACCTTATTCCAAACATCCCATAAAACCTTATCTCCATTTCATATTTGATGATGGATGATCATGTTTTGTAATAGAGAAATGTCGTTCTCTTATTGTTATGAATTTGTGTATAAGATTTCACGCATCTTGATTGAATTTGCTTTAAATAGATAAACAAATTTCGAATGACAAATATGTAAGACTTCACATAAAGTATTTGACTTTTATGTAAAATAGTCGCTTAGTCGAATATAAACAAGAATCGCATTATGAGAGTCTACGTAATGTGGAGCTCGTAAATCAATTTGATTGCAAATCAATTGAAATTCATGCGAATCGTGTTTGTTAAATGATAAAAGCGCCTTTGACCTACGAATGTTTAAAGGACAAGTAACTTGATTAGAAACTAATACATATTGATGTAGATAGATCAAAAGCACTTGTGCAATTGAAGGTTGTTGATACTTTACCACTTGACCAACGATCATTGTAGATATTAACGTATCTATTTGATATGGTATAAGTATGAATCTTTTGACAAGGTCAAAAGAATTTTAAGAGTAAAGTTGAAAAACCATTCAATAATAGCAAAAGTCTTAAGAAGGATCATGGTAAATAGTTAAGTCATATAGTTTGATATATTGCCTAAAGAGTATGAAAGACGTTTCACTACTCGCTTCATGAGGAACATTGAAGAATGTTTCCAAGGATGAAGGTATCGAACATAGTTTGATATAGTTCGATCGGTAATAAATCAAATTGACTTGTTCGACTCATGTAAGGGATTTGTGTTTGAGGACAATATTGTTTACACTGAATAAAAATTCCATCGAAGTCTATTGAGAAAGATATCTTACGAGATTCGATCTCTAGGTATATTGTTTCTCAAGATTTGGTATTGAGAAGCTTATTTCAAAGTTCGATTGATTTATAAGCTTGGACCCAAATAAGACGCTTAATATGATGTAGGATATCTTGAACTAACCGAAAGGTACTACTTCAACGAACATGATAAGAACAAAGTAGTTGTTGCTCATCATAACGTAATCTTGAAGAATGATATTCTCAAGAAGAAGTAGTTGAGAGTAAAGTGAGCATTAAAGGAGTTTATGCGTCACTACAAGAAGTACATTTATAGGAAACTTGTCACTCCATACATGGTGCTTAGTGGGAGTTGAGCGGAACTTTATTCACAAGTAGTTGTGAAAGGAAGAAGTTTATAAACACGCTCACTTCTAAAGAGTGCTCAAACATCTCACGAATGGATGATGTTCGAGAAACTCATGCAATATATTAGGATCAAGAACTTACTCTACAAGATGTTGTAGAAGTAGTTTACTGACCTCAAGCACCAATCCTACAAAGATCAACGAGAGTGAATTACCTAAACTGAAAGGTACATAGGCTTTACAACATCCTCGTACTTTATATATGAGGATCCGTTGATAAATAAAGAAGCGATGGAAAGACCCGATTCCACAAGTATGGTTTGAATTTGTATGATCTTTAAGTGCAATCCATATATATAACAACAAGGTATAGACCTTGATTGATGTTCAAGAAGGAGCGATCCATCTAGAACATTTAGATCTTTAAAAGGAAAGATAGATATGGATAGCAAGTCGACTATGTACAAAGCACAATTTCATGATTGATGCTATGTGTAAGTCAATAATCAGTTGACCATGTACAAAGCACGGCTTCTCGCTTGTAGCTGTGTATAAGTCAATAAAGATCATTCTAACAATAATTATATTTCGTATATATAGATATATGAAAAATACATCAAAACCGCCTTCTTCGATTGAATGAAGGAAGTTGTTGTGTATTTGACACAAACCGAAGATTTTGTTGTATTGTTAGAAACGTATATATGCTTCAATGATCCATTAATGGATTGAAGCAAGTACTGTGGAAACTGGAATAAACATTTTGACAAGTAAGTCAAGGAGTTGAACTTCGTCAAAAGTATCTTGTATAGACAAGATATTCAGTGGGAGCATTATTATGTTACATGTATTGTACAAGATACAAGACATTAATTGGAAATAAAATTAAAGAAAGGAATATTGTCAAGATCTCATTGGAGAATGTTTTCTCAATTGAGAACTTGGGTAAGTCACCTAAATCCAAGGAAACAAAATCTATGGAGATAGATTATGATGGATGTCAGGTTTGAGCAAAATGTGCATATAATGACAAGGTGTTATAGTTACACGAAAAGATAGACTCCTAGAAAGGATGTCTAACCATGTTGTATGGCATACACTTGAGTTCTACTCGGTGTATTGCAACTCAATTAGAGAAGAGTACACGATACAATTCGAGCATCCTTCTGTCATGAGTTTCATTACGTACGCCATACTTATGCACATGCCCCTATGTATTGTACCCAAGGAGTATGACAAGCAGTTGTCAACTGGATACAAAGAAAAATACATTTGGACAATAATCAAGAATATCCTCGAGTATCTTATGAGAAAGGGTGATATGTTTTTCATCTGACAAGATGAAAGAAATCTCATATAAATTGTTATATTGATGCTAGTTTTCGAAAGATTGATATAAATGCAATTGAGCTACATATTTTGTTTAATGTGGTGTTGTAAATTTAGAAGGTGTTCTAAATGGGATATTACAACCGTTTCCGTCACCAAAACAAAAATATATAGCAACTTGTGAAGCAATGAAAGAATGTAGTATGGATCATGAAGTTCTCAGTCAAGCTAATATAGTTCTAAGCATCTCGAACCATAGCTTAAACTTGAAGAACCCAATATTAAATTGGTGATCCAACTAAGATCTATGACGATGTCACTTGATCTCACATGATGATGATCAAGAACACATATATAGGAGTATATATGTATATAGGGTCAAATAAAATTGGATAGGTTCGCGGACACAGCGAACACTCTAACTTAACCTCTACCTTAAGCGGTATACGAGATGCAATTGTGCATCCATGCGTGATGGACGTATGAGTAACTTGCTTTAAGTGTATTACATCTTTTGAGGTTCGAGACATGTATATATATAGATATATGACATTGTTCTAAGTTCTTCACTGGCTAGAAGTCACTATTGATTGATTCTAGGCCAAGTGGGAGATTGTTGGAGTTATGTCCTAGAAGTCAATATTTAATGACTTATTTTCTTAGTTTATGTTAATGATGATATTTGATCATTTGTTCCTAGAGTTTATTATTGACAGATCATTCAGGTTGAGGATCTGAATTGTAGATCTCTGTGGATCATTCATTAGAATGACAATAATAAATCTAAATCGTCCATAATCTTGATAATTAACAAGGAACATTAATTATCATAAAAGATTAGTATGCAAGTTAAGTGATGATTAAGTTCTACAAATCATAGGTAAAGAGTTACCAACTTAATTGCATATGTGTATGTTATTGGAACATAGTACAGGACTTGACCCAATGAAATAAACATATGGATTGTGTTATGTGTCATTGTTTATTTCATATGTTGTTGATTCTAAGTTTGAGATGCTCAGCTTTTCCACATGAGGATAGGTTCAATAAATATCGTCTAACGTTGATTCCTGATAAAGGCTGCTATAAGGACTTTATTTATGTTCTCTTGAATTGTGCGGGGAAAAGTTGTTCATCAAGAAAACCGTATGTCCCTCATTAATATACTTAATGAGTGATGATATCTGTTTGGGCCCCTTGATGGAGTTGGATTGGTTGGCCAACATGTACAATCAACTCTAGATCAAGAAATGTATAATCAGCAAGAATGATACATTCCTATCTTGGATTATACAAAGATATCATGTGACATAAGAATCAGACAAAGAAATACTAATATTTCTTATGCAGGATTGACATATTGTAGCAGTACATTATTTATGCGAATTGGGAATCATAACGTGTTGCTAGATACCGCTTATGATTATTGGAAATAAATAATGATTTATTCTCCATGGCCAACATAGCATGAATCCTCAATAGGGTCGCACAAATAGGACTTTGACCACACGTGCATTGTTTATTTGTATTGGAGAATACAAAACATGATAAGTTGATTAATTAATTATATACCGTTATGAACCGTTATAATTAATTATATCAAATAGATCATGTTAGAAATAAATTAATGCATAAGCTAATCAAGAATTAATTATTAATAAGTTAATAATTAATTATGTTCAACACTTTAATTTATTTGAGCTATGTGGGCTTCTAAATTAATTGTTTATTTAAAGGCCCATTGTAAAGGATGAAAGAAAGAGCATTTATATGAATCATTAATTAATGAATTAATGGCCCATTTAGCACATGAGAAATTGGGCTTCATAGCCTATTAATTTCAGCTAGGGCAAGTGGCAAAGTTGTAAATAGTTACAACTTAGGATGAGGATTGGTTGGCTATAAAAGGGGGTATCTTTAGATAGCCAACCCTAGCTTCCATCTACCCCTCTCCTCTTCCCTTCCCTTCTTGTGCGCCACCAAAAGAGAAGAGAGAAATTCTCTCTTCTCCATAGCTCTTCCTTCTCCCTCCATTGCTCATGTGTTGAGCTCCTCCTTTCTTCTTCCTCCATTAAATAGTTAATAGAAATTAGAAGTTGGTAGAGAGGATTAGCTAGGAGCTTGAGAAGAGCTAGCACTCCTTCAAGCTTGTGGTCGGCTCCTTGATGGGCGTGAGGTGGTTCGAGGTGGTGGAGAGGCGGTGCAAGCACGCCACCGACTCCTACGCTTAGGATTCGAGCCTCATGAATGCGATTTCATGAGAGGTATAAATTTCTCCTACTTTCTCTCTTGATTTGACGTGTGATTGCTTTAGCACTAGATCTCTTGATTTGCTTGTTGTTAATGGTGATTAATTAGTTGTAATTAATCTAAAATTAAAATATGAGCATTTCCTAACAATACGGATATCAAATCACCACTCCCCGAAGTCGGCTGATCCCCGGCTTCGGCCTGTTCGATAGCGCTATACGGATAGTGAACTCCCTCTTGCCACCTAGACCAAGGGCTATGCCCTCTTGCCGGCTAGGTAAGGGAGGGGTTACCCTCTTGCCACCCAACCGGTTGGGTAAGGGAACCTGAGTGAGTATTTGAAGCATGTACTGGTATTCCCTCTTGCCACCTGGTCTAGGGATACGTCACTTTTGCTGACCAGGTAAGGGAAAGAAAGATGGAAAGAAAGAATGAGAATTTGGAATATGATGCTTATGTGTGATATGTTCTGGGACAAGTTTCTGTTTTATATTTATTCATGATTGTTTATATGCATGTGAAAGTTCATGAGACTTAACTGAATTTCATTTCCGCTACGCTGCACTGAGTACAATATGATTAAGATTGCATTGCACTGTTTTAAAGTATTTTGGTTATATTTATTGATGGTTTATTTATTAAATTTAAGTTTTAATATTCATGTTGATTTTTACGGGTGTTACTCTAGACCTAGATTTCAACCAGAAATCCACGTCTAGAACTAAAACCCGCACTGAGAATTTATTCTCACTCCGTTTTTGTTTACATGTTCCTCGGCGGTTGGGGGTTCCAGGTGACATACAGGTCAGATAGATGACTTCTGCGGATGGCTACTGACGGTTGTCACCTATGCATAGAGACGCTTGTGCCCTATCTAACCACCAATATATCCTGTTCTACTTCTATGTACCAGACATAGTTCAGAGGGTTGTATAGGTTGTAAATGATTAGGGTTAGTTTTTGAGTAAACCATATAAGTTTTACTTTGGTAAATACATTTGGAATAAACTGTATGTTGTATTGGAACTCTAAACTTACAAGTCAAACAGTTGACTTGTACTGTACTTTCAGGTTATTATATATAATAAGTAATACAGTTAAGAAAATGAATGGGTGCTTGTCTTTTACTTTGTTTCTTTTCTTTATACTTTAGTCAGATAATATTCATTATATTATCTGTTGAAAAAAAAAATGGTCAGGGATCATGTTAAGCCTTACGGGAGTACAATTATCTGTACTTTCGTGGCGGGATTGTTACATCCTATGTGTCGGGATGTGACAAATTGTCAAAAAAAAAAAACATAACTAATTAGTAATTACTAATTATACAATATTTTCTCAAACAAAGGGATCTTTTGAAAAAATTTAGTATTTTTAATAATTATACAATATCATATCTTTTTTTAATATAGCGCGTGAATGAAGATCAGAAAAAAAATTAATATATCAATTGAATCTTACCATCATATCTTTCCAAATTAATGCATTATTATCCAATCAAATCTAGCAATTTAATCAAGTAATTTAAGTATTGACACATCAATTGAATCTTACAATTATATCTTTCTAATTTTGTTTGTTATTAACGTATAATTGAATCTTACAATTATATCTTTTTTATTATGATTTAGATTATAAACTATATATATGACGGTACGGGTAATTAACGAATACGAAATAGCCTTACCCATACCCTTACCCAATAAATTAACGAAATTTTTTTCCATCCATACCCATACCCGATAACGTAACGAAAATAAAACTTTACCCATACCCGTCTTATCGAATACGATACGGGTAAGGTAAACGATTAAAACGGTACCATTGACAGCCCTAATCCAAACAAACAAATGTGAAAATTTTTCCTTTCCATCAGATTCCATTCCCTTCCCTTTTATATTTTTCTTTCCATCCTCTTCGCTTCCCCAAAACCAAACACGCTGTAAATGTCGCATTGATGAGCGATTTAAAAAGTAAAATTGGGGTAAAGAAATTCTACAAAGCGGACTTGAGTACTTAGCTGTATTCTAGAATTTTAGAAATAGCCAACATGCACAAGCACTCAAGCAGCACAACAGAGATGAGAGAACTTGCTTCACTCTAATTTTCAAGTGAGCTGGTTACATCCAGTTACTTTTAAGTGGAGATGAGAAAACCTATAATAGACTTTGTTACCTATGAGGTGTTCATTGGATGAAATCATGGAAGCCAGAGAGAACAGCGTGGCCCTCCGCATCATTATCATCTCGCCTCGCCGTTATTATTATTTCTCAATTTCTGCTTGATTAAAATTAGAAAAAAGAGGTTTTAATTTACATAATAAATGGATCCAACCCACCCTATCTTTTAATAATATATTTTAAGCATGCTAAACTTATATTATTTTTAGGGGAAAAAAAATATGACACCAATGAAGCTGAAAAGAATATAAAAATTACTAATTCTAAAATTTGTCACGAGGTTATCTGAAACCAGGTGGAGGTAATTAGTATCTACCATCTTTCTAATTAGCATCCAACCTTCCAACAGGCTCTTCATGGGCCAGTCGCTGGTCTAGTCTTGTTCGCGCATCAATTAAACAATACCTAACCCCTCTCTCTTTCCGGATGGGATCCTCGGCATTCATTTTTTTTACTGATCCAAGCAGTAATTTCTTTTTTTTAATATTCAAAAATTTTAAAATTCAATTGTAGAATCCAAACCGTTGATTTTGTTCAATTTTACGCGCGATGCGTTTTCATAAAAGTTTTATAAAATTTAGAGTTGATTTGATACTTGATTAAGTGCTAAACAAATGAACGAACTTGATTTGATTAATTCTAATAAGTTCATAATTTGAGCAATTTGAATTCAACAATTGAATTTCAAAATTTTTTAATATTAAAAAAAAAGAAATGACTGCTTGGAGCAGTAAAAAAAGATGAATGGCTAGGATCCCACTCCTCTCTCTTTCTCTCTCGCCGCCTTCATTTCTCAAAATTTTCACGCTAAAAATCAATGGTTTAAATAGCGGATAGCGGATAGCGCTTATATAGCGGTGCTATCGGTTCATAGCGGATTGGAAATATAGATATAAAATATGCACAAATTCAAAATTTCAAACCGTGAAATTCACAATTTTAATACAAAATGCATATTATAACTAATATTTAACATTTAACAATTAACATTGACGTTTGCCATTATCAAATTTAAACAAAACAAAAGGCATCAAAATATCATATGTCATCCCTTTAATTTTATTGACCATTGAAGTTCATCCTAGAAATGAAATTTTCCGAAATCTAAATAATAAGTGACAAAGGAGAACCTGACAAAAGGAGATTAATTGCGATTTAATTGCGATTCAACCTGAAAAAATTTCTTTTCTATTTTGCGATTTGTGCTTGGCTACTTGCGTCAAGAGAAAAATGAAAAATGAAGATTTTAGAAAGTGGTTGAGCCATGAGACGAGAGAGGAGAAAAAATTGTTTCCATTTTTTGTTGAGGCATTGCTGCATTGAGTGAGGCAGTCATTAGGTCAATTTTTATTGGGCTCGGCCTAGCCTACAAGGATGAAATAAATCTCTAACTTTTCATAAAGAAGTCAGGTATATTAAGAATTCTAAACTTACGCTGAACTTCCGCTATTTACCGCTAAATCCCGATAAATAGCAGCTAAATACTGCTACAGAACCGCTATCGGCAAAATCGTTAAATACACATATTTGATTTAGCACCGTAGCGTCAGGCAACTGAAAATGCTATTACGCCACTAAATGCCGCTATTTAAATCACTGCTAAAAAAAATGAATGCCTCCAACATTCTAACCCAGTCGATCAAGCTCTAGTACTCAAACTGGAGCGTCTGGGGTATATTCATTCCTAAACCCACTCTCACTGTCCCACGGCACCAACACCGCATCGCCGTATCAGCATCCTCCGACGATGTCTTCTACTCCACTCCGACATCTCCTCCTCCAAACCTTAACTCCAGTCAAGACCACCACCAGCCTCTTTCTTCTCCTCCAATTCCTATCCCCCATTCTCGCGCCGACCAAAACCAATCACTTAGCTACAAACTAATATTAGTGACAAATTATTTGATTTCCTCAACTTGTGAACGTTTGGTTTTTGTGCAGGTTCACACCAGCCCTAGGTGGACTTGCAGCAAATGAAATTATTCAAAAAGCTACTGATAGGCTAGAGATCACATGATGAAGCTCGCATTATTAATAGTGAATGTTATTATTAATATAATTGTTCTATTTGTTGAAATAAGGATATCATTCTTAATAACTGATCGGTTTTCACTTCATTGTATGGTTATTAAAACGTGTTTAATCACAACTAATTGAATACATAAATAATTTTAATTGATCCCTTAACTAGTTTAATTGAACACAAAAACTACGAAATCAAATTTCTGCTACAACTAACTGAACATATAAACAATTTAAATTAATCTCTTAACGTGCTTAACTGAGCACAAAAAAAACTACAAAATCAAAATTTTGCTGCAACTAACTGAACGTATAAACGCTCTAAATTCATCCCTTAACGTATTTAACTGAACAAAAAAATGAAAAAATTCAATTTTGAGATGCACCTAGCTAAACACATAAACACTTTAAGTACATCCCTTAATGCGCTTAACTAAATAAAAAAAATATGAAAATTTGATTTTAAGATGCAACTAACTGAACACATAATAAGTTTAACTCATTCCTTGATGCATCTAATTGAACACAAAAATTCGTCCATTTGATGACGTCAGCGCGAAAAAAAATTTTAAGAAAATTTTTTTTCGAAAAAAATTGATGACGTCATCACGCGAAAAATCATAGCTGAAGCCCAATTCAACGGTTTGGATTCAACAATTGAATTTTATACTCAAGCGCCGACTGTTGTGGGCTTGTTCGCCCTATCTCTTTTTGTGCATATTTGTGGATTCTATTGGGCTTTTGTTTTCCTTTCATAATTGACATGCTTTTAATTTCCAAATGGGAAAAAATGCCAGCCCATAGGCTTTGCTTAAAAAAAATAAAAAAACAGAACAAACGAACAGTGCTGCATTTTTATTTCACATATTATTGAAATTTAACTAAAAATTTGCAATTAAAATTGTGTTGTTGCTGGCTTAAATGGCAATGTTGTAAATTTTTGCTATTTCATAACTTCATAAATTGGCATAGTCCAACATCTAATAAATTTTTATTAAATAGATGCATCACAAATGCCTTGAATGATTTTTAAAAAAAAATCTACATATTTCACAGTTATTTATAAATGGAGATTTTTTTTTGAAAAAAAAAGCTAGACAGAGATTGTCAAGCAATAAATGGAGAAAGTTGTCTTTGCGTTTTGTTTCATTCATGTACCGACTTGCAGGTCAGATATATGAGACAAATAATCCCATGGACCCCATCCCCATTTTGAGAGTTCAAATTCAGTATTTTCACTCCCACTTGGACACTTGATATGTGAATGCAATGCATGTTGTGTACTTTTATTTTGTATAATTTAACTGCTTATCACCAACCATATCCGCATCTTACAGAAGAAATTTTCACGTAATTCCACTGATTTCGGCATAATTTCTCAGGATTTACTAATACAATTCGATCCTCATCTCGGGTTTATTCCAACATACTTTCCACTGATTTGAACTCAATCGAGTAAGCAAAAAATTCGAATCATACTTTGGACACGTTAAAATTTACCCTTTATTACGTCAAAGTCCAAACTCACTTTGAATACACTAATATAATTCCCTTTCTTTTTCTTTATATATATTTTTTATTTAAATATGCTAGAATTAACCTTGTACTGATTTAGAATTTCTTATTTGACATGTAAGGATTTACCTTGTGTATTTAACTCCCCGAAACACTTCTAGTAATCTCTTTAAACTAGCTTGCAATTTAATAGGAACGAATTTAAGATTATTATTTTTTTGTATTTTAGCAATAAAATTTGTCGTCGTATGTATTATTGAAATTCGTTGGAAACACAGTGAAAGTCAAAGTCTTCTACGCTCCAGAAAAATTCCGCACATAATCCAGTAAAATTGTTAAAAATGTTGCAACAAAAAATCAATTGGCTGGACTGTACCAATAACACATGATCGCATCAACAAGGCCTACTTAACATTTCCGTTCGGTGAAATGGGAATAACCACAATATCTTAGTACACATAACATTAAAAGTTTAAAAGGAGAGCAAACTGTGCTGCCGAAGTCTATAAATTAATTAAAATATATTGAGACCTCCCAAGTCAATATCAAGATGCTAATACAATGGATTTGTTTTAAATTTGTATGCACGCGAGCGGCGGCTGTCCTGAACGGACAGAGCGGTAGTTGTGTTGTAGGCTCGGAAGCTTTATTAATAATAATATAATAATTTAGCAAATTCTACTGTGGACTTAATTTTGCAATCGGACTTAAATCTTGATCATTCATTTAAATTTATAAATAAATTCCCTACGAATTCATGAATGGGAATAAAATCATATTTACTTTTTGACTCTCCCATTAGAATTTAGAAACACAAGTTGTGGTGTGCATCAAATCACTGCCTATAAGACGAATCATTATTACACGTCAATTTCATAATTCATGAAGGTTAACAATTAGACGTTCCAGTTCGAATTGGATCCGCTATGGATTGATTTTAGTTTGAATTATGGTTGGGTCATTTAAGAATCCGGTTCAATTTGAGTTTGGATTATTACTATATTATTGGATAGTATATGAAGTCATGAAGTGGTATCAATTGGAGCAAATATATATTTCGTTTTTTTTTTTTTTTACTTTTTAGAAAAAACATGGCAGCTACAACCAAATAATTTATCAAACATAATTTAATAATCTCGATTTAAAGTCATATCACATTTCAAATTATCAAACATAATTTATTTTTGGATGTAAGATCTTTCTGAGTAAGGTTCTGATACTTAGATCAGATTTTGAATTATCTAACTTAAGATTATTATCAAGTTTTAAGTCATTCAATTTACATCAGATTATTTTAAGTTGGTTAACATCTCAATTATTTCATGTTTTGTGGGGGTCAACTTAATATTTTCTCAAACAGGATTGAACGTTTCGATATTTTAAGTGTGAGTTAGTTAAACATAAGTCATTTTAACTTTCACGTTGATTAGACAAATCCATCTTTATGTTTGTAGATGCATCCTACATGGATTAAGTTAGAGTTTATTGCCACACAAGATCCGAGTTGCCCACGGGTTTATCTACCCGTAGGCCGTAGGTACCCATGTGTTTATTGACCACTTGACCAACTTGATTGTTTGTACGCGCCTTGTGCTATATTTTATTGAACCACTAGTTAAGAGCCCATATTAGAGAATAAGAAAGAGAACCCACTCCAACTCTGACACTCCAACTCCATCAACTCAGCTCAATCAGGCTCCAAACTCAACAATGAATTTCTCTCTATTGCTTCTTTCCCTTCTCTTGTACCTCTCTGTACCAGCCACCTCTGAATACTTCTTTTATGATTGCTATGATACAGGAAACTACACTACCAACAGCACGTACCTGTCAAACCTCAACCTTCTCTTCTCATCTTTGCGCTCCAATTCTACTGGTAATGGATTTGCAGATGGTACTGTTGGTACTGTACCAGATATGGTGACAGGCATTTCCCTCTGCCGTGGTGACCTCAATACCTCCTCCTGCTCGTCTTGCCTCTCCCGGATTTCGGTATTTTTTTTTTTTTTTTTTTGGGTTCTATTATGTTTCATTTGAGAATGATTTTTGTATTTTTCATTGCTGATTTCTGGATGATGACGAAGTAATTGCAATCACCTCTTGAAATATAGTCTGGTCGCATAAATTGTTATAAACAATTTTTTCTTGTTGTCGATATTTTTTGTGCTGCTTTGAATAGTTTGAATAGCACAAACAAATACCTTAGACAAGTTGAATAATAATGGCAAAATTACCCTTAATTTTGACATTAGCTAAATCAACCAAATATGGAGCGTTATCTATAAAGTAATTAACCCGTTGTCAATAACGAGAAGAAGTGAAGGCTTGACCAGCGTTTAATTCAGTTTGGAGTCTATTTCAAATATTCAACTAGTAAATTAAGCCATACATGAGAGTAAAATTCAAAATCAGCATATTAAATTTAATGAGATTTAAAAAAAAATTTCAGGACATACTGAATCTATGCCCCTACTATAAATCAGCATTGATGTGGTACAATAGTTGCTACATGTATTTCTCGAGCAAGTACTTCCTCTCCTCATTAGCCAACTCACCAGTACAGCCCCTGATCAATGTCAACAATGTTACCGTTGATCCAGACAGGTTTGATCGAGTTGTCGCCCAGCTCATGTCAGATATGAAATCATGGGCCCTCAACAACTCAACCAAGTTTTTTGCCACTGGAGTAATAACAAATTTCTCGACAGAGTTCTCCACAATTTATGGTCTTGTGCAGTGCACGCCAGACCTGACTAAATCCCAATGTCAGGTAAGATCATTTTATGCAAGGTCATGTGCCAATTTTTCTAATTGATTATGGTAGTGATAAACTCAGGTACCGTACCATGTGCTTACATATTAGTGTTGCAATTCGTCACTGAGGTACATTTGCAGTGCAAGTAAGGTGCTGTATGTTATTCTATATTAACCAGGAGTATTATAATATTTAACTTAAGCGGGCATATTTTGTTGAGTTGACAAAGAGCAGTAGGGAAAAAAGGGGTAATTCTAAGGTGAACATAAATTTTAAACCGAGTTTGAGATTGAATCATTCATTTTTGTTCATATTTTTAAATAAACAATCTAAATTTAAGCCCGGTTATAAAACTTAGTCCACAACAGAATTTTCCAAAAATTGGGATACAATGTAACATCAGCTCTCAGTCTAATATATCTTGTTGTACTTTTCTGCAGAGTTGTCTTCAAAACCTACTCGATGAATTTCCCAAATATGCTAGTAGAGCGATCGGGGCAAGGATAATTGGGATACATTGTAACATCAGGTATGAGTCAGCTCCTTTCTATGATGGTCCCGCTATGGTACAAATTGACGGTACAGCACCCTCTCAAAGCCCAGGATTAGCACCTCATCCCACCCCAGTTGCGCCTCCCGGAGTAAATAATGGTATGTGGTAGCCTGTGTTTGCAATAATGCCTAAACCAAATAGCCTCTTCTGTTTACATGGTTCACATCAAATGATTGACCATCATTTAGATTAGATGAGATTGTCATTGAAGCCTGGGATAATTATTCATGTTAGTTACGCAATAAAATTAATAAAATAGTATTTTTGTCACCACCATATGACATCATATAAGTTGCTTAAAAGCGTACAGCTTGGATAGATAATTAAGTAGTTGCACAGAAATAGTTCATTGACTTGACTAATAATAAATAATCCACAGAAAAGTACAACAAGGCACATACAGAAATTTGGAAAATCCAAGTAATAACAGAAACAAGAACTTTGACTTGTAGTATGAAAATATGGTCTTTATAGACTATATCAATTTCAACTTATGATAAAATGTGAATAGTATATAATAAGGTTAAATGACTCTTTAGTTTTTTCCCTGATTTGGAATTTATAAATAGAAATTTTTTTTTTTTGTTATAAATGGGAGTGAGCCCTTCTCGTAAAAAAAAAAAAAAAGAAAAAAATTGTTGATTATCTGAGATTAATTCAACCTGACAGAAATCAAACATGTAGTTGACCCTATAAAACTATAACTTGGGTTCATTTGTATTTAAGTAATAGAATTCGGTACCATGAATAAGGGTCTTAAGTTATGATCATTGTGCCGGCAGATCCTTATTAAAATTCTGGTTAGTTTTGTTAAGTTATAAAGACTGATAAGGAAGGGAAATGTCTGTTTCACATGTTTAATTTCTTGAGCGATTACTTAATAATATGCAGGGAGTAAGAATAAAAGAAATGTTGCAGCAGTTGCCATCACTATCCCTATTGTAGCTGCAGTAATGTCGTTAGCCATATTTTGCTTTTGTTTCTATAAGAAGAGATCTCATGGAACGAAAAAATCAGAATCTGGTAAGTTATAAATATAGTTAACAAAATTATTATTACAGAATTGTACAACACATGGTTGATATGCTATAACATAAACAGGATATATATCTTTTTCTTTCTTCCTCAAATTACTTATTATTGAGAATTAGGTTTTTTTTGTGAAATCAGAAACTTTTTTGCAATACACAGACAATAAAGTTCAACCAATTTGTTCCTTAATCATAGAATTTGACCAGTTAGACACTACCATTAGAAGCTTGCAATTGTTTACCTTTTTTTACTGGCAACATAACAAATATACTAATGCTTGTGCTGTTTGAATTACCTTTTTTTTCTCAGAAAAAGTCAATTTCGAGAAGAATATAGAAAATGTGGATTCATTACTTGTTGACCTTTCTATATTAAAATCTGCTACAAACAACTTCCATGATACCAACAGGCTTGGTGAAGGTGGATTTGGTGCTGTCTATAAGGTACTTCCTTTAATCCCTTCCACACATATTAAATTAACGAATATGATTATATGGTACAAAAATGTTGGAAACAAACTTTTTGGGAACTACATGCATCTCAAATAGGAGCTTTTTGTGGATAATATCAAGAAATGGATGATAATTTCAGAGCCAGTGTATAATTTTTTTTTTTTTTTCTGTAGCTTTTTCACCAATAGCATCCCAAATAGGGATCCCAGCTTGTCTTCTTGCTTCACTTTACCCCTGATATTATGCTGAAAGTCAGTTATATGTTCTTATGTAATTCTTATTCTGTATCTAATTGCAATAGGGAGTCCTTCCAAATGGACAAGAGGTAGCAGTAAAGAGGCTTTCTCAGAGCTCCGGCCAAGGAATTGAAGAATTAAAAAATGAACTAGTTCTGGTTGCAAAGCTTCAGCACAAGAATCTTGTACGAGTTGTAGGAGTTTGCTTGGGAGGACAAGAGAAGCTTCTAGTTTACGAATTTGTTCCCAATAGAAGTCTTGACACCTTTCTATTTGGTAATAAATCCTATTCTCGATCCATAGATTGTATATTTGTTACTTGTTCCAGAATTCCAGGTACAATAACCACAGTAAACTGACCATGCCAGCTTGTAGCCTTTCTTCTGCGTTGTAATGTGTCAGTCATTGTTTTAGCTAGTTGATCAATCTAAATTTAAAAGCTTACATATTTTGTGTGATATTCTCGTATAGACAGTGAAAGAAGGCAAGAACTGGACTGGAGAAAAAGGTGGAGAATTATAAATGGAGTGGCCCGTGGCCTCCAATACTTGCATGAAGATTCTCAATTGACAATAGTACATCGAGATCTGAAAGCAAGCAACATTTTGCTAGATTCGGATATGAATCCTAAAATTTCAGACTTTGGCCTGGCCCGGTTGTTTCGTATGGATCAGACCGCATATGCTACAAAACGGGTCGTCGGAACATAGTGAGTATATTGACTACTTGTTATTACATCTTATAGTTTATTATTGTGGGTTCTTCCTAGGAAATTGTGCTCATTATTCTATCATGCCAAGACCAAATACAAAACACTTCATATTAGTAATTATATTTAACTAATAACCAATTTTTTAGTGCAATTTGTGATACACTAGAAGCTTAACATAATGACTTAAAGTAGAGAAGCAAGATCACATAATAAAATATAAAATTTTGCAGTGGCTATATGGCACCAGAGTATGCAATGCATGGGCTTTACTCAATCAAGTCGGATGTGTTTAGTTTTGGTGTTTTGCTTCTAGAGATCATAACTGGGACTGGAAATAGTGGTTCATTTGATGGTGAGCATGGCGAAGACCTATTAAGCTCTGTAAGAATTCCTAATTTATCTTTCTTAAATTTAATAATAAATTAATTACTATAGTTACAAGACCCCATAAAATTGCAAAACTAATTTTCTAATACCTCAATATGCCAACATATTATAAATCAAATTACTTTTCATACTGTCACATTGCATACCTGTAAAGTGGCCAGAATTAGTCTCCCAATTGTTGCGTCTCAAATTCTAAACAAAAGAAAAATTACTTGATTAGGACATTTAGGGGGAAACAAAGAGAGAGCCAAATTAATATTTTTATACATAACATATCTCTTGACATGTTGTATTTGCATGAGTGATTATTTCAGTTTTTTATTTATTTTTATTTATATTAAGGCATAGGTAGACATGATATTTTGTTAATTTTTAGGGACATAAATGAAATATTAGTAACAACAAAGTAGAATTGTAACTTTGTAACTCCCAGACCACTAAGTTCAATGACATGTTATAATTTTTTGCTGCAGATATGCGCATTCATGCACTGTGAACTATTATATCATTATAGTCATGGAAAAAAATATAAATTAGATAGATTAATATGTGATGACAATTTCAGGTATGGGAGCGTTGGATAACAGGAACAATAGCTGACATAGTGGATCCAGTACTGGATTGCCCAGCAAATGAGATAATCCGACATGTACACATCGGGCTTCTCTGCGTACAAGAGGACCCAGTAGACAGGCCACGCATGTCAGAGGTTGTGATCATGCTCAGTACTGACACCATCTCTCTTGAAGCACCCTCAAAACCAGCATTTTACCTCAGAAGAGGAGATGGTTCAAATACACAGAGCGAATCAGGTACCAAGTCGTTGCAACTATCGCAGAATGAGGTTACAATCTCACAACTTGGGCCAAGATAAATGGGAGAGTTTTGATACCTATTATTTGAGGAGAATAGTTTTTTTCTCCTTTTTTTTTTTGTCAATTAATTTGGTTTTGTTCTTTGGTTTGACAACTGTTAATATATAATTTGTAAATGTCGCTGGAAATTTTAATATGATTGTGTGGCACGTGCAAGTTTACTCCTAGATTTAATTTAGTAAGACATAAAATCATGAATTATATTTAAATATATAATAAAACGTAGTCGAATTATGGAAGGTGGAAAGGACGGAATGCATAATCTTTGACTGAACTGGAATTGTAAATTGTATCTCAATTATGTATGGCAATATAAAAGCAAAACGCAGCCACTCTAATTATTATTTTTTTTAAAAAAAAAAAAGTTCAGGAAGCATATTGCTGCGAGTTTTTTTAATACGGCACAACCGTAGTACATTGTTTCGATTTTTTATTTCAAACATGATAATCATAAGAGACCATATTTTATATTAATTACCATAACTAAATAATTAAAATTGAAACCATTTAATCAACCCCCTAAATACAAGATTTAAATTATCAAAAGTAACATAATTGAGTTTATCATGTATAGTTCCTAGGTTCATGCACCACACAATTGGCAAAAACAATAAAATATTGAATAAAAGTGGACTTGACCACCCGCAATAATGATTTTAGCAAGTTGCAGTGAGTATCCCAATTTTATTTCCAACCGACTAGTTTACGAAGAGTTTCCTATCTTGTCAAAAATTTCTGTTCAATTGTTTAAACATGACTTCATTCTGAAATTTAAACAAACGGAATTAAAACAAAATTAAGTGATACCATATATCTTGTGGAACGTAAATTCTACAGAATGTAATTGCAGAGAGAGTGTTGTACTCGTACCCACCACCCCGGCTGCTGCCTTCTTGTACCAGTTTTATTTATTTTTTATTTGAATTAACTTCTTGTACCAGTTTGATTTTTTTATCTTGTCAATTTGTACCAGTTTGATGCAGTCCAAAGTTCTGTGTCAATTTACTGAGCTCTGGGACCCACCACTGCTTGCCCATTCTTCTGTGATTCCAGGACTTAATCTGTCTTTTACGTATTGTTACATAAAGTAAAATACATATTAGTGCCTCAGTGGATCTAATGCAAATCCTTTCTTTTGTTTGAAAGTAAAATCCTTCATCATTTACTAATTGACCTCTATTCAATTATTCGTTCCAAAAAAATAAAATGGACCTCTATTCTTGTCGCATTGTTCACATTTTTTTTTTTCTTTTTGAACGCGACTTTTTCAACTCATCAATTTCCAAAAAGGAACAAAATGATATATGAACAAGACCGTTCAACTTATCAATTACCAAAAAAGGAACAAAATAAAATAATAAACTCTTATCAAGTTGAAAGGATGTCATTTCTTTTCACATTACTGTTCAACTTATCAATCATAAATTCATAATACATCCCAAAAGAATAAAAAAATAATATACTCGTACCCCTCTTGACAGCATCAGTTAAAGTTTAAACCACTCCCTTGCACTAAAATAATTAAAAAAAAAAGAAGCAGAGAGATAATATTAATTAAACAAACACTCAATAAGTTTATCATCTTCTCCGGCGCAGTACAGCTGGGAGCACAAAATCAGAAAGCGTTGAGCTTCGTGCTAAACAATGCATCTCTCTATCTTCCTTCTCCTCCTTTCTCTTTTCTCCTTTCTTCTTGTACCAGCCACCTCAGATTCCTTCAAAGACTTCATATGCGACAGTACCAACACCCCAACTGGAAATTACACAGCCAACAGTACATACCTGTCCAACCTCAACACTCTCTTGTCCGATCTCAAGGCCAATTCTACTGCTACCGGTTTTGCTGCTGGTACGTTGGGCACTATACCAAACGAAGTCACAGGTCTCATCCTTTGTCGCGGGGACCTCAATGCTTCTACATGCTCTACTTGCTTCTCCCAAATATTCACTGTATAGTACTTTAGTCTCTCTTTGTATTTTTTTTTGTAAAGATTATTTCTTGTATTTTTTGGCTACTACCTTTTTGTTTCTTCACCATCAGGCTAGTTTTATCAAATGATTACCACTTTATTTTTTCTTGAATTACTTCTATTTATTTTATAATGTAAAAATATATTTCTGGAAAAATGATAGACAACAACATAATTTTGCCAAATAGAGTACTGGATATGAATTGAGTAAATATGACCAAATTGCCCAAGTAGAAATAGGTTTTGTTTTTAACATAAACAGTACTTCCTCCTGTGTGGTTTATATGTTTATATTAGTTCTTGACACACCAAATCATCAATAATGGTGGTATGAGAAATTAAGAGTTCAAATAAGTTTAATTTAACAATATTGCTTTCCCATTAAATTTCAGGACATATTGAGCACATGCCCACTCTACAAGACGGCCATTATGTGGTATGACAATTGCTACGTGCAATTCTCAAACCAGGATTTCCTCTCCTTATTGGATAATTTACCGCTAGTGCCTTTCGTCAATAAGAAAAATCTCACTGTTAACCAGACCCGATTCTTTCAGGATGTGTCCCAGCTTATGTCACAAATGACATCAGTAGCCATTAAAAATTCAACCAAGTACTTTGCCACAGGAGAAGTCAAGAATTTCTCAACTCAATTATCTTCAATCTATGCACTTCTGCAGTGCACAACAAACATGGCCAAATCCCAGTGCCAGGTAACATTTTTATATGGCAGTGTAATGAACTAAGGTTTGTGACTACAATTAGTAGATGATGCTGATGTCATCTGGTATAAGTAGATACACTCAATATTGGCATTAGATATGACCAGAACCAAGGTAGATTCAAGCCTGGCAACCACACAGTAAGTCAGTATGGTAGTCCTGATGCAGAGCACTAAAGCATAATTTAAACTCAATCTTGAAATATAATTTCTCCAGTCTTGTCTCCAAAGCCTGATCAATGATCTTCCTGGCGACTCTGAAGGAAAGGATGGTGCATGGTTGGTTGGTATATATTGCAACATACGGTATGATACGACACCTTTCTATAATGGTGTTGCAATGCTACAGATTGATAGTGCATCACTTTCGCCAAGCCTATCCCCCATATCGCCTCCTGGAGTAAATGATGGTGAGCAGTATATAGAATATTTAATTCTATATGACATCTGTTTATTTTGGTTTTCACTGAATGTAAATTGTACTTTCAAGGTGTCTTAATGGAAAGCTGCACCATCGATTAGATTATATGACATCTGTTTATTTTTGGAGTCACTGAAGTTGGTCTAGCTGGATTGGTACATGACAAGTACAATATAATGAACATATAATACACTAAAGTACAATGATATTTCAGTAATTGTGGAGTTTTGTCTAAAAAGCCAGTAAACTTCATTTAATTTTTGAATTGAAACAAAAACCAATTAAGGAGATAAATAGGGTTCTACATTACCTGATTTACATTTTAAAATTAAAAATTAGTGGCATAAGACTCCCGAACATTCTTTGCATAAAGTAAGCAGAATAAAGATGACTGAATCTTTCACCCAAAAATTGTTTTCCTGTGTCATAAAGTAAGCAGAATTGATGTTCAATATACCTCAAAATACTGTCCTTTTCATTAATTAACCTTGTAATAGATACAAGATTATTTTTTACATTTTGAATTTGTTTGCATTTATGCTTTTACTTACCTGATAAAGATTCCTAGTAATTTGTAAAGCAAGACCTGTAGTCAAAAGTGTCTCTGGCCAAGGATATTTTTGTTGCAATTGTTTTTTTTTTTTTTTTTATCATCGTACTTCTCAAGCAATAAATTCTTTGCAGGGAAGAAGAAAAAGAGCACTGCTACAATACTTGCAATCGCCATTTCCTTAGTGGTTGCTATACTGGCATCAACAGCATTTTGCATTTGTTTACATAAGAAGAGACGGCATCAAAGAAAAAAATTGATATCTGGTGAGTCATAATTTTTTAGAATGTGCATTTGACTGATACATACAGAAACCTGACTTTGATAGCATGCTTCCAGCTGTTAGATTGCTGTTTATCATGTTAGATTGCCATTGCCTTGTATATTGAAATTAATACTGTTTTTGAAGAAAGAAAGGTCAGATATCCTAAAGAGTGGATTTTTTTTTTGTTCCATTGTTTTCAGAAATGATCAACCCTGGACATAATAAGGAAAATGTTGACTCGTTTCTTATTGGTCTGACTACACTAAGAGCTGCCACACTAAACTTCAACGAATCTAATAAACTTGGTGAAGGTGGATTTGGGGCTGTTTATAAGGTACATATTCTACACAAACAATCCTTAAATAACATTGTGTATTATACAGTTGTCCATATAAAAGCATTATTTTACTATTCGACTCCACAAAGGCTTTTCATTTTAGTAAATAGTAAGTATGTATTTTAGTTATTACTATTCGATCCATATAAACATCTTTAATCAAAAGTTTGACATAAAATCGAGATGCACACACACTCCTTTCATCAGTGATTGTTTTGTTGTTTCTGTCATTCAATAATTATAATAGGGTGCAAATGATAAAAATGAAAATATAATTGAAGTTAAATGGTAAGTTTGAAATGTAAGGAGAAAACAAGAAATGGGTCATACACAACAAATCATGTGTTTAACGTATATATATTTCTATCTCTTTTCATTTACCTTGTCTTTTCTTTGCGTAACTGCATCAGGGCATACTACCTAGTGGGGAAGAAGTAGCAGTAAAGAGACTTTCTCAATGCTCTTCGCAAGGATTAGGAGAATTGAGAAATGAGCTAGTTTTAGTTGCAAAGCTTAAACACAAGAATCTGGTGCGAGTTGTAGGAGTTTGCTTGGAAGACCAAGAGAAGCTTCTTGTTTATGAGTTTCTTTCAAATAGAAGCCTTGACACCTTTCTTTTTGGTAAAAGAATTACGATCTGTTTAAACCAGTTCTTTGCTTCATGTCATTGGAATTCCGAGTACTAATTGTGAAATTTTAGAGATGAAATCAAATTGAGCTTATAATTTTTTTGCATTTTCATATGTCAACATAACTGGCCCATATCAATTAAAAGTTTATTTCAATATTTTTTAATATGTAAGCTTCCTTTTTTAGAGGAGCAAGGCCAAGAGTCCAAAGACACTACATTTCTCTTTTTGGCACCTATGTGGGCTTTAACCCATTCCTTATAGAAATGGCATAATTACTAATTTTTTGTCTTGGACTCCATGATGTTTTTACCCTAACATTCATGTTGTTTTCTTTGGCAGATAAAGAGAAAAGGAAAGATTTGAACTGGACAAGGAGACGTTCAATCATAAATGGTGTGGCTCGAGGCCTCCAGTATTTGCATGAAGATTCACAATTGAAGATAATTCATAGAGATCTGAAAGCCAGCAACATTCTGCTGGATGCTGATATGAACCCTAAAATTTCAGACTTTGGTCTTGCTAGATTGTTTCCTGTTGACCAGACCATAAATGTCACAAGACGGATTGTGGGTACATAGTAAGCATGCTTTGATCTATATCGTATTTTTGTGCAACTCATCTAAGAATATATACTTTTCTTATTTCTAAACCTACCCCATTACTCTACCAGAATAAAAATATATCCAATTTACAAAGACCAAATATTTTTCATGAATCTTGTAGCTGGCACCATTACTCTACTATAGTTGACTAATCATAAACTTATAATTAACAATAATTTACTAGTCATGATTCATATTTAACGGCTCAAGAACGATTCTAAGTGTAAAATTGGCAGCACTTATTATAATAGGTTGCATAATTCAAGTTCAATAAATGTTTGAGATATCTCATATAATGAATGCAAAAATCAAGGCATAAAGACTAGCCGAGAAATATAGATCAGGGCATTGCAACACTAAGGCATATTTTTAATTTATCCTGTTTTGTGAATTATACAGTGGGTATATGGCACCTGAATATGCAATGCATGGACGCTACTCAATCAAGTCAGATGTGTTTAGTTTTGGTGTTTTGCTATTAGAGGTCATTACTGGAAAACGGAATGGTGGCTCATATGATGCTGATATGGGTGAAGACCTACTGAGCTCTGTAAGAATTGTTAATCAGTCTCCCTTAATTTTCTGTAATAATAATGATATGAGTAAGCTCCCTTAAGGTCTTCAAGGGTTAATTTATTCATGTACACCTTTTTGTCAATTATCATTTATCATGAGTGCACTGAGAAATAAGAAATATACCTTTTCATTGAATACCACATTTATTGCCACAAACACCAAAAATATTTGCTATACATCTTGCTTTAACTATTAATTTGAAAGGCGACTTGATAATTTCTCATTGTTGTTTCATTCAGAACAGTAGTGGGTAATTTGGGCATTAAACAATGTCTTTGTTTCAGGGGAACTAAGAGAATGTACTTGATTTGCCATGATATGTATGATTGATGTTTTGTAGGTACATAATTTTAATCTGTTCCAGGCACAGATCAGGGTATGCACATGTAAAATTTATATTGTACTATCATAATTATTTTATTCTGAAATTTCAGACTTGGGATCACTGGACAAGCGGTACAATAACATACATAATTGACCCAATGATAGATGGCCCGGTAAATGAGATAATCCAATACATACATATAGGGCTTCTCTGTGTGCAAGAGGACCTGAAGGATAGACCCCGCATGTCAGATGTAGTTATCATGCTCGATGGTAACACTATCTCTCTGCAAGCACCTTCAAAGCCTGCATTTTACCTCAGGAGAGGGGGCGGTGTTTCTGTTGATGGTTCACTTAAAAACATGGCAGCGGTGTCTCAGAACGAGCTTACTGTTTCAGAATTTGAGCCAAGATAGATGGTGGGAGAAAGAGTTAGTTTTACTCTGCTTGTACAGAACAAAGATGTATATTTTAGATTTTTTTGACACGATAGTATTAGCTTACGGCTTAGGTGTAGGTCTCACTACTACTACTATTTATCATTATTATTATTATTATTATTATTACTACTACTACTACTACTACTTTATTTTCTCTATATATATTTTTTACTATTATTAGCCCTACTTTTGACGTATATTTCTTTTTTGATGACTTGGTGACTTCGTTGGGTTTCTTTTCTAGCCTACCCCAACTTGTTTGGGACAAAAGGCTTAGTTGTTGTTGTTGTTGTTGTTGTTGAATTTTTGAATCAAACAGAAATTATTTTATACCAACAAAATGAATTCATGTGTTACTGTGAATATATATAAAATGGTAAATTCTATAATTTCATTGTAGTTTCATATTGCTTATTTCAAACAGATATAAGGATCATTTAGTGAATGGTAAGTCGTGCGGCAACGTTCTTAATTTTTAATATATAATATTTGTATCATATTATTCCATAAGAAAAGCTCAAGGGGGAGATATGGAGCATGATGCCTCTGCTAATGGTGTTGCCTGAACATTTGTTGGAGGCGCCAGGGGAGGAAGATGGAGTAGGGGGTGCCTCCTTGGAGGTGTCAACATTGGCTTGCTTTGGGTTTTAATAGAAGTACAGAGATGGATTGGTTGATTGTTTTTTTTTGTAAAAACTTCTTTATTGTATTGCTGTGCTGTGAGTCGGTGGTTAATCTGGTTTGCTTTGTTATTTTTGATAAAAGGTCGATTAGAGATAAAAAAATACGGGTAGGTAGTTTGGGAGTGTACTGGTACAGGCGGAGATTAGATAGAGGATGTGCTAATGCATGATTTTTCTCTCTTGCTGTTCTTTTACTGCACTTGAAAGCGTTGGAGGACTCTCAAGGCAGAGTGGTTGGGTTGTTTCCTGAAGTTTGAGGTGGCACCAGTGAATAACGGGAGTAGGTGAAGATGAGGCTATATAATTGTTTCATTTTCTTTTTTTTTTGTTAGCCTTTCTTTACAGTTTTTCCTTTTTTTTTTTTTTTTTTTGGTGATTGGATTAATTACTAGTGAATGTAATAATGTAGGTGATAATGGGTTAAAGGGTATTGGTAGCATTAGATAGAGAGGGTGCCTGGTACCGCTAGAATGGTACCAGTGTCGGTTTGGACTTTTTTCGTTTTTGTTTGTTTTTGAACTTGCGTTATGTTCTTTCTTCTTTATTACTGTGTAACGAGAAGTGGTGGGCTAATCCCACTTGTTTAAAAAAAAAAAAAAAAAAATCATATTATTCCATATCTATAATAAGAATAAGTAAATTTCAAATCAAAATTTATTAATACTAGAGGAGCATCGCCATATCGGTATCTATAAGAATATTTTTATTTTGTTTTATTTAGTTTAATTATGTTCATTTTTGGATATATTGTGAAGATAATTTATCTTTAGAAATATAATTTAGTTATTGTACGTACTTTGATTTAATTAAATTTAAAGAGTATGATCAATTTAAAGAAAAATTATATGTGTGTAAATATAGTTATAGTTATATGAAATAATATGATTTATATTATGTTGATATTATTCATGAAATGTAAAAATGTTTATAAATCACTTAAATAAATAAATATATATATATAGAGAGAAAACATATGGTGCATACTAATTCAAATTTTTTGATCTGCTTCAAAATGATCCATCCAAACCGTCTAATATGATTTCGCTATTATAATATCCTTGCTGACCAAATTTTATATTTTTTGAATTTTTTTACTATTTTTTTGGAATTTTTGAAATTTACTAATTTCACTTTTTTCTGAACCGTTAAAAAATAACAGTTTTTAAAAATCCGAAAAAATAATTAAAACTTCGAAAAAATATAAAATTTAGTTGGCAAGAAAATTTCAATAGGGAGATCATATTAGAAAGTTTGGATCGGTCATTTTGAAGCAGATCGAAGAGTTCGGATCAGTATGCACCGAAGCTCCAGTACATTAGTATGCACCATATGTTCTCTCTCTCTCTCTCTCTCTCTCTCTATATATATGAGTTTTGCTATGGTGAGTTGCAACTCACGGAGCCTTCCGTGAGTTGCGATCAAAGCTCTTGGATTTGATTCAAAATGGCTGATCCAAATGATAAACATATTCTATACTTATATTTTGACTTTGTTTGGAACCGAACTTAACCTAATTTCTTGTGTTTTCATCTAACTTAGCTTGCATTTGTGTTTAGATAGAGTTGCTGCCGTCGCCCGACACCTTTTTGTACAGGAGAAGGCCTTGAAGACGAAGAGAGAGATGCTGTATTTTGGAGCTGCTTAGAGACGTTGTCCGCGGATCGCGACCTTCATCCACGACCCGCGGAGCGTAACTGACTTAAAGATTCTGAAAGATCTGGCAGTTATGACCTTTTCAAGTTGGTTTCTTTTTGCAGCAATTTTGATATATTTGGACGGTTATTTCCTCTCTCCAGCACTTTTTCACAGGCCTATGAAAGCATGCCTCGACTTCAGACCAGGGGACCGAATTTGAGACAACTTTTGAGACAAATTTGAGAGAAGTTAGAGGAGCGAGAAGACAATTATTTTCCACGGGCCGCAACCTTCAGTCGCGGGCCGTGAGAAGGGCGCAGACAAGCAGATGGAGGGTTTCTTTGGTGTATTCTATTTTCTATCTTGTTTGTACTGCTTTTTCTCGTTGCTTTTATGACCATGTCTGAGTAGTTTGTTTAGTAGTCTAGGGCGATGACACAAACTCTTGATTAGTTTATTATTATTACTTGACTTGTTTTATTTGATCTTGTGATTTATCTCTTGCATGTTTGATTTTATATATGATTGTTTGGATTAGATTAACGACATTGGTTGTCCGCTTGATAATCGGCCGTATCAAGAAGTTAGGCATCAAAACCTTGTTCAATAGTTTACATCCAAACCGTCATGATTAGGGTTAGGGATTACCCGAGAGGAGAAACCTAAGTTATATGAACCGAGAGGCGATAACTTAACCAGATCTGGGAAGAAATGGAACCCTAGTTCTCAAGAGATAGACATACAACCCTTAGTCGATGCGAGAGTTGAGAGTAAGGTGTATGAGAAAGTTTGAGTCCTGTTCAGGTTAGGATCGACCAAGGAACGAAAGTTGAAGTCTTTCCCCTGCATAATATGATTGAAACATTCCTCACAAACCATCAAATAATAACAATCGAGTAGTAATATTTTAACATGTATTATTCACGGGCCGCGGAGAGATTTCGCGGGTTGCGGTAGTCGTGGCTGTCAAGTATTAAGTCCAGAACCCTAGGCTAATTAGTTAGATATTGTAATCAACCTTTGATTTGTTAAACCTTAGAACTTTTACTACTTAGTTAAAACCTAAAACAACACTTTAAATCAATCAATTAATTTAGTTTAGTTAAGAGTTTTAGAGAGTCTAGTTTCCTAAATATACGTCCCTGAGATCGACAACCCGACTATACTTCTTAAGGTTATATCCATGACCAAATTAGGTAGAAATCGATTTATTTGCTAGACACCTAACGACAGGTCTATCACCAAACCGTTCAATATGATCTTCATATTGAAATCTCCTTACAAACCAAATTTTTATTTTTTTCGAATTTTTAAAAACTGCTGTTTTTGAACGGTACATAATAATTAGATTAATGATTTTCTAAAATTCCAAAAAAAATACTTAAAAATTTTGAAAAAATATAAAATTTGGTCTGCAAAGAGATTTCAATATAGAGATCATATTGGACGGTTTGGATCGGTCATTTTGAATCAAATCCAAGAGCTTTAATCGCAATTCACGGAAGGCTCCGTGAGTTGCAACTCACAATAGCAAAACTATATATATATATATATATATATATATATATATATATATCGTAAAAGATCTGATATTTTTTCTATTTTCATTTGAATGAATTTGATTTATATTTTGTAAACCAAAATTAAGAATGGTGATGAAGAGAAATTAAGGTGGAGAGAGACTCTAAGCAACACAAAAGAGAGGTGAAGACATGATGAAAATAAAAATAGAAAGGGATCACAAAAATCAGAAATAAAATAATGTGTTGTCAAATTATTGTCTGCTAGTGAACCGGGTCAGTTTTATAAGCAATAATACCCGACATACAAATAGTTACATAGTATCACATTATAGAAATCAGAAAAACGTTATCTCACAACTATTTCACAATGTTTGGAGTGTCAAATGACATTTAACTAAAAGATCCTGATACCCACACATCTTTATTTATAATATTGAATTGATTGGTAAAGTTAATTAGTTGCGATGGACTGAAAACTATAACTTTTTTATTTTTTTTATTTTAGATTTCGTCTACCTTTATATATATATATATATATATATATAAGATTGGCTAAAATGCTTTGCAAAACATAGGAGGGCTGTGCTTTAGACCTCTGGTCCGTCAGATGGCATTTACATTAGTGCTCAGATCGAATCAAACGTATATGATTTAAGTTGGGAATTCCAGATTCAGAGATGACCTCGCTGAAGTCAAGTGATGATTAGGCCAGATCCTTACCATAGGAAAGTACAATTTTGGAGTTCACATTTGTTATTGGAAAATTGTAATTAGCTTTTATGCTATACATTTTGTGCAATAAATAAAAGATATATTTTGTTATGATTGCCCATGGTATTGTTAAACTGTTAACTCTGTGTTTATAGGGAAAAGAAAGGAAAAAAAAAATTTGCCTTGCGGATATACAAGTAACCGTGTGTTCGCGGAGAAGATGATTGTAGTCCCTGGTCGATAAGGTGTGACATAGGAATAATATTTTTTACTCTAAATAACTAATTCTGATTTTATTCTTAGATGATCCAAACACACCAATTATAGCTATATTTCAAATAACTTGGAAAATTTACAAAGATTCAGATAGTTAACGATGCTACATTTACTGAAAATAAAAAAAATACAGATATGTTATGAAAATTCTTTTTAAGAAGGTTGCATTTTTTCCAGTTGAATTTTGAAAACAAGTGGATTTTTTTCATTGTTTTACATGAGGATATTCTCATTTATTTATTTTTACCTCTTCTTCCAAAATATTCTGTAGAATAGAGGTGGAATGAATAAAAACTAGAAAACATTTTAAAATTTCTCATTCATGTCTTTATTTATAAAAACACAACGTATTTTATTTAACGTTCTCATTGCATATCAAGATAATCAAAAGAAAATAATAATTATAATAATAATAATAATAATAAGTCCGTACAAGTGTTAATAAAATATGATGAAATTTACTTTCAGGGACTTTTTATGACGAACTAATTTTGACTTGATTAGAATTTAACCTCACCAATTACAGCTCATTATTTCAAAAATTGATGCACTGGTTGTCCTCTTATTAGATGTCGCTTTGATGAGCGATTAATCAAAAAGTAAAATAGGGGCAATGAAATTGTACAAAGCGGACTTATAGTACTTAGCTGTAGTCCAGAATTTTAGAACTAGCCAACATGCACAAGAAGCACAACAGAGGAACTATTAAGTATTAACTATGTATTCCACAACAAACAGTTGGAGTGAACTATCAACTATGTATTCCAGAACTTCTCATCGGATTTGATCTTCCTCTGCTCGTGGGGGCGCCGACAGTAATTTTCTAGTCACGATTCACATTTAACGGCTCAAGAAGAATTCGAAGTTGTAACACTAACGCCTAAATTTTTGAAATCTGTCAAGGAAAAACACCTAAATTATTGATTTTTAAATTTAATTTTAAGCTTAATTTTACTTTATAATTTCTCTTACTTAAATAAAAAAAAACAGAGAGAGAGCAATAAGTTAGAGGGACGGTAAAATTGTATTACACGTATTTGAAACAGACCGTATAATTACTATGATAAAAGAAACATTTAAGTTACAGAGGTCCGTTATGGTTTCGAGAATTCATGCCAAATTAGAGGAAATATCTTTTGTTTCCACTCCGAAGTTAGTAAAATTATAGGTCGTACTTTGAAGTTAGTGGGTGAAGTTGATGAAGTTAGAGTTTATGAAAAATTAGTGCTAACTTGATGTTAATTAGAGAATGTTGTTTGGTGTGATATGTTGGGTGAGAGATATAAGAAAATAATAAAATATTAGTATATATATATATATATATATATATATATATATATATATTATTTTATAACTAACTACATCTATTATAATAAATATTATATTAATTATTATATTAATATTATAATTATTTCACCATTAATTAATGATTAACAAATTATAATATTATTTATTATGTAATTTTAATTAAAATTCACGTTATAATTGTTAATAAATAATAATAAATATTTCAATAATTTTTATTGAAACAAAAACAACAATAATTGTTATTAATATTTAATATTATAACTATAATTAATATGAATTACTACACTAATAATAATTATTGTTATTATTATCATCATAAATCCTTATATTAATTTTTAATAATTTATTATTGTAATTATAATTACAATTAATGTTATGTTACTAAATAATAATAATTATAATAATAATATTTGTTATTTAATACATAGATAATAATAATTATTATATTAATTTTATAATGGTCATGAGAACAAACTTTCCTAACTTTGATCAGTAGGCCTGATATTTTATCAATAATAATGCATTCTTTAATTTGTCAAGAGAAAAATTGCCCTATTTACAAATAAACTTTTGTGGGAGTTTCTACATACTATTATTTCGAAGGTTCCTCCGACCTTCCCTTTTCCTAAACGCCAATCCCAATTCCGATGTACGATAAACAAAAAAATATTCGAACCACTTGCCAAAAAAGAAATGATATTGCTCAGTAATAGGCATAGGCTGATAGCCTTGGGTTTTTATCCAGAATCCACGATAGCGCCAAGAAGACCCACCCACGCATGCTTAGATAGCGACAAAGAAATGAGCCTATTTCGCTGAACTCAAATCTAGTGCCGCGCGGCAACTGTGCCGTGCAGAATTTCAACAGTACAATAAATGATGGGTGGTCCGCGAAATACCAGATTGATAGACCTGAAAAAACTAACCGCTGAGATCAAATCAGACGGCTCGGATTTCGCGCGGCAAACGACGGGATAAGGATTCTATTTCGCTTGCACCATTTTAAAATTTCCCCAAACGCTGTACTCAATTTTTTTAAATTTTTTTTTTTCGTAGTTTTTCTATATTTACCTTTTATTTTAGGTTTCTAAATGCCTAATCAGTAGAGATCAAATGACCTGCGCGGGGCTGGGATAGAGGGGACCCGAATCTGTGTAGCGCAGTAATCCTAACCATTCGATCTGATCTCGACGGTTAAATTTTTTCAGACCTATCAATTTGATATTATTCACGGGGCACTCATCATAGATCGAACGGTTGGAAGAGCTGCGCTACACCATCCTGCGCGGCACATGATCTCAATTCAAGATGAAGGTGTTGACGAATAGAGTAGGGTATCCAACTTTTGAAAATTGATTTTGCTGGTGCACATTAAGAATTTCCAATAAAATAGAATTAATAATAGAAATTAGATAATCAATATTATAAATAAAGATGTGTGGGTGTCCGAATCCTTTAGTTAAATATTATCCGACACTCCAAGCATTGTGAAATAGTTGTGCAATAGCATTTTTTCTGATTTCTGTAATGTGATACTTTGTAACTAATTGTGTGTCGGGTATTATTACTCATAAAACTGACTCGGTTCAACATCAAATTATAATATGGCAATACATTGTTTTGTTTCTGATTTTTGTGACTCCTTCCTATTTTCATTTTCATCATGTCTCCATCTTTTTTGTGTTGCTTAGAGTTCCTCTCCATCTTAATTTCTCTTCATCACCATTCTTAATTTCAATTTACAAAATATAAATTAAATTCATTCATTTGAAAATAGAAAAAACATCAGATCTTTTACGATATATATTTTTCTATTTAAATCATTTATAAACATATTACATTTCATGAATAATATTAACATATTATAAATCATATTAATCATATTATTTCAGATAACTATAACTATATTTACACACACATAATGTTTTGTTTAAATTGATCAAACTCTTTAAATTTAATCAAATCAAACCTACTACAAACTAAACTATATTTCTCAAAATAAATATATCTTAATCATATATAAAAAAAGAACCTAATTAATCTATAGAAATATAATAAAAATATTCTTATTTCTTAAATTAGCTTCATTAGAAGTACATAATTAACTCTTTCATAAGCCAAAATAAATTGGCAGCTTATTGGAAATGTAACATCAATGGGTACAATGAAAATATAAAATAAAATATAAATCTAACTAAGCAATCTCAAAAGTCAATATGCAATATGCACTTTGAAGAAAGAGTGGTATCGGAGCCACTAAAATGTTTTGTGTTTGGTTTTCCTATTCTTTAATAGAAAAGCAGAAAAGAAAATTTCAGATTTCCTTGCAGGAGATGAAATATATGGAAATAATATCAACATAATATAAATCATATTATTTTAGATAACTATAACTATATTTACACACATATAATGTTTTCTTTAAATTGATCAAACTCTTTAAATTTAATCAAATCAAACCTACAATAAACTAAACTATTTTCTCAAGATAAATATATCTTAACCATATATCCAAAAATGAACATAATTAACCTATAGAAACATAATAAAAATATTCTTATTATAGATATCTACATTGAGCGAAGCTCGATATGTCTCTCTAGTAATAATAATAATGCAATACAATAAAATTATATATCTGGATAAATAAATAACACCAAATAAGTATAATAATAAAGTAAGACATTAAATATTTTTTTATATATAACGAAACCATATAATTTCTTCTCATGTCAATTGTCATTCATGAGAATTGTCACTTAAAAAAATATAGAACTAATTATTAATTATATACTATCGTATAACAAAATAATTTTTTTCCTATACGTGAATTGAAATTAAGAAGAGGGTTAAAATTAGAATATTTTAAATAAAATGCAACAATTTAATTGTCTAATAGTGTAATAAGCTGTCATATATTAATTTTATGTAGTTGTATCTTTCTAATATTATGATCGATATTGAAACTAATAACTATATTTGTATTTGTAAATTTTAGTCTTGGATAATGGATATGAAAATAGCTCCTCGTGCTCTTATTCGATAAATTAATGATTTTTTTATCCATATCTAATTATCTATACTCAATAACTTAATAAAAAATTATTAATTTATATCCGTCTAATATGGTATGAACATGATAAATGACAAAACGAATTTCATTGACAGTGGAGGTTGTTATCTGACCTATTTCGCATTTATAATCCCTACACGAACTCAATTGATTCACTATTTCCAGTCCTAATCGGATAGCGACACCAAAAAAAAAAAAAAAAAAAAAGTAACTGGTCGAGAAGTGTTAATGTGTTAGTTTGTTAATAGTAATATAATAGTTGATTATCCAAATTGAAATTAATTTCTATCGTTCTATAAACTAACTTGAAATTGTATATAGATATATATGAAATTAATATATATAGATTAACCGAAAAGTTCAAGATTTCCCTGCTTGACTTTGTCTATAAAAAAAATTGAAGTTTTCGGGATTGTGAATTCAGGACGGATAAAGGGTGGGGTATCAGCTAGTGTCATTAGGGGTGCTAATATCGTGCCGTTTTTGGACGTGTTCCGTCTGTTCCGTTTCATATTCCAAAACGAAACAGAAATGGAATTGAAATGAATTTCGTTTTTGATAAATACCACATCGAAATAAGGAATTTAAATAGAAATTTTAAAGTGAAACAGAAATGGAATAGAAAATCTGTTTTATTTCTGTTATATATGAAAACGAAATAGATTTCTATTTCGTTAAATGGGACAGAAGGAAAACGAAAATCTTGTTGTCATTTTCGTATTCCACTTTTCACACCCCTGAGCGTCATGTTGACAGAAATTTTCCGAGTTATCATTACATTTTCTTAATTTTTTTTTTTTGATTGATTATCACGACAGCAATGATATGGCTGAGAAAGTATGGGTTATGAATTTTTTTTCCTTTCTTTTCACATGATACATTAGCCAGTACCCAGTAAGTAGGCACTCTAAATTCGGTTAGATTACAAATTGGAATCAAAGATGAAGGAAAGTGAGAATTGAAAGGCAGCTGGTTATCATTTTTACCATATTGCTGCCAATTTTAAAATCCTATATATATGGTAAATTTATTGTGTATTATGGTGTACAAAATGTTCCGTGCATTATAATCGTTTTAGTCGGTGTATTTATAATGTGTAAAAATCTAATTTAACTAATCTAACATATATATTATAGTGAACGGATAAAATACACTAATGTGTACGGATCGTCTCCGTACACATGAGTCGTTTTTCGATATCCAAAATTCAAACGGCCGATCCGAACCATTCAAGTTGTTCTCCATATTGAAAAATCCTTGGAGAACAAATTTTATATTTTTTTTCTAATTTTTTTTACTATATATTATGATATTTTCAAATTGGAAGGTCTAAAATAATTCAATTGTAGTGTTTTTTGAAAATATCATAATATATATTAAAAAAAATTGAAAAAAATATAAAATTTGGTCTCCAAAAACGACTAATGTGTACGGAGACGATCCGTACACATTAGTGTTCTATATCCATTCTCCATATTATATCTCATACCAAACAAAATTTTATAGTTATTTAAAATTTTTTATTATTTTTTTTAATTTTTTATACTGTAGCGCATTATACCTGTGGCCTGCTATTGACAGCCCTTCGATTGAAATCGGACGGACGGATGGTATTATGCACGGTACCCTGATAAAACGATATCCATCCGATCTCATTGAACGGCTCAATAGTACGCCACAGAGGATTCGTTTTCAGGGTCTATGTTCACTTCGGGTCAATAATGTCTTTCTCCTAGCACTGTCAATCTATTTTTATTAAAAACTTAGTATCTCCAATGTTTTTTTATTTTTTTTCTTTATATTTCTCGTACGTACCGATTGTTAATTCGATAATAGAGGGCACAAAAAAATTTGGACTTTTATCAGTCCGTACTCGATAAGTGGGGACAAGTAGTAAAATTTTATATAATATCAAGTGCAGGACAAGGTTAGAAAAGTTGCCATTCCGATTTCCGAACGGCATATTTCCACTTTTCCAGAGGCTAGGTACTTAGGTTACAGTGCATAAAAGTTTTCTCGAAAGTAAAACCAAATATTATATTTTTTTTTTACCGTCGGACATTGTTAGATTTGTAGTCACGAGTGGAAGCAACTTTCTTGGAATCATTTAGCCCTGCAAAAAGTCGGATTCAGCTAAAGCTCTCAAAACACCCCCCATTCCAATTAATTCTTTCTCTGTTCTTTCCGTTTCCAATTTCTCCAAGCTTGCCATATACGGATATACCAGCCATTAATCCATTTCATTCCTGTTGTTTCCGGAAAATAATTGTGTTCTGAACTTCTCGTTAATTCACTCGCTTTCTTTCATTCCTCTTTCTTCGAAGAGAGTAAGGAACTTGTTTCTTACTACCAAAAGGAAAAAAAAAACTTTTCTCTGTTTCTTCTTGATCAATCCCTACCAAAAGAAAATGTAAAACTCTCTTTTTCTTCTATTATACCCTTCGTCTATTTTTAGATTCCTATGGATTATATCAAGACAGTTTTTGAAGGTGCGGCAACAGTACCCTCTGTCTATCAGTGTCTTGTTGCACCAAATTCGGAATTGAGCCAAAGCATTTCGAGACTTTACACCAGATTGATCATTGCGTCACAGCTAATTGAGAGATCAGAGTGCTGGTGCTTCAGGTATGATTACATCGGAGAGCTGCTTTCCTATCTTAAAAATGCCGTTTACCAAGCAGAACTAACAATCGAGGAATTCAAATCCCAGAGGAGGAGAGCAGAAAACCATGATTGGAACATTGCAGGTGAGCTTATTAATAATTTTAAGAATTGGGCCACAGGTTTCGAGAAAAAGGTGATAAGTGCTCAAGGTAACCTGGATCTTTTTTGTGACCAATTGGAAAAGATTTGTAACGGTCATGAAATACCACAAAACCCAAAAAAATTCAGTAGACCTATCACAGTTTCACGTCCTCCTGTTGTATTGTGTGGTCGTAATAAAGAAATGGATCATGCAATCGGTATGCTGGGGATTCCCAGATCTGGTTTATATACTGGTGATAGTAGCGGCTGTAGGGAGAGCAAAAGAAAAATCCATGTTTTGCCTATTGTTGGTATAGGTGGTGTTGGAAAAACAACCCTAAGTCAAATGGTTTACAAAGACAAACGAGTGGACTCATACTATGATTTAAAGATATGGCTTTGTGTAACTGAGAAGTTCGATTTGGAAAGGATGTTGAAAGAGATGATCCAGTATGCCACAAAAAAGGGGTCCGATTTTACAAGTTTAGACCTGCTAGAGGATACATTGATAGAAGCGATAAAATCCAAGAGAGTGTTGTTAGTCCTCGATGATATTTGGAGCGCTGAGTGGCAACAGCTGCTGGGGCCAATGAATGAAGCCTCTGAGGGAAGTGCCATCATATTGACCACTAGGTCTCGTGAGCACTTTAATAATTCTTCAGAGGGTAACATGACTCTTTTGAAACCTATTTTGTTGGAGGGCTTGGAAGAGGGAATATACTGGGATTTTTTTAAGAAGTGTGCAGGACTAAATGTTGGTTTGAGCAATTATTCTGAGTTGGAGCACATCGCTGAAGTAATTTGTAGTAGGCTAAAAGGATTACCTCTCGCTGCAAAAACAGTAGGTGGTGTTTTGAAACAAAGGATTGATCGGCAACACTGGATTACTATTAGAGATAGTGAAATGTGGAAAGTGAGACAAGGCGAAGATGGTATAATGCACGTACTTCTTTTGTGCTATTTACATTTACCATCCGTGGAATTGAAAAAATGTTTCTCATATTGCTCGGTGTTTTCCAAAGGTCACGAATTTCATCAATATGAGATAACATGGTTTTGGATCATGAATCGTTTAATTCCCATACAAGAAAACCTGAAATCTACAGAAAATCTAGCTTCGTATTACTTTTATGAGTTGGAAAATAGGGGCTTCTTTCATTATATTGAAAATCACAGAAAATATGTGATGCATGACTTGATGCATGATGTTTGTCGATCCCTTAGAGGAGATGAATGTTATTGCCTCGAAGATGATCAGGCTTTTGCAAATATCCCTCCTAATGTGCAATATATGTCTGTATGTCGCACCAGGCTACTAAATGCAGAGAATCTAAGAAAGTTGTCTAAATTAGAAAAACTACACAATTTATTGGTGGCCCCTGCTAATATGGGCATTACAAAATTAAATTGGAATATTCCAATTGCATTCAGCAGCCTATGCAATGAATTGACGAGTATTCGTTGTTTATCACTTACTTCTTGCAAAATAAAGGAAATACCAGAGAATATTGGAAATTTAAAGTATCTTCAATATCTAGACATTTCCCATAATGAAGAATTAAAAAAATTGCCCCAGTCATTCTGCAACCTGTATGATCTCGAGTTTTTGAATATGCGGGGTTGCTATCAATTTTCAGCAGATTCAGGTTTTCCAAGTGGTTGTGACAAGTTGAGAGGCTTGAAATATTTTAGACCGCCGGAACATGTAGTTACTTCTTTGACTGGCATCCCTAATCTTTTTAAAGCAATTCAACTTTATAATTTCACTTATAAAGTGAATTGTGGGACAAATAGAATTGAGATTTTAAAAGACTTGACCGGACCTGGTGGATCTCTGACTATAACAGGGCTAGAGAACGTTTTGAGTAAAAAAGCAGCTGAAGAGGCAGGACTAAATAAACAGGAACATCTTGAAAAATTGTGCCTATGTTGGCAGGATGAATTCCCTCCGGCAAACAATGAGATTCACAAGGAAGTTCTTGAAGGTTTATGTCCCCATTCCAATCTAGAAGATTTGGTATTTTGTAATTATAAAGGTTCAGGTTTACCACCGAGGTGGATGGGGAAAGATGATTTGCCGAAGTTAAACAGTGTCATGTTAAAAAGATGTTCAAACAAAACTGTCTCACAATTCTCTTGCTCCATTACTGTCCTACAAATATATGAATGCTCCGAGCTGGAAAGTCTTGTGGATTGCTTGCAGCCAAACCTTCTTCCAAAAATGAAGTCTATTTCGATAATTTCATGTCCAAAACTAAACTCCCTGCCAGTAGAATCCTTTTGTGGATTTATGTCCCTTGAGAAGTTGCTACTCAAAGAATGTGAGAGGCTTACCTGCCCAACAAAGATGAGTTTACCTCCCTGCATCAAATATCTTGAGCTCGATACATGCGGTGAGCTCGAGAGCTCAATTCCAGGCTGTTTGGAGAACCTCACTTCTCTTGAGGTTTTGATCATATTAAATTGCCCGAATATAGTATCTACCTGCCCAACAGAGATAAGTTTACCGCCCTCCCTCAAACATCTTGAGCTGAATACATGCGGTGAGCTTGAGAAATCAATTCCCAGCTGTTTGGAGAACCTCACTTCTCTTGAGGTTTTGATCCTTGCGAAATGCTCAAATTTAGTATTTATTCCAAATGAAGTAATGAGGAGTCTCCTGTCACTCAGACGCTTGAATATCACGTTCTGTCCAAATTTAGAGTCATTAGGAGACGAAGAATTTCTTAAATCTATGGACCACTTGTTCATACAGGGTTGCCCTAAGCATCCGTTAACGCGGGAGCGGAATCCAAATGGCAGGCAGTTATCCGCAGGTAAAAAAAAAATTTACCATAAATTTAAATTAATGTTCAATATTATTTCCTTACAATAAACGGAAAGTCCTTGTATTTTCATCATCATGTTCATGCTGTCATGTGAAACAATACATTTTCTTTTATCGCAAAAACATGGGTTCTAGAAGCCAATATATTTTGAATTTAAGTTCTCTTGATACAATATGAAAAAAACTCCTAAATAATTATCAGTGACAATTTACTTAAAAATGTGACAGTCGATCAATCCTTCAGATCTTACTGTTCATATCAAATTATCAATTATTACCATTAGATTGTAATATGTTCTGTCATTGTGCCAGGTGCACTGGCAACTGCTGCACCAAGTTCATCTGACACTATACCACAGGTGACAT
Organism: Rhynchospora tenuis; assembly: GCA_027725995.1. Classification (NCBI taxonomy): domain Eukaryota; kingdom Viridiplantae; phylum Streptophyta; class Magnoliopsida; order Poales; family Cyperaceae; genus Rhynchospora; species Rhynchospora tenuis. Next base: position 143,131,038 of record CM050888.1, on the reverse strand, counting down.
TGATTGAGCAGACGTCAACAACTGGTACAAAAATCTCTATTACAACTGACGGGGGTGTTTGGATGTGGTGGAATAAGGGTGGAGTAGCTTTTTTTCCGGCATAAATCTTTCTTTCTAATAAAAAATTTATCCAAACAACATTTCTTATTCTTAAAATAACAACTCTTCTCATTCTTCCTACATAACACTTTTCCTAATAACACTCTTCTCAACAACAATCATCTTTTACTTTTCACCCCAATAACACTCTTCCCAATAATATTATTCCCAACTTACCATTCAAACAACATTTCTTATTTCCGGAATAGCTTCTTCCCACTCTTCCCAAAATAACATTTTTTCGCCCGAAATAGTTCTTCCTTTCTTATTCCTAACTCATCCAAACAAGCCCGACAAGTTCATGCGGTTATTCCTTCTCAATTATTATAGGATCTGAAAAAAAGATATTCTTAAGATAATAATTTGTAGAGAAACGCGCGCTTCTTCTTTTACCAAAGAATAATCTTAATTTTGTTCAGCTGATTTTCATTTCGTATTAAATCAAAAGGAAAAAAAAAAAACAATAAATATGTACTCATGATTTGCTATCTATAATTGAAAAAAATTAAAATATTTTGCACAGATAATATGATCCCATCAACTGCCATAGAACTTTTAATAATTTAAATAATTAGGACAACACGATTGATATATGTCCTAATTTTCATCTCTAGTAGGTTCCCCTCTTACACCAGGTTCTTCCACTATTCCATCAAATCTAGAGATGTCATCCACTGCGACAATGGGTACGTACCACTCCCTCGTATTTCTAAGTTATTCCTTTTGCATAAGACTGAATACTAAATATTATAAGATAATAAAACAATTTTAATAATATTAATAGAGCAAGGATAAAGTGTAATTTGCAGGAGATGTATCCAATGAGTCCCTTTTTGGATATTGAACTTCAAACGATCAATTTAAACTGTTCAAAGTAATCTTCATAATAAAATCTAGTGCATAAATGAATTTATTTTTTAAAAATTGTTAACTAATTTTTTCAAATTTGTTTGAAAATCATTGATCTAAAAAATTATATATGAAACGTTAAAAAAACGACTTGCAAAAAAAAAATCTGAAAAAATAGCAAGAAAATTTTTAACAAATGTAAAATCCATTTTCGTATTCAATGTTAAAATCACATTGAATGTTTTGAATTGGTTATTTAAAGTTCAAATTCTGATCAGAACAAACACATTAGTGTGGTTAGGTGAGGATTTTGGGTTAGGGTTATTTTGAGCCCCTTCACCAAAAATTTATGAAGAATTTATTTAGTTTAAGAAATTCTTCTTTATTTATAAATTTCTAGCTAGCTATGCCCATGTGATATATGGTGTTTGAATCATTTTTTGGAAACTATTCTCCAACTGAAGAAAATAATTTTTTGTTGAGTGAGCGCTACTAATTAGTTTTCTCCTTCACAAAATTTAGAAAAGAAAAAAAATCATTTATGATACTTTATTTCAAATTTAACGAACCAAAGGTTTTTCCACTGATGATGTTGTAGAAATCAGCTCAGCCACTCGGCCAAAGGTTTTTCCACTAATGATACTTTAGTTTTCTCCAAAGTCTCTTACTACAGTTACTTTTGAACTCTCCGTTGACAGCCGCTGTCAACGTTTCTAAAAAAAATACAGTTACTTCTGAAAAATCAGCTCAGCCACTTGGTCACTTGATCACTTCTGATACCTGAAGCTCTCAAACTAGAAATTCGCCAACCGCTGGTTGGTCCAGCTTGTATGGCACTCTCTTCACTACGTGAAGAGCTGGGTTCGAGCCCCACCGTTGGAGTGCGAACTGATAAGTGTGTGTGCGCGGGGTGTGCGTGACTACGGGCAGCGATCAAAAAAAAAAAAAAAAAAAATAGAAATTCTACCATCTAATTAACACCATGAGATATCCTTTTTTCAGCTCAAGACACACCTGCGACACCCAGTTCACCTTCCACTGTTCCCTCAGTACTTCTGCACATGCTATCGATTGACACTCCAATGACCGGTACCATTCCCTTTGCATGTTAACTTCATTAAGCTTACAGTTTTATTTTTAGAGCTAAAACGTACCACACTTACCATAGATCTTGAAAAAGGATTTCTTTATGGATAATAGTTCCCATGTACAATCAAGTAGAATTTCACTGTGCATATATATTAGTATGTAAACTTTCAAAGACTGTTAATTAGAATCAAATAGAATAAACCAATTTTTCCATATGAAAAGAAGGAGCCTCTTTTGATTATTTCTACAACTACCTAGTTAGCAACTTAATTAAAAATAAAAGTACTTGAAAATCATTATCTTCAAAATCATGACTGTAATTTTATCGAATAGTAAATTATTTGGCATTTAAGTAGAATAACAGCTCGTCAATTTGAGTATAATCTGATGAAACATCAAGGGAACTTGATTTTAGATTGTTACACAAGTAATTTTTATGATGAATGGTAAATTATTCGTATGGCAAATCAATTTTTTTCTAAGCTTTATATATAAAATATGCAAATCATTTCTACAATGTTGGATTTCAAATTTAAAGATTGCTAAGATGGTCAAGACAAGAGTTTATCATGTGAGTCTCAGACAATTAAAATTACAGTGTTTCTCTTTATTATTATTTTTTTTTCCAAGGCAGGGTAACAAACAATCCCTGCAATTAAAAATCATATAATTTCCTTTTTCATTTTTTTAAATATAAGGGCTTATTTTTTAATAAAATTTCTTTCGCTCGGATATCGTACTTTACTAAAATTAAATTGTTAGAGCTTGTTAATTTTCTTATGGGAGGAGTATATATTAAAAAAAAAAGAAATAATTAGATATATTCCACTATGAAAATTTATAATTATAGATATGTCACTCTTAAATTGTAAATAAGTTTTATACCACTATTAAATGATTAATATTAGCTTTATGCCATTAACTTTTGTCAAAATTAGAGATATGTCACTTTAATTGTGAAAATGCCACTATAACTTTTTTAAAATATCCAAATTACACTCAATAGATTAAATCACTAAGAAATGAAAAAAAATTACTAATAGAAAATAAATTTTGAAATTTGAAATTAAAATTTTATTTTTCTAGATTTAAATTTTTTAAATTAAAAATTCTAGAATTTGAGTTTAAATTCTAGAATTTTAAATTTTTATTTTCAAAATGCTTGGTAGTGGCTACCAAGTGAGAATTACAAAACTAGCACAATGACAAACACACACAGTAACAAAAACTACATATACAACTATGACATCAACAACCACTACCATCTAAACATTGACCAATAACCATCTCACTAAGCACACAACAAACATTACAAACATGACTTCCTACTACAACCATAGTCGAATTCCACAGCCGCACATCCACGATCACACCATGCTTGGCCGCATCGTATAATCAGCTGCACACCAACGGTCGCACCACACTTAGCCCACCAGATCAACAATTGCGCACTAACGGTTGTACCACATCCATCGGTCGAACTGCCCTCGTGCTTGTACAGCACCTTCGGCCATAGTCAAACCTCTCTCGCAGCCACACATCCACGATCGCACCGTGCTCGGCCGCATCGCACAAGCCAGCTGTACACCAATGGTCACACCAAACTTAAGCCCACAGAACAACGGTCGCACTCGGGATTACACCACATCCATCAGCCGTACCGTCCTCACGCCTATACAGCACCTTCGGCCATACCCCAAACGAACGCCAAAAAGTTTGTGGTCACCAACCACTCTATATCATCTTTGTAGTCACCAAACTAGCCACAAACACGGCCATCACTTTTAGAACTGTGGTCCATCGTCGCCAAAAAATCTCAGCCACCACTGTGGTTTGGGTGAGAAAAAGAAAAGGAAGAACAAGACATTCCTCTTCCTACACCATCAACGAGACAAGATGCTGGTGACGCCGAAGCACCAACAACGGTTTCAGATATGAGGAGAAAGGGTGAAAAAAGGGAAAAAGAAAAAGAAAGGTAGAGAGAGAAAGACGAGAGGGAAGACGGACGAGAAGAGAGGAGACGGAGGAGAAGAGAGAAGGCAGAGGAGGTTGGGGTGGTAGGGGAGGCCGGCGACAGCAGCCTACATGCCTAGAGGTTCTTTGGTTTTTTTTCGCTCTTGAATTTTTTTGCTCTAAATTATACATATATAAATTTGCTGTGTCATGTATCGCACGTGAGGAGCCATTTCACTGTAGTAAGAACAGTGATTTTGATTTTCTGTGGCGCCTGATCTTTTGTGGCAATATAGTATTTAGGATTTTCTGTGGCATTTTTCATATAATATTTGAATAATATTTCCAATTTTTTATGTCATTTTTTTTATATAACGTAAAATAAATCACGTAACTATTTAATAACATATTCGTATAGGAATGAATCGCGCAACGCGCGAGATTAGCGCTAGTAGTAATAAAGTTGGAGCGGCCTTTTGGTATGAGTTTTTCGTCTTAAAATTTAAAATTTTAAAAACTTCAAATTTTGAAATTTTATGCTTTCAAAATTTGAACATTTGATGTTATGGCATATTTCTAATTTTAGTATTTTACATGGCATATTAAAAGGGCATAATGGTCAAAATAATTGAACGATGACATAAATCTAGTTCTATCATTTAATGATGGCATAAAAATTTATCATTTAATAATCATATATCTCTAATTTTTTTATTTTTTAAAGTGGCATAAACCTAAAACACCTAAAAGAAGAAATAATTAGATATATGCAACTATGAAATTTGATAATCAGAGATATGCCATCTTAAATTGTAAATTAATTTTATGTCATATAAAATGGTTAAAATTAATTTTATGCCATTAATGTTGATCAAAATTAGAGATATGCCACTAATTAAGAAGTGTCATCCTTATTTTTTTTAAAATACACAAATTGCTTTTGTTTGATTAAATCATTAAAAAATAAAAATATACTTATTGCTATGATATAAAATTTTTAAAATTTAAAACTTTAGATTTTCAAATTTTGAAAATAAAAAATTCAAAATTCAAAATTTTAAATTTTAGAATTTGGTTTTTCAAAATTTTAAAATTTAAATTTCTTAAATTTGAAATTTTTATTTCTTCCTTTGACTATATAATATTAATTATTTAATTTACGATAGCATATTTCTAATTTTCATATTTTATAGTGGCATATTTCTAATTTTAATATTTTGTAGTGGCATATTTCAATAGGGAAAAATAGTCAAATTAATTAATTGATGGAATAAATCTAATTTTGTAATCTAATGTTGGCATAAAAATAGTTTGTCATTTGGTGATGGTATTTTTCTAATTTCTAATTTTAAGAGTGACATAAATCTGAATCACCCAAAAAGAAACACATGTTGCTTAACATTGAGGAGGTTTTTAGTGCCCACATTGTGTGTGCCTCCAAATTCACTATATTGTTACTATTAAAAAAATAAAAGTTCAAATGTCGAATTCAAATCGTTAATCTTGTTCAATTTAACGAGCGATGCATTTCTATATAAATTTTATAAATTTTTTAATTAATTTTATACTTGATCAAGAAACAAATACATGAACGTATAAAAATTAATATATCATACTTAACAATATTTGTTCATTATTCAATCTCTTGATCGAGTATCCAATAAACTCGAAAATTTGTAAAATATATATAGAAACGCATCACTCATTAAAGTGAACAAAATCAACTGTTTGGATTTGATGTTTGAACTTTATTTTTTTTTAAAAAAAATACTAATAAAGTGAGTTTGGGGCATTTGGGGCATACAAAATGTGGTTACTGAAACCCTCCTTTATTTTAAATGTAGTTATTAAAGCTTTTGGAAGGTTGTGACATTTGAATATGTAACCCTTGTGTGTGTCTGTGTGTGTTGAGGGGGGAGGGATTCTCTTTTTTTAGGATAATATCAAGGTTTTTAAAAACCCGTTTTTTTCCCCTGTTTTATCACCATTTTATTTTAGTTTTCATTCATACCGCATAATTGTTTTATCACCGTTTTTTAACCGTGTTACTATTTTATTATCGTTTTTTCACCGATAAACGCTAAATCACCACCAACTACTAAATCACACAAATCGCATTTTAAAACATTGGATATTATGTGGATGCCAATAGACATCAAAGGGAGGTCATTTCTCACATGTCACAAACTAAAATTTTGTTAGTCTTTGGTGACCTTTTTTCTTGTTGCTGCACTTGTAATAGTTAGTTTTCTCAAAAGCTAACTGAAATCACAATTTTGAATTATATTTTCTTGTCGATTCTATTGTTTTCAATTGATCAGTTCATGCTCTTCCTTTGCTGTTGACATTGGGGCTAATTTTTACTAGAATGTTTCAAGTTTGAAATTGTGAACTAAGTACAGAAAACAGAGAATTCTCAAGTTCATTACATCGTCATGCATTTTTGAGAAATCATACAAGTACCACACAAAATCCCCGTAATAATATTCTTTATTTGGTATCCTTTTATTTTGCAGATGTCCCTTCCTCTTCTAATCCCAGGAAAAGGAAGGCGGGTGACCAAAACTAACGGGCTATTACAGGTGCCCGCATTCTTTGTACACCATATTTATCCTCATGACACTAGACAATAGTACATATGATTTGTACACCATTTGCATGGATACTTGTTGAACCAGATACGTCTCTGTATACCGTGTCCAATATTCATGAGACTACAACCAAAGTATTGCTATTTAGTAAGGACTTAGCTATAATATATAACCTAACCAAAAAAAGAAAAACATATGACAGTTGGTTAAAAAATATTTTGTACAAATAAGCCTAAAAGCTAAAACTGATGCACTCGGAATTTGGAAAGGAGCCTTTGAAAAAAAGTAGTAAAAACGTGACAAAATATTACTTGTACGATGTACCAACTGTGAGATGTATCTATATATCCTCGAAACAAATAAAATGATATGTAAGCTGTGTGGTCATTATATCTTCATATATAATTTAAGGTGTAAGGACCGTTTCATTATATTGTAATTTGGGGTGACGATTTTAGGAAAAAAAAATTTAAGGATTATATTGGATCGAGATTTATATATATTTTTTAGTAAGTAGATAAGCCCTTTGGGTATATTTGTAAAATTTACATAACCTCAGGAGTAGAGAGCCTACTCAGCGAAGAGCAGTAGAAGAAAAGTTACATTGTTGGACATTTAGGTGTGCTGGCCATATTGGCAGACTATGGCTAGCATGACTGGAAAAGGACCATTGCTTTGGCAAGTGAGGATCGACTTTGGTGTGCAGAATGTACAACTGGGATGGGGTTCATGGACGACGGTTATTCTCGAAATGTTCTAGAACCAACAGTTTCATTTCAACAACTGTTCAACACTGGATTGTGAAATTCAATTCAAACTAAGCTCAGTGGCTTGTTTCTCCGAGTCCTTTATATAGTCTTAGATCCCCTGTCGGCTGTGGGCATCCTACCTTTTAGTTGTTTCCACTTAAATTCGGTTGTTTTAATACTATGCACTTGATATGTTGCTACTTTGTATATGATTTGTAGCCAACTACACGGGTAGCAAGCATTAGAAGCAGAGTACATTTTATCTATTTAATTGCTTTTGTCATGCATTTGAGTATTGTCTAGTAAGTTGGATCCTTTATTCTTAGGAGCACAATATTCAAAAGGATCCTTTATATAGTCATACATTTAATTGCTTGTCATGCATTTGAGTATGTCTGGTACATGCAATATTGTTGTTTGTTTGTTTGAATTCTCTTTTCATAATGTCAAAGAAGGTGTTGAAACAACTGCTACGTGGCTGATTCAAAGAAGGTGTCCAATCATCTTCTGTACGAGCCAGCCTATCCCTGATCCTCTCTCTATGCCCCATAGAAGCTTCCAAATCCTGCACATCCACATAAGAGAGCCGTTTATTGGTATTTGGGATCCTCTGTGACGGTTCAGACCTAGCGGGTCTAGGTGACCCGTTAGAACTATCACGATGGCTAGGAGGTGGCGCAACAGACATGTCACGCCGGAGGAGAGTGACCCCAGATGCACGGTGGTTCTCCTTGAGGCCAGCGGTCGAGGCCCCCGAGCCCTTAATCAAAGCCGCGAACACCGGCGGACTGTCCTTGTCAGGCACATTTCTGTAAATTCGCCGGAGGGAGAGGGTAACTGTTGGTTCATCCTCTTGACCCTCAGTGGAGGCAAATTGTAACTCCCTCCTAAGAGAGGGGCGCACAACACATGGCGACGGTTTGGGAATCGCACCGTCTAGGTTTACTTGTTGTAGCGTATTTTGTCTAAAGACATAAAACTTTGTTTCAATTGCAAAAAAGATGCCTGACGTTGTTCATCTAACATCTGCTGTTGTATAAATGATAAATGACATAAATCACACTTTAAATTAACACCGTTATATAACAATTACTCATCTAATTACGTTGGTCCAATTACTGGGATCAAATCGTCGATTCACGTATACGAGGTGTTTGTGAAAATGCCTCAGGCTTTGGGATAGCATGTGAAGTCTTAAATTTTCCTTTATTACAGTATTCAGTTCAAATTTGTTTGAGTGGAAAAAGATGTCTTGTGTTGTGTAACCAATATTTACTAGTACATAAAAATACACTATTAATTATGAACGACACATTATAATTCGTCATCTATAGTCCGTTCAATTACTGTGGTAATCCAATGTATCTAAAATATAATCTTTAATCGGACATTATGCTGCTGTTAATGAACGCTAGCAGTTGATGCAAAATACATAATTTTTCTATCCACTGGGCTTCAATCAGACAAAACTAACCGATTTGTTGTTAGCAGGTATCTCAGGTAGTCATGCTACTAGTTAGTAGTTACTGCTAATGTTGCAATACCTTACCAAAAGTGGGCCTAGAATATACAGTTCGTGAATTTATTGGGCTTCTCAAAACAACATAAATATAATTCTTCACCCAGCAGAGATCATGGACGGCCTACAAATTACAATGCTCCTACTTATGCGATGTGACCAATTACTTTTTTTTTTTTTTTTTTATAAATAAGACTCACTGAGGAATGGAAATTGATTGGTGCCATCGGCACAAATTGCTATCGCGCGTCATCGCTGAGGCGCGATGGTCTCTCATCCAGCACAATTTTATTTCATATCTAAATGTTCAGTTAGATAAGTACAAATGTTCCGTTATTTTGAGTATAAATGTTCAGTTAGTTGCAATAAAAAATATAAGTGTTATAAGCAAAAATGTTCATTTTATTAAGTATAAATGTTTAGTTTAGAAAGTACAAATGTTCAGTTGGATAAGTATAAATGTTCAGTTAGTTGCAATAAAAAAATACTAATACTATAAGCAAAAATGTTTATTGGATAAGTATAAATGTTCAGTTTAGTACGAACAAATGTTTAGTGTAGCAATACAAATATTCAGGTTATTAGATATAAATGTTCAGTACCACTTTTCGGTTTTTTTAATAGGTGAGCGAAGGGGTCACGAACCGGACACAAAACACATGAAAAAATTAGAAGGGGTCGTGAACCGGTCCGGTTCAAATTAAATTTTTTCCGACTATACCCCTGGGGCGCCTCTCTCAAAACTGACGCGCAATTTTATATTAAACCATAAATTGATGCATTTAACTGAACACTTGTGATCATTAAATGAACACATTTTGTTATTAAATTGAACATTTGTAACATATAGATATTTTTGTTCAGCGATGGCTCGCGATGGTAAATCTGCCGATGGCAGTTATCATTTCTGCTGAGGAATTCCTCTTTACTCTTCTCCTCTTCACAATTACTTCACAATTACTCTTCTCCTCTTCACAATTGAATTAAGCGTGTGTAACTTGTCAACTGCAGAAATTTCGTCACCCACCCTTTGACCCTTTGACCAATTCCTCTTACTCTTCAACTCTACTCTCCCTTTTGATGTCTTCATTTGCATCCCTCCTACGCCTTCACCTCACTCCTTTGTACCTCTCTCTCTTTCTCTACAGAAGATGTATTTCCCTCTCTCTATCATTCTTTGTCTTCTCTTGCACCTCTCCGTACCAGCCCTATCAGACTCAAACCCCTTACTAAATAAATTTTGTGGAGGCGACAATAATAACTACTCAGACAACAGCACTTACCAGTCCAACATTAACCAACTCTTTTCTTCTCTTATAACTAATTCCACCACCAACGGCTTCGCAGCTGGAACGGTCGGTACGGTACCAAACTTGGTTTCTGGACTTGTACTATGTCGTGGTGATACCAATTCATCTTTCTGCTCTTCTTGCCTCTCCACGGCCCTTGAGGTAGACAATTTCAACTTAGTACAGCTCTATTCCCACTAATTGAATTTCTTCTGGGGATGTCTGAACCTGGGAAATATTGGTTTTTAGCCCTTAAAACTTGTGGAATTCGCATTTTAGGACTGTTCAGTATCTCTACCAGGAGAGGATCTTGTCAAATTCTCATATATTGTTTTAAGATTGATAAACTATTTATTTCAATTCCTCCTTTTTTTTATCTTTTTGTAGAATGCGCTGCAGCTTTGTCCGTACAATAGAGCTGCCACAATATATTATGATTACTGCCTGCTTAAGTTCTCCAACCAACAATTTATTTCCTCCACTGACAATCCTCTCCAAATCATAAACTACAGCACGGCAAATGTAACATCTAACCCAGTCCGATTTGATCAAATTGTGGCTGATCTCATTTCTAACGCATCAGCCTGGGCATCATACAATTCTACACGCCGGTTTGCGATAGCAGAGGCAACCAATTTCTCCCAGCAGTATCCTGTCATCTATGGTCTCGTACAGTGCACAGCTGACTTTACTGGTTCAGAGTGCCAGGCAAGTACTAATACTAAAATTGGTTGTGATTTAACAAAATTTTAGTGTCATTAATTTGCTGATCATACTATAGAGCATTATACCAACAATTATTGAGAGGTTCTGTTAATTTGAGATACTTTATTCTGTGCAGAGTTGCCTACAAACGCTGATTGATGCGAAGCCACTGTATTTTCAAGGGAGTGAAGGGGGTAGGTTAATGGGTGTTCGTTGCAATTTTCGGTATGAGGTTTATACGTTCTATAGCGGTCAACCGACAGTGAAGCTCGATGCAACTGCTGTTGCAGTACCTCCTGCTCCGTTGTTGGAACCTACTGGGAGTTCCGGTGAGTTTTTCATTAGATTCTTTGCTTTGTTATCCAATTTAATTTCGTGTTTGTCAACAGTGGACTTGTTACTTCTGTACCAGCTTTTTTACCGGCACCAATTGGAGTTTTCTATAATTGTGCACCTAAAAGTAAAGGCTCTATAAATAAATTTTGTAAAAAATAATTCTTACATCAATCATTTGTCAATTAGTTTGTTGGTCTGTTGACTTCATGGAAAAACTCTATAGTATTTTATATCAGGGTATATTATAAATATGATTTTATAATGTTACAGTAAGTTAGGCGTAGTCTCGTGACTTCAAAGTTCTCACTTTATTTAAGTTGAATAACTAATTTTAGTTGAAGGCTTGTTTGACTTGGCCATCTGTTTGAACTTTGAATTGATAGAGACAATCTGGTGCCTTCTAACATATTTCCTTGAACAACAAATCATACCAAAAAAAGGTGTTGGCCGTATTAAATTGTCTTCCAATAATACATGTTACAAAACTGGTCAGGTCTTTTGACTTAGCAATTGTAATTTATTACGCTTAGGAGGCCCATTAAAGTTGCAGGATGGGCCCATTTTGAAGTAGGACTATTTTAATTGGGAAAATACCAATATATCCTTTTAGTTTGTTTTATTTCTCAAGCTCTCTCCTATCATCAGAGTCTATGAAACAATTGGCCATATTTGGAATATATAAGTGATAGTATAATGTGTGTATTGATATGCAAAGGTTATTACAAAATTTTTGCCAATAGGTAACATTTTATTAGGTTAAAGTTAAGCTGTGTCTAATTCAGGAATTTTTTTTATTGTGAAATTTTCAGGGAAGAAAGCAAGGACCACTGTTATTGCCATTGCTGTTGCAATTCCTGCATTTATCGTTTGTTTATTAGCAAGCATATTTGGCTTTTGTATTTGGAAGAAGAAACGACCTTTCAGAAAAGTTCTAGTAAAATGTATGTTATAACCTCATTGAATGCTTATTATTCAATTAATCACGTCAGTTCATATAGGAGTTGCATGGTATTTGTAAGAGATACTAACTATGGGAAGCTTATTTTGACAGATAACTTTGAGTCAGACGACATTGGGGGTGCCGATTCGCTTCTACTTGATCTTTCGACTTTAAAGACTGCTACAAATAACTTCAATGAATCCAATAAGCTTGGTGAAGGCGGTTTCGGGGCCGTTTATAAGGTTGCAAACTTTATTCATTTTGTTGCTCAGTTATCTGTATTTTTTCACAACAAGAAATGTAACTTACTCCATGACCCATATATCAATAGGGATCACTGCCAAATGGAGATATTGCTGTTAAGCGACTATCTCAGAGCTCAGGTCAAGGACTGGGGGAATTGAAAAACGAGTTAGTATTAGTTGCCAAGCTTCAGCACAAAAATTTAGTTCGGGTTTTGGGGGTGTGCCTGGAAGAACAAGAGAAGTTGCTTGTTTATGAATATTTACCCAATAGAAGCCTCGACACATTTCTATTAAGTATGTGAGCTTTTGGCCTAAATCTTTTCCCTTTTATAGTTATGTATTTTGTTTTATTAAACTAGTTCCATTCGCCAGCTTTTGGCTTATCGCTCACAACGTTTGACCTTCTGTAATAAAGTTTCTGTTTATTGCATATTTGAGCATACATTTTTATGAACCATAGTTTTACAATTGCAGATCCTGAAAAGAAAGCAGAACTGAATTGGAGAAGAAGGTCAACAATTATAAATGGAGTGGCACGTGGTCTCCAGTACCTGCACGAAGACTCACAACTGCGAATAATCCATAGAGATTTGAAAGCCAGCAATATCTTGCTGGATGCTGATATGACTCCAAAGATATCAGACTTTGGCTTGGCACGACTCTTTAGTGTGGATCAGACAGTTGATGTCACAAAGCAAGTGGTCGGCACATTGTAAGTATTTGTTAGGCTCTTATTTTCAATGCTTCGATTTCAGCTGCTTTTTATCCTTTTAATTTCTTGTGTAACTGTTGTCTGTTGTTGGAATTGGGGTCTTCTCAAATAGGGTGAAGTTGATATCTTTAAAAGATGTATCTATTTTGTAGGGACAGACATGATATTTAAAATTCTTAAAGGAGCAGTTTTAAATTTTCATTAAAAGGTCATAATTTTGAAAAGACCTAATAATGGCCTTAAATATTCTGTCCATCTTGTGGATCATTTTAGTGAACAGTTCTTGTGTGCAGCGGTTATATGGCACCAGAATATGCTATGCATGGGCTCTATTCAATAAAATCGGATGTTTTTAGCTTCGGCATACTGCTTTTAGAGATTATTACTGGAAAAAGAAACAATGGTTTCTGGGAATCAAATGAAGCTGAAGACCTCCTAAGCTTTGTAAGTTATTTCGTCGTGCTCCTTTCTTAGATGGAAGTATTATGTTTTTAAGTCTTTTTCCAAGCCAGCACCCCACATTTATACATTATGATTAAGTTCAGAAAGGATACAAGTTATACATTAAAGAGCACTGATATAATACATCATTGCCTCCTCATTTCTTTTGCTGTTTGTGTGTGTGTGTGTGTGTGTTGTGGGGGGAGGGGGGAGGGGGGGGGGGGGGGGGGGGGGCATACGGACAAACTTTTTGTATACGATGGTCTGTAGGGCATGGACTGTTGGGATCACCGTATAAATTCTAAATTGTTGAATTGAACTTGAGATTTTTTTTCCATGACTGGATCAAATTACAGAAATGACTCCAAGGCTTCGGTTACAGTGTTGAACGGTTGGGCCTAACAGAATCAGTTTGGACATATGTAGGTCACTAGATTGTTTCCACAGCATGTGATATTTGCCACAATTTTACTATCTTATTCATTTTGGGAACTGTTGTGATGCAGGCATGGGAGAATTGGACAGCTGGTACAGTTCCCCAACTGGTGGACCCTACATTGCAGCATTGTCCTTTAAACGAAATTGTGAGATGTGTGCACATAGCTTTGCTTTGCGTGCAAGACAATCCAGCAGATAGGCCCAAGATGTCAGAGGTGGTGATAATGCTCAGTAGCAACACCATGTCTCTAAAAGCGCCTTTTAGACCCCCATTTTGCATCACAAATGCAGGTTCCGAATCCAATCTTTATTTACAGGTAAACCATAATCAGGGAAGTGGAAGTAGCCGGCCCTCTGATATGTCAGGTCATGTTTCACAAAATGAGGTTTCAATTACAGAACTTGATGCTAGATAGATGCAAAAGGAAAAAAAATGATAATTTGAAGTTTGTTTTATAAATACATATATTTTGTAAAATTGACAGAGAGGATATGATTAGCATGATGAGCAATAATGAAGTTCTTCTTTTTTTTTTTTCTTTGTTTTTTTAATTTGTAGAAGAGAACAGTTCATATGATTCATAATGAAGTTCTTTAATTTTTTAAATTTGTAGAAGAGTACAGTTCTTTTTATTTCTTCCGTTGACACCGAACTTACTGATAATATTCAATTTAAAGAAAAAATAATGTGGATAGCGCTAATGGAAGCAAGAAAAGGAGTCCCATATTTATTCACAATGAGAACTTTACTACTTCCTACAATCATTTAACTGTGGCACCAGACACTAATTATTTACAAACAGAAGTCTCTTTGCCTATTACTATGCAATGGTAGGTATTATTAATATTAATTAAACAAAGTAAAAAATATGGCAGAACAGAGAAATAATAATAAATAAATAAACAGAACAAAAACCAGAATCTCAGATTATCAATGCAATGCCCAAAATGAGAAACAAGAAAGCAAAAATAAATTGAAAAACTCAGTGACTCTCATATAATTAATCTGTGTACATGATTTAAGTCACAACTATATTCGAAGAGTTAAAGCTGTCAAAAATGCAATAACTGTCCCCATCGCAACATCTGCTAACTGAAATCTTGCAAAGGCACCAGATTCAGAAGGTCCTGGTGCTGACACTGGTACATTACTTATTGGAGCAGCTGCTTGAGTAGGCAATTCTGCCTTCTTAGGTGCAGGTGCATATTCTGGTGTTTCTGTCACCTGAGGTACTGGTGCATGTTCAGGTGTTTTTGCCTTCTTAGGTGCAGCTGCGTATGCTGGTGTTGGTGCTGTATTTGGTGCATGATGTTTAGGCGGGCTTTTCTTTGGAGCCGGAGCTGGAGTTGGAACTGATGGTGTCTGTACATCAGGTGGAGCAGCATACGAAGGAGGTGTGCTGTCATAAAGAGATGGCGGGGGTGGGGAACCATAAGTTCGGTAAATAGGAGCAGCTAGTGGTGGGTTTACAGGAGATGTTTCAGAATCATCAGCAGGTGTACCAGGAGATTGTTCGCCAGGGGGAGGTGGAGAGCCATAATAGCGATATAAGGGAGGTGGAGGCGGGGAGCTTTGGGATAAAGGAGCATCAGGTGATGGTGGGGAAGGAGATGTGAGTGGGCCTGGGGGTGGTGGGGAACCATAATAGCGGTACAAGGGAGGGGATGGTGGGGATGGTGATGATGATGAATCAACAGGAGTCTCGGGTGATGGTGGTGTCGGTGCTGGCGGAGGAGGTGAATCAACAGGAGTCTCGGGTGATGGTGGTGTCGGTGCTGGCGGAGGAGGTGAATCTGCAGGAGGCTCAGGAGATGGTGGTGTTGGTGGTGGAGGTGAATTGACTGGAGGTGAAGCAGGTGGCGGTGAAACAACAGGTGGAGAAGGTGGGGGTGATGATGTGGAGGTCGCTAATGAGGAAACAACCTGGACCTGTATTTTCTGGCCTCCAGTACAATGGCCAGGAATACCACAGATGAAGTACCTTGTGCCAGCACTAGTCAGCTGGATAGTTGTGCTACCTCCTTGATATCTCGTAAATGGATTACTGGAAGAACATTTGTCATAGTTGTCCTTCGACACCTCGAGCACATCATGGAATGGTTGATATACAAAAGCTTCACGCATAAACAAAAGAAAAAAAAGTTAGTGTCCGATAAAATAAGTGAATTCAAAGATGTTCTACTTATAATCACCCTGATTGCATATCAAAATCACTGATAACATATACAATAGCTACCAGTTCCTGATTCCTGAGAACTGAATAGCAATAGTGATTATGTGTGCAACAACTAGAAGAGCAATAGGTGACATATATTAAGATGAGGTCGACTTACTCAAGGTGTCGCCGACCAAGAATTGTTCCTTTTGTGCCCAGGCCTGCATATTTCCGATGATCCATCCTTGGTCACCACCTACCTTGTGATCTGTGCTTGTTGTTGCATGAAACAAAGTTGCGAAGAATGCAATGCAGAATAATACTACTCTAGGTCTATTCCGATCCATTGAAGAAAGGCTAGCTAGCAGAATATGTGTGCTTGAGACAGAATCAAATGTAATGTTCTGGTGAAGTTTATGAGTTACTTATACATGTTAGATACATCTTTTTTTTCTATATATTTTTTTTAAAACAACAAAAGAAAAGAAACAGTCAGCCGTTGAAAGAAATAATATATCAATTATTGGTTTAAGAAAAATGTCCACTATTTTAGCCGACACCAATGGGTTGTTGGTTCATACAATTTATAAATTTCATCCATTCGTGCTGCCAACTAAGCAATTACATTCATAAATTCTTATGATGAAATTTTGTATTCATGAAATAGACAAGAAAACATGAAGTAGTCCACGTCTTTATGAATTATGTTCATTGCATGTAAAGGACTTCTAACTAAGCCACAATTTCGAGTCTGCCGACCGAATTTTGTGATTTTATGCCAATTAAATAAAATTTGCATTTCATATATTCACCTAAATGTCAACAGAAATATCAACTTCCCATCGTGTAAGGTTATCCTTTGATGCATTTTACAACAACTAATCAGAAGCTCTTATGCTCTTGATACATTTGGTTGAAAAAATATATATATACATATTAGCTTTGAAACAGCATTTAATCTAGCTAGTATTAAGAAACAACAATTTCGATTCTCAAGTAAATATTAAAGCCAAAAAGTTTTTTTTTTAAACTAATGTTTTTTTATGAATTTTAAAACCAAAAAGTTTGATCCCTCCTCATTTTTATCTAAACTAATAGAGTTATTAATTCATTAGTATTACTTGGTTGTTGAAATTGACAACATTAATTTCAATTTATTTTAACTCAAGTCAACGTGGTTGATATATATACATATGAACTGATGATATTTTCTAATGATGCACTTTGAAAAGTTTCACATCATGGCAATTGAAACTGTGATGTCATCATATACGTAAATAAAAAAACAAAATGTTATATTTCTCAACCCAAAAAGGAAGATTAACATAATTTTTAAATGTCATCTATGGGGGCGGCACCATTAAAAAACTATATATATAAAAAAAAAAGTGTGTGGCTCCTCTACCATTTGTCTCCCTTTAATATTTTAAGTCGAAAAAGTGTAAGTCAAAAAAAAAAAACAAAGAAAGAAATTTAAAATAACAAGATGTAATATTGTTACATGAAAGCACGTACCTAATTTATTGGACATTTGGCATCGATCGATATCACCCAAGATTGTGATTGTATTCCTCTCCATTTACCAAAAGAAGCACATTTCACCCATTTTTAATGATTAAATTCCACACTCAAGTACTCAAAAGGACAACAGCACATGATGCGTAAACAGGGGACTATAACAGCTACAGCGCTTTGAGGGTTCGTTAAACTGGACATCTCCATTTCAATTAAACGGAGACCATAACTATGAATTACATTTCCGGATAAAACCATAGAAATGAATATTCTACGGTATTTAAATAAGAACCAATGGTTTGTAAATACAAAAATTCGGGAACACACCAAGTCAACTATTGTTGTGCCTGCAACATTACCACGTCAAACTGGAATTAGTTGCATCATCGTAAATCCATAATTGCTTAGCCAAGCAAAAATGGATATAAATAATTTCTGGCAAAATAAAAATTATTGTGTCACATTAGAGGCATGAATCCAAGTAGTTCCGAATGCCCAATTAAAATAGTCTGTTACAAATTTCTCAGTTCTGACTTCTGACCCACAAATGTCTTCAGGTTCGGTTAATACAACCCTATGTGCCCCAATTGTCAGGGACTCCTGACCGGATCTATTCTGTCGAATCTGTAACGGAGAATCTGGTTCAATTTCTCTTTCTCTTTTTCTTTTGGAGAGAGAAAATTTGCTCTGTGCTTTAATTGTTTTCCAAGATGGTGCGCTCGTCTCAATGCGACAATGCCGAAAGAAAAATTAGCAAATTTCCGTAGGAGGTTCACACCCATAGTTAAAGTTAATAGTTCCAGAAGAGTTTGAGAAATTTAAAATTCATAATTTCATTATAATATAGATATAGATATAATTTAAATAATGTGCTAAGCTAATGATTTTTTACAAAATGAATAAAAAGTTCAAGATATCTATAATAATAATGTTTGGTTAATTGACAATTATTTTTCATTTTTTTTAACAATGAAAAAACAACATTGAATTAATTACGAGCTCTATTTTTCTTATTAAATTTGAATTGAACTCAAGTTTTTGAACCCGATCAGTTTTAGATCAGCTCAAAATCGATACCATATGCTTTAACACCGAAATTTCATCTCTCTGAAAGGCCTTTATTTGTCCTAACGACATTATATATATATATATATATACATTGAACTTTATTAAATTTGTTCAAATAGAATTCGCTCATTTATGGTAGGATGCATGTGCAAGCTTAAATTAAAGAGGGGCGGGCCGGCTAGTTGAAATCGAGTATTTTTTTTTTTTCAAAAGTTAAAATAATAGATAAATCTAGAGGGGATGTGTTCATAATTTTTTTTAATAACTAATTCAGGTCAAACTGTATGTTCTCTAGCTCTTTTCGTATTTTTCCACTTCCACAAGTGTGAATGTTATGTTAAGAGTTATAACATAATACAAATGTGCGACAATATGACATCAGCCTCGTAGGATTCTCAACGTAGCACCTTAGTTGATAACACGAACCCACGATTAAATTCAAAATCAATGCCAAAAAAAAAAAAAATGAAAGAAACTTTAGTTCCGGACCGGCCGATCAAGCACCACCAACTTCTAACGGTTAGTTCTAATCAATATTTCTTATTCTATTATCTACTTTCAGCGAGCCTCCATGCCGGCTAAAATTTATCAAGTAATAAAAGTACTCATTAATGCAAAAATTACTAAATTAAGTTATGTCCATCCTAATTAACAAATCAAAATTGATCCGTACTATAGCTATATATAAATGCACTTATCAATCCCTGAGTTCATCAAGCACTACAAGTACAACCTAGCTACTTATCTGATCGATTGCATTATTCCTCTTGCATAAACCAATATTCTACTCAATTTATGGCAACAATGAGATCTTTCATTGCTCTCCTCCTCATTTTCTGTCTCTCAGCTCTGTTTCATCTGGCAACATGCACTGACTACATCGTAGGCGGTCAAGATGGTTGGGATATCGGCGTCAACGTGTTGTCATGGGCACAAGGCCAACAGTTTTACGTTGGCGACACAATAAGTGAGTATAATTAACTCGTAATTAATCAAATTCTTGAATTCAGTTCTAATTAGTATATAATTCGTTGGTACTTATGATTTTATTTTGAATATATTTGCAGCTTTCAAGTACCAAGTGTACCATGATGTACTCGAGGTATCGAAACAGAACTACGAGATGTGTAGCAGCAATAATGCATTGTCAACATACACCGGCGACAGCACCACCATACAACTCACTGCTCCAGGCTCTAGGTATTTCATCTGTGGCGTTCATGGCCACTGCACTGCCGGCATGAAAGTAGAGATCAATGTTCTCCGGTCTGCCTCTTCCTCACCTCCCCCTTCTTCATCTCCACCACCCTCACCTCCTATTTATTCACCGCCACCACCAACAGCCTCTCCACCACCTCCATCTCCTATTTATTCACCACCTCCACCTCCAACTCCTATTTATGATTCACCACCCACTCCAATTGTCTCTTCACCGCCCCCTCCATCTCCTATCTATTCTTCACCGCCGCCTCCATCTTCTATTTATGATTCACCGCCTCCTCCATCTCCAATTTATGATTCACAGCCGCCTCCATCTCCTGTTTATTCTTCACCGCCGCCTCCATCTCCTATTTATGATTCACCACCAATTGTATCTTCACAGCCTCCTCCATCTCCTGATTATTCTTTACAGCCACCTCCATCAGATCAGCAGGAAACTGCCTCACCATCACCACCAGTCCTTCCAACTTACGATTATTCATCACCACCTCCTCCACCTTCACCGACAAGCTTTGCTGCTCCACCAACAACTACAGAATGTGATTCCCAACCTAAGCCTTTCATCGCACCAGCTCCTACTTTAAAGAATCACAAGCACAAAACGCCATACCATGGACCTGCTAAGGCCCCCAAGCATGCACCGGCGCCTAAAAAGGCACATGCACCTGCATCTACTGTATATAAGCTATCGATGAACTATGAACTCACTGCATCCACAGCTCCTGCTAACAAACGATCACCCAATTTTGTGGTCTGCGTAGTTCTTGCACTTGTGGTGATTTTTCTTCTTTGATAAACACTTAAAAATCTATTTCAAATTAAGTATGTGCACAGTGCACGTGAGGCTTCCTAGACTGAGAATGTAGCCCAGTGCAAATGTGCTATTTTTTCGTAGATGTATGGTCCATGGGAGGTGACAGTGGTGTCCTCTTGTTTTTTTTTTTTCAAATTTTAAGTATGTCACACGAGGCATCCGTAGGATGAGAGAAAGATGCCCGGTGACAAATTTCTGTGTTTCAGATAAATGTCTCTGTAATCTCATTTTATACTAATCAATAAGTTGTTAATGTTTCTTCTCACATTTTACCGTTTTACTGATTTAATTATAGTTTTCTTAATATTTGGCCAGTTCCCCTTAATTTTAACTGGTCAATATTTATTTACATTTTATCCTATCTATTTTCCAAACCGATTTAATTTTTTTTTTAGCAACCTTCTGATTTTTAGCACTTCGAAGAAAATTTGATAAGATGATTAAATTAGTAAGGTTCTGTCCCTTCATTTATAAAAGTAAGACTTCAATCACAAATCACAAAGTACTAAAATCAAGAGCCTAGAGGTAGTACGTGCCACTTCACTAATCCTATCTATATTTCAGCTCAAACCAGCAAAAAGATGAAAGACCCAACAGAATGTAATATAAAGAGTATTTTTCGAAACGTAAAAATTTCATCTGTGTTTTGGTCTTGAGCTACTGTTTGGGTATAAATAAAGATTGAAGATAAAGATATTTAAACTTAATGGATATCCGACTACCCGTTGCACTCTTATCCATTTCATTATATGGGCCTTTGTTCTCGACCTGTAGTACCATTAAAAAACCCATTTGGGCTTTGTAAACTCAATTTAATGTCATTCAGTATCCCATATTCCCATCATTCCATGGCATCCAATATTCCATTACCTCTAATTTTATTTTTTTACGTTATTATTATTCTTTTTTTGAAAGGTGGAAGCCCATAGACATTTTTTGACGTTAATGAATGCAATCCAAATTACAAACTAGAAATCTTAGTTAAAGTGAAAAAATATTACTAATTTAGTTGTTCAAGAAGATCAGGAGGTAAAAAAAAAAGTATCGAACTAATAACAACCAAATGTTAACTTTTTTGCATCTTGAATTTTGCACAAAACGTAAATACATGTTATCACCATCATGCGGATTGCGTTTGGAATTTGAAATTCAATTATATCGGGGAAAAAGTGGGTTTAAAATATTTAATTAATTGTGTCATACACCATATATCCTTAACTCATATGTTTCTCAGTTGTGTCATTTTTAATATGTCACTGCAATTTTTCTTCAAATTTAAGACGTCGATTTTGGTTAGCATTGCCCGTGTTTACATCAATTTTTTTTTTTTTTACCATTCGTGATAACATTCGGAAAAGCAATTTCAATAAAACAAAAAAAAGGAAAGGACGATAAAATAAAAACCGTTTCACGAGGTCAAATGCTCATAGGTAGTAACTCAAAATAAACTTGTTTTTTGTTATTGTGTCCTAGCATTTCAAATTTTTTTTTTCTCACGTCTACTCATCGATAGGGTTTAATATTATATAATAGTTGGCAATAATTAAGTCCTATAATATGGTGTGTGTGGGTCGTCAAACTTCGGTTAGAAAAATGTCCTTTATTAAAAGGATATTGTCAGACTCTGGAAGCTGCTATCTGCTAATTATTCTGTATGTATATAATGCATATCAGTTCAGAAAATACATGCATTCATATCTATTGTTTTTGTCATTTTTATCATTTCCGGGACAGCTTGTATAAACTGATCTGTCATAAATATTAAGGAAATTATGCATCGCACTTTATCCAGCTAGCTAGCAAATTAAATTCAACTAAATTAACTCAAAAGGTTCTAAATTGTGTTGACTTTAATTATATATTTTTTTTTCTTACGATTTGTCATTGTCTAAGTATCATAAATAATATTCCCAAACACGCTTCCCTCTCTCTGGATCTTCCTTCATATTTCATTTTATTTTAATATTTATTTGAGACAATGAGATCTTCCTTTCAATCTCTATACTATATGTGTTTTTCCTCAAAAATGGAGTTGTAAATTCCTCTCTTGAACCCCACATGTAGATCCTTTGGAACCACATTGTTATGGCAACAATGAGGAATTTCAGAGTAATTGCATGCACTTTTTCAGTATTTGCTACTTTGATTTATGCAACAATTGCAACCGACTACAAGGTAGGGGCGCCGGACGGGGGATGGAACATGAACACGGATCTCAAAGCATGGAGTTCTAGCATTCAGTTTTATCCTGGAGATAGCTTGAGTAAGTTTTTTTCTTCTTTTCTGTGTTTTGGTAGTTAGCTTTCTTTTTGTTAATCATCTTATTATTGGTTTTTAGTTAATGATGACATGTGTATATATCTTACTATTGCTATTTTCTAAATGATGAGATGTGCATATATAGAGAATTTAAATTCTTAATTTTCTTCATTTTCGAAGATAAATGAAAAATGTTAGACACGGTTGCATTTTGGGAAGATTTAAGCGTCATTACCACTTTCAATGTTATCAACGAAAATGTTTCTACATAAAAGTTGCATTGATAACTGAATTTTTTTTACTTTTTATATTAAATGTAGCATTCAACTATCTCCCTTATCATGACATTGTTGAGGTGTCAAAAGAGAACTTTGACAGATGCTCATCACAAAACAATTTTGCATTCTATACTGGCGGATTCACCATTATCACGCTTACGACACCTGGGACCAGGTAAGGACTTTATGGCAATTAGAGTAGCTATATGAATGTTAGATACTCCTGATAGATGCATATGAATTTATTGCCTAAATAAATTTGTTTTCATTGCATGGGGAATATTTTTTGTTATCGATAATAATGTCCCTCTTAAGGTTGATATTTATTTTAAGGTTATTTCAGATCACGATTGATTAATGTATTTGAGTTGGTACTCTGGAGAAACGAACTAACTGCGAAGACTAAACATTTTGAAACTGATCTGTGCTTCCTTTTTTTATCTCAAAAGTTTAATTCATTTTTTTATTCATAAGTGAAATGCTGTAATTTAGGCACTAAATTAAACAAACAAAAGGGGGAAAAAGAAAAAGGACTTCCAGGATGCAATGGAAAGGAAATAAGAGAGAGCACGTCAGAAGATTCACGAGTTGAGAATAGGAGAAAGGACCCTTAAACTTCCATTGTCGGATGATTCTATTTGCACATAAGTATATGATCAGGTCCTGCTGATGCATCAAATTGCCTTTTTCTTTTTCTTTTTTTTCCTTCTTATTTTCAAGGTACTTCATTTGTGGAGTCCCCGGTCACTGCATAGCTGGCATGAAGCTACAGATAATTGTTAATTCCTTCGGTTCCTTGCTTCCACCACCTCCCATCCCATTAACGCTACCACCGCAGTCTCTATCACTTTCTCCTACTCCCACTTCAAGTCCTGGTGCACCAACACCTGCTCCTGCACCAAAGCGACCAAGAAGGACTGCACCCCCACCAAAAAAGCATACTTCACATTCCCCCAAATATGCACCGGATATTTCACCAACACCAAGTCCCACAGAGGCACCAGCGCCAGCACCATCATTGGTACTGTCATCAGCACCAGCACCAGCATTGGTATCGTCATCGGGGAGAACTATATCACAAGCACCAGTACCAGCATTAGCACCATCATCAGATGCTTCAGTTGGCAGCAGAATATCTCTGAGTTTTGTAGTCACAATTGGTATGGTTATACTTGCCGATCTTGTGCATTGATCGATTGAGGGATTTTGATGTGGAGTTTGAATAGGGTGATTAATCATATTTCGTTTTCAGAAGAAAATTTGTTAAATACTTTTTCGTATTTGGGTTGTAATTGTTAATTCTTTCAATATGAATCTATATACATGCAGATACAAAGTTAAATTATAATTTGATTGTCATTTTTATAATCCGCTGTAATCCCATCCATATGTAAATTATATCCAAGCTCCCTATCAGTTCAGGAAAAGGAACAAATAACAGATGCAGCAGCTATTTCTTCCCCCACAAAGAAGATATCAGTAAGCACTGCAACAATAATAAATGAATAAACAAATCAAACATACATCACAGAATAGATTCTATAACCTGAAGATGATCAACTTCAAATGTTGATTTAACGAAAACAGCTTAGAGGACTGGCAAAGGACATAGCTTATTAGAACAGTTAATATACAGATTTCGACCAAACTGGTGCCTGCCATCCTAAGGTAAAACATCCAATGACATAAAAACAAAAAGCTTCTAGATCCAGCTTAGACATATTACATAATTATGTACTACATAATACTGACTGCAAAAGTTAACCACCAGCACAACGAAATAACAGAGCATAGAGAGACCAAACAATTGAGATAAATTAATTGTCCTCTCTGTTCGATTAAGCGACAGGAGGGCAGGACTCAGGATCCTGAGAGGTGTCCACGTCAGCAGGGGGCATGAATTGCCACATGGGGAATCCAGGGTAGCTTATGATCGGCATCATCAGTTTGTGAGGCCCAGCACCAGCTGCTGCAACTGGTCCAGGAGCAGCAAATGCAGGTGCAGGTATAACCGGCATAGGCGGCCGGGTCGCACTGAGCAACTTCACTTGTTGCTCTAGTGCTTCTTTCTCAGCCTTGAGTCTCTGTTTTTCATCTCTCAGCTCATTTTTCTCAGCCTGATGTATTAGAAGCTCAATCAGAATTATACTGATAAGTAGCATTAGCTAGTTCTAATAAAACAAATCACTTCAGCATAGTAGCAGCTCAATTTTAAGTTCACATTACCTTTGCACAAGCTCAATACCAGGTTTATGGGAATATCAACTTTATGTTAATGCATATGCACAAGATGAAAATATCACACGAGCTTAAGCAAAAATAAGAAATACATTGCAAAAGATCCCTAACCACCTCCCCTTATGCATTCGCACAAAAAAATCAAACTAAAACATATCATGCAGAAGTACAAGCATGCACCATCATTCTTCAAAAGATGCCAACCTTGCCTGCTCTCCATATATAGGAGAGGCTGAAGGATAAAAATACTTTGGATTGAACAAAATTTTTAAGGATATGGGAGAGGAAGAACACGTTCTACTCTACATTATACGCATATTCATCTCGGCCGGTGTGAGTGGCACATGATTTACTGTGGTAAGCAAAGTAACTCTGATCTTCTGTGACCCATGATTGGTGAGTTATTGGTGTGTTTTGTAGGAGAAATAGTAGGATCTTCTGTGACCCATGATTTCTTGTGGTGTGGATTTTCTGTGGCCCATAATTTTTTGATGGTAATTAAATTAAGATTCACTCTACGGTTATCTTGACCACAAGGTTGTCCATTACAATTTATGATAATAATGATTCTTAATATTGCATGTCTGTTTGCAAAGAGTTCCATAACATATCCATGCTCATTAAAAAATCATTTAATAATATATTCGAATGAGAATGAATCGCGCAACGCGCGAGATTAGAACTAGTTGTTATATAATGATGCACCCTACAATAAGCACAAAATCAAAGAATAACCAGCAGGGAAAAAGAGAAACCTTAAGCTCCTTGATCTTCTCTTGGAGAGACTCATTTGAATCCTTCAATTTCTTAGCCTCACTACGCAACTCAGTAACCATTCTTATAGCATCATTTATAATAGCTGACTTGTCCATTTTAGGTGTCTTTCCTGGCTCCAGAACAGATCCCAACTCCAAAAACCTTTTTTTTTTTTAGTTTTTCAAAACATAAAAAAAGCATCAATTTATAGTACTTTGTTTTTTGAAAAATAATATAAATAAGACTTAACCTCATATGGTTGTTTGGCATGTATGAGTTTAGCCTAACTTTTAGGTTAGCAAACTAACTTCTTAATCTACAATTGCCAAACAAGTTTGAGGTCAACATTGTTAGTATGAAGCCCTCCAAAGAGTTTTCCTAACTTTGATCGCTAACTCTAAAAGTATTAACTTTAACCCCTAACTCCACTCACTTGTGGTGTTGTCAAACGCTCCCTAAGACTATTTGGTAGATCTGAAGTAGGTTAGTTCAGGTTAATAATTTCCATCACTGTTTCGTGTGTAATATTTGAATTAAGTAAACACTAAATAAAATTCAGAGATAAGTACCTTTCATTAAGGCGGTCCCTCCTCAGCTTCTCTCGACAAGCCTTAGAACTTGGCTGGCTGCACGATTCTGACCTAGAACTACAACTCATAACAGATCTAAGTTCAAATTATTTGTACCCGTGAGTGTGTATGTTTTAAGGTAATGAACAATCAATTAAGTGAATCAAACCGTTTATTTGAGCTGGCTTCCTTGTTTTGGTTCAGATCCGCAGATGTGGCATTTATCTCCACACTAAAAGAAGAAAAAAATTAAAAAGATATCATATCAAAATGTTTTCTGGAGTGTACACAGTATTCACAGAAGCTACTCACTTTAATTTATGACAAAGAATGAATCCATGATAAACACAATAAGCAAACTAAAATGAAACAGCCTATTGGAAAATTCAGTTTGTGTCCTTAGAGTTATCAAAAGCAACACATTTAGCCTCCTGTCTGTACTGTTTTAAAAGCTAACTCATATTGGTGGTACATTTAATAGACTCCAAAAATTAGTCCCTTTGGTCTCTTATTTACAATACACACCTCCATATAGGTATACAACATTCCACCTAAAATAAAACTGTGCATGCACATGGATTATATATCCAAAAGTGAAATAAGCCGTTCAAAACCTCAGAAGCACTCTTGTTTTCTGACCTGAGGGAATCAGAACAAAATGGACTAATTAAAGAACAGATAGAGAAAATACAAATAGTGGCTGTGGCTCCAATATGAAGTTCATGTCATATGATACTGGAAACAGGAAGTGACAAGGTGCATTAGATTGCTTTCAGGTGTGGTCTCAATAGGTGAAGAACCAGCTATAATAGCAGTTCTTCACAATTAAATGTCAATTTAATACAGACTAAATTAAATCATTGTTTCAGTTGCAGTTGGAGATAACCAGCAAACATGAACTGATATTGTTTGACTTCTATGAAAACTTAGAGAACGAAAGAAGGGAGGAGAATCATAGATATAAAGAATAAGGTATCAATTGGTACTGGACAATCGGGAAGGATGCTAGACCAACTTTCTGAAAAACCTGACAACTAAGTTGCATCAAAATTAAAGTTCAAGGACTAATTTGGTTCTCTTGTGGATAAAAAATTCACAGGCTAACACCAAATTTTCCCAATACCTACAGATGCATGTTCACATAAATTTCGCCGCGATTAGGCAAAACCTACTCATCTAAACTTACAACTAATAATACAAAACTAAACACAAAACCAACCAAAATCAGAGCAAGAACTATCCACAAACAACTCGAGAGCACACATCCTACACAACAAACAACCAACAACACGAATCTCAAAAAAATAAAAATTACCCATGATTGACGACACCTTGTCCATTGATCTGCTGGGGGGCCCACAAGAACCCAGCGCCAGAGGCGGAGAAGTCGTCGATGAGGGGGCAATCGAAGACCCAGTTGTTCCCCTCGGGAGAACCCATAACCGGACACACCACCAGGACCAGCGCTAGAGCGACGCCGTCTCGTCGGAACCCTAGGAGAGGTCAGTCGTCGGATTTTGGGTTAGGGTTTCGTGTGTTGGGTTGGTTTGGGAATTGGGAAGAGGAAATTGGAATTGGGGTTGAAAGGTGAAAGGGAAAGGGATTGGAGTCGGACGCGTATTGGTTTTGATTGGTGCGATTTGGGGCTGCGGATGGATGGATAGATGCAGATTGGATTGGGGTTGAGAGGTAGACTTAGACTAATGAGTAATGAGTGTTGCTTGGAAATTTCGGCATGTGGAAAATTTAATAAATGTTGTCATTATGAGGTTAGATTGATTTTGGGCTTGAGGAGTTGGATTTTGGGCTGGATGTTTTGGAGTTGAATTAGGCCTGGTCTGCAAGAGCGAGAGGCCGATTAATTTGGGAAGTGTTAGAGAAGTTTAGTTGACAAAAAAAAAAGTATTAGAGAATAGAGAAGTTTAGTTTGATTTTCTTCGATGTTTATTTTGTTCATGATGATTAGGATTTATAAAACCAGATTTATGTAATGAATTTTGTTTTGTGTTTTGTTAGTAAATATTGAATGCAAGATGAACTTAAAATTCTTCTGAGATTTAAAAGGAAGGTCATGAGTCTTGTATCAGGAATTGAAAAGTTCCATACCTGGCTAAGGTGTGCTTTCGAGTTCTTAGAACTAGACAACAGTTCAGCACAACACCTGGTTTCATTTTCAAGGATTTTGCTAGGATTTAACTACAACATTATTCAATTAAAATTACAAATTAGTATACACTTTATAGAACGCTATAAAAGTGAAGAGCAAAATTCTAATACCAATTTAGGTATGTATGAACAAAGTCTAGTTGTACTTTTCTGCGAAATCTCGAAGCATAATATGTCATTAAGTCATGAAGAGTAAAATTATACCAGTTTATGTACAATATGAACCGAGTCTAGCCGTATTTTTCTTCCGAACATCGTAACACAATATAAAACTCAACCATGTAACCCTAATTGTAAGCTTTATCATATCAATGGTGCGCCGCCACGATTTCCCATCTCTTCCCCTTATCTTCAAGTCGAGAAAGTATGCCACGAATTGTACTCAAAGGGTGAAATCAGCTGGTATCAGTCACTGTTTTATTTGGTTAGTGGATCTTTTTTTCTCTTTATTTATATCTTCTTTGCAAAAATTGTATTATTGTGGTTAATTTGGAGACCAAGTAATTAGTGCCTGACGCCTAATTTGGCCTATTTTCTGAATTTTCAACCTTGTGCAAACCAATAAGGATCAGATCATATCTAACAATTTGACCATGATACTAGTCTCCAAGCAAAGCCACAGAAGTTGCCTTTATTTGGAGTCTAAAGAGAAATCAAGTTTCTTTTTCTTTGTAAGAAATACTCTTGTGCATGACTGCAGGATTTTGTACACAATCAAATAATTTTTCTTTATTTTATGGGCACAGATCGTCTCTCTTCCGAAGCTGCTTATTAGAGGGACTTTAAAATGTGACTATCTTTACTTTCTCCAGGTACACATCACTAATTTCCTTTTTTAAAAAAATATAAACTATATATGTTTTATTATCAGTATAATTTAATTTGATTCCATTGATAAGACTAATCTAAGATCAGAACAGGGTTCCTTCAAAATAGAGCAGAACAGTTCTTTCTAAAAGAATAGCTGTAAAGCTTCTTTTGTTACTGAAATCTGATAACAAATATATATATACTACTTTTCAGGGCAACTTCGGCATATTCCGTGCGAGCATGAAATACCATGTTGGTAGTAAGAAATGTGGAGCCAATGATCGTACCAAATTATCGAGCATGAAATCCCATTTCTCATACTCATTCAAATTTCAGACCCAACCAAATATTTTTATTTTAGTTAGCAAATCCAATCGAGGAGATTTAGTTGGTTAGGATCCTCCACCAATTAAGACCAGTTCCTAGTATTGTATTGCACTCTTCTCTTAAAACTATCAGTTGGACTCCCTCTCCAAATACACAAATGCAAATAGTTTCAGATCAGCTCGTGATGTGCAAGGAATGGAAAGCTTCGAGTGATTTTAAGGCCCCCTATTTTACATGAATTTTTCAAAAGTCAATTAATTGAGATTGTATTAGTCTATTACATGGTAAAATTCCATGGAAGTAAGTCAGAGGTTCAGTAAGCAACTCCACTAGTGTTGGGAATCTGTTGGAGATAGTATGATGTAGGTTTAATGGTATAGACACTCCAGGGACATAGGAGAACTTGTTTATATATTTAGTTAATGGTTTAACTATATGAGTTTTCGCTTGTGATTGATGTTTCAAGTGTTAATATTTGTAACATAGTTAATATCTAGTTTTCGCTTCTTTATATATAATGTACATATTACATTGATATTAACTATGTGATTGATGTATCAATGGTTTAACTTTATTTGTGGATTCTAACTTTGATGGTTGGTGTTGTACAGTTTGTAATCTTTATTTTTTTATTATTATTATTTTTTTTTTTTTGCAAGTTCTACTGGTACTTATGGAGGACATTTAAGAAACTTTCATGATAATCCCACCAACACACAAAACACACATATAATTCTTATGATATATCTTATTTGAGAAGGGTATCTTTGTTGCTGTTTTTTTAATTAATTTTTTATTTACAAATACCATAATTGAAATTGTACAAAAATCAAATTATGCAGTCAGGACTAGGCCCCTCCGCCTCCTCTTCCCTTTGCCAGTTTGCTTCATCCCCTGATTTCTAATAGTTCATTCTTGGACAAATCAAAATAAAGCAAAACAGAATGTAACCAAATGCACGGAATTTATTAAATATATATGGTCCTTCATCCATCGAGAAGGGAAAGTGCTTTTGGGCAATGGATTTAGTACTGGAAGCAAATTGCTCCTCTAAAATTTAGTAAATTTTCTGCTATTTCTCAGATGGATCAATTCATTTTCCATTTTGGAAAATTTAAGGACTATAGAGAACGCAAAAAAAGAGGTTAAAAATTTATGCAAAGGAAAGCAGTATATGTTATCATTTTGGTTTCTTCAATGTTTACCGCACAAGTCAATGGAAATAATTTCCGTGTATGATCATATGTGATTTTTGTTAAAAAAAAAAAGATTAATTTTCTTTTGGTGGGAAACCTAAAAGAAAAGGAATACACATCTAAGGAAATCAATTGGATAATAAATTTTTATTGATGATCTAGACATTAAGAGAAAATATATGTTGCT
This sequence comes from Rhynchospora tenuis, assembly GCA_027725995.1. NCBI lineage: Eukaryota > Viridiplantae > Streptophyta > Magnoliopsida > Poales > Cyperaceae > Rhynchospora > Rhynchospora tenuis. Next base: position 143,099,523 of record CM050888.1, on the reverse strand, counting down.
CCAAGTAAAGACCAGTTTCACAAAGCACTTCCCCAGTTTTAATGACCGCTCTGCTTTTAATTTCTTACCATACTAATTTGAAATCAATTTGAAATCAATTCTACTGTTGATTCCATCTAGGATTGTTTAATTTTAAGGAAAGATTGAAAACTTAGCATAGCAACAAACAAATATTATTCCGTTTGACAGCCACTGTCAAATCTTCGAAAAAAAAACAAACAAATATTACACAAATCACAAACACATTAAATGCAGTAAGTATTCTGGAAATAAAGGAAATTTTTGAAAATAATGATTACATTAATAGAAGATAGTACATTAATTTATGATACAATGTCGGAACTAATATACTACGAACAGGGAGGACGTGTATAAAATTTCCTGCCATTCATCTTTCATGATACCGTGTCAGAACTCAACGCTACATCTAGTGAGAACCAAATAAATCATTGTACCTGCACTAAATCATGCTTCATTTATTAGCGCAATATAACGACTGCGCTACATTTAATTCCCTGCCATACATGATACATGGCAATTTTATGAACTCTACTGTTGTTTCCATCTAGCATGGTTTAATTTGAAGGAAAGAATGAAGATTTTACATGCCAAGTTGCCAACAAAGTTCGTTAACAGAAAAATAGAAAGTCACAAACACATTAACTAGAAGATAGTATTTTGGAAATAAAATAAACTTCTTGATTTCAATCAATAAACATCTATTAAAACTTCATTAGACATAAAAATCATGATTACATTGAACAGAGAGATCAGAGATAGTACTTGTCCGAACTATAAATAGTAAATATTCAGAGAATGCGTTTTTTCATGATGCAAATTGCAATGTTAGAACTAAATATTACAACACAAATTATTAATCTAACACAAATTATCAGAGTTATATATATCATGTTAATCTAACAGAAGAGGAGAGCCGTCATCTCGTCATCAAATCCAAAACTTGAAAAATCAACCCTTTCTATCTCTTCTTCCACCTGAGGTCCTGCCATTGCAGGTGCCACGTCAACACCAGTGGCTCCAGGGACTCTTCCGCTCATACCCTGCCAATCATTCTCCATCTCATTAGACCGGCCTTGCCCCGATACCACATTAGCAGTAAACCCCGTAAGGGGATCTGGTAATGCAACCGAAGGGGCCCACATGTCAACACCAACAAGAGGCGGCACTGGTGGTGGTGGCAAGTCGCTTATCCTCTTATTGACTTCCCTGAGACGCATCTCTACCATAGCACCCAGATTGACAATCATCTCCATTGATGCCAGATCAGCAATGTTGGACCGGCCTTGGAAAACATCATGCAAGAGAATTCCCGTCTCAAGTTCACAGTTCTCGCTTTGCACTTTGCGCAACTGGAGTTGAACCTTCTCAATTTGCTGGAGAAGGAAGCTTTCTGGGCCCACCATTCTCTTGCTCTTTTCGGCATCTGGCATGGCACTGAAACGCGAGAGGATCTGCATGGTATCCTCTCTTGCAGGCCATGTTTCAGGATTGGGATCATGAGGCCCTTGAGAGATCACCGTGCAAACATCCACGTCGCACAGAGTCGAAAGCTCGAGTGCCTTCTTGATAAGAGACGCTTTTCTCTTCTTAAAAGTCGCACGACGGATCGAAGCGTTGGAAATTGGCTGGAGGGCAGTCTTTTTCTTTGGCATTGTTCTCTATCTCTGTTTCTCTTCTACGCCTCTTTTCTGATTCTCTCTCTGTTAATTTTCTGTTGTATTTAGGAAGTTTTTCTTTCCAAAAACAAGGTAACTAAGAACGGAGGAAGGATGGAGGAATATATGGGGAGGAATTGGAGGGATGAATATATGGAAAGGGGATTAACCGAGTAAGGCGGTCTGGTGGTGTTGCTCCATTTTACTTAGCGAACAAGCTGGAAATTCTGAATAATTTATAGGGACAAAATTGTAAATATTAGGAAAACCAAGGAGTTTAAGGGTCTGTATGAGTGTATGTCTGTGACTTTTTTTTATTAATAATAATAATAATAATATTATTATTATTATTATTATAACCATTATTATTATTATATTATTATTATTATTATTATTATTATTATTATTATTATTATAACCATTGCTTATTTCGTTAGAAAATGGACCCATCTACACCGTGATATGTATAGTTAAAAGATTTGTCCAGAATTGCACATGATTTAGTCAATTCACATGAACTAAACATAATATATATCGATCGTCTTTTATGGATTACTGACGAAAGAGGAAATATAAATCGTCAGAAAGAACTGTTAATAAACCAGTTAAGATATATAAGCATTTAAAAATTGGGACACCGAATCAATGTTAATTTATGTGTCTGGTGCGATTTTTTTTTTTTAAAAAAAAAAGTACTTTTGCGCTCCACCACAAACTACAGAGATTGTGAGGAATTTCCATATAACCCTTTGTTATTTATTTTTATTTGTATTTGTATTTTTTATATTTTTTTGGGAATTCATATTATACCTGTGACCTGTTGTTTAGTTGCGACAGTTCTCTGCCACAGAAATGTTCGCTTCAAATGATGATTTTTTATTATTATTATTATTATTTATTTTTTTTGGAGGAAATAATATGCTGCGATTTTCTTAGTGAAAGTGTAAGAAGGTTGAGCCACAATTAGCGATTCTTCTTAAGCTCAGTCCTTCTAGGCGTTTCGAGTTTTGGACAGTCGAGTTTAAAGGACTGACTTAGACTTAAAAAGGACAGAATTAGACTCTTTATTTCTTTTCTTGATTTAATAACATCATGGTATTTTGACAATCTAAAATTAATAAAATATAATTAAATATGTTACGTTATAATTTATAAATAATATTAGATTAGACTTTTTACTTTTTTGTCTTGATTTAGCAGCATTACGCTATTTTGATAATCTAAAAATAAATAAAATATGATTAAATAATATTGATTAAAATATAAATATAAATAAATTTGAGTCTAATTCTTCGACTTTAATACTGGGTTCTTCATGCATACTAAGTTTACAAATTACAACGTACCGGATTCAAAGCATACAAAGCTCAGCCCAAATTCAGCCCACTACCGGCCCAAATTACACAGTCCCGAATCTCACCACTCATCTCCTCTCCTCTCCATTAGTCCATTCTTACTTCCTCTTCACCTCCTCCTCCAACACTCCCAGCAGCCGCCGTGTCCGAATTCATCTCATCGCCGTGTCAGAACAACCTAATCAAACCAACCAACAACCAACGGCAGGATGTCGTTCAGAGCGCGGGAGATGTACAAGAAGGTGGTGCGGGAGGTGGGAAGCAAAGACCTTCCCAAGGGAGTCATGGAGTCGATTCAAGAGATGCTTCCCAACTCCAAAGTTGTCATGAACCGAGCCCAGCGTGGTATCTTTGCTGGTCGCCATATCCGCTTTGGCAATAAAGTCAGCGAAGACGGAGGCAACAAGTACCCATCATTCCTTTCCCTCCTTTAATTCTTTATTTACGTCTTGTTTTGGTTCCTCTGTTGCTGATTTATAAGAATTTGCACTTACAGTGTGAATACCATGTAGTAGTGTTGGTGTTTTGTACTTGGCTGAGAACTTCAGAGGTGTTGGAGTAAATAGGAAGATTTAGGTTAGCAATTAGATAAGCTTCAGAGGTGCTGAAATAGGGTGATTTAGGTTAGGATTTAGATAGTTATAGCTGGGTGGAGAATTTTTCTTTTTATTAGAAAATTGTAATATTTTGTTTCTGTAATGGAAACGGGCCCAATGGCCTTTTCTCAAAAAAAAAAAAAATACCATGTAGTAATTTTGAACTGGTTAGTTGTAATTTGGCTAAAAGATTTTGGGTTTAAGCTGGAGATGGTGAAATGTAAGAATTTTCTTAAAGCGTCTTAGATTGGTACTTGTTGATAATAATAGTAATCATTTTGCATCTGGGTTTCTGATGGTAAACTGTGAGAAAAAATCCTTGTGATCTCAAATGTGTCCGTCTTAATTGGCATTTGTAAATAGTGTTAATCTGCCTTAGGTGTTGTCTACTGTCCCAAATTCTAGGTTAAGTGGTATTTTGTGAAGTGCTTTGTTTGCTTCTTGGAATGAGGAGCTGACATTGAAGTTTGGATGCTTTTTTCCTTGTTTTTACTGGTGTGCACCCTGGAGTTGAGTTCATAGTGAAGCCCAATGCATTATTTGTAAGAATGTACTGGCAATCCACACAGGGAAGCAATGGTTTTGGCAATTTCATATCAGCAATATTGTCTATTGGGTCAGTTGTTGAGCTCAAGGCTAGGGTACCATACTTGAGAGTTGTAATATCCTTCGGAAATTTGGTCCTTCCAATGTCTTTGCAAAAGTCATTTTTACCGTCTGCCTTTTTTCTAATTATACAAGATATCAGGCTTTAGGACACTGAGAAATTAAACAAATCCCAGCAGGGTATGAAAGGAACTTTGGTTACAACAACGGACTATTCAGTCACCCATTAAACTTTCTGAAACTCAATTAGGATCGAACTTTTTTTACAAGCTGTCTCTATCACTGAATCTGAAACATGCTGCACAGTATTGTTCCAAGCTTGATACAAGTATAGCAACATGGTTTGTTTTATTTGTTTTATGGAAATATATGATTTCTTAATCCAATTAACCATTTTCTCATTTCTTGTGTCCACATTGGTTAGGTCAAGGCGCTCATGGAAGCCAAATGTTCAAGAGAAACGCCTATTCAGCTACATCCATGACCGCCACATACGTGTGAAGGTCACCACACATGCTCTTCGATGCATTGACAAAGCCGGTGGCATTGATGAGTACCTCCTCAAAACCCCATACAACAAAATGGAGACTGAATTGGGTGTCATCTGGAAGGCACGTATCGAGAAAATGTATGCTCAATTAGGTCAAATGGAGGTCGGGCTTTTCACTCCAGATGAAGAGGCTAAAATTGAGAAAGGGTTTGAAGAGGCTGAAGCTTTCAAGAAAGAAGCAACCAATGAGGTGAGGAGAGAGGTAAGGGAAGAAGGAAAGCAGAGAGGGGATGGTGGGAGGAAAGGAAAAGTGGTTGTTGTTGGATAGAAGGTAATATAGCATGAGAGCCTGAGTTTTTGTTTTTTTAGAAAGGCTTGGTAGGGGCTACCAAGGAGTTAACTTGAGTTCTTGTTGGTTTCAATTCAAGAGCTCAATTTGGTTCAACATTCATGGTTTCATTTTCTTCTCTTTTCTTTGTGCTTTTTCGAATGATACCATTGTTGTTGGAATAAAGAATGGATGCCTGTAGTTATTTACGCCTAGTTTCACTGTTGTTAGAATAACTGCGATTTGTAGAAATCCTAACAATTTTAACTTCTTTTTCTTTTCGGCTGTTAAAATTTAGTGTTTCCATAAAATTTTTACCATATTATCTGTTGCATGAGATCCGCTTTAACAAATTAATGTTGGTTAAATAGAAACAATATTAATTAGCATGAAGAAAATCTCTCAAATTGCAGATATATTAGAATTCTCCAATACACACTGATTTTTATGAACAAATACAAGCAGAGGTGGAGAATACAAAAGAGAATCAGGGCTTTTCGTTTCCTCTTCTAGCCTAGTTTGGCGAGGACATCGTTCAAGATTGATGTGGTTTGGGCGTAGTACTTCTCTGCTTCTGGGGTGCTCTTTATCTTTGCCGCGTGATCAAGCTGAAAAAATAAATAAAATAAATCAATCAAACAAAATGTCTCAAAAAAAAAAAAAACCTCGATTTGATATTGCACCTTTTTTTTTCTTTTTTGTATATTAATCGGCCTAACTGGTGTTAAAGTCTTAATTGCTAAATGTTGGTACAAAATTAAGTGTTCACTAAGCTGTTAACACGGTTACGTAGTGCAAAAATATAATAGAAAAATAAAAAGAAGTTACCCCATCAATGGTGCTGAAAAGCTGGCCATAGAGGTCCTTGAGGGGCTTCTTCTCCTCCTTGGGTTTGGCAGCGATGATGGTGTTGAGGTCATAACGAAGGTAACTGGCTCTCAAACGCAGGTCGTTCATAACGTAGGGCCACGCCTTCTTGTCAATCTCGGACTTCAAGTTGATGATGTCCTTCGCCGACTCCTTCACCCGGGCAGCTGCCTCTTGTGGAGACTTGGGCTGGAGGTAGAACCTCTCCTTCAGTGGAAGATCCAGATCACGAGGCTCGTCCGCGTTTAAGGTGCCGGCTGAAATAAAAATAAAATTAAATTGTATGTTGGTAATTAAGCGAGGTTTCTAAGATTAATTTTGGCTTAATCAAATTAGGCATTGTACTTGGTGCTCTGCATTTTTGTTATGAATTCTTATTTCAGAACTGAAACCTGACTTTTGGGAATGTATTTGTTTTAGAATATATATGTGTTGTGTTTAATTGATTTTTATTCAAGAAATGCCAACTTATGACTTGAAAAAGCACCAAAACAGAAACATTCAGTAACCATAAATGCATTTTGCAAAATTAGTACATAAGATCACTTCTGAGCAATTTGAGGTTCTGCTACTATTACAAAACTGCTAATTAAGCAAAATCAGAACAAAAGGGCAAATATTACTTACATAATCCACCAGAAGGTGGGGGAGGACCACCGATCTTGATCGACTTGGCCTCGGCCAGCACAGCCTGCGCAAAGGCCCCACCTGTCAGCCCAGCAGCTATGAGCCCGAGTGCAGCCCGCCTGCTAGTCTGGGCAATTGTCTCACTCTCGACTGGTGTCTGTTGGGCTTTGACAATGAATCCAGCCCGACCTGTCGAGACGCGCCTGCTTGACAGCAACCGGCTCGAGCTGGTTCCGTCTAATAATCCGGTCATGGAAGCCATAGCTTGAGCCATCTCTTTTTCTTTATTCTTCTTCTTCTTTTCCTTGTTACGTCTAACAATTTTTTGTAAGCAGAAAGAGGGATTATATTTTCGAGGGGTTGGGTGCAATTGTGCCTTATCTGACTGAGTATTATTTGGATAAGTTGATGGCCAGTTGATGCATGCCATGTGGCAGGTCGTGTGGTTTGGACAGGCATTATGTGGGATTGGGTGGTGACTCAGCCACTGGATAAGTGACACGTGTCCGATAGTTTTTGGACCCTCTCGTCTGGAAATTGATATAGAGGTAAACAAAATGTTTATCTAGCCTGATAATAAGAACATTTTATAGATTATTTCATATATTTACCAAAATCAAATTAAAGCATAGCTTGGGCTTGGGTTTCTAAAAATAAGCTTAAAAAAAAAAAACTTACTCTTCTGGAATTATTTGTATCTCTTTTACGATTTTTAAACAAGTGATGGAATCTATTGATAATAACATTATTTAACAACAATGAAAATAATTTTCTTATAAAAGCAGAAAACCTTGAAAAAAAAATAAAGGAAAATTTAAAGCTAAGGTATATACATATTACATTTTACAAATTTGATTTTAGTTTTCTGAAAGATGCAGTAAGACATTAAACAAGTTGCCACCACCAAAGGCATATCAGTCTCAGGTTTCTAAGGGTTGCTTCTGATACTTTTTTTTCTCGGTAACCGATTCTTCTTTTTTTTTTATTATTATTATTTTTTCCATTGTTATGGGATAAGCATTCCTCTCTTAGCGGCTCTCAAGATTAATAATTTCCATGCAGATAAATGTAAATAGCTTAGCTCAGTCCTTATTTCTCCAAAAATGTTTGCACAATTAAATATCCAATCAGCTCAATTTTTCCTGCATTATTCATAATCAATATTGTTGGTGTAACTAAGCTGCATATTAGCGTCTCGAGTAATAGAATTCAGAAAGTACACAACCTTTATGAAATTATAAGATATCATGTTATTCATAATCAATATAATTGGAACAACTAGGCTTCAAATTAGCATGCCAAGTAATAGAATTCAGTAAGTACACAACCCTTTAAGAATTCATCTGATAAAACCATATTTCTCTAGTTAGAATCTACCAAAATAAAACCATATCAAGGCGTCAAATTTCAAACTTCTTTACAACCATCAATCTATCCCTAAATAACTTGTAAACCTACATCAATCTATCCTAAACTTCTTTATGACACTTTAAAGACAAATATTAATTCTGGTGGGCAATCAGGATAGCACTGGAAAACCGCTCAGATTTTGGTACTGTATGTTCTTCCTCACTGAAACGAACCCCATGGCAGAATAGGATCGGATGAAAGCTAGGGTTTCTACATGTCGTTCTCACTCTTTCGTCAGTGTAGACTGGATGTAGAGAGAGAAGTCCAGAGCTGCTGAGAATTTCCTGTGCCGGCTCATTGTAGTTCGTGGCCCAATCCGAGTAATATAATTTTTCACCTGAATTTGATACCATTGCTTCAGAACATCATGATCTATTATAAAAAAACGGTTGGATCTCTGCCCATATAATTGTAAAAATTAATTTCTTTGTGATATCTAATAATCATTCTTTGATTGATTTCATATCAGGATCAGGTCAATTTTCCAGCTACTCTGCCTAGTCCAAAAGTATACCTGAGCAAGACCTTTAAAAGTACGAGACTTCCCCTGCCTAGTCCCTTTAAAAGTATACCTGAGCAAGACCTTCCCTTGTTGACTTCATGAAGCTTGAGTACCTCAGCCACATCTATCCTGTAAATAAATTTAAAAACTGGAAAGGAAAAGTATATACAACAATAATATAACCATAAGAAATGATATGTCTATGTAAAAGGAAAACATGAAATATATATACAAATTTCAAATGTTTATTAAGTGTTTTTTGAGTTTATATTTGCAATCAAAAATTTTCCATATAAACTACTACAGACATATAGTATCACGACAATCATGCTACAAATATAACAAAAGGATTCATTCTCACCAATTTTCAATATGGTTTCCTCATTATTATATGATGAAGCTCAAAGCTTTTTAAAGATAATTTTCCTTATAATTACATGTCAATGAAAAAGGGGTACTATATGAACTTTACCTACTTAATCAGGTAGTTTCTCAGTCAAAAATAGGTACAATAATTTTTATAATATGTTCATGACTTGACCTAAGAACATATTCTCATCTATTAAAATTGATCGCATATCTCTCAAGCCTCAAATAGATGTTATTAAGCTTTCTAGGCATGGAATATATCTAAACTTGTCATACATAGACCCCTAATATAATATAATAACCAATGATCAATAACTGTACAAATTAAAAGCTAATCTAATTTTAATTACCTAATATCTGTCAATTTACCACAGAGATAATACACCAACAAACTGCATTGCTGGATAACATCCATCATACCATCAAATTAGCATAAACTTAACCTTGGTTCTGTCTATCTATCTAGTTTGCATGCATATCCAATTAACAAAGTAACTAAATTTCTGATCAAACAACTCTCAAAATCATCATAAATGACACATAAATATAATTTATCTTTATAATTTAAAAGTTAGGTACATAATAATGTATCTTAATTACCACAATCTACCAAACAATTTCCTATGTACATATATGTAGCTACCAAGAGATGATCGCTAGTACTATCACTACAACTGAAAAAAATATTAAAAGGTAATTATCAATTCACCAAAAACACATAATAACATCATAAAAGCCACTGACCAACACAAGAACTACAAAAATTTATAACAAACCAAAGGACTGCCAAATATTTAGAGGGAAAAAAAACAAAAAAAAATTACCATACAAAATCATCTTCTTGACCGACGTTGAGAAGACAAAAATTCCTTTCAGTCCACCTAAAATTACCCTTGGCAAGCGACTCCTGTGTTTGGTTGGCACAGACCTCGCTGCAAACAAAAGTCAGAACTTAGGTGGAGGAGCAGATGAAGCCTGGAATCATCAGATCTAGAAACTAGAGAAGTGGCAAGGTCAGGGAAGGCTAGATCTAGGAGGTGAGGATGATTAAGACAGGTGGTGATAGAGAGGTCACAGCCTCAAAGGAAGATTAAGGGATGATGACGGAGCCAAACCCTAGGTTATAAACAACAAACAAAGGTTAAATATATAATTACAGATTTTTTTTTTCTTTTTTCTTTTTTTTTTTTTTTTGCATGAGACCTATTTTTAATATTTTTGTATTCAGCCCCTACAGTCCTGAATAATTTGGAACAAAGATTACTTATAGGGATCATGGATGCTAAGAAAGACGCATGATAATGAAAACCCAAGAAATTTTAAAAAGGCAATATGTATGCTACTTCTATAGAAAGATACCTCATCAAAATTTTAAAACATTTTATAGATACATACAGAAAGATAAACATGAGTGACTTTTAACTTGCCTTAGATGAGATGAGAGACATATCCATCCTGCTCCACAGACCGAGAGGTTGTACTTGTACATGATATTAGTTTCAACAGGAGTAATTTCTGTCTTCTTCAGTTCATTGTTTGGGGTTGCATTTTTGGTTGTTTGATGTTTCTCTCTTCTATGACACACGACGGCTTCTTTGCCATCTGGATTTGCAATAACTAGTGTAATATTATCTTCGTCCAAACCCAGAAAGAAGGCTTCTTCACCTTGCCTCTACTTCTCTCACCTGAAATATCACATAGAACAACAAAGCGATGTTAGTAACAGATGATATTGTTGGTCATTTGCCATCGATATGTTTACATTGACATTGCTTTGTGTGGTACCTGCACAAATTAAGCATAGCTGGTTACAGAACCACCCAATGGTCTTAGTTTCTCTTTATATTATCATCCAAAGAAATTGAAGATTTGACCAAAATCAACCATCACATTGCATCAAAGGATGGAAGAGGAAAGTGGAAAGGGAAAAGGCAAATAGAGGATGTTTTAATTGGATTTTTTTTTTTAATAAAAACTAAGTCTTTGAACCAATTATTATTTCCCATTTTGGGACTTAAAAAGGTTATATAAGAGGATTAATATAATATAAGCCAAAAAAAACAAAATATTAACAACTAAAGCTTAACAAGAAATAGAGATACTACCAATGCTTACCTCTGGGCCAGGTAGCAGTTCAATCCTCGATAGTGTTAAGCATCTGGACCCACAAGTTAGACAGGTTGGCAAGGCTTCTGCACTATACAAAACCTGTAAGTTGTAACCATTAGAAATTCCAAATATTCAAACCAGAAATTGCTCTCATTCGTGTGCATGAGAACTAGCAATTGCCTAATAAATAAGTCATAAATGGATACATGATAAAATTCTCTGACGGTATGTACGGCTCATTTTATATAATTCATTTGGAATTTATTGGGGTCGGTAACCATTTGTTTCCGTCTGTTGTGGGATGTGCATGCTTCTTTTACACAACATTTCAGGTTAAATAAATTCTACATCGGCATAAAGTAACCAGCTAAAACCATATTTCTTAAAAAATGCTTCCAAAATTGAAGTCAAATGTCTAATAGGGCTGCATTAGAACCACAATTTCCATGGACAATAACACTGGAAACCATTAAATTTCTCATGAAAGTTCAACAATTGAGCCAAAAATAGCCAAAGGATTCATGAAGTTCAGGACCCTTTCAACATTCATAAGAAAAGTATGCATTTCTCTTGCTAGAATTACTACCAAATAAAACCATTATCTTCCTACCATAAACCTGTCCTTTGATAACCCGTAAGCCTACATTAAGAAATCAGCACATAAAGAAGACAGAGAGAAATGAACTCACCAGGCAAAATGAATATAGTCTCGGATTTTGGTACCGTACGTTCTTCCTCACTGAAAGGACGCCACGGGGGGCGGCTCTAGATCGGGATCAGGATCCGACGTGTCCAGCTCCATTGTTGCTCCGACTGTAATATCGCACTCGGAGGAGATCTAGGCTACTCCAGTAGTCCAGTGGTTATGCCTACGGGCCAATCTTCAAAAAAAAAAAAAAAAAAAAAAAAAAAAAAAAAAAAAAAAAAAAAAAGGGTTTGATGCGCAAAGTATTTATTTATTTCTTTGTTTTTTTCAAAAATCTTTATATTTTGGAACGTGAATGTGTATGCTGTGTATTGGGTTTGGATATTTCCATACACGAACGTGAATGTGGCTCGTGGGCCGATTTATTTATTTATTTATTATTTTTTTTTAAAACAAAAAAAGAGATCTAGCGTCTCTTTGTAATCTTTACTTTTTCTTTTTTTTGAGAAACAGGGCCATGGATTTTTTTTTATATATTTTTTTTCGAATTGGTATCTACCATGCTATATTTCATTCAACCATCCATAGATTTCAAACAGGTCAGATTAAGTCCAGACCGGCTTAGTCTAACCTCTCTCTCACTCCAAATCTTAGTCGTTCCTTCTCTCCAAACCGCAGCCAGAAAGAGAGGCGAAAAATTGACTCCAAGGCGGCGATGGAAGGGCCTTCTCAGGCGACGGAAATTAGATTGAATGGTGCCTTCGTCGTGGCTGGTGCCTTCGCTGGCGAGAAGGTATGTGTGCATTCTCTCTATCTCTCTTGTTAGGTTTCGTCTTCAATCTTTGTAACTGTTAGCCGATCTGAAGTACTTTGATAGATCGAATGAATCGTCAAATGACGTTTAGTCTATTGATCTTGTCGGATTAATGGATTTTGTGTTTGTCTGTTGCTTGATTTCATCTTTGATTGCTTTGGGGCTATTATTTAATTCTATTCACTATTCCGTTTACTTGTTTGTTGATAAGTTCAAATTTTTTATTTACTATGATTGTAGATGGTTGATTATGGAGTGCACACGATCTGGGAGGCTAATAATGTTACGTTAATTTATTCTCTTTGATTTTTCTTTTTACAATTTTATTTTGTAGGCACTTGTTGAGATTCTGGAGTAATTCATTGTATATATGTATATATATTTTTTTACCATTCTCTTTGATTCAAGGTTGATTTAGGTTAGAATTTCTCTAATGTTAATTCACATTTTTGTTGAGTTAAAACAGATCAGAAATTTTGCACGTTTGAGATTTCGTCAGAGATGTGTGAATTAGTTTTATTAGTTTTCCTATTGGATCATCTTGTATCATATGTATTCACTTTGTATGTTGAATATGATCATTTATTTCTTACTTAGGAATTTGTATATATGTTCAGTTTATTGATGTAAATGTTTATTTTGTTATTGTAAATGTTCTCTATGTTTGTTGTATCTGTTCATTTTATTTTTTTTTATTTAACTAGTTTAATTGAACACAAAAAACTGCGAAATCAAATTTTTGCTGCAACTAAATGAACACATTAACACTTTAAATTAATCCCTTAATATGTTTAACCGAGCATAAAAAACTACAAAATCAAAATTCTGTTGTAACTAACTGAACACATAAACAATTTAAATTCATCAATTAATGTGTTAAACTGAACTAAAAAATACGAAAATTCAATTTTGAGATGTAACTAACTGAATACATAAAACTTTAAGTTTATCCCTTAACGTGTTTAACTGAACAAAAAATACGATAATTTGATTTTAAGATGCAACTAACTGAACACATAACAAGTTTAACTCATCCTTCGACACATCTAACTAAACACAAAAATCCGTACATTTGATGACGTTAGCGCGGAAATAAAAATTTCAGATTTTTTTTCGAAAAAAATTTGATGACGTCATCATACGGTTTTGATGACGTCAATACTCGAAAAATCATGGCTGAAGCCCAATTTTACATGTTGAAGCCTGTTGGATAGCATTGGATGGGAAAAGAGTGGATGGTGCATATCACACCTGCTTTTTTTTTCTATACAAATACAATCTGTCATATGAGTTGGTGCTTTGGGCAACTGGTGTTTTGCTTTGAGCAACTTTAAGGACAAAAATATCCTCATATTTTTCATAGCAGCATTTGAAATATTCATTCGATGGAGTGCCGTTCAAAGGATAATTTAGTCATTTTAGAAAAAAATAATGTTGCTCGAAGGAAAAAACATGTTGCCCAAAGCAATGCCCCTGTCATATAAAATGGAAAAAGAAAAATAAAGGATAAACACAATAAAATCATCAGCCACCTTCCATATCTTCTTCGGTCACTGATGTGTATGGGTCAAATTTTAGAGGCCTGCTTGTTGAACATAATAATAGGAACTGGAGTCTAAGTTTAAACAAGTTCATATAAATGACTAGACTTGTTTATAAACCAAAGCTTAGGTTTGGATTAGAATAATGCATGGATTATATATTCCTGATTTGGATTTGTGCCTGAACTTAATAAACATGCCAGATCTTTCTGCTGCTGTAATAAAGTTGGAGTGAAGATCTGTGGGTCTTATCTTCCATTTCAACATAATCCCACCATTCCTCAGTTCCTAATATATACTTTAAACTTTTTGGAGGGTCGCCGGTTTTGAAAGGCAATTTCTTCAAATTGTAACAAGCACGAATTTCCAAAATTTCCAAGACTGGAAAAGTAATTATGTGATCAGAAATTCTTACGAGATTGCGATTAAGACCTAAGTGTATTATCTTCAAAGATGGAAATGAATGATGGCTCATATTGATTTCATCATTATTCAGCTCATTGATAAAGAATAATTGCTCCATCCTGTTGCATTCTATTACATAGAGTTCTCGAATGCATGGGAGATTAATGACCCAAGAGATGCTTGTTAGATAAGAGAGTTCTCTAAATATCAGGATCCGGAGTCTGGGAAAGATATCTTTTGGGTCCAGACTCTTCCACCTTATTGTTTCTCTCACTCTCCCGAACGACTCAAAGGATAGAAGCTCGAGTCTTTCAAGGCAACAATTGCTTCGGTGCTCACTTGCACTTTCAAACTGTACCCACCCGGGCACCCCACCACCCTGGCCTCTTATTCTAAGTGAGAATAAGTTTCTTTTCAATTGGGAGTTCCCGAGAAAACTACTTGAAAAAGACGTGCAACTATTGTATCCCAAAACAATAAGCCATCTTACGGGCACATTCATATTTTCTAACTTCCTGTAATAAAAATCTTCGTCAGAAATAGTGATTCCCAATGCTTGGAAGTCCTGAAGGTGTTGTAAGTCCTCCACCAGCACTGAAAACATTTCTTGAACAACTGCCGTCCGTACGAGTACATCTCTATTATATATAAGGCGCGTCCATATCTTTGAAGTTGGATAGGTACTGTTGCTCAGGTCCAGCACCCTTAAAGCTTTCAGTTTCGATAGGGGCCCATTTGGCAAGATGCATTTTGTTTCTCTTAAAAGTAGATATTTCAAATTGTTAAGAGCCCCAAATCTTTCCGGCAATAATGATATTAAATCAAAGTTATATGATAGGTTGAGAAACTGAAGATGAACTAATTCACATATCTCAATCGGAAAAACTTCTAAACGATTCCATGACAAATCTAGAACAGTTAGTTCAGAAAACAACTCAAGTTGAAGGGTTCCTGACTTTCTTAGGTCATTATAACCAAGCAACAAAGTAGCGAGTTTGGTAGCGGGACTTGCAATAGAAAAGGAAACTTCTATTTGGTGCCTTACAGACACTATTTCAGTGTCACTAGAGATTTTTATATGTTGTGTTCCCTTGTATGTGTCAGCTCCAACAATCCATTTGTTCGTAACTACTCTTTTATCATTTGCAATCCATAGTGCCATATCACGGATCACATCATGCATTTTACAACGCCAACTATCACCTGCCATTTCAACAATTTCTAAGAGGCTAACAGCTTGGAGTGTTCTTATGTAATTGTATCCAACGTTATAAGCTTCTTGTATGTCTGACTTATCAATCAATCCTAACCCCATCCAGAGCTCGACGAGACGATTTTTCTCGATGTGATGCCATAATGAGCAGTATAGAAAGCATTTTTTGAGATTCTCATTGTGTAAACTATCATAACTAAACTTTAATGTTTTGAAAACTGATTGATACTCATCCGAGAGTTCAACATCATCAACGTGTACCTGCTTAAGCTGTACAATAGCTTGCTCCCATTCACTAGGATCTTTTTTATCATACATGGCTTTACCAACTACAATAAGAGCCAACGGTAATCCATCTAGTTTCTTCACAACATTCCTTGCACACTTTTCAATCAGTGGGTGAGTATCAATGGTTTCCTCAGACACATTCTTTTTGAACAGAGACCATGCATTCTCCCAGTTGAGACCATCTAATTTAATTATTTTCTTTGCCCCCATTTTTCTGCATACCTTCTCTGATCGTGTCGTCAGAACAACTTTTCTTTTGTATGCACCGACTGCTTCCATTGGGGCAGGGATCCCAATTGTTTTGAGATTAACACTGCTCCAGAGGTCATCCAAGAGAAGCACAAAGCTTTTTTCTTTCAAGAAGTTGTATATTGTAAGCTGCTTTACCGCCCTATTATCGCTCTTACTCAGGCCAAGTTTTTCAATTATTCTATCTTGAACATATTCTTCATTACACTCTTTGGGACATGTGACAAAAACAACAAAAACTTTAGATGCAGGGTCTTTGGAAAGCTCTTCGGAAAGCGTGTTGTTGATTTGCTCCAAGAGATGCGTCTTTCCAACACCACCCATGCCCCAAATGCCAATGACACTGTGTACATCTTCTTTCACATCAATAAGTACGGATTCGAGATAGGATGATTTTGATGAGGAGGCTGGCATCTCTTGGCCATGTGGCGGCAGCATCATGATCACAGGAATAGTCGACTTTTCTCCATGCAAAACCGTCGCCTCATCACGATTCTTTGCTGCTCTTTTACTGATCTTGTAATTTGAGTAGAGATTAGGAGAAATGTTCCAGATGCACCGGCACAATTGCTGGTACTTTTCAACAATATCTGTTGATTCAGTTTCGATGGTCTGTACCCGGCTCAACCATCCTTGAATTTGGTTTGTGGGAGCGCCGTTCACTCGTTCGGCATCTGATATCTCAATTTCCACATCCTTTTTCAGGTCCTTTAATTTGCTGGTGGCCAACTCCATGACTCTTATGTTGCTGCTGACGTTAAAGGGATATACCACATGTGGACTGACGTTACTGGCAACCCAGGGTAGGAGGCTACCAATCGCCCTCGAGCACCCGGTGCAATCCATCAGTTTTGAGTTAGACAGAGAGGAGCGTAGGAAATTGAAGTTGTACAAGTGGAAAGGGATAAACTCGATGAGTGTCAAGGTATTGGAAATCAAGCTCTTGGAAAATATGAAAAAAAAAAAATACCAAAGAATATGCAAGTGGGATTTTTTTTTTTTTGTTAAAATTGAGTAACAGAAAACATCGAATGAATGAACACTTACTTATAAAATGAATATGAGTGCTTGGATTTGTGGTCGCGAGAAATTAGCTCTCAGTCATGAAAAGGAACAACGGGGAAATGGATCGAGCATCCAATAACTAGGGGAGAGTTGACAAACCAAGTCTTAGGGCTTTTGTTATTTTCAGCACCGCATATAAAAAATTTGAGCAATTTGCGTCATTACCATCCATCGGAAGACCCATCGGAAGACCCACCGACCCACATGCATTTTTTATATTTTTAATTAAATGTGGCGTGATTAATAAGTGGGACAACGACAGGACAACTAACATTTCATAGAACTGAGGCTGATCTGAACTATTCAACTAAAATGATTGGAAGCTGAAGACCTAAACCAGAGTTTGAGTCGATCTGAGCCATTCAATTTCAATCGGGCATTTTTGGGATACATTAGAAATTTAGCACCCATATTAAGTATTCATTTATATCTTGAAAAAATTGGCATCGACATCCACAATGTTTGACTTTTCATCACAGCAAATGGAACGAAATTTGACTTGTTAGCATATACCATTTTTGCCAGACTAAAAAAGTTTCTTTGTGCATTAATAGTTGCTCTCTTGCAAGAAAAATCTCATGCTTTTATTGCTATGGTAATCTTCATTATATTATTCGATAAGAAATAACATTAAATTTTAAAACTACGAAATGAAGCCCACTGAGTTATACCTATTATTTAAGAAGTTTGTAGCCTCTCAAACTATATGCATCTATAATTTCCAAATGCAAGAACCCTCATCTTCATGTAAAATCAACCTAGAAGAAATCAAATGTGTTATCTGAACTGTCAAGCTTTTCTTCTGTATTAATTTTTCATTTTAATAATATAATCATCAATTTTTATTTATAATACACAAAGTTTATACATGATCCCACTTCTGATACATAATACATCACACTCAGAATAATACTTTGCATAGGAACCGCTCAGTTCTGTATTAATTTTCATTAAGATTTCAGGAGTTGTTTCTGTCTTCTTTAGTTCATGGTTTGGGGTTGCATTTTTGGTTGTTTGATGTTTCCCTCTTCTATGACACACGATGGCTTCTTTGCAATCTCGATTTGCAATAGCTTGTGTAATATTATATTCTGAACCAGAAGCAGGTTGCTTCACTTTGCCTCTACTTCTCTCGCCTGAAATATCACATAAAACAACAAAGCGAGGTTAGTAGCATATAATATTATGGGTCATTTTGCTGTCAATATATTTAGATTGACATTGCTTTGTGTGTTACCCGAACAATTCAAGCATAGCTGATTACAGAACCATCCGACAGTCTTACAATCTGATCGGAATGGTTCTCTAATGGCATTTGATTTGATTTCATTAGAATAGAGTTGATCGGATAGGATTTTCAAATAAAGTTTGATGTTCAGAACAATACAAGAAGAATTGATGAGAATTTGAAAAAGAATAATTTGAATAATTGAAATGTGGCCAATTTACCCGTTTTATTAACGTACATGATGGTCCTCTTAAAATAGAAATGCAAATTGGTATCCAATTATTTTTCTCATCATTAGCCAAAGGCTTCTCTTTCTATATTTTAATCAGCAGAAGATTTTTAAAATCAAGCATTTTAAATGACAGCCTTTGAAGTTCATCTATTACTTGACATAAGCGTACAGTACTTCATTCATTTTTGTTGAAAGGATTCATTACTGATATGAAATGGGACGGGATAAAACAGAATACCGGTAAAAAAGATTTTATTAGAATATAATGGGAATGCTAAAAAAATAGCTTGCTGGAAGTAAATCAATTAGAGATAAGTCCAAATGATACAACTTAAATGAAATGACTGAATTAATTGAAAGAAAACTGATAGTTGAAAAATTGAAATAAACGATGAAAAATAAGGGATAATATCTGGATAAAGTCCAAGTTAGGAAAACAAAGCATAAATATGAAATCAATGCATCTCAACTTATATAGGCTCTTCTAACGAAGCTAAATGAATTATTTGGATGTACGTGCTTCTTTACACAATACTGCAGGTTAAATGAATTCCACACAGACATAATATAACGAGCTAAACTCATTCCTTAACTCTCCAAAAATGTTTGCAGAATTGAAATAAGGCTACATTTGAGTCACAATTTCCATAGACAATATTACTAGAAACCATTAAATTTCTCATGAAATTTCAATAATTAGTGCAACATAGTCATAGGAGTCAGTAAGTACAGAATCCCTTAAGCATTAATTAATCAGAAATTATGCATCTCTCTTGCTAGAATTTACCACATAAAACCATTATCATCCTACCATAAACTTGTAAGCCTACATTCAGAATCACAACCTAAAGAAGATAAAGAAATGAACTGACCAGGTAATCAATCTAGTCCCGAATTTTGGTACCATGCGTTCTTCGTCCCTCAACAGAAGAGTTATGCTTACTCCATTGCATGACGGCGAAAAGTCGGTGGAGCCAAGACTGCACTACGCATAAGTAAATGGGTATGATTTGGGTTTGGCCAAAACAGTCCCACAATTATGACTTTATTTTTTTCTTATTAACAAATTAGTTATCAAGAAATTAAAATTTCAGCTTTATAAATGGGTACTGTACGTTCTTCCTCACTGAACAGACCACACAGCAGATCAGGATCGAGATCCCATGCATTGAGCTTCATTATTGCTCCAACTGGGGTATTGGATGAAAGCTAGGGTTTCTACATGCCATTTCACATTTCCGACAGTGTAGACTGGCATGTAAAGAGAGAAGTCCGGGCCTGCTGAGGGTTTGCTGCACCGGCATTTGTAGTTCTTGGCCCAATCCAAGCAGAATAATTTCCTCCTGAATTTGATACGATTTAGTCAGAACTTCATGACCTATTATCAAAACCAGTTGGATCTCTGTCCACATAATTGTAAAAAATAATTTCTTTGTGATATTTCATAATTATTCTTCAATTGATTCCATATCAGGATCAGGTCTATTTTCCAGCTACACTGGCACCAATAGTCTTCTGACCACTGCCTAGTCCCTTTAGGAGTACATACCTGAGTTTGACCTTTATTGACTTCATGAAGCTTGAGTACCTCAGCCACATCTATCCTGTAAATAAATTAAAACTTCCCTATAAACTGGAAAGAAAAATTATCTACAACACAAATTCAACCATAAGTAATGACATGTCAATGAAAAAGGAAAACATGAAATATATATAAAATGTTTCTGAGTTTGTACTTGCAAACAAAAAATTTCCGTCTAAAGTACTACAGACATATGACAAAAATTATAAAAGGATTCATTCTCACCAAATTTCAATATAGTTTCCACATTATTAAGCTTTCTAGGCATGGAATATGTCTAAACTTGTCATACACAAACGCTAATATATATAACAACCAATGATACAATAACTGTATAATTAAAAGCTAATCATCTTAATTACCTACTATCCGTCAATCTACCACAGAGATAATACACCAACACATTGCATTGCTGGATAACATACATCGTACATCAATTAGCATAAACATAACCTTAATTCTATCTATTTATCAAGTTTGCATGCATATTCGTTTGACGAACTAAATATCTGATCTGACCAAACAATTCCAAAATCCTCATAAATGAGAGATAATATATAATTTATCTTCGTAAATTAACAAGTTAGGTCATAATAATGTACCTTAACTACCAATCTACCAAACAATTACCTATGTAAAGATATGTAGCTACCAAGAGATGATCACTAGTATTATCACTAAAGCTGAAAAAAACAATTATATGGTAATTATCGATTCACCAACACCACATAATGACATCATAAAAGCAACTGATCAACACAATACTACAAAATTTTATAACAAACCAAAGGACTCCCAAATATGAAGAAAAAAAAAAACAAAATAAAAGATTACCTTACAAAATCACTTGCTTGACGGACGTTGAGAAGCTAAAAAGTTGCTGTCAATCCACTTAAAATTACCATTGGCAAGCCACTCTTTTTTTGGTATGCACAGACCACATTGCAATCAGAATTTAGGCAGTGGAGGAACAGGTGAAGCCTAGAAGATCCAGATCTAGAAAGTAGAGAAGCGGGCAAGGTCAGGGAAGAAGGCTAGATCTAGGAGGTGGAGATGATTAAGATTGTGGTGATACAGAGGCCACAGCCTCAAAGGAAGGTGAATTGATGATGACGGTGCCAAACCCTAGGTTATAAGAAATCGAACAAATAATTTAGTTATATATATAAGCATGGATTTTTTATGCATGAGACCTACCTTCTTTTAATATTTTTGTATTCAGCCCCTGCAGTCCTGAATAGTTCGGATCAAAGATAACTTGCAGGGATCAAGCATGCTAAGAAAAGAAACATTATGATGAAAACCCAAGAAATTTCAAAAAGGCAATATATATGCTGCTTCTTTTATACCTCATAAAATTTTAAAACTTTTTATAGATACATATAGAAAGATAAAAATGAGTCACATCTAACTTGCCTTAGATGAGATGAGAGACAAATCAATCCTTCTCCACAGACATGAGCTTTTTAGTTTCTGCTTCTTCAGTTAAGGGTTCGGGGTTGCGATTTTGGTTGTTTGATGTTTCTATGTTCTGTGACACACGACGGTTTCTTTGCCATCTGGATTTGCAATAGCTTGTGTAATAATATCTTCATCCAAACCAGAAGCAGGTTTCTTCACTTTGCCTCTACTTCTCTCACCTGGAATATTACGTACAACAACAAAGCGAGATTAGTAACAGATAATAGTGTGAGCCTTTTGCTGTCAATATGTTTACATTGATGTTGCTTTAAGAGTTTACATGCACAGATTAAGAATACTGGTTACGGAGCCATCCAACAGTTTTAATTTCTCTGTATACAATCGTCTAAAAAAATCTACAGAAATCAAACATTTGATGAAATTCAACCATCAGATAGCACAAAGGATGGAAGAGGAAAGTGAATAGGGAAAAAGGTGACTCTGGAAGGCAAACAACGGAAGATGTTTGAATTGGATTTTTATTAAATGAAAACTAAGGTTCTGAACCAATTACTATTTCCCATTTTGGGGCTTAAAAAACGGCTAAATAAGAGGATTAACATGATATAAGCCAAAATTCAAATTACTAACAGCTAAAGCTTCTCAAGAAATAGAGAGATTGGCGCTGTTTACATTTGAGCCAAGTAGCAGTTTGTTCCACAATTTATGAGCACCCAGACCCACAAGTCAGACAGGTTGGACGGATTCTGCACCATACAAAAATTTAACCATTAGAAATTCTAAATATTCAGATCAGAAAATGCTTTAATTCTGTGATATTATCTTCAAGGTGCATATAGAAGTAGCAAATGCCTAATAAATAAATTAGGCATAAAAGTATACATGAGAAAATTCTCCATAAGCACTTTGGAATTTATTGGGGTTGGTAACCATTTGTTTCCGCCTGTTGTGGATAATGTTTGCACAATTAAAATAGGGCCACATTTGAGCAACAATTTCCATGGACAATAACACTGGAAACCATTAAAGGTTCTCATGGAAGTTCAATAATTGAGCCAAAAATAGGCAAAGGATTCATGAAGTTCAGAACCCTTTCAACATTCATAAGAAAAGTACGCA
Organism: Rhynchospora tenuis; assembly: GCA_027725995.1. NCBI lineage: Eukaryota > Viridiplantae > Streptophyta > Magnoliopsida > Poales > Cyperaceae > Rhynchospora > Rhynchospora tenuis. Next base: position 143,076,784 of record CM050888.1, on the reverse strand, counting down.
TTTTCTCTATCTAGAATATACCAAATAAAACCATTAATTTCCTACCATAAACCTGTCCTTTGATAACCCGTAAGCCTACATGAAGAATTCAGCACATAAAGAAGACAGAGAGAAATGAACTCACCGGGCAAAGTTAATCTAGTCTCGGATTTTGGTACCGTACATTCTTCCTCACTGAAAGGACGCCACGGCGGCTCTAATCAGGATCAGGATCCGATGCCAAGGGTTTGCTGCGCTGGCGGATAGTAGCTTTTGGGGCGATCCCAGCACAAATTATTTATTTATTTCTTTGTTTTTTTTCAGAAATCATCAGAAATTATGTTTTTGAACATGATTGTGGATAATTGGGTTTCGGTTCGAAGCGATCCCATTCCCACAAATATGACTTTTTTTTTCCAGTGAAAATTTTGTTAAAACAATATTACATATTGGTTAGAAACTTCAGAGTTAACCAACATACATACAGCATACACCACCCCTACTTATTAGTTATCAGCTCTAATTCCAAACAACAAAACTAAAATAGGCCAAACGTACATCTTTGTTATTTTTTTTTTATTTTTTTTTTTTTGCATATTTTCTTACACGAAAGTGAGAGAATAAATAAATAAAAAAAAAGAGACCTAGCGTCTCTTACATAAGAAAAAAAAATCCCTGTAATCTTTTCTTTTTCTTTTCTTATATTTTTTTTATGATACAAATACAATAGGTCATAGAAAATGAAAAAAAAAATAAAAAGAAAAATAAAGGATAAACACAATAAAATCATCATCCGTCTTCCATATCTTGTTCGGTCACTGATATGTCCGGAACATATTTTTATAGGCCTACTTGTTGAACACACGGTAAAGAAAATTCAATACAACAAAACGTATAAAGAAAGTATTTTCTTTTCTTATCATTATTATTACTAGCAACAGTGCCCACCCAATGTGTGGGCGGATTTAATATATAAAATATTATTGACGTATATATTGTTCATTTTTAATATTTTAAGTCAACGTTGTCTTGATCAAGGTAACAACAATATTCATCAATTTAAACAAATGTAATTGTGCCCAATGGACAAAATTTTTTGGAAAAAAATTACTTATACTTCAAAAATGAACACATAAATGCCATATATTGCTTCATCCGTACAATTAATTCTTTTAACCAAATGTTCTCATATCGTTATTCTCATCAAAATTTTACCCACCCAATGTGTTGGCAAATTTGTAGACGGCATGAATATAAAGATGGATTTGGAACAACCTTGAAACGATGGATTCTCAAACAATAACAGAAATTTAGAAATAAATTCCCACGCTAGTAATCGAGACCACAAAATGAATGGATAAATTTTTATTTTAAAAATATTGTTATGCCAATTTATGGTGCCGAATATTATTTTGCCTTTCTCATTTTTTTTCCACATGTAAAAATGAATAAATTTACATGCTCCTTAACTACTTACGTTGCAATTATCATCTCATTTTTTGAACCAAACATCAGTACTTTCTTCCATACTCCAACGATAAACATGTACAATTATGGCATGCAACCACAGAACATTATAGTGAAATCTATATTGAAGTTACATGCTCTTAACCAATTAGAACAATCTAAACAACTAATTTAGTTTTCGCTACATCAATCTCTCTATTACATAAACATTTCTTTTCTGACGAAAAAAAGAATCACAAGAGTTCAAAGTTTTTACAATAAAAAAGATGGAAGAGCAAAAAAAACTTTGAACTAAAAAAACCATTTGGAGAAAGCTAGCCATCGGGAGTTTTCCTTGCTCATTGTATTGAACAAACATCACCTAGTACGACAAAAAACCAACACCCAGAAAAAAAAAAAAAAATGAGGTGATGTTGTATGTATGACTTTCTTGATCAACTAAAAGAGACACATGGAACTCTATTACCATATGACGTTATCATTTTATGTTGCCAAGGTGGCAGTCATACACCATGCACCAAGAGGAAAAGGGTTGTGCCATGCACCTACTGGATCAAGTTCAGGATCGACATTCTTTCTTTCTCTGAAAGAAGAGCAACCAAGAAGCAGATTAATTCTTCAATTTGACAAAAAAAAATAATAACAGCGAAACATTGATTCAAAGCCCATAAATATATAAAAATTAAATATAAATAAAAATATTATTGGTACTTTAAATGTTAGAACCTACTGAGTCACACCAAATTCCTAGACTCCAGTACTTGGCACAAAATACCAGTATGGTTCATCATATGGTTCAGAAAGAATGCAAAAATTCACCTGTAGATGTTGACAATTTTGCCCCTGGCAAGGGTTTCAAGTTTGTATGAGCATGTTATCAAGCATTTGAAGTAAGCTAATCCTGCACAAAGTCTTCCTTTACTCTCTCTAAAAGCACAAATGGTACACTCCTCCCCAATCCCTCATTAGCCACCATGAGAAACACTGCACCATTAGGTAAATATACACAACATAAATTTCTGTTTTCTTGTGAAAAACTGATACTTAATCGTTGTTAAATATTATACTTCTTTTGGTTCTGTTAGTGTCAACTATTACAGAACAGCAGCTCAGTGCCGTATTGATATTAGTATTGTGTCAGTTAGACTACAAGCGCTCGCCATCTTTTAAAAAAATAATTTTAATTTCAACAAAATTCTTTGGTTTTGGGTTCTACAATTGAGGGTCAATAGGTTAACTAATGCTTAATCCCATCAACAACTATTTTGCTAATTTAAGGTAAGACCAGTTTTACTAATTTGCCTCTGTAACTCTTTTTTTTGTTTGAAAAGCTAGACAGAGGCTGTCTAGGCCTTGCCTCTGTAACTCTTATTATTAGTGTCAATCATAATTTGAGAACTCACTTGATTACTGGAACAATACCTGTTCTTTGCAACTATATATTTTGAAACATGTACCAGAATAATGCCAGAATATAGGATTTAGAATATATATAAATGAGGTCGAGAATTAAAAAATAAGAAAGCATTAAACAACAAAAAACAAAAGCTAAAAGCAAACCTTTTTGGCTACGAAGCTGATCGAGCCCTTCAAAAGGACTTTGCCAGAAGTGGCACATGCGCTCTAGATGTACCTGAATCATAGAAAATATTTACAAATCACATAACCTTCCAAAGAAAAATAATATAATTTGCCAATTACCCAAATGAAAAATTCCACTTTAAGATTTGTATCTTAAGATTACCATTAATTGTGTAAAACTGCAGATTCTGAGATCAGAACAAATAGCCTTCTTATATTGTAGAAAGTGCAGATCTGCCAAAGTACTTTATATTGTAGAAATAAATAGCATTCTTACAACGATTTTCAAAATCAGAATTATTAACAGAACCAAAGAAAGATCTTCCCTAAAAGAAATAATGATCCAAAGAAATATATTCCCTAAAAGAAATAATGATCCAAAGAAAAATCTTACCAATTAGTCAGAAGCACCAGCAGATAAAATGAAGTCCTGATCCGTGTGATAACCCTTGTACAACAAATCTACTCTAGAAACAAGAGAAGTAAACATGAAAAAAAAAATGTTAAAATTTCTTGATAATACAGTAAAATATTATGAAAGGCAACATAAGAAATTCAAACAATCTCCTGAGTATGATCATTTCTCCTTTGCTAGACATTTAAATTCCCATTCCCAACGTACAAAATCAAATATCAAATAGAAATTAAGTAAATCAGATAAAAATTGAACCAATATCTATCTTTTCTCTCTAGAAACTGGCTCAAAGCAAAGAGGAACCAGGTACCAAAAATTTAAATTAGAAATAGAGAGGAACCAGGATCAGTTTGAAGAAGAGGCAGACGTGAAGAGAAACAGAGAGGAGCCTGGATAGGATTGTAGAGAAAGACATGGTTTAAATCGAGTAGCAGATAACAAAACAATAAGAAGTTTAAATAGGAATTGAGTTGTAGTGTGGGATCTCAGATTTTGAATTTCAAAATCAAACTTAAAAGGATGCGTACCTATTTTTGAATTTCAAATCTCAAATCGAAACAACGGTGCTGCGAAAGGAGGCCACGCCAGCTGTGTTGCTGCCAAGGAAGATTGTATGCACATCAGGGGCTGACCGGTGGGTCCTACTAAAATAAGGGCGATCCGTGGGTAGTTGGGTGGGGTTGGTGATCGGTCGTTGGGAGGGGGGGCGATCTGTGGTTCATCGAATGGATCGACGACTGGAGTGTTTAGGGTTTTCAACATCGATGGCCCAAAGAGTCTAGCCGCTATGTAGTTTTTTCCAAAACAAAAAACGATGGCCCAGGAAATAACAAAAGAAGGGAGTCGCTGAAAATTACTCACGCAAGGAATCGAACGGGGGTACGCCCGTCAAGCTCGCGTTTTTTGCGCGTTTTGATCGAGCGAAAGTTCAAAAAATAAATACCGCTTGAGCCGGAGATGCAATCTAATCCCTTCATCGAAATAATGTTTTACGATCGATGGTTTAGATTATAAAATAAAAGATAACAAGCGGTACAGATTGTCAGACCAAGGTTGTATCCTGAGTTCTCACACTCTTTCATTGATGTATTTATAAGTAGTAATGATATTTATTTATTTATTTTGATAGTTGGGGTTTGGGGGTGGCGGCGCACTACTAAGAACTGAAAGTTTAAAATCGGTTAAGGAGTATAAGTGTACCTGGACTCTATAGAAATGTCGAGACTTGTTTAAAAATGGGTTAGAATAATAGTTCATGGATTTTCTCTAGTAGCCATTAGATTTTAATTTGATCGTATTGAATTAGAAACGTTGGAAATGATTTTTCAGAATTTCGATGGGTTTAATAACATAAAAAATTCTAATCAAATGAAATCATTTCATTTATTTCGATCAAAGGATTTTAATAACATAGAAATTGCAAATCCCCCTCAGAAAAAAAAAAACTAATTCCAATCAGAGCCAAAAAGAAAATTCCACATTAAAGGCACATAAAAAGATATTTCGAAGTGCAATACTAGAATCAAACATGTTTGATCTATGGCTCGTCACTTTCAGATCTCATTTTTCGAACTTCAAATTGAAATCTCTTAAGAAACCATCTTTTCATTATTATAACTATTTTTTAAGGTACCTGTTATTTGACACTTCAGAATCTTTAATTTCAAACGAATTTTCGGAAAATCTGATAAAATACTAAGCAAAACATGGAAAGTTTAAATATAATCTGCTCCAAGTAGATTTATTAAAGAAAAATTCCCAAGTAGTTCATAATGCTATCCCATTTTGTCCAACATTCCTGGAAGCTGCATGAAAGTTGCTTAGTGATTTCGTATTGTCCACGACTAAACTTCTTTAAGGGGAATTAATTAACTAAAAAACTGTATTAAAAGACCCCCTAGAGCCAAGCCAGTGCCAAACCAAAGCTTGTAAACTTTTTCAAACAAATTCCCTATGAAAAAAAAAAAAAAAAAACTAACAGCAACATATCATGGCGGAAACACGGCGGAGCAAGTTGGCGCATTGCGCGGGGTGGTGGCGTGGTGCATAGTCGGCACAGCTACATCCTTTCTCACCAACAGGTTCGATAAACTGACTAGATTCTCTGACAAGATTCAAACGATAATACATTATATATTATTTGATCGATTACTTTGATGATGTGAATCTAGTCTTTAGATTGCAAACTCATGATTCAAATTCAGATTATTCCAACTTAAATTATTTGATATTGGCGCCAAAGAATACTAAATTTAATTCGGTTTGCATATTTTGAGAATGTTTTGTTCTTTTGTCTGACAGATCTTAATGTGGATGCAGAAGTTTAAAAACTCATAAAAAAAACTTAATACTTCTCTTTTCTATATATTTTTATTGCTCGATATTTTTCTATTTTTCTTAAATTGTTTAATTAAGTAATTAACAGAGTGTTATTTGAATTGATATATATCCTCTTGTCAAAAAACCTAAATTTTTTTGTGTTAAAAATTAAAACCTTTCACTTTTATCTCCCTTACACTGTCACACACCCATTGCGCTGAGAAAAGTTTAAACAACTACTTAATTACTATATTTTCCGATTCATATAGCACTTAATATCAGCGTTAGTTATTTTCAGTTGAAATCGTTGGTTATTCAGTTTGAAGTTTAGAACAATAAAGTGGAGATGAAAGGAAGGCGAAATGCGATTTTTATAGTCAACCGACTCAAAAAAATAAAGAAATATAGTTAATTTCAAGCACACTTGTTCAGAATATTTAGTTAATTACAAGCACACTACACGAGGTTAATTGTGGAGTCCCAATGTTATGAAACAGGACCGGACCGACCGGTTGAACCGGTTGGACCAATTAAACCGGGAACCTGGAAGTGGTCCGTTTTCACTTTTCTTCAGTTCAATCGCGTTTTGACCTATTTGACTGACCGGACGCTTGGTCTGCCCAATTGCATGTAGACCTGGGCGACGTGTATAACGGCAACGGAATTAGCCTTATACGTTATTCGTTCCGTTGGAATAACGATTGTAATATTTTTGGCGTTTGACGTTTCACAATTTAAACGCCACAGAATTTAATTCCGTTGATGTTCCGTTATAATTTAACGTGTTATACGTTTATAACGTGTATTTATCCTTCTGTCATAATATCTTAAAAAAAAGGAAATTTTTTATAGAATAACATGCAAACACTTACAGGAAAAATTATATAAGCAATTACAACTTACAAGAATTTTCACAACTTACAAAATCATTACACAAGCTGTTTACAAACAGTCAGACTTGTCTAATAAGTATATTAAAAGTTCACAAGCATTTTACAATTTACAATTACAAACAGTCACACTCTCATATGATAAAATCATACAAGCATATTTACAGAAATCAATACACAACCATATACAAGTATACAACTTACAATCAGACTTGTCTAATAAGCATATATACAAACATTACAATGAACTATTGAACTTAAAATCAGACTTGTCTTCAAACATCACTCTAACATAGCAAATCAGCAATGAGCCAATCACTCCATGATTGCAAGTACTCACTTCACAGCCATACTAATCAGTCACAAAAACAAATCCAATTGCAAGTACTCACTCCATGATTCACTCAGATTCCAAGCACAATATATATCTCAGAAACCAATCTCAGCCATTGAGGCATTAAAAAATAAATGAAACACAAGAATCATCATAGAAATTGTGCTAGAAATCCAAGGAATCAATGAATTACTCCTGCAATCAGCACTCCAAGGTCACACAAGCAATTTCAAGTTTTCAAGCAGTCAAAAACAGTTGGAAGACAACACTTAACAGTTCCAAAGAAGTACAATAATGTATGTCAAAAACCAATTTCACTTCACAGCCATACTAATCAGTCACAAAAACAAAACCAATTGCAAGTACTCACTCCATGATTCACTCAGATTCCAAGCACAATATATCTCAGAAACCAATCTCAGCCATTGAGGCATTAAAAAATAAATGAAACACAAATATCATCATAGATAATGCTAGGAATCGAAGGAACCAATGAAATGACTGCTGCAATCAGCACTCCAAGATCACACAAGCAATTTCAAGTTTTCAAGCAGTCACAGAAACATAAAATAAGGCCACACAGACACTTAATAGTTCCAAACATAAAAGAAGGCACCACTTGCTGGCAGCAAAAGAAGCTTACTACTTACTAAACAAGCATACAAAAGACTAGACCAATTAACATCGCCAGCAAAGCCACAATCATGTTTACAAAAGACTTACTAAACAAGCTTACACTCATGTTTCATGTTCATTGCCAGCAAAGCCACAAATAGTGTCATCAATAGGGTGAACTTCATCATTTGACCAATTAACATCTCCAAAGACTCCCCCAGTTTCTGCAATCAATACCAAAAGAAGAGATTAGCTTAAACAAAGTACTTGTTCAAATAATAAATTTGAAATATCAAAGCTTAAACAAAAATTATGCCTGTAACTGAAGCTTTCAACCAATCCTGTGCACATATCAAAGCTTGTAAACTGTCATCATTCAAAGAGCTTCTTATTGGACTCAAAGTCCTACCAGCTATACTAAAAGTGGACTCTGAAGCCACGGTTGAAATTGGAACAGCCAAAATGTCCCTTGTTAATTTAGCCATGATAGGATATTTAGATGACTTTAATTTCCACCATGCTATGATGTCAAAGTCAGCATCCAAATTTGTGTCATCTAAAGCATCAGATATATACTCTTCCAATTCTGTTTTTGTTGGCTCAGAACTCTTCATACCACTTAAGAAGTTTTTTAATCCAACTCTTGTATCACTAATGGTACTTGATGAACTAGAGCTAGTTTGGCTCAAGTTGGCAGTTGATGTGTTAGTTTGGCTCTGATTGCCATTGGAACATTTGTCTGAGTATTCTTTAAACAATTCAGTGATGCATTTCTTTAAGTTAGCTATAAAACTACAAATATAAAAAATAAATGCATATTAAATTAAATATAAAGCATCAGTTTGGCTTTTGATAAATGTTTGTTAAAGATAAAATATAACCTAGCGCATTCTTGTGGATGCATTTCTTTGAAGTAGTACTCCACTGCTTGCAACTTGCACCTAGGATCCAGAAAACAAGCAATTGCCAACAAAACACTGCCATCCTTCCAATATTTCTCCCACTTAAACATTTTCTTACTCATATTAACAATAAAAGGGTACTGACTAGTGGACATTTTCATGATAGTAAGATATACCTCACAGTACTCAGGGAAGAAAAGATTGATTGTAGGATATTTGGTGCCACTCAATTTATTTGTGACATCATAGAATACTTTCAAATGAGAAGTCAATGCTTCTACATGCTCCCAATCTACATCTAATGGACAGCAAGTAAAGCTACTATCTGACAAGGCATACCTATTAATAGCCTCTTTCAGTTGCAAAGCAAGATCAAGCATCATGTATGTGGAATTCCATCTTGTTTCCACATCCCATGCTGGCTTTTTATTTGGAGCATCAACCTAAAATTATAAAAGTTCAATGCTTTTAAGTAATTACATATTCAGTTAGGCTTTTAATTAAAAAAAAAAGATAAAAGATAGAAGATATATGACCTGAGATGCTGCCAATTTAAACTTTTCCATCCTTTGCTGTGAATGTCTGATATATTTCATTGTATCTCTTATCTTTGTTATCTCTTTAGACAATTCCTCCAACCCATCTTGCACTATGAGATTTAATATATGACATCCACATCTCAAGTGAAAAATAGCACCATTTGCTGGTAGCACACTCTTAATTGGGGTTGTGCTCAACAGCTCTCTTACACAAACATCATTAGCTGATGAATTATCTAATACAAGAGAGAAGATTCTCTTATCCAAGTTCCAATCGACTAACTGTCCATAGATGGCCTGAGAAATATGTCTACCAGTATGTGGAGATGGCAAGGGTATGAAGCTTATTACTCTCTTTCTCAACACCCAAGTGTCATCTATAAAGTGGCAAGTGAGGGCCATGAAACCTCTATCTCTGCCCTTGCAACTCCACAAATCACTAGTAAAACTCAATTTACAATCAATTTTACCCAATAAATCATACAATTCAGCCCTCTCTTCTTCATAGATTCTCAGACAGTCGTATCTAAGTGTTTTCCTTGAAGGTAATTTGAAACTGGGACATAGATCATTTAAGAATAGCTTGAAAAAGTAGTGAGTTGCACAACTGAAAGGATATCCATGTGCAGAAATACACCTAGCAAACTTTTTCTACACTTCATTTGATCAAACTCCCAAGGAATAACAGTTTGCTGACCATCTATCATTTGAAATATATGCAAAATAGAATAAGTAATCAATGTCTGTTAACAATTAACTTGATTAAGATTTAAATAATACATGTATAAAGGTTAAAAAAATACCTGCATCTCTGCCAGCCTGCAATAATTTCTGCAAGGCATCAGGCTTGCGCCTTTTTGATGCAGGCACCTTCTTGCATCCTCTCCTAATATGATGTCTCATGTTTCCAGTACCTTTCTGGTTACCCATAGGGTAGATAGTGGCACAATATAGGCAAGTTGCAGTGTAGCTACCATCTTCTTGTGTTTCACCCCTTTTAAAATGAGCCCACACAGGAGCTTTCACTTCTCTACCCTTCTTTCTCTTGTTTCGAGTTGGTTCAACAGGTTCAGGTTGAGGTTGTGCTTGTGCATCTCTTGCTGTAACTTCATTTTGTATTCCTTCTATATCTTCAGGGGTCTCATCATTCATACCAGGTCCCATGCTAATTGCAAAGAAATAAACCAATTCAGATAACATAAAACCAATTCAGAATATTTCAGATAACATAAAACTAATTTGTGGTTGCTAATTTCATAAAACATATCAAACAAATATGTTATATCAGATAACATAACCCATTCCAAGCACATAGTTGCAGAAAACATAGTTTTAAAATAACACCAAATAAACATAACTATATATAGCAAATGTGTTTATGCCAGAAAACATAGTTCCAGCATATATCTTCCAAATAAAGTATAGGACAAATGATAAAAATAAATTTTTTCATGCATTTAGAAGTGAATGATTCATACCAAAATTTAAATATTGAATCAATCATCTGCTATTTATTGAAATCTGATGTAGAATTAGCATCTGCTATTTAATAGTGCACAAAACTAGGTTATAAGCTATGTTACATTTCAGTACAGATATTAATAGTGCAAATTCAGTACAGATTTGAATTTTCAGATAACATAAACCATTTCAAGCACAAGCAACATATCATATAACATAATGCACATTTCAATATTTCTTATTTAACCCATTTTCCAGCAGAAAATACATTTCAATATTTCTTTCAACCAATTCAGATATCACATAACAACATAAATATAAAAAAAAAATTAAACAAAGGACAGAGTATAGTTTCATACTCATCACTAGAAAGGTCAGGCTCAGATACTTCAGATCCAACCATCCTTGCACAAGACAGAATGATACTGATACAGCCTCAGCCCTCAGCCTCACTGCCTCAGACCACAACACGTCAGATAAGACAAGTTCAAAGCCTAGCACAACTGCACAAGTTCAAAACCATAAAAAGGGAGAAAAAATGAGACGAATAGAATCATATATATAGCTAAAAATAAAGAAAAAATTAATAGAAAAAAGAATTAGAAGCAAAAGTTTGAACCTTTCTAATTTTTCTCTTTCTTTCCTTCTTCCTGTCAGCCTCTCTCTTTTCTCCTCTTTGAAACAACAAATATATAACCAAAGACACCATCATTTCGCTTCTCGAAACTGGTGACAGATCGACAGCCATGGCTCAACCCTGAGTCCCTGAACCACAAATTAGGGATCTAGGCTTAAGTGAGGTCAGAGAAGGGTAATGATTTGGTTAATAGGATGTGAGACAGTGAGAGATTGAGAGAGTGAGAATGAAATAGTGAGAGATTGAGAGAGTGAGAATGAAATAGGAGAGGCGACACTGTGTCAGATCGGCATGGCCTGGTCTCGCGCGTGATTTCTGATTTGAGGGGAAAGAAGGAAAGAGAAGAGAGGAGTCAGGATGAGAGTGACTACTGTACTGACTTTGTGACTAGGGGTGACGAGAATTGGAGAAAGGTATACGGCGGAAAGGACTAGGACGAGAGAGGCGAGAGAGACGAGGCACCGACAAAACCTATCTCCCCAGACCCCAAGACCCCAAGTCCCCAACATTCGGCATAATTTCTGCTTAAGCAGCTCAACCCCCAAATATATTCTAAATGTTAGAATCTTAAACGGAACGAATTGAAACGTACACGGAACGAGCCCATTCCGTTTCCGTTCCATAAATACCAACGTTACAGGTCTGGATTCCGTGTACCGTTCCATATATACCAACGAAATGGAAAACACTTCCGTTACACGTTCCGTACTTGCGGAACGGAACGGTTTCGCGACTAAACGTCGCTCCGTGCCCAGGCCTAATTGCATGCCTTCCTGTTCCTGGTTTTCAAAATATTGTGTTTGGTCTCTTCGGAGACATCTAGTGAAAGCCAAAAGGGCCGGGCCGGATTTCGAAGGACCGGACTTAACGGATTTCATGTAAGGGTCGGACCGGACCGGGTTCGAAGAAGGGCCTAAGAAGGACCGGATCAAACGGGTTTTTTTCCTAGATCGGTAGCCCGGCCCTTCTAAGTCCTTAGGATTTCAAAAGGCCGGTCTTAAAGGACCCAAAGGACTCAAAGGATTTTATATGATAATTATATTTAAGCATAATTTTTAAAGATTATTATTGCAATTAATTTATACTTTCAATTTTTTCCTCCTCCTTAAACTCCGGGCTTGGGACCGACTATGTTATAATGACATAGGCGGAGTTAAAAAATTATTTTTTGGTTAGTATATTAATGAAAAATTCAAAAAATAAAATAAATAAAAATTAATAACGTTAAAAATTATTTAACATAAAAAGTAGGAAATACCTTTTCATTTTTTAATTTGACTCAAGCAACATCAGGACCGTTGACAATCAAGTCTAGAAATATATATATGATTAAAGAACATAATTAAAACTAATTTTATTTTGCAACTTTTTTTAATCGGCCCTTCTAAATAAAACGGACCGGACCGGGCCGGACCGAGTCCTTTGGTACCCGTCCCATCGAAATCCGTCTTCATTGAAAATTAAATCCGGCCCTTTCAAAGACCGGCCCTTCTAAGTCCTAGCCCGTTTTAAGTCCTTCAAAGGGCCGGTCCGGTCCGGGTTGTCACACGGTCTTCCGAAGGATGGGCCAAGGGCCAAGGATATTTGGCATATCACTAGAGACATCCGATAAAATATTGTGTTTGACCATTTGAGTAAGAGGGCATTATGAAATTTATTCGACCAATAAATGTTGCGCGCCTCTAATACTCGCATTTAATTGTCTTAATCCAACAATACGATGAAATAGCTATTTTAGTTTCGAATATTAACAAGACGGATCAATGTTTCTTGCGGTTTCTGAAATTTGTTTCCAAAATAATTTCAAATCAGTATAGTTTTCATCAATACAAAGCACGAGAATAAAATCCAGGAAAGTTGTTCTAGCTTCAAAATAAGAGGCAAAGAATAATTCAGAACGATTTCTTCTTCTTTTTTCTATCTCATTAATTATTAACATTTGTGCTCCTGCCGCTGAGAAGAAGAGGACAAAAGAAAGAGGATCCATATTATTTGTCCCGTGGTAGTGCGCTACGTGGATCGGACGGTGAATGTCCTAAAGTTATTGCAGTTTTGAATTTTAATATTGGCCGCATTGTTGATCCCTAAAATTAAAGGGGAACAGCCCGCCGCCACATCGTTATGCCCAATGTTAATTTTCTGATATGAAGCTTTGTAATGTTCTTAGAACAGTGGTTTGTTTATTTTCTGTGACAGTTCATATGAGGTTTAGCCGTTTAGTTGAACATGGTGCGTGGGCCCTTCTTGTTATTTCGTCTCTCTCTGTTCATGGATGGATACATCCATTCAGACCATTTCGAAGATAATCTACTTAAAACTTTCATATTATTTGAAGGCCTTCTTAAATTTATTTTTCATAAATTTATAAAGAATTCAATGAAACTAAATTTTTTTATTTTTTAACTTTCAAAAGTTTTTTTAAATAACTTTCAAAAGCATGTTGTTTATGTTATGTAGTTTTAATATATATATTTTAGCTTTGAAATTATTTGAGACCCTTTTCAAATACATTTCTTAGAAAATTTTATGTGTATGGAAAAAAAAAATTATAAGGAAGCCAATGATACTAAAATATTCTATGGACCTTCCAAAATATTTTCTTAGTGCATGCATTTCATGAATATGACTATTTTTAAAAAATTATAAAATATTATGCCCCATCTGCAATCAACAAAAATGAGAATTGTTCAAGCAACGCGAGATATTGACACTAATATTTATAAATCTTTTTGTGCAACCTGTTTTGTTTCAAGTAAATGGGGCAAAAAAAAAAAAAAAATCTTATAAAAATATCTCAGATAAAGCATGTTATGATCGTTCTTTTTTTTTTCCCCAGTTGCTTATGTACACGTACCAGTAACAGTGACTTATGGTCTCTCTGTCTCTGTCGCTCGCCTTCTTTCTATAAGTTAATTCTAGTTAACAATTTATCTCTACTTAGTACTTAGTAACTAGAGGAAAATTTGAATTTTCGAGGGGACTTTGAATTTCCAAATGTTGTCATAAAAAAAGAACTAGACACCCTCTGTCATCTGACAAAAGATGCATATCCTTGGTAAAGAAATTTTTAGCAGTGTCTTCTTTCCACACCACTTTATCAGTATCTGCAGAGAAAGATAAATAACAGGAAATATCTTGTAAAACATAAAACAAGCAGCAGAGAGTTGGTAAGTTTTAATCATAGAATTTTTCGATCTAATGACTCGAATCACAGCAATGAAATTATCAAAACTTAAATTTTCAACAACAACATTAAAACATAAAACAACAGTCACTATTCTAAATCATGCCCTCGAAAAAAAACCACTAGATACTTATCCCGGAACTTCACAACATCAAGCAACATATTCGGACTCCAGCCTTCAAACCAAATTCTGTCTTGGTCTCGGCAAAATTGTCGATCTCTGACACCAAAAATTGCATCCAAGAGACTGGACCCCACCAATAGCCCAGTGCATCCTGGGCCAATTCGAGGTAAGCCAGCTGGAAGAAGCTTCTGTATGGCCTGTACCTCCTCCTCTTCTCTCTCTTTCTTTTTTGGTGCCTTAACATCTCCAGGAAGTCGCTAATGTCTCCAGAGATCCTTTCTACTCTCTCAAGGATGCGGTTTAGCTTTTGCATTTCCCTCATTCTTACGAGCAAATTCCCGGTACATATAGTCTTTATTGGGCGTAACATCTCTAAGAGGGAAAATGGTTTGTGGAGGAGAGCAATTAATGTTTTGACCAGAGCTAGGGCTTCCTCAATTATTGGCGGGTTGACTGGAGCCCGATAAACATGTACGGATTCATTTGGAATTGTGTCCTGCATTGCTCCACCACGATCCAAGGTTTCGAAATCTGGAGCAATTATTGGGTTCTGCACTGCAACAGCATGATCCAAGCTTTGGGGATCTGGTGCAGTTATTGGATTTTGTAGTTCTACAGCTTCACCTGAGTGTTGTGGATCTGCCGAAGAAGAAGAGTTTCTGAACTCTTCAAGCACTTCATTTACTTCTTGTGCGGCATCCATAAGCTCTTGGTGCATCTTCTGTAATGCCTCGTTCTCGATATCATACTTGTTGCTCTCCTCGATTGCGCTCTGGATCTTGAGTAGCTTCCACTCTAGCCGTTCAACCTTGTCGGAGATTCCAGTCAGTTCTTCAAACTTGTTTGTGAGGAAGGATGCAGCAGTGCTGACCACCTCCCCCACCACTGCAGATCCAACTTGTTCTGCCATGTTTATGGTATATGACTTGTTGATGTTAATACATCGTGGAAAGTTTTGAGAAAGTGTAGGAGCTTTGGTTTGATAACTGACTCGTCTCAAGGGACCTTATTTAAGGTATGCAGTTGAATTTTTTTTTTTTTAATCAATATATTGTTTAATTAATTAATAATTCAGCCTGAAGAAGTGGATCTTGCCGCAATACGAAACTAGTTACGCAACTTCCAGGAAAGCTCGGTAAATAGGACAACATTAGTAATTAATTAAGAACTTTTCTTTGAACTCTACTTGGGACTTGGGAGTGATGTATTGTTAATCCTTTGCAAATATAAATTTAGAAGATGCAAAATATATTTTTGTACTTTTAGGAACTAAAAACAAATGAGGGATAATTTCCCATGTCGCTCAATTTTCTAACCCCCGATCACCGACCAACCCATGTCACCAACCACATTAGTAATTTACTTGGCGCCTGTTTAAATGCGAGCATGTCCTGTTGATAATGAATATTATGTTAACAATCACAAAACATATTTGTAATTTATTACATTGAAAAGTCAATATTTAAAATATTGTTATGTGCATGAGAAAAAAAACAAAAGTATAATATAATTTTCCTGTTTGTAAAATGACTTAAAAGTTTAGTGCTGATCTTAAATAGTTTTTATGGAATATCAACTGACAAATAGATTGTTTAAAATTTGATACATAATACTAAAAATATGTGTAGTATATAATTCTTTTAAATTTTTTATTTTCTTCAACTTAATTATTACATTGACAAATTTATTGAAGATTCGACAGCGTAAAAGTTAAGTCATTGCTTTCTTAAATGATACTTAATTACGAGAAAAAAAATATGCTGTTGAGGAATAGAGACTGGGTCCACTGGGATGGAACTGTCAATTGTGATTACTACCCCAGAGATGAAACTATTAATCGCCTTTTTTTTGCTTGCACACATGTCCAACAAATTTGGCAGTGAATCCTTAGTAATAATTCCATATCACACACACGTAGATCTTTGGAATAATTTCTTTTATAAGCTGATAAAGTGACAGATAAAAGATAAAATGGCCTTCAGGATTTGTAGTGCAGCAATTCTTTGGGTTTGCTGGTTGCAGAGAAATGAGGTGTGCTTTAGGGATGCTGATCATGCATTTTTGAACGTATACCTAACCAAAATCAAATCCTCATTATCCTATTGATCAGGGATGTGCCCTCAATCTTTGAAGCATCAAGTGATGACTATGGTGGAGTCTGAAGAGATGCCCTTCCAGCTGGGACAGACGAGTGCAAGAGTATATGACATGTGGGCCCAGCCGGGGCAGAGCCGGGAGGTGCAGGCAGAGAGGCAGATTGCAAGGATCAATGTTTGAAAAGCTTCATTTTGACATCTTCTGAGACAAAGTAGCTTGGGTGCTGCTATAGGGTTCTGTTTTTTTCACAGATGTACGATCCATTTGAGAACAGATGTAAATTGTAAAAGTGGATGTGTTGATGATTACTTTCAGAGTTTCAGGACTTTGTTTTGTACTAATGAGGGATAGGCTTACTGACATTAGTAAACTTTGAAAAAGCAGTCTTAGGATGTAATAACAGTGGATGTACTGGTACCATGATCGGTACTGGCATGTTGGGTAGGAGATCTGGGTGATTACTTTTATTTTGAGGATTTTTTCAAACAAGTTTACTAGAACTACAAAACTGAAAAAAAGCAACTGAAAAAAATCATCAATTCACTGAAAAAAAAAAATTATAAGGTAATTATCAATTCACCAATAATACATATCCTAAAAAGCAACTGACCAACACAAGAACTACAAAAATTTATAACAAACTAAAGGAATGCCAAATATGCAGAGAACAAAAAACAAAAAATTACCTTACAAAATCATCTGCTTGACCAACGTTGAGAAGATAAAAATTGCTGTCAGTCCACTTAAAATTACCCTTGGCAAGCCACTGCACAGACCACACTGCAAACAGCGGTCAGAACCTAGGAGGTGGAGCAGGTGAAGCCTGGATTGCCAGATCTAGAAACTAGAGAAGCGGGCAAGGTCGGGGAAGGCTAGATCTAGGGGGTGAATATGATAAAGACAGGTGGTGCTAGAGAGGTCACAGCCTCAAAGGAAGGCTAAGGGTTGATGACGGTGCCGAACCCTAGGTTATAAAAAACAAACAAAGATTAGTTAAATAGACAAGCATATATTTTTTTTTCTTTAAAGCATGAAACCTTCCTTTTTTTTATATATTTTTGTATTCAGCCCTTGCAATCCTGAATGATTTGGAACAAAGATTACTTATAGGGATCAT
Organism: Rhynchospora tenuis; assembly: GCA_027725995.1. Taxonomy (NCBI): domain Eukaryota; kingdom Viridiplantae; phylum Streptophyta; class Magnoliopsida; order Poales; family Cyperaceae; genus Rhynchospora; species Rhynchospora tenuis. Next base: position 143,059,123 of record CM050888.1, on the reverse strand, counting down.
GGATGCTAAGAAAGACACATGATAATGAAAACCCAAGAAATTTCAAAAAAGAATATATATGCTGCTTCGTTTATGGGTTCCAAATATATAGAAAGATATCTCATCAAATTTTAAAATGTTTTATAGATACATACAGAAAGATGAAGATGAGTGACTTTTAACTTGCCTTAGATGAGATGAGACGCAAATCCACCCTTCTCCGAAGACCGAGAGGTCATACATGATATTAATTTCAACAGGAGTATTTCTGTCTTCTTCAGTTCATTGTTCAGGGTTGCATTTTTGGTTGTTTGATGTTTCTCTCTTCTATGACACATGACAGCTTCTTAACCATCTGGATTTGCAATAGCTTGCGTAATATTATCTTCATCCAAACCAGAAGCAGGTTTCTTCAGTTTGCCTCTACTTCTCTCAGCTGAAATATCACATACAACAACAAACCGAGGTTAGTAACGGATAATACTGTGGGTCATTTTCTGTCAAGGTGTTTACATTGGCATTGCTTTGTGTGTTACCTTCACAAATTTAGCATAGGTGGTTACATAACCATCAAAAGGACTTAATTTCTCTAATCTCTAAAGTCTATCATCCACAGAAATTACCAAAATCAACCATCACAGTCCATCAAAGGACAGAAGAGGAAAGTAGAAAGGAAAAAGGTGACTCAAAGGAAAGATGGAAGGCAAACAAAGGAGGATGCTTGAATTGAATTTTTATTAAATGAAAACTAAGATTTTGAACGAATTACTATTTCCCATTTTGGGTCTTAAAAAACAGTTATATAATAGGATTAACATGATATAAGCCAAACAAATAAATTACTAACTTCACAAGAAGTAGAGAGATTGGTGCTGCTTACATATGAGCCAGGTAGCAATTTGTTCCTCAACAGTAATGAGCAACCGGACTCACAAGTCAGCCAGGTTGCAAGGCTTCTGCACCATACAAAACCTGTAAACATTAGAAATTCAAAATATTCAAACCCAAAAACGATCCAATTCTGTGATATTATAGCTTTCTTTGAGATGCATATATAGAACTAGTAAATGCCTAATAAATAAGGCATAAATGGATATATGACACAATTCTCCGACGATATGTACGGCTCATTTTATATTCTTTTGGAATTTATTGGGGTCGATAACCATTTGTTTCCATATGTTGTGGGATGTGCATGCTTCTTTTACACAACATTTCAGGTTAAATAAATTCTACATCGGCATAAAGTAACCAGCTACAACCATATTTCTTCAAAAATGCTTCCAAAATTGAAGTCAAATGTCAAATAGGGCTGCATTAGAACCACAATTTCCATGGACAATAACACTGGAAACCATTAAATTTCTCATGAAAGTTCAACAATTAAACCGAAAATAGCCAAAGGATTCATCAAGTTCAGGACCCTTTCAACATTCATAAGAAAAGTATGCATTTCTCTTGTTAGAATGTACCAAATAAAACCATTCTCTTCCTACCATAAACCTGTCCTTTGATAACCTGTAAGCCTACATTGACAAATCAGCAACTAAAGAAGACAGAGAGAAATGAACTCACCGGGCAAAATCAATCTAGTCTCGGATTTTGGTACTGTACGTTCTTCCTCACTGAAAGGACGCCACGGGGGGCGGCTCTAGATCAGGATCAGGATCCGATGTGTCCAGCTCCATTGTTGCTCCGACTGTAGTATCGCACTCGGAGGAGATCTAGGGCTACTCCAGTAGTCCAGTGGTTATGCCAAGGGATTGCTGCGCAAATTATTTATTTATTTCTTTGTTTTTTTCAAAAATCTTTATATTTTGGAACGTGAATGTGTATACTGTGTATTGGGTTTGGATATTTTCATACACGAACGTGAATGTGGCTCGTGGGCCGATTTATTTATTTATTTATTATTTTTTTTTAAAAAAAAAGAGATCTAGCATCTCTTTGTAATCTTTACTTTTTCTTTTTTTTTTTTTTAAGAAAAAGGCCCATGGGTTTTCTTTTTTTATATGCTGTTTTTTTTTTTTTTTTTCCAGAATTGGTATCTACCATGCTACAGTTCATTCAACCATGCATAGACTTTAAACCGGTCAGATTGAAAATACAAAATGGATGATTCTCGATTCGCACCTTTCTTTTCTCCAAACCTCTCTCTCACTCTAAATCCTAGCCGTCCCTTCTCTCCAAACCGCAACCAGAAAGAGAGGCGAAAAATTAACTCCAAGGCGGTGATGGAAGGGCCTTCTCAGGCGACGGAGATTAGATTGAATGGTGCCTTCGTCGTGGCTGGTGCCTTCGCTGGCGAGAAGGTATGTGTGCTTTCTCTCTATCTCTCTCGTTAGGGTTTCGTCTTCAATCTTTGTAAATGTTAGCTGATCTGAAGTACTTTGATAGATCGAATGAATCGTCAAATGACGTATAGTCTATTGATCTTGTCGGATAAATGGATTTTGTGTTTGTCTGTTGCTTGATTTCGTCCCTAATTGCTTTGGGGCTATTATTTAATTCTATTCAGTATTTCGTTTATTTGTTTGTTGATAAGTTCAATTTTTTTATTTACTATGATTGTAGATAGTTGATTATGGAGTGCACGGGATCTGGGAGGCCAATAATGTTACGTTAATTTATTCTCTTTGATTTTTCTTTTTACAATTTTATTTTGTAGGCACTTGTTGAGATTATGGAGTAATTCATTATATATATTACAATTCTCTTTGATTCGAGGTTGATTTAGTTTGGAATTTCTCCAATGTTAATTCATACTTTTGTTGAGTTAAAACAAACTATCAGAAATTTTGCACGTCTGAGATTTCGTCGGAGAAGGTGTCGGACGAAACATATTGTTAACATTTGTTATTTACCTGTTCTATTAGTTTTCCTATTGGATCATCTCGTATCACTATATATTCACTTTGTATGTTGAATATGATCATTTATTTTTTACTTAGGAATTTGTATATATGTTCAGTTTATTGATGTAAATTTTTTGTTTTGTTATTGTAAATGTTCTCTATGTTGGTTGTATCTATTCATTTTGTATTTTTTATTTAACTAGTTTAATTGAACACAAAAACTACGAAATCAAATTTTTGCTGTAACTAACTAAACACATAAACACTTTAAATTAATCTCTTAACGAATTTAACTAAGCACAAAAAATTACAAAATCAAAATTCTGTTGTAACTAACTGAACACATAAACAATTTAAATCATCCCTTAAGAACCAAAAAATGCGAAAATTCAATTTTGAGATGCAACTAATTGAACACATAAAATTTTAAATTCATCCCTTAATGTGTTTAACTTAACAAAAAATACGAAAATTCGATTTTAAGATGCAACTAACTGAATACATAACAAGTTTAACTCATCCCTTGACGTATCTAACTGAACACAAAAATCTGTCCATTTGATGACGTTAGCGCGGGAAAAAAAAAATTTCGAATTTTTTCGAAAAAAAATTGATGACATCATCATACGGTTTTGATGACGTCAACACACGAAAAATCATGGCTGAAGTCCAATTTGATTCGTTGAAGCCTGGAAAAAGAGTGGATGGTGCATATCACACCTTGCTTTTTTCTATACAAATACAATCTGTCATATTGGTTGGTGCTTTGGGCAACCGGTGTTTTGCTTTGAGCAACATTTAAGGACAAAAATATCCTCATATTTTTCATAGCAGCATTTGAAATATTCATTAGATTGAGTGCCGTTCAAAGGATAATTTGATCATTTTAGAAAAAAATAATGTTGCTCGAAGGAAAAAGCATGTTGCCCAAAGCAATGCCACTATCATATGAAATAGAAAAAGAAAAATAAAGAATAAACACAATAAAATCATCAGCCGCCTTCCATATCTTCTTCGGTCACTGATGTGTATGGGTCAAATTTTAGAGGCCTGCTTGTTGAACATAATAATAGGAATTGAAGTCTAAGTTTAAACAAGTCCATATAAATGACTAGACTTGTTTATAAACCAAAGCTTAGGTTTGGATTAGAATAATGCATGGATTATATATTAACTAGGGTTGGACATCGAGCTTCGCTCGATACAGTATTTTTTACATAATTTGAAGTGATTTTTATTATATATTTTTTATATATGTTAATAATAATGTGAATATATAATTAAAATGTCAATATCAATATGTTTTAGGAAATTATCAAATCAGTTATTGAAAATAGATTACAACAACAAAATGTCGGCTTATTTAAATAAGATACGATGAGAAACGGAAAGTTGGTTATCATTTAGGCATAAATCACTAAAGATGAAAAGGAAAATATTAAAAGTTTATGAGGCATTAATATAAGGAAAAGTGATCATTATTCATGTAGCCTACGGAGTCTCCTTGTCATCAGGCAAATGTACTTCATCCTCTGTTTGGAATTCTTCCACTTCAATTATAACATTGTCTTAAATAAATGAAGCAAATAAATATCTAAACAAAATTGTAAAGAGAAATTAATGAGAAGAATTTGGTTAATATTTTGTGCTCAATTGTAACGCATATATTTTGCAGAAGTTGATCCAAATTAATTAGGGGGTAAAAATGAAAAGCTATCATGTACAAATTCAAAATTAGTAGCGCGAAAAGAGAGTCAATTGCTCAAAAAAGAAATTTATAAGACAGCTAGAATTGGCATTTTTCATATGAGCGGTGAAGAGGAAATAAATGAGATTAAGTTATTAAAATTATGTTGCAAATTTTGTAGATCATAAATTAAATTAATTTTATTCCCAGTATTATTATTTGGTGATTAAACTTGAGATATTTGGTGATTAAAATTAATGGTGCAAACTTTTATCAAAGACCCATGTACTTCAGATTATCCCTTTTATTTTGGCCCTTATAATTGTTAGGCTGTTATCACGTTTGCCCCTGATTTATAAAACTATACCGGTACTCATGCCAGACCCAAAAGCAACCATACCAAAAATTGGTACATAGCTTATACTGACACCATATTAAGGCTTGAACTTATCTCAAGTATCTATACCCCATACTTAAAAAAAGCATAAAGCCAATATATAGGTTGTTATCACATTTGCCCCTGGATTTTATAAAACCATACCAATACTCATGCCAGATCCAAAGCAACCATGCATACCAAAAATTGAGGCATAGCTTATACCGACACCATATTAAGGCTTGAACCTGTCTCAAGTATCTATACCCCATACGTAAAAGCATAGTGGATTAGTGGCAATATATTCAACGTAATTATATAAATATTAATTACTATACCTATAAACTGGTTTAATGTATCAATATTGAGACAAACCCTAGAAACATCTCATGTTCACTGGTACAAAATTTTGGGTTCCTTATGCATACTAAGATTATCTGAAATTCTTATACTATAAACATTACGAATACAATAGTAAAAAAAAATTATATAAGCATTACTATAAACAAAATTCTTACAAAAATTCCTTATGTATACAAAATTTCCTTACGTACAAAATTCTTGCTAGACCTATAAATGTAAGTTGGTTAGAAACATGCCCTTGTGTATACTAAGTACATGAACAACAAAATTGTCCACAATTATATGGCCAGTTTCGTGATTTATCCCCATGCTTAACATCTGCTAATTATAGTGGCCTTTTGCACAACATATATTGATTGAGGAAACTGGGTATAAATGTCATATTAAAAATATTAGACTGACATATCACAGGAGAACCCAAAATTTTTAACAGTATATAATTACTGATACACAAAGATCGGTAAAAAAGGGGAGAAAAAAAAGAGCAAATTTAATTGGATAGAAAGAAAGAAGGCTGTGTGCAAAGTAATAGGTGATTGAATACTTATGGTTGCTTAAATAGGAAATTTTGCATAGGAAATGAATACTTTTAATAGTTCACATTAGCTGCATCGTCCTGATTATAATGAAACAGAAGTTTACTTATTAGAAATAATAAGTTATTATGGGGCATGCTTTAGCTTGAGCTGCTGTTTTTGCTTCCCATTGTGTCAAATTATGCTGCACATGGTATAATTACAAAATTTCAAATTAGCAACTCATTAAAGGTCCCATTGTGTGCTTAATTTAGAAGGAAGTAGACAATTTAGGCTGAATTTTTTACCTAAAAAACAAATGCTACATAGACATTTAAGAGAAAATAAGACTGGTTAAACCTAAAAATATGTCTGAACTCACAATTAAACACCGATTAACAGAGCTTTTAGGAGATCAAGGCTTTCAAGTAACTTATTACTATTATTCTATTAATACCTAATTTAAAAAAAAAAATTAATACCAGAATGTATCAGGCTGGGTTCTGTATGAGTTTGGTCAAGTGTCAGTGCGCATTGATGATGTTCACTACAGGTATTAAGCACAATTGAAACGCTAGCAATAATAAATTAACATAAAACGGCAATTCCCTTTATTTTAAAAAAAAATGATGAGCAAATTAAATGAAAACTAAAACTGAGTCCCCACAAATTCCTTCCAGTTAGGACACAAATAGGGAAAAAAAAAAATCATGCCACCAATAAACTCTGATAGCCCCCCAAATTAACATCGTAATATAAAGAGAAAAAATTAACTTATTTAAAGGGTGGAAAAAAGGTCCCAAAAAAAATACGATATAAATTAAAAAAAATCCAAAAATGTAAAAGCAATAGCAGGATATGTGGTCAAATACTGATTGGATCTGTCTTCTAACAAATTACGACATAAAAAAAATTATAATTTTGCCATTTAAACTAACGCAACAGCAAAATGGGAAATCAAATTGAAATAAATCAAACCTAAAGCTTTGCTCAGGAAGCTGCGCACTGGAAGAGAGACCATCGATGGAGGCGCTGGAGGAGAAACCGACACGTTTTCTCATGTAGAGGAGAAACGGGAGGCAGAGTGTGGGGGTTGGATCGGGGCGGGGTGTTGTTGGCTGCGAAGGAGACGGAAGCAGGAAGGTGAGGCAGAACGGAAGAGAGGCAGGATGGAGAAAGGGAAGAGGAGGCGGAGAAGGAAATGAAAAACCACGGACGGATAGATGTTGTTTTAGCTTGATTAGCGTCAGAAGAGGCGATTGTTTGGCTTGCGATAGAGAAATAAAGGAGGTTTCATTAGAAGACCGCTGATAGGGAGAAGACGGATGAGATTTAATCATCTAGAAACCATTGAACGGACAGATGCTGCTTTAAAAACTGCGCAAAAAAGTCACGCCTATTATATTATACTATAGATTCCTGATTTGGATTTGTGCCTGAACTTAATAAACATGCCAGATCTTTCTGCTGCTGTAATAAAGTTGGAGTGAAGATCTGTGGGTATTATCTTCCATTTCAACATTATCCCACCATTCCTCAGTTCCTAATATATACTTTAAACTTTTTGGAGGGTCGCCGGTTTTGAAAGGCAATTTCTTCAAATTGTAACAAGCACGAATTTCCAAAATTTCCAAGACTGGAAAAGTAATTATGTGATCAGAAATTCTTACGAGATTACGATTAAGGCCTAAGTGTATTATCTTCAAAGATGGACATGAATGATGGCTCATATTAATTTCACCATTATTCAGCTCACTGATGAAGAATAATTGCTCCATCCTGTTGCATTTTATTACATAGAGTTCTCGAATGCATGGGAGATTAATGACCCAAGAGATGCTTGTTAGATAAGAGAGTTCTCTAAATATGAGGATCCGGAGTCTGGGAAAGACATCTTTTGGGTCCAGACTCTTCCACCTTATTGTTTCTCTCACTCTCCCGAACGACTCAAAGGATAGAAGCTCGAGTCTTTCAAGGCAACAATTGCTTCGGTGCTCACTTGCACTTTCAAACTGTACCCACCCGGGCACCCCACCACCCTGGCCTCTTATTCTAAGTGAGAATAAGTTTCTTTTCAATTGGGAGTTCCCGAGAAAACTACTTGAAAAAGACGTGCAACTATTGTATCCCAAAACAATAAGCCATCTTACGGGCACACTCATATTTTCTAACTTCCTGTAATAAAAATCTTCGTCAGAAATAGTGATTCCCAATGCTTGGAAGTCATGAAGGTGTTGTAAGTCTTCCACCAGCGCTGAAAACATTTCTTGAACAACTGATGTCCGTACGAGTACGTCTCTATTATATATAAGGCGCGTCCATATCTTTAAAGTTGGATAGGTACTGTTGTTCAGGTCCAGCACCCTTAAAGCTTTCAGTTTCGATAGGGGCCCATTTGGCAAGATGCATTTTGTTTCTCTTAAAAGTAGATATTTCAAATTGTTAAGAGCCCCAAATCTTTCCGGCAATAATGATATTAAATCAAAGTTATATGATAGGTTGAGAAACTGAAGATGAACTAATTCACATATCTCAATCGGAAAAACTTCTAAACGATTCCGTGACAAATCTAGAACAGTTAGTTCAGAAAACAACTCAAGTTGAAGGGTTCCTGACTTTCTTAGGTCATTATAACCAAGCAACAAAGTAGCAAGTTTGGTAGCGGGACTTGCGATAGAAAAGGAAACTTCCATTTGGTGCCTTACAGACACTATTTCAGTGTCACTAGAGATTTTTATATGTTGTGTTCCCTTGTATGCGTCAGCTCCAACAATCCATTTGTTCGTAACTACTCTTTTATCATTTGCAATCCATAGTGCCATATCACGGATCACATCATGCATTTTACAACGCCAACTATCACCTGCCATTTCAACAATTTCTAAGAGGCTAACAGCTTGGAGTGTTCTTATGTAATTGTATCCAACGTTGTAAGCTTCTTGTATGTCTGACTTATCAATCAATCCTAACCCCATCCAGAGCTCGACGAGACGGTTTTTCTCGATGTGAGGCCATAATGAGCAGTATAGAAAGCATTTTTTGAGATTCTCATTGCGTAAACTATCATAACTAAACTTTAATGTTTTGAAAACCGATTGATACTCATCTGAGAGTTCAACATCATCAACGTGTACCTGCTTAAGCTGTACAATAGCTTGCTCCCATTCACTAGGATCTTTTTTATCATACATGGCTTTACCAACTATTATAAGAGCCAATGGTAACCCACCTAGTTTCTTTACAACATCCCTTGCACACTTTTCAATCAGTGGGTGAGAATGGATGGTTTGCTCAGACACATTCTTTTTGAACAGGGACCATGCATTCTCCCAGTTGAGACCATCTAATTTAATTACTTTATTTGCCCCCATTTTTCTGCATACCTTCTCTGATCGTGTCGTCAGAACAACTTTTCTTTTGTATGCACTGACTGCTTCCACTGGGTCAGGGATCCCAATTGTTTTGAGATCAACACTGCTCCAGAGGTCATCCAAGAGAAGCACAAAGCTATTTTCTTTCAAGAAGTTGTATATTGTAAGCTGTTTTACTGCCCTGTCATCACTCTTACTCAGGCCAAGCTTTTCAATTATTGTATTTTGAACGTATTCTTCATAATACTCTTTGGAACATGTGACAAAAACAACAAAAACTTTGGATTCAAGGTCTTTGGAAAGCTCTTCACAAAGCGCGTTGTTGATTTGCTCCAAGAGATGTGTCTTTCCAACACCACCCATGCCCCAAATGCCAATGATACCGTGTACATCTTCTATCACATCATGAAGCACTGATCCGAGATAGGATGATTTTGATGAGGAGGCTGGCATCTCTTGGACTTGTGGCAGCAGAATCATGATCACTTGAATTGTCGCTTTTTCTTCACACAAATCCATCGCCTCTTTACATATCTTTGCTGCTCTTTTACTTATCTTATAATTTGAGCAGAGATTAGGAGAAATGTTCCAGATGCACTGGCACAATTGCTGGTACTTTTCAACAATATCTGCTACTTCATTTTCAATGGTCTCTACCCGGGTCAACCATCCTTGAACTTGGTTTGTGGGTGTGCCATTCACCCGCTCGGCATCTGCTATCTCAATTTCCACATCCTTTTTCAGATTCGTTAATTTGCTGGTGGCCAACTTCATGACTCTTATGTTTTTGCCGACTTCAAAGGGATAAACCACGTGTGGACTGACTTTACTTGCAACCCAGGGAAGGAGGCTACCAATTGCCCTCGAGCACCCCAACAAATCCATCAATTTTGAGTTTAGACAGAGAGGAGTGTGTAAGGAATTGAAGTTGTATGAGTGGAAAGGGATAACTTCGATGAATTTGAAGGAATTTTTATTTTTTGTTTTTGGTGTCGGAAATAGTGTGTATTAGAGAAAGGAAAAGTAGTTAGAAGATTACTCGAGAAGAGAAAAAGAAATTAAATTAAGGTTCAAGGAAAAACGAAGGTCTGGTTTGCAAGGTTTTTGGATTTTATCTTGTCGGAAGATATTGGTAATCAAGTTCTAAGAAAATATGAAAAGAAATACCAAAGGTTATGCAATGCAAGGGGTTTTTTTTTTTCCCTTTTATTTCGTTGAAACTGAGTAACAGAAAAGATCGAATCAAATGAATGAACACTTACTTGTAAAATGATTATGAGTGCTTGATTGGTGATCGCGAGAAATTAAGCTCTCAGTCGTGAAAAGAAACAACGGGGAAATGGATCGAGCATCTAATAACAAGGATAGAAGTGGGACAACACAACTAAGATTTATTAACAAATGAGGCAGATCTGAACGATTCAACTAAACTAATTGGAAGCTGGAAACCAAAACCAGAATTTGTGTCGATCTGAGCCATTCAATTTCAGTCGGGTGTTTTTCGGATACATTAGAAATTTAGCACACATATTGAGTATTCGAATATGTCTTGCAAAAATTGGCATTGACATCCACAATGTTTGACTTGTCATCACAGCTAATATTTTTATAAGCAAATGGAGACACGGAGAGAAATTTCACTTGTTATCATGTACCATTTTTGCCAGACTTAAAAAAGTTTCTTTTTGCATAACAGTTGCTCTCTTGCAAGAAAAACCTCAAGCTATTGCCATGGTAATCTATATTATATTATTTGATAAGAAATAATATTAAATTTCAAAACTACGAAATGAAGCCCACTAAGTTATACCTATTATTTAAGAAGTCTGTAGCCTCTGAACAATATGCATCTATAATGTTCAAATGCCTCATCTTCATGTAAAATCAACCAAGAAGAATTCAAAGGTGTTTTCTGAATTGTCAAGTCTTTCTTCTGTATTAATTTTTATTTTAATAATATAATCATCAAATTTTATTTATAATAGACAAAGTTTATACATGATCACACTTCTGATACATAATACATCTAACTCGATTACTCGAATAATACTTTGCATAAGAACACCTCACTTAATGAAGATTCATTTAATTCTCCACAGACGAGAGGTTGTACTTGTACGTGATATGACCTGATATGATTTCAACAGGAGTTGTTTCTTTCTTCAGTTCATGGTTTGGGGTTGCATTTTTGGTTGTTTGATGTTTCTCTCTTCTATGACACACGACGGCTTCTTTGCAATCTGGATTTGCAATAGCTCATGTAATATTATCTTCTGAACCAAAAGCAGGTTTCTTCACTTTGCCTCTACTTCTCTCGCCTGAAATATCACATACAACAACGCGAGGTTAGTAACAGATAATACTGTGGATCAGTTACTGTTGATATATTTAGATTGACATTGCTTTGTGTGTTACTTGAACAATTAAGCATAGCTGAACTATCCGACGGTCTTACACTCTGGTCGGAATGATTCTCTAATGGAATTTGATTTGATTTCAATAGAAATAGAGTTGATCAGAGAGGATTTTCAAATGAAGTTTAATGATCAGAACACTATAAGAAGAACCGATGGGAATTTGAAAAGGAAATATTTGAATAATTGAAATGTGACCATTTTACCCTCTTTTATTAACGTACATGATGATCTGTTTAAAAAAGAAATGTAAATTGCTATCTAATTATTTTCTCACCATTGGCTAAAGAGTTTTCTTTCTAGATTTTAATCAGCAGAAGATTTTTAAATCAAGCATTTTAAATGACAGACTTTGAAATTCATCTATTACTTCACATTACAGTACTTCATTTATTTTTTGTTGAAAGGATTTATCACTGATATGATATGGGACGTATTCGAATATAATGGGAATGCTAAAGAAAGCTTGCTGGAAGTAAATCAATAAGAGATAAGACCAAATGATGCAATTTCAATGAAATGACTGAATTAATCGAAAAAAATTACTAGTTGAAAATTTGAAATAAATGATGAAAAATAAGGGATAATATTTGGAATAATGTTCAAGTTCAAAAAACAAAGCATAAAAATAAAATAGATGCATCTCAACTTATATAGGCTCTTCTAACCAAGCTATTAAACTTCTAATTAGTCTATTAAGCTCACTAATCTCATTAAATGCCTCTAAGGTATTCCGACAATCTCAGCTTTGAGCGGTTCCCACATAGCTCTTTGATTTATTTCCTTCAAGGGCAATTTAATTAGGTTCAGTTTCAACTCACTACCTCCATTGCATGACAGAGTTGAGAAGAGGAGAGAGTGCTACAACAATTGCTGCCGCTGGAGAAGGGTTTTATCGGAAGAGAATTGATCCGATGGAAAAGAGTCTCCTCTGCTCCGTACAAATCCCATTAAAAATTTCTCACTTTTTTGTGGGATTTCACATACGGGAAATTTTCTCACCAAGTCTCGCCAAATCAAATCGACTCTTATGCCTTAGCCACTTCAGATCAGTGGATTTAATAAAATAAGAAATCCGATCCCTATTCCCATCCAAAAAAAAAAAATTGTTTGCAATCATGCCCTTGATTTCTCTTTATACCATTGTCCAAAGAAATCAAACATTTGACCAAAATCAACCATCACATTGCATTAAATGATGGAAGAGGAAAGTGGAAAGGGTAAAGGTGGCTAAGGAAAGATGGAAAGCGAACAAAAGAGGATGTTTGAATTGGATTTTTATTAAATGAAAACTAAGGTTTTTGAGCCAATTATTATATTTCCCATTTGGGGACTTAAAAAGGTTATATAAGAGGATTAACATGATATAAGCCAAAAAACAAACTACTAATAACTAAAGCTTCTCAAGAAATAGATATGTTTGTGATACTCACGTAGATGCCAGGTAGCAGTTTGTTCATCGATAATGATGAGCATCTGGACCACACAAGTCAGCAAGGTTGGCAAGGGTTCTGCACCATAAAAACCTGTAAGGCTGTAACCATTAGAAAATTCCAAATACTCAAACCAGAAAATACTCCAATCCTGTGATATTATAGGTTTCTTTGAGGTGCATATATATATATAGAACTAGCAAATGCCTAAAAGATAAGGCATAAAAGTATATATGAAAAGTTCTCGGACAGCATGTACAACTCAGTTTATATTCTTCTGGAATTCATTGGGGTTGGTAACCATTTGTTTCCGTGTTGTATGAAGTGCATGCTTCTTCACAGGACACTTCAGGTTCAATAAATTTGATAAATAATGTAACCAGCTAAACTCATTCTTTCTTCTTAAAATATGTTTGCACAATTGAAGTAAAATGACAAATAGGGCTAGATTTGTGCCACATTTATCACGGACAATATTACTAGAAACCATTAAATTTCTAATGAAAGGTTAATAATTGTGCAACACAGCCATAGGTACAGAACCCTTTCAGAATGAATTACTCAGAAATTATGCATATCTCTTGCTATAATAATCTACCAAATAAAACCATTATTTTCCTACCATAAAGGCATAAATCTGTCCTTTGATAACCTATAATCCTACATTAAGAATCACAAACTAAAGAAGACAAAGAAACGAACTGACCGGGCAATGAACCTAGTCTCGGATTTTTGGTACCGTATGCTCTTCGTCACTGAAGGACTCCATGGCGGATCGGGGTCGCAATCTCGCGCGTCGAGCTCTACTGTTGCTCCGAGTGGGTATCGGAGGAGAGCTCAGCTGCTAAGCTTACTCCACTGCACAACGGCGAGAGGTCGGTGGACCCAAGACGACAGAATTTATTGATTTATTATTTTTATTGTTAATACGCAAAAGTAACTCTGTAAATGGATATGAATATTATATATGATTGGGTTCGGTCAAAGCGGTCCCACACATATGACTTGCGATTTCATTTTGTTTCAATTGAATTGAGTTTAAGGGATTTTTTTTTTTTTTTAGCGTCTCAAACGCAAGGGGCGGATTTTTTCATAGTGTGTCGGTGTAACTATAACTGGACATAGCGTGTCATCGTAAGAATGCACGTAACATATATGATCGGACGGATGTCTCTGGAAAACGATTTTAGGATTTCGTTGGATCTAATTATTTAAAAATTTTGATCAAATAATGTCAAATTCGTTCAATTTGATCAAAATATTTCTAATAAAATCCCACGTTAGAAAAACAGCATTTTGATCGAGGCCTTTATTTTTTTTTTTCTTATTAACAAATTTGTTATCGAGAAATTATATTGTCAACTTTATGAACGTTTTAAAAAAATTGTGTTTGTATATATACCTATATTTATTTCAATTTTAATATTCCAATAAAATGAGACGATCTTATTGTGATATTTCAATTATAATATAATAGTATTTAATTATATTCGTATCAGTTTATTTATACTTTTTCAGGTCAAAAGTAATCGCTAGAAGAAAGTAGAGAAGAATCCTCTCCCATTCAGAGTTGACCGACCGACCAACACTCGTTTCTCTACTGATGATCAGTTATCAGTTATCACTCATCGGCTCTAGACAAACACGAAAGTAAAATAGGCCTGAAGTCCAAGATATGAGCCCACAAAAACAGAGAACTGCTGAAATGGGTCCCGCCGCCATCGCTCCATTGGATAACTGTCTCGTTTACTCAAGTTTTTTTGTATTTATGAATTTGATGAATTTTCTATGTTTTGTAGAGAAATAGGGAGTTCAGAATTTATTTCTATACTCTTAATTACACTCAGCAAACATATTGATAATTTTTTAAAGGGATAAACTTGCATGCTAAGTGTTTGAGGAAAAGACGGTAAGAAATTTGATGAATGAAATACGAACTCTGAACCATCAAATCTTATCATCTTATTGATGCAGCTGCAAAGAAGTTTTGAGGTTTGAGCTCTGTTTTCGATACCCTACCGGTTATCGAAAAATTCCAGTAATATCAAATACCAAAACAGTGATTGAAACGGCATATCAGCTGGTATTAAGAAAGGAAATATATACCGGAAATTTTTGGAAAAATATTGGATTTCGGCCATTGGTCGGTTTGAATACCTGTAGAATGTTGAAAACCTTAATTGGTTTTGAGATAAATCTAACTGAACTTGGAACTAGGCCTGTCTAACGTTAGCAAGGATCACGAAATTATCCATTTTGAATAATTAAGTTCATAAACATATTCTAGACTATATGAAGAGCTTAAATATAAAATATTGTGGTCAAATGAATTAAAATGAATGCACAATCGCTCGAAATGCTCTAATATTCAGGAATCTGCATAATTACAGTGTATAATCCAATCATTTTGAATAAGTGAGTTCATCAACAAATTTTAGATTATATTAAGAGATTAAATATAGATTATTGTGAGAAAATGACTTAAAATAAATGCACAATCGCTTGAAATGCTCTAATATACCCAGAATATGCACACAATCCCTCGAAATGCTCTCGTATATCTAGAATTTGTATAATCTGCACATCATATGAGTAATTACAGTGTATAATCCAATCATTTTGAATAAGTGAGTTTATAAACATATTCTAGACTATATGAAGAGCTTGAATATACATTATGGTGATCAAATAACTTAAAATGAATGCACAATCGCTCGAGATGCTCTAATATACCCAGAATCTCATAATCTGCACCTTATATGCATAATTACAATGTATAAGTGAGTTCATAATCATAGTTTAGACTATATGAAGAGCAAAAATATATTACTGTGATGAAATGACTTAAAATTAATGCAAAATAGCCGAAATGCTCTAATATACCCAGAATATGCATAATCTGCACATTATATGCCTCATTACAGTGTATAATTTAATTATTTTGAATAAGCTAGTTCATAAACATATTCTAGACTATATGAAGAGCTTAAACATGGATTATGGCGATCAAATGACTTAAAATAAATGCAGAATAGCTAGACATTTTCTAATAAACCAAAAATTTGCATAATCTGCACATTATATGCTTAACTACTGTGTATAATCTAATCATTTTAAATAAGTATGTTCATAAACATATTTTGGACTATATGGAGAGCTTAAATATATGTTATTATGATCAAATGACTTAAAATGAATGAATAATCGCTTGAAATGCTCTAATATACCCAGAATCTGCATAAGCTGGACATTATATGCTTAATTACAGTGTATAATCCAATCAATTCGAATAAGTGAGTTCATAAACATCTTCTAGACTATATGAATAGCTTAAATATAAATTATTGTGATAAAATGACACAAAATGAACGCACAATCGCTCGAAATGCTCTAATATACCCAGAATCTGCATAATTTACACATTATATCCTTAATTATAGTGTATAATCCAACCATTTCGAATACTTCAGTTCATAAACAACATCTAGACTATAAGAACAGTTCTAATCTTTATTAATGTGATCAAATAACTTAAAGTGAATGCACAATCAGTCGATATGCTCTAATATACCCTTAATCTGCATAATCTGCATAATTATATGCGTAATTACAGTGTATACTCTAATCATTTTGAATAAATGAGTTCATAAATATATTCTAGACTATATGAAGAGCTTAAATATAGATTATCATGATCAAATGACTTCAAATGAATTCATAATCGCTTGAAATGCTCTAACATACACAGCATCTGCATAATCTGGACATTATATGATTAATTACAGTGTATAATCCAATAAATTCGAATAAGTAAGCTCAAAAACATCTTCTAGACTATATAAATAGCTTTAATATAGATTATTGTGATCAAATGACTTAAAATGAATGCACGATCGCTCAAAATGCTCTAATATACCAATAATTTGCATAATCTGCACATTATATTCATAATTATAGTGTATAAACCAATCATTTTGAATAAGTGAGTTGACAAACATATTCTAGACTATAAGAAGAGCTTAAATATAAATTATCGCGAGAAAATTATTTAAAATGAATGCACAATCGCTCGAAATACTCTAATATTCCAGAATCTGCATAATCTGCACATTATATGCGCAATTACAGTGTATAATCCAATCATTTTGGATAAGTGAGTTCATCAACAAATTCTAAAAAATATTAATAGATCAAATATAGATTATTTTGAGAAAATGACTTGAAATGAATGCATAATTACACGAAATGCTCTAATATGCCCAGAATCTGCAAAATCTGCACATTATATGCATAATTACAGCGTATAACCCAATCATTTCGAATAAGTGAATTTATAAACATATTCTAGACTATATGATTAGCATAAATATAGATTCGTGTGATCAAATTACTTAAAATGAATGGATAATCGCCGAAATGCTCTAATATACTCAGAATCTACGTAATCTGCATATTATATGCGTCTTTACAGTGTATAATCTAATCTTTTTGAATAACTGAGATCACAAACATATTCTAGACTATATGAAGAGCTGTATGGATTATCGTTATCAACTGACTTAAAATGAATGCACAATCGCTCAAAATGCTCTATTATACCCTGAATCTGCATAATCTGGACATTATATGCTTAATTACAGTATATAATCCAATAATTTCGAATAACGGGTTCATAAACATATTTTAGACAATATGAAGAGCAGAAATATAAATTCTTGTGCTCAAATGACTTGAAATGAATGCATAATTGCTGAAATGCACATTAAGTGAGTTTATGAATACATAGAATCTGCATAATCTGCACATTATATGTATAATTACAGTGTATAATCCAGTCATTTCGAATAAGTGAGTTCGCAAACATCTTCTTGACTATATGAAGAGCTTAACTATAGATTACTGTGATCAAATCACTTAAAATTAATGCACAATCGCCTATATTCTCTAATACACCTAGAATCTGCATACACATTATATGCGTCATTATAGTGTATAATCTAATCAATTTGAATTAGTGAGTGTACAAACATATTCTAGACTATATGGCGAGCTTAAATATGGATTATCATGATCAAATGACTTAAAATGAATGGCATCATCGCCGAAATTCTCTAATATACCCAGAATATGCATAATCTGCACATTATCTGCATAATTACAGTGTATAATCAAGTCATTTCGAATAAGTGACTTCCCAAACATCTTCTTGACTATATGAAGAGCTTAATATAGATTATGGTGATTAAATCACTTAAAATTAATGCATAATCGCCGAAATGCTGTAATATACCCAGAAGCTGCAATATCTGCAAATTATATGCATCTTTACAGTGTATAATGTAATCATTTTCAATAATTGAGTTCATAAACATATTCTAGACTATATGAAGAGCTTAAATATGGGTTATCATTATCAAATAACTTAAAATAAATGCATAATCGCTCGAAATGCTCTAATATACCCTGAATCTGCATAATCTGGACATTATATACATAATTACAGTATATAATCAAATCATTTCGAATAACTGAGTTCATAAACATATTCTAGACTATATGAAGAGCAGAAATATAGATTCTTGTGCTCAAGTGACTTGAAATGAATGCATAATCGCCAAAATGCTCTGATATACACAAAATCTGCATAATCTGCACATTATATGCATAATTACAGTGTATAATCTAGTCATTTCAATAAGTGAGTTCACAAACATCTTCTTGACTGTATTAAGGGCTTAACTATAGATTATTGTGATTAAATCACTTAAAACGAATGCACAATCACCTATATGCTCTAATACACCCAGAATCTGCATACACATTATATGCGTCATTATAGTGTATAATCTAATCAATTTGAATTAGTGCACAAACATATTCTAGACTATATGGAGAGCTTAAATATTGATTATCGTGATCAAATGACATAAAATGAATGGAATCATCGCCGAAATTCTCTAATATACCCACAATTTGCATAATCTGCACATTATATGCATAATTACAGTGTATAATCCAGTCATTTCGAATAAGTGAGTTTCGAGAAACATCTTCTTGACTATATGAAGAGCTTAACTATAGATTATTGTGATCAAATAACTTAAAAAGAATGCACAATCGCACGAAATGCTCTAATATACCCTGAATCTGCATAATCTGGACATTATATACTTAATTACAGTATATAATCCAATCATTTCGAATAACTGAGTTCATAAACATATTCTAGACTATATGAAGAGCATAAATATGGATTTTTGTGCTCAAATGACTTGAAATTAATGCATAATCGCCGAAATGCTTTAATATATACAAAATCTGCATAATCTGCACATTATATGCATAATTACATTGTATAATCCAGTCATTTTGAATAAGTGAGTTCACAAACATCTTCTTGACTATATTTAGAGATTAACTATAGATTATTGTGATCAAATCACTTGAAATGATTGCACAACCGCCTATATGCTCTAATACACCCAGAATCTACATAATCTGCACAATATATGCTTCATTATAGTGTATAATCTAATCAATTTTGAATAAGTGAGTGCACAAACATATTCTAGACTATATGGAGAGCTTAAATATGGATTATCGGGATCAAATGACCTAAAATGAACGGCATCATCGCCGAAATGCTCTAATATACCCAGAATCTGCATTATCTGCACATTATATGCATAATTACAGTGTATAATAAAGTCATTTCGAATAAGTGAGTTCCCAAACATTGACTATATGAAGAGCTTAACTATAGATTATTGTGATCAAATAACTTAAAAAGAATGCACAATCCCTCGAAATGCTCTAATACATCCAGAATCTGCATAATCTGCAAATTATAAGCGTAACTACAGTGCATAACCCGATTATTTCGAATAAGTAAATTCCAAAACGTATTCTAGACTATATGAAGAGCATTCATATAGATTCTTATGATCAAATGACTTAAAATGAATGCACAATCGCTTTTAATGCTGTAATATACCCAGAATCTGCACATTATATGCGTAATTACAGTGTATAATCTAAATTTTGAATAAATAAGTTCGTACACATATTCTAAACTATATGAAGAGCTTAAATATACATTATCATGATTAAATGACTTCAAATGAAAGAAGAATCGCACGAAATGCTCTAATATTCACAGAATCTGCATAAACTGCACATTATAAGCTTAATTACATTGTATAATGCAATCATTTCGTATAAGTGAGTTCACAAACATCTTCTAGACTATATGAATTGCTTAAATATAGATTTTTGTGATCAAATTACAATAAATGAATGCACGGTCGCTTGAAATGCTCTAATATACCCTGAATCTCCAGAATCTGGACATTTTATGCTTAATTATAGTCTATAATCCAATCATTTCAAATAAATGAGTTCAATAATATCTTCTTGACTATATGAAGAACTTAAATATAGATTATTGTGATCAAATGAATTAAAATTAATGAACAATCGCTTTTAATGCAGTAATACCCAGTATCTGCATAATCTGCAAATTATATGCGTAATTACAGTGTATGATCCAATCATTTCGAATAAGTGGCTTCATAAACATATTCTAGACTATATATTAGGAGATTAACTATAGATTATTGTGATCAAATGAATTAAAATGAATATATAATCGCCGAAATGCTCTAATATACCCAGAATCTGAATATTATATGCATCTTTACGTATAATCTAATATTTTTTTAATAAGTGAGCTCATAAACATACTCTAGACTATATGAAGATTTTAAATATGTATTATCGTTATCAAATGACTTAAAATGATGCACAATTGCTTGAAATGCTCTAATACACCCTGAATATGCATAATCTGGAAATTATATGCTTAATTACAGTGTATAACCCAATCATTTCGAATAACAGAGTTCATAAACATATTCTCAACTATATAAAGAGCTTAAATATAGTTTATCGTAATCAAATGACTTGAAATGAATACATAATCGGCAAAATGCTCTAATATACCCAGAATCTGCATAATCTGCACATTATATGCATAATTAAAGTGTATAATCCAGTCATTTCGAATAGGTGATTTCACAAACATCTTCATGACTGAATGAAGAGCTGAAATATATATTATTGTGATCAAATCACTTAAAATGAATGCACAATGGCTTACATGCTCTAATACACCCAGATTCTGCATAATCTGCACATTATATGTGTAATTATATTGTATAAACCAATCATTTCAAATAAATAAATTCTCAAACATATTCTCGACTATATAAAGAGCTTAAATATAGTTTATCGTAATCAAATGACTTGAAATGAATACATAATCGGCAAAATGCTCTAATATACCCAGAATCTGCATAATCTGCACATTATATGCATAATTAAAGTGTATAATCCAGTCATTTCGAATAGGTGATTTCACAAACATCTTCATGACTGAATGAAGAGCTGAAATATATATTATTGTGATCAAATGATTTAAAATGAATGCACAATTGCACGAAATGCTGTAATAAAGCAAGAATCTGCATAATCTGCACATTATATGCATAATTACAGCGTATAACCCAATAATTTTGAATAATTGATTTCATAAACATATTCTAGACTATATGAAGAGCATAAATATTGATTCTTATGATCAAATGACAAAAAATGAATGTATAATCGCCGAAATGCTCTAATATACCCAGCATCTGCATATTATATGCGCCTTTACAATGTATAATCTAAGATTTTTGAATACATGAGTTCATAAACATATTCTAGACTATATGAAGAGCTTAAATATGGATTATCGTTAACAAATGACTTAAAATAAATACACAATGGCTTAATATACCCTGAATATGCATAATCTGACATTATATGCTTAATTACAGTATATAATCCAATCATTTCGAATAACTGAGTTCATAATCATATTCTATACTATGTGAAGAGCAAAAATATAGATTCTCATGCTCAAATGACTTTAAATGAATGCATAATCGCTGAAATACTCTAATATAACGAGAATCTGCATCATTTCGAATAAGTGATTTCACAAACATCTTCTTGACTATATGAAGAGCTTAACTATAGATTATTATGATTAAATAACTTCAAATAAATGCACAAGACATGGTCTAATATATCCAGAATATCCATAATCTGCATATTACATGCGTAATTACAGTGTATAACCTAATCATTTCGAATAAGTAAATTCCCAAACATATTCTAGACTATATGAAGAGCAT
Source organism: Rhynchospora tenuis (assembly GCA_027725995.1). Classification (NCBI taxonomy): domain Eukaryota; kingdom Viridiplantae; phylum Streptophyta; class Magnoliopsida; order Poales; family Cyperaceae; genus Rhynchospora; species Rhynchospora tenuis. Next base: position 143,036,891 of record CM050888.1, on the reverse strand, counting down.
TAATATAGATTCTTGTGATAAAAAGACTTAAAATGAATGTATAATCACTGAAATGCTCTAATATACACAGAATCTGCACAATCTGCATATTATATGCGTGTTTACAGTGTATAATCTAGTCTTTTTGAATAAATGTGTTCATAAACATATTATAAACTATATGAAGAGCTTAAATATAGATCATCATGATTAAATCACATCAAATGAATGCACAATAGCTCGAAATGCTCTAATATACCCTGAATCTGCATAATCTGGACATTAATGCTTAATTACAGTGTATAATCTAATAATTTTGAATTAATGAGTTCATAAAAACATTCTAAACCATATTAAAAGCTTAAATATAGATCATCATGATTAAATCACTTAAAATAAATCCATAATCGCTCGAAATGTTCTAATCCATATTATATGCTTAATTACAATTTATAATACAATAATTTCGAATAAGTGAGTTCATAAACATCTTCTTGACTATATATGAATAGCTTAAATATAGATTATTGTGATCAAATGACTTCAAATTATACATAATCGCCAATATGCTCAAATACACCATGAATTTGCATAATCTGAAAATTATATGCGTCATTACAGTGTATAATCTAATAATTTTCAATAAGTGAGTTCCCAAACATCTTCATGACTATATGAAGAGCTTAAATATCGATTATCATGATCAAATGACTTTAAACAAATGGCAGCATTGCCGAAATGCTCTAATGTACCCAGATTCTGCATAATCTGCACATTATATGCATAATTACTGTGTATAATCTAATCATTTCGAATAAGTGAGTTCCCAAATATCTTCTTCACTATAAAGAGCTTAAAAATAGATTATTGTGATCCAATGACTTAAAATGAATGCAAAATCACTCGAAATGCTCTAATATATCCAGAATCTGCATAATCAGCGCATTATATGCATAACTAAAGTGTATAACCAAATCATTTCGAACAAGTGAGTTTCTAAACATATTCTTGAATATATGAAGAGAATAAATATAGATTCGCATTATCAAATGACTTAAAATGAATGCATAATCGCCGAAATCATCTAATATACCCAGAATTTGCATAACCTGCACATTATATGCGTAATTACAGTGTATAATAAATGATTTTGAATAAATGATTTCATAAATATTTTCTAAACGTATTGAAGAGCTTAAATATAGATCATCATGATTAAATCACTTGAAATGAATGCATAATCGCTCAAAATTTTCTATATACCCAGAATCTGCATAATCTGCACATTATATGCTTAATTACAGTTTATAATCCAATCATTTCGAATAAATGAGTTCATAAACATCTTCTTGACTATATGAAGAGCTTAAATATAGATTATTGTGATCAAATAACTTAAAAATTATGTATAATCGCCGATATGCTCAAATACACCATGAATCTGTATAATCTGAACATTATATGCATCATTCCAGTTTATAATCAAATAATTTTGAATAAGTGAGTTCATAAACATATTCTAGATTATATGAAGAGCTCAAATATTAATTATCGTTATCAAATGACTTAAAATTAATGCATAATCGGCGAAATGCTCGAATATACCCAGAATCTTCATAATCTGCACGTTTTATACATAATTAAAGTGTATAATCCACTCGTTTCAAATAAAACAGTTCACAAACATCTTCATGACTAGATGAATAGCTTAACTATTTATTATTATGATCAAATGACTTAAAATGAACGCACAACCGCTCGAAATGCTGTAATATACCCAGAATCTGCAAAATCTGAACATTATATGAATAATTACAGCGTATAACCCAATCATTTTGAATAATTGAATTCATAAACATATTCATGACTACATGATGAGCATAAATATTGATTCTTGTGATCAAATGACTTAAAATGAATGCATAATCGCCGAAATGTTCTAATATAGCAAGAATCTGCATAATCTGCATATTATATGCTTCTTTATAGTGTATAATCTAATCTTTTTGAATAAGTTAGTTCATAAACATATTCTAAACTATATGAAAAGATTAATATGGATTATTGTCATCAAATCATTTGAAATGAATGCACAATCGCTCCAAATGCTCTAATATATCCTGAATTTGCATAATCTGGACATTATATGCTTAATTACAGTATATAATCCAATAATTACGAATAACTGAGTTCATAACCATATTCTAGACTATATGAAAAGAAGAAATATTTATTCTTGTGCTCAAATGACTTCAAATGAATGCATAATCGCCAAAATGCACTAATATACCCAGAATCTGCATTATCTGCTCATTATATGCAAAATTACAGTGCATAATCCAGTCATTTCGAATAAGTGAGTTCACAAACATCTTTTGGACTATATTAAGAGCTTAACTATAGATTATTTTGATTAAATGAATTAAAATGAATCCACAATCCCTCGAAATGCTCTAATATATCCAGAATCTGCATAATATGCACATTATGTGCTTAATTACAGTGTATAACCCAATCATTTCGAATAATTAAATTCCCAAACAAATTCTAGACTATATGAAGAGCATAAATATAGATTCTTGTGATCAAATTACTTAAAATGAATGCATAACTGCCGAAATACATTAATATACACAGAATCTGCATAATCTGCATATTATATGCGTCTTTGCAGTGTATAATCTAATCTTTTTGTATAAGTTATTTCATAAACATATTCAATACTATATGCAAAGCTTAAATATGGATTATCATTATCAAATGACTTAAAATGAATGCACAATCGCTCGAATGCTCTAATATACACTGAATCCGCATAATCTGGACATTATATGCTTAATTACAGTATATTATCCAATCAATTCGAATAAATGAATTCATAAATATATTCTAGACTATATGAATTCATAATCGCTCGAAATTTTCTAATATACCCAGAATCTGCATAATCTGCACATTATATGCTTCATTACAGTGTGGATGATGTCTCTTATTTTTATACGTATTTTGACCGTACTTAGCCCTTAATCATTGATCAAACCATCATAAATTGTCTCATAAATTGCCATATTTTCCAGGATATTGCTGCTGCCGTGCTTCTTGTTTTATTTTGTAGAATTACTTGGAAATCAAAGACGAGACACGACTTTTTCTGAAGGGTGTACTGCATTCTCAGCCAGACGACTCATTCCTGGCTCACACAGACGTGCCACAAGATCATAGAAGCCCAGAACAAAGCCTATCTCCAGCGTGGGCCTGATTCTCAGCCCATCCAGCAGACCCGAAGGGCCATTTCGCACCGAAATCCTCCCATTTCGGTCCGAAATGCGTTTCTGGAAAGTGCGAAATTGGAAATTTTCAGAGAAGGAAAGGAGTAAACCGTCTCTCCTTGACCTAGCCGCCTCCTGGGATGATATATGTGCGTTCCCTGCCGCCAGAGCACGTATTCGATTCTCTAGACCTGTTTTCCACCCTTGTTACTTAGCGTTTTTGAGCGTTTCATTGATTTTCCTTGGAGTTCTTGCGAGTTTGGAGCAGAGCAGCAGCAGACAGCGAGATCTACATCGATTCCTTGGTCTTGGTAGCGAGTTATTTGCATAGAGACTATTGGTTTACTCTTTTTATGCTTTTATCTTGTTATTTCATGGCTTATATCTTGTTTATTTGCATGATATTTATTGTTATGTGTGTTATGGATATTAGTGAGTAGTTTTATTATGTCTTAGGGGTAGTTAGTAGGTTAGTTTGGTATTTTGTGATGACTTGATGGATTTATGATATATTATGTGATTTATTTAGTTGTGAATTGTTGTTTATGCTTAGTTAAATTATTTGTTTGATTGATGTTTACCTTTGGATGAATCGCGACGTCTTTAGGGCATTAAACTATAAACCAAACTTGTAATTGATTAAGTACTTGAGGTAAGCCAATCGCTCGAAAGAGGAGGTTAGTTTAACGACCGAAAGGTGTAACTTTTAATGATCTGAAAAGACTTTAAATACCTCTGGAAATCCAACTAGATATTCTTAGATTTCTAAATACCAAAACGCGACGGCTGAGGTTTAGTTATTTACGTGGTAAAAACCGGTCCCAAACCAAACCAGAATTAAAACGCGACAGCTGAAGTTAGGGTTTAGGTTTGGTCGTCAAGTAACCTTCACATAGTATCTCATAAAAATATCAAGTCAGAACAGAAGGTCTAGATCGAGTTTTGGGACGAAACAGCATGGATTTCGCACCGAAATCCAGGCATTTCGGTCCGAAATAGGCTTCTGCCTCGGTGAAAATCATGGGCAGAAGTGCTTTAGAGCCAAACTAATTGAACACGAAACCCTAGGACATATTTTTGCATCTGTTTTAGTGAATTTGAAAAATCACCCAAAAACATTTTATTATTTATTACTTATCTTATTTCTTATTTTTCACTTGACCTTATTTGATTGCATCTTATTTCAAAATCATACAAAAATCATCTTTCTAGATTTTAAGAACGTTTAAGTCCGGTAATCAACTAATCCGTCCCTGTGGGTTCGACCCTTAGCTTTACCAAACGACTAGTGAGGTAAACCTTAGGAATAAATTTATTTGACCATAGGTTTTAAGCCTTCATCAAATTGGCGCCGTTGCCGGGGACGGTGTTTGATATCGTGTACTTTTTCTAGTATTAAGAGGCTAGATTTCTTTTTTATTTAATCATCTTTTTGTTTCCTCTCGTGCTACAGGTTGAATTCTGGCAGGAAGAAGGAAGGGAGTCCACTCTCAACCTCCACCTCCTGTGCGACGTTACTTCCTGCGTGGATTGGAGGATGATCCGGAGCAGCAGCAAGCAGTTTCGGCCCTGCCAGACCCCATTTCGGTGCATGACCCAATCATTTTAAATAAGTGAGTTCATAAACATATTCTAGACTATATGATGAGCATAAATATTAATTCTTGTGATCAAATGACTTACAATAAATGCATAATCGCCGAAATGCTCTAATACACCCAGAATCTGCATATTATATGTTTCTTTATAGTGTATAATCTAATCTTTTTGAATAAGTGAGTTCATAAAAATATTCTAGACTATATGAAGAGCTTAAATATGGATTATCCTTATCGAATAACTTAAAATGAATGCACAATCGCTCGAAATGCTCTAATATATACCCTGAATCTGCATAATCTGGATATTATATGCATAATTACAGTATATAATCCAACAATTACGAATAACCGAGTTCATGAACATATTCTAGACTATATGAAGAGAAGAAATATAGATTCTTTTGCTCAAATTACTTGAAATGAATGCATAATCGCCGAAATACACTAATATACCCAGAATCTGCATAATCTGCACATTTTATGCAAAATTACAGTGCATAATCCAGTCATTTCGAATAAGTGAGTTCACAAACATCTTCTTGACTATATGAAGAGCTTAACTATAGATTATTTTGATCAAATGACTTAAAATGAATGCACAATCCCTCGAAATGCGTAATTATATGCGTAATATATCCATAATCTGCATATTATATGCGTAATTACAGTGTATAACCCAATCATTTCGAATAATTAAATTTCCAAGCATATTCTAGACTATATGAAGAGCATAAATATAGATTCTTGTGATCAAATTACTTAAAATGAATGAATAATTGCCGAAATGCTCTAATATGCACAAAATCTGCATAATCTGCTTATTATATGCGTCTTTACAGTGAATCTAATCTTTTTAAATAAGTTAGTTCACAAACATCTTCATTATTATATGAAGAGGTTAAATATGGATTATGGTGATCAAATGACTTAGAACAAATGGCAGCATTGCCGAAATGCTCTAATATACCCAGATTCTGCATAATCTGCACTTTATATTCATAATTACTGTGTATAATCCAGTCATTTCGAATAAGTGAGCTTACAAACATCTTCTTCACTATATGAAGAGCTTAACTATAGATTATTGTGTTCAAATGACTGAAAATGAATGCACAATCGCTTGAAATGCTTTAATATACACAGAATCTGCAAATATATTCGTAATTATAGTGTATAACCCAATCATTTCGAATAAGTGAGTTCCTATACATATTGTAGACTATATAAAGAGCATAAATATAGATTCTTGTGATCAAATGACTTAATATGAATGTATAATCGCCGAAATGCTCTTATATACCCAGAATCTGAATATTCTGCACATTATATGCGTAATTACACTGTATAATCTAATAATATTGAATAAATGAGTTCATAAACATATTCTAAACTATATGAAGATCTTAAATATAGATTAGCATGATTAAATCACTTAAAATGAATGCGTAATCACTCAAAATGTTCTTAATATAACCCAGAATCTGCATAATCTGCACAATATATGCATAATTACTGTGTATAATCCAATCATTTCAAATAAGTGAGTTCATAAATATATTCTAGACTATATGAAGAGCTTAAATATCATGATCAAATGATAAGTGAGTTCTATCATGATCAAATGACTTAAAATGAATGCATAATCGCTCGAAATGCTCTAATATACACAAAATCTGTATAATCTGCACATTATATGCGTAATTACAGTGTATATTCCTATCATTTTGAATAAGTGAGTTCATAAACATATTATACTATATGAAGAGCTTTAATATAGATTATTGTGATCAAATGGCTTTAAATGAATGCACAATAGCTCGAAATGCTCTAATTTATCCAAAATTTGCGTAATCTGCATATTATATTCGTAATTATAATGTATAATCCAATAATTTTTGAATAAGTGAGATCGTAAACATATTCTAGACTATGTGAAGAGAGCCTAAATTTAAATTATTGTGATTAAATGATTTAAAATGAATACACAATCGCTCGAAATGTTTGTAATTGTTCTGTAACCGGACAAAATATAGTTCACTATTTGCTCTCTGCTCGTGGAGTTATCTATAAGAAAGATATCACGGAATACCATAGCGATCTAAGCAGAAAACGAGGATCGGGTGAATGTCTGATTATTTGCGCCCGGTGGTGCAGGCTTCCGTGTGTCATACTTGATAAATATGCAGGCAAGGCAAGTGAGGGAAGGCGCCTCCTAAAATGCAAATAAACTTCTCACTTGTGAGTTGTGATACAATTGCAATAGTTGATATCACTGTTGTATATATAATGTTCATTTAGCAAGAAATTATAAATTATCTAATAAAAAAGAATTAAAGTTTTCAAGCTTCTCTTTCATGCTATCACCTACGTCCTCAACTATGATTTTGGTCGGATCTGATGTGTTCGAAGCTTCTTTTTTCACATTAAACCTAGAAGTGATTGTGCACATGTATTATAACGGAAAACATAAAATAATATAAACTACATTTTGTTTCTTATCATAACATTTTGTTCAATTTATCATATGAATTTTTCAAGTACACTTTTTTTAATATAAACGTGCTTGGTGTACATCGTAATTTGACTAACTAGAGGTCTGTTTGCATACTTAGCCTTTGATTCTTCGTTGAGATAAGGTTGATGCCAAGTGCACCTCTTATTTTTCTCTTTCAAAGAGTAGATTAGAAAAAGGGAAATGGTGCACGGATCTGGCCTAGATGAAAATCGGCTGTTTATATGTCCTTATGGAATTACAAGGGTTGTGATTTGCTAGAAAATTAAACATAAAATATAAATAAGTATTAAATTTTCGACAAACTTAATCCGATAATTATCGGTTTCTCAAATTAAGTAAAATTTAAATAAGTAGAAGAAAATTTCAATTTGTGTGCCAATTTTCAATTAATTAAAATATGTCATTAGATATTACATCAAGTATCATTAAATATAATTTGCTGTCTTAAATATAAATCGTTAAAAAAATTTTAGTACTGTGTTAAATAATAAATATGCGTAATTTTTATCATTTTCTATAAAGTGTAAATTACATATAATTGTTAAATTTCAAATATATAAACTTTTAATTGTAATTAAAATTATCGAACTAATTTAATTATCAAAAAATACAGTAGAAAACTCGAGAGTGATAATTTTCTTTTCATCATTAGGCTCTTGAACATCACACAACATACATCCTTTTTTATCAGGTCAAAATAAAAAAAAAATTAATAATAATTAAATAGACCAAGGGCCCAAGAGCTAAGCAAGCAAGATCCAAAAATAGGCCCAACTTCTATTGTAGAACGAAGCAAATTAGCGAACTATGAAGTCTGAACCGCTGCTGGCCTCAGGCGGCGAGTCAGGCCTGCTGTAATTTTTTCCATTATGCCCCTTAACTTTCTGTAAATTCCAAACTTCTGAATAGAAGAAAGGTTTCAAGGGATAGAAAATGGTCGGGAGGGATCCTAGATAAGAGGCCTGCCTCGTCTACTTAGATCCTTGAATTTGGAGTTTACAAATTAATTCGTACTCTATTCTTTTGTTCAAAGATAGCTCCCAAGTAACGTTTTTTTTTAAATAGAAGCTGAAATTGCACACCAAGTGCCTGAGAAAAAGACTATATAGAAGAAATTGATCAATCAAAAGAAAAAGACTATGTAAGCATCACATTTTATTTATAAAACAAAGTAGTTAATACATCATGACACTTCTGGTATGGTACATCATACTTAAATATTATAATAGTTTACATAGGTAACTCTCACTTAATGAAGACAGATTTAATCTTCCCAAATACTGAAAAGATGGTACCAAACAGGCTGCTGCCACCAGCATCCACAGGCATGTCGGTCTCGCTATCGAAAGGATAAGGCTCTTCTGGTTTTGTAGCTTCTAATAATTCTTCTATTGGTATCTCTGCCTTGGATCTTGCCATTGGTTCTATTGGTGCAAAGTATTTGTCGGAATTTGGCAAGTAATTCTGCAAATTATTTACAAAAAGGAAAGAAGCAGAAAAGAAATCAAATACTTGAACTTCATTTCACTATCCCATTGAATAAATTTGTCGATATTAAACCAATCACCAGGGTATATTAGTGAATTATTCTAAGTGCCGAGTTAATAATCTGACATCTCTGGTATCATTCTAGGTTTAAAATGGCTAAGGCCGGTACAAAAGCCAACAACTTGGGATTTATGAAATTTGCCTACAAAAGGTACTTTTGGCAAAATTTCATGATAATGAAGGATAATTGGTAAATAAAAATAATGTTCAGTACCAGATCAGCATGCATTTTCTTGACAAAAATTTTGAAAAGGCTGAAATTGTCCTCTTTGAGTAGTTCATCTGACAGCCGGAGATATGTCATGCCAAAAAGCCTCAGTTTTGGTGGGCCGCACTTGTTTATTCCATTGGGCCGTGTGTTTTTCAGTATTTGATTGTATGCATATTTGTCATACCGGACAAGGGCATTTTCACATGCCACCAGGATACCTTCTCTCCATCCTGCGCTTAGCACCTGTATACAGATTAAGGATAGTTAATTCTTAACTTTTGAACAATTTGGTATAAGGCTAGTACATACTGAAAATATTCTAGCATATATAACCAATTATACTACCAACATGATCAGTATTGAGTACCAAAATACTTTGGCCGTTAATGGAAAATGAAGTTATTGCTTTTGTTCGGGTTTGTATTTGTTGAATGCAGTTCATTGTTTGGGATTTTAAGTAATTTAGTGGATTTCACAAAGTTGGACTATCCAAACATTTTAGTTAGGGTTGAGTTGAGGTGAATGGCTTTTCTTCCAGTCCCAGTAGGGTTATGCTGGTACAGTGGTACCCATACTTTCTTCCAGTCCCAGTATGGTTACACGCTTGTCACCTAGTTTCAGTACTAATGAATGACTGAATAGTTTGGTATGCTTAAATGTCAGTATACGTACTTTTACCAGATGCAAAAACTAGCTATTTTCTCCCATGATGATCTTCAGTTTTCAACTTTTCATTGTCCAAATAGTCTAATGTGCACGGAGCCACGGACACACACTATCTACATCGGATATTGCCACCAACTTTTAAATAAATTACAAAATGTTAAAATTCCTTTCTACCTGCTGAACGAGCTCTTCGGGCCCACTTTTGGCCTCTTCTGGTTGCTCAGAATTGCGCATCTCAACACAAGTGAAATTGAGAATTGCATAATGCCTGGATAGCATGCGCGCTATCGGTCTGTACCCATCTCGGTCAGTCGGATTGTAGTACCCCGATGTCAGCTCAGCTGCATGGCTTGGATGGAAGTACCACCAATGGATTCCTGCTACCTGGCACAAGTTATCATAGTCAAATTAGTGTATTCTAAGATTGTTGCACTGTTTTTGCCTACCAAGGTTATTTCAGGTTTTCACTAATTCTATGTTTTAATCTATTTTACCTTTTTGTCCTTTTAAAAAGCATACTTAGCAGCAAGGGAGTTTGTGTCATTTTAACGGCATAATTCATTTTTTTACTTTCTAAATGTAACTTATATTGTAATAAATTTTCCATTTTCTTTTAAAAACCTTAAACTAAAGTACTTATTTCGACAAAGACAAAGAGACCTTTGATACCACACTCTATGGTAGGCTTTGTAAACAACTGCCTGTGGCTACATATGCATAATAGGATTATAAAATTTATCTTAAAACTCCAATGAGGTAATATCCAGGTGTACTAACCTTAGCAGCAAGCTTAACCTTGCAACCCAAGAAAACCAGATTCGCCTTGTCAAGGATCTGATCAGCATGTACTATAAGCTTGCTAGAATACCATGTAAGAAAAAACTTCCCTTCTTCTGTGAGGTATGTGCCATTGGTTTTGAAGAATTTAGTGGATTCGGGCCTATCATTGTACTCGCCGGCATCCTCACCTGGCATCTTCCACTCTGGATGGCCTGCCTCGTCTGCTGCCTCTTTGAAATCCTCTTGGAGATACTTATCATAGCACTGAAATAAGCCGATCATAGAACTTCTGTTGGTTAGTAATATTTTTTCCTTCATCTCTTGTTAATTAATTTTATCTCTTATTGTAAATACTTAATTATTTTATTATTAGTTTATTACTATTAGCAAATAGCATTAGTATTGTCTTTTGCTTGCATCAACATTGGTGACTGCTTATACATTGATATCTGTCTATTGAACCCTTTTGGTACCATGAGTACTATAAGTAAAACCAGGTTCCATCAAAAGTACAAAGAAAAAACATTTGAGTTCTTACCTGAAATTCTCCAATTCCAGGAAAAGCCCAGCCTTGGGTCTCAGGGTATGATGGGTATCTCATCTCTCCAGCGGGTCCCAGGCCAACCTCTATATCTTTAATTAGGCCCGCAGCCAGAAAGTCTGCCATGTTCTCTCTGAAGCTCTTCATATAATCATGGTACATCTACCATATACAAAAACAAACCAGTCATAATTGTTTCCTAATAGTTATACCTCAAGCCAGTAAAATATACTTTTTACAGCATAGAAACAACCAAAATACATCAAATGTACCTCAATTGCTGTACGGCCAAAAAATAAAGGCTGATTATCAACTCCTAGACTTAAGCATTCTTCATTCCTCGTACCCCTAAAATTGGTGTAGAAAATGTCAGGGTTCGATTCACCAATTTCTCGGACCCATTTCGGTATTGGGATGTAAATAATATCACCAACATTTCCCCCGCATTGGTGAAACGACATAATAGCTTGCAATGCCAGCCCTTCTTCTTTTATCATCTGGAATAGTGCTCGGTATGCACTCCAATCATACATCTGTGGACCTTCATTCTCTACTATACCCCACCATACATCAAGCATGACACCATCCACGTCAGCACTTTTCAGGGATTTCAGCATTTCTCTCAACTCATCTGGCTTCTGAAGTTGCTTGTCAGTACTGATCACATCCAACTGCAGCAAAAAGTCATTATAGGTATCAGAAATTAAAAAGAAATAAACAAATACTTAATTTTCATTATAAGGTACCAACAATCAGCATCAGAGGCCAGAGCAATGCAGGACACTGAGCTGTTGATTTTGTAAGAAATCTTTGAAACTAAGAGGAGTTCACTTAGACAAGTGCTTTTGATAATTTAAACTTTAAGATGGGTATCATGTAGGACTGATAAATTTAAAATTTACAGGGGCAAAAATGAAAAAAATAAAATAAAAAGGGAACTTACTGGAAGCATCACATAGATACTAGACAGGGACATAGTTGGCTATAAATCTAAAATATACTAGGACAAAATGAAAAAAAGAAATGGAGAAGGGAACTAACAGGAAGCATAACATAGACAGGGACATAGTTGGCCTCCATCTCTCTCTGAGTGAGAAACCTTGGAGTCAGATCCTGTATTTTAGAATACCAACTTTAGTGGTCTTTGAAGGAAATGTGCTTTTGTTGAAGAGAAATTGTTTAATTGGGACCGATATATATAGCCTAAAGGGTTGCTTGTATTGCACAGGAAAAATGGGTATGGCATGAACTGATCTTATCACCTTATCTCTTTCAGTGCAGTTGCTTGCTTCTCTCTGTTTTTTTAACACTTTAACGGTTTGTTAATGATGATATTTCACAGTTTCTGCTTTTTTGTAGGTGTAAACTCTAGAGACTACACACTTCTTTTGTCTTTTACATTTTTTACCCCTTAATTTAAGGAAATGGTTTAGGTGGCAACTGGCAACGTGTATCAGTAACTACACCTGTTCTTCTCTCCGATCTCATTTCTCGAAGCTGAAATTTTCGAAAGGGAGAGAAGAGCAAAAAAGATAAAAAAAAAAAAGAATGCGAGGAGTCGCTGGGGAGAAGAAAGGTAAAAGGTCATGCGACTGAGATTTTCTATATCTATGTTGCGTATAACCATTGTATCTTTTGGTAACGTCTGCACGTGTTTAATATTTTATAAATATTTATCCAAATAAGGTTTACCATTGAAGTTTCGCTTGAATTAAATATTTTAAATGTAATAAAACGATCATATTTAAGCTAAATATACTATTGATTTGAAAAAATATATATTTTTCATTTTTTTAATTTTTAAAAACATAAAATATGTTTTTCGCGAAAATCCGATTTTCCGATCCGATTCACCCGATTTTATTCGAGTCATTTGATTCGACTCCTTAGACCATCAAGCCGATTCCGATTCCGATATTCAGAATCATGGTTGACAGGCCTACTTGAAGGCGAGTTGATAAGATTGTTCATTGTAGACTTTTTGCTTCCCTCTCTATTCGATCACTGTTCTTGGCTGTGTTGCACCAAATTGGTTTCTCTGCACTTTATCAACATGAAGCGCACATAGCTTGATTTCAAAATCAATTAAATGGTACAACTGCGTCTATATTTCTCCTTTATAATGGAGGTTGTAAGTTTGTAACAAATATTATTAGGGGCTTGTCTTCATTGAAAAGAGCTAGAGTATATATTCTTTTTTTTAAAAAAAAAATCCAAATATTAGTGCTATGGTTCCGAAAAGAGGACCAGTAAGCCACAATAATTCTTCTCATATTGCGTAACATTGGGTTATCACCATGCTGATTTTTTTTGTGTTACCTTAATTAAGGGAATTAAGGGCATGTATAAAATCGGTGTTTTCAATCTCCTATCGGTTACCAGAAATTTCCGGTAATGTCAGATATCGGAACAATGACTGAAATGACTGAAATGACGGTATAGTATTAAGAGATGAAATACCAAAATATTTCTGGAAAATACCGAATTTTGGCTTACTGGCCGGTAGAGGTCCAGTAGGATATTGAAATTATTCAAAGGTATAAAAAACAAGCCTTTGCCGGTGCTGATTGCCTAGGGATCTGATTCCGTGTGTAGCGCGCTTCACAGCCGTTTGATTTTGATCGGGTGATTCATCTTTTTTCGGGCCTATCAATCTGTTACTAGCACGGGGCTCCCATATCCATCAGATTCAGATCGAACGGCCCACAGCCGCGCTGCACGCTGTGTAGCGCAACAGCATATTTGAATTCGATTGGCTAGTTGTCTGATGATCGCCGCTTGCCGACTGGTTACTGTGTATTCCTAAGCTAATTATGTAATATAATAAAACTTTAGCGGCCCGATGAAAAAAGTGTAAAGTTTCCGTCGTGGTTTTTATCTCTTCGGATCCTCTGCGAATATTACTATGAAACTATCCTTGGGGCATAACTAATGAATTACTCTTGGCGAACACATGAAAGAGACACAGAAGATACTACATGTGATCACGAGAGCTCGGCAAAATTTAAGTGGGTCTCTCATAATTCCATTGCAGAGTCTCTAAGAAGCCCTTGGTACTACGGGTCAGTTAACAACTTTTTCTTTACTTGTTACACAATGAGCAATGCTTATATGCTGCAGAAAATAAAATGAGCACCGTGGTATTCTTGAGATGTGAATGTATTTATACACTATACTTCTGTCATGTAAATGTATTAATAATAGAATTCATGACTTTTGGTACAATTATTTAATATATTTTTTCTGCAATCTATTGCAAATATTGCCTCTGATACAATCTTAATTAACAAAAGATGGTGTCACGCACCAGTTAAAGAAAATATTTAGGAGAACATCAATATGAAATCTTACAGCTGCCATTTATATCAAACATTTCAGGTTTATCGCCGGAAAAGAAAGCAAAAGGAATTTGATTCTTTATACAGAACATCACCTTTAAAGTTTGAACACAGTTTCACACTAACCTTTTCTTCCTCCCAATGAGAAAGAATCAAATAAAGTAACTTAAAAAGGTGCAGAAAACCCATTAAAGCAATGTTGCATCAGCTCTGTCTCCTATAAAGCAATATTCTCAAGTCTTTCTTCTTCTGAGCACACCAAAATAGTAACATCCAAATAACGAGAGATTTCTTCACTAGTAGAAAAGCCATGGCAAAAGTAGAAGCTGTAATTGTATGCTTATTGATAATAATCATGGATGCGGTTGCAGGAATTCTAGGTATTGAAGCAGAGAAGGCTCAAAATCATGTATAGACTTCTTTATTTTCATTTCCATAAATATAAATATATACTATGTTTGTTTCTTCTTAACCTCTTCTTTAATTTGGAGTATCCATTTTAATATGCAAAACGAAGCAGCACAGCTGCAAATTAAAAATTAATAGTTGATTCTTGTAGTTTTCTCATTATTTTTTTTTCAAAATACAGTTATTGTTTTTTTTAAAAAAAAATAAAACAAAAAAGTATTATTTTAATTTGCTAATTAATACTCCTACTATTTGACAAAAATACCACTTGAATTTAGGAATTATTTGCCTCCCGACTGTTAACGGGCCTGATAAAAATATCTTAGAAGTACAATACAGAAGCCCCCCAAAGAAAAAGGAAATCCAATTGTGTTCATTGAAATTCAAAACAACTCAGGACTCATGAGTCATGACCCATGTTTTATCCCTAATAAAATTTTCAGGGAAGGCACTTGAGGGTGCTATTCATAGAATGCAAGGAACCTGTACACCAAGCATACCGGCTTGGTATTGCAGCTGCCACACTCCTCGCATTGTCACATTTCATTGCCAATTTGCTCGGAGGCTGCATGTGCATTTGTTCCAGGGATGATCTTGACCGGTCAAGCGCTAACCGTCAGATGGCTGCAATCACTATGGTTATCTCATGGTAATTAATTAAACATCAACATTTATGCTTTATTAATTAACACTAGTTAGAGCAATGTGAACTATGTTAATAACAATTAACTTTTGCAAATAGACAAGTAATAAGTGAAACACAAAGGACCATCTCAGCAGTCAAAAGGAACTGAATCTTCAAATTTGATTATATCATATTCTGTCAAATAAAAAGTAATTTCAATCGAGGAAAATAATGCCATAGTCTATTAGGGTCTTCTCTGATGTTACTTTAATCTTGCTTAACTAGGTTAATTTTGGCTATTGGTTTTGCTCTGCTGATAATGGGAGCTTTGTCGAATTCTAAGTCGAGAGCGACATGCAGCTTCCCGCACCATCATTTTCTCTCCGTTGGTGGGATTTTGTGCTTTATCCACGGCCTCTTCTGTCTCGCATATTTTGTATCTGCACATGCCACAAAAAAAGAAGAAGTGAAGCCACAAAGAAGCATTGCTTCTCATGGTGTTCATGCTTGATTGTAACTTAAAGAGTACAGATGCCCTGTTGCAAATCATACCCAATATTTTCATGTTACAGATGACACATATAGTTCCCTTTTTTTTCCTTTTTTGATGTATGTTTTGCAGCATTTCTTGGTTTGTGTAAAAGTACTGAACAACTGGAGAGGAAGTAAAAAAAAAAAAAATGAAGAATGGCCAACCAATTTGCGCTAATTGTTCATTAATTCAATGGACTAATTAACTTCATATATATCTTGCTTGGACTTTGGGAATTTAAAAGGAAATTGTATACATGCTCATCTTTGAATAGCTCATATATACTCCGAGCTTTATGTCACACCCCGAACCAAGCCATACCTCGGGATAGACAACCCCGCCACGTGTACACACTCTACTGTGCACACGTAAGGCTAATAAACAGTGTCACAGAAATAATATCACAAATAAAATCATATAATAAAGGATAAGTTTGTTCAAACAGCAAAAGGGCCAGTAAACGTTTATACACCAAAAGTTTCCAGCCAAAGTCTAAACAAAATCCTAACAATGATAAAATAAACTAACTACTCCAGTTCGGCTTGGTCTTTTGCTACGTCTTCCTCAGCTAAGCCATCCAAATCTGAACCTGTCTCCACAATCAAAGTATGTGGGATGAGTACATTAATACTCAGTGTGGTGAAAGAGTGAGCCTACAAGGTTCTGGTTAAACTAAAGCTAGAACTAAACCATACTTCAGTTAAACACTTTTAAACTCCTAAGTTATGCAGTTCTAAAATATAATTTTATGTGTTTATGATGCTTGCCTATCCAATCATGATATGCCCAAAGATAGAAGAGAAAAATATCTGGTTTTCTGGTAATATAAGATAATACGAGATAATCATATACGTATAAATACGAGAGTCAAACACCCACACTCAGTAGTCAGTCATAATCATAGCAAATCCAGAATCAATCCTCACATATCCCCATATGACATGGACCTTGCCTAAAAATAGATCTACCTACATTCTTTATAAAGAATCATAGCTCGATAAAATCAAAGGCCTAGCTCCAAGCCTACAGCCCCCGTCGAGGAGTAGGTCAATACCGGTATTGAATCATGGGAGATCGAGAGGTAGTCTAACAGATAGCGGCAAACAAACCCCATAGGGTCCAGTCTAATCAAGCGGACATAAATATATATCAACAACCTAACAATAATAATAAACTACCAAGTGACCGCAGTACCGCCTAACGGTCGGTCTGCTGAGTGATCATCCGAAACGCGTTGCCCACGATCTCTATCATAAGGAGACCACCGGCATTTAGCTTGGGTGCAATCTCCCGATAATGGAAACCCCAGGCAAAACGAACTTATCACACTCGGTCTCACTCTTTTGTACCAAACCAGATGCAAGTGTTGATTAAAGGCATTTTAAGTATTTTAATCACTTTTATTGATATAGATGATAACCTATCCATGCAAAGCTAATGTTTAATAAATGAAAAGTGCTTAACTGTTACTTAATGATAATGACATGCTATGCACACATTAAATTTAAGATCTAATTCTTAATCTAAAGTTTAAACAAAACCTAAGGCATCCACACCTGGAAAGTAGGGCGTAGAAGCTGCTACTCCACTGGAGGGTCGACAGAGTCCTGTCCTGCGTCACCGTCCTCGTGCTCAGGGTAGTAGTACTCGTCTCCCTGGTAGTCTGCCTGGTCACCTGGTGAACGAAACTATCGTTAAAACTAATTTAACGATTAAACCCAAATATCCCTTAACTAGTTTCAAGTTCTGGTTATGTTATCTTTAACCATACTTAACTTCTAAATAAATTAAAAGGGACTCGGTATTAAAATATATTATTATACTTAATTAGTTTATAAAAATAAATTGACGGAGTTCCGTTTAAAACTAGTTAAGAAGGAAAGTTAAGTTACTAGTTTTTAGAAATAATTTGTTAAGTTCCAGCTATAAAATTAATGTGCAGAAAGGCGTTTTTTGACGATTCCTAAAAGTCCAACTACGACGTTTTGAGACGTGGCAAAAATTAGTTAGGTTTAGAAAATCATTTGAAAAGTTTAATTAATACTTAAATAGTGTTTTGCTCAAGTATGAAACACTTTTGATAAAACAACTAAAATAAGATAAAATTCGATTTAAAAGATTAACGAAGAAAACTAAGTTTGAAAATAATTTGGGATCATACTGTGTCCGTTTAAGTCAAAGTATATGTTTGAGAAAATAATTTACGGACAATCTAATCATTTTCCATTTGTAAAAGCCCACATTTTAATTTCGAATTCGTCTCGTTAATTTCTCGGCCAAAAGAGTTAACTCAAAATCCGAATTGTGTTGCAATTATAAAATATGCCATCACAATAATATAGTTCTAGTTTTATTTGCAAAATCCAACTCAAATACAACAATTAAGATTCGGATTTCAACATCTCAACCAACCCAAAAAGAAAAGGCCACACACATATAATAAAGCCCAAGGCTCACGGGCTCAACAAAAAGAACCCAAGTCCACACAGTAAGGTAACCCAAACGGAAAAGAAAACAGGCCCGATAGGCCCAGGCGAAACAGAGCCCACACAGGAAGTCGGGTTTCGGGGATCAAATCCGAACCCGCTAAAAAGATTTTACTTAAAGGACCCTGAATCAAAAATATTCACATAATATTTACACCTAAGTCCCTAATAACAGATTGATTCACGGAGAAGTCCTAAAGTAGTTCAAAAACATTTACAAACAAGTCCCTGGTTGCTGAGATAAATTACACAGAGTATCCAAACGCTGTTATAGCGTACCAGTAAGCAAGACAGAGAGGTACAAGGCTGGTACCAAGCCTGTACCAGTCAGGAAACCAAGCCGAAGGCAACATATAGCCAAGAAATAGGTTAAACAACAACTACAATCATTCTAAACCGATTACACAAGCAATACAGAAGGGAAAGGCGAGTATAAGCCCTAACAGAAGCATCAAACAACCAACATATCGATTAATAGCTCCAAACAAGCATTCACAACAACTCAACACTTAGATGGTACCAACAGCAAACACACTCAACAAATCAGATCAAGAGGAGGCAATGCACAACTATCTCAAACACTTAATCGACACAGCAAGCAAGAAATTCACAGAGCCACAGTTCAATTCGATTGTATGCCTCACAAATTCATCCAAGCATCACAATAACTTAATCAAACACAGAGGCAAGCCACAGTATCAAAGAAAGAAAGGGAGTAAAGCTAGGATTTCGAGATCGATACCAACAGAGAAGGGAAGAAGGGAGCAAAAGAGAGCAACGGCCAACCACTAGCCACCAATCCCAACACGTCTCGCTGCTTTCGCCGCCACCTAGCCCCGCCAACGACCACCGTCTCAACCTCCGGCTATAGAGCCTCCGCCTTCTCTTTCTCTCTCTTTCTCTTTTAGCCTTTCTCTCTTGTTTTCTGTTCTTACCTGATGGGTCTCGCAGGTCAGAGCATAGAGAGAGAGGAGAGGGGCGACATCATATAGGCGTAGGGGAGGAAGGTGGGGTTGGTTTGCTGAGGTGGCTCGGTCACGAGGTGGTGGAGGTGAGGGGAAAGACAGTTGGTGGGGCCTCGAGAGTGACGGTAGTCAAAGGGGTGGGTCAGGTGGGCAACGAAGTCGCGAGGTCGCGCTTCTGTCAGAGGAGAAAGAGGGAAGGAGTGACGGAGAGAGAGAGAGACTCGAGCGGAAGAAAGGGGTCAACGAAGACTTCGCGGCGTGGAACAGAAGGGAGAGAGAGAGAGACTAAAGAGGGATCCAAGGCTTGATCCAACGGTCCACAAAAATTCAAAGATCAAAACTTGATCAAACGGCCCAGATCAAAGGAAAATTAGGAAAAACAATTTCCAAGCACCAAAACTAGATTTTTAGCTATAAATAAAATATGGAAAATTTATAAAAATAGATATTCAAATACTTTGAGGCATAAAACATATAATTAGGCACATAATCAATATTTTAAAGAAAGTTTTCAATTGGCCGGAAATCAATTATCATATCGAATTCAAAATAAAATCGTTCTCAATTTACAAATGGGATTTACGATTAGATTTTTGCTAATTAAATTAATTAAATTAAATTAGCTTCTTAAAAAAAAAAATTAATAAACTTTAATTTAAAAAAGTTTGGGTTTTTACACTTTACATAAAACTAGACATGTATCACGGGGGTCTGCTTTGACATTCATATTTAGCAAACTGCTAATGACAGCGAAACAACTAAATATAACAATTTTAAGTTGGTTAGATCAATGATGGAGAAGAAACTTTAGTCTGTGGTGTCAATTAAAAAAAAAATGTTTTTCTCAATAAAGTTGAACTTTCATACAAATTCAAAATTTTTGTGAGTCAATATATTTTACACCAAAAACGGAGTTGTTAAACGAAATTCCTTGGTGGAATTTTAATGTAAAAAATCGTTCTAGATCAGGCCATATAGTTGTTGCTCGTGATATTACAAGCGATTGTGATATACAAGAGTTAATCTTCAAAAGTAGATAGCAAAAGTTATTTTCTGGGGTAGAGAAGCCATGGCAAATGTACAATTGATAATTGTATGCATATTGATTATTATCATGGATGCGGTTGCAGGAATTCTAGGTCTTCAAGCAGAGGAGGCGCAAAAACATGTATGAACTTTTTACAATTTATATTTTATTTCCATTGTGTACTATGTTTGTTTGTTCTTAACCTCTCCAAAAGTTCAAGCATCCGTTGTAATATACAAAACTAAGCTTACGATCCAAGTAGCACAGTTTTGCAATGTTTTTATATTCCTACCGGGTACCGGATTTTTCCGGTAAAACCGGGTTTCGGATCAGCATCCGGTAGGAAAAGGGTCCTAATACCCGTTGGTCAAGAACCGGTCAAAACTAGTCAAATTCCGGATATTTCGGACATATCGGCATTTATGGGTGCTTTCTCAAGACTAAAATACATAAATTTATCTGCTGGGTGCGTGATTCGAACCCAGGTGGGCACTCTACAAGCCAACAGCACTGCCCACTGGGCCAAACGGCCTCATTTGTCTATGGGTCTTGTTAAATAAATATATATTAATATAACAAGCACAAACCGGTATTAACCGAAACAAACCAGTAAAACCGGCAAAAACTGCATACCGCCCTTCTGGCCGGTTTGATGGCCGGTAGGAATTTAAAAACATTGCAGTTTTGTAAATTAAATTAATGCTTGTTTCTCTTTTCTTTTATCAATTTAAAAAGACGGTAACTTTTGCATTCTGAATGTCCACAGGCCTGTTAAAAGTATTTTGTGGCAATACAGACAAAACAAAAATTAGAAAATAAAATAAAGAATCCAAATTGTGCTCATTAAAAAATTATAAATTCGTGTCCAATTAAAATTTGCAGGGGAAGCACATAAAGATGCTATTCATAGAATGCAAGAAACCGGTACACGAAGCATATCAGCTCGGTATTGCAGCCACTGTGCTCCTCACAATGTCGCATGCCATTGCTAATTTACTTGGAGGTTGTTTTTGCATTTGTACTTTGTATGACCTCTGCATGTCAAGTACTAAACGTCTGATAGCAACAATAACCCTGCTTGTCTCCTGGTGAGTAGTTGAAATAGACATTATGCTTAATTAATTAAACTTGTTGTCCCAAATAAGGTAGGCGGCTTAACCAAATTCAAGTTTTGCGGAAGCGTTTAGTTAGTTTTAGACCGATTTTGGTATGAACTACCTAGCACAAGTCAATTGGTACCCAAAACAATCAATCACACACAAGCAATTCAAATGTGCAAGAAAATAAATAGAGAAAGAGAGAGAGAATTGAACACGCGATATGATAACGGAGTTCCGACCCGCTAGATGAATGGCTAGCCTTAGTCGTACGTCTCCGGGAGTTTAGCAACCACCAAATGGGTGCTCTCCGTTCAATTCCAATAAGAACGGGACTACAATTTCGAACCGAATCGCCTCGTCACAATGACCTCGAGGTGGATCGGCCTAACTCAAGTGTGGCACAAAGTGCCAAGCTCTAATGGCAACAACGGCCTCGCTATTCGAACGGCACAAAGGCCTTCAAGGTGGGTGGCACTACGGGCCTAGCTCTAACGGCTCAACGGCCTCGCTATTCAAGGGAGAGGAGCACTCAAATGGCTACAATATCTCTCAAAGTGATCTAGCTATGAAAAGCTCAAGTGGGAGAATGTCCCTGTGCTCAAAGGCTCTATTCTTGTCTAATTTTGCAAGGTGTTAAACTCTAATGAGAGAGAACAAGGGGTGGAGATAAATAGAGCTCGTCTGGAGCTGTTTACCAGTAAAAACAGCACCAAACGTTAAGTAACGCTCCGAAGCGTTATATAACGCTTCAATATAGCCGTTATAATAAGACAAAACTGACATATCCGTTGGAGGTCGTCTGAAGCGTTAAGTAACGCTACGAAGCGTTATACAACGCTTGAGACAGAAAATTCCAACGGTTAAAATATTGTCAGAAACGTTATACAACGCTATGAAGCGTTATACAACGTAACAGGCTAAGGAAACGTTAAGTGACGTTACATAACGTTAAGAAAATAGGAAACGTTACTGACTTATCACAAACGTTACTGATCTTTCAGAAGAGTCAGTGGATCAAGCGTTACATAACGCTACAAAACGTTATACGACGATTCAAAGAACAATCGTTATACAACGTTATAAAGCGTTATACAACGTTTGAGCCAGAAAACGAAACTGACTAACTGTCTGGGCTGAGTGTTCAAGCGTTATACAACGCTATGAAGCGTTATACAACGCTTGAACCAGAAAACTGGATTTTACTTAGTTTCTTGAGCTTTTCTGCTATCTAGACCATTTCAAGGATAATTGAGGACTAAAGTATACCTTCTATCCTAGTCTAAGCTAGCCTACAAGCTCCCTAAAGACTTGATCTTGATCTTGCAATAATCTTTATCCAAGTCTTCATAAATTGCATCTTCTTCATATAAATTCCTATAAAACTCAAAGAAGATTGTTAAATGCCAAATGATATTGTTTTGTAATCGACAAACCGAGAGTAGTTGAGTACAACAATCTCCCCCTTTTGACGATTTGCAAAACAATATCATAAGTAAAGCGATTAAATTTTGGCATTGCACGAGCTTTACTAACAATTATCCCCCTTTTTGTAAATCGACAAAAGGTGAAAAATGTAGAAGCTCCCCCTAAATTCATGGCTCCCCCTTAATTGTGGAGAAAGAGAATTGGAGAACCAATTTAGGACACTACACTAAGTAGTGTGACCAATTTAATCTCAAGTAAAACATAATCAATTAAATAAATGAGACTCTCCCTAGAAATTTGGCTTAAAGGACCGGGGGTAAAAATGGTACTAGGCCATATTTGGTACCATACCATTAGTTGTACCACTTGAGGTACTAACTTTTGGAACCCATTTACCTTTGGAATTACCATTTGGTTTCCTAAAGTTGCAATCCAAAGAAATATGCCCTTTTTGACAACAATAAGTACAAAAGGCATTGGTTGTCTTAGGTATGGTAGAACCCTTGACAAAATGAGATTGGTAGTGGGCTCTAAGGTATTCGGCCTTCTTCTTAGGATCATTGGATGAGGCTATGAAATTCTTTTTGTGATCCTTGCGAAAATGTTGGGAAACTTTTCTTTTTGGCTCATTGAATTGAGCATTGTGGTTTTGAGAGTGGTGTTGCTCTTTAAATTCATAAAATCATCCATCGGGTCCTCTAAAATAAATTTTATTAGACGCCTTTGGAACAAAAACCTCTTGATTTTGAAAATTCATTTTGTTTTGCACTTTAGTGTCTCTAGGTTTCCTTTGGTACATATGTGCATGACCACGTGGATTCCTAGGTTTTTGGAAATGAGTGTGTTGTGCATTTTGTTTCCCATTTTTGTTTGACAAGTTTTTCTTGGTTTGATATGGCTTTTTGTAACCAAGACCGGACTTGTCATGAGGCTTTTGGCCCTTGAAAAGGTTTTTTCAAATCCATTTTAGGGGCTTGAGCTAAAACCGGTTTTTCAAATTGTTTTTCAAGCTCCTTAATTTTAGCCTCATACTCACCCAATTTTGAAGTAAGCTCATCTACCTTGGTTTTGAGGGTCTCAATCATGTCGGCTTTCCTAACCAAGGCACCATGGGTGGTATCAACAATTGAGTTCAACCTATCACAATTCACACAAGTGGTTGAACAAGTTGGTTCTTCATCACTCTCACTATCACTAGTAAGGAAATCATTGAGAGGTAGATATACCTTAGTAGAGCTCGGCTTTGGTGAGGCCGGTGGAGAGGATGGTGAAGAGGATGATGGAGAGGATGATGAAGATTGAGGAGGTGCTTGTCTCGCTTGAAGTAGAGGATGGACATATCTTGTCCCATTGTTGAATTCGGCGAAGACCTCCCGCACCAAGTCATCTTCAACATCATCCGTTGAGAACATTGGCTTGTCCTCAATGCCCATCAAGACAAAGACCTTGGGGGAATCCGAGTCGGATGAGCTAGTGTCGACTTCGGATTCGGCTTCCCACACGGCATGAAATGCATGAGCCTTTGCCCTTTCTCTCTTGTGCTTATGGTGTGGCTTGTCGATTTGCACTTGAGGAGAAAGCTTGGGGCATTTGTGCATGGAGTGTCCCTCTCGATTGCACACAAAGCACAACTCCCGTTCATTGTTGGTTTTTCTCTCCTTGTTGAACTTCTTCTCATGCTTGACAAGCCCACGAAACATCCGTTGGATCATCTCCTCTTGCTCCATGTCATCGAGCTCATAGAGGTTGACCGGTGGTTGATGTGGGTGTCGACAATGAGGTGAGTAAGAAGAGGAAGTGGAGTCGGGATCGCTTGTGGAGGTCATGGCTAGGGTTCTTGATGTCTTCCCTAGTTTGCCGAGTTGCTTGAGCTTCTCCTCAACACATCGTAGCTCGGTATATATTTGATCCGGTGTGTACTCTTGGTCCATCCGAATCAAGGTCTCAAGCGTGTCGACATGAGCCTCCCATTCACGCCTTTCACTTAGCGCTTGTAACATTTTCCCTACAATCTTGCAATTTGTTAGGGACTCACCTCCATTGGCGAATTCATTTTGGATTTGTACGAGTCGTGTGTACATATCCGAAATGGATTCACCATCCTCTATATGAAAATTCGCAAACTTAGTATACAACTCATACAATTTTGAGTGCCTAATTTGCGAATTGCCCTCATAGCGGTTGAGGAGAGCCATCCACATATCGTGTGCTAAGTCAAAAGAAGTAAGGGTCACACCAATGGACTCATGGACCGAGGCTAGTATGGCATTAACCGCACAATTATTGGCCCTTCGGTTATGTCGGGATTCCTTGGTCAAGTCGGTAGAGTTAGGCTTATACTCGGGGGTATACCTATTTTCTACCATATGCCAATATCCTAAGATATTGAGGTAGTTCACCATACATCTCTTCCAAAAAGAAAAGTTTTTACAATCTAATCCTAGCTTGGCCGGTCTCTCTACAAAGTTGGCCGCCATTGGACCAAAAACCGATGATTAAGAGAACTTAATCGAGATTTCCCGCTCTGATACCACTTTGTTGTCCCAAATAAGGTAGGCGGCTTAACCAAATTCAAGTTTTACGGAAGCGTTTAGTTGGTTTTAGACCGATTTTGGTATGAACTACCTAGCACAAGTCAATTGGTACCCAAAACAATCAATCACACACAAGCAATTCAAATGTGCAAGAAAATAAATAGAGAAAGAGAGAGAGAATTGAACACGCGATATGATAACGGAGTTCCGACCCGCTAGATGAATGGCTAGCCTTAGTCGTACGTCTCCGGGAGTTTAGCAACCACCAAATGGGTGCTCTCCGTTCAATTCCAATAAGAACGGGACTACAATTTCGAACCGAATCGCCTCGTCACAATGACCTCGAGGTGGATCGGCCTAACTCAAGTGTGGCACAAAGTGCCAAGCTCTAATGGCAACAACGGCCTCGCTATTCGAACGGCACAAAGGCCTTCAAGGTGGGTGGCACTACGGGCCTAGCTCTAACGGCTCAACGGCCTCGCTATTCAAGGGAGAGGAGCACTCAAATGGCTACAATATCTCTCAAAGTGATCTAGCTATGAAAAGCTCAAGTGGGAGAATGTCTTTGTGCTCAAAGGCTCTATTCTTGTCTAATTTTGCAAGGTGTTAAACTCTAATGAGAGAGAACAAGGGGTGGAGATAAATAGAGCTCGTCTGGAGCTGTTTACCAGTAAAAACAGCACCAAACGTTAAGTAACGCTCCGAAGCGTTATATAACGCTTCAATATAGCCGTTATAATAAGACAAAACTGACATATCCGTTGGAGGTCGTCTGAAGCGTTAAGTAACGCTACGAAGCGTTATACAACGCTTGAGACAGAAAATTCCAACGGTCAAAATATTGTCAGAAACGTTATACAACGCTATGAAGCGTTATACAACGTAACAGGCTAAGGAAACGTTAAGTGACGTTACATAACATTAAGAAAATAGGAAACGTTACTGACTTATCACAAACGTTACTGATCTTTCAGAAGAGTCAGTGGATCAAGCGTTACATAACGCTACAAAACGATATACGACGATTCAAAGAACAATCGTTATACAACGTTATAAAGCGTTATACAACGTTTGAGCCAGAAAACGAAACTGACTAACTGTCTGGGCTGAGTGTTCAAGCGTTATACAACGCTTGAACCAGAAAACTGGATTTTACTTAGTTTCTTGAGCTTTTCTGCTATCTAGACCATTTCAAGGATAATTGAGGACTAAAGTATACCTTCTATCCTAGTCTAAGCTAGCCTACAAGCTCCCTAAAGACTTGATCTTGATCTTGCAATAATCTTTATCCAAGTCTTCATAAATTGCATCTTCTTCATATAAATTCCTATAAAACTCAAAGAAGATTGTTAAATGCCAAATGATATTGTTTTGTAATCGACAAACCGAGAGTAGTTGAGTACAACAAAACTAATTAGAGAAACATCATGAATCTTCACTGTCCTTCATTTGGCACGTCTTAGATGAAAATAAATTGTTATGTCAACCCTGATTAGGATGCAATTTGAACTATGTTAAAATTGTCTTTTGCAAAAGAGAAGCAATAAGTGAAATACAAAGGACCAGACACAAGTCGATAGAATCATGGAACTGAATTCTTCATATCCATTATGTCACATTTTGTAAAATGTATAATGTGATAATATCGTACTCATATATGATACTTCTTTAATGTTATTTAATACTGGCTTAATTAGGTTAACGTGGGCATCTGGTTTTGGTCTTCTGATAATCGCTGCCATGCCAAATTCCAAGTCGAAAGGGAGTTGCAGCTTGCGGCACCGCAGTTTCTTCTACTTTGGTGGAAT
The DNA here is from genome assembly GCA_027725995.1 of Rhynchospora tenuis. NCBI lineage: Eukaryota > Viridiplantae > Streptophyta > Magnoliopsida > Poales > Cyperaceae > Rhynchospora > Rhynchospora tenuis. The sequence continues at coordinate 143,009,533 of CM050888.1, read as the reverse complement.
TTTGTGCTTCATTCACGGTCTCTGCTGTATCACTTTTTATGTAACAGCAGATGCAATAAAGAAAGAAGAAGCGAAGCCGCAAAGAAGCATTGCTTAATTAAAACTTAGAACAGATGTCCTCTTGCAAATTATACACAATATTTACTTGCATGCTTAGTTTCTTTTTTCTTTTTTTTTTTGGTTTTTTGTTTGATGTGTTTTATACTTCTATTCTACATTTCTCGGTACATATGGAGTAGCTAAAGCTATAATGAGAAAAGGCAAATCATTTTGTGCTAATCTAATGCGTTAATTCAACGGATTGACTTCAAATCGGCTATCTTCGATTAATTCACATTTTGGGATTACAAAGATAACAAATTTTCGCAAACTGTAAATGGCAACAAAACAACTAGATAACAAATTTTAGTCAGATACTGCAGTGGCGGAGCAGAGATTTTAAGTCCGTGATGTCAATTAGGAAGATTTTGTTAATTCTCAATAAAGTTGAAATTTCATACAAGTTTTAAGACTTGTGTCATAATTCTGTGGAATAAATTGATCCTTCTGAGGCCTAACTAGCTCTGTAATTTAGTCAGATATATTCGCATCAAAATCCAAAGTTGGTAATTAAGCAAATTTGGTAGGTGGAAATGCTATGTAAATTGTCATAGACCTGTTTGAAATCTTGAACCTCAGATGAAGAAACTAATAAAGTTTGATAGCGCTGAGAAATCGTACAACTCCTTTTTCTATACCGTGCATCACACAATCCTTTTGAGAGGAGTTTTTTTTTTAAAGGTAGAAGTTCCAAAAAAATATATATATTATACTTCTATCTGCATAGAAATTTTAAAATGTGTTGCGCGCTATTGTGTTCATACCAAGGTGTGTGTTCATACCAACGTGAGCATTTGCTGATTTGCTCGAGGTCTGACATGTCGCACACCGGGAATTGCTCCGCTCATTTCTAATTTGGAGATGCACTCCAATAATGACAAAAATATCTTCATTTTTCAATAAACATATTTTTTTTCAGGTGCAATGAATCAAGATTATTTTAGTCCTTTCATAAAAATTTTAAAGTGAATCTCAATTTTTTTTTTTTTTTGAAAGGCTAGGTAGCGGCTACCTAGTAAGAGTGAATCTCAATTTTGAGGAATGAGCGGAGGAATTTCCCTCGCACACCACATAAAAGGTTAATAGTTTCGACTATAGAGGTGATAATGGCATTATGTTATTCCATTGAGCATGGCTATTGCCTAATGGCACTTACATGTGCCGTACCGACGTGCTAAGGCATTTGTGACAGATCTTTATTTCTTATTCAAATCAATCAAAATATTTAAAAATAATAATAAATGTGTGAAAAAAAAATTAAAACAAGTTGTAAATAATCTTTATAATTTATTCCGCTATTTTTTGATGCATTATAGTCTGCCTTCATCTCTTCTATATATTTCAACAAATATTGAAATTTTGAACTAATTATAAAATTTAAAATTAAAATGTTGAACCCAACTCTAACGGATCCTAGGCAAAATCGAAATAATTTTTTATTTGCTACAAATTTCCTGTTTGTACAATACAAGTGATGCCAATTTGATTGCAAATCACATGCACCATAGGAAATCATTATTAAAAAGATTTTTGTAATAAATCAAACACATTGAACCCAACTTCAATTGGATCTAAGGAAAAAAATCAAAATAAACACAGTAGGCATTTGGTTTTGTGCTCCATTCCATTTGTACAATTAAGTCGGAAATTTTTAGGCAAATCTGCACCATTGCTTTTGGATCAGACGGTTTGAATCAATCATGACCGTATATGGTTGTCAAATCTGTTTATAAACAATCAACCTTCATTCTTAATCGCTCTCTGTTTTTTTATTTTTATCTTTTTATTATTATTATTATTTTTTTTATTATTATTATTTTATTTTATTTTATTTTTTTTTTGGGGGGGGGGGGGGGATAATCTACATAGTTGGACCTAAAATTTATCCGATTAACGAGTAGCCAAACCCGGTGATTGGAGAATATCTAGTCGGACTGCATACAATAGTTGAACGCAAAAGCAAACAGTTTTTCGCATTTATCTAGTCGGACTACAGAGAAAACTTTTTCGCATTTTGAAAATTAATTACCTACTAAAAAATCCACACTCAATATTAATGAATAAGAAAACAAAATTGGACATAACCCAAAAGATTTTCTCCATCCGAAAATGATTCCCTCAAAATTTTAAATTAGGAGTAGTCCTCTTCAATCCTTTAATTTGAAGATATAAATCTTTTTTATTCCTTTTACTCATATTTGAAATACAAAAAAAAATTGTAATAAAATATTTTACTTTCTTTTTTCTTTCCGCCTTCCTAAAATGAAATCTTTACAAAATACAATTGTAATCCAATGAAAATTATATCTAAAGTCTCTGCCATGATTTAGCATTTTTCTTTGAAAAGGTATTGGCATCATCAGATCGTCTACAAATTGCCAATAATAGCTGGAGTTCCAAAATAATGTAAGAACATGAAACATATATTGATTAATGATTCTTGGTTGGTATCGAAATCGTTGTTTAATCCCATCAAGAAAGATCCCGAGGCAACTCTCAAGTTTCTCTGTTACCTTCCTAGATAATTATTATGACCCTAAACAAATTAAAAATAAAGATTTAACTAAGTAAATTTTAATAGATAATTAGCTTTTAAATTTTAGCATTTATCAAAATTTTATGCATAAAAAAAATATAATATAGATTGATTTAAAAAATATTTATTACCATTGTTATTTCTAAGATAAAATAGCATATCTTATTCAAAAAAACTCAAAATAATTTTTCACTTATTGGGCCTGCTCCAACATTTTCCTGTTTATTCAAAAAAAAAGGAAACATAATATGAATAATATAATAAAATTAGGGGTGAAATATATGTATATCTTGGGGTTATTTGATTTATAAGTAAATCTAAGCTGATTATGTAAATGTTTAAACAAACAAATTTAATGGTTTCATGGAAAAATAGAAGTTATAGTGCATATACTCTCGTGAGATAAAATTATAGACGCGACCATTGGAAATCGTGTACGTCAAAAAAAAATTTAGATAAATATAGAGATTCAAATCCATCTTGAAGAACTTTCAAATCTTCGTGTACTAGATTTTGAGACAGAATGTATAAAAAATCAAAATTAATATTATATTGATTTTCTCTAGTATCCTATATTATGACAGTAATTTATTGAAGTTGTAGTATCTTCTTCAATAATAAAAGTAATTATTTTAGCGTATGCATTTGATGCATAAAATAGCTAAAATAATTGCTTATATAAAACAACTGAGTACATCACACAAATATGATGAGTTTGGCATTGAAAGTCACAAAAAACTCATTTTTAGAGCCTACAATATCCAACAAACACGAGTGAGCCAAACAAATCTCTCGGCCAGAGAAACATGTTATTAAGACGTCGATTGACTCACATTCCAGTAAACTAAAATTAGTGATTCTATCCGAAATTATTATGTGAAGTTTTGTCATAGACTATTTTTTTTCAGTATTATGATCATTGATCAACCATAGTCCATAGTCAACTGGAAATCTGGAACAATAATTTGCTAGTTGAGGAAAAAAGTCCAGCGGCATCAGCCGCAGCAGCCGTGAGCCCTTTTGGAAATTTCTCTAGTATAAAGCTTTCTTCGATATTTCCAATGAAATTTAGGCTCTTTAAGAAAAAAAAATATAGTCCACTGAAGCATTTATTATTTATTAATATTTTCTATATATTTAAATATACTAATGAAAATGAGTCTTAATACTTTGGTGAAATAACTCAAATCCATTTCATGAATAAAGAAAAAAGGTCAAACAATGAAAATCATCTTTTTGAAGGTAGGAAAGTATTGACAATTACAACTATTAATATTATTTTTTGGCAATTTTTCAGTATTTTTTTTTTTTTACTTCTGAGGTTTCTCGTAACATTTTTTTAACAATTTAGACAATTTTGATAATATCTTGTAATTTTCTGCATATTTTTTAATTTTGTCTTTTAGCTTTTTTTCTGAGAGTTTCTGACTGTTAATGAGCATTTTTTTTCCGAATTTTTTGTGTTTTAGCTTTTGTAGCTTTTTTTAGTATTTCGATAAACTTTCAGTACAAAGTATATTTTAACGTTTATGGAAAAATTATATTTTACTAAACAACCGTATTGGACTTCATATATAAAGGCATGATTTTTTTTATATATAATAAAGAAAAACTTGGTAATTACGAAAAGCCTACTTCACAAGAACATTTAAAGATAATAAACTTCAAATAGTAAAACTTTCTTTGGACGACATTTAATGCCATCTTTACACATACAACCTCAACATATTCTTTGCGCGAATCTTACTACATTCGGTGCTCTAAAAAACAAAAGATTTTATATACCCATTTAAAAACCATTTTCTCTGTTTTTACGTCTGTTTACATTTTTTTTATTCGCCAATTGACATTTTTTCCAATTCTTTTAATTATTTTGCATTTTATTATTATTATTATTATTATTATTATTATTATTATTATTATTATGCCAAAAAATGATAGAAAAAGACAAGAATATGCCTTGTACATAAATGTTAATTGTTGAACGAGTTATTAATGCGTTAAAAATAGACGCCGTTAATTAATCTGTTTAATATTTATTTATTGGATGTTTCCATACAATACAAGTTATATGAGACCAGATATACACTTGTCGGGTTGCATTATCACACAGAAATATGAAACGGGGAAAAGTGCATTCGTAAATGACCTGATTTGCCTCGAGTCGCGAATCTTTAATCCACTTCTCTCTCTCTCTCTCTCTCTCTCTCTTCTCGCTTTACCAGAAGTCCAGAAGTAAAAAGCAGCGAGTGGAGAAAGAGAAATCCTTGCTCTCATCAGATACCTTGTAGGAGCAATTATAGAGCCAAAAGCATGCGATCGGAGATTCAAAATCCAGATTTGTTATTTCTTTCAATACTTCAGCGGCGAGGAATTAACGCTCAGTACAGTACCAAAATCTGAGACTACTTTGCTAAGTGAGTTGCTTTCAAACGTTGTTTCGAGTCGCTGTCCTTTTTAAATTTGCTTACATTTTGGTAATTTCTCAGAGCAATGAGCTAATCTGAGATGCCAGATGTCAGATGTGAGGACAAGAGATGAATGAAGAGCATATCGAGTAGACTGTGAATGGTGAAATTAAGAAAATGCAAAAAAAATATTAAAAAGAATGAAAAAGGTTTATGTGAGTATATTAAGAGATATTTTATTTATTAGAGTTCCGAATGTATTAAGACTCGTGAGAATATATTGAGATATACGGGTAAAGATGGCATTAATAGTAGTGTAGAAAAAGTTCTAAGACTCGTAGGATCTCCCCTGTCTTTGTAAGTTCTTGTGAAGTAGGCTTTTGGTAATTATCAAGCCTTTCTATATGTAGTCGACTAGGTTGCTTGGTGAAATAGTAATAATCTATATCCATAAACCCCAAAATATACTAAAAGGTTATCTAAATATAAAAAGAAGCTAAACAAAATGCTAAAACACAATTGAAAAATTACCCAAAATGCATAAAAAATGTTTAAAGTTCTTAAAACGACAAAAAATGCTCAAATATTCTCGAAAATGGTGAAATTGTTAAAAAGAAAAATTCAACATGCTAATAATTACTAAAAAAATTGAAAAAAAAAACAAAGTTTATTTCAATGCTTTTTTATATTAATTTTGATTCTTAAATAATTTTCAATGTAAAGATGCTTTTGTTGTCTGGCTTCTTAATTTATGAAATAGATTTGAGTCTCTTATTATTAACTGTTAAGACTTATTGTCCTTAGCATACTTAATTAACTACCACTATATAAAATTTTAAATAATTGATAAATGGTAAAGCGGACTAATTCATACTATATGGGCTGAAATTCAAACTACTATTTTCAAAATTATAAACAATTATGATCGTTCAGGGCCGAAAACCGAACTAAAAATTAATTCATCGTAGAACTTTGTGTTAATAATTTCGATAGAACAATTTCAGCTTATTTGCTGGCATAATGTACATTTTTTAAAAGAAAGTGAATTTATTGTGACTATTAATACTAAACTTATCATATTCGTGTGACGTGCAGAGTGTTTTTATATGTTATTGGAAACTACTTTAGCTATTCAATGTATTCATATATGCATGCATACACTAAAACTAAAATTAAAGTTACAGAACAAGATACTATAACTTCAAATAAATTACTGTAATAAACTGTGATACAAGAGAAAATCAATATAATTATGATTTTATATTTGGTATATTCTTTCTCAATTCATGGATTTGTGCAAATATGGTACGCGAAGATTTGATTACAAAATATGCACGGTCACTATAATTTTCCATCCATTTAGGTTGTTATGTTAGATAATTAGGTTTGCCATTTTTATTTTTCATCCATTAAATTTGTTACATAATCAGCTTAATTAGATGCTCCCATAAACCCAAAACAACCTCAAGAAATATATGTACTTCACCCATAAATTTTAATATCTTATTCATGTTTTTTATTTCTTTTGAATTAATAGGGAAATCCTCTAAATGTCCGGACAAGTAAAGTATGAAGTAGAGTTTCTTTTTATTAAGATATGTTTCTTTATATTGATCACAACAATGGTAATGATTTTTTTTCCGAATATATATGCAATATTATAATATTTCCTTATTCATCCAAATTTGATATATGAAAAAAATTAGAAGCTAATTATTAAAAGAATTCAAATGATGTTGAATTTTTTTTTTTTTATTGATTTGTTTAGGATCATCATATTTACTTGGGAAGGTAAATGCGAAACTGAAAAGCTGTCTGACCATGCTATATAGTAGATTTCTTTTCCTTACCAACAAAGAAACTATATATACATCAACGAATATGTTACTTTCATGCATTTTTGCTAGATCAGGACTATTATAGGAAATTTATAAATAATATTTCTAATCATGTTAATGTTTTTTTTTTTGAAGAAAATGTTTGAGTAATGGCTAGAGTGCTAGACTCATCTCCTACTTCAAGAAGGTGACCCAAATCTGTATAGTAGTATAAATAAATTATTTTAAGAAAATGAGTAGATGAAACGACCTTGAGTAGATGATCAGATAGCGAGAATATTTTCTCCGCATTATGGAAAGCTATCTTTATTTTAATATTATTAAAATCGTTAAAAAATATTAAAGTCAACTCAATTCTATGAAACATCCCGATTTTTGTATTTGTTCTAATTATAACAAAGCCAAGGTATACAAATTGTCTTTTGTTGTATCATCTAGCAAAGTTAGTAAACCTTTAGAGGTAGTACATTCAGATTTGTGGGGTCAGCTCCACTTGCTTCACAATGGTGACAATTACTGTGTTCTATTCATAGATGAATTTACTTGCTTCACAATGGTGATAATTACTATGTTCATAGATGAAATTTACATAGTAGCTTGGCCTTAGATTGAAATACACATTCACAAACGTCCTTACAAATCGTTCTATATCAAATTATTTCAAATTTTTATAGTGGCATAAAATTAATTTGTCATTTAGCGATGACATTTTTTTAATTTCAATTTTATGCAGTGAGATATTTAAAAGGGTAAAATTGACAAATCAATCTTTCGATAGAAAAAACTAATTTATTATTTAGTGATGATATTGTTTAACCCAAAAATATTGTGCCAAATTGCATGAAATAAATAGCCCATTTTATGACAAATAAATTCAAGAAAACTCAAAAATCCACGAAAAATACCAAACAAACTCCAAAAATTCCCAAAAAATGCCCAAAAATCCCCCATAAATTATGATGAATTATCATGGTTCTAAAACTCAAGAATTATCTACAGAAGCCCCAAAATTCACAAAGAAACTCCTAAATTCCACAAAATTTCCAAAATAAATCCATGAGAAATTTCCCAAAAATATTTGAACCATCAAACTCCTCATATTTTTCTGAACCTACCCATGAATTTTCATCCAAAAATTCCCTTGGGAAGGGCCTCAAATCATTTATTTTCATTTGGTAGCAATTAATTGGTAGAAATATAAAAGGAAAATCAAAGAAATCCCAGAAAAATTCCAACAGTTTGGCGCGTACACCCAATTGCAGCGGATCCCAGGGGTGTGCAATGTCGCTGGGGTTTAAAATTGGTTCTCCCGCCTGGGGATTTGGGTGAACCTGGTTCATGCACCGAACTCAATAACTCTTCACTGGCTCACGAGGAAACGAGTCCACCTATCTCCATCTCTCTCACTAAACCCTACAGGTGGACCCTCACTTGTCATAGCCTTCTTCTCCCTCGGTAAAAAGAAATTTCGCGATTTCTTACCGCTGATGCCGGGTGAAAAAGTGAAATCTCCATTCTCCGTCGACGTGGCCTTCTCCAAAGCCACAGAAGCCAAAACCAGACTGCCTAGCACATGGTTTTGCGAAACCAAGCCCTAGAGGCAGCTCTATCTCGTCCATCGATGGAATTTGGATGGCGTGGATCATCTCGGCCATGGAAAGGAAACCCTAATGCCCTGCCTATATAAACCTCAATTAGAAGCAGCAGAGAGGGAGATAGTCGCCGAAAGCTTAGATTAACCTTAGATTATTCAATTAGGATAGTTTTGCTAAACCTGTGAGAAACATTTCATCAAACAGTTAGAAAAGATAGAAAAGAGAGAAAATTGAGTGTTGCTTCTCTTGTAATTCTCTGTGTAAAGATCAGGTAAAGTAAATTGGAGCTTCAATTGAGTGTTTTTCTACTCTCTCTCTCTCCCTTTTTATCTCAGCCACCAAATCATGGTGAGCTCGAGTTCATATGAAAACAAGAGAACAATGGAGGTGACTATGTTCACTCCATTGAAATCCTCCTCTGAAAACAAATGAATATAATTGCATCATGATTTCATGATAGTATAAGTTGCATCGCATTACCTTAGATTACTTGTGCATTTCTGGAGGGAGGGGGCTCGGCCCACTTCCTCACCATTCTGAATAAAGAAAGATCAATAGAGGGGACAAGGTCCACTCTATTGATTTTCTCTTCTCTCTAGAGTAATCAAAGAGATAAAATAGACATGTTCATGTATATTTTGCATTTGCATCAAGTTTGGCCGAAATAAAATAAGTAGAAAGGTAGGGTTTTATTTGCATAAAAACACAAAATTGAGCTTGGATAACAGGTACTGGACCTCTTGGACAGCAGGGAACCATATTTTCCATTTTTGGAATTTTATGTGATTTTATACGAATTAATTAAGGCAGTAGGGGTACCTCATGAAATAAATTGTTATTTTCCAAAACTTTATATTCCGCAAGTTTGCTTACACAAAAAGTTTAAAAGTATGTTAATGGACATTTATACAAATTTTCATAATTTTTGGATAAGTGAAAAGTGGCTCTCTCATTTATTATAGATTTAAATAGAAATATGTATAAATAGTTAAACATCTTGCTAAAAAAAAATCATTAGATCGTTTTAACTGCCTTAAATACATTTTATATGTGTATTGTAGACCCTGTAAACAGATTTGCTGCAATTAAGCAACTCAAACACGAAATCATCAAAAATAGAAGTGTAATTGCATAAAATCGAAATCTGGAAGTTGAGAAAAACACAAGACGACTTGCTTTAACTCTTTGCATCAATTAAAACACTCAAAACAGGTTCAACTGGACTCAAATTGGGTATTGAACCCAGCTCAATTACTGTAATTTGAGTTACATGGAAGTTCAAAATCAAAACAAAAGGCATAAAATGCACAGTTCTGCCTTGTGCTTCACACAGCAAATTAAGATGTTCCAAACCAAAATAAACGCATAATCCAACTAAATTTGAATTCCTACATCTTCTCAAGTAATTACTGGCATAAGAAAAGGGACCTGTGAGCCCCAGCAGATGAACTCAGTTCAGATCAAAGAAAGTAACCGAGGTGCCTCAGTCCATTGCACCCTCTCTCAAGTTCCCTTATACAAAATCAACTCCTCCACTGCCACCTACGCACTCCCATGTACGTCTAAAACCTAGTGCTGGCAAAGAATGATGGCCATAAACCTGCTGGCGCCATTGATGGTCATTCATAACTCCTCAGGAGTTGCCCTACTCTACAAGCCGCCACAGCAAAAAGGGAGGGCACCAATACCTTCTCCTCTCCCTCACGATTCCAACGCACTCAGTCTCGTTCGAAACAGTGGCCGGAACAGCCGTAACATTGCCGGAGAAGGTTGAGGGGTCTATCTGCAAAATTACCTCAGTCGACGGAAGAAGAAAGCGTTCAAACGCGATTTCGCACAGATCTTCTGTGGCAAAGAGCGTGTGGCAGTCCAGTTCACTCGCTACACGGAATCCTGAGAGAAGTCAGCGCTCAGTCAGCCCTCTTCAATACACGTGGACCAACCAGGATTTTCCACGTCAGCTTGAATTTCAAAAATCAATTAAAAATATTATATAACTCAGAAAAATTCAAATAAAATATCTATAAAATCCTAAAAATCTTTACAATCTAGATTTACTGATATTTTGGTATGAAATTATGTCAATTTGTGCCTCTTTTGTATTTTCAAAGTATTTTCTCCTTAAAATGAAATTTATAAATTGTTAAAACTTTGAAAATTCACCAAAAATAGTAGGAATCTCATAAAAATACAAATAAAATATCCAAAAAATTCTAAAATTCTAAATAAACCAAATCCAATATTATTTTTATATGATATTTTGTTTAAATAAATAGTTTTCCTACTTTTGAAGTATTTCAATTATAAAAATCCAATTTTATAAATTCTAGAAAAATGATCAAATACTTTAATAATTTTATGGCTCCTTTGTCGAGTTTATTCAACATCAAAATTAATTTGACAATATTTAGAAGTTTTTTTTCCTTTTGTTAAAATAATAAATCATAATCACAAATTATTAAATAATAAATCATAAATTATAAACAACAAATAAATCTTAGATAATAATAATAAATAAATAAATAAATAAATAAATAAATCACAAATAAACAAATAATAAATAGGAGCAAATAAATAATAAATAACAAATAAGCAATAAATAAATAACAAATAAATGATATTAATTTTAAAGTATCTTCAAATCAAAATAAATCAAAACAAGTCAATTAAAGTTGAATCAAATCAAATTAAATAAAAATCAAATCAAATTAGATTAAATGAAATAAAATCAAACCAAATTAAATCAAATAAAATCAAATCAAATTAAATGAAGTCAAAAGAAGGTCAAAATTAAGTTAAACTGAATCAAATCAAAGCAAAATAAATCAAACCAAATCAAATCAAGTCAAGTTCAAATCAAATTCAAGTCAAAGTAAAAGAAGTCAGCTTCAAGATCAAGTTTTTCCTACAAGAAGACCTGTCAGGGTCCCAGGAACCAACTCTCACAAAAAGACCGTGAAAGGTCCCGAGAGTTGCAAACTCTGTTCCTATAAGAAGATCTGTCATGGTCCCAGGAACCAACTCTCACAAGAAGACCGTGAAAGGTCCCGAGAGTTATAAATTCTGTTCCTACAAGAAGACCCGTCGTGGTCCCAGGAACCAACTCTTACAAGAAGGCCATCAAAGGCCCCAAGAGTTGTAAAATTTCTCTTCCAATCATAAACCAAATCAAAATTTAAAAGACCCCAATAAGGAAAGTTTCAAGTAATTAGTTTTAGGTAGTTTTAGGTTGACTCTTGTTAGATATTTCAAATAAATAGTCTTAGATATTCTTTGGTTATTTCCATTAAGTGATTTTAGATATCTTTTCTCAATTGTGTCCCGTCCATCAAGTTTGGTACCACCAATTGAGTCCAGCCTAAGCCAAAAAGAGACAAATCACTAACATCCTCAATTGTGCCCCGTCAAATTAGGTTTGGTTTGGTGCCTCAATTGAATCATTTAAATAACGACTTTTCTAGCCTATTACATTTAATTTCTCGAATCCCTTAATCAGAGGTTCTCGTGGGAAACTACGGGGTAATTAACAATAGGGGCTTGCGCCTATTGGAAAGAAAGGATCCACGAAATAATAAACCCTCATGAGAATGGATTTTAGTCGATGTTCTCTGGTCGTTAAGAGGCATCAGCACTTGAACCCAGGCTCGTGAGGGGTGAATCTAAGGCTTGTTCTCGTTCTTGAGGAAACCCAATCATTCTTCGAGAAATGACGAAAAAGTCGCTCCAGATTCTCTGGCACGCCCGGTGGGACATCTTTCTCCTCTCATCTTTGAGATTTGAGGAATTAAATGTATAAGGCTAGAAAGAATAAAATTTAAGATTTAAAGTTTTAAAATTCGAAATAAACTTTGCTAACCATAACGTTTAGAGTTGTTTTCTTGTAGGAGATGGCATTCACAGCTGTTGACATGAGCAAGCCCACTGGAATGTTCAGGATTGGGGCAGTCCCAATCGTTTACCAGCACGAGTTCATGTATGGGGCCATGCCATATGGGCATTCCTTTGTGCCTATTGTGCAAGTGAAGGATGGGAGCTTCCAACTCGCCCATGTTGTTGAAGTACCACAAGATGAGCCAATGGTGATCCCAGAGGTTCCTGAAACTTCTAAGCCGACTGAAATTTGCATTGATGAGGAAATGGCTCTTGTTTCTCAAAAGAGAGTCCATCCAGGGGCAACATCTTCTCCCAAAAGGCATCGACGCCACCCTTGTTCCTCTCAAAAGAATATAACAAGAAAGGTTTATGTGCCAATTTCTCAAGGCACAAGGACTATCAAAAAGATGCGGAGGGCATACAAGAATGAATTGGATGTAAGACCCAATCTCCCGGTTAGCAATCCATTTGCACCACTTCGACTGGTTCGGAAAAACTCTCCTAAGGCCATATTGAAAACAATGGAAGAGTTTCCTCATGAATATCAAGTCCAGTTCCGGGGCAGAAATCCTCGAATGAGGCAATCTGTGAAAGAAAGACTTGTTTTTCCTCAAACACCAGTCCATGAGAGATTGGGGCCCAAGGAGCAGAAAAGAGAATCAACTCCAGTAAAGGAAAAACTGGGGCAAAAAGGGAGAGAGAGGGATACGACTCCTGTGAAAGAGCGACTAGGATCTTTAAGAAATGGAAAGGAGTCTAAGAATATGTGGGTACCCAAAGACAAGACATGTTTGGTGGTTGGCATGGTTAAGTGGGAGTCACAAAACAAAGCAAGGCGTTTAGTCTGGCATGAAAAGGAGCCGGTGGTCCATGCTTATGTGAATATGATTAGAACAAGTGGAGAAAATGAGATGCATGCTTTTGTGAACATGGCTGGTGATGAGGAAGTGGTTTTGACTAAAAAAGATGGCAAAGATAATAAAGATATTGCTTCTTCGAGTCACAATATCTCGCAAAGGGAAAAAGAAGAAGAGGTGCTAATTGAGAGCGCTCGAGAAAGTGATGATGATAAAGATCGGTGGGTGGAGGGAAATAATACTCGATTGATGAGTATATTGGAGAAGAATGAAAAGAAGATGTCTCAATTAATGTATGAAAGAGAAAAAGAAAAGGGATTGCTTAAGAAGATGTATAAACTTTTGGAAAAGAAAAATTTGCTTGGAGAGCTTGATAAAGAATACTCTTCCTCCTCAGATGAAGATAATAAGCATAAGAAAAAAGCTTCAAAAGAAAGAAAGAGCAAGAGCAAGTATGGGTCTTCGGATGAAGAAGAAGAAAGAGGCAAGAAGAAAATTGTGAAAGAGAGAAAGAATAGGAGTAAATATGAGTCCTCAGAAGAAGAAGAGGAGAAAAGTAAAAGAAAATCCACCAAGACAAAGAAGAACAAGAGTAAATATGAGTCTTCTGAAGAAGAAGAAAGGGGATACAAGAGGCATTCCAAAGAAAAGAAGAGCAAGACTAAGTATGAGTCTGATGAAGGTGAAGTCCCTAGGGCACGGTCTCGGACAGGGGCATGGAAGTCGGAGTCGACTAAGCAAGTCATTCAAAACATGATAAACCAACAACTTCAAGCATCAGGAGCGGGTCATTTGGTTAATGTTCGCAAGAGGTGTGGAAGGCCATACCCAAGGGAATATGAACAAGTTCCTTATCCTCAAAACTACCAGATACCAAAGTTCAATCTCTTTGACGGCACGGGAAAAGAACATATCACCCCTGATCAGCATCTGGTGCAGTTTAGAAATGCGTGTGGCAATACTTCTTGCGATGAAGCTCTCCTTTTTAGGCAGTTCTCTCAAAGCTTGACGGGTGCTGCATTTGAATGGTACTCTTCCCTTGAGAATGACTCAATTGAAACATGGGATGAAATGGAAGAGATGTTTCGGTCTAAGTTTGCTATGGTGACCCAAAGAGTTAGTATGGCTGACCTAGCTTCTGAAAAGCCAAGACAAGGGGAGAAAGCACTCGATTACATTAATCGGTGGAGGAATATGAATATAAGGTGCACGCACCAAATGCCCGAAAGAGAGGCTGTTGAACTTTTGGTGAGAAATTTGGATGATTGGATTCGAAGGCCGTTGTCTGGAAGCGATATTTACACATATGAAGATCTTGTGACTCGTGTGGCAAGAGTAGTACATATGGGGCCACCCAAGGAAGCACAATCAAACCACAATAGGAATGATCAAAGAAATAAGGGGCAAGGTCCTGTTAAAATTGTGGTGGCTAATGAAACTTCTACAAGCCAAAGTGGTGGATACAAGGGAAATCAAATTAACGGGAATGGTCGTCCCCCAGCAACTCTTGTCGAGCGGTTAAGTAGGCCGTATTCTTTCAAGAAAGAGAAAACCGCGGCGCTTCTCAAACAAGTTCTAGCAGGAAAAGCCATTGAATTGCCCCCACCCAAGAGACCAGAAGAGCAATACAAGACAAATGACCCAAAGTATTGTGCCTTTCATCGGGTCTTAGGACATCCAACAAGTGATTGCTATGTTTTCAAGAATATTGCTGAAAGAATGATCAAGGATGGGGATTTAATTATACCTGAAAGTTTCAAACAAGATCCAGCTCCACATGCACAAGCAAATGTGGTGGTACAAAGAGAGAATGAGAATGAGAAGCGTGACGCGGAATGCCATATGATAGAAGTTGAAGTAAGAAATAATGAAACGAGGATAAATGAGGAAGGCCGAATGGGGCATGAGGTAGAATTTGAAGAAAGAGATGTCCTTCAAGGAGTTTGCATGTAAAATTTCCTTTGTGTTTAAAAAAAAAAAAAAAAAAAAAAAAAAAAAAAATTCCAAATACTTATCAAAATCCAAAAATTCCAAAACCCAAAAGCCCAAATACTTACCAAAATAAAATAAAAGAATTCCAAAATCCAAAATCTAAAATATTTACCAAAAGCCAATAACCCTCTAACAAAATCCAAAACTCCGCCATAAATAAATCTCATCCCCAAAATAAAATAATCCCAAAATCTTAAAATCTTAGCTAATAAAGGGGCAAGTTTTTGAAAAGAAATTTGCCCCATTTTTGGTGAAAATTTACCCTTATGTTATAATCCACGGTTGATGATGAGACTTTCGAGTCTTGGAGAACGCGAAGCCGTGTTGAGGAAAGCCTTTGTGGTATTCCAAGACACCTATGCCTAATGAAGATTAAGCCTGTGTGGCATCTGAAGGCATTAAGGCACCGCCCTATGAAGCTATCTGAGGGCACCAAACCACATCAATCACGCCCATGCCGTGTCAATGCCGATTGAGTGCCATTATGATGAGTGCCTATACCTAACGAGAGGGTGAGTATGAGAGGGTAAGGAAAATAAAAGGGTGGCTTGCCTTTTAGGGCCCCATAAGTCATTCCTTCCACTGAAATTTTCCCAACTCCACAAAATCCACTAGCCAAAATGTAGTATAGGAAATCTTTGAAAAGTTGCGAGGAAAGTTGAAATGCTCAAGGTTGATGTCAAAGAGAGAAATAGAAATTGGAAACAAAGTCTATGTGAACCTAAACCCAAGGAAATACAGGTATGGGCCAAATTCCCTTAGCCTAAATTGTGGTGCGGATTCATGTATACCCTAAATCCAAGCAAACAAACATAAAATGTGGGCCAAAATACCTACCCAAATTGAAGGAAAATGTGTGAAATACATGAAAAGCCTTGAGCATGGAAAGTTGACCAAGCACAAGTTCGACGGGACTGAAGGAATGGAACCCCATAATCCAAGAGGAATAAGTCAAGAGAAACCACTGGAATCGCTTGTTCCCATTTCAGAATTGTCACAACCAATTCCAGTGGGGGGCATTTGTTTAACCCAAAAATATTGTGCCAAATTGCATGAAATAAATAGCCCATTTTATGACAAATAAATTCAAGAAAACTCAAAAATCCACGAAAAATACCAAACAAACTCCAAAAATTCCCAAAAAATGCCCAAAAATCCCCCATAAATTATGATGAATTATCATGGTTCTAAAACCCAAGAATTATCTACAGAAGCCCCAAAATTTACAAAGAAACTCCTAAATTCCACAAAATTCCCAAAATAAATCCATGAGAAATTTCCCAAAAATATTTGAACCATCAAACTCCTCATATTTTTCTGAACCTACCCATGAATTTTCATCCAAAAATTCCCTTGGGAAGGGCCTCAAATCATTTATTTTCATTTGGTAGCAATTAATTGGTAGAAATATAAAAGGAAAATCAAAGAAATCCCAGAAAAATTCCAACAGTTTGGCGCGTACACCCAATTGCAGC
Source organism: Rhynchospora tenuis (assembly GCA_027725995.1). NCBI lineage: Eukaryota > Viridiplantae > Streptophyta > Magnoliopsida > Poales > Cyperaceae > Rhynchospora > Rhynchospora tenuis. The sequence goes on along the minus strand of CM050888.1, from coordinate 142,992,860 downwards.
GGATCCCAGGGGTGTGCAATGTCGCTGGGGTTTAAAATTGGTTCTCCCGCCTGGGGATTTGGGTGAACCTGGTTCATGCACCGAACTCAATAACTCTTCACTGGCTCACGAGGAAACGAGTCCACCTATCTCCATCTCTCTCACTAAACCCTACAGGTGGACCCTCACTTGTCATAGCCTTCTTCTCCCTCGGTAAAAAGAAATTTCGCGATTTCTTACCGCTGATGCCGGGTGAAAAAGTGAAATCTCCATTCTCCGTCGACGTGGCCTTCTCCAAAGCCACAGAAGCCAAAACCAGACTGCCTAGCACATGGTTTTGCGAAACCAAGCCCTAGAGGCAGCTCTATCTCGTCCATCGATGGAATTTGGATGGCGTGGATCATCTCGGCCATGGAAAGGAAACCCTAATGCCCTGCCTATATAAACCTCAATTAGAAGCAGCAGAGAGGGAGATAGTCGCCGAAAGCTTAGATTAACCTTAGATTATTCAATTAGGATAGTTTTGCTAAACCTGTGAGAAACATTTCATCAAACAGTTAGAAAAGATAGAAAAGAGAGAAAATTGAGTGTTGCTTCTCTTGTAATTCTCTGTGTAAAGATCAGGTAAAGTAAATTGGAGCTTCAATTGAGTGTTTTTCTACTCTCTCTCTCTCCCTTTTTATCTCAGCCACCAAATCATGGTGAGCTCGAGTTCATATGAAAACAAGAGAACAATGGAGGTGACTATGTTCACTCCATTGAAATCCTCCTCTGAAAACAAATGAATATAATTGCATCATGATTTCATGATAGTATAAGTTGCATCGCATTACCTTAGATTACTTGTGCATTTCTGGAGGGAGGGGGCTCGGCCCACTTCCTCACCATTCTGAATAAAGAAAGATCAATAGAGGGGACAAGGTCCACTCTATTGATTTTCTCTTCTCTCTAGAGTAATCAAAGAGATAAAATAGACATGTTCATGTATATTTTGCATTTGCATCAAGTTTGGCCGAAATAAAATAAGTAGAAAGGTAGGGTTTTATTTGCATAAAAACACAAAATTGAGCTTGGATAACAGGTACTGGACCTCTTGGACAGCAGGGAACCATATTTTCCATTTTTGGAATTTTATGTGATTTTATACGAATTAATTAAGGCAGTAGGGGTACCTCATGAAATAAATTGTTATTTTCCAAAACTTTATATTCCGCAAGTTTGCTTACACAAAAAGTTTAAAAGTATGTTAATGGACATTTATACAAATTTTCATAATTTTTGGATAAGTGAAAAGTGGCTCTCTCATTTATTATAGATTTAAATAGAAATATGTATAAATAGTTAAACATCTTGCTAAAAAAAAATCATTAGATCGTTTTAACTGCCTTAAATACATTTTATATGTGTATTGTAGACCCTGTAAACAGATTTGCTGCAATTAAGCAACTCAAACACGAAATCATCAAAAATAGAAGTGTAATTGCATAAAATCGAAATCTGGAAGTTGAGAAAAACACAAGACGACTTGCTTTAACTCTTTGCATCAATTAAAACACTCAAAACAGGTTCAACTGGACTCAAATTGGGTATTGAACCCAGCTCAATTACTGTAATTTGAGTTACATGGAAGTTCAAAATCAAAACAAAAGGCATAAAATGCACAGTTCTGCCTTGTGCTTCACACAGCAAATTAAGATGTTCCAAACCAAAATAAACGCATAATCCAACTAAATTTGAATTCCTACATCTTCTCAAGTAATTACTGGCATAAGAAAAGGGACCTGTGAGCCCCAGCAGATGAACTCAGTTCAGATCAAAGAAAGTAACCGAGGTGCCTCAGTCCATTGCACCCTCTCTCAAGTTCCCTTATACAAAATCAACTCCTCCACTGCCACCTACGCACTCCCATGTACGTCTAAAACCTAGTGCTGGCAAAGAATGATGGCCATAAACCTGCTGGCGCCATTGATGGTCATTCATAACTCCTCAGGAGTTGCCCTACTCTACAAGCCGCCACAGCAAAAAGGGAGGGCACCAATACCTTCTCCTCTCCCTCACGATTCCAACGCACTCAGTCTCGTTCGAAACAGTGGCCGGAACAGCCGTAACATTGCCGGAGAAGGTTGAGGGGTCTATCTGCAAAATTACCTCAGTCGACGGAAGAAGAAAGCGTTCAAACGCGATTTCGCACAGATCTTCTGTGGCAAAGAGCGTGTGGCAGTCCAGTTCACTCGCTACACGGAATCCTGAGAGAAGTCAGCGCTCAGTCAGCCCTCTTCAATACACGTGGACCAACCAGGATTTTCCACGTCAGCTTGAATTTCAAAAATCAATTAAAAATATTATATAACTCAGAAAAATTCAAATAAAATATCTATAAAATCCTAAAAATCTTTACAATCTAGATTTACTGATATTTTGGTATGAAATTATGTCAATTTGTGCCTCTTTTGTATTTTCAAAGTATTTTCTCCTTAAAATGAAATTTATAAATTGTTAAAACTTTGAAAATTCACCAAAAATAGTAGGAATCTCATAAAAATACAAATAAAATATCCAAAAAATTCTAAAATTCTAAATAAACCAAATCCAATATTATTTTTATATGATATTTTGTTTAAATAAATAGTTTTCCTACTTTTGAAGTATTTCAATTATAAAAATCCAATTTTATAAATTCTAGAAAAATGATCAAATACTTTAATAATTTTATGGCTCCTTTGTCGAGTTTATTCAACATCAAAATTAATTTGACAATATTTAGAAGTTTTTTTTCCTTTTGTTAAAATAATAAATCATAATCACAAATTATTAAATAATAAATCATAAATTATAAACAACAAATAAATCTTAGATAATAATAATAAATAAATAAATAAATAAATAAATAAATCACAAATAAACAAATAATAAATAGGAGCAAATAAATAATAAATAACAAATAAGTAATAAATAAATAACAAATAAATGATATTAATTTTAAAGTATCTTCAAATCAAAATAAATCAAAACAAGTCAATTAAAGTTGAATCAAATCAAATTAAATAAAAATCAAATCAAATTAGATTAAATGAAATAAAATCAAACCAAATTAAATCAAATAAAATCAAATCAAATTAAATGAAGTCAAAAGAAGGTCAAAATTAAGTTAAACTGAATCAAATCAAAGCAAAATAAATCAAACCAAATCAAATCAAGTCAAGTTCAAATCAAATTCAAGTCAAAGTAAAAGAAGTCAGCTTCAAGATCAAGTTTTTCCTACAAGAAGACCTGTCAGGGTCCCAGGAACCAACTCTCACAAAAAGACCGTGAAAGGTCCCGAGAGTTGCAAACTCTGTTCCTATAAGAAGATCTGTCATGGTCCCAGGAACCAACTCTCACAAGAAGACCGTGAAAGGTCCCGAGAGTTATAAATTCTGTTCCTACAAGAAGACCCGTCGTGGTCCCAGGAACCAACTCTTACAAGAAGGCCATCAAAGGCCCCAAGAGTTGTAAAATTTCTCTTCCAATCATAAACCAAATCAAAATTTAAAAGACCCCAATAAGGAAAGTTTCAAGTAATTAGTTTTAGGTAGTTTTAGGTTGACTCTTGTTAGATATTTCAAATAAATAGTCTTAGATATTCTTTGGTTATTTCCATTAAGTGATTTTAGATATCTTTTCTCAATTGTGTCCCGTCCATCAAGTTTGGTACCACCAATTGAGTCCAGCCTAAGCCAAAAAGAGACAAATCACTAACATCCTCAATTGTGCCCCGTCAAATTAGGTTTGGTTTGGTGCCTCAATTGAATCATTTAAATAACGACTTTTCTAGCCTATTACATTTAATTTCTCGAATCCCTTAATCAGAGGTTCTCGTGGGAAACTACGGGGTAATTAACAATAGGGGCTTGCGCCTATTGGAAAGAAAGGATCCACGAAATAATAAACCCTCATGAGAATGGATTCTAGTCGATGTTCTCTGGTCGTTAAGAGGCATCAGCACTTGAACCCAGGCTCGTGAGGGGTGAATCTAAGGCTTGTTCTCGTTCTTGAGGAAACCCAATCATTCTTCGAGAAATGACGAAAAAGTCGCTCCAGATATTTTACTAATTTTAAATTTTCACAGTGGCATAAATCTAATTAACATTTTTTTTACTAGACTCATTAAAGTCAAGCTATGTGTAATGTAGTAAGGTCCTATATATAGATTTTCTGACTATATTTGTGAATATAATAAAAAGTTTAGCGAGCATTAATTTTTTCTGCACCTTTGATTTAATTATTGCATAATAAAAATTCAGCCAGTCGCCACAATTCATGCTTCTCTGGCATGTGAAAATTTGGATATTTGTATGATTGTATCCAAGTCCTCGCGCCACACGAGAAATGCGTCGCCCAGTTCACATAAAATCTGCATTGCTTATTGCCCCGCCCTTGCTCCCACTATTATATATGTTCCGGTTTTTATTTTGATCTAACCAAGTCTCGAAAATTCGGACAAAAATCACAATCTAGTTGAATATGTATACTTTTGGACTTCGGGCCAACAAGTTTTTTTTTGCCATAATTTTACTTGTGTATTTAGAACATATGATATATGTAAAAAGATGTACTTAGAGCATATAATAGAACATTTATACCGTCAAATTTTTTTTATTGCTACAGCTAAATTTTTTGCCATTTATGCACTTAAAACATGCCTACGAGCCTTGTAATAAAAAAAAGAAAAAAAAATACTTAGAAACACATAATAGATCATATAAATTTTTATTTAGCATTTTTGCTAACAAAATTGAGGAACTTTCAAACTTTTATTGAATGTAGCAAGAGTTTTAAAATTATACTACATCATTTTGTTAAAATATCTTAACATATATCTAACTACAAAGAAAATGAATAAGTCTAGCAAGTTCATATAGCAATAGACCTAATTACAAGAGAAATACAAAAAAGTCTAGCAATGTCATCTATCGATAGACCTAATTCCAATAGAAATGAAAAATCTAGCAAGATCATCTAGCAATAGACCTAATTCCAATAAAAATCTAATAGGAAAAATCTATGTAAAAACTGTTATTCTTGTAGTGGCTCCTTTTCATGAAGAACGAATTAGAGCATTTCGAAAATTCACATGTATTATAATATTTGTTTTGCACAAAATTTTGATACATGCAAAAGTTTTTATTGATTTATTTAGGCTCGCAATATTTATCTACGAAAGACAATTGTGAAACTGTAGCTCTCTTAATGAGACGTAGCAATGATTTTCTTATTGAGTCAAATTCATACGTCCATAAGTATGCCATTTTTTCACATTTTTGAAGGAATACTACTTATTATTGAAAATTTATAGACAATGAAATTGACCGTGCTTAAAATCTGATAAGAAAAATACATATAAAAAAACATAATCATTGAAAAACATATACCTCAAAAGTGTTTAGACAAGAATAGAGTTTCAAATTCATTTTGCATAACTTTCACATCTACGGGTACCAAATTTGCACAAAGTCACATATTAAAAAATAATATACCAAAAATAAAAATGACAATTATATTGATTTTTTCTGGTATCATATTTTATAAGTATTTTTTTTAATTTAGCCTATATATAGTGTCTTTTTCTATGATATTAATTTATTTTATTGTGTGTAATGCATACACCTAATGGCTAAAGTAGTACTAATAGTCTAATATACAAAAAATTCTAAGCACGCCACACAAATACGATGAGTTTGGTGTTGATACTCACAATGAACTCATTTTTAGAATCTACAATATGCCAGAGAATAAACAGTCGTTAAAACCATATTTCTTGATTATTAAATATCTCATTTGACCAGAGGAACACGTTACTTAGAACATGGACTGATATACATGTTGATAAAATACAATTGATGAAATTATTTATATGCTCTATTTTAAGTATACCAAAAGAGTGAGTCTTAATAATTAACTTGACAATTATTCAAGGTCATATTTGGTAAGAACTTAATTCATCCTTAACTGACTTAGATTAATAAGCAATTATTAGTTTAAAATTAGTCGCTACATGCTAATTTAAACAATGATTTAGTTTTATGCATTTAGATTAATAAACGATGATTTAATAAACAATGATTTAGTTTTATGCATAGTGACCTTATGCAACTCTTAGGCAGAAAACAAACGGCCCCTATGTAACTAAATCATTCTATTCAAAATCAGTACTAGAGAAGCAAGTGAGATTGTTCTACCCATATAAGAATATCAATCTCTAAACTGCACACAATTATTTCTACATAAACTTCTACCAATCCAACGTGGACACATTGCACTAAAGATCATCCACGTGGACACGTGGCACTTGAAATCATCCACGTCAACCCAATAATTCCTACCCCATCAAAGTCCAAACCGACACGTGTCCTCCGAATACCGCTCGCGTCCGTCACCGCTTTCCAAACCCAAATTTCCAAAACGCCAACGCAAAGCCAATTCCCTCTCTCATCCAACCGTCCAATTCCTCCAAATCCAACGCTCGAAACCCACGATCCGTGTGCTTGAACCTGATTGGTCGAACTCATCTCACTCCAATCCCTATATAAGAAAACCATCCCCTTACGAATCTCCTACCATTATTTATCTCTCTCTCTCTCTCTTCTCATTTCTTTTCTCAAAGCTTCCATTCCACAAAACCCTAACCCTAACCTAATCCGAGCTCTCTGGTGCGTCAATGGCGGGAAGAGGAAAGGCGATTGGCTCCGGCGCCGCTAAGAAGGCGACCTCGAGGAGTAGCAAGGCGGGTCTCCAGTTCCCCGTTGGTCGTATTGCGCGGTTTCTCAAGGCTGGAAAGTACGCCGAGCGTGTCGGAGCTGGTGCTCCGGTCTACCTCGCCGCCGTCCTCGAGTATCTCGCCGCTGAGGTATGAATTTAGATCTGGAGATGTTAATTTCTGATTTTGGTGGTGGGTTTTTGACATTGTTGGTTTTCCCCAATTTTGGGGATTTTCTTGAATTCATTGTTCAATTAGACCAATTACTGTATAATTCTTTAGTAATCTTGTTTGAATTGGATTCAATTGCTCTTAGGACCCTTCAATTGTAGAAATTGGGATAATAAAATTGGATTTGAGGATGATCTGTTGATTGAGAAACATACATTGTCTAATTTAAATGTTGGGTCAGATCTAAATTCAAGTTTTGATCTTTCTCTCAGGTGCTTGAATTGGCTGGAAACGCTGCCAGAGACAACAAGAAGACCAGGATTGTGCCACGTCACATCCAATTGGCTGTACGGAATGATGATGAGCTGTCAAAGCTTCTTGGCTCAGCCACCATTGCTAGCGGAGGTGTGATGCCCAACATCCACAACTTGCTTCTTCCCAAGAAGACCTCCAAGGCCTCTGCTTCAGGCGAAGATGACAGTTAAATTTGGAGAAGGAGAGATCAAAAGAGATGGTTTTTTAGATTTAAATATGTATCTTACATGAAGAGAGGAGGGGGTGGTTTAGGTGTAGGTTAGGTTTATGTGCTCTCTCTAATCTGGGTGTCCTTGTTTCTTTCTTTGTTGGATTTTGTTTTCTAATTTTATGTTTGAGAGAAGGTAAGGTAGGGAGAGGTGCGGATGGTTAGTGGTGTATTTGTGAATACAAATGATGGTGTTTGGGGTCAATGGTGTAATCTGGTTTTGGTAGTTATTTCTATAAAGATTTGTTTGGTAATATGCTTTATGTTAATGATCTTAAAACTGCTGTTTATTATTGAAGTTGTTAATTATCTTTGTGTGGAGAGTTTAAAAAATAATGAGTTGACTTTGTAATAATTGTCAATGTAGGGTTCTTTTTGTGCATCCAACTGCATTCATGATGTGATTTAAGTTAGTTTATTGTGCATTTGTGCTTATATTTTAATGTTAAAGCCGACTGTTATTGAAATGTTACTTGTTTTAAACAATGGCCAGCTATATATTTGTAAATACTCTGAAATGGCTGAGATTAGATTTATTCTAAATTTGTCTGTGGTTAGCCTTCGATGAATGGTCAAATTGTTTCTGATCAGATCCAAAACCTGGGTTTTTCTATCCTTTTTTAGAAAATAATAGTACTATAGAATACTACAAAGAATTTCCTTGGCGGGAAAAGTTTGTATAATTTCATTTTTAGAGGGAAAAAGAGAGGGGTCTTGGACGGCTTTATTTTATTATAGTTGAAGGTCTGAAGCACAAAAACGGGGATATTATAGCTCACTAACATAACACACCTTATATGAATACCAGCGTATACATAGTGGTTCCAGACTTCCAGTCACAAGGAGGTATGTTCGTACCAGTATGGCTGATTCACACATGTACAGAAAGCAATGGTAGCACTGCACTAGGAAATCAGTTGATGCAATTGATGACGTTTAAGGCTTTTAAGCTGAGCTTGCAACAATTAAACTGATCTAAACTGGGAATCCCACTCTCAGTATAAGCTGAGCCTACACCTATTATAAGGATAATTTTGCTCTATAGTTGGACATTTATGTCAAAAGATGTCTCCTAGAATATTTTAATTTCTGACATTGGGCCCCAAAATAGACTTAAATCCTGCCTATTAATTGGGCCGAACCAGGGCTTCAAAATTAAATAACTAGAAGCCCAAGCCTTACATGTTACAGATACAGCGCAAATATTTTACATCGCTTGTTCATCTATGCTAACTTGCTAAGTGCAGCTAAAATCTCAATCTTATTATTTTTTCAACCCACACAGGTATAAAATAAAATGGTGCTGCCATGAAAGGTCGATTAAATTAATAATATAAAAAAAATATGACGAAAGAGAATCGAAGGACAAGACGCGCAGATCATACTTTATCAGAAAAGCATGATTGATTTATAGGAAAGAAACAAATTATAAAGGGTAATAATATGTCATCACTTCAAATAAACCAATCGGTTAGTAATTAACAAGAGTTGTTCAACTGCTTGAGAACATTCCTTTGCAATTGCGTTGTGATCACGATTGACACTATCCCTATGTACGACCCAAGAAAATGTTTCTCATGTTCGCTCATTTATTAGTATGGAAATTTAGATTTTGTCATGATTTATGAACATGTCTCGAGAGTCGAGATATAATAACTAGCAAGACGAAACAAATGCATTTCTCACTAAACTAGTTATTTCATAAGTCAAAATAGGAATACTATTCACCAAACAAGTCCATTTGATTTGACCATGAAAAAGTCATGAGAAAAGTTTGACAATAACGAAATATTCAATGCATCCAACAAATTTTGCTATCATCAAATAATACTATAACGCTGGGTATATTTTCTACAGTAACATTGCTAACATCATGATGATGTCATCAGCGTGAGCGATCTGAATCCTCAAATCAAAATTATCGATCTGTCCGTCGCCTCTTCGATATTTTCGTCGCTCCTCTCTTCATCAGCGACCCCTCCTCTTTCTTTTTTCTTTTTTCCCCTCCTCTCCTCCGAGTCCCACAAAGAGACCCCACATCTTTCTTCCCTTCCCTCTCTCAGCCTCACTGTCTCCATTTTCTTTTACTCAAGCACCACCCCACCACCAACTGAGAAATCTCTTATTCTCCAATGCCTCTATCACCTCTTGAAGTAAATCAGTGAATCCACGTTTCCCCCTATTTTCTCTCAAATCCACACTCAGAGCTCTTACCTCACTTTGTGGTTGTCAATAGAGGCGACTGGTGGAAGCTCGATGGTAGTGGCAATGGCAACAAACGACAAGAGCGATTGGATTGGAGTTTTCTCTTTGCCTTTCTCTTTCCGCTCCTTTTTTTTTTATTTCTCAGATCAGTTTTGAGATCTTTACTTCTGCCTGCGTTTGGTACTGATTAGTTGTTTGTTTTTCTCTTCTTTCATTTATTAAGGTCAGCGCTTCCTCGAAGCATCAAGGAGGGAGGCTTTCTGTCTGTCGATTGCCGTTTTAGCAGGTCGGAAGCTTTTTGTTATGATTAATCATGATAAATTTGATCATGGTTCCCTCAGCCTCTTCAATTTGGTACTGATCCTCTATCCCTTAGTCTCTAGCCCTCTTTCCCCTCTTCAATTTGGTACGATTTTCTATTTCAATTCAGTCTTAAACTAATCAGTTCTATTTCCATATCTATAGTAGGGTCACTGATTGAGATTTCGGACATTGCTATCAGTTCGCAACAGATTTAAACAATTTATGAACAAATACCAAGAGATTAAACGATAAGAGGTCAAGCTTCTTCTATTGTATTTTTCTATATGATTTCTTGCTTTTTTTTTTTTTTTTTTTTTTTTTTTTTGCTTTGCTACCTTCTATTTATTTTTGTGTTTACTTTTCTACAGTGAGGTGGTGTGCTTTTGGACCCTCAGACATTGCCTCACCGTGGATTATCTGTCCAATTAGCTGGTATGTGTCTTTTTAAGGTTAGCACCATTTTTTTTCCTCCATCTCATCTATTGAGTACTAACTGCTGAGGCATTGAGCAGCTAGCTGCTATTTCTTTTTTCCATGTCTTTAGACAACAACCCAGCTTGATATTGTTCCATTTTTCCTTTATCCTTTTCAAGGCAACATTGCATTGTTTCTTATTTATTTTATTCCTGAGCTCATTTGTAATGGTGTTATTAACTTCTACAGAGATGATGCTAGATATAGGACTATTGGAGAGGCAACGGAAGCAAAAAAAGGAGGAAGCTTTACATGTGGCCAATCTGAGTTATGGGAGTTCTTTGAAGGTTTACTGAATTTTTTTGTTTTAATTCAAAACTTTTCAGCTCAAGTTTTTTTTTTTTTTTGTTGCTATAAAATTTAGAAACAGGAGACTAATCAAGGTATCATGCGACAATAACTTTATATCTGTCTGTTATGACTCTAATTTTTTTTAGGTTTTGATAGTGACTATTTCAGATAATGACGGACACAATCATGATGTTGTATTATTCTAGCCAAAAAAGAGATATATGATGGACTTCATGTTCGATTACTGTAAAAAATTTAATCAAATTTTGTTGCATGTCTCAAGGTAAAATAAAATTACGTAAATGTGTCTGACTTCATTGCCTAAAATATAAATTCGCATTTGTTGTTGTGATTTTTGTGTTTTATTGTTTATGCTTCATTGTTGTTCTTGATGAAAATTTCAAGTTAATGCTGCCAATTCTGCCAGTTGGATATTTATTAAGAGAGCGTCAATTGTGAATTTTTCAGTACTATTACCTCTCAGTATCTATATTCTGGCCTTTATTTGTTTATTTATCTATTTGGTTTTGCATTGTTTTTTTTTAACAGAAGAAATCATCTCTTTTGGCGATAAAGAGGGAAAAAAAAAGATCAAGTTGGGGAATGACATTCCGCTATTGGGCAGTTGGGAGAGCGAGTGGCGTCAATGGAGGGGTCGAGCGATTGCTCAACAATTTTCTTCTACTGAGTAGTGAGCACACCCGCTTCCCATCTGACCTTCAAGTCCAACACCAACAGGTCCAGGTCCAACGATTTCCTGTTTGACTGGTAATTGATCTTCGTTTCTTCCAATTGGGGTGCATGTAGTGGTGCTTTATTCTGATATTTTTTCCTTTGTACTCGGTTGTTCAATTGGAGTGCTTGAGGAGAGGACTGAAAAAAGTAGTTAAGACCATCTACTGAAGCAACAAGGGTTAGTATGTTATGCGTTTGCAATTAGTTAGTAGTAGTACCATCTCAATTTCATAATTGTTAGATAAATTTGCAACCTTAAAAGCCCATTTTTTGTTAAGGCATTTATTGATGCACCTTCTGTTTGTATGTTTGCATGTGCCATATATAAATATGGAAGCTCATCTACTGATATCTGACAAGCGAATAGTGATTCATCAAGATCATTGAATCAAAAAATTTACCAGCCATGTGATTTTTTTCTTTTTAAAAATGACAACATTTCTATGATTCCAAAGGCTCCAATATACAGCATTATAGACAATCAAGAAAACTTTCAGATTCACATACTGTAATTTAAAAGCAAACTCCATAATATCTTGTAAACAAGTCCAATTGTCAAAATGATCCTGACCAGCTCCCATCCAAAACGATACAAGCCTAGCTACAGTACATTTCAAAAAAAAAAATATGTTCAATTGATTCAATTTGATCACACATTGAACAAGTAGTATTGCTCTAATTAGGTTGGATAGGCTGGACTTATAATGAGTCACCCTTTTGTAATTACAAGGGACATAAAAAAATGACTTACAAAATGAATCGAGGGAAGCTGCTCAATGCGTAGGAAGTCAACCTTAACCCTTGAGATGAGGCTGAGTTGAATCTGTTTATGATGACAAATCATCTAGGTAAATACAAAGTGTTTACATATAAGTTTTCTTTATTATAATTACTTTTTTTTATTTGGTTGGAATGTTTCTGCTTAATGGATTAATATATGTTGCTAACATCTGCTTATTTCTCTAATGAGCAAATGGGGGTGATCAGTGTTGAAATCTTTATTTTTCTCAAAATGTTTATACATTTATTGGATTACTAATAACCTCAATTTGCCAATTACATTCTATCTTTTTACTGGTACACGCATATATCTATAAACTGATAGAATCATTTTGGAAAATTATTTTGCTCAGAGTAGGAAAGAAAAATAAAGGTGTTCATACAGCTCTTACTTTTGTTCACCTCCTACTCTCCCATAATCGATGCCTCATTCTTCTTTCCTCTTGCTTTCTTATTTCCTAATTTAACATATTTATCTTTTTTACTCCATCTGCAGAAAGGAAGATCTCTTGGCGTCATGTCAACAATTGGAAAGAAGAGTCGAAAGCTGAAGAAGTCCATTAGCTAAAGCTGGTATGGATGTTCATGTTTTTCTTTCAGTTTTTTCCTTTTAATTTTCTGTAATCAAGTTAGCTTTAAATTTCAGGTTTTCCTTTTGTTTTTTTTTTCTTTTACTTTTCTATAGTTGTGTCGTTTTGCTGTTATTTGAAGACAAAGGTATTCAAGTACAAGAGACAACATTTGGTAATATAGTATCTAAGTATATGAGAACATTTGGCAAAATTTCTTTATCATCTCTAAGAGTCTCTCACTATTGCAGCCACGCTAGACTAGAAAATAAAAATGGATGGAGTTCAACAAGGCAATTTTTCAAGTCAAAGTAATCTCAAACTTTGTTCAATATCATATGGAGAGCCAACATATAAAGAACAAAGGTACTGACATATGACTGCTCTGTATTGTATAATAAATTGAGCATTCTACTCAATTCTGTGCTAATTTTACCATTTCATTTTTTTTTTTGGTAATTAGATCAACATCTTAAATTCATAAAAACCCAAGTTAATCCTTTATTTAATTTGAGCCTTTCATTGTCTTGCTAATATATCAGAGCCAAAAACTGGTAAATACCAAATGTGGATGAAATTTGTCACGTTACTCTATTGAACATTTAGTTGATTTGATGAGTCCGATATTTCAGGATCACTTTTTCCATCTGCACAGCAGTTACTTGCCTATGGTTTATTCTGCAAGAAAGCTGGTCGATCAATTTGGTTTAGATGTTAGAATTTGGTGTTTTTTATTCAATAATAGCATCTTAGTTGTAATTAAGATTAATTTCATTCTAATATTATTTGAAAATGGAAGAGCCATGTTTAGTTGACTGCACGCTCATGGTTTGGTCTGCTCAATTCTCCTCTAATTTGGTTTGATCCATAAAGACTGCAGTCATAATAAATCACTTTTTGTAATTATCAGGGGCATAACAAAAAAGAATTACAAAATGAGTCAAGGGAAGCTGTGACTAGGTAGTCAACCTTAAGCCAGGGAGATTGGCGGAACTAGATGGAGTTCTTGATGATGACAATTTATTTAGGTAATTAAAAATGTTTACATTTGAGTTTTCTTTATTATTTTATTTAAGTTTGGGCTTATTTGGTTGATTTATGTTGTTGCCATCCTAATAAATGATTATTTCTCTAATTGAGCAAATAGTTGGGGTAGTCAAAGTTCAAACCTTTATTGATTTCAAAAATCACGTGTATTTATGTTAATTGTGTAGTAATTGCCTGACCCTATCATTTCCTAATGTGCGTACATATTCCCAAAGAGTCATGTAAAAGATCTGTCTTTTTGGGACTAACCTTGCCATTACTGCATGATTTTTTATTAATTTAATCATGTGCAACTATTGAAGATACTAACTATATTTTTCATTTTAAAATACATATTATTATGTTCTTTTCAGGTCAAATTACAAATTTTCTAAAAGGTATTTACTTTTTAAAATATAAATATGTTTCCATGGAAGTCTCGCAATTGAACATCCCTTGAATGTTTTTTCTATGATTATGCTGGAATATCGAGAGTTGCAACTGGAAAATCACTTAATCTTTTGATGTAATGTAAGCTTAATTTGTTATATAGCAAATCAAACTTTGGTAATGATGGTATAATTTGTCATTTAGGACCATTGAGAAGGGGCTGCTAACTGATCTACCAGTCTATGTAATTTATATCACTTCTAACAACAATATTCTTACGTTACACATATTTCTTTCTTTTGTCTTTAATCTATATTATTTGGTTTTAGTTATTCAATTTTTCTTTGGATTTGGACAAATCCAATATGAAACTTACTCAACTTAACAGAATTGATGTTTTATAGAAAAAGAAAGATATGATCTCATTGAATTTAGTGTCCAGTATACATTATGAAAACAAACATGATTTATAGAGAATCATTACCGTTACTACCCTACTCCCAACTTTCAATTACCCGACCTTACTGTTTAACTATGCCTCACGCGCGAAGCGCGTATGAAAAGCTAGTTAGTATCAAGTGAAACAGACATTTCCGTACTGTGTGCATGGAGAGAATACGTTGAATTAAAAAATTTTCCGTAAATAGAAGTCTTAGACTTCCAACAACTTGTCATAATTGTTGTTCATGATCAGGTGTTCTAGCTAGGAACCAATTTTGACAATTTCACTGAGATGTTGTTAGATTGGTCAAAACATATTTACAATTTCGGTACGGATTTATATTTTAAACGCCACTAAAAGATCTAAAATTTCGTCTCAAGTAATATGAAGACCTTAATTATACAAGTTTTTTTTTGGGTTTGAAGAGAAAAAGAAAACCTTGGACTTTCCACAATTCCACTTCTCAGAGTTATGTTGAACTAGAGTGGATCATCGAGCTTCGCTCGATACATGAATTTTTATTGTATTAATATTATAAATGATAGAAAATACTAATAAAGTAATAAACTTTAATTTAAGCCGAAAGGAAAAATGAGATTGCACATAAACTAAAATTTTAACTGAGATATTACCAAGGAACAATGAGATGGCACACCATTATAATCATTGATCAGCAACAAAATATATAATATATATAGAGAGAAGGCATGGAAAAAAATATTATCATCAAAAAATCATGTATGTTTCAAAAGAAAAATACAATATTTTCTAAATATACTATGTTTTAAAAGGAAATATTTGCAGTTTATATCTGAGGAAAAAAGCTAACCCATTTATAAATTATAAATATCAATCGATCAACATCAGCATATCAACATAAAAAAATAAAAGAGAAAAATATGATTGCAACATGATATCTTTTAAGAAATGATATTTGGCGACAAAACAAAGCACCATATATATAGATGTACTCTTAGTCCAAAATTTATGTTGGACATATTATTTTGAATAAATATCACAATCATATCAATAAAGATATGAATATATTAAAATAATATGTCCAACAATATTATCTCATAGAATGAATTTTGAGTTTTCCAAATATATGTCCAACATAATTCACAATATTTTTAGCTTAACTATTACAAATTGACAATGAAAATGAAAATAGGAAGGAGTCAAAAAAATCAGAAACAAAACAATGTACTGCCATATTATTGTCTGCCGGTGAAGCGGGTCAATTTTATGAGGAATAATACCCAGCACACAAATAGTTATAGATTACCATGTTACAGAAATATGAAAAATGCTCTTTCACAATACTTGGAGTGTCGAACTATATTTAACTAAATAATCTCGACACCCACACATCTTTATTTATAATATTGATTATCCAAATTACCTCTACAGCTCTACTAATATATCTTGTTGGTTGGTTGGTTTGTTTGGTTGTGTGTTTCAACTCCTTGGGCAATATTCATTGATTGAAACTAGACTAAATTGCAACAAAAGAACGTTCTGTGTTTTCATAGTGGGAGTCGTTATAATTTCAAAGCCGGAATAATGAATACAATACATTATTATTTTCTGAATAATTAGTGCTCGTATAATTATCTTGGTGACGAAACGCATAGATTAACTATTCGTATATATTTATACCTGAATTAATTTCTGTATTTGACGAATATTACACGTCTCTCTGAATATATACAAAGAATACCAGCATTATTGAATAAATAAATAAATAAATTATTTGGTGATAGCGAATGCTACAACCTTTCTATTAACGGAGTTGCGTGCAGTTATGTTCGTTTTTTTCTGATAAGATAATTGGTAGTGAATAAGGACGATGTATAATTAAATCGAGTAATTATATAACACACGACTCTGCTCATAGTTAATTATAGTTTGAACTCATATATTTTCTTAGAATCATTGGCCAGATTAACTTTAATTAGAGTTTAGATATAATTAACTTTCACATATTTGTTACTCTAGGTAGCCGCTATCTAGAATATCTAAAAAAGAAAAAATTCACATATTTGTTCGAAGTTCCAATCAAATAGTCTACTGTGTTACCATACATATTAATGATGGAATGATGTTATAACTTCAAAATTCGATGTAGAAATTCAAATGGACCATCCGAGTCACATATTACACTTCCCTTTTGAAATCTTATAGGAACTACATTCTACATCTTTTATGATTCTTTAACCATTTTTTTATATCGAAAAGATAATTTCTGTTGAACGTGTCAATAATTTATAAAAACAATAATTTTTTATACATATGTCGAATTAAGCAGATTCAAATTGCCGTTTGAATTCATGGACGTGACAATAACACCGGTAGGTTGATGCAATCCAGAACCTCTTAGGCTTACTGTTAATAATAAGTTAAAGAGTAAATTTTTTCGTAGGTCCCTAAAGTTCATCTATATTCCAGATGTAATCACTCAACTTTGATTTATCCTTCCAGGACCATCAAACTTTGCAATAACCCGATTTCAGTGCCTCCTAAAAATGCTTATGTTAGTTTTTTTATCAAAATAAGGAAAAACAAAATGCAAATTGTCTAGATGAATTTATATATAAATCTGGCGCCTACAAACATATTTTGCAAACTTTAATTATCAGGTGTATATACTAAAAGTTTTGTAATTAAAATTAAGATATATATGTTAAAAAATTATTATAGTCAATATTACAAATTAAGATATGTATTTTTAAAAATTATTATAGTCAATCACAGCCATTACTTCATATTTTGTTTTTGTTTTATTTTATTCGTACATTCCCAACCCTGTTACTGGTAAAAAAAATGTTAAAAAGTCAAACATACATAGAAATACTACCTTTTGCATAGAGGATGCTAGATATCCCACTTAAAAGAAACATGTCAGAAAGATTTTTTTTTTAAAAAAAAAAATTTGTAGGCATGCAGTCTTTGCTTACGAGAAATTTCTAGGTTGTATAACATACAGAGGGAAGAGAATGTGGAATGTGTGTAGAATGATATGATCCTTATCTAGGGTTGGTGGGATATAATTCCTGTCAATTAAATAACTTGGTGGCCTCTTCAAATTTATGAATTTTATTATATACTTCTTTATATTTTTTAAAACGATTAAAATATGATGTCTGTTTATTTAACATAAACAAGTGTCGTTTCAGATAAATTTTATATTTTAATTTACATTGAACGGTGTAATATAGATTCTTAGCTCATTGCTAATCTAACTTGGTCATTTTGTTCGATTTAAAAGTATCTAAGACAATTCAATTATCTTATCCTTTCTATAAAATGTGTGGGTTGTATGTGAGTTGCTATCCACTACTACACGTTTTTCATGTGCACAGTAAATTTTTCAGAGTAGAGTTCATTCTTTTTGCAATATAGAATTTAATCGTATATCCATTAGAAATGTTAGAAATAATCAATTAATACACCTATTCTTCAAAGAAAAGGGATGCGTTATGTAATTAATCAAACTGATGAATTGGCGTTAATGTGTTAATTATATGAATTAGTGAATTACTGAGTATACTGTGTCATGTGTCTTTTTTTTTAATAGAAGATTAGTTTTGATTAAATCAATTGCAATAGCTCAAAAACTTGTCTGAATTGAAAAGGTTTCTTTTTAATACTTACCTTTCAGTATTTTCTTAATTATAAGATCATCTACCTGCTTGGTGCAAACTGATAACTTTATAAGAATTTTGCATAATACGCTAAACCTTATTAGTTGGAATGATGACATGGTTTTGTGCTATAATAATGTACGTAGTACCAAACAAAAGTTCCTTTTTATAATCTTAGTGCAAATGGGGTTTCAAACGTGACGTAATGTATCTTGTGACAACAATACTAAATTATTGTTACAAATTAAGGGTATCCCGTTGTCTCCCGTATACAGTAGAGCTTTCTTGATTACTCTTAGTCAACACAAATACACAATCAATGGATCATCTAATTTAACAAAAAACTAATTAATGATTGTTTTTAAATACATAAAAGCAAAATATCTCCAGTTAACGAGGATAAAAACCGAGGCAAGTTCCCTCTTATTAATATTCGCCTGCTTACAAAACGAACGTCGAACGAACTTTTTGAGTAGCTTAACAATCAACAAATTAAATCTATCGACCTACAATATCTCAATTTACATCGAATTCGATCGATGCACAAATATATTAAATGATATTAAGCATGTCTTTATTTTATGATTTAAATGGACTTTATTGTCTTGTTGTTGTGGTTTACAAAAATAAACTAATTGATCGCCCTTAACCTATATGTTATTGGATAATAAACGCTGAATTTGTTTTACAACCTATATGATTATTGGATAATACAAGATGCATATAAGTAGATTGGATAGGTGAATTCTTCGAGATATGAATTTTAACAATAATGTGATATTTATTTTTTTAGATATACTTTGTTATCGGCTGAGTTTCCAAATTTGAGATATTCATTTATCAAATTGAAAATAAACGAAGTGCAAAATTTTTTGTCTGAAATATTCTTGTAAAAATACGGCTGAGTTTTTTTTAGTTTAACTCAGCCGTATTTTTACAAGAATATTTCATACAACAAATTTGGTAACTCAGCCGTATTTTTTTTTTTTTTGGTTAAAATACGGCTGAGTTACCAAATTTTCAATTTAGTATATAAAGGAAAAAATTGACATAAAAAGTTTATTTAGAATTAAAAGGTTAAAGTCTAGGACTCTAGGTAATGATTCTTGCTGCCTGAAAGTAGGCTATTGTCGGGTAAAAAATGGGTATCATTCTTTGGAGAAAGATACCATTGCCACTTTCTTTCACTAATCATGCTAGTATGTCGGTTTTATTTGATAATGAAAAGATCAAACGATGCGTGCATGAACGATACTAAATTAAACACATCTTTATTACCCAAGTTGAACAATGCGCACAAAGAAGCAGCATCCATTTGAACAGTACAAACTAAATATAGAATTCAATTGTGGCCACTAAAAGCGATAAGATAGCTTTTCAAGGACACCTCACCAATGAGTACGTACTATAATTTTCAAGCAGAAGTGTAGACCAATAATATATCGCATGCACCTATGTGTTTGTATCGAAAATAAAAATTGAATATCGTCTTATGCATGTATTGAATTGATAACATCGTATTAATTTTTTTATTATATAATTTTGCATTAAATTGTCTATTTCTATATTCTCTAATGAACATAAAATATATCATCAATACCTTTTGTGTTAGTCGAACTTAATCCACTTCCATCACTTTACGCTGTTGTATTAAATTATTTGAATTCATTTCTAAAAAGTTACAGTAAAAATGCCAGAAAATACATACATTATTATAATACAAATATTGATATTTAATTTTTTATTCTTGCTGTTTTCCCAATATGACATTGTACTATACAGATTTTAATTTATGCGTCGTTATGTTTCTTGTTAAGGGTACATCTAGCGGAGTTCTTTAATAAAAGATCACTAAAATCATTAGGCGTCACAATTTCTTGATTCTAAACCAAAAGTTTAAGCGAGATATCTATGTAAGTAGGGAATAAAGGCTATTATGCAATTTGTACAAATAAAGTTAAGAAGGATTAGATCTTAGTGCAAGTTCAACTTATCTTCTGTTCTCGTGCAATGAACCTGATGTTTTTTATTTTTAAATGCAACATTTTTATGTATGTTGCACTTTGAATAATTATCCTTTTCATAGTCGGTATTAAGTTATTACTGAAAATGATAGCCAAATGTACATCTCAAAACTCAAATGGGCGCAAAAAAACAGATAGTTCTAAATTCAAGTCTCAAATTGTCTAAGGGCTTAAAACACCCAAAAGATATTTTCTTATAAAATATTTTATATTGACAATAAGTATATTTGATAATCCATGTAATTGATGCCAATAGTCAAAGCAAAAAAAAATAATAATAAATGATGTTGTTTAAGATATATAAATAATTGACTCTATATCAAATTTTTATAATGAAAATTACTTTGTCGTTGATCAAGTAATTAAAAAAATTGATGGTTTACCTTTATCAATACTTGATCGTTGATGATTAAAACGTAAGTTGCGATTTTTTTTGTTAGGAACTGAGCATTTAAGTGGAGGTAAATTAGGAGTGTAAATAGGTCAATCGGATGAATTTTATTTAGGTCGTCAAACTGTGTCACCATAGTACGGTCACAACAATTCCAATCAGGACCAAAGTTTAAATGAACGTGTTTGAAAAATGAAATTATAATTTTGAATTTTGGAACTTCTACATCTGTTGATATAATTGTTAATTGTTAATACATATCTTTTCCTTGCTGATAATAAATATACTAAACTGGACATCAAAACGAGTACTTATCACATGATCTTTTTGGCTGCCACGATTGGCGTACTAACAACAGACACCAGTTATTAAAATATTATATGTCAAACAATATATTTAAATTTTGGTCATGTGTTTCAAGAGGTTTTTACTATCTTATTAAGTTAATTTTAAATGTTCTTATTTGATTATTTTCATTTATGTAATATCCTAAGTTCCTAACATAAGATAGACGTCCTTCTTCTTAATGGTAAAATTTCCAATGTTTTTTTTTTTTTTTTAACCACAAACAATCGAATTTCATCCACAAATATATAACATTGTCTCTCATCGCCCTTTTGGATCCAAAAATATTCTTAGTTTGGAACCAATTTATTAAAGCATTGTTCTTAAAAGAAAGAAAAAAAAAAAAAAAGGCCAGACATAGTCACATAGATCCGATGTTCATTTACGATCTGATTTTGTATCTGAGGGTGGAATTTATAAACGGCAATTTGGTGACAAAATTTTACTTCGTAAGTAAAAAAAAAAAAAAAATTATCAGTTTTACAAGATTAAAACATTTTTGTTTTTTAAATGATAACATACCGAACTCAGTTAGGTCAAACATTTTTTTATCTTTTTTTTTGAAACAAGTGGGAAATCCCCACCATTTTCCATTGCATTAATGTCAAACATTTTTTTATCTTTAAAGGCGAAAGAAGGAAAATTCGGAATAAAGGGTTACTCTGTTGCACATATAGATTACAAGCATCTTCTAGAAGCTTAATATAATGTTGTTTCTTAATTATATTTATTTCGTAGCCGCAATTTATTTTTGTGAATCCGAGTGAATCATTAACCGAGTTAACGCCAGATCCTCCCGCATACGGAATTCCTGATTGTTTGTTGCTTCGCTGTATCCATCCATCCTACTGTAAGTCACTGATTGTGGGCCCCAAAGCCACTTGGGAGCCCTTTCTTTGTTGCAACTCAGATATTATTAACGAGAAGGGCAGCAGAAGATCAAGATTCTTTTCTTATCCATTTGTCGTTTTCTTCCCAGTGGTCCCACACGAGATAACGATCCACGGACCACTCAACCAATCCCCGGTCCTCCCAATTCGACGGTCTTGATCTAGTCAATCCAGTCAAACCAGGCAACTGCCTCCCTTCCTCCTCAACCCAATCTCCACCGTCAGATACAAAACTAAGGCCAAGATGAACCGTCTAGGATACGCCACGTCAGGTCAAAAAGCTATTGCCGCGTGTCAAATTAACGCAACAGATCGTCACGCGTGTCGCGCCGAGTTGGTGGTGGGACCCATCACGTGACCTGTGCGTGGTGGAAGGGGTATGTCTCGGTGGGGTTGGGATGGAATCCGCACGTGGGTACTGCACCAGTTCCATCCGTCAGATCAGAACTGAGCGGTCGGATGGATCCAGCGCATGCGGTGTTGTGTTGGGAAGATCAGTCGGCGTGGCTCTCCTCAGCTCATGTGTCATGCTGACAGGATCCGAACCCGATAAGGAATGCACTTGTCCTAGTGCGCGTCAGCTATGATTCTATACAAAGGAGGCGACAATTGTAGATATCACGCGGGAACGCTGACTGCGGGCCCCACTAATGGGGGATAGATAGATAACTCGTGACGAGAGTCATGACGCCGTTAAATAGGAATCGTACGGCCGTCGATCCGTGACTGTGAGCGTGAGGCGCACTTCGCCTCCTTTATAAGCTCCGTTCCACACAGAAATTTTCCACTTCACCTCGGAGAAAGAAAAAAAGAAAAAGAAGTGAGATAACCATTTTTGAAGGAAAAAAAAAACAGAGAGAGGGAGAGAGAAAGGGAGAGTGTGACCAGTGAATCGATTGGAGAAACTTTAGAGGTAACTTTTTGTTGCTTTTCTGATTAATTATTGGTTTGAGATGTAGGAAGTATGAATTATTGGGGATTTTGATTACAAATTTCCTTTTTTAGGCTTAGTTTGGGAGAAAGGTAAGGTTTTGGAAGGGAAAAAAAAGGGAATAGCTTTAACTTCCATTGCTTTCTAGCTTATCCAGTTTATGTTCTTTCCTCTGTGATCCACACAGAGGGATGTGTTTCAGTCAAACTTCAAATAATGGGTTTAATTAGGTTATTTTTTGTTTTGTTTTGTTTTTTTTCTTTCTCTTATCCTTCTTTTTGGTTTTATGGGTTTAGATTATGGTAGAAAATTGGGCAAATTAAGCAAAGTAACTCCTTGCTTTTCTAATTTTCTAAGCAATGGAGAGAGATTGAAGCTTCTAGCTTGGTAGTCTTTGTTTATTTCTAAATCAATGGAATAGTAGGGTTCAACAAATAACAATGGAATAGTAGGGTTCAACAAGGGGAAGTTGAACAGGGATTAGAAAATTTCAACTGGAATGCACTAGTTTCTTATTCCTCAAGCATAGCAAAATGGTTTCCACTTAATTGCTTGTCCTGTTAGGTTTGACATAGTTTTCAATTCAAGTTTTATGTGGTGGTCAGAACTAAATATCTTCGACTTCAAAGTCAAAATTATTTCCATTTCTGGGAAATATTCTGCACCTAATAACATCATTTATATTTCTTCTTTTCTTTTTCAGGATTTTCAATGAAATAGCATATGCAAGCAATTTATTATGGATTTACACCAGCTGTTAAAACACGAAGTTACACCTGAATCAAGTGTCTCTTATGGTTACACTACCACCTCCCTTCCCAATTCTTTATGGTCTAATAACAATCCGCGCAAGTCGCCTTACGGTAACTCTCCTTACTCCCCTCTATCTAGTGAAACCCTTTCAATAGGCTACAGCCCAGGAGAAGCCACCTCTTCCCATTCTCCTCTTGAACCCAATAGTCCCTTTAATCCCCCTCTCGGGTACAGTTTTAATAGGCCAGCTGGTACTATCTCAGGTCAATCTGGGTACGATTTTGGGTCCCCTTATGTGATTTCTCGCCAAAACATGCACCACGCTTTGCAAGAACTTGAGACCGTGTTGATGGCACCAGACCCAGAACCTGAACCTGCTTCGAGGGAATCCAAACGGTCTAGGACACAGAGCCCAGAGTACCCTTTCGGAGCACCTGTCTCGTTTGTAAACCCACCCATTAACCGACCCATTAAGCAAGAGCCTCTAAATGTGGTCAAACAACTACTAATAAAATGTGCCGAGGCATTGGATGAGGGTCGAATTGGTGATTTTAAAATGCTTGAACAAGAAACCAGAAACATGGTTTCTATAACGGGAGATCCAGTACAGCGGGTCGGTGCTTATCTTTTAGAAGGGCTTGTTGCCAGGCATGAAAATTCGGGTAACAACATATACCGTACCTTGAAATGCCGTGAACCTGAGAGCAATGAGCTGTTGTCATATATGCGAATTTTATATGACATATGCCCGTATTTCAAATTTGGGTACATGGCAGCCAATGGGGCGATTGCTGAGGCAGTACGAAATGAGGACAGGATCCACATAGTTGATTTTCAAATTGCACAAGGGACCCAATGGATAACTCTGATACAAGCCCTGGCAGCCCGTCCCGGGGGCCCACCTCATGTTCGCATAACTGGTATAGATGACCCGGTATCCAAATTTGCTCGCGGGGATGGGTTGCAAGTGGTCAGTAAGATGTTACAAGATATGTCTAAGAAGTTTAATATTCCTTTGGAGTTCACTGGTTTACCAGTTTATGCTTCAGAAGTGACCCCCGAGATGCTCAATATAAGACCTGGTGAAGCATTAGCAGTCAATTTTACCCTACAGTTACACCACACACCTGATGAGAGTGTGGATGTGAATAACCCAAGAGATGGTTTGTTACGCATGGTAAAGAGTTTGTCACCAAAAGTAACTACCATAGTTGAACAAGAATCAAATACCAACACTAGCCTTTTCTTGAACCGGTTCATGGAAACCCTAGATTACTACTCTGCCATGTTTGAGTCAATTGATGTGACCTTACCAAGAGAGAGTAGAGAGAGAATCAATGTGGAGCAACATTGTTTGGCGAAGGATATAGTAAATGTGATTGCATGCGAAGGGAAAGATAGGGTCGAAAGGCACGAGTTATTGGGTAAATGGAAGTCGAGACTTATGATGGCTGGTTTCAGGCCATTCCCTTTAAGCACTTATGTGAACTCGGTTATCAGAAAATTACTTGGTTGTTACTCTGACAAGTACACACTGGTAGAGAAGGATGGTGCTATGCTTCTTGGGTGGAAGAACAGAAACTTGATATCAGCATCAGCATGGCATTGAGAGTGTTTTAAATTGAGATAGGGATCCGTTATGAAATGTGATGTGTTTTGTAGTCTCATTAGTTTGTTTCTCTTGTAAATGTTTTATGTAACAGTAATACACTGGTTTGATAATATAATAATGTAGGATATAAGGGTTGGCTTTATGCTTTTTATTGACATAAGTATAGGTTCTTTTTTTTGTTATAAGATAACATTTTCAGTTCATTTTGATAGGAAGATTTGAGGCAAATACCAGTGAAATATAGCTCAATTGCTTTAATTCTTGGCCCATGGGCTTTGAATTTGAAAAAAAATTGCATTAATTCTGCAAACAATATTTTGTCCTCAGTTGTTTAAACAGTAAACAGCGCTTCTGATAGCGTTTCAGCAATGCTTTTTTTAATTAATTTCTATTTCTATTAGTATTTATCTGTTATGAGTGTGTGGACCTTTTTATTGGACAACTCTTATTTAAAAGTTTTAAGGTTCATTCAATATTTTATAAAATCATTCACTTGACAGCCGCTTTCTATTTTTTTTCTAATTAATTTTAAACCTTTCCAGGGACTGCACAGGAAAATATACCTGGACTCTAGTAAGCTGTAAGTGTCAACGAATTACGAATATACACTCTAATCTAATATCTAATATCTGAAATCTGAATAGAACTTAAAACCTTCTCGCTCCCTCGTTCTCTCCGCCTCTCTCTCTCTGTCTCTCTCTCATGGCGGAACTGACAATTCAATTACGGCTGCGAATCTTTCTCCCAGATCAGACCACCCCATCTCCTTCTTCGTCGAGAACTATCGTTGTAAGTTTTCATTTCCTACTCAATTTCATCAAATTAGCAAAGCATATATCTCAATTAGCTTGACATGGTTGTTGTATCCTATGCTTTGATTTGCGCTATCAGGTTGCGAGAATGTATCGTAACCAGAGGAATGATGATAAGTCCATGTAAGGAAAACAAATAACGTAAACCATTTTTCATTTATTTATATATGATATATCCTCATGCAAATTACATCTCACACTTGCTATTAATTTGAAATTGGTAGAGTATTGAGGAGACCAGGTAAAAAAGAGCACCATTTGTCGAAGAAGAGAGATTCAGGCCTGGATCGTAACCGCAGCAATGATGATAAGTCCATGTAAGCAAACAATTAAAAGAACACCTTTCTTCATTTTTTCATTTTATTTTAAATGCTATTCATTTCCTCATACAAATGCATCTCGCACTTTTTATTGATTTGAAATTGGTAGAGTGTTGAGGAGAACAGGTAAAAAAGAGCACCATTTGTGGAAGAAGAGAGATCCAGTCCAGACATTACACAAAGCTTCCAATCTCGTTCGACTGGTCAGTGATGGTCTTTCTTTATGGATTTTCCCTAGTTTGCTTCTATTTGTCAATTAAGCATCAATATCAGAACAGAGCTAGATAGTAAACTGGAAAAATTTTTGGGCTCATCAGTCTTTACTATGGAACATGAATTTACCCCAATAGAAAGTGCTATCATATTTTATCTTTGATATTTTCTCACTAATGGTGGAATTTCCTGTTTGGGACAAAAAGGCTTAGTTGTTGTTGTTGTTGTTTTTGTAATGGTGGAATTTCCTGATGGTCCTTTTATTTCAATGTGCTTTTATAGGTTTTAAAATTACCAAATGAAAAAGAGGTGATTTATAGTGCTCTGGACAAGTGGACAGCATTTGAGGCCGAGTTTCCAGTCATAGCCATTGCTAAATCCCTAGACATTTTGAGGAGAAGTAGTCACTGGTTGCGCATAATTCAGGTACTATACATCAGCAGTTTGGTAATATTATACTTGCAAAATGAATACTTTAATTTGATTTTGGTACTTCTATTAAGTCTCAGAAGATTGATGTTCTGTGTTGACTGCAGAAGAATGTAAAAGTAAGCAAATTACTGTGGTACATACTGGTACACTGCAATACCAATATGAACCCTGTAGTATGATGCATGTGAAGGTTAATTTTGTGTAGTTCATTAACCATGAAAGAAGGGATGCATTTGAATAAGCCAAGAATAAATAATTCGGTGCCAACTTTTTATGGGTATCAGATGTACTAACTGTAATGGGTTACCAGTGCAGTGTTTTCAAGTTACCAGCTTTTAGATTGTTCAAAATTTGATATACTTTCAAAACATATGTATCTGTCTATCTATCTAGGTTTGTAAGTGGCTATTCAGCAAGGGGCAGATTGTGACATGGTCAACATATGATACCTTGCTAGTAGCATTTAACATGGAAGGAAGGTTAGATGAGGCAGAGTTGGTTTATAATAAAGTAATTGAGGAGAACACCCGTTCTACACCAAAAAGATTATTTTCTCGCATGATCTCCATGTACGACCATCACCGTCTTCCTCACAAAATTTTAGAGGTAAATCCCCTTATTGTCCTTGTCAAGTTAACAGATCCATAAAATTTTCACAAGAGAGTTCTAATCAAGCATTAGTTTTGCTATAAAAGTTGGTAACTATTAAAACTTCTATGCAAGTAAAGAAAATAATTATGGTGGAAGTAAATGATATTATAGAAAGTAAATACTGATATATTAGATAAATAAGTGATTCCAATGAGTGAAAAGAAGGTTCAGCTTCATGCCAGCAGTGCAGCATTCAGTACATACGATTAAAAAAGAAAGTTCGCACTCAGGAATGAATTATTACTTAGAAAATAGTCATCAAATTATACCTATATTTGTTATTGGTTCCATTTTAATCCATAATATGATAGCTAGTATTCTTGTCAGTTTTCTTATTACTGGAATTGATCTTATAAAATATTCAAAATACATTCTTGTACTTTTCTTATTTCTGAAGGCTGTTAATTTGTGTAAAAGTTGAGCAAGCAAGAGAGCTAGAAAGTGGCGGGATGCATTGCTGGGTTTTTGAACCAAACTCTAAACTGAATACTTGCAAAACACTAGTTAGCATTTAATTAGGTTCTAAGGATTTATTCATTAAATGATCTAGTAAAATTGGATACTAATTTTGTACGAGGCAAAGTAATCATAAGTTCAGTGAGAAATTTTTTTTGGCCTAGCTTGCTACTCGCAATTTTTGTGACCCATGTCAGTCTGTGGACTGGAACAGCACAAAAATATAACCTCCAAGGATCTGACCTACATGTTATATTAATTTAGCACTCAAAATTCTAGGATAACTTATCAATTTCATATGAAAATTTTCCATTTTCTATTTTTCTGATATTTGAATTCTCCAGGTTTTTGCCGACATGGAAGAATTTGGTATACATCCAGACGGTGACACGACCTGGAGAATAGCTAGGGCATTGGTAAAATCGAAGCAACCAGAGAAAGTTAAACAGGTTTTAGAGAAATATTTGACAAAATGGAAGTACTTATATTTTGATGGCAAGCGGGTCCGTGTGAAAAGAGGCGGACCATCTGATCCATATGCTGATCAACCTAAAATTGATCAAACCCAAAATTGAATAATATATGCATTATTCTGTCATGCTAACTTCTAATAGAACATTGTAGTTAACTTCATTCTCTATCATGCTAACTTCTGATAGAACATTTTAGTTAACTTTTCTCTAACATCATGTACTGTTTGAAATTTTGTTACGATAATAAGCTAATGTAGGGGTTGGAGGTCTTCCAAAATAAAGCTCGCATTAAATTTGGATGAGTTTACTGATCTGTACTTCATTTTGATTTAATTTAATGATGTAAAAAGAGCAATATTTGGCATATTTCTTCAGTAGTCAAGAACTTGTGTGGCAAGCATATCACAATATAAATTTACCTTTCACATATTCTGTGGAGTGTGGACCTCATGGGTCATCTCATCATGTCACTAGCTATGATCAATCATCTCCATACTTTCTGCTAGATACAACCATTTAATGGGAACCGTTTGAATATATTACGCAGATGATCATATAGATATTATATCATGTATACACTTAATTCGTATTGAAATCTTGTCTGATTGACTGGTAGTCGCATGATACACTTTAATTCCTTGTTTACACTTAGGCCTGCAAACGGAAATCGTTTCAGCCGTATTTCGTTTCGTTTCATCTCAAACGAAACGGTAACGATCAGGAAATTTTAGTTTCGTCCAAGGAGTGAAACGGTCAGCGAAAATAAAGAGAGTTTCGTCCATTTAATGAAACGATTAACGGAATGGTACGTTTTCGTTTCGTTCCACCTGTTTATTTCGTTGTTTCGTGTGGATTCTACAGCTGTGTTATTAATTGATTGCAGATAGAACCCAGGCGAAGAAAACGAAGCTGGGTAAAAACGCATAGTCTCTTGCGCCGCTCCCCTTTACTACTCTCATTTCTCCTCATCTGTCTCCTCTCTACCAGAAGGTTTTCTTCTTTCTTAGGTTTCCGACCCAGCAGCCTTCCTTCATGTGGAAATCGGGTCGCAGTGGCTGCAATGAAGCTCCTTCTTGCCTCGGCCAGCAGAAGACAGAGCTGAGAAAGCAGTGTTCTCGGATCTAGGGTTCAGGTCTGAGAGCCTCATAGCAGTAATTGGGCGATAAAGATCTGGTCCAACTCATCCCTTTCTTGAAGCACAGACAGGTCAGTAGTAATTGGCCGATAAACTTTGAGTTCATGATATTCGATTTTCACTTGGCCCATGAGTTGGCTTAGCATACTTTAATTCGATTTTATTTTAATTTTTATTTTCGGATTAAGTTCTTATTTTATTGACTTTAGTCTTTTTGCTATTTTTGAGGGAAAATTTAGTATCGGTATATGATGAAGATTTTTTACAATACTAAAATACACAAAGTCCATACAGTACTTTTCCTAGTTAATTATTATGCAGAATCTAATGAAAGACCAAAGATGAACAAATCATTAATTACTGTAAAGTCCAATTTTTAGTTTTTAAAGTGGGATAATTAAATTGGAAATTTCTTTCCTTGTTCATCTAATTTTACTGTAAAGTCCAATTTTTATTTTTTTTTATATTTTTTTCCTTGTTTATCAATTATTTTAGAATTATTCTTAGTTTACAGAAATTAATTAGTCAAATGCCCTCAGGTTTACTCAATTGTTTTTGTTTTCAAATGTGTTTAATGCGACAGATATAAGGAGTATAAACTTGGAGATTATTCAAGTTGCTTGCCAAGAGGGTAAAACAATTGGAGAAAAGTTAAGAGCTGCTTGCAAGATGTGGAAAGGTATTTTAGAACTTTACTGCTGGTATGCATCGATGTAATATTTTGCAAGTGCAAGATGTAATATATTGACTATTATTAGTTATGTGATTTCTGTCTATTATTGGTTATGTTTATTTTGGCTATTTTTGTAAATCAAACTATCTTTTCAATCTTGGTTATGTCTATTATTGTTTATCAGTTTTTGCAAGTGCAAGTGTTTGCATCGATGTAATATTTTGTATGTTAATCTATATTTTGGTTCAATTGGATTTTCTCCAGGACTGTTTATCGCCTGTGCTATAAACATGACAACGGTTAAACTATTCAAACGGTTAAACCGTTATAACCGTTCAAGTGAATGAAACGATTAACGCAACAAATTTTTTTTCGTTCAATGGACGGAACGAAACACGCAACAAAAAAAATTTTCGTGGCATAAGACGCAACGATCAACGAAACAACTCAGTTTCGTGACCGTTGTCCACGTTATGCAGGCCCAATTACACTTGGATGAAATGGATAAGGTTCCAAATTTACCAGCTAACACTTTGTAATATCACTACTCTAGCTGGTTTTTGGTTTAAAAAAAGGAAGTATTTGGACACCATTAATTGGGCCGAATAGCCCAAACCAGAATCTATCAATTATCATTGGGCAAAGCATCTTGGTGGGTATCAGTGATTGTTGAAAAATTACGCAACGATCAACGCAACAAATTCTCGTTGCGTTGAAATGACGAAACGAAAAAAATAAAATTTTTCGTCTTATCCACGAAACGATTAACGAAAGAGGTGACTTTCGTCACCGTTTGCCACGTTAAGCAGCCCTAGATATCTCAAAACAAATTTCGATTATCTTGTTCACAACTCAAGTAACAAATTTTGTAGTAAAAACCTACAACCAGAAACTAAATACCGTAAAAATTAAAAATAGTATTAAAATATTATTAAATTTTGATTTTAACACTAAAATAATCGAAATTATATAACTAGTATCAGAAGAACGTCGTTTGAAAGTCCGATATTAAGATCAGAATTTGGAAATAAAATAAAATAAATTAAATTAAATACAATTAAACATGAATATTTATCTAGCCTTTTCTATTTTTTTAATAATTTTTAAACATGAAAATAAAATAAATTAAATACAATTAAACATATGAGTATAATTATGAATATTTATTTTTATTTTTTATCAATTTTATTTTTTTTCAAAATTTAAATAAATTAAATGAACTAGATTAATTTAGTTAACTAGATAAATTAAGTTGACTAGATAAATTAAATTAACGAGATTAATTTGATGTACTAGATTAATTTGATGAATAAAATCAACTAGATGAATTAAATTACCTAGATATATTAAATTAACAAGTTAAATTAACTAAATGAATTAAATTTAATAAATGAATTAAAATATTTAAAAAATTACCTGCAGGAGGATCTCTTTTCTCGACTCCAAAGCGAGAGAGTGTGAGGAGTGTAAATGAAAGGTGTGAGGAAAGTGCAATTCGGCTCAGTATCGATCTTTTAAAAATCGATATTGACTTAGATGAGATCACTGATCACAAGTAACAAATTTTGTACTAAAGACCTATCCTACAACCAGAACCTAAATGCTTTTACTTCCCGAGCCCAATTAATCATGGCAGACGAAGGTGCAATACGGCTGTTCCCTGGTCAAGGCACATTTTATCCTAATCCACATTCCCCACCTGTCAGTCAGACCAATGACTATATGCCAGGTGCACTTCATACGGACACCACTATCCAAACCCTTACCCCCATTCACATTTCTACAACCATATATGTAGCAAACCACTTCTTAATTCCGTTTCAACTCGCCACACAATTATCTTCTTATAAATAACCACAGAAATTCGGATTCCTCCGCCTCTCCTCTCTCTTCTCACACACCGAATCTTAGACGAAGAAGAGGAGCGAGAGAGCGGCACAAGACGCAACACAGAGAAAAAAAAAAAAAAAAAAGAGAAACCAAATTTAGAGAGAATTTGAGAAAGGATAAATATACCAAACACAAACACTCTCTACAAAAACAGTAGCGCGCAAGAAAGATCGCGCAAAATTTAGACAAGTGCTTGTTGGAAGGAAGGGAAGGAAGGAAGGAAGAATGTCGAAGAAGAAATCCGCCACCACGATGACTCTCAAGGACTTCCATGGCGGCTCCATCCCTTCCGATCTTCCTCTTCCCTCCGCTCCTGGCGTGTACTAAACCCTAACTCTCAATTTCGTTACAATTTTGCTTTAGTTTATGATGTGTTTAGATTAGATCGAGAATCTTAAGTGGATGTCGTTTTGGATTCATTTTTTATCTTCTTTTTGTCTAGAATAGAACAATTGATGCATTTTTCTGTAACTATCAGTTATAATTGTTTAAGTTTGTGTTATTGTTCTTCTATATTCACTTTATTGTATTTGTTTCTCAGCTCAGTGAGGCCATCTCAGGAACGGCCGACTGCCGTGCCGGCCAGATCAGAGCGTACACGTCACATATCAGCATCTACAGCTGCCATCTCACCTCTTCCTGCCCCGCCTCGAGTAATCGGCCGCCACTTTGATGAAGATGAGCGCACGCCTTTTGATGCACCGCCGCGGGTTACTGCTACTATGCCTGTGGCGACTGGGGCGTGGGCCCAGAGAAAGGAGCAGTCAAATCCTGCCATGGGTCTGACTCCTGCTGGTTCTGGTGCTGGTACTACAGTTTGGTCTCCGAGTAGAGTTGCACAGGCAAGTGCAGTGGAGAAAGTCATATCAGGTCGGTGGCATTCCAGTTCTAGGTCGGACCATTTGGTTCTTCCTGTCACTGAACCAGAGATTAGACCACCAGGTGCTCTTGGATTTGGTTCAGGAGATTCATATGCTCCTGGGTTTGGATTGGATCAAAGAGCTGTTCCACATGGAAGTGTTTTTTCTGAGAATAGGATCAGGCAGCCAGTTGAGCAACAAAGATTCGTGTCTGGACCCAGTTATGGATTTGATTCGAAGGTACCTCAGCAAACTGACACTGTCGTATCTGGATATAGTGATGTTCACTTTTCTGGAGTGGGTTCTGATCAGAGACAGGTCCAGCGAACAGGTCTTGTTGGAGAGAATCAGGTTAGATCTGTGGCTGACGAACCTCAGGTCAAACAGGTTGGATTAGGACCTGAACGAACTCATATTACTGGACCTGGTATTGATGATTCATATAGGCATGGATCTAGTTTTGAGTCAAGACAGAGGCCTGTTGCAAGGACTGGAGTAATTGGTGAGAATCGAGTTAAGTCGGTAGTAGGACCGCCTGAGACGAGACGATCAGAAGATATGTATGGGTTTGGGACTAATAGGAAACCTAATTATAACAATTGGGAGGAGAGGCCGAGATCAGTTGGGTTATTGGAGCAGAAAGATAAGATAGGATTGGCCATTGATTCGGAAGGAAAAGAGATTGAAAGGCCAGCATCCCATGAAGGTCGATTTGTGGCTGGGCCCATTGATCAGAAAGGAGCTGAAAGGCCTCGGCTCAAGCTCTTGCCGAGGACTAAACCGGTTGAGAACCAAGAGATTAGAGGAACTGAGGACAAAGTGGTAACCATTTGAAAATACTCTATTTTCGTATTTTTCTGTACTTGGTTAGGGAAATTTTGAACCAAAACATCTTGTCTGACTGCTTAATCTGTACCAAATTTAGGGTTTAAGTTTTTCTTAAGTGTGATTCAAGTAATAATGCACAGCTTATAATTCAGGGTTCTGAGCTATATTCAAGTACTAATGTGCCAGCTGGGAATAATATACATGACATGGATGGAACGGAGAATGCCAATGGAAACAAAGGAGGGAATAATGTGACTGAGTTGGGGCTTCAGCCAAATGAACGACCACGATTGAATCTGAAGCCTCGCTCTCAGCCTGTTGGAACTCAATCTGAAGAGACTGGAGGAAATGAGAGGTAAGACAAATTGCAAGTCAGTATACAGGACCTTCTAATGAATGGTAGTAATGCATTCTTATAATACGGTAGTTTCACTGTTACAAGGTGTGGCTGAGTTAACACCATATATGGATGGAAGGGGAAAGGGGAAAAGTTTTCATTAATTAATCTTGTTTGGTTGGAATTTTGAATAGGTTAAGGGTAATGCAGGTTTACTAGTTATCCTTCTGTAACCTCCAAATGATTATGGTTTGTCACTCCTCAAATTGGAGTGTAATGGAAGCAAATGGAATGACTGCACATCCAACCTTACAAGGGGGAGAGAAGATACAGTAACCTTATCAGATATTTTTGCGTGACAGAAAATGAAATTAAGTTTAGTTTCAACAAAATGCACATTAGCTTTCTTTCAACCAGAAACAAATTGACATGATTGAACTAGTTTACAGTTTATAAATTGTAGCCTATCATGGAAACACTGGAAAACATATCTTAACCTGATATCATAAACTGATCAGTTGCAACGTAGTTTTTATTGACTGTTGACTTATTATTTGGGACGTCTTGTTGGGTATCTTTTCTAGCCTATCCCGACTTGTTTGGGACAAAAGGCTTAGTTTTTGTTGTTGTTGTTGATTCATTATAATCACGTAAGAAAGCTTGATATGCCAACTTTTGGATAAGGTGAACTATACTTATTTGTTTTATTGAACTTATTTATGTGCAGGCCATCTGTTTTTGGAGGGGCCCGGCCACGAGAACTTGTACTCTCTCTCTCTCTCACACACACACTCCCCCCCCCTCCAACACACACACACACACACCTTCCCCTCTCCTTCTGTGGCAATAAAATAGTTTTTAGTGGAATTCTCAGCAATAAAGCAAGATATATTCCAAATTGTCCGATATAATGGTTTATTGGCCGATATTTAAAAACTATCCAGTATTAATGATAGTATATCTAGTCCTACTTTTTACATTTACTTTTTTTCGGTGACTTGGTGACTTTTGTTGGGTTTCCTTTCTAACCTACCCCAACTTGTTTGGGACAAAAGGCTTAGTTGTTGTTGTTGTTGTTATACTTGTCTGCTGAACTATTTAAAGTACATCATCTGACTATTCGAGTACTATGAGAATGTGTTTTGCACGGCTAGAATTATTATTGTCTTATTATTGAGTTATACATGTATTAATTATGACTGTATGATTTATGCTCAGTGTTATTTCAAATAAATGACCTGATAACGAATGCCAGTATGCTAGTTTATGGATGGTGATAAAATGCTAAACCCAGCAAACCACTCTTTGAAACCTTGGATATGATCATATGATAGATGTACTATGTTTCGTTTTATGATTATGCCTATAATTTGGGTTATCTATTGCCTGAATAGGTTTTGAAGGACCGTGGGGTAGAGCTTGTTGCTGATGACGTCGACAATAATTTACCTCCCAACAGGTACCTTGTTGAGTAAGTTATAATCATTATTAGTACATATATGCTCGTCAACTCGAAAAGAGGCCTCGTACTAATAAAATATCTAGAAGGTTATATTGGGATGAGGTACCAGGTACAGGGTACCAAGTGTCTTTGTATAAAATTGTACTATTTCGTAGCATTCTCTGTTATTATCTAACCAGCTTACTTCTTTTGTTTGAGTAGGCCTAATAGCAGCTCTGCAAAGCCTGACACAAAACCTGAACCAATCCCAACCAAAACTTTTGGCAACCGGCCTGAAAGTTATCAGTCACAGCAAAGGAATATCCGAAACCCTAACACCAACCAAAAGGAGCACCAGCCTTCCAGGCATCAGCATCAACCTGACACACAGAGAACCACATGGCGAGACAACATGCACAATGGTGCCAATAATAGGAGGGGACCACATCAGAACCAGCATCAGCAACCACCTCGTCCTGATCCAGACACCTGGCGCAAACCAGAGCCTGCCAAGCAGGAGGATGTGGGAGGTTCTCGCCCTGGTAAGGGTGCAAGTGCACTGGAGCTTGCTGAGGCCTTCTCTAAAAGGGTCTCGGTCGGAAAGCCAGAATTGGTTGGTAGAAACAACAGCCCTGTTGTGTTTTCACGACTTGTGGGGGGTGAGAGGGAGCTGTATAAGGGGCCGCCACCACATCAGCAGATTAATGGCTACTGATTGAACAGTAGATGTACAATTGTTTCTGCAAAAATCTGTGGATTCTTTTTCTTCCTTTTTTTTTTCATTGAACAAAAGAAAAATGAAAATGAAAAAAGTTTAAATTGATGGGCCTCTGGTTAATGGGGTTGAGTGTGGGGTGTTGCTTGATTCCATTGAAACTACCCAATAATTGATTCTTTTGGGAACCTGAGAAACAAAAAAACTGCATCAGTTGTAGAACCGAACTGAGATTTCTGAGACTCAGATATTGAAAGGGCTAAAGAAACTTATCAGTTGGGGAGGTCAGATTCTAGAGAACCTGTTTGCTGGGTCCCACTTTCTTGTAGCAGTTCAATGAACAAATAGTTTCTGTAGTTTGTCAGAATTGTAGGGGCTAGAATCTAGGACATGATAATCGATATTGGACAAAATATGATGGATGCATCATGTGATCACATTTATGGGGTAGAAATCAGAAAAGGTGGAGAGTTGCTGCTTAAAAGGGCTTCTCCGGAAGCCCTTTGATCTGTATCTTTAGTTTCTTTTCTGTTTTAATGTGACAGTATGATTAGCACCGCCATAATGATTGGTTTAGTTCACTTTCAAGAAATATTTGATAGCTTTTAACTCAAAAGTGAATTGCTTTTTGGCAATTTGATCTTGATTCTTTATGTGTGAAGACTTGTTCACATTGCAGTTTCTTGTGTGCATGGCAATCTTTCTGTTCTCCTTTTCAATCCTGGATGTTGGCATTTAGATGTTGCTTTTTATTTTTTTTCCTTTTATTTTCTTTTCTTTTTGTCCTTCAAGCATATTCGCCACCTGCACACACTACTCATCCCTTGGTGGATTCAGTCTTCTGCACTCCAGTATTATTGTCTTGTGCCCAACTATTTAGACGTTATTAAGTGTTATGCATGGGTTTGGCTTTGTTCTTGTCAATGATTCTCTCATATACGGCTGTTTTTGACATTACAATAGAAAATCCCGTCTTCACTACGAGAATTTGTATAATTTTCCATCTTTCTAGTCAGCTTATGTTGGTGTAGTCAAATATATCAATTTCGTTTAATCTCTTGCATATTTATTAAGATGCGCTGAGTCAACATTCTACGTGGAGAAGGATGAGTGTAAACATTGATCTTGTTTTGGAATGTAGTGACTTGCAGAAGTGTGAAGCCACATAATTGATTTGTGTGCCTTGTCACCGTGTATTCATCTCCGTATTTATCTTGGCGCATCTGGTGATGATCGACATTAAATTTGAAGTGTGTGTAGGGGTGGCTGGTCTTCATGTTCTCACATGTGTCATGGGGACCATTGACTAAGTATCAAAATTTCCACTTCTAATTAAGAATCGATCAGTTCGGTCAATCGAACGGTCTGGACATTCGTTTGCCCAATGTATGTTTTGAATATGCTATGGAGTGTCCGAATTTAAGTGGAAGCGAATTTCGGATTTGATGCTTTTCTGATGCAAAAGCAATCCTTTGATATTAAAATTAAATTTATCTGACCTAAAACGAACGAATGGGATCTAGGATTTACAGTTGTCCTAATACTAATTATTGCTAGTGATATAAAATTTGATTCTTTCATTTTATGTGGGACGCACAATATTGTAATAACATGTCTTCCTTTTGAAGAACAAAAGCAGCAAAAATACGAAGGGAAGGATGGAGAAAGAGGCATATGCATAGGTATAGTCATCGTCGTCAGAGAAAAATTGGCTTAAAACTTGGAAGTAGCCACCTTTACTAATGTTAATGATTGGTTATTTTTACAGATGTGAACTTGAGACGCCAGTAATTGCTAACAAAGTAACAATACAATAATCAATTTTACAAGAAGAAGAAAAAAAATGAATTAATTAGTTTCTAGCAATGTTAGAGATTGCTGAAAATAAGTCAATTTTAGTCGCTACTAATTTTAGATATAGGTTGAAGAAGGTGACTTGGTGTCACGTTATTGATGGACTAAGTCAAGAATGAAAATATCTTGGACGATTGTTAGCAGCCTTCTTCAAAAGATATATGAAGCAAACGAAGCAAGCAAAACAGAGAAACATGTACAAAAACTGATTTTACTGCATAATTTCAACCAGCAAAAAAGAAAAAGAAGAAGACACCAAAATGGAAAAAGGGAGGAGGATGGCTTAAAATCTAAAACAAGAAGGCTGTAGGAGTAAAGGATGGCATCACAGCAGTAGATCCAAAATGCCTGCAGATCACAAGAAAGAGTAATTAGCTCAGACAGAAAGCAAACACAAAATTGTTGATGCTCTACAAGCATTATGCTTTAAAACCATTTAATTTTCTTAACATAATTTATAATGTTTTAGTGTAGTACAATATTATCCACAGAAATAAGCATCAATATAATATGAGAAGGGTCCCGTACCACAAGGTACCATAGAATTTTTAACATTTAAACAATGAATTCAATTCAATCATGTTGTTTAATTTCGTGAGAGATGAGCTTCCAAATAATTTTCTATAATTTGAGTTTATTTGATATATGCATGAACAGATCTAATAATTTCGATAGATTAATTATAGATATATGTTCATTTCGACCTTTAATTTAGTCAAATGAACTTCAAAAATTACAAATTTTTATGAGAACACGTCTTTTGTAAATTTGAACTAGATTAATATTTTTTAATCTGGTGTTTGAATTATAATTTTTGATATATAAATAAAAAATTAAGATAGTCATATTTTATTATCTTATGACACCCTCCATTTATAATAGCAAAGTTCTTTTAGCTAGCATGACGTTTTCAATACTAGTTTTACTTTTGGTAGTGTTTTGGTTTGGTCTTTTCGCCAGTCTTAGAGACTCGCTTTACAATATAAATTAATAGCCTCAAGTTTGAAATTTTCAATTCTTTATTGAAACATCTATGTCAAAAAACAGGAAGACGGAAGAAAACTTTGAAATATAGAAGCCTTTTAATCTGTCATGTTATACAGCATTAATTATTTTAATTTTTTCTTTTACACGTATTTGCTAAGTGTTGGGTCACAAATTGATTCATTTGGTAAATCACATACAGAACAAAACATTTAGTCTTGGGCGTTTATTACCAAAGAGAAAGACAAAAATCTAAAAATTTAAGAAACAAAAACAATAAGAAAATTGAAAGTTTGAAACTAACCTTAAATCATCACAGCCAGTATAAACAGTGACTCTTTTCGCTTTGGCCTTTTTAACCCTACTCTTTCCCTCTCCCTTCTTCCCTGCGGCCACTGTCGGTACGGCTCTCAGTGCGGCGTTCTCTGATATCGCATCCAAAGACGGCCTCCACGTCTTGCACTGGCCCGACGACCTCCTCCTCTTCCTCTCTGTCGCGTCATTACATACTGCCGTAGTATCCGTACCTACCGGTACCGTTGGCTCAGTACATGTCATGGCCGGAACTGAACTAGTACTAGGACGTGCCACTGCTGGATCCAGATGGGCTGATCGCCTTGCCCATGGTACGAGGTTGAGAAACTTCATCTCTTATCTTTGTACCTCTCTTTGAAGTATGAAGTATGAAATGGAACTTTGAGAGGGGTATGGAATTGCGGTTATGCAATCATCTCTTGTATAGTAGGGATATGCCAAACTTGTTGATTATTATATAGGTAGTTTGGCCGTTGACTGTGTAAATTACTAAATTAACCATGACTAAATTTGGACGGAGTGCACTGTTTAAGGGTGTATTGGGAAATTACTAGTTTTAGCTAATCAAATGATTTAAAATTATGAAAATATTATGGGTATAGATGAAAAAGAGCATGAAACGTGTTGTGCGAGTAGAGTGGGGTTGGATAGGATGGATGGATTATTAGGTGGGATAATTTAATAGGTCTCAAACTTTGGACAGGGATCAGTGGGCTAATCCTGGTATGGGGTACTAAGATCCAACGGTGGTGAATTCTAGATGGATGACTCTGCCACATAAGACAAAATAACGCTCTATGTTTGACTCCATAAGGAATGTGATTCTCTGAGTATATAAGTTGGGTGTGATATATGTGGTATGGACGTGATTTTGCAACACTAGAAATATATAAGCAGTGCTTGGCTGAGATGTCAAGTTACTTGTCAATATAGCCTTAGTCCGATCTCATTTATTCATGAACTTTGAATTTAATTGAATTCATATAGAAATGAACCCACATGTTATATATTTTTCTCTTTAGTATTTTTCTTTTAACAATTATGTTTATATCTTTATTGAATTTTTTTTCCTGTTAGTGGTATATATTTTCGTATTATAGTTTTTGTAATAGAAAAAGTTTCGAGTTATAAAGTTTACAAATCAGTCCTAACCCGACCATTTAAACCATGATTGCGTTACACGGCTTAAACTTCTAGTTGGTAAAAAAAAAAAACGTAACATTTTTAGTCGGATAATTACCAATAGGTTTCAGAATTTTAGAAGAACACACAACAAATCCGAACATCATACACCCTTAGTGCCACAACCAATCTTTCAAAGGGAAATAAATTTTAGAAAATAAGTATCATATGACCTAGTCTGACAGCTCCCACAAGACGGTCCTCCTAATTGGAAAATTGAGCCTTAGTCCCAATCATTCCCCAATAAATATAATAATTAATAGTTTATTACTATTATATCAAGGGATATTGCTAACAATATAAAACATAATAGCCAATACTACCGTTACACGCTCCCGTGATCCCTGAACCTTGATAGCAAACGGAAACATATTTTAAGTTTAAAAAAAAATTAAATAACAAATATGGTCCGCTTCAAGCTTTTATATATGCAGGCCCAGAGAAAGCGACTGTTTAACATCTAATTCTCTGATTTAATAGTAGTCCAGTACCTTGTTTTGTTATCATCAGTGAATTTGAAACATTCAAAAGTGCCCCTTTTGCCATAGATGTATCATTTGGTTTTTGAGGAAAGTTATATACTTCTATTACAAACAACTAGAGATGGATCCAAAAGAAAAATTGAGTAATTAATTGAAAATTCAATATTTTTAAAGTATTAAACATAATTTGCTAAATTTAATGTGCATGTGTACCGGAGAAACGACATTATAATATAAAAAGAGATCAAATAATAAATATTTAAATCATCAATAATTAGGAATACAATTTTAACTACCATTATCTTAGTATTAAACATAAGTGGACCTCGAAATAGTACAATAAGTCCTAGTTAGAAGTTGAACTTCAAGAATATTAATAGAATATACAAGGTTGTTAGGATTAGTAATTATATAAAAGGATGGATATATTGGTGGTGATTCAAATTAATCTTGAAAATATTAGTTTTTAGAAAAAATATTTTTTTATAAAAATTAATATCCAATTAAGTTGTATCTTAACGTACATTCAATAACTTTTTTTAAAAAATAAATATTAATTTTTCAAACTATTTAATAAATGTTAATCTGTTAATATAATATGTAGCTCTAAGATTGGATTGCTCCTCCAATGAAAATAGATGAAATCTTCAAATTGTATATTATAAGCACTTTTTTGTGTGTAAACAGTATACATACTCGTTTTTACTATAAATTGAAAAGTCTTACAATAACCAGAATAATATATAGCGTATTTGAATTAAGAAAAAAAAATCTGCTTTTATTTTCACTTTCGCGTGCATACATGTTTCGTAGAAATTGTGCTATTCATATAAGATCCATGTGGTTCTAAAAACCACTTGATGATAAAATTTTGCTTCAAGACAACTTCCTTGGATTTTGAGGTGAGCATGTTCTAGTGATATATAAAATTCGCAAGTCAGCATTTAAAAAAATATTGTATTCAATTACTTATAATAACATATAACTTTTTCTACACACCAATGGAAAACCAAAGAACTAAGTCTTCTAACGAGGCCCCTCTTGTGTTTTCCATTGCGCTAGTTTACTTATTATACAGTCGCCTATAAGCTACAAATTCTAAAACCAAGATTAATTGCAAAAGACTCTCATATTATAATCTCCCCCTCCCGGGGGCAATCTCTTGTTTTTAAACATAAGCGTTTAAAAGCCTTGCGATATTTTCTTAATTTTCTTTTAGTATTTTTCATTAAATCAACTTCCTTCTACTAATAGAACTTTTCGACTGTCGTATAGCATCTTATCTTATTTAAATTTATTAATTGGAACTACTGCGTTAATTCCAGGTCAGGCAAATCAAGGGCTTTATTGCAAGTGTAACAATTGCAAACTTACCCTCTATGTGTGATTGAGCTTACAAATTGTTGCGAAGTTTTC
The DNA here is from genome assembly GCA_027725995.1 of Rhynchospora tenuis. Lineage (NCBI taxonomy): Eukaryota > Viridiplantae > Streptophyta > Magnoliopsida > Poales > Cyperaceae > Rhynchospora > Rhynchospora tenuis. Next base: position 142,950,177 of record CM050888.1, on the reverse strand, counting down.
TCGATAAAACTTATGAGTAGGTATAATTCTTGACAGTTTTAATCACCTATTAAGTATAATTGGACAAAACTGTACGTTATTTGAAATGTTATGTTCGGTCTGAAATAAAATTTTAATTTGAACAATTTTTAATCTTCGGTGGCACATATATATCTTAAATTTTAAAATGCGCATGTCAACTATTAATCTTTGCAATTCATCTTACGGGGAGAAATTGTTCCCAAAGAACAGCCAAGATAAATATCATTTATTTAAAAAGGTATATCATACAAAATAGAAAAATATAAAGAAAGGTTCATTATATTAAAAAAGAAATACAGTTTTTAGGGGCCAAAATATTTATTTGTAGTTTCCAATCAAACAATTGTTAGGCTAACAAATATTCTACCTGTTAAAAATATGTATGCTTAATTATAAAAAAAAATGTAATCTGTATTTTGATTGTGGATCCAATAAAAGATGTTGCATATGCAACAGTACCAAATATAAAACTTGTTCAATAGCTGTCAAGCAGCTTGATATAAGTTCATGTGATTCAGGTCCTGAATGTTTTAATACTATATACATTATGAGAGAGAGAGATTCACCGTAGAAATTTATACTTTTTTTTAAGACAGCTTAGCATCGGCTGCTGAGGAAAAATTATACTTTTTTCCCCATGAACTTTGGTATTGCCATCATGATGAGCCCATTAAGTCAAAGGTTGTCAGCCTGGTTCACCGGCAGCGTCTAATTCTATTTGGATAAACATATACAACGCCATTGCTTAGTATACAGCAATAAATATTTGGTTATTCGAGAAAACTAAATTTACACGGATTCTAAGAACAGTAAATGTTCGAGAATATTAAGAATTAAAACATGTATATTTTTGGGTTTTGCATAAAAGAAAAGTTCATTGACTTCCTCTAAAGTTTCATCCTTCAAATATATCCGATATTTTTAAAATACTTTCCGCCGAAACGAGCACTTGGTTTTACTTAGGATTGGAATGCCCTTCTATCTAATCATATATATAGTTATCTATTTTAGACTTTTAGTTCAAAATCGTTGCTGTTATATATTTTGGCCAACAACTATGCATATTTTTACTTCTTTGATTCATTATTGAATACCCTCCACCCTTTGAAAGTTCACATTTTTTTTCGTTAATTGGAATAAAAAGAATGTCCAAAATTTGATAAAAATTAATTTTTATCTGACAATTTTTGAGAAATGTAAAAATTTAGTAAAAAAAATATTTATAAGATGAAGATAAATGACTTCTCATAACATTAAAATATTCCAAAATTTTTATTGCTTAGTCATTAAAAAATATTTTACCTCGGTATGCGTAAATAAATATATTCATATCTTATATGAATTTGTTCTTACTTACATAGGACCAATCCAATTTGCTAATTATAGTTTTCTAAAAAACAATTTGCTAATTATAAATTTTAAGGTGTTAGTTGAAGGTAGGCTATCTACAGAGTTTTGTAAATAGCCTGAGGTTGTCATTACTTGGGACAAAGTCATCTTCACAAATAGTACTTAATAATTAATAAGAAACCGCTCAAATAAGAAAGCGGCTATTCCCCCATTTCATGCTTGAGTTTTGTCAACTGCAAATTGCCAAATTGGCCCCGGGATGGAAACCTCCTCCTTCTTCTTCTTCTTCTTCTTCTTTTTTTTTTTTTTTTTTTTTTTTTTTTTTTTTTTTTTGTGTGTGAAAGGCTTGGTAGTGGCTACAGCTACAAAGAAAACAAGGGATATAAACTTCCATATAGGGCAGCGTGACGTTTTTTCATGTCTTCTTTTTTAAAGTAGAGATCAATTAATAATTAATAATAAGTTAATTTCACAAATTTTAAAATCATTACATAAGTATATGAAAATTTTGGAATCTGATACTTGAAATATGATCGATACAATGTACACGTTATACTCATAAGAAATGATAGCATTTAATATAATGCAAAATTTAAATATTCATTAAGCGAGTTAGAAAATTCATGGTTCATATTTTAAGATTTTTAATGAAGAGTAAGGTTTTAGTACCATCATTCTGTGATGCTATCAAATGTCAAAACTCTATTTTTATTAATATTATAAAATTTATTCAATGTCAAATCCAAACCATTGATCTTGTTTCATATAAGGAGTAATGCATTTTCGTATAAATTTTATATAATTTGGAGTACATTTGATACTAAATCAAGAGGTCAAGAAATGAATGAATCTTATTAACAAGGATATATTAATTCTAAAACATTCCTGTGTTGACATCTTGATTGAATAAGATCAACGGTTTTGATTCATTTTTTACATATTTAAAATTTAAAATATATATAAAAAAAAGAGAGTCGTGGCATTGATGATACAAAAAATTGGTGGCACTAGAATCTTACTTTTAATGAAATATCAATAACACTGAAAGCTTATGAAATTAATACAGAGTCCTACGTTGTCGTTTGGAAACACATGGGAATAGGCCTATTCCCCGAATAGTCTATTCCTGGCGTAAATTTTTCATCCAAACGCAATTACCAATTCCAAAAATAGTCAATTCCAGGAATAGCACTATTTCCAACAACACTCTTCCCAACAACACTTTTCTCTCTACTTTTCACACTTCCCAACGCTATTCTTAAACTCACCATCCAAACAATATTCTTATTCCCGGAATAGCACTCTTCCCACGCTTTCCGAAATCTCACTTTTTCCTTAAATTTAGTCCCGAAATTGCTATTCCTACCTATTCCCCACCCATCCAAACGACCCCAAGTTTAATAACAAGTAGTAGATAGTTTTATTTTATAAAAAAGTTTTGTGAATTGATTTTAGAAAGACAAGGATCTTACCTTTTGTCTGCTTGCGTATAGTTAGAGGTGTTCAAGTTAGTGGAATTCATGAATTGAATTTGTATTCTGTGTTGTATAAAAATTATATACAAAAAAAACTACCCTCTTTTCTTGTAGTTAACAAATAATTAAATTGTACTTAGAGATTGTTTTGCCGTTGAAATTTTTTTACTATTTCTTTTTTAAAATTTTATTATTGTACATTTATTTTATATATCAGATGATTTTTTTAATTACAAGAGCAGTTTTAGCTGGAGCTATTGAGTGCCTAGTAATTTATGGGTCATCAACTCATGTGAAAGTCGGAAAAATTACAAGGGCTCACGTGTAAATTTGCAAAAAGTGTTGGTTATCTTCTTTACCACTTTTCAATGATTATACCGTACCATTACTTCAAGAAACACCTTGATTGAAAGGATAGACATTAATTGACGATTGTAAGCATTAGCCACAAGAATAATAAAGCATGTATTTAGTTTGCAATTAAGTACTTGGTGTTTGGGAATTGTTAGATTAGGGTCATTTTCCATCTTTTTTCCTAAGCTGATTGCAAGGAAAATGACTCTTTTATAATTTTATTATACTTTTTGAAAGAATTATAAAGAATTACAATAACAATTGTTAGATTGATGTCATTATGGTAATTTTGTGGCAAAGTAGTCTCAGGATAACGTTGATTAATAGCTAGTGCGCAACCAAACATTCACACTAGCGAAGCAGGACCCCCAAAATTAATAGCTAAAATTTATTTTTCTAAGAAAAATTATAAAAAAAAATGAAACAAAATTACTATGGTTTTTGTATCAATTTTGTTATCATATCAGATATCCTATGGTTTCGTGAAATAAAAAAACAAAGCATTATACAGTTAGTAATCTCTCAAATATTTTTCAGCGAAATACTACATTTGAATTATTTGATCATTTGAAATGCAATTTTTACGAGCAGTCCAAACATGGAACAAAGAAGTTCCTTATTCTGAATAAGCCTTATTTCAAAGGCTAATTCTAATTCCTTCTTTTTGGAGAATAAGAAATGAATAAGAATTAGAAACTGGGCCTATTCACGTGCCCTATTCAAGTGTGGTCCCAAACACACCCAATTCTATTTCGACAACATACATAACAAAGAAACTTCTCCCTAGTTGGTTGAGTCAAATCTAGTAGGACCTGTCTGAAGAGGTCTCAAGTTAATTTTTGTGACCTGACAACTTACTTGATGATTGATGGTATAAGCATAATTTGTTCCAGACTTTCTTTTAGTCAAATCAACCAATAGAAACAAAATGTGCATGCTCTAGTAAAAGCAAAGCTTTTCTCTAACAAAAAAAAGTAAATAACCGGTAACCCAATGGAAAAAAACAAAAAAGTAAATAATATTTTATTAGCACATAAACTATACATGATTTGATTAATGTTCCGTACTTGCAGCTAGCTCTGCAAAGCCCTAAAATTAATTAACCTGATATATATTGTCCTGTTATTCAAATAAACAAATTTTATAAACCTTCCACCCCAATTAATAGGAACTGTCTAGATCTGAAGCACCAATTTAAATAATAGACGTCAGTTAGTTAGCTAAAAAAAATAAAAAAAGAATCTTTCATTGGCATCCAGGCACACCTTTCATAGTTGGTTCCTGCATTGTGAGTTAAAAAAAAAAAAATGAAGGCTTAAATATGACATACAATGAATGTGGAGGTTGCAAATTACATGGCTGTTAAGTAGCCAGTACATTCAACCATCACAAAATGGGACTACCATTAATAATTTTTTCACTTTTAAACTCAGTGGCAGACAACAGCACCAGATCGACAGATCTTATTAACTTTCAATGATATGGGAAATGTATAAACATAATCAAGTTGGCTGTTATTAGTGGAGGTTAGTATATTTACGTTCCCCAATAGCCAACTTCATTTTTCCAACGCGCCTACCACACCTTAATAAAACAAAATTAAAAAGAACGATCTTTTTGTTACTTATGAACTCTCAATTAAATTTTTGTAAATCGTGCCAAAAGTTTATTAATTTTCTTATATATACATTTTGTGAGAAGAGTTGTAGGCGTCAAATTTAACCAATTGCTGTTTAAAACTTACAATAAATAATAACTCAACTTGTCAGTAACCCAGAATAGATTCCTGTGTCCTAAGAAGTCAACAATGTACTTTGTTTTTATCAAACTGATTTTCCAAATTTTAATAAATTTAATATAACTTCTATTAAACACGATGGAGATCAAGTGCCATATATTAGACAAGAAAAAATCAAAATTCAATATATAAATTATTTCTATAAGACATTCACGGTAATTAATTTACCATGGAATAATTTCACAGCAAGTTACTTAAAGACCGTTTGGATGATTGGATCACTGCAACTGGTAACCTCATCTTCCTCTTAATTAATTAAAGAATGCCATTAACCAAAATCATGGGCCCAAAATCTCCACTTTCCCAATTTATTGCACGTTGAATAAAAAATGATTGGTATTGATAGTGGTCGCGTTGGCAAGTTATCCAAATCAAAACAAGGAATTATAATCATTACAACTTTTTAACATTTTTTTTCATCCCTACTTAATTAAACTCTGATATGTCAATTGGATCCTTAGCACGAGTAACAGATCCACAATATTGTCTAAAAAATTTGAGCACAAAACCAAATCAGATTCATATATTCATGTGTTATAAGTCTACATAAATTGATATAATAAATGCTCTTTCATCAATTAAAAAAAGAATGAACTATTACAGATTTTAGAAAGGGACGTCCTAGGGTAGACTAGTTTTTTCAGCTGGATTTCAGCCATGATCACAACCATTCATTCTAATTTTAAACCGAACTATTTATTTTTCAATCCATATAATTAAAGTATTGATCCATATTGCAGAATTTGTCTTTTTATAATTAAGTTTAGACGTTTGTCTAGACTTTTCTTCGTTGAGATTTAACATAAATATATCCCCAAAAATTAAATAATCGTTGCCAAATTGCAATATTGGTTTGCTTTGGTCTGGCTTACAAAAAATAGAATATATTTTTTATTTTCGAAAAGTATATATATTCTTTCTCTTGTCGCAACATTATTTCATAGCAATAAATTTCGAAAGGCGAGATGTTAGATGTCCTTGTCCAAAAAATATTGCAACTAGCTTGATATATGTATGATCTGAATCACGATAGACCCATGCTATGTTAATCCAACAAGTGGTGCTTCTCTGACTTCTTCATTCACGTCCCCCTCCAAATACCACTATTTTCTTTGTTTGTGCGTCTTTTAAGTCAAACCACACGAGATGAACACGGTACCAAGGCTTTCTCGCACAAAATTCTCTCCAACCCACCAAAAATATTTCCAACTAAACCAGTTTTATTTTATCTAGCAAGGACCTTTACTAATTTTTTTAAAAATAAAAAGCGGCAAATTGCACACACAAAAAAAAAGATGAAATGCAATTTCTTAATTAAGTTCCTAACAGCTGCCAGAGCTCATAATATTAACAGTATTTCTTAATTAATAAGTAATAACACAACTTATATTATATAGATAAATGTAATTTTATTTTATTTTTTATATGGACAACTATTTCTGCTTTGGACAGGATCAATGATTAATATTTTGCCTATATAATCCCTTCAAAAATGATAATGAAAGATCATACCAAACAAATAAAAATCTTTCTCAGATTTGGCTTAGGCATAGGATCTACAGTGGGGAGCATATTTTCTAGAAGATTTTGTTGGACGCTATCTTGTGATATTATCATATGAGGCTTCAAAAAGGAACTCCAACTTTCTCACTTTAATTCTAGAAGATTTTGAAAAAGGTGTTCCCAGGTGGGGTGATTTTGATATCTGATTCAATCAATCAAACTTGAATCAACACTCGTGTTTATACATCAACTTTTCTCCTTTCTCTTAATTACTGGAGATATCCTACAAGAAATTTTATTCGTATTTGCTCATATTATCTCATCATATGACACTTTTCTTTGCAAATAAACAAATTTTGATGGTGATGTTGATTCTGATATTAGGGGAATTTACTCGTGTTCTCATTCATTTTCTAGAGGAAGAGATGTACAAGCATTTTTGACAGATAAACCAAATCTGTCAATACACTTGCTCAAGAAATATGGCAAGAAAAAACAAAAATACTAAAGTTCAATTTCAATTCAATTTTTCTTTTTATGAATTGCATGTAGCTAACTGCCAAACCTCTTAGGAATCTTCAATATTCTTTACGAAAAGTTGTATATATAATTCAATCACTTTCCGATTTAGAATATATTTTGTATATCTTCGGCTAGAATCCTAACACTACACGCTGCTTGGAGAAATGGAAAAGAGTATAGTGTTAAAGGTTTAAATGCCAGAATGGTAGATCCATGATTGTTACTATATGTTTTCTAAAAGTAAAAAGATTTGAAAGGGGAAGCTGTAATTTCTCACGTAACTTCTCTAGTGCACCCCTAAAAGATGCATTTTCCACTAAAACAAATCATATATTTGGATCAATGCGAATCTTTAATTTGATGATTAACACAATAATTATCTTCGTTAATTATGTTATCTTGTCTGTGTGCACCATAATTTTGGTGGGGTCGTTCTTCTGCAAACATTATGTAGGACTGGTTTATCAAGACCGTGCCTATCAACTAACTGGGCTTTATTGGCCCATTTGTATTACTTGTCTTTTGAGTTGTTGAAATGGAACTGTCTTGCGTCCAGTCCATACAACACTCCGTATGCAACTGATAAATGTGAATTCTGTACGAATTATAATACATTAATATTACAATACAGAAAAATTATGATTTTCTGGGATAGTTGACTACATCGAGATGAAAATGGCCTAGAGATTATTAGCAAGAATCTTCTAAAAAATTATCGACATCTTCTTTATCCATGCTCGCCCAACAGTCTTATCTTTGACAGCCAATATAATTCACAGTAGCGGAATTAGAAGATAAATAAAATACAAAATTGATTACAATTATCAATCCGATGTACTATTTTCTTGTGCTCCCAGATGATTGACTGGCTTTCTCACTTGCTTCCCAATGGAAGGCCTGTTTATGGAGTAAATAAAACAATGTCTGGTTATTCAAATAACAACGAGAAGGATTAACAACTATTATCTACAGGATAATTTGCAAAAATAAACTAAAAACATAAAAAGCACATAGAAAACCAGTCAGAAGGGATTAACAACTATTAGTCTAAATGAGGCAACCCTCCTTGGATCTATTGTGTTGGCATTGGCACAGAACGGCCCAATGCCCTGCCTGAGGTTCAAATCTGGCGTTCTCATTCCGGTTAGCTTGACACATAAAGTTCACTTATGGCCTGGTTAGCTTGGAATAAATATTGTGGACAGAAGTTGAGCATTTTTGGCATCTAAATCGGAATTTATTCTTTTTTTTGTTTTTTTTTTTTTTTTTTTTGAAAGAGGATAGGATTTTTATTCACTCAAATTTCTGAGGACTTTCTAGGAGTGCACATATATTGAAGAGCATATTTACAACCAAGTTTAAAGCTTATGTTAAAATAATAGGACTTTGAGCTGCTGAGGTAAGTTTTTCATTTTTTTTTTTTAAAATTCTGGGCACCAAGTGAGAGCTATGGGTAAAGCTACTAAGATAGCAGGAGCACAGGGTTTCTTTTTCGTTCCCTAAAAAAAGTACCTTACAAAACCCCCTATTAGCATAATTGTCCAGATATTAGTTTGTATGGTTCAGCTCAATTGCATGTATAATTGTATATATAATTCTGTAGCTAGGTCGGAGAATGTTCAGACCTGATTGGAAATATCAAATATGTTCAAGGTAAGAAGCTAACAGGGCCCCAATTTTTCTCATAGTCGGAGGGCCTCAATTACAATGACCGTTATAAATTGGGCCTGAGTGCTCTTATTTAAACATTTTAACTTCATGGCAAGATTTTAGTTGGATTTTCTAGTTGGGTCTTTTCACATACTGGGCTTATAGACTCAAAAAGTCCCACAAGTTTTAGTTTAGGAATATCAGAGCACTTCTGATGTAATATTAATTAGGAAACAATAACAGTGCTATTTCCAATTTTGCTTTTGTTTTGGTAGGTTGATTTAGGTTGTTCCACTTTCTACAATAACACTGTCAGACATATTGGCTAATTAAAAAGATTGCTTGCTACTCCACAATGCCTTCAGAGATGTCAAATTTGGTTTTCTTGATCTAATGGAGATATTCACCTAATCTAAAGAGTATGGTGGAACCAGTAGGCCTAAAACGAAGATGGATTGGTTTTTCTAAATCTTGCTGTTATATAATTAAAATGTTTTTACAAACTGGTGAGGGTGTTGCTTGGAAGTTCAATAGAATAAGCTAGATAACTTGAACCCAGTCATCATTTTCAATTTGTATTGGCACATCTCAGAAGTTGCATTGTTAATTTAAGGATATTTCCTCTTTCTTCAAAAAAAAAAAAAAAGTATATTTCCTCAATTAAACGCCATTTTCTTTAGAACCACATCTTTCTTCCCCAGCGACTGAAATACTGAATCAAACAAACCAAAAAAAGGAAAAGAAGAAACAAAAGACAATAATACCTCCCCTTACATTTTCGTTTGTAGCAATCATTTTTAGCATTTTCGTTATTTTCTTTTTTATTTTGGTAAACAGAACGCACATGATCTATGCTGATCCAGTGATTTGGTGGGGTGACTTCCGTACGCTTAATAAACTATCCCGGTACGTTGATACTACGCACAACCTGTCAGTACAAATAAATTGGCAAAATAAATACTGCAAGAAGTAGAGTAAATAATGATCAGATTTTCTATGTCAGTAAAGATCCATCATGCAATTCCTATGGGGCTTTTCTTACCCACATAGTACATAGATACCTTTGGTTCTTTAATTTTCTAAAATTTTACCGTTAGTTAATAACCACACGGTATCATGAATTTATACAAACCACAGGAAATCACATACACTACATATTGGTTGGGGGTCTTTTTTTCAAGGTAAAAATCAAGCCAGAAGTAACTGTGGTAGCTGACGGTAAACGACCATAATACAGTAAAAGGAATAAAAATGTACAACACACATGCCATGAGCATCATTCACGAAAGGGAAAATTTTGAATTTTGTCAAATTTATTGAACCCATAAATAGAGGCTAATTTGGGTTGAAATAAGCATTGAAAAAAGCAATAATGAGTAACAAATTTGGAAAACGATTTCTACATTTTAACTTTCTTTCTGGTTAGTAACTTCTACTTTATTTCAAAGGCAACAAAAAAGTTTAAATGGAATAAAATTTAAAGCTGTTGCAAGGGCTCAAGGAGAACAGCTAGGGGATAATATTTAAAGACAACAAATTTTGGAGCAGCTAAAGCTGGGGCTATTACAGAATTTCCAGGAAACTCCTGAGTAGAGCAACAGTATCAGTTCAAAAACGAAAAAAAAATAAAGTTTATTAATAACCCAAGAGACTTTAATTTAGTTACACTCGCCTTGTACACCTTAACATGTCTAGACATGACACTCATACAACATGACCAACACCACAACATGGCGCAAATGAAACATTATCATTCTGTATCATTAAAGTGCCGGACTGCACTTCACTGTCACTCTTCACATGCTTAAGATATATGTTATGCACACCATGTAACACTTGTTTTAATTTTGAATGATTACCTTCTTATAACAACAATAAACAAAGTTTTTAGTCCCTAATAAATTAGAATATGTTAAAAATGAAGCCCAACCATACTAGAGTTACAAAAAAAAAATTGATTTATAAAAAAAAGTAATAACAATTATCCTAATTTATCAATTCCCTCTGTAATGAAACGCAGTTATCTTAGTCCCCTACAATTATCTCTCAAGTTAACTCCATAGATCACAAAGTATATTTGTTTTTTACTGTAGTGTAACAAAAAATGAAGACGAATAAGGAAAACTAGCCAGTCTAGTGGTACCAATACTAAACAGAGGCGAAGAAATAAACTACACCTTCAAGTTCAACCACTCACTCAGTCGTAAAAGAAGAAACATAAATAAATATCAGGGGCCATTTTGCACTTGTATCATACAAAAATCCAAACTAAAGGTGTCCTTCAGCAAGACTCTGTCAGATCGTCCATACCATATCGTACCGATATCCCACAACAACTCTCTCTTCTCTCTCTAAAACGCACAAAGGTGGCACCCTTTCTGTCGCTCTCAACCAAGGTTCTCTCTCTCTCCTCTCTCTCTCCCTTGACTGTTCAGAGAAGAAGGAGAAAGAGCCTCTGTTCACCTTTGTCTCCTTCTCCTTTTCTCAATTCCCCATTCCCTTTGCGCCTTAATTTCCTCTATTTTTGAGCTTCATTCAGGATTTGGATTCCCTTTTGCGAAACAGAGTATCGGTTTTCTTGCGTGGAAGCTAGCGCGTGTGTTTTATTCCTCTCTATCTCTCTTCCTCTGAACTCCTTAAGTGGGGTTGTAGTGCTTTGTGGGCATCTCCTTTTCGCAGCAGCCTTGTCTAAATCGCCATGATTAAAGCCTTTTCGAGTCTAGAATCTAGAGATTGCTAATTGGAGAAAAGGTGCCAACTTGTGAAGATCGTAGCTGTTACTCTGTAACTCTGCTTCCTTTCTGATCTCTGTCAGTTAAGCCCATCTTTTGTCCTCGAAGCGAAATGGGTTCGTTTTAAATTGGTGAAAGAGTCGACCAATTTTGGCAACAAGTGCAGAAATGACTTGCGACTTGGAGGTAGACGTTAATGGAGAAGAGACATTCTTCGTCAGCAAGGTACAGTTTTGTGAAATTTTGTATATTTTTGTCTTGTTTTGTTTGTTATCTGAAATTGACTTAATTTGCATAAATATGTCCTGTTTATGGCAGCAAGGTACATTCTTTCTGTGATAATTTGCATAAATTTGTCTTGTTTTGTTTGTTCTCTGAAATGATAAACTAATATAAAATGGGTTTTTGTTTGTTTCTTGTTAGGAATTAGGCATGCATTTCAAGATTTGTTTTCTTGTGTGGATTTTACTAACTTGTTCTCTTGCATCCCGTGATAGCTCTGTTGTTTCTATTCTGTAATTTTGTCTGTGCTACCTATCCCAATTCGGCTTGATCCAAAAAGCTAAACAGTTATCCTCTGCTTGTTTTCTCAGTTAAATGCTCTTTCTTCTCTCTCTCTCTTGGGCTAGTTTTTACAGCTGCCTCCTAGTCTCCACTTCTCAGTGTTTTTCATGTCAGACGGAGGCTCTTTTTTGTTTTCTTGTAGGTAGGATTTGTACATAGAAACATAGTATTTCCTAAGCATGAAACTAAAAGTTTCATAAAGTCGAGGGTTTATATAAACATGTCAAAGAAGAAACGAACTGAACGACTAAAAAATTTTATGATCTTTTAATGAACTGAAAGTTATCACTCAACCTGACAAATAGCGAACTTTAGAGACCAACTTCAAATGCAAGTTCAGATATTTCTCTGCAAAGTTTGTTAGTCTATTATACTCACTACACATGGTAAGTTGGAAAAAAAATATACTCACACGGGAAACGTGGGATTCAGGAACCAAGTTCTTTCTAGGATTGTTAGGTACTAATAGTTGGGTTTGGTGCTTCTAAGGTTTTAAGGTTCACATGTGGACTTCTATTTTTCTTTCTTTCTTACATGGTAGGGGTCGAGATAAGATTTTAATTCTGTTAGCATATCAAATTAATGTCAACATTCTCCTCTCCTCTATTCATGGAGATACATGGGATTTAGTGCCATATGCTTTTCATTTATTTTTTATCTGCTTTTTTCCCGATTATTATTCAGTAGTTTGAACTTTGATTCTTTGAACATGGCTTTTTTTTGCTATCATTTATGGCTGGTTTGTTGGTTCCATAATTACAATTCTTTCCCCTTCTCTCTCACAATAAATGCGAGCTCGTGGGTCTGGGATGATTGTTTCTTATCCAAATCTGTTAAAATTGTTAAAGCAATCAGACATATATTTCATTTACACCGAAATATGAAATTACCTTTGTTGTTCATTACAGGCATATTTAATGATAAGATAGCCAAACTTTACCAAATTACTCAGATGTTATCTGGAACATTAATTAGGAGAGGCAAACATTCTCTCTCCATTTATTTTTCTTCAGAAACTAAATATTGTTTTACAATTTTTTCTCAGGAAATTTTATCCTCTTTCTCTAACCGAATCAAGAGCTTGTTCACCACATTACCTACCGTAGAACCAGTTACATTTCCCTTGAAAGTGATTCTACATGAATTTCCTGGTGGGGCTGAGGCATTTGAGCTTTTTGTGCAGTATTGTTACAGCTTTGGGAATTTTCAGATGACCCCCTGCAACATCTTACCTCTTTTCTGTGCTGGGAGTTTCATGGAAACTAGTGAAACCAATTTGGCAAACTTCAGAGAATACCTTGAATCAATTCAAACCTGGTCTTGGTTTGATTTAGTCACTGGGTTGAAGCAATGCCAGGAAATATTTCCTCTTTCTGAAACACTTGGCCTGTTTGAAAAGGTTGCAGGGGCCATTTTAGAAAAAGTAGCTTTTTCAAATGACACTACTCCCATGGATGCATCTCCTGATAGCTCGATGAATCGATTTTCTTGTGATACAAAAAGTACAATTAGCACAAAAAATGGTGCTAATTCACGGAACTGGTGGTTTGAAGATCTCTTGTTTCTAAAGCCCAAATTTTTGGAGAGAGTCGTTAGAATCATGGTTTTGCATAAATTTGATCATGGTATAACTGCTAGATTTCTATTTTACTATGTAAAATCCGGGCTCTCCTGTTTCACAATTGAGGAGAAAAAATTGGCAATCGAGGCCACAATCGGGTTACTGGATTCTCTCAATAGGGAGTCACTGTCGTGCAGGGGTTTATTTGGGATTTTAAGTGTTTCTGCTCCTCTGAAGATAAATATAACTCATAGAGACAAATTGGAAGCCATGATAGGTTGCAAAATTTACCAAGCAACCTTGGATAATTTGTTGATCCCAGCCCCAATAGGATCAGGTAGCTTATATGATGTGAATTTGGTGCTAAGGTTTTTGGGTTACTTTTCAAAAAGTATAATGTGTGAAGTTATACCAAGGCTGAAGAAGGTCGGATCATTGATGGATTTGTATTTGGCTGAGGTGACACCCGATCCAGCATTGAAACCCGCAAAATTTGCCGAGCTGACATCAGCTTTGCCTCCCTTAGCTAGAGACTGCCACGACTCTTTGTACCGAGCTATTGATATCTTTTTCCAGGTAATTTGATATATTTTGTTATCTACCGAAGTTATATATTACTTTACCTTAATTTTGTCAGCTGCAAGCTGAATGACCTGATTTACAACATTTGAGTAGTCAATTCCAGTTATTTCATAGTTTTAGAGTGAATCTAATTAGTACCATTCTGTTAAAATATTAGGTTCACAGTCGTTTAACTGAAGAAGAGAAGACCAAGATTTGCTGTTCTATAAGTTACGAGAAACTCACTTCTGACTGCTGCAAACAACTCACAAAAAACCCCAAGTTCCCACCAAGAACTGCAATTCGAGCTCTCGCATCTCAGCATTCAATGCTCAAAACCCTCTTGCATGAACCAAATTCACAACCCCTGAATTCAATTTCGAGCAACTACGATGAGGACCAAGTGATATTGTACGCAAAAAGGGTTGATCTCACAATGGAGAATGAGAATCTCAAGGCAGTCTTAGAAGGCATGCATTGGAGAGTCATGGAGCTGGAGAAGATTTGTGGGAAGTTGAAGGGGCAAATGGCAAATATGAAGAATACTAGAAAGCATAGCTCTATTGTGTGTAGATCATCACTGCCTAGGCTTTGTTCTTGATAAAGTTATCTTGATTGCTGAGTTATAAAATATTTATATGTATCTTTGTGCATATAGCTAGCCTAATTGTATTGTTGTTTTATGAAATGTTTATTATTTTGTGCATATATTCTTGAGGTGGTTCACATGGTTGAAGTATGTTTGCTTAATATAGAATCTGAGTTTAAGCATATGGTTGTAGCAATCAATATTTTGGTTATGTAGTGTTTGAATAGTATTATAGCGTTCCCATATATCCATCCAATTAAATATAGTACTTCTCAATAAAAGGAAGTAACAAGTACTCACCATGTTATATGCTATTTCACCAATCATTGAAAACAGAATGAATGAGTTGATCTAACAGTGGTACATATGTTGGATTGATTTAGTGCATTTGTTTGTGGGACATGGAGTTAGGGTTCTCCAATCGTGCGTGTCGTGTCGTGTCGTGTCAAACACGATCGTGTTAGAGTCTCGTGTCGTGTCGTGTTGACACGAACTACTTTTTTAATCGTGTCGTGTCGTGTCGTGTTAAATGGTGAGGATAGGCAACACGACACGCATTCTGACACGACACGACTAACACGATCGTGTCGTGTCGTGTTGACACGTCGTGTTAGTCGTGTCACATCGTGTCATATTATTTATTATTTTTAAAATAAAAAAATATTAAAAAATTAAAGTAAAGGAAAAAAATTACTAAATAATAATTAAATTAGAACAATATGAGTCAAATGATGGTAAATAATATGATATAGTATTATAAATTGAATTTAAATTATTAATTTTGTTTAATTAATTAACATTAATAATTAAATTTGTGTTAATGTGTCGTGTTAATTCGTGTTCGTGTCGTGTTGCGTGTCAAATCGTGTCGTGTTGGTTCGTGTTAAACTTTCTAATATCCCAACACGACACGATTATGACACGCCACGATAACACGATCGTGTCGTATCAATTTTGTATTCGTGTCGTGTCGTGTCGTGTCAACACGCACACCGTGTCGTGCCAACACGATCGTGTCGTGTCATTTTGGAGAACACTACATGGAGTTAGTTGGATAATTAATGCTGAGATAAAGTTAATGTTACCTTTGTTGGATTAATTAAACACCATGATTATAGTGTGCATTAATAAATTATCACAACCAAAACATTGTCCTTTATTGAAAAAATGATTTCTTATAGATGATGCTTTGTTAATTAATTTATATATAAGGTATTTATAATTTTTTTGCTATAAATATTTCTGCATAGAAAAATGCTTGGAGTGATGTTGAAGTTAGTGTTTGAAATATTTTGAACTTTTGTTTTGTTTGCGTTCCTTTTTAGTTTTTTTTTTCCCGTCTTCCACATCGCACGATCTAAAAATATTAAATGGTACGCAAAAAGAGAGAGGTTTTCTTTAGTACACTTGGGTTATCATCTCACAAGAGAGGGGGAAAAAAAATCATATGCTGGGTACAAAATTTATTTATCTTATACATTGAAAGGTACACCTCGTTGAAAATTAATCTTTTTAAATATATAATAACGAAGAGTTCCTTTATATACCTACATGTTATCAGTACTTCATTGTAAAAAAGGCCGACAGAGATATGACACAAGTTGACTTGCTATTATGCATGGGCTTTTTATAGGCTTGTGCATACATGCACATGTCACCTAAAATAACACCAAAAATAAAAAAAATAACAGTATACCATTTAATAATCGTCGCAACTTTGCATTAGGTAAAAGAGAGTTCTCAGTTGAGGGAGAACATATTTTGTGACTTGAAACATTTGAGATGGTATCTAAACTGTATGATTAAAATCATAGGTCATTTCGGACGATCTAAAATGTCTGATTATAATGATAGGCATTTTTATAACTCAAAAAATTGAATTGATCAAATTCAGATGATCTAGACTGTCTACAATTATGACCAAAGGAAACAGGCAGCTTTAAAGTTCGTAATGAACGGTCCGGATTTGGTCCAATTCCTTGGATCCCTTCTAAAAGATGTGAGTTGTGGTTAAGGGGCATCTACCTGAGGGGGCTCTTAGTAAATTAATTAAAAAGTGCACATGAAAGCGTGGTGCCTGAGGGGGATCTTGGTAATTTAATCAAATGAACATGAAAGCATGGTATCATAATGTCATGTGACTTGTGTATGGAGGTCCAGTCATCTTGCACTGAGATAGATATATATGTATATATATAACCTGCCATAATACAGATCATTTATTCCATAATCTCACAAATACTTGTTCAATGGCTTATCTGATTTTTCTCCTTTCCTTTATTGGTTCTCAAAGTCATCAAGGCATGTGTGATGTGTCCAATAAAAGTATAAAATTAATCAAACAAAAATATATCAGAATATTACATATTGTTTCTGTCTTGTTTGTTAAAAAGTAAGTTAGTTGGCTTTTTATGAAATAAACTTTAACTAATTGTATGAAGACATTTTCAGCCAACAGTTTTAAGTAGTTCCATCTAGGTAAGCCAACCTACATGCAATTTGCATGGATAGAACTCTAATCATGCTTCTTCCACTTTTAATGAACAAAAAAACATCCATATGGAGGCTTTTCATGCAAAGATTGTGACATCAGAATTCTATAAACTTAGTCTCTGATGGCTTTCATACTCTCTGTGGTCCCAAATTAGGATGGATACAACTCTATGCATGCTTTTTCGTGCTTGGGAAAATGAATTCATAGTATATTGTGGTCCCAAATCGAAATAAAATTTTTTTTCCTGATGGAAACTTAATGTTGTTATCTTAATTAAAACTAATAATTCTAGAAAATAAAAAAGCAGAGCAACTTGGAATATTACTGTTTGAATATTCGGAATGCTCTATATGCAAATATTCAAACAAATATTATTCTTAAAATTTCATGTCAATTTTTGAAGGAAAAAAATAAAATTTTACGTTTCTTTTTCCTTTTGAAAAAGGTAGGGCACATATCTACTCGTATCCGTAGAAACAAAAAATAATTATGTAAGATTCAATGGTACCATGGCGGTTGGTACCAATAGATTCCTAGGCTAACGCTCAGCTAATCAATCATGTCTTTGCCTGCAAGGCTGCAACACCATCAGCCATCGACTTCAATCTAACATCATCAACACAAACAACCAACCAGTATTGCTAAAAAACGACCTTGGTGAATGGTGATCAGTTGAAATTTGAAAACGTTGGTATATCATGTTTTTAATATTTTGAACACATTTTGCTGATCAGAATATCAGATCAATATAATAAACGGATTAATTTGATCGTCACATTTAATTAATTGACCGGTTAGTTTGATGAATTGTGCAATATTGTTTGTTGCGAAAGGTTCTTCACTATATGAACTCTGCTTTTGATAGTTTCGGATTGTATAATTGTGGGATCACAAGGTTTCATTCTATGTTATTTCTTTTTATATGGACAAGCAGAAATAAATTTTTTATTATTTTCAGTGGCTGTTGATTTATATCTGAAAATTTTCTATCATCACAGTTCATACCGTACGTCACAAAAACAAAACTAGCTGCAACTACGCCTGCAATAATTTATATTTCTTTTTCAAGAATTAAAACTGTATTTCAGATTTTGGCTCGGAAAAGAAATATATTTGCTATAAAATGAATGAATATTTGAGATAGATGCTATCAAATACAAAATGACATAAAAAAAAATGTACTTAACTACATAAAATAATATATATACGGGACTGATAAAGACAATCGCAATAATCTTTCGCTTTTGTCCAGCTGGTACCTTCTATATTTTTTCTCGCCTTACTATCGGTCTCCTACCCACACGACCTCCCCTGTCGTCGTCGACGGTCGACCCATCCACCAACCCCCTCCCTTTGCGCCGTCAATCCCCCCTCCCTCCGTCGATACCAATCCACCCCTCTAAAAATATAATTATCAAGAAAAATAAGATAAATAATAAGACAATCAACTAAATTAAAATAATAACTAATAAAACTAACAAGACAATTGACAAAACTAATGAGATAAATAACACAACTATTCATCCACATGTATTGTATATTTGTTTTATTCGTCCATATAATATCTTTATTTGTCCATCTTTATTGTAAATTCGTCTTACTATTTATTTTCTTTATCTATTTAGTGTTTTTTTTTTAATTGTCAATTCATTTATATTGTATATTTATCTTACTATATATTTTATTTGTCTATGTAATGTTTTAATACGTTCATACAATCTACCAATTTATTGTGGAGCTGGGGTTGGGACGAGGAGAGGGTTGCGGTGGGAGGAGTGAGGAGTAACCGGTGATTGCGATGATGGCACTACATAATTATATTGTATTTATTTATTATAGTGATTTATTTCATACATTAAGATAAGAAATATTCGTATTTATAGTTAAAATTAAAAGGTTATAGTATTTGATGTGAATGATTTGATAATATCTCATTATTATCGTAAATAATTAATGACTTAACTTGTCTTATAGATCTTGAAACTTAGGTTAACAATTTTGATGATATCTCATATTTGCATATGGCCATCTGATAATTTCGGTATAGTTAGAGGGCCAAAGCTGAAGATTGAGATGATCGTAGTAAAAACATTAAATAAACGAGAAACACAATAAATTAATAATTGCCCGAAAAAAATAATCTAAAACAAGCCTAATGAAAGTACACAATGCAATTAGCCTATTTAAAAAAAGCAAGTACAGAACCCAACGGATAGGTAAAAAGCATGAAAATTAAAAGTAAAAAAAATAAGAAGAAGCGAGTAATGCGCCAACGGTCACGCTACGTTTTGTTAATTCCACCCCCTCCCCACGCATTTAATGCTCGCTTCAAATTTCCATGCTTTGTCTGATGCCTTGTTTTTTTACATCTCAAGACTACAGTAGGAGCTTCCTGTTATGGAGAGAAGGATTTAAAAATTTTAAATCCTCAAAATTAGATTTATTGTTTCCTTCAGTTTAAATCTATTGACCGAACGGTGCATAGCTCCAATAAAAATTTATTACTATATTCATCCTAGTCATATAGTCAGAAGAGCAGGATATGAGTTGTATATTCAGTTTGTGTGGAAACTTTTTTAAATTTGAAAACGTAATAGTCCACTACAGATAATTACTAACTTCATTGTTTTTCCAATTTTGAGGCGCGGAAAATAAAAAAACAAAATACAATGTCAAAGGCAACGCACGGGTCATTCTTATTTAAATTAAAAAACCATCTATTTTCAATTTCTTTTTCCCATTTGAAGCATGCAATATAAACTATTTTTGGTCAAGTGTGTTAGTAGTTTTGGCTGGATTCTTATGCCGTTTTATTGTGAATCTAACTTAACTAGTAATAAAAAGGATGAGAAAATTACATAGGTATTTAACAAATAAATGCTAGGAGTCGGCCTTGTTGATAATTCATACACGTACACATGAAAAAAAAAATGGAGTTAATGAACATTGATCCTCGTTGTATGAATGGTGGGCCATAGTCAGAAAAGATGATACAAAGAAATGACCAATTATGGGTTAATGATTTGAAATCCAAACATCAATAGAGAGAAGCTCAAAAGACAAAGCAAAATGTCACAGTGCTTAGCACCGTACTTTGAGCCGATGTGGCGTTGGTTGTGAATTCTCTTCGGATTGGCCGTGAATGGATCATCTCCAGTAGTACTTTGTTGTTCTTTTTTTTTTTTTCAGTTACATATATTTATAGATTCACAAATACAATTTTTCTTAAGTTATATAGTTGCATAGCTTAGTATCTTCCATTTTTTTTTATTTGAAGTTTTTCCAATAGTTTTTTGTCCTAATTGAATATTATAATTTTTGTTGGTTTGGTTTAATTTTAATTGTTATGGATTAACATTTTACTTATTGACTCCGAAGATACTAAAATAATTGTGTGGTTTTGTCCATTTTATTCTTCATGAATGTTTTATTAATTAGAAACATGTAGATAATCACATTCCAGTAACTAGCATACATTTTAATTGAACTTTCAATAAAATTGTACTATAATTTTATTTTGTATCTATATTGTAAGGTAACTTTTTCGTATTATATTTTTTATAGAGAAAATCATTTTTAGATTTTTTATATATCCACATAGGCAGGCTCAGACACCTACATTATTCTTTCTTCCACTCACCAATAGGAATCAAACTCTGGTTTCTCTCATAGGAGAGTAGCACCACACCAACATACTACCGTAACTAGGGCTGTATACGAGCCGAGTTCGAGTGAGTTGGCCTCGACTCGAACTCGAACTCGCCACAATTCGAGCCAACTCGTGACTCGGCAGCGAAGCAATTCTGAGCTATTCAAGCTATCTCGAACTCGTATGGATTTTACTCGAGTCAACTCGTGACTTGGTATGGAACTCGTGGAAAGGAAGTGAGGGTCTTTAGAGTCGAAATTTCTTAAGCTGTGTTTGTCATCGGAGTGAAAAAGAGAAGCATTAATGGTTTTATTTCTGCTGGGAAGAAAGAAAGATGAAGAATGGTAATATTTCGGCAGTGGGAAGTGGGAATTGGCTACTGGGAAGAGATGGGAAAGAGATGCAGTCACGTGGGAGGAGTTAAATGTTTTTGAAATTTTTGGAGACTAGAGTCCAATACTGGAATTATGGGCTGCACATGAATAAAAAACGTTGGGCTATAAATTAATAAGAGAACAAATTCTTTTCTACAGCCTGTGTATGTTGACTCGAGTTGGGCCGAGTTGAGTTGGGCCAAATCGAACTCAGTTGTTAGAAACTCGAGTTCTGCTGACTCGAGTTATCATCGAGTTTTTTTCGAGTCGAGTTCGAGTAACTCGCGAGTTACGAGTTTTTTGCTCACCCCTAACCGTAACTTCGGGAATTTTAAAATTAAGAAATTCAAAATTAGTATGTTATTGTGGCTTTATTTTCTTATTAAAAAGTGATAAAAGTGTTCTCCTACTTCTTTCAAAAGAAAATTATATATAAGTTTTGAATTAAGAAGTCATGTTTATGATCTTTTAATTCATAATTAAAATGACAATATATTGCAGTAAATAAAATGATTGACAAAGCAAACCATCAAAATAAATAATTTATATTTATTTTTTAAGCGGAAGTAATTTTATTAGTAGTTTTAACGTGACTGCAGGAGAAAAGGTGCAACACTAATAATTGGGATGATATTGCATGATAACGACAAATCATGGAGACCTAGAGTTCCAAAACGACTGGAGATGATCAGGAACTAGCGTTTTGGTCTGGTCCAACTGTCCATAGTGATTGCCTACGGGCTTTATTTTCAAAAAAAAAAAAAAAAAAAAAAAAAAAAAAACTGTCCATAGTGATGGGTCTTATTTTGAAGTGTGTGTTTGCGTGGGGCTGAACCAAAATTTATTTTTTACTTCCATTTTTTCCCCCACTTATCGCAGTGTTTTGTCGGACAACTTTACAGTGTAACCCAAATAGAAATATTTGATCCCTCCTGCCTTTTGGACAATTTTTTTGTACCAAGGTTGTATAGATTTAAGACTTAGGATGGAATATAATACAAGGCATGCTTGACCTCCCTTGAAGCAAGCATCTGCACATGGTTGGTTGACTGCATAAATTATATTATTATATATTAGAGATATCTTCTTGTTGGTGCAATTAGATCTCGCTTGATTATGAAGAAGTGTCAATAGATCCTTTGTATTGTATTTAGACATGTTCATCATTAATCTCTCTTTTCCCCCCTCCCTCGTATATGCTTTATATTGTTATTTTATTTTCTATTAAATATAAAGTTTGTGTAAAAAGCAAGAGGGTCCTTTACCAAAAATTGAAGTTTTCAGTTAATATTGCTTTATGTCTAGCTCACTTCTTAAGCACACACACCCAAAAAAAAAAAAAAAATTCATATAACAAATTAACTAATTAAAAATATGATCGCCTTACCATAATAGTTGGACTCATTTAAAGGTAATTAATTGAACCATTTAAAAAAAACTATTTTAATTAAAATAAAGAGTACAATAAAAGTAAACATTGGAAATAATACCTTAGTTGAAAAATATATTCTGTACAATATTCTGGTGCATGCATGTTTATTATATTGATGGTGTTATTTAGCAAAATAAGAGTCATAGAGACCGTTGCTTGCTAAAATAGCAAACATAGAGTCAGAACGCATAGAGCAGAGAGCAGAAAGGAAGAAGACTGAGAGGGCATGGGCACGAGCTGATATGGATCCATTGATTGCCTCGAGATTCCCACACGTGTTGATGACGTAACCTCGCACGTGGGAAATCGGGTCTAAACCCTAATTACCCGCTGAAGTACCCGAATTTCTTGTGTTTCTAGCCATGACAATTTATTATGTTGGGTTATTTTTCCTTGATTTTAATAATTTGTATTGTGATTTTGCTCATGAAAGTAGAAGGGGGTTATCGTAATGTACCCCAAGCTGGTGGAATCACATTTTTCTGAAGACAAAAATAATTTTAATCTGATTTAACTCTTTTTTAATTATTACGTCTGTTTGAATACTTTATTATGTCTAATTTGTCTCAACGTAAACATATATATAATCATGGTATTAATTTACATGACAAACCAATATATATATATTTTTTTGTGTAGCAATTACCGTTCTGTAGTGGCGAAGCCTATGAAATAGATCTATCTTAAATAAAATTGCAAAAAAAAAACTATATTAATTTTTTTGGGTAATTTTATGGTAAAAATGAATTCTAAATCGAATTTGGATCATAATCATTCATCTTTTTTATAGTTTTAGACGAATGATTTGATTTAAGCTAGATTACAAAATTTAGTTTAAAACAAAATTTGCGTTATGACTAAAAAAAAAAAAGAAAGATAAAAGTAGAATTGAACTATAATTTTTTCTCTAGTGCAAAACTAGCAAGTTGCTAGATCAATGTCTGAAAATAAATAAATAAATATGACGATAAAAGAAAACACAACTTGAAAAAGGGGCTATTGTTCCCACTGTAAAATATATATCAAGTTTGGAGATTGACAAATTGATCTTGGTACTAACTAAATGAATGTTTTTAAATGATTATGGACTAGAGGCATATAAATGATTGAAATTTGAAGTAGACTCGAGACCAATTGATGGATTGTTGCTCAACTCCAACAACCGTAAAAAGAATCAAGATATAACATTGGATATAAAGAATTTTTATTATGAAAAGCTGCTAATTTTTTTAGTTTGTACTGTTTTTAATAATTAAAATTAGATCGATGGCTACAAAACATATTATATCTTATGGTTATCTATAGGTAAATCATTATGGAACATGTAAATAACCTTGTTATAAATTTTTAATTAGTTATGAACTATACATTTTTTTTAATCACAGTTTCATCCAGAAATTAAATTATAAACTATAAATGTTCATGCATGAAAATTGAAATATTTTTAACTATAACATTATTATCAATACAGATCATTGATGAGTGGGGGCAATTTATCCAATCAGAAAAGTGCTAGTTATCATTTTAATAGCTGGATTGATGGGTCGCCTAATTTTTAATATAAAACTTGTGACCTAAGTTTGGAATCAAAACATCTGCAATGCCATGCTTTACTTTATTAACTTCATCCCTTGGGAATGCGTTGATGGAACATGAGCAAATATTTGTTTATTTTTGCTGAACTTCAATGCAAAGGTTGCTTCCAATGGAATGTTTAGATTGACCAAGAACACTTGTTTCTTAAGTGAGAGTGTGGGTGTTTGGCTTTTAATGTTCCATTGACCAAATGTATTTGCATTTGTTTTTTCCTATTCTCAATTTTAAAACTTTTGCATGTATATCCGGGGGGAAAAAACCCCCCAATTTGAGGGCTAACACTAGCCGCTCAGTTAGACAGTTGTATCCACAAGGTAGGTAGAATTATTTATAGGTTTGCAGAACAAATAAATGCACATAGGGCGATACATATATAATCAATAAATGAGAATGGTCACATAAATGAATAATTTTACTATATTTATAATATTCATATTATGAATTAACAAATAAATAATAATAAGAGAACGGTTTTTGAAATATTTTTGGTCTTGTTGATGACGATCCTATTTTGTTTATGCTATTAAAGTGTAACTTCATTGTTAGAATTGTTATTCACTTTATTAATGTGTAACTTCATCTTTAGAATTGTCATCACTTTTAAATAATTCGATAAATGGTAATATATATATATTAATTTACATTTTTTTTTTTACAAATATTTTGTATATACATAATTAATATAAAATTACACCCATATCATGATTCCAAAAAGAAAGACACATTTATCATAATTTGAGCAACATTATATGTTGATTTGGGCTGTCGGATGTTAAATAATTATTATTCTTATGTTTTTGATATAGGAGACCAAATAATTTTATAGTTTTCTCTCACACTTAAAACCCTTTCAAAGCATTATTTCATTACTAAAGGTTAGTGTTTACTTAGTTAATAGGCTACCAACAGAATAAAGATGGGTGTCACAGGCAGTACTATAAGAACTGCCTTCAGTTTCTCATCAAGCACTAGCAGATAAATACTAGCCACAGTGGGTCAGATTGAGTTCCCACAATTAATTCTAAGAGGCCCATTAGTCATAGAGGTCAAGAATTGCAGTAGATTCCATGGACCCGTCTGAGACATATTAACCATGACAGCCTCATCCAATTAAATATCCCTTTAATTGAAAAGATTAATTAATATTATTTCTATAACTAGAATGTAAAATTGAGCACAGATAGTCGGTGGAGTTCTCCTTATTCTATAAAGAACAAATTCAAACCTCGAGGATGCGTAAAAATGAGTTTAATTTATGTCAAACACACTGAATCATGTCTCTAAATAAGACTTACTTGTCAATAGAAAATTATTTTCAGAATATGTAGACCAATCGAAGTTGGTCTACAAACATAAGGTTGGAGAACTCCTTTTTCTTTTTATAACATTTTACTCTAATTACAGGCACATTTCCAATTGAAAGTCCGAAACCCAATGAGCCACCCTCTAGTAAAATTGTTGGGCTGAAATTTGTGGCCTAAAGAAGAGAACAATTAAGCCCAGTGCTGGGTTTTGTATGGATAAGTGGTACTAACGAGAACGAGCATCAAGCCCAAAAGTGTCCGAAATTAAATTACACTTACCTTTAAATTCTAATCCAGTGTTGAACGCCTGAACGGGTTGTGTGCGCTTCTTCATTGCCGATGATTTTTTTTTTTATTTTTTTTATTTTTTTTTTAGATACTAGGTAACGGCTATCTAGGGATTGATATTTTGCAAAACACTGAATTCTACAACTCAAAGCATACAGAATATGAGCATTGAAGTTCATATATAATATTCAGTGATTGATATTTTGGATCTCTTCAGTCCAAGCAATTAATAAAGAATTATATACTTTTGGAAACAAAAGAGGCATAACATCTCTGTAACTTTAATTTAATACTAAAAAAATTAATACTTTGAAAGACTAAGAGTCAATGCAATTTCTATAGTGTGTGTTTGTGTCTCCAGAGAGTGTCAAAATTTTGAGTAAAGGTGAGGAAAATTTGTACAGCCAAATAGAGCATCTTTTCTAATATTGTTTATTTATTTATTTACTTATGGATTCTCAAATTTGACGAAGTGATTTGATCATTAATATCTTTGACTCATTTTTTTTTTTCGTCAGCTATATTGATTCTGATATGCAAACCCTAACTTCGGTCCTTTTTCATAATGTCATTCATAAAGTTGGATATCTGTTGTGAAATTGTAAAACAAAAATCCATAATCTTATCATTCTTAGTAATTTCTCTTTTCCTATTTTTAATTAATTAATCTCCCTTCGGTTCTTTCAGAAAAGAGTGACACACTCTTAACTGAACCTCCCTCCATGTCCCTGGACCAGCCTCTATTATTGGAAGTATACACCACGTTGGAACTGCTGATTTGCCGCGCACCATACTTTTTCGAAAAGGAATACGTATCATAATCTCACATATCTGGGCAATTTTAGACCTTAATTATAAGATTATATAGGTAATTTTACCATTCTTTCTATATATCATTTTGAATAACAGAATCATGTCAATCCTAGCTACAATGGGCGTATTACGTATTATTCAAAATACTAAGCAAATAGTGCCGCTGGGGTTTCAAGGGTTTCAAAATACTAAACACGCCATACTAAGCCAGCACATGTAATATGCCTTCTTCTATTACATGTTTCAAGTGTTTGCTTAGTATGATCACTAGCGTATTACGATTAATCTTCAGCTATAACAACATTTTCACAAACTATTTTGTTTGAATCTTTATAAATTTTTTTAATAATATATATATATATATATATTTTGTCTAGGAATTAATTGTATATCGAACTTGCAATCTTGGTCGGAAGGTCCCACTGAGCCTTTTGATTTTGATTCGGTAAATAAATACTGGTTATGATTTCAGTTTCGGAACCACACCTGAAAATCGAACATATTAAAAATAATTGGGTACTTGAATTTTTGGGAAATAAAGTAGAAAAATTTAAATGTCTTTATCTTTGAAATTCGAACTCCAAAAATCATTCACGGATATATAAAATTGAAGCATGGTGGAGAAATAACACATATCAATGGTAGCCCTCGACAAAAAGTGCTAATCAATGTAAGCAAAACCAATAATTTCTCTTCTAGTGGTGGGAAAATCAAACATAATTTTTGAATATATAGAGAGCGAGATGCTGTACTTGAGTTTCCACAATCCAGCAGGACATAGAGAGACCTTTTTCTAGGGTTTTGTCGGATCTTGTTTGTCTAGAGGATAGAGAACATTAAACGGGTGAGGAAGAGAGGCGAGGATAGGTTAGGTTTAGTTCGATTTCATATTGTCTTTGATTTGTTTTTCGATTTTTTTTTATGAAGTGAGAGGGAGAAAGAGACACGAGAGGAAAAAGGATTGAGAGAGACGAAAGGGAAGAGGCAGGAGATAAGAATAAGGCGGGACAGATTAAACGTGAGGGTGCAATAAAATTTTCTCATCCAGCGACTTCAATCCCAATGAATAATGACGTGCATCTAAGGGACTGGATTATGATGCATCATAAGACCTCCAGTGTATGATGATGCACTGTTGGAATTAGTGTGTGTTGGAAATATAAACTCAATTAAGTTTGCATGGTCAAAGAGTTTAATTATTTAGAGTTACAAGAATAATACTTAGAAAATTGTTGTTATTAATTGTCTAGAAAACTATGTCATTGAATGTTTAGTTAATGAAAGTAGTTGAGTTTTTATCTATATAAACAATGTAAGAGTGTTTAGAAATTCAAAACTTAGAAGAGAGAAAATATCAATTGTAAGAGAGTTGTATCAAGTATATGAATGAAGAATTTTAGTTTCTAAGTATTTCATTTATCTCCACTAATATCCACATAGCCTCATATTAAGAAGACGATCCTATTAGTGTGTGTGGAGACATTTCTAACGGATTGTCTCGGATAGGTATCAACCGGACCTTGATGAATCTGAAAGAATCCGGTTGAAATGGAATATGAATCTGAAAAGTCAGTTTAGGTTATTCCATATAAATACTCCTCTAGAAACCGTCCAAGTACACCTGTAATTTGTCTTTAGAGTGCACCACTATTACAAAGAGATGAGATAAAGATTTCGAGAGGGAGAAATTAGACCATCCTATTGCTTGGAGCAACATAAAGAACACGCACAAGTCGATCAATTTTTCAAATTGTAAAAGGTGACGCTAAGCTCTAATTTAGACGGTAGTGTACTGATACATATGGAGATAGAGCAAGCGAAGGTGATGATTGTTGCACCGGCTTTCGAGAATGATCTAATTAAGTTATTCGATAAACTTCGTTACGTTATATCTAATCTCTTTAGTTTATGATTCATTAGACTATATATATATGTATATAGTACCATCTAACATGCACAATAGACAATTCAATATATTGATATCTTCTTTGAAGATAAGATAGGATCAAGCTCTCTAATTTATGTGGAAATTAAATGTCATAAAAAACATTTTAGTTAGATTTTGAATCCGTAAAGGTGTGTTGCTCTTTGCCCTCAATATAATAGTGATTACAGATTATTCTGGTCAAAACATGACCGGAAGGGAAGTGAACTATTCAAAGCTTCAATTCCGTTTGAAAGTAATATTTTGAAAGTATTTATTCAAAATTAATTGCAAAACATTTATTTTAGGATACTTTTAAGTTATTGTGATATTGATCATTAATCGGCGTGCACAAGATTATACCCATTTTTTTTTTTTCATTTATTAACTTCATTACGCCATACACTATTTTATAGAGTAAACATGATAAAATTAAGAATTCTACGGAGAACAATTTGAAAAAAATTTTGGTTGCTTGTAAGAACGGATAAATATCTTGAGTATGACTGGAAATTAACTGGACCCATTAATTTATCTATTATACCGATCGCAGACCGTTCATCTACATCGAGATTCGGATACCTTCCTGAGGAGGTTCAGATGGAATAACCTATTTCTACAACTAGGGGTGTCAAACGTGCAGAAACGGCACGGAACACCCCTCTGCCGTTTTCGTTCCGTTTCAACCAATGAAATAGAAAAGTGTTTCGTTTCCGTTCCGTTTCGTTAAACGAAACAAAAAACCGTTTCGTTTCCGTTCCGTCCTTCATTTACCATTGATTTCAGCCCATTTTCGTATTCCGTTTTCAGTAACGTTCACAAATTTCGGTTTCGTTTCCGTTCCGTTTTAAAAAACGAAACTCATTTTCCCTTCCGTTTCTGTTCCGTTTCGGACGGAACGGAACGAAAACGTGCGAAACGGCACGGTATTGACACCCCTATCTACAACGCTCCTCCCATCCCAACGGCACTGAATTATACTGCTCGCTCTCTTCTGTAATACCACTTAGTTGGTTAGTTTCAGCCGTCTAATCAAAATTTGAGCAAATCTGGACCCTTCAAACATGATTCAACTTTCCAAGTGCTTCCGCCTCGGTTTCTGCGCTGAGTGGGTATTAGTAACCCCCCTCTCCTCATCTCTCTGCTCGTCTCACTCCCTCAAAGCTCAAACCCTCTTTCGTTCCTCTTCGTTTTCCCAATCTCTCTGTTGCGCGCGTGATCCCAGAAACAGGTTCGACGACTGAGCTCAAACCCGACCTCTCCCCATTCTTTCTCTCTCTCTCTGTGCTAATTTGTGTCTTTATATATTATTTTTACGTTGGGCAGTACTGAAGAGGGCCAAATAAATACAAAAAAAAAAAAAAAGATAGAGATTTTGGGTTTTTTTAAGCTACCTGCAATCGTTTTCTACATATATATCTCTCCATAAGACAAAAATATGTCAAAGATACACTATATGATTTTTTCTTGGTCAAGGTTCTGTCTTAACTTTATCTGGTTTTATCTCCTTAGTTTCCATATCCTCAAAATATTTATTTGTGTCAATTTTCATGCCAATTTCAATTTTTATCTGGCGTTATAGTTTTAGATGCTCCTTAATTTGTGTATTTGAATTATCAGTACTTTACTATGTATCCGTTTCCATAAAATTTTCAGCTCATAAGTTCTGGTATAAGCAGCTATTGCATAGCCAATTTGGCTTCTCAGCTTCCATCGCAGGTATATGTTTTCTTCTTCTTTTTTTGTAATATCTCCATTGAAATTTTATTTATTCTGTTTACTAGAATTTTGAACAATAGTAATTTAGTATTTAGTGTTATAACGCTTGTCAGAAATTGTGCTCAGTCATGTCATCATACTCACCTTTTCTAAGATTTATTTCATCTTCTCATTCAGTTATAGCATCTACTTACCTTACCCCTTAACAAGTAATGCTAGATATTTGAGTCGGAATAAGTCGTATATGTTGCCATGTTTATTTGCAGAGTGTCAAGGACATTAGTCACAATTTCAAGGACTATAGAGGTTACATTGCTGCTGAATTTAACAAAGGTACTTTTCTTTCTTATTTATATTTTTTTTTGTTTTTTATCCATTGAAGTAACGTTTTGCTCCAAAATTGTGGTACCTCTTAGAGTTAAAAAACATATCATCTTTGGTCAATATTTTTATTACTTAATCAACCTCAAACATTGGACTATAGTTCTATGATTATCACTTCAATTGCAGAAAAATTTAGTCAGCATCTTAGTGGCCGGGGCGCCAGCCCTTTCTGAATTCCAATTCAAATAACTAATTACATACTGTCTATTTCAAGTGTGAGAGAGGCTTATCAGCCGAGTGTTATTTTTTTGTAACATTCTTTCATATTTGCTATCTGATAATTTACTAATTACTATTCTGTAACTTACTAATTACTATGTAATTTACTATTACTACTCTGTTTTGGTAACCTTTCTCAGTATGAAGACATTTTCTTATAAATTGTAATTTGAAACCAAGTGCTGGAAGGTAGGGATCATAACTAGACATTTTTTGATACAGGGAAGCAGCAGAATTTATCACTGTTAAAAGCAAAATCTGCAATCTTATCCTTTGTGAGCTCCTCTTTCATATCGCAATTCTTGTTTGCGTACCAATCACAATTGAGATAGAAGAAAGCATCGCAAATTTTGTGCGCGTTATTGTTACAGTCAAATTTTTTGCTATTTCTGGTTCTGCTGGACATACTCTGCTTTTCAAATTACAAAGTAAGAAATTGTGGGGATCTCGAGAGACACCATGAATGATCTGTTGCTTGTGGTGTCCTCATATGTTTGCTGACTATAAATTATATGAAATTTTTTTGTTTATTTAGTCTCTGTCTTTATCCATTTCATTTAATTTTCATTAAAGAGGGTGAAGCAACAATGGTATCATATAAATAAGTAATTTTAAGTTTTTTCAGTGGATCCAACCCTGTCTAATATTTTTGTTGAGAAATTAACAGCTTTTACTGAACTTTGTTTTCAAACATACACTCATTCCTTTTCTAAACTGTGGCTGTTGTGAACTTAGCTCCCCGAGATAAGCATGGGCTGTTGCAAACTTCCCGACGACGTGGAAAATAAACTAAATGGAGTAAAAAAGAAATTGCGGATGAAAAAACTGAGCAAGGTCATCCGTGTGGCTGGCGAGCTCTCAAGGAATAAATGGGATCAGGAAGCGGTGGTGCGCAAACTGTACCCAGAGTTCAATCGAGTGGAAAAGCAAGGCCACAAAACAAAAATGAACTTACATAAAATTGGTTTGGTTTATTTCTTCACTAAATAATGATATATTTCAATCATATCTCTATTTGATCAGTAGTACGTAGTAGCTGCTTATTTCAAACCATTAGAAATGGCGGTTGTATTTTGGCTTTCCATAAATTTTTATGTAGCGTTTTTTCTAATAAAAGGTTGCGGCATATTTCTCACTGTTATCACTACAAAATGCAAACTTGAGAGGGAGTATACATATGTAATTTAGGTTTTAACTAGATATAAGCTTAGTTAATGTCTGGAGTTTCAGAAAGTCAATCCCATATCTGGATTGACTGTTGTCATACCCACTGATAAGCCTAACCTATTGCTTATTCTTATTTGGTGTAGTAATTACTTGTTGGCATATATTATGTGTTACAAATATACAAAAATGCTCAATCCTTTTTGGCAATTACTAATTACTTAATACTACCCTATAATTTAATTGCATAGTACTAATGCAACCACCACATACATATGTTGAAAGTTAGTTGATCAGAACACTATTTAAAGTTCCAACAACTTGACATACATACGAAGTTCGGTTTAATTATATATATTCTTTTACTAATTCTTGTTCGTTCTACTATTGTTATGTTTTATTACAGCTGAGGCCGTCACTCGAGAATTAAAAGGTCTCAACTATGTCTTCCCTCCACTTGAGAAGTTCTGTTCAGAACACATGTGGTTTGCAAAGGATGCTGGTGGGCAATCGTCAACCCAGCAAAAGATGTCTGAACCAGTCGTTGAAATGCCTCCTGCACCAACCATGCTTACAAGATCACCCACTCGAGAAAAGGTCAATATGACTGCTCAAATCAGGCAAGCACATATACATAAGTCCTTATCAGGAAATATTACCTTTAAATTCCTCTCAAGAAAGGAAAAAAAAACTTAACTTACCAAGTTTTCTCTTGTTTGTGAACAAAGAACACATGACATTCCAAAAGAACTGTCAACTATGAGGCGTCCAAGTAGTATAGGGGGCTGTTCAAGCTCAAAGTTGAAAAGACCGATGAAAAATTCGAAGGGAAAAGAGAAGGCTCAAGTAAAAAAAGACAGCACTCAAACAGGCCCAAGGACTTATACATCGAAACAAGGGAGAGTACTGATGCATGCAAAAGACTATAAGAAGCTTTTCTTTCCCCGCCCCTAGACATCGATCCCACCCTTTGCCTAGTATGAACACTCCTTTTTTCTTGTTTCTGTTAATTCAAGCATCTTTTATTTCAATCATGCTGTTTCATCTCATTTTGAATCAGAATTTTAAGTTAAGAATTTTTTTGGTCTGTAGAAATCAAGTAAAAGTTCAAACAGGCCATATACGTGAGCATATGAACTGTTTGATAGAGTATACTGTGAGACAGCAAGAAGCCGTGTGTTTAGCTATTATACTCTTTATTTTTATTTTTAAATGTTTCGAATCATTGAAGATATTTACTTAATTGTAGTGAAACAGTACTAGACTTAAACTTATTTGTCTAGTATTTGCTTAATCGTTTATTTACTTTAGTGATTAATTTCTGTTTTATCTCTCATAGTTTATTTACTTTAGTGAAACTCGGAATCGGACTCGGACTTGGAGTATTGGATTAAGGAGTTGAATCGGGTGACTCGAATTGGAAACTCGGATTTTCATAAAAAAATTATTTTAAGCTCTAAAAAATTTTAAAAAAATGAAAAAATAGAAAAAAATATTTTAATGAAGACAACTTCATTAAAACGCCTTATTATATCGGTTAGGATCGTAGAGAATAAAATTTCCAATTTTTCCATGGTCTTGGATCTATTTTTTGATCAATTATTTATTTTCTGAAAATTATTTCTTGTCCTGAATAATTTAGACCATCTGATCTGATTTATATTAAAAAAAAAAATGTGTTCAAATAGAGGCCTCCAGTCGACCCCTTCCCCTTCCTTTCTTCTTTCCCGTTCCCACAATCCCACTCGCCTCCCTCTTCTCTTTTTGCTATGGAGCACTAAGAGAGGTCAAACAACCCTCACAAGAGACACCACCAAGAGCTTTTCCGGGACTCCTGACGCGATTCTCCGTTCTAGCAACCTCTTCCATCGTTTTTCCTTGCTCCTTCACCTCTCTCCAACAATAAATACCACCATTAATGGTGATCTCAACCGAATCCGTCCCAACTCGCCAAAACTCGGATCGTTGGCCGCCGAGTCTGAGTTGAATCGGCCCGATTCCGAGTTGAATCGCCGAGTTTTCAAACCATGGATTGAATTGCTTGAGTTGATAATGCTTTGCCGTTAGACTTGAGGGATTGCTTAGATTATTGAAAAGCTAAGCATTACTTAAATTAATTTAGTCACTAGGGTTGGACATCGAGCTTCGCTCGATACAGTATTTTTTACATAATTTGAAGTGTGATTTTTATTATATATTTTTTATATATGTTAATAATAATGTGAATATATAATTAAAATGTCAATATCAATATGTTTTAGGAAATTATCAAATCAGTTATTGAAAATAGATTATAACAACAAAATATCAGCTTAGTTAAATAAGATACGATGAGAAACGGAAAGTTGGTTATCATTTAGGCATAAATCACTAAAGATGAAAAGGAAAATATTAAAAGTTTATGAGGCATTAATATAAGGAAAAGTGATCATTATTCATGTAGCCTACGGAGTCTCCTTGTCATCAGGCAAATGTACTTCATCCTCTGTTTGGAATTCTTCCACTTCAATTATAACATTGTCTTAATAAATGAAGCAAATAAATACCTAAACAAAATTGTAAAGAGAAATTAATGAGAAGAATTTGGTTAATATTTTGTGCTCAATTGTAACGCATATATTTTGCAGAAGTTGATTCAAATTAATTAGGGGGTAAAAATGAAAAGCTATCATGTACAAATTCAAAATTAGTAGCGCGAAAAGAGAGTCAATTGCTCAAAAAAGAAATTTATAAGACAGCTAGAATTGGCATTTTTCATATGAGCGGTGAAGAGGAAATTAATGAGATTAAGTTATTAAAATTATGTTGCAAATTTTGTAGATCATAAATTAAATTAATTTTATTCCCAGTATTATTATTTGGTGATTAAACTTGAGATATTTGGTGACTAAAATTAATGTTGCAAACTTTTATCAAAGACCCATGTACTTCAGATTATCCCTTTTATTTTGGCCCTTATAATTGTTAGGTTGTTATCACGTTTGCCCCTGATTTATAAAACCATACCGGTACTCATGCCAGACCCAAAAGCAACCATACCAAAAATTGGTACATAGCTTATACCGACACCATATTAAGGCTTGAACTTATCTCAAGTATCTATACGGCTATACCCCATACTTAAAAAAAGCATAAAGCCGATATATAGGTTGTTATCACATTTGCCCCTGGATTTTATAAAACCATACCAATACTCATGCCAGATCCAAAGCAACCATGCATACCAAAAATTGGCACATAGCTTATACCGACACCATATTAAGGCTTGAACCTGTCTCAAGTATCTATACCCCATACGTAAAAGCATAGTGGATTAGTGGCAATATATTCAACGTAATTATATAAATATTAATTACTATACCTATATTGAGACAAACCCTAGAAACATCTCATGTTCACTGGTACAAAATTTTGGGTTCCTTATGCATACTAAGATTATCTGAAATTCTTATACTATAAACATTACGAATACAATAGTAAAAAAAAATTATATAAGCATTACTATAAACAAAATTCTTACAAAAGTTCCTTATGTATACAAAATTTCCTTACGTACAAAATTCTTGCTAGACCTATAAATGTAAGTTGGTTAGAAACATGCCCTTGTGTATACTAAGTACATGAACAACAAAATTGTCCACAATTATATGGCCGGTTTCGTGATTTATCCCCATGCTTAACATCTGCTAATTATAGTGGCCTTTTGCACAACATATATTGATTGAGGAAACTGGGTATAAATGTCATATTAAAAATATTGGACTGACATATCATAGGAGAACCCAAAATTTTCAACAGTATATAATTACTGATAGACAAAGATCGGTAAAAAAGGGGAGCAAAAAAAAGAGCAAATTTAATTGGATAGAAAGAAAGAAGGTTGTGTGCAAAGTAATAGGTGATTGAATACTTATGGTTACTTAAATAGGAAATTTTGCATAGGAAATGAATACTTTTAATAGTTCACATTAGCTGCATCGTCCTGATTATAATGAAACAGAAGTTTACTTATTAGAAATAATAAGTTATTATGGGGCATGCTTTAGCTTGAGCTGCTGTTTTTGCTTCCCATTGTGTCAAATTATGCTGCACATGGTATAATTAGAAAATTTCAAATTAGCAACTCATTAAAGGTCCCATTGTGTGCTTAATTTAGAAGGAAGTAGACAATTTAGGCTGAATTTTTTACCTAAAAAACATATGCTACATAGACATTTAAGAGAAAATAAGACTGGTTAAACCTAAAAATATGTCTGAACTCACAATTAAACACCAATTAACAGAGCTTTTAGGAGATCAAGGCTTTCAAGTAACTTATTACTATTATTCTATCAATACCTAATTTTCAAAAAAAAAAAAATTAATACCAGAATGTAACAGGCTGGGTTCTGTATGAGTTTGGTCAAGTGTCAGTGCGCATTGATGATGTTCACTACAGGTATTAAGCACAATTGAAACGCTAGCAATAATAAATTAACATAAAACGACAATTCCCTTTATTTTAAAAAAAATGATGAGCAAATTAAAAGAAAACTAAAACTGAGTCCCCACAAATTCCTTCCAGTAAGGACACATATAGGGAAAAAAAAATCATGCCACCAATAAACTCTGATAGCCCCCAAATTAACATCGTAATATAAAGAGAAGAAATTAACTTATTTAAAGGGTGGAAAAAAGGTCCCAAAAAAAATGCGATATAAATTAAAAAAAATCCAAAAATGTAAAAGCAATAGCTATATGGTCAAATACTGATTGGATCTGTCCTCTAACAAATTACGACATAAAAAAAAATTATAATTTTGCCATTTAAACTAACGCAACAGCAAAATGGAAAATCAAATTGAAATAAATCAAACCTAAAGCTTTGCTCAGGAAGCTGCGCACTGGAAGAGAGACCATCGATGGAGGCGCTGGAGAAGAAACCGACACGTTTTCTCATGTAGAGGAGAAACGGGAGGCAGAGTGTGGGGGTTAGATCGGGGCGGGGCATTGTTGGCTGCGAAGGAGACGGAAGCAGGAAGGTGAGGGAGAATGGAAGAGAGGCGGGATGGAGAAAGGGAAGAGGAGGCGGAGAAGGAAATGAAAAACCACGGACGGATAGATGCTGTTTTAGCTTGATTAGCGTCAAGATACGCGCAAAAAAACCACGCACATTATATTAGTCTTATGATATATGTGGCCTAAGATGGTTAAAATCCTACACGCAAGATCAATACCTTCAATTGCAAGGTGAAGCATATCCATTGAATCAACAGATAAATTTTTTTACACTAAAAATCCCACTTAAGATTAAAATCTTTCTATGGCTTGTTAGTAAAAGGAAACTGTTAACAAAAGATGTGTTAATTTGTAGAAGTTTGATATAAGATGCAAAATGTGTGCATTGTGACTACATTGAAACTTTAGATCATTTTCTTTTCTTTTTCTTTTTTTTTTCAACGTACGTAATCAATAACTCAATATAGATATCTCTAGGTATGGTTCTTTGCTCAATTCTCATGGGGTCCACCTGATACTTTAGAGGAATTAGCGAACATAAAATTTTTTAAAAAAAAGAGAAAATGATCTAAAACAAGTTAGAAATAATATATAGCGGGTAGTGCTTTATCGTTGTTGATATGGAAAGAAAGAAATAATACCTGCTTTAACTCTGTTGGTACAAAGTCTCTTGGATCAATTTGTAGAAGTTTGATATAAGATGCAAAATGTGTGCATTGTGACTACATTGAAACTTTAGATCATTTTCTTTTCTTTTCTTTTTTTTTTTCAACGTACGTAATCAATAATTCAATATAGATATCTCTAGGTATGGTTCTTAGCTCAATTCCCATGGGGTCCACCTGATACTTTAGGGGTGTGTTTGGATCTAAACCGGATAAGAATAGGAATAAGGATAGAGGGCCGGGTTTAGAATCTCGTGCCAATCCTTATTCCTAATTCCTATACCAAGGTTTTGTTGGTATAGGAATAAGGGCCGGAATTAGCCCATATTCCTTATTCCCATGGTGTTTGGTTTGACACCGGAATAAGGAATAGGCCTCTATTCCTTATTCCCATGGTGTTTGGATTTCCTAAGAATAAGGAATTAGACCCTTTATTCCTTATTCTCGCCCCAACCAAAGAGAAATGATCTAAAGCAAGTTAGAAGTAATATATAGCGGCTAGTGCTTTATCGTTGTTGATATGGAAAGAAAGAAATAATACCTGCTTTAACTCTGTTGGTACAAAGTCTCTTGGATCAATTGGTACCGGTTTTATATCTTTATTGAATTGCTTGGTAGGGTTTATGTAAGGCAACCTCAAACAAAAGGTGCAAATCATTATGCCTTCACTTGAAGATTGTCTACAGAAGATTGAGGAGGGGCCCGCTGTAGCTGATCATCCATGACCTAACTTGGTGTTTAGTGACTGTTCTAATAACGTGGCTGCACGGATGGGAGAGTGCGAGACGTCTAAAGCTAGTTTCCAGCAGTATTATATGTCTGATGGCTTCTAGAGATTCAAAACTTTAATTTGTGCTTATGGTCTAGTGAGCTAATAATCTCTTGTATTTGAATTTTGGATTTCATATAGCAGTAATTTGCACTGGAGTGTTGGGAGTACCAGTGCACAACAGTTAGATTTTCATTTTCAGATACTTGTAATTTGTTCTGGCATGCAGGGCATTACCCTGCTTGGTTTAAAAAAAAAAAAAGTAAAGAAGAAAAAAAAGATAGATTTAGAAAACCAAATCGAAGATAACAATCATAAAGCTTAGATATGCAATGAAGAGAAACAACTTGAGTTAATCAGAAACAAGACTTGAACAAAAGTCATGATCTATGACCACAAACCAAGTATCTTTTCTACTTAAACTAAATTGTAGACGTACGTAAGTAAATTTAAACAATAAATTGTAGACGTACGTAAGTAAATTTCAAACCTGTCAGAGCTTTTATAACGTTTTTTATATAAAAAACGTTACAAAAAGTTTTCAAATCTGTAACGTTTAGAATATTATTTCAAATCTGTAACATTTTTTATATAAAAAATGTTACAGATTTGAAAACCTTTTGTAACTCTTTTTATATAAAAAACATTAAAAAAGCTCTGACAGTTTTTTTTTTTTATTTTTTTGGCTGCGGAAACACATATAATCTCTTCTCCTCTCTCTCTCGATTAGTCTTAAAAAAACTTAAGTCCAAAACTTTCATTGCGCCTCTCCTCTCCTCTCAACTCTCCACTTGATCTCCTCTCGAGCTCAATTGCTCACCCCTCTCCACTCTCCATTCTAGAACCTTCACCGCCATTCTCTCAACGACCACTGCCTCTCCATTCTCTCCTCTCTCACTATGGATGCAACAAGTGATAAATGATGAACCAAGAAAATCGTGGCCGAGCAAACAAAAGTCATCTGATGGAGGAAAACCGTGGCCGAGCGAACGAAATCCGTGGTCGATGGACCGAAACTGCGGTCGAGCAAACAAAAGCCTT
The DNA here is from genome assembly GCA_027725995.1 of Rhynchospora tenuis. NCBI lineage: Eukaryota > Viridiplantae > Streptophyta > Magnoliopsida > Poales > Cyperaceae > Rhynchospora > Rhynchospora tenuis. The sequence goes on along the minus strand of CM050888.1, from coordinate 142,910,664 downwards.
ATCCGATGGATGGAAGCCGTGGCCGAGCGATCGAAAGTCGTGGATATTAGTTTTATATTATTTGTATGAATGATTATGATTGTGTTTTCATAAAACGTTACAGATTTTTAAATTTAATTTTTATTTATATCGAAAAAGTGTGCCCGAAAATATTTTTTTTTAAAAAAAATGCTACAATTTTTAACGTTTATTACTTTAAAAAACATTACAAATGATTAAATTTAATTTTTTTTTGTTTTTGAATTAAATATTCTGTAACGTTTTTTATGAAAAAAGCGTTACAGATTGTACCATTCTGTAACGCTTATTTCGAAAAAAACGTTACAGATCTGTAACGGTTTTTAAATCTGCAACGGGGCTACTGTAACGTTCCCATGAACGTTATAGAGGCCTTTTTTTGAACGTTACGAAAGGGGAAATTTCGGGTAGTGAAGGTTTCCAGAACGTTATGGTAAGTTGAAAAATAGATCGACAATTCTTTCTACTATAAGAGGATAATACTATGGGAAATTCTGCCATCCGGTCTGATTAAGCTTGACCGTCCATTTCTCTATAAATCAGACGGCTGGGAGGCCATAAAAAAGTTTCGCTCATGATTAATATCTTCGTTAAGTTCAACGAGATATTCTATTGGAGGGGCAAAAACGTCATTTTAAAAGTAACCGTCTCCATTTGCCTCTTGTTATTTTCCCCGTCTCCATCTCTCATCCTCTCGCCGTTTTCGCTTCAAGACCTCTTCGTGGCGCCGCCGCCGCTTGAGCTCGTCGCCTCCTCTACAACCAACGCGCAGCCATGGGTCGTATGCTCGCCGCACTCTTCTCGAGCTTCAGCGCGCCGCTGATCAAGTCTTTGACGCTGTCTCCCTAAAAGTACCTCATTACCTTCTCTATTTCTATATAAACCCTTGAATGTTAATAAATCAATGTCAGAGTTCTAGAATCTAGACCAGATCATATTTCCAAAGGCAACCCCCAGAATTTAAGATTTTCACATTTGTTCTTTTGAAATTGTCAAACATGCACAGGATTAGAGTAATGAAATGCCTGGACTTAGTCTCTAATGATACATATAGATTTGTTAGGAATTACTTTTGGTGTATGGAAGTTGAAAAGAAAGTGAAGTGCAAATCATTGGGCTTGTTTGGATGGTGTGGGAATAGTGGGAATAGTGTGAAAAAGTGGGAAGAGTAGGAAGAGTGGGAAGAGTGGGAAGAGTGCTATTCCTAGGTCGTTTGGATGGTGAGTTTAGGAATAGCGTTGGGAAGTGTGAAAAAGTAGAGAGAAAAGTGTTGTTGGGAAGAGTGTTGTTGGGAAGAGTGGGAAGAGTGGGAAGAGTGACTATTCCCACTATTCCCCTATTCCGGGAAGCATCCAAACGAGCCCAATTGGACTAATTGATTTGGAATGAAAAACAAGTTGGTCAATTAATGAAAAATGGAACTATTTCATAAAACATACGAGCAGGTGGATGAAAGGGTTTCCATTTCATGATACTTTATGTTTGTGCTTTCTATATATACTTCTATTCTAACTGCTAAATTCGTTTTTCTTATGATGATGATTGCTGAAATCAAATGTCCTTAGATTGCAGAGGAGCGGGATAAGCTATCTGATATATCTAGTAGAATCCAAGTAGCCAAGGTTAGAGTTTGTAGCTTAAACTAAGTTTAAAAATTGTTCCATTTAAGCTTTTTTAACGGCCTTATTATTCTGTAGTGCCATGTAAGGCAATGTTGGCCGTGCCTACTTAATTTTCATGGAAATTTCTGTTATATAGGCTAAGATCAGTGAGATATCTAATTCAGAAAGTGAAGTTAAGATTGTTTCACCTGCACAGCATCCACTGGCCAATACTACAATAGATGATTTCAAACCATTATTTCATGACAAGGATGAAGGAGAAAGGTTAGGATTTCCAGTTGCAAGCTTGTCAGTAAATGGAGGTTTAAACAGAGTGAGCAATCATGATGATGTTTTTTTTGCTAATAGTAATTTGTTTTGTATGCCCTGAACTTCATCATTTATTCATGCTAAAAATATCCCAGGAATTTGGTACAGATGGCACACTTGAACTCTTTCAATTTTTCTCAGAAGAGAATTATGGGTATCAATTGAAAGGAAGTGATATGAAGGTACATACAGATCATGTCTGAACCTTTTTTATTTATTAAATTCTAAACTGTACCATTTTATGACTTCGAGCTTTTTACTAGCACATAACTGGATTTTCAATAAATGCTTATTTTTTTTTTTGTGTCTCTTTGGAAATTTGTTGGTTGTTACTTTAGATTTAAGTAATTGTACATGCTACACAGGATTTTGGATCTTACAGAAGATACTGGCCTGTAAATTATTTATAAGACATAATATTTTGGTCTTCAGAACAGTCACTTTTGTGGCCAATGGGCAACTTTTATTTGGAATGTGGTACATGCCCATCAATTGAAATACTATTTTTACCAATGAAAAAGAATAAAAAGACATTCAGCAGGATGTATAGGAAAGCCGAATTTTGAGGAAACTACTTTTATATTGTGGTTTATATCCTGATTTCAATATCGGATGGATATGTGTAAGCATTGATTTCAGTATATCTTATTGTTATGGGGGTGTTTAGGATAAACGAAGTCTTTTCCAAATGAAATATGATACATCTCTGGAGAAACAATTCGAGAAGTCAAGGTATCTTCAGTTTTTTTTTTTTTTTTTTTTTTTTTTTTTCTCTTCCTTCTTTATACTTTTTGGTATCTATGTAGGGATCCTTTGCCTTATTGCATTTTTTCTTGGCCAATGTAAAACTACCAGATTATAGCTCAATTACTTCTGAACTAAGGCTTATTGCAGTTTTTTGGCAACGAGTAACTTTTTTCTGGGTTCTACATCTGATCTAAAAGGAGACCAGTTGCCACCACCTATCCCCTAGTCTCTCTCCATCAAATCTGAAGGTAAGAATAGTATGCATATTTTCCTGCTTGATTTTTTTCCCTTTGTTTTTCAGCTCTTATATGATTAAAATACTGTTACTTGCAGCCACACAGATCAGGGGATTGAAGATGAGTGCAAATTGATTGCACTCCAATATACTTCAAAGGTTAAGCAACATAGTCCATGCATTATGATTTATTGGGTGCAGACTATAGAGCATAATTTCATTTGTTTGGAGCACAAGATGCTAATTGCTTGCTTTTTAATGATGTATGTGACCATTGACCAAGAGGCTATTATTCATCTATAATAACTTAAAAGTGCTAATACCTTTTGGATGACAACAATAGTGAGCTGGTGTGGTACATATATGCTTGCAACTAAGAACCAACGAATTTGGTGTTGATATTTGTGATAGCAATGTATAATGTTTTTTTTTTTTGTCTTTTTCCTTTTTTTTTTTGCATGAGTCAAAAGACTCAAAACAAGTTCAAGCTGTTGCTTGTATCAGTCTTAAACCAAATTAAAAACAAACGTGGTACAACTTGATGCCAAGTGGACTTAATTTGCTACTAGTGGGAGAGCTTGTATCCAACCCATGTTTGATGTTGGTAATAGACATACCAAGTGGACTTAACGTGAGACATCTTTGGTACCTATATGGTACGGTACAGCTATGCCCATAAATAATAGCACTTAACACAATATATTACCTTTCCTAAATAACAGCACCAACTAGTACAATCATTACAAATACCATAATTCCAAGAGTAAATAAAAGGGACAAAGAAATCTAGATTAAAAAAAGTACAGGAAAGAAGAAAAAAAAATGTCAACCCTAGACCAAAGTTCTCCATCTCAGCAAGGAATCAAACAGCATAATCATGTTCAATTAATCAATAAACAAATTTGAAATATTTAAACTGTAAAGCTGCAAGTCTGCAACTCAAACCATGAAACTTACATATCGAACCACTTATTTGATCTTTGATCTACTATCTCAACCCGACTCGATAAAACTTTTTTACATCTTAGCCCTTGAATTTTATTGATTTTCAAGTGCTGAAGGAAACAAGAATTCAGAGAAGCACGTGACTAAGATCCAAATGTTACTAGCGCGCCCTTCAGAAAATCAAATACACTATCGAGGGAATACCTCATCAACCACAACAAAGGAGTGCACCCAATCAATAGACTGACACAAAACCGACCAATACCTAAACAGATGCCACCATTCAGACCCAATCTCTTATTTCGTTCATATACATATAACATCAAATTCCATTACAAATACCATTAGATTATAGCATCCAAACCAAAAATTATTCATAGGAAGGGACTTAAAAAAAAAGAGATAATTAGATATATGCCACTCCCGATTTTGCCAATTAGAAGAATGCCATTGTTAAATTGTTAATTATAAATGTGCCATTGTAAATTTGACAAAATTAGATTTATGCCCTTAATTCTTTCCAAATCACAACTAACTAGAGATATGCCACTCTCAAATTTTCAAAATCCCTAAATTACCCTTATGTTTAATCATTAACCATTAGGTTTGATCATTTAGGAAAAATGACAAACCTAACAGAAATGTCGCCTCATCATTAATAGAATTCTTCAATATGGAATGCTAATAATTTTGATTAAACTACTAAAGAATGAAGGTCCTGAACAAGCTTTTGCTAATATATATTCAATGATCTATTTTATAAATTACGCAGATTTAATAGTATTATTTTAAGTTCAAACGTAAATCAACAAATCCGTTTGGACCATAAATTCAATTTGTTTTAGTAAAATTCAACGCTGTGACCATAACATTTTTTGTATGTTTTTTATGTATAAACTAAGCAATATTCCATTTAGCAACATAAGTTACGTGCAAATTCATTTTAGCATATTTATCAGCAAAAACTCTTGCAAAAAAAATTATATTAATGTTATTGCTAGATGTGTAATTGGAGATATGTCACTATAAAATTACAAAAAAAAAGTTATTTCATTATTATACACCAGTGGCATAAGATTGATTTTTATTATTTTGCAATGGCATAAAACTAATTTCTATTGATTTATAATGGCATTAAACTAATTAATTTTTTTATGATGGCATATCTCTAATTTTAATATTTTACAATGTCATATTTAAAAGGGCATAATTGTCATATCTATTGTTTGATGGCATAAAACTAATTTTCATTATTTTGTTGTGGCATAAAAATAATTTGTCATTTAATGATGACATATCTCTAATTTTAAATATTTGTGATGGCATAAATCTAAATCACCCTAAAAAAAATATCAAATAACACATTTATTTCCTGGAAATGATCAAATAACACATTCAAACTAGACCTGACAAGCATAACCGTCACTTAAGACCTGACAAGCTGTAGTTCACACTTTGTTATTTGGTACTCACCTTTTCTTGCAATTGCAATGGAATGTAATAAACTTTCTCGACTAATCACAGTAAATGCAACAGACCAAGTTCAGAAAGAGTTATAATTATCACAGGTAATTTCCCTGTAGCACCATATCATTTTAAATCTGATCATAAAGTAAACACTATAAACACAATTACCTGCAGCACCATATCATTTTAAATCTAATCATACAGTAAACCCCCGAAGCTATTTTTTATCAATATTTCAAGAAAACTGAACTTATCAGACCTATAAGAAAAAGAAAGTTTGACTACTTAAAAACAACTACTAAATAACCAATCAACATTGCAATTCAGTCTCAACAGTAATCTTCTCGGTTCTCCATCGACATATCACGGATTTCCTTTTTCACAGCTTCATCCTGATTTTCTGTTGAAAAAATTAGGCGGTGAACAACTTTTTTCTGGAATACTTCAAGATTGATCTGCAAATATAATGCACATTAAATGACAAGAACGAATCAAATAAAACCAAAAAGAATTACTACATTCAAGAGATTTTAATAAATAACAACTTTTGGAAATTTTGTTTGCTCGATGGTTCCTTTCCATGACTCTATAAAATTCATCACAAATAAACCACAGGAGCTCGCATCTTGTTGCTTAGGTGCAACCCATATCACACTGACGGGCCATTTTGTGATATCCAATGAACCATGCATATATCGCCAGAGATATACAAAATTGAATTCCTTTGCGCTACATTTTTTGAAAAATGTTATTACATGCAAAAAAAATTAAAAAATGCACGATTAAGTATCATAATAATGCACTTACCAAATTCTTGGTATGCTCTGGATATAAACGGACCAGATCGGGTAGCGAGTCAAGGATTTGAAATTCTCCAGATAAAATATTCAAGACTCCTACATACCAATGCATGTCGTTCACATTTATAGGAAAAAACACCTGCAAAAAATAATATCATTCGTTGGTGTTTTCTTATTCTAAAGTCCTATGTATGAAATATCTAAATATGAATTTTAGACTTACCATGTCATGAGTCAAAAATTCCTTGCCGGCTTTCGTAAAATTCTTAATATCTTTATTGTACTTGGTTTGCTCAATGGAAGGATAAGAATATTTGTTAGTGCCATAAGATGACACTGCCATGACGTGCTGCTTAGGGTGCTGATCTTCATCTAAAGTTGAGATGAAACAGTTTATAATCTGTTGAAACAAAAAATAATGGTTTGTTATTAATTAATTGCTGCATTGTTCCTTATTTCATGTGATCATTGGTTTTGTCCAAGTATGCAGTAAAAAGGTGCAACTATAGTAGTGTACTAAAATAGGTTGCGAATAAACTGAAGTCCAGTACCATCAGCCTCATTGTATATAAATCATTATTATAAGTTAGTCAATTAATTAGTCAAGTAGGTAATTGTTGATAGGAACATTTTCTTTTCTTTTCTTTTTTGTTGGGATTAAACTTCCGTAGGCTACTGCATTAATAAAATTACTCTTCCAGCTGTTGCTCAATACATTAGATGTCTCGTTTTAACTTATTTTCCCAATTTACTACATAAGCATTAGAAGGAAGCCAATAATAATAACTCCCTCTATCCCTTCTAATTAGAGCAAAAAAAATATAACTAAATGAAACAACAACAGTTTAATTAAAGCTTCAAATACAACAGTAAAAAGGGTAAAACTAAGTCATTCTAAAGTATATTGTATCTAGCTGCATATCAATTCCCATCGCTGAGAAGACATGGTCGATGACTTGAAGCGTTGCCATTTTCTTGTGGAAGACATGGTTGATGTCTTCGAAACTGAGAAGAAAGGTGTCCAATTCTACGTTGTCGAACTTAGCCTGTATTTGGAATTGCGTCACGGAATGGTCCAACATCATCATATAACTGTGCAGTTCTGCTACGTTAATCCCAAGCCGTTGCAATTCCTCCGGGGTGCAAAGCGGGCACCGCATCTTCAATTCATCGTCGACTTCCTCTAGTTCCTCATCCACTTGCTCCTCCCGCTGCTTTGCTTTTTTTTTCGCCGGAGATTTCGCAAACGATGGAGGTTGTTGCGGTATTTGCCTCAGATTCACCTTGATTGTCGTCTTTGAGGCACTACCTCTATTGATTGTCGTCTTCGATGTGCTACTTTTATTAATTACCGTCTTTGAAGGTAGAGCGCTATTTTTCTTTTCTGTGCAATTCAATTGCACTAAAATTTCACCGTCGAATCGAGCTTTGCTATGGTGATGGTTATTTCTTTTCCGCACACGTTCAAGATCCCACCTTGACATTAGTGGATGACAATGAAGATCATCATCCAACCAGTCAATTTTAATATGCTCATAATAGAATAACTTCAATAAAAAATTAAGGATATTATTTTAGAATAAATTCTTGAAAAAAAAATAGAAAGAAATAGAAAAGTATAGTGAAGGGTTCCGAGTTTACTTGAAGATTTTTTTCATCCTTGAATACCTCTCTTCTTATCCAACAAGTGTTTTTGTATGCCACGGTTAAGAACTTTAACGGTGAAGTCGGCCCAATTTATTTTCGAAATCAGTGAGATGTCCTCCACCAGGTTCAAATATTCGTACATTATATTGTCATTTAGTGGTGGAGCTAAAAGTCTAGCAACCATCAATATAATGAACATTCGAGTGAAGTTATGGTCGCGTGCGTCCGTACGAAGAATTAGATCACTTACATAGTTAAATGTGATATTTTCCTTGTATGGATCTTCAAATATCTTAATTATTTCATCTTTGAGTGTTCTTTTGTCGATATCGACACTTATTTATTCGTCGCGCAGACCCAGGATACATGACACGTCTTGCGTTGTTAGAGGCACATGGTTTCCTCCCATGTTAAAAGTTTTAGAAGCGGGATCGTACGCATTGACCATGTCCACTATTAATGAGCGAGAGATTTGTATTGGGTGCATTTTAAGTAAAGCTCCAAAACCTAATTCAATTATTCGTCTCCTTTGTGCAAGGTGTAACTTTGCCAGCATACTCGCAAATTGGCCTGGTAGCTCAAATCCCTTTGTAGTGTTAGCAACCATCTCTTCCAACTCTAACCTTCTCTCTAACCCTGCAACTAAAGTGAATTAAATTGGAAATGTCAATGGAAGAGAATCATTAATATATAGCATGTAGGATGCTAATTGCTAAAAAAAAGGATGGCTAATGATGAACGTGCATAAATTGTTGTAATTCCATTTTTAAAATGTTGTTAAATTGCGCTAAATAAAAAGGGAAAGGCGCTAAAAATTAAAAGGCTATATGTACGTACCATCCAGTAGCATTATCTGCCACTAATAAATAGGCTAGATGAATGTACCTAACAATTTAGTGCCTAACTCTTGAGTCTTGTATTTAATTGCAGAATGACAGAAATATGATTGCAAAAAAAAAAAATGACGGCTAATGATGCAAGTGTATAAATGGAAGGGAACTATTTAGGTTTACAAATTTAATATTTCAGTTAGGACAATATTTCCAATTTTAAAAATTGGATAATGAAATTTTATGATATTTTCCATGCACAATAATATTTGGCAATTAAATAAACTTAAGTGTTTAAATTGTTTCTCAACGACCCAGATTATGGAAGCTGATTATTATAGCTATTCCCTGATAAAATTAGGTTGTGAAAATTAGAGCGGCATAGCCACATAGCGCATAAAATTAGAGCAGTTAATTAAATAAATGGATAAAATTAGAGCATAGAGCACAAAACATTTGTACTTACCCAACTGAATATTTGTACTTGCGAAACGAAACATTTATACTTAAAATGAATATTTTTGCTTATAATATTTATATTTTTTATTGCAACCAACTGAACATTTATACTCAAATAACAGAACATTTGTACTTAACTAACTGAACATTTAGATACGAAATAAAACTGTGTTAGTTGAGGGACCATCGTTGAGGGGAGCGCCTCAGCGATGGCGCGCGATGGTAAAATCATCCAGTAATCAAGTTCCAATAAAAAATTCACAAAATAGATCAACATTAGGACAAAAGTTCAAAATGGGAAATATCTTCAAAAAAATATTTCCAAAAATATCTTAAGAAAGTGTTTAATTAAATATTTCCAAAAATTTCTTCAAAAACTGTTTTGCAATAAATATTTTTCACGAACAAATTAAAGTGGTAATACTATTTATTACAATTAATAGAAAATAAATGGGAAAACTCAAGCCAATATGATAGTCTAATTTTGTGATCTTAATATAAGCATTTCTATGAACGATTGCTCGTGCACGATCTTAATATAGTCTAATTTACAATTTGATAAATGAAATTTTATAATACTTTTTTTTTGACATAAGAAATTTTATGATTCTTTCACTGCACAATAATATTTGGTGTTAATTAAATCGACATATTACCTGCTAAGTTTTGTTAAAGTATGAAGCACTCAAGTTATCCACGTCATCGATCCATGGACATGATTCATGACATGTGAAACCAACCAGTTAGGAAATGCCACGTGTGATCGAGAAATTATAAGTTCAGCCAAAAAAGCGGTTATATCTAAAGAAAATAGGGAGATTATCTCTAAATATTTTGGAGGGGAAAAAACAAATTTGGCGGTGCCTTAAAATTTCAGAGTTTATCGTGTCAAATTCCAAACTTCTCTCACGTGAGAGCGCTCCTCGACTCTCTCCGTCACTCAGGCTTTCCCACGTATTTCAACCTTAATAGTCGTCCCTAAATCTGGTCGAAACCTTAGGTTGTTCGTCTCCTAATTCTGGTTGTTGAAATGCTATTGAAACTTCTTTACATAGGTGATATCTCTCTCTTATAGACGTTGATTTGCTTCTCTTTAGTGAAAAACGACATATACTCCTGACCTTGAAAAACAATTTTTATTAAAATTTTGATAAAATTAATGGAGTACATGATTCAAATTTTGGCATCTCTTCTTCTCTTTCTAAACACAAAACACAAATTTGATCCAAATTTTGTCAATTCCTAGAAATAAATATGAGATTTTTATTTGGGTATTTTTCTCATTGTTTAATTTGTTTGAGCCTTTATGTTTGGTATCTGGTCCGTGTCGTGCTGGTTGGCGCTTGGTCATGAATTGGTCGCAAGGTGTCTGATGAAATGCTCATGAGAAGTTTCTGCTATTAATTGTTTGATTATATGCGTCTGAGAACTTGGAATCATGTAGAATGTGTTAAAAATTTGGTAATATATACGATATGGGGTGAAAAGGTACTGATTAAAGGTTTTTTCTTTTTCCTTTGCAGAGATTCAATTCCTATGGAAAGAGGAAGAAAAATAGAAATCGAGATTCCAAAAGAGCACTATTTCATAATATCTCTGACTAAGCCGAGTTCTTATTCCAGGTGCATGTTAGCTTCTGTCAAATTTCCACCTCTCTTTATTTATGTTTTTTCAATTATGCCACGAACAGAAATATCATGTTTCAAAGATACTAAAGTCCTTATGTTTATATTATTTCATTGTGTTGGGTTATACTTCAGAGCTGGAAAGTCGAGGAAGAGAGAAGAGCACCAATTAGACCCTCTTGGTTTTGAAACCACCACTGGGTCAGAAACTCTAATAGAAATTTAACTTCTTCCCCTTGTATGGATTACCAGATATAGAGTGTGTGCTTTTAGATGGCATCCTGATCGGCACCACGGTTCCTCAAAGGTATGCAAACCATTAGCGAATTGCGTATACAGGTTTACTGACCATTTTCTACCAGTATTTTGCTATTATGCACCTCAGCTAAGTTAGCCCATAAACCCAACCACCACTGGTGGAAATATGATCCAAATACAGCTTTGTGAGGTTCCTTGTTGCAGTTGAGTAGTTATCCGTATGTTTAGACACACCGATGGAGTATTGAAAACCAAAGTACATGGGTTGGTATTAGGGACATGACTGCATCTGTCAGTGAGGTTACTTTATAATTTCAGGTGTCGGACGTGTGGCACTGATCTAATTATGTTGGATGTCTTTTTTTCTTATTTTCTTTATATGAGCAGGTGGAGGCTGAGGAGAAATTCAAGCATTGCAAAGCATTGCAGTGCTGCATATAAGACAGTTTGCGATAGCTTATTATAGGTTGAATTAATTGTAATTTGAATTTATATGCTTAGTTTTGTTATTTTTATCAGCTATTTAGGAACATTGTTCCTTCCCAATTAATAAATTTCGGAGGCACTCGAGCATGAAAACATATTTTGACCCCTTGTAATTTTTTTTTCTGCTGTACCTATTGTGTAATGTTATTATATTAATTAGAGCTAGGTTATTATTTGAGTTTATTCTTGTTTTACTCATTTGTTGTTTATAATTTAATTTGATTTCTCCAACAGCGTGATCTTGGATATTGGTTAACCATCAGCTGAGCTTTTTATAACTGAAATAGAGTGCGCAGTGGTTAATCATCAGCCGAGCTTTTTACCAGTAACTACATCTTTTATAGTTCTTGCTTGTGTAACTTTATTAAGTACGTGAAATCGCGAATGTAAAATCAAATTTATTTTATTATCTTTGTGCTTTCTCTCTCCCATCTCGTGTCTACCATTCATGGCATTCTCAAAAACTATGTATATACATAGGTTAATTTCTGGGCATAGATATTGGTTATAACTACACTGGTTATAGTATAAGATGGTTGATACTTCCTTTTTAGTCTGTTAGATACGTAAACATACATCGAAAGTCGAAACAGATGATGCAAGGTTATATGTGATTTGCAATTAAGAAAATTCTATACAATATGCACGTCATGCTGATCCTAACATTCTTCATTTTCTTTTCCCCACATCAAAGCCTCAAATGTACAATTGTCGCCTTGTCTATGCTACCTATTCTGATTTTGTTGTCAACATACCTGAAATATAGGAAACACAACTAATTAGCACAATCCAGTACAATTGGTATCATAACAGATAGAAAGTTAAAATAGAAAGCTCACAGGATTTCCATGACCAAATTCTCTTATACATCAAAAGGAAGCTTCAACGGACCAAATTGGAAAGCTCCTTCTTTCATAAGAACACTATAGATTTAATTGTAAGCAAGTTATAACATCGAATAATTAAAGTTTGATTTTGTTTTTGACATAATTAATAAATCATATCTTCACCAAAACCACCACTAAATTTTTTTCATTAATATTCATTATTTTAATATTTTTGTACTCACCTGTCCTCCTTTTAGGCCTCTAGAAATATCTGACCAGCTTTCACCACCAGACTGCAAAAAAAAAAAAAAAAAAAAAAAAAAATATTAAAGAAAAGTTCCCAAGATTAAGAGATAACTCTAATTTAAATTCAGAATGAGACAGTTGAAGAACTTTCACAAAATTTCGTATTAAAATTGGCCTTAGATAAATCCAAATTCCAACAATAATGCATCATCCACAAGTCCAATTCAATTTTTCAAATGAAAATTTTGTAACATGGAATACATAGCAATAAACTAAGTTAGAGATAGGTTAAAGATAAACCTCAGGGGCCCACAGTAGTTGCCATTCTCCAACTAAAGATCTGAAATCTCCTTTGCTATCCACTTTATTATACAAGGTAAATTCCTCCATAGCCTGTCCATCAAAACATATAGAGTACAACAAATTATAATAATGCATAAACTGAGTAGATAACATAAATTTTATTGCTAATATGGAAGAATCCATTGCAATCCTAGCCAGGCCCAACCATTCCCGGGTGCTGCTGGCTCAAGCCGATGTACCAACAGTCCCATTAGCCAAATTTGGATCGGTATTATAAAAAGTGTTACAAATTAAAACTGTTGTATCTTTTATATTGAATTAACTGAAAGACTATTGGCCTAATTTGAAGCTTAGAATGCCTATTTGGCAAACAACTGATAGAAGATTTGGCAACCTTACCTAAGTTAAATCAATCAACCTTAGCAACCTTCCTCGGCTCAATTTGTCATGTTAGTGGGCAATGCATCTCAGTCCAACTGATAGGCACCATTGTACCCCTGAAACAGTAAATAAGTAAGAACAAACAAGTATCATTCAAGGAATGAACTAAAAAACATTACATCAGCCGATGCATTCCGAGCCATTACTTTTGTCACCTGTTAGAAAACAATTGATCTCAGCACCAGTATGTACCGGACCAAAAATTCTTCCACATCCCAATTTAACTTAATCTTCATTAGCAATTGACTATGACTAAAATCATAATGGGAATTTACAAGCACCAGAAATGGGCATTCAGCAATCCACAAACATTACTTCAACACAAGTATTTACCGTCTGTAACTGTGATTCTATCTCCTTAACAATAATTGTTTTGAGTTTATAATATGCTAAGTCTAATAGACTACAGTATAGCTCACACTAACATACCACCAAAACCAGCAGTCGTTACCAAAACAAGCTACCCAGACCTAAATACTACAACATTTCTCAGAAATTTCAATAAGGCAGTGTAATACCAACTTGAAAAAATTATAGAAAAACCAATAAAAACAAAGATAGAATTTACCTTTCCGACTTTGCCAACTTCTAAACAAGCCTTTTCAAGCACAAATATCGCACCCTTCTTCTACTTCGATCCACAAAAAAGTGAATTACGCTGATAACGCCAAACATTAGCACTATATAGAAAATTTGTGAAAAATGCAAGCGAACCTTTCCAAATAGAAATTTGACAGACACTTTGACAACAAATGTAAATGTTAAACCTGAGTTAAAGTGAGGGTTCGGTTAGGTCGATGGTTGGCTCGTTTACAGGCGAGGGTTCAGCGGCATTATCCTACAAAATAAGAATAAAATATCAATTTAAACTACCAAGACAAGTTTAATTAACTAGAGAACCAAAATACTGACCTGACGGAGGAGTTTACAAGTTTGTCGATTATGCCCTCGCTGCCCACAATGTCTGCATTTGTTCTTTCGGCTCCTCTATACACAACCCATTCCACTAGATTGCCACTTCCAATTGTTATTTAAGCTGGCAATACCAATGGAAAAAAATATGCGAGTTCCCAATTTCTGTTCTGAAATTTGATACCCCTCAATAACTGACAGCATTGATACCGCACTGCCAGAGTAGCAGATGCAGCACTATTTAAATACCACAGGTGTGATGAAATTTCAAATTTGTACTGGTCAATTTTATCCCCTACCAAAACATTCAAGCAAGTCTAAATAAGAACATAATTCGATTTGATCACCACAGCACAGTGGCACAAAAAAAAAAAAAAGAAACAGAATTTTTGTTTCATGAGTAACTGAAGGTAAGAGCAAGCAGTAATGATGATAATAAAAAAAAAAATTGAGGCACTACAAGCAGTATATGAGGATGTGGTTAGGCAGAAGATCCTCCCAAGCTCTTGCTCTTATCCCATTTTGAAGACCATCAGTGAATGATATTTTCCTACAAGTTTCCACCAAAAAGGATATTAATACGAGTTTATGAGAGGCAATTTACTAAATAACCAGAATTATGACAGTACTAACAACAAATAACAAATTAATTAAGTAGAGAATCACAAAAAATCACATTCAAATATGGATAACTTTTCACCATCAACTTATCATGAAACACTATTAATACATAAATTCAAATGAAAACAAAGAGACAAAAAAGGTAATCTACAAAGAAGTACACACAGTTATGTACAATAATTAAGGCACTCTATCTTTTGAGGCTGAAAGAAGCTCTATTAAGAATGGATCCATGGTATTCATTCAGTGAGGCCACACTAATCTGAGTTCTGTTTGTCAGTCTCAGTTTACATGCTCACATAATTCAGGCTCATGTTTCAGGTTTTCTAAGCAGCTACCCCTGAGCATTGCAGCCTTAAAACTGGACCATTGTTGGCAAATAAAAGTAATGAAAAATATCCTCTCCTGATTAGCTTGAATAACCACCTCTTTTCTTTTACATTGGCAAAGATAAAAGTGTGTGACATAATTACTCAACAAAAGGGCAGACAGAGCCTTTATAAGATACATCTCATGTTTTTTCTAGGCATATGCACAACATTTCTTGACATGCAGCATAATTTGACATGGAATCGCTCAAATAAAAAAAATTAAAAGGTTGAGAACCTAGGCAAGCACATCCTATGGTATGATTTGGGGCAGCGTCTGCAAATTGCGAACTGCAGGTCCGGGTCAGACTTGTCTAAGTTCTAACATACTATTTGATTTCGGATACGTGAATACTGTACAGTTGTCTGCCCATGTTTTCACTTTTCACAGAAATTAAGCTATTTTATGGTATTTTACAATAAAGATCTTTTTTTTCTCCCGGTAAATCAAAAAATATTTTCAATACAGTTAGTATGATTGTTGATTTCTTAATTTTATTTTATAAGATATAGATAAACAGTTGTAATGTTATTATTCTTTCGAAAAGGAAAAGAGAGAAAGCAGTTAGACCTACTGCTTCGGTTCAGTGTTGAAAAAGCTCACCCGGAATCGTCGAAGAGGCGCGAGGGATGAACTCCGGAGTTTGTGGTGGGCAGGGGAGACTGGAGGCGAGAATGCAGAGGCAACTCTAGTGGCCTAGTCCGGAGGGAGTCGGCGATTTGGATTGGTGATCCGAAGAGAAGACCTTGATT
Source organism: Rhynchospora tenuis (assembly GCA_027725995.1). Lineage (NCBI taxonomy): Eukaryota > Viridiplantae > Streptophyta > Magnoliopsida > Poales > Cyperaceae > Rhynchospora > Rhynchospora tenuis. The sequence goes on along the minus strand of CM050888.1, from coordinate 142,894,745 downwards.
TGTCGAAGTGAGGCTGCTTAACTGATAAAGGTTGCTTAACTGATTTTGCTTAACCTTGAACTAATCCCTCTTCTTGCTTAACCGATCACAGTATCTCTCTTCTGAGAGTGTCGATCGATTTTGGGAGGAGAAAAACAAGTTCGGAGAAAGAAGAGGACTGAACAAATGTGCAATTCCTATAATACCCTCTGTACTTTTAACGGACTTGATTATTCTGATTGAGAATGCGGAGAAGGCGCGGGTAGGAGACGGACCCGATACGACCGTATGGCAGAATCTCCCACTACTACTATTGTATTAGCTAGCCTACAGAGACAATTTTGTCCTGCTTTAAGATATCCTATATTCCCTCAAAAAAAGTTGAGAAGTCTCTCTTGCATTCCAAATAGTACTTTGGGTCTTAATTAAATAGAGTTGATATTTGTTATTTCAGGATTTACATCCAAACCACTAGTTGTTTGCTGTGGAACCGGTGATGAATATAATTGGCAACAACTTAAACAATGCGGCACACCAGATGTTACTGCCTGTCAGAATCCATCAACATATGTGAATTGGGATGGTCAGTGCTTCACCGAGGCCACCAACCACTACGTTTCCAATAGTTGGTTAAAGGGTCCCTATGCCGATCCACCGATACTTGATGCTCATACAAACTATTTAACAAATTTACTGGGGCATAAAAATGCTTATCGATATCATCTATTTCTTTTCCTCATTTCAATGTAAATAAAAAAAATAGCATGGCACTTCTAATATAGGGAGGTGTTGTACCGATGCATCAATTTATCTTGTGGTAGATTTATAGAATTAACAAAATATATGATTGTGTTGTCAAATTAAGTTATTTTCAATGCTTTATGAAGGTACCATTATTGAATATCAAAGTCGGTTTGAATTAACAAAAAAAAATAATAATAATCAAAGGATTACACTGAATTTTCTAGTGCATTTATACTTTGTCACCCAAAAAATGTTATGCTTTGGAAACAAATTCTACTTATAAAATATGTATGTATATACTTAACAAAAAAAAAACAATCGAGGTCGAGCGCGAGAGAAATATATACGTTAAAGTTGGAGAAAGGGAGAGTGAGGGAGAGATGGAGGGGTCCCTCTATCGACACAGTCTTACAAGAGAGGTGCGAGAGAGGAGAACGAGAGGAAGATAAGGCGGATATCTAGGATTAGAAGTGATTTTTATTTTTTTTGAAATAAAGAAGTGATTTTAGAGAGATTGAGATGAAGAGGAACATAGAGCGGACATGGACGGAAAAAGGTGTTAACGAAAAATTTAAAATCGACAGCTCATCAATGGCTGATCGAGCACAAATATTGGTATATTGATGAATGGTTCAGATGGAAGGGTCAGTCAAACAAATTTGACTGATCAATCATTTCTCACATATATAGAGAGAGACAAAGAGAGATAGACAGACAAACAGAGAGAAATGCTACGGTCAAATATCGTGCTAGATGAATAGCTTGATTAAATGTTTTAACCGTCAATTTAACTTCTGTCTCCGTTTCTCCATGCCTACAGGGGCCTTATGAGCTCAAATGTTTTAACCGTCAGATATGAAATTCAATGGTCCTTATTTATGCATTGATGGAGCTGTTGTCTTTAAAATTTTACGCATTGTCTCCATTTTCTCTTCGTTAACGCACTAATTTTATTTCGGATATCTCACCCTCAAACAGTCACACGTCGACTCTCTCTTCTCTCCTCCCATTCGAAAGAAAAACCAAGCAAAACCTAGATTGATGGAGCTGTTTACGGTGAATTCGAAAAGTGCTGGTGACCGTGACACATCCCTCCCTCTCTCTCTTACTCTCTCATCTGAAGAACTCCTTCTCCTGGACCCCCATCCAATCTTTTCAGCTTCACTTACTGAGACTAAAATCGAAACCTAAGTTGAGGTTGATCGGCTAGATGTTGAATGGTATAATTGAAACTCAGACGATTTCGTGTACAATTCTCTCCTTCTCTCCTCTCCGTCTGCACCAAATTAGGTGCTGAGTACTCCCCTCTTCACTCTGCTTAAGTTGGGAACATATTAACGGTTAACCTGTCTCCCTTCCTTGTTCAATTTTTTTTTTTTTTTTCCAACTTTATGTGATTTATGTCCTTGACAAAGTGAAATTGTCTCAAAAGAACTTCGACTGACCAATCAAAATGTTTACCTTTAATCGAAAATATGCTAATGAAAAATGATAGAAATTAGTCAAAAATATTTTAATAATGATGATCATCCGTGAATAATATTTTTAATTGATTAAGAATTAAGGATATTACCGTCGAAAAAGGAATGTTGTATTAATATTGAATGGTTGAAAATCATTTCCCATTAATCGTCCGCATTAAGATTCCCATTCCCTCTTAGTGGCGATTTACAAAGACATTTTTTTTTTTACCTCAATACTCTCTTTATCAGGAAAACAATTAAATGAATACTTTATCTGACCATTCCGTATTTTTCTAGACAGTATACTTTTAAAACCAATGCTAAAATTTTATTTTAAAAATTGCACTGTATTTAAAATTAATTAAATGCATGCATTCGGAATAAAGTAATTGGGTGAAAATAAGAACGTAATTAATGAAATATGAATGCAAAATGACGTGTGTGTCGCAATTAAGTCCGAATAAATTTATCCGAATATTTTCTTAAAATTTTGAATCACTAAATGCATGCAATGAAACAAAAATAATATACTAGCTTGTGAGGCATTTTTTTTTAGTTTGACATATCTTTCATTATTTAGAATATTCACATTTAGGAAAAACTTTTTTGTTATTTTATTGGGAACTTAAGCAATAGATACGAACCATAGTTGTCTGTAAAAAAGGTTTATTGATTACTGATTAGTAAATCGTAGATTAGACTATACTTGTCTAAAAAAGATTGTTGAAAAAAATATAATTAACTTATAAAATTTACGGATGGAACTGGACCCAGTAATCATCTACTATATAAATCGCTACCGTTCGCATTCACTCTACAGTGTAGATGAGATTTACTCCTAATGGTTTTCCATTAATTGTTTTCCATACTGCTCACTTCTGTAATACCATATCATTTTTTCCTTTCAGTCGTTGGATTAAAAATTCAGCTCATCTGCACCCTTTGAAGATCCTTGCCACTTTCCGTTGGTTTCCGCCTCGGTTTTTGCTCTCTACTCTCCTTCTCTCACTCTCGCACCCTCTTACGCTGCTCTTCTTTTTAATCTCTCTCTCTCTCTCTCTCTCTCTCTCTCTCGAACCCCAAGTCCCCAACAACAGATCGACTAGAGATCTCGTCGATTACCACTCCTCTCTCACTCTTGGTTTGTAAATTGTCAGATTTTGTATATTACTTTTACGTTGGAGAGGATTAGGAGGGGTGAAAATAGACTTCTAGCTACCTGTACCATTTTTTCACATGTATTAATTATTTCTCGATATTTCTTGTCCTCGATTATTTTTTATTTTTATTTTATTTTATTTTTTGTCTGCGGGGCATGCCACATTGTTTTTTCTATGGTTTAAGCATTTGATCAGTTTTAATAGAAAAGGGTTGTAGGCTTGTAGCAACTAGCAAGCAAGTTTTCCGTTTAGAGAAATAATTAAAGTCATCTGTTTTGTGCATATAAATAGTGCTAAATTTCATTTTTCAGTGCCAGTCGCCAACAATTCATTTTCTGTTGAAGGGCTATATGTTGTGAAAATTATTATTGGATGTCAATTCCATGTCGATTTTTTTTTTTGTATCGGGTGATTTATATATTTTTATGCATGCTCACTCAATTTTTTTTTGTGTATAATTTTGAATTAACTGTAATTTTTTTCTCATCTTTCGATTCATTTTTTCAGTGCAAGCTTTGTTAAAAGCTGCTATTGCCCAAGCAATTAAGCCCTTGTTATCATCCATCTTTGTCTCAGGGAAACTTTCTTATTGTTCTTTGTATCTTGTGCATTCAAAATTGTTTATTCTCCTTAGTTTAAATATAGTAATTTTGAACGACAGCACTTAGTGCTGCAATGTTAGTCAGAGATTGTGCTCAGTCATGTTAAACTGGTTTTTCCTAATTTCATTTCACTCTCATTTTTGTTTAGTTATTATATATATATGCCTACTATACACATAATGTATAGTCACACTTTAGAGATGGAATGAGGCATATATTGCAGTTTTAATTTGCAGGGTGTCAAGCGCATTTCGGACATTGTTTCTAGGGCCAATTTGCATTGGCTATTGCTTCTGAATTTAATTTAAGGTAATTTTCTTGCTTATTGCATTTTTTTCTGTTATTTATCTATTGAGACAATATTTTTTCTTCTAAATTGTGGGTAATCTTAAATTAAAATATCATCTTTGGATTAACCTCAAACATTAGACCAAAAGAAAGGATTCTAGCTAGCTTGGTACCTTTCCAAATCAAATAACTAACATACAGTCTTACTTAAACATTGGGACAGTCTTGTCAGTAGAGTTGCTTTAGTAACTTCAGAATTTTCTACCTGATTATTTACTAATTAGTTACTACTTATTTGGTTACCTTTCCCTCTTACCAGTTTAAAGAAAGGATTCTAAGTAAACATTTTTTTGAAATTAGTGATATTCGTACTGTTAAACACAAAGTATAACCAACAATTTTTCCTTTTCAACAGTTCTATTATATCGCAAACTTCGTCTGCGAGAAAAAAACAATTGAAATAGGTGAAAGCATCGCAGATTTTGTGTGCGATCAAGTTTGAGATTTGAGTCAAATAAAAGTTTTACCATTCCTGATTCTGATTGACTTACTGTGCATTTCTTATGATGAAGTAACAAAAATTTGGGATTATATGGGAGATAAAACAAATGATCGATCTGTTGCTTATAGTGTCCTTTTCTTTATAATCTCGGTCTTTATCTATTTTTTATTTTTATTTACATTTGAGAAAATGAAGAAAAATGGTATTAACTAAATGAAAAAATTTAATTAAGTTGTTTTACTGGATTAACCATCGTGTTATTTTGTCAAGAGGTTAATTCAATCTCTTAGATTCGTTCTCTGCATGCTTTTGATTAGTTCTGACTTTGCTACTTAACACTAGTTGTATAGGTCTTCCATATCAGAAGGGATCCTTGCAACCTACCTGAGAATGTTCAAGAACAAACCAATGAGATAAAAAAGAAACTACGGATTATTAAGGTTAGCAAGGTCATTCGTGTCGCTGGGGAGCTCTCCTGGAATGGTTGGGATCAAGATGCGGTTGTGGAGAAATTGTATCCGGAGTTTAACAAGGTGGAAAAGCGAGGCCTTAAAACAAAGAGGAACTTACAAAAAATAGGTTTATTTTTTGTTCTTTTCTAAATAATGATATGCTTTAATTATGTTTCTAGTTAATCTATAAAAACCTGTGATCTGATATATATTATTATATTTGGAATTCAAGCACTACCACAAAAAAGACCTTCTGTAACGGGTCATCTATGACGTTTTTACTAAAACCCGTCACAGATCACCCCGGAGGTCTGGTGCAAAAAAAATACATCTAATTTGTAACGTTTTTTTACATATTAAACGTTATAGATTTCCTGTCACAAAAAAAAAAAACTGTCATACAATCTATGACGTTTATTTTATAAAAATATTATAGAACGTTGACCAATCTATGACGTTTTTTTTATAAAAAAACGTCACAGAATTTGTTTTCCTTTCTATAACGTTTTTTAAAATAAAAAACGTCATAATGCCCGAGATATTTTTTTTATTTATCTCCTATATTTCTTTCTGTCAGAATCGATTCCAAGTCCGAAGGCTCCTCCTCAAAACCCTAGCCACTTCCTCTTCTTCTCCGACAAATCCTCAATATCCTCTCTTTCGTTCTCTCTTATGGTCTTACACCTCTGCTCTCTCCACTCTCTTTGCCCAAATCCCTCAATCGAGTTCTGTCCCGTCTCCGCGTCGCTCGTCTCCGTCTCCCTTCTCGATCTCTCCGCCTCCTCCACCTTTTACAGAAAATCGTCGACACCAACTCTCAACCGAACTCCACCTCATCCGCCCGTCTCCGCCTTCTCCTCTCAAATCCAGCCACCTACCTCTTTGCTCTCTCTCCTCCATAGATCTGCTCGCAGCTCTCCTAGAGGCCACCACCTCTCTCACGGCAATGTAGACCTCAAGGTTGGTTCTAAGCCTCGCAATCTTGTATGGTGCGAGAAAAGCAACTGCTCAAGCTACTACTAACCCAATTGAAGGTGCGTCTCTTCAAATTCATTGAAATTAGTTGCTAATTGAAGGTAACTGCATATTTGCATTCAATTTTGAACTCTTCAAGCATCCAAAATGAAATTCTTCATACTAGAAGATTACCTCGCAAAATTTTTATGGTTAATCTTTCATTTCAACATTTCTCAGGGGCATATAAAAAAAGAATTTTTTTTTTATCTGAAGTGGTTTGCTTTTTTCTGAAATTACTGGCAACTTATTGCAATTTTAACTTTGTGACTAAGAAAAAACACATATAGCCTTTTGTTTTGAGTACATGAGTTTTATTGTTTTTTCCTTTCTTAAATTTTGTCCAGTATGCACATAGAGCTTGCGTGCAAAGATGTGCAATTAAAAAGGAGAAATAAATTGTGAAATCTGCCACCAGGTAATTAGTATTTCTTTCTGTCATAGTACAGATGTTTCTTTATCTTCAATATCATAGAAGATTCTAGATAATCCCTTATTACTATGACTCATTTTCATGTTTCTTTGCAGCCATACAAACTGGACTAAGACTACACTGCAGCTTCGAGCTCCACCTGATGAGACCATTATTGATATTGGGTAGGATTACTTTTGCCATATAACATTAGCCTTATTCACTCATTAATTAAATTTTGGTAGAAGATTTCTATTGGTATCTATATCTACTCAATTGTATTTGTGCAATAACATTTAGTTTTAATTTTTTTTATATAGTGTGTAAATTTCTGTAGGATGGTAACACTCTGTGCAATGAGCTGGAAGACTTAAAAATGTGTTAAGTAAAATTTAGACTCTTTTTTCATTATGTTGTGTTGATTAAGTAGGATCTCTGAAAATGTTATGCTAATGTACAGGAATTAGAGGATCCTCTGATCTTGATTGATGATAAAAAATATCAAACCTCAATGATCCTTTATTCCCATTAAAATTAGACCTTTGATATTCTAATTCTTTGTTCCCAGTTAAATTAGCTGTATCTTGAATGAAAAGGATGCAATCGAAGAGCTGGAGCTTAATCATGAGTATAATCTGATGCAGTGATCTGTGGGTGATTTTAAAAATAAAATACATGTGAGCACCTCTTTTCCTCCTAAAATCTCTATTTTAATAATAGTTTTATCCCTTTGTATATCTCCTAAAAGTGCTGTTCATTCAAATAATCACATCCAAATTAAGCCCAAACATATTTGTGCTAGGGCCTAAACTAATCATGGATGCAACTGAACCTTAAGTAAGACTGTTAACACAATTTCCTTCCAGTAATGGTAAATGATACTTATGTGAATGCAATTGAACCTTATGTGGATGTTGAATGATTCATTATGGTATGTACTAATCGAACAGCAATGTGATAAAAATTTTGGTTTAGCTACATTTGTGTTCCTTGTCAAGCATACTAATTTGAAAATAAATTGTCCTAACTTTAGAGGGATGAAAACCGTGGCCGAGGGACAAAACCATAGCGAACAAAAGTCGTGGATGAAAACCGTGGCTGAGTGATCGGTAGCCGTGGCCGAAGGATGAAAGCCGTGGCCGAGTGATCGAAAGGCGTGGCCGAGTGATCGGTAGCCACGGCCGAGGGATGAAAGCCGTGGCCGAGGGATGAAAGCCGTGGCCGACTGGAAAAAACATTAATTGTATTTTTAATTGTATTAGTTTTATATTATTAATATGCATAATTATGATTCTCTCGCAACAAAAACATTAATTGTATTTTTATGGTAGCATGTTATGATGCGGTGATGGAAGAATTTTTTTTTTTTTTTAAAAAAAGAGTTTTGTGACGTTTATTATATAAAAAAACGTTACAAAATATTAAATTATTTTTTTTTCTGTTTTTTAATTTATGAACTATGACGCTTCTTCATTAAAAAACGTTATAGATTCAGCCCATCTGTGACGTTTTTTTGAGTAATAAACGTCATAGATTTTCCTTTTATGACGTTTTTTTTCACTAATAAACGTCATAGATTCTGGACCATTTGTGACGTTTTTTCCAATCTGTAACAGGGTCTACTGTAACGTTTGAATAAACGTCATAAATCCATTATAATGAACGTTGCAGAAAGGGAAGAGGCAGGAGATAAGAATAAGGCGTGACAGATTAAACGTGAGGGTGCAATAAAATTTTCTCATCCAGCGACTTCAATCCCAATGAATAATGACGTGCATCTAAGGGACTGGATTATGATGCATCATAAGACCTCCAGTGTATGATGATGCACTGTTGGAATTAGTGTGTGTTGGAAATATAAACTCAATTAAGTTTCCATGGTCAAAAAGTTTAATTATTTAGAGTTACAAAAATAATACTTAGAAAATTGTTGTTATTAATTGTCTAGAAGACTATGTCATTGAATGTTTAGTTAATGAAAGTAGTTGAGTTTTTATCTATATAAACAATGTAAGAGTGTTTAGAAATTCAGAATTTAGAAGAGAGAAAATATCAATTGTAGGAGAGTTGTATCAAGTATATGAATGAAGAATTTTAGTTTCTAAGTATCTCATTTATCTCCACTAATATCTACATAGCCTCATATTAAGAAGACGATCCTATCAGTGTGTGTGGAGACATTTCTAACGGATTGTCTCGGATAGGTATCAACCGGACCTTGATGAATCTGAAAGAATTCGGTTGAAATGGAATATGAATCTGAAAAGTCGGTTTAGGTTATTCCATATAAATACTCCTCTAGAAACCGTCCAAGTACCCCTGTAATTTGTCTTTAGAGTGCACCACTATTACAAAGAGATGAGATAAAGGTTTCGAGAGGGAGAAATTAGACCATCCTATTGCTTGGAGCAACATAAAGAACACGCACAAGTCGATCGATTTTTCAAATTGTAAAAGGTGACGCTAAGCTCTAATTTAGACGGTAGTGTACTGACACATATGGAGATAGAAGCGAAGGTGATGATTGTTGCACCGGCTTTCGAGAATGATCTAATTAAGGTATTCGATAAACTTCGTTACGTTATATCTAATCTCTTTAGTTTATGATTCATTAGACTATATATATATGTATATAGTACCATCTAACATGCACAATAGACAATTCAATATATTGATATCTTCTTTGAAGATAAGATGGGATCAAGCTCTCTAATTTATGTGGAAATTAAATGTCATAAAAAACTTTTTAGTTAGATTTTGAATCCGTAAAGGTGCGTTGCTCTTTGCCCTCAATATAATATTGATTACAGATTATTCTGGTCAAAACATGACCGGAAGGGAAGTGAACTATTCAAAGCTTCAATTCCGTTTGAAAGTAATATTTTGAAAGTATTTATTCAAAATTAATTGCAAAACATTTATTTTAGGATACTTTTAAGTTATTGTTATATTGATCATTAATCGGCGTGCACAAGATTATACCCATTTTTTTTTTTCATTTATTAACTTCATTACGCCATACACTATTTTGTAGAGTAAACATGATAAAATTAAGAATTCTACGGAGAACAATTTGAAAAAAAATTTGGTTGCTTGTAAGAACGGATAAATATCTTGAGTATGACTGGAAATTAACTGGACCCATTAATTTATCTATTATATCGATCGCAGACCGTTCATCTACATCGAGATTCTGAGGAGGTTCAGATGGAATAACCTATTTCTACAACGCTCCTCCCATCCCAACGGCACTGAATTATACTGCTCGCTCTCTTCTGTAATACCACTTAGTTGGTTAGTTTCAGCCGTCTAATCAAAATTTGAGCAAATCTGGACCCTTCAAACATGATTCAACTTTCCAAGTGCTTCCGCCTTGGTTTCTGCGCTGAGTGGGTATTAGTAACCCCCCTCTCCTCATCTCTCTGCTCGTCTCACTCCCTCAAAGCTCAAACCCTCTTTCGTTCCTCTTCGTTTTCCCAATCTCTCTGTTGCGCGCGTGATCCCAGAAACAGGTTCGACGACTGAGCTCAAACCCGACCTCTCCCCTCTCTTTCTCTCTCTCTGTGTGCTAATTTGTGTCTTTATATATTATTTTTACGTTGGGCAGTACTGAAGAGGGCCAAATAAATACAAAAAAAAAAAAAAAAAAGATAGAGATTTTGGGTTTTTTTAAGCTACCTGCAATCGTTTTCTACATATATATCTCTCCATAAGACAGAAATATGTCAAAGATACACTATATGATTTTTTCTTGGTCAAGGTTCTGTCTTTATCTGGTTTTATCTCCTTAGTTTCCATATCCTCAAAATATTTATTTGTATCAATTTTCATGCCAATTTCAATTTTTATCTGGCGTTATAGTTTTAGATGCTCCTTAATTTGTGTATTTGAATTATCAGTACTTTACTATGTATCCGTTTCCATAAAATTTTCAGCTCATAAGTTCTGGTATAAGCAGCTATTGCATAGCCAATTTGGCTTCTCAGCTTCCATCGCAGGTATATGTTTTCTTCTTCTTTTTTTGTAATATCTCCATTGAAATTTTATTTATTCTGTTTACTAGAATTTTGAACAATAGTAATTTAGTATTTAGTGTTATAACGCTTGTCAGAAATTGTGCTCAGTCATGTCATCATACTCACCTTTTCTAAGATTTATTTCATCTTCTCATTCAGTTATAGCATCTACTTACCTTACCCCTTAACAAGTAATGCTAGATATTTGAGTCGGAATAAGTCGTATATGTTGCCATGTTTATTTGCAGAGTGTCAAGGACATTAGTCACAATTTCAAGGACTATAGAGGTTACATTGCTGCTGAATTTAACAAAGGTACTTTTCTTTCTTATTTATATTTTTTTTTGTTTTTTATCCATTGAAGTAACGTTTTGCTCCAAAATTGTGGTACCTCTTAGAGTTAAAAAACATATCATCTTTGGTCAATATTTTTATTACTTAATCAACCTCAAACATTGGACTATAGTTCTATGATTATCACTTCAATTGCAGAAAAATTTAGTCAGCATCTTAGTGGCCGGGGCGCCAGCCCTTTCTGAATTCCAATTCAAATAACTAATTACATACTGTCTATTTCAAGTGTGAGAGAGGCTTATCAGCCGAGTGTTATTTTTTTGTAACATTCTTTCATATTTGCTATCTGATAATTTACTAATTACTATTCTGTAACTTACTAATTACTATGTAATTTACTATTACTACTCTGTTTTGGTAACCTTTCTCAGTATGAAGACATTTTCTTATAAATTGTAATTTGAAACCAAGTGCTGGAAGGTAGGGATCATAACTAGACATTTTTTGATACAGGGAAGCAGCAGAATTTATCACTGTTAAAAGCAAAATCTGCAATCTTATCCTTTGTGAGCTCCTCTTTCATATCGCAATTCTTGTTTGCGTACCAATCACAATTGAGATAGAAGAAAGCATCGCAAATTTTGTGCGCGTTATTGTTACAGTCAAATTTTTTGCTATTTCTGGTTCTGCTGGACATACTCTGCTTTTCAAATTACAAAGTAAGAAATTGTGGGGATCTCGAGAGACACCATGAATGATCTGTTGCTTGTGGTGTCCTCATATGTTTGCTGACTATAAATTATATGAAATTTTTTTGTTTATTTAGTCTCTGTCTTTATCCATTTCATTTAATTTTCATTAAAGAGGGTGAAGCAACAATGGTATCATATAAATAAGTAATTTTAAGTTTTTTCAGTGGATCCAACCCTGTCTAATATTTTTGTTGAGAAATTAACAGCTTTTACTGAACTTTGTTTTCAAACATACACTCATTCCTTTTCTAAACTGTGGCTGTTGTGAACTTAGCTCCCCGAGATAAGCATGGGCTGTTGCAAACTTCCCGACGACGTGGAAAATAAACTAAATGGAGTAAAAAAGAAATTGCGGATGAAAAAACTGAGCAAGGTCATCCGTGTGGCTGGCGAGCTCTCAAGGAATAAATGGGATCAGGAAGCGGTGGTGCGCAAACTGTACCCAGAGTTCAATCGAGTGGAAAAGCAAGGCCACAAAACAAAAATGAACTTACATAAAATTGGTTTGGTTTATTTCTTCACTAAATAATGATATATTTCAATCATATCTCTATTTGATCAGTAGTACGTAGTAGCTGCTTATTTCAAACCATTAGAAATGGCGGTTGTATTTTGGCTTTCCATAAATTTTTATGTAGCGTTTTTTCTAATAAAAGGTTGCGGCATATTTCTCACTGTTATCACTACAAAATGCAAACTTGAGAGGGAGTATACATATGTAATTTAGGTTTTAACTAGATATAAGCTTAGTTAATGTCTGGAGTTTCAGAAAGTCAATCCCATATCTGGATTGACTGTTGTCATACCCACTGATAAGCCTAACCTATTGCTTATTCTTATTTGGTGTAGTAATTACTTGTTGGCATATATTATGTGTTACAAATATACAAAAATGCTCAATCCTTTTTGGCAATTACTAATTACTTAATACTACCCTATAATTTAATTGCATAGTACTAATGCAACCACCACATACATATGTTGAAAGTTAGTTGATCAGAACACTATTTAAAGTTCCAACAACTTGACATACATACGAAGTTCGGTTTAATTATATATATTCTTTTACTAATTCTTGTTCGTTCTACTATTGTTATGTTTTATTACAGCTGAGGCCGTCACTCGAGAATTAAAAGGTCTCAACTATGTCTTCCCTCCACTTGAGAAGTTCTGTTCAGAACACATGTGGTTTGCAAAGGATGCTGGTGGGCAATCGTCAACCCAGCAAAAGATGTCTGAACCAGTCGTTGAAATGCCTCCTGCACCAACCATGCTTACAAGATCACCCACTCGAGAAAAGGTCAATATGACTGCTCAAATCAGGCAAGCACATATACATAAGTCCTTATCAGGAAATATTACCTTTAAATTCCTCTCAAGAAAGGAAAAAAAAACTTAACTTACCAAGTTTTCTCTTGTTTGTGAACAAAGAACACATGACATTCCAAAAGAACTGTCAACTATGAGGCGTCCAAGTAGTATAGGGGGCTGTTCAAGCTCAAAGTTGAAAAGACCGATGAAAAATTCGAAGGGAAAAGAGAAGGCTCAAGTAAAAAAAGACAGCACTCAAACAGGCCCAAGGACTTATACATCGAAACAAGGGAGAGTACTGATGCATGCAAAAGACTATAAGAAGCTTTTCTTTCCCCGCCCCTAGACATCGATCCCACCCTTTGCCTAGTATGAACACTCCTTTTTTCTTGTTTCTGTTAATTCAAGCATCTTTTATTTCAATCATGCTGTTTCATCTCATTTTGAATCAGAATTTTAAGTTAGAATTTTTTTGGTCTGTAGAAATCAAGTAAAAATTCAAACAGGCCATATACGTGAGCATATGAACTGTTTGACAGAGTATACTGTGAGACAGCAAGAAGCCGTGTGTTTAGCTGTTGTACTCTTTATTTTTATTTTTAAATGTTTCGAATCATTGAAGATATTTACTTAATTGTAGTGAAACAGTACTAGACTTAAACTTATTTGTCTAGTATTTGCTTAATCGTTTATTTACTTTAGTGATTAATTTCTGTTTTATCTCTCATAGTTTATTTACTTTAGTGAAACTCGGAATCGGACTCGGACTTGGAGTGTCGGATTAAGGAGTCGAATCGGGTGACTCGAAAAAAATCGGGTGACTCAAATTGGTAACTCGGATTTTCATAAAAAAATTATTTTAAGCTCTAAAAAATTTAAAAAAAAAGAAAAAATAGAAAAAAATATTTTAATGAAGACAACTTCATTAAAACGCCTTATTATATCGGTTAGGATCGTAGAGAATAAAATTTCCAATTTTTTCATGGTCTTGGATCTATTTTTTGATCAATTATTTATTTTCTGAAAATTATTTCTTGTCCTGAATAATTTAGACCGTCTGATCTGATTTATATTAAAAAATAAAAAAAATGTGTTCAAATAGAGGCCTCCAGTCGACCCCTTCCCCTTCCTTTCTTCTTTCCCGTTCCCACAATCCCACTCGCCTCCCTCTTCTCTTTTTGCTATGGAGCACTAAGAGAGGTCAAACAACCCTCACAAGAGACACCACCAAGAGCTTTTCCGGGACTCCTGACGCGATTCTCCGTTCTAGCAACCTCTTCCATCGTTTTTCCTTGCTCCTTCACCTCTCTCCAACAATAAATACCACCATTAATGGTGATCTCAACCGAATCCGTCCCAACTCGCCAAAACTCGGATCGTTGGCCGCCGAGTCTGAGTTGAATCGGCTCGATTCCGAGTTGAATCGCCGAGTTTTCAAACCATGGATTGAATTGCTTGAGTTGATAATGCTTTGCCGTTAGACTTGAGGGATTGCTTAGATTATTGAAAAGCTAAGCATTACTTAAATTAATTTAGTCACTAGGGTTGGACATCGAGCTTCGCTCGATACAGTATTTTTTACATAATTTGAAGTGTGATTTTTATTATATATTTTTTATATATGTTAATAATAATGTGAATATATAATTAAAATATCAATATCAATATGTTTTAGGAAATTATCAAATCAGTTATTGAAAATAGATTATAACAACAAAATGTCAGCTTAGTTAAATAAGATACGATGAGAAACGGAAAGTTGGTTATCATTTAGGCATAAATCACTAAAGATGAAAAGGAAAATATTAAAAGTTTATGAGGCATTAATATAAGGAAAAGTGATCATTATTCATGTGGCCTACGGAGTCTCCTTGTCATCAGGCAAATGTACTTCATCCTCTGTTTGGAATTCTTCCACTTCAATTATAACATTGTCTTAAATAAATGAAGCAAATAAATACCTAAACAAAATTGCAAAGAGAAATTAATGAGAAGAATTTGGTTAATATTTTGTGCTCAATTGTAACGCATATATTTTGCAGAAGTTGATTCAAATTAATTAGGGGATAAAAATGAAAAGCTATCATGTACAAATTCAAAATTAGTAGCGCGAAAAGAGAGTCAATTGCTCAAAAAAGAAATTTATAAGACAGCTAGAATTGGCATTTTTCATATGAGCGGTGAAGAGGAAATTAATGAGATTAAGTTATTAAAATTATGTTGCAAATTTTGTAGATCATAAATTAAATTAATTTTATTCCCAGTATTATTATTTGGTGATTAAACTTGAGATATTTGGTGACTAAAATTAATGTTGCAAACTTTTATCAAAGACCCATGTACTTCAGATTATCCCTTTTATATTGGCCCTTATAATTGTTAGGTTGTTATCACGTTTGCCCCTGATTTATAAAACCATACCGGTACTCATGCCAGACCCAAAAGCAACCATACCCAAAATTGGTACATAGCTTATACCGACACCATATTAAGGCTTGAACTTATCTCAAGTATCTATACGGCTATACCCCATACTTAAAAAAAGCATAAAGCCGATATATAGGTTGTTATCACATTTGCCCCTGGATTTTATAAAACCATACCAATACTCATGCCAGATCCAAAGCAACCATGCATACCAAAAATTGGCACATAGCTTATACCGACACCATATTAGGGCTTGAACCTGTCTCAAGTATCTATACCCCATACGTAAAAGCATAGTGGATTAGTGGCAATATATTCAACGTAATTATATAAATATTAATTACTATACCTATATTGAGACAAACCCTAGAAACATCTCATGTTCACTGGTACAAAATTTTGGGTTCCTTATGCATACTAAGATTATCTGAAATTCTTATACTATAAACATCACGAATACAATAGTAAAAAAAAATTATATAAGCATTACTATAAACAAAATTCTTACAAAAGTTCCTTATGTATACAAAATTTCCTTACGTACAAAATTCTTGCTAGACCTATAAATGTAAGTTGGTTAGAAATATGCCCTTGTGTATACTAAGTAATGAACAACAAAATTGTCCTTCGTGATTTATCCCCATGCTTAACATCTGCTAATTATAGTGGCCTTTTGCACAACATATATTGATTGAGGAAACTGGGTATAAATGTCATATTAAAAATATTGGACTGACATATCATAGGAGAACCTAAAATTTTTTAACAGTATATAATTACTGATAGACAAAGATCGGTAAAAAAGGGGAGCAAAAAAAAGAGCAAATTTAATTGGATAGAAAGAAAGAAGGCTGTGTGCAAAGTAATAGGTGATTGAATACTTATGGTTGCTTAAATAGGAAATTTTGCATAGGAAATGAATACTTTTAATAGTTCACATTAGCTGCATCGTCCTGATTATAATGAAACAGAAGTTTACTTATTAGAAATAATAAGTTATTATGGGGCATGCTTTAGCTTGAGCTGCTGTTTTTGCTTCCCATTGTGTCAAATTATGCTGCACATGGTATAATTAGAAAATTTCAAATCAGCAACTCATTAAAGGTCCCATTGTGTGCTTAATTTAGAAGGAAGTAGACAATTTAGGCCGAATTTTGTACCTAAAAAACATATGCTACATAGACATTTAAGAGAAAATAAGACTGGTTAAACCTAAAAATATGTCTGAACTCACAATTAAACACCAATTAACAGAGCTTTTAGGAGATCAAGGCTTTCAAGTAACTTATTACTATTATTCTATCAATACCTAATTTACAAAAAAAAAAAAATTAATACCAGAATGTATCAGGCTGGGTTCTGTATGAGTTTGGTCAAGTGTCAGTGCGCATTGATGATGTTCACTACAGGTATTAAGCACAATTGAAATGCTAGCAATAATAAATTAACATAAAACGACAATTCCCTTTATTTTAAAAAAAATGATGAGCAAATTAAAAGAAAACTAAAACTGAGTCCCCACAAATTCCTTCCGGTTAGGACACAAATAGGGAAAAAAAAAAATCATGCCACCAATAAACTCTGATAGCCCCCAAATTAACATCGTAATATAAAGAGAAGAAATTAACTTATTTAAAGGGTGGAAAAAAGGTCCCAAAAAAAATGCGATATAAATTAAAAAAAAATCCGAAAATGTAAAAGCAATAGCAGGATATATGGTGATGCAATAAATAGGAATGATTTACGGGCTTTGGGCCTTGTGTTTCAATTTTACTAGCACCGTAATTTTTTAGATTAAGGTAAGATTAATTATTTCCTTTTAAATTAATTACCATATAATGTTTGTAATTGGACAAGATAAAAAGGAGGCGGCAAAGAAAATAGAGGAGGAATTTGATAATTGATTTTGTAATTGGCGGCAGCCATTTTTTCCATTAAACTGAGAATCTGTGTGATCTCAACCAAAAATCTCTTGCGTTCTTGTTATTCTATCAATCTTTCTCTATCGTTCGTGCATCATTTGGTATCAGAGCACCAGGATGACGGATGTGAATCGTGGTCATGGTAGAGGTCGTGGTCAAGAAGGTCGGGGTCGTGGAGTCGATCTCGAAGAAGAAGAGCCGCGCCGCCGAGACCAGCGAGATCTAGAGATTGCTGCGATGGGAAGACAGATCCGAGAGTTAGAGCGCCAACTCGCAGAGGCAAGGATGGGCTCTACGAACGGAAAAGAAGGAGAGGAGTTAGAGACCCTCGACTCTTCTGAAGTAGGCACCAACTCTCATCATGGAGTTGTTGCAAAACTGAAGGCTAATCATAGCCAGGACCGCCGAATGAGGCATGGCACAATTGAAAGTGTATTTGAGATTTCTAAAAGTGTTGTGTGTGAAGATGTGTCGTTTGATTCTCCACCGATCTTTGATAAGTATCCCGACGAAGATGATGATGATGATGATGATGTATTTATTGGGATGAGTGAATCCGAGGCAAAGATAAATCCTTTTGAAAGTCCTGCAATCTTTGATGAAGAACTCGTTGATGATATATTGCTTCCCACAACCTATCCTACTACCTTTGAGAAGAATTCAATCTTGGGAATTAGTTCTTTGGTAACAATGAGTGCATTGTTTGAAATGGAAACTTTGCATTTAACTCACATTGAGATCATGAGTTCAGAATATAGTGATCCATTCTTACAACCAAGTCCCATGCTAGCAAATGCGAGGTATTTCACATTTTTTAACAGTCGCAATACTCAGTTTAGCGTTGTTATTGTTCAAATAACAGAGCTATGTGCCAGATTGCCTTTTTGTGGATTACACCACTCAATTCTAGTCTCCCAATCCGATTCGAGCTATGCATCATCTGAAGCAAAGGTTGAAGTTGCAGATTCGAGGACAAATCTTTTCTTAGAGGGGGAGAATGATGCAATAAATAGGAATGATTTACGGGCTTTGGGCCTTGTGTTTCAATTTTACTAGCACCGTAATTTTTTAGATTAAGGTAAGATTAATTATTTCCTTTTAAATTAATTACCATATAATGTTTGTAATTGGACAAGATAAAAAGGAGGCGGCAAAGAAAATAGAGGAGGAATTTGATAATTGATTTTGTAATTGGCGGCAGCCATTTTTTCCATTAAACTGAGAATCTGTGTGATCTCAACCAAAAATCTCTTGCGTTCTTGTTATTCTATCAATCTTTCTCTATCGTTCGTGCATCATATGGTCAAATACTGATTGGATCTGTCCTCTAACAAATTACGACATAAAAAAAAAATTATAATTTTGCCATTTAAACTAACGCAACAGCAAAATGGAAAATCAAATTGAAATAAATCAAACCTAAAGCTTTGCTCAGGAAGCTGCGCACTGGAAGAGAGACCATCGATGGAGGCGCTGGAGGAGAAACCGACACGTTTTCTCATGTAGAGGAGAAACGGGAGGCAGAGTGTGGGGGTTAGATCGGGGCGGGGCGTTGTTGGCTGCGAAGGAGACGGAAGCAGGAAGGTGAGGGAGAACGGAAGAGAGGCGGGATGGAGAAAGGGAAGAGGAGGCGGAGAAGGAAATGAAAAACCACGGACGGATAGATGCTGTTTTAGCTTGATTAGCGTCAAGATACGCGCAAAAAAACCACGCACATTATATTAGTCTTATGATATATGTGGTCTAAGATGGTTAAAATCCTACACGCAAGATCAATACCTTCAATTGCAAGGTGAAGCATATCCATTGAATCAACAGATAAATTTTTTTACACTAAAAATCCCACTTAAGATTAAAATCTTTCTATGGCTTGTTAGTAAAAGGAAACTGTTAACAAAAGATGTGTTAATTTGTAGAAGTTTGATATAAGATGCAAAATGTGTGCATTGTGACTACATTGAAACTTTAGATCATTTTCTTTTCTTTTTCTTTTTTTTTTTCAACGTACGTAATCAATAATTCAATATAGATATCTCTAGGTATGGTTCTTTGCTCAATTCTCATGGGGTCCACCTGATACTTTAGAGGAATTAGCGAACATAAAATTTTTTAAAAAAAAGAGAAAATGATCTAAAACAAGTTAGAAATAATATATAGCGGGTAGTGCTTTATCGTTGTTGATATGGAAAGAAAGAAATAATACCTGCTTTAACTCTGTTGGTACAAAGTCTCTTGGATCAATTTGTAGAAGTTTGATATAAGATGCAAAATGTGTGCATTGTGACTATATTGAAACTTTAGATCATTTTCTTTTCTTTTCTTTTTTTTTCAACGTACGTAATCAATAATTCAATATAGATATCTCTAGGTATGGTTCTTAGCTCAATTCCCATGGGGTCCACCTGATACTTTAGAGGAATTAGCGAACATAAAATTAAAAAAAAAAAAGAGAAATGATCTAAAGCAAGTTAGAAGTAATATATAGCGGCTAGTGCTTTATCGTTGTTGATATGGAAAGAAAGAAATAATACCTGCTTTAACTCTGTTGGTACAAAGTCTCTTGGATCAATTGGTACCGGTTTTATATCTTTATTGAATTGCTTGGTAGGGTTTATGTAAGGCAACCTCAAACAAAAGGTGCAAATCATTATGCCTTCACTTGAAGATTGTCTACAGAAGATTGAGGAGGGGCCCGCTGTAGCTGATCATCCATGACCTAACTTGGTGTTTAGTGACTGTTCTAATAACGTGGCTGCACGGATGGGAGAGTGCGAGACGTCTAAAGCTAGTTTCCAGCAGTATTATATGTCTGATGGCTTCTAGAGATTCAAAACTTTAATTTGTGCTTATGGTCTAGTGAGCTAATAATCTCTTGTATTTGAATTTTGGATTTCATATAGCAGTAATTGCACTGGAGTGTTGGGAGTACCAGTGCACAACAGTTAGATTTTCATTTTCAGATACTTGTAATTTGTTCTGGCATGCAGGGCATTACCCTGCTTGGTTTAAAAAAAAAAAAAGTAAAGAAGAAAAAAAGATAGATTTAGAAAACCAAATCGAAGATAACAATCATAAAGCTTAGATATGCAATGAAGAGAAACAACTTGAGTTAATCAGAAACAAGACTTGAACAAAAGTCATGATCTATGACCACAAACCAAGTATCTTTTCTACTTAAACTAAATTGTAGACGTACGTAAGTAAATTTCAAACCTGTCAGAGCTTTTATAATGTTTTTTATATAAAAAACGTTACAAAAAGTTTTCAAATCTGTAACGTTTTAGAATATTATTTCAAATCTGTAACATTTTTTATATAAAAAATGTTACAGATTTGAAAACCTTTTGTAACTCTTTTTATATAAAAAACATTAAAAAAGCTCTGACAGTTTTTTTTTTTTTTTTTTTTTTGGCTGCGGAAACACATATAATCTCTTCTCCTCTCTCTCGATTAGTCTGAAAAAAACTTAAGTCCAAAACTTTCTTTGCGCCTCTCCTCTCCTCTCAACTCTCCACTTGATCATCTCCTCTCGAGCTCAACTGCTCACCCTTCTCCACTCTCCATTCTAGAACCTTCACCGCCATTCTCTCAACGACCACTGCCTCTCCATTCTCTCCTCTCTCACTATGGATGCAACAAGTGATAAATGATGAACCAAGAAAATCGTGGCCGAGCAAACAAAAGTCATCTGATGGAGGAAAACCGTGGCCGAGCGAACGAAATCCGTGGTCGATGGACCGAAACTGCGGTCGAGCAAACAAAAGCCTTATCCGATGGATGGAAGCCATGGCCGAGCGATCGAAAGTCGTGGATCTTAGTTTTATATTATTTGTATGAATGATTATGATTGTGTTTTCATAAAACGTTACAGATTTTTTAATTTAATTTTTATTTATATGGAAAAAGTGTGCCCGAAAATATTTTTTTTTAAAAAAAATGCTACAATTTGTAACGTTTATTACATTAAAAACGTTACAAATGATTAAATTTAATTTTTTTTTGTTTTTGAATTAAATATTCTGTAACGTTTTTTATGAAAAAAGCGTTACAGATTGTACCATTCTGTAACGCTTATTTCGAAAAAAAAAATTACAGATCTGTAACGGTTTTTAAATCTGCAACGGGGGCTACTGTAACGTTCCCATGAACGTTACAGAGGCCTTTTTTTGAACGTTACGAAAGGGGAAATTTCGGGTAGTGAAGGTTTCCAGAACGTTATGGTAAGTTGAAAAATAGATCGACAATTCTTTCTACTATAAGAGGAAAATACTATTGTATTAGCTAGCCTATAGAGACAATTTTGTCCTGCTTTAAGATATCCTATATTCCCTCAAAAAAAGGTGAGAAGTCTCTCTTGCATTCCAAATAGTACTTTGGGTCTTAATTAAATAGAGTTGATATTTGTTATTTCAGGATTTACATCCAAACCACTAGTTGTTTGCTGTGGAACCGGTGATGAATATAATTGGCAACAACTTAAACAATGCGGCACACCAGATGTTACTGCCTGTCAGAATCCATCAACATATGTGAATTGGGATGGTCAGTGCTTCACCGAGGCCACCAACCACTACGTTTCCAATAGTTGGTTAAAGGGTCCCTATGCCGATCCACCGATACTTGATGCTCATACAAACTATTTAACAAATTTACTGGGGCATAAAAATGCTTATCGATATCATCTATTTCTTTTCCTCATTTCAATGTAAATAAAAAAAATAGCATGGCACTTCTAATATAGGGAGGTGTTGTACCGATGCATCAATTTATCTTGTGGTAGATTTATAGAATTAACAAAATATATGATTGTGTTGTCAAATTAAGTTATTTTCAATGCTTTATGAAGGTACCATTATTGAATATCAAAGTCGGTTTGAATTAACAAAAAAAAATAATAATAATCAAAGGATTACACTGAATTTTCTAGTGCATTTATACTTTGTCACCCAAAAAATGTTATGCTTTGGAAACAAATTCTACTTATAAAATATGTATGTATATACTTAACAAAAAAAAAACAATCGAGGTCGAGCGCGAGAGAAATATATACGTTAAAGTTGGAGAAAGGGAGAGTGAGGGAGAGATGGAGGGGTCCCTCTATCGACACAGTCTTACAAGAGAGGTGCGAGAGAGGAGAACGAGAGGAAGATAAGGCGGATATCTAGGATTAGAAGTGATTTTTATTTTTTTTGAAATAAAGAAGTGATTTTAGAGAGATTGAGATGAAGAGGAACATAGAGCGGACATGGACGGAAAAAGGTGTTAACGAAAAATTTAAAATCGACAGCTCATCAATGGCTGATCGAGCACAAATATTGGTATATT
This sequence comes from Rhynchospora tenuis, assembly GCA_027725995.1. Lineage (NCBI taxonomy): Eukaryota > Viridiplantae > Streptophyta > Magnoliopsida > Poales > Cyperaceae > Rhynchospora > Rhynchospora tenuis. The sequence continues at coordinate 142,872,082 of CM050888.1, read as the reverse complement.
GATGAATGGTTCAGATGGAAGGGTCAGTCAAACAAATTTGACTGATCAATCATTTCTCACATATATAGAGAGAGACAAAGAGAGATAGACAGACAAACAGAGAGAAATGCTACGGTCAAATATCGTGCTAGATGAATAGCTTGATTAAATGTTTTAACCGTCAATTTAACTTCTGTCTCCGTTTCTCCATGCCTACAGGGGCCTTATGAGCTCAAATGTTTTAACCGTCAGATATGAAATTCAATGGTCCTTATTTATGCATTGATGGAGCTGTTGTCTTTAAAATTTTACGCATTGTCTCCATTTTCTCTTCGTTAACGCACTAATTTTATTTCGGATATCTCACCCTCAAACAGTCACACGTCGACTCTCTCTTCTCTCCTCCCATTCGAAAGAAAAACCAAGCAAAACCTAGATTGATGGAGCTGTTTACGGTGAATTCGAAAAGTGCTGGTGACCGTGACACATCCCTCCCTCTCTCTCTTACTCTCTCATCTGAAGAACTCCTTCTCCTGGACCCCCATCCAATCTTTTCAGCTTCACTTACTGAGACTAAAATCGAAACCTAAGTTGAGGTTGATCGGCTAGATGTTGAATGGTATAATTGAAACTCAGACGATTTCGTGTACAATTCTCTCCTTCTCTCCTCTCCGTCTGCACCAAATTAGGTGCTGAGTACTCCCCTCTTCACTCTGCTTAAGTTGGGAACATATTAACGGTTAACCTGTCTCCCTTCCTTGTTCAATTTTTTTTTTTTTTTTCCAACTTTATGTGATTTATGTCCTTGACAAAGTGAAATTGTCTCAAAAGAACTTCGACTGACCAATCAAAATGTTTACCTTTAATCGAAAATATGCTAATGAAAAATGATAGAAATTAGTCAAAAATATTTTAATAATGATGATCATCCGTGAATAATATTTTTAATTGATTAAGAATTAAGGATATTACCGTCGAAAAAGGAATGTTGTATTAATATTGAATGGTTGAAAATCATTTCCCATTAATCGTCCGCATTAAGATTCCCATTCCCTCTTAGTGGCGATTTACAAAGACATTTTTTTTTTTACCTCAATACTCTCTTTATCAGGAAAACAATTAAATGAATACTTTATCTGACCATTCCGTATTTTTCTAGACAGTATACTTTTAAAACCAATGCTAAAATTTTATTTTAAAAATTGCACTGTATTTAAAATTAATTAAATGCATGCATTCGGAATAAAGTAATTGGGTGAAAATAAGAACGTAATTAATGAAATATGAATGCAAAATGACGTGTGTGTCGCAATTAAGTCCGAATAAATTTATCCGAATATTTTCTTAAAATTTTGAATCACTAAATGCATGCAATGAAACAAAAATAATATACTAGCTTGTGAGGCATTTTTTTTTAGTTTGACATATCTTTCATTATTTAGAATATTCACATTTAGGAAAAACTTTTTTGTTATTTTATTGGGAACTTAAGCAATAGATACGAACCATAGTTGTCTGTAAAAAAGGTTTATTGATTACTGATTAGTAAATCGTAGATTAGACTATACTTGTCTAAAAAAGCTTGTTGAAAAAAATATAATTAACTTATAAAATTTACGGATGGAACTGGACCCAGTAATCATCTACTATATAAATCGCTACCGTTCGCATTCACTCTACAGTGTAGATGAGATTTACTCCTAATGGTTTTCCATTAATTGTTTTCCATACTGCTCACTTCTGTAATACCATATCATTTTTTCCTTTCAGTCGTTGGATTAAAAATTCAGCTCATCTGCACCCTTTGAAGATCCTTGCCACTTTCCGTTGGTTTCCGCCTCGGTTTTTGCTCTCTACTCTCCTTCTCTCACTCTCGCACCCTCTTACGCTGCTCTTCTTTTTAATCTCTCTCTCTCTCTCTCTCTCTCTCTCGAACCCCAAGTCCCCAACAACAGATCGACTAGAGATCTCGTCGATTACCACTCCTCTCTCACTCTTGGTTTGTAAATTGTCAGATTTTGTATATTACTTTTACGTTGGAGAGGATTAGGAGGGGTGAAAATAGACTTCTAGCTACCTGTACCATTATTTTTTCACATGTATAAATTATTTCTCGATATTTCTTGTCCTCGATTATTTTTTATTTTTATTTTATTTTATTTTTTGTCTGCGGGGCATGCCACATTGTTTTTTCTATGGTTTAAGCATTTGATCAGTTTTAATAGAAAAGGGTTGTAGGCTTGTAGCAACTAGCAAGCAAGTTTTCCGTTTAGAGAAATAATTAAAGTCATCTGTTTTGTGCATATAAATAGTGCTAAATTTCATTTTTCAGTGCCAGTCGCCAACAATTCATTTTCTGTTGAAGGGCTATATGTTGTGAAAATTATTATTGGATGTCAATTCCATGTCGATTTTTTTTTTTTTGTATCGGGTGATTTATATATTTTTATGCATGCTCACTCAATTTTTTTTGTGTATAATTTTGAATTAACTGTAATTTTTTTCTCATCTTTCGATTCATTTTTTCAGTGCAAGCTTTGTTAAAAGCTGCTATTGCCCCAGCAATTAAGCCCTTGTTATCATCCATCTTTGTCTCAGGGAAACTTTTTTATTGTTCTTTGTATCTTGTGCATTCAAAATTGTTTATTCTCCTTAGTTTAAATATAGTAATTTTGAACGACAGCACTTAGTGCTGCAATGTTAGTCAGAGATTGTGCTCAGTCATGTTAAACTGGTTTTTCCTAATTTCATTTCACTCTCATTTTTGTTTAGTTATTATATATATATGCCTACTATACACATAATGTATAGTCACACTTTAGAGATGGAATGAGGCATATATTGCAGTTTTAATTTGCAGGGTGTCAAGCGCATTACGGACATTGTTTCTAGGGCCAATTTGCATTGGCTATTGCTTCTGAATTTAATTTAAGGTAATTTTCTTGCTTATTGCATTTTTTTCTGTTATTTATCTATTGAGACAAAATTTTTTCTTCTAAATTGTGGGTAATCTTAAATTAAAATATCATCTTTGGATTAACCTCAAACATTAGACCAAAAGAAAGGATTCTAGCTAGCTTGGTACCTTGCCAAATCAAATAACTAACATACAGTCTTACTTAAACATTGGGACAGTCTTGTCAGTAGAGTTGCTTTAGTAACTTCAGAATTTTCTACCTGATTATTTATTAATTAGTTACTACTTATTTGGTTACCTTTCCCTCTTACCAGTTTAAAGAAAGGATTCTAAGTAAACATTTTTTTGAAATTAGTGATATTCGTACTGTTAAACACAAAGTATAACCAACAATTTTTCCTTTTCAACAGTTCTATTATATCGCAAACTTCGTCTGCGAGAAAAAAACAATTGAAATAGGTGAAAGCATCGCAGATTTTGTGTGCGATCAAGTTTGAGATTTGAGTCAAATAAAAGTTTTACCATTCCTGATTCTGATTGACTTACTGTGCATTTCTTATGATGAAGTAACAAAAATTTGGGATTATATGGGAGATAAAACAAATGATCGATCTGTTGCTTATAGTGTCCTTTTCTTTATAATCTCGGTCTTTATCTATTTTTTATTTTTATTTACATTTGAGAAAATGAAGAAAAATGGTATTAACTAAATGAAAAAATTTAATTAAGTTGTTTTACTGGATTAACCATCGTGTTATTTTGTCAAGAGGTTAATTCAATCTCTTAGATTCGTTCTCTGCATGCTTTTGATTAGTTCTGACTTTGCTACTTAACACTAGTTGTATAGGTCTTCCATATCAGAAGGGATCCTTGCAACCTACCTGAGAATGTTCAAGAACAAACTAATGAGATAAAAAAGAAACTACGGATTATTAAGGTTAGCAAGGTCATTCGTGTCGCTGGGGAGCTCTCCTGGAATGGTTGGGATCAAGATGCGGTTGTGGAGGAATTGTATCCGGAGTTTAACAAGGTGGAAAAGCGAGGCCTTAAAACAAAGAGGAACTTACAAAAAATAGGTTTATTTTTTGTTCTTTTCTAAATAATGATATGCTTTAATTATGTTTCTAGTTAATCTATAAAAACCTGTGATCTGATATATATTATTATATTTGGAATTCAAGCACTACCACAAAAAAGACCTTCTGTAACGGGTCATCTATGACGTTTTTACTAAAACCCGTCACAGATCACCCCGGAGGTCTGGTGCGAAAAAAATACATCTAATCTGTAACGTTTTTTTACATATTAAACGTTATAGATTTCCTGTCACACAAAAAAAAAAAAACTGTCATACAATCTATGACGTTTATTTAAAAAAAACGTTATAGAACGTTGACCAATCTATGACGTTTTTTTTATAAAAAAACGTCATAGAATTTGTTTTCCTTTCTATAACGTTTTTTAAAATAAAAAACGTCATAATGCCCGAGATATTTTTTTTATTTATCTCCTATATTTCCTTCTGTCAGAATCGATTCCAAGTCCGAAGGCTCCTCCTCAAAACCCTAGCCACTTCCTCTTCTTCTCCGACAAATCCTCAATATCCTCTCTTTCGTTCTCTCTTATGGTCTTACACCTCTGCTCTCTCCACTCTCTTTGCCCAAATCCCTCAATCGAGTTCTGTCCCGTCTCCGTGTCGCTCGTCTCCGTCTCCCTTCTCGATCTCTCTGCCTCCTCCACCTTTTACAGAAAATCGTCGACACCAACTCTCACCCGAACTCCACCTCATCCGCCCGTCTCCGCCTTCTCCTCTCAAATCCAGCCACCTACCTCTTTGCTCTCTCTCCTCCATAGATCTGCTCGCAGCTCTCCTAGAGGCCACCACCTCTCTCACGGCAATGTAGACCTCAAGGTTGGTTCTAAGCCTCGCAATCTTGTATGGTGCGAGAAAAGCAACTGCTCAAGCTACTACTGACCCAATTGAAGGTGCGTCTCTTCAAATTCATTGAAATTAGTTGCTAATTGAAGGTAACTGCATATTTGCATTCAATTTTGAACTCTTCAAGCATCCAAAATGAAATTCTTCATACTAGAAGATTACCTCGCAAAATTTTTATGGTTAATCTTTCATTTCAACATTTCTCAGGGGCATATAAAAAAAGAATTTTTTTTTTTATCTGAAGTGGTTTGCTTTTTTCTGAAATTACTGGCAACTTATTGCAATTTTAACTTTGTGACTAAGAAAAAACACATATAGCCTTTTGTTTTGAGTACATGAGTTTTATTGTTTTTTCCTTTCTTAAATTTTGTCCAGTATGCACATAGAGCTTGCGTGCAAAGATGTGCAATTAAAAAGGAGAAATAAATTGTGAAATCTGCCACCAGGTAATTAGTATTTCTTTCTGTCATAGTACAGATGTTTCTTTATCTTCAATATCATAGAAGATTCTAGATAATCCCTTATTACTATGACTCATTTTCATGTTTCTTTGCAGCCATACAAACTGGACTAAGACTACACTGCAGCTTCGAGCTCCACCTGATGAGACCATTATTGATATTGGGTAGGATTACTTTTGCCATATAACATTAGCCTTATTCACTCATTAATTAAATTTTGGTAGAAGATTTCTATTGGTATCTATATCTACTCAATTGTATTTGTGCAATAACATTTAGTTTTAATTTTTTTTATATAGTGTGTAAATTTCTGTAGGATGGTAACACTCTGTGCAATGAGCTGGAAGACTTAAAAATGTGTTAAGTAAAATTTAGACTCTTTTTTCATTATGTTGTGTTGATTAAGTAGGATCTCTGAAAATGTTATGCTAATGTACAGGAATTAGAGGATCCTCTGATCTTGATTGATGATAAAAAATATCAAACCTCAATGATCCTTTATTCCCATTAAAATTAGACCTTTGATATTCTAATTCTTTGTTCCCAGTTAAATTAGCTGTATCTTGAATGAAAAGGATGCAATCGAAGAGCTAGAGAGCTTAATCATGAGTATAATCTGATGCAGTGATCTGTGGGTGATTTTAAAAATAAAATACATGTGAGCACCTCTTTTCCTCCTAAAATCTCTATTTTAATAATAGTTTTATCCCTTTGTATATCTCCTAAAAGTGCTGTTCATTCAAATAATCACATCCAAATTAAGCCCAAACATATTTGTGCTAGGGCCTAAACTAATCATGGATGCAACTGAACCTTAAGTAAGACTGTTAACACAATTTCCTTCCAGTAATGGTAAATGATACTTATGTGAATGCAATTGAACCTTATGTGGATGTTGAATGATTCATTATGGTATGTACTAATCGAACAGCAATGTGATAAAAATTTTGGTTTAGCTACATTTGTGTTCCTTGTCAAGCATACTAATTTGAAAATAAATTGTCCTAACTTTAGAGGGATGAAAACCGTGGCCGAGGGACAAAACCATAGCGAACAAAAGTCGTGGATGAAAACCGTGGCTGAGTGATCGGTAGCCGTGGCCGAAGGATGAAAGCCGTGGCCGAGTGATCGGTAGCCACGGCCGAGGGATGAAAGCCGTGGCCGAGGGATGAAAGCCGTGGCCGACTGGAAAAAACATTAATTGTATTTTTAATTGTATTAGTTTTATATTATTAATATGCATAATTATGATTCTCTCGCAACAAAAACATTAATTGTATTTTTATGGTAGCATGTTATGATGCGGTGATGGAAGAATTTTTTTTTTTTTTTAAAAAAAAGAGTTTTGTGACGTTTATTATATAAAAAAACGTTACAAAATATTAAATTATTTTTTTTTCTGTTTTTTAATTTATGAACTATGACGCTTCTTCATTAAAAAACGTTATAGATTCAGCCCATCTGTGACGTTTTTTTGAGTAATAAACGTCATAGATTTTCCTTTTATGACGTTTTTTTTCACTAATAAACGTCATAGATTCTGGACCATTTGTGACGTTTTTTCCAATCTGTAACAGGGTCTACTGTAACGTTTGAATAAACGTCATAAATCCATTATAATGAACGTTGCAGAAAGGGAAATGTGGCGTAGTGAAGCAATACATTTTATGCCATAAAATAATGTTTAACTCAAACTATTATAAATATTTGTGGCATTTTGGCCTAATTTTATTTGCGTCGAGAGCATGCAAAAAAATTATGCAGAGAAGTCCTCCGTTAGTGCATTGATTTTTCAACAGGATGTAATTGGTCAGGTTTTGCCTACGCTACGTAGTTGATTCTTCAAATAAATGTTGGATTGTGTTTTTGACTGTTTGGTTCCGGCAAACCTGCTGGCTTTTACCAGATAACTTTGGGGCTTAAAACTATTAGTATTACAAAATGCAAACTTGATGTGAGTTTTCTCACTCGAATTTCAGGAATCCATTTGCCTAGACTATATGAATTGGCTGTGGTCCTACTCCATTGCTTAATACAACCTATTGCTTTACTAACCTGTTAGTAATTACTTGTTAGTCTATGGTATACCTCCAAATAACCCAAAATGCTTAATCCTTGCTAGTAGTTACTGATTAATGGTCTTAATTGTGATGCCTAATGCTAGTTTGGAATTAATGATTCGAAATTACCACTCTATAAATCAACTGTATAGTCATGCAAGCTTCACATATTCACGTCTTCTAATTTAATCAAAATATCATTACAAAATTCTAATTACAACACTTGACATAAATATGCAACTTTTGCTTGTGTTCTTTCACTAATAGTTGTCAATTTTACAATTATTTTGATTTTTTAACAGCGGCGGCCCTCACTGAAAAACTAAAAGGTCTCAATTACAAATTTCCTCCACGTGAGGACTTTTGTTCAGAGCACATGTGGTTTGCTAAACACGCTGGTGAAATGCATCTTGCCTCAGGAATTCTTACAACAAGGTAAAGCTTTCAAATAGACATTTCTTGCGGTTATCCAATATTTTCTGAAAAATTAATTTTTGCCTGATAAAATAACTTTCACCTCCAAATTTCTCTTGTTTCTGCAAAAAGGTCGACACACCACATTCCAGAAGGATCGCCATATGTTAAATGTCCAAGTAGTTCTCGTCCTTGTTCCAAAGACACTAAGAATAAATCATCTCGAGTTTAAACTTGGAAAGCCCCAGGAAAAAGGCAAAGGGAAAAGACAAGGCTCAAGCAGAAGACATGCCTGAGGTACTTTAAATCAAAGCAAGGGAGACTACAGGAAGCTTTTGCTAAATCGTCCCCTGATATGAAAATCTTGTCTTCTTGTATGGACAGTTGGACACTCTTTAGTATTTCCTTCTAGAATTCTCTTATTTATGAGCACCTTGCATGGGCATCATCCTATTTTATCTTGCACTGAATTTGAGTTTTTATTTACTTTTGTTGTCAATCGATTTGCTCTCTGAAATGAAATGTAGTACTGGTGGAAGTACTGGCGGTTGAGCCACCTCCAGATGATGTTAAGATTCTAAAAACGAACACAAAATGCTATTATAGATTCCCATTCCTGGGGAGCATCTGGCTTGAGATGAAAAGTTTACAATTTACATGTGCTTTGAATTGATTGTGCATTCCTGGGGTGCATCTGGCTTGAGGTGAAAAGTTTACGATTTACACGTATGTCAATCGATTTGCCTGGACTTGGTTTGGAGTCTACTAAGCTTTTATTTTGGATTGCGTTTATTAATATTGTTCAAATATGTTATAAGGCAGGTTGTCTCATCTGATACATTTTTTGTTTTAAATTGGGTTGTAAAGCATACTAGTGATGTTATCCTGTTGTGATGATTTCTATGGAATTATTTTTGTCAATATATCTGTAATTTGCACTTAAGGAAATCAGTTTTCTAATATTTATGTTAATTTTAATTCCTTGTTTTACACTTAATCCTTTGACAAAAATATTTTTTCCCTTATCTCGGTTGGATAAATTACAAAACTTGTCAAATTAGATGGCGATGAATTACAGCTGGTTTGAAAAATGACGAGTGCATGTTGCTCCGTGCTTTCTCGCTGAATGGACAACACATTACTAGTTCGTCCTTAGCTCTCACAAGATCTTCTTGTCTAGGTTCTCCTAGCGTACGTTTCTTTCCAAGCAGAATTGTTTTGAAATTCTTGTCATTGCATCTCACGATAAAAGTACTTAATAAAAATATAACTGTACAACTTTGTACTTAATGTAATATCTCATTCTGTATTTTGAGAAAAGGATCGAAACTATCTTGACATAATTGAACTAGCTTTAGTAGAGAGCTAGCATGCATGCTTGCTCAATTGTTAAACATCGAGTGTCACATAACTTCAATTATAACGTGACCCTCATAAAATTTACTATACATTTTCCTAATTTAATTATGTGCAACTTCTTCCAAATTTACAATCCACGTTCCTTAAGTTGTTTGGTTGAAATCCAAAAATAAGTTGGAGAGTGTTCATTATTCAAGCTTGCCATGCAACCAATTACTAGATTCATGTGTACTTCCTACTTTTTTTTTTTTTCTTTCATTAATAATTTTACAAAATTTAAGTAGTTTTCAAATAAATTTAGTTATCAGTACTCTTAAAGTATCTACCCAAATCTATCTATAACTAAAGCTAGAGAGGTGAATCTCGCAACACCCATTAATTAAGTTCAATGTAATTCTGATTTAGTGGAACAAATTGGAATTTTATTGGGCAATTTGAGTATCTCTAAAATAAATGTTCCTGTTTTATTTATTATTTTTTTCAAATAATTGACTGTTGTTTATATTTTTTAGAAAAAAAAATACTTCAACAACAAGATAGCCACAGAAACTAAATGCATTCATTCAGAATAAAGGAATTAGAGGAAACAAATTACATAACTAGAGAAATATAATTTCAAGTGAAGTGCTTGTGAATATTAAGTCCAAATAGATTTTTATGAGAGGCTTTACCCTGAATTAATCATTTAATCTAAAACTTCTGTCTAGAACCTCCGATCACAAACCACAATGATGTATTACCCCATCAATCCAAAACCTAAACAACGGCGCCGTCACTCTGATTTTAGGGTTTTCTCACTACCACACATTACATGGAACATCACTCCTAAACCTATAAACACCGGTGCCGTCACTCTCATTAAAAATGAAATTTTTTTTGGAGACTTTAAGACATGTGGCGTTCAAGATTTCATTTTTAACGGCCAAGATCTATTCCTTCCTGCTATATATATGGATCGAGATGGTTCTCTCTGCAATAACGATAATTGTTGTCGCCGTCAAAAATTATCATATAGTGTAAAATATACATCTGCGAGAAGTACCAAAATTTCAACTTCAACTCCATGGGAGGAAAATCTTCTTCAATAGATGGAAGTTCTTGCTAGTTCGTTATTTTCAGCAAAGGTAAATCCATCAATTATACTTATTTTGTTCAAATAGTGTTAGTTTCCATAGTAGCATGATTTAGATCATGTATAATTTCACTAAGTAAATGACAAATAGAGGTGTAGCTGGTAGAAAATTCAGATGCATTTGATCCCTTGCCATTTTTTTTCCATAGAATCGATAAAATTCTGTTACGGGGAAGGAGCTAAATTCCCTAGTAGTGTATTTATTTAGTTTGCATTTCAAAATATGAAATGTATGTTTCTGTTAATTGAGAAATTCGAAGTACTATAGAATGCTGAGCTCTTCTATTTAGTAAGGTATATATAGTAGCTGAGATACGTGATATTGCCAGAGCAAGACAATTCAAGTTTACAATAAAACAGGACTTCAATATTAGATTTAATTAAGGTCGTTTCCGTAGTAAAGAGCGAGTGCTTTGCTCCTTCCTGGAAAACTTTGGCAAATTTTATTTTGAACTATACTAATATTTTTGTCATATGATAAAATTATGAGCTTCTGATATTGGATCTGGTCAGTTAGAGCTAGTTAGGCCGAGAATGTTATAATTTAGGTGTTTTGTGGTTGTTCAGGTTATGTTAACATTGAGGTAGTTTATATACAAATTCTTTTTCCCTAACGATATTAAAGTCCTAGGCATATGTATGTAAGGGCAGGATTATCGAGAGATCGAGAATTGTATGTTTGGTTTAATTATATTATTTTACTAATTCTTGTTCGTTCTACTATTGCTATGTTTTATTACAGCTGAGGCCGTCACTTGAGAATTAAAAGGTCTCAATTATATCTTTCCTCCGATTGAGAAGTTCTGTTCAGAACACGTGGTTTGCCAAGGATGCTGGTGGGCAATCTTCAACCCAGATAAAGATGTCTAGAACAGTCGCTGAATTGCCTCCTGCACCAACCATGCTTACAAGATCACCCACTCGAGAAAATTAAGGTCAATATGACTACTCAAATCAGGCAAGCATATATACATATCTCCTGATCAGGATTCAGGAAATATTACCTATAAATTTCTCTCAAGAAAGGAAAAAAGAGAAAAAAAAAAAAAAAACTTAACTTACCAAGTTTTCTCTTGTTTGTGAACAAAGAACACACGACGTTCCAAAAGAACTGTCAACCATGAGGCGTCCAAGTAGTATAGGGGGCAGTTCAAAATTGAAAAGACCGATGAAAAATTCAAAGGTAAAAGAGAAGGCTCAAGTGAAAATAGACAGCACTCAAACAGGCCCAAGGACTTATACATCGAAACAAGGGAGAGTACTGATGCATGCAAAAGACTATAAAAAGCTTTTCTTTCCTCGCCCCTAGACATCCCACCCTTTGCCTAGTATGGACACTCCTTTTTTCTTGTTTCTATTAATTTTATGAAGCACCTTTCATTTCAATCATGCTATTTCATCTCATTTTGAATCAGAATTTTAATTTAGAATTTTTTTGTCTGTAGAAATCAAGTAAAAAAGTTCAAACAGCTGGCCATATACGTGAGCATATGAAGTGTTTGACAGAGTATATTGCGAGACAGCAAGAAGGGCTTGTGTTTAGCTGTTGTACTCTTTATTTTAATTTTAAAATGTTTTGAATCATTGAAGATATTTACTTGATTGTAGTGAATTGTTTTAAAATGCTTTGAATCATTGTAGATATTTACTTGATTGTAGTGAATTGAAGATATTTTTATTTTAAAATATTTAGTATTTGCTTAATCGTTCATTTACTTGGTTTAAATACTGGATTATAAGATTGAATTGTTTGATGCGATTGTAATGCTTTTCCGTTAGACTTGAGGGATTGCTTAGATGATTATTAAAAAGCTAAGCATTACTTAAATTAATTTAGTCATATGTGGCCTAAGATGGTTGAAATCCTACACGTAAGATCAATACCTTCATTTGCAAGGTGAAGGATATCCATTTGAATCAACAGATAGATTTTTTTTTTTACACTAAAAATCCCACTTAAGATTAAAATCTTTCTTTGACTTGTTAGTAAAAGGAAACTGTTAACAAAAGATGTGTTAATTTGTAGAAGTTTGACCGAAGATGCAAAATGTGTGCATGCATTGTGACTAAATTGAAACTTTAGATCATTTTCATTTTTTTCTCAACATACGTAATCAAAATAGATATCTCTAAGCATGGTTCTTAGCTCAATTCTCATGGGGTCCACCTGATACTTTAGAGGAATTTGTGAACATAATATTAAAAAAAAAATGATCTAAAGCAAGTTAGAAATAAAATATAGCGGGTAGTGCTTTATCGTTGTTGATATGGAAAGAAAGAAATAATACCTGCTTTAACTTTTCTGGTACAAAGTCTCTTAGATCAATTGGTACAGGTTTTATATCTTTATTGAATTACTAGGAAAGGTTTATGTAATAGCAACCTCAAACAAAACGTGCAAATCATTATGCCTTCCATGAAGATAGTCTACAGCAGATTGAGGAGGGGCGTGCTGTAGCTGATCATCGATGACCCAAAAATTTTTTTAAACAGCAAAAATTAACCCAAGATTATTAATACTGGCATAGCTTTTTATTTTTTTTTAAGAGTGGCATAGTTCGTACGCCCTTCAAAACGGCGTACCACTGCGGAGACCGTACGCCATTATATGTTAGGAAATGCTCATATTTTAATTTTAGATTAATTACAACTAGTTAATCCTATTAAGAACAAGCAAATCACAAGATCTAGTGCAAGGCATTCACACACAAGAGAAAAGGGTGTAGGAGGATTCTACCTCTCACAAACGTTCTTGTGAGGTTCGAATCCAATGCGTAGGAGTCGATGGCGTGCCTCCTCCTTCATCTCCACCATGGTTGTGCCGCCGGCCTCGAGTCCACCAAGGAGATTAACCACATTCTCAAGGTATGTGCTAGCACACTCAAGAACAAGCCTAATCCCATTAGCTTTCTCTCTTCTAGCAATTAAATCTTTCATTTAAATGGTGAAGAGAGCTCAACACATGAGCAAAAGAGGGAGAAAAGAGGGGTTTATGGCAGTGTTTGCCTCCAAATTTTGCTGCTTGAGAGAATGACGGAATCTTCAAGTAAACCTGCAAATGAAGGAAGTGTTACATCGAGAAATAAAACTCATAAGCACGACCTATTCCCCAAACAGCAGGAAACTCACAGACAAGACGATAAAATCCACAAATCCACAAAATAGTTAATTAATTGATTAAATTATGTGAAATATGCCAATGCTCACATAATTAATTAACTAATTAATTAAATGTAGAGGACTCAAATCAAAACCCGCCAATTCACTAGGCGATTGATTAATTAATTAGATTATGTGAAAAATGTCGAAAGCTCGCATAATTAATTAATTAATTAATTATATAAAAGAAAGGAGATGGAAACTGTATGATGGTCAAACGTTATACATTTTCTAAAAGTTTCATGTCAGATCCCGCATCAAAGACCCATTGAATAACTAATTAATTGATTAATTAATTGAATTATGTGAAATATGCTGAGCCCACATGATTAATTAATTGATTAATTAATTAATTGATTATGAGAACCTTAAAAGACAAGAATTATGTGAGGGATAAATACCCTACATTTTTTTGAGGGCTCATATCAAATCTCATACCAAATCCTATACCAAACCCCACACCGTGTCGTAATGATACCCATTCAAATTGCTTAGAAAATTAAGCAATACAAGATTTCGGCGTACAAACGAGGCCCAGTACGATGGCAAGTACGGACAATCCGATACCAGAAACAGTTAAACGAGTGCACTTATGTAATATGTGCTCACTACCAAATTGGATTTGTGTATTGGATGATTAAAAGGGATTAAAACTAAGGCCTATGCTAAATATTTGAAATTGGCCCGACCCAGTCCAGTTAAAATTGGGCCCTTATCAAATTAAATGAAGCCCATATCAATTCAGCCCACCCAAAATTGAACCCAGATGCACCATGTCGGGTCGGGACTCACGCTGGGCACGCGCGTGAACTCGTTGACACAAGTCCAACAGCATCCAGCTGACTCGATCGAGTCTGATCTGGGATGGACGCGTGCCAACACCTGGTTGGCTGTCCCCATTACCGTTAACAGAAATAAAAAAAGAAAATCAAAAGGAAAAAGGGGCTTACCTAAAGAAGAAAGGGGACAGCTCCGACGGAGAAGGAAACTTCGTCGTCGTCTCGCGCCACCACCTCCTAAACCAACTTCACCACTGTGTAGACGACGCTTCCACGATCGCAGTGACACCCGGTTCGACAAGGAGAAGATCCTGGAGAGAGTCAATTTGACAGAGATTTGAGGCGGGTAGCAAGAAAAAGAAACCCAAAATTCCCCGAAATTAGCAGAAAATTGGCAAGATATATTACCCCTGAAGCTTTTCTAAGTACTCAAGGGAATCAAGGCGGCCAGCCAGGTGTCAATTTTGTCGGAAGGGAGGAAAATCACCGCCAGCCATGGCGATGAGCTCGACACAGACGGCAAATTTGAAATGGGAAAGAAAATGTGTGCCCAATCTTCAGTTCACACTCTCTACTACTGAATGGGTGTGAGTGTGTGTTCGAGAGATGTAAAAGAACTGCATAAAGCCAGAATTTTCGTGGTAACATGGATACTGGAGACGTCCAGTGGGAAAAAGACATTGCTATCACTAAACTGGAGATGAAAATCCTCCCTTCTGTCGCCTCTGGCGCTTGCAAAGCGACTCCTATACCTGAGGAAACTCGTAGGCTTGACAGAGAATATGAGGCCATGCATGTTTGATAGCCGTTGGATGCCTCTGATGTGTAGAAAAGGATGATAGTGACCCTCACGCTTCATACGCCTTTCTACTGCAGTATAAAACAAAATTTGTACCATGTAGGGATGAGGTACAATGGGGAATGTACTAAATCAACTAGTTGGGTTATTCAATCTAAGATCCAATGGTTGAGCTTCAGAAACATTATGGAATGTTTTCAATACTCAAACAAAGAGACTGTAGCTAATCCAAGTGATTCAATACACTTTGGGATGGTATACAGCATACCACAATGTCCCCTTTCATTCTTTGGCGCCAAAGATGAGATGTCACCAAATAGCTGTACAACCTCAGAAGGGTAAAGAAGGAAATTAAATGAATAAAATGTTGTTGCAAGTTTCATCAGCCCCAAATCAGAATGGATAGTACTAATTACAGTCTATAAATGGCCCAATTAGCCCCACATAAACTCAATATTGCTTGGTGAGGTTTAAACCTGACTGTGGGACCACCCCTATGCACTGTCTTGTGACTAGTTGGCGGCACATAAGGCCACAGAAAGTTACACTGGATGTTAATTTGAGAGTCACTAACTAAACAGAAATGGAGAGGATCATCATAGTTGGGATAGTCATCAAGACTCATACGGCTAGGGGCACAGAGAAGATGCTATGAACAATGCCATCTCTTCCACACATAGCCTATAGTAGTCTGGATGTATGCCACCTGTCCATGAAAGCAGCTGGCGCCAAGACTCCTTCTCCAAGTATTATCCAGAGAACAAGCATGCCCCCACATGTCATACAATATCCTAAGATCTCAAATGATAAGACAAAACAAGAAAGGCGGTTCATCATCAAAGAATCACCACCCTTCATCATCATCAGAGGCACCAGAAGATGCCACATGGCACCAGAGATTGAAGAAACCCTAACCCATACTGCCTATAAAAGAAGAGGCGCCAGAAGAGAGACCCCCCCCCAGTTTTTATGTTTTCTAGCCGATACTTTGTAGTTTGAGCTTAGAATTGTTAAAAAAAAAGAAAGGTAAAAAAAATGGTGTATTATTCTGTTACTCAAGTTCAATAAAATCGTTTTGGGGAAGTACTTTTTTATCTTGTCAATCTTTGTATATAGTTTATAACCAGTCATTCTCTAATTGAAAAAAGGCCAGAATCCATCTGTTTCTTTAATTGGTCGAGTTTTGAAAGGGGGCAGCTCGGTATTTGATTTGCTTTCTTCTTCTTTTTTGCTCATTTTATTTCCTTTTCTTTTCTTTCTTTTCTTATTTTGATGCATCATGAACATATATAATAGTTGATAAGCAAGACAGTGGCATGCATATCTGGATTTCATGCCTGTGAGCCGGTATCCAGGTGTGTATATAGCTGTTTTCGCATAAAAAGGAAAAAGGGAAATATTTGCATAGTTCATCGTGAATAACAGTCAACTATGAGCATGTTCAAATTTCTTGCCTGTGAGCCAGTATTTGGGCATGTACATAGTTGGTTCCAAACTGAATAAGATTTCATAAGTCATTTGCATAACACTTAATAAATGGGTTAGTCATTAACACGCCCAAATTTCATGCCTGTGAGCCGGTATTTGGGTGTGTATATAGCTGGCTTTGTATAAAGAATATTTGCATAGTTCATCATGAATAACACTCAATACGCGAACTAGTCATAAAGGTACTCAAATTTCTCGCCTGTGAGCTAGTATTTGGGTATATGCATGACTGGTTTTACAAATAAAAAAATGAATAAAACATTTGCATCATAAACTAGTCGCAAACATACTCAAATTTCTCGCCTGTGAGCTAGTATTTGAGTGTATATGTGATTGGTTACAAAATATAGAATAATAATAAATAATAATGGTAGATAAGTTACCTATACAAAATCTTATAAACAAGTTAAAAGACAGGAAAGTGCCCAAGTTCCGTACCAACAAGTGGATTCCCAGATGTATACATGATCATTTAGCAATATAAAAAAAATTATTAATAGTAATGAAGTGTCAGAACATAGGCGTACAAAAAAAAGGAGAGGTCAAAAAATGTGTGTCTGTTTGCATTTCAGTCTACTTTGCTCCTTAGTAGAATAAACAAAAGCCCACTTGAGCTTTTAGCTTTGCATTGCAAAACTGATTTTAATAAAAAGTCCTTAAGTACCTTTTAAGCAAACAAAAGAAGAAAGGAAATGGTACATAGTTATATTATATGAATAATTTCATTAACCCGAGTTGAACCCCAGCAGTAAAAACAAAAAAAAGAGGAAGGAGATCGAACTGGAAACTGAAGCATGACAATACAAAGAGACAAGACAGTTTTGTGGCACATGTTCCTTTTGACTAAGTATATTAATCAAAAGACTGTCTTATTTTTGACTATACAATAAAATGATGAAATAGGTATGAATTTGTCTTTGTCACAAGTATTTCAAGAACAAAGTAATAATAATAATAACAAGCAAACAACAGCTTTGACCCATAACTCGGGGCAGAATGGAAATGGAAAAAGGCCTAACTATCAGACTGATAGGTTCGGAAGTATCAACATGACCTCACCATACTCAGGGATCCATATTCCAAGGGGTGCATCCCACTCTTGTCGTACCTATGACAAACAAAGAACCTGAGCCAAGGCTAAGTATCCCCTGGAAAAATGCTCACTATCCCATTGATTGATCCAAAAACGTTCTTGTACCTCCCCCATGATTTGAGATATATTCACCAAAAGAATCACACCAATAAAAGTTAATTTGGCCCCATCAATGGCTGCCCCCAAACTCAATCCGAAATTGAGGTCAAACACCATCAAGGATGACCTTTGTTATGAAATTGATGGAACCATCATCCCTTACACGTTCTCATGATGCACGTGCAACTGCCCAACGGATGAGAATCGTCGTCAACGGTCGTCAAGCGCACTTCCTCAGTCGTCTGTCAGACCAAGGACAAAGCCGAAGTCAAACTATCCTAATTGAAGAAACGCCACTTTAATTACCACTCCAGGAAGACTCGTGGAACTCCTAAGACTCTTGAGAAGTTGTTTCTGGCAAGTCTGGCACCACCGACGGCTCAAAGTCAACTCCTCAAGCTGTGACTGAGACGAGATCAAGCTGTCATAAACCGTACGACGCGACCTTGATAGGCCCTACAGGCGACACCATGGTGGTCTCACAACACTTCACGACTTAGTCACTGTCGCAGCGGCTGCAGGAATTTGTCAAAGACATGCAACTGGAGCTCTCCAGTCGAAGGAACACGCAAACAAGAAGGGTGAAAGGAGGGAGACGAGTTTCAGTTGAAAGAATAGTTGGATGGTCCTGGTGCACAGACCCGGGCATAGACCGTGGGGCTCGTCTCAGCGATTTCTGTAGATCTTCTATGGTATCTCATGGTGTAGCGGACCCCTGACGAACAAACACACAACAGTCCTCAACCGGACCAATCAGGATTTTCATAAATTGTTGAAACTTCAAAAAAATTCATTAAAAATAGCTAGGAAGTCAAAAAAATTCCTATAAAATACCAAAATGTCTAGAAAATTATGAGGAATATTTTTTCCATAACGCTTCAAACCCGAATTCTCAACCAAAAGGAAATTAAAAAATAAAATCATAAGAAAAATGATCAAAATTAATAAATACAAAACGCCTAAAAAGTTAGGATATGTCAAAATTTATTAAAAATGCCTAAAAGTGTAAGGGTATGAACCCCTTTGACAGCAGGTACTTCAAAATGACAGATATGTCTGAACGGCAGGTACTTTGAAATTTTTTGGACAGCAGGTACAATTAAACGGTAATTACCGACAAGGACGAATCTTGTAGAAAATCAAGAAATAAAACCCAGACTCAAACCTAGTCAAAACCCAAATCCAGTTAAATCCGGAACCCAAACTCAAATCCAGTCAAAACCCAAATCCAGTCAAATCCAAAACCCAAATTCAAATCAAATTCCCAACCCAAATCAAATCCAGAATCCAGAAAATCTAAACTCAAACCCAGAAAACTCAAATTCGAATCCAGAAAAACCTAAACTCAAGACCCAGACTTATATCCCAAAGCGGTATAAACCCAGAAACAAAACTCCACAATTAATGCAAACCTTCCAGAATCCAGGGACCAAACTTTAAATACGTCTGAAAATCAGAATTTGGTAAATTCTAGAACATATGAAGACCAAAGTTTAAAATGTCCAAAGTGACCAGAACTTCTAAACACGCTTTAATACCGGAGTTTAAAACGTTTTATAACCTAACTCTCGCACGTCACAGGGCCAGAAATTCGACACGTCAATAGTTGACCAGAATCGGCACATGTTCAAGGACCGGAACCTCTATATGCCTTAATGCCTGAGTTTCCAGAAACGTCTGATAACCTTGATTCTAACATGTCAACAAACAGACCTAAGTTTTAAAACGTTGATAAATTAAGGTTTTAAAATATTTAAAGCTTTAATATAATCTAAACACCAAAACTTTATAAGTCTATGTCCGTTCTCTTTAAGCTTACAATGCGTATAGTCTGAAGAAAACAAACCCAAAATTGTCAAACATAGAAATATGATCAATGGATAATCACCCTAAATCAAACTCCAGGAATTTTGAAACCCTAAACATAAATTAAGTTCCTTTGCATCATATTCATTTTCACGTGGTTGCATTACCCGCTCTATTTATGTCACCATTTGTTGCGTTCTTGGATGTTAGTATCTTTTGGTAAAATGCTATAATGCTAATTGGTATGCCTAATCCATTGACTATCCCGATCTAGAGGTGCTCTTGACTTGGTTCAGAGGTAATTAACAGTAGGGGCTTGCGCCTACTGGAAAAAAAGGACCTGCAGTAAACAATCAAACTCTCGAGAGGTTCGAAACCACGTCGGTACTCACATCCCTATTCAGGTGGGTGCCGATGTCTGAGTTTTGAAATGATCGAGGGGTATCTCGTCCGCAATATCTTTTTCCCCCTTGGGAGCATCCGGTCATTTCCCCCTTCCGAGGATCAGGGTCCAAAAAGGTGCGAGACAGATTCTGGCACGCCCGGTGGGACATTTTTCTCCTCTCATCAGGGAATAATCAATGGACCAGGCATATCAGCATAGCATGTCAACGTAGCATGAAATACGTTTAAAATATACAAAGATACTCACGTTAACTTTAAGTGCTTTCCATTTGTACGAAAAACTCACTCAAAACCAACAACCAACAATCAACATGGTGACCTGGAGCGAAATCGTGAGCGGTGCACACCTCAAGAAGACCAACAAGTCGGTGGCCGGGACTCTCACTGTGCCCGTCCAGGTGCCCTTGACTGCGCTTGCTGGTGGAGCGCCCGTGACTTCAACCATCTCTCTCAACAATAAGGCTGGGGCTGGTGCCCAGCGTCTCAAGGTCTCTCTCGCCCCCAAGAAGGCGAAGGAAACCCGAGTCAGGCTCTCGAGGTCTCAAGCCCTCCGCCTGGCCCAGAAAGAGGAAATTGACACTGATCTGCCTCTGAACAATGCGTTCGCTCCTCTCCGCATTGTGAAGAAGAATGCTGACGGTCCGCGCCTGCGCGAAGACTGGGAACTACCCCAGTATGCGCCTCTGAAGGTTGAGGTGGTCCCCACTCCTAAGAAGCATCAAGCTGTGGAGGCCATCCATGCAGCATATAAAATTGTCAAGAAACTCCGCGGGGCCCGCAAAGCCTTCGCCAAACTTACCAAGAACACCCAAAAGCCCCCAATCAAGGAGAGGCTCCGGTTCCCAGTGTTTCAGCGCCTTCGTTTCCCCTATTATGAGGATACCAGGATCGGAGATGCTGATTACAGCGCCTCAGAGAAGATAGTTGGAGCCACACCTCCCTCGGTCTTCGACCGGCTTACTTTCCCTCCCCTTAAGCCCAATTCCAAAGACATGAAGGCCAAGGGGAAGGCTGTTCGAATCCGGAAGCCCAAACACGCTTCCGATTCCCAGACGGAAGGTGCTGAGCTCCCGAGAGAAAACAAAAGGAGGAAGAAAACCTCCGAATTGTCTGACGTTGTGTCGTACATGACGCAAGCCCCAGGAAAGAAGGTCCGCGTGCCCAAGAAAAGAAAGGGTGCAGGATCTGCGTCTGTTTACCATGTTCACGCTGATGTCGATAATGATGATGACCTCACTGAAGTTCACATGGTTGGAACTGGCTCTCAGGAACCCCCACAGTCCGAGAGCATACCAGTTGAAACCCGGAGCCAGAAAAGCAAAGCTTCTGCCTCCGCCCCACCAAAGAAAAACAATCGTCCCCGGATTCCCGAGCCCATTACAGAAGAAAGGGTCAACCAAGCCAGCGATCACTCTGCTGGTGAGGAGGAAGATAGGGGAGAGAACCCCGGTTCAAACAGAGATGAAGCCTCTGATGGAAGTGCAGACGAGGAAAATGAAGTCCTCGGAGAAGTCGCCCAGCTTCGCAAGGAGCTGGAAGAAAAAGACAAGAAGTTGAAGCAGTTGCAAGTCGACAATGTCCGCATAGCTGAAGCCTGTGCGGAGATCCAGAAATACATAGCCAAGAAAGGAGCATGGCCAAGCTCAAACCCAGTCACTTCAAAGCAAGGAAGCGCCCGACACTCGGTGCCCGAGCGCAAGAAGAAAAGAAAGAACAAATCCAGTCGTGACTCAAGCGAAACCTCTGATGATGGGTCATATGGTAAAAAGAATGCTTCCAAGGTCGATCCAATTGACCTCGTGGAAGAAATGAGAAAACAAATGGAACAGAAGTTCCAATACTTGGGAGTTGGCGGACCTCAATTTCCCAACAACTTCACAGGAAGGCCATATCCTGAGAGGTTTGACAGGGTGGAATACCCAAGAGGCTATGTTGTGCCGAAGTTCAAGCCGTTTGAAGGAGTCGGCAGCAAAGTGACTCCCGACCAACATTTGTCTCACTTTCTGACATCCTGTGGAGACACTACCAGAAGACAAGAATGGCTGTTAAGGCAATTCCCCCAAAGCTTAACAGGAGTAGCCTTCGAATGGTACGCCTCGTTGGAGGAAAATAGTATCAAGAACTGGAAAGAAATGGTCGCCGCTTTCAAGACCCGATTCAGAGTCACACCTCGTCGTGTCACTTTGACCAGCTTGGTCAACACTAAACAAAACAAAGGAGAAACTGCCTCGGACTTTGTCTCGAGGTGGGAAAACATGTATACGCGGTGCCAGTCAAACATCTCTGAAAAGGAGGCGGTCCGCATGCTCATGAATGGGATCCGTCCACCTATGAAAGTGCTCCTGGCAGGACATAACGTTGCCACTTTTGAGGGCTTAGTGACTAAAATCATTGAGTTCGAAGGGATGGAGGATGACATCAACCTGATGTATGCTCTCCCCAAGGAAAGGCCAAAGAAAGCTGAAAGCAAAGCCGTGAAAACAAAAGCGGCCAGCAATCAAGTCGAAGGCACGAGTGGTGTACAATGGGGAGAAAGTGATGAAGAAAAAGACGGGACTTCACAAACCCGTACCCCAAGACCGACTTTGAAGGAGCTACAAATCAAACCGTACTCTTTCGAGAAAGAAAAGACCAAAAAGTTATTCCAGCAAGCAATGAAAGTGCTAGAAATACGACTTCCAAGGTGTAAGAGGCCTGAGGAGGAAAACAAGGTCAATCACCCGAACTATTGCCCATATCACCGGGTCTTAGGCCACAGTATTGAAGACTGTTATGTCTTCAAGGACTGGATCGAGAAAAGAATCCAAGAAGGAGCAATCCCACTCCATGATGACGCTAGGCAAGAGCCGGCACCTCATGCTGGGCCAATCAGAACCCCAGTTGCCAGCGCGAATCGCGTCTCTGCTTGCTCTGACGGCAGACCACCCATCACTTGGAGTGTAAGCCTCAACAAGAGCACCAAAAAGAAGTTGAAGGTGCTTCAAGCTGAACCCAGGCTCAAATGGAAGAATGCCATCACTCCCATCGTGCCGAGAAACGTTGTCATACCAACGAGATTGCCTCTTAAACCGAGACGCGATTATGTCCCGGTAGCACGATCAAACAACAACAGACCGTTCTGGAGGAAAATTGCACCTCAAGAAATCGAGGAACAATATGTCCAGGGGAGGCCAAAACAAGTGACCTTGGCTGACTTTCTGTCCCCAAAAGACTTCACCAAAATTACTGGTAAGGCTTGGAAAGATGTGACAGAAAGAAAGGAACGTGAGAGTGCAGAATCTGAAGAATTCTGGACGGCTTCGTGTCGTCACATTTCCAGCAATGATCAGGAAAATGAGGATCTCTCTGATAAGAAGGTATCTCAGTCAACCCCTGACCAGTCAAGTCAGCAAACCCAAGAAACATCGACACTCTCCGCAGCTGTGCAGCCCAGTCAAACAGGGTCATCATCGTCTCGAGGAACACAAACCGAGGCCACCCTTACCAAAGCCAAGAGGACTCACAAGGGTCCTAGAAACAGAAAACCCGGTACTCAGGCAAATGCACCTGGAGAATCTTCTAGGTACCAAGGTCCTGGAGCTCCGGATTCAGAATTAATAATTCTTCCAGTAACCGTCAACGGACAAGAAAGAAGGGTATATGTGGAAATCCCTAGAGAATGTCAAAGTGAAGACGGTGGTCTGAACTTAAACAAGTTGGGTTTCAACTTGCTTGTGGAAGATAAAGCAGGACAACCTGAACTCCCTCCTTCTGTGATACAGACTCTAGCCCAGCACGTGTCTGGTCTGATGAGTGAAGCCATAAATGCGACAAAGCTTAGGAGAGAAAGGGAGGCAGCGGCGGCTAAAATCGCAACCACTTCAACCAAAACTCCAGCTAAAACTTCAAGGCCGGAAGAATGCTACTTCGAAGATGAATATTCATGGCCTGGTTCCAGTCCTCCCCGTGATGACATGGATAACAACTACGACTTTGATTGTCACTTCAGTAGTGATGAAGAAAGAGGTGGTGGTGCCGCCGGTACATGCTGCAATGCCTTCGCGACCTCTGATACTGAGGACGAAGGAGATGGCAATGAAAATTATGATGATTTCTATGAAAATGCCGAAAATGATGCAGTCCAACCATCTGAAGAAACGGAGGTGGAAGATAAACATGTGACGGAAGAAACAGCTGTTGCGACTCCGTCGTCACTCTTAAGAGGTGAGGGGTCGACCGCAAGAAATGGTGTCTTTTACCAGGAGGTAGAGCCCCGCGGACTCCCCACCCGGCAAAGGATGAATATGTTTCTAAGAGCACGGAAACAGTGGCGAGAATTAGCCACTTGGTACCGCACGGTTATATTTCACCCCGAGCTAGAAACGGAAATTTTGGCGGATCCCATGTGGTGGGTCCACGAATTGATGAAAGGAGATGATATCGACCAGTTGCTGGCCGCATGGCTGGTTGGCAAATATCAACTGAGAGTGTCACTCAAGAAACCTCAAAGCACGGAGACTGCAGAAACCTGCCGGCATCTAAGTGCTTCTGATGAATCCGAGGTAGAAAATGATAGTGATTCCGAAAGGATCATAATTCAAACCTCTGCTCTCAATTTCAATGACAACTCTGACGATGAGTCGCCACCAGAAGTGACATTCGAAGCGGTGTCTGATTACATCGACTTCTTAATGGACTTGAAAGTCCAAGACTTTGACCTATTCCAAGACGAACTGAAAGTGGATGAAGCCATAGATAATGCCACTGACTTGGATCGTGATGGTATTGAGCATTTGGCAGTGAAAAAGGTGGCCGCTGATATCATTGTGAACAATGGATGGGATAAAATAGGCGTGAGTGCGGTCAGTGCCATGACCAACGACCAGATCGCCTACGAGCATGCCAAGGTATTGGATGCACGTGAGAAACCACAACAAGAGACTCCGTTTTTCGAAGGAGGCCTAGGCCGGTGGTTGCGTCCTAAGCCCGGTGATAATGGATGCTCCACCCGAGAAGAGTTGATTGATGCATATGTCCAGTACCTCAAGAGCTTGAAAATGATAGCCCCTGAAGAGTTTCACAACATGTTGAATCCAGAAGACTCCTCCGAGTTGGAAGACTATGAAAAGGAGGCTATCGCAAGGATGTTCAAAGAAGAGGCTGAAGGTACTGGCCTTGAAGAAGGTGAAATCACCCCAGAACCCAGTTCCCCGGAAGCCAACCAAGAGCCATGGATGTACGGCTACAGGCAGCACCTAAGGGAAGTAAGAACTGGAAGACCGATGGTGGAAACCTCCAATCAAGTAGAGACAAGCCAACAAAGATCGCCGGAACAACCACATGACTCTTGGCAATACGAACATGATGAAATGGTAGAGTTCTATGTCTCCTACCTCAAGGATTTAAGGGTCTCTGATCCCAGAACCTTCAAATATGTTATGGATCCTGTGCACTCAATGTTTGCTAGCGAATTTGTTGAGGATTTTGAGAGAGAAGCTGTTGAGATAGTACGGAAAGAGTTGAGAAATGGAAAGACTCCCTCGTACGTATCCGATTCAGACAATGATGATGACGCGCCCTCAGCATCTTGCCGTCATATCACTGCCGATGATGACAGCGATGATGAAAAGGATAAAGGTGAATCATCAAACAATGAGCCACAAGCGCCACCGCCACAAGAAAGAGCTGGCTCTAGGCGGAATCCCAGGCGAAGACCCGGTGAGCTCGGTCCCAATGATGTAGACCCAAATGCGCGTATATTTTTCACAGGAGGGCCCAACTCCTCAGAGCCCATTCTGAATCTAACCCCTGCACTCGAAAACCTCACTATACATCAATCGGCTGGGGTGGTTGCATATCTCAGTCATCTGAAACAAAATGATCCAGGATTCATCGACATGATATCAGATAACACCGAAAATGCTGAAGTATGGGTCAGCTTCATGGAACACCCCGAGCATGATCCAGACCGAGCCCGGAGAAGAAGACGGGAGAAGTTTATAAGAAAACACCCAGCTGAGGCCGCTCGTATGAGAGAGGTAGCCGCCACTTTCCACAGAATCGTGACTTCTGTTGCGAGTGATGATGACGGTGACGACGATAATTCAGGTGCCGGTCCTTCCAGGTCTTCACACAACATCAGTATCAATTGGGACGATGATTCGGACTCTGAAAGCGAATCTCATGAACCATCTCATCCTCTGAATGAAACTCCGGCTACCTCGACAGAAGATACAAGGCGTCAGAGTGCTGAGCTGCACAGATACTTGCAAAATTTGAGGAGTAGGGAAGCTTCTTTCTTCAGATTCGCGAACACCAATCTCCAGATGATAATGCGGTATTTGGGATACCCTTACAACGACCCAAGTCCTATTTGGGTCAGAAATCGCGAATATTTTGTGCGAAGTCAGCCTGTTGAAGCCGCACTGGTGCGGCAGATTGCCGAATCTGCAAGGCACATCTTCACATCAAACGCACCAAGCGACGAAACCAACACTGCTACGGCTTCTTGTCATAAAACTTCTCACGACGGGGAAGAAAGCGATAGCAGTGAGGAAGAGCAAGGAACAGGTTCCGGGAACAATACTACCGGAGAAACCTCACAGAATGAAAGCACTCCCAATCCCAGAACACCTAATCCCGGAGCTCCCACCTCCAGCAACGGATACTCAAGAATAAGTGTGTTCTATACCGAGGATTGCGACTCGACTGACCTGCCACTGCGTGTATACTATGATGAAGACCCTGGCTCTGGATGCCCATTAGAAGATGTTTCAGATGCCTTTAATGGTCTCTCTATGAATCAAACTGTCGGTGTTTTTTCATACATCAACCATCTGATTCAGAATGACCCAGAATTTCTGGATATTGTGACAAATCACGAGCAAATCTGGACTCGCTGTCTAGAGTATCCATGCCGCGAACCTGATCCAGCTTGGAGAAGAAGACGAGAAAGGTTTACCAGGAATCATCCCGCTGAGGCTGCTCGGATCAGAGAAGTTGTGGAAAACTTTGATAATCTGAAGAATTCCACTCCCTCTAACGGTAACAACAGTGACGGTGAAAGCTCAACCAATACTTTTGGCACTTCTCGCCATATAAGCACGGGTTCGGGCCGAAACGATGGCTCTGCTCCAAATCAAGCTGAATCAGCAAGCCAATTGAACCTCTTGGCTGAAGAGATAGCAGCACATGCGGGAATTGCAAGGCATAGACTCGCTAATTTAGATGGTTATCTGCGAAATCTGATGAATACCGAACCTGTCTTTATCCGGTTCGCAACCGCACATTTCCCGATGCTCTTAAGGTATATAGAGTATCCCATGGCCGATCCTGACCCCACATGGAGTACGGATCGCGAGAAGTTCATACGCAGACACCCTACTGAAGCTGCTCGCATGCGGGAAGTAGCTGAAACCACCCGGCATATCTTCGGGATAGGCAATGGCGGCGACGACCCTGAAGCTGGTACTTCTGGCACTTCTTGCTACGTTGGTGCTAGCGGTAGAGATGCTCTTAATCCGAACCGAAACCAGCCACACAGGCCAACCGACCTTTTGGTGGAAGAAACGGTGGCCCGCACTGGAATCACGAGGCACCAAGGCATCGACCTACACACATATCTCCAGGATCTGAAGAATAGTGAGCCAGCATTCTTTCGGTTCGCAACAGAAAATTTTCAAATGCTCATGCGATACTTAGAATATTCCATCACGGATCCTGATCCTGCATGGAGAAGGAGTCGTGAAAGATTTGTGCGCAATCATCCTGCTGAAGCCATTCGCATGCGAGAAGTGGCCGAAGCCGCCCAGCACATTTTCAGACCAGATGATGATAACAACCCTGGAGTTGGTCCTTCTGAATCATCTCGGTACATCAGCAGCGATGAACCTGAGAGCCCCAGGGAAAGAAAATTTAACCGTCGCGCAGCTAAGATAGCAGAATGGACGGATGACGATGAACCTTCTCCCAGGTCTCGGGGCAAAACTAAGGAGAAGAAAACTCATAAGAGGAATGCTCGTATGTCGGTCCGGCCACAACCCGAATGGACTGAAATGTTTCCCGAAGGATTAGCGACTCTTATAGCCGCCACCGAAGGGAAGACAACAAGTGAACTCTTGCGAGAACTACAACTAACTGACGAGGAGGACGTTCTCTACCTCTCTGAAGAAAATGAGTTCCCGGAAGAAGAAGGCACAACTAAACCTCTCTTGGTTTACCAAAGAAGAAACAAGAAGAACCAAAACAAAAACAAGGCATCAAAAGGTGAATCCTCTCGGAATGTTGGCTTTTGCTACCGAATCACTTGCGAAGATGCAAGTGATGATCAAGAGGAGGGATCCGAAATATCTCAACCACAGCCAGACTCACCTCCACCGCAGTCTGGAGATGCTCAGCCTCAGCCTGCTGCACATGAAACACCGCGGCCACAGCGCGAAATGCCGCAACCCCAACCCGAAACTTCTCAACCACAATCAACAACTCCTGGCCCGCGCTCTGAAAACCCCCAGTCACAACAGGGGGCAGGATACGGTCCAGATGAAGAAAATGACGGAATCCAGTACGATTACGAGTTCGTATTGGATCCCGAATACCAAGTAAACCCAGCGGATCTAGAAGGACAGCAAGTCAGAAGAGTAAATCTCGACATACACATCTCTAATATCTCTGGTCATCCTGAGCTTACCTTGGAAGACTTGAGCGAAATTGTGCGCCAGTTGGTCAACCAAACAAGGGAAGCTATAATCATGGAAGAGGAGGACACCCGCCAAGGACAGGGGGCAGCTGAAACTCCATCCACCAGCCAGCCAAATGACACAACTCCGCCTTCCGATCCTCCTCAAGAAGGGGAAGAAAAAGAGGAAGAAGATCAAGAATCCGCGTCTTGCAGAGTCATATACATTTCTGATGATTCATGCACTGAGGAATCCGAAAGGGAAGAGTTTTCAGATGAGAACTATGAACATGACTTGTCAGATCCGATTGGGTGGACAGGACATCTGATAAAAAATGTAGAAAAATCAGGTGAACAGGTTGGGTGGCAAGGCAGTGATGAAGAACTCGAACCCGAACATCCACACTTGACCAGTCTCCGGCCATTCATACTGGATTTATGGCCCACAACTCGTCAATCAACAACGGTGAGACAAGAAAGCGAAATCCGAACTGCCCCACTGCCCTGGGTAGAAAGAATAAGATGGAATAGGTCTCGCCGAGAAGTGTGCAACTTGGAATATGGCCGAGTCAGAAGACTGGTATACCCAAGTCAGCCTGAAAAGAAAGAGACTGAGAAAGAGCTTCTCCAACAGTTCCGCCAATCTCCAGTCACAGAAGGAGTGGAGGGTCATGAACCATCTCCTCATTACCCTATTCCGACAGGATGGGTTCGACACTACATAAATGAAGAATTCCACCGGTACTATGACCCCGCCATATGGGAGAACATCCAAAAAGATACCTTGCCAGAGGCACGAAAATTCAAGAACGCCTCAAAGAGAATTGAAACTTCTCGCTTCATCACTGTCTCGGAATCAGACTCGGAGGGTGAAGGAAAGTCTCCGGACAGACGCTCTTTTAGCCCAGATAGGCCTGTTCCAATCAGACCTGAAAGCAGGAGAGCACATTACCCTCTCCGAGCGGACAGCTCACGACATGAAGCCGTCTCAATGCCAGATGAACAACAATGCACGAGACCTGAAGAAGGCGGCCCTGCCACTCGCACTCGATCGCGGCAAGCACAACCAAACCCTGTCCCGGCCCATGGACAGGGGGCATTGCGACCAGACCCGGTTGATGACCGAAACGAAATGGCAAGGATTCAAAGGAGACTTAGCATTTTGCAAAATGTCCTTGCTAACGTACTCAGACAAAATGACATCATCCTTGAGTTTTTCCGCACGCTGCAAGCGACAAGTGTAGGAGAATGGGCTGACAACCGAAGATCACTTATGGAAATAGAGCGCAAGTTGGCTCACGTTATGGAAGGGCAACGCCTCGAGGCTAAAACCCGGAGGAAAGAACGGCGGAAACAATACAAGGAAGAAAAGCCAACTGAAGCACAACTCCCTCCTAGGAGGAGAGAAGTAGGCATTTCTATCCAAGAAGGCCGTCAACCCACAACCAAAGCTGATAAACCCATCGGCAAAGACAAGGCATCAATGCCAGTTGCGGAAAAGAGAAAGAAGCACGACAAGGCTCGAACTCGCCCTCCACCTGGTGGTTCAAATGGCAGCAAGATGGAAAAAGGTGAAAGCTCACGCAGCCGACCCTCCAAAGAAGCCGAGGGTGGGACAAGTGCCTCGAAAGAAGAAGGTGAACATCCCCGTAAAGGGAAGTACCACATCGATGTGAGACTGCGCAGGATAGAAGAGCCTTCCTCTGGAGGTGAAAAGATGCCGAAATGGATTCATGTCCATGGTCAACTTCAAAGAAATAAAAAGAAGACCTCTGCACCGGCTGCATTGCCTCTATCTGGGGAAACAAAGCCCGACAAACCAAAAAGGAGCACTCCACAAAAACACCAGCATGTCGTGGAACGAGCCCATAGACCAAAGAAACCCAAAGAATGCGAAAAGTATTGTGAGCATCACGAAGAATGGGGCCACACCAGAAATGAATGCTTAGCCTGGCCCAATGGTGGTGACAGCACCTCGGACGAAGAAACAGAAAAAGAAGAGTGCCACGTCACAACCTGGTACCCGGACTCTGAAAATTCAGAAGAGGAAGAATCCGAAAAGTCAGACTATGACAGCCCGGAGGAAGAACCAACTGTAATGGTGACTCATCCCGTAAGGATCATGCCTTTTGGGAGTGATTCTGATGAAAATGAGACCGAGGAGGAAGAAGAAATCATGCCGTCTTTCCCGAGTCGACTGAACCCAGCACCCCGACAAGATCAAGTCAAAGCCCAACAAAAACAAAAGGGACAATGCAATGTCAGCTTGAGGTCTGGTACCAGAATACCTGAAAGGCAACCCCCAAGGGAAGTCCCTCATAACAGGCGAAACACTCCGGAAGAAATAGTCACTGAAGGAGACGCAAGGTCAAACGGCAGCAGGCCCAGAATGACCGTAGGTGATTACAACGTGGTAGCACACCTGCGCAAAATACCGGCCTTGCTAAGTGTCTTTGATGCTCTCATGGTGTCACAAGAGCTTTGTGAGTCTCTCATCTATGCCTTACAAAATCCCGCCAGCTTCCAAGCATACTTTGCTCAAGAAGCCCGAGAGGAAGTAGCACAAATCGAGCCAGAACCACACATCACTTTCACTGATGATGATCTGATGGCCGGAACAGCAGACCACAACAGGCCTCTCTACACCACCGGCATCATATATGGCAAAAAGATCAACAAGATTCTGGTCGACCCAGGGTCTTCTATCAGTATCATGCCATTGAAAACCTTGGTTCAGCTCTCCCTTAGCATCAGGGAAACCAAGAAAGATAAAATCCGGATTCATGGGTTCAATCATCAATACCAAAAGGCCTTGGGATCCACCATCATCGACATAGATTTTGGTGAAATTGTTACGCCTGTGAAATTCTTTATCATAGAGGCTGACACCACTTATAAGGCACTGTTAGGGAGACCATGGCTTCACGAAAACGGCTTAGTCCCCTCCACTCTACATCAATGTGTCAAGTTCACTCGCGATGGCAAACAGTGTGTAATCAAAGGTGACGACCGGCCTTTTGAGGCACATGAAGCTGAACTGGATGATGCAAAATATTATCAACCCAGGGTTGAACAGGGGGCAGCACCCACAAAGAATGCCTCTTCGTCAGACGCTGTCAGAGAGGCGGTGAAGAGGGTGGTACTCAAGGCAGCCATCAAGTCGCAAACAACCCAAATGTTGTGGGGAAGTGATAGTGAGCCAGAATCTTCTGAAAAAGCTGAAGATGATGTCCATACCCCAGTTCGCCCATGTAAAGACTCAGGAAGCGAAGGAGAAGGTCAAAGCTCTTTAGTTGTGGAGTTCATGCCCATGGAACATTGCAAAGATCTCACTCCTCGCGAGAGAGAGAGAATCTCCAAGCTGAAAACATTCACCGTCCCACCGAAAATCGAAGAAGTGGAATACGGGACCGTGATCCACCCTAGCATTCACTTTGTCAAAATAGGAGAAGTTGACCCAGAGAATGGCCAAACTCCTTCCGAGGATTGCAAACGATGGCTAGAAGAAAGTGAAAGTGAAACCAAAATGCCTCCCAAGTTACAAAGAAATACCGATGCTCGCTTGAAGGACATGTTCCAACGGACTCATTGTTTGGAGCCAGTCTCTAAAAGACGGGTCGAGATGTTCCAAAAGCTTTGGAATGGTGATTCAAACGAAGTGACCAAGCTCAATGGAAAGACTTCTAACACCCGGGGCCTTGGTTTCGATACACAACCAGGAACATCAAAACCCAAAATATCCAAAAATACTCAAGTGCACACAAGCCGACACATCTCCTCCACGGAGACATGGAGAAGAAGTGGCTCCAGGAGACAGGCATCCAATGAGATAACGATATTTGATGTGCTTCAAAGACGTTTCCAAGAGATGGTTCGCTCGCAACAAAATGTTGAGCGCTCCATGGAACGTCTAATTGCCCGAAATCAAGATCTTTGCCGACAGATAGCAGCAAAAGAACAAGAGAATCAAACATGCCGAGAGAAGATAAAAGAACTCCAACGGCGAGTCAACAAGCTACGCCAGGAGATCGTCCGACTCCATGATGCTGGTGAAAGAGACAGGGATAGAATAATTCAAGTGTCTCAGAGAAATTTGTCCCACCAAAAGGAAATAGAGTCACTCAGCCGAATGGTAAGGGAAACCAAAGAAGTCCTCGTCCTTGCTAAAAATCAAGTCCAGTCAGAAGATACTCAGTTACATACATGCCACAGGGTCACTATATCCGACATGTTAGAAGATGAGAATGAGAATCCTGAAGCTAGCAATGAGAAAGATGGTCCTGACGGAGGCTTGCCAATACAAGAGGTGATCTCAATTGAAGAAATGAAAGAATGTTTTCAAGATGTTCTTCAGAATCTGATTCAGTCCCATAAAAGGCTCGAGTGCGAAATGTCCCGCCTTATAGTCGAAAAGTCAGACCTACGCGCCCAACTAGAAAGGCTGTGGGAGAGGTACCAGGAAGAAAGGAAAGTTTCTCAAAGAAGAGAACAACATCATGTGTATCAAATCCTCACCTTAGAACGATTGAGGCAAGAAACAGCCAATAGTCTGGAGAAAGAGTACAAGATAAACGACAAACTCCGAGAAAAATGTCGGCGAAGTGCACAAGGCGAGGCCGCCTGTCAACAAGAGATCCTCAAATTGCAGGATCAAATGTCGCATCATTGGGCAGAAAGTCGAAGTGGCAGATATCAAAAAGGGAAATCTCACTCCTATACAAAGAAAGCAGAAACAGAAGAGCCACATGATAGGAACCAAGGCTCACACTTCGGTAGGTCTCGATACAAGGGAGCCAGAAATCAAGGGCATACTTGTCATCGGGTCACCATAACGGAAGCCGAGGGGGAAGAAGAAACCCTCGAAACTGAACCTGAAATATCAGAAGGCGAACAGTTTATCTTAGCTGTCAAGAATGCCCCGAAAGAATTGGAAGAAGGAGGCCAAAACACCATTGATGAACTCAAGTCAGTAAATCTGGGCACCGAGGAAGATCCTCGACCTACCTTCATCAGTACCTCTCTCAACCCAGACATTGAAAGAAAACTGACGGAGCTCCTGAAAGAATATCGGGATTGCTTTGCTTGGAGTTACAGTGAAATGCCAGGGCTAGACCCCGCTGTAGCTGTTCATAAGTTGAAAATAGATCCAGGAGTCAAGCCTGTAAAGTAAGGTCCTCGGAGAATGAGGGTTGAACTTGAAGAAAAAGTGATTGCTGAAGTCAAGAAATTGATCAACGCCGGCTTCATAAGAGAAGAAGAAACTCCTGATTGGGTCGCCAACATTGTCCCAGTTAAGAAAAAGAATGGACAAATCCGGGTCTGTGTGGATTTTCGAGACCTGAACAAAGCGTGCCCAAAAGATGATTTTCCTCTACCTGTGACAGAAATCATAGTGGATCATACTTCCTCCTATGTGGTATACTCATTTGTAGATGGGCACTCTGGATACAACCAAATCAAGATGGATGAAAATGATCAAAAGCATACATCTTTCCGCACTCCAATTGGCATTTTCTGCTACAAAGTCATGCCCTTTGGGTTGAAAAATGCAGGTGCCACATATCAAATAGCCATGACCAAGATCTTCGACGACCTGATACATAAAATCGTGGAGTGCTATGTCGATGATTTGGTGGTGAAATCTCACTCATACGAGGAGCACTTGGCCAACCTTAAGCTAATGTTTGACCGAATGAGAACTCACACGTTGAAACTCAATCCCCTGAAGTGTGCCTTCATGGTCTCTTCCGGCAAGTTTCTCGGCTTCGTGGTGCGCCATCGAGGCATAGAAATCGATCCCGAGAAAATCAGAGCTATTCAGGAGTTGCCGTCTCCTAAAACACTCAAACAGCTCAGGTCCTTACAAGGACGATTGGCGTACATCAGAAGATTTATCGCCAACCTTTCAGGCAAAATCAAACCTTTCACTCGACTCACCAAGAAAGATGTACCATTCAAATGGGATGATGAATGTCAGAAGGCGTTCGAAGATATTAAGCAATACCTGTTAAACCCACCAGTTTTGGCAGCACCTATTCCAGGGAAGTCTCTCATCCTATACACCACAGCATTGGATGGATCTCTAGGAGCACTGTTGGCCCAAGAAAATGAGGAAGGAAAGGAAAATGCCCTCTACTACCTCAGTCGAATGCTAGTCGGAGCAGAACATGCCTATACCCCAATCGAAAAACATTGTCTAGCCCTTGTCTTTGCAATCAAGAAACTCAGACATTATATGCTAGCGCACAAGGTCACATTGATCTCCAAAACTGACCCCCTGAAATACCTCATGACTCGACCCATGCTCACAGGTCGATTGGCAAGATGGGCGGTCGCATTAATGGAGTTCGACATAACCTATGCACCTCAAAAGGCGATCAAAGGGCAGGCATTGGCCGATTTCTTGGCCGCTCATCCCATACCAGATGACTCTCCACTAGCATGCGACTTTCCAGACGAAGAATCCTTACATACAGACAACCAAGAAGAATATTGGAAGATGTACTTTGACGGGTCTTCTTCTATCCAACCAGCAGTGAAACCAGATTTACCCAAACGACAAGCCGGAGTGGGCCTGATCTTTGTCACACCTGAGAAGGGCATCATCAGATATGCCCTGAGTCTGACAGAACCACGCACCAACAACGAAGCCGAATATGAAGCCCTCATCGCAGGACTTGAAATGGCTCTAGATATGGGTGTTGAAAAGATGAAAGTTTTTGGCGATTCCCAGTTGATACTTAGTCAGTTAGAGGGACAGTTCAAAATACGAAAACCAGAATTGGTAAAATATCATGAAAAGGCTCTCGAGCTTATGGCCAAGTTCACTGATATTATACTGGAGAAAGTGCCCAGGTCTTTGAATGGAAAAGCCGATGCCTTGGCTCGCCTAGCAAATGAACTCAGTGACCCCAATCAAGACGAGATTCAAATCTTGGTTCATAGAAGAAGGGCGCTCTCTCCCTGCTTCCCAAAACTTCTGGAAGAAAATGAAGAAAGCACACTGTTCATAGAGGTAGCAGCTTGGGAGGAGGAAACCATACAAGAATGGGGAGAAATCACTCAAGCCATGACTATCGAAGATACTGAAGACGAAGACTGGAGAAAACCCTTTCTCGAGTTCTTCCAACAAGGGAAACTTCCTGCAAATAAAGGACTCAGGGAACAAATCAGGAAAAGGGCTCTGAGATATGTGTATGTCAACAATACTTTATATTGGAGGTCATATGATGGTGCGTGGCTAAGATGCATTACCAGAAATGAAAGCCACCGGGTCATGAAAGAAGTACACTCCGGGGCATGCGGATCCCACCAATCGGGTTTCAGGATGCGAGTCCACATCAAATTGTTGGGCTATTACTGGCCCACAATGATTGCTGATTGCGAAAACTTCTCCAGGCAATGTCACATGTGCCAAATACATGGAGACTTCATACACCAGCATCCGAATGCGTTACACCCGACTGTGGTGTCATGGCCTTTCGAGATATGGAGAACGGACATCATAGGTCCCATTGACCCTCCAGCCTCGAACGGGCACCGCTTCATCTTAGCCGCAACTGATTATTTCTCGAAATGGGCCGAAGCCCGATCATATAGAGAAGTCAAAGCCTCTGATGTAGTGAAATTTTTCACTACAAACATCCTCTACAGATATGGCACCCCCAGGAAGATCATCTCTGACAACGGGACCGCCTTCAAGAATACCAGAATCGATGAATTCACCAAGAAACACAACATTGAGTGGAGATATTCCTCTGTGTATAACCCCAGAGCCAATGGCTTGGCCGAAGCGTTCAACAAGACACTGATCAAAATCCTCCGAAAGACGGTCGGGGATAATCAGAAAGATTGGCACAACAAACTGTCAGAAGCATTGTGGGCGTATAGGATCACACATCGAACTCCTACTCAAGCCACGCCTTACTCTCTAGTATACGGGACCGAAGCAGTTCTACCCATTGAGATCGAGCTACCCTCATTGAGAGTGGCTATGGCCTCAGAAATCCCCATGACCAAACAGATGCAGCTCAGATTTCAAGAGTTGGACGGAATGGATGAAAGAAGACTCATTGCACAACAGAACCTAGAGTTATATCAAGCTCGAATGACGCGGGCCTATGAAAAGCTTGCAAGACCAAGAGCGTTCAAGAAAGGTGAGTTGGTGTTAGCATTAAGGCGACCAATCACTGGCCGGCATCATGGCCCCAAGTTCGCACCAAATTGGGAAGGTCCCTTCATAGTCGATCAAATCTATGATGGAGGAGCCTATCTCCTGGCCACCGAAAACGGAGAACACCCACTACCAGTCCTAAATGGAAGATACCTCAAGAAATATTACAGCCAAAATCAACTCCCGGAATACACAAAGCCTCGACGGCACCCAGACAAAGACTTCATTGCCAACTGGGCCGAAGCTCACGAGGAAATGACACAACTGTTCTCACAACTGTGAAACGCAAAATTGGTGAAACTTACCGGTGAAATTTACCAAACAAAGACTCCATGTTGAGGGAGCCTGTGTGGTTCCTGAATACGTGGAGCATGGTGAAACTTACCCATAAAATCCGCTTAATGAAGAAGCCTGTGTGGCCCCCGAAAGCGAAAAGGGTATTTTATGACGCTAAAACCTGTGTGGAAAGCTGAAAATACCTAGACCACTCCCCATGAAGCCTATCTGAGGGCGTGAGTCTAAAACCAAACCTATGTTGAGGAAGACTACGTGGCTTCCGAATACACTGGTTGCAAACATTTACCCAATACAATTCCCTAATCCGCTTTATGAAAGAACCTGCGTGGTTCCCGAAAGCGAAAAGGTACTTGAGGAGGCTCAAACCTGTGTGGTAGCTGAAAGTACCGAGGACACGCCCCATGAAGCATATCTGAGGGCGTGAGCCTCACCAACCCACCATGTTCCCTAGTAAGGTAGGGATCTTAAAAAGGCGATTTGCCTCATGGCCCCGTAAGTCGACCTTTACACCTAACAATATATCCAAACAACAAAATCCTACGGTTCATGCTTAAGCTGTACCTCAAACAGCCATATATCCATATATCCAAACAACAAAATCCTACGGTTCATGCTTAAGCTGTACCTCAAACAGCCATATATCCATATATCCAAATAACAACAAAACCCTACGGTTCATGCTTAAGCTGTACCTCAAACAACCATATATCCATATATCCAAACAACAAAATCCTACGGTTCATGCTTAAGCTGTACCTCAAACAGCCATATATCCATATATCCAAACAACAAAATCCTACGGTTCATGCTTAAGCTGTACCTCAAACAGCCATATATCCATATATCCAAATAACAACAAAATCCTACGGTTCATGCTTAAGCTGTACCTCAAACAGCCATATATCCATATATCCAAACAACAAAATCCTACGGTTCATGCTTAAGCTGTACCTCAAACAGCCATATATCCATATATCCAAACAACAAAATCCTACGGTTCATGCTTAAGCTGTACCTCAAACAGCCACATATCCATATATTCAAACAACAACAAAACCCCACGGTTCATGATCAAAGTTGTACCTCAAACAACTATACCTA
Source organism: Rhynchospora tenuis (assembly GCA_027725995.1). Lineage (NCBI taxonomy): Eukaryota > Viridiplantae > Streptophyta > Magnoliopsida > Poales > Cyperaceae > Rhynchospora > Rhynchospora tenuis. Next base: position 142,833,969 of record CM050888.1, on the reverse strand, counting down.
CATGCTTATTTCATAATATATGCATATATCCAAACAGTAACACCACGGTTCATGCCTAAGCTGTACCTCAAACAGCCACATATCCCTATAACAATATACCACGGTTCATGTTTGAAGCTATACCTCAAATAGCTATGCGTGTGCGTATATCCTCATAACATACGCATACATCCAGATAACAGTCCTACCGGCTATGCCTAAGATTTACCTCAAACAACTATACCTATATGCATATTTCATGATATATGCATATATTCAAATAATAATACCACGGTTCATGCTTAAAGCTATACCTCAAATAGCTACACATATCCACATATCTTCATAGCATATGTGAGTATCCTGGCCATAAACCTCCGGGCCATGCCTAAAACCATATCCCAAATAGCCCTATATATGTGCATATCCTTATGACGTATACGTATATTCAAACAACAAGTCCCACGGGCTATGTCCTACCCCCAAGCATCTATACATGTATGCACATTCTCAAAGCATATGTGTATATCCAAGTAACAATCTCACGGTTCATGCCTGAAGCTATACCTCAAATAGCTATATGTGCACGCACATTCTTATAGTGCGCGCAAATGACAAATCCCACAGGCTGTGTCTAAGACCATATCTCAAATAGGTATACATGTGTGTATCCTTATGATATATACACACATCCAAACAATAACCTTATGAACTGTACTCCAGTTATAACCTAGAAAGACTTCATATGCCTGAAACATATCCAAACTATATTCCTGCAATTTACCTTAAAGCAGATATATCATTATCATTATCCAAACAAGCTACGATCAATAAACAAAAAGGTCCAATGACAAGAACAAACAGTCAATCAAATAACCGAAACAACAAACAATGCTTTCAAAACAGAAAATATGAAAAGAAGGTGCCTACGCAGGGGGCAGGGCCATATTCCCTGCCAACTTGTTAACAGTCTCAGATAATGACTGGAGCGTCGCCTCGATAGCCTCCAGACGAGCATGTATCTCACCAAGCTGTTGATCCAATTGAACCTGAGCTGGCAAAGGATCTCCAATGGCAGACCCGTCATCCGAAGGAGGAGAAGCTTCTCTTATCGGACTATACTGGTTCACAGCAGCATTTTTCTGCAAGATATAGTCATTGATCAAATGATTGGGGTCAGGTACCAAATGACCGTCTTGATCATCAACCCACCCGAAAGAGGGCAAGACATCCAGGAGATTACGGCAGTACACCACGTCCCTCTCGGATACAGGCCTTCCCCACAACATGTCAGGCACTAAAATCTGGGCTCGATGCATTAAAGCCGTTATGAGATGACCGTAAGGTAAACACCCGCTTGTGAACCTTACAGTCTGATGCATGTGCTGAAGTATCAAACTAGCCAAATCAGGCTTGTCACGTCTGCGAATAAGCGGACGAAGATAAAACAAACCCCCTGGCCGAGAAAGATTGGTCAAACTTCCTTGAGGAAAGAGAATCTGAGTCACAACTAAGAAAAGAGCCCTGCAAACAAATTCAGCATACTTAGCAATGCTCAAGTAAAAGAAAGATGAAAAATTCAAACACACCTGTGAAGCGCGGGTAAATGCTCGGTAGATACAACCTCAGCACCTCTCTCATAAGGATGAGCTTTGAACCAACGACGACAAGCGCCAAAGGTCCCAAAACCCTGAGGCCAATACTCATAGGCATACACGGCCATGCCACCTAGACTCTCGGTAGCCTGGATAAGAACAGCCAAATCCTCTCTCACTATATGGAACTCTCTGCCGAATAGATAAGAGGAAGCAGAGGGAACCCCAAAGTGGTCAAATGCTACCCTAAGATTGGCATAAAACAAGCGCACAATCGAAGGATAATAAGGGCGATTGAACAAAGTCAAACCCTTGAGGTTCCAAGCATTTAACCAGCCATCAAGCAGGCTCTTAGGCTGACCCGTTATAGCGCCGTCAGGAGCAAAGAAAAAACAGTCGGCCACTGGGCGCCGGTCACTTCCGGTATTATGCATGTGACAATCAAAGGCTTTGACGTCCCGGAAAAGATAGCGGTTGTCAGGGACTAAAGACCAGTTGGGAACAGTCAGGCCTGGGCTCGCCACCGAAGAACTAGAGGTGTCTCGGGGACGTTTTGGGTTCAAGACAGACATGGTGAAAGGAGACTGCAAAAGCTAAACCCTAAAAGCAAAGCAGAAAGGGCGGCGTCGCCGCGGCATTTAAATAAGGAATAGAAGATAGTGACGCCAGGATTCTGACCTAAAGACGTTTGATTCTCGTGCACTAATCGCTCTGTGATTGGGGGGAAAATGTCACAAAAGATATACAAGATGAAGAAACATAGAAAGATATAATCCAGAAAGATATCACAAAAGCATAAGCAAAGCACTACGGATATCCGGTCTCATACAGTCATACAAAACGAGACAAGCATAATGTCATGGCTAACTAAAGACTGAAAATGCGATAAGGGAAGATACAAGGAGTGCAACAACTCCGTAAAATCTCTATCCTGTCTCAAAGATATCAAAAAGCTGGCGACTCGACCTCAGGCTCATCCTGAAGATAAGGCTCAGTCCCACCACTACCTCCAGAAAGTGGCTCAGTGTCCCCTGAAATCGGCTCTGTATCTCCGCTATCAGCCGGACTGTTCACAAAAGGAACCCCAGGACAAGGAAGGGCCAGCACTATGTCAATGGCTACCTTCTCTATGTCATCATCCCCTGACATCAACTCATCGTCATCAGTCCCACCGGGTGGCACAAATCCCACACCCTCAGAACCAGACAAATCCGTCAACATGACCCCTGATGTAGGAACATGGCTGGTCCCAACATCTGAAGGCGGGATAAAGCCAATGGGGTCCGCACCCAATAAGACAGCTGCCCACTCAGGATAATCCAGTAATACCTCTGACAAAGGCACTGTCCCCATATCCACATCTGTCATGATGATGTCGTGAAGAGTCTGGAGATCACAATCATCAAACAAAGCGTTAATCATATCCTTCCCTACAAAAAAAAGAAAGGAAAGGTCAACGAACAAGAAATTCACCTTGTTTGATTATGCTCACAAGAGTCATGAAACCAAGGGTACCTGAAGAAGGCTGAACAGCAAGAGCAGCATCCTCCCGAATCTCCGGCTCCACGTTCTCTTGAATCTCCAGCTCTACGCCAGGGATAGCGCCTGAAAGCTCGCCTATGCTAGCAAAGCTCCGAGCCGAGAACTGGTACTGGCGGCATAGCTGCCGTAAACCTGAGGCCCATAGGTCAACATCAAAGGCCCCTAGCCAAGGAGGGAGTCGCCCTACAAAATAGTCGACTCATAACGAATGCCAGGAAATGCAAAACAAGTAAAATACAACGGAGGGGGAAGTACAGTACCTAATCCTTGAAGTATCGGAGGAATCTGAGGTAAAGGGGCTGGCTCACATCCCGACATTGTCACCGGAACAATAGCCAAGGAGTCATCCGAGACAAACAAATCATCATCCTCAAGAAATGGGGCAAGAATAGCAGAACTAGGGTACAGCATCTCCTCAAATGGTACCCCCAGTGTGTCTATCTCTACCGTCTCCACATCAACCTCTTCGGTCTCAACCTCAGTGAGCACAATCGCACGAGCCTCTGCATCAGGCTCAGTAACTGATGTCGCAACTGCCCCTATAGTCTCTTGCGAAGTTGTCACTATCTCCGTCCCACCGGCACCAGACTCAGTGACAAGAGCACTACCCCACAATCCAGAACATGAAGTACCTAGACACAAAACATGAGACAATACCATGAAGCAAAAAAAAGAAATGTAAAGAAAAGGACATACCTGTAAAAGGTGTGAGCAAAGGAGGCTCCATGGAGAATCTGACGCCAGATGATCCCTCTCCCAGCCTTGACCGCAGTTCATAGCGGGATACCTCCTCTAAAGATGGAGAATCCTCGCGGCATCTCTTCCTCAGCTCTGCGCGAACCTCCTCCTCTGTAAGCTCCTCGGGATACTCCGGCGAAGGACAAGAAGATAAATCTGGATCGTCCTCGGGAGCCAAAGGATCAAACATATGGTCAAGTGCAGGTTCTGACTCAGGCTCAAGTGCGGGAACGCCTAATGTAATGAGCCCGTAAGCCCGAGCACATGCAAAAGAAAATATAAAAGTCAAAGGGATATCACATACCTGTATATGTGGCCCAAAATCTATAACTCTCTGGCCCATAGGAAGGTGTCTGTGATGACTCGCCTTCGGTCAGAGGATCTTCTGCAAGCATGAAGTGGAAATGACCAAAGTTGTATTTCCCTAGGCCTGCAACAAAACAAATTAGTAGATAACATGTGACACACATCTATGACGAAATAAAACGAAAACAAAAGAAGAATCAGTACCTGGAGATAAACCAGCGGGCAACAAAGGGGGTTCTCGATACCTCGCAGGCCCATAGGTAGAGATAACGGAACCATCTGCTCCGAAAGAGTTCCTCAAAGGTCTCGGACCACCTGGCACCCTTCTCCTGGTCGCCCTAAAAGGATACACTTTCTCCTTCAAAGTTTGAGCAGGCATACCCTGTGGTATCCTTGCCCAATCCCTAAACCATTTATCATATCTCCCTGTCAATTTTCCCTTCCGCGAGACAGCAGGGACCACATCACAAGTACCTGTCCCTAGTCGCAAAGAAAAGGCCCCTCGAACAGCACATGACTCGAGAGTCGCCTCAGAAGCTCCAGGAAGTGTGAAAACAGAAGGGATATCCTGGTCATAGCCAAACTGCCAAGCACATCGCTGCGGACTGTAAACCTCGTGAATCACACGATTCCCTATCCTCATAGAAAAACATGCGGGTCTAATGCTAATAGCGAAGTTCCGGTCCTTCCTAAAACGGAAAGTACCCAGTCTAGGACAAGTACCCGGAGAATCAGGAGCTGTGTCTCTCACCACGTACTCCTTCCCTGTTTCTTTTGGCCACCCCTTCACAAAGGCCTCGGGGCGATACTCAGGGATGTGAAGAGAACTCTGAGAGAAAAACAGATGAGCAGAAACCTGGTCGGGGTCATGAACCCTGCACCCTGCTATATGAACCAAAGCCGGCAGTTGCATCCGCATACCAGCCGAAGATACGGGTGCATAACACTTCTCCCAGTAGATATAGAACCACCCATGCAAGATATGGACAGGTATGGCTACGTCGGCATACGAAGGATCCCTTGACGAAGTCAACTCCCGCATAGACCTATAAAGGTTCACTAGAGTGGGTACGGCCAGTGCAAAGCGCTCGCCGCGAGCCAAGGCATTTGCCACTACAAATACCCCAGGGCGAATGTACCCAACGGGCTCAAAGATAATCAAGAAATAACACAGCCACCAAGCCAGATAGGCTGTCAACACCGTCTCGTTATCCAATGAAAGGGAGGAGATATCAGAAATCTTTACCTGACGAGAAGGCACAAAAGTCTTGTCGAGACCCTGCACAACTGACTCTAAAGGGTCAGCAAAACCTGCTGCCCTACGCTCCGAAACCCGGTCAGTGAAGTACCGGACCCAGTCTTTCAAAGGAACATCCCTGCTCAGGCCACGGCGGGCACGAGACGTAGCAATCTCATAATAAATCCGAAAAACAGCTCTGAGAGAATCCGGATGTAAAGTGGAACCATGACGATCAGGGCCATAAAGCTCTATCTCAGGAGGTACCCTCTCCTCATAATATAGACCCTCAACCGGGACCCCCATCAAATGAGCCATCTGCTGAAGATTGACAGTGGCATCACGATCCTCTAACACAAAAGTGTTATGCACATAGTTCCAGTTCGAGACCATAGCTCGAAGAAGGTTGGGGCTCCATGAGTACTCAAACAATGCAAGAGTCACGCCTCCAAATATTTTCACCTTCTCCAAGTCATCACCCATACAGCACATAATGCAGCGAGTCCACTCGGTCTGACCAGGACTCCACTCCAGACCTCCCTGGACCCTCAAACGCCCAGGTAACCAAGGGGCAACACGGCCCTCCATCATCTCAACACTCAGTAGATGAAAGTCCGAAGAAAAAGTACTACGCCCAGTAGGACCCAGGAAAAGACCCTCAAAACTCTGAGTAGGAGCTACGTACCTGTCACGTGTCACGGGACAATGAGAGTCGTATGCCCAGGCTCTGCGCTTCTCTATACGAGTAGGCGGGTCAGCTACCAAACGAGGATAATGATAGCGAGGTGGCAAAGGTAGACGATCATGCCGAGCCAGCAAGCCATGAAAATTATCCCTACCCTGAAGGATTCTCTTTCTCCACTTGCCATGAAGATGCTTGTAGGTCCCTTCAGGATCCAAGTAACTGTCTATATAGTCGGTAATAGCCTCATCAGAAGGGCCATAAAAGCCGGTCCGGGTAAAGCCGAAGCGTGGTACAGTATTATAAATCTCCTCTACATGACCCATAGTCACCTACAAAGACACAACAACAAAAATAAGCAAATGCCAAACTCAACTCTGAAAATAATAATCAGGAGGCCGGGGGCACCAGAGTAGACCGTTTGGAATCATACCTCACGCTCCACTCTGGTGGGGGGCATTTGTTTGCCTCCAAATTTTGCTGCTTGAGAGAATGACGGAATCTTCAAGTAAACCTGCAAATGAAGGAAGTGTTACATCGAGAAATAAAACTCATAAGCACGACCTATTCCCCAAACAGCAGGAAACTCACAGACAAGACGATAAAACCCACAAATCCACAAAATAGTTAATTAATTGATTAAATTATGTGAAATATGCCAATGCTCACATAATTAATTAACTAATTAATTAAATGTAGAGGACTCAAATCAAAACCCGCCAATTCACTAGGCGATTGATTAATTAATTAGATTATGTGAAAAATGTCGAAAGCTCGCATAATTAATTAATTAATTAATTATATAAAAGAAAGGAGATGGAAACTGTATGATGGTCAAACGTTATACATTTTCTAAAAGTTTCATGTCAGATCCCGCATCAAAGACCCATTGAATAACTAATTAATTGATTAATTAATTGAATTATGTGAAATATGCTGAGCCCACATGATTAATTAATTGATTAATTAATTAATTGATTATGAGAACCTTAAAAGACAAGAATTATGTGAGGGATAAATACCCTACATTTTTTTGAGGGCTCATATCAAATCTCATACCAAATCCTATACCAAACCCCACACCGTGTCGTAATGATACCCATTCAAATTGCTTAGAAAATTAAGCAATACAAGATTTCGGCGTACAAACGAGGCCCAGTACGATGGCAAGTACGGACAATCCGATACCAGAAACAGTTAAACGAGTGCACTTATGTAATATGTGCTCACTACCAAATTGGATTTGTGTATTGGATGATTAAAAGGGATTAAAACTAAGGCCTATGCTAAATATTTGAAATTGGCCCGACCCAGTCCAGTTAAAATTGGGCCCTTATCAAATTAAATGAAGCCCATATCAATTCAGCCCACCCAAAATTGAACCCAGATGCACCATGTCGGGTCGGGACTCACGCTGGGCACGCGCGCGAACTCGTTGACACAAGTCCAACAGCATCCAGCTGACTCGATCGAGTCTGATCTGGGATGGACGCGTGCCAACACCTGGTTGGCTGTCCCCATTACCGTTAACAGAAATAAAAAAAGAAAATCAAAAGGAAAAAAGGGCTTACCTAAAGAAGAAAGGGGACAGCTCCGACGGAGAAGGAAACTTCGTCGTCGTCTCGCGCCACCACCTCCTAAACCAACTTCACCACTGTGTAGACGACGCTTCCACGATCGCAATGACACCCGGTTCGACAAGGAGAAGATCCTGGAGAGAGTCAATTTGACAGAGATTTGAGGCGGGTAGCAAGAAAAAGAAACCCAAAATTCCCCGAAATTAGCAGAAAATTGGCAAGATATATTACCCCTGAAGCTTTTCTAAGTACTCAAGGGAATCAAGGCGGCCAGCCAGGTGTCAATTTTGTCGGAAGGGAGGAAAATCACCGCCAGCCATGGCGATGAGCTCGACACAGACGGCAAATTTGAAATGGGAAAGAAAATGTGTGCCCAATCTTCAGTTCACACTCTCTACTACTGAATGGGTGTGAGTGTGTGTTCGAGAGATGTAAAAGAACTGCATAAAGCCAGAATTTTCGTGGTAACATGGATACTGGAGACGTCCAGTGGGAAAAAGACATTGCTATCACTAAACTGGAGATGAAAATCCTCCCTTCTGTCGCCTCTGGCGCTTGCAAAGCGACTCCTATACCTGAGGAAACTCGTAGGCTTGACAGAGAATATGAGGCCATGCATGTTTGATAGCCGTTGGATGCCTCTGATGTGTAGAAAAGGATGATAGTGACCCTCACGCTTCATACGCCTTTCTACTGCAGTATAAAACAAAATTTGTACCATGTAGGGATGAGGTACAATGGGGAATGTACTAAATCAACTAGTTGGGTTATTCAATCTAAGATCCAATGGTTGAGCTTCAGAAACATTATGGAATGTTTTCAATACTCAAACAAAGAGACTGTAGCTAATCCAAGTGATTCAATACACTTTGGGATGGTATACAGCATACCACAATGTCCCCTTTCATTCTTTGGCGCCAAAGATGAGATGTCACCAAATAGCTGTACAACCTCAGAAGGGTAAAGAAGGAAATTAAATGAATAAAATGTTGTTGCAAGTTTCATCAGCCCCAAATCAGAATGGATAGTACTAATTACAGTCTATAAATGGCCCAATTAGCCCCACATAAACTCAATATTGCTTGGTGAGGTTTAAACCTGACTGTGGGACCACCCCTATGCACTGTCTTGTGACTAGTTGGCGGCACATAAGGCCACAGAAAGTTACACTGGATGTTAATTTGAGAGTCACTAACTAAACAGAAATGGAGAGGATCATCATAGTTGGGATAGTCATCAAGACTCATACGGCTAGGGGCACAGAGAAGATGCTATGAACAATGCCATCTCTTCCACACATAGCCTATAGTAGTCTGGATGTATGCCACCTGTCCATGAAAGCAGCTGGCGCCAAGACTCCTTCTCCAAGTATTATCCAGAGAACAAGCATGCCCCCACATGTCATACAATATCCTAAGATCTCAAATGATAAGACAAAACAAGAAAGGCGGTTCATCATCAAAGAATCACCACCCTTCATCATCATCAGAGGCACCAGAAGATGCCACATGGCACCAGAGATTGAAGAAACCCTAACCCATACTGCCTATAAAAGAAGAGGCGCCAGAAGAGAGACCCCCCCCCAGTTTTTATGTTTTCTAGCCGATACTTTGTAGTTTGAGCTTAGAATTGTTAAAAAAAAAGAAAGGTAAAAAAAATGGTGTATTATTCTGTTACTCAAGTTCAATAAAATCGTTTTGGGGAAGTACTTTTTTATCTTGTCAATCTTTGTATATAGTTTATAACCAGTCATTCTCTAATTGAAAAAAGGCCAGAATCCATCTGTTTCTTTAATTGGTCGAGTTTTGAAAGGGGGCAGCTCGGTATTTGATTTGCTTTCTTCTTCTTTTTTGCTCATTTTATTTCCTTTTCTTTTCTTTCTTTTCTTATTTTGATGCATCATGAACATATATAATAGTTGATAAGCAAGACAGTGGCATGCATATCTGGATTTCATGCCTGTGAGCCGGTATCCAGGTGTGTATATAGCTGTTTTCGCATAAAAAGGAAAAAGGGAAATATTTGCATAGTTCATCGTGAATAACAGTCAACTATGAGCATGTTCAAATTTCTTGCCTGTGAGCCAGTATTTGGGCATGTACATAGTTGGTTCCAAACTGAATAAGATTTCATAAGTCATTTGCATAACACTTAATAAATGGGTTAGTCATTAACACGCCCAAATTTCATGCCTGTGAGCCGGTATTTGGGTGTGTATATAGCTGACTTTGTATAAAGAATATTTGCATAGTTCATCATGAATAACACTCAATACGCGAACTAGTCATAAAGGTACTCAAATTTCTCGCCTGTGAGCTAGTATTTGGGTATATGCATGACTGGTTTTACAAATAAAAAAAATGAATAAAACATTTGCATCATAAACTAGTCGCAAACATACTCAAATTTCTCGCCTGTGAGCTAGTATTTGAGTGTATATGTGATTGGTTACAAAATATAGAATAATAATAAATAATAATGGTAGATAAGTTACCTATACAAAATCTTATAAACAAGTTAAAAGACAGGAAAGTGCCCAAGTTCCGTACCAACAAGTGGATTCCCAGATGTATACATGATCATTTAGCAATATAAAAAAAATTATTAATAGTAATGAAGTGTCAGAACATAGGCGTACAAAAAAAAGGAGAGGTCAAAAAATGTGTGTCTGTTTGCATTTCAGTCTACTTTGCTCCTTAGTAGAATAAACAAAAGCCCACTTGAGCTTTTAGCTTTGCATTGCAAAACTGATTTTAATAAAAAGTCCTTAAGTACCTTTTAAGCAAACAAAAGAAGAAAGGAAATGGTACATAGTTATATTATATGAATAATTTCATTAACCCGAGTTGAACCCCAGCAGTAAAAACAAAAAAAAGAGGAAGGAGATCGAACTGGAAACTGAAGCATGACAATACAAAGAGACAAGACAGTTTTGTGGCACATGTTCCTTTTGACTAAGTATATTAATCAAAAGACTGTCTTATTTTTGACTATACAATAAAATGATGAAATAGGTATGAATTTGTCTTTGTCACAAGTATTTCAAGAACAAAGTAATAATAATAATAACAAGCAAACAACAGCTTTGACCCATAACTCGGGGCAGAATGGAAATGGAAAAAGGCCTAACTATCAGACTGATAGGTTCGGAAGTATCAACATGACCTCACCATACTCAGGGATCCATATTCCAAGGGGTGCATCCCACTCTTGTCGTACCTATGACAAACAAAGAACCTGAGCCAAGGCTAAGTATCCCCTGGAAAAATGCTCACTATCCCATTGATTGATCCAAAAACGTTCTTGTACCTCCCCCATGATTTGAGATATATTCACCAAAAGAATCACACCAATAAAAGTTAATTTGGCCCCATCAATGGCTGCCCCCAAACTCAATCCGAAATTGAGGTCAAACACCATCAAGGATGACCTTTGTTATGAAATTGATGGAACCATCATCCCTTACACGTTCTCATGATGCACGTGCAACTGCCCAACGGATGAGAATCGTCGTCAACGGTCGTCAAGCGCACTTCCTCAGTCGTCTGTCAGACCAAGGACAAAGCCGAAGTCAAACTATCCTAATTGAAGAAACGCCACTTTAATTACCACTCCAGGAAGACTCGTGGAACTCCTAAGACTCTTGAGAAGTTGTTTCTGGCAAGTCTGGCACCACCGACGGCTCAAAGTCAACTCCTCAAGCTGTGACTGAGACGAGATCAAGCTGTCATAAACCGTACGACGCGACCTTGATAGGCCCTACAGGCGACACCATGGTGGTCTCACGACACTTCACGACTTAGTCACTGTCGCAGCGGCTGCAGGAATTTGTCAAAGACATGCAACTGGAGCTCTCCAGTCGAAGGAACACGCAAACAAGAAGGGTGAAAGGAGGGAGACGAGTTTCAGTTGAAAGAATAGTTGGATGGTCCTGGTGCACAGACCCGGGCATAGACCGTGGGGCTCGTCTCAGCGATTTCTGTAGATCTTCTATGGTATCTCATGGTGTAGCGGACCCCTGACGAACAAACACACAACAGTCCTCAACCGGACCAATCAGGATTTTCATAAATTGTTGAAACTTCAAAAAAATTCATTAAAAATAGCTAGGAAGTCAAAAAAATTCCCATAAAATACCAAAATGTCTAGAAAATTATGAGGAATATTTTTTCCATAACGCTTCAAACCCGAATTCTCAACCAAAAGGAAATTAAAAAATAAAATCATAAGAAAAATGATCAAAATTAATAAATACAAAACGCCTAAAAAGTTAGGATATGTCAAAATTTATTAAAAATGCCTAAAAGTGTAAGGGTATGAACCCCTTTGACAGCAGGTACTTCAAAATGACAGATATGTCTGAACGGCAGGTACTTTGAAATTTTTTGGACAGCAGGTACAATTAAACGGTAATTACCGACAAGGACGAATCTTGTAGAAAATCAAGAAATAAAACCCAGACTCAAACCTAGTCAAAACCCAAATCCAGTTAAATCCGGAACCCAAACTCAAATCCAGTCAAAACCCAAATCCAGTCAAATCCAAAACCCAAATTCAAATCAAATTCCCAACCCAAATCAAATCCAGAATCCAGAAAATCTAAACTCAAACCCAGAAAACTCAAATTCGAATCCAGAAAAACCTAAACTCAAGACCCAGACTTATATCCCAAAGCGGTATAAACCCAGAAACAAAACTCCACAATTAATGCAAACCTTCCAGAATCCAGGGACCAAACTTTAAATACGTCTGAAAATCAGAATTTGGTAAATTCTAGAACATATGAAGACCAAAGTTTAAAATGTCCAAAGTGACCAGAACTTCTAAACACGCTTTAATACCGGAGTTTAAAACGTTTTATAACCTAACTCTCGCACGTCACAGGGCCAGAAATTCGACACGTCAATAGTTGACCAGAATCGGCACATGTTCAAGGACCGGAACCTCTATATGCCTTAATGCCTGAGTTTCCAGAAACGTCTGATAACCTTGATTCTAACATGTCAACAAACAGACCTAAGTTTTAAAACGTTGATAAATTAAGGTTTTAAAATATTTAAAGCTTTAATATAATCTAAACACCAAAACTTTATAAGTCTATGTCCGTTCTCTTTAAGCTTACAATGCGTATAGTCTGAAGAAAACAAACCCAAAATTGTCAAACATAGAAATATGATCAATGGATAATCACCCTAAATCAAACTCCAGGAATTTTGAAACCCTAAACATAAATTAAGTTCCTTTGCATCATATTCATTTTCACGTGGTTGCATTACCCGCTCTATTTATGTCACCATTTGTTGCGTTCTTGGATGTTAGTATCTTTTGGTAAAATGCTATAATGCTAATTGGTATGCCTAATCCATTGACTATCCCGATCTAGAGGTGCTCTTGACTTGGTTCAGAGGTAATTAACAGTAGGGGCTTGCGCCTACTGGAAAAAAAGGACCTGCAGTAAACAATCAAACTCTCGAGAGGTTCGAAACCACGTCGGTACTCACATCCCTATTCAGGTGGGTGCCGATGTCTGAGTTTTGAAATGATCGAGGGGTATCTCGTCCGCAATATCTTTTTCCCCCTTGGGAGCATCCGGTCATTTCCCCCTTCCGAGGATCAGGGTCCAAAAAGGTGCGAGACAGGCAGCCACAAAGGGAAGAAAGAGAGGAGAGAGAAAGGCTAGCTCTTGGAGCCTCCAAAGGGGTCCTTTTATAGAGCTCAAACCCTAGGGAAAACTTCTCCAAAATTACACCTCTTGCCACCCTATGGCTGGCCACGAATTGGGCCTATATGGGCCACCTCAAAATCTCATTTGGGTCTTTAATTCACCTAATTAAAGTCCCATTAGTTTGCTCTATAATTGGGCTATATATTTTCCTATTAAATAACGGCCCGATTAATCAATATAACCATTTATATTGAAATGTGTTGATCTAAAATTAATTATTAACTCATTAATAATTATTTTTGGGATTAGATAATGCATTAATTTATTTCTATATGATCTCTTTGACTTAATTAATTATAACGGTTCATAACGGTATATAATTAATTAATCAACTTATCATATTTCCGCAATACTCACTGTTGCGAATAAATAGATAATGCATTGTGTGGTCAAAGTCCTATTTGTGTGACCCTTTGAGGATTTATGCTATGTTGGCCATGGAGAATAAATCATTATTTAATTCCAATAATCATAAGCGGTATCTAGCAACACGTTATGATTCCCAATTCGCATAAATAATGTACCGTTACAATATCTCAATCCTGCATAAGAAATATAAGTATTTCCTTGTCTGATTCTTATGTCACATGATATCATTGTATAATCCAAGATAGGAATGTGTCATTCTTGCAGATTATACATTTCTTGATCTAGAATTGATCGTCTAGTTTGCATGCATACGATCCAACTCCATCAAGGGGCCCAAACAGATATCATCACTCACTAGGTATACTAATGAGGGACATACGGTTTTCTTGATGAACAACTTTTCCCCGCACAATTCAAGAGAACATAAATAAAGTCCTTATAGCAGCCTTTATCAGGAATCAACGTTAGACGATATTTATTGAACCTATCCTCATGTGGAAAAGTTGAACATCTCAAACTTAGAATCAAACTCATATGAAATAAACAATGACACATAACACAATCCATATGTTTATTTCATTGGGTCAAGTCTTGTACTATATTCCAATAACATACACATATGCAATTAAGCTGGTAACTCCTTACGTATGATTTGTAGAACTTAATCATCACTTAACTTGCATACTAATCTTTTATGATAATTAATGTTCCTTGTTAATTATCAAGATTATGGACGATTTAGATTTATTATTGTCATTCTAATGAATGATCCACAGAGATCTACAATTCAGATCCTCAACCTGAATGATCTGTCAATAATAAACTCTAGGAACAAATGATCAAATATCATCATTAACATAAACTAAGAAAATAAGTCATTAAATATTGACTTCTAGGACATAACTCCAACATTATAAACGGCGTACAAGAGGCAAAACGACAGAAATAAATTCTCTGGCGCGTGGTCTGACTCCGTTGCAGAAAGCGAAAATTAATGAGGTGTTTGTACGCCCTTTGTAAGGGCGTACAAAGCGCAAAAAGACAAAAAAAACGATCGCAGAATTCAAAAACAATTAAAGAGTTTGAGATTGACGTGCACAGGGAATTCTTGTCCTTCTCTGCTGATGTCATATCCGTGTGGCATTTGGCATTTACTAATCTCATCAAATACATTTATGAAAGTTAGGTGCATTTGGTTTGTCGTGTCTAAAAGTTAGCCCTTACCCGGGAATAGACAACTTGCTGTCAAGATTTATTGACTAATAACTCAAGTTGAAATCTTTTCTATTACCTTGCTTTTAGAGGGAGATACAAATGACGTGCAACTATGATCTGACAGGTTTTAAATTTATAAATTCAATTTTTGAGAACATATTAGTTATGATTATATCGATAGTTGTAGGACTATTAGAATAAAATAATAATAATAATAATAACAATAATAACAAAATAATAATAATAATAATAATAATAAGAACAACAACAACAACAAAAAGAATAACAATAATAACAATAACAATAACAATAATAATAATAATGATAATGATAAGAGCAATAATAACAATAATAACAACAATAACAACAACAATAACAATAGCTATGGTGCATAATGAGTCAGTATGCAAAATTTAATTATTTTTAAATTTTAAATTTAGTTTAATCAATTCAATCTATATGATGAAATATCATAAAATGATCCAATTATATTATTTAAACTTTTTTATTATCTTTTTTATGGATTTCTTAAATTTTATCGTATTTAATTTTTTACTATTATTTTTCATAAAGAAATGTTAAGTTTTAAAATATCTGAAAAAATAGCTAATGATGCATGAAAGGCCTATACATCATTATGCACAATATCTATTCTTAAAATAATAATATCGTCATAATAGTAGTATTTAATTATTGATATTTTAAACTCACCTTTATTGTTATAAGGCATTATATTTCTAGTGTTATACTGTTTACATTTTCAGGAGCTGTTCTTACTAACTTTTCACATAACGGGCGGTTTCCATGTCATCATACCACACCAAAAAGAGTTAGGAAATTAGCATCGTTACATTGGGGTTAATAGCTTCCAAAAGTTTGTAGGTCCGGTTTGTCTTTGCTAATTATGCTAATTTTTGGAATCATTTATCCTACAGGAAAGTTACTTTGCACCAATTTCTCTCACCTAATTTTCTCCTACATGAAAGGTACTTTACACTGTACCTGTTAGAGGACATTTTTGCATAGAAATCGCGTGGAGCCCTCCACGGCTTTTTGTCTTTTTGCGCTTTGTACGTCCTTATAAAGGGCGTACAAACACCTCATTAATTTTCGTTTTCTGCAGCGGAGTCAGACCACGCGCCAGAAAATTTGTTTCTGTCGTTTTGCCTCTTGTACGCCGTTTATAATGGCGTACGGTCTCTGCAGTGGTACGCCGTTTTGAAGGACGTACGAACTATGCCACTCTTAAAAAAAAATAAGAAGCTATGCCAGTATTAATAATTTTGGGTTAATTTTTGCTGTTTAAAAAAATTTTTGTCGATGACCTAACTTGGTGTCTATTGACTGTTCTGATAACTTGGCTGCACGGATGGGATAGTGCGAGACGTCTAAAGCTAGTTGTCAGCAGTATTATATGTCTGATGGCTTCTAGAGATTCAAAACTTTATTTTGTGCTTCTGGTCTACTGAACTAATAGTCTCTTGTATTTGAATTTTGGATTTCATATAGCAGTAATTGCACTGGAGTGTTGGGAGTACCAGTGCACAGGGTAAGATTTTCATTTTCAGATACTCGTAATTTGTTCTGGCTTATTTTAATGGAAGCGGCAGGGCATTGAAAGACGTAAAATATTTAATCGTAATAATATTTCTTAATTAGCAGCCAAGATCACGTAATTCATATAAAATAAGAAATCCATGAGTATAAAACTTACAAAATAGAAGTGCAGAATTCATTAGACGTTAGGCGGAAGCGTTAGTACTGATCTTCAACGGTTTTCCTTAGACATATTGATGGTCTCTTTAGGCGTTTATTTTCCCTCAAAATAATTCTGGTTTATTTAGTGGAGATGTGTGAAAAAAATGAGTCACACCCTTTAGTAGAGATGTGTAAAATGAACCACACCTTAAGCAGAAATTAATGAGGTATATATAATATTCTAAGACAACCATTGGGATCAAGTACAATGAATCTGGTCCATCAGAATTTCCATCAAATTTTGATACACCCTTTAATTAAATTTCATAAATGAACTTGGTTCACAATTAATTAATATAGGCCACATAAAAATTCTAACATTCTCCCACTTGGCCTATATTGAATCATCATAATAAAACACAAATTCAGAATTGGCCAACATAATCTTAAACCTTGTTCAGTTAGAAATACCAAATTAAACTAATATAATCAAAATAACTATAACTGTTATTTGATCCCTATTAATTATAAAGTGGTATTCTTTCCAACAAATGGTTAATACGATTCATTTGATCCTCTTAAGTAAATTTGCTTAAATTAAACATAATGCGCAACATAAGGAATAAGCAAATTTCATAAATTCAAAGTCAAAGTCATAATTGAAGCTTCACATCATTACTTAATTCATAATTTAATACAACAAGATTATAATTTAGTAACTGAACCCATGCCGGCAAAAATGGGTGGTTATACTTTAGTTCTCAAATTAATATGTTGTATTACTATACTCATATCTTTGACTTTGTATATAACAACAAAATATTTAATGTTGATCCATTAGACATGTCACTTGATTTGTTGTTCTTAAAACACAAAATAGCAATCACTTTTATTATAAAAATTAAGTGACTCTACAATATGTCACAAATTATGCTTGCATAATGAAAGAGTCATTATAGACTGCTTAATACTCTTTCATAACATTAATCATCGAACAAGCATAAATACATAACATCATGTGAATTTCTTGGCGACTAGTAAAATATCATCTAAATGCAAAATGAGAATGATACTCCCACTAACCCTGAGATATATGCATTAAATTATAATATTTTTATTAAATCCAACCTTGGTTATGACCTCATGAAATTTGAGATATAATTTAGCAACATTAATACATCATCAGCACATACTTTTATTCAATGCTATAAATAATTCAGGAAAAATAAAGTGGTTATTATAGTCGACTAAAATTCACATATCATGATAAAAGAACTAACAATAAATTAAACTGAAATAAATAATAAAACGCCAAATGATATTTCAGTTCTAACATAAATAGTTCTTCACATTTTCAATTTATATCACTGTTGGGCAGAAATAAATTGAAGACTACGAGACAATTCTATTTAATAAACTATATTGTCAATTAAAGTTGTTCAAATTGACATCCTTAATATTTATTAAATACAAACATTATAGTGATACATAAACTAATATATCACAAATAACATAATATAATTAAACAACTATGAGGATTAATACTTAATTAAACTAGAATTAATAATTAAAAATTCAGTTTTGACAAAATAGTTGTTCCATAAAATCAATTTGCATCACCGTTGGGCAGAAACAAATTGAATCATAAATAAAATTCCATTTAATAAACTAAAATGACAATTAAAGTTGTTAAAATTGTCAACCATAATATATTAAATGTAAAACTTAATTGTGATCTATAAACTTAATGTATCACACACTTCCTTTTAATAAAATGGAAATTACAATTAAAGTTGTTCAAATTGATAATAACCAAATTATTAAAAGTAATTTTATATGGTTTAAATTATTCATATGCAAAATTTATAACAAACTTCCGTTGGGCCGCTTGGTATAATAATAACTACATATAAAACCAAAAGGATAATTCTGCCATGAATACTTAAGAATTATCCAAACTATAAATCCATCAAAATATTATATACATAACCGTAAATAAAATCATATACGGTTTTAAATTACATATACAATATTATATGGAACATTAAATTAAGAAATATTTATTAGCATTTTCACTTAACAAACATAATGTGAACATGTTTGCGAAAGGATGCGAATAAGAGTGCCTCTGACTAATTCGTTTAAGCAAATGAAATTGCATTAAAAGTAACTAAATGAAATTTATTACCGCATCCTGCCCAGACAATTCGATTGATTTAAACACTTACCAAAAAAAATATTAAACGGATCTTAAACTAATCAGAGGTCGTCTGTATAAACGCATCTTTGACTTAGGCGTTTAATTGCTATTAACGGAACATATATGAATTTTCCATAATACCATATACGTATTAATGTAAGAAAAGATTATTGATCTCATGGTAGGAATAAAAAAGGAAAATATCATGAGTAAAATAATAATCTCATGTGATATCGTTAAGAAAATGTATATCATACATCCTCGATCTTGATTTGTAAAGGATATAAAACAAATCTTGTACCAAGAGACGCTTAAAGGGGATAATCTAAAAGGTACCATCACTACCGTTAGTATTAAGTATTAACATATAGTTGCGCACTAAAGAAAGCATAATATTTAGTGCATCAAATCTAGTACAGTTTAAAAATAACATCCAATCAAAATAAAAAGTACAGATATGATTAAGTTTGTGCTAGAACTTTGTATTCAATCATTAAGAGCCGTTCATGTGGTGTGCAAACGTAAATGGAGGAATAAAGATGAATTTTTAAGCATCTCAAACTTGCACACATAGAAAAAAAAACTAGAAAACTCCAGTAAATCGAATACAAAAATTTATATTTTATATGAAATTACGACCGCTCTGATACCAAATGAAAGACGTAAAATATTTAATCGTAATAATATTTCTTAATTAGCAGCCAAGATCACGTAATTCATATAAAATAAGAAATCCATGAGTATAAAACTTACAAAATAGAAGTGCAGAAATCATTAGACGTTAGGCGGAAGCGTTAGTACTGATCTTCAACGGTTTTCCTTAGACATATTGATGGTCTCTTTAGGCGTTTATTTTCCCTCAAAATAATTCTGGTTTATTTAGTGGAGATGTGTGAAAAAAATGAGTCACACCCTTTAGTAGAGATGTGTAAAATGAACCACACCTTAAGCAGAAATTAATGAGGTATATATAATATTCTAAGACAACCATTGGGATCAAGTACAATGAATCTGGTCCATCAGAATTTCCATCAAATTTTGATGCACCCTTTAATTAAATTTCATAAATGAACTTGGTTCACAATTAATTAATATAGGCCACATAAAAATTCTAACAGGCATTACCCTGCTTGGTTAAAGAAAAAAAAAAAAAGAGAAAAAAAAAGAAAAAAAAAGAACAAGATAGATTTAGAAAACCAAATCGAAGATGACAATCATAAAGCTTAGATATACAATGAAGAGAAACAACTTGAGTTAATCAGAAACAAGACTTGAACAAAAGTCATGATCCATGATCATAAACCAAGTATCTTTTGTACTTAAACTAAATTGTTGACGCAAGTAAACATTATATATATAGGCAGATATTCCGCCATTTATATGGTCCTTATGAGAAATCATACAGGCTGTATGAAGGTGACTAAATAGGTCGAAAACAATAAACTCTAGTACCTATGATATATAATTGTTTGATTTCTCACTAATTATTCGTTTTATCTTTATATTTTTTGAAACAAAAACAAGGGTCGTAGCCCTTATCTTTCATAAAAAACTAGCTTTTGATACGCGCTTCGCGCGTGAAGCATTGTTCTTCCATGATTGAAATATTTACGATCATTGTTACAATGTATGAATGTAATGATTGTGTTTATAGCCTAACCAAATTCCCAAAAGCAAAGCCCTGAGGCAACATATCATGTTTATAGCCTAATAAAACTAAACAAAACAAAGAAAAAAGAGAATCATCCCATCTCCTTGTGCGATCTACAGCTGAGCATCACTATGACCCGGGCCCACATGATTTGCTGAGCAGTAGCAGGGATCACAATTAGCTGTGCCCGCCTTATTTGCTGATACGTGCTGAACCTGAGCAGTAGCAGGAATCACATATCAGTATTGCAAAATGTAATCACATTTGAGACTCACCAAACTTTTTGCGCTGCCACAAATTAACTAAAAAAGCAACATGTGTCACTACCAAGGAATTTATTGCGAAGTCAAGGGCAGTAGCATTGTCATTGTTTACCTTTTTTTTTTTTCTTTTAATAGAGTCAAGTGGCTTCAAAGGAATTGCTATAACTGGAGGAACTATTCTAAAAGAAGTGTAAGTTAAACTACCTCACATGTTGCATTGTTTGAAACTTGATGAAAATCTTTCTTGTACAAATATCTTAAATTTTCATTTTGTGCAATTCTACAATCAACTAACATTAACATAATGGTAATAAAAAATATATTCCAACCATTCTACAAACTACCAGAGGATAGACAAATTTATTTCAGATGGTTTGGAAGAAACTAAATTTATCAGTGAAAATCCGCAATATAATATAAACAACTTTTGCGCAAAGGATGTTCTTAGCAAATCCAACAAAGGACATGTTTTAAACTTGCACAAATGACCCTTTTAACAAATTACCAAAAGGAATTTTAAATCACCTTTTTAACAACTCAACATAGACCAGAAGCTTTGGGCAGATGAGCGTCAGCTTACGCTAGCATCATTCATCAGCTTTGTGATGGAGTCAACAAATTGACAGCATCTCGAAAACCTGATGATAACAATCATTAGTAGATTATTATAGAAATTATTGAAAAAATAATATAAGAACCCTCAGCATGCTTTATGACATAACAATCCCATAGAATATAGATTTCTAATGTTTTGCTCCTTTTAACCAATTATTCACAGCATTTATTCATGAACAACTATAAGAGTTTAAAGTTACTTAAACTACCAATTTCTCTCGCATTTAAATACTTTGGCAGTAATACTGCATACTCGATTTTACAGTGCTTTCACCAAAGCATCACAAAAGATCAAGGCAAATGAAGCAATGATATTTTATTATTTATTTATAAGACTACCATGCACCTATATCAGGATACATTTTATCTCTCAAAGTATCCTACGTCGATCCTTTTATGAAGCCTAGATTGATCAGCTTGCAGAGAGACCTGAATAAACTTTAAAAAGTAAAAATAACAGGAGACACTGAGACCTGAATTGTCAAAATAGAAGAACATGGTGATTATTCTTTTTTTTAATTAACAGATTAACAAAAATGATGCCAAGCCCTACTCATGATATCAAAATAGTTTGATAGCTACCCAGTATTACTCAGATTATCATAAATTCTTTGAACAAAGCAAAAAAAAAGATCAATTCGAATCTACTCAATATCATTTAGTTATATCTTTTTTCTAAAATCTACCATAGACCTATATGAAATACAGTTCTCAAACTCATTAAACGATCAGCTTTTTCCATTGGCTGAAAGAGGTGAAATATTTAAACTAATTTACTTGATGTTAACATTATTAATTGGGTATAACCAAGTGACATTCATATTCAATTGTTTTGCATTGAAATCATTATTTAATATTCTATCAGGAATTGCAAATGAATCCACAGAAAAACCAATTATGCATCATTTCCAAAAATACCCTCCATACATGTACTTATCTTTCAATTATGGAAAGATTAGCGCCATTTAGTCTGATATGTAACACAACAACATTATTTACAGTTCATGAACGACGTGTCTTAGTAACATAAATCAGTTTTTTTAGTATATAATGTTCTACAAAAGGAGGTGCCTTTTATACAATTCCCTTTTTTAAAGTTAAGCTGAGGTTACTTCACTTTTCAATTTTAAATCAAATAAGATTTACAATAGCTCCCAATCTAAATCAACAGAATTGACATCTGGTTTGGGAACAACTTCACCTGACAGGGAGCTGACATCTGATTTGGGAGAAACTTCATCTGACTCGGATTTTGTTGGCTACCGCCGCCGCCATCTTGAGATAAACTTAGCTGCCATTATTTTCTGTAAATAAGTAAATCTTTCACAACTCAGTACATTATTCAGTCGGCCTATAAAATGCCGTAAATAAATCATAAGATATCAATCTTGACCAGTGCCATTACCTTTGAAGGCTTCTTCTTGGATTCGTAATAGGAAGCCACGCTAAGATCATAATCAGTATCATCTTTTCAACCATCCCTTAGATCTATATCCTCAAAAGGTCCTACAACAATTAGTGAAACAGTAATATGTCGTTATACCTTGTCAAAACCATTTTTTTGTTGGATTTAGCCATTGTAATTTAGAGAGGTATGATCCAGTTCAGCAAAAGACCTACATGAATTGAGGGGAACAAAACATGTACCGAATTCTGTTTACCTATTCTCTTTTTCATACCCTATATGAGTTAGAACAGAAAATCTAAACAGACTAACAGCAATAAACAATCAAACAAAATAAAACTTTCAATTGAAAATCTTGAAACAAAATATAGCCATATTCTTATTGAAGGATAAATGCATGACTTTAATTTGAGATACTCTATTATTTTTTAAAACATCAAACGAAGTATAGTTGTGTATTTCAGACAAATAAGAATGCAAATGAAAAATAGCAATTTCTTTTTTTGACGACAAATTTAAATTATTAAGGAAGAGATTGCACAAACAAACACAATTAATTGATCTA
Organism: Rhynchospora tenuis; assembly: GCA_027725995.1. Classification (NCBI taxonomy): domain Eukaryota; kingdom Viridiplantae; phylum Streptophyta; class Magnoliopsida; order Poales; family Cyperaceae; genus Rhynchospora; species Rhynchospora tenuis. Next base: position 142,810,607 of record CM050888.1, on the reverse strand, counting down.
ACAATTACATTTGATTGTATTTACCATACTTATGAAAGGCAGCTTGCAAGAAGACTCGTAGAAAAACAAACAAACACAGCACGCCACATTGAATTGAAATGTTGAAAATGTACCGGTAAATTAACATTAGCACCGGCAATGAAGAAAGTAAAAAACAACTGCAATAATCGAGAAAACAGATAACAATCCCAGATTCATTATGCCTTCTTAGTATTGTTACTATCAAACCATCAATTCACTCCATGAACTAAAATCACACCTTGTCTCAATACAAATGTAAAAAACCACAATAAGATAATAGCGAAAATCAATATACTGACCTTTAGTTAAAATTCACAGATATTTCAGAAAAGAATACGGCTGTCATCGGATCACCAAATCTTATGAATTAACATAGCTTTCTGGCTCCTCTTCCTCTTCATTTTATCCATATTTCTCCTACAACTATTCCCAATGTATATTTCAGACACTACAGAAAAAAGCAATTATAAATAAAAAGTGAAGAAAAACAAATAGAAAATATTATTTTATAATGGTTATTTTCTATGGTCCTCCACAAATTAAAGGTTGATATATATATCTTTTGATGACACGCATAATGTATCACGATGCACGGCTCAACCTAAAAACTGATTGGTGGCCACACGGTTAGTACTTTATTCATGATGTATCATGATTCACAACTCAAAAATCGAGCTTTAATTTGCTATGCTTCAGTCATTACTACATGTGTTCATCACATAATTCGAATCAATCATGCACATTCCCAAATTCAATCTTGCAAAAGGAAAAATGTGAAAGGGGAAAAATCCATATTAGAGGAAACCTTGGACAAATAGCACAAAGAAATTTGAACCAATGGTTAGTCTCTTAACTCCTGTTTACTTGTGTAAATAATTAGGCTTAAACACACTAAGAGCAATAAGAATTAGTACCCAATTGAACGGTTTGAGGAAACCATGACCAATTTGCTTCCACCATCTAACGGCACCTTCATCCTTTCTCAGCCAAGAGCTCTATACCCTTGCCATTTTAAAACTCTATCCCAAGCAAGGACCAGCAAAATTAGCGAAGAAAACAGGAAGTAACACCAAAATACGAAAGAAAAGATAGAAGAAGTCGGAAGTAAAAGGAGAAAATAAGGGAAAATAACTTACCGCACAGCTCAACCATCATTTGTGCTAACAAAAAGTCGCAGAGAGAGAAAAGAGAAAGTGGTGGGGAAGAGAATCACGCGATCTACACGCCTGTAGAACTGAAATAGCAAAAAAAAAGGTTGATTTCGTGACCAGAGTCAGTTTCTATAGAGAAAGGAAAAGAGAAGAGAAAAACTATAAAGAACGAACCATGGGAGAAGAAGGCAGGAATGAATAGCGGAAAGCAGAAAACAAAAGTGAAGGATTTTCTCTCCATCTCCTCAGGGAAACAAAGTGAGGGCTAACTGTTCTCTCTTCCTCTCACTTGCTCTTAGGTTAGTCCGCCTTTTTTCTTTTCTTGTTTGGCTGAGGAAAGTAGGAGAGGGATCGACTGATGAAGTGAGAGAGAGAAGGGACGGAAATATCAAGGTCGAATTTTGATCCGACGAACATGATCCAGGAAAGAATATAACTCTCCAGTCAGCGATCTCTCCAAAGAGACGAAGCAAACACCAGCCAAGCATACGGCACAGATACAATCAATCATCTCAAACGGAACAATCAAGGAGCAACACAAACAATCAAAATCAAACGGTCCAAAAGCAGCGAGCAAAAAAAAACTGACGTCACACAGGTTACTGTAGAAAGGGCTCCCCAATTTGAAGTATTTTTTGAAGTTAGTTAAGATTTAGCAATATTTATATTATCACTTTTAACGTAGTTTAAAATTAATTATTTTCTTTCTAATTGAACCTGTCGGCCGGACTGGCTGATACAGTCCGGTCTTCAAAACATTTAGTAACTTGAGTTGACTGTGATTGAGAATTCTACTTCATAATTATTATTACTTCATTTTGCCATAACTACTTGAGAAAGTTTCATGCCTTTCTGATATATGCTTTAATCATTTTATACGTAAATCAGAGCTTCTCAAGGCACAGTAGAATTTTGCAAATTGAGCCTGATTTTCTTCCAAATTGTAAAGAGTACCTAACATTTTTTGAGACGCTAGTACATTGTTTCTCCCTTGTTACATTAATTCCGTAGGAATCTTAAATCATATCCCAATTCAGAAGGGCTGAAATGTGTACCATAATTAGGACTTCTTGCACCGATTTAACACATTGACTTTTGGGCTTGCACCGGTCAATGTTTACTTGCCTTTTGGGCTTGATCTAAGAATGCGACGACTATTTTGGGATAAATTTTCCTGTGACCCTACCAAAGTTGTAACAGAGAGCACGTCACTAAACTAAGCTACAGATGTAAATCTCACAACACCCATTAATTGAGTTCAATATTCTGTTTTAGTGGAACAAATTGGAATATTATATGGCAATTTCTGTTTCTCTAAAATAAATGCTCCTATTTTATTTTATTTATTTTTTCAAATAATTGACTGTTGTCTATTTTCTTTTTTAGAAAAATACTTTAATAACAAGATAGCTAGCCACAGAAAATAAATGCATGCATTCAGAATAAAGGAATTAGAGGAAACAAATTACATAACTAGAGAAATATAATTTCAAGTGAAGTGCTTGTGAATATGAAGTCCGAATAGATGTTTATGAGAGGCTTTACCCTGAATTAATCATTTAATCTAAAACTTCTGTCTAGAATCTCCGATCGCAAACCATAATGATGTATTACCCCCATCAATCCTAAACCTAAACAACGGCGCCGTCACTCTGATTTTAGGGTTTTCTCACTACCACACATTACATGGAACATCACTCCTAAACCTAAATACCGATGCCGTCACTCTCATTAAAAATGAAAATTTGTTTCGAGACTTTATGACACGTGGCGTTCAAGATTTCATTTTTAACGGCAAAGATCTATCCCTTCCTGCTATATATATGGATCGAGATGGTTCTCTCTGCAATAACGATAATTGTTGTCGGCATCAAGAGCCTTACAAAAATTATCATATAGTGTAAAATATACATCTGCGAGAAGTACCAAAATTTCAACTTCAAGTTTCAACATCATGGGAGGAAATTCTTCTTCAATAGATGGAAGTTCTTGCTAGTTCGTTATTTTCAGCAAAGGTAAATATCCATCAATTATACTTATTTTGTTCAAATAGTGTTAGTTTCCATCGTAGCATGATTTAGATCATGTATAATTTCACTAAGTAAATGACAAATAGAGGTGTAGCTGGTAGAAAATTCAGATGCATTTGATCCCTTCCCATTTTATTTTCCATAGAATCGAAAAAATTCAGTTACAGGGAAGGAGCTTAATTCTATTTATTTAGTTTGCATTTCAAAATATGAAATGTTTGTTTCTGTTAATTAAGAAATTCAAAGTACTAGAGAATGATGAGCTCTTCTATTTAGTAAGGTATATATAGGAGCTGACATACATGATATCGCCAGAGCAAGACAATTCAAGTTTACAGTAAAATAGGAGTAAAGAGTGAGTGCTTTGCTCCTTCCTGAAAAACTTTGGCAAATTTTATTTGAACTATTATAATATACATGACATGTGATAAAATTATGAGTTTCTGATGTTGGATCTGGTCAGTGAGAGCTAGTTGGGCCGAGACAGTTATAATTTTGGTGTTGTGTGGTTGTTTAGGTTATCGGGTGGGGGGGGGGGGGGGGAGGTCTCAGATTATCTGAGGCCTTGGCGGCTTTCAGGTGTCTAATTTGTCAGGTTGCAGACTCAAGTAGTTTGTCCAAGGAAGTTAACTTGAGGTTGTTTATATACAATTTATTTTTTCCTAACGATATTAGAGTCCTAGGCATATGTATGTAAGGGCAGGATTATCGAGAGATCGAGAATTGTATGTTTGCTTGCAGTGTGCTTTTCTGCTCAAAATTCAAACTTGGGAAATTTTAAGACCAAGCTCAGTACTCGTATATTTGCATACTATAACTATTTCAAAATATTTTTTCCTTTAAACTAGTCTTTATTTTTGTGTTGTTTTTTTTCATTAAGAGCTTAAAGCAAAAAATATATTATCTGGATCAAAAATCCAACCTCTAGTCTCATTTCGTTGTGAGATTAATTCTACCTCCTAGACTTTCAATATTTAATTAGCTGTATTATTTTGTGTACTACTAACTTTTGCTAATGTTCTGGCAGTTGTGAAGCATGCGCTGCTCCAAAGTTCCTGCCAATGTGGAAGAAAAACTTAGTGGAGTAGAAAAGGAACTACGGATGTTAAAAGTTAGCAAGGTCATCCGTGTGGCGAATTCTCATGGAATGATTGGGATCACGATGCAGCGTACGGCAAATTGTATCCAGAGCTCAATCAGGTGGAAAAACAAGGCCATAAAACAAAAAGGAACTTGCACAAAATTGGTTTGCTTTATTTCTTTACTAAATAATAGATATTTTTATCACCTCTATTTTTATCACCTCTTAGATTCATTCTCTGTTATGCTTTTGAGTAGTACTGACTTTAGTTAATTAACACTGGTTGTTGTTGTGAATGCAGGTCTGCCTTATCAGAATGGATTCTTGCAAACTACCTGACAATGTTCAGAAAAAAATAAATGAGATAAAAAAGAAACTAGGGATGATAAGAGTTAGCAAGGTCATCCGTGTCACTGAAGAGCTCTCGTGGAATGGCTGGGATCAAGATGCGGTGGTGGACAAATTGTATCCGGAGTTTGCCAAGGTGGAAAAGCAAGGATAAAACGAGAAGCACATGCAAAAATAGGTTTATTATCAAAATTTCTATTAAATTTGATTGATACGACACAACTACTGATTTATTTACATAAGCAACATTTTTTATTTTCTTTCATGAAGATGTGTATGACAAAGAAGTTTAGAAATTGATTTTCCAGCCCAAGAAGCTTTAGTTTCTTGGGTAACAATTTCCAATTTATTTGTTATTTTTGTTGTGTTGTATCACTCAAATTTAATAAAAAAATGTAATTGAAGATGGGTGTGTATGTTAAGAACGTACGTCCATACCACATTACCACTGGATCTTATTACATCTCTGTGTAAATCTATAGTTGAAAACTAAAGTGTATGGACCAATAGTTGTGTAACTGTATACTCTCTTCTGGTTACTGAAAATTGCTAAACTAACTGATTGTAACAATAACAATTTTGATAGCAAAAATAAAGATAGAGAGTTGCTGAAATGAATAAATACTAAGGGTCCGCTCCAGAGGGGAGTACTCGGAGCGAAGGGAAGAGAGGGAGAACGCGAGTACCTTGCTCCAGACGGAGAGAATCGACGGAAACCTGGAGCATTAGAGAGACAGAAAGAGGGAGAACTCGGTTACTCCCAAAATCGGGGGGTACTGAGTTCCCTTCCTCCTCTCCCGAGTACTCCCCTCTGGAGCGGACCCTAAGGGTACTTTCAGAGACGGATTTAAGTAGTACATAGGGGTGTCAATGTCACCCCTATTTTTTAAATTAATATTGTTACATATGAATATTTGTAATTATAAAATATAAATTTGTTATATGCACCATATATTTGAACCCCATAATATTTTAGGTGAGTTTTCATTGGTGAACCCCATAAATATTTTATACATTTTTTCTTTGTGAGGTCCTATTTTAGGGTTATTTTTAATAAAAAAAAATATTTATTCAAAAATTTTAATAAGGAAAAAGGAAATATTTTTTTTTAATAAGGAAAAAGTCCTAACGCGATATTGGACCGCGTAGCTTTCCTGGCTCCTAACGCAGTCGACGAACGCGTTAGAGGGCCCTAACGCGGTCGTTGACCGCGTTAGGAGGTGTCAATTTTGCGCTCAACTTTTTCCTTATTAATATTTATGTCTCTCTCTATGGTAGGCACTAGACAGCGCTCTCTCTCTATGTAGTCTCTCTTTTGCAGAGCCCGAGACTAAGAGTGCCCACTTATTTGTTGACGTCACTTGAAGTACCCACAGAAATGATTTCAGTTGGTCTTATCTTCTCTGGTCTAGTCCACCGTGGAAGTCTTAAGTGGATATTTCATGGATCTTTTCTGATTGTCTCCAATTTTAATATACTTGAGAATCTATTCTACCTATCCCTTATTAGGGACTTTGTTTTTTTAATTAAAATTTAAAATTGAAGAAGTTTAGGAATACTTAATTAATCGAAATTGACAACAAATAATATTTTAAGTTGACCATGCCTCTTAATTACTTAATATCGTATGCATCTGTCTTTCTAACAGTTTTACTATTTATAGTATGGTAAAAAGTAATAATTTTACCTGAAAGTGTGTTTTTTCCTTGTACAACGTGCTCACATGCATACATCAGCGCTTACTTATAGTCTAGCTATTTGTTATTACATTTATTTGGATTATATGGAATCAATCTCGGTCCTAGGTATTTTAAATTTACATTAAACTGGATTAACTGCTGAAAATTTTAGTTGTTAGTACATTTATCTCCAAAAATGCGAGTTTAGTCATGTTGCAAAGTGAAATATACAACCAAGAATTAATGTAACTTGGTCATGCAGATTCGCACGGAAATCACAGCATGCATGGATATATTTTCAAACCATAGGATTTCATTTCAAATTGTAGGATTTATGCAGTATCAATTTCACTCTATTAAAGTTCATTTAGTTATAGTCTAGCTATTTACACGAGATACAATTCGATATGCATGAAATAGCACGAATCAATATTTATGGAATTTCACTCTGGCAAAAAAATGCCTCATCATGAGATTTATAGAGAAAATGTGGCTAGTGAATTACAAGACAAGAAGGAATATCCAACTCAAGCTAAGAAATTAAAAACGTGCAATCCAAACTTAGCCACTACAATTAAAATAAAAGCATCGAAAGAAAAACCAAACTTTGACGTTTACATGTCCATGTCATTATGTCAATCACATGGCTTCAAGAGAAAGTTGGGTCTTAGACTCTTAGTCTCGGGCTCTGCAAAAGAGAGACTGACATAGAGAGAGAGTGCTGCCTAGTGCCTACCATAGAGAGAGACAGAAATATTAATAAGGAAAAAGTTGAGCGCAAAATTGACACCTCCTAACGCGGTCGTTGACCGCGTTAGGGCCCTCTAACGAGTTCGTCGACTGCGTTAGGAGCCAGGAAAGCTACGCGGTCCAATATCGCGTTAGGACTTTTTCCTTATTAAAAAAAAATATTTCTTTTTTCCTTATTAAAATTTCTGAATAAATATTTTTTTTTATTAAAAATAACCCCCTATTTTAGGTAGATTAACAATTTACGTTTGTAAAGCATTATTGCCATAAAATTTTACTTCATTATCCGAGAGTAGAATTTCTCTTCTCAATTCTTGTTTGTGGGCTCTTCAATTTATTAATTAGGTCAAAAAATAATTAGGTCAAAAAATAGTCTAAAATGAATAGCCTTGTAGTCCAGCCAAACAACGACATGGAATAAAAAAAAACAAATAAAGGGAATTCTCAAAGAAAAGTTTATAAGTAATGAATGTATGCTGGAAATATGTATTTTGTTTAATTATTTTAATTATCATTCATCTGAATTTTAAAGTGATGGATGTGTGATGATATAGAATTTAACTTTATCTAAATTTAATGCAATAATTAAAGAGTAGACTAAAATCAGTCACGACTGACGGATAGACCCGTCAACAATGATTATATCTCAATTTTTGAGTTCTGATGGCTAATCTGAACCGTTAAATGTGTTCTCCATATTAAAATCTTATTGGTGATCAAATTTTATATTTTTTTCGAAATTGTTTAGTATTTTTTGGTATTTTATAAAATTCTTAATCTAAACAATTGTGGACGCTTCAATAACAATAAATCTTAAAAATCTCAAAAAATAGCAAAAAAAAATTCAGAAAAAATATAAATTTGGTTTCCAATGAGATTTCAATATGTAAAACATATTGAATGGTTCGTATTAGCCGTTAAAACATCGAAAATTGAGATATAATCGCGGATGACGGGTCCATCCGTTAGTCGTGGCTGATTTTAGTCTACCTCATAATTAAAATATTACTAATTTGATGAACCCCTTGAAAAATTTTCTAGCTCCGTCCCTGGGTACTTTTTTTGGTTGTTGGTTGAGGAAGTTTCATGCATGGTATTACGCATGCGAGGCTGGGAGCTACTGATTTTGGCTGAATGTGGCATGCAGTTCCAGAATTTTTTTTTTTACCTCTCTCCCTCTTCCTCGTATTTTGAGGCACAGAGCACTTGATTAGCAATTGGGGGTTGTCATATGGTTTAGATTTCTCTGTTTTAGGCTTGAAGTGCGTTGAGATGATTCTGTTGTTCGTTTTAGAGAACCACTCTTGGTCTAGTGACAAAGAGCAGCACATCTCTAGTAGATGCCACGGGTTCGACATCCGGCTGGAGATCCTTTATAATATTTAATTTCGAAATAGTTGGATGACTCGACACCTATCTTATCTTCAAAAAGTTGTTCGTTTAAACAAAATGGAATAGATGGTTCTGAATCAATATTTTTACATTAACATAGCTCGCTCGAATGATTGTGGCTCTCTAATATTACCCCTAATTTGCAGAAACATACTGAGTGCAACAGCATGGGGACATGCATGTTAGAAAATCCTTAAATTCCGTTCCTTCAATATTTCCCACAAGTTGTGCTAAATGACAATTTGAATTGAAACTTGTAAACAATTTCAGTTCAATGTTGCATGAGCTTTAAAACCATATATGATATATCAATTTTAGGCTTAGCTGCTTCTGTTTCCAATTAAACCTAATAATTCTTAATTATTTTCCCATTTATTTGCCAACCATGAACTTTAGCTGCTTGCTTTCTATGTTGATCTAGATGGACTCCTAGAAGAAAAATATAAGGCCGACATAGATGAGTAACGGGCCAACATTTTCAGCCCAGCCCATTATAAACCCAATAAGGCCTGTCAACTAATTTGATCTTCTCTCTCGCTACTAAAATAGGGATTATTACTGGTTAGAGGGATCACTGCCACCATTGCTCTCGTCTCTCTCTCTCTCTCTCTCGGTAAGAGCTTCTTTTGATTATTCTCACTTATACAGTTTTAATTAGATCTTTTGTTGTTGGTCCTGTTAGTCTTTGATTTGGGTTCGCTTATTTGGGTGCATTTCCTCTTAAAATTTTTTACCTGGAAATGTTTGGTTTGAGATTTCGTGCTTCGGGAAAATAGTGTTTTATTCGGGATTTAGCTTGGACCAGATTGAAAAATATTGTTCTTCAAATTAATGGTATATAAAGATTTTAAGAAATTTTGGTTATTTATTGTGAATCCTTATTATCTAGATTATCTTGGAAGCAAAGCTGAGCTGAAATATGTTGATTTGCTTGCTTACTTCTCATGTTTTATCTTAGATCTTTAAGTCAGTGTTCTGTTTATTATGCATATAGGTTTTGGTATTTAATTGCTAATAAAGGCAATCAGGAGGTTCTGCAAATGAGGGATTTTGTAAGGATATGTTTGTAAATACTTAAGAATAATCTTAATATATAAAATGTCATTCTAGAATGTGCAATGATGGTCCTTGTTTCTTTATGTGATTTTCTGAGTTACTAGATGCATTATTTAGTGTTGAAATCATTTAGTCTAATGAAAGATTAATGTTTATCAGGTTATCTGACACTGAAAGCTGATAAGAGTATCACAAGTTGATTCATCTCAAAATGTAAGAATTCTGTCTTGCCAATAGATTTATGTTTTCACCTCAGAAATGATTCATTTGATATTATGTCATTGCTTACCTTAATCTAGCTGTACTGGATCACAGAAATTTGGTAAATACAATAATAGAGAAGTTCATTAGAATCTAATTCAACAATAGAAACCCATGGATGAGACAATAATAAAAAAAAAAAGATAAAAAATCTCGTGTACTTGACATGTGTGGTTCTGGTAAAACTAAAGAGGAAACTAGCAAGCCCAAACAAATTAGGCTTATGTTAATAGACGAAGGTTAACAATGAAAAGTGTATGTATTAAATTAGGGCTGATGAGGAGATAATGGATCAGAAGAAATACTTTGAAGACACTTGCAAACCCAAGTGTGTCAGGCCTCTTCGTTCCTATCAGGTATTCTATATGTTTGTAATTAATTTTCTCAATTCTGTCTTTGGTAAAATTTATGCCATGAGAACTTTTGGGTAATGTTCAGGTATCGAATCAAATTGATTCAAGATTTGATTTTTGAAAGTTTCATATCACACTGTATGTAAACCTTTTTGGCAAATTACAAGGCGCTGCATAATATTTGTAGATTGAACTCGGTGTTTTCTGAATTGTAAGAGTGTAGCTTATTAATTTATATTTATAAAACTAAAGTATCCTATCTCATCGTTTCTGAATCCAATTGGAATTTCCATCCTCTATTCAGGGGAAATACAATATGACTTAATAATTGTGACTTTTTGTTGCTTGTTATGCTTATTCTTATTTTGTTTTATTCCAAATCATCTTTGTATTAACAGGAATGTGTGGAAAGAATTAAAGATGATGAGTCAGGTCACAAGCACTGCACTGGTCAATACTTTGACTTCTGGGCTTGCATTGATACCTGTGTGAGTGTTTTGTATATACCCTTCTAAATTTGATTTTTGTCTTTTTGGAAGGAAATAGTTACTATAAAATCTTTTACTAGATTTGAACAAAGAATGCAACAGCTATTTGGAAATAAAACTGTGTAAATCTCCCAAGGTTGTTATACCTATCATGCACAATCTTTTACAGATTGTTATCCCTATTTGGGGGGATGTGAATAGTGTTGATTAGGATAATGGTCCTTATTCCAACAAAATGTTACTTTAATTATTATAATTTTCAGTTTTTAATTGAGCTTCTCAATGCACAATTAGGCTGCACAAAGGCTCTTTGAGAAGCTGAAATGACCGACTCCTCCATGGCTCCATTACTTCCCTTGCATTGCTTTTCAGTTTGATTAGCAATAATTGACTTCTCCAATAGAACTGGATTTCTGAAGCGTCTGTTTTCTTTTTATTTTTTCTTTTTTTATTTTATTCCTAACCATGTGCTCTGCTAGTTGTGAAATTTATATTCTAAATAATGCAGGAGACCATTTCATCCTTATTTTTTGTTGCTTCTATCATCAAAATGGTACATTTTAGAACATAATATGAGTCTGAAATATCTTTATTCTGATTTGAATGCTAGCCTGTGAAAATTTATTTACATCGCTTGAATGATACACATAAATCTTCTTTGGATCATCAACTGATTTGTATCTCAGCTGCAATCAAAGCTGGAAGAGCCACTGAAATTATACAATTACTACTATGCACTGCGCAAAGTCTTTGTAGGAACTAGTTGAATTTTACTTGAGAAGAAAAGATCATTTTTTTAATCGATACTGTTACAAGTCTACATATAACATCATATCAGGCACGCACAAGAACAAAATGTTTATAGTCACGAGTCCACTACTCGGTACAGCCACGAATATATATAGGATTAGAAAAAAAAAAAAAAAAAAATATTCTGATACAGACAGTTCTTCAATTTGATCAATCATAGCCGCTGATACAGAGCACATCAATACAATTCCCATTTCAGTTTTCCTCTTTATTCAATAATTTCTGAACATGAATGGTTTTTAGGCAAATTTAATGATAACCAGATCCAGGTTCTGAAGCCTGGAAAGGCTGACTTGGTTGAGATGCTTGGAATTGCTGAGGTGGAGCTCTTGGTCTAGCATACTCCGCAAATATAACCCATCCATCAAGAAACTGTAATACAAGTTATGAAATAATTAGCATAATATTTATTAAAACCAAAACTCGTAAAATGTTTTTTAGACTTTTGAACACAAGCCTCAATTTGGCCCCTAATTGTGCAACTTCGCCCCAATATTTTTCATTTTACCTTGTGTTGCAGTTGCATAAGAAAAGAATAAATTAAGCAACAAACAAGATATTATATTATGGCAGCACATGCAAATTCCAATCAGTTGCCAAAACAACAGAGAAATGAGAAATGTTAGTGTAAATTTCCTTGATTGAAACTTTAACTTTATACATATCAAAGCAATACAGAAATGAGAGATGTCAGTGTAACTCCCCTGATTGAAACTTAACTTTATACATATCTAAGCAATACAGAAATGAGAGATGTCAGTGTAACTCCCCTGATTGAAACTTAACTTTATACATATCAATTCCCAAACCAAAAAAAAAAAAAAAAAAAAAAAAAAAAAAAAATCATATAAGTACCTTCCCATCCATTCCCTTGATGCCATTGACTGCACCTTCGAGATCAGCATATTTAACAAATCCAAACCCTCTTGAATACCCAGTTACTCTATCTGTCACCACTCTAGCTACACACAAGCACACAAACAAATAACACAGTTAATAGGATTTTCCTTTTAACATAAATAAATATTCAAGTTTATCCACCAAAATTATAATGACTCTATAATGTAACACTGTAAGTCTGTAATCATCGAATAAATAAAACAGTATAAATGAGTAAAGTTGTAATTAAAGAAATTGTTAAAAATTTCAATTAACAAAAATAACCCTTCTTTATCACTCTCAAGTCCTAACACTTCTATAGGAGGAGGAAAATAATGATAATAGTACATATTTAAAAATTAAAGTTATATAGTCAAGAACTATTATTTAGAGGGCATGGTAATTTTTCTTATTTTGATTACTACAGGTTAGAAATTTCATAAAGGAGGTTACCATCAACAACATCACCGAATTTGCAGAATGCTTCTCTAAGTTTGTCAGAAGTTGTACTTTTGTTAAGACCTGCACAAAAGTTTGGAAATTGAATCAAAACCTTGTAGGAGATGATTAGGTGTGACAACAACGCAGAACAAGCATGTCATGTTTGAGCAAAAAAAACTCACTTCCACAGTGTCCCTCAAAATACTACACATAATTCAGTTCAAATCAGCAAATCTACATGAAAACACATTAAATAAAATTCCATCGTAGGATCTCAGTACCCATTATGCAACTTTTAATTTGAATTGCATAACAGACTATGAGCTACTGGTGATCACATAGGTTCAGATTGTAATGTAAGAAAAAGTAGACAGTTTAATTATCAAATATAAATTTATGATATATAAAATGGAATCATTTCTCCAACATATACCTTAAAATTAAATATTATAAAAATGCAGAAATAAAAAACATTGTACAATTTGTAGTATAACAGTACCGGATAAAATTATTAGAAGCCCAATTACAAATTTGATGTCAAACAAAAGAAAGATAAATAGAGAGAGAGAGAGAGAGAGAGAGAGAGAGAGTAGGAACCAGATACGAATAGATTCGTGGAGGGCTCAGCCTGGGGACGAGCGGCGGCGGCGGCGGCGGTTGGGGATGGATTGAAGCCAGAGACGGAGAACAATCGGCGGAATAGTCCTCCACGAGCCGCCGCGACAGCCATTGAATTGATCTCTACTCTATAAGGTTTTGCGCCTGAGATAAAAAATGGTTTACAGTTCACTCCTTTCTCTCCGCGGAGAAAGTTGGAGAGCTTGACTAGGGTTTAAGGAGTTTGGTTCCGATGTGGAGTCTCCAGTGTTGTTCTTTATGTAGCGATCTGATTTGTCATGTGGGCCGGGGGCCCAATTATGCTCCAGAAATGTGTTTTGTCATAAAATATGTATAGTTTTGAGAAGCAGGAGATTCCAATATCAAAATGTATGTGATCAGGTTTTGTTGTATATTTTATTTTCTGTTTATTCAACGATTTAAAATTTTATAATATCTGTATTGAAATTAAAAAAAAATTGTGGCTTCGAAATTAAAATGTTTACAATTTGTTAAACTGTTATAGAAATTAGAAGTTATTTTAATTTAGCATATTATTTGAATAATATTTCCAATAAAAGTTAGATGAATCTTATCTCAATTTTGGGATTCTTTTTTCACATTACCTCGCTTGACAACTGTTACATGTATTAGGAGCACTTTACAGAATAGATGTATTCACGAATTTTTTACATTGTCTGTCTTTCATAATTTTTTTTTTTCTTGCTCTGTTCATTGAAGCAACGAGTTTGAAACCAGAAACATTTTTTTCCCCTACGGTTGGGTGATGAATGCGGTATATATACACCATCAAATCAATTCAATGGACAAAATTTCAAATAGTCACAAGAACAAATTACAAAACATAATAGAACAAAATAAAGGTCAGGCACTCAAAACATCAACTTTCCAACATGATTCATCCAACTGACGACTTTTCTTCGAGTTGCCAATTCGAAGGTTACTAGTAAGTTGTCCTTTTGATGATAACACGAGTGGTGCTTTCTTTGATTAATAGTTAATATCAATCAAGTTTGCTTCCTTCTCACTCGGCTATTCCAGTACTTGTGGCTCGCTGACTTTTGGCGCTTTTTTTTTTTTTTTTTTTTTTGAGGGTCAGGTGACTTTTTGGCGCTTTCAATCATTAGATTATTTGATTACATACTTATGTGAGGTTACGGCATATATAAGGTGAATTGATAGCATAATTTGGATGTATGGACTCAAGCCCTGTTGAAAAATCACCATTAGCTTCCAACAATATATCAAAAGATCTATAAAGAGTGTTACGACTGTAGATTCAATGGTCAATCCAATAACAAACCCATACAAATAGAGAGGAGGGTTCCCGCTGCCACGGAAATTCCCTACCTCCAAATGGATTTGTGGTCGTCGGATTATTTTTCGTCGAAGGTTCCGATTTAATCTGAGAACCATCCGATTTAGCTCATCATCATTTAATAAAAAGAACAGTAGCACAATTTCCAAAGACATTAAAATTTTCCTCTCTATGGTTCTTTCTCGTTCTCTCTCCGTCACCCCTCTTGTCCCATGGCCATCACAACCTTTTTATATCCAGCTTCTCTTTCGTGATTTTTTTTTTTTTCATCTTCAAATTGTTTTTGCAAGAATCCAGTTTGCGACTTTCCACCCTTAGACACGACCTATCACTCGTCTCCAACTCTAGAAACCCTGTTGCTGTCCAACCTTTTGAAAATGTATGCAAATTCAGTTAAATTTAAGAAGTTTGCTTCAAATTCCTTCCACTAATTGGTCAAATTTCACACTTTTTTGGACTAAATTTTGTTTAGAGACATTTTCCATGTCATATTGAGTGTCGTAATTTTAAATTAAAAACATCGCATTAGGTTAAGTGCAACAATTGTCCATGTTAGTTAATGATTTATTCAGACGAATTTGCACTGTTCCTTTTCTCCATTAGTTTAATAATTTCTTTACTTGGGCCATGGATGATATGCGCCCAGTATTAAACTTGCTAGTTCCTAATTTACATCTAAATCTTAACAATTTAAATGTTGAGCCGTACCAGTACCATGTATTGGTCATGTATCAACACAAATATCACCAATGGTACTAATTTATATTTCAAAAGTTTGGTTGAAAATTCATAATGGAAGTAAATTGAATGGTGACTAACTGACTATCGTATATATAAACCCAGAAATATAACTAAAGCGCCAAATTTATTAAAAGTGGCCAACTTTATCATCATAAAACCTTTATTGTGTTGTTTTCTTGCTTCAGATCAGAGAAAAGTGTGCTATCGTTCTTTTCATTAAATGGAGAGAGAAAACTGATGGTTCTCACATTAAATCATAACCCTACGATCAAAGAAATCTAACGGCCACTGATTTGTGGCATTTGGGGGCAGAGAATTCCCGTGGCAGCGGAATCCTCTTCATAGCCTATTGTATTACATATACCTTACTCCAAAAAAACACTCATAAGTCCTTCCCTAATATTGCTAACGCCATGCCTCCTTACGAGCAATATCTAGTCATCATCCTCTTCATCCTCGTCATCTTCAATCTCAGACCGAAACTTGTCGGACCATTTTGCCTGCTCCTCTCCCTCTACTTCCTCATCCTTACTTTTAGCAGAGCTTTTGTCAGGCTTCTTGTTATAGGCAGCAATCTTTTTGTTCCACTTCTTCATGTGCTCCTCTGCTTTGGCTGCATATGGTGTCTTGTGAACTTCTGATAAACCATTTATCTTCTTTGAATCTACATGGTGGAAGAGCCTTTCTCATCTGAACCACCTTTCAACTCGGCCTTTTTCAGCCTCTGTATGGTGAAAATTCTTTTTTTTTTTCTCTCTTATTTGGTTAACCATGATGGGTCATCTTTTAGCTCTGATATCAAATGTATGAGATATACAAATTTCTACAGTTAACTTATTGATTTTCTTACTAGTATTTATCTCTATAATTACTCTTTTAATGTTAGACATAAAAGTTCTTGAACTTCCTAAATAAACTAAATAGTATTTAATATAATCTAAATGGCCAGAAACGTTAAGTTTAAAGAGTATTTAATAATTATGGTAAGAGATAATACATTTACTTACTTTATTGGACCTTTCTGACTAGATTAAATGAAGTTTAGTATCTAACAGGCACAGCTGATGCGACCAGTTTGGTATACAATATGCAATTATGAACATATTAAGCTTTAGTAATTTATCTTGAGAGTATATTCAATTGGCTTGATCAGTTGGAATAAATATGCAATATATGAGTTTAATTGTACATGATCATATTATAGCTCCCTTAAGTTTTACAAATATCAATTTTAAAAATGATGGATATGGTTGTGGAGATAGGTACATCCTATATGTTTAGCTAGTTGACTGATGAACTTGGAATTGAAGTGTACAATCAATGTCATAACAACGACTTTTTGTGTTAATATATATGCCATTTACTTTGGGTCACGATCGACAATTTCAAGTCAGCGAACAAGTCCTCTAATGATAATTGCATAGGTAAAGCTGGGTTGTTTGGTCCAGTGGTTTCGTTCTATTCCGCCAACCAAGTGGTCCTTGGTTCGATTCACGGAGAAGACATTTATTTTCAAATTTCTTACTCCAAAATCGTTGGTTTCAAACCAACCTTCAAAAAAAAGATAATTGCATAGGTAGCTATCGTAAGAGAGAGCGCTAGAGAAACTCCATTTCTTACCAACTTCCATATTTGACAACTGACTAAATGCTTGGTGTATATGTATATCTCTCGCAAACACTTGAACATTGAAATTAAAGATCCGAATGATTAGTTTCTGGTTACTAGCAATAAATAAATGAAAACTGCCTCGTTTCTAATGAGGTGTTCCAAGTGTTTACAAACATAGTCGTCGCAAACAAATCTTTTATGTTAACAGTGTTCGGTATAACTTGGATTTAATATAAATTATTAGATCGAATAGATAGTGGATCCCCATAGGGGTTGGATCTCTAGTTCACTGGTCAAAATGTGGAGTGTTGAGTCAACCGATTGAACCTCCAATTGTGTAAATGCATAATAATCTTTATACATGACAATTCGCATTTCAAATTGAAACCTACTACAATAAGCACTTAACATTAGTATCCAAATTGCTTGACAAAACCTACCAAATTTTGCCGCAGTGTCATCCCGTTATACTGACCATCAGATAGGAATAATTAATTAGCACACTTGTCTTAATTTTGGATTGCTCTATCCTCCATCCACTACGGCCTTGTACTCCTCTGTTACTACTTTAATACGCTTCTTCTATCTCCAAACCTTTTGGGGTTAGGCTTCTTGTGTTTTCCGGGGCAGATAGACATTAGGATTTAGGACACCTCAAACGAGAAAATTTGAGAACAAATAAGAAAAATGGGGTTATGGACACTAACAGTACCCTGTTCAAGGTGTTGGTCCCTTTGTTTTCTTTGTTTTGAAGAACTAAAATTTTAAATGGACCATTAACAGATAGATTCCACAGAGGTTAGTATGTACCGTTCTGTCAAACAACATCGGACCAATAGTTTTGACGAACTTTTTTGTCAGAAAAATTTTTAGAAAATCTTTGGACAGACAGCGTGCTTTATATAACTTTCTCTTCAAATATCAAGTTGAAATGAAACTGAAATTTACAACAGAGCAAAGGCTCTCTCAAGAACTATAGGCTGATGCCTTGTTTTTCATATAATATAGATTCTAAAAGGTCAAAGTAGTTTATTTGTTTGTTTCGTATATGATGCTAAATTGTAATTGAAATTGTGCACAGATTGACTTGCTCAACTCTAGCAAAACCTTGATTCTAGCTAAATGAATAAGATACCTGAAAAATTTAAGTTTGATCAACTCTATTTTTCTTATGACTGATGCAATAAAAAATAAAATTGGAACATGTGTATCTCTGATTTCTTTTTTGCTTCGTTCAAATCAGAAACAAGCACAACAAATCTTTGCTGATCAAAGAATGGAGTTGAATGTGATTACTGATATCCCTAAGAAAGAATGGCTCCGGAGGTTCCCAAATGAATCGGTTTATTAAAAAAAAGCTTTGTTCTTTGGAAAATCTCTCTTGTTTCTGGTGCTGAATTGTTTCATTTTGCGAGAACTCCGAATCATTCTCTGGAAGCTCCTTGTAAAGAAACCATTTTCACTTGAGCAATTGGGTGTCAACTCAAGGAAACGTCTTAATTTGGCCTTTCATTTATTTTTGAAATCATTTCAATATTGCCAAACTATTGTCCACACATAACTAACATGAAAAATTAATTTCATGGATGTGTTTCATTGCACCAACAGACAAAAGATTTAGTCATTACTTCAACCCAACATTCATCTTGACCTGCTGTAATGCTCTGTATCAAATTTTTTCATGGACTGGTACGAACAGCTTTAATTGCATTTTTAATCTGATGATTTTTTTTCCAAATTAGAATAAGCACTCCAATTCTTTGTTGATTCCTAACTATTTTAAATATGAGTTGAATTTTATACTTCCAATTTTTCCATATTGTTTTCATTAAAAGTTGAATATAAAGCTGAATTTAATCATCATTGTACTGACCCATTAAAATTTCTTCAAAAGCAGTCCGAACAGGTCAGAATTATTACCCTGCTATCCCTTTTTTTTTTTTTTACCTTTCAATGCTGTGTACTGAAAGATATTTAGCACAGGTTATAATGAAAATGTAAATAGCTTGAATCTTGCAGAAAAGAAAGAGACAGGACAAGCGTAAAAGATATCAATGCAAAAGTAGATACAGAGTACATATTATTGTTTCTGAACAGCGCAGGACACACATAAAAGTATAAAACAAAATGAAATGAAAAATCACTCAGACAGTTACAAACCGAAATAACCAACTTCTAATATACATACTTATTGAGAATATTTCCAGAAACTTACACAAAGATTACCTACTAGCTTGGAAGCCATTCCGTAAAAGATTTTTTTTTTTTTTTTTGAAGAAATCATAAATTTTTTTCAAGAAACTTTTATTTGTACAGTTACAGTCTATCTCATTTTTGTAAATCTGAATTATATATTAAAATGGGAAATCCGAATTACACAACGACTTCAAATTAATACTTATTTTTTCTTTGCCTAACCCCAGTCATTATCTCCATCTCTTAAAATATATAAACACAAACGATTTGGCACAACATTCCGAGTTTGAAAGTTACTCAATATTATTACAATCATAAACTTGAAAATACCTGTGATGTTCTACCATAGCTGACTGGGTTTACGGTCTCTCATTCATCTTTGTTATTTTTTCATCCATAATAAGCTTCACTCTTTCAAAACGTGACACCAGAACATTAAAGAGCTTTTCCCACCTTCTGTCTACCGTCTGGAACAATTGATACCTCCAATTTCTTCTCAACAAAAGCATCCCAAAGAATATCCAAAATCCAAAACCAAAACCAAGCACTATAAACAAGTATAGGAGTACCTTATCCAAATCAACATTGGATTTTGAGGCATTCCAGACATAAACATCAGTACTAGGGTTGCAGCTTTCATTTAAAGGGGGACCACACAAATAAATATTTCCCACGTAATTGTATGTATCATTAAGGGTTTGCAATTGGTTTCCACTTGGGATTTGTCCAGAGAGGTTGTTATAAGAAAGATTTAGTGTGTCCAAGAAGTTTAAATTGCTAATACTCTGTGGAATTATCCCTGAAAGCTCATTATTGTGAAGGTCCAGAGATTCTAATGATTTCAGCCCACCGACGTCCAATGGAATTGAACCTGTTAGTTGGTTGTTGGATAAATTTAGATTTCTTAATCCATGAAGGCTAGTTATGGACTTTGGTATCATGCCAGTAAAATTATTTCTTGATAAATCTATACTTGCCAATAGCAACAAGTTTGTCGTGTATTCAAGGTCTAAGCCCTTCACTGTGAGTGATATGCTTACATCATAGTACTGTAAATTTTTTTTTTTGAAACAAGTAGGGGAAACTGCCCCCACCACTTTCATTGAAGAAAGCAAAAGTATTACAACAATCCACCAACACATCAGAACAGGAAAGCAGGGAATACATCAATGTTTGTAACAATAATCGCCTCCACTGATTAATCAGAAAAACCCCTAAAATCAGAAAATTACAACACAACATAAGCATGAACAAAGCTGAGCAATCTTCTTCTCATCTTCCACTGGTAGTATCAGCATCCATTACTCAAGCCATGACTGCAATTTCACGACCTGTACCAGAACCATCGTCCAGTTGTAATGCCTGAACCGCCTCTGGCAGCATCTCCATCACTTGTGAAGTCACCTCCTCGCTCCACATATTAGACCAGTACCTCACCAGCCCTTTAATCAACATAATAAAAGAATTGGTTGAGTGAGGTGTGCTGTTATTAAAGCAAACAGCATTGCGATTGAGCCAAATAACCCAAACTATAGCACTGACACATAGTTTAAAACCATTGCGTTGGTGAGGATCTATCAACCAAACAGATTTTAATAAATCGTCTAGGGACTGAGGAGTATCAATATTAAATTGATCTAGGAACCATCTCCAAACCCCTGTATGATGTGAGCAATTAAAAAACAAGTGATCGACTGTCTCATCTCTTGGACAGTAAACACACTGAGTATTTCCTTCCCAGCCTCTATTTTTTAAATTTGATCTAGTAAGAAGTCTTCTTTTGCTTAAAAGCCAAAGAAAAATTTTGATCTTCAGAGGCAAATGTAGGGACCAAATGTTTTTGAAAAAACTATCTCTAATACCTCCATCATCCAACCAGAGATACAAATCTTTTGTTGTGAAATTTCTATCAGATTTCCCTCCCCAATCTAACTTATCCACTTCATCTTCATACAAACTAGAGAGAGCAACTGTTTGTAAATCACACCAATCCAAGTATTGTCTATGAGATAAATTTCTTACAAATCTAATGTTTCTAAAATTATCACTAATGGCATCCCTAATTGAAATTTGTTGATCAGAGCTAATGTTGTATAAAGCTGGATACAAAATTTGTAGAGAATACCCCTGACACCATTTGTCCTTCCAAAAGGACAATTGTGACTGCCTTCCTGCAATGTAATAACAGTTGATTTTAACCATATCTTCTAATTCCTTAAAATTCCTCCAGAATGGAGACCATCTTGCTTTGGAAGAACAATTATGATATTTTGCATGTAAAATATCCTTCCACCACCCAAACTGTGTGGGATCAATAAATCTCCAAACCCATTTGGCTAACAAGGCTTTATTCATGTTTTTTAAATTTTTGATTCCTAATCCACCTCTATCTTTAGGTCTACAAACAGACAACCAGTTTACCAAATGATATTTTTTCTTCTCTCCTGAATGCCATAGAAAATCTGACCTAATCTTATCTATTTGTTTTTGGACTAGAACTGGCATTTTATGATAGGAGAGCATGTAAATCACTATGGAAGAAAGACACTATTAATAAGTGTGACTTTACCTCCATATGATAAAAAATTACTAGACCAGCTTTGTAATCTGAGCTGATATTTGTCTAGTATATGATTCCAGTCTTTCCTGCAACATTTTTTCCAATGAATTGGAATGCCAAGATATTTCATTGGGAATTGGGAGACTTGGCATCCAAAGAGATCCGCTAAATCAAGTGCAGTATCTTCATCTAAGTTAATTGGGAAAAGATCACTCTTGTTATAGTTAATCTTCATTCCAGTAAGTGCTTCAAAAGCTATGAAAGCCCATCTTAGTCTGTGGATGACAATTGGATCAGCCTTACAAAATAGTACTGTGTCATCCGCATAGTGCAAATTTGTAATTGGCTGATTTTGATCTATATGTGGACCTAGACCTATAATCAAACCAGCATCTCTCCCCTTTTTTATTATCTGATTTAGACAGTCAGCAACTAAATTAAAGAGAATAGGTGAGAGGGGATCTCCTTGTTTGAGACCTCTCTTAGCTGGAAAGTAGGGAGTGAGTTCACCATTAATGTTTATACTAATCCCCCCCCCCCCCCTATCAATATATCTCTAATCCATTGTATCCATTTAGGATCAAAATTTCTAGAATGCAACATCTCAAATAAAAAATCCCAGTTTACCCTGTCATAGGCCTTTTCCATATCTATTTTAAGTACTACCCCTTGTTGTTTAGCCACTTTGGTAGAGTGTACGATTTCAGCTGCACAAACTACATTATCTAAAATATATCTACCTTTCAAGAAAGCAGCTTGAGATTGATCTATCATTTTATTAACCAAAGGTTCTAATCTGGAAGTTAACACTTTGGTAAAAAGCTTGTAGCTGCAGTTCAAAAGGCTAATGGGTCTATATTGTTTAATATCAATTGCATTAGCTTTCTTAGGAATCAAACAAACCATAGCCTTGTTTATCTTGGAAATATTCAATCTATGATGATAGAACTGGTCAAAAAGATGCATGATATCATATTTGACCAAAGGCCAGTAGTGTTGATAAAATAGAAAGGAAATGCCATCTGGTCCAGGAGAATTATCAGATTCTGAGTCAAAAAGTGTTGCTTGCACCTCTTGTTCAGTAAAAGGTGCAATTAGCGCTTCATTATCTTGAGCTGAAATCTTATGATGAGATTGCCAAAAGTTTTGTCCAAGAGAACAACACTTCTCACCAGCAACCCCAAAAAGAAGTTTGTAATAATCTTTAACATGCTCTCTTATCTCTTGCATGTTGTTGGTTAATTCTCCATCTATCTGCATACTTAGAATCTGTTTCTTTCTATATCGTTGAGAAGCTATTTTATGAAAATATTTAGTGTTATTATCTCCCTTTAATAACCACTGGACTTTAGATCTATGTCTCCAGTGTGTTTGTTCTTTTTCATATATATCATCTAACCTATCTTTAATGGACAAGTAACTATCTAATTCCTCTTCTGTCCAATCATTCTCTTCTTGCAAAAATTGCAGATCATGCAATTTTTCCATATCTGCTTGCTTTTGTCTATGTAACTGACCATAGTAGTTTTTAGCCCATCCCCTCATTTTTTGTCTTATCTTTTTGATTTTCTTACACCAGATTGTGATAGGATCATGATCATTAACAAAATCTGACCACCATTTAGGCATCAAATTATTGAAATCCTCTTCTGCAATCCAATTTTTATCAAATCGGAAGATTCTGCTAGCATTGGAGGGAGTTCCAGCAGATAAAACAATAGGATTATGATCTGATTTATATCTTGGTAAACCTTTCACTGCTAAGGTATGAAAGTGATCATCCCAATCTGTAGTGCAAAGAAATCTATCTAATAAAGCAAAGCTGGGTTTATCTCTAAGGTTAGACCAAGTATATTTTTTACCAGCTAGAGGTAACTCCATCAACTCTAAATCTGAAATGATTGAATTGAATTGTCTAGCTCCACCACTACTAAAATTGACCCCATTCTTCTCAAACCTATATCTGATTGCATTAAAATCTCCAAAAAGTAACCAGGGACCAGTCCACATCCCTCTAAGATTTACTATCTCTTGAAAGAAAAGATTTTTTAAATGGCTTTTGGTGGGACCATAAACCACTGTCATCCCAAAATCAAACTGGTCTGTTTTATCTGTAAGTACTATAGAAATAGCCCATCTAGATGTAAAGTGGCCTTTCAGATCAAATCTATCAGCATTAAAACCTATTAAAATCCCCCCTGCTGTTTGAATAGCAGGTTTATGTATCCATTCAAACTTATGGGGAAGAAAAGATCTAACTAACCTATTAGAAAAAGACATCTGTTTAGTTTCTTGTAAACCTACAATATCTACCTTATTATCACAAATGATATCATAAATTGCCCTTCTCTTGACCCCTTTTCTTAATCCTCTTATATTCCAAGACATTATATTCATGGGTCAGGTGCTATCCCCTGAATAATCATATCTAAACGATGTCTTTTTTCAATATCCCCCTTCTGAAACTTAGCCCCACGGTGCTTTTTATATTCTATCTCCTCCATAGCAGAGGTGAATTGTTTCTTTGAAAGAGATCTCAGAAACTGAACATGATCTATACTATTCTCAAAATCATCAGCAAGCTTAATGCCATAGCACTGGAATAAATCTAACACTTGACTATCTGACAAATCATTATAAGGAAACTTATCAGTTATAGCCACTTTACCTGTTGCAGGGGCTTCCAAGTTGAGTATCTTCTTGCGCTGTTGAGCCTTTCCTTGCACAGGCTGATCCCCTCCCTGAAGTTTCTGCCTGATACTTTGCCTAGTCAGTTTTATAGGTGGAGCTTGATTGAGGGGTTCAATAAGTGTAGCCTCATCAACAGTTACATTTGAAGTCTTAGGTTGAAACACTATCATGCTCTTATCAGCAACAGATTTCTCCCAAGTTCACTTCACATTCACCAATTTTCACCTCAGAGTCATCAGTAACTCCCATCTGCACATCCTGTAATTCAGCTTGATACACCACCAATGTTGAATCGACAGCTTCTTGCCCCTCCATGTCAATCTCACTTTCATCCATTGCTGTTTCCATGATAATTTCTTCATCTACTTGTTCCTGTTCCTCTCCCACATCATCTCCATCATAATCAACCAATTCCTCATCATTATCCCTTCTTCTAGGGCTTGTTCAGCCGTAGATGTGGAAGGATCAGAGTTTTTTGTACCAGTTTTCTTGATCCACACCTTGCGACGCTTGTTTTTCATTGGAGGAGGGTCAATGGGAGTATCTAGTAGGAATCTCACTCGCTTCCAACGTTGCTCACCACCCACAGGGAACACTATCTCCTTGAATGCTGGGATATTGTGTGGATCTGGTACACCTAAGCGCAGCTTTGCTTCATGAAGATCCACTCGCTCCAGAGTGTTACTATCTATCTCTAGTATCACTCCAAAGCTTTTCACCAGTTTCACAAATTCATCAGCAGACCAGAATTTCCTTGGGAAATCAATTACACGAATCCACACGCTTTTCAGCTTAAAACCTCCCTCAATATAATCGTTCCAAGATCTCACCTCAAGCCATTGATCTTCAACTCGAACCGACTCCCTCTTCAATGCTTTCTCCTTCCACCAGCCAGGACCGTCAACCAACACTTCACCATCACGCAGCCGCGCAGCTTTCCAAGGGAATTGAGGCGAAATCGATCTTAGTGCAGTCAAGATTCGATCTCTCCCCATGAAATCATGATCCCGGAGCACAATACTGTGTTTGTATCCCTCCTCTAGAGCTCGAGAGAGAGGAGTCTCCTCAAAATGGATCAGGTCAGGCGCCATTGTTGCCAAATATGAGGAAGCTTGTTGAGGAAATTTAAGGTTCGAGGAAGGATGAGGAGCTTGATCTGAAATTGAAGGAGCGGTTTCTTGAATTGGAGTTGTGATCGGAGATGTGGATTGAGTATTTATAATCTCTGGTTTTGGAGGAGGAGGCGGTTGCAACCGAACGCCAGCTGTCACCGATCTGCACTCCCAAGAACGATGACCAACTTGATTGCACGCGAAACACACCACCTTGTTCGGGCAAGAACCCGCAAAGTGGCCAGCATCGCCGCATCGGAAACAAATGGGTTTGCTGGGCTTAGAGTTGCGTTTGATCAACTCTATCTTGTTCTTGGCCCTGATTGTCATCTCTTCTCCAGTTCTTGGCCTATTCTTGTCTCCAGTCGGAACGCCATTGGTCAAGATTTCCTTGTATTTTAATTTGTCTTGACCTTCACCAGCTAATTGTGGACCCCCCTCACCGCCGTCGACAGGTGGACCCACTGAGTCAGGCACAATTGATAGCGACGCACACAGAACAGTCAGCGCTGAGCCGAGTGTATTAACGGCCTGTTGGAGATTGACCACATTACCCTTAATGTGTTCAAGGAGAGTGGAGGATGCCGCAGGCCCACTTGTCGGACTCTGCGCCATGTCTCCTTGACACCGTGCAGACAAAGTGCTTGATGAAATGCCTCGTACTGTAAATTGGATCTTAGGGAATCTATATTGCTGTTGGTAGGATCACCTGGGGAGACCATTGCCAGAAGCAATTTCATATTTTGAGGTATAATCCCTGAAATATTATTGTAGGCT
The DNA here is from genome assembly GCA_027725995.1 of Rhynchospora tenuis. Taxonomy (NCBI): domain Eukaryota; kingdom Viridiplantae; phylum Streptophyta; class Magnoliopsida; order Poales; family Cyperaceae; genus Rhynchospora; species Rhynchospora tenuis. Next base: position 142,784,243 of record CM050888.1, on the reverse strand, counting down.
ATATCTAAGACTTGAAGGTTCTCCAAATAAAAAAGTGATTCGGGGATGACACCAGTAAACCTATTTGATCGCAATCGAAGAATTATTAGGTTGTTTAGGTCTGGTGCATTCCATGTTGGCAGTTGACCATATAAGTTGTTTTCTCCAAGATCAAGGATATACAAATTCCTGCATAGCAGCAACATGGAAGGAATTTTACCACTTAAACAATTGCTGTTGAGCTTCAAAATCTTAAGATTGTTTGAATTGCATATAGAACTGGGAATGCTACCCGAAAATTCATTATGGGACAACACCACAATATCCAATGTATAATGCCAGCAGCGAGGGAGTTTTCCAGAAAGGTTATTTCTCTCTAGGTTTAGGAAAAACAAATTCACATGTTAGTTCCTCGATAGTGCCATTGAAATAATTATTTGAGAGATCTAATTGTAAAAGCAATGGTGATCCAATAAAGCTAGGAATTGGTCCAGAAAAGAGGTTATGAGATAGATCAATGCCACTAAGGAAACGAGGAAGAGATGGGATGCCACCTTGAAAATTATTATTTTTTAAATTTATACTATTTAGATTTGCTAAATGTTCCAAACTCGATGGCAATCGATCCCCTAATTGATTCTGAGACAGGTCTATAGAATATAGAGATGGTAAATTCCAAAACCAATTTGGTACACTGTCTGCAATTCTCGTGTTTGACAATTCTATATGGAACAATTGAGATTGGTTTTGAAGCCATGATGGAAATTGAGGTCCTAACTTGCAATCAACAAGGGAAAGAATTCCCAGTCGAAATCTAGGAACCCAATTGCTACCCACTCTAATGGCTAAGTTGGGACCTAATGACAACTCCACTAGATTGGATAAACCAATTAGTTGTACTTCTGATACCACTCCATGGAAAGAATTATTCTTTAGGTTCAAAAATTCAAGGTTGGTTAAGTTTCCAATCTCATCCGGTATCGTTCCATTTAGATAATTAAAAGAAAGATCAAGGCTGGTTAAATTAGACATCTTGTTTATCCACCCAGCTAAATTTCCAACCAAATTAGTGTTCGGGAGTGATAGTTCTTCGAGTTTCCCCAGTGTTTCTTTTGTAACTTGCTCGACATGAAATATTTTAGGTCCTCACCAATATTCAGATCACTAATCCCAAGAGCAGTCAAATTCCTTAAATTATGGAGGGATGGTATTGGGCCCTCTAAGTAATTACCTCCTAACTGAAGCATAGTGAGTAAATTCATGTCACCTAGTTGACTAGGAACATGACCAGTAAAAGAGCAATAAGAAAGGTCTAGTTCTGTCAATTTAGTTAGTTTCCATATCCAATCGGGTATTGTTGTATTAAAAGTGTTTCCGCTTATAATAAAACTTCGAAGAGATGAGAAATTTAAGACGGGAATGGATGCAGGAATGCTAATCAGAAAATTATCACCTAAGATCAATGTCTGCAGCAATGGTAGCATATTCAATGCTTGTACCCACTGTTTACTATCCTGAAAAGAAACTCCTTCCATGTCCAAATACTTTAAAGAGGTAAGTTGAGTTAATGACCACACATTCGAAACAAAGAAGCCAGAACTGCCCAGGTCAAGATATTCTAACCTAGATAGGTTACCGAGTTGAGGAGGTATAATTCCACCGAATTTAGTCCATCTCAGGTTAAGGTATTCTAATCTTGATAGATTACCAAGTTCATAAGGAATAGTCCCCGACAAGTCAAAATTAACTTCCAAGTTGAGATATTTCAAGTTTCTATATGAGCTCATGAAATTTTGGGGAAAATTGCCACTAAAGTAATTGCAACCGAGGTTTAAATGCTCTAAATTACTCAGCAGGTGCAAAGATGGGTTGATCTTACCACTCAAACTAGAGTTATTCCAAGGATGTACGCAACTTTGAAGGTCAAGTTTGAGAATATGACCTGTTTTGTGGCTACATGTGATCCCTACCCAATTACAGCATTCCTTGCTGCTCCATGAAGCCAGACGATTACCATGATCATGTACCCCATGTTTCAATTCAAGCAGTGCATCTCTTTCATGTTTGATGCAACAATTTGCAGGAAAGATTTGAGTGAGTATGGCGAAAATGAAGAGATTGAGTAAGAAATTAGGCATTTTGTGGTCCCTGACAGTCGAAAGATATGGTAATTAATTAATACGCTCTAGATGTCTGAAAAGAGGCTGCAATGCCTATATGTATGTATATATAGCTGGTTTTGTTTGGATTGTCCGAGAACAACTCAAGAACAAGCCCTCTGGGAAGAAAAATTATAAAGAGAGTTAATCATTATATCTTCTGATTAATTAGTTGCTGTTAATCATTATCTTCTGACTAAATTGTCATGTGATGGTTATGGCTTATAAAAAGGTGAATTGACAGCACTGCAGGCGTAAGGAATAAGGCGTACACAGCTGAACCGACCACTTTGGTAGTCAATCATTTTGAAAATTGTTGAGTTATATTGGCACCATAGACAATTAGACTACTATTCAAAAAATAAATAAATAAAATAAAATAAAAGACATTAGATCACTTGACGTATATGTTTTCCATGATAAATTATTGTACATGATATTACGCATATATCCTTCAAATTTTACAATTAGATCGTAAATAAATGAATATATATAGTTTGAAGGGGAGAGGTTTTTTGTACATACAATAGCATAACAATTAATAATATTTTGTGCTAATATTACATGTACTTGGGGATCGATATTATTGGGCACGCACTGGATAGCCACTATCTAGTATTGTCTAAAAAAAAAAAAAAAAAAAAAAAAAAAGAAGATATTATTGGGGACGCGCATAAGTCTTTACAATTAAAGAATCATATATAGATAGCAATTGCAAGATAAGTCACAAGACTTAATTCCATTTCTAACATACTTTCAGAGCTGACTACTTAATGCATGTCTCTAGCAACGACTTGACTTCTTACGATGCGGTGCATGATTCGATCTCACCATAAACAAGTGGAAGACTTCTTTTTCTTTTTTTCTTTTGTAACGATCCGATCGTTTGAAGTTACTTCAGAAATAACAGTCTCCTCAAAGAAAATTATTGTCCTAATTCTTATTCAAAATAATCAGAACCGAGTCAGCCATTCAATGTTCGTTGGTCGAAGTTGAACTGCTGTATAACCTAACATTCTCGTTGATTTTGCAAATGGGCGGAGGCACGAGCAGTGAAAAGTGGGCATTGTCCCCTGTAAATGATAAACAACCCCTTAAAAGAATAGTATTTGTGTATAATTTATTCAATTTGCCCCCTAAAAAATCTAGAAATTCTAGTATAGTGACTCTTTGCCCCCCCCCCCCCCCCCTTTTCTAATATCCTGCCTCAGCCCCTCTGTCAGATCTTCTGTCTTTTACATTAATTTAAATAATTTTGTTGGGGACTATTACTGTAGAAATCAGAGAACTGAAAATAGATTGGGGGTCACATCGATCAACTCAGATGTGTATGCCGGACTTGCATTTAAAAAAAAAAAAATCATGACCTAATAAACAGATTTCTAGAGATGTTTCTTCCTACATACTCGACTTAAACTTCAATTGAAAAATTAGAAACTAAATTTTATTTGAGTTGATTCTGAATCTAAAAGTTAATTAACTAACTGGTCGCATGTTTAAAAAAGGAGAGCTGCTCCCACAAGGAGGTTTCTTCAAAAAAAAAAAAAAAATGGAGAGCTGCTTAAGTGAAAAGATCTTTTTTATTTTCTTTTGGCAACAAAAAGATGTTTGATTGGACCACGACACAGAAACATCCAAAAAAAACACTGCTTATAATCTGACTCCACTTTCCTAAAGCCTGGAAAGGAAAGGACACCTGGCTCACAATAATTTGTTATGAGCCCAATAGATCTTAAGCAAAGAATGCATTGTTCCTGCAATGCACCGAGCGCAGCTATAATTTTTAACCAAACTTAAAATTATGAAGCAGCCTTCAGTTAGAAACATAATAAAGCGAACAGGACCCTACCTTTTAGGGTATCACGAAACAGGGGTGCTTTGGACACGCAGATTTTCTCTGGGGGCAGTCCCATATCTTGTACATGACAAATTTGTCCTCGCTCACTCTTGATCCCAATTGGAAACCTCATTAAACCACGCTCCATTATTGTTTAATAGGGTTCTAATCAGGGAGCATTTCCATAATTGAATAGAGAAAATTTGGTGAATAAGTTAATTCCAATATTCCCACGAAATGAAAGAATTGTCTCGTGAATAGGGTTCAAACGCTTCAGTAAAACCAATTATCAAGTCAAAAAAAAAATATATTGGAATAATGATTGATTTGTTGGATTGTGAATATGATCAGATCCTCAATAAATTGGATACTTTCTCATCTAATATTTGGAATAATAATAATAATAATAATAATAATAATATGAAATTGAGATACTAATTCCAACATTATTGTATTCATTCACTCAATCTCTATTCTTAATACATCATCCATAAAATAATTTTCTATACATAAATAAACTATTTTTCATGCCTATTCACGGCACATCCAAAGACATCTTTTTGAAAAAAAAAATTAATCAACATTACAAGTTTGTATTCTTGTGTTGAAGTCTAAGCAACTGTTCAACAAAAACTTTTAGAAATCATATGCTTGATAATATTTTTTTTGTCGCTACTCTAATTTTAAACAAGTCTAAAGAGCACTTTAGAAACATCCAATGGCTATTCAATATAAAGTGGCAGCTTAGAAATTCTTTCTATTATTTTTTAAGAAATAATTTAATTAAAGAAATTTCTGTGAAATAATTACAGGAGGAAATGTCAAAACTTATCACAGATTCTTTCTTTATTATAAGGGGTTTATATGTCCAAATAATTTCTACAGAATGCTCCCACAGAAAATCTTAGTGTCCAAGGCACCCCACAGAACACTTTTATCTCGGACATCGTTTCGTGCTCAATCCTTTCGAAACTCTCTTAAAGAGAATCTCTGGTTTCTCGCCCAAATCATTCTGTTCCGGATCAAGTACCCAAAAATTCCAAAACTGTATCGGAACGCCACTTCGAAATCCAGTAAGAAAAAAAAAAAAAAAAAAAAAAAAAAAAAAAAAAAAAGGCAAACAAACAAAAAAAAAATGGACTCCAAACTGATGTGGATCCCATAACTCAGTGAAATTATGTACATCCGAACTGTGAATTCATATGCCTTTAAATCGGAACTCATTTTTGAAGTGCCTAGCCCATTAGGCTGATTCAGGCCTAATCTCGTCTCAGCCCGTTTACAATTTTTCAATTCATTGTCAGTTTGTCACTTCTCTTCTTAACAAATAACAATTAGCATCCAAAAAGGCATCCAGATATATATATTGCACGCAAATAGATAAATATAAAATCTATAAAATTCATTACTTCTATTTCTTTAATGAAGTTCCATATAATAAGTAAAGGTCTTAGTTCATGACTATTCTATTTTACTACAAAAGTTATAGCATAAGTAGACTTTACTATTAGTCTAAAATGAGTATTTTATTTGTAAATAAAACTACCTAACTATAAATTCTAATTATTAGTTAAGATGCCCCATGCATTAACCAGTTTTGACATCCAATAGCTGAAAGAAGACCTACTATTTTTGTCAGGATCTCTTGATTTTCATCCTTCACTTAATAGACAAAATAAATAATTAAATTAACTAATAAATAGTAAATAAATATATAACTAAATAAGTATCTGGTAAGGTTTGAGAGACGCGATACCCAAATAAGATACCTCATCCCCCCCCCCCCCCCCCCCCCCCAACACACACACACACAATTTTCTATTGTACTTCTGGCAATCAATTTTGTTTTTCTATTTTTCTTTTTTTTTTGTATCTTTTTGTTTGGTTGTGTTATTTAGTCTTACACTATGACGACGAATTATACAATATATATAATATTATTAATAAAAGTATGTACAAAAAATAAAGAAAGAAGTAAAAGAACAAGTAAAACGGTTAACAGACCACAACAGTGAATTTAGCATCGGTGTAACCGAAAAGAGTGACCATGTTAGTATCCACCACCTCGGCATTAAATGCATTCAATGCTTCAAGAATTCTAGTGAATTGACCATCTTGATTCACGTAAACCATGTTAAGCTGATACTTGCAAGATCCCATGGGCGCAAATGACACCTGTGCCTGATTCATTCAAAATAAAATGGTTGCATGACAAACTATTATAGAGAAGTTAAAAATCGGGAAGTTGACATAACAGAGATGTTTAATGCAAAATGGTACCAAGAGTCCCCAAGTACTGTATTTGGTCATACATACTTTTGAATTATACAATTATTTCTCAAATCGAAACCAGGCGGAGGGGTCATTTTTTACATTTAATTTTGAAATAAATTGGAGGGATTGACCCCGTCTTATCTTGAAAAAAATAATAATAAATAATTTCTCAAATCAACTCCAATAATAAGAAACTTGTAATATTAATATGGAGTAAGAATATTTAAACTTGTGATTACTTGGCATCTAATGCTTTCAGGGTCCAAAGGTTTCTCACGAATTGAATTTGTGCTTCGATCCCTTCTTCTCCAAGTTTTCTTCAGCAGGTAGCGACTTGTGAGCTCAGATTGCAAGTCAGAAACCTGCTTTTGGAGTTCTTCGATGTAATCAATTGTGTCTTGCAATGTTAATAACTCCTTGATCATCTAAATTATAGCATTATAGCAGCAGTAAGTACCCAAGAAAAGGATACAAATTGAATGACTAAACATGTGATGCATTTCATTGAATTTTTTTTATCTTTCTATTTCCAAAAAAAAAGGGAAGTAATGAGCGTAAAACGTCGATATTAAAAATACAACTTTAAAATGGTATCAGATTCCAGGTACTGTTTCTGTTCATGTATACTTTTGAGTTATATAATGATTTCTCAAATCAAGTCCAACAATAAAAATTGTAATATTAATATGGATTAAGAATGTTTAAACTTTTGATTGCTTGGCAAATGCTTTCAGGTTCCAATGGTTTCTCAGTGATTGAATTATGCTTCACTTCTTCTTCAAAGGATACAAATTGAATGATTAAACATGTGATGCATTTCTTTGAATTTTTTTTTTCCTTTCTATTTCAAAAACAAAAGGGAAGTAATGAGCTTAAAACGTCAATAGTAAAAAAACAACTATAATTTAAATCATTATTATTGGAAATTAGTTCGATATTTGATCCTGAGATATGCTCTTGAAACGCTATTATTTTATTCAACTTATAAAATAATTTGAAATATCAAAAATATCATCGTATATTCTATTAGAGCATGCCTTTTTTACCATATACTCTTGCAATCTCAAAACAGTGGCTTCCTTATTGATTTGTGTATACTGGTGATCTGAATTTGCTATATTAGTCCTTAATTGAGACTAAATTTTGATAAGTTCAAGATTATCCAATAAGAGGCTAAATTAGATTTATTCATAATTTCATATATTTATAAATTACTTGTATTATCAAAGTGATTTACCTTAGTAATTTTAGGCACTAGTGGGCTAGTGCAATCTCGCTGTTCCCCCTGCCATTTGTTACTATTGATTTGTGGAAAGGGATGAGAGAAAAATGATGTTTAACCATAGCCACTACCCCAATCTCCCAAAAAAACTTTCGGAACCCAATTTTTCTCTCAGCCCTTTTTCTCTCATCCCAAAAAAACTATTGATTTGTGGAAAGGGAGTGAGACTTGTGAGATTGTGTTAATGAAGGAGACCGTTATATACTTATATGAAATAAAAAGAGAATCTCATGTGAAAAGCGCAAAAGAATTGTTTGAATACCGTACATGCGGTTCTTTTTTTCATTCTCTAGTTCCTTTGCCACATTTTTTTGTAATCAATTTGTGTGACAAGTTGCTGTACGTCATATTAGTAACAAGAACTGCATTGAACAAGCACAGTTGCCTTCATGATCAGTTGATAACATAATACCGAAACCTTAATACAGTTATGCAAACTATGGAAAAATATAAGAAATGTCATTTTTAATATTATATAATTTACAATGCAAAATATTTACATTCCTATGTTGTATGGATTCGGGTTCGAGAACCGCACCCGGTGCGATTCGGGTGCGGCGATTCGAAAATTTTCAAAAATCTCTGATTCGGGGGCGATATATATATATATATATATATATATTTTTATTTTAATAATGTTGCAATTGGAGCGGTCGCATTAGTGAAAATTTGAGCACAAATTTCCGCATTCTCAACAATGTCAAACACATTTGGCATTAAAATCGTGATTTTGGAGTAGTATCATTCGTTCAGTTAGGATTTTGTACTTTTTTTCTACACATTTGGCATGAAAAAAATAATTTTAGACCGAACTGCAACGTATCGAAGACCGTACCAGCTTAGTCAAATACATTAAAATATATTCAAATAATTGGGTGCGACATGGGTTCGATTGGGTGCGCCACGTGGCACTTTCGGTGCGAATCGGGCATCGGTTCGCACCCGGTGCGGGTTCGCCTCCCTCTTGGCCGGACCCAGATCCTCGGCAGTCATTTTTTGACTGCCGAGAGCAGCCGTTTCCCCTTTTTTTTTATATATTTAAAAAATTTAAAATTCAAATGTCGAATTTAAACCGTTGATCTTGTTCAATTTAACGGGCGATGCGTTTTCATATAAGTTTTATAAAATTTGGAGTTGATTTGATACTTGATTAAGTGCTCAACAAATGAACGTATTAGAATTAATTAAACCGGGTTCGTTCATTTGTTGAGCACTTAATCAAGTATCAAATCAACTCCAAATTTTATAAAACTTATATGAAAACGCATCGCCCGTTAAATTGAACAAGATCAACGGTTTAAATTCGACATTTGAATTTTAAATTTTTTAAATATCAAAAAAAAGGGGAAACGGCTGCTCTCGGCAGTCAAAAAATGACTGCCGAGGATCTGGGTTCCCTCTTGGCCGAACCAGGGTAACACAGTTACATTCAAATCCTGTCACCCGGGACATATTCTTTACATAGAACGAATACAGACGATCCAGTCATGTTTTTCCAGTAACAGTTAAAAAGTCTGTTATTCACTTATTTGATATGCTGTACCTTGAGAAACTGTACTAATATTCCCTGCCTCCTTTGTAAAATGAAATAACTAGCTATTGTTGATATTTATTAGGCTTACGGGGCCTTTCAGGATTAATACAATAATCATGGATATTTATTATGGATCTAATTAAAAGGCTAATAGTTAATAAAAAAAATTAAAAGGCTCACATTAAAAAGGCGCATATCTCAAATTCAGTTATATATTAAAAAAAAGTGAAATACATATGTATTTTATTTCTGCCGGCTACTCGAAATTTTAAATAATTACTGCTTACGTCTTTTCTTTTCTTTTTTTTTTGTTGAAAGGAAGCCTACATGTTATTAGTTTTTTTTTTTTTTTTTTTTTTTTTTTTTTTGAAAAAAGAGATGTTTGATATACGCACAAATAATATATTTGAAACTATTCCTAACGAAAAAAAAAAAAACAACAACAACAACAACTTGACAAGATCCGGAGTAACGCCCATTACACCAAGTATATTTCATCATTTAATAATTCATTAATTAAAACATCTTTTCGGGATGAGTCCCACAATTATTTAAAGTCTAGCTAAGTCTGTAATCTACGGACATGAGACTAGTATGACATGTAAAAAATAATGCAAATTCTTGAAGGACAGAAAAAAAAATACTGACCATCCATTTAGAAAAGAATCTGACGGCTATAGTCACTCCCAACTTATATCGCTACTAAATATTACAAAAAAAAAAGTAAATTAATTGTAACAATCTAAATTAATTAAAATATTTGAGGAATTTCTAAGAGTGTGGACACCAAACATTTTTCAGATGTCCTCCAAACAATTTTGGATTAAAATTACTCTATTTCAAATGTTCATTAAAAATGATCGTAGTAAATTTGAGCTTTGTAAAGTCAAGGACTTTTAGAGAACATCCCGAAAAAAAAATAAGAAAAAGAAAAAGCTCTTAAAAACAACGTCGTGCAATTTCTCTATTGCATAAACTCACCGGAAAAAGTTTTAATATTGTTCCATCTATTCTGCTTGTTCCAGGGGCGGAGCCAGAAACTTATGATTAGGGGGACAAAATTTTGCAAATTGAACAATTCATGATTAATTAGGGGGACAAATTATAGAAAATTTCTAAAAAATAAAGAAAATATACATAAAATTTTAATGTTTTTTGGAGCATAGGAGAGTCAACGGCCTAACTTGTTAAGTCATCAAACGAGTAGTAAAATAAGCCAATAGAAGATCCTTTCCATAGGCCAAGTTATACTACTTAGGCGTGTTTGGTTTGGGGCGTGAACAAGGACGAACAGAGAACAAATGTGGGACTCACCTCTTGTTCTTGTTCGTTGTTCTTGTTCTCCAAAAAATGGGAACTGGGAACAAGACACGAACTACTGTTCGTGAGTTGTTTGGATGGGCACGAACAGTTGTTCGCGAGTTGTTCGCGAGAACAAAAGTTTCCAAACACACTTTTAATTACTGCCCCATGCTACCTATTCTAGTGCACTAGGTAGGAGAAGACTTGTCCAATCTGCAATTTCAGCTCTTTTCCTAAAAAAGATCTAGATTTGGATTTTGGCTGATAGTTTTCGATGAAGCCACGGATACTACTCGTCTGCCCCATGTAGCCCCCTATTGGCTCCGCCCTAGCCTTGTTCTACAGATGAAACTGGACGATTCCACTTTTAAAATTCTTGCTATTTTCTTTGAAATGTTTCCCTCAGTTTTGCGAGAATTTGATTGAAATAAGAGAAGAGAAATGGGAATAAAGGCAGATCTAAACCAAGAGCGTTTGCTCTTCTAAATAATATGAATTGTATTTCTCTTAATCAAACAGTTACAGTAATCACTCTAAATAGCTGCTGAGAAACATTACACAAATTACAGAATTGCCATTACTAACTTAACAGATACGTCTATTACTCTCTAGTTCCTTCTGTACTGGAATCGTCAAGTTCCATCTACTCTGCTTGTTCTATACCTAATTAAAAATTTTCTAGTGATGTTTCTTCCTACATAGTACATACTCGACTCAAACTTTAATTGAAAAAATAGAAACTGAATTTTATTTGAGTCGATTCTGAATGTAAAAGTTAATTATTTAACTGGTCAAAGGTTTAAAAAGGAAAGCTGCTTTAAGTCGAAAGATTTTTTTTTTTCCTTTTGTCAACACAAAGATATTTGATTGGACCACAACACAGAAACATCCACGAAAAAAAAAAAAAGAAAGAACAAGAACACTGCTTAGACCGACTCTTTCCTAAAACCTGGAGAGGAGGGGATACCTGGCTCACAAAAATTTATTATGAATCCAATAGCTCTTAACTTAAGCAAACACTCCAATGTTCCTACAATGCACCGAGCGCAGCTATAACTTTTAACCAAACTCTAATGAGCGATCAGGTAGGACTGTAGGAACATAATAAAGCAAACAGGATTCTACCTTTTAGGGGTTTCACCAAACACTTTAACTCGGGCATCGTTCCGTGCTAAATCCAATTCGAAACTCTCTCAAACTCTCTAGTCTCTCCCCGAAACTTTCCGTTCCGGATCAAGTACCCAAAAGTTCCGATCGGAACGCCACTTAGAAATCCAGGGAAAAAAAAAAAAAAGAAGCAAACTGATGTGGATCCCACAACTCAGTGAAATTCTGTACGTCAAAACTATGAAATTCAGATGCCTTTCGTATTGTTAAAATCGGAACTCATCTTTTAAGTGCATAGCCCATTTGGATGATTCAGGCCTAACATCGTCTCAGCCCGTTTTGAATTTTTCAATTCATTGTCACTTCTCTTCTTAACAATTATTTAAAATCCAAAAAAGCATCAGATATATATATTGCACGCAAACAGAGAAGAATGAAATTTATAAAATTCATTACTTTCATATCTTTTTCTTTAAAAATACGTAAAGGTCTTAGTTCATGACTATTCTATTTTACTATAAAAGATAGTATAATTAGACTTTAACATTAAGTCTAAAATAAGTATTTATTTGTATATAAAACTACCTAACTGTAAATTCTAATTATTAATTAAGATGCGGCATGCATTAATCATTTTTGACGTCCACAAGAGCTGAAAGAAGACCTACTAGTTCTGTCAGTATCTCTTGTTTTTCATCCTTCGCCTAGAAACACAAAAATAAATAAATAAATGAACTAATAAACTACTAAATAAATATTTAAATAAGTATTCGGTGAGGTTTGAGAGACGTAATACCCATAAGATGCCTTTTTTTCACCTTCATTTTCTATTGTACTTTTGTCATTCAGCTTTTTTTTTTTCTATTTTCTTTTTGGTGTCTTTGTTTGGGTGCGTTGTTTTAGTCATATACTATGAGACAAATTATACAAAAATTATTAACAATATATATACAAAAAAATAAAGAAAGAAGGAAGAGAACAAGTAAAAAGGTTAACAGACCACAACAATAAAGCTAGCTTCGGAGTAACCGAAAGAAGTGACCATACTAGTAACCACCACCTCTGCATTGAATGCATTCAATGCTTCAAGAATTCTAGTGAATTGACCAAATTGACTCACATAAACCATCTTAAGCTGATACTTGCAAGATCCCATGGGTGCAAATGACACCTGTGCCTGATTCATTCAAAACAAAATGGTTGCATGACAAACTATTATAGAGAAGTTAAAAATCGGGAAGTTGATATAACAGAGATGTTTTTTGCAAAATGGTACCAGAGTCCAAATACTGTATCTGGTCATATATACTTTTGAATTATACAATAATTTCTCAAATCGAAACCGGATGGGGTCCTTCGTGACATTTCATTTCGAAATAAATTAGAGGGCTTGACCATCTTATCTTAAAAAATAAATAAATGATTTCTCAAATCAACTCCAACAATAAGAAATTTGTAATATTAATATAGAGTTAGAATATTTAAACTTGTGATTACTTGGCATGTAATGCTTTGAGGGTCCAAAGGTTTCTCTGTGCTTCCCTTCTTCTCCAAGTTTTCTTCAGCAGGTAGCCTTGAGAGCTCAGAATGCAAGTCAGAAACCTGCTTTTGGAGTTCTTGTATGTAATCAATTGCGTCTAGCAATGTTGACTCCTTGCTCATCTAAATTATAAGATTATAGCAGTACTAAGTACCCAAGAAAAGGATACAAATCGAATGAGTAAAGATGTGATGCATTTCTTTGAATTTTTTATCTTTCTATTTCAATAAAAAAGGAAAGTAATGAGCTTAAAATGTCAATATTAAAAATACAACTTTAAAGCAAATTATTATTAGTAATTAGTTCCACATTTGATCATGAGATATGCCCTTGAAACACTATTATTTTGCTTAACTTACAAAATATTTTGATAGATCCAAAATACAATTGTGTATTATATTAAAGCATGCCTTTTTGCCATAAACTCTGTTGCAATCTCAAAACAGAGGCTTCATTATTGATTTGTGTATACTAGTAATCTGAATTTGCTATATTACTCCTTTATTGAGACTAAATTTTAATAAGTTAAAGATTATCCAATAAGAGGCTAAATTAGATTTTCTCATAATTTCATATATCTATAAATTACTTGTATTATGAAAATGAAAATTAAAGTGGTTTACCTTAGTAATTTTAGGCACTATTGACCTAAGAATCAAAAGCTTGCTGTTGAGCTTGCCTCTTCTTCTCCTTTCAGCATCTAAATTTTTCGATTTAAATCTGATTTCCCCCATGTCAGTAACAGCAGTCTCACTATACTGATCTATGCCGCTCAGGTCAAAAACCGTATCCATAAACTCGATTGTGTCGTTGTCGACCAAAATGCAATCTCTCTGTTCCACTGCAGCCATTTGTTACAATTGATTGATTGTGGAAAAGATGTGGGGGATGAAGAGAAAAATTGGGTTCAGAAAGGAAGTTCTTTTTTCTAAAACTTATATGGATTGAGACTTTGTGAGATTGTGTTAATGAAGAAGACTGTTATATGAATTGAAGAAGAGAATCTCATGTGAAAAGCGCAAAAGAACTGTTGAATACCGTACAGGCGGTTCTTTTTTTATTCTCTAGTTCCTTTGCCTTTCTTTTTTTGCAACCAATTTGTGTAACAAGTTGCTGTCATATTATTAGTAACAAGAAGTACATTGAACAATCACAGTTTCCATGATGATTAATTGATCATATAACACCAAAACATTAACACGGTTAACCAAACTATAGAAAAATATAAGAAACGTCATTATTAATATTATATAATTTACAATGTAAAATGTTTACATTCAAGTCATGTCACCCGGGACATAATCTTCACAGAGAATGAATGCAGATGATCCAGTCATGTTTTTCCAGCGACAGTTAAAGACTGTTATTTGATATGCTGTACCTTGAGAAACTGTACTAATATTCACTGCCTCCTTTGTAAAATGGAATAACTTGCTATTGTTGATATTTATCAGGCCTACAGGGCTTTCAGGATTACTACAACATCGTAGACATTTATTATGGATTTAACTAAAAGGCCCATAACTCAAATTCAGTTATATAACAGAAAAAGTGAATATATATAGAGAGAGAGGAGAATGCTAGCGCGCCATCGATGGTACGGAGGGTCCCGTGCCATCGAGTCATTTTTCAAGATCCAAAATTCAACGCTTAATCTGAACTGTTCAAGTTGATCATCATATTGAAATACCCTTGGAAATCAAATTTTCTATTTTTTTCGATTTTTTTTTTCTATTTTATTATGATGTTTTCAAAAACATTATAATTAGTGTTCAGGCCCTCCAATTTGAAAATATCATAATAAATAGTAAAAAAAATTTGAAAAAATATAAAATTTGGTCTCCAAGAATATTTCAATATGAAGATCAATTTGAACGGTTTGAAATGGCACGCGCCATTGATGGCGCGTTAGCATAAGTCTATATATATATATAGTTTTGCCATGGTGAGTTGCAACTCACGGAGCCTTCTAAGAGTCGCAATCAAAACTCTTGGATCTGATTCGAAATGACCGATCCAAACCGTCTAATATAATCTCCATATTGAAATATTCTTGTAAACCAAATTTTATATTTTTTTTCAAAATTTTTAAGTATTCTTTTGGATATCATATTTGACCGGTTTGGATCAGTCATTTTGAATCAAATATAAGAGTTTTGATCGCAACTCACAGAAGGCTTGGTGTGTTGATTCTTCCGACTACTCGAGTTTTTAACTAATTTAATTATTTAAATCCTAAATTTTTTTAAAAAAAAAATGAAAAACCCATGTGATTAGTCTTTTCTTTTTTTAAACAACAAAGTGAAATTTGATATACGCACAAATAATATATTTGAAACTATTCCTAACGAAAAAAAAAAAAAACAACAATTTGACAAGCTCCGTGGTAACGCGGTACACTAAGTAGATTTCATCATTCAATAATTAAAACATCTTTTCGAGAAGAGTCCCATAATTATCTTAAAGTCTGAGTCCCATAATTATCTTAAAGTCTAGCTGAGTTTGTTTATTAAGTTCTCGATTTTCATTCAAAAATAAAAGGCCAAAGTGTCGTAATTTATTCTTGTATGAAGCTACACACGATTTAAATTACGCAATTTGTGATGTCATCTTCATTTTTTTTTTTTTGATGGGTGGCAAAAAGCCACACCGACAAATATTATTAATAAAAAAAATAATCTTCATACTTTGAGTTTCATGATATTTATATATCAGTTTTAGTTGCACCAGTCAAATTTTGTATTTTTGTTATACATATTATTTATTTATTATCAGTTTTAAATTTATTCTTTTATGAAGATAACACTATTTAGATCACGCTTATGTTGTTTTTTTTTACGTGCCTTTCGCTGCTTTTGAAATGACTCCTCAAATAGTAGTCATGCTAATAAAAATGAACTATGTATGAAATT
The DNA here is from genome assembly GCA_027725995.1 of Rhynchospora tenuis. Lineage (NCBI taxonomy): Eukaryota > Viridiplantae > Streptophyta > Magnoliopsida > Poales > Cyperaceae > Rhynchospora > Rhynchospora tenuis. The sequence goes on along the minus strand of CM050888.1, from coordinate 142,768,317 downwards.
TAGAACTTCTGTTTAGAAGAACTTGTAATAAAGCTTTTTGCTATTCTTCTCTATGCATTAATCGGAGATCCATTTTGTAGATTTTACTGAATAAACATGATATATGAATACAATTTCTCGTCTCAGATATTAGAGAAAACTAAATAATGATAATATCAATTTGAAGAAAACACATTTGGCAAAATATGAGTGCATGAACGTAAGTTTTGAATAAATTATGACTCTCTCTATTTTGTCAGTTTCACGAGCAACTTGATAAATCAAAATTTTTTGTATGATTTCGTCATTTAGAAAAAGTCTTCTCAAATAGTAATTCCGCAATATTGATATTTCTCTATTTAGACTAGCAGCAATGCCCGCTCAATGTGCGGGCTGAAAACTTCAATAAGATAAAAGTAAAAATAGTACATAACTACAATAACAACAAACAATCCTGGTGCATGGAAAAGAAAACATTACTATTGAATCCTAACAACTAAGGTGAATCCCTGTATGCGATAGTATACCACAACCAAATTTGTTGTTGCGCAACCAAAGTAGTTGCACGGATCAAAACCATCCGATGGATGATGGGTGGTCCGGTGAATTATATTAGGATTGTAAGGTCCGAAAAAAATTAACCGTCGAGATCAAATCGAACGGCTCGGATCCGCGCAACACCGCTCGTTGTGGAACAGCAGATCCGGGTCCATAGTATATATACCTATAATTTGAAAACATCTTTTTAAGATTGAGAATATTCATAAGTACTTGTTATGACTGTACATGTCTTGCCAAAACGATCTTCATTACAACGCCACAATGTTCTATAAAAAATTGAGAAACTTTGATGGCTAACTCTATGAGTATATATTGGGATATATTCCCGGTGTCCTCCTACCAAAAGCAAGAAATTGGAAGCCAATGACGCTATACAACTCAAGGCAATAGAGTCCAGGTAGCTACAGATGGATCCTTGTAGGGTTGGTTCCAAATATTTTAACAAAATCGCCAACGATTATCAATTTGCCATGGGTTTATTTATTGGTTTGCATAACATGTAACATGTATTGATCAAATCTGTGTAAAATCAACAAAGCACGCAAAGAGGAAATTGGAAAAGAAAAGAATTTTGTATTATGTCTGTGTATTAACACCTCATCTCCTTTGTTATATATAATATAATACACCAAATATCTTTATATATAAAACTCTATGCTATCTTCCCAAATATTGCTATTAAAGCTATTTCCTAAAACACCAGATACACTCAATCTTTTACACCTACAACTGCATTTAATTTCATACAATTCATTACATGTATTCCTTTTATCTGGGACTAATTAGACAAAAAAATGAATTTGAAAATTCCTTACGGATATCACCATTAAATAAAATACTAAAGTGAGATCAACATATAAACTGATCAAACACACTTGCATATAAAATGATAATAAGTGCGCATAGGACTAAATGTAAGACTCTTCACACTAACCCTGTACAGATTATAATTTAAATTGAAAAAGGATCCCTATTTGATATGATTGTAAACAGCTCATCAAGTTGTTGCATGACAGTCTCAATATTTTAGCTAAAATGAATATGCTAAAGGAAATCAACTAAAAAATGAACTGAAAAAGGATCCCTATTCTCAATAGCATAATCCAAAGTTGCCGGTACATCATCATATCCTGCCAAGAAGAAGATTAAGAACATAAAAGAATTATAAATAATGTGACCATGACAAAGTCTTGGATTTTGATACACTGTCAGTACATTTCTACAAAACAATGAACCATAATATAAAAATATTTAAAAAGAATAGTTTCAGAATGACCTGCAAACCAATGTCACCAGGGAGAGATTGTAGTGCCTCATTTGCAAAAACTGAAAGAAAGTCATGATTTCTAGTAATAAAATGAAGTGAAGATAGAAAGTGGGCCTGCACAAAGGACTAAGATTGTCTCTGTTAATGGCATTACACGACCCTGAAGCTGAAGCTGAAGGTACTGATAGGAAAACCAAGCATCACTTTATCCAATCTTGGTTAGGTCAGTCACTGGTATGGACATGCATGCACTCCAAGTAATTGTTGTATCGGACACAACATGTCAAGCAATCAAATTTGTTATTTCTGCCATTTGAATATGATACATGATCTGCTTATTTCAAGGGCGCTAATCAAATTTGCTAATCAGATTATATCAATGCAAGGTAATTAATCAATTTTAAAAAGGAAAGACAATTAACGTCATTAATTGTAGAGATTCTACATTATTATATTGGGTTGGAACTTATGGGAGAGAGATAAGGAAATGCTTTATCTTGCCAATAATATTCACACTTGGGTAGAGCATGGGGAAAAAAAAATCAGAAAAGATGCTTTTCTCATTAATGAAATTTTGCCATTTTTAGGAAGACATCAAATAGAACTTCTATTTGATATCCATGCTTTTTCTTAGCGCCCAATTTTCATTCCCAACATCTGTATGTGGTCAAGATCCATAGAATATTTCTAATTTAACATTGGTCCTTATGTAATACTAAAAAAGAAAAGTTTTTATTTCTTATGCTAACCAACAAGTCCAGTAATTCATTGACTCTCTGAGCTACATTCCTAACCCGACCCAATAGCGTTTTTTGCCATCTAAACCCTGTATTTTAGCGATTTTTAAAATATATACTTTCCAAGCTTTCTAGGAGAAGCTACGAGTCTGATTTCATTTAAATAGCAAAAGCTTTGGTACCAGAAAACTGCATTTAAAATAAACTGAAACTTCTTGATATGAAAAGCAACTAAAAAAATATAACCTGAACATAAAAGACAAAACTGAAATAGATATACCCATACCCTAATTGTACAAAACTAAAAATTTCTACCATGATGATGTTTGGTGCATTCCTTTGGCGATTTTCATACATAAATTTTTCTCTTTTGCTACGCAAACTTAAAATAAAATGATAAAATAAAGTAATATCAAAAGAAAGAAAAGAAAACTTATAGCCATACTCATTAGAACTTTAAGAGGGTCACTAACCTGCGCCACTAATGCCGGGCTTGGCATCAATTAAGATATTTCTCAGTTCAATTAGCCTAGCCTGTAGACAGAATCAACACTCTTATATATTGTTAAAACCATATTTGCACAGAAGTAAAATATTGTGATTAAAGACACATTGACCTCAATAAGGGCCATATGAGGCAATTGAATTGAAGTGGGATAACACCCCAGATTAGCCACAAGCCGTGCATTCTCTATTTCTTCTCTATAGATTTCTGTCAGACCGTATATTGCTTCCTCCTTCAAAAATAACATCCACATGCATCTAAGTACAAATATAAGGAGAAAAATGAGAAAAGATAAGAAAATGAAAGGTAAATTGAGAAAGATTAAAATTTGCATTAAAAAAATATCAAAATAATTTCAAATTCGGTGCCATGTTTTACCTGTTTACCAACAACATTAAAAAATGGCACATGACTAACATGAACCAAGCAGAAGTTACCGGACCTGAAGATATTAACCAAAAATGTCAGCAGGAAATTATAACAACAAACAAATTATAAAAGATTAAGAAAAAAACAGGTAGAAAGAAGTTTTACTAACAAGATATGAGAATTGACCAAGAGCTTCAATAAAAGGCATTGACACAATATCCCTGTATCAAAATAATGAAGATAGTAGAAACATAAACAAATGAAAATGCAGAAAAGAAATTATACAAGGTTCAATTTATACTGAAAATGTTTGTCAGTACCAATTGTACCACCTAGTTCTATGACACAGACATCAGTGGGCCCCTCAAAGCCATCAACTGGTATCATCACTACACGCTCTATTACCTAAACAGGTATTTCCCAAGCAACAGAAGGAGCACTGATCAAATCAGATGAAAGATTATATAAACACTAACAAGTGATTATACTTGAACAGAAGCCAGGAACTAAACCATGAAGAATCTGAGAATAGAAAAGAAAGGGGAAATACCAGGAATATCCCATGGTTTTGATTTGTACACATCAACATCCGCGATCATGGGGAGAGGAAGGTGGCAGTCGCAGACCTTGCACTTGAGGTAGGAGAAATGATCGTGATATCTTCAGGTCCAGATGATGAAGATCAGGCTCCAATCTGTGTTTGGGTTTCTGATCAGCTTGCGCCACACCATATTCAAAATCAGTCTCGTGACTCTTGTCGATGGCATGGCAGTCGCTCTCAGGGGAAGGAAGTCACCACGTCAGCGTCGACTTAGCGTTGATCGTCGTCAAGCGCACTTCTTTCGTAGCCACTCTTCACGGATCTAGAATCTGCCACCACTGACCGCTCGTCATCGGATATCGCAACTGGGTTCGATTATGCCTTTTCCTGAGAGGGGGCAGGCCAGTGGAGGAGGTAAAGGGACTGAAAGTTGCGCCTTTTCAATTGGAGGAAGATAAATTTGAATGCCTCGGTCGAAACTCGGAGGGTAAGAAGCAGGAGATCCTTTCGGGTCTGAGAGGCGGCAAATCGAATCGGAAAACCAAACCGATTTTCGCTATAGAAAAAAAATAATAATTTACATTGGTGGAGACTGGAGCGTTATTTTCAGATAAAAGGTCAAGAGACAACATGACCCTTTATTTGAACATATCTGGTACACACGTTAAATAATTAACGGTTCAGATCTAAAACTGAAGAGTTAGATATCTCTTGATTTGAAGGTTTACACCTTTGGATTGGTACATTTATAAGCAGTAGGGATAGGGATACGGTGGCATACGACATGGATCACTTCAAGAATAATGGCTTCTGTGCTAGATTTTTATATTTATATGTAGTAACTTGTTCTATTGCTAGATTTGTTTGATAGACTTTTCTTGTGCAATTGTCATTTGTTCTATTGTTATATTTTTCTTGATAGACTTTTTGTCACATCCCGCAGCCAGACGTGACAGCTCCCGCCACGAAAGTACAGATAATTGTACTTTCGTAAGGCTTAACCTGAAAACTAACCTAAAATTTGCAATAAGTTTTTTTTTTTATAATATAATCAAATATTATCAAGTCAAAAGTTCAAACAAAACAAATTACAAAATAAAATATATCGACACATAGCCGATCGTAAAAGCATCCCTGGTAACATATACATAACCTGACAGCATGTTCTATTATATTATAACGAAACATAAACCACTAACTAACTAACTAACTAACTAACTATGTAAAGGAGATCTCCATTTCCGTCGTAACTCTTTAAATGCAGTCTTCATGTGCTAGCAGTACGTCCTCTGGAACCCCCAACCATCGGAGAACATGCAAAACAAATACGGAATGAGAATAAAATTCTCAGTGCGGGTTTTAGTTCCAGACGTGGATTTCTAGTTGAAATCTTAGCCCGAAAGTAATACCCATAATAATCAAAATGAACATGTAATTTATAAACTATTTAAATAATTAGACCAATCAAATTACACATGAAATACGGATGCACAATATCTAACCAGTTTCATAACAAGTTGCGTACCAAGATTGGTTCCATTACATCCCTCTTTCCATGAACATGCATACAATCGAATCAAGAGCAAGACATTTTCCCTAACCCAAGAGCACGTGAGGGATGTATCCCTAACTCTGGGCACGTGAGGGAATTCCAAATCAATAAGCATATCATTCCAGTCTTATCATATCCTTTTCATAACAGTATGACACCAAAAACACACTCAGGTCTCCATTCCCAACCGGCTGGGCACAGTAAGAGACCTTTCCCTTGCTACATGGGCACAGTAAGGACGCATCCTTTTCCCATGGCACAATAGGGAATTCCATATTCTAATAGCGCTACCGAACTGGCCGAAGCCGATGGCCTACCGACTCCGGAGAGTGGCCTTGATTATCATTTCAGTACATCACACTGCCCTTTAGACAGTCGTGATGTGAATCATTACCATATCATTTCCAGCTATCATACAGTCTCAGTCATGCACAATCACCGTTTCAAATTTTCAGGCAAGATTAAATTGAGCTGGTACAACTCAGCTCATCCATAACAAAAAGGAATATGCAAACTTGCCTGGCTGTATAATCATTTTAACAAAGGAGATCTTTTCAACATGAGTTTTTGAGTTGTAATATCTGTTCCTAAATCTACATGATTATTATATAATGCATTCAACCAAATCAGCAACATGCCATGCATGAATTTAAAGTTACCATGATCGGATTTCTATAAAAATCCACGTATCCGCACCTGTATTCGGATTAGTCGTCTCCTGTGTTCAATCCTCTGTAATTAACAAAGACCGTTATTAATTAACTAACGGTTATTTATTTAAAAAGGGTGGTCCGGCTTAAACTACCAGACTAACTGAGTTTTCTATTAAATTTTTTTATAGTAATTGCTTGTGTTTTCAATAATTTAATTATTAACTATTATTATCTTTATTTATTTTATTTTAATTTATTTTATTTAAATTAATTTCATTTTATTTGAATTTATTATAATTTATTTTGATTTATTTTGATTTATCTTTAATTAATTTGTTTTCTTAAGTATTTAATTTATTTATTTGCTTCTTTTATTTTTAAATAAGTATTTAATTAAATAGTTTTATATTTATAATATTAATCTTAATATTTTTTTCTTTATTATTAATTAATTATTAACAACTAATCAATTTAATAAATTTAAATACTTACTTTTAATATATAAACATGTAGAAAAAATTAAATTATTAATGAAATATAAATTAAGAATCCAAAATCAGAAAATTATTAATTATAACTTAAAAGATAATTTTAATAACTTAATTATTAGTTAGATTTATTAATTAGATTTCTATTTATAACAAAAAGGGTTTAGATTCGGTTTGGGCCAACCATTCAAGCCCAGCCCGTTTTTTTTTTTTTTTTTTTTTTCCTTTTCTTTTCTCCTTCCACAGGCCGAAGCCCACACCAAGCCCAGTATGAAATTTTTTTTCTTTTCAGTCCTTTTCTTTTACGATTTAGTCCTTTTTTTATTACGAATTAGTCCTTTATTTTACAAATAGGTCCTTTTTATTTACAGTTTAGTCCTTTTTTCACGAACTAGTCCTTTTTATTATCTTTTTGGTCCTTTCTTTTACAAAAAGGTCCTTTTAATTAACTTTTTAGTCCTTTTTTCTTTGCACTTCAGTCCTCAACCCACTATTTTTCTTGCAAATCAGTCCCTGACACTGATTCTCCTTGCCAGAGCCGTACCAGTGGTACATTTATCGTACCAGCAACCGGTACCTGGCCTCAAAACGTTGTAGAATGCTACTCTCCACTCTTCTAAAGTAGTAAAAAGCCAAATACTCCAAATCCCATTGATTTTTGATCGATTTCCCTCATCAGACCCGAAAACCCTAAATCTCCAACCCCAAATTTCATCACTACTTCAATTTGTTTCCATTTTACTTATCCCAACCTAAATTAGCCCCACACGACTCAATCTACCTCAGATATTCTTATGGAATTAATTAACCCGAAATCAAACAAAAAACCCTAATTTTCGGATAATGAACAAATTAATTAAGTTAATCAAAACAATTAGCAAAGAGGGTAACTATACCTCAATCTCTAACTATAGATTCCCCCTTCTTCCTCCCGAGCTCGGTCTCTCCCTCTCTTTTTTTTTTTCTCTGAACTCTTTGTTCAACCCGGCCAACCCAAAGATTTACCCCAAACCCCGTATTTATAAGCAACTTAAGAGAGGAAAAAGGGATAAAAAATCAACGGCCACGGTGAAAAAACCAAAATTCCCAATTTTTCTCAAACTTACCCGATTTCCCATGGTAGCATCTCACGGCTACGATGGCTTCCGTCTTTTTCTTGACTGTGGCTCACTGTGATTGGTTGGCCACACTCGATCGGCTTCAATATTGGTGCTAGGCGGTGCGTCGTCGAGGAAGAAATCGGAGAAAATCCGACGGAGAGAAAAAAAACGAAGGAAAGAAGAAAGAAGGAGATGATGTCGCCAGGTGTCTTCCATCTTTTATTAAATTTGCCTCCTTTGGATTTTCTGTGAAAAAGATTATGTGGCCAAAGGTGTTGCAGTTCACATTAATTGATTTTAAATTCGAATTTCTCTAGTATTTAATTGAATTAACAATAGATTTCACAATTAATTAGGCTTTGATTTTGCTAGAATATTTTGTACAATTTATAGATTTTACACAAAGTCAAATATTTCGAATTCAAGTCGATTTTTATGTTGCTTTTGATTTATTTAAATGTTATTTGTATATTAAAAATATGACAATTATTAAAATTTATAAATTTCTTATCAATTAAACTTCCTAATAATTTTGTTAATTAATCTTAATCAAATTTAATTAGTTTAATTATCCTACTATGTTACACTTTTTTATGTAATTTTAATAAAATAATATTAGTGTTATGACTAAATTTTTAACTGTAGCAAAAATAGCAAACAGGGGCGAGTCCATTGGTATCATCTGTTTTACTTCCTGTGCTTGGTTTTATTTTGGAAAAGAAATAAACCAAACATGTTTGGGAAAAAAACTATCCACGATCAACTTTTGCGTTCCAAAAGAACGAAAAACAATTTCAAATAAAATTAGATAGCCAAGTTGACGTGATTATAATTTATTCTATATTATCCGTATGAGTTTAGACTTTGAATAATGAAAACAAGCTTTTTTTTTATTTTAGAAACAAAAATAATAAAAAATAAATATATATTGTTCGAATTTCAAAAAAAAAAATGATAAGAGAGGTTTATGCATTACGGACTTACAAAAGAAAGAAGAATCATGCATATACTCTGAATTGTTTTCTAATCAATCATATATCCTTATCGGTAAAATCAGTCATTTATTCCTCTAATCATCATAGTATAGCTATTTATTCTTTTAACCATTTTATTTAAGCGATCTTTTAAATTTAAAATTCAATTTTTAAAACTAAGTACAATAATACCCTTATCATTTCTCTCTCTGCTTTCTCGTTCAGAGCAAATCTTTGCTCCTTTCATGAATCTTTCTTGTCCTATTATATAGCTCATATATTATGAGATAAGTTAGTGTTATGCATTACACCGTGACCTTTATAGCCTATAGGCTATATGGTTTGTAGACCAAACTCGGGTTTGTTGTTAAATTGGGAATTTGGGCAATACCATGAGCCAGTGATCTCCAAATCTCCAGTACCGTAAATCGTCAAAATTCTGGAGCGAATTAGTTACCTGTATGGCTGTATCTCGGTCCAAATATTACGTACGTCCAATCTCCAATAAATTAAAAACTAACGAATGGTACCACGAGTCCACTCCCCAACTAACATTAAAATATTAAGATACAGTTGGAAAAAAGAAATAAATACACTGATTCAACACAAGTATACAATCAGACATAGACTTGAGAAGAATTTATTAGAGTAGCAATTTTACTGAAATAAATGGAGTGAATAAAATCTCTTCAGCATTCTTATTCAAAGCAATTTGAACAGTTTTGGCATGCGATTGTAAATAGAAAGGGCTTCTAATTAGACCTGTGAAATGTGTATAAATACGACGGAATGGGTGCATTTCGTTTGTGTTTCATATAAGAAAACGGAACACTAATCCATTTCATTGGTTGTTATGTTTTCAAAACGACACATAATTATATTTCGTTTACCGTTCCACTCTACAAATTACACATTAAATGGTTAGAAAGGAGGCTAAAACGGTCAAAAGGCTACAATGTTATATTTCATTTGCCATTTTGTTATTGAAATGAAATAAAAAAATTATTTCATTAATCGTTCTGTTTCAGCTAAACTGAACGGCATAACGGTAAACGGAACGCGTTGACAGGGCTACTTCTAGTGATTCCCATAATTGTTTGTTTAGTGGGAAGACCAAATGTATGCTCTGAATGAAAAAGCAGATAAAGAAAGGGCAAGGACAAATTTTATCCTTGATTATAAAAATTGATTTTTAAAATTTAAAATACCAATTAAAATGATTAAAAAGATAAATGACAATAATAATTAAAGAGATAAATTGCTGATTTTAAAGAATATAAGAGTATTTAGCTGATTGGAAAAAATTGGGTGCACTCCATAAAAGGGTACGAGAGGTTAATGAGACGGAATAGAACTGATCATGCACCTGCCCATAGAGTTAACATGCTCCAAATTAAAATTTTACAATGAAAGAGGGAAACCAATAGGAAAAAAAAAAAAAGTAGAACTCTGTACACTTGTCATTTGAGTCACCCTGAATTTGAAAGTTAACACTCAGGCTCTGATCGGAACGCTGAAAATAATCGCACGATTTGGAAATGGAATTCATACGATTTGAAAAATGTGATCGAAAGAGAGGAGAACGAAGGAAAAGAAACGATTTCGTGCGATTTCACGGGCTACAAATTCCTTACGGAACTCTCGCCAAAAACGTCGAAATTTGGCGAGAATTCGTCGCTCATCGCTTCTCCTCCCTCTTTCTCTCTCTCCTCCGGTGGCTAATCAAATCGCATGAAAAATCCAGCTTCCTTCGCCGATCGACGGAAATGATTTCGACTGAAAAATCTTTTCTTTTCTTTTCCGTCGAAATGAACTCTTTTCTCGTTATTCTCTCTTCCAATCAAAGCCTTAATTTTTCCATCGATCTCTCATTCCACTCCATTCCATTCCACCCCTCTGTTTTTTGGAGCGGACGCCTAAAAAAAGAAAAGTCGCTAGAATATCGATGAACTGAAAAGTTTTTTTTCCCTAATATGATTTTCATCTCTTTCTGATCCCTCTCCTCCCTCCATAAATCTCTCAGCTCAATCCATCCATCCGTGTGCGAATTGTTCAGACATCGAATCAACAATTGTATGCAGCAGATAAATAAATAGACTAGCATCAACATGCGATCAGAAAATAGTATTCTTTTCTTTTAGAAATTTGGAGCGCGAGGGAACTCGGAATCGTATCCTCTGCTCACCTTTAAAAGGTGAACAGAGTGCTTACCTCTTTTTAGACCCTTGGATCCTAATCTAATGGAGCGCTGGTAGAGTGCAAAAAAATCGCTCAAATCAACCTGCCCAACTGTCCTCTCTCTCTTCCCCAATTCCTTCGTAAAAAAAAAGTCTCTGATTCCAATCCTTTTTGTACTTGATTTTCCACCAAAAAACATATCTCTGATTTCCATCCTCTTTTCTCTAACTACAGCTCAGTCGTGGCAGCCCTTACCACTTCCAGCCACCTTGAATAGATCTCTTTTGCCGATCTCAGGGGAATCTTTCTCACCATGAGGCTCTTCTCAAGATACAATCCGATGCCATGGTTATTTCCTCTCCAGCTGCGTTTCACTTGGGGAGAGGTGGTGGTGGAGCGAATCGTGGTGGTGGCGCTGATCGTGGTTTTTGCCCGCCTCAGAATTTCACCCGACCCAATAACCCTATCTAGTCCAACCCTCCTCTTAATACAATCACAACTCCAGTTCCATCCACAAGGCCAGCATGTCAGATATGAAAATACACCTTGGATGTTGCATGTCTTAGCAATTTCTCTTTTTTTTTTATTTATGTCCAAATGGTAATTGATACATGATAATTGGTATTGGTGGTACGCATGGTGGTACATGGTTACTGGATACATATTCATGGGTACATGGTAATTGGTTATTCGTGGTACATGTATTACAAGAAGTTAGTGCGCATGGTATTAACAGGTGGTACATGTTTTGCAGGTGCAGTTAGATTTTACATAGTAATTTGTTATATGAAGTTCATAAAGTGCGTATGGTATTATTGATGCAGTTAGATTGTTACTAGTGGTACTGATACAAAGTATTTTGCGGAGATTCTTTTTTTTTTTTTGTTTGGAGAAGGGGGGCAGTTCGGGCAGGAAAGGATTTTCAGAGATTTATCTCTATTTGTGAGCACACTGTTGGATTAGAATCCAAGGATCCAAATAGGTGGTAGGCACTCTGCTCACCTATACGATTCCAGGGAACTCGACAGTTCCGCAGAACAACCGAAAAAATTATAAATAACTTTAATTAATTATGAAATTATAAAATAATCCGTTTTTAATTAATTTTTTAAAAATGACTGCGCAGTTTCGGAATCTGAAATTCCGAAACTAATTCTGCTTAGTTTCGGAATCTCCATTTCCGAAACTAGATAGTTTCGGAATTCCAGATTCCGAAACTAGAATTTCGCTTTCTATATATACGCGGACCCCTCTCCCCCACTCTTTCCTCACTCTGAAAGCGACTCTCTCCGCGCCGCACGAAAGAGATACATGTATGGTTTTTATTTTTATTTTTTTTAATTAGTTAATTTATTTATTTTATTTAGTTAAATTAGGATAATAAATAAAAAAAATAGGAATAATATTCAAAAAATATAAAAAAAAATTAAAAAAATCAGATTAAATTTTATTCATTAGGATAAATATATTTTAGCAAGTTTTATATTTTTTTACATGTTATAATAGTAGATAATTTCTTAAAAAATTAGGTTAATATTAGGAAAAATAGGCAAAATATTTAAAAAATATCCAAAAATAATTTAAAAATCAGATTAAATTCTATTCATTAAGATAAAAATATTTGAACAAATTTTATATTTTTTACATCATATAATAATAAAAAATTGCTTAAATAATTATGTTAATAATAGAAAAAATAGGAAAAATATTCCAAAAATTTTTAAAAAAAATTAAAAAATGATATTTAATTATATTATTTGTTATGTAAATTAATAATACATATTTTGATATTTGTAAATATTATAATAACATAAAATTATTTTAAAAATAAGGAAATCAATAGAAAAAATAGAAAAATTAGTAAAATTAATAGAAAAAGTGGACAATTCTTATAGGTTGATATATTGTTTTTGTTTTCAAATGTACAAAAAATTTCAAACAAGATTCAAGATTCGAATTTCCTATTTGAGCAGTCATAGGAGATCGAGGTGAGTATTTTTTATTCATTAATTTATTTATTTTGCATAGCTAATGTATGTAATTTAGAATAGTTTATTGCTTGGTATGATATGATATGATAGTTTATGATTTTGAATATTGAATATGATTGTCGATTGTGATATGATATGATATAATATGATTGCTTGGTTTGAAATGAGTTTATTTAGGGGGGATTTGGGTAAAGAAATTTTCGGAAACCCTCCCGGTACAGGGGAAATGCTGCCGAAATTTTGTTAGATTTATGACATTTAATTTTTTTTTTATTAAGTGAAAATGCCCCCGAGAAGAAGAACGTCTCCAGGTTCACATAGATCTACGAGGCTACGGACCGATCCTCAGGCTTCTACTTCAGACGTGCCTGAGGCTACGGACGTCGTTTCCTCTAGTGTTGCTGATGCCGGCGCTTCTACCTCAGCGGGCCCTTCTTCTTCCCCTCCTCCTCCTCCTCCTGTTGCTGGTGCTGATCGTCTATTGCATTTGCAACAAGACCAGCTTCGTGGCCCTGATGTATGTTATTTTATTTTTTTCATTACTATTTGAAAATCAATTTCAAACCAATATAGTCTCTAATTTTTTTTTCTGATAAATAAAGAAATGGCATCCACTGGTGCACAAGCCGATGATGGCTAGGACTCCTCAGGTGGACCAGCATCTGACGACACTTGGGTTGATCCACGTCGTTCAGCTTGGTCATATGCCTGTGGATCATACGCTTATGCAGGGTTTGGCCTTGTTCTGGAGGCCGGAGACCCACACGTTTCACTTTCCGCATGTCGGCGAGATGACTATTAGTCTAGAGGTACGTGACATTTTATAAGTAAATTTCATGTTACTTGTGTTATGATTTATATGTATACTAATAGTATTTGAACTATCATGCAGGATGTGGCATTTTTATATGGTTTACCCGTCTTGACTAGCCGAGTCGTGACGGGTCGTTGTGATTTCGATTACCTCCAGCTTCTTTCGACATATGCGTTGCCGCGGGACACATCGCAGGCGGAAGTTGAAAATTGCTTCCGAGAAAAAAATAGAACGTAAGAAAATTATAAAACTTATTGTGTACTTTATAATAAACTTAATGTTTTGTTCTGACAATAAAGTTGAAATGCAGGAAAAAATATTGCGTTAAATTTACGAAGCTGCGAAAGATTTGGAAGGATGTTGTCCTCGACGATGAGGATCAGATTGATAGATACTCTGTTCCGGCTTTTTATCTCGATCTTTTGCGGGTTAGTAGATTTTTATAAAATCTTTATGAGTTCTGTTAATTATTATAATTTGTACATTTGTTTTGCCATAATTGACTGCCTGACATAAATGAAATTTGTAAATATTTTTAGGATCTTCGTACTACTCCCTCTCAGGGAGTGTACAATTGGGGTGCGGCTACACTTGCTGCTTTATACAGAGGTTTGGACACTGCAGCAATAAATAAAAGTGTCAACATCGGGGCTCTGTGGTTGCTTCTGCAGTTCTGGTCGTATGCGCGATTGACCTTGTGTCGACCGACGATCACGGAGGATTTTAGCGACTGGGGTCTACCATCTATTGATACATGTCCACCTTACGGGAGGTATGTTCATTGTATTTGAAATTAAATTTTTAAAGACATTTGAATATTTGCAGGAGATGTTCAAACATGTTCAAATATTTGCATTTAAAAATAAGATAACTAAACAAACATGTTGAAATATTTGCAGGAGATGGACTACACGTCCAAAATCTAAGAAGTATCAAGGCCCTGCTAACGCATCCGGAATGGATTATGCTCGGGACGTTCTCATGAAGATCAGACCCGAACACGTCGTTTAGAGGCCTTATGACCATATTAGGGCACTCATGCCTCGTTAGCTCTGAAAAGTTAAGCGTGCTCTGATGAATTCTGAAAAGTTAAGCGTGCTCTGATGAGCTCTGAAAAGTTAAGCTTGCTCTGATGAGTTCTGAAAAGTTAAGCGTGCTCTGATGAGTTCTGAAAAAGTGTCACGTGAATGAGCGTAAATTATCTTCCAATTCATCTATATAAAAGCACGAAGGTTCAGGCACACAATGAAACCTCCATTTCTCCTCTAAAAGAAGTTCACAATCATGGAGAAAGGAAATAGCTCCAACTCCAACAATAATAACTCCATTCCTCAAACAAATTTCAACTTTACTGAGTGTTGGAATTCATTCCTCCATTATACTGTTAACGACCAAGAAAAAGAAAGAGGAAAATTGTGTGCAACCTGTCATAAATGTTCACAGACTTTTCAATACAATGTGTTTGAAGAGTGGTATTCCATGGAGTTAAGAATGCACTACCACTGGCACGTAAGTGACGCGGAGGAAAGAGAACGGAAGGAAATAGAAAGGCGCAACCGTCCAAAGCGATACGACTAGTCAGAATATTTGTCACGTAAACCGAGCACCGAAAAACAGACAAGGACACCAATACCAACACCATGGGCTACTGTTGAAACAATAATAAATTATCGTGGAGATCACACAGTAGACTGTATAAGGTGTGGAAAAGTTTTCAATTTCAAAGAAAACATCTTGCGCGACCACTTCCATGACCACCAGCGCCGTGACAAGGAAGAAGAAGAAGCTCGGGAAAAAGAGAAAAAAAAATTAAGGAAGAAAAAGAAGCAGAAGAGCACCGTCAGTGGGAGCTAAGATATGCAGAAGAGTATCGTAAAAGAAAGCTAAAGGAAGAAGATGTGACGAGGAGAAGGAAAAAAGAACTTGAAGAATTGGAGAGAAGACGTAGGAAGTATGAGGAAGATTTAGCAAGAGCTAGAGCAAATGCAGAAAGGTGTATGGCAGAGATAGAAAAGCAAGAGGCTGAGGCAGCTTTCTGGAACGAAGCTGCTCAGTGCGCTGACAACGTCGGTACCAGTAATCAAGCCGCTCAGTGCGCTGACAACGCCGGTACCAGTAATCAACATGAAAAAGAAGAAGAAGAGGATGAACCATGGTGGGATGAAATTCTTCAATATGTAAAGAGTCAAGATCTTTAAGTATATTTAGAATATCGTTTTTATTATTGTGATTTAGTCGTTGTAACTTATTTATGTTTTATAAATTTTTCTAAGGTTTTTTATTGTTTTTATGATTGTTCTTATTTATTATAGATCTCTAATATTAATTATTGTTCTTATAAATATTCCTAAGGTTTTTTACTGTTTTTTTTTTAAATAACATACAAACATTAAATATATAAATAAAACATAAAATAATATTACATAACACATAAAACATAAAATAGTAAGCAACAAAAAACATACTTCAAAAGTTAAATTTCATAATTTAAAAATACTTCAAATATTAAATTTCATAATTTAAAAATACGAATAAACATACCTAAAATAAAATTTCAATTTCACAACTCAATTACACAATTACCGTATATATACATTTTGTAAATAAAAAAAATTAACTCTTAAAAAGTAGCTGAAAAGTTAAAAAAAGTTAGGTGAAATTTTAAAAAAGTAGCTGAAAAGTTAGGTGAGAATGAGAACTACTTAGTTTCGGAATTTAGAATTCCGAAACTAATTAAAAAATATTAAAAAAAAATTTTCTCTCAAAAAATGTCGACAGATTTAATTTCAGAATCCCAATTTTCGAAACTAGCTAGTTTCGGAATCTGGAATTTCGAAACTAGCTAGTTTAGGAAATTGAGATTCCGAAACTAAGCAGAATTAATTTCGGAATCCAGATTCCGAAACTGCGCAGTCAGTTTTAAAATTTTGATTAAAAACGGATTATTTTATAATTTCGTAATTAATTAAAGTTATTTATATTTTTTTCTGGCAGAACAACTCGTCTACATTTGCTTCTCTATTTTGGGCCTAATATTAGGCCCAAAAACTCAAAGCCCAATTCTCTCTTCGTCGCTGATTCAAGGCTTCAACTTTCTAAACCCCTATTGAGGTTTTACGCGCGAGGCGACTAATCAGAACTCAAGCTTCTCTAATGGCGATTCGATACCTTCTCCGATCAAATCTCCTTAAGTTTATTTCCTCTCCAACCAAATTCATACCAAATCCCAAAACCTTAACTCAGTTTTCGCGCGATTTCGTCCCCAATTTGAACTTCCCATGCCTATACCATGACGGGAGGCCGAGAGGGCCTCTGTGGCGAGGCAAGAAAATGATTGGAAGGGAGGCACTTTTTGTAATTATGGGACTGAAGAGGTTTAAAGGAGACGACGAGAAGACCCAAGATTTTGTTAAGAGGCATGTTATGAGACTTCTCAAAGCGGACAAAATTGCAGTGATTAATGAACTTGAGAGGCAACAAGAGGTCGATTTGGCACTAAAGGTACTATACTACTTTCTTTTCCTTCTGACAAAGTTGGGTTTATGCGATTTTTATTTTTGGTGTTGCATAGCTACAGTTGGGTCTGTGCCTTTTTTTGTTTAATTTAACTTTTATCGTAGCTAGAGGTTTTTCTTTTTATGTTTATATTTGAGGTTAACTTTACTTGTATCAAATTAGTTAAAGTAGAGACCAGAATTAAATTACTCAAATCACTTGGTACATTATAATTGAGCTGTGAGATTTTGGTACATTATGCTTCGGTACCAATATTTTCATAGCACTCAGATTTAGGTACCAGGATAGCTCCTCTAGTAATTTCCCAAAAAAGATGTACCAGTATATGCTGGAATTAATTGGTACCTTAATCCATAACAATCCCTGCTTAGAGTATCCACTTTTCTGAGCATTTTCCATTTTTATGTATTTTTAAGATGTTCAAAATCATACAAAAGGAAGACTGGTACAAGCCAGACGTGTACCTGTACAAGGATCTGATAATTGCCTTGGCTAAATCAAAGAAAATGGAGGAGGCAATGGATGTGTGGAATTGCATGCGAAAGGAGAACTTATTTCCTGACAGTCAGACCTATGGTGAAGTCATTCGCGGGTTTTTGAGATACGGGTCTCCAGCTGATGCCATGACTATATATGAAGATATGAAGAAATCACCTTACCCCCCTGAGGAATTACCATTTAGGGTTTTGCTGAAGGGGTTGTTACCACACCCATTGTTGAGAAATAAGGTTAAACAGGACTTTGAGGAGCTTTTCCCACACAAACATATTTACGATCCACCTGAAGAAATTTTCGGAATGAGGTAGCATGAAACTACTTTTGTCACTACCAATTTTGGTCTCTGTGTTTAATAACAAGTTTCACATTTGTTGGTATTTTTTTGTGAGAGGGATTTGGTAACTGATTTATGTTGAAAATATCAGAATGAGTCCTAGAAAAGAAAATATTACCATTAAATTGTGAGAAAATTAAGTACTAATCTAGTAATCTCATATCAAATTACTGTGGGACTTTTTCTTGTTTTGCTATTATCAGGTACATGATAAATTATTGCTGTTCTGTTAAGAACTGTATTAGACCGTTAATTCTGATGTATCACATAATGTATCAAACATTCAATGTCTTTTTCAATTCTTTAAATACAATTGCCGTTGAGAACTTGCTAACAGGCCTTCGAAAAAAAGGTATCAAGCATTCAAAACTTATTACAGGTTCTCAAGTATTACTTTTACTGTGTGATGTATGCGTCCCGTTTTGTAACTGGGCCATCAGAACTATCAATGTGATTAGAGAAGATATCCTCTTGTTGCTACTTCTTTACTTGTGTGATTTATTCCTCGAAATGATAAAGCATCCTGGTTGAAATTGTGAGATATAACAAAAAGATATTATGTTCCTTTTTTGATATATGTAGCATACTAAAATATTATTCTAAATTTATGTTTTTCGCAAGTTGAACTTCTCATTTCTTAGGCTTGTATCAGGAGGTATTTTATTACCTTGGTAATTTTACTATAATTAAAAGGAACTTACCTATTATCAATTTAGCTTGAAAATGAAGACCAAAATATCTATTTGATGGCAACTCATGTAGAAAAGCATAATAAGAAATCCTTTTGTTTTTCTTGAAATCTAATATAGAATCTTTAAACAATCGTTGAAATTATGCCACATTTGAGACTTGAGAGTAAGGAGGACCACACTGACAACTATATAATACTAATTTTATGTGAACAACAATGTTTCTGCAATTATACTATACTAGAATTTTATTTGTATCATAGTGTATTTGTTGGTGTCTTTAATCAATATGAACCTTATTTCACGTCGTAAATAATTTTAAAAAAAATGGCGTGTTTAATAAATGTGTCCCCTTCTCAAACTACCAATCACAAAATAGACAGGTATTCTTCAAATTTTATCAAGTACTTGCAAAACAAATTCAAAAACAGTTTTGTACAGAAGTACAATATTGGAAGCCTGGAACAAGCATCTTCTGTGTACCTGGTTTCCTTTGTAAGTTGCAAATATTGACAGATTTTCTTAACATTATCAAGTGTATGTTAATAAACTTCTATTTAGAAGTTTAACTGTATTTATCAACTTTTTGCACAGTATTGTTATATTGCGAACATCTATTAGTGTTTTCATTCAATTCATACAGTAAAAAATGACTCTCATTTTCCAATAGTGTCAATCACTTGCAAATAATTTATTTAGGCAAATTAATTAATATTATTGAAGTATTGTCTAGAATCATATATACAGTTACAAATATTACGAAGTGTTTACATACTAAATATAGTTATACTAATTTAAAAAGCTTAAGAAAAAATAGATATGATCTAAAATCGACTTTTGAGCTTCCATGTTCAATTACAAGACACAAAATTTTAAATATTGGAATATGAAAGAATACATCTGAGAGGTGGGGTCTCAAAGCAAGCGCTATATCATTCACATCCAGGTGACTCTCAAGTCTCAACCAAATCAAAATTTGACCTGACAAACTGAAAATATGTTATGTTGTACTTGGTACTTAGAACGATGCAAAACCATAAAATAATAGCAAGGAGATTAAAAACAAATTATAAATTGACTTTGTGTTAGTATGGGTACTTCCACTTGTTTAAAACTAAGCTCGAGAACCCAAATTAATCATCTATCATCTGTCTAGTTTCCTATTTGATGAGATTATGTGCAAGTCTAATCACCAATGTAAGATCTATTAAAGACTGACAGACTGTTACAATGCCAAGTTTCAATTTATTTATACTTTAGGAATAGGACTGGTACTACATTTTGACATTTGAAACAAATTAAACACTAATATTTATTTTCTACAAGCAAAATTCTATTGCACGAGGGACTAATGAGGTGTGTTAGACCTTCCATCCGTGTGTCAGGAAGGTTCTAATAATTATTGATCTTGAATATAATTGATTTGAATGGTGTTAAGTAATATGATTAATGCTAGGCAAGCACATGCTAATGCAACTATGGAGAATCTTATGGTCTGTTTGCCCAATGACAGAAATAAACAAACTTTCATAAATTGAGAAAAGAACATATATTAGTAATTTGTTTAGCTTTGTCTGTGGATCTCTTTACAACTAGTTTTTGAATATTGATGATAACCACTATGGCATATTAGCATATCACATGATTACAATTATGAACATGTGATATGTTCCAGTAGTTGTACTTGATACGGGGAAGAAAGATGCACTGCATATCATTATTTCCCACTAAATTTCTATTTTAAGAAAGCCACGTCATCGGCAAGGATTAATTGAAATTCTTTTAGAAGGATAATTCGTTGAAAATATACATCATAAGATTCACAACTGTAAAAAACATCTTTAGCACCCAAATCAACGTCCCTGACGTTGTCCTAGAAAAAGATACAAGTACCTTTATTTTCATGCTTTTATCATGTCTTCAAGTTTTTAAATTTCTTAATAACGAAAAACATATAATTAATTTGAGTTACAAAATATAAATATTAGCTGTAATAGGTGTTAATTTCTCTTCAAGCAGACAAAAGTATACATTATATCATTTTATGATAATTAAAACCTTGAGAAATAGCTATCTACATATGGTTCATGTTATTGAATTTTTGCAACTTCTTAATTCAAATCAAAATATGCTTGAACTTTTATCTCTATTAAAGAAAGTGGCATTTATCGCATGTATTAGCGTTTCTGAAATTTGATATATAAATTTTGTGTCAAAAAGTTAAAAAATAAAATGTAGTGGAGGTATCAAAAGCGAGACATTCAAATTTCTATCTCTTATTTTTATTATTTTTTAGCACACTTGTGGCACACGCACAAACCCCCTACACATCAAGCATCCAACTTTTTAATTGCTAAAATTGATTCGTATTTTTTTTTTTTTTTCTGGTGAAAGATTATACCTTTGCCATCGAAAGTATGCTCGGCGGCATGTCCACCAACCTCCATTTAAATTTGTTGGCCTAATTTGATAAGCAAAAAGATTCTTTAAAAGTTAAGCATAGTTTCTTAAAACAAAATAAGAGAAAAAAGAGGGTCCATCGTTTTCAATTATACAAGGGTTCCTATAAAATCCAGACTGGTCATTATATTTATGTTTGATTGTATAAATTAATGTCTTTATATTTAGTTCCGACAGACTCTATTACTGTACAGTAAGATTCGAACCAAATCGTTTGATTTAAAATGAATGGCTTGATTTTATAGGATAACTGAATGATCTCCATACAACTGGAGAGGAATTGAGTCTGAAAAGTACATCCCAATTAGACAAAAGTACAGTCAAATACCTGATGAACACATAAAAAAATATATAATAACTTTGAAAATGATCATTTTCATTTCGAATCTCTCTCTCTCTCTCTCTCTCTCTCCCTGTCTCTGTTTGTGTTGGGTGGAGCACTGGATCGAAATCAGAACATAGTCCAGCTACAATGTCCAAGACAGGAGAATTTAATAATTAATTAAGTAATTTAATAGTGATTTTTTAGAGGAGCCACGTGTCACTTTATTTAGCCAAAGTGGGTGTTAATTTTGTTTTGAGAATATAGTGGGTGTTAATCATTTTCCCTGCAACAAATAACCACCAGCATTGTATCGGATTCGGGTGAACTTCCAAGCTAAGATTCATGATCCAAACCCATTGATAAACCAGTTTTTGATGATACAGTTTACCAATAAATAACCAACCCATATTACTAAACTAAAGTATACTAAATATCGATTTAAAACTTTCAATACGAAATTGGTTTTATAGACTAACTTCCATTATGAACTATTTGTTGCTCAAAAATGAGCTGGAAAAATTAATTTCTTCTTGACGGGTTTGGGTCGTCGGGTTTGGATTGTAGTTTCAACTCCAACCCAAGTTTGGCATCAATGGAAGTTTTATTGTTTCCCTGCTCAAATTAATTATGTCATTGAACAGCAAACAAGACAGGAACACGGCAACCCCTCCCCTCTCCCACTCCCACACACTCTCCCATAAACTTTTTTTCTTAAAAAAAAAATAAAAACCTGAGACACAACCGTTATAAGAGTGCCAGCTTTCTCTCTCAAACACTATCAAACAAGAGCCTCATTTCTTTCTCTAAACAGACTAAACCCTTCTTTGTAGTTCTCTAGCAAATAAATGGCTTGCTTCCTTCTTTCAGTCCTAATAGCCACTAATCTTTTCATAAATTTGGCAATGTGTAGGCCATTAAGCTCTTCTTACACAGCCAATGAGATAAAAATATTTTTTGAGCCTCATCATGCAAATCCACCCCTTGAGGCCGTTTCATTGGCAGCTATTGACGACACCAAATTTGCAGAATCACCCTCCGCTTCTCCGCGTTCTCGACATAAGCCCTTCGACAAAAGCTTTGCTGGAGGGAAGATCATTGTAGGTGGCCTTGCGCTTGCTATTCTGGTTGCAACTTTTTGTTATATTAGAATAACACGGCGTAGAAGCGTTGAAGTAAAATCTTAGCCTTCTTTCTTTGTAATTTTTTCGTTTTTCTCATTTTTTTTCTTTTTTTTTTTTTTAGTTTCTGGGTATAGAAATTTGGTAGTTGTAACTTAGGAAATCGATGAGGTGATCTAATGGAAAGAAATGTTCGATAAATTGTTTTACCTTTTGATTCTTCTTTAGCAAATAATTATTTTATCGCATCCTCTCCTTTTCTTAACGTTTCTAAGTCTAAAACGAGGCATGTGATTAAAGCCAAATAGTTTTATTACATGTTGACCTCTATATGAAAGTTTTGTGTGTTTTGATCTGATCTAAATAGTTCGTTCTTTTAGTCAACGTCCATAATGACATCCCCTGCCTACAAGCCTTAATTTCCAAGGAAAAGAAAATAGATAATAACAAAATAATGACAAAGACTCCACTGCGATACATCATTTTTTACTATATTATAATCGGATTATCATATTTTGGAGAAAATTATATATTCTAAGGCAAATATTCATACTTCGATCGATAAGAAAATAAATATATCTATTAGGGAAAGTTAACTATATTTTTTTTTTCATAAAACATAATTTGGAAACATTAAATGTACATTCTAGAGTATAATTGTAAACAAATAAAGCATTTTTTATTATAAAAAAAATTGGACCTTTTAACTATTACCACTTTCATTAAAGAAAGTAAAAGAACTTGAGAAATTCTAGTATTCAATATATAAATGGGACGGAAGCGCTCCATCCCATATAATTTTTCTCACATTTCAAATTTCGAACAACTAATGTGAATTCATTCAATATTTTCTTCATATTAAAAGCTTATAAGAAACCAATGTTTACAATTTTCTAAATTTTTTTATCAGTATTTTTGTTTCAAAAATTTATATGATATAAGAATCATGGACCTCCAATAGCATTGATTTATCAAAACGGAAAAATAGTATAAATTTTACAAAAATAAATGTAAGGGTTGGATTTAATAAGTTTTCAATATGAACAATATATTGAAATGTTCGGATCAATTATTTGACAATTAAAATGTTAGAACAATCGTATGGAATAGACCTCATCTGTCCAATATATTTGACACTAGCATTTCTGATAAAATTTAGACATAAGTAAAGTAGTTTTTTTTTTTAAAACAAAAGGACTTTTATATTTAGCATATTTTGGAAATAAATACATATATTTTTTTAAAAAATATATGAATAATCCTAAACAATACAATTAACCGTACAGTATTTTATGCGTAAAAACTAAAAACATGTAGTTGCAATATTTTAAGACTTGTATATGGTGAATCTTAGTCGTATCAATGATAAATATTTTTATAAATAAAGAAATAGAAATATCAAATGAGTATACAAAAAGAATTAAAACAACAATAACAATTATTTGAGATGAAAAATAAAATCAGCAAATATTACTTGTATTTTCAGCAAAAATGAAAAAAAAAACAATAAGTCAATAATATTATCACACATACTTGTACCAACAATCAATTGATTATATAAAAAATCAACATTACCATCTGAAATTCTGAATGATAGAAAATCAACATTAGTGTCTTGTATGCTAATATTATTTTCCAGCCCCTTGATCGTGTAATATTTATACTATTAAGTCACATTAAAAAACTTTGAATCCCTTGTGTAACTTGTGTTACATAAATTAAATTTCAAATGAGAATGCTTTAATGGCATAATTTTGGATGATATCAAAGACCACGACTTGGGTATTTTATTTATATTTGAAAATTTAAAATGTAAATGTTGAATCTAAAATATTGATCTTGTTAGTTATAATAAATTAGTTCTAATATATTTAGACAAATTATGTTATCGATTTAAAATGTAAAACTTGATTTAAATTCAGATTGTTAATTTATGAATAAAAATAAATAACAATAATTCAAACCCAATTTAAAATTTCTGTCCCCCATAAAATTAATCATTTTTTAATATCTTAATGAAATGCCAAATGAACTCACATTTAAATACTCTTCTATTATTTATTAAAATATATTAAATTATCTTAAAACACTTGAATCAGTGTGCTTTACTCGCAAACACCCCTAGCATGATAGCATCCTCTCACCAAATGAAACGGTAAACAAAGAAAAATAAAATAAATAAAAATAATAAAAGAAAATAAAACGCTTTTTCCTTTTTTCATTTTCTTTTTTTAAAATCCACGCCCTTGATCCTAAAGGAAAATAAAAAGTTGACCCTCTTTTGGAGAATTGCTCAGTCACTCCCTTGTTTGTAGAACACTCCAACTTTTTCCGAGAAAAGACCAAAATACCCTTACTTCCGGGGACTTGATACACAAACAACTGAGGGTATTTCAGTCTTTCACTAAAAATTGGATTTTTTTGCAAACCTGGGATCCGTCCAGAGCAATTCCGTCTTTCAGTCGGTCGTCGGATAAAGGCGCGCGAACCTTCACGCGACCTTTTAATCTTCTTCTAAAACCAAAACCCTCTTCAAATTACATTCCAACACCTCAAAAGCTTCAAATCAAATCACTCTTACTCTTAGCACAAAATTCTTAACCAATCGAAAAGACACCAATGGCGACGGAGCAGGCGGCCATGGCGGTGCTGAGAGCGTCGCGCCCCACCTTTCGTAACGCGCACGACAAGGTCGCTTTCGCTGTTCACTCCGCCTTTCTTGCCTCTGGTTTCTCTCTGGTAGCTGTGGGTCCCGCCACCAACTCCGACGACCTCTCTTCGTGTAAGCTCTTTGCTCTACTTGGTGCTCTAAGACCACTCGTACTG
This sequence comes from Rhynchospora tenuis, assembly GCA_027725995.1. NCBI lineage: Eukaryota > Viridiplantae > Streptophyta > Magnoliopsida > Poales > Cyperaceae > Rhynchospora > Rhynchospora tenuis. The sequence continues at coordinate 142,742,842 of CM050888.1, read as the reverse complement.
GTTTACTTTTTGTTGATTTCGTTACCAATTTGGTAAATTACTGCCCAGGAATGAGCAATTTATTAGTTTTTGGTTTTGAATATTTGGTGTAGTTGTGGATGAAGTGGGTATTGATGGGTGGAACGAGATGGAGGACAGATATGGGTTTTTGTATGTTAAGGAGGAGAAAGGTAGAAAATTGCGCATACTGGTGAAGGCATTAGTAATTGGTGATAAGCTTCCTATAGATGTTGTTGATCTTGATGAGCAGAAGGAACTCTTGCACCTTGATTTCAGGTAAGCTTCTTTTTTTCTTTGCACTTATTTATTGTAATTTTTGTTATTTTTGTGGCTTTCAGATATAGTTCTACTATTTAGTAAGATTTATCATATATTTGTATTAATTAACAATTTTTAACTTATAACCAACAAACATTGTAAGTTATACTGCGCGCATGTACACTTTAGCAGATAGAATCATAGTACCTGTTGAACAGTTTTTGGAAGCTTAAAAAATTAAAATAAAGAGAATGATGCAAAAGTAGATTATAAAGTTTCCTTTGACCCCATTGCAGTGTGGATGATCATGTGGCAGAAGGTGAGGCTCAGCCGAAGAATTATGGGGAGATGTACAAAAATTTCAAAGGGCTTGTCGAATCTGTTAATTCTGCAATTCTGAAAAAAATAGAGGGTGCAAATCCTGATGATGCGGGTAATCAGGGTTTAAGGGACACGAATGCTTCATCATCTTCTGAGAGGTAATTTAAATTTTTTTAATAATATGACAATATTCATGAAATATGGAAATTTTCTTGTTTGATTTTTCAAATGTGCCAATAGTATGTCCCCATGATATGCATATCATTTTGTCGTCTTGGTACTGGATGTAAATACCAGAAGTGGATTTGAATTATTAGATTATAAAGTTAGATTGAAGTTTACTTGCTTGTATGTACTTATCAACATGTTTCACACACTGTTCACTGAACTTCTAGAATACTGTTTTTCTCAGTTTATTTATGTATCAAATTTGTTTCATCTTTTAATGTTGTAGGCGTGGAAGGGCAGGTGGAAGTTCTCATTCTGAATGGTATGCATTTCTATTAGTATTTTTTTTTTTTTTTGGGGTGTGTGTGGCACAAAAAGGGAACAAGTACAAAGAATTTCTAGCATTTGTCCCTGAGCCTCCCCAACCCCTCCACCCTAGTTTCACCTAATTATTATATAATTTTGTTATCAATTTTTATTTTACAATATGAGGTATTAAGATATCTTTTGTATTTGACTGCAATATAAGATAGAAATCATTGCATTCATCTGAAATTTCTGTGTGGCACTGGATGTAAGTAGTAGCAAGAAAGATATTACTATACTTTGTGATGTTTTGGTTAAGTTCGTTACTGTTTCCGAGAGCTTTTAATTTTAAGCATATGACAAAGAGTACTGAATCACTGTCATAGGGTTCTAATTTAGCGGAACTTGGATGAAGGGGTACATTAATTACATAGTGATAATGTAGCACTTATTGTTTTTGTTTTTTATACGAACAAACAAAAAAAACTAGAGGAGTTGCAGGTCAATATTTAATTTAAGGAAAAGAGATAGTCATGCTGAGTAGTTATGTTTTTCATTCTTTTTCCTTTTTGTCTTTTAGAAAAATGAGATATTGCATGTTTAGAAACTAAAGTGGTTTTGAAGTTTGAACTACTGCATATTTTTCCTCTCTTTTATGAAGTACTTTTGGCAAAATGCAAATAAGTCTTTGCATATTCCAAATTTGAAAGAGCTTTGAACAGTTTCTTTTTATTTTTGCTCTTTAGAATTTCATAAAACAGTTTATTTTCCACAGTATTTGCAACTGATTCTCCTAATTGTGCATTCTGATGGTTTGTGATTATTCTATTTTATTTTATTTTTAGTTGTAGCTGTTGTTTGAAGGACCATAGTTCATGTGATTTGTTTCACTTCTGCTTATATTTTTTTTATTGGATCATCTTGCTGTTCTAATAAAATGAATTCAAATTTAATGCCACTTATCAGAGACATACTTATTTTACGTGAGTTTAGACTTTATCTGATGTTCAAGTTTTCAAAGTTACTGTGAACAAAGTAGAAAGTATATCTTACTCGAACAATCATAAATTAAAAATATAGGTAGTACTGGAAGGGAAAACAGTAATTTTGAGTTAAAGACATTAAGTTTCATGTTTGAATGTGTATGCTAATTAATGATTGCCTGTTATCTGGGACTTGATTATCAATGAGCAGTTACCAAATGGCGAACACCCAAGTTGCTTTGGCATTTGTTTGTTATTGACCTGTTTAACCCACTGTTGACAGAAATTTGAAGCGCGCTACTTCATCTTGATCTTCTTTTGTTTCTTTTTTGTGAATGTAGTTATGATCATCCAAGGGCCGGCTCCTATATCCCTACATCTGAAGGGTATGTATTGTTTTCCATTTTCACATTATATTTAGTATTATTGGTGCTCGTAAGGGGATTGATTTTCATGCTTTTAAAAGTATAGTCTATGTTACTAGCAGAGGAAACCCATGTTAAACGAATGAGGGTCAAGGGAGCCTCATGAAATTTTTAAATTCTTATCAACTAAAAGCATTTGGACATATAGATTATGTGAAACCATTATATTCTCGAATTTGGCATCGATTTTTCCAAACACTAAAAGGTCACTGATGACCCTTATACTAGAGTTAATTTTACATTTCTACAGTCCTACATACCTGAGTTAATTTTTCTTTTTTGTATTATAATTTTTTGACAAGCTGTAATGTGATCCCTCTTTTACTTTTTTACTTCAAATGTTAAACTAACATGGTTCTTATTTATTATGATCACACTCCATGCTTTGTCAGTGAATGAATGGCTACATAAATATCTCATTTTCTGAAAAGAGGCACATTCTTTTTCAAGTTCTAAAATAAATTCTGATGCTTAATATACTAGGAAGCTTTCAGCTGAAATGAACTTTTTTCCGAACTCTCCTTTCTACAATTGCATAAATAGATTTTCATTAAATTTTCAATTATTTTAAATGCTATGTATTATCTTACCATTTGAAATATTAGGCTACTGATACTACAAGATTTAAATATGATATGGTGAAAAATGTTAAGATCATTAATTTTTTTAAGATCATGCATGAAATCATAGAAATTAAATTTATTGTAACCACTTTTTTTTTTCCAAGAGAATCTAGTGACATAGGTGAAATCTTCTGTTGATTTCAAGAAATGTATTGGTAATCTAGTTAAAAAGTTTGTGTTTATAGTGGTGTGTGCCATGTGATGTATATTTTCTGGGGGTTCTACTTTTGGTTAAAATTATGGCAGGTCATGCTTTCAACTCATGCTATAAAATGAATTATTGCTCTTTCCAGTGGCATTTCTATTACTTTGTTTTGTTTCCGAAAACTTCATTTGCTGGATTTTTTTGATAAATAAAAATGGAAAAAAATCTGAACCCAGATGGGTTCTTTGCCAAAACCCAAAGCTGAAGTGGTTTGTTATCTAGTTATTTTCTATGCTTACCCAGAAACAGCTCTAGAGCAACCCTACCCATATCTGATATGTGTTAGATAAAAAGAGATGTACAATTTTTGCATATGATATGGTGTCCCAAATGGAAAGCTGTAATGAGGCAGCCCATAGGGAGGCTCCTTCCAGAGAGCAGCTTGGGTAAGGAAGTTCGTACTATTTATAGAGAATGAATGCTTCTTTCCTTCCATCCATCGTCATGGAATTAACCAGACAAACAAGAAGGATATCACTTTGTTATATATCTTTTCTTAATTTTATGGATTGTGTTCAATAATTGGCGCTTCCAGTGTTTGAAGAAGGCTTTTATAAAGTAAAACGGTACAGGCTGTTTTTGTTTGGCCCAGTACGGATCTCCCTTTATTTTTATGGCTATTTTATGATCCAGAGTTCACCAGAGGTGTTCATCAAGGGCCATAAATCCACAAAAAAAATATTAGTACTTTTTTTTGTATTCTTAAGTATACATTTAAAGCATATCATAATCTAATTTTAGAAAATGCTATATCGGCTTATCGCTGTATCCATATTGCATCAGACAGGATACTCATGTATGTCTGTGCATCATCAGTTAGTTTTTGTCATTTACAGCACTTATTGAACTCTAGTCCAGCTGGAACCGACATAGCTATTAGTTCTTATGTATTAGACTAAAAGAAGCCCCAAACAATAATAATTAAATGAAAGAAGAATCAAGGAAATGCAGAGGTTGATCTTCAGTTTTTCTAACTGGTAGAACAAATCATTGCCAAAGCAAAGTATATGAAGATTGAAGAAAGGGATCATCTGAGCAATTAGCATGCACTGATTATGTGTATTATGCAAATTACAGTAATTGTTCAAATGTAAATTCATGGTATTTTTTGTTTATCTAGTGTGATATATCCTCCAATTGTACCTCCATCAGGCTACAGTGATGTCTTCCCCGGGCCTGGTGCTGGTTTCTATCCTGACAGGTTTCCATCCAAGCCCTCTATTGTGTTTCTTTTCACCGTCCTATTTATTAGACCAATTATCGAAACACTATTCAGAATGTACTTATTTAACTTGAGTCACTCTTTTCCAGGGGCATCAGAGGTGATGGTAGCATGCTGATAGGTAATTACTCTATACTATTGTTGGTATCATTTTGTACTTTTGAGTTGTACTAAAAGGAAGGATTTAGGAGTCTGGAAATTGAAACGAAATTTAAAAAAAGCTGTGAAGTGCAAACTGTACCAAATTAAATTGTGGTGAATTAAAGATTTTTTACTTGTCAAGGCATGATTAAGGTATATATTTTAACAATACTAGGGTTATTTAGTCAGTTTGGTCAATTCGGTTTTCATTTATTGAACTGGACAAAATAACTGAATTAAATATATTGTAACATATGTAACAAAGTATCTTTGGCTAGGAACAACTGAACAGACTGATAGTTGGTTTATTGTTTATAGTTTGAAAAAGGTTGGTTTTGCAAAATTTAATTTGTAAGAGAGTTATGTCAAATATACGGATATTAACTAATTATTTAATAATGCAGGACCTAGTGATCCACGCTTTTTTCCTTCTGGCGGTCGACCTGGTGTTCCTGGTGGTCAGCCTGGTGTTCCTGGTGGTATGCCGTGAGTATCTCTCTTCTGACTTGGTTTTTAAAATAAGAAATGTTTAGTCATGCCTTTGTTGGAATTGGAACTTGTCACCTGTCCTTGATCTTTCTTTCTTCTCTCAAAGATCTCATGCTCAAATTAACTCTTCATTCTACATCTTTTACTTAATGACAATGTGATATATGAGGACTCTTTCAGTGTTTATTATAAAGTAAATGAGAGGGTTCTGTATGATGTGTATGATATTTTTTCATGATTAATGTTTTTTCTTCCTGCATTGCCTTCGGGTAGGATCATACCTCACTATGTATTGGTACCGGTTTAACTTCTCTGTTTTCAGGGGTAATATATGTATCATTTATATATATATATATATATATCCTTGGATGCACTAGATGCTTTTGCAAATAAAGTACCATGTTTTTATTGTATTTGCATCGACTGACATTCCTGTAGGAGCATGAAATACCAACGTTGTTTGATATGTTTGTGAATAGCACCTACCAGTTAAAAACATGCTGTTATAGGATGACATAAAAAAAATAAAAGTTTAAACTGATTCTTTATTATGGTTTTGGTTTATATTACAAATAATCAGAAATGTTTAGGTTTCAAATGCAAATATGCAAAATGGTGAGGTTTAATTGCCACTTACTGTTTGTCTTTGGTTAGTGTACTGAAAGATTATTGAACTAAACATTTGTTACTTTCATGATTGTCAAGCTTATATATTTGCTAGTGCTAATGTATGTTATGAAACAAACAGGGGCATTTTGCCAGGGTCGCGGTATGATCCAATTGGCCCTCCTGATCTACCTGGTTTTGAGCCTTCACGCTTCAGGTTTGTTTTTCAAATAAATTTTGGAATTAGAAGTTTCTTCCATTAGGAGAGGAATGTTGTAATTAGTCTGATTATTCTGTTTGATGGAGGTGGAATAAATTTATGATGTGATGGTGCCAATGTCATATGGGAATTTCTTTAGCCTGTTGTTTTCTACCTATCATGTCGATTATATAGAAAAACTGGTTCCTAATTATATTGAGAGGCACTTTGAAAAAGACGTTATACAAGAGTATAAATCAATCATGTCTGGATTGATAGGTCTTGTGACATGACAAGCTAGTAGGCTGTTTTGCAAAGCAATCGAAAGAAAATAAAAATAAAAAAAAATTGGAAATTCTGATAACATAACTTCAAAATAAATTTGCATTACAGGAGGCCTCGGAATCCGGGAGGGAGCACACATCCAGACTTGGAATTCTTCCAACAAGGTCCTGACTTCATCTGATAAAAAAGAACTATATACTGCTTGTTGTGTCCATCTTCTTTCCTCAGGAGCTCTTTTTCCTTTGAAAATAAAATAAAACATGTTTTTGGATAATTGAGATGAAGGAAGCTGTTGTAGTTACTAAGGTTTACTGAAGGTTTGTGTCATGCTAATGTTATGTAGTATCACTGTATCAGGCTGTTTGTCATGTAATTAAACTTTTTGGTTAATCTTAAGTTTGGAATGGTCTTAGTTAATTGTTGTTAATTTGCCATTTTTAGTTGTACGTTTTAATGATTCATAGTTTGTAACTCCAGATCCTAAGGTCTGTGCTGTTCTGGATGAACCTTCCCTGGATCACTAGGTCAATACAAATGGAATTTTGGCTTACTCGGTGCTTCAGTTTCAATATAAATTGCCAATGTGAAAATCAATAACGTCACTTGAAATTTTTAAACAGTACATACGTTATATGGGTCCTATCATGGATTGGAAACGTAGGAGTATAGTAATATAAAACGTTGACTCGCATATGGATAGGAAGAAGACATCTGACGTTATAGGACTCAAGAAAATCTCAATACTAAGTTGTCAACAATTTACAATGGGGCAATGTTACCGAGAAATTGTAATCGAGTTGAGTATCCAAGTATCTTTTATTTGAAAATATTAGATGTGTAAAATTTGAAATTAATAGAAAATACTAGAATATCTTTTATTGTAGTAATAAGATCTGCAAATATTTTGTTATGGATAAATATATAAGATTTCCAAATCATTTGTGAATTTTGTGAACTATTATCTACTCATAACGAACTATCCTTAGAATTCTGTTTTTTTTTTTCCAATTTTTGAAAAATTTGGATATGTTTATAAGCGTTACAAAAATACTTTATTATGGAACTATACCTGCATTATTTTTGGAAGTCTGAATTTGTCACAATAATGGTGACTGAGTGGTAACAGTCAGCAAAAAAAATAAAATAAAATAATAAAAAATATATGATTTTTATCTCTAAATAAATTGATAATCGGCATTCTCTATCTTTAAGTTTGTACTAATAGCCTCCATGTATAAAGAGCAACTGCTTGGTTCTAAGATTATCCACCTATTGAAATGAATTAACAATCCAAAAGAGAACAAAAAGGATGCGCCGATAATAAGCAATAAATGAGCCGTCAACAAACGAAACCAAAGGAACAAGGAGCGAACAAGAGCACATGTGAGAGCATTCCCATCTCTCCATGTGATTCCTTGTCTTTGTTCTATTTAGCCCATGGCTTTGCAGAGCTGGCATGATATATGTACACCCTATTTTGTGTTTTATTACTCTAGACTGAGTATATATCCTGGTTTATTTTCAATAAGGGCTCAACAATAACTTTGAAAATATTTCCAAATAAACATTTCCTGGTATTCATAAATATTTCCAAATAAAAAACAACAATAACCTTTTAACAAATATATCCTCGATTTGACTAGTTCTGTAAAATTAACAGTCGCTAAGTCAAACACAAGTTCTTTTTTTTTTTTAAGTATTGAATTATTCAATGTAGAAAGCAAAAGAAAAAAGACAAAATAATTATGCACAGAGAGCTAGAGAAAAATTCCATCAATTTCATCTGCAATTCGTCCTTAATATTTCGTTGTTATGTTCCATGCAATCTCTCATTTGAAGACTAAAAGGGAAAAATAATAATAATAATAATAATAATAATAATAATAATAATAATAATAATAATAATATCTTCTTCCTCTATTCTCTTTTACTTAACTTTTGTGAATTATTATACATTAATTATTTTGACTACTGACTAATGATATTTAATTAATGGTTCAATGTTATATTGTTAGAAAACATATTATTGATTGCTGTGATAGCATGAGTCGCTGACACATAACATAAGGCCAGTATCTCTATTTAAATTGTAGTACTGGACCGGGATTGCATCAGTTTACTATACTCATTCCCAAGACCAATCATTCATGATGGGTTGTTAAACAAGTACAACATTACAGGATTGTCGTACATTATTTTGGCAAAAAATTGTGCCCATTAATACATGTTTGGACAAAGATGACTGGTATTGCTCCTATTGATCTCTTGTTGTCAAATTAACGATCAATCGAAAAAAAAAAATGCAAAAATAGAAATATAATAAACACACGTATAAAAGACTTTTTTTCCTTTTTCTTTAGTTTTCTCTTTTATTTTTCTTTGATAAATACACGTACAAGTTCAACATAAGTTTTTTCTTTAGTTGGTTTTTTCCTTTTAATTCTGATTTTTCCTTTGATAAAATGTAATATAAATTCGCTCTATTTACTATTATTATTATCATTTTTAAAAAAAGGTCGCTCTAGATTTGGCATCTTTTTCATGTCTTTTTGTGTTGAAAAACGAGCGTATTTTTTTCTATTGTTGGAGTGAAAGTAGGATAGTTTTATCATGTATGTTCACATTATTAGTTTTGTTAGTTTATTTACTAAAATGAACAAGCTCATTTCTCGAAGTTGGTCGCACTTGTTATTATTCCTATCCTTTCAGGATTGATTGAATTCTATATTTTCTCGTCTTGAACTTTGTGCCAACCGAATTATGTTGGGAAGAATGCCTTCCAGTCGGATTTTTTTTGGGTTTTTTAATTATTAGCACAGGAATCAACTTTAAACCAATCCAAAGTATTAGAAGCCTAGAGAGAGATAGATACGCAAAACTAAACTTTCTCATATTTCCTAAAGAGACATTCAAACTTCACATCACTCCGATCAAAAGCCCACTGAAACAAAACTTTTGAAGATTACAAACAACAGAGTTGAGAGAAGTCTCAACCCACAAAACTAGTCCAGGGGTACTTCTATAATTTAGTTTTGCAAATTATGACTTTTCTGCAAATTACAGACGCCTTTTTGTTCTACCTCTCGTCTTGAGGGCCTCCTCGTCTACCAAAAATATCTGAAAATTCCAAACAACAGCATTATAGATTAGATAAAGCATGAAGTTATCTTTGTTTTTTCTTTAAAGTTGACAAAATATAACAGTATTAATTAATGCTTCAAATGAAGAATATTTAGATATTTTTATAGCTAGACCAAACAATTGACGATGGGGACGTTTGAGTAAAAGAATTCGATGCTAGTTCATTGGGGAACATGTTGCAAAACATTGCTTAATATTTCAGAAATTTTATTTGACATGTGGAAATCCCTAGTCCAAGGAAAATTTAAATTTGATATACTCTTTCATTTTAAATTTGAAATACATTGCATGCAAATATGCAACTATTGAGTATGTGCTACGCTTCACATTTTATTTTTTATAGGGGGCACAAATACAAAGATTCCTTTAAGTTTTTTTTTTTTTCTTAATTTTTTGAAAGAGAGAATGCTAGTAATTAATGACCACACCAAAACAAACAGTACCACTAGAGGTATTAAAAGGTATTAAATGCCTCCATTTCAGCTGAAACCCAAAACCCTAAAATAGTTAAATTCCCAGCTTTTTCTAACTCCCCATCAAATACCTTCAGCGCCGCAAAAGAATAATTTATCTGATCTATTAAAATTCTGAAACCTAGTGTCATGTCAGACACATAATTTTATACAAAATGGGATCACGGGACAATTTCATGCTCCCCTGCTAACCCAAAAATAAGAAATTGCACATGCGACCATTTGAATTTTCAAATTTTTAAGATAAAATCCATTTTACTCTGTATTGACATGCATGATCACATACCAAAATTTCTATTTTATGAGGATATTGGAAGAATTTCATAGTTTATAGGGGGTACGAATGCAAGTGTGCCTAAAGAGATGAACTCGCTAAATTCCCCAACCGTTCTAATTAATGCCTTAAATAATTCAAAGAAACTTGGAAAGTGATTGCATGAAAAACCTATTTCCTATACCAAAATGATAATTCTAAGGAATTATGCTTCAATCATGCAAATTTCCCAAATTGATTTATTTTTGAAAATCTAACATTGTTGCCACCTGAAGCTAGAAATTCAAATTAGAAAAAATAAAATCATCCAATGACATCTCCCATCAAACTAATGACAATTTGACATTACCTCAAATAGAGGTAAAACAAGGGTACCTAATTTTGGTGCATAAGCACCCCTGTCATAAACGATAAACAAAACAATAACAACATAAAAATAGTAATACTCTACATTAGTAACAAAAACAAAACATGCAGCTAATCAGAAAAAAGAATAAAAAAGTAAAATAAAATAATATGGAAACTAATCAAATTTTGAAGCTTTTCTTACCTTGAACAGGATTTATGAGAGCCTCAGAGGCATGGCAATCTGGTGGTTCCTCGAAAAGAGACCGGGACAATCGTTTGTGCGCCAACTCGATATCGAACAAGATAACACCCGATCCTTCCTCTTCGATTATTCCTTTAACGGGTAGCCACACAAAGAGCTCCTCTTGCTTCAAACCCTCCACCCCATTCAAAGCCCCAAAACTGAGGTTCCCAGCTATGAAATTGTCGAAGTAAGCGAGAATGCTATTGTCATATCGGGCATAGCAGGGCTGAGTCAGGTTAACAGATAACAAACCCGTGTCAGTGTCGAAAGAGTAGGAGGCGATGTAGGCGGATTTGGGGACGAGGCCACCGGGCAATCCGTTGTCCCGAAGAATGTCATGGATAGTGGTGGTATCTGTCGCGGTGGAGGAGGTGGTGGAGGAAAGGAGTAGGAGTAAGAGGAGAGGAAGAGAGCGAATTATTTGGTCCATCTTGTTTAATTTTTTTGTTTTTTTGGGTTTAATATGGTTTTTGGTGGGTGGAGACGAGAGGGGTTTTAAGAGAGAGAAAATGAGAGAGGGCCAATGGGGTTGGAATGAGGTAAGAGGAGAGAGAGGATTTGAACTGGCAAAAAGAGAGAGAAAGAGAGAAGGTTTGGGTGGTGGCTGTGTGGAATGACTGATATGCCCTTATTTGTTTTGATTTTTGAGAATTTTTGTTCATTTTTAGGATGGGTAAGTACTTTTGGTTTTAGCTAAAACTGAATATTGTAAAATTTGCAGTCTTTGCATGTGTTAATTCTTGGATTCATTTTTTAACCTATTTTGCATGATAGAAAATAGGTTAGGAATAAATAGTAAATGGTAGTGTGTGTTTTAAAAAAAAAAAGAATTTGGGCCACGTGGAAAGATAATGATATAAGCACGTTCTATATTTTTTTTTTAGAATATGTTGTTAAATATTATTACCAATTAAGGTTAATAAAAATTGAAGAATTTCATCTGAACTAACATTCAATTTATAACACTAAATATTTATTTGAATCAACAAAGTTCGTTATAGTAGTTAATTGAAGCGTTTGTTATTTTTCTATTTATAGTTTACGTCATTTCAGTGAAGATATTTATGGCTATAAAGCTCTTCTTAACATCTATATAGTTATGGCATGAATCAATTCAGTTGCGGGAAGCTCGGAGGGATATGCACGTGTGTCGGAAAACTTCGCTACATAGATAGATACTTCGAACATCATTTAATATGTGATTGTCGCTTCGGTGAGATACATTCGTGATAACTAATAGAATATATAAATATATAGTTACTTATTTATTAATTTTTTTCAACTATTAATGCACTTGGACTCGACAAAATTATTAAATATGCAATGCAAAATAATCAACGTGTAAAGATCTTAAGTTAATATTGAGTTTTTCAGTTGGAAGAAGCTCGAATTACACGCATTTTTCTGAAAATTTTGCATCGTAGCTATTTTATATATCATTAAATAAGTGACTGTCACATTCGTATTATCTTGCATTCCTAGTACAATATGACATATATTTTCGTATATTTAATAATAAAATTGTACTGGATAAAATTATTGAATATGTAATATTGAAAAATAATCAATTTTATGATATCTTAATAAATATTTGAGTTTCTTTTTACAATATTTTATTGGACTCGGAGATTCTTTATTTACATGTAATTTTAGGAAACAACGTATTTGAAGATATGAATAAATATGTATCCTTGCATTTTGATACTTTTATAGCTAAACACGCTCAGAAAAGTTAAATTATATTATTTAAACCAATTTCTAGTATACTCGTTATCTTTTTTTTTTTTTTTAATATATACATGCATGTTTGAATTGTCGTCTTAATACAATAATATTCAATCTTGTGTGTTTTATGATGTTATAATGAAAGTTACATCAGTCTTTCATATTTACATCCGTTTATTTATTTTTATTATATCACTATTGAAATACTAATTATTGTGTAGCGCAGTTGGAATGCCACAAAAATCCCAAAGACGATTGAATTTCACTAGAATGAAATGAAAATGTGCATGCACACATGGAAATGCTTATTGGGTTGAATTTTCAAAAAAAAAAAAAATGAAATGGCATCTTCAGATTTGAAAACTGAAAGTATGCACAATTAGTCAAAAATGAAACCCACAATTTTGATTGCATTATGAAAATAGAAAATGGGTAGTTTAGTCTTTTCATAGTATGAATCCCATTAGATGACTACAAATAAATAAACAAGAGGGGCAGTTTGGACTTTTGCGTAGCCTTCTATTTTGGCATGAATGGCGTTTCATGTGGAGAGCTGTCAGTAGTAGCCCCAAAAGCCAGAGTGTCCGGTTGACGCCCCCAGTATTCTCTTCACTTGTTTTTTTTTTATATATATATTAAAACCCTCATTTTCTGTAACCAAATATAAAGGAATTTTTGTATAAAAAATCCAAATTTAAAAACTAAAGACGCAAAGCACCAAATTTACCTCAGATTTTGCTGAAATGGCCTTCTCCAGGACGACATTCCTAACTGCGTCCCAAAACTACCACACTGCCCCACCTGCAGACGCCACGCAGACTGCCAGGTGGATGTGAATTGTCGAATACTTTACTATGGGACGACGTTGCTAACGTAGTCCCAGAGGGCAACTTGAAATTGAAGGTGCGAAATTACGCTCTTTCTTTATTAGAACTTGGAATTTCGGTAACTTGAAATTTATGCATGCCATGTTGAAACATCGCTTGACGTTGCATTCTCTTTATGCATGTAGGCAAATCGTAGTATGGTTCAAACACATTTTATTCAACACTAGAAAAATATTTTCGACACGTTGCGCTCCAGTCTCCTTTTTTTTGTTTTGTTGTTGAGAGTAGAATGCATGAATGATGACCAGTACTCACGCATAATAGGATCTGGAGGGACTGGCGGTATACATCGTTTGTTGGAGTTTGAGCTATTTCCTTTCTCTATGGTGGTGAACTTCTTAAGGAGAGAGAAAATGGAGATTTGTTTGTGTGTCTGAACCTTGGTAGTTTTATATAGATGAGTTGAAAGATAATTGAAAAAATGGACGTTTTCAGACTCTCTCAGAGCACACATGTCCCATTCGCAGATGTCACAAGCCATGCAGACAACTTTTCAGGCTTTCTCAGAGCACGCCTGTCCTATTCGCAGAGGCCACAAGCCATTCAGACAATTTTTTCAGGCTTTCTCAGAACACGCCTGGAGGGAGATCTGAAATAGAAAATTAATTTATTGAACGAAGTTAGAAACGTCGTCCCGGAGAAATCCATCCACCAGTTTTTACCTCTGGGACGACGTTGGAAACAACGTTTCTTACTGTAATCTAGGACGCAGTTAGAAACGTCGTCCCAGAGGAATCCATCTTCTTTGACTGTAGTTTGCCCTCTGGGACTACGTTAGCAACGTCGTCCCATAGTAAAGTATTCGACAATTCATCATCCACCTGGCAGTCTGCGTGGCGTCTGCAGGTGGGGCAGTATGGTGGTTCTGGGACGCAGTTAGGAATGTCGTCCTGGCCAAGGCCATTTCAGCAAAATCTGAGGTAAATTTGGTGCTTTGCGTCTTTAGTTTTTTAATTTGGATTTTTTATACAAAAATTCCAAATATAAATAGGTTTGCAAATTGCAAACTTCTTAGTTCCTAGTCATACGACATTAACCAAATCGTTGATCGTTCGATGTTGATCTAAACGACTTTTCTGTATTTGATGTACCTAAACTATGACAAACTCTAAAAATAATACAACAGTTTCTTCTATTTGTCAATATAACATTTTATGTGATTTATCATACTAACTTTTTTTTTCCATTGTACAAGTCGTTAGCATGTCAAAAAAAAAATTATATTTAGTTGTGTTTAAACATTTGCTAAATGTAAGAACTTAATTAAAAATATTTTATTTTAAATTTTAAATTTTTCAATAGATAATTTCTTTTTGGGCCAAAGGCTGAAAAACATCTCTAATCTTTGTTAATTATGTTACTCTTTGGAGCTTTTCTAATTAATATATTTTCCATTTCTTAAATAAACAAAACTGAACATATTTGTAAACTATTAAGTCGCTTTTATCATATACTATTTACAACGATAAGACATGCAATCTAGGTTACATTTGTTTCAAGTAGGAAGATCATAGTCTCCAATGCATGCCAGGTGAGATAAAAATGGATTGATCCAGTTTAAATAACTGGAGAACATTGTATCCTGGAATTGCCACGGAGTCAAAAGGGAAAAAAATAATCACTTTCCTGTTTAATTGGCTGGAAAAGAAGCAACAGTTCCTGCTGTGCGCAGAGCTCAGGTGGTGTCCGCCGCTTCTATCCCATCATCTCCAGTTATCAACAACTGGAAAACTTCTTCATTGTCCAGGTTCATCCTTCGACCGTAAATGCGCTAGAGAAGTTAATCTCCGTGATCTGAAGGATTAGATTGAGACACGTTTGATCTGATCTGTAAAGAGGCCTTGCGATAAATACCCAATTTTATTAATGCACACATGGTATGCGCTAGAGAAGTTAATCTCCGTGATCTGTCCAGATTAGATCGGACGGTCGTGATGAGATGGGCACTCTATCCATCTCTATTGCGATGATGGGTAGAGGATACTGGTCCCACATGGTATTGGCTAGCGTGCTTTAAGTAAGAAATTGACTTGGACCAGTATCATCCAATCAAATTCAACTTGACTGAGTTGATATATTAATTAAATCAATATCTTTTAATATAATTTATATGACGTTAAGTATATACGCATAACCAGCTGTTATTTTCATTTCACATGCCAATAATTTGAATTTAAAATTGATAGATTTTTAGTCTTCTTATATTGGGTGTAAAGGAGCAAAGGACTGTACTATTATATTGTTTTAAATCGAAAAACAAATTTGAGTAATAAGTTGATAACAATATAGATTTCTCTTTGATTGTACAGCAACACCAATAACTGCATTGGATGCTTTCGAGGGAAAAATTGCGACAAAATGAAAACCTCCGGCACTAATTTTAGGAAATGACATAAAATTTCAAAAGTCTTTTTGAAATATGTTACGAATAAAACGACTCAAATCACGTGTCATATATTTATAATTTTTATTATAATGATAATCATGCCAGTTAAACAAAAATCTCAATATTAAAACATTGTTAGTGAGTGCATTTTTTCTCAATCAAAAACTGGATTTACTAATTATATGTATAAAAAGTTAAAAACCTAAAAGACCGCGGAGATTTTGAAATAAAGATCACGAACTCATCAAATTAAGAAAATGATTAAAAATAACACCAGTCAGCAATTAACAATGACGCAATGAGACATCAATGCACGCACTAGTGCAATTAATTTCTACCGACTAATATTATAAGCATTAGTTTTTCTAGGAATTTTGAGCGCCCAAAAAAATAAAATTCTAAAATTGAAGGAGTGCTTGAATTTGGCGATACCGTATTGCCATAATTCAGTACCTAACACAGTGACTTCGTACGTGATCAAAGAATGAGTGATATTAAAAGTGGTCCATAATTTATGCATTTTTATAATACTTTTTGGTATATGATATTGCTTTAGAGTACATGGGAGTTGTTTAGAGTAGAAAGCAAGGGCACTTTCACGGAGGGAGATAGCTTTTTATATCTTTATTGGCTTGAACGCTTGCCTTAAAACATGAAAACTGCTTGTAGAAATCATTTATGTGGATTATTTTTAATATATAAAATTCCCAACACCTATAATGTCCCTAGAGTTATCGCCTATTGTAATCATAACAATGGAGTATATGCTATGGAATAATTATTTTTCCTTCTAAAAAGTTATTTTCTTACACTCGCTGTTTGTTTATATCCATATCATTAAATAGTTTTATGTGTTGTTTAATGAAAACAAAATTGTTTCGAGTCAATTATTATATTCACAACTTGGTATTGACAGCCGCTGTCAATAGTTCTAAAAAAATTATTATATTCACAACAAACTCATAAAATAATTATGGCAGCTGGTTCAATAAAAATAAATAAACAAAAATTGTTTCATGTGATTTATTTGTTCACAACAAACTCATATAGTAATTATGGCTGCTGGCTCATTACGTATAAAATGTAAACATGTGATTATAAATAAGGATTGATAGTTGTTTGGAAATTTTACAATTCAATATTATTAATAATTGATCACTGATAAAAAAAAATTTCAAATTGAAATGAATTTAATATGTATTTTATGATGTTGCGAAAAACAGACATATTATTAGGATTCAATTCGGAGTTTATCAATTCTCATAGTTGTTACTCTATTCATATCCATAAGTCATTAAAAGAGAGAGAGAGAGAGAGAGAGAACATTATTGCTCCCGCCAAAAAAATAAAATAAAATAAAATCCCTACATGATCAAATTCTGTGGAACGATAAAGCCCAACATGTCCATTGTGAATTCAATTAAACACGAGTGAGTATTGCACAAAATGCAAACACATCTTTTAATTAGAATGTCTTGCAATTTTGTGGCGTTGTATTACATTAATTTTGTTTATGTCTGGTTGACAGCTCTAGGCATTAAAAGGAGAGGATGCTCTCCTTGGAGTCTTGGACCCATATGTTGAAATTGAAACATTTGTTTTTAATTAATTGTGGATATAATATTACCTACTATTTAAGTTAATTAGCCAAGCTCTGCTAATGATACACTTAGGCACCAATCATTGAGCTTTTTGTATTTCTTAAACCCTCCGTAAGAGAAATGATAGACATCTACATCTTATTGCTCAGAAAATTTCACTCACTAATAGTAATGGGTAAGCGCCAATATGATATTAATATATTTAATCTCTTGGTAGTTTATTGATTGATTGAATTCTACTGTAGACAATCATGCGTTTACAAGTTGTCTCCATAGCATATGTAGGGTCTACATGTAGTTTGGTGTCTACTCATATAGCGTCAAATAGATTGACAAATCTAGATCCGATTTTATTAATTAGATTAGATTAATGCTAGGATACTAAGCAATTAAACATAATTAAGCGGGTCCGGATCAAGGTTATTGGACCCGAGTGGAGGTTGAGTAGGGTCTGAACTTCCCACTAACTCTACTTGTGCTTAAGTTGCTGTTGAGAGATACTTGTAAATTGTAATGATAGTTTGATACAAATCTGTACGTGAAATCGAAAAAATTAATTGATAGTTAAAATGATCGTCATTGAATTTTGTAAAATCATCCCTATTACTGATATTATTAGCATTTTGATCTAAAAAAATATTAATCGAATAATTGTTAAAGAACATATGAATAATATTTATATAGATAGAGATATGAATGAGTTTTAACAGTACGTACGTTAAGAAATTTTATTAATTTTGTTCTCTTATTTGATTTACTATTTATTGCAATAAGAAATAGTTCACTGCACTTGAAAAAAAAGAAGAAAATAATTAGTGGAACTCTCTATAATTTATTTTTCTTATTTGGTTTGACATGCTGAATGAGTCAACTCTTTATAATTAAAGAACTCAAGTCCAGGTAGTAGGAGTTTTGTGCTAATATTTTCTCAGCTTTCGCTTAAAATGGCAAGTCAACTTGCAGTCAAAATGAACACTTAAGTTGAAAGAATGGGTAAGAATTTAAATTGGTGCGTCAATAATTGGTGGCGACCATTTAATACTGATCCTAATGAAGGTTTTTTAAGCATGAAAGTAAGCTGATTATATTGGTCAAGTTGCATTGCATGCACAACTATGCTACCCAATAATTTTGCTCATACTATACAAGGAATTTTGCCATTACATCTAATTACTAGTGATGGACCCACTGAAACAAGTTAATTCAAGTGGCAACAGATATTCAGAGAAAAGTTTAAGAAAAGAGGTTACCTTTTCTTCTTCTTCCTTTTAACTCACCGAAAAATTGTACTGACTGTCTACTATCTTGTTGGATTGGATGCCACGACAGCTTTTCACAGAGAAAGACAAGAATGAAAACCAAAGAGGTAAGTCAAGTGCTCATCCATTGCCAAAAGAAAGATGAGCATATACTTATTTTTTTGATATACAAGAGAAAGAATGATATTTTCATGGATAGCCCAGTCAACATTTTAAATCTTATACTTATTTTTTAATAATACATATTGATGTTTTGACAGGTTTGTATGGTGACATCCGTCCGTTGAACAGGTGTAATTTCCTAAACAGATGACACGTATTAAAATTAAACAGGTGAGGTAGATGTGGAAGATAAGCATGGATAATAATTGTAGATGTTTAGGATAAACGTTCAATTTGAAACTCATTTATAAGAAAAAAAAAAGACAGAAAGAAGAAAGAAACTCGTTCAATGGTATATATGCACACTAATTTTTGTAATAAACATGAAAAATGAATCTTTTTTTTTATTAATTTTCTTTTTCTCCTGTTTCTCTTATATCATCCATCGTACATATACATAGTTTTACGAAATTATCCATTAGTTGTTAAAAGTCATCTATAATTAACTAGTTTTGCTCTAAATTATCCACAAACCTCAAATTATCTCCAACTTGTCATGATCCATCCAACAATGTCATGACAAAAGTACCGTTGGTGTGTGAAATAATATCTGGACAGGTGTCACCATTGCTTTTGACATTTGACGGTATCATTCCACAAAAGGACAAAACAAGTTTATTCAATAGGGAGTACTAGTGGGTTTTAAATGAAAATTGCATTTAATTGAATGTTGAGTGAATATAAAATACTACTATATTGCTGAAAAACTGTTCCTCTATTAAAGATAATACATGTTTAATGGTAATTACTATCTACCATCCACCAAATTACCATCCAGCGCCATCCACACTCAGATTTTCCGCATACTGACGTCAGCAAAAAAAATTTGACCAATTTTCGAAAAATTTTTGGTGCTGACGTCATCAAATATGCTGATTTAAGGGTTCAGTTAAATATTTTAAGGGTTGAATTAAAGTGTGTAAGTGTTCAGTTAGATGCAACAATAATTTATTTCACTTTGTATGTTGGATATGATCATTTATTTCTTACTTACGAAATTTGTATATATGGTCAGTTTATTGTTGTAAATGTTCATATTGTTATTGTAAAAGTTCGCTATGTTTATTGTATCTGTTCATTTTGTTTTTTTTATTCAACTAATTTAATTGAACACAAAAACTACGAAATCAAATTTCTGCTGCAACTAACTGAACGCATAGACACTTTAAGTTCATTTCTTAACGTATTTAACTGAACACAAAACACTAAAATTCTAAATTATTGCTGCATCTAACTGAACACATAAATAATCCCTTAACATATTTAACTGAACACAAAACACTAAAATTTTAAATTATTGGTACATCTAACTGAACACCTAAAAACATTTAATTCAACCCTTAAAACATTTAATTGAATCCTTAAATCACTTAACTGAACTCTTAAATCAGCATATTTGATGACGTCAGCACCAAAAAAATTTCGGAAATTGGTCAAAAAATTTTGCTGACGTCAGCAAGACGCGTGCTGACGTCAGCACGCGGAAAAAGAGCTATTTTGGTCTGTTGGATGGCGCTAGTTCAATTGGATGGTTTTTTGTTGGATGGTGTATATCATTTTTGCATGTTTAATAGGCCCGTTATGGTTCAATAATGGGCCAGGCCTTGTTTACATGTGAAAAAATCAGTGGGCTAAAATGCAAACGGGGCCCTTATTCGTTTATCACATTGAAAGGCCACAAAGGCGCCATTCCAATCAACTATCACCGTCCCCACTCCCCACTATCCGACTATTCATACATCATACATGTATCATGTATGTGTTGCGAGTACGAAGCTCCCAACCTATTCCAATCAACTATCATGTATGTTTACAGACTGTTTTATTGCAAATTTTGCAAATTGCATCCTTTTTCTCCGGTGAAACGAGAAAGCTACCATAAATGAAAATTTTGAAAAAAAAAATAGGTACCTCTATCGAAAACATGACACGTGCTGTTGTTTTAATCGTGTTACCATTTTGACAGTTGGCATTGTAAACACATAAAAAACGTGATACTAATGACCCTTGCGTTGTTCTTATAAGCTATGCATATATCCAATCAATTTTTTTTTTTTAAAAAAATGATAGCATGTATAATTACCACGAAACATAAGCAAACTAGTCTTTTTGTCTATGATATTGGAGAAAATTAAAATGAATTAGGCTGAGGCGGAATAAATTTAAAAGTAACAAAAATTGTGTTCATTTTAGGATAGTCAGTGAATGCAAATAAGTTTATATACGCCTAATGTATGTATCTTTTTTTATTAAAATCATGATACATACTTTGTACTAATTTTTTATAATTTAATACACAATTAATTATGCAATTCCTATTTCTCTTTTTCGCCTCCTCTATCACCCAACAACTGACATATTTGATTACAAAATATCAAAGATAATTTATTGGAATATAATAATTGAATGGTTCTTTGTTGTTCCAAAAATAGAATATTATTCTTTTAATTTTATAATAACAATATTTTATTTATGTAGTTAACTGGTGTGCATTTTTATTGTTCATCTACTTAAATTTTGTAGTACTATTTGAACTCTTACTTCACAATTTTAGTATTTGCTTAATCCGATGTCAACACAAAAAATTGTGGGAATGAAGCATAAATAGTTAGTGACTCCATTGATTATAAACCAAGAATGATAACTGCCATCTGCAGTTTTGCCATCCCTTGCCATCGCTTGAACAAAGTGAACACTTGAACAGACAAACTGAACATATATGTAATCAAAGTGAACACATACAAACAAATAAGTTTTGTCATTCTTGTTCAGATTTTTTATGCATGTTCAATTTATTTTTATTATACTCATTTGTTTGTAAATGTTCACTTTGATCATTTATACGTTCACCTTGTCTATTTTATGTGTTCACTTTGTTCAAGCGATGACAAGAGATGACAAAATTGCAGATGACAGTAATCAATTTCCATTATAAAACTCACTAAAAATAGGAAGATGGTTAAAATCTCTATTTATTAGGTTATGCATAAGCAAATAAAGGACTTGTAATTAAGAAAATATTGTCATACATCAAGAAAAAACAAAATAAAAATAAATTTTCAACTTATAATTGGAAATTAATCGTTTTCAGTCAAATAGCGTGATTAACCTGCCATGCATATCAATCTCTCATTGACACAAGGAGTTTGATCTTAATTAAAACATAAAGGCTCTCATTAAAATTAATTTATTTTTTTCAAAAATATTTATTTCATTAGAATTTTTTATCGAAATAGCCAGATATGATTAACATCAGTTAATACTACTATTTGATTTCCTACACTGATTGGTCATTGGTCGCGTAGAATAAAAGACAATAAAAAAAAAAATGTAACACAAGCTCAAATCACCGGAAAAATTTTCAATTGAAAGGTTAGAATGACGTGGCCCACCAGACAGTGAAACACGTCGACACACAAACAATTTGTACCAATTTTATCCGATTTAAAGGGACACAGATGCAAAATCCATTTTATCTTCGGGAGCAGGAAAAGGAAAGGCCACAAAGGCGCCAAAAATATCTAAAAAAAATATCCATTTTCTTGCTCCAGTTTACCAGTTATCCTCTCCTTCTCTACTCTACTCCACTACCACACTCTCTCAGTCTCCGCATTCCAACAATGGCGCTCCTCTCCCCTTCCCCTCCCCCTCTCTTCCCTTCCACCTCTTCCTCCCGTTTCCTCTCCCCTCCCCTCCCTCCCTGGAAGTTACAACCCCTCCCTTCCCTCCCCTCCCTCTCTCCTCTCCACTCCACTACCACCACCTCAGTCCCCTCCCCCACTCCCCCTCCAACCATAATTTCAGGTTACGACTTCTCCCCACTCCTCACCTTCCTTTCCTCCAACCCACCCCCTCCACCTCAATCCCTCTCCCCTTCCCCATCCCCATCCCAACTAACTCCCTCCGAACTCCACCTCGTCAACAATTACCGTTCTGTCCCTTCCCACGTCTGGCATTCTCTCCTCACCTCTCTCCTCTCTTCCGAATCTACCCTCCCTCTCGCTTCCCTCCTCGTTCCCTTTCTCTCCCGCCATAACCTCTCCTTCCCTTTAGACCTCCTCTTCTCTTCTCTCATCCATTCTCTCTCCAAATCCGACGCCGCCGACCTTCCCACTTCTCTTCTTCTCTCTCTCTCCAACCCCCATTCCCTCACCTCCCCTCCCTCTCCTCTCCTCCTCAATTCCCTTCTCTCTTCCTCTTCTCTCTCTTCTCGACCGGCTCTTTCTCTCCACTTCATGTCTCTTCTCCTCTCCCATTCTTACCTCCCTGATCTCGCGTCTTTCTCTCAACTTCTTTCTTCTCTTATGCCGTCCCTCTCGCCTCATGACCACCCGCTTTTGTCGCTTCTTCTAAGACGATTATTCTCGCTTTCTCTACAACCTGATGCGCCGGTGCTCTCCCTTCTAATAACTGCATTTTCACTTTCCTCTGATCCGGACACTTCGCTTAACCTCCTTTCTCTTACCCAATCGCTCGGCCTCACACCCCGTCTCTCTTGCATTGTGGCTCTCCTCTCCTGCCTTTCTAATGCCGGTCGGGTGATTGAAGCTGAATCTCTGTTTCTTGAATTCTTCCCGCCAAATGGACCGTTACGGCCCCGGGTTCGTGCTTACAATGCGCTCCTCAAAGGATATGTCAAAATCCGGTCTTTAAAAGATGCAGAGCAGGTGCTCGATGAAATGTCTCAGTGTGGAGTCAAACCAGATGAGGCCACGTACAGTCTGTTGATTGATGCATATACTGAAGCGGGTCGGTGGGAGAGTGCTAGAATACTATTGGAAGAGATGGAGGCTTGTGGGGTCCGCCCTGGAGCTTATGTATTTAGCAGAATATTGGCTCGATTTAGGGATAAAGGAGAGTGGCAAAAATCCTTCGCTATTCTGAAAGAAATGCGAAAGAGTGGGATTAAGCCTGACAGGCACTTCTATAATGTCATGATCGATGCCTTTGGAAAACATAATGTTTTGAAGCATGCCGTTGATACTTTTCAGAAGATGAAGGAGGATGGGGTGAAGCCTGATGTTGTCACTTGGAACACATTTATCGATGCACACAGAAGGTATGGACCACTTGAGTGAAACAATATAGATTTCTCCATTTTTAAGTTAAACAATTAGCAGGCATATGGAATATATTGACACTGGCCTTGCCTTGATCAAACAGCACTGATACCGACATTCTAGGTATGTACCAGAACCTGTCTGGAACCAGCTCAATAAGTCAGCAGGGTACAAACAAACTTTCGGCCATCTACTAGTATATATACAGTAAGGGCAGTCCAAGGAAATTTTAGACTGTAAACCTTGCATTTGAAGGTAAAGGACTGATAGTCTGATTGTAAGGAATTTTCCAGCTGTAAACCTTGCATTTGAAGGTGAAGGACTAATAGTCTGATACCAACACCAGCCAGTATAATATAGGACCTGTGCAGAACTGATCTACTAATAATGCCAATCACAAATTAATATTAAATCATCCATGTATAGAAAAAAAAAAAAAATCTATTGCTTTGAATGTATTAGGGCTGGGCAGTTTGATCGTGTGATGGAACTATTTGACGAAATGAAAGAGGCTGGTTGCGAGCCTTGTACGACCACATACAATATAATAATAACATCACTTGGCGAGGAGGGTCGGCTGGAGGAGATGGATAAAAAGCTTACTGAGATGAAGGAAGCTGGTTTATTACCTAATATAGTCACTTATACGACACTTGTTGATGCATATGGCAAAGCTGGGTATTATGGAGATGCTATTGGGTGCCTTGAAGCGATGAAGGCTGATGGATTGAGGCCGACCAGGAGCATGTACAATGCACTAGTGAATGCGTACGCACAAAGGGTAAAACCAATATCAGCGCCTAATATTCTTTTCTTTCTCCCACTTTTCTTTTCTGAAATTACTGAGATACAATTATTTTACATGTTAAAACTAAGCTCTTAACCTTTAGGATGTAACATCATATGCTGCTTGTGTTTGCAATTACAGGCATTTTTCTTTTGAGGAGGCATATATTGACAATCAATTTGCATGATAATCACGACAACAGATGAAATGATTATTAAAATTGAGAAAAAATTTTTAGAAAATGTTATATATAGTTTAGATAGATTGTGTACTAAATTTGGTGCAATTTGAAATTTGTTTGGTTGCTGATCAAGCCCCAACAAAATTGAACAGTTAATTTTCAAACCGCTTGATGGGTGATCAATTAATTTTCAAATTACATCAAATTTGATACACAAGTATTGAAGCTGTATAGAATATGCCTATAATTTTTCCTTTTAAGATTTTGTGACCATTTGGCCAGTTTCATGGTGGTCAAAGAGATTTGTTGTCAATATAACCCAACCTTTTTTTCTTATTTACAAACACATAAAACAGTAAGAATCAACTAAGCCAGTTATTTGTGAATAATGCTACATCACTATATAAAATTTAAGTCTGCACAACAAATAGTACAAAATTACCCTGACTTTCCTCTGTTTAATTTACTTTAATTTGTGATTAGGAAAAAGTTACAGTAAGAATAGTGGTTAATTATCTTCTCCAATTCCATAACACCAGTCCAACAAGGTTTTGTTTTACTATGCTAAGAATGCTGATGTATTGCCAAAATAACAATAATTGTTTGATTTTTGAAAATGATGTAAGCTACTGGTTGTCATCTGCATGAGAGACAGAGGTAAATCCATGTAGCTGATATTTCTATGGTTTATTTATGTCATAATTGTTTTTTTTTTTTTTTTTTTTGGTTTTGGTTGTTTAGGGTTTATCTGATCAAGCAATTGAGGTGTTTAAGATGATGAAGGCGGATGGAATAAGCCCTAGTGTTATTGCACTGAATTCTTTGATTAATGCATTTGGTGAAGATAGAAGGGATATAGAGGCCTTCTCTGTTCTACAATTCATGAAGGATAATGTTAGTTGTTCATCTTTCTTTTATAAGCTTACTTCTGCATAATTACTAAATGGAATTTCTAAATTTTCTTGTGGACTGCTTCGAAGGTTATTGTTTACGTATAAATAAGCAAACATGATCCACCATACTTATAAATAAACTAATAATACATAAATCAGAGTTAAGTTTATGAAATAACTGATTTGTGGCATTTATTTCTTCAATTATAGGATGTGAAGCCCGATGTGGTGACATACACAACCCTAATGAAAGCCTTGATTCGTGTTGAGAAGTTTGATAAGGTATTGATGTCTTATTTTGTGCCAATTAATTTTTAGAACCTTTTTCTGTTTTTTGTTTGATTTTTCTTTTTGTTTAACTACTTTGAACAGGTACCAGCTGTTTTTGAAGAAATGGTTTCCTCTGGGTGTCAACCTGATAAGAAATCCAGAGAGATGCTTCGGTCAGCTTTAAAGTACTTGCGCCAGATGCGCCGTCCCTAGGGTTTCATGATTTTACTGCAACCCTGCTTATACAGCAAAACAATTCTGATGCTAAAATTGATACGTACTGATTTATGAAAAAGGTTTGTCCTTTCGTATTTTGTTTTAGGATACCTTACCTGATATTGTAGTTTTGGCGCATTCTGCACCAGATCCTAAGGGATCTCACAATTGGTTTGCTTGGTAATTGTCTCATCACTAGTTTAACATCCTGCTCAATTATACAATTTGTTGCAGGGCCGACGAAAAGACATAAATTATTTGGATTATTTCACTAGGATAACAAGTCGCTTTGCTCCAGAAGGTAGCAACAAGTACATGATGTGAGAACTTATACCCCAATTAAATTCATTATGTGCATTAATTTGTCTTTTTAGCACATTGCTGATGTAAATGTACTTGTATACATCAATGGCTCTTGGCCTTGTTAATAGAACAAAAATAAAACAATATTTTTTTTACTGGGGCAATAATATAGTTTAGTTTGTTGAACTCAGTTGCCTGATTATAGGAGCTTGGTGGATATTTCTTGTTACAAATTAGAATGGAAATAAGTATGGGAGAAGAGCATTACATATATACGAGAAATAAAAACAAAGCCGATTGTACGTGTATATGAGAATCAATTCCCAACTTTTCTTTCACTGAATAGATTAGAAGAAGAAGAATTTACAGTAACCAAACAAAAGTGGTGTTTTTGATGATATGGAAACAAATACTGGTATATTTGATATAATAGAAATTCATGGAACATGGACATCATCGCCTAAGTACATGCTTTGTAAGTAGGATCAGTCAAAATATTGCATGTCCCTTTACAATTGTTTTTTCACATGAGATACTTTGGTTAATTATTGGTTTTATTTCATCTTCCTTTTTTTTAAGCAAAATATTTCATTAGGTTTATTTCCATTGCAAGCTCTGGTTTGTAGTGCCATTGCATTGGCTAAAAAGTTCATTGGTAGGTTGTACAAATTTATATGTGTGGGGACTTTGTTATTTGTTTACTTTTATTGAAAACGACTCATATAGGTAGAAATGTAAAGGTAATGTTGTTGTTGCTTTTTTTTTTTTTATATATTTTAAATAGTAACATAATTGGAGTAAAACAAGTAATATTGCAACTGTTATGCTCGAACAACTGACTATATCAACAACTCCTGTCTTTCTTGAATTCAAGAATACTCTATTTGAGGATTGGCATGCATTTACTCTAGTGGTAACTTCACTATTGGTCTCCTTGTATTGTGAGACCTTCAATTTTATTTAGCATTTACTTTGTAGGAACTTCACTTGGGTATTCGTGTATGGTGAGACTTCAAATTTTATTTAGCATTTACTTTTGTGGAACTCCACTATAGTTCTCCTTGTATGGCGAGGCCTTTTGTTTTATTTAGCAATTCATGTTCATTTTTTATGCACCGGAGATTGCATGTAACGCCAGATTCTATAAGGATTACAAGGACAACCATTTGTAATTGAACTTGGAAGAGCTTTTGTTGGAACTGTTCAGAATCTATTGCTGTGTCTTGACTTGAGTACACGTAAATCTGAAAGATGATCAATATACAATAGCAATACAGAACATACAAATTGGATGTGTGCAAGTATAATCTCATTACTAGCAGACAGGAGAGAGTATTTCACAATACACTATCATCTGGGTTCTATAATTATAATGCCCGTCTGACTTACTGTGCAGCTTGAAGTTGATCCCATGTTACTGCAAACCTTGCTGCTAAAATGAGCAGTATGTTTTGGTTGTGGAAAAATCTTATTTTGGCTGTTTCGCATCAGTATAGCTTCTAACATGTGGGGCCTATCCTCGGGGCTATCCTTCCATCTGTGATTTGTTGTATTGAGTTCTTGGCATTGGAGGTACCCAATAGCTTCATAGCCTTGCCATCATATGTCGAAGCCTGATAACATCGGCATATACGCTTTTAAAATCATATAAATTACGAGTCTAAAAATATAAAAGGGAAGATATCCTTGCATATAAGTAGGATATTTTTAAGACCAAAGTCTAACAGATACACAATCGGCCCAACGAAGACCAGGCCCTACTCCCTGGACCCGGATCCTGTGTCGCGCGGCACGCGTGTAGCGCACCTCCACGAGCCGTTCGATTTTGATCGGGCGGTTCATTTTTTTCGGGCCTATCAATCTGGTATTATTCACGGGGCTCCCTTATCCATCAGATTCAGATCAGACGGCCCACAGCCCGCGCTGTACACGTGCCGCGCGACACAGGATCTGGATTCCTACTCCCTAGTCCTCTTGCTATCTTTATTTTTCCTTGCACATGGGAGTTCCTTTATGGTAAATCAATATCATTTGGTAAACTATATTTCGAATAATCATGTACAAGTATAAAGTAAACCCATGCTTGATGCTCCCACGTGCACAGGATTCACGATTATTTGGTACTAAAACATTGTGCATTAAAATCCATTTTCTTTTGGCAAATTCGTATGATCTCTCTTGATAATTTGCAAACACCTTGTAAGTTGTAACCTACCATACTGTTATATACTAAACGGGCGACCAGACTAGATCACCAGATGACACCTATTTATCCTGCATTTTTTCTGTACTTCAATAATTGTTGAACTAGATATCCATAGAGGTAGTAATCATTCAAGAGTTTATACCTACTAGCTAAAAAAGATATGGCACCATTTTGCCCTCACTCTATCTGCACCGTTTGATCAAATACAACTTGATCCAAACTTTTTTACGTCATAATATAGATATGTTTTATAGGATCATAGTGTAGACGTTTTAACTTTTATTTAAGGGTGGGGATGCACTGACAAAGATATTCAATTCGACGATTTTAAGGACCACTAAAACATGTAATAATTTTGAAAAATTCGCTTTGAAGAATTATTTGTACTATATGCACATGAGACATGAAATATTGAATTGAATTTAATGAAACTTTTACTGTTCATTAAATGACTTGAAAATCGAAACAGTAGTAGTTTAGGCATTCCCGTTCACTTATTTCTACTCTCTCACTTGCGTTGGCATTAATTTCTCTACTTCTATGGACAGTTGAACCTTAATTGCAGTCCCTACCAACTTGACAACGAAAGCATAGAAGTTTCCAAGTGTTTATCCTCACTTAAAAAAAGCACAACAAGGCAAGAAGAAGATATACTTGGTCTAAAAAAATCAGAAGAGCACGTTCAAAACAATTTATTAGACCATGACTAAAATTGTGACACCACAACTACTTTTTGACAAACTGGTCCCCAACTGTCACATACAAGTTAGTTGCCAGATGATTAAAATTCTATATATAACCCTGTTAAAAAAATTTAATTAACTACGAGAACCACATCTAGCCTAGAACATAGTACACATTACTTTTCCGTGTGTCATGCTGCAAGTTGGCACATGATAACTAATTAATATCACTGCGTGAGGAGAGACAACTCAAAGGAAAGATAAGTAGAATGACTCTAGTCCGTTTGTTACAAGGAATTTTGTAAGTGGAACTTCAAAATTTTTTGCCATGCTGTCCATTAATTAGAACTTTACTATAATGACTTGAGTTCAATCCAAAACAAAAGCAGAAGGAGCCCATAGTATCATCGCGGCTCTACGGTTGTAATACTAGTATCATGTACAGTATAACTTAATGAGGATTCCATGTGACCAGGTACCATGTCGATGAAATAACCAGGCTGTTTCGGTTGTGGCAAAAGTGCATGGGGGCTGTTTAGCATCAATATAACTTCTGACATGTGGGGTCTATCCTCTGGCCTGTCTTGAACACACAGAAGACCTACATGGATGCATCTTATGATCTCTGAATTATTGTTTGAATTCACCAAAATTGAGGTATGTAGCAAATCAAAGGCCTTCCCATTTTTCCATAATGCCCAACCCTGAAAATTTTGGTATTAATTTGTTTAAGGTTCATCATAAAAGGTACTCTAATAAAAGAAGATTAGAAGGAATGTCGAAAGGATTACATAGCAGAGGAGGTTTATGAAGGGTTCTGCACCAAATATAGCACGACTTTTCCTTCCACTAATTATCTCGAGGACTAAGACACCAAAGCTAAAAACATCTGTCTTCACTGAAAAGACACCATCCATGGCATACTCCGGAGACATATATCCGCTGTAGTATAGCCAGTAATTACACAATTGTTTTGAAACTACCCCCACAATTTTTTCAAGCTATTTAAAGGTAGTTTCACAATGTTTTTGAATATATAAGAAGCTTCACTCAATCATTCATCACTGATATATATAAAAAAAAGAAATTATAATTGCACTTACTATGTACCAACAACCCGGCTTGTTTGCCATTTCTTTTCATCTCCACAAAATATTCTGGCTAGACCAAAATCAGAAATTTTAGGATTCATGTTTTTGTCAAGTAACACATTGCTGGCTTTCAAATCTCTATGAATAATTCTCAATCTGGAGTCTTGGTGGAGATAAAGGACCCCTCGAGCAATCCCCTTTATTATTTCAAATCGCTTTTGCCAGTCCAATTGAGAAGACTTTGCTTTATCTGTTCACAATTATTGTCTAATTGAGTAATAAAATTCATGTCCACGATATTTGTATAAATTGTTTTCTATATCTATCTTCACGATTTTACACAAATAATTTAGGTTTTGAACGAGTAAAGGAACATGCTGTTCCTAACAATGACTTGCATCTCAGGTATAAACTGGCGAAGTAATAAATGGTGAAAATGAAATGTGAATAAAGAAAATGAATTTCCTTTCTCTTTTAATAATGATTTCAGTTGAGAAGACACCAGCTCATATAAGCACCACAGCCCCACATAGCCACAAAATAACAATAGAATTTCAGTGGTACAGAATATGGTGCCATTGGTGAGTATACCAGGACCTTGATCATTAAGGCATCCTTACTGAAAAGTGAAATCTCAAAGAGCAAGATATTAAGTAAACTTTTTGACTTGAACAAAGAAGAAACTTGCACGAAAACAAAAGAGAAAGACAAACCCTTGTAAAACCAGAGATAAATCCAGTATTACTACTTGTTCAAGTAAGAGCACTGACGTTTATTGTATAGAATTACTATATTTCTATTACTATGATTTCTGAACTCAATTTTCGAGAAAATAACTGGTAAAACACTAACCAAAGATGATGGTGTCCAAGCTTTTATTTTCCATATATTCATAAATGAGCATCCGTTCATCTCCTTCAACACAGCACCCCAACAAACGTACCAAATTGACATGTTGTAGTTCAGCAATCAAATCGACTTCATTTTTGAATTCTCCAACCCCTTGTGTCGAGAAATCTGCCAGCCTTTTCACGGCTATTTTCTCCCCTCTTTCCAGTTCCCCCTTTTTTTTGTAAAATTTAAAAGGTTAAGGGTCCTTCTTCAAATTTAATTAAACAAAACATAATTATCTGATAAATAAAGTTTACAAAACTGAATATAAATTTCACAATGCTACGATTGGTTCCATCCTTCAAGATGGTGACTAGAAGTACCAATTACGAGGTCAATGGTACTGGTAATATCTAACAAAAAATTTCAAGGATCTGTTGCAATAATGTAATGCTGTATTTATGATTGAAATTCAGACAAGCTTAAGCTATGAACTGTCAAAATAGCATAATTTATTAGAAAAATAAAAATGGGACCAACAAAATTACTTTGTAAACAGTGCCAAAGCCACCTTCACCAAGCTTATTTGAAAGAGCAAAGTTCTTTGTAGCCGCCAATATAACACTTGCGTTGAATATTGGGAGACTCATAAAATTTCTTTTACTAGAGCACTCTTCGAGAACTTTATTCCCAGTTGTTGCAAATGGCTGTCTAAATTCTTCGGATATTTGTGTCTGTCTATGTGAATATGCAGAGTTTCCTATATAATAAAAAATTGTAGTTAAGATCTGACATAAAATAGTTAATACAAGCAAGAGCATAATATGGGCACCAGTAAGTAATCTTATATCTTGAATTAATTAATTAGTTCATTAAGCATCTTTGTACTAATCTATGGCATAGTAATCTTTTGACTAAAGTTAATAAGCAATTCAACCGAAAGGAAATACTCTAACAGTTCAGGGTGGTTTGTCTTGCAATTCTACATTTAGCACTAAGCATTCAGATTCCTGAATGTTTGATTTGTCTTGATACATTACAGTACCAAGCTTGCTATGCACCTAATTTTAGTTCACCTGAATCAATATTCTACTGAAACTTAACTAAATTGATAAACATACCATGATTTTTTATAACCTTCCACTGAATAATGTATGCAACAAGTGCCAATATTAGCAGACCTAAAGCTACAGATATCACAATTACAGCTGCATTCTTCTTCTTAGTTGCAATGCTTGTAGCTGTTTCAGAAATAAACAATTGCTGCATCAGATAAAAAGAAAAATCATTGTTTGGTCACCTATTTTTGCTCTAAGAGAATAATAATTGCATCCTTTCTATTCCCACCAGAATAATGGTTTTCTTCTAGACATTATATTTTTCCATTTTTGGGGGCTCTTGGGGGTAAATTCACCAATATTTCCTAAAAGGTTTTCAGGACCAAGAAAGAAACAGCAAATAGGGATACTTACCAGGTACTTCAGAACCCGCAACCCGATAGTAGAAAGTCGAACCTCCACCATTGAACGTCCTTATATCAACCAAATCACCCATCCACATAGCACACCCATTTTCCCCATTTAATATGTTTAAACTTGAGTAGGCTGTACATGAGCAATTCATCAGGCACCTTCTCCTGCATTCGCTCAGACCAATAGTACTATATACCGTCACATTTGTTGAGTCAGGAAATTTCACATCGTTAATGGTTATAAATTCATCTCTAGTGCAGTTCAACTCAACACTTCTAATGCAGCCCTCGGTCCTGTCATGTAGCATCCATTCTTTCTCGGATTTCGGTTCAAAACCGGTCAAGCAAGTACAGTCTGGTGAATTTGAAGAATCCACATTACACACACCATTTGGCCCACATTGTGCATAATTGTCACAGTTGTCCCGAGGAAGTGACCAATACAGGGTCCAGCTTGACCCAATTGATACATACCGTTGGAGAAAAGATTGGTTCAGTACAAGCCTTGACATGAAAGATGTATCATTCATGTAAAATGTGAAGTATGTTTCATTTTGGTTTGAGACATATACAAAGGTGAGCTGGCTATTTGGTGTCATTTGTGGTTCACCAGCGAAATGGACCCCATTCCATGGCCCGGTTCGATAAATCCGTTTGGACCCATCACAAATGAATAACTCTGACCACCCAGCAAGAACCAATTTGGTTTGATAAGTACTAGACGTAGGATCATTTGAGCTAGTCCAACTATTTAGTAAGTGATATTGCCCTTCTATCCACCCTGATTTCAAACCTGGTAACAAAGTATCAGTCGGGTAGTCGAAACTTTGCCATGTTATATTGCCTATGTCTTTCTCCATCAACACAAAATTTCCTGTATCTAATATTTGTGCAATAGGACTAACCATTGTGGATGAATTTACAGACCAAAAGACCTTGACTGAGCTGGTTTGGAGTTGTAAAATCGACCTGTTAGTGTTGATTGATAGAACACCAGTTGAATCGGGCATTGGGGTATCTCGATTTGCAACCCACACGACAGTTTGTTGTGTAGTTTGTGTGTACCAGATGCCCAAGTACCAAAGGTTTGATTTGCTAGTATTGAACAAGCCAAGCGTGAATGTCCTGCCAGAAGAAACCAAGGAATCTGGATATGCTAGAGGTGAGTCTATGGTTATGGTATCTCTTGATAGCGTGAGTGAGGGGAGAAAGATAATTGTTATGAAAAGATGAAGCAGCAGGTGGGTAAGTGGCCATTTATTCATGGCTGTACAAAAGTGAATGTAAAAAGTAAACTACTAGTCTGAACTTTCTCGTACTGCTAATAAACAGATCGAATGTTGAGTGAAGCTTCTCTTGGTACTCAATAATTTCACAATTTGTCATCTATTTTAGCAATTTGCGTATATGTCCTCGTTTCTTTACAGAAAGCGGCATATTCTGATCATCGATCTTATACTTCAGCAATAATACGTCAAAAGGAAAACTTTTTGTGATTCATGGTTAGTTAACTGATCACGTGAGAAAGTATCTGAGGGGTCGGGTGTTTCGCTTTTTTGGGATCATTAAATTTGAAAATAATAATGTATTTGGCCCCTATAGACACATTAATAAAAGTTGGGGGCGTTTAAATGCAAAATACCACCACCCTTGATTTAGTAGAGTGAAAAATATAAGGGGTGGTATGAATTGTAATTTTCTATTTAAACTTGACTGGTCACTTTCATTCTTTGCTAGTCGTATCTTTTAAAACAAATTTCTTTACTGCCCTTGAATACCCCCAAAAAAGAAATAATAATAAATAATAAAAAATTTAAACAAAAACAAAAACAAACTATTACGACAATGAATCATCTGAAGTTCTGAACAGAACGTGAGTGAAGCTCCTCTTTGTACATAATAATTTCATACTTTCTCATTTATTTTTGCATTTTGCGTAAATGAACCAGTTTCTTTGCAGAAAGCTGCATACCCTCAGATGATATCTTACATCAGCAATAGTGCGTCAAAAGAAAGACTTTTCGTCATTCTGGTTAGTTATCTGATCATGTGAACTCAGGTGTTTCGCTTTTTTGCCTTTTTAGTATCATTAAATTTTAAACAGTAATGATGTATATGACCGGTGTTGGCATTTATGGAAGTTGGAGGGTGCAAAGTGAAAATTATCACCCTATCTCTTAAGTAGAGTGATAACAGAAAACATAAGGGGTTCGTATGAATTGTAAATTTCTATTGGAACTTGACCAGTTACTTTCTTTTCCTTTGATCAGTCATCGCTCTTAAAAGTTCTAGAACAAATTTAATTATTGTTGGATTTTAGTATTCACACATTTGCACCTCTAATTGTTCTGCTGGTCTGAACTGTGGACTCTTCATTAAAGTTTAATCGCACGTTGACGAGGGAAAGCTATAGTAGAAGATTTGCGATCCTCTATGGCGCCTGGATACTACCGGTTCGTGTCCCTTGCAAAATTAGTACCTATGAGTAATCATGCAAAGTGAACAAGCATATAAAATCCTGCTAGAATAAAATTCTAATGCGTTATACGTACCATATAAAGTTTTTGCAGACGGATATGCTCTCTTTTCAAAATTTTTTTAAAACCTTCACATGATCAATTTTATGGAAAAGTCAACAAAAAGAAAGAAAATCAAACGTTTAGTACTCATTTTTCACAACGAGAAAAATATATCGAGTATAATATCTGAACTTGCTATATATGGTCGAGATTCATTTAGCTCGCATATAATTTGTGTGAATTTGCTTAGTTTATAATTCTATATTACTGTTAGTATTATTACTATTACTATTATTATTATTATTATTATTATTATTATTATTATTATTATTATTATTATTATTATTATTATTATTATTATTATTATTGTTATTATTATTATTATTATTATTATTATGTACCACAATTTATTATTTTAGCATACATAGTTTGTGCTTTGCATATTTTAATCGATACTTGTTGATACACATTATGGTGATATATGCTTGTATGGATAAAGAGTTCATGTTTGTGTGCTAATAATTAATATTTAAAAAGTTAAAACAATTTAAAGTTCGTATTTAAAAAAGATTAGAACAATTCAATATTGGAGTTATGACATGCGCTCTCCTAAATTGATGTGATAGTTCAAATAATGCAATCGTTATTAAATTAAGTGCAAATTTATTATTTTTCCAAATTATTATTTTTTTTAAAACAAAGAAAAGGATCAAATTCGCCTAATTTATTATTATTATTATTATTATTATTATTATTATTATTATTACACACACACACATATATATAAGGGTTGAACTACTGAGTATTGATTTATACGGTGCCAATTTAATGCTCTTACTATGTAAATTATTCTTTTTGTTAATAACTTCTTTTAATACGATGTTACAAAATATCTTTAATTTTGCTGTTGTTTGATGACTCCTATGAACAAGAAATCACTAAATGTTAACTGACCTTTGTGTCTCTACAATTGAAAGAATCGGCTGAGCCACTCATAGGGAGTAGGGACATTTCATTGGCACTAGAAATTAACTCTACTGGAATTTCCACAAGAGAGAACATTAATTATCAAATAAAAAAAGGAAAATATTACAAGATAAGGTGCAAAAATACTTGCTCTACGGCCAGGGATTAAAGGCATAGTGCCTGGCACCGTACTGGTACGCAACCAGCTTAGACAATTGGATCAGGTTGTTAGTCTGACACATAGTAATATCACTAAGAAGGGAGCGCCTGGCTACTGAACTTGTACAATAGATAATTAAGATGAGAGAATTAATTTCACCTTACTATTATAGTCACTTATGCACAAAATACAGTATATCGGAAACTTTAAAAATCTTGCCATGTAATTCTTAATACTCTGATACAAAAGATTGGTAAGCATCAAGCTGAAATAGGTACACACATAATAAGATCCTATAGGGCTTGTTTGGATGGGTTGGGAATAGTGGGAATAGTGTGAAAAAGTGGGAAGAGTAGGAAGAGTGGGAAGAGTGCTATTCCTAGATTGTTTGGATGGTGAGTTTAGGAATAGCGTTGGGAAGTGTGAAAAAGTAGAGAGAAAAGTGTTGTTGGGAAGAGTGTTATTGGGAAGAGTGAGAAGAGTGGAAAGAGTGGGAAGAGTGCCTATTCCCACTATTCCCAACTATCCCAAACATAGAAATTAATTATGAAAACAGAAAACAGAGGTTATTTATCATCGCGGCTCTAAAATTGTAATACTTGTATCATGTGACATGTAACTTGTTGATGATTCCATGTTATCCATGCACCTGTCACCGATGTAACCAGGCTGTTTAGGTAGTGGCAAAATCATGTTTGGACTGTTTAGCATCAGCATAGCTTCTGACATGTGAGGCCGATCCTCTGGTCTGTCTTGTGCACACAGAAGTCCTACTTGGATGCATCTTATGATCTCTGACTCGTCATTTGAGTTCTTTGAAATAGAGGAATCTAGCAGATTCAGAACGTTCCCGTTATTCCATAATGTCCATGCCTGCTAAACGGAAACATTGAAATATATTTCAAAATCCTGTAACATACCAGTTTAAAGTAAAAATAAAATCTTATTTCAAAAGCATACAAACAAGAGTCCAATAATGTTAAACTTGAAAATAGGAAGCCTCTTACATAACTAAGGAGGTTTAACTTGGGTTCCACACCAAAGATCCCACTGCATTTGTCTCCACTAATGATCTCAAGTACTAACACACCAAAGCTGAAGACATCAGATTTAATAGAGAAAACACCATACATCGCATACTCTGGAGACATATACCCACTGTATAATGCAAATCGGTGAGCAAATTATCAGAATGAATGACTATATTTGAGGATATCTTTACTAAGTTTTTGTGTGTGCCATGCTCTGCTATTAAGATATAACCAGAACGAAAATTAAACTGCACTTACTATGTACCAACAACTCGGTTAGTTACTGAATCATTGTCGTGTCTACCGAATATTCTGGCAATCCCAAAATCAGAGATTTTAGGATTCATGTTCTCATCAAGCAATACATTGCTGGCTTTCAAATCTCTATGAATAATTCGCAATCTTGAATCCTGATGGAGATAAAGAATTCCCCGAGCAATCCCCATAATTATCTCAAACCGCTTGGGCCAATCCAACTGAGAAGATTTTGATTTATCTGTTCACAATTATTATTTAAGAAATAAAATCTATGTCGTTATGTACACCAAAAATTTCTAGGAAAAAAGAATTTTAAAATGAGATTTATACAACCAAAATTCCTTTTGATCATGGAATGTAGTTTGTATAAACTGCTGGAGTGATAATATTCATAAATTTTAATTGACATAAGGTCAAATTTTAAATTTTCTTTTCCTTTTTTTCGACAGTTCTTCCAGATGGAAAAAGTAAAAGATGCATAAGCATCCATGGCCTTTGTCAGAAATGTACGGTTGTCATAGTGTGAAACTTAAGGAGTAATATTTAGAGCATATATTTAATGAAAGATGGGGGCTCAGACCTCCATTTTTGCTTCAAAAAAAATATTTGGAGCATATATGCTGAAATGTTTACAGAACTTGTTTAAAACAAAATAAAAAGAACAGAAGACTTATAAAAAATCTTTATCCAGAATAAACCTTTTGACACTACTAAATAATTAAAAATACTGAAATGCTGCTACCATCTGAAAAAGGAGCACAATCACTGGAAAATACATTAATCTGGACTTGTCTAGATGTTAAACAAGAATCTTACCAAAGATAATTGTGTCCAAACTCTTGTTTTCCATGTATTCATATATTAGCATCCTTTCTTCTCCAGCGATACAGCACCCCAACAATTGTACCAGATTGTTGTGTTGAAGTTCTGCGATCAATATAACTTCATTTTTGAATTCACTAAGGCCTTGTGTTGAGGAATAGCTAAGCCTTTTTACTGCTATTCTCTCCCCTCCTTCCAGTCGACCCTGTTCTTACAAAATAATAACCCTTTAGGACAAATAAATATAATGCTTATACACCGAAGTCTTAACAATACAAATGACTTTTATATCAGCAAATTACAGGTACAACCCAATTTTAAATTTAACTGACTGTCCGTGGTAGCCCTGCTTTTGCCATATGTACTGATAAGAGTTGTCATTTCATTGCTAAAAAGCTATGTTTGTGTTTCTTTTCACAGTTGTTTTTTCTTTCCAAAAACTTCACGGAAGGTATTAGACCGAAAATATATGAATTACAACGTAAGAAATCATGAATTGATAATCAAATTACCCTGAAAACTGTTCCAAAACCACCTTCACCAAGTTTGTTTTCAAGTGCAAAATTTCCTGTAGCAGCTAATAGAACATCTACATCAACGATTGGTAGATTGAAAGCATTTCCTTTTCGAGATCCTTCTTCTAGAATACAACTCCTTATCATTGACAATGTCTGTGACGATTCTTGTGAGGTATGGCTGTGTCTTTCTGAATATGCGAGGAGTTCTTTACAAAAATAAAACTAATTAGAAATTTCAGAGGCAAATATTGAATAGAAAATCGTAGTAGAAGCTGCCCTAAGTATATTTACTTTGTTTTGTTAATTTATTTTACCACTTTGCTATTTTATTGTTTAGTTTTGTCGTCATTTATAATTAGATTAATAAAGAAATAAAGCAGAGGAAATGCTACAAAAGGAACTACACAAAATCCCTGATTTTTTTGGGTGCTTTTTGGTTTATAATAGTACCAACAGTAAACATTATCTCATATGATGTTTTTTTAGCACGACAAAAGAACAGGTACGAGTCATTACTGAGAGTTGCTAGTGAAATTTCAAACATACCAGCTTTTTGTTTAAACTTTTTATGAACAAGATATGCAACTGATGCAAGAAATAGCAACCCCAAGATTGCACTCGTTGCAATTACAGCTGCGTTCTTCTTGGCTAAATTATTTGTACCTGCATCATCACCACTATCTCACTTAACATACGTAGTGTAGTAGTGAAAGGCATGTTTTATGATTTGCTCTCCAAGATTGACAAATGCGGTATTTTTCCTGTACCCAAATTTTCTATTGATGACCAGTACCAGTCCATACTACTAAATTTATCACGCTCTATTTGGTGATGAAACCAAAAAATTATCCTTGTTCCTAACTAAAATTCTTCTGTAATTTAAAAAATAGTGGTTATCGTGGAGAGGATGCTTACCATGTAATTCAGATCGAGCAACCCGATAGTATAAAGTCGAACCACCTTGATCCAACTTTCTAATATCAGTAAAATTACCCATCCACATCGCGCAACCTATTCCCCTATTTATGTTTGAGTAGGCATAGCATGAGCAATTTTTCAAGCACCTCCTCTGGCATTCTTTTAGTTTAATTGTTCTGTCTACTGTTGTATTGGTTGTGTCTGGCAACTTCACATTACTAATGCTTAGAAACCTATCATTGGTGCAGTTCAGTTGATCATCCCGCCTCTTACAGCCCTGTGATGTCTCAGAATCCTTCCAGTCCATCTCATGCGTGGGTACAAACCCCGTCAAGCATGTACAGTTGTTTGACGAGTTACACACGCCGAATTCTCCACATATTGCATATTTGTCACAAGGGTATTTAAGATCAGGAACTGACCAATCCAGATCCCACTTCTGTTCAGTTTCTGCATCATCAAATCTATACATTCGGAAGTTAGAATGTTCAAGCACAAGCCTCAACTTTTGAGAGCTGGTCGACATATACTTAATGTATGCTTCATTTTGGGATGAAACATATTCAAACGTCAATTCTTTATTATTGTCGAATTGGGGTGATCCGCTGGATAATTCGTAACCATCTAATGGGCCTGTTCGAAAGATCGGCTTCGATCCATTCCAAATGATGATTTCAGGCCACACAGTTTGATCCAGCTTAATCATGTAGTTGCTCGGCGCAGGGTTGTCTGAATCAGTCCAACTCGTCAGATTCAGATTTTGGCCTGCTATCCAACCAAATGGCATGTCCGGTAACAATGTATTAGTTGGATAGTCAAAACTTTGCCATGTTATTTTGTTTGCGTTTTTCTCCCTTAGCACAAAATTACCCGTATCATATAATTGTGCAATAGGGTCAACCATGCTGGATGAACTTGCTTGCCACAAAACATCGGAAGAGTTGGTTTTGAGTTGTAAATTTGAACTGTCACTATTGATATATAGACTACCATTTGGATCAGGCATCGGATTTTTTCTATTTGCAACCCAGATGACTATTTGTGGTGTAATTGTGTACCAGATACCCAAGTACCATCGACTTGAATTGCTAGTGTTGAAGAAGCCGAGTGCGAATGTGTTACGAGAACTAACTAAGGTATCTGGGTATGCAAGAGGAGATCCTAAGGTTATGTTGTCTCTTGATAGAGATGGAGACAGGAGAGAAAAGAAGGTTTGGAGAAGAAGAGATAGTAGAGGGGCGAGTTGCCATTTCTTCATGGTTATAAATTTAAAATGTGGTTCTAGTACTTGCTAGCTAGTGCTATTGGTGTGGAACAAAATTGAAGCACTTATATCTTCATTTGAAGCTTCAATATATTATCTTGGTCAATATTGTCATATTTTGTCTTGAGGGCCAAGTGGCAAGTATAACGCCGACAGAGTATAGTCTTACTTTGTCATCTATATTGCACTTTATGCATGCACATTCTGGCATTTTTTTCTTATTTACCCCTATGTTTGGATAACAGAAAGGAATGGAAAAGGAAGGAAATTTACAAGAGGGAAAGAAATGGAATGGGAAGGAAAGAAAATTATTTTACCTTTGCTTGTTTGGATGATAAATGAAAGAAAAGGAAAAAAACTTTTCTTCCCTCCGATTTCATGCTTGGATGATTTAATTCGAGGAGAGTTAAAATTTTACAATTTAATAATAAATTACCATTATGTCCATGAACTCTCCATTTAGATATTATAACTTGAAATCCAATATAACATTTACTTGAATTGTTTAAGCCTTTATGTATTATATGTAATACGATACGAGGCATAAGCCTGAGGCTCTGAGTACGCTCAGACTTAATTCACCTAACTATTCGTATATAATCAGGATGCTCTTTGTTACTTCGTCAAAAATCACATAAAGAGGCACACTAGATAGTCTGATACACAAGGTATTTTTGATTGATTGAACCTTCGAGGTCTTTTTCAATTTTGCACAGACATTGACAATATTATTTTTGCATCGACGTTGACAAAAGAGGCAGAAAAAAGGGAACGATTATTTACATGTAGAAGATACGATTAAGTCCTCGGCTATCAGTATCTTCTATCAATGGAGAACGATTAATTGAAAAGGGAACGATTAAAATGGCGAAGCTAAGATTTGGGCATACAGTTTTTCAATTTCCCTCTGGATTTCTTGGCATTAGCA
The DNA here is from genome assembly GCA_027725995.1 of Rhynchospora tenuis. Classification (NCBI taxonomy): domain Eukaryota; kingdom Viridiplantae; phylum Streptophyta; class Magnoliopsida; order Poales; family Cyperaceae; genus Rhynchospora; species Rhynchospora tenuis. The sequence goes on along the minus strand of CM050888.1, from coordinate 142,700,735 downwards.
ACAGATGTTTGGAGATCGTAAGAAGTCGAAAGGTTCAAGCACGTGGAGGGCATCTAGTGTCTTTAGGCTGAAATATTTGCAATATGATTTTTCTTTCCCTCGTGTACACCCCAAATTGGGGTGTAATGAATTTGTATAGGAAGTAAAATAGCAAGGGGAAATAGTTTCCATCGGTTTAAAATTTTCCATCCTAAAAATCGCTAACCAAACAGAGTAAATTTACAAATTTCCTTCCTTTCCTAATTTTTCCTTCAATTTCCTCTAATCCAAACAGACCGTTAAGCGTTTTCACTCTACCGTTATTGATTGGTTTCTTCTTTTAAATAGAAGCTTTTGCGAGAGAAAGAACGTATATGTTTGCGTAGTAGAAAAGAAACAAAAATAAATCCAGGCAGACGCAAGCAAATTAATATGATAAAATGGAAACATAAAAAGAGAAAAATGGAAATATTATGTTTACAACAAACTTATTTGATGATAACCGCAACATGACCGATTATTTATTATAATCAGAAAATTAAATCCATTGATTATAGTTTATTTATTAAATTTAGTGCAATTGGAAAAATTCATTCGTTGAACAATTTAATAGTTATAGATATATATATATATATTTTTAAACCATTAAGTTGGTTAATTTCAAAATGGTATCAAATTAATACATATTCTATCTATATCTATATTTTTTTACCCAATTTATGGGTGAATAAAAAATAAAAATATTTATACTTCAACACAAAAAATAATATCAACATATTAATATGGAAAACATAATTTTTAATTATATATATATATATATATCTTTATAACAAAATATTTAAAATTTATAGGTGACAAAGTTTTTTTTATCTGTGTTTTGTTTTCAAAATAAAAAACCAATAAGAAATGCTCTTTCTATTTTTATGTAAAACTAAAATTTAATATTATTTTGTCTACTGGTTGACATCTAGTCATAGATCAAATCGATCAATGATATAGAAGGTGGATAGACGTTAAATTTAGAGGTGGATTTACTCTTAGATCTGTGTGTTTATAAATAAAGATAGGGATAGGGATAGGGATAGGGATAGTAATGTAGTTTATAAATATGGTAGGCAGGTCTGTGCCAATTACAAATCTTAGGAACAAGTACGCTCGTAAATGTGGTTGGAAATATAAACTGAAAGACAGTTGTATTTCTTTATTGCGTTCTGTGTTTGGAAATATAATCTTGTGCAATATACCCATAGAGTTCATGCTATGCCAACAAATAAAGTAAGAACTGATAGGTTTATGCAAACCTTAGAAGTTAACATGACTATATATGGTAATATTGAATCGTTTCTTTTTTCCTTGCGCACAGTTTTTTTTTTTTTTTTTTTTTTTGAAGGTTAGTTTTTTGTGATAATAAATTTGAAAAATAAATATTTTCTCATGATTAGAACCAAGAACCTCTTGGTTGATGGAATAGCTAGAGTTAAACCATTGGCCGAACAATCCTTGAGTCCAGTTGAATCTATAATAACAAGAGTGGACCTACGATTTTATAATATCATCTTTTTGTCAGTATAATTAAACATAATAATCAGTCAAACCTTATACATGACTATAACCTAGCCCTGACTTCATAAAATTGTTTTTACAAAAAGTTCAAATTGGTGTGAAAATATGTGTATGAATAAGGAAAACTGAATTTATATTGTCTGCCGTATTATTGTTTTTGTCGTTATACCAACAATTAAGAAAATCCACTTATTCCATATACTAAAATAAATATGTTCCGGTCGATATTGGATAACAAGCAGGGCGGATCCAAATTTTTTTTTTTGGCCTACGCACCATTTTAATATAATAAAATTTAAAATTTTAAAAGTAAAACAAGCTATATTTTAATTAAAAAGTCATTTAAAACATATATAATTGTACTATAAAAAATGTAATAAAAAGCGTAAACTCAACTCCTAATTTTCTAATGCAATTAACAATTCTTTGTCTTCATATTTTGAAATCATTACATAATTTCTCCATATGGAAAACCTATTTGAATATATCATTTTCTTTCTATGTAACCAACTATATATCATTCAAAAGTCATTTTCCATTCAATTTCTTAAATAAGTTTTAACAAGTTTCATAGAAAAAGATGTACTTTTAACCCTCACTGTTGCAACTGACAAAATTAAAGCCAACTTGATTAATTTATACAGCAAAGGATTAATGATATCTTTTTCTATTTGCAATCAACTGATGAGAGAAATCACTCGTCCCATTTAATTATGAAATTCTTGTTATATCTTATATGTAACAATCAAGTTGTGTGATGTGTCTAAAAAAAAAAAATCACTCTAAAGTGGTCATTCGAATACTCAATTTCGACAAACAAACTAACTAGCTAGCTTATAAAGAAACAAATTGGTTCGTCACTAAATTTAGAAAATATTACAAAATACATATGGACCGAACTTCATCAACAGTTAAATTAATTTAATTATAACATGTCAAGAGAATACGTGATCCTGTTTGAAAATATAACACGAAAAGCACATGGCTTAATTAAATGAGTCTTCCTGATTTTTAAGAATTCTTTTTTTCAAGTTTTTATAATTGGAATTGGTTATAATGTCGACTACTTGACTTAATCAATCAAACAAAATTTATAGCGGGTTCAAATTTTGTCGGATTTTCTTATGTATAACGCTTAAACTATTGTTGTTAATTTTTAACTTCAACATTAAATTACAGAGTTGAGAAAGGCAAATCGAAATAATATACATATATACACCTTAATGTTAGAACCTGGAGTTGTAGAATTTGGAAATTAGGGTGATTCTATTTTGGTGCGTATCAGCCAAGGGAGGAAAAAGAAACTCATCAAATCCTAATTCCTAAACCAATTAGAGGTGTCTTTTTTTTTAGAGAAAGCTAGATAGAGGCTATATCTAGTTAAAACCAATTAGAGTGTCGAGTGTCGACAGTCACGCATTATCTTCGATACCATATGCGGGAGCCAAGCACACAGATCCAATCCGTATCTGAATAAGCGGAACGAACAAACACGGAGCGGAAAAAATAATTCCGACTAGAGCCTAGGCATAGATCATATTTTACCCAGACACACCCTACAATTCATTAACTAGGCATCAATGTTCTGAAAGTTCACCGCAGGCACTTGCATACTGGTACCAAACAAAGGACGAAATTAAGCTCACCCCTGAATTATTAACAAGCATGTATGTATCATTTAACAGTATGCGATTAAGACTAAGTTGGAATCAAGTTGAAAGAAACGCTGGCCCAATTATTGTGCCATTATAATTATGTATGCAGTAGGTATGGATTTTTTTTTGGAGATAAGTGGGGAGCGCCCACCACTCTTCATTTTATTGAAGAGCATCCAATCAACAATTAAACCAATCAAAATCAGTAGGTATGGATTTGAAAATTATTATTTGTATTTTCAGTTGGAAACTAATTGAAGTTATCTAGTTCTAGTAGAAAGAGACGCTATCCTGTTTACTTGGACGAGATCAAAATGCTGGATAAATAATCACGATATACTCCTTTCTATCAAAAGAAATTATGATATAGTCCGGAACAGAGAAAAAAACAACGTATGCATTATAAATTTATAAAGGCTTGCAAACTATGGAGAGATACTATATGATTCGCCGGATAAAAAAATAATCTTCATTTAATGTAAAAAAATAACTTAGATACGACCATCCTTATTATAAAAATTTTAATTCAAAGGTCTAAATAATTAGACAAGGGGTGCAAATAATTTTAGATCACGACAAATATATATGAACTATTGCTTCTTATAATCCGATTTGATCTCTGTTATAATTTCAGGAGCAAAATTAACTCTTCGTTTAGATTAGAAAAACTAAAAGGATATATTTTATAGTATTTTTATTGTTTAATATGCATAGTTCAATATAAAATAAAATTAATATCAATTACTTCATTTATTTATTGGAATATTAGATATAACTCCTAAAATATTCTCTAATTGAATATAATTTCCTTTCAGTCTTTAAAATAGGATATAACTCCTCCAATCATGCTTATTAAGTATATAACCCCGCTTTCTTATTTTTAATTAAAATAAATAAACCACATACTTATTATGACCAAACTACCCTTATCCTTTCTAAAAAAAAAAAAAAAAAGTTTCACATCTCATCCTTGCTTTCTCAATAATATAATATGTTCCAGCACCAAACTAGCAAATTTTAAGACCAGTTGATTTTTAACTAATATTGGGTACAGAGAGTATTAAACTAGAACAATGCTATTATAGGACCCTTGAATATGAATAAATAATTGACTTAACTATTATTTAGGATTATAAAACTGTAGCAAACTGGAATTGTATATTATAATCTCGAAAAGTTGTGTTGAATAATCAAGGATGAAAATGGGTTCTTATTTGATTCCAATATCCATTCTTATTTGGACCATATAAAGAATAGCTAGTATATCTTTAATTAAAAAAGAAAAGAAGATGGAAGGTTTTGGCAATGAATGCAGGATAAAGTATTTGAGGAATGCTCCGTACGGCCGATTCAATATTATAATCAGAGTATTTCACAGATCTTTCAATTTGAAAATATCATAATAAATAGTAAAAAAATTCGATAAAAATGTAAATTTTGGTCTCCAAAGATATTTCAATATGGTGAAAAATTTTAACGGTTTGGATTGGCCGTTTGAATTTTCTATCTTAAAAAACTAATCGATTGCAAATGGATGGCGCATTAGTCATTATATATATATATATAGAGGAATGATATACTACACTCTAGAGTATTGAGCTCTCATACACTGAATTTCTGTGCCTTTGGATCGCTTTAAAAATCGTGCACCAAATTGAGATGAGCGGGTAGGATTATCACGCTGATTTCTCTGAGCTCTCCGTTAGTTTTAATACAATATATATATATATATATATATATATATATATATATATATATATATATATATATGCGCCATTGATGACACATGTCATCTATTTGCCATCGATTCGTTTTTCGAAATCGAAAATTCAAACGGTCAATTCAAATGTTAAAATTGTTCACCATATTGAGATATCATTGGAGACCAAATTTTACAATTTTTAGAATTTTTTTTAATATTTATTATGATATTTTCAAATAGGAGGACCTGAAATACTCCGATTATAACTTGAGTCGGTCGTACAAGAGCATTCCTCAAGTACCTTCTCCTGCATTCACTCAGACCAATTGTACTATATACCGTCACACATTTGTTGAGTTGGGCAATTTCACATGATTATTTAATGGCGATAACCTGTCGCCAGTGCAGTTCAACTCAACCCTTCTAACACACCCCTCTGTTCAGGGAAATTGTTTCCTACACTCCTCAAAATTGGAGAAACACTTTAATTGGATAAAAATATCCTTCATATTACAATCATATTACAAATTGGGATGAATTGAGGAGCGTAAATTGAAGGAATGAGAAAAATATTTTCGTCCAAGGGAAGTGTATCTCTAATTTTGGAGAGTGTGAAAAACAATTCCTCTCTGTTCAGTCATGTAGCATCTATTCTTTCTCGGATTTCGGTTCAAAACTGATGAAGCAAGTACATTCGCTGGTCAATTTGAAGAATCCACATTAATTACAGACACCATTAGGCGCACATGCATTGCGCATAACTATCACAATGGTCCTGAGTAAGTGATCAATTCACGACCCAATTGGTACACACCTTTGGATAACAGACTGGTTAAAATACAAACCTTGACATCAAAGACGTGTCATTAATATAAAATGTGAAGTATATTCCATTTTAGTTTTGAGACATATACAAAAGTGAACTGGCTATTTGACGTCATTTCTGGTTATCCAGTGAAATGGATCCCATATTGCCCGGTTTGGTAAATCATTTTGGACCCATCGCGATTGAAGAATTATGATCTCCCAACAGGAACTAATTTGGTTTGATAAGTACTTGATGTAGGATCATTTGAGCTAGTCCAACTATTATAATGCGTTATACGTATGATTCTACAGGTTTTTGCCAACGGACATGTTCTCTTTTTGTTATTTCGTATTATATAGTTGTGGTTCATGTGATTTTTAATTCCCGGTCCATTGAAAAGTTTGTGATTCGGAAAAGTTCGGTGAAATAAAAAATTTATGATTCATTCATGCAGGTAAATTAATTAGAAGTAAATATATAGAACTTTTGTCGTAATTTATAGTCATAAGCTCAGATATACGAAAGATTGAACAAAAAGAAGGAAAAATCAAACGTTTACTACTCATTTTTTTAAGGTAGGAAGATGATTATCTTCCTATTGAACGAATAAGTTTCCTACAAAGGTAAAAAAAAAAAAATATACTGAAAAGACAAGAAAATAAAAAAAAAAATCAATCTATATACAATACAAGTCAGGGAATAAAAATTCTAGCCCAACGCTCCAAAAACTATTAGCAGTTTGTGACACAGGCTTTGGTATTTAATTAGGATTTGTTTTTCGGACCATCTCGTCATCTCGTGTACATTTATCGATGTGCCTTAAAATATTGTTGCGTTGTGCATCTAGGGCTGTCAAAATTCCGTCGTTTCCGTCTATTCCGTTCCGTTCCGTCCAGCCGGAACAGAAACAGAAGGAATTTTAGTTACGTTCCTGCATATGGAACAGAAACGGAATGGTTCCAAGTTTCATTCTAATTGACGAAACGCAAACCAAAAAACCATTTTCGTTCCGTGGGCTTACGTAATTTCGTTGGCCCAAAAATAATTTGTCCAGCCCATATATCGCGTGGTTACTCTGGCTGTCTGGGTGCGCAGCTAAGACCAAGTGGTCATTACTCGTCGCACCTCGAACGATTCACACGAGGACACACACCTCGTTCAGTCGTTCTGTCCTGTCCCAACTCCTAAGTCCTAACCTAAGCGCCGACGCCGTATACCTAACCTGCCTCTCTCAGTCTCTCTCCCTCTCTCTTTTGTTTCTTCTCTCAGTCTCTTCTCTCTGAGTGTGACTGTGTGAGTGGCAGAGTGGGTGGCGTACAGCGCGTGCGTCTCTCTCTCTCTCTTACGATGCAAGCCTGCTCGCCGTCAGTCAGTATGTTACAGCCACAACCTGCTCGCCGTCTCTCTCTCTCTGTCTTGTACGATGCACGGAAGGAACCTCTTCCGTTAGTTCCGTTTTTTCCGTAATTTTATACGGAACGGTAATATTTTATTTACGTTATATCTACGGAACCGTAAACGCAATTTAATTTCCTTTCGTGCAAAGTCACGGAACGTAAGTGAAAGAGCTCACTTTCGTGCCGTTTGTAACGGTTGACAGCCCTATGTGCATCTTCTAGTTATTCCACGTGTCTGCCATCTAAACTGTGTTGTAACTATTCTTGTATGCCATCTTCAACAATTGTCGGTTCAGTAGCCAGACTTCCCACAGTTTACAAGTATTTTCGATAATGAGAAATATATACATATTAACATATATATTGAGTATACTATATGAACTTGTTAAATATGGTCGAGGTTCATTTTGGTTGCATATCACTTGTGAGAATTTTCTGCGGTAGTTTGTTTAGTTTATAATTCTATACCATTTTTATTATCACTAATTATTATTATTATCGTTATAAAGTACCTCAATTTCTTATTAAACGCGACAGGGCAAATATCTCGCAAATTATGTCAAAATCGAATTTAGCTTATAGTTTTGCTTTGCATGTTTTAATCGATACTTGTTGATACATTATCGTGATCGAATCGCATCCTGTACTGTCGTCTAAAACCACAGCACGCTATTGTCGCGGGATGCAATCCGTTGGATCGAAATCGAACGGTGCGGAAGAGAACGATCGATCCTTCTCTCTTTCGGCTCTGCCCCTCCCTGCCCGAGTCCCAGTAATTAAAAAAGAAAAGAAAAGAAAAGAAAAGACAACACAGTCTGAACGTGAATAACTCAGAGGCTCGCCTCCGCCGTCGCAAGTTCCTTTTCTCCTCTCTCGCACACTAGTACACCACCCCCGGCCTCCCTCTCTCTGCCTCTCTAGCTCTCGACCTCACCATCTCTCCTCTCTCCTTCCCTCAAGCTGTCGAGCACCACTGGTGACCTCAAGAAGCTTTTCCTTTGGGTCAATTCTGCTAAATATAACTGCCCACATAAAACAATTTAGATCAGTTATATTGATTATTTCTTTTTGCTAATAATTTCTCACTTGCAACTCCCATTTCTCACTTATATTTCACAAAGTCATAATTCACAACCTTTACCTCTCAGAAATTAAAAGAGTCATATTTTGACAGATACACAGAGTCTCCTATCATCCATGCTTGAAGCAAACAAGTACATGGTACCAAGAAATTAAATGGGAAGCAGACAAGTACATGATATATGCCATATTCACAATAAACCGTTAGACCCATGGGTCAGACTATCATTTCAAATACAATCAACAATTAAAGTACGATCATAATTACATCAATTACAATCAAATAGTAAAAGCCAATATCTATACTCCAGTAATGCAACAGTTACAAACAAACAGTATCTAATTAATGAAAGACACAAAGTTCACCTATCCAGGAAAGCCGATATCTATCCAGTAAAGCTAACAGTTTGAGCAAGGATATGGAGGCAACATGGATGGACAAAGCTTGAGAGATGTCATGCCTTCTCACATATCTTACCTCCATCCATATTGTATTGTTTGAGAGCATATGTGCACTGTCTCGAACCAGTGATCATGATCTTTGGTTCACTGCAGCCATAAAAATTATATATTTAGATATCAATCTCTTACATAGAACATTAAAATATATAAGCAAGGATTGCCTTTTGGTCCACAATCTGTTAATGTTCACAGTTTTCCAAGGATATATCTTAGTATTTGCACAACAAATTAACAAGTATGCAGCATGTATCTCGGAAATTGAATATATCTGGATTTAGTTTGCAGAATCATTTGGTTGGTCTAGTGGTGGTTCTATCTGCTGCTTCTCTTGCCCTTGTTTTCAGTGGCGGAGCCAGAAAATTTTATAATGGGGTCAATAAATTCATAATACTAATATAATTATATTAAATTAAAATAATTATGTAAAAATATGTCTGTGATCTAAATATGGGGTTCAACAATGGCAATTTGAAATATATTTATGGGTTCAAATTAGTATAAATATAATTTTCCATATACACAGAAGTATATTTTTAAAACAATGGGGGACATTTGACCCCCTTTCACATAACGTATCTCCGCCACTGCTTGTTTTCTCTCTATGATTTCTTCAAACCACTTCTTGTCTGCCTCTAATGAAGCATCTAGGTCTGTGTTTGTCATCTCAAAATTAGCTGAAATAAAACAAAAAAAAAAAAAATCAGGGAGCCTCTCAAACTAAAACTAAATTCATTTCAATCAATTAACCTTTAATTGAATGGAAATAGGCTCAATCAGGGTTTGATCGACCATCAAACCAAGCCAAATATGCATAAACAATAAGCATTTAAGTGAACACAAGTAACAAATACCCTTGATTTAGCCTAATTTTTATACTGGTCTAAGTCTAACATACTGTGACTGATAACCGATAACAAAAAGGAAAAGAGACAATTCGTCAATGGTGCTCGATGGAAGGTGAGGGGAAAGATGGTGAGGTCGAGAGCAAGAGAGGCAGATAGAGGGAGGCCGGGGGTAGTGTGCAAGTGAGAGAAGAGGGGAAAAAGAAGTGACGACGGTACTGTGTTTTTTTTTTATTTTATTATTACTAGGATTCGGGCAGGGAGGGGTATAGCAGAAAGAGAGAAGGGATCGATCGTTCTCTTCTGCACCGTTTGATTTTGATCCATCGGAACGAATCACACGACAGCAGCGTGCTGTCGTTTTAGACGACAGTAGAGGATGCGATTCCTTATGGTGATACTCATATGGATAAAGAGTTCATGTTTTGGTTCTAATCATTAGTATTAAATTTTTTTTAAAAAAATATAAAGTTGTATTTATATAAGATTAAAACAATTTAACATTAGAGTTATGACATGCGGTCTCCTAAATTTATGTGATAGTTCTAATTAATAAGCCAATCTTAAATTAAGAGCAAATTTATTAATTTTTGCTAAATTTTATGTTTTTTAAAAACAAAGATAAGGATTGAATTCGCAGAATTTATTATTATTATTATTATTTTTACAAATATGAGGTTTGAACTATTTAGTATTAATTTATTCGGTACCAATTTAATACCCTTAATATGTAAAATTATTCTTCCTTAAAAACTTCTTTTAATAAGAGATTACTAAAAATCTTCTCACAGATACTTTGCAACTCCTATGAACAAGAAATCTCAAAAAATATTAACTGACTTTTGTGTCTCTACAAATGAACGAAACAGCTGAGCACCTGAGCCGTTAGGGACATCCCATTGCTACAACAAATTAGTTCTACTGGAATTTCCAGAAGAGAGAACATTAATTATCAAATATATAAAAGGGAAAAAAAGAAGATAAACGAGCAAAAATACTCACTGTATGGACAGGGCTTAATGGGTCAGTGCCTGGCATGGTACTGGTATGATAGCAGGTTAGACGACAATTGGATCAGGTTGCCAGTATGGCACACAGTAAAATCAATAAGCAAGGAACGCCGGCTACTGGATGTGTACAATATAGACAATTAAGATGAGAGAATTGATTTCACCTTACTATTACAGTCACTTATGTATAAAATGCAGTATATCTGAAACTTAAAAAATCTTGCCATGTAATTCTTTCTACTCTCATACAATAGGCTGGTTAATATTAAGCTGAATTAGGTACACATATAATTAGATCCTATAAATATTAATGATGAAAACAGAAAAACAGAGGTTATAATCATCGCGGCTCTAAAATTGTAATGCTTGTATCACGTGACATGTAACTTGTTGATGATTCCGTGTTATCCATAAACCTGTCACTGATGTAACCAGGTTGTTTAGGTAGTGGCAAAGTCATGTTTGGACTATTTAGCATCAGTATAGCTTCTGACATGTGGGGCCGATCCTTTGGTCCGTCTTGCACACACAGAAGTCCTACTTGGATGCATCTTATGATCTCCGACTCATCGTTCGAGCTCTTCGAAATAGAGGAATCTAGCAGATTTAGAGCTTTGCCATCATTCCATAATGTTGATGCCTGGTAAATGGAAATATTGAAATATATTTTTAAATCCTGTATTATACCAGTTTAAAATAAAAAAAAAAGTGACTTCATATTTCCTAAGCATAAAATAACTGTACAATAATCAAAAGAGGAAGCTTCTTACATAACTAAGGAGGTTTAGCTTGGATTCTACACCAAAGATTTCGCTGCATTTCTTTCCACTAATGATCTCAAGTACTAACACACCAAAGCTAAAGACATCAGATTTAACAGAGAAAACACCATACATCGCATACTCTGGAGACATGTATCCACTGCATGATGTAAATTGGAGAATTAGAATGAATGACTATATTTGAGGATATATTTACTAAGTTTTTGTGTGTGGCCATACAGAAATTTCAATTTACTACCTTTCATATGTACTCTGCGACTAAAATACAACAATCACGAAAATTAAAATGCACTTACTATGTACCAACAACTCGGTTAGTTACTGAATCATTGTCGTGTCTATCGAATATTCTGGCAATCCCAAAATCAGAGATTTTAGGATTCATATTCTCATCAAGTAATACATTGCTGGCTTTCAAATCTCTATGAATAATTCGCAATCTTGAATCCTGATGGAGATAAAGAATTCCCCGAGCAATCCCCATAATTATCTCAAACCTCTTCTGCCAATCCAACTGAGAAGATTTTTCTTTATCTGTTCACAATTATTATTTTAGAAATAACAATCTATGTCTGTTATGTACACCAAAAATTTATAGGGGAAAAAAAGAAAAGGAACTGAAATTCATACAACCAAAATTCCTTTTTATCTTGACATGAAGTTGATATAAACTGCTGGAGTGCCTCATAGGTACCGGTTAGGTCGGGGCTTGATTTGGAAGAGTTATGTACTGATATTGTTAGGAATCAGTACTATTTTTTTCCTCTTTTGCTCGTACCAGTGGATACTGGTTTTAGGATACTAGTATTAGGTCATTGGCTGGGGTTAAAACTAGTACCATTAGGTATTAGTATTGTGACAAGCTATGTTTGAAGCTTGGTATTGTTTTCTTTTTTGTTATGAAACTTTTAGTAAACTTTCTTTTTTATTATTAATAAAAGTTGTCGGCATTTGTCGGCTTTCATAAAAAGATATAAACTGCTGGAGTGATAATATTCATAAATTTAAATTGAGAATAAAGATATATATATATAAAAATTTCTTTTTTGTTTTTCTCAACAATTCTTCCATCTGAAAAAGTAAAAGATGCATAAGCATTATGTATTTATGACCTTTGTCAGAAATGTGCAGTTGCGATAGTGTGAAACTTCAGGAGTAACATTTAGAGCATATATGTTGAAATTTGTAATAACTTGTTTAAATGAGAACAAAAAGAACATTAGAACAGGAGACGTATTAAAAATATATTTATCCATAATATATTCTTTGATACTACTAAGAAAGTAAGAATACTGAAGTGCTGCTACCATCTGTAAAAGGAGCACAATCACTGGAAAATGAATTAATCTGGACTTAGTCTACATGCAAAAAAAAAAAAAAAAAAAAAAAAAAAAAAAAAAAAAAAAAAACTTACCAAAGATAATGGTATCCAAACTTTTGTTTTCCATGTATTCATATATAAGCATCCTTTCTTCTCCTGCGATACAGCACCCCAACAATTGTACCAAATTGTTGTGTTGAAGTTCTGCTATCAATATGACTTCATTTTTGAATTCACTAAGGCCTTGTGTTGAGGAATAGCTAAGCCTTTTTACTGCAATTCTCTCCCCTCCTTCCAGTCGACCCTGTTCTTACAATGTATAACCCTTTACGACAAATTTAATGCCTCTACACCAAAGTCTTAACAATATAAATGACTTTTATATCAGCAAATTGCACGTACAACCCAATTTAAATTTAAATTGAATGTCAGTGGTGGTGCTGCTTTCATCATATGTACTAAAATTTATGACATTACAACTAAGAAATCGTGAGCTGATAAACAAATTACCCTGAAAACTGTTCCAAAACCACCTTCACCAAGTTTGTTTTGAAGTGCAAAGTTTCCTGTAGCAGCTAATACAACATTTACATCAAATACTGGCAGATTGAAAGCATTTCCTTTGCGAGATCTCTCTTCTACAATAGCACTTCTTATCATGGACAGTGGCTGTGATGATTCTTGTGAGGTTTGGCTCTGTCTTTCTGAATATGCCAAAAGTTCTTTACAAAAATAAAAATAATTGTAAATTTTGGGAGGAAAACGTTGCATATAAAAACATAATAGAAGCTTCCTAAGTGTATTTACTTCTTTTGTTAAATTTTTTTTACCACTTTTTCTATTTCTTTGCTTAGTTTTTTTTTGTCATTTATAATTAGAATGAATTAAGAAATAAAGCAGAGGAAATCCTACAAAGGTATTACACAAAAACCCTGACCTTTCTGGGTGCTTTTTGGTTTACAATAAGTAACGAGTCTGTAATATGCATTATCAAATGTGAAGTTCTTTTTTTAAGACAGAAGAACAGGTATGAGTCATGATTGAGAGTTGTTACTGAAATTTCAAACATACCAGCTTTTTCTTTAAATTTTTTATGAACAAGGTATCCAACTGATGCAAGAAATAGCAACCCAAAGATTGCACTTGTTACAATTACAGCTGTCTTCTTCTTCTTGGATAAATTATTTTTATCTGCATCATTAAAACAATTTTAATTTTAATTTTCATGAGTACTGTGTTAGTGAAAGGCCTATTTTTATGATTGGCTCTCCAAGATACAAATGTGGTACTTTCCCTGGCACCAGCGTCCTCTACTAATGACTAGTACGAGTCCATACTAACAAATTTATCAGGCCCTATTTGGTGAATTGATGAAACAACAAATTTATCCTTATCCCTAATTCAAAAAATAGTGGTTGTCGTGGAGAGGATGCTAACCATGCAATTCTGAATGCGCAACCCGATAGTATAGAGTCGAACCACCATGATCCAACCTTCTAATATCAGTAAAATTTCCCATCCACATCGTGCACCCTCTGCCCCCATTCATGTTTGAGTAGGCATAGCATGAGCAATCTTTCAAGCATCTCTTCTCGCATTCTTTTCGTTCAATTGTTCTATCTACTGTTGTATTGGTTGTGTCTGGCAGCTTGACATTATGAATGTTTAGAAACCCATCACTGGTGCAGTTCAGTTCAACCTGCCTCTTACAGCCCTGTGATGTCTCAGATTCCTCCCAGTCCAACTCATGTGTGGGTACAAAACCCATCAAGCAAGAACAGTTGTTTGACGAAGTTAAGTTACACATGCCGAATTGTCCACATTTTGCATATTTGTCACAGGGGTCATTAGGATCAGGAACTGACCATTGCAGATCCCACTCCTGTTCATCCACTGCGTCATCAAATCTATACATTTGGAAGGTAGAATGGTTTAGCACAAGCCTCGACTTGGGAGGGCCGGTAATTGAAATGTATGCTTCATTTTGATATGAAACATATTCAAATGTCAATTCGGTATCATTGTCGAATTGAGGTGATCCGCTGAATTTGTTACCATCTAATGGCCCTGTTCGAAAGATTGGCATCGATCCATTCCTAATAATGATTTCTGGCCATGCAGATTGATCCAGCTTAATTGTGTAGTTGCTCGGCGCAGGGTTGTCTGAATCAGTCCAACTCGTCAGATTCAGATTTTGGCCTGCTATCCAACCAAATATCATGCCCGGTAACAACGTATCAGTTGGATTGTCAAAACTTTGCCAAGCTGTTTTGTTTGTGTTTTTCTCCTTTAGCACAAAATTTCCCGTATCTAATAATTGTGCAATAGGGCTAAGCATGCTGGATGAACTTGCATACCATAAAACATTGGAAGAATTGGTTACGAGTTGTAAACTTGAACTGTCATTATTTATATATAGACCGGCACCATTTGGATCAAGCATCGGATTTGCTCTATTTGCAACCCAGACGACTATTTGGGGTGGAATTGTGTACCAGATGCCCAAGTACCAGCTGCTTGGGTTGCTAGTATTGAAGAAGCCAAGTGCGAATGTTCTGTCAGAATTAATTAAAGAATCTGGGTAAAGGAGAGGATAACCTACGGTTATGTTGTCTCTTGATAGAGATGGAGACAGGAGAGAAAACAAGGTTAGGAGAAGAAGAGGTAGTAGAGGGGCGAGTTGCCATTTCTTCATGGCAGGGGCGGAGCTGGGATTTCAAAATAAGGGGGGCGAAGAATACTTAAGTTGAAATGTTTAGAATTTTTAGGGGGGCAAATTGAATAAATCTAACTCAATTACATGTAATTTTTATACTTTTAAGGGGTTATGTTGAAAGTATGGGGGGACAATTGTCCCCTTTTGGATGCACTTGGATCCGCCCCTGCTTCATGGTTAGAAATTAAAATAAAAGGTTCTGGTAGTTGCAAGCTAGTGCTATATATAAAATGCAAAATTGAAACACTTATATCTTGGTCAATATTGCCTTACTTTGTCATCTATATTTTGCTTTATGCATGTGCATTCTGGCATTTGTTCTTATTTACTCTTGAGCATTTTCACTCTACCGCTATTGATTGGTTGCTTCTTTTAAGTAGCTACTATTGCGAGAAAGAACGTATATGTTTATGCTTAGTAGAATAGAAACAAAAATAAATCCAGGCGGACGCAAAGAAATTAATATATATATATTAAGATAAATTGGTCAAGCTTTCCAACTTATTTTAAATTAAATATCTATGAAAGACCTCCACTCGATTGAACTTGCGACCCTTTCACTTAAAATTTATTGCTCTTTGCAATTAGACCAAGTGAAAAAAAATTACTCTGATGAAATGGAAAAGTAAACAGAGAAAATGGAAACATTATGTTTACAACAAACTTATTTGATAATGACCGTGCCATGAACAATATCTATCTCTATCTCTATTTTATTTATAAATGCACTCATTAAAAGATGTAAACATGTCATATATAAAATGGTATAAACAATTCTTATATCAATTATGGACTATTGATTTATGTAATTTGATCTGATCAGTGGTCTAGATCTTAATTTCATAATAAAAGGTCAGACTTTTTATTAGAAATGATTAAGTTCTACCAAATTTGCTATTTATCTAAAAAAGAAAGACTAATTAATGATTTCTTTTGCCTAACATGTAAAAATTTATATGAAACAAAAATAATATCAATATTTTATTTTCTTATTTGCCCATGTATTGAGGGCATCTTTTGCTAGTTACTTATAAAAAACCCATTAAATGGTGTAAACATGTCAGATAAAAAGGTTGTAAATAATTCTTTATATCAATTATGGATCATTGATTTGTGTAATTTGTTCTGATCAGTGGCTAGATCTTAATTTCATATTAAAAGGCCAAACTTTTTATTAGAAAAGATCAAGTTATTGCCAAATTAGCTATTTATTTAAAATGAAAGACTAAATTATTGATTTTACCATATCTTTGTTCCTAACATGTAAAGTTCTATATGAAACAAAAATAATATTAATATTTTATTTTCTTATTTTTTCATGTATTGAGGACATCTTTTGCTAGTTGTTTATTATAATCAGAAAATTAAAATCATTGATAACAGTTTCTTTATTAAATTCAGTGCAATTTGAAAAATTCATTCTTTGAAAAATTTAATGGTTATAAAATTTTTAAATCTAATTTGGTTAATTTCAAAAAGGTATCAAATTAATACATATTTTATCTATATCTTTATTTTTGCCATTCTTATTTGGAGAATTATTTGTTAGTTGTCATGCATAATTGTCAAAAAAAAAGCTATCTAATATACGTATCACTATTATTTGATACTTACTTATACAAGCACGTATCCAAGAATGTATCACCTCTAAATTTAGTGTGTATATACTTTTTGTATCATTTGATCTATTTGATTTGTAATTAGATGTCAATTGGCAGACGAAGTAATATTAAGTGATAGTTTTATATCTAAAATGAAAAGAGCATTTATTAAAATAACAATTGTTTTTTTATTTTTTTTTAAAAAAGAGAACAAATGAAAAATTTTCATTACCGGTTTAGTATAACAAATAATGTGAACACTTATAAAAAAATGAACATAACAAAAAAAAAGTGACAAGTACATTTAAAAAGGCCGTAAACAAATGAGATCGAAATTAAAGTCTCCAAATGAACAGATAAAAAATAACATAAGTGTTAGAGTGGAAGACGAAGGAGATAGCGCAAAAGAAAATGAGAGGAAAGAGACGAAGACAGAGTGGAAGAGAGAGGGAGGGAGGGAGAAAAGGAAGTACCAGGTGATAGCGGACTAGCGAAAGGAGGACCTTCCAGCGGAATTCAAATCCGGTGTTGCGCTACACGGCGTGTAGCGCACCTACAGACTGTCCGATTTTGATCTGATGGATAAAGAAACTCCGTGAAAATAACTAGATTCCTAGGCCCGCAAAAAGTGAACCGCCCGATCAAAATCGAACGGCTCGTGGGTGCGCTACACGGCGTGTAGCGCAACATCAGATCGGGGTCCCTTCCAGCGATGACATGCGATGATATTTTTTTACGATTGCAATAAGCAATTAATTTTCATTGATAATTTCATGTAGTTAATAAATATGGAAGGAAAAGGTCGAAATGCAAAATGAATTTTAAATACTAAGATACCCATCCAATTTGTGGGCCAATAAAAATTTAAAAATATTTATACTTCAAAAAAAATTTAACATATCAATATGGAAAACATAATTTAATGAAAAGTAAATATTTTTATAATAAAATATTTAACATTTATAGGTGATAAAATTTTTCCATCTGTTACAATAATTATTCTAATAAATGCTCTTTTCATTTTAGATTTTAAATTAATTTTAATATTATTTTGTCCACCAATTAACATCCAATTGCATATCAAATCAATTAATTAATATTATAGAAGGTGTGTAAATCTTAAATCTGGAGGTGGACATACTTTTTAAATCCATGCGTTTATAAAGATAGGGATAGGGATGTATTTTACAAATATGGTAGGTATGTCTGTGCCAATTATAAATTTTGTGAACAAGTCAAGCTCGTAAATGTGTTTTGGGAATATAAACTGAAAGACAGTTCCATTTCTTTATTGTGTTCTGTGGTTGGAAATATAACCTTGTGCAATACATGTAGATTTCAAGCCAACAAAACAAAGGAAGTAAGAAGTGGTAGGTGTATGCAAATCTTAAAAAGTTAATATGCCTAGATTCAGTGATGATATTGAACTATTTCTTTTGAGAAAGTTTATTATGCACCGTAGTGCATAGAGCTTTCTATGCACCGCGGTGTTTTTCGGGGGTATTTTTGTAAATTGACAAATCTAATTTAACAAATCTAATCTATATATTGAAATCTCGTAGAAAACCAAATTTTACTATTTTTGAGATTTTATTACTATTTTTTATGAATTTTTTAAAATCTGCTATTTTTGGAAACAAACTACTATTTCAACATTCCAAAAATGGCAGGTTTTAAAAAATTCGAAAAAAATAGTAATAAAATCTCAAAAATAGTAAAATTTGGTTTTCTACGAGATTTCAATATATAGATTAGATTTGTTAAATTAGATTTGTCAATTTACAAAAATACCCCCGAAAAACACCGTGGTGCATAGAAAGCTCTATGCACTACGGTGCATAATAAACTTTCTCATTTCTTTTTCCTTGCTCACAGTTGAATATATAATAAGCAATAACAAGAGTGGAGCTACGATTTTATAAAATTATTTTTTATCTTATTTTATAATGCTATTTAGTAGGTCAATAAACATAATAATCAATCAAATCTTTTACATAGGTATGAGCTAGCTCTGAATTAATAAAATTGTTTTCTTTTTTTTTAAAAAAAAATGAAGTTGGTGTGAAAATATGTGTGCAAGAAGTAGAATAATCGAATTTATATTTTGTGCCGTATTGTTTGTGTCGTTATTCCAACAATTAAGAAATTCACTTACTCGATATACTAAAAAAAAATCTGTTCGGCAGGATATTGGATGACATGGATGCACATTTGTATCATTTAACAGTATACGATGAAGACTAAGTTGGAATTGATCAAACTTGAAATAAACGCTGGCGCAATTATTGTACCATTACAAATATGCATATGTAGTAGGTATGGATTTGAAAATTATGGGAATTGCTTAAAGTCGTTCTCTCATCTTTACTACTTACAAGTGCGAGATGTTACACGCTAGGTCTATATAGTAAACAGGTGTTTCTATCATTGGATCGATCTGCGGTTGGATATCAATCACCAGCCGAAGCAACACTATTGATTGGTTTTTCATCTAATATAGAAACAAATTGAATAACACATCTAATTGGATCGCTAGTAAATTAAGAAACTTATTTTTATTGACCAACATTATTTTATTTCTTTATTTGCCCACATATCATGTACCATCCCACAACATCATCCCCGTGTGACTCCCCGTGCACGTGACCCATCTTCTGTTTTCCTCCCTCTCACGGGACGTGACCACTCTCCCTCCCTCCCTCCATCCCTCTGACCTCCAGCCTCCGTCCCTCCGACCTCTCTCCTTCCCTCCCTCCCTCCCTCCCTCCAACCTCCCTCTGACCTCTTTCCTTCTCCCTCTGACCTACCTTCCTCCCGCCGACCTCCTTTCCTCACTCTGGCCTTCCTCCCTCCGACCTCCCTTCCCCCATCCGGCCTAAAGATGTTGTAACAAGTGATCAACTAATAAGCATAAATGATTAACTTGTCGCAACAAACGATCATCTTATATATACCTATATTAGATACGATAAGAGATCAATTGATACGTATAAATGATCAGATTGTTATAATAAAAAATCATCTTATAAATGATTAATAAGGGATTATCTTACAACCATAAATTATTAATTAGGTGCAACAAAAAATCACCTTATTAGTGTATTTATAACATGTAATAAGGGATCAACTTATAGCATAAGTGTTCAATTAGTCATAATAAAAGATCACCTTAATATAAGCGATAAGTTTGTCGCAAATCAGATTAGATGTTACGGAAGCGAGACGCGAAGTACCAAAAACGAAAGGGGTATTCCCAACGCCATTTTCATTTTTGGTTGGGATAATATGATATTGTAAAAAAGGGATTGCACCTATAAAACCTATAACACCCTGAAAATTATTATTTATAATTTTAGTTGGAAACTAAATGAAGTCGTCTAGTAGAAAGAGACACTATGCTGTTTAACTTGGACGAAATCAAAATGCAGGATAAATAATCATGATATAGTCTTTCTATCAAAAGAAATTATGATATAGTCCGGAACAGAGCAAAAGAACAAGGTATGCATTACAACGGCTTGCAACCTATGGAGAGAGATACTATGATTCGCCGGATAAAAAAATAATCTAATTCATTTAATGTAAAAACATAAATTAGATCACGACCATCCTTTTTAAGTATCAATTCAAAGGGATGTAAATAATTAGACAAGGAGCATAAATAATTTCAATTCAGAACAAACACAAACCATTTATTTTTAAAATTTGATTTGATCGGTAGTGTAGATGATATTTTCAGGAGCAAAATTGACTCTTCGTTTAAAAAAAAATAAAAAATAAAACTATTGATTTTATAATATTTTTATTGTTTAATATGGATAGTTCAATATAAAACAAAGATAATATCAATTTCGTTATTTATTTATTGGAAAACTGGATATAACACAATCTTCTCCAATTGGATATAATTCCTATAGTCTTTAAAATTGGATATAATCCCTCCAATCATGTTTATTAAGGATATAACCCGTTTTATTATTTTTAATTAAAATAAATAAACCACATAATTATTATAATCAAATTATCCCGTTCTTTCCAAAAAAATTTTGCTTTTCAGATACAAATTTCTTTATGCATATTGGACCCCCTCTCTCCGTTCGTCCCGCTTTGTTTGCTTAGAATAATTTGGATATGCCAATACAATAAATACAATATGTTCCAGTACCAAACTTGTACGTTTTAGCACCTTAATTTCAATGACCCGTTAATTTTAACTAAGACTGGGTACAGAACATATTAAACTTTACAAATTGAGCTATCCGTGTGGTAGCAATATGTAACACACCAGAATTTTAGAACCTGTTTGCAATACTTTAAAGTCTTAAGGTCATATTTGAAAAGTACTTATTCTTATCCATTTGATATTATATAATATCCATTTGAAAATATCTATTTGATTTTATTCATATCTATTTGATCTTATCCACATGAAAATATCATATTGGAAATATTTACTTTATTAGCCGCTAAGTTAAGAATATTTTCGAAAATAGCCATAATTATTTTCCAAAATAGCTATAATTATCTTCCAAAATAGTCACTAAGCCATAAATATTTACTTTTTTAGTGACTTAAGTAATATAATATTTACCATTTCAGCCGTGACCTCCACTATAAATAGCCCCTAGCCTTATTCATTTCATTCCGTCAATTCTCTCTCCCACTCACTTTCTCTCCAGTTAATCTTGAATATCGTCTTGGCTTTGGATAGTCGGCCATTTGGAATTCGAGTACTACGTCGCAGTTTTGTTGGATAGTCATTTCGATTTGCTTGGTCTTGTGGATCGCTCAGTCAGGTAATCGGACTTCTCTATATTTAGTTTCGTATTGCTTGATTTGATTACCGCTTGGCTTTGTTTGCATGTGTATACTCGTATGTGGTATATTTTGCAGGATATCGGGTTTAGAAACTAGATTACCGAATTTGTTTGTGCATGTGAATTTGAGCCCTGATCTCCGGTATGGGGAGGGGAGTTGGTTCTGATCCCCGAGATGGGGAGGAACCTTGTTTGTAACTAATTTGGGTTCTGATCCCCGAGATGGGGAGGAACCGTATTTGTGACTGATTTGACTGATCTAGACCCGCTTATCTCCATAAAATATACTTTTTGTTATGTGGATTAATCCGATCTTGTTCACTTTTGCTACCTCAACTAGTATAGAGAAGCTGTGTCGTTAAATAACCTGTTACTGAGCTTTGTAGCTGACATCCGTTTGTTTTTTTGTGCTTGCGACGTAGGTTGACAGACCGACGGATGGATGCAGATGATACCGTCCCACCCTCACGTGCCCGCGACCCGTCAGTGCGGGGCGTGACACAATATTTTAATGCCATTTTGCGACTTCAAGTATCTCTGCATCAATAAAACGGTATGATCACCTCTGCAACTAAAAAAACAAATCAATTTTTTTTTAATAATGTCCATCAAAATATGACCCAAACAGAATCCCAAAAAGTAATAAAATTGTTAGAAGAGAAGCACTCTCTAATTCGAAAGTGCATGTCGCAAATTCGAAATTCGAAAGTCCATCAAAATATTTAAAGTGCATGTCGCAAATTCGAAATTCAATGAACACTTTCTTTAGTCTTTACATACTTAAAGTTGAAAAGCATGATATTCATTTTTCTCTCAAAACTCTACGTGATCATTATATTATGCATTTGCTATTTCAAAGGATTGAATGTGACACAAAAGGAATCATTTGAAAAAATAATTATGAAAGTATTATTTAAAAAATGACTCAATTATTTTATTAAATTTTGAGTTTTTAACATTTTGTACCAGCATATTGTTGTTACGTCTCAATCTTTTCTCCTACGACGAACAAGAACTATAATTCAAGTAAGACTACAGCCAATACAATATCGTAGTTCAGTCTACTTGCATATTCAACCTGTCAACTTCATTGATTGTCGTAAGTCTACAATTAAATTGACAACTGTTAGACAATTTATTGTGCGTTCTTTAAACCAAACTTTTGCGTTCTGTGTTATAAAGTACAATATGGAAGTATAGAGATCATTTTATGTGATCTTCTAAAATTGGTTTTGAAACATCTAGTATTTCAAGCTAGATTGGTCCGTCCAGTGGTTTGGTTCTATTTTCCCAACTAAGTGGTCCTTGATTTGATTCACAGTGAGATCATTTATTTTCAAATTTATTATAACAAAATCATTGGCTTCAAGCCATCCTTAAATAAAAAAATATAGTATTTCAGATTTTACCATTTATCAATGTTAATATAAGTATCAACATGATAAAATCATAGAAATCTAAGTCTTTAAATATTGTTAATTAATTTAATTGCCTTGTCTTGGCAAGATATACCTATGCCAGACGCAATTCTGAAAGACTGGTTCAAATATTAACCTGAGGTAAGAAGGAATAACTGCTAGCACCAAATAAAATAATTGCCACCAAATAAAATAATTTACACCAAGTAGGTACCAAGAGAGGCATAATCAGGTCCTAGAAGTTTCCAAAAAAAATATATATGATGAAATATGCCATATCAAAATATCAGGAAAAATAACCCACATTAATTTTCCTTAACAATGAGAAATATGGTACAGTTAAAAACTGATTCTGACCTCTCTTGCGAAGTGTTATTCGTTGATTTTTTTTTTCTCTATTAATGTTTGAATAAAACAGAGGCTAAACAACTAAGTAGGGGAAAAAATGGAGACGAGTTGTTGGTTGCCAACATAAGTTAAATAATCAGGCTTAGGTTCATGCTGCCCATTCAATATGTCTCTTGATTGGCACTTAGAAAAAAAATTAAAATATCTGGATCACTAAAATTAATTTTCTATTTTATGCTAAAAATCAGAATCTAATGATCGACAAGTGGTACGCTGAAAATATAGTCAACATTGAAAAAATAAATATGCATGAATCATTGGCAATATATACCTTGTTGGAGTTATGTCCTAGAAGTCAATATTTCATGACTTATTTTCTTAGTTTATGTTAATGATGATATTTGATCATTTGTTCCTAGAGTTTATTATTGACAGATCATTCAGGTTGAGGATCTGAATTGTAGATCTCTGTGGATCATTCATTAGAATGACAATAATAAATCTAAATCGTCCATAATCTTGATAATTAACAAGGAACATTAATTATCATAAAAGATTAGTATGCAAGTTAAGTGATGATTAAGTTCTACAAATCATAGGTAAGGAGTTACCGACTTAATTGCATATGTGTATGTTATTGGAACATAGTACAGGACTTGACCCAATGAAATAAACATTTGGATTGTGTTATGTGTCATTGTTTATTTCATATGAGTTTGATTCTGAGTTTGAGATGTTCACCTTTTCCACATGAGGATAGGTTCAATAAATATCGTCTAACGTTGATTCCTGATAAAGGCTGCTATAAGGACTTTATTTATGTTCTCTTGAATTGTGCGGGGAAAAGTTGTTCATCAAGAAAACCGTATGTCCCTCATTAGTATACCTAGTGAGTGATGATATCTGTTTGGGCCCCTTGATGGAGTTGGATCGTATGCATGCAAACTAGACGATCAACTCTAGATCAAGAAATGTATAATCTGCAAGAATGACACATTCCTATCTTGGATTATACAAAGATATCGTGTGACATAAGAATCAAACAAAGAAATACTTTTATTTCTTATGCAGGATTGAGATATTGTAACGGTACATTATTTATACGAATTGGAAATCATAACGTGTTGCTAGATACCGCTTATGATTATTGGAAATAAATAACGATTTATTTCCATGGCCAACATAGTATAAATCCTCAAATAGGGTCGCACAAATAAGATATTGACCACACGTGCATTATTTATTCATATTGGAGAATACGAGACATGATAAGTTGATTAATTAATTATATGTTGTTATGAACCATAATAATTAATTATATCAAATGGATCATGTTAGAAATAATTTAATGCATAAAGCTCTTCAAGAATTAATTATTAATAAGTTAATAATTAATTATATACAACACATATAATTTCTAGAATTATATTGAGCTAATGGGTTTTATTTAGTTAGTAAATTAAAAGCCCAAATTAAAGAGAATTAAAGGGGATTCATTAATTGGTGAATTAATGAATAAAGGCCTTTTATTGAGATAGCCCAAGAAAGCCCATTAGGTGGCCTCTTAGGGTGGATGGCATACTTGTAAATAGCTACAAGTGTGGATGAGAGATGGGTGGTCTATAAATAGGGGGTTCTTTTAGAGAGCAAACCCTAGCCACCACACCCTCTCTTCCTCTTCTCCCATGCGCCATCTCTCCCTCTCATTCTCTCTTGAGCTCATGTGTTGAGCACCCCTATCCCATCTCTCTTCCTCCATTAAAATAGTTTAATAGAAAGAGAAACTTGGATTTGAAAAGGGGAGAGCTTGGACTTGAGAGAAACTAGCATCTCTCTCAAGTCGTGGTTGCTATCTTTGGTGGGCTAGAGGCGATCAAGATGGTGGAGGTGGTGGAGCACGCACCCCATCGACTCCCATGCCATGGATTCGAGCCTCATGAATACAATTTCATGAGAGGTACAATTTCTCCTACTTTCTCTCTTGATTTGATGTGTGAATGCTTTAGCACTAGATCCTTGTCTTGCTTGATGTTTAATGGAGATTAATTAGTTGTAATTGATCTAAAAAATTAAAATATGAGCATTTCCTAACATACCTAGTTAGAAAATTTCATTGCCTGATTTGTTCCTTTGCCATATGATCAATATGGAAACACCAGCAGCATTATGTTAATTAAAAATTTTAAAATTATAGTATAACACATACTGGAGCCATGACATAGGACATATGGTAAGAGTAATGTCATAGGTTTGAAGGTTGTAGCATTAGATTTTACTATTTTTAGTATTTTAGTATTTTATTTTTTAGTATTATTAGTATTATTAATAATATTTTTTTAATATCTTATTTTATTAATAATATTTTAGTATTTTATTTCTACTAATACCTCTAAGAAAGATTAAAAGATAAATTTTACAGGAATTACAGCAAGAATTTAGTTTTAATCCTCCATAACTTCCGTTGTCTTCACTCGCCAATCAGCTGGTCCCTTTTAGCCACGTGTCACCTCTTCAGCACTGCTCCCTCCGTCAACCCTGTTAAAAAGTAACGTCCCAGTCCCATGCGACAGAGAGACTGAGTTAACGGTTAAATTAAACGGTACCAATCTTCTGTTGCAATTCGGTACCAAACCGTTACTCCAATTGTTTCCGTTGTGACTGGGTCGGATCTTAATTCACACAACTCAATTAAATTTCCAACATCTTCTTCAATTAAGAGCCCATCAGCTGGGAATCTGACAGCAGTCAACTGATATGTGCAACAATTAATATTGATTTCTTAAGTGAAATTTGAAACAGTAAATAGAAAAAAAAAATGCGTTGTTGTCTTGTTATAACATCACGCATAAGGAGCAATTGTTTTTTTTTTTTTTTTTCCGAAAAGAAACAATGAAAAATGAAAAAATATTGTTGCATACTGACCAATTTGTATTAGGCCTGTTTTAATTGGGCCCATAGACTAACTGCAGAGAAAACAAAAGAAAATTTGTAAACAACGCTCCTAAGAACAAATAAAACCTTACAGATGCAACAAGACTTAAAATTGATCAACCAAAATTTTCTCACCAAAAAGATAACCACAGAGCATAAACTGGTAAGGTAGCGGCGTACCGCAGTCTTAATTAATAGCGTTACTAAATACACAAAGGATCTATAGTCAGGATCCTTTTGTTTTCAATTTTTCATTGGTATGTTTAGCGAAACAAAAAACTTTTTCCTAGCATAGCATGCCACATTACAGATTCTTCTCCTCCCAGAAATAATGCAGTTATATGACACGCAAAGACAAATTCGTCTTGCAATCCTTCAATCCCTCGTAGTTGAACTTTCAGTTTGTTTGGTAATAAGTTCAGTCTCAAAAAGGCACAGCAAGTGTTCGTTGAAATGCCTCAATGGAAGCTGAACCAGATTAAGCCACCTTCAGTTTGCTAACTGATGTTTCACAGAGGCTTGGAAAGCACAGTGATCTGTAGTGGATGTGGTGGAGAATTATATGGTCTGCCCATTGGCCTGGTTTTAGTAGATAAGAGAGATTGATAGAAGCATTATGTTTTATGAAAGACACTTAAGAGGGGAGTGTCCAGTTTCCAATTTTTATGTGAATTTTGAGAAATTGAATTAGCCTGATTTAGCAGTACATCATGAATTATTGAGATTAGCCTGAGGCTTGATACCAATTACTGACCTTTCTGGTGCTGGCATAATGGAGAATGCCGGTTACATGTATGCCCAGGCTTGATGCCTGAGTGCCAGGCCTACTAGATTTTGGAACAGTGCTGGTACGATGCAGGATTTTATTAAATGAGGTTGGTTACAACCTTGTACAACTTATTACAAAATTAAAAAAATAACTCAACAAGGGGCCGGGTTTTAACTAGCTAGACGAGATGGGTAGAATAATTAAGTCAAGTGTAAAAAAGAGGGGCTCACCAGTACCGAAAGATAGTTGGTACCAGTAACCAGTGTCCAGTTCTGCCTTCGTTTTCGATGGACCTTGTACTGGTAACTGGTGTTACTTTCTTTAAAATAATTGTTGGTGAACCAAGCCGTATGGTGAACTTGACGACAAAATTCCATCATTGAATATTTTTTATCACTACTTTTTTTTTTTTTTTTTTTGGTAGCGACATTTTTAAAAGTTGACTGTCCGATCGGAGGCTCCGGAGGCCGTAGTGGATCTGGACTGCACGGGCCCGTTATTCTTCCACCGGTGAGAGCGGGAGGTGTTCGCTGCTCTGTGGAGCCAGCCTCACGCGTTCCCCTCCCCTTTAGAATCCAATCAACTCTGGCCCTCTTGAAGATAATATATAGTTCTGATCAATAGTTACTAAGTTACTAGCAAGATGCCCATCTAGGAAAGCTCTACCTGGGCAGGAAAGCGATATTTTTCCAAAAATATATGAACTTGATTTTAAATTTAATTTATCAATTAAATTATTATAAAGAGTAAATATATCTAATTAACATGATTAGGGAGTTAAATATCCATATTTTTAAAATTAGAAGGGCTCATTTGTAATAAGAGAATATTAAAGTAATACATACTTGATTTTGCCAAAATTAAATTTATTCACTCTGAGTCTCTGACTCTGATCTTATTATTTGTTTTAGATAAATGGAATCAAACCTTTCAAATCATTTAAAAATTGAAATCCCATAATCAGATTTCGAACACGCACCAATATTAAATAGAGCTGTCAACAGTGTACCGTAAATTGTTTTGCCATTTCATTTTGTCGAAAATGGAACAAATAACTGCAATGAAATTTGTACGTACGTTTAACGAAACAAATGTAAATTTTTTGGAAAAAAAATGTAAAAATTTGTTTCTAAGGAAATTTCAAGATGGTCAACATATTATATGGTTTCAATCGGCCATTTAAATTTTAGATTGAAAAAAAATAACCCTAAAGCAGTGCTTATATGTGTTTTAGGGTGTACCATAGTCATTTCCTACTGTTGTTATTCTTATTGTTATCATCGTCATCGTTATACACTACGTCACTACCTCAATTTATTATTTTTATATAATCTATAGTATTAATTAAAATCCGTGATCACTATTTTTATAATTAAAAATAGTTTTTTATTGTTACATATTCTATAATTAAAAATAGTTTTCTTTTTTCTTGTTTAAATATTTTAAAAATAGTCGTACATCTGCATAATTTAATGGACACTTGTTGATACAAATAAGGTGATGTTTATGGATTAAGAGTTGATGTTTGTGCACTAAGCATGAATATTTGAAAAATTTAGACAATTTAAAGTTCGTATTTAAAAAATATTTCTAATAACGTAACATTGTGAGTTGTTACATGGGGTCTATCTTAAATGAAGTGCAATCTTATTATTTTTGCAAATTATTAGTCTTAATAAAACGATGGCGACCATATTCACCTATTCTTTTTGTTTGTCACACATGAGGTTTGAATTTAACTATTGAGTGTTGATTCATTAGGTAATCAATTTAATGTTCTTAAAATGTAAAATTATTCTTTCTTAAAACTTCTATGAATAAGAGATTACAAAAAGTCTTCTCACTACAGTTTGACGACTCGTATGAACAAAAGATCACAAAAAAAATCTAATTTGTTAATTAACGACCTTTGTGTGTCTAGAGTTCAACGGACCTGCTGAGACACTAGGCACAATCCACTACCACTAAAATTAGTTTTACTGGAATTTCCAGAAGAGAGAACATTAATTATCAAATATAAAAATGGAAAACATAGAAGATAAGAAGCAAAAATACTTGCTGTTTGGCCTGGGCTTTATGGCACTGTGTCTGGCATGGTACTGGTATGATACCAGGACCCAGGTTAGACAATTGGATCAGGTTGATAGTCTGGCACATAGTAAAATCACTAAGGACGACAGCTATTGGACGTGTACAATAGTCAATAGACAATTAAGAGGAGAGAAATTGATTTCATCTTACTATTACAGTCACTTGTGCTCAAAATGCTGTATATCTGAAACTTAAAAATCTTGCCATGTAATTCTTTATACTCTGATACAATAGGTTGGTAAACATCAAGCTGAAATAAGTACACACATAATTAGATCCTATAAAAATTAATGATGAAAACAGAGGTAATTTGTTATCGCGGCTCTAAAATTGTAATGCTTGTATCATGCGACATGTAACTTGTTGATGATTCCACGTTATCCATAAACTTGTCATTGATGTAACCAGGTTGTTTTGGTAGTGGCAAAATCATGTTTGGACTGTTTAGCATCAGCATAGCTTCTGACATGTGGGGCCGATCCTTTGGTCTGTCTTGCACACACAGTAGTCCTACTTGGATGCATCTTATGATCTCTGACTCGTCGTTTGATATCTTGAAAATAGAAGAATCTAGCAGATTCAGAGCCATGCCATCATTCCACAATGACCATGCCTGGTAAATGGAAACAATTGAACTATATTTTAAAGTACTAGAACATACCTTTTTAAAATGAAAACTGAAAAGAGAGTTTATATTTCAAAAGCATACAAATAACATGCGGTCCAATAATCTTCAAAAGAGGAAGCTTCTTACATAACTAAGGAGGTTTAGCTTGGATTCTACACCAAAGGTCCCGCTGCATTTCCTTCCACTAACGATCTCAAGTACTAACACACCAAAGCTGAAGACATCAGATTTAACAGAGAAAACACCATACATGGCATATTCCGGAGCCATATATCCACTGCATAATACCATTCAGTATCAAAATTTTTAAAATGAATGACAATTTTTGAGGATATCTCACAATATTTTTTTTTTTTTTTTTTTGTGGCTATACACTGATTATAATTTTCTAACATTGATATGGTACTCTGCTACTAAAATATATCAAGGAGGGAAATGAAACTGACTTACTATGTACCAACAACTCGGTTAGTTACTGAATCATTGTTGTGTTTATCGAATATTCTGGCAATCCCAAAATCAGAGATTTTTGGATTCATATTCTCATCAAGTAATACATTGCTGGCTTTCAAATCTCTATGAATAATTCGTACTCTTGAATCCTGGTGGAGATAAAGAATTCCCCGAGCAATCCCCATAATTATCTCAAACCTCTTCTGCCAATCCAACTGAAAAGATTTTTCCTTATCTGTTCCAAATTATTATTTAAAAAAATTAAATCTGTCTTTTATGGACACCAGAACTTTCTAGGTAAAAGAAAAAGAAAAGAAAATGATATTGATACAAGCAAAATTCCTTTTAATCTTGGCATGGATATAAACTTCTGTCGAGATAATATTCGTAAAGTTAAATTGAGAATAATGAAATAATTTTTTTTTTCTCAATATTTCTTCCTGATAGAAAAAGTAAAGATGCATAAGAATCCAGGTAAAGCCCAAAAGAATTTGATAGTACTGGGATACCATAACCTTTGTCAGAAATGTACGGTTGTCATAGTGTAAAACTTCAGGAGTAACTTTTAGAGCATATATTTTGAAATTTTAAAAGAACTTGTTTAAATGACAATAAATGAACACAAGATTTATATCAAAATAGATTTATCCTTAATGTTCATTTTGATATTACTAATCAGGTAAGAATACTGAAATGATACCACCTTCTGTAAAAGGGGTAGAATCGCTGGAAAATAGATTAATCTGGAATGTCTAGATGTAAATCAAAAAACTTACCAAAGATAATGGTATCCAAACTTTTATTTTCCATGTATTCATAAATTAGCATCTGTTCTTCTCCTTCGATACAGCACCCCAACAAACGTACCAAATTGTTGTGTTGAAGTTCTGCGATCAATAAGATTTCATTTTTGAATTCACTAAGGCCTTGTGTTGAGGAATAGTTAAGCCTTTTTACTGCTATCCTCTCCCCTCCTTCCAATTGACCCTGTACTTACAAAATATTACTCTTATGTAAACAAATTACGGTATAAATGACTTTTAAATTACTGTACAACCAAATTTAAAATATATGTTGAATGTTAGTGCGCCACCATACATATATTTTGGCTGCTTCGCCTTATGTACTGATAAGAGTTGTCATTTTATTGATAAAAACCTATATTTGTGTTTATTGTCACAGGTCTTTTGCGTTCCATAAGCTTCACAGAAGGTGTTAAACCCAAAATTTATGACATTACAAGTAAGGAGCCCTGAATGGATAATAAAGTTACCCTGAAAACTGTTCCAAAACCACCTGCACCAAGCCTGTTTTGTAGAGCAAAGTTTCCTGTAGCAGCTGATACAACATTTACATCAAATATTGGTAGATTTAAAGCATTTCCTTTTCGAGATCCCTCTTCTAAAATAGAACTCCTTATCATTGACAATGGCTGTGATGATTCTTGTGAGGTTTGGCTCTGTCTTTCTGAATGTGCCAAGAGTTCTTAACAAAAATAAAACTAATTGTAAGTTTCCACAGGGAAATATTATATAGAAAATCATAGTAGAAGCTACCTAAGTACATTTACTTCTTTATATGTTAATTTTTTTGTTAGATCTTTTGCTATTTTTTGTGTATTTTTGTTGCATCATAATTAGATTTAATAAGAAATAAAGCAGAGCGAATTCTACAAAGGTATTACACTGATCCCTGAATCTTTTGGGTGCTTTTATAATTATGCCAAGTTTAATAGTATGCATCATCTAATATCTAGAATTTTGCAAGGCGAAAGAACAGATACTAGTCAAAACTAAGAGGTTCAATTCAAATTTCAAACATACCGGTTTGTTTTTTAAACTTTTTATGAACAAGGTATGCAACTGATGCAAGAAATAGTAACCCCAATATTGCGCTGGACACAATTACAGCTGTCATCTTCTTCTTGGATAAATTATTTGTACCTGCATCATTAAAACTATTAAATTAATTTTCCATAAGTAGTGTACTAGTGAAAGACATGTTTTTTCACTGGTTCTCCAAGATTGTCCGAAGTGACAAATGTGGTACTTTTCCTGGTACCAGCATCCTTTACTGATGAAGTCCATACTAAATTATTACTAACAAATTTATCACAAGGGATGAAACAACAAATTTATCCTGATTCCTAACTAAAATTCTTCTGTAATTAGAGAAAAATGGTTATTATGGAGAGGATGCTAACCATGTAATTCAGAATGTGCAACCCGATAGTATAGAGTCGAGCCACCTTGATCCAACTTTCTAATATCAGTCAAATTACCCATCCACATAGCACACCCTCTGCCCCCATCCATGTTTGAGTAGGCATAGCATGAGCAATCTTTCAAGCACCTCTTCTCGCATTCTTTGTGTTCCATTTTACTGTATACTATTGTATTGGTTGTATCCGGCAACTTCACCTTACTAATGTTTAGAAACCCATCACTGGGGCAGTCCAGTTCGGCCCCCCTCTTACAGCCCATTGATGTCTCAGATTCCTCCCAGTCCAACTCATGCGTGGGTACAAACCCTGTCAAGCATGTACAGTTGTTTGGCGAAGTCAAGTTACACATGCCAAATTGTCCACATTTTGCATATTTGTCGCAAGGGTCATTAGGGTCAGGAACTGACCATTGCAGATCCCACTCCTGTTCATCTTCTGCTTCATCAAATCTATACATTTGGAAAGTAGAATGGTTTAGCACAAGCCTTGATTTGGAAGGGCCGGTCATATTAATGTATGATTCATTTTGATATGGAACATAATCAAACGTCAATTCTGTATCATTGTCCAATTGCGGGGATCCGTTGAATTTGTTGCCATCTAATGGACCAGTTCGAAAGATTGGCTTCGACCCATTCCAAATAATGATTTCAGGCCATGCAGATTGAACCAACTTAATTGTGTAGTTGCTTGGCGCAGGGTTGTCTTGGTCAGTCCAACTCGTCAGATCTAGATTTTGACCTGATATCCAACCAAATGTCATGCCTGGTAACAATGTATCCGTTGGATTCTGAAAACTTTGCCATGTAGTTTTGTTTGTGTTTTTCTCCTTTAGCACAAAATTTCCTGTATCTAATAATTGTGCAATAGGGTTAACCATGCTGGATGTATTTGCATACCACAAAACATCGGAAGATATATTGGTTATGAGTTGTAAATTTGAAGTGCCATTATTGATATATAGATAGGCGCTATTTGGATCAGTCATCGGATTTTCTCTATTTGCAACCCAGACGACTGTTTGGGGTGTAATGTTTGTGTACCAGATGCCCAAGTACCATCTGCTTTGGTTGCTAGTCTTGAAAAAGCCAAGTTTGAATGTGCTACGGGAACTAACTAAAAAATCTGGGTATCTGAGAGGAGAATCTATGGTTATGTTGTCTCTGATCGATAGACAGCAATAAAGGAGAGAAAAGAACGTTAGGAGAAGAAGAGGTAGTAGAGCGGCTAGTGGCCATTTCTTCATGGTTAAAAATTGGCGGAAATGGTTGTAGTACTAGCTAGCTAGTGCTATGGAGTGCAACAAAAATAGAAACACTTGTATCTTTTAAGTTGAAGCTTTTTTATATATTATCTTAGTCAATCTCTTACTTTGTCATGATCTATGATGTGCAATATGCATGCATCACATTTTGGCATTTTTGTCTTATATACCCTTAAGCGTTTTCACTCCCACCATTTTTTTATTACAAGTTGTTTCTTTAAGCGCTTATGCGATAAAGAATGTACATGTATGCGTTCAGTAGAGTACACAAAATAAATAAATAAATAAATCAAGGCAGACGCAAAAAATATGATAAAAAGAAAAAAAAAATAAAAGAATGATGAAGAGATTATGTTTACAACAACATTATTTGATAACCGTGACATGACTAATTATTTATCTCATCATAATCAGAAAATTAAAATCATGCATATTAGTTTCTTTATTAAATTCCGTGCACTTTGAAAAATTCATTCCCTGAAACATTTAACAAATTTTTAACACTAAATTGCTAAAAAATAATTTCAAAATGGTACCAAATGGAAATACATATTCTGTCTATATTTATATTAATACTATCCTAATTTTGATAGCTGTTTCGTTGTCATTCATAATTATTAAATAAAAAAGCCATCAATATATGTATTTATTCTTTCAAAAACAGAAATTGCAGCAGCTGAATGGGTCGGTCCAAAATTCCAAATAGAAATTATTAATTTCATGTAGTAAATAAATATGGACGGAACAGGTCCAAATGCAAATTAAATGTATTTTAAATACGTAGTTTCAACTTTCAAATATGGTACGAACGGGTCTGTGCCAAATAAAAGTTTTAGGAACAAGTCCACGCTTGTAAATGTGGTTTAAAAATATAAAC
The DNA here is from genome assembly GCA_027725995.1 of Rhynchospora tenuis. Taxonomy (NCBI): domain Eukaryota; kingdom Viridiplantae; phylum Streptophyta; class Magnoliopsida; order Poales; family Cyperaceae; genus Rhynchospora; species Rhynchospora tenuis. The sequence goes on along the minus strand of CM050888.1, from coordinate 142,665,997 downwards.
TGAAAGACACTTATTGCATTTCTTCATTTCTTTCTGTGTATATATCTTTTGCAATAATTCTTTATTTCATTCTGTGTATATATCTTTTGCAAATACCCTGACAGTTCATGCGCCAACAAATACGGAAGCAATTAACAAGTGGTAGGTATATATATACAAGTCTTAGAATTTCATGTCTAGATTCAGTTGTGAAATGGATTGTTTTTTTTTTCCTTGCGCACAGTTGAATAAATAATACCATGAGCGGAGCTACAATTTTATAATTTTCATTTAGTAAATCAATGAACATATATAAGAATGAGTCAAATCTTTTGCATAAGTATGACCTTTGAATTCAAAAAATTGTTTTCCAGAAATTCAAGTTAGTGAGAAAATATGTGTATACGAATTAATTAAGAAAATTGAATTTTTCTGCCGTAATTGCTTTTTGTCGTTTCCAACAATTAAGAAAATCCACTTACTCGATATACTAAAATAAAAAGCACACATACGGCTCGTTTAACAATTAATATATATACAGTTTAGACTAAGTTGGAATTGATGAAAAGTTTTGAGTTGGTGCAATTGTGCCATCATAATTATGTATGCACTGTGGGGTAGGTATGGATTTGAAATTATTATTATTTATTATTTCAGTTGGAATCTAAATGAAGTCGTCACGTTTAGAAAGAGACACTATCTTGTTTGCTTGGACTAAATTAAAATCCTGAATAGTAATTATAATATACACAATCCTTTCTATATAAAAAAAAGAATTATAATATAGTCCAGATCGAACAGAGCAAAACAACAAGGTATGGCCGTATATATGGGGGAGAGATAATTAATATGGATTGCCGGATAAAAAAAAGGCAAAATTAGTCATATGTCCCTCCATTCTTCTTCAATCAGCCATATACCCTTGTATTTATTGATATTGGCCATATACCCCTATAATCTTGAATAACATTGTAATTTACCCTTTATAATGATTTAAATGAAACTTTAAATTAAAAAAATTAATTTAAAAATTTTAGGACAAAAATGCCCTTAACCTTTTATCTCTTACCTCTGCCGTTCAGATAAGAAGGGAAAAAAAAGCAATAAGTATTCTGCTAAACAAACTTAAAAGGTCATATGCAAAAAAATACAAATGCGATACGGAAAGAAATTAAGACTGAATCAATAGTCTGAATCATTAGGATACTTTCTCTTAGAATCAAATCTCAAAATATTTTAGAATCGAGAGAAAGAAAGTGAACGCTGTTAATACTATTTTTTTTTAAGAATTTTCTCAATTCCTCTCAAAAGATTCCAGCAAATTCTTCTCAAGTCTTTGTATGTCTGTACTGTATCAACATATTTAATCCTTTCTTTAGAATTGCATGCATCTATTGGTTGGTACTATCAAAATATATACTTCTACTTGACCAGAAAATCAATATCTTCTCTGTTATTTTTGTATCATAAACACGGAGCAAGATTTTGTTGACCATATTTCAATCTAGGTAAGTATAGAAATGCAACTTAGTACTATAGACTTAATGGTATATTTTGATACATTTTGCCAAAATCGATTTGATGCAATGCTTGTGCCTTTTCTTTATGAAAAAAAATAAGAGGCTTTTTTTCTTTCTTTTTGGAACCACGAAGCTAAGAGAGAAAAAGGTCGGGGCATTTTTGTCCTAAATTTTTTAAATTGATTTCTGTGAATTTAAATTTTATTAAAATTAATAAAAGGGGTAACTACCTATATTAGTTATAATTAGAGGGATATATGGCCAATATCAAAGAATAGAAGAGTATATGGCTGATTGAAGAAGAATTGAGGAGCATATGGCTGATTTTTTCTAAAAAAAAAAAGCTTTAATGTAATATAAATTAGATTACTACCATACCATAAACAGAGAGAATACTTGTCTTTTTGTTGAGTTGTGACTGCTCAAATAAAAATGAATCGAATGATGGATTTCTTTATTTTAAATAGAGCACCAAGCGAGGCATTAATTGAAAGATGATTATGTGATATTAGTTCACAAAATAAGATACCAAAAAATCAACTCCGAAGTGTAAGGAAAATGCAATTAATTATGTATTTATTATGTTCGGGTTTCCGGTTTGCAAACATTGAAGGGGTCAATGAGCGCTTTGAGATATTCTTCAAGGAAAATAATATCAAGGACAAACGAAAGTGATGTATTGTGACGTAACGTACAGTACTGCTACTTATTATTGTTTATTCCCAATATGTTGAAGAGAGAGTCAATTTATAGGCCACTTGATTTCGTAATTTGAAATCTATTGACAGTACATGTATCAATTTCTGAAATATTTTTTATAGTCAATATAAGGTTTATTCCTCATAATATATATCATGTATATTCATGTGCTCTCTCTCTCTCTCTTTCTCCCCTCCCCCCCCCCCCCCCCCCCCCCCCCCCCCCTCCGGGAAAGTATTACGATATTCGGACCTCTTCTTTCGGGGGCATCAATGCTTGTTAAAACATACTAATAGGTGGAACTCTTAACGTTGATTTTTCAAGTATTATGAATCTAACAGAGGAAGTTGACATTTTTTCTTTTTTTGTTCATGTAACTAAATTAGATAATTATTGAAAGGCATAAATAGCTTTGTTTTTGATGATGGTGATTGTAATATGACTACATATTTTTGCGGTATAACGTTACATAGTTGATTGAGCGATTTGGTATTATATCGGTGATATAACGGAGAAAAAACGGTGTGTATAAAAAAAGAATTATACAACTAGCCTATCTTATCAGATACTTGAAATATAAAAAAAATAACAAGTCAATAAGTAAATAGACAAGATCAAAGTTTTAAAAGCTAAATAAATTAGGATTTGATATGGATTTGTATTCGGCAAAAAAAATTTTGTAAGTTGAATGACCCATTCGTTTTTACGCTGCCAAATGAAAAAAAATAGTTATATCGCCGATTTTTCGAAAAATATAACACTATTATTATTATTATTTCGTGCTTCATTTTTATGGCGTTGATGCATTTTGCTCCAAAAATCCGTTATTTAAGTCATAATGGTGTTATTTCGGTGAAATTTAAAAACTTGCTATACACTATAGTGACAGATTCATTCAAACAAAGTAGATTCTACCTCAATTCCTTTAGGTTAGATATTTTTTTTTTTTTGTTTCCTTTCTAATAATTTCGAACTGTAGATTAATATTTTGCAATTCAATTCTGTTTTTTTTGTCTTTTCCAATTTATGACTTAATGCACGAACAGTTCACGGTCAATACTCAATAGTCAATACAATACAGTCTTCAATTACGTAGGGAGGGGTAGTTCGGTCATTGGGAAGAAAATAATGTTGCTCCGAGTTAAAAAAAAAAAAAAAAAAAAAAAACACTATTGCTAGGAGCACTGCCCATGATAAACGGTACCTTAATTACGTAGCCAACATTGAAAGTAGAAATATGGCATTACCACTATATTTGGTAATTTCAATAATTATTGATCCCCCAACCAAAAAGGAAATGATGCATGATTGCATGATTCGTTCCATGCCAATGAGTCTTAAATAAAAATTCAAAAATTAGTATAACACTTTTACACTGAATAATTTTGAATTTCTATAAAATCTGAAAGTCTTGAACAATTTGTTTTATATCTAAATTTTAATTTCTTGTATTTTAGGATTGGGGAATACTACAGTCAGTACAATACAAAACTATAATTTTATCAAGCAATCATCTAATATATGCATCATTATTGTTTTCTAAATAAAAAATCGAAACAGTCAATTAAAAATTTATTGTTGTCTCCTTATAACATGAAGCATACTTTTTTTCATTAGAGAAAGAAAACAAAAGTACTGTTGCAAACCGAGCAATTTATATTAGGCCTGATTTAGTTGGGCCCATATATGTCAAAGTAGCCTACTAACTGTAGGAAAAACAAAACAAAAACTGTAAACAAGTAGGCCTGCATAACGTGCAAAACGAAGACGAAAATCATGCCTTGCGTTAATCGTTTCGTTCTGGGACGAAAATTTTTTCTCTATTGCGTCTTGCGTTCTGTCCTTTTAACGCAAGAAATTTTTTTTTCGTTGATCGTTGCGTTTAATTGCACGATCAAAACGATTTTAACCGTTTAAAATTTTTGACCGTTTCTTAAACATAATTTGTACTAATTGATCTCATCTATTCAGATTATACAGAGAGAAAAAAAAAAATTAAAATTTCTAACAATAGCTAACTCAAATAAAAGCAACGTTTACATCACAATTAAAACCAACTCAACTAACCCATCTAAACAATCTACTCTTATTTTTTCATGTCTAACAGAAGCTACCAACAAACTTTTTTATTCACTAAAAACCCTGATAAATCCCAAAATACTATCAGCTAACAATTTATTCTGAAAGCTTTAAATCAAAGCATCAGATAAATAACAAATTATTACAAAAACACAAAGAACTATTAGTAAGTATTCTTGTTGGAACTGCAGTCGTGTCTGCCCTCTTTTTTGCTGACATTCATGCCTCCCTTCAGCCATCCAACTAAAGTGACATTTGTGCCATAACTCAAAAACGATGATAAAGTCCATCAACTCAAAATTGAAAATTGAGAAAAATTCAACTAATAACATTCTTTTTGTGTACTAGAAAAATCTGATTTAAAATCCAAATTCAATACAAACATTAGCCACCAGAAAAATCCAAATTCAAATTCAATACAAAATCTGATCTAAATCCAAATTCAATAAAAATCTGATCTCAATGGAATACCAGAAAAACTTATTGAGTCGTCGGCCACCACCATTAGCCACCAACTTTCACCAAAGTCAGCCAAGCTCAAGAGAGAAAGAGGGAGGTTGAGTGAGGGCTTAGCTCCTGTCGGCTATCTTCAGCCGCCAAAGGTCGCCACTAGCTTCCATGGTTGTGAGCTCGGGTCTGAGAGGGAAAGGAGTGAGCTTCTATAGTTGTGAGCTCGGGTCACTAGCTTCCCGTCGGCTATCTCAGAGGGAAAGATGAAGGATGAGAGGGGGGGGAGAGAGGTAAGGCTTGTGAGGTGAAGGACAGGGAGAGGTGTTGAGCTTGGGTGTGAGAGGAGGTAATGGAGAGGTGGGTGGTCGGAGAAGAGAGGTATTGGGGTCGGAGAAGAGGTGATGTGGTCGGGAAAGAGAGGTGTTGTGGGGGTTTTGTCAGGTGGGTGGTCGGAGACGAGAGATGAGAGAGGTGATGTGGTCGACAGTGGAAAGAGGGGTGAGTGAGAGCGAGCGGTGAATAGGCGCGGATTTTGCGAGAGAGACATGGAGGGGAGAGATGTGAGGCGGAGAAAGAGATGAAGAAGAGACAGAGGCGTGAAGAGGGTGAGCGGCGCTGTAGAATAGGGTTTTTCTTCATTCTTTCATCTACAATCGAGTAATTGCACTCCCGTAGAATTATAAAACGAAATGGACGAAACAAACGATCACGAAACAGGTCCGTTTCGTTAACCGTTTCGTTGGTATGACGAAACTATACTATATTTGCGTTAATCGTTTCGTCCATAAAACGAAACCAAAATCTCTTACCGTTACCGTTCCGTTTCGGACGAAACGAAACGGTTAAACGGTCGAAACGGGTGGCGTTTTCAGGCCTATAAACAAGGCTATCCATAACATAAACCAGTAGCGCAGTCTTATTTAGTTGATTTAATTTAATAACGTTACCACAAACAAAAAAAAATTATTATGCAAATTTTCCTCGTAATATCACCTATTTATTTTAATTCTTGATATTAAATATAAATATTTTTTCGCATAAAAATTTTAGTTTGTAATAAGGTTGTTCTACCATTATTGCTGGTTAAAAAAACTAAGATGTTTATTCATGTAGCATCGACGTCAAAATAATATTTTTAGAATTAATTTATAGTGTTATGAACAACAAATCTAACACCAATTGAATCTGAGTTTTTGGATAATAATATTAATTTTCATAATAAATATATCTTTTTGGTGTAAAATTGCATCAAAATTAGTTTCATGGCTTAAAATATGATCAACTTGATGCAAATTGAAAATTTTAGATCAAAATAATAAATAGATGATACCTAAAGGAATAATGATCATGGGTGTGTAATTAGTTTTTTCATGGGAAAGAATTGACAAAATGCTTAGTTACGGCCATGTAGCTTTGTACGGTGAGTGGTAACTCGGTCCTCTCTTTTTCAATCCCTCGCAGTTTGGTCTAGCAATTTTTTCAATCCCTCGCTGTATCAGGAGGTGCTCGATGAAATGTCTGAATGGAAATTGGACCTGACGAGGCCACCTTTAGTTTGCTTCATGATGCTTGAACAGCGGGATGGAAATCACAACGACCTCTAAACAACGATCTTTAGAGGAGGAGGTGTTGAATTATCTTGTCTGGCCATTGGCCTTGCTTTAAGAAATAAGAAAGATTGCTAGAAGCATTGCGTTCTGAGAAAGACACTAAACAAGGGAGTGTCCCGTTTCAAATTGGGCTTTAAAATCTTGAGAAATTTAAATGTTCCTAATTCTAGCTGTATATTGTGCAGTACTGAGATGTGTCTTGGGCTAAATACCAAATTACTGAGCTTTCTGGTACTAGCATAATGGAGTATGCCGATACATGTATGCCCAGGCTTGATGCCTAAGTGCCAGGTTCAACTAGGTCTAGGAACAGTGCTGGTACGATACAGGATTTCATAAATGAGGTTGGTTACAACCTTTTACAACAACTTACTACAGAATAGTAAGAATGGGAGGTGGAGGTGTGGGCTGGAGGCGTCCCGGTACCAAAAGATCGTTCGTACCAGTGTCCAGTTCTGGCTTTCTGCCTTTGTTTTTGATGATTGTTGTACTGGTGTTACTTTCTTTTAAAATAAGTGTTGACTTAGTCCAAGAAACAGCAAATGCGAATTTAAGTTAGAGCGACAAACTTTCAAGCCTGAAATGAACTCGATGAGAAAACAAGAACCCAAAGAGGAATTAACCAAGCCGTATGGTGAGCTTGGACGACAAAATTCCGTCATTTAATATTTTCTTATCACTTCTACAATCTTTGCCAAAGCAAACATGTTGACCATCTCTCAAATTTTGAGTTTTGCACAACATGCTGATATAGTGATATACGATTATAAACAAATAAAATTGTCATGCTGATATACGATTACAGACAAATAAAGTTGTCATGATGGTGCACTCCAGTTCATTGAAGCTTTTACTGTCAAATTCGTCATCTCATGCCCCTCTTGAAGATAATATATAGTTCTGATCGATAGTTACTAGCTAGATGCCCATCTAGGAAAGGTCTACCTGGGGAGGATAGAGTGGTTGGGCAGGAAAGGGATATTTTTCCAAAATTTTATGAACTTGATTTTAAATTTAATTTATCAATAAAATTATTAATAATGGTATATATATATCTAATTAACATGATATGGGGGTTAAATATTCATATTTTTTAAATTAGAAAGGGAATAGTTGTAATTAGAGAACATTAAAGTAATACATAGCTGATTTTGCCAAAAATAAATTTATTGACTTATTTATTTATCGATAAAATGGGATCAAACTTTTCAAATTATTTTAAAATTTAACACTCATATATAATCGGGTTCGGAACCCGCAACAACTATTCAAGAAAAAGATTGGGAGCGCTGGGGCAGGGGTTATGTAGTCAGCAATTGCAAATCTCAATTTGTGGCTGATTCTTGCACAGTTCCATATACCATAAACATTGCAGAATGCAGAGTTATGATGATAGAGGGTGCTATAGGAATTTTTTTTTTTTTTTTTGGTTAAAATTCTGCAATACAAAAGAGGTTTGGATTTAAAAATATATATATGAACAAGATCAAGAAGGAAATAGCATTGTCAAAATAACGTTCAGTACAGTTCATTGAATAGGAAATTCAATGGGATTGTTTATATAGTGAATCAAAATAACGTTCATTAAAGCCCATCAAATTTCTAAATATTAGGGTAGGATATGCTGTTATACCAACGGGAAAATTATTCGAAAGGAATCAATTAATGTATTCAATTGTGGAGTATAATGATATTTAACCGAGAATAGAAAACATTGAATCAAAGGTATTCTACCAATTAATAGAAAAAAAATAAAAATTGATAATATAAGATTTTTACTTTTGCAGAGAAAATGAGAGCTGCAATAATGTTTTATAAACAAATTTAACAAATTGAAATTTCAACCTTTCTAATATATATCACTTTCTTAGTATATCACATGAATGTTGACATCAACTCGTTTTTATTTGTCCATGAATGAACTTGGTTTAGTCTACTTAAAAAAAAAAAAAAAATCGGTCTTAATTTTTATTTTCTTTTTTTTTTTATGAATAAGTATCCGTTCATTTGGAAACGGATATTCCATTCAATTACGTACTGTACTCCAATCGAACCAATCATGTTTTAAAGGCTACATCGTTCATTGACACTTTTTTCGGTATGTACATGCATCAATCCATACACATATATATATATATATTAGTTAAAAATAAATAATCAATATGTAATCCATACATATCTAGTTGTTCACTTAACGTTACCTTGTCATGATGACATATCTTCTCCCTTAATTGGAATACCCAGTATTTACCCGATTCTTCGTTAAATTTGTAATGTGGGGCAAACATATATTTTTACTCCCTTAAAATGTTCGATGTTTTTCTTTTGGTCCCGTGGACATTTTATTTCGGTTTAAGTCAGGTCTCCATTAGGGGAGGGGATATATCAGCAAGGATATAAAATTATAAAATATAAAATTTGGTCAGCAAGGATATTATAATAGCGAAATCATATTGGACGATTTGGATCTATCATTTTGAAGCAGATCAAAAAATTTATATTAGTATGCACGTACATTAGTATGAACCATATGTTTTCTCTCTGTATATATAATTATATATATATGGTTCCTTTTAGTCTTTTTTACGATCAATTTTTCAATGCTTCAAAATAAGCAGGCGAGATTATACGCTTTTCTTTCTTAGAAGGTGAGCAAATGACATTGTGCGACTTTCAGCTATTTCCAAAGGTTTTCAAATTAATTACTATTGTTATACATAAATATTATACTTAAATACATATATCAATTTTGGTTACGCATTTAGTATGTTTTGTACGTAAGATGTGTATCTGTTTGCCTACGGGCTTTACATAAAATAAATAAATAAAATAAATTTGACAGCATTGGACAATTAAACTTTGTACAAATTGTGCTGCTTAAAATCTGTTGGTGGAGCATCAATATTAATTAAATTACATTATAATTTACTTTACGGAGGTATCGTAGGAGACTATATTTCATATTCTCATAGAAACATGCTCAATATAGAAGTTATTATCTTTTGCTGCCTATGTAGTTACGTTGAGGCGTCATTTCTATTTTACAAACATTGATATTAATTGATGTTAATAAATTAAAAAAAAATAGAATTTGGTTTTTGCTTCCCAAAAACTTTAATTAGAGGCACTTTCGCTGTTGAGACAAGTTCACTTTAAAAACCAGCGAAATATAAAACATTAATTAAGTTTTGGAATTCTTCAAATTTATCCAATTTATTGATATTAATTACTACTATAAGGAAAACCAGCTCCTGATCTAATGGCAAAAAACAATATATTTTAATTAGAAATCACGGGTTCAAATGAAGATTTTTATGACATTTAATTTTAAAATAAACTGGAGAGCTTAACTCTCATCTTATCTTTTTTTTTTAAAAAAAATGATATTACTGCAAGGCAAATCTGCTAGTTTTTTATACTCTAAAGTGAGCTAGATGATTCATGGTTTTTTACTCAAAGAAGAACCAAATACAGATGAAAATCGGGATTATCGACACAACAAATATTCTTTTCCAACGAAGTATATAACTTAAAAAAATTGATATCCTGCACTTTTCAAAACAAAACCATTAATTCTTTCAGATTCTTGAATCATGTTAGACATCGTGAAGGTCTCTAGCGGATGCAGGCTGGCTTCTCAATATTAATAATTATTCAATTAAATGTTGAAACTTGGTACTGGACTATCATATCAAACTCATTGTACGCACAGCAATTCATTAATTTATATTAAACTTCACTTATATAATTAATTATTAACTCAATCTGGTTATGGCTTTGCCTCCAACTGCTATATATAAGCTAGCCAGCGATCCATTCTTAGAAATAAGAACTTTAATAGACAAATTAAGTTACCCCAATAGCTTTATACTCCCTCGGGTGCCATGCAAGAAATAAAATATGCCTCCTCCCATGCGTACACTAGTACTGCGGTGGCACTCTTTCTCCTGCTTCTACTACTCATTTCCCCGTCCAAAACAAAAGCAGCAGAATCTGTAAATAATATCTCCCGTCCCGGTTGCCCAGAGAGCTGCGGTGGAGTTCCCATCCCATATCCTTTCGGCTTCGGCCCCAACCCCAATTGCTTTATGCCAGGCTTCGAGGTCAATTGCTCTAATAATGGTACATCTAGTACTCCTTATCTAGGTGAAACAATTGTTCTGAATATCAGCCTCTCTTCGGGCCAGACACGTGTCAACATGCCTGTGTCTAAACAGTGCTACAATAGTACAAACAATTCAGTCGACTACATTGAATGGGGTAGCGACGTCCTTACTAGTTCACCATACATGTTTAATCCCGAGAAAAATAAATTTGTGGTCCTTGGTGGTGGTGCAATTGGATATCTCAAATTTACCAACTATCATTATCAATACAATGGTGGATGTATTTCGGGTGGCGATAGCTTAGAGAGCTTGATTAATGCCAATGGGTCATGCACTGGAATTGGCTGTTGTCAGACTTCTATACCCAACGGAACATACATCATTGATGTTTCATTCGATCATAATTTCAGCAACTTCACAATTGGTCCTTGCAACTATGCTATGTTAACGGACGGAGATGAGTTCACGTTCGACACCAAGTACATAACCACTGAACAGTTGTCGGGCCAACACATGCCAGCTTTGTTTGATTGGGCCATTGCAAACACAAAGTGTGCCGCTGCACAGACCAACAGTTCCTCCTTTGCCTGCGTCAGCGAAAACAGTGTTTGTGTGGACCTAAGCAGTGGTCTCGGTTACATCTGCAATTGCTCAATGGGTTATAAAGGCAATCCGTACCTTAAAAAAGGCTGCCAAGGTCCTCTCTGTTTGTCCTTGTGAAAATAACTTCTACTTTTTTAAGATTCAATTTTTTTTTTTTAAAAAAAAAAAAACAAGCTTGTAGACAATCAAATTCTGTTCTGGTGGTATACCAAAGCCTTGCATCATGAATTAATTATTGGCATACTTATTAACTCTATCTACCAATTAATTATCTGGCATGCACGATTTTGTAGACATTGATGAATGTGCCAACCATAATCCTTGCTCCAACGGAGGGAAGTGCCATAATTTGCCAGGAAGCTACAAGTGCTCTTGTCCTGTTGGCTCGCGTAATAAGCAAAACAATTTGCGACAATGCGAACCAAACTGGCCACTAATTTTAGGTATGTTACTTTCTTGAGACAAGACAACTTTCTTCATTACATTCTGATGTTGTTAGAATAATGGAAACAGAGAGAGTTTGGGTAACTTTCAGATTACAAATTAATGTGAAATATTGTGGAAACTATTGCATCAGATCAAATGTTAGATAATGCTTCAATTTTGGAATGTCTTGTGTCAAAGCAAAATACAGTATAGACCCTTCTCGACTTTTCGTCTTACATTTTGAAGATCAAGAACATCTTGGGCAAAATATTTATGCGTACCTAATTAATTTATTATTTAACCAAAAATTGCTACAGCTCTTCAACAATGAACCCAAGAGTTTACGGAAGTATTGTTTCCAACATGCACCCTTCCGAAAAGGAATAGAAATATATTGACAAAAAGTTAAAAAAAAAATGTGAACTTCAATATATGAGAACAACTTTGATTTCGAAGAATATAATATGGACAAATGACAGTAACTAGTATTATTTAATGCGCAGGAATAGGCATTCCAACAGGAGCTTTTGCCATCGGTTCTGCGCTTCTACTTTTACTTCTGACTTTTCTGTCCCTAAAAGGAAGGCTGGATATCAGAAGAAACCAAAAATTGAGACAAAAGTTTTTCAAGCAAAATTATGAGCTTTTGCGCCAACGGTTGATTTCATCATCAACAGAAGACACAACTGGTCGAATGAAGGTTTTTGGCATAGAGGAGCTTGAGAAAGCTACAAATAAATTCGACGAAGCTCGCATCCTTGGTTGTGGAGGTCATGGTACCGTATACAAAGGAATTCTGTCTGATCTACGTGTAGTAGCAATAAAAATATCCAAGATCATAATTCAAAGTGAAATTGATCAATTTATAAATGAAATTGTGATCTTATCCCAGGTAAATCACCGAAATGTGGTGAAGCTTTTGGGGTGTTGTTTGGAAACTGAGGTTCCTTTGCTTGTTTATGAATTCATTTCAAATGGAACACTATCTGATCATCTCCATGTTCAGGGAAGAAACTCTTTACCATGGAAAGATCGAATAAGAATTGCATTGGAAACTGCCAGAGCTATATCATACCTTCATTCGGCAGCTTCCATGTCAGTATTCCATAGAGATTTAAAGTGCACTAACATACTCCTTGATGATTGCCTGACAGCGAAGTTATCAGATTTTGGAGCTTCAAAGTCTGTTAAGATTGATCAAACAGGTTTAACCACTGCAATCCAAGGAACATATGGATATTTAGATCCTGAGTACTACTACACAGGGCGTCTCACAGAGAAAAGTGATGTTTACAGCTTTGGAGTGATTCTCGCTGAGTTATTAACAAGAAAAAAGGCTTATTCCTCAAGTATGCCATCAGAAAGTGGTAACCTTATTGCACAATTTCTCACAGTTGTGGCAAAAAACCGCTTGTTTGATATCATCGATTCACAGATCAGGAAGGAAGGACCAATAGAACAAATTGAAGAAGTGGCAATGCTCACAGAGAGATGTTTGAGGCTGAGAGGTGAAGAGCGTCCGGGAATGAAGGAAGTTGAGGTGAGACTTGAACTTATATGGGATTCAAAGAAGGGTTCCTCACATCCACCCAAGCCAATATCACAATATTTGGTCGAGCAAATGAGCATTCCTAGAATTACAACAATTGGAGACGATAGAAGTAGACAATATAGCTTGGAGGAAGAAATGCTGTTATCTGCCAAATTTGGTCGTTAATATATTTAGTTTGCTACATATATATTATAATTATTGTAATATTATGTTGGATGTTGCCACATTATGAATGACTGTAAAACTAGTTATGAATACGATCATGTACATTGTAAGATATAATTACCAAATTATATTTCTAATTACCACATTATGAATGACCGTAAGACTAGTTTTCATCACTGAAACCAGGCTATAACCAGGTTGCTTCGGTAGTGGCAAAATCATGTTCGGACTGTTTAGCATCAGTATATCTCTGAATTTTATGAAATTGTTTTCCGAAATTTTTTCAAGTTAATTAGTGTGAAAACTATACATGTGTATAAATAGAGAAAGACTAGGAAATATCATATTTTTATGCCTTAATTATTTATCGTCATGCCAAACATTTATAAGTCAGTAATCCATTCTCCCGTTGGATACTTAAATTAATCTGTTCGGATGAGATAAATAAAAAGCAATTAGGTATGTATTACTTAACAATCATACCTTTCGGACTGGTTTAGTTGGATTTATTCAAATTGCCATTCCATATGCAGCACGTAGGTATGGATTTGAGATTATTACAATTTTATCTTAGTTGGAAACAAAATAAGTAAATGAAGTCGTCAAGTAGAAAGAGACGCTATATATCCTCGTTGATTAGTCCTTTACAAACGGCTTTTACAAAAGGAAGATCCATAATGGAATCCTTTATGGTAACTAGAGAGATTATCTCCTTCTTCAAAAAAAATAAGGTTCCGGCAATTCTTTACAAGGTCGACTTTGCAAAGGCTTTCGACTCTGTTTCTTGGGGTTTTCTAACTAACATTATGATCGAGAGAGGCTTCCCATCGCTTTGGTATGGTTGGATATTAAACCTCCTGAGGTCTTCGGCCCTGTTCTAAAAGTAAACGGAGTACTTTCTGATAAGTTTATGCATAGACGTGGACTTAGACAAGAAGATCCGTTGTCGCCATTGCTTTTCAATCTAGTGGCGGATGCACTTCAGAGATTTCTCATGAATGCCAATCAGCTACTCACAGGCCCAGTGATAATAGCACCAAGGGCAATACAATTTGCGGATGACACAATTATCCTCATGGAAGCGCATCCGAGGAACGTGGGTATCATTTCAACAATCCTTAGCCATTTCTCTCAATTATCTGGCCTTGCTATCAATGACCAGAAATCGGCTCTAGTTCCAATTGCTATTCCAACTACTAGGATAGAAGTTTTGCGCAACCTACTTGGTTGTCCAGTCAAGGAGTTCCCTATCACGTACTTAGGCCTGCCACTCTCTGTTAACAAACCTAAGAGAGTGCACTTCCTACCGCTTGTGCAAGCCATGCACGAAAAACTACAAGGATGGAAAGCAAAGTTTTTATCCTTAGGTGGTAGACTGATATTGATCAAGGCAGTCCTAGCGGCCTTACCGCTACATTTTATGCAAGTTTTTAAGCTCCCACAATGGCTTCTTGACCGCATGGACAAAATTTGTCGATCTTTCCTCTGGAAAGGGTTAGACACTTGCCTTGGTGGACACTGCCTTGTCAATTGGGACACTTGTTGTCTTCCTAAACGTTGCGGAGGTTTAGGAATTCTACACCTTAAGACACAAAACGAAGCTTTACTAGCAAAATGGTTATGGAAGCTGTTAGCAGAAAAACCGTCTGTTTGGGCGGCTACAGTTCATGAACTGTACGGTTCTTCCAATCTGGCATCGCTTGCCAACTCGGACAGGATTTCATATGGCTTAAAAGATGTGCTACTTGTTTCGCCCCTAGTGCTTGCATCAGTTAACATTGATCAGGTAGACCAATCTTGTAGGTGGAAATGGACAACAGATGGCCTCTTTACCTCAAGAAGTGCGTACATGCTAATGAGAGACCCAGGCATGCGTTCGTCTTATCATTCGTTGCTATGGAAAACACATGCACCTTTGAAGGTTAAAATATTCTACTGGTTGGCTATGAGTAATAGACTTAACACCCGAGAAAATATGTATAGCAAAGGATGACAAGTGGTGAGAAGCTGCCCAATGTGCGGAAACAACTTCGAAATAGAACTTCACGTCTTTGTGCAATGCCATTTTGCAAGGTTTATCTGGGATTGCTTCCTTTTACAGGGAGCATAATTAACCTACCACAACAATTTACAGGATTGTTGGTTAAGAAACAGATTGCAGATAAGAACGACATATAAGAATAACCAAGATACGGTTTGGATGGCTGTCACATGGAACATCTGGAAGACGCGGAATGCCTTAGTCTTTGAGGACAAGAGGATGACTATACAAGAAACTGTCCGCAAGACAATCCAAGATATCAGAGCTTGGATAGAAAATTGTTAATATTTCCCTGCGTGAAAGACTTTTGTAATTAGGTTTCTGTACAGGTTTTACTGCTTTTTTTTTTCTTTACTTTAACTTGTACGAATAACCTTCGTTCAATGAAATTGTAGGAGAGATTCTTTCTCCCTACCTTCAAAAAAGAAAGAGACGCTATCCTGTTAATTTGGATTAAAATAGAATGCTGGATAAAAAGTAATTATGATATATATAGTCCCGTACAGGACAGGTTAAAGAAGTCGTCAGGTAGAAAGACATTAATTACTTTGTTCAAATTGACTTGCAAACCATATGGATTTGCTCGGTGAAAATAAACTTTATGTAAATGCAACAAGATTGCTAGTCTCCGATGAACAGAGAGAACATTGGTTGTTCAACAAAACTTAGTTGAATGTTTGTTTTGTATTTTTTAAAGCCACATGGTGTACCTGGTAAAGATTAATTGAGATATGACGTTAATTCAGTCCATAAAATAATATACCCAAAAATCAAAATCAACTCCCAAATGAAAGGAAAAGGCTATTAACTATGCTCTGCTTTCCGGTTTACACACATTAAAGGGGTCAACGAACTTTACGAGATATTCTTATTTACTCCAGTCGTCTTGGAAAAATAATATACTACCGAAAGTGGTGCTGTGTGATGTAACTGATACCGATTGTTTTGTTCATTACATTGAAGCGGTAGTCATTTTACCCCAATTTTAGTAATTTCAAATCTATTGACGGCACGCAGTTTAATTTATCATTTTTTGCAATACTTTCTAAAATTAAAATTTTAAAACATACATACAAACCTAATATGTTGCTCATGTACCAAAGTCAGCATCAAAAATCAAAATCAAAAGAAAAAAAAATATAAATAAAGATTTTGTGAGTGTCAGGATCGTTTAGTTAAATGTAGTTCGACACTCCAAGCATTGTGAAATAGTATTTTTTTTTCCAATTTCTGTAATATGATACTCTATAACTATTTGTGTGTTGGATATTATTGCTCATAAAACTGACCCGACTCACCGATAGACAATAATTTGGCAGCGTATTATCTTGTTTCTGATTTTTTTTTACCCCTTCCTATTTTCATTTTCTTTCAATCTCCATCATCAATATGGCCCTTCCATACTAAATTTAATTATCTTCGTTTTATATTTAGCTTAATTCATGTATTGAATAAAATACGAAGAGTCCAAAATTTATGATTTTTGGCAGAATGATAAATCCAAAAATTTCAATAAAGTATGCATAGTAATGTTTAGTTGCAAATTAAAATTTTAAAATATTTCGAGTTACATCGAAAATTTTTCATCTTTATTTGAAAAGAATATTTTTGTTAGCAAAAGGAAAATTCAAGTGTGTTTATTATGTTCATTGTGTTAGATTGTAAATTTATAATTATCAAATTATGATTAAGTATAAAATAATTAAAATGAAGTAACATTCAAAATAATTTTCTGAAATAAATTTCAAATTATGATCCATAATGAATCTAAATCCATTCGTATTTATTTCTTATCATTTATTCTTTGTGCATTATTGCTATGTTTCTAATTCTAGCTCGGTCTAGATTAAAGGTTTAAATCTTTTATCTCTTTATTAAATCTAGATTACTGATATGATCAAATCATAAAAATCCATGATTTATATCGTATATTATTAAATTTTGATAAACCTTTGAACTCAAAATCAGATACATCTTTGGTATAGTTTGGATGAAGTTTTGGACTAATGCTTTTTATAAGGAGCAAAGATATTTTTGTTTTAGCAACATAACATCAAGGCTTATGGAGAGAAAGCCGGCATGTAAAAATCCGTTAGCCCGTGTGATTACAGAGGTATTATTTTCCGAAATCTCTTGATTGGTTCTGTCTGACAAGTGCTAAGTGATTATGTCATGATAATAGATGTTTATTCGCGTAGTGACGTCATAATAATGCTTACGAAGCTTTTATGCATGCTAAACATGTTTTAAACTAGTTTATTATAATTTATAGTTTTATACAGATAGGAACATCAAAGCTTATATCAATTGAATCGGAGTTTATGGATGATTATATTAGTTTTCATGCTATATCTTTTTATTTGTGCAATCGCATCAAATTATTTCCATGTGCATGCTTAAATATTACATAATGATAGATGAAAAATATTATTTTTTTTTTAATAAATGTTGGAAATACGCTCAATTGGATACAAATTGAAAATTTTTGTATTAAAATAACATTGGAAAATTCAAAAAAGGTTAATAATTTCTAACTAGGATCATGGCTGTAATTACAAAAAAATGTTAATAATTTATTTTTGCAAATCAAAATAACAAAATGCTTAAACAAGCTTTCTATGACGACTCGCATATTACACAGATAAATTGGGGTCTCTCATGGCCGAATACTCCATTCTTTCGCCTTAAAACTACATCGAGTAACTCCTTTTTTTTTTCCTCCCAAAATGAATGCAGAGTCTCTGCCTATAACTCTTGTACTCTCAGTTTGCCATGTAAAAGTTCATTCCCCGAAAAAAGCGCTGACAAAGTGCTCGTCGAAATGCCTGAATGGAAATTAGACCAGATGATGCCACCTCCAGTTTGCTAGCTGATGTTTCTACAACGGTGGAAAAGCCAACGGTGGAAAAGCACAGTGATCTCCACGGTAGGAGTTGGAGAATAATAGGGTCCGGCGCGGGTCAACTATTCTAATAAAAATTGACCTGGTTTTAGAAGGGAATGATTGGTATGTAATAAGTCGAGTCTCGAAAAGGTACAGCAAATGCTCGATGAAATGCCCCAGTGGAAAATACGTACATATCATTAACAATCATACATTTCAAAGCAGGTTCAATTTGATCAAAAGTTTGAAGTGAATGTTGGCGCCAAGAGCGGAGCCAGGATTTTGTGTAGGGGCTCAAGTTCGAAAATGTAAATATCCAAAAAAAAAACCATTTTTTAGTATGTAAGTAATAATTTTTGTGAATATGAATTGTACCAAATACATTAATAAAGAAGTATTTTTTTTCTTTAAAAAAAATAATAAACTAAGATTTTCATATTAAGAAACGTTTCATTTGTGATTTTTCCTCTTCTGATCTTGCTTTAAGAGAGGAAAAAATAATAACTAAACAAATTCGGACAAATAATAAACTTGACTAAATTATTTTTTAGTTATCTACTGTATTTGAACCTTTTTATTAGGAGGACAAAATATTATGTGTTAAGTATTAACCAAATTAAGAATAAGATTAAAAAAAACTCTTACATTTAAAAAATCTTAGGGGGCCAAGCCTCATTGCCCCCTACTGCCTCCGCCCTTGTTGGCGCAATTTGACCATCATAATTATATATGCAGTAGTTATGGATTTGAAATTACTGCTAATTGTTATTTCAGTTGGAAAGTAAACAACTTAATGAAGTCGTCAAGTAGAAAGAGACGCTATCCTGTTAACTTGGATTGAAATAATGCTGGATAAAATTATTATGATATAGTCCCGTACAGGATAAGTTAAAGAAGTCGTTAGGTAAAAAGATACGCTATTTTGTTTACAAGAGATTGCAAACTATGAAGGGACAAGATTATATGGGTTTGCTAGGTGAAAGTAAACTTCATTCTAATGTCAATGATAAATAGAGATTTTACTGGTTGTGACTGCTTCAATAAAACTGAATTGAATGTTGATTTTGTATTTTAAAAAGGCACATGATGCACCGGCCTAACTTTGATTGATAGATGACATTAATCCAGTTCATAACATAATATTATACCCAAAAATCAAAATCAACTCCCAAATGAATGGAAAAGGCTATTCACTATGTTCTGCTTTTCGGTTTACACACATTAAAGGGTTCAACGAAATTTTTTTTGAAGAGATATTCTTATTTACTCCAATCGTCTTGGAAAAATAATATACTAACGAAAGTGGTGCTGTGTGATGTAACCGATACTGATTGTTTTGTTCATTACATTGAAGTGGTAGTCATTTTAAGCCACTTTTCGTAATTTGAAATCCGTTGACGTGTACGCAGTTTAATTTATCAATTTTTGGAATAGTTTCTAATTAAAATTAAAATTTTAAAACATACAGACCTACAAATATGTTGCTCATGTTCATGTACCAACGTTAGCATTATTGAGTAAAATACGAACAGTCTAAATTTTATATTTTTTATTCCAAATAGATCCGAAAAGTTCAATACAGTATATATATGCATATTAATGTTTAGTTCGAAACTAAAGTTTCAAAATATTTAATAGCATAATTTTCGTCTTCTGTTCAAAAGAATATTTTATTACTAAGAACAACAAAATTCTTAAGTCTTTATCATGTTCGTTGTGTTATAATATGAATTATAAATATCAAATTATGATTAAAATTAAATAAATAAAATTAAGTAGCAATCATAATATTTTTTTGAAATAATCTTGGCACGTCGCGAGAGATCGTTGAAACTTGAAAAATGCGAACTCTCTTCATAATAATAATTATTCGTGTTGGGACTTGGGAACATAACATCAAGGCCCATGAAAAGAAGGCTGGCCCATAAAAACTCCATTAGCCCGTATGATTTGAGATGGATTATTGTCCGAAATGCGAACTCTCTTCATAGGTTCCATCTGACAACTGATAAGTCGTAAATGATAACTTGATAAGTGATAAGTGTGCTCGCTTATTAGATGCTTTTGCTGTTTTGCACGTAGTGACGATATACCATATTATTATTATTATTATTTTGAATAAAGACGATATAATATTATTATTACTTCTTTACGAAGATTTATGCTAAACATGTGTTTAACTAGTTTATTTATAATGATATGAACATCAAAGCTAATATCAACTGAATCTGAGTTTGAGGATGATTATATTAATTTTCATACTGTATCGTTTTATTTTTGCAATTGCTGCAAATTAGTTGCATTGCATATTTGCATGGTGGCTAAAGAGTTACATAATAGTAGATGAAATATGAGAATATTAATTTCTTAACAAATGTTTTAAATGCGCTCAATTTGATACAAATTGAAAATTTTTGGATGAAAATAACACTTGATACCGTGATACCTCAGTGCTCTCTGTCACTACTCACTACTCGCATATTACACAAACAAATTGGATCTCCAATTTCCCAATCCTACATTCCTTCGCCTTTTTTTTAGAACAATTGGGCTGCCAAACTACATCGACTCACTCCCAAATTAATGCAGAATCCCTTTCTGTATAACTCTTTTACTCTCAGTTTGGCATGTAAAACTTCATTCTCCAAAAAGGCGCAGAGAAGGTGCTCGATAAAATGCCTGACTGGAAACTAAACCAGACGAGGCCACCTTCAGTTTGCTATCTGATGTCTCCACAACGGTGGAAAGCACAGTGATCTCCATATGAGGAATTGGAGAATTATAGGGTCGGGCATCAGTCAATTATTCGAATAGAATATTGGCCTGGCTTTAGGAGATTAAGAGGGATTGCAAGCAAGAAGCATTGTGCTTTTTGAGAGAGATGTTAAAGAAAGGGGTGGCCAGATTCATATTATCTTGTGGGGTTTTTAAGAGTTCTTGTGTGCCTAATTTTCTGCAGTACTGAGAGAGGTTCTAGACCAGCATAATGGAGACTTCTGGTACAAGTATGTCAGTCAGGGCTTGATGGCTGAGTACCCGGTTCTATTGTTTACAGTGCTATTGCGGTACATGATTTGACAAGTGAGATAGGTTACAACCTTATACAATCGGACATAGCAGATATGGGAGAATAATAAAATCACTGAGCAAGGGGGTTTATCAGAAAAAATGATCTAGGGTTTTATCAGGAAATATGATACATGCTTTCTAAATCTGATGCCTATATTTATTTGGAGGCTGATATCTGGAATAAAAAATACTCAATGTCAATCTTTGGATATGGCAGTTTGAAAACAGGCACTGGTGCAGCTAGTCTTAACGGTGAGATCACTATATTTCCTGATTAAGTCCGGAGTGTTATCTGTTTGATTTGGTATAGTTATTTGGGAAGTACCAATTGTTGTAGTGGTGTACCCGCTGTTTTTTGTTATATGTAAAATGGTACATCAGTGGATAACATTTTTGTTTGTTAGAAAAAGTAAATGATGAATGACAACATTCGCTTGATAAACAATGAGCCATATAGCAGTAAAACTAATGGTTACTTCTGCACAAAATTCTGTTTGGATGCATCATAGTATAGTTATTCTTAGAAGAGCATCTTGGAACAGCTATACTTTACATCCAAACAAAGGTTGAATAACTTTGGAATAGCTAAATTGAATGGGTTTTGTGGGGGTATAGCTATTCTTTGCATAGCTAAACTTTGAACTATTCTCTAATGACATCCAAACACACATACATATTGGTTCCACATAATTACTATAGTGTAAAATTCTTAGCATTGAAACGCATGGCCTCATTAAGATCTACATTTAATTGTTTAATATATTTAATTAAAGCGTAATTATTATTGTCTAATCTATTGGGTGCAGAATGTTGCTTAATGCCTTCCCTACGCTGGTGGAAACATTGTACTCAGCATAGAGGATCCCAATCTACTACTTCAGCTTTTATTTTCCTGTCCCCATTAAGGCAAGGGGACAACTTATGAGGTCAAAAGTAAAAGTACGCAACATTTGAAAACATGATACCATAAAACATCATATTCTAAAAGCATCAACTTAGTAGAAAAAGTCAAATTTCTCAGTCCAGCGTTTCCATATTGGATTTCAAAGTTTCATCCCATTTTGCACATTGGCACCTCAATCTAATTTTTATTTATATCATGTGCCCTGGAACTAATTATATTTATATTTTACTCCTCTAAAATTATATTTCTCATTTTTAAATATCAACTTTACTATATAGTTATGTAAAGTACAAGCTCTTTTTAAGACCATGTAGCCAAGCATAATGGGGAGGAGAGATTATTAAGACAAGCACCATACTCTTCAGGGGCATATATGCTAAGTTCCATACTTGTGCTATAAACAGTTCTTCTCAAATAATAATTCAAGAGCTTAAAGGCAAAACCACCTAATATTTATGATTTCATATAAATCTACAGAACTTTAACTTTAACTGCCACAAGTGCATCTTTATGGAGGCATGAAGAGATGGCCAACTTCCAATTCATATCTGTTCTTCTAACCTCTTTCTTTCTGTTCTCCCTCTGTACATCTAGAGACACTATAACCTCAGATGCTCCTCTGTCATATGGAGATACCCTATTATCATCTGGCGGGGTCTTCACTCTTGGATTCTTCACCTCTAATAATATGATATACTTAGGTATCTGGTACACACATATCATACAACAAACGGTCGTGTGGGTCGCAAATCGGGATAACCCAATGCTTGATTCAACTGGCGTTCTGTCCCTCAACACTAACGGGTCAATTTTACAACTCCAAAACAGCTCTGCTAAGGTCTTTTGGTCTACAAGTTCATTGAACAGGGTTACTGCTGTTGCACGGTTATTGGATACTGGGAATTTTGTGTTAATGGACAATAACACAAGTATAATCTCATGGCAAAGTTTCGACTACCCTACTGATACACTGTTACCAGGTTTGAAAGTTGGTTTGATAATGGGGCAACCTCGTTTCCTAACTAGCTGGACTAGCTCTGCTAACCCTTCATCCAGTAACTACACGATTAAACTTGATTCAGCTGGTTTCCCAGAGTACTTCATTCTGGACAGGTCGAGACGAGTCTACCGAACTGGCCCATGGAATGGGCGTCAATTCAGTGGTGAACCTGAAATGGAAACAGATAGCGAGTTGACTTTTGTGTTTGTTTCAAACCCAAATGAAACATATTACACATTTTATGTCAACGATACTTCATTAATATCACGGCTCGTGCTAAACCAGTCTTTTCTACAGCGTTACGTGTCAGACGGGTCTGGTTGGACCCTGTATTGGTCACTTCCTAGGGACCAATGCGACAATTATGCACAATGTGGGCCATATGGCGTGTGTAATTTAAATTCTTCAAATGTACCGGATTGTACTTGCCTTACTGGATTTATACCTGAATCTGAGAAGCAATGGGATCTGCGTGACACATCAGCTGGGTGCATTAGACGGACTGGGTTGAACTGCACAAGTGATGGGTTTATAAGCATTACCAACGTGAAATTACCCGAAACAACAAATGCCACTGTTGATAGTACAGTTGGATTGGAGGACTGTAGGAATAGGTGTTTGAAAAATTGTTCATGTACAGGCTATTCAAATTTGGATATATCGAATGGGGGAATTAGCTGTATGATGTGGTTCAGTGATTTGGTTGATATAAGACAATTTAATGGTGGTGGTCAGATTTTGTATTACCGTGTTGCTGGTTCTGATCTACCCGGTATTCAAAGTTTTTTCCCTTCTTGATTTGTTTTATTGGGTTTTATTTGTTAGAAAAGGATTTTATTAGAATTTTAAAACGTACCACAAAGAGTTACTTTTCCTTTGGGTAAGTTTTAGGGACCAAGCAGAAAAAGTAGCATCTTATACATGTTCTTCTGTATTTATTCACATCTTTTCTTCTCTTGAAATAGCTGCAAGCAATACAAGTGAGAAGAGGAAAGCGACCAATGCAGCCATAATTGCGATATGTGTAATTTTGGGATTGATATTTCTGACTGCCTTTGGTTACCTCATTCGAAGAATGAAAAGAAAAAAACAAGGTATATTTTTTAAAAAATTAGAGATTATGTGCTAGACCGAGACACTACATATACTGGTATTTTCTTCCAAAAGGCCTGTCTCAAATTCTGTGCTAGACCAAGACACTACATTTTACCTGTACGTACTAATACCAAGCAAACATGTAGATGCAGTATCATTATAAGTAGTCTAATACATAGTACATACCAAGATAATCCACCTTGTTCAGGTTGTCATAGATCTTATCTTTAGATTATGTTTACCAGTTAGAGTAGTTACCTGTATGTTCCAACACTAACCAAATGTTTAAGAACAGTACTGTAAATGCTTCAACTACATTACAAAATGAATCATGCTAGACTTGCATACATGTTGGATATCTCGTCTAACCTAATTTGCATTAGAAATGAAGATAAATACCCCTGTAAAGCAATAAAATAAGCAACTAAGAAAAAACCACCTGCCACCAGCTGTGTCATAATTTCCCTTAAAATACAAATTCCTTTTCTGAACAAGCCATTACTATTTTGGTTTTTGAAAATTTGCTATTCACCAGGACTAAGACAGACCTCATTTGAATCGGCAAGGGCACTGGCACATGAACGTGATGGAGTTCTAGATGAGGGATCTAGGAGTCAAGGAAATCTTTCAAGTCTCCCACTGTATGATGTAAATGACATATCTGCTGCTACAAATAACTTTTCTCCATCAAATAAGCTTGGTGAAGGTGGCTTTGGCACAGTTTTCATGGTAATTTCCTGGTTGTTTCTTCAAAGTTTATTTGCTGATGTTTGCATATCATTATCTGTTTAAATTTCAGTTTATGTCCCTCCTTGGAAACTAATCGTTTGAGTTAGGATCTTACTGATTAAATGTTGCATAACATACTAATGTGGTTCCACTTGTTGTTCATACCTATACAATGCCAGCATCCTACAACAGATCAGACTATTTCCTCTGCGTCAAAAGAAAAGAAAAATAGTTTTTCATTATAAATTTTGGTGCAGATCATATATTTAGGAGTCACTTGGGTAAAACTAGAGATCAAGTTAGGGTACAATATTTTCAGACATAATACCCTAAAATGTTATATTTTTCATAATAGGGGGAATTGGATGGAAGAAATAAAATAGCTGTAAAAAGGCTTGGGAATTTCTCAACACAAGGCCTCGATGAATTGAAAAATGAAGTTATTTTGATAGCAAAACTTCAACACATCAATTTGGTGAGTTTGTTAGGGTGCTGTATCAAAGGAGAAGAACTGATGCTCATCTACGAATACATGGAAAATAAAAGCCTGGATACGATAATTTTTGGTAATTTCTTCTTTTGATTACTTCTGCTTTATTGTTAGAGGATATTTTATTTATCATGATTGGTACCTGTAAGGTATTAAAATATATTTTACTTCATATTACTGAATTTTTTTCTGCTGTTGTGTGTGATAAATTCATTGGATATTGTCCTGCTTGGAACAGATAAAGCAAAATCTTCTGAACTAAACTGGCAGAAGCGGTTTGAGATAATAAAGGGCATTGCTAGGGGAGTTCTTTATCTCCACCAAGACTCAAGATTACGAGTCATCCATAGAGATCTGAAAGCCAGCAATGTACTACTAGATAAAAATATGAACCCAAAAATCTCGGATTTTGGCCTGGCCAGAATATTCGGTACAGATGACGCAAAATCACATACCAATAGAGTAGTTGGTACATAGTAAGTGAAATTATTTTCTCACTTAAGTCACATTTTAGTGCTCTTAAAGGTTCGCTTGTTGTAAAGTTGTAATGAAATATTCTGGTGCAGTGGGTATATGGCTCCAGAGTATGCGATGGATGGCATTTTTTCAGTGAAGTCAGATGTTTTCAGTTTTGGTGTTTTAATCCTGGAGATTATTAGTGGAAAGAAAAATCGAAGGATATTTGATACAGAGCCTTCATCAAATCTCCTCAGTTATGTAAGTATTTATATAACCCCCCCCCCCCCCCCCCCCCCCCCCCCCAGCTCTTTTACAATCATACCAGCTGTTTGTATTAATGTAGACACTGGTTTCTATACTCTCTTCATTTACTTGTATGTTGTAAAAGAGTTTGAAGGATTTATTGAATTGATGTGTTTCAGGCTTGGACACTATGGAAAGACGGCAAATCCTTGGAGTTACTGGACACATCCATTTCAAAAAACTCATTTCACACAGAAGAGATCATGAGATGTATTCTAGTAGCCCTTCTGTGTGTACAAGATAGGCCAGATGATAGGCCCCACATGTCAGCAGTTGTGTTGATGCTAAATAGCCCAGATGCGATATTACCACAACCGAAACAGCCTGGTTATTTTAGTGATCGGGTCACTAGTGATACGAAATCATCATCTTCTTGTACGGTCTATGATATAACGCTAACGATAATGGAGCCCCGATAAGCAATGACTAGGCGATATTAGTTTTCTTTCTATTCCATGGGGTATCAGGTGTGTGTATTCGTGTGAATGTATACGTTAAGACTTCTTGCGTAGAATTGCATTTTTGTTGTGCTCGATTACAGCTGCTCAGCTCATTTTTTGTCTTTTTTTTTTCTGTTATTTTCAAAGTTAAATCTCTTGACAATGACTTCATTTGACAATTCAAGTCATTCGACAATTTTGACAAGCACTAATAATATATATCTTAAATTGAAATGCATCACATATTATATTTAATTATAAAAGGAAGTCCAACACTTTAGATGATGTGTATATGTGTAGTTCATATATTGGATTCACACTACACCAGTCAAATAAGAGAATCAAAAGTCGATATCTAATTTAATTGTATTTGATGGATGGATTGTCAAATGGTACTAAGATATGGTCAAAATTGACTGAATATTTGTTTATTTGTCACAAGACGCTTTGCAAACGTGTTGATTTTATAAGATCTATATCGTATCATTCTCATAGTATACGAAGATGATTGCAAAATGATGTTGTTGTTAATGTCGCTTAATATATACAAAAGTTGTTTATAAAAGCTTCAGAGGAACGAGTGGATGTTGTTTTGGCTAATAAAAATGTATATTCTACATATTCTCGAGGAATGATTAAGAAAAAAATATATATTCGTCGGACAACTTTAAAGTTTACAATGGTGCATGCCCTAGTGTAGGCTGTAGCGAACAGAGGAAATGCTTCCTACACTCATTTTTTTAGGCTGTGCTCCAGAGCCACACTTTTAAAGGAAAGGAAGGGAAGGGAAAAGAAACTAATTAAAAAGTGGGCTGCCCAAACCTATTTACTTGCTCCAGGCGATGGAGTTAGAAAGGAACGGAAAGTAAAAGGATGGAAGAGATAGACTAAATTTGAGAAGACTTGGAAGTAAACTTCTACACCCCGATTTTGGAGTAACACGGAGTAACAACTTATCCGGGCACCCCTTCCCTCACTCTCCGTTCCCTTCCATTAATGAGCTCTCTCTGGAGCACAGCCTTTTTGCTTGAAAATGACTTAAGGTCCACTCCCTTTTTGCTTGAAAATGACTCAAATACCCTTGGCAGAGATGCAGTATCAAATATGAAATGAAGAAGTGAGAAGGGCATTTTTGTCCAAATAGGAGTGGATCTCCAACTTGGGATGTGAGGAAAGCAATTCCCAGCGAACAGTGATACCAAGTCACTGGCACAGTAGCACGTCGCATGACAAGAAGAGATTGCATTTAAAAGAGCCGTCGTCTCGTCTCGGGATTCTGATCACCGGATTTCATTTGAAAATCATTTCTATTGAACTCTATTCTATTGAATTGAATTGAACTCTTCTGAAATTTCATTCCGATCAGACCTTATAGTTAACTTAATTGTAGAGATGCTCCATTTCGCATGCCACAGAAGAAGACCTTTAACTTTTCTTAAAGCTGGTCTTTCATTTCAACACTTTGACTCTTTGACTCTTTGTTGCTTGGCACTTGGCAGCCTCCGTCAAGCATTTCGAAAAAAAAAAAAGCCCTCTTTGACTCTTAGTCTTCGGCTGAATCAACTAATAAAACAAATCAACTACCCCAATCAATAGGAAGGTGAAATAGTTGAATGTTTAGAGAGTTGAAATTTGAAATTTCAATATTTTCAATACAGATTTGGACCCTAATAGCGTTGTTATTTAAACAGTCGGGCAATATTTTCAATACCATACCGGCCAGCAGCCGAAATCTGATATTTTCCGGAAATTTCCATGTATTTTCTGTTTCCGTTTCGGTCACTGTTCTGGTTTTTGGTATTATTGGAATTTTTCAGTAACCGGTAGGTATTGAAAAGAGAGGATTCGGGAACTTGTGTTTCAAAACAAAAAATAAAATAGAAAGATCATGTATACTAACAAACAGAGGTGAAAGTATATTATAAATTTCAAACTATGAAAGGTTTTTTGATAACATGACTTTAGATTTAAAACTAATCAAGACCGTCCGTTCAATTAACATGATTAATATGGACGGTCTTTAATACAGGACTGCTGCGTGGGGCTGAACAGATGAAGGTCTCTTTATGAAGTTTTTCTTATCTGCTTTTTATTTAAGTTTGTATTAGGCTTGCTGTGTGGTTGTTTTGCGGGAAACTGTCAATGTTTAGCTTTTATTTTTGTGCCACTGTTAAGTCACAAACTCTAATTGACTTCTTTCTTTGTACCTTGGCAGTTTTACGATATGCAGTTTTTGGGAGACTATATTTTAAAATTAATAATAATAAAAAAAAGAAGGAAAATTTTGTCATTAAGACTTTTTCATATGAACTGAAATTTAAACTATTCATTAAGAATAATGAACGATTTTGATTGATTATGGTGTTTGAAAAACTCATCTAAGAAAATTATGCTCAACTCATCCATGAATTTCCCAACAAAGAAATAGCGGTTATATGGACTTACCCAGTCTAATCCATAACACGGAAAGCAGGAACAATATCAGAAGGCCAAGAGGAGGCCGAGAGAGCCCAGTAGAACAGGCCCACTAAAAGAATGAAAGCCCGTAGGAGAAGCTCCTGGAATAGAAAAAGCCTATGGAGAGGGGAACGAAATCCTCGGCAGTCGACTGCTTGGGACAGCCGTTTCCTTTTTAATTTAATATATAAAAATTTTAAAATTGAAATGTCGAATCCAAACCATTGATCTTGTTCAAATTAACGGGCGATGCGTTTTCATATAAGTTTTATAAAATTTGGAGTTGATTTGATACTTGATTAAGTGCTCAACAAATGAACGAACCTGGTTTGATTAATTCTAATACGTTCATAATTTAAGCACTTAAACAAGTATTAAATCAACTCCAAATTTTATAAAACTTATATGAAAACGCATCGCCCGTTAATTTGAACAAGATCAACGGTTTGAATTCGACATTTTAATTTTAAAATTTATACATATTAAATAAAATGGAAAACGACTGTCCCAAGCAGTCCTTTTAAGGACTGCTGAGGATGCGGACCCAGCAACAGCAGGAATGCAGGATGGAATGGAGAAGGCGAACCATTAACTGTTTCCTCACCACTGTCAATGCTCCGACAGCCCGATTTTGTAATAGAGAAAGAGGAGAACATCTTATATTGGTCACTTCCCACGATTTTGTCTCTCAATTCAATACCACTCCACAAAGAACCAAAGGCCAGTTGGTCGAGACTGATGGCATGTGAAACCCCATCCAACAAAGAATACATCATGCCATGATCTTCTGTACGGTTTGTTCTTTCTTGACAGTCAACGTTCTTTTTCTTAGGCCCTTCATTAGAATATCTTTTTATTTTAACACGGATTTCATTTCATTTCATAAGAATTTTTTTGACCAAAATGAATTGATTTGATGGCGTTTGATGGGAATTTCCATGTTTTTAGACCCAACAAAATCCCGAGAAATCAATTCTAATGAAATGAAATCCCGCATGAAAATCATTTTGATCAAAGCCTTAAACTTTCATTTTCAAGTTAATCAATAATTAATTAACTAGAAAACTGTTTGTTCTTTTTTTTTTTTAAGTGATCAATGTTATAAAAACTTACAATTATCAACTAACATACTGTCCAAAACTGTTTGTAATCCTCCAGTTTATAACAAGTAATCAATGTAATAATATGACAGAGCACACGTTATTCTTATTATGAAGTTTAAATAGCATGAAAATATTTCAGCAATGCTAATTTCAAATTCTAATTTGTTATCATTTCTAATGTGATTCTGTAATCGAAGAAAAATGACATTGGAAAGATGAACTTAATGCAAGAAAAGTTGTCTCTGTTTTCTTTCTTTCAGTAGAAAGCATTATGTATATAATTACAAAATTCTATACAAAATCAAAGCATGAATAGAAAATACACACCAGGAATATCTCATCCATTATCTGGGCTCTACAATAGTAATCGTTGTGTCAAATACCGTGCCATTTAATGATGATTCCATGTTGCCAGCGTCTCTATCAGCAATATAACCTGGCTGTTTGGGTTCTGGTAAACTAGTATTCAGGCTGTTAAGCATCAATACAGCATCTGACATGTGGGGCCTATCCTCTGGCCTGTCTTGGACACATAGGAGGCCTACTTGAATGCATCTCATAATCTGTATATTGTCATTTGAGTTTGATGAAATGGAGCTGTCCAGTAGTTCCAATACCTTCCCATCGTTCCACAGCTTCCAAGCCTGGAGAATCATTAAATTCATAAACAAGATATAACTAGATTTCGTTTTATCAGTAAGCAAAATACGGAGAATGAAATGAAAATTACTTACATAACTAAGAAGGTTAAACGATACTTCAACACAAAAAATTCCTCGGTTTTTCTTTCCACTAATAATCTCAAGAACTACAACGCCAAAGCTAAAAACATCGGACTTTACTGAAAAGATACCGTCCATTGCATACTCCGGTGACATATACCCACTGCAATATGAGCACTATATAATAAGAAAATAATTTTCAAATCTGTCAAGACATCCAAGTTGATATATGATGAACATGAAAATGACATAGTATTTGTGTCCGGTTAAGCCTAATTATTCTCCCGATTTATGCCCTTTTCACGTTCATTGTGCATGATTTTATCAATTTCGCATGGAAGACAGATATACTGCCATTTTGTTGTTTTCGGTGCATTTCAGGTCAAAGGGTGCACCCGCATCCCAGGGTGCATCCTGGCGCAGAATTGAAAGATGTGTTGCTTCAAGAATGCAGGTCGAGGAGTGCACCCGCATCCCAGGGTGCATCGTAGCGCAGATTTGGAAGCTGTGCTGTGTCTCAAGCGACAACCAGCAGCTCTCTCCAGATCCAATTCCATTTATTGCAAGGCCGAATTTGGAAATGTTTGAAGTCCTCCAGCCTTGAAAGAGAGAAATCAAAGGAGGAAATTAAGGAAATTGAAAGGGGCTTGCAATATAAGGAATTGAGGCTGCTGTCCATTTTTCTCTCTCTCTCTGGAGAATTTCAGAAACAGATCCATTTTCTCTTCCTCTCTCAAGTCACGAAATTAGGGTTCTTAGCCGCCTCTCTTGGTGACAGCAAGGGCTAGAGGCACTGGAGCACTGTTTGGTAGAGTATTGACACGAAGAAGAATTGGTTTTATCTCTATTTTCTCTTGTTTCATGATGTTTGTATCAGATACAGTAGTTATTTGCTTTTATTTCATTATGAGTAGCTAAACTTTAATTAGGATTATGATGTAGCGACTGAAATGCTTGGATTATGAATGCTTTATTTTATTTTTATTCCATGGTTGCGTTAATTCTGTCTATCTCTTGTTTCTTTGTGTTGTTGGATTTAATTGATCACTTGCACGCTTGATTTAATTCTGCTTTGAAGTTATTGTTGAGTTGCTAGACACAAAGGTGTGACTGAATTCTCCCAACTTTCTAGCAATCCGCTTAGATTACTTGTTTGTAGTTTAGGTAGACAGATTTAAGAGGAGGTTAGGATAGGTTATCATCAAACGGTCCGCTCAAGTTAATGGATACGGATTTAAACAAGTAGCCATGCACAAAAGTACTTTTAAACCATTTTACCAACACAGATCTGTTAAGCCATGAGAATACGAATAATACAAGCTTCATAAACCAAGTATTACAAGTCGTGAAGTCATAATCCTAGCCCAAAAACATTTGATTTCACTCAGTTCAGTTCAGCTTGCATCCTGCATCAATCAGTTACATCGTCTGCTTGCATTCTGTCCAACTACTTCACTTGCATTCTCTGGTTGCACTCTGTCCAGTGCGACTGCATCAGTTCCCTGCACTGTCTTTTTAATCAGTTGTTTACTTTATTGTTTTACCTAGTAGTTTAATCACCATTTTCCTTATTTGCCAGGTCTAGATTACCATAAATTGTAAGTCCGGTAGTTCCAATTCACCTCCCTGTGGGATCGACCCCTAAGTACTACACGGTTGGATAGTGCGCTTGCATTTCGACCTTTGGGATTAGGTTTTTATTAGTTTTGTGTTACCCTAAAAGCGACACATCAAACTTGGCGCCGTTGCCGGGGAGGTAACGGAATATCGGTACAACCAGTTTAAGTGAGGCTAGACCATTTTATTTTATTTTATTTTATTTTATTTTCTGTTATTTTCAATTTTCTGACTTTTGAAAATTCTGATTTCTGCCTCGCAGTTCAAGTGCACTCTGAAGATTCAGGCGCATCCTGGCACGTCTACCTAGACGACCACCTCGTACTCCTTTACGACCAGGCACTCGTGCATACGCACGAGCACATCCAGAACTGCGTGCCATCAATTCACCACAACCGCTAATCAACATGGCGGGCACTGACAATGCAAATGCAAATGCAAATCAGCAACCCAAGGCGTTGCGAGATTATTTTCTGACGACCGAGCAAAACATTCCCAGGAGCATTGATCAACCTAACATTGAAGCCAACAACTTTGAGTTGAAGTCATCCTTAATCAACATGTTCCAACAGAACACGTTCTCAGGCAATCCTGGTGAGAACGCTAGCCAGCATCTAGCCGACTTTCTCGAGTTGTGTGACACGCTGAAGCTGAATGGAGCAAGTGAGCAAGCCATCAAATTGAGAGCATTCCCTTTTTCTCTCACTGGCAAGGCTAAGATGTGGCTTCGATCTCACAACAATGGTTCAATTAAAACCTGGGATCAAATGGTTAAACTCTTTCTTGGAAGATACTTTCCACCACATATGGTTGCTGATCTCAAAAATCAAATAGCCACCTTCTCGCAGCAAGAAAATGAGTCACTTTTCGAGTGTTGGGAGCGATTCAAAGAGCTTCTCCATGGCTGTCCCAATCATCAAATTGAGAAGGGGTCATACATTTATAGTTTTTACAAAGGGTTGAATCCAGCCACAAAAGCAACCCTTGATGCAGCCGCTGGAGGCGCATTAATGGACAAAGGGGAAGATGAGGCTTATAACCTCATTGAGAAGATGTATGTCAACAATCTCCATTGGAATGAGCCCCAAAGTGTCCGTAAGCCTCGGGCATCAGGGAAGTTCGAGGTCGACTCACTCACTCTTCTTACAGCCACAGTGGATGCAATGTCTAAGAAGTTGGACAAGTTGAGTGCAAATGGTTCTAACTCTGGATCTGCCCCTCAATGTGGAGCATGTGGAGAAATGGGTCACATGACTCATCAATGCTTGGCTGTCGATCAAATGCAACCCCAAGAAGAAGAAAATACCGAGCAAGTCAATGCGCTCAATGGATATGGGAGACCCCAGTATGATCAGTACAATTCTAGCAACAGAGACAACTCGGGGTCTAGATGGAGGAATGACCAAGGCCAAGGTGCACAGCAAAATGCACCCAATCAATTCCAACGATACCAGGGTGCACCCAGAAATGCACCCTACCAGAACCAGCAGGGTCAATATCCAAATCAGAGGAAGGCAGGTTGGGAAGAAGCAATAGAGAAGTTGGCGGATGCACAGAGATACCGAGAAGACAAGATGAAGGAGGAGATTGCAGACTTAAGCTCCAAGATCGAGCGGCTAACTACTCAAAACAAAATACTTGAGACTCAGGTGGCTCAACAAGCTAGTGCAACTGCATCTGCATCGAGACCTCCGGGCACTTTCCCGGGACAACCTGAAGTTAATCCGAAAGGAGAATGCAAGTGTGTTGCCGTTCTAAATGAGAATCAGCACGATGCCGCTGAATCAGGTGCATCCGATCAAGGTGCATCAGAGCAACCTAGGAGCATCAGCAAGAGTGTGGGCGCAGCAGAGCAGGGTGCAACTGACTCTGGCACATCCAGTGCACTTGCACCAGGCCAGACAGTTGCTGACCAAGAGAAGAAGTATGTGGCACCACAACCATACAAGCCCTCGCTGCCGTTCCCACAGCGATTCATAAAGACTAAGCTGGACATCCTGTATAGGAAGTTCTTGGAGATGTTGAAGGGGATTCACATCAACATTCCATTCACTGATGTGTTATTCCACATGCCGGCATATGCCAAATTCTTGAAGGAGTTGCTGACGAACAAGAAGACATTGCTGGAAAGTGAGACAATGGTGCTGACAGCAAAGTGCAGCGCTATTTTGTTGAGTAAAATGCCAAAAAAATTAAGTGATCCAGGTAGGTTTACCATTCCTTGCAGGATAGGGAGCATAAACTTTAAGGAGGCTTTGTGCGACCTAGGAGCGAGTGTCAGCATAATGCCGCACAGCATCTACAAGAAGCTGGACATAGGTGAAACTATACCTACCCCCATGATCCTTCGTCTCGCCGATAGTTCGGTAAGGCTTCCTACAGGTATTCTTGAAGATGTACCTTTGCAAATAGGTAAGTTTTGTGTTCCTGTGGATTTCGTGGTGGTTGAAATGGAAGAGGACAAGCAAGTCCCTCTTATTCTTGGTAGGCCTTTTCTAGCTACTGCAGGTGTATTAATTGATGTTAAAAATGGTAAACTTTCTGTGGATGTAGATGGAGAAAAGGTGGAGTTCAACATTGTAAAAGCTTTAAGGCAACCTTCTCTCGACAACACTTGTTACAGAATCGACCTTATGGATGAAATAATGGTTAAGGCTCTTGGAGAACATGTGCCGGAAGATCCACTCCAATCTGCATTAGAGCACTCTGAATCACCGGTGCGCTGGTCGGAAGTCAGGGAGCTGCTTGCACTCATGGATGCCAACCCTGCACTCCCCCCAGAAGAAGATGTATTTGAACTTCTGGAAAAGGATGCACCCGCACCTGATGATGCACCCGCATCTGATGATGCGACCAGAGATGCAACCGGTGCTGATTCTAGCAAGAACATCAAATACGAATCAGGCAGCGACTTGCTCAGTTCAGAAACAGCACCAAAAGTGGAAATGAAACCTCTTCCACCCCATCTCAGGTATGAGTTCTTAGGCTCGAATGATACATACCCTGTTATAATTAACGCAAATTTGAATGAGTCGCAGGTTGAGAGATTGCTCAAGGAACTCAGGTTGCATCGTAAAGCCATCGGATACACAATCGATGACATCAAAGGTATCAGCCCAGCGATGTGCATGCACAGAATATTGATGGAGGACAATCAAAAACCAACAGTGGAGGCACAAAGACGATTGAACCCAAATCTCAAAGAGGTGGTAAGGAAAGAGGTGATAAAATTGCTGGATGCAGGTATTATCTATCCTATCTCTGACAGCCAGTGGGTAAGTCCAATCCACGTTGTGCCAAAGAAAGGTGGAACCACTGTAATTGTGAACGAAAACAATGAGCTGATACCAACTAGGGTAGTGACCGGGTGGAGAATGTGTGTAGATTATAGGAAATTGAACAATGCGACCCGTAAAGACCATTTCCCCCTACCCTTCATTGATCAAATGCTTGAGAGGTTGGCCAAACATGAATATTTCTGTTACTTAGACGGTTATTCGGGATTTTTTCAAATCCCCATTCACCCGGATGACCAAGAGAAAACCACTTTTACCTGCCCTTATGGAACTTACGCTTATAGGCGCATGCCTTTTGGACTTTGCAATGCACCCGCTACTTTTCAGCGGGCCATGATGGCGATTTTCTCTGAATTTATTGAAAACATAATGGAAATTTTCATGGACGATTTTTCTGTTTATGGTTCCAGTTTTGATGATTGTCTTACTAACCTCTCTAAGGTCTTGCAGCGGTGTGAAGAAGCTAATCTCGTGTTGAACTGGGAGAAATGTCATTTCATGGTGCAGGAAGGCATTGTCTTGGGGCACTTGATCTCATCCCGAGGCATCGAAGTTGACCAAGCGAAAGTAGAAGTGATCGAGAAGCTGCCGCCGCCCACAAATGTCAAGGAAGTCAGAGCCTTCTTGGGACATGCCGGGTTCTACCGGCGATACATCAAAGATTTCTCGGGTATTGCCCGACCCCTCACAAATCTGACCATGAAGGATGCATCGTTCGACTTCAACAAGGGCTGTTTTGATGCCTTCTCCAGGATTAAAAGTGCCCTAGTTTCTGCCCCTATCCTTCAACCGCCCGACTGGTCCTTGCCATTTGAACTTATGTGTGATGCAAGTGACTTTGCGGTGGGGGCAGTACTCGGGCAGCGCAAGGACAAGAAGGCATATGCGATTTACTATGCAAGTAAAGTGCTGGATGCAACCCAGATGAATTATGCAACAACTGAAAAAGAATTGCTTGCTATAGTTTTTGCAATGAACAAGTTTCGGCAATATTTGGTTGGGTCAAAAGTAGTTGTGTATACCGATCATGCTGCGATTCGGTATCTTCTTACCAAAAAGGATGCAAAACCCCGTCTCATACGGTGGATCTTGCTCCTCCAGGAATTTGATCTAGAAATAAGAGACAAGAAAGGTACCGAAAACCTGGTAGCGGATCATCTTTCTCGCATCAGGATTCAGCCAGCAGAAACCGGGTGCACTTTACCAGAATGCACTCAAGGAAAGTGCACCCAGTCAGATTGCACTCTTCCAATTGATGATGCACTCCCAGATGACCAGCTCATGTCTGTCTCGACCATTCCATGGTTCGCAGACTTTGCAAATTTTCTTGCATGCGGTATTCTGCCTCCTGATCTCAGTTACCAGCAGAAAAAGAAGTTTTTCGCGGATTTGAAATATTATTATTGGGATGACCCACTACTGTTCAAGTTAGGAGTTGATGGCATTTACCGCAGGTGCATCCCTGAGGAAGAATGCACTAGCATCCTGTTCCACTGCCACAATGCACCCACTGGAGGGCATGCGGGTGCATCCAAGACTGCATCCAAAGTGCTGGAATGCGGTTTTTTCTGGCCTAGTCTGTTTAAAGATGTACGCAACTATGTGCTTTCATGTGATGTTTGCCAAAGAACTGGGAACATTTCTAGTAGACAAGAGATGCCCCTCAATGGCATCCAAGAAATTGAAGTGTTCGACGTATGGGGAGTTGACTTCATGGGATCGTTCCCTTCTTCTTATGGAAATCAATACATACTAGTTGCTGTTGATTATGTTTCTAAGTGGGCCGAGGCAGTGGCAACAAAATCGGCAGATGCTAAAGAGGTAACAAAGCTTTTCAAAAAGATCTTTTCCAGGTTTGGCACACCTCGAGCTGTGATATCGGATGGTGGCACTCATTTCATAAATCGACAATTCAACTCTCTTTTGGCCAAGTATGGGGTGACTCATAAGGTTGCTACACCTTATCACCCGCAGACTAATGGGCAGGCCGAGATTACCAACAGAGAAATCAAGAATATCCTTCAAAAGACGGTGTCCAGCACTCGAAAGGACTGGGCGTTGAAACTTGATGATGCGCTTTGGGCGTATCGGACTGCATTCAAGACGCCCATAGGAATGACACCATTCAAACTGATCTATGGCAAGCCGTGCCACCTCCCTGTTGAACTCGAGCACAAGGCGATGTGGGCAATCAAGGCCCTGAACTTTGACATGAAGGCAGCCGGTGAAAAGCGAATTCTTGAGCTGCATGAATTGGAGGAACTAAGGCTGAATGCATATGAGTGCGCCCGCATCTACAAGGATCGCACCAAAAAATGGCATGACAAGAGAATCCAGCACCGCGAGTTCCATGAGGGTGATCTGGTCCTTCTCTTCGACTCCCGCCTCAAACTCTTTCCTGGGAAGCTCAAGTCAAGGTGGACAGGACCGTTTCATGTCAAGAAGGTTTTCCCATATGGTGCAGTCGAGATCTGGAGCGAAAGTGCAGGTGCACAGAAGGTGAATGGGCAGAGACTTAAGAAGTACATTGCAGGCGAACCAATCGACAAGGGAGATGACATTCCCTTGGCTGATCCAAACAACGCCTAGAAGTTGCGACGGTCAAGCTAGTGACCTAAAAGAAGCGCTCCTTGGGAGGCAGCCCAAGTTTTCTTAAATTTTTATTCCAATTTTATTTTCTGTTTTTCAATTCCAATAAAATAAAGATACAGACGTTTTGATGGACATTTGATTATTTTTCAGAAATTGAAGGAGAGCAGTGAAATTGGAGGATGCAACTGAAGGATGCAACCTAGGGATGCACCCTGATTTCTCAAGACGAGGGTGCACTCTGATGGCAGAAATTAATTTTAAAAATCTTTAAATCTTTGCAGTTAAGGCAGGAGGAAGCATATATGTCGGGTACAAAGCAGCAGTGATTTTTCTAAAAGTTCAGACTCTCACCACACCACCACCAAAAACTCGTCGCCTCTCCTCTCCCTTCCGCGCGACCACCCACTCTCCCATCCGCTCGACTCCACTGCTAAGGACCACTCTCCGCCACTCTCTCTCGTGCGCGCTGCCACCGCACGACCACCCAACTGCGGCATCTCCAGGCCGCCACTCGCCGCCACCACTCAGCCGAATCCACTCGCCGCCACCCCACTGCGGCATCTTCAGGTCACCACCCACTCAGATCCGACCCGCTAAGTCTAAACCCGAAACCCCTCTCCTTCCTCACTTCTCCACTGCCATCAAAGTCTTCTCCTCCTCCATTCTCTCTATTGTCTGAGACCCTAACTCCATTACACTCGATCCAGCCATGAGGACTAGGAGGTCGGCACATGTAGATGAGAGCGCTGACAAAGAGGCCAACCAGCAGCAAGAGCAACCTGAGGAGCAACCCGAAATCACTGCTACTGCCGAGCCACCGCTTGAGACTGAAGAACCTCTCGATCTCCCTCTCAACAAGCTGACTTACAAGAGAAAAAAGAGAAGTGCTTCAACTTCTACAAATACAACCTCTGAACAGCCGAGAGCCACTGCCGAGCCTAGCCAAGAACCGCCTCTTGAGACAGCTCTAGAGAAGGAGAAAGAGGCAGCAACCGAGCACAATGTACCTCCATCGGAGTCTCAGCCGGCACCTCTCGAGGCAAGTATCGAAGCTACACAAGAGAAGAAGAGGAAGAGGACCAAGAATGCAGTAACCAAAAGGATCAAGGAGAAAGCTCAGCCACCGCCGCCTTCCCCCGAACTCGAGACAGAATTGGGCTTCAAACTGCAGGACCTAGAACACAAGGAAAGGTATGAACGCACACTTGAAAGAAGACTTCTTCCAACTAAATTTCTGTGTGTTCAAACTCTGAATGATCTAGGGATATTTAGTGAAGTTAAGGAATTACTAGAAAATGTGGGTCTCTTTGAACTTGTCAATGGGGGGAAGCCAACAAAAAAAGAACTTTCAATTGAGTTTTTCTCTTCTGTTGTGTTTGAGGACGAAGTCCTAAGATTTAGGTTGGGGTCCAAAGACCATGAACTTGATGCACAAACTTTTAGAACTGTCTTTAACATTCCAGCCTTTGATGATGCACTTGCATCCTGGGGTGCACCCCATCAGATCAGGGATTTCTGGAGTCTCGTCTCAGAAACCGCATATGATAAAGTCGCGAATGCAAACGCATCGCAGATTTTTCCTATTTGTTTCAGGTATATCTTGAGGTTGATGGCATTCACGGTCTTCATGCGGGGAGACAAGAAGGTGCGAAATGCGGAGGTCGAACTTCTTCACAAAATGATCTTCAAGGGAGAGAAGGGGCCAAACATTGCCCTCACCATGATGAAGGAGCTCGCTTCTGTCGGCAGCAGAGGCGGGGACATTTCAGCAGGAGGGATCGTCACTGTCATCGCCGACTACCTCAACAAACAGGAAGCCGACTCAATCTCTTACCCCACGACCGACATCGACGAGGGGAGACATCTCCTCGACTTGCAATCTCTTGTCAACATGAGAATTGTAAAGAGAGAAGGGGACAGAGTTTGCGTCCATGATGAAAAATCAGACTTCAAGATCTACCTTCCTGATGCTAGCCGCACCAAAATAAGTCAGCGTGAGAACTGGCGCCCCAGCACACTTCTGAGTGCAGGTGCATCCCCTTCGGGTGCACCCTCTTCTTCTGCACCAGCAAGGAGGAGTGCAACTGCACAACCTCATAGTGCACCTCCAAAGCCTCCCAGTGCACCCGCACAGTCTCACAATGCACCCGCACCTGACCAGCACCCGCAAGCATGCCCGACTTGTGGTCTCGCGCCTACCACGACAGAAATGCAAGCTCAAGTCCTCACGATGTTCAAAATGGTGGAAGAGATGTACAAGTGGTGGCAAGAGAACCGCCACCATTTCCAACCCCCACCGCAATGAAGTGTCAGCTAGGGTGCACCTGCATCATCCGAGTGCACCCTGATTCTGAAGTGCAGCCAGACTCCTCCCACTGCCTTTGTCTCTGTGAGTTCCTCTTTTCTGATTCTCCCTTACTTTCTTTAAAGCATTAGGGACAATGCTTATGTCAAGCATGGGGTGTTTTGTCTGTCTGTCTTGATGCTTATTCTGATTATGTTTTGATGTTCCTTTCTTGTGAATTTCTGGTTTTGATTGAAAACAAGTACTTTT
The DNA here is from genome assembly GCA_027725995.1 of Rhynchospora tenuis. Classification (NCBI taxonomy): domain Eukaryota; kingdom Viridiplantae; phylum Streptophyta; class Magnoliopsida; order Poales; family Cyperaceae; genus Rhynchospora; species Rhynchospora tenuis. The sequence goes on along the minus strand of CM050888.1, from coordinate 142,625,053 downwards.
TGGATAATCTCTTTTCATTTGGTTGAATTCATAGGACTTAGGATTTGGTGACAATTAAAGTCTGTTTTTAGGGAGTTTGGATTTAAAAATCTGTTTAGAAAATGAATTTGAGGAAACTAAATTTGAGCAACTTGAATTTAGGAGCGAGGATTGTCTGAGAGTTGTTTTTCTAACCATTGGGTTGATTAATTTAATAAGAACTTAATTGAATTCGTTGGATAGAGCCGGCAAAGAGTGACCTCGAGTCGCTTAAGATCATTCTTTCAACTCAAAAATCGAACCAATTGTAGGAAGTTTGTTGCATGTTTGGATGTTTTAAACCACTGTTTTCAAGTTTATTTAAAAGTCGAAGAAAAAAAAAAAAACAAAAAAAAAAAAAAAAAAAAAGCGAAAAACAAAAATCCTAAAAAGGGGAACTAAAAAGCGGTGCTCTGACGATGGCCATTGCGAGAAGCTATAGGTCTGTGTGGATAAAAAAAGGGATCCATCTAAAATTTGAGAAAAACCTCAAAGAAATCCACACTCATCTGGCTGATCTCTCCGCCGCGGGAAACCTCCTAGCCCCGGAAAAATGTGTAAATAACCCAAAAACTTCTAAGGCGACGGGTGGGGAGTTGTACCCTTTTTTCCGCCCCACTCTAGTCGTTCTTAGATGTGTTTTCAAAAATTTCAAGTGGTTTAAGTGTTCCAAACATGTGCCTTAGGACTAAAAATTGGTTAGAATTATTTGAGTTGAAGGGGTTCGATCCCGTTTCTATTTGACTAGAAATCGATTTGAGAGCTTTGAAAAATTAATCGACCTAATGTTTAGGCAAATAACTCATGGACAGTACTTTGCATCTATCGTTAAGTTTGTTTCAAAGATGGTTGAATCATTAAAATCAATTGGCTTTGTTTAAAATTGTTTTGATCCAACTCTCTTTAAGACTTGACTTTAACTGTTATCAATGACCTTGTGTCGTGTGCATTAAATTGAGAGAAAAGTGATGTAATCTTGTGAGTGCTTGTATTTGAGAAAATCCAGAAGTTGTTGAACATAACTTTTAAACTCTGAAATTCAATTGCACAGAACGGGATGAAAAGAACTCATTGGATTTGATTAAGTTAAGCCGTGCCTTTTGCTTGAGGACAAGCAAAGATTCAAGCATGGGGTGTTTGATGAACATGAAAATGACATAGTATTTGTGTCCGGTTAAGCCTAATTATTCTCCCGATTTATGCCCTTTTCACGTTCATTGTGCATGATTTTATCAATTTCGCATGGAAGACAGATATACTGCCATTTTGTTGTTTTCGGTGCATTTCAGGTCAAAGGGTGCACCCGCATCCCAGGGTGCATCCTGGCGCAGAATTGAAAGATGTGTTGCTTCAAGAATGCAGGTCGAGGAGTGCACCCGCATCCCAGGGTGCATCGTAGCGCAGATTTGGAAGCTGTGCTGTGTCTCAAGCGACAACCAGCAGCTCTCTCCAGATCCAATTCCATTTATTGCAAGGCCGAATTTGGAAATGTTTGAAGTCCTCCAGCCTTGAAAGAGAGAAATCAAAGGAGGAAATTAAGGAAATTGAAAGGGGCTTGCAATATAAGGAATTGAGGCTGCTGTCCATTTTTCTCTCTCTCTCTGGAGAATTTCAGAAACAGATCCATTTTCTCTTCCTCTCTCAAGTCACGAAATTAGGGTTCTTAGCCGCCTCTCTTGGTGACAGCAAGGGCTAGAGGCACTGGAGCACTGTTTGGTAGAGTATTGACACGAAGAAGAATTGGTTTTATCTCTATTTTCTCTTGTTTCATGATGTTTGTATCAGATACAGTAGTTATTTGCTTTTATTTCATTATGAGTAGCTAAACTTTAATTAGGATTATGATGTAGCGACTGAAATGCTTGGATTATGAATGCTTTATTTTATTTTTATTCCATGGTTGCGTTAATTCTGTCTATCTCTTGTTTCTTTGTGTTGTTGGATTTAATTGATCACTTGCACGCTTGATTTAATTCTGCTTTGAAGTTATTGTTGAGTTGCTAGACACAAAGGTGTGACTGAATTCTCCCAACTTTCTAGCAATCCGCTTAGATTACTTGTTTGTAGTTTAGGTAGACAGATTTAAGAGGAGGTTAGGATAGGTTATCATCAAACGGTCCGCTCAAGTTAATGGATACGGATTTAAACAAGTAGCCATGCACAAAAGTACTTTTAAACCATTTTACCAACACAGATCTGTTAAGCCATGAGAATACGAATAATACAAGCTTCATAAACCAAGTATTACAAGTCGTGAAGTCATAATCCTAGCCCAAAAACATTTGATTTCACTCAGTTCAGTTCAGCTTGCATCCTGCATCAATCAGTTACATCGTCTGCTTGCATTCTGTCCAACTACTTCACTTGCATTCTCTGGTTGCACTCTGTCCAGTGCGACTGCATCAGTTCCCTGCACTGTCTTTTTAATCAGTTGTTTACTTTATTGTTTTACCTAGTAGTTTAATCACCATTTTCCTTATTTGCCAGGTCTAGATTACCATAAATTGTAAGTCCGGTAGTTCCAATTCACCTCCCTGTGGGATCGACCCCTAAGTACTACACGGTTGGATAGTGCGCTTGCATTTCGACCTTTGGGATTAGGTTTTTATTAGTTTTGTGTTACCCTAAAAGCGACACATCAATATACAGGGAAAACTGGAAGGATTTTGCAAAATTTAATTTAATAATTAATTTGTAGCAAATGAGAATAAAAAGGTACACTTACTATGTACCAACTACACGGTTGGTATATGTTTTTCTCTCATCTCCACCGAATATCCTGGCGACTCCAAAATCAGATATTTTAGGGTTCATATTTTCGTCAAGTAACACATTGCTGGTTTTCAAATCTCTATGAATAATTCGAAGTCTTGAGTCCTCATGGAGATACAGGATTCCATCAGCAATCCCTTTTATTATCTCAAACCGCTTATTCCAATTCAGTTGAGAAGAATTTGTTTTCTCTGTTTGAAATTATTTTGTTAAGCAAAAATTTGTTCACTTAAAATCCCAAAAAATGCGATCCATTAACAAGAGTATGATTAGGCAACCGGCAATATGATACTAATAAAGCAGTCACTAGCAATAAAGTTAAAAGTACCGCCGATGTCAGTCCCAGTACCACAATCAGTGCCAATCTGCACTGCCTCGCATATAATATATGTACCAAAGAGTTTAGAAAGCGCCAAATTTGTAGTTTATACCCGTTAAGAATGAAACTTACTTCCATGTAGCATAAAAAAAAGTGGCATGTTTGATTTTAAAAAATAATATAACTTACCAAATATGATGGTATCCAAGCTTTTGTTTTGCATGTATTCATAAATTAACATCCTTTCTTCTCCTTCAATACAGCAACCCAACAACCGTACCAAATTGATGTGTTGAAGTTTTGCGATAATGATAACTCAATAAAAAGAACAAGAATATGTAACCTGTAATAACTCTAACAATGCACCTGATCACTTACAATAAATTTATACCAAAATGTTGGGCTTTACTATATGAGAAAAGAAAAGATACATAGATAACATTTATACCAAAGGAACATCCTGTAACCGTACTATTATTACCAGCGCAAATCTGGACCGTCTGTCACATACAATAAAGGCAACAAAAAGTGTTTACAAAAACACATTGCATTTCTTGCTATCATATAGTAAAAGAAAATGCATGTTCCGTTCTTCAAGGGTGTGTATATATACTCAACGAAAAAAAGAAACTTACTGAAGATAATGGTATCCAAGCTTTTGTTCTCCATGTATTCATAAACTAACATCCTTTCTTCTCCTTCAATACAACAACCCAACAATCGTACCAAATTGACATGTTGTAGTTTTGCAATTAGAATAACTTCATTCTTGAACTCGTTCAAGCCTTGTGTCGAGAATTTTGCTAATCTTTTTACTGCTATTTTCTCTCCTCCTTCCAACTCACCCTGTTTAGCAAACAAATTGCAAATAAATTACAAAATACTACATAGTTTCTGAGGACAAATTGTAAACAAGCAACTTTTGTTTTTATAGTTGATATTTAGTCATACCGTGAAAGTCAGCAGTATGATGGCCGGTCATTCGACCGCAGAACCAAAAACTAATTAATCAGAGGTATCAGCACAGTTCAGCAATGGTATTCACCGACAATGATTGGTACTGTGCTGGTAGCACTGTAAAATATTTAACCTTTTTGAAGAAATATTCAAAGTTAAATTCGCATCATTCATTAGTGCGAATTACATTCCGTTTGAGGGGAAAGCAAAAATAATTGGTTTTCATAGGACCTTTGACCTAAACATTCATTCAGGGTCAGTTTTCATGAAAGCACTTTAATCATACCTTGAAAACTGTGCCAAAACCACCTTCACCAAGTTTATTTTCCGGAGCAAAGTTATTTGTAGCTGCAGATATAACATTGGCAAGAAATAGTGGGAGACTTGAATCATTTCCATGAGTACTAGCTCCATCTTCTATAGCTATATCCCTTGCCGGCGCTAGTGGCCGTACTGATTCAAATAAGATTTCTCTTTGTCTTTGCATATAAGTCTCATTCTCTGAATTAAAATAAAGAGTAACAATGAATTTATTATGATGAAATTAAACAGAGATTACAGAATAACAATTATTGCAAGCCTGGATCTTGTTACCCTCCCGATCAGTCTATGAACCAGTACAGTATAACCAACAGTGAGAACAAGGACTCGGCCCTGATTTTAAAGTGAATTTGGAGTCAATTAAGGAAACAAATTGAAATGTTTTGTATTTTGCGTTCTATGCCAGATTGTATAAATCTTAAATATATTTTCTTATGTTGAAAGCATTGGAACTTACCATTATTTTTCCTCAAACTTTTTTGAATAAGGTACACAATGGATGCCGAAATTAATAATCCCCATATTACAAATATCAAGATGATTTCTGCTGCTCTCTTCCTTTTCTTTGTACTTGTATTGCCTGTAACTGTGTCGGAAAGAAAATATGAGCAAGGTAAAAAAAAAAAAAAATTGTTACTTAGGCAGGAAGCAGGAAAACTTGTTGCTACCACGTGGAATGTTCTCTAATCAAGCAAGCAAATAGTAACATTATTGGTACGGATACACAATGTATACTGTTTTCTTTTGTCAATCTAATGTTTCCTAATTTGACATCTTGTTAAGCAGCCTCTGCCGATTGCTTTTTCCAATAAACATGTCTAAAATAGCAAGGCAAAAAAAAGTACCTGGAACTTCAGAACCCGCAACCCGGTAATAGAAATCCTGACCACCTCCATTGAATTGTCTGAGATCAACTATTTCACCCACCCAAATCACACAACCACTGCCCCCATTTAATACATCATAATTTGCATAACCAGTACAGGAGCAATTCATCAAACAACTACTTCTGCACTCCTCTAGTCCAATTGTAGAATCCACTGTTACATTTGTCGTATCAGGCAACTTTGCATTGCTAACAGTTATAAAGTCATCACCACTACAATTCAAATCAACTTGTCTGGTGCACCCGGCTGATGTGTCATGGAGCTCCCAGTCTCTCTCAGATTTGGGCTCAAACCCAGTCAAGCAAGCACAATTAAGTATATCTGAAGTATTTGTACTGCACAAGGCATTTGGCCCACATTGACCATAGTTGTCACATTGGTCTCTAGGAACTGACCAATACAGGGTCCAGCCTGAATTAGATGCATCTGCCACATACCTTTGAAGAGTTGACTGGTTCACCACAAGCCGTGACACAATTGATGAATCATTGATATAAAATGTGTAGTATGTTTCATTTTCGTTTGAGACATAATCAAACGTAAATGTTCCATCCGATTCCATCTGGGGTTCACCACTAAAGTGAACTCCATTCCAAGGCCCATTTCTGAAGAACAGTTTCAATCCGTCCCAAATGCTGAATTCGGGAAATCCAGATAGATCCAATTTAAATGTGTAATTACTTGATGAAGGATTGTCTGAACCAGCCCAACTAACTAGATTTCTGTACTGACCTGATACAAATCCAATTTTCAAACCTGGCAACACTGTATCAGTCGGGTGGTCGAAACTTTGCCATGCAATGCTGTCTGTGTTATTCTCCTTCAAAACAAAATTTCCAGAATCTAATAGTTGTGCAACAGGATTGACCAAATTGGCAGAAATACTTGTAGACCAGAGCACGTAGTTGGAGCTTGATTGGAGTTGTAAATTCGACCCGTTAGAGCTAATAGATAGAACACCAGGTGTATCGGTTACCGGGCTGTCTCGGTTTGCAACCCAAACAATTGTCTGTTGTGCTATCTTTGTGTACCATATTCCTATATATTGGTAATTGCCGGCAGTAAAGAAGCCGAGAGTAAAGACTCTGCCAGAAGAAACTAAAGTTTCTTCTGCAGTGAGAGAAGAATTTAATGTTATAGTGTCTCTACATTTAGAGAAAGAACATAGAGAGAAAAAGATTAGGAGAATAAGGCCATGAGGCGGTAGTCGATGGACAAGAGGCCATTTCTTCATTGCTCCAAAAATGGATTGTGGTTGTAACTGTTGTTAGAATGAAACTGAAGTAAAACTCTTCATGTTTTTAACTATTATATACGTCCTTCATTTCAATCTTGATGTGTATAATGAATTCCATAGCCCCCTACAATTTTCCTTTTTATGCAATTTTACTCAAAAAGGTGTGCAATTAGTCTTAATAATTAGTCTTCAAATCGTCTTAATAATTAGTCTCTGTCGTCACTTGGAGGGAATTGCTTTTGACAAATGGCTTTTTGCTGCTCGCAACATAATATTTTTCAAGTGACTAAACTGCCCTTGGACCAGTCCAATCTTTGCAAAACAACTTTGTTCTCTCCGCAAATAATTACAATCTTGGGATATATAGCTGCAACCCTCCTTCCTTTGTAATCAATCATATTTTCTGTTCCCACACCTTGATAATTGACGCCGGTGTTGATCTTGACAACGACGGGGCAGCCTCTGCTCGATTTGACAAAGTTGGCGAGAGTGTCTTGACCGAGCTTTCGCTGCCGAATGCTTTCTCTCTGCTGCATGTGCTCTCTTTCCCTCGTAATCAATCAGATTTTACAATTCAAAGAGAATCCGAAAAGATGTATGACATCCTTCAAAACAATAACAACATTGCACAATTAACGAAATAATAATATTGGCTTAGAAAAAGATTGTCGATAAATGAATTTTACTTCCACGAGTAAAGTAGAAATTAGTCGAAACTTACAATAGCGAGACATCTAGAAGAAAAGGAAAATATAATTAAGGAAGTAAATTAGGGTACATTCAAGAATTAAAAAAAAGCTTAATTGATGCTAAGGACATTTTAGTCATTTGAGTAAATATTATGTTGCTAGCAACAAAAAGCCGTTTGTCAAAAGCAATTCCCCACTTGGAATGCAAGCGTCTCTGTGAGGAATGTTAGAGCTGATACATTTCGCTGGCATATCTTGCATATCTCACGTTTATTACTTTTCATAGACACACTGTATAGTTTTTCTTTATAATTTTCAGTATCAGAATAGCGTAATTCAGTTAATGTACATAAAGAAAGAAATACAATTTAACCTTCTCCTTAATTTATCGCACTTTCTTTCTTTTTTTGGAAATAAGATCATTTGTTTATAAGATATAGTTCACTTTGTGAAATAGAGTTTGTCGCTCTTCCGTACCTAACAGGAATTGAACCCGCTATCTCTACGATAACGGCGAAGCCACTCGTGCTGGACTCTCACTTTCTATCGCATTTTCTCAATAAAAATAAGAATTGTTGAATTGGTAAGTTGAGAGAAATGACCCAATGCTTAATTATTTCAGTTCTATGCTTGTTATAGCAAGAAATATTAGTTAATTTTCAAATAACACTTTACAATAAAATACTTCATATTTCAATAGGGGGCATAAAGAGATCGGTGACAAGATTTCAGCCAAATGTGCAAGTTGCAAATAATTAGAACAATAAGGAGGGGCCATCTTACAAAAAATTCAGCACGTGTTTCCAAACTTTTTGCCTTTTTGGTTCGTCTTGAAATCTGTGGGCAAGATTGACAATTGTCCTTGATTCTTTACGACTTTACGGATTCTCTTGTTCTAGAAGATGACGAAGCCCAAATCAAAATGTTTCGTCTCAGTCTGGATAGTCTATATTTCCACTAAAATTCATTTAAAATTGAAACCCTTGCTGCGTAAAAGAAACATCAGCTTTCTTTAAACTTATATAATCTTCAGCCCAAAAAAATATTTCGTGTCTAAACCTGCTTATTATCATTAAAGACATTTAAGAACAGTACAAACTGAAAACCTAGCATGCTACAACTTGCCAATAAATGACAATAACGGTATTTCAGAAGTAAACCCCTTAATAACTCGAGTTAAAATTCTTTTTGAGTTTTCCTGGTTTTCGTAACTCCAGTCCGTCAAAAAAAAAACTCTACAAATAGCCGGTACACTGTAATAGAGTAAAGAAAAAATAAAGAAGCTAGAGGGAGAAAAAGGAAAAAAAAAAAAAAAAAAGACCCAAGAAAAAGTGAACATGGAAATCGAAGTAGCTACTGTTTGTATCCTTGTGATGATGGCTCTCTCCACAGGTATATATTTCACATTTCTACTATTTTACAAAATTACATATGAAATTACTTGGGGAAGATTTGTTTGTGTATTGCATGATGTATATTTACTTAATTTACTTCATTGATCCTCCTCCAGCCAGTAATCTGACATACTTTTAGTCAACACACTGTTTTTGAAAAGCTTTGTTAAAAATCAGTTAAGTCAGCGATGATATCTTATAACGCACTTATGCAATTGTATTTTCCATGATTTAAAATGATATTTAATTACTACTTGGTTTCTTACCAATGTATGTTAAAAAAAAATTTCAAAATACGGAAGGATCATATAAATGTTTATAAAGTGTCTACATTAGTTCTAAATTATGAAAGTTTGGAACGCAGATATCGCAGTTTCCACCTGTCCTAAATTGGGCGTCCCATGGCCAGATTGCTGTGATCAAGACATTCAATTAATTGGTTAATCTGTTTCGATATTGTTTGTTGTTTTTATTGTGCACTAATGCATAAGGATAAGTACAGATGGGGACAATGCTACGGCTCTGGTTGCACCTGCCAGGACAAGACATGCTAGGTCCTGGATTCATATATCATGAATAATTAATATCTGCAGCGATTTTTGGATGATTACTATATATCAATTCTAATTAATTAACTAATCGGCTGTCAAATCGAATCAAGATATTTGTGTTTCAGTGTTTGATAGTTAGCATGATATGCTTATCCTGTAAATATGGATTAATTCTGATGAAATTTTGTGATATCCTCTTTTTAAAATGGAAGTTTCAGGTTCAGTTTGTCTCATCCATACTATATATATGTGAGGTGTTGTATATATGTACAATGATTACAGAGTTGTCAGTTGCAGTTGTAGTTTATTGGAATTAAAATGTTAAATGTGTTTTTTTTTTTTTTTCTTTACGACTTAACACAGTCTCTTATTGTAGAAGTCAGCGAAGCCAAATTTATCAGCTAAATCAAAGGACTTCATCTCCAAGTGCGAATTTGCATTCATAATACAAATAATAATAATAAAATTTGACAATATTTTGGTATTTGTAGAAAGCATTTTAGAACTTTTTTATAATACACTTATTTAATTGTATTTTCCATGATTTTAAATAATATTTAATTACTACTTGGTTTCTCACCAATGTATGTTAAAAGAAAATGTATGCACATAATTTATGTTATTAAAAGAGTCCTATTAATATTTTGTTGCACGTTTTCAAATCTAGATTTGGTCAGATTAGATCATTAGAAAATCTGATTTTATGGTTCCGTTCCTCTTGGAATGGATGCACATAATTTACTAAATGGTCCTGGAAAATTTTAATATTTTTTCCTCTGCAATTTCTGATCTTAGAGAGCAATATAACAATGATATTTCGAAATATCTTTATGAGAGAAATTTTTGATGTCCAAGATTAATATCAAAAGAACAAACTTGAATCAAGTAGTTCTAGTCATGTCATGTAGTCCATATTAGATCAAGTGGTCAAGGTGAGTCAAGACTGAGACCTTAATTTAAGTAATAAAAAATTAAAGATATATATACTCAAAGAAGTACCCGGTCGACCTCAAGTGTGCTCAAGTCGAGTGGAAATGATATCATGCAATGAATCTATTAGATGGCTGAGAAGGTAAAGATCAAATCATGTGCGAGTCAAGCAAAGTGTGCTCATGTCTAACACAAGTCAAGTCGAAGGATTCGAAGTTAGTTAGAAGGAGTTTGGAGACGTGATGCGAGAGGGAGAAGATTAAGGTAATCTACTTGGTATAAGGTTAGTGTTAGGAAGATTTCATACTAAGGTTTTGATCCGAATTAGTCCTAATTTATTGTTAATTTTATGTGTTTCTAACTTAATTTATGCATATAATTGGTAGATATAGCTACTTCTGTGCCCTTTTAAGTTTTTGTAGGATTTACTTTGGATCTGGAAGATTTTGCACAATTTTTGGAGCATTTGAGCGATTCAGCGTGCTGTGTGAGTGGACAAACAGAAGAGGATAGTTGAGGATGCATCTGCTGACAACCAGGCGGGCAGCTTGAAGACTAAGCGGACCGCGAGCATGGAATTTGGCAGTTTTCAATCCGAGCAGTTATTCTCAACCTTACTTCCTCTCATGCGCTTACTGGGCAAAAACTGCAATAACTGGCACGATCTTTTTATCTGGAGGTTACAAGGCAACATTATAAAAGGACCAGAAGGCGAAGAAAGAGGAGTTCTGGAAAGAGAGAGAAAACACCACTTAAGAGATCCAGGACTACAACTTCTGAGCCTTTAGGCGATCGCTTGGCCTCCAGGTTGGCCGCTTGATGCTCGAGACAGGGAAGAAAGCTGAGGGAAACCGAGTTTATTTGTTGTAATCTCTTCTTTTCCTTCAACTTATCCAGATCTGATGTTTGATACCTGTGTTTTGATGATGATCTGTAAAAGCTAAATACAGTTTAGGGGCATAGTTGTGAACCTATGGTTTAGTTTAATTTAGTATGTTTTAATTAGTTTATATTTGATCTTTTGTGTTATTGATCTTTGTGATTTATCTTCTATTGCTGTTCTGAATTATTTTCGAGTAGATTTGGTATTTTCCTATTGAGTTTAGGCCAAACTCAAGCCTAGGAGTTTAAACCCAACCAAGCTTAGGACAATTCTTGTAACAACATATCCTTAGATTGCAATTAATCGAAAGATGAAAGCCTAGATCAAGAATCATAAATGATGAAGTCTAATCTCAATAAACGAAAGTTAAGAGATATCATAAGACCCAAAGATCATAACTATCGACCCTTAGTTAAGAAGCGAAAGTTGATACTTAGGGTAGATAGGGAGTTAGTCATAACGGCTAATTGAACCTTAACATAGACGAAAGTTAGGATTAAGTACGGTTAACTGTTATCTATCTCACACAAATGACCAGATTGAACTAGTTAGACTACTTAGTTATCGGTTTGGAATAGGAGTTATACTTGGACTATTCGATTGTTGTCTGTGCAAACTTAGAAACAAGTAGACTGCCTGAGTCCAGTCAACCTTTGGTGATTCGAGCGGACTTCTACGAAAGTAGACGGGTCGCTCGAATCCGGAATTAAAATCATAAAGTGAACAACTCGATCCCCTAGTTTATAATTTCATTAGGTTTTTATCTCGATTTCCACGAATTCATTAGTTTAACAAGTTCAATAGTTTTGGTTTAATCCATCAATTATATGAATCCTATTATCAAACTTGTTATCCTAGTTTCATTTAGCTTAGATTTTAGAGCAAACGCTCTGTGTAATTGAACAATCCGTCCCTGAGTTCGACAACCCGTCTATACTAATTAAGTTAATTTAGTGGCTGAATTGAGTATAAATCGGTTTTTATTTCAGTAAGGCTTCTTAAACAATGATAGAGTAAGCCCTCATCAGTTAGTAAATAAAATAATCTCTCATGTGATGAGTATGAATTGTGAAGGTGGCTCGAGATAAAAGGATTACTTGACTTTGGTGCATGAGGCATGCCAAAGAGGGCACATATCGGGTAAGATAGGTTTTGATGCAAGGCGCTCGGGTCTAGCACAAGATGTGTGACCTGTGCCAGGTGAAGTTTTGATCCATGTGATAGTATGTGACGTTGTCGTGTGTGCGACTCATGGAATGTAAGGTCTAACCTATGTGGCAATGTGTGTTGTCACTTAATTGAACCAGTGTGTGCTGGTGAAAATTGAACTGTAGGTGTTACCAGTTTGAAACAAGTACTAGAAGGCTGGTGGCTACAGTCTGAGCAGCAATGTATCTCATTGCTTTGGACCACAAGTGAGTGTTTGTGGTTGTTAGCCTAGTTAGGGGGTGGATCGTCAACAAGAACTTGAGGCCAATGTTTGCCAGTTTGGGTGGCCATTTATTCTGCTACTTTCGATCGTAGGTGAATGCCTGTAGTTGTTGACCTAGTTGGCGAGGTGGATCGTCAACAAGTTTGTCGAGATGATTTGGTAGAGGTTGCACTAGATTGTGCAGCCATGGGGTGGTCAATTGATTAGTTTTGAATTTCATCACTTCTTATGGAGAGTTATATCAAATATGCTCATTCTGAATCCGGAGTTGAAGGGGTTGTTTATCTAATGGAGAATGGTTGCTCTCTTGATGATATGATTTTGAGTTATTTGACGGAGGAGTCAAGATGGTGAGTGTAGGATTTAACGGCAAATTGGTAAGTTTGTCATGACAAGACTATATACGTCAACTTGAGGGAGAGTGTTAGAATAAGATGATGTAGAGGATCATACCTGGAATCAGATGCATGGCATGAACAGACGTGGGTGATGTCATAGAGATCATGGCTTAGATCTAATGTGACACATGACAAGGAATAAATGTTAGACTTGGAGCACAAGAAACACTTAACTTGTTATCAAAGAAAAAATTTCTATTTATTGGCTTTTTCTGAAAAGAGTGTGTGTGGAGGACGTAGACACAAAGTTGGTGGTGAAACTCGTTAAATTGTGTATTCTCTTTTGTATCTAATTATGTGATTATCTATTCTGAGATTCTCTTATTGATCAATCCTAAGAGATTCGGTTCTTTCAGTTGCACTTGGATCATGCCTCTATCAATTTAAAACTTAACTTTCGCTGCCTAGACAATCAAATTCTTAACACTTATAACAACATCTAAAGACAGTCGTTGACATTCTACTATATATCGTGTTTTTCTAAATCTTATAACAACATCTAAAGACAGTTGTAGACGATCAAATGCTCTGATCAAAATAGGGGCTTGACCCCTGTCTTTTATTCAAAATATAGTTTTTCAATACATCATTAAGACATGCAAAATGTGTCTTTATTCAAAAAATAGTTTTTCAATACATCATTAAGACATGCAAAATGTGTTAACAGTTGACAAATCTTCACAATTAATTTAAACCAATCTAACTTATTTATTGACAAATTGGGTGGAACAGGACTCAGCTTGTCAGATTTTATGAATTGGATATAGTTATTTTAAATAAGCATATATATAAGCCATCTAATGGATTTTAGTGCTAATAGACAGGAGCCTAATCCTGGAGGACTGGAGGTACTGGGATTTGCATGACCAACAAGAATCTGATACAACAGGAGATATATTAAATTATTAAAATTCTTTGTTTTATACGACAGATCACACATTTTTTCTAGCTTAATTATTAGTTGGTAAACTGTTGCAGTAGTTTTGCAGTCAAATAGCACGAAATGATTTTAGCTCTAATAATTCAAAATCACCAATTTAGTTTCTTTGTATAACTGGATTATGCAGTTCAAGAAAATAGCATTGAACTGATGAACTTAACATGAGAAATTTAAACTCTGTTTTGTTTTTCACCATCTGTTGAAAGAATAATATATGTAATTAAAATCAAAACTTCTATACAAAATCAAAACAAAAGAAGAAAATACACACAAACAAACCTCTCAACAGCTATCTGGGCTCTATAACAGTAACCGTCATCTCGAAAACCGTGCAACTCGATGATGATTCCTTGTCGCTAGCATCTCTAGCAGCAAAATAACCAGGCTGTTTGGGTTCTGGTAAACTAGTATTCAGACTGTTAAGCATCAGTACAACCTCTGACATGTGAGGCCTGTCCTCTTGTCTTTCCTGGACACATAGAAGGCCTACATGGATGCATCTCATGATCTGTAAATTGCTGTTTGAGTTTGACGATATGGAGCTGTCCAGTAATTCCAAGGCCTTGCCATCTTTCCACAGCGTCCAAGCCTGGAGAATTATTTTAGAGGTATATTCCAAATAATTATCAATAAAGTTAGCTTTAATTGTAGAAAAAAAGGAGGTGTATATTGAAAAGAACACTTACATAACTAAGGAGGTTTAATGAGGGTTCAACGCTAAAAATTCCCCTGTTTTTCTTTCCACTAATAATCTCAAGGACTAAAACACCAAAGCTAAAAACATCGGACTTTACTGAAAAAACACCGTCCATTGCATACTCTGGCGACATATACCCACTGCATTATGAGCATTATATTAGAACATAATTTTAAAAATCTGTCAAACTTTTAAGTTGATGTATAGGTGAAAATATTTGAAAATTTTGATTTAAATCACTAACTTGTAGCAAATTAGCAAAAGAATAAGAAAAAAAGAAGTGCACTTACTATGTACCAACTACACGGTTGGTATATGACTTTTTTTCATCTCCGCCAAATATCCTGGCGATACCAAAATCCGATATTTTTGGGTTCATATTTTCGTCAAGTAACACATTGCTGGCTTTCAAATCTCTATGAATGATTCGAAATCTTGAGTCCTCGTGGAGATATAGAACGCCTCGAGCAATCCCTTTTATTATCTCAAAACGCTTGTACCAATTCAATTGAGAAGATCTTGCTTTGTCTGTTTGAATTATTTGATTAAGAACAAATGTATACACTCAGTAAAACATGCCAAACAATTATAACTCATTAACAAGACTAAGAATAGATAACCTGCAATACTAACATAATCAATCCCGTCACTTACAAGATATTTTAAATTATTGGGGTTTACGATATGAGAAAAAGAAAAGATACATATATACCAAAGGAACATCCTGTAAATGTACAAGTACCAGAGTCTGTTGCATACAATGAAGTTATTAAATAGAGTTTATAAGCATGTCATATTTCTTGCTACCATATAGTATACAAAAAAAATTATAATAACAAGGTAGAAAGCAAGTTTCATTCTTCAAGGTATATATTTATTTTCGTAAAAAATAAAGAAACTTACTGAAGATAATGGTATCCAAGCTTTTGTTCTCCATGTATTCATAAACTAACATCCTTTCCTCTCCTTCTATACTGCAACCCAACAATCTTACCAAATTGACATGTTGAAGTTTTGCGATTAGAATAACTTCGTTTTTGAACTCGCCAAGGCCTTGTGTCGAAAATTTTGCTAGTCTTTTTACTGCTATTCTCTGTCCTCCTTCCAACTCGCCCTGTTTCAGCAAATATCTTGTTTCTGAAGACAAATTGCAAACATGCCTTTTGTTTTTTTGATAAGTTGACATTTAGTTGTACAGTTATGCTAGTGTCAAATAAATATTGATGGTCTGTGCTGTTTGTGCAGATTTAAAATCGAAGGAATTAAATGGTATCGCTACTGTATAAGCATAGTCCAGTACTTCTGTTCCAGTACCATTATGGTACTGACCATGATTATTGTTACAGAAGTGATAGCACTATGAAAAAAATAATAATAAATTATCCTGTAACAAGTATTCAAAATTAATTGGCACCATAGACCAGCATGAGTTATTTCCCTTTGAGAGCAAAAGCAAAGATGGATGTTTTAAGAAGGACCTTTAATTCTAAACATCAATTGAATGCTCAGAAGGTTTTCACGAGAAGACTTCAATAATACCTTAAAAACTATGCCGAAACCACCTTCGCCAAGTTTATTTGCGAGAGCAAAGTTATTTGTAGCGGCAGATATAACACTTGCATGAAATACTGGGAGAATTATATCATTTCCATCAGTACTAAGGCCCTCTTCTCGAGCTTTATCCCGTGCCAGTGCCAGTGGCCGCTCCGATTCAAATGAGATGTGTCTTTGTCTTTGCATATAAGCCACGTTTTCTGAATCAAAGAATGGAAAATCTTTTATATTCTAGGGAAAAAAAAAAGGAATCATTATTGTCTGTACAGGAAAGGGGAGAGATCCGTTGTGAAAAAATTAAGAAGAGATGTACAGAGTAACGATGATTTTTTTTTTTAAAAAAAAACCAGTACAATACGGTAGCTTATACCTACAATAACTAAAAACAGGGACTCCAGAAACTATCAGTTTGCTTTGGTGTCTGTTATTTCATTACTCCGTACATATTCAGTTAATTCTAATCGGTAGGACAATATGAAAATTATTTTCAGATGGTTGTCTAGTTTTTACCAGTACTAGTACTGAATTGAAAAGACTTTATTTAAGTCGTTTGGTTAGTCAATTTATCTTTTCAAGGTTTTGCATTTTGTTTCATCCCGTAATTGTAATGACTAAAGATGGGCCCAATCAAGGAAAAAACCGGCAAACGTGTTTAATTTTGAACCTACACCCAACTTTGTAAGGTTTTGTATTTCATATTTTCCTTATGACAGGATGTTCAAAACATAAAATAAAATTCATGGATTTAAAAGTCTTCGATACTTACCATGATTTTTCCTCAACTTTTTTCGAATAAGGTACACAATGGAGGCTAAAATTAATAATCCCAGAACTACACATGTCACAATGATTCCTGCATTTTTATTCTTCTTTGTACTTGTAACTGTATCAGATAGAAAAAAATAAATAAGTAAAATCTTAGTCAGGAAGCAACAATGTTTTTTGTAAATAAAACTTTTCTCAAACTATAATATTGTAAATAAATAGTAGCACCCCCTTAAAATGATCAGTATCGGTACACAGATGACAGCAGTATGCTGGCCATTTAGGGGTTCGGGTCAACAATTTCTGCCAAAAGCGTTTTGCAATAGATAAATGTAAATAGTAAGAAAAAGAATAGTACCCGGAACTTCAGAACCTGCAACCCGGTAATAAAAATCCTGAGCACCCCAACTGAATTGTCTTAGATCAACCAGGTCACCCACCCAAATCACACAACCACTGCCCCCATTCAATGTATCTGAATTTGCATACCCCGTACAGGAGCAATTCATCAAACACTTATTTCTACACTCGTCCAGCCCAATGGTAGTATCCACTGTTGTATTTGTAGTATCAGGCAACTTTACATTATTGATGGTTATAAACCCATCACTAGTACAATTCAACTCAACTTTTCTGATGCACCCAGCTGACGTGTCACGTAGCTTCCAGTCGTTCTCAGATTCTGGTTGAAACCCTGTCAAGCAAGTACAATCCGGTATAGTTGAAGTATTTGTATTACACAAGGCATTCGACCCGCATTGACCATAGTTATCACATTGGTCACTAGGAAATGACCAATACAGTGTCCAATACGAACCTTGTGTGTCTGCCACATATCTTTGGATAGTTGACTGGTTCACCACGATCCGCGACGTAATTGAGGAATTGTTGACATAATATGTATAGTATGTTTCATTGTTGTTTGAGACATATTCGGAAGTAAACGTGCCATTATTTACAACCTCTGGTTGAGAACTGAAGTGATCTCCAATCCAGGGCCCATTTCTGTAGACCCGCTTCGACTCGTCCAAAAGAAAAAATTCAGGAAAGCCAGATAGACTCAATACAAATTTGTAATTACTCGATGATGGATCGTCTGAGCCAGACCAACTAACTAGATTTCTGTACTGACCTGATATGATGCCAATTTTCATACCTGGCAACATTGTATCGGTCGGGTGGTCAAAACTTTGCCATGCAATGTTGTCTGTCTTATTTTCCTTCAAAACAAAATTTCCAGTATCTAATAGTTGTGCAACAGGATTAACCAAATTGGCTGAAATACTTGTAGACCAGAGCACGTTGTTGGAGCTTGATTGGAGTTGTAAATTCGACCCATTCGAGCTGATGGTTAGAACGCTGGATGTGTCGTTTATCGGGCTGTCTCGGTTTGCAACCCAAACAATTGTCTGTTGTGATATCTTCGTGTACCATATTCCTAAGTATTTGTACTTGTCGGCAGGGAAGAAGCCGAGGGTAAAAACTCCACTAGATGAAACTAATGTTTCTTGTGCAGCGAGAGAAGAATTGATGGTTATGGTGTCTCTACATGTAGAGAAAGAGAAGTGAGAAAAGAAGGTTAGGAGAAGGGTAAGTAGTAGATGGAGAGGTGGCCATTTCTTCATGGCTCCAAAAATGGCGTGTTCTTGTAAATGTTGAGGAATGAAATTAAAGTGAAACTCTTTATATGACACTGTTCATTTCGAACGTTGAGGTGTATGTTAAATTCCATGGCCGCCTACAATTTGTCTTTTATGAAATCCCACTTTAAAAAGTATATAATTATTGCTTACCAATTATTTCGACACTTTCATAATCTAGTAAGAAAATTTTGATTGGTTACTGGTGAGAAAAGACCCAAAGTTTGACTATTTCATTTATTTGCTAATTCTGGCAAGTAGATACTAGTTACTTTCATAAGCCTAAATTTTTATTATATTAATTTTTCCGTGTTTCAATTCATTTTTCATTCATTCAGTACGAGAAATGCAGAAAAAACAAAGTGGAAAAACGGTTATAAATAAAGTGTATATATGTTTGAGACCACACTACCGCATTGATTTAATCAGCCAACTTACCAACCAGCGATATTTCATATCACGTTTGGAATTAATGCTAAATACGTTTTTATCTAGTTTGGCCAATTTTCCATGTTGTGAAAATAAATGACGAAGTGATCGATGTAAATAACAACGCAAAATAAATATAATTGAATAGAGTATAAGAAATAAATACTGAAGCCAGCAAGTTGAATAAGTAATTGAAAATGAAAAATAAAACAATAATCAGATACCCCGAGCTCTAATTTTCAAAACTGAATAATAAAACATATGAACGCGACATTGAAGATTTAATCTGAATAGTAAATTAAATTATGTGTACAGACAATTAAACTGAATGATAAAACACATAAACTGTTAAACTCGACAATGAAATTCATATATTGTTAATTAATAAAGCTTGAACATAGAAAAATAAAAATATTTATGCTAAATACTAGAACAGAGATCAAGTAATATTGAAATGTAGATTAAACACTATTATAAATTGAATGATAAAAGCTCACAACATGAATGGTGAAGTTTTAGTGTTCAATCTACATTAGTTTGCACGTGTATTTTATATTTCTACTATTTATAAAAACACCAATTTATTATTAGTCTTCCTCCAGGGCTCATTAAAAGTTCGCGGAAGCTCAGCCAAAAAAGTTTTCCAGCATTAAGAGATTGATTTTGAAAATATTAATCAGCCAAGAAGATTGTGAATTTGTGACCAGTTAAATACAACTAATTATACATTGAGAGGTCGACCGAAAAAGATAAATAAAAATAATATAATATATCAACAGTAGTATCTCAGTACGGTATAGTTCATACGCTCACTATGGCATTGTGCTTACCATGTAATTTATTGCATGTACGTAGTGCTTCCTCCTTACAAATGGGGCCATAAATTAGGACCGGCAACTAAGTCAAGCTTGAGTGAGCTGACATTACTCGAACCTTGATTTGAAATTATTCGAGTTTTATCAAATCGAATGATAAAACCGAATGAGCTAGTATCGAGTTTCATAATGAGCTGAATTGTAACAATATTTATATATATTTCAAACAAGTAATGTATAAATTAATTTATATTTTTTATTTTTTATTATTGTTTATTTATAAACTGATTTTTTTTTTCATTTTATAATAAAAACTTTAAAGAAAAATTAGTATTTATATATTAGACATAAATATATTACATATCAAATAAGGTACTAAATATTATAAATTAGTTAATAAAATTATATATCGAGCCAATTTCAGTTGAATTCTAGCAAGTCAAATTAGTTTCGAGCTGAAATCAAGTGAGCCAATTTTTGAATAAAATTGCAATCGATCTCGAGCGAGCTACAAGTACGAGATTTTTTGCGACCTTAACATAAATAGATGAAGGACCAATTTTACCTATGTGCTAGGTGCAAATAATTAATAATTGAATAGGGAGGGACCATTTTGCAATCGTTCAGCATGTGGTATCCGAGACTGTTTAATGTGGAATTCCGTGATGAAATTCTTATAACTGTGTTCGCATTGAAATCTGTAAGGCAAGCTTGACCGTTAATTAACTTTGAAATTGTGTACCTAGCTAATCTCATGTTTCACAAGATATTTTTTTTGGTTTCGTTATGTTTTCCCCTCCAATTTATTTTAGCCGGTTGGACTTCTCCATGGTCAATTGTGGATTTGTGGCAGTTTTGTTATGTTTTCTTTCCCCTCTCTGTTTTTCAATAAATGATAAAAGTGGCAGTTGACATTGATATGGGAACCGAAGAAAAAAAAAACATTGGGATTCTATATGATACGCACTCCGTCCTTACTTGTGCTGTTATTTTTTTACTCGGATCCATTTTGTTGATGTTTGAGGAAAAATCATTATTATTTTTATTATCACAGATGGCATATTCCTTTTGATTTCATCTTAATCTTTGACCCGTGCCACAGCTTTTCGAATTATTATTATTATTATTTTATTATGTTTGAGGAAAATCTTTATTATTATTATTGGTGGAGGCCCTTTGGCAAATTCAATAAACAAGTATTATAGAGCATCCATACCAATCTCAATAGAGAGAGGGAGGCGAGGATAAGTAGGCAAAATATACATTATAAATCGTACAATAATTAGCTAACTGATTAGCCTGCAAATTATTCTCCCTAGGAATAAAAGAGCAACTAAAACCTAGAAATCCTCTAAGCATGTGCAAAAGATCCAATACCGCGTGATAATTTTTCAGCAGTCCGTCATTGATTTATTTAGTATAGTAATAGTAAACAGAGGTGCTGAAAGGTGTTTTCAGCTAGATTTATAACCCAAATTTATTTAGCTCCTTTTTGTTAAATTTAATAAACTGAAGCAAACTTATCCATTTCATTCTAATTCTAATAAAAACTAAAACTGTAAACGATTTAATCAAATCAGAAGTTTTGTATTGGTACAAGAGAGGTTAGAGGAGGAAGATGATACACAAGAGTAATGTAAAGTTTCTATTATTCAGTATACATGAAGAGTGAATTGTAAATACAATGGTTAAACTATATATTGCTAAACCTAATCTTGATTAAATGGTTTTATACTTTTATTACAAGAGATAAGCTACCGGAAAATATCTAGCTAAGTAGTCCAGATAGCCAGATACACGATGGTTGATGTATCTCAGCTTTTGGAGCCGTTACATTACACATTTGCTGGTAATCTTAACTGGACAGTGCCAGTGCTTTGTAATAAACTGCAATTAAGAATTCCTTTTATCCTGGTACACACTGCACTTCATACATATCTGTATTTTGGAAATTAATGCATTAGGCAAACATAACATCATAATATTGAATTAAAATCTAAACTGTCTGTATATCATAATTAATCCATCAAGTTGTAGTGAACGGAGCCCTAATTCACTTGCAGATCACACCAGGCCAACGGCCCACAAACATCAAATCCATTAAGCGCCCAATATATATACACTTTTAGGATCCACTTGGCGGAATAAGTCGCTCTCGGATCCAAGTGCTTTATTATGCGACTCCATCAAGTCAACAGGGTCAAACAGTCTCTGCTGCGGAGCCTGCGGTCCATCTGATTTCAATCTATCGTTGCTCGTTATAGCCTTGTAGGTAGAGCGTTTCGCCGTGACGTGAAACGATAACGAAACGGTAAGTGGCAGAGAAAATCGTGGCGTTTCGATAACGAAACGGCAAAAGAAATGGGTAGTGAAACGAAATACCACACGCCGTTTTCTGAAATCCCAAATTTTGTACATGTCGTTTAGAGAAACGGTAAACGAAACGGTTAATGGAACGCCGAAATTGTGCCGTTTCGTTAGTTGCACGGTTAACGATACACATTTTCACCCACGTACCACGTTAGGTAGCACTACTTGTAGGAAAAGAAATTTACAAATGCATGTACACTTCATCAATCACCATTCACAGTTAAAATTCCTGGTCAGCACCAACTAAAGGCCATGAGGCCAGTCAAACACTCAGTCAACAAAACATGCCAAGTCAGCACCGATCTACTAAGTTAAAATTCCTGTATGATAGCCATAGTGATTTTGAGATTCCAAGTTTGTCCTCATGTACTTAGGCCAAATTTGAATATTTTGAACTTAAATAATAATGCGATCAATGGGCTTAATAAGGCAATAAACAAAACGAATAATAAAGTGCTCAAAATTAATTAATAATAAACAAAGCAAATAAAAATTAATAGGTATTAAAGTACTAGATATAAATAAAAAAGCCAACAATTGAATAACAAAGCCATCGAAGATGAAAACCAAATATGACGCACACAAAATAGTAACGCACTCAAACGTTTAAATTGAATAATAAGTTAATAACATTTATAAAAGATACAGCGTTGATTCGGATTCGCCACAAAATAGGAATATAAGTGGCGAATCGAAACAGCCTGATAAGAATGGACACAAATCAAACTCAAGTTAATTATACTATTACTAGACAGTCGCTGTCTAGAATTTCCAAAAAAAAAAAAAAAAAAAAAAAAAAATGATTACAATAAAGTTTCGTCAAATGGATCAATTATATTATAATTATGGGAAATTCTAATGTGGACACTATTTATACTGGCCGTCTATTTTAAGTGGATCTGACGGCTAAGATCACTTCCAAGCTATTATCTCGGTTAAATGATTCCGTAAAAATTAACAGAAAGTTTTTGGAGTAAGGGCAGAATAGTCCTCGAATAGCTTTCGTTTAATAATTGTGTGTTGTGTGTCCGCACGAAAAGATTGCATAGAAGGTGGTTTAATTAGTCAAAGACAATTTAATATTTGGCAAGCCGTATTTTCCCAATTTGTTGTATAAAAGGCAATTAATTCTTTTCTAAAATGTGGACAGTATTTATACTGACCGTCTATTGTAAGTGGATCTGACGGCTGAGATTTTGTTCTACTTTTTAATTGTATTAATTATGTTGAATCAAGTCATACAGATTTTGTTCTAGTTTTTAAAATATTTAAGCATCCATCGAGATATTTTAGTAGGAGATCCTTTGTTGTTGCCAAAAAAAAAAATAAAATAAATAACTCGGTTAGGAATTAGGATAATGAATCACACGTTTATGTTAACATCACTTTGATTTTTTTTTATACGGAAAGTATTTTTTTTTACTAATTGTCATGCATAGTATAAAATAGTATGAAATGACGAAAAAAATGTTATATTTTTGGCATGCATGGAATTACAACAACCAAAATATCAAAATATTTTTTTTTTACATTACCTAATTTCGATTTTGAATGAAATTACAATAAAAATTGACTTTAAAATAATGATTAATTACTTGGTATGGATAGTATAATGATTAAATTTCATCAAATGATAAAATAATCTGATACAACTTGACAAGACTAACATGACGTGTCAATATGACTTGACACCACTAACACAACGTGTCAACGCGACATGACATCTTATTTCTTAAAAAACTATTTAGTAAAATTGTTTCCTTATTTTTTTTAATAAGTTTTTAACTTTAGAAATATATCTAATAAAATAATATGGTACTAACTTAACATGACTAACACAACATACACACGACATGACTTGATATGATTAACATGGCGTGTTGACACTACACGACACGACTTGATTAAATTTCATCATTATATTAATAAACTTTATTGTTCATGAAATCTTTATTTTTAACGAAGTTTTGAAATGTTTTATTATATTCATTACCATCAGTCTTTATTATAAGGACAAGCTTCATCAAAAATTTTTTGAACCATTACTAAAAGTTTGTTCTATTTTTGGTGAATATTTTACTGTGGAATGATAGACAAGTTCAGTATTAACCTACTATTCGTTCTAAATGATTTTTTAAATTATTTCAATGATCTTAAATACGAATGAGGTTTAGAATATAATTGAAACATAAGAACTAAATCGTTTTTCTTTTTTTTTTTGCATGTGCTGTACTAACTAGGTCTTCATAGTTCATAAGAATGAAATTTTATCTTTTGATGATATTTAGTTTTAAGAAAGAATGTCATTTTTTAAATATTTTAAAATTAAATATAATTTCATATCATTG
Source organism: Rhynchospora tenuis (assembly GCA_027725995.1). Taxonomy (NCBI): domain Eukaryota; kingdom Viridiplantae; phylum Streptophyta; class Magnoliopsida; order Poales; family Cyperaceae; genus Rhynchospora; species Rhynchospora tenuis. Next base: position 142,600,707 of record CM050888.1, on the reverse strand, counting down.
AGTGATTTTGTAAAATGAAAAAAATCATGTACAATTTTTTAAAAGACCGATCTTGAAAAATTTAATAAACTTTATTGTTCATAATATGAAATTTTTTATTTTTCACCATGTTTTGACATGTTTTAAAAAAAAAAAAGAAATAAATAGTCCAGACGAAATTGAAGCCTAGACTTTTTAAAAACGAATTAACAGACCAACTAAAGTCACTTTGTTGTTTTTTTTAAAAAAATGAACAATCCGAATGGAATTATTTTGCTTTTTTCATTTTTTCTTAAAAAAATAAACAGTCCAGATGAAATTAAAGCCTTAAACTTTCTAAAAATTAATGAACAGACCAGCTAAAGTCACCTTGTTGTTTTTTTTTAAAAAAAAAAGAAAATAAACAATTCTGATGGAATTATTTTGGTTTTTAATTTAAAAAAAAAAGAAATAAACAATCTAGACAAAATTAAAGCCTTAAGCTTTTTAAAAATGAATCAACTTACCATCTAAAGTCACATTTTTAAAAAGAAAATGAATAAGATCAGATGAAATTACTATAGCTTTTAGGAATTATTTTGGGTAGAATAAAAGAAATTGAATAAGAACAACAACGTAAAATTAATTTACAATTACATGTGGAAAAAATATTACTTTATACAAATCATGCACATAAATATATGAAATACGATTTTGAGTTTCATAATCTATTAAATACGTTGGAATTTACAACGATTCACATATGTGACATTTGCTAAAAATTTTAACTGACAATCAAATTGAGTGATTCTTAAAATAAAAAAAAAAAATCGTGTACAAGTTTTTAAAAGACTAAACTTCAAAAGCTTAATAAACGTATGATTGAATGCAATTTTTTGTAAAGAATTTTTGTTCTTTTACATTTGTTTTTCGTTATTGTGATTTCATTAAGATATAAAATTGGTACATGTCATCCCTTGTTTTTTTTAAAAAAAAAAATAAAAATAAGATGGTAAACATGTCTTTGGTTGCAATCTGATTTGATCAGTATGGGATGCTATTTGCAAACAGATATACGGACAAATTGAATATGGAAATATATAAATTGGATTTGGAATTACAAAATTCCTTGATCTTACCTCATCTTTGTCTTTAGGCTACATATCTTACCGTGTATACATCCTCATTTTTCCACGCACATCCCCCCCCCCCCCCCCCCCCCCCCCCCCCCCCCCCCCAAAAAAAAAAAAAAAAAAAAAGAGAGCATAAGTAGACAACATAAATCTGGTATTACTGTCACACCACTAAGATCATATACCAATTGTGGCATAGATGATACCAATCATTTACCAACATACCCTTATTTTTGCATAGAAGGACCAGCCGTTTATCGATTTCGATTTTTGTTGAAATAGATGCAGAATCAAGATATAAAAGAGTATAAGCGGGAAATCCAAAAAAAAAAACATGTATATCCCATACCAGCGTACAACCAAATTAAAATGTTTAACAAAGTAAAAGACGTGCGCATCGTCATACTTAACGGAGAGTAACTGATATTGATCTTATACCAATTTTACCCCTTAAAAATTTACGGCCGTGATTTAAAGCTATGAAAATTTTGTGTCCACCATAGCACGACCACTAATTATTAATAACGTAGGCTTGTTACAAAATTCAAATAGAATTGATCTCTGAATGACCCGCTACACATATTGTAGTACCGCAATAAATTTGAGCAATTGAACTTGGAATTATTACTGCCGCGGCGACGGCGCCTACCAATCCCAATCAACGCCGTATCGTTTTGTGGTGCATAACCCACTACACAGATTGCTATACTACATGAGAAGCACTCCCAATTCCCAAGCATATCCATCACTGTATCTTTTTTAATTTTTGTGGCTTGGAGTAATGTAAAAGTTATCAACTTAGCTGTTCTAAAAAAAAAAAAAAGCTATCAACTTACTTTGTTGACTCGGGCTAGCTACCCAAAAAATCTTTTTCTAGCTTTTGCTTTATTATAAAACGAGTCATATTACTATTAGTGTTTAATAACTCGTTTTCAAATCTAGATTTGAAATTTCAATGTAATGAATTGCATCTCTTAATTAAATAAGCGTAGATATTTATGTGAATGAGCGTAGATATTTATGTCATTATGTGAACCTTCTGATGAATTTGTAGTGCAATTAGATAGAAGTTTAATACTGGTGCTTCACCACCAACAAGAACGTGATACAACAGGAGAGACATTAAATGCTTTATTCATTCGACAGATCACACAATACTTGTAGCTTAATTATTAATTTTTTAATTGTTGCAGTTTTGGATATAAATAGCACGAAATATTATCGACTCTTTCAATATCTCAAATTACTTTCTTTTATAACTTGATATGTAATCCAAGAAAAATGGCATTGAAAAAGATGAACTTAACACAAGAAAATTAGTCTCTGTTTTGTTTTTTACCATCTATTGAAAGCATTATATATATTAAATTAATGACAAAATTTCTATACAAAATCAAAGACAAGCCGAAAATACACACAAGCAAACCTCTCACCAGCTATCTGGGCTCTACAATTGTAACCGTCGTATCAAAAACCGTGCAACTCGATGACGATTCCATGTCGCTAGCAACTCTATCAGCAAAATAACCAGGTTGTTTTGGTTCTGGTAAACTAGTATTCAGGCTGTTAAGCATCAATACAACCTCTGACATGTGGGGCCTGTCCTCTGGCCTGTCCTGGACACATATAAGGCCTACTTGAATGCATCTCATGATCTGTAGATTGTCATTTGAGTTTGACGAAATTGAGCTGTCCAGTAGTTCCAGGGGCTTTCCATCTTTCCAGAGTGTCCAAGCCTGGAAAATTATTAAATATATGTTCGACATATTTACTTAATAAATTTAGTTGTAATTATTATGAAAAAAAAAGACACATATGTTGAAAAGAACACTTACATAACTAAGAAGGTTTAACAAGGGTTCAACGCTAAAAATACCCCGGTTTTTCTTTCCACTAATAATCTCAAGGACTAAAACGCCAAAGCTAAAAACATCAGACTTCACTGAAAAAACACCGTCCATTGCATACTCTGGCGACATATACCCACTGCATTATGAGCACTATATTAGAAACTAATTTTCAGAATCGGTCTAAACTTTCAAGTTGAATATAGGTGAAAAAATTTGCAAACTAAGAATTATCATTAACTAGTAGCAAAAGAGCAAAAGAGCAAAAAGATAATAATAATAAAATAAGATAAGGTGCACTTACTATGTACCAACTACACGGTTGGTATATGATTTTTTTTCATCTCCATCAAATATCCTGGCGACCCCAAAATCAGAAATTTTTGGGTTCATATTTTCGTCAAGTAATACATTGCTGGTTTTCAAATCTCTGTGAATAATTCGAAATCTTGAGTCCTCATGGAGATATAGAACACCTCGAGCAATCCCTTTTATTATCTCAAACCGCTTGTGCCAGTTCAATTGAGAAGATCTTGCTTTGTCTGTTTGAATTATTTGATTAAGAAAAAATGTATGCACTCGGTAAATATCCCAAATAATGATAACTCGATAACAAGAACAAGAATACGTAACCTGTAATAACTCTAACAATGCGCCTGATCACTTACAACAAATTTATACCAAAATGTTGGGCTTTATTATATGAGAAAAGAAAAGATACACAGATAAAATTTATACCAAAGGATCCTCCTGTAACCGTACTATTATTACCAGCGCAAATCTGGACCGTATGTCACATACCATAAAGGTAACAAAAAGTGTTTACAAAAACATCACATTTCTTGCTATCATATAGTAAGAGAAAATGCATGTTCTGTTCTTCAAGGGTGTATATATACTCAAAGAAAAAAAGAAACTTACTGAAGATAATGGTATCCAAGCTTTTGTTCTCCATGTATTCATAAACTAACATCCTTTCTTCTCCTTCAATACAACAACCCAACAATCGTACCAAATTGACATGTTGAAGTTTTGCAATTAGAATAACCTCATTTTTGAACTCGTCAAGGCCTTGTGTCGAGAATTTTGCTAGTCTTTTTACAGCTATTTTTTCCCCTCCTTCCAACTCACCCTGTCGTAGCAAATATATAGTTTCTGAGTACAAATTGCACACAAGCCCCTTTTGTTTCTTTTCTTTTAATTTGTCATTTAGTTATACCGCGAGGGTCAGCAGAATAATGGCACATGCTGTTTGTGCAGAACTAAATCAATTGGATTAAATTGTACCAGCTTGGTCCAGTACTTCTATTCCAGTACCATTATGGTACCGGCCAGATTGGTACAATTAATCCAAGGCATTAATTATCAGATGGTTTTCATGAAAAGATTTCAACATACCTTGAAAACTGTGCCAAAACCACCTTCACCAAGTTTATTTGCCAGAGAAAAGTTATTTGTGGCGGCAGATATAACACTTGCATGAAATAGTGGAAGACTTATATCATTTCCATCAGTACTAGTTCCCTCTTCTAGAGCTTTATCCCGTGCCGGTGCGAGTGGCCGTACCGATTCAAATGAGATTTGTCTTTGTCTTTGCATATAAGACACATTTTCTGAATCAAAAAAAGAACATTAAATTCTAGGGAAAAGATAATCAATAGTGTCTGGACAGGAAAGAAGAGCAATATCCATTGTGAAGAAATTAAGCAGAGATGTACAGAGCAACAAGGGTTTCAAAAAAACCAGTACAGTACAGGTAGCTTATGCCAGTAAGAACCAAAAACACAGACTCCAGAAACCATTATTTACTTTGGTGTCAGTTATGTCAGTACTCACTACTGATTGACAGGACAATATGAGAAATTTGTTTGAGATGGTTCATTAGTTTTTACCAGTACTAGTACTGAAATGAAGAGCCCTTATTTCAATTGTTTGGTTTGTCTATTCACCTTTTCAATGTTTTGTATTTAATTTTCATCCTGTAATTGTAATGACTAAAAATTGACAAAATAGTTCAATTTTGAACCTATACCTAACTTCATAAGGTTTTTGTATTTCATTTTTATGTCATACCAGGTTGTACAAAACCTTCAATAGAATTTTGGATTCAAAAGCCTTGGATACTTACCATGATTTTTCCTCAACTTTTTTCGAATAAGGTACACAATGGAGGCCAAAATTAATAAACCCAATATTACACATGTCACAATGATTCCTGTATCCTTATTCTTCTTTGTACTTGTACTGCTTGTAACTGTGCCGGAAAGAAAAAATGAAAAAGAAAAAAATTATATATATATTTCGAAGTCAGGAAGCAACAATGTTCATTATTAAATCAAACTTTTCTCAAAAGATAGTATTGTAAAATACTAGCACCCCCTTGTAATGACCGGTAGTGGTACACAACAGTATGCTGGTCACTTTTGTCAATCTAACGTATTCTAATTTGACTTTCTGCTAAGTGATCTCATTTCAGGGGTTCAGGTCAACAATTTCTGCCAAAAGCGTTTTCCAATAAACTTAAACTGAAATAGCAAGGAAAAAATAATAGTACCAGGTACTTCAGAACCTGCAACCCGGTAATAGAAATCCTGACCACCCCCACTAAATTGTCTTATATCAACCAAATCACCCACCCAAATGACACAACCACTGCCTCCATTCAAAATATCAGAATTTGCATAACCAGTACAGGAGCAATTTATCAAACACCTATTTCTACACTCCTCCAGCCCTATTGTAGTATCCACCGTTACATTTGTAGTATCAGGCAACTTTGCATTACTGATGGTTATAAAACCATCAGTAGTACAATTCAACTCAACTTGTCTGACACACCCAGCTGACGTGTCACGTAGCTCCCAGTCTTTCTCAGATTCAGGCTCAAACCCTGTCAAGCAAGTACAATCGGCTATATTTGAACTATTTGTACTACACAAGGCATTCGGCCCGCATTGATCATAGTTATCACATTGGTCCCTAGGAAATGTCCAATACAGTATCCAACCGGAACCTGACGTGTCTGCCACATACCTTTGTAGAGTTGACTGGTTCACCACAAGCCGCGACACAATTGAGGAATCGTTGACATAATATGTGTAGTATGTTTCATTTTCGTTTGAGACATATTCAAAAGTGAAACTGCCATTGTTTTCCATCTCAGGTTCGCCACTGAAGTGAACTCCATTCCAGGGTCCATTTCGGTAGACCCGTTTCAAGCCGTCCAAAAGGAAGAATTCAGGGAACCCAGATAGATCCAATTTAAATGAGTAATTACTTGATGAAGGATCGTCTGAGCCAGACCAACTAACTAAATTTCTGTATTGACCTGAAATGAAACCAATTTTCAAACCTGGCAAAACTGTATCGGTCGGGTGGTCAAAACTTTGCCATGCAATGTTGTCAGTGTTATTCTCCTTCAAAACAAAATTTCCAGTATCTAATAGTTGTGCAACAGGATTAACCAAATTGGCTGAGATACTTGTAGACCATAGCACGTTGTTAGAGCTTGATTGCAGTTGTAAATTCGACCCGTTAGAGCTGATGGATAGAACACCAGATGTGTCAGTTATCGGGCTGTCTCGGTTTGCAACCCAAACAATTGTCTGTTGTGCTATCTCTGTGTACCATATTCCTAAATATTGGTACTTGCTTGCCTGAAAGAAGCCAAGGGTAAAACCTCCGCCCGATGAAACCAATGTTTCTTGTCCAGTGAGAGATGAATTGATGGTTATGGTGTCTCTACATGTAGATAAAGAGAAGAGAGAAAAGAAAATTAGGAGGGGAGGAAGTAGACGGGGAGGTGGCCATTTCTTCATGGCTCCAAAATTGATTTGTGGTTGTAAAGGTTGATGGAATGAAAAGAAAGTGAAATTCTCTATGTTTTAGGCTATCATGTCATTCTTCATTTCAAATCTTGATGTGTATTGTTAATTTCATGGCCCACTGCAATTTGCCTTTTTTTTACACAATCCCACTCTAAAAAGTATGTAATTATTACTTACCTATGTTTGCACTTTCTTAATCTAATAAGAAAATTTGGATTATTAAGTGTCGAGGAAGGACTTAATAACCCAAAGATTGACTATACCATTTATTTGCTTATTTTAGTAAGTAGATACTAGTTACTTTCACAAACCGAAATTTTTATTATATTAATTCGTCCGTGTTTCAGTTGAGTCTTATTTCATTCAGTACGATGAGTTAAAGAAAGGAAATAATAGGTCCTACTGGATAAATGGTCATAAATAAATGTCGATTTATATGTTTGCTACCATGGTGATTTAATCAGCTAGCGTATCAACCAGCGATCTTTCATAAATATTTGCAATGCCAAAGACGTCCTTATCAAATTTGGCCAATTTTTGGATGGTGTGAAACTAAATGATGTAAATAAGAACTCAAAATAATAATAATAATAGCTCAATATAAATAAATAAAATAAAGAAAATAAAAAAAATAATAGAGCATACGAAATAAATAATGAATCCAGCAATCGAAGCTCAGCTAGATATGTTTGCCAGCATTAAGAGATTATGTTTGAAAATATTAATTAGCCAAGAAAGATTGCTGACCAGCTAAATACAACTAATTAAACATTAATTGGTCCACCGAATTATGGTATCGATAATATTATTAACAAATTAATAATATCATCAAGAGTTGTATCTCAGTACCGTATCTATATTAATAATGTTAAAAATTTCATACGTTGAATATGGCATTTATTTACCATGTAAATTCAATTATTGCGCGTAGTGCTTCCTCCTCACTTTTGTAGTTTCAGTTAAGTGATTAATTTTGAAATAAAACTTTAATTCTATATACTAACATAGTAATTTTACTGATCTTTCTGGCTATGTGCTAGATGCAAATAATTAGGCAAATAGGAAGGGGCCATTGTACAATAGTTTATAGTTCAGCATGTGGTAGCTCGGACTGTTTAATGTGGAATTCTTCCTGTGGAAACTTTTTTCATTTCTGTCGCTTTGAAATTTGTAGGCAAGCTTGACCCTTAATTACTTTGATATTCTTGAGTGTTTACCCAGTCTCTTGTTCCAGAAGATATCTTTTTGTTTTGTTATGTTTTACATTCCACATGTATTTTTCTCTTATTTTATTTTAGCCGATTGGACTTATTTATGGGTCAATTGTGGCAGTTTCTTCCCTTTTTTTTTCCTTTGTTTTTCTTTATGGTAAAAAATGGCGGTTGATATTGATTTGGGAACCGATGTTAAAAAACAATAATAATGGGATTCTCTATGATATGCACTCCGTCCTTCCTTCCCCTGTTAATAATAAAAATATTAACATTATTATCATTATCATTATTATTATTATTATTATTATTATTATTATTATTATATTATTATTATTATTATTATTATTATTATTATTATTATTATTATTATTATTATTGCCACTATTATTATTTATTATTTTGCCTTCTGATACAGTATGCTTTTAAGTTTTAATTGTTGCGTTCCAATTTGTCCATAAGAAAAGACAAAAGAAAAACGGTGCTATTGAACATAGGTCATAGGTTTGGCAAGCTTAAAGCAGTAAACATTGTGATAAAATCCAAGCTAGAATTGAAGGCAACCTATATTTTTTTTCCCATGAAAGATACACCCAGATGCAGTAAGAAACTTCCTCTATGGTAAAGGTTGTTACTAGCTAGGGTAATAACTACATTGGCATCGCAAGGAAAGTGATAGTACATGCCTAGAACACCCAGTAAATCAGAACTACTTTTTTTTTGCAATAATTTGTTGCATTTTATTTAATTTTCTTATTATTGTTTTAAAGATATTATAATTAAATTACATGTGTGTGCTTAGCTTATATATGTGCATGCTTGTGATTTTTTTTTTAAAAAAAATGTTGATTTCTGGTGTAAAACTATTGATTTAACACAGAAGATATGTTAATAATTTTTAAATATTTGTAAATACACTTTAAAATGTTGGAAAGAATAAAATAAGTGTAGGCACATTGTTAGTCCATATAACGTAGAATGTTTTCCAAAGTTATGAAATTAAAGTACTATTTGATAATATGCAACGATTGTCATAAATTTTAATAATTGAAAGAATTGATCATTAATGGTAACATGGCTAAAATCTTGCTTTTTCAGGAAGAATAAAATGTGTACTACATATTTCATAGATACAGTGTAAAATTTCTTAATAACATTGTCTTTATTTATTGTCGAAATTATCACGTGAGAAACAAGTATCTATATATATATATAAAAATTGTGGAAAATAAGTTCAAAACTAACTGCATTTTATATTTCATCAGTCACAGAATTGTAATTGCATAAAATAATTGTGTTTACAAGAGCCTACTACACTTAATTCACTTTATATTCGATTTCGCCTTCCTACTTTGATTCGTCAGATGTAAATCACTGAAATTTAGCTCAACAATTTTATATTCATGATATATTTAATTTATGATGAATTCATTTGTAGCTTCCGTTTAAATTCAATTAATATTGAAAAAGATATTAATCTAGCTGAATATAAATAAAAAAATAGTGATTACAATATGAAAAGTTAGAATTTGAGTTTTTTTTTAACTAGAAATTGATCGGGACTAAAATAGAGTGAATTTCCACAATAGTAATATCTTTCAGAAAAGCACATACATCTTTTGGTTTCTAGCTAGCTAGGTAAGTTAATGCTTGAAATTGGCAATCAATTTTCTAGAAATTGAGAAAACAACATCCTAGCAACATCATAAAGATGATTTATGATGTTACCCACGACCACGATGTCAACAAATTCGTATAGCATCTAGATGTTTTTAATTGGAGAATGATCGACTTCGCTCTGTCATTATTTACATAAAGAAATTGGACTAAAAATCCCAACTAATTGCAGATTAAGACAACGGCCCATGTAAAACTGCAATTTAAAAATTATAGTTTCCTCGTTCTTCGCCTTCATAAATTCTCTAAATATTTTATCCACTTCCAATAATAAAGAAATTAAAAGTCTTATATTTTAATATAGGCAAGCAAATATATATGACGTAGTAACTAAGTGTTCATCTAGAGTGGTTCAAATAATAGATAAGAAAATTCAAAATAGTAAGTGTTTATTTCTATATTGATTAAAGGTTCAAATAGGATAGTGGATATTCATAACAATTAAGCATTTTTCATAGTGAATAATAGCAGAGCAATTGTTAATGCTATCAATTCAAATATTCAATTTTATAATGGTATTGATTTAATTGCTTTTGATAAATACTAAATTTAATTTAATTTGTCTGAAATTTGATAACCATCTAAGAATTGATAAGTTGAGTGAAAGGTCGCAGGTTCGAGAGTCGGTTAAGAGGCCTTTCATAGACATTTAGTTTTAAAAAATAAGTAGGGAGGCTTGACCCTATTTATCTTTAAAAAAAACTAAGAATATTGATTAGGTAAGATTTGTTCTATTTTTTATTTTTTGTTTATCTATTTTGGAAAATTATTGTGTCAACATTTTAAAGTTATTGTAATTGTCGGATATATGTCTTAAAGTTAAAATGTGGATGCTAGAAGAGACATATTGAACGGACTAATGATTTTTATCCAACTTTGTAAACATCTTATATCTCCGAGGCTTAAAGATAAGGTTTAAGAATATCTAGTAAAATTAACGAGTATCTATTTGTATGATTAATGTCTGGAAGGTTCAAATTTTTGTTAGGTACGTATCTCAGTAGATCCGATAAAACTACTTTGAAACTTTTCTAAATTTTATCTTTAAACTAGTGAGATTTGTAAGTTATTAAACTATAAACTATTTTGGTCGGAGCCCAATCCTTTGGAGAGAGAGAGAGGAGGAAAAAAAAAAAAAAAAAGGTACTTAAACAGTTAAACCATACTCATCTAGTAGTGTTTTATGTGGGCCTTCTTCTCCACGTGATATGTTGCATACTATTGCCAGAGACGGCGAAATAAAATAAAACATATTATAATATATGTGACCACGTGGATAACTAATATAAGCAACAATTATGGGGCGCGTGACCCATATTTTTTCTCAAAATTGCCTACGGGCCTTTTCGAAAAAAAAAATTATTTTTTCTCAAAAAAAAAAGTAAAATCTATCTCAATTAATTTAATTGTTTTCAAATAAAAATATAAATGTTAAATATATAATATATTATTTTTTATTCATATATGATGTATATAATTTTTTTTTTATTGTAGAATTCGAAAGTCATTCATTGAGAACTTTGAAAAGTAATGATTTAATACTTATCGGCTATCTGAATCATAATATTTTTAATCAATAGTAATAAATAAACTTGATACGTTAAAAAATCCAAATGATATAAATTAAAATTACAATTTTATTTTCCCAATTTCAACTAATATGATTATTAACAATCAAAGTTCCGAAAAGGAATTAACTATCACCGTATCACCCTTGCATTTTGAGTTTGTTAAATTAGAAGTGCCATAGAAAATCCAATTTTTCTTTAGGTGGGGAATGGCGTTACTTGAGTGGCTGAGTCTATTCTGGGACAAAGCTACGGTTTGTTGACCTAAAAAAAAAGGTAATTATTAAATTTAATAGAGAAAAAAAAAACATCTAGGGTAGGCGTTAGTGAATTACAAATTGTGGCGTGTTTGGTGTGTTGACACGATACAGACCCGTGTTACCACGACACGACACGCCACACGTACGGATTTAACATGACACGGGTGTGTTGGTGTGGCGTGTTAAAACTTTGTCGTGTTACAATTTTTAAAAAAGTGACAAGGTTTAACACGACATGGTTCAACGCGGTACAATTTGACACGACACGGTTACGACACGACACAACACGGTTCCATATATTTTTTTAATTTTAAAATTCAAAATAAAAAATAGTATAGAAATATTAATGCATCATTAAAAATAAATTAAGGATGATTTGAAATTTTACATGATAACCCAAAAATATCAATACATAAGAATTAATAGTGACAGATTATTTAAAATTTCAAGAAAAAATTATATAAAAATCATATAATTTTCAACCAAAATATTACGAGTTAACATCATATGATTCTTATTATTTTTTAATTATAATTTTTTTCATGAAATATATAAAAAGAATAATATTCTCAGGTAAACATTGAAACTCAAAATTTTATTTCATTTTTAAATAATTTGTAACATTTTTGGATAATTTCTATGAAAAAAATAATAAGCTACTAACACGGTTTGACATAGTTGACACAACTGTGGCGTGGCGTGTTAACACGGTTTCCAACTGTGTCGTGTCAATTTCCGTGTTGTGTTAGTATTTCCCTCCATTCAACACGACACGACACGATAAGGTTGCAAATATAACCCGTGTCAACACGACACGACACGGTGCTAAACACACATGTATTTGGCACGACACACCACAACACGCTAAGAATATAATTCACTAGTAGGCGTTAGCCGTTAGGCCTTAGGGGGTAAGCCTAGCCGATTTGACACGTCAAGTTCTAGAAAAATTAGTTTCTGCAGTACTTAAAATGTCACCTTGTTGACAAATTAATCCTTTATTTATTGGAAAATTAATTTGGGATTCCGGTTTAGTGGGTTGGGTAGGTGATTTTTAAAAACTGTCTTATTCAGCCATTTATGACAACGATGCTTGTTATTGCCATTTTTATGCTGCGACAGTGTTAGTCACGCAATTAGATAGAATAAAACAAGCCAAGGATTTCAACGTCGGATAATAATCATGGAAAGTGAATCAGAATGACAATTCAGATTCAGACCAACAAAGTCTATTAGGTGAGCTACCATTTTAAGTTCAATGTTTTTATATGCAATTCAGGCCAATGAATAAAATGTTTTATTTGTCGATAATTATATGCAATTTTTAATTGTAATTATTTTTAATAAAAATTTAGTATTCAAGCTTTTTTATTTTCTTCTTTAGCTTCCTCCCACTTTTGAGTCTTCTTACATAAAAAGATTCGAAAATTTTGGTTCTGAGTTTGCAGATGCATGTACAATTTATTCGGAGAGACATTTTTGTTTTTTAAACACGTGCAACTAATGATTTTTCAAACATAGGAAATAATTTTTTTAAAAAAATTTCTCTCCACGTTCAAATATTGTAACTAAATTCTCTAAGTCTGCAATTTTATTTTGTCTCATACGTCTCTCTAAATTCTATTTTGTCTCTTAAGTCTCTCTAAATTCGTACTAAATTGCAAAAGTACTAGAGCAAGACGGGTCATGCCTGCTTTTGTAGGTTCTCAACTTCTCATGCTTTAGAATTCATACTTAGTAGCTTCATTTCATGCAATTCCTTGAACACTGAAAATGCATGTTGTATGAATAAGAGTAGAAAATTAGAAAAGGGTCAATTATGCACTTGGCCAAGATTCGTGCATTCTGTTCAGCTGAACAAATTTCTTTGCTGAGTCCGGACAAATTTAAATGGACAGTCCAGATAAATGTCTAATTTGTCATGGACATACCGAACAAAATAAATTCTGACACGCAGTCAGGATTAATCCAGACTTTTGGATAAGATTAACGGACCACATGTACTAGGAACTTCCAATGAAGTCTTTTAAATTGGAGAGGAACCAAACAATATTCCCTTGATTGTAGTACTGCTATGCACATTTTATAATATTTTTTTATGAACCCTCTCCCCCGACAATTAATAAGAAAAGAAAATTACTATATACCTAATACCTTCATCGCTTCTACTTCTTAGTTCTGACTGGCACAAATAGGGAGCAATTGTTGATTGGATCGAGTGAGCCCATTAAAAAGGGGGATTGGGATTTAAATGGGCTGCATTTGGGTTGTTTTCACCTAAACAGTGTAGTAATAAGTAATAACATTTTTGCTCATTTCGAATCTGACATAAAATATGAAATATGAGTATTTTGAAATCATCTAAACATAAATAGTATTGATATTTTGCTCCTCTGTTATGCATAATTATACATTTAAATATGTTTACTTGGGGAGTTTATAATGTCAAGGTATAGTGCACATATTTTGAAAAATATTGGTATTAGAATTAAGTTCCTGAACTGGGTTTCGGTAGAATTAGAATAAAGTGACATACTTGATTTCGGAAACTTTATTATGGAAATTGTTTTTAATTCAAAAGTTCGCACGTACACGAGGAATTGGATTATCATAATCTGAATGTGACATTTTTGTTAGATTAGAAACAAAAAGTTTCCTAAAACGTATTTATATTTATACGTAGAAGTTACTCAATTCAAAACTTATTTTAGTTGATTTTTTAGGAACTGTTTAATAATGACAATTTTATCATCAGCATGAACGTGGCATCATTTGAAATCTAAAAATATGAATTCTTAAAATTATATATATTTACAACTTTTTCATGACGCATTTTCGACATTAATAAGCATAAGACTTACATCATATAAAATAGAACAAAATCTCAGCTACCATGTGAAACTCATTCAGAGACTTGCTATGATTATACTTATCACTCTCCACAGGTGATTTAGTCCTGACAGGATGGAGATGTGCTGACCATGCGACTCATTTGTGCATTATTTGAAACCATTATAATAGTCATAATTACAAACATACAAACTTTTAAAATAACTTTTAAAAGTGACATAGCTATATATATTTCTTATTAAGTATAGTTTTAAGTCTTGCATACTTCTTAACTGCATGGTTAGCACCCATATTGTCTCCATCTTGTTATTACCAAGGCGCATGTGGAGGGTAATTGGTATCTACCATCCTTCCATGTGGAGTAGGGGTGAGCAAAAAACTCGTGACTTGTGAGTTTATTCGAACTCGATTCAAAAAAACTCATTGTAACTTGAGTCAACATAACTCGAGTTGCACCAATTCGATTGGCTGACGAGTCAAGTTTGAATTAAGCTCAACTCAGCTGGCCAACTCGTGAGCTAACTCGTAACATAATAAATTTATATTTCATGTAGTATTATCAACATGATTTATAAGTATTAAAAACTCATAATATAATTATAAGAATTTTGTTCTTATATATATTTTTGTTAGATAATTAGAACGAGTGACAAATTGAGTTTCAAGATAATTTTTGCTTCAAATCAATAGAAATAATAATAAATAATAATAATTTTATTGTTTATATGAATTAAAAAAAGAAAAATGTGAAGTACACATGCTTATTTCAAGTTAGCTCGTAACTCGTGAGCCAACTCGAGTTTGAGCTACATTTACAAACTCGATAGTGTTTCCAACTCGACTTGTACCAGCTCGAGTTTTTGACAAGTCGAGTTTGAGTTGGCCGTAACTCGCTCAAACTCGACTCGTATAACAGCCCATTGTGGAGTGCCACTTTTGCAGAGGTGTGCACCCGGTGGGCCCACGTAACGGGTAGGGTTGGTTTGGGTACAATTAAAAATTCTTAGTGTTACATACTTACAATGGACCTGTACCGGATGAAGGTAAATGGGTGCATCCATCAGAACAAAATTCTTCACAATTTTGTAAGATCACAATGAGCATTTAATTAAATAGATGCCTCTCTATTTCCGGTGCACATGTTGGCGTGTATTGGATGTTAGGCTTCGGCTGAGTTGTTGATTTTTGGGACAAATTTATGATGAATAAATTTCTATTATTCTGAAATTTACAAGATTTCTTACATGCCTTTATATAGGCAGAGGAAAAAAAGGAACGGTAGAAAATTTTACCGTTAGAGAGCTCTAACGTTCTATTACTAAATATAGTAAAAGTCTTTCACCCCTTTTTTTCTATAAAAGGTTTGGAGATAACTTTTATTATTTAGTCTATGATGATCAATCTCTGAGACTAATCAACATCTAATCTTCGCCTAATTCTTCTTTATTTCAACACTCCCCCTCAAGCTAGGCATGTAGATATCATACAAGCCTAGCTTGCAAGAAATATTGTCGAAGGCCTTAACACTTAAACCCTTCGTGAAAATATCCGCCAATTGATCACTACTCTTGACATAAGGAGTCTCGATTCTTTTGGCTTGGACGTTTTCTCTAATGAAGTGACAATCCACTTCTATGTGTTTAGTCCGCTCGTGAAAAACGGGATTAGCCGCAATGTGTCTCGCCGCTTGATTATCACAAAACATCTTCATCGGTGCTTCGTGCTTGATATTCAAGTCGGCTAGTAATTGCTTGATCCATATTAATTCACATGCGGTGGATGCCATGGCTCGATACTCCGCTTCCGCGCTTGATCGTGCCACGACACTTTGTTTCTTGCTTTTCCATGTGACTATATTTCCGCCTACAAATGTGCAATAACCGGTTGTCGATTTTCTATCGAAGCTTCCGGCCCAATCTGCATCGGAATAGCCACATATTGCATTAGTGCCATTTTTCCTCATCCAAATTCCCTTTCCGGGAGAGCCTTTTAGATACCTTAATACTCTATTAATGGCATCTAAATGAGGTGTTCTTGGTGCATGCATGAATTTACTAATTTGGCTTACACTAAAGGATAAATCCGGTCTTGTAACGGTTAGGTAAATTAATTTGCCAACGAGTCTTTGAAAATGGCTTATGTCTTTTATCGGTTCACCTTTTTCATTATCAAGTTTCTCATTTACATCTATTGGGGTTTTGGCCGGCTTACACCCTAATTTACCGGTTTCTTTAAGCAAATCAAGAATATATTTTCTTTGGGATAGAAATAGTCCCTTAGAGGAATGAGCTACTTCTATTCCAAGAAAATATTTCAATTTGCCTAAGTCTTTAATGTCAAATTTTTGTTTTAGACTCCTTTTAATATTTTCAATTTCCATTGGGTCATTACCGGTTAAGATTATGTCATCGACATAGACTAACACGGCGGTGGCACCGTTGGTATTGTGCTTGACAAATAATGAATTATCGGCTCCACTAACTTTAAAATTACAAGATAATAAGAAATGAGAGAGTTTGCCATACCAAGCTCTTGGAGATTGTTTTAGACCATAAATGGATTTTCTTAACCTACAAACAAGGTTAGTAATACATTCCTTTTTGTGACCGGGTGGTATGGTCATATAAACCTCTTCTTCAAGATTTCCTTGAAGAAACGCATTTTTAACGTCCATTTGATGCAAGGTCCAATTATTGTTCACCGCTATGGAAAAAAGTATTCTAACGGTATTCATTTTGGCCACCGGTGCAAAAGTTTCATGGTAATCAATGCCATAAGTTTGGGTGTACCCTTTGGCTACCAATCTAGCTTTGTACCGTTCTATAGTACCATCACTATGGTATTTAATTTTGTATACCCACTTACATCCAACCGGTTTTTTCTTTTTTGGTAATTCACATAATTCCCAAGTTTGATTTTTTTCCAAGGCTTGGAGTTCTTCTTTCATTGCTTTACACCATTTGGGATCATTTTTTGCTACCTCATAATTAGTTGGTTCTTCTATTTTGGATAAGTTGCTCAAGAACATATAATGTTCTTTAGAGATATTATCATAAGAAAGAAAATTCTCTATAGGATATTGTACCGAGTATGTAACAAAGTCTTTTAGCCTTGTGGATGGTTGTGTTTGCCGAAGTGATCTCCTTAACGGCACTTCTTCATCTTGAGTTTCTTCATTTTCTTCTATTTCCTCTTCAAGTTCGGTTGTTTGATTTTCTTCATTACCTATCACAATATTTTCTACAAATACTTCCTTTGGCTCGTGGTTAGTAGTACAAGGAAGAATAAATTTATTTGATAAGGATTGCTCACTATTACTTTCTTTTTCAAAAAAGGGTTCATTTTCTAAAAAGGTTACATTTCTAGAAATATATAATTTTTTACCTATAGGATCAAAACATTTGTAACCCTTTTTTTGACTAGAATAACCTAGAAAAATAGTTTTTATGGAGGTAAAATCAAATTTGTCTATTTTATTTTTATGTACGAAACAAGTACAACCAAATACTTTTAAATGATCAATATTTATTTTTCTATTATATAGAATTTCTAATGGGCTCTTAAAATCAAGAATGGCACTTGGTAACCTATTTATCAAATAGGTTGCGGTAAGGACGGCTTCGGACCAAAAAATTTTAGGAACGTTGTTTTGAAATAAAAGCGCTCTAGTAACCTCAAGAATATGACGATTTTTCCTTTCGGCAACGCCATTTTGTTGAGGTGTATAAACGCAAGAAGTTTGATGTAAAATGCCTTTTTGTTTTACAAACGATGCAAAATTTTGATTCAAATATTCCGTTCCATTGTCGGATCTAAAAACTTTAACCCTTTTTTCAAATTGAGTTTCAACTAGATTCACAAAAGCTTGAAAATGATTGAAAACTTCACTTTTATTTTTCATCAAATATACCCAAGTAGTTTTGGAAAAATCATCAATGAAAATAAGATAGTATCTAAAACCATCATGAGAATTTAAGGGGGCGGGACCCCACACATCGGAATGAACGAGTTCAAATAATTCACTAATTTTGGAGTTGGAATTACAAAAAGGAAGTTTAGTATGTTTTGCAAGCTTACAAATTTCACAATTACTACAATCAAAATTTTCAAAACTAAACATAGATTTCAAAATCCGGTCGGAAGGATGTCCCACACGCTTGTGCCAAAGCTTGCTTAAATCTTCACTCCTTTTTGTATTGAAAATAGTCTTGTTACTTTCAAAAAAATATAGCCCGTTTTCTAAATACCCTTCACCAATCTTCTCCTTGGTGAGAAGATCCTGAAAAATAACAATTTTTTCTTTAAAAATAATTTCGCAATTCAAGTCCTTGACAAGTTTATTAATAGAAAGTAAATTTACGGAGCAATTTTCAACATAAAAGACATCTTGAAGAAAATTTTTTGACAAAACACTAATCATTCCCCAACCTTTGATCTTAATTTTTTCGTTGTTGGCAACGGTAAAATATTGATCACCATTAATAGGACGATAATTTCTCAAAAGATTTTTATTTCCCGTCAAATGATCGGTTGCACCGGAATCAAGTATCCATTTGGTACCAAAGTTTGAACTATTTTTGGTTGACAAACCTATGGATAAACAACTATTTTGAACAATGCCAGATTGGTCAGTTTTTGTTTTTTCGGCACAAAACATAATTGGGCTGGTTAAGTTAGTTGGGCCCTTCAAACAATAATTTAAGATGGAATGAAATGGACCTTGGCCCGTTTTCTGGCTGAGTAGCGAAGCGAGCATAGACTCGAGTCTGTCGAGTCGATCTGTCTCGGTTCGACCTGCTCCTGCTCCAGAACCTTGTCCCCTTTCTTCATTCGAATCAACTCTCGCCGACACATAACCCTTCTTCTCCCCCTCTCTTCCATCTAGGGTTTTCTGCGATTCCCCTCTCCTGGCCGTATCAAACTGTCCCCTTTCTCCTCTCTTAGGACGGAGATGAGGATGGAGATCCCAACACTTCTCTTGAGGGTGCCCCTCCTTACAATAAGCACACTTCTCCTTACTCTTCCCTCTGTTAGTTTGAGGATGGTGCTTCGAGGCGGCTGAGAAGGCGGTGGCTTCGGGTTTTGATTTCGACTCCATGGCCCCCATCGCAACTCGCCGTGTCGCCTCCTGTCTCACACGAGCAGTGACTTCCTCGAAGCGAAGTCTATCTGTCGAGAGAAGGATTTGTGCTCTTACGGCATCATAGCTGGAATCAAGGCCCGCCAAGAAGGTGTATACTAGATCAGTTTCTTCTCTTTCTTTCAGCACTTCCAGGTCAGTTGTAGGGGGTCTATACACTTTGAGCTCTTCGTATTTTGCTCTGACAAGCCCGATGTATTCTGGCATTTCTTGGTTTTCTTGAGAAATTTGTGCAATTTCCTTTTTGAGATAATAAATCTGTGTGTGATTTTTTTGGTTGCCATACTGATTTTCTAGTGCTTTCCACAATTCTGCTGCTGTTTCGCAGTAGCAGAATCCTTCTGAAATTTTTGGGTCAAGGGAGTTAGTAATGAGGGTCATGGCTTGAGAATCAATCATGTCCCAATCTTCTTGACCCTGTGTTCCCTCTTCTGGTCGAACTTTACTCCCATTTACATAGCCAATCAGCCCCTTTCCTTTCAGGGTTACCTTGGCTGCCTTGGCCCATGGGATGTAATTTTTGCCGTTGAGTGGAACATTGGTCAATTTTTGGGAAGAATTGAAGTCTATGCTTGGTCTGAAGATTGTGGTAATAACTGGGTTTGAGACAGTTTCTGGATTTGGTGTATTGGTTGAATCAGTTGAATCTCCAGTTGCCATTTTGGCAGGATTTGTTGGAAAACGATGGGTTTTGTTTATGCGGAAGCTTTTTGATTAATTTTTCTCTTATACCATGTTGATTTTTGGGACAAATTTATGATGAATAAATTTCTATTATTCTGAAATTTACAAGATTTCTTACATGCCTTTATATAGGCAGAGGAAAAAAAGGAACGGTAGAAAATTTTACCGTTAGAGAGCTCTAACGTTCTATTACTAAATATAGTAAAAGTCTTTCACCCCTTTTTTTCTATAAAAGGTTTGGAGATAACTTTTATTATTTAGTCTATGATGATCAATCTCTGAGACTAATCAACATCTAATCTTCGCCTAATTCTTCTTTATTTCAACATGAGTTAATCAAGTAATATTACTCTCTTACGGTATTGGGACAACATGTTGTACGAACATGAACAAATCATTTCGCACCATTATGCGTTTGTCACTGAATGACCCAAATGTTAATGTTCATCTCTGCTTCTAAATTCACTACCTCCAAAAAGAAAGGAAAGAAGAGAACAAAGAAAATCCCAATAAACAAAGAATTATAAAAATAGACATATAATGAACAAAAATAGAAAGAAGAACATAAATTTGTCTCTATAATTATCACAGCGACAAAAGGTACTGCCAGAACAAGTCGACACTTATTTCAAACCAATAAAAAAAAAGGAAGTTGTCAATTGCTGGAGCTGCGATCAAACACAATCACAGCTTTACTCGATAACCTCGAAAAACTTGCTAGCTTCATCACAAATGCCAAGCTATCCTCTAAACCACTGACATCATCCTCATCTAAAACCAACTTCTCTAGCTCAGGAGCAGTGCTTAGAATAAACTTAGCAAACCCTAGCGTTGACACAACATCAGTAAAGCCAAGTATTTTAACTTCCTGCAGGTGCTTAAACAATGAAATATTTCTGTTCCTTTGCTCTTCCCAGATATTTTGACTAGGTATCCTTAAATAGAGTGTTTTCACGTTGGGGGCATTTCTGAAAATGCAAAGAGCAGTCTCAACCTCCTCCTTGGTTCTACCATACAAGTGAATTACAATCTTTTTCAAGTGATGGAATGTTACAGGAAGCTTCTTTGGTATAGGTCCTGAGGCCAAATACTGAAACAATCCAAATTAGAAATCGTCTGAGTTTAAGCTATCACATTCCACAAACAAGAATAATTAGTTTATGCATGGTGAAAAGGAGCATTAAAATGGTATTGACTAAATAACCAGAAAAAGAAAAAGAAAGGACAAGAGAGTTTTTGAGACAGTTTTGCAAATTGTCTTTCAAATTGGCAGCACTTTAGTTATGAAAGCCAACTTTGTCCAACTTTGTCCAGTGTCACTTTGCATGTTTCGACACAGAACACATAATCTAGATACCAAAAAAATCCTTACTTGTACCATCATTATTAACCAACTCTTCACCGATGGGTGGATCAAATTGCAGTGAGTAAATAAAACTAAAGCCATGTTAATTTGCTCCTTGAAAAAGTATTGTATGAGTCACGTGATTCTTATATGACAACAATATGGGCAAAACAGTATGGCACCAGAGATAGCTAAGATAACAGGTTTTTTTTCTCCTCTAGTTTGCAGAATTATTTTGCTTATCATGATTTCACACAGAGCTCAACATTTAAACAAAAACACTTTCAAGCAAGTAGCTCTTACCGCACAAAACATGGAGCCAATCTCGAGGTCTTCAATATTTGAAAGCTGACCAAGGGCACACAAAATTTTGCTTTTAGATCCATCATTCACTAGGTCAAAAGTCTGATAACCAAAAAGTGGTACGCAATCGCGAAAGATGCTTGCAGAAATCAGTTTTGGTGCTTCCAGAGATAAGTGGGTAAATCTTCCCAGAATACTCAATCGTCTGAGGTTAGGCCCACGGATTAGAATGTTATCATGCTCAAAAATATAAGACAGTGTCAAGTTCTCAAGCAGAGGACAACTTGAAACCAATTTCTCAATGGTAGTCCCCCATAAATAACAATTCGAAACACTAAGGTTGCGTAGAAGTTTAAAGCCTTCGAAACACTCAGGTGCATCTATACTACACTCCGAAATATCTAGCTGTTCCAATTTTTGACATGAGAAGATGCTGGAAGGAATTTTGCAATCTTCAAATATATCGAACCTGAGACGAAGATTCTTAATTGCATTTTGGGACAAAATGGCCAACCATCTATTGATTGCCTCATCAGATGCATACTCACCATCTAGTTCAAAAGTTGTGATTGGACCCTTATGTGCCAATAATACCATATCCACAATTCTAGTAAGTTGCGACGGTGTGCAGTCTTCTTTGAACACCAAATCTGGTATCTCAGCCCATGAGTCTTTCCATTTGCTCGAAAGGATGGAATTTCTGGCCACTTCTTTTATTGGCAGTTTGCCAAGAATTTTTTGAAGTATCTCTGCCGGCAAGCTACTAATGAAATCTAAATTTATATTGAAATCGTCTTTCTTCTTTGGGTGCAGATGATCCCCCATTGCAAGAGGTTAGATTTCTATGTAACCTGCGAGGCAAAATACATATTTAGTTCTTGTTGGGTAAGAAGAACCCGTACTGCATAAACTTCGGCTTTCTTTTTTATATAGCAGAGAGGTAGATTCTACCATGAAACTGAGCAATTAATCGAAGGCTTGGAATGATTCTAAGGTGGCAAGAACATAATACAATAATAACAAATTTAGAATGATTATTAACTGACCCTAAAAATTTAGTAATAAATGAAAACCAACTTCAAGGATTAATACCAAGTCCTTAACACAACTTTACAACAAGGTAGAACTGCTGTGGTGCCATCTGGTTAGAACATCAAAGCTAATTGGGTTAGAGTTCCATAAATAAGACTCCTCTCCTCGGTGGACCCGTCACTCCCTAACCCCACAATGCAGACACCAACCCAGCAATTCAAAAGAATAAATTAATAGTTCCCAGTATATACAGTAATAAACAATCAATTCAGGAACAGTCACATAAATTATGTTTACAAATTATAGATTTGCATTTTCTACTGTAAAATAATTTATCTTTGGACTTGTTTCGCAAATTCTTTTAAAAGGAAATAATCTGTGATCTGATAATACTCTCAATCTCTCAGTTTGCATGATCAAGCACAAAATAGGGGCTCTTTTATTCCCTAAATCCAAAACAAAAACTGAAATCATCCCAAAAAAAAGTAACAAATTATCAAATTAATATAAGAGAGCGAGAGAGAAAGGGAGTTACCTCAAACCCAAAGTGAAGGCGAGAGCATGACAGCCAGCTGGAAAATCTTTCCGAACAAATTAAAATAAGGCAGAAGCCGAGAGAGCGAGAGAGGACTAGAAACCGGGGGTGGAAAGAAGGGTTTGGTCGAGGACATCGACCTAATTTTAATTGAGAAACTATGTTTCGGCCCATGTACTATTGGAGTAGGGTCATTTGAGCCGATTCATTTTATATATATATATATACATAATTAGCCCCCCAAAAATAATAATTTCAGTTTAATTAAGCCTTATATCAGTTGGGTCAATTGAGCCGGTAATTTATTTTTGGTTCAATTAGCCCCTTTATAATTGATTTTGGTTCAATTAACCTCTCTATCAACTCCCATTAAACCTTTGCTCTCTCTCTCTCTCTCTCTCTCTCTCTCTCTCTCTCTCTCTCTCTCTATTCTGCCCTTATCGTCTACATTAAAGGCACAGCAAGGCAGGGTTAGAAATAAGGAACCTTATTGATGAACTCTTCTCATATCTCTACCACCTATCAATTGATAGATCATCATATTATCTTCATCTTTTCTCAGATGAGCGTGCTCTGATGACTTCCATAAACGAGCAGTGGCCAACATCAGAATCTCTTCCCATGGTTTTCCTAATGTTGACATAATGGTTTAGCTGTCGACAAAGATGGAAATTAAGGTTAGACAAATATGTCAAATTCCATTGATCCATCATATGGAAACAAGGTTAAGGCAAATTTGTTATTATTTTTAAAATTACTGTACCTAATCTGTATATAACATTAAGGCAATTAGTCAAATTGAGAATATTTTCCGTTTTCACAGGAACTGCAGTATATATGACAGAGAATTGTGCTCAGAAAAGGAAGCTACCAGTGGATAATTACTTAGTAGTTTTGACTCTTAATTTGTTAAATATAAAATTGATTACTGTTTGTTCCAGAAATCTTAATTTTTTTGGCCACTCAACATAATCTTGTAGTTCCTAAAATAGAAATACATAATACAAAATAATACAAATTCAAATAGAAATTAGTTGAATTTATACTTTGGTTAAGTAAAAGCTTTATCAGATTTAAGATAATCAAGTCAATTTCAGACCTTATAATATTCTTAGTCCTCAGTTAGAAAGCTAATTCTGATTTAACTGGTATGAGAACTATACTGGCCATCATTGGGACAAAATGGCAATTACTCCAACCAAGAGTGAAGTTCCCATGATAATATAATTCCTTACCAAAGATGAATTAGGAACATAACAGCACACTAAACATTAACGTTCTTACATAGGTAAAAAAAAAATCAGGTATATAAAAAGAAGAGAACCACACAAGATGACCTCTTTGGAGGAAGAAGAAGAGCTCTAGTAACATAAGATGAGAGAAAGATGTAGTAGTTGGGGTGGTCCCAGAAGATGCTTCGTCTAACTCTTTCGTAGTTGCGCCTCCATCAGTGGAGCAAAGAGCACGAGAGAGAGAGAGAGAGAGAGAGAGAAAATGGATTACGATGAGTTTAACAACAAACATAAGGGGTTAATTGTAAAAGGAGTAAACAGATCAAATCAGCAAAATCTACAACTTAAAACTTTTTTAAGTATAATTAATGAAAGTGGGTTGGAAATTGGAATGGATATTTCATAAGGCCAGATTTGTAAACTATCAGATTGTTCGAGGAGGTCTCCTATTTACGACCCATTATAAGCCCACGATGTTATCTGTCGATGAATTGTGTGGTTCATTTGTAATAAAATAAATATTTTCGTTATTTTGGAACAAACGCCCAACAAAAGGCTCAATTGTTATTATTTTGCAGGAAATTAAATTTTGACACTGTTTTATACAACATGACATGACATGAAAAAACGCATTGCCTATTCATCTCTCCTCGCGTTTTGTACTAAATTTCTGCATAATTGTTTACGATATGTCATGCTAGGGAATACAGCAATTCATTAAATCAATACCTATAATAATAAGTACAAATTTATACACGTATAGGGTCATATTAGTTATTAGATAACTCTTTCAACTTTAAGCTATCGATCATATTAGTACTTTTTTTTTTTTTTAACTGTCGGTGAGATAATATTGTGTTCCACAATTTGCTGGTTTCGTGACAACCAACTTATGCAATATTTACTGTGCTGCTTATTTTACAATTTTACATATGAACAAAAGCACTGCAGTAATTTTACATTCGCATCCCTCCAAAATAATAAAACAATGTAAAAAAAAACCCAGAATTTTTGCAATAATCCAGAACCCAGTGAACACAGATTAAACAAAAATGAATAAATTTTATCATAGATAGAGAGCAAGAATTAATTTATCATCTAGATTTATTACAGTTGAAAAATGATGATGCCAACAACAAATCAAAATACTTTCTCAAAAAAAGAAAAAAGAAAAAGGAAAGTCAATACTTGAAGGCTTTATCAACTAAGATCACAGCTTTACTCGATAGCCTAGGAAGGCTTAGTAGCTTCTTCATAAATCCCATGCCATAAACTGAATCATTAAAGCTCCATTTATCTACTACCAACTTCTCTAGCTGAGAAGCAGTACTCAGAATAAACTTAGCAAAAGCTAGCATCGACTCACCATCTTCGCTGAGTATCATGTTGCCGAGTATCACCGCTACCTCTAGTTGCTGAAGGAAGGAAATGCTTGTTATCCTTTGCTTTATCCTTTGCTCCTCCCAGATATTTTGACTTGGTAACGTTAAACATAGTGTTCTCAAGTGAAGTGTTTTCAAGTTTGGTGCACTTTGGAAAATGCAAAGAGCAGTATCAACCACCTTCCTTTTCTCATCTAGGTCAATTAAAATCTTCTTCAAGTGGTGGAATGTTATTGGAAGCTTCTCTGGTATAGGCCCCGAGGTCAAATACTGAAACAGGAGCCAAATTTGAATTCATTGAACTATAGGCAATATTGCAATGCACAAAATTATCAATCAGTTTATGCATAGCAAACCAAATTAAATTATTAGACTGCCCTAAACTAAATATTTTTCGAAAAAGAAGCAAAGCCAAGAGATCCTATACATGGAAATAAAAGGAATTGAATTGTTGTTAGTTGATCAATCAAATTAAACCGGAATTCAATCACATAGACTTTTTAAAAATAATCTTTCAAACTGGAATTCTTTGCAAGTTTCATATGAAGCCCAATAAGGACTCGAGGTTGCAAAGAAGGATATCTTACCTCACAAAAAGGAGAGTTAATATCCAGTTCTTCAATATTAGGAAGCCCACCGATGGCACGCAGAAGTTTGCTTTTACATCCATCATATACCGGTAAAGTTTGCATATACTTAATATAGATTGTTGCATAAATCAATTTTGGTGCTTCCAACAATAAGTTGGTAAACTCTTCAAGAACAACTAGTTGTTTGAGTTTAGGTGCACGGATCATGAGGCAGCCATCCTTAACGACATCAACCAGAGTCAACCTCTCAAGCAAGGGACAGCCTAAAACAAACTTCTCAATGGTAATCCCCACTAACTCACAACTACATAGACTTAGGTTGCGGAGAAGCTTAAGGCCTTGGAAACACTGAGGTGCAGATATTGTGCAACCTGAAATCTCCAGATTTTCCAATTTCTGATATGAGAAAAGGCTTGAAGGAACCTTGCAATTTTGATGCATATCAAAACCGAGACGAAGATCCTTCAGTTCATTTTTGGACAAAACGAGCAGCCATCTGCTGATTACCTCTTCACCTACATGCTTGTCTCTACCTTGTTCTACTTCGAATTTCTGAATTGGACCCTGGTGCACCTTTAACACCTTATCAACTATTCTTATTAGGTCGGACTCTGTAGTGTCTTCATTAAACACCAAATCAGGCATTGAAGTCCACAAGGACTTGCATTTGCTGGAAAGGACGCTAGTTCTCACCGCCTCTTTTATTGGTAGTTTGACTAAAATATTTTCTATTATTTCTGAGGGCAACCTGCTTAAATAATCTTTGTTTAATTCAATATCAGCCCTCCTCTTTTGCCGCTGATGACCAGCCATTATAAGAGCTCAGTTGTCTTCTTTTAACATGAAATGGTTAATTTGTTAATTGATACAAAGGTAATCCAAAATATTTCATTAATCACGTTAATCCTAACTAAGTCTTTCATGTTACAATCGAGACGAGTTTATAAACAAACCACGTAAGGATTAGCAACACTTTTGTTCGGTACCAATTCTGAACCCAGTAATTCCGATACCCAACGATTTTCATTGGTACGTGTAGCACTTCTGACCCAGTAAAAATATAGCATATTCAGGATTAACAACCCATTTAAATAAAAAAAAAAGAAATAGTAACTTTCCCATGTATTATATTAACACTGTACAGATAACTAATTGAAGAGAATTCCAACCAACTTAAATGAAATTCACATGTGTACGGAGGGAGAGCCCTTTTCAACAGAAACAATTAATGTGTAATTAACAAGTGCATGTTCTCGAAGGATAAGAGACCACTGGTTTTCTATTGCACAAATCCCCAACAGGAAAAGCGAACAAAAAGATCAATCGAGAGAGCGAGAGAGATTACCTTAACGAATCTTCTTTCCTAACGAGAGCCTCTTCTAATTTCGGAAGAGAGCGAGAGAGTCGACAGAGGCCGCTCTTCTAATTTGTTTAGTCGGTTTTCACGTTAGGATACATGTAAGGTTACACGGGGCTACGTTTCAGGAGATCCTACATTCAGATGGGATTCCAATAAAAAAATTTATTGCAATAGAAGAAATTTAGTCGTCGAAGACTCGAAGAGGGCTCTATTACAAATATTTTTAAAAGTTCAAGTCCAGTTGAGATAAAGTTACCAATTAAAAAGCTAATTTTCGTCCGGATTAAAGAATTAAAATATGTAACTATTTCAACGCATAATTTAGTCAGAGATTAAAGTCTAGGGAAGAAAATAAACCTACTAGTCTACTACCTCCATTTTTAATCATAATAAAATATGCTCTAACTCAAAGGGAAAGACCAAAACAACTAATCGATCTTAAGTTCTTAACAAAATATTCTTTGTTAAGGTTATTTTATAATTTGGCCAATCAGGTTGAGCTTGTTATATATATTTTTTTATTCTTTTATATAAATTTATTTTAGTTTCATTATAATTTTTATCTTTCTTTTATGCTACCAACTGATCTTTTTTTTTCAATGAAAAATCTATTGCACTATCATAAAATTACAACAACAAAGGGCAAAAAAAGAGAAGAAAAGAGGTCCCATGAGCCGACGGACATGATGAATTCACAATTATAATTTCAAATAGTATAATGTCAAACCTTTCATTGCATATTTTTCGAGCTCTTAATCTAGTGTCAATGAATTGCCTTCATAATTCTAAATTAAACTATTAAAATATAATACAAATAGATATTGCAATATTTCATGGCAGTGAAAATTGTGGCATTGAATCCCTCATTAACTTCAGAGCAAGAAAACAATGACATTTTAGCTCATGTCATCAATTGTGCGTTTCCCTCGTTGAATTTTGAACATGTCATCAAAAGAAATTTAAAAATCTTAAACTTTTTTATTTATAGTTAATATTCCAGAATTTTGAACATTTTTGCTATTTTATAATTTTCATATGATCTTTAGCAATCACAACATCAGGAACTTACAAGCTAAAGGAAAAAATAAAATTGGCAACTTATTTTTCCTCACATCTAAATGCCTAGCTGGTAGATCCATAGAGAGAGAGAGAGACAGCAATTTACCTCAAAAGCAGAGAGAAGGCGAGAGAGGCGAGTCTTCTTTTGCAACAATTCTAGAAAAGAAGGCGAAGGTCCAGGCCTGCAGACGGTATAGCGTTTACCGTTTGCCGTGCACGTTCCGTGCAAACGGAACGGTTGGCGGAATGGTTTTTCATTTCGTGGTATGTAACGGAACGGAGGATGGAATTCTCTCTGGTAACGTTGGAACGAGCGGAACGTGAAACGGAATGGTATGTTTCGTGCACGTTTCAGATATGTTCCGTTCATGATTCTACAGTTTTAGAATAAATATGATAGCAGAGGATATTATTAGGTTGAGAAAAGTAAAGCGATAGAGAAGAAGAAGTTTTGGAGAATGTAAATTGTATTATGATTATCTCTCAGTTTCATTACATCTCTTGACTATATATAACAGCTGAGTTTAGCTGAGAATACACGTTGTCTCAGTTACAGCTGTCAACAGTTATTAGTAACTAATCAATAATCATTGCTTAACAGAAAACATTAAAACTGTCTAAGCTAACAGAATCATTAAAGATGCTAATCTTCAGTCTTGATCTGCTGTGGCAATTGCATCAGTATGTTGTCGTGTAATACCCCCCCACAAACCAATGTTTTCTGAAACACATTGAGTTTGTTGCGCAAAAATTGGAATCTTGTAGTGGCAAGTGGCTTAGTCATCACATCTGCCAGTTGATCTTTGGAGCAAACAAATCGAACACACAGTTTATTGGAAGCCACACGTTCACGCACAAAATGGTAATCTATTTCAATATGTTTCGTCCGTGCATGAAACATAGGATTGGCAGCAAGGAAAGTTGCTCCAATGTTATCACACCACAAGGTTGGTGGCTGAGGAAGTGTGATGTTCAGTTCTTGAAGAAGGAACTGCAACCACATTATTTCAGCACATGTAAGAGCTAAGCTGCGATATTCAGCTTCAGTGCTAGAGCGTGAGACCGTAGGTTGTTTTTTTGCACTCCATGAAACTAAAGTTTTGCCCAAATAAACACAAAATCCAGATGTAGAGCGTCTATCATCGGTACACCCAGCCCAATCGGCATCACTGTAACCATGAAGAGCAGTAGAGGAGTTTGCATGAATAAACAGACCATGATGAAGTGTGCCAGCAAGATATCTCAGAATTCTTTTTACTGCAGTCCATTGAGTGACAGTGGGTTCATGCATGAATTGGGATACTTTATTGACTGCAAAGGAAATATCTGGACGAGTCAATGTTGCATACTGAAGGGCACCTACAACACTTCTGTATAGGTGAGGTTCAGAGAAAGGATCCCCATCTTTCTTGGACAGTGTTATGTGAGTTGCAATGGGTGTAGTGCAAGGCTTAGAACTCAGCATCTTGGTTTTATGCAGCAAGTCAGTGATGTACTTGGTCTGAGTGAGTAGCATACCAGTATCTGTTGTAGTAGCTTCCATTCCCAAGAAAAAACTGAGATCACCCAGATCTTTGACAGCAAATTGCTGTTGTAACTGTTGGATGCACTGTGTAACCATCTGAAGAGAGTTGCCAGTGACCAAAATGTCATCAACATAGACTAATATGAATAGTCTATTGTTGTTGTGCTGACCAATGAATAAAGAGGGATCATAACTTGAGGCTTTGAATCCCATGGTAAGAAGAGCTGAGCTCAATTTTTGAAACCAAGCACGTGGGGCCTGTTTCAAACCATAGAGAGATTTTGACAAGAGACAAACATAGTCAGGATGTGTTGGATCAGTGAAACCAGGTGGCTGTGCCATGTACACTTGCTCTTGAAGATCTCCATGTAAGAAGGCATTGTGTACATCGAGTTGCCTTACAGACCAGTGAGAGGAGATGGCAAGAGATAAGACAACCCTAATGGTTGTTGGTCTGACTACTGGGCTATATGTGTCAAAAAAGTCAACTCCCTCTTCTTGATGAAAACCCTTGGCAACTAATCTTGCTTTGTATCGCTCAACTGTACCATCAGGTTTTTGTTTTAGCTTGTATACCCATTTGCAACCAATAATTTTCTGATTGAGAGGAGGAGGAACAAGTACCCAAGTTTTATTCCTTGCTAGGGCATTTATTTCAGAAGACATGGCAGCTCTCCATTCTTCTATTTTGTTGGCAGCAGTGAAACAAGTGGGCTCAGAAGTTACAGTAGTTGAATATGCTACATAATCAGGGAACTGTCTATGTTTAAGAGTATTGTCTTTGGCTCTTGTAGTCATAGTGTGAGATCTGGTGGTGGGAGGTGCTTGTTGAGATGGAGAGTTTGTTAGTAGGAGAGGTTGTGGTGTGATATTTGTGGATGGAGATGTAGTATTATGAGATGGTGTGACAGTATGGTTAGTATATGAATCGATTTGGGGTAGAGAAGAGTTTGAATTTGAACAATGGGCAGGGTCAGGAGAGCCGTTTGAACCAGGTGGAGGTTGATTATGTTGTCGGTCAGAACTGGGCTGCCCAATATTTAAATCGTGGGCAATGTGGTCTGCCCCCACTGAGTTATCTTTATCAGTATCAGTAGAAGGCATATTTTGTACCAGTAACAGAGGGGAAGAGGGACTGTTGTTATTGCTGACATGTGGGTCAGTGGTGGTAGGTAAAATGTCTTTAAAGGGAAAGACATTTTCATCAAATTGAACATTTCTTGAGACAAAAACTCTGTTGGATTCAATGTGCAAGCACCTGTAACCTTTCTGAGAAGTAGCATAGCCAATGAATACACATGGTGTAGCTCTGTATTCAAGCTTATGTGCACTGTAGGGTCTTGTGTGAGGGAAACATAAGCATCCTAATACTCTCAGAAACTGATAATCGGGTGGTTTCTTGAATAGGGCAATGAAGGGAACTTCAGATGTTGCTGTGCTTGGTAATCGATTTATTAAAAACACTGCACTAGAAAATACTTCATCCCAAAGATCTGTTGGTATGGAAGCCTTAGACATAATTGCAAGAGAGAGCTCAACAATATGTCTGTGTTTTCTCTCAGCAAGGCCATTTTGCTGAGGGGTATAAGGACATGTAGTTTGGTGTGTAATCTGTGGAAACTTGTTGGCAATTGGTTTGAATTCTGTGCCATTGTCAGTGCGCAGAATTTTAATTGAGGTGTTCAATAGGTTTTCCACCTGTGCTTTAAAATTAGAGAACACTTGTATAACATCACTTTTCTGTCTCAAAAAGAAAATCCAAGTGAAACGAGTGAATTCATCCACAAAAATAAGATAATATTTATATCCATTTTTTGATACAATGGGACAAGGGCCCCATACATCAGAGTGTACAATCTCTAGAGGGGAAGTAGATGAATGAGAAGAAGAACTAAAAGGTAATTGGTGAGACTTAGCTATAGCACAGTCATGACACACATCTAGTTTATTTGAATTACATGGTAAATTGTAAGAATGAAGAACACTCATAGTTGTGGACTTTGATGGGTGTCCTAATCTGGAATGCCAAATGCTGGCAGAAGTACATGTTCCAAGAAATGCTTGAGGAGAAAATGAGGTGGCATGGAGAATGAAAAGACCATGGTGACTAGATATTGGTAGAACTGTCTTGGTGTGGAGCTGTGCAAATTGACAGGAATAGTTAGAAAAGGTGACAGTAATGTGAGGGTTATCAGATAGTAATTTAGACAAGCTGAGAAGATTTCTAGAGAAGTGAGGTACATACGACACATCTGTCAATTGTACAGTAAAATTGGAAATAGATAAAAAAGTGGAACCAATATGAGCAATATCAAGTCCAGAGCCATTACCAAGTTGTAGTTTGTCACTGCCAGTGTAAGCAAAGAAGGCAGACAAGTTATTCAAGTCACTTGTGACATGATTTGTTGCTCCAGAATCGATCACCCACTCAGAAGGTTGCTGAGCTGGCGGTTGAGTTGAAGACTGATTTGGTTGCTGCACTTGCGCATTGAACGCCTGACGAGGTGGTCTTGGTTTCCAATTTGGATCTGGCTCATACCGGAAGTAACACATTTTGGCAGTGTGAGAAGGTTTGAGACAGATTTGGCATTTTTCTTTATTATTTGATTGGGCTGGTGTAGAAGAGGTATTGGGCCTGGCCATATTGTTGTTGTTGTTGGGCTGATACTGAGGTGATGGAGAATTATATGGCCTGTTGCGATTGTTTGTAGATGAGCTTCTTCCAGCTTGAAATGCTGATGGTTCAGCCATGGCTGAAGCTTGAGTGTGTTGTCGAAGGATTGATTCATGAGTGAGGAGCATGCCATGAAGCTCAGAGAGAGAGAGAGACTCATTACGATGAGAAGTAGTGACAGTTGTCACAAAGTTGAGATAGTCAGGTCCTAACCCATTGATCACAGCAGAAACAAGTTCCTCTTGTGAAACAATCGCACCAGCAAAAGCAAGCTCATCGCCTAAGAAGCGGATGTGTTGAACAAAGTCTGTAACAGATCGATTTCCTCTTTGAGCGAATTGAACTTGTTTCTTCAGATCTGTGATCCTGGATCTGGAAGCGGAGGCAAAGGTGAGTTGGAGAGACGACCAAAGCTCCATTGAAGTATTGCACGAGACTACCTGGGCCATGATCGACTCAGATAAGGACGATCGTAGCCATCCAAGCAGCAATTGGTCTTGACGATGCCAGATAGAGTAGTCAGGGTTGAGTGTCAGCTGGCCATCAGTAGTGATAGTCGTCGGAGCTGGAGGAGGCTGCTCAATGAAGCGATTGAGGTTGTGGCCATGGAGAAGAGGTGTAATTTGCGATTTCCACATGAGATAATTGTTTGGATTGAGTTTTGTGCTGATCTGAGTCGTGATAGAGACAATGGAATCGGTGGAGGAGGATAACTGAGAAGTATGTGCAGTGGAGTCGGTAGGAGATGGGATCTCACTACCAGATCCAGTGACTGGCGCCATTAATGGCAAGTAGAGGTCTCTGATACCATAAAGCGATAGAGAAGAAGAAGTTTTGGAGAATGTAAATTGTATTATGATTATCTCTCAGTTTCATTACATCTCTTGACTATATATAACAGCTGAGTTTAGCTGAGAATACACGCTGTCTCAGTTACAGCTGTCAACAGTTATTAGTAACTAATCAATAATCATTGCTTAACATAAAACATTAAAACTGTCTAAGCTAAGCTAATCTTCAGTCTTGATCTGCTGTGGCAATTGCATCAGTATGTTGTCGTGTAATAAAAAGTAAAAACCCAGATCTAGAATTGTCCGCCGCCCCCTCTTTTCTTCTCTCTTGCGCCGATTTCAGCATTTCCTCAATCTCTCCCTCTCTCTAATGGCCTCTTCCTCAATCTTCGTTCTCTTCTTATAATGAAGGAAATTGATTAAAACTTTATTCCATCTCCAACCTCTTCACGCGTCTCTCTCCAATCAATTTCTCGCTCGACAAGCCACTACAGCAAACCAACCCGACCTTCACGCATGACTGAGTTGACCTGGATCATTCTTCCAAGATTGTCTAGTCGGTGTGGGTGGAGCCACCTTCAGCACGAGCTGAGGGGTCTGGATTAACCCGGGATGAAGCCGTGGCATGGGTTCAAGGAACTTGAAAAGTTGGTTGATTTGAGAATATGAGATTAAAACCTGGTGCAAGAAATCATCAATAGGTACTCAAAGGCATCACTAAGCTGTTATGGTTTTTGACTTCTTGCTGGCAACATCTCGAGCTTTTTTTATTTCTTATTTTATTTTGACTACTCCACTGATTCTTCCCTGTATTTATTCATGAGGCTCTCCTTTGGATAATTTGTAATTACTACACTTTATTTTGCTTTTTTTGACTTTTATTTCCAGCATCTTACTGCAAAAGTTGTAATTTTAAACTTTATTTTTAATACAAAAAGACAAGGGCTTTCTTTAAAAAAAATATGAGATTAAAATTCAAAAATATTATCTTTGTTTTTCTTTACATTTTATTTAATCGGTAGGTAAAATGTATTGGAATTTGATAACAAATTTCAGATCGGTGCATTATAATTCTCTCATTTGAAGAAAATAGACGATGAAACTGTAAAAACTGAAAATTAAAATGTAAAGAGGGTCTGGGCGCTAAAAGGAAAAGAATTTTTTTTTGGTACATATGCAAATGTTATTTTCAACGTTTAATAAACGTTATTAACGTTCAGAAGCACGGAACATCGACGACTCAAAATATCAAAACCGTTCTTTAAACGCAACGTTACACGGAAAAAAAATTTAAACCGTTTGTCAAACGTAACGAATAACGGATGTGCATAGTTCCGTTGCCGTTGTAAACGTTAAACAGGCCTAGCGAAGGATGGCTCGAGTCGGGAAGAAGAGCGAGGGAGAGAAGTTAATCAAGCCCCTTAAATAAAATAAAACAACGGTTCATTCCTCTAATTTTGGAAACATTCCTCTAATTTTGGAAAGATTTCAAAATTTGTTCTATGCTGAAAATATTTTGTTACGGCCCATTAGCAGCCGATAACCTGTTTCATTGGGCTTCAGATCGACTATGTGAATATGTTGGACTATACAGACTTCGTCGCAATAGATCTTACATTAGTACAAACTAGTAGACAACTAGACATATAATTGCAGCTTAATAATAATAATAATAATAATAATAATAATAATAATAATAATAATAATAATATTTACAAAAATATAACGTATCATTAAAAGAAATTTTTATATACGTACAAAATAACTTACAGAATTAATTTGATAGAGCCCAATTTGTATGTTAAAATTTAGATACGAAGAACCCTTTAATATTTAAATTATTCGTATCGCTAGTGTTGCATAATGTAATATTTCTATGGATACTTTAGAGGAAAGAGATTGTCTTGGGGTAAAAAAAAAAAATGTATGCTTTGTGATCATATGCAATATGTTAGTCATCCGATTAATTTAATCTGAAACACTATATAATAAAAATAGATGGGTGGTATAGTGGTATTCCAACAAAAAACAAAAAACAGGGGCTAAATTATGACCATTTGTTTTAAACTTTCTGTTAAATTTCGTTTTTTTTTTAAGTTCTAAACTTCTAATACAGCATAGTCATAAAATGGAGTTGTAACGAAAATTGTGGGCTGAATTATGGAATTCTGTTCGTGAATGATAAAAATTAATTTTAAATTCTAACGACAATTTGGACCGCAGGGTGTCAAATCTCCTACTTATTAAAAAATAAAATTAATTTATTATTTACCGAAAACATTTAATTTATTTTTTTATTTACTGAATATAAAATTGAGTTCTACTCTCACTCTTTGTCGGTTAGACTTGACTGCCGCTTCACTTTGCAAAGGTAGCAGTAGCCATCTTTTTCTTTTAACTTTGAACACATTCATAACAAAGAAATTTTTTTTACAAAATTAACAAAAGAAAAATATTTTAATACATTTGCTGTCGGCCCCTGGCCGTCCAGCTATCGGAGGAAAAAAAAATTTCGGACACATTTACAAATTTGATATTGGACATTTATTCCATGAAAGGAAACTATGTGGTTGGACTTGAATCATAAGATGGCTGTATGAAGGCCATTAGCTAAGTATCCAACAATTTCAACTTCAAGCCGTTGATCATATTCATGCTAGTAAGTTCTTTGAAGATCAAATTATACATTTTTTTTTTGAATTTTTTTGTTATTTACTATGATATTTTCAAATTAGAGGGTCTGAAATACTAATATTATATTTATTTATAAAATTCAATATATAAATTCATAATTAAGTAATTAATTCATGTACAAGTATAATGATCATTCATATATAAATAATTATTAATACATAATCAATAAGTAATAGGGCTTTTAACAATATTTAAAATTCCAGGGACAAAACATGAAAGTTCCCAGGATTTTGACTTTTGACTTTAACATTAAAACGGCGGTCTCAGTTCTCAGACTCTCAAAGGAAACCAAATCCTATGCGGCGAGGCAAACGTGCCGTGCATCTCTGTGGGCCGTCTGATCGAAATCTGATGGATATGGGAGCCCCGTGAATCTAATAGGCCCGAAAGAAATGAACCGCTCGGATCAAATCGAACGGCTCGCATAGTGCGTGGCACGGGATAAGGATTCCTCTCAAAGGAGCACGCCCTACCTTCCGCCGACAGCTGTCCCCTGTTTTGTTTTTGCCTTTTTTGTTCATGCGGACGACACACTGCATGTATTTCATGCAGCGGTTGTATTCACACTATATTTTGACCCATATAGCTAGACCCGCTACATTTAAACATTACGTCACAAAGATCGGAAGAAAATGCTACCGACTGCTACAGTAACATCTCTACGCAGCGTCATTCATGGGATATTTTTAATGACAAAAAAAAAATCATGAGATATTTATGTTTCACAATTGGCAAACAAATAAAGTAATGACAACAAGATTGGTACAGAAATTTAGGATACAGAAATTAAAAATATAACCAATGACAACAAGATTGGTACGCTTTCATAAAATCATCCCCACATATAATATCTGCTCCATAATCAATTGATAAATCTATAATAACAGAATTAAATATAATTTAGTAATGACAAAAAATAAAGATAATTAACATAGTGCACTGTTTTTCCTTCGGCCATCCAGATACAATTTTAGTGACAAGGGTTGCAAAACCTGTTCAATTAATTAGTTCTATATATCAATTTCTTTATTTACTTTAATAACTGCGTTCAATTATAGTTCAAGCAGCCTATGTTTTGCTCATAAATAGTAGTTCTGTTGACTTGCACCCATTAAACCAGTTTGTAAGGGATACTAAGGTTTGACATTAATTTGTTCGATATTTCACTTGCCTTTTGCTTCAGACGGAACCAGAAAATAATATATGCTCTGATCGTAATTATTAGAATCTACAATATCATATAGTCCCGAACCTCGATAATTTAATGCAATCTAATTAAGATCGTATAACATTTTTCAGATCAACCTGAGATCTAAATTTAACAGATTTAAACTTGTCAATTAAAATATCTTGGATATAAATAAATATATATTAAATCTTTGGTCCCATATTAGTCCCTAGTGATCAAGTATGAATTGTGTATTTTGGTGTTCGCTTGATTTAAGATCTAAATAAAGAGGGAACGATAATTCGAAGCTGCGTGATGCACAGATTTGTACATAAAATATTGGTTGCATAAAAAGTAATTCGCCTATTTTGGCACTGAATTCGGACTAGCTAGTGGAGCAAAAATGGGTCGATTGACTCGATTGATAGTAAACTGAGGTTTAATAGAAGGAAAAATTATTAAATATCCTATTCGGCGTTTTTGCGTACGTAATTACTCAAAAGGCATTCGAATTTTGAAACCTCGTCTATACTACAAAATATTAAGCATAAGGAGGTTAATTAAGGCTCAAATTAATAATTCATAACCAAAGAAAATTAATAATTTCAATTTTTTTTCACCTAAAGTCACTGTTGGCGTGCTGCTTGCAACAAGTTCCTATTAATTAGATAAGAGAAAAGATCAAGTCTAGGTCAGACAGCCTATTTGCTCTTGCATCTAATTACTTAGCTGGTGCATCCATCTTTAGTCACTAAATCTGGGCCACAGATCATCACCGGAACTGGAATCAGTGGAATCATCGGAATCATTGGAATCGGCGGAATCAATTGATATCACAGCTTTACTGGACAGCTTTGAAAGACTCTCTAGCTTCAATTCCATTTCATCATCTAAAGAATAAATGTCATCTTCATTGAAAACCAACTTCTCTAGCTCAGGGGCTGTACTGAAAATATACTGAGCAAACCCAATCATTGATTCATCATCGTGAAAGCCAAGTATCTTAACAAACTTCAGATGCTTAAACAATCGTAGTGTTGTTACCCTTTGCTCCTCCCAAATATTTTGACTAGGTAACCATAAATAGAGCGTTTTTAAGATGGGAGCATTTCTGATAATACAAAAAGCAGCCTCAAACGCTTTGCGTCCACATTGTTCCTTAATGTAAATCTTTTTCAACAGGTGGAATGTTACTGGAAGTTTCTCTGGTATAGGACCTGACGCCAAATACTGAAACAAGTACCAAGTTCAAAATCATCAGATAATTGGATATATTTCAAGACACAAACATGATCAATTAGATTTATGCATGGGAAATTAAGCATCTTAATAAATATTTTGTTTTAGAAAAATAAAAAGGCAAGGAGACGGTTCCTATAAAATAATAAAGAATTTGATTGAGTTGTTGCTAGTTGACTAATCAAACCCTAATTCAGTTCACATCAATAGATCTTTCAATTTAGTAGTGTTTCAAATTAAGCACAATCTGGACTGATGGGATCTAGCTGAGAAACCAGTCCTATATTACCCTCATGCATGTATTTCTATCTCTTCGTTAACAGATGGATCAATTGCACCTATATAACATAAGAATTATGTTTGCTCCTTAAAAGTAACTGTATTAGCCAAGTATGGCACCAGCATGGGCATAACCACAACACACATTGGTGGCACCAGAGAATGTAAAATTCATTTTATTTTCATATATTTTTACTGCTTTTTCGTTTTAATCATGATTCCTGGAGATACTTTAAGCAAGCAGCTCTTACCTCACAAAAGTTTGATTCCATCATCAGTTCTTCAATATTAGAAAGTTGACCTTGGGTGTACGAAAGTTTGCTTTTACATCCATCATTCACAGGGCGAAAATTCCAGTAACCAGCAGACAGAAAGATGTAAACAGAAATTAATTTTGGTGTTTCCAACGATAAGTTGGCAAATCCTCCTTGAAATTTTAGTCGCTTTAGGTTCAGGGCATGAATTCTAAGGCAGCCACGCTCTACAAAGTTATAGAGATCCAAGCTCTCAAGCAGTGGACAACTGGAAACAAACTTCTCTATGGTAATCCCCTCTAACTTGCAATGCCATAGAGCAAGGTTGCGTAGAAGTTTAAGGCCTTGGAAACACTGAGGCGCATATATAGTACAACATGTGATTACCAGCTTCTCCAATTTGTCACATGAGAAAAGGCTCGAAGGAACCATGGCACCTTTATAGTTATCAAAATAAAGACGAAGATCCTTCAATCCTTTTTGGGACAAAATGAACAGCCATCTATCGAAGACCACTTTGCATACACGCACACATTTGATTTCAAATTTCAGAATTGGACCCTTGTGCACCTGTAACACCTTATCCACTGGTTCTATTAGCTTGGATTGATCAAGAATGTCTTGGTCGAACACCAAATCGGGTATTGAGGTCCACAAGGACGTCCATTTGCTGGAAAGGATGCTAGTTCTGATCGCCTCTTTTATTGGGAGTTGGACTAGAATTTTTTCAATTAGCTCTAAGGGCATGTTACTCAGAATATCCGAGTTTAATTCAAAATCAGCCATCCTCCTCTTTTGCCGCTGATGGCCATCCATTGTCAAAGCTCGGTTGTATTCTTTTAACCTGCAATTATATTTGGTTAAATATTACAACAGTACTCTAAAATAGGATCAGGAAAGCATTATTATATATCATAAGGACAGGAGATTTTGCCAGATACGGAACTAATAATCCATAATTATAGGACAAATAAGTATAAACGAACCCTAAAATGAAGTAATTAATAAGAACCATGACAAGGATTAGAACCAACAGGGATAACATCTGGTTATAGCTAACCACCAACCATCAAACTAAAGAATTATTAGTATAATTCCATGTAAATATGATACAAAAATCAATTCAGGAGAAGCCATTCAAATTCTCTTATAAAATTTAAAATATTTACAAGCAGGAAAAAATAAATTGATCAAGAGAGGATTTACCTCGAACCCAACCCAGAGTGAAGGCGAGAGCCGAGATGGAAATGATGGGATTCGTCCAAGGCAGCGATTTAATTTGAATTTCGTTCGGAAAGAAAGCGAATACAAATTTTCAGAATTTGAGAAGAGGATTAAGACTTGTCGATCAAGCCCAAAAAAACAGGCAAAATCGAATATAATCTTGCCTATTTGGAAATAAATCCCTCAAATCTAAAATCAGATATAAACCCCTCTAATTTTATATATACATTTTTTAGAATTTATTTGTCGTGTACAAAAAAAAAATTAATTTAGAATTTTGCATATGTTTTTTTAGCATTTGTTAAATAGAAATATTTAAAAAAAAAAAAAAAAAAAACATATGCCTAACTCTCTCCATTTTCTCCATTTTGTAACATCTAGTAACTATTCTTTCACCATTAATTTAGAGCGCTTCAACTACCACCATTTCATTCTGAGTTCCCTCGCAACAAAAGAAATGATAGCACTTCTCGCTTATGTTTTTGGTTCTTGCTCTCTTCTGCCCCATGCATGAACACACTCTAATACATCCCTTTTTAGCATCTTCTATGGAGGTGTAAAATCCTTTGTACCCCCACTGTTTGACGAAAAGTCTGAGAGAAGTATAAGCCCAAATTTTGTCATTTGTAATTGTTTCGTGTGCTGGGATGTTAAAAAGGCTCCTTGTTGGCTCAGCGGTTCTGCAGTGACATGAGGTGGAGTTGGTAAGCATGTGCCATACAAACAGCGAAGGGGAGATGCATAAGAATTTGTTTGTGCAGTGTCTTCAAACCCTTTTTCTTTGTACTAAATATTCTCGGTTAATTTGAATTAAACTATACGTGCATTTTCTTTGAGAAAAATTTTGCATTCAGAAATTATTAACTTTAAGCTATCAGTCCTTTAATTTATTGAGCTTTTGAGAATGCTATGATCTTACTTTTCATTGGGTTTATTGTTATATTGGTAGCCGGAGTTGATATTTTGCTTGGATTAGATGATTACATGTGAAACAGTTCCCAAGAATAATGTCAAGTTTAGTCCGGTACTTACAGATTTCAGTTGTTATAAATTTGAAATTTATCATCTTCATACTGTTTAATTGAATTTGATATCTGAATTTTTAAATCTGAAGAAATTATTTTTTCTTTTGAAGGTTAGGTGGCGATAACACACCAACAATTCATTGAATAAATAAGAAGTTACAAGTTTACAAAAGATGTTTAGAAAAGAAAAGCGAAAAAAGAAAACCTACTACAAATTCTAAAAGAAAGAAAGGAAAAGGAAAATAGAAAAAAAAGAAAGGAAAAACAAAACAAACAAAACAAGGAGAGTAATGCTCTAAGCTGAATACAACCAAGCCGAGACTGCAGCACCAATTTCCGCCATCAGCAAAAAAGGAGGCAAGCTCTTGGGAATCGGATCCTCTGGACGTCCATCCTCTGGACGTTTGGTGGACGTCTAGGGATCTGGACCGTCTGATTTAATCTCAACGGCTATAAGGAGCCCCGTGCATTCCACCACACCCGAAAAAAATTTTGGCTCGAAAAAACTGAACCGTCTGATTTAAATCGGACGGCTCCGATGAAGACGTCCACTGGACGTTTAAAAAAAAACGTCCAGAGGATCCGGGTCCAGCTCTTGCCAGTGAAGATTCTTCGGTTCCGTTCTTTCCAGATAGCCCATGTGGTTGCCACCCAAATGATATCCCAAGAATGGGCAGTCGAAAGCCTGTTGTTGAGCCAGAAGCGGTTAATGTCAGGTAGGAAGGTCAGGATTGGTAAGGAGAATCGAGCCTGAATTAAAGTCCAGACTTGCATGGCATAGGGACAATGCACAAAAAGAACAAGAACAAGGGTTTGGAACAATAATTCGAAGCTGCCTGATGCCCGGATGTACATAAAAGATTGGTTGCCTCAAATGTATTATCGCGCTATTTTGGAGCTAAATTTAACTAATCGGAGGCAAAATGGGTCGACTGATAGTAAAATGAGGTTTAATAGATTGTAAAAAAAATTGAAAATGTCACTTGACAGCTGCTGTCAAGCTTTCGAAAAAAAAAATTGAAAATGCCCACTATCAGCACTTTTGCATATGGATTACTCTGTCAATCAAAAAAAAAAAAAAATGGATTACTCAAAAGGTATGCAAATTATGAAACTTCGTCTATACCATAAAAGATTAAGCATAAAGGTTAATAAGGCGCAAATTCATAATTCATAACCAAGAAATAATATAGGGTATTTAACCAGTCCCAATAGTTGTGAATATTTTAGTGGTCAAGTTCTCAGAGCAAGAATATATAGAAGGACAAAAATATATAACAATAAAAGGTTTATCAGCGTTAAATACATCTTCATTCCATCAAAAAAATTAATAAATTTCAAATTTTTGCCAAAAAACCACCATTAGAGTGCTGCTTGAAATATGTACTATCATATTAGATATAAAAAAACATCATCTAAGCAAATTGACAGCCTATTTGCCCTTGCATCTAATTACTTAGCTGATGCAACCATCATTCGTCGCTAAATGTGGGCCACATATCATCACCGCCACTGGAATGAGAATCAAATAAGATCACAGCTTTACTTGACAGCCTTGAAAGGCTTGCTAGCTTCAACACAAATGCCATGTCATCATCTAAATGATAGATGTCATCTTTATCTATAACCAACTTCTCTAGCTCAGGAGCAGTACTAAAAATAAACTTAGCAAACCCAAGCATTGACACAGAATCTTCGAAGCCGAGTATTTTAACAACCTCTAGCTGCTTAAACAAGGGTAGGGTTGTTATCCTTTGCTCCTCCCAGATATTTTGACTAGGTACCCATATATAGAGCGTTTTCAACATGGGGGAATTTCTGAAAATGCAAAGAGCAGCCTCAACCTCCTTGCTTCTTCCGGGCAGGTGAATTAAAATCTTCTTCAAGTGATGGAATGCAACTGGATGCTGCTCTATTATATATAGGATCTGTGGCCAAATACTGAAACAAGTGTCAAGTTCGAAATTGTCAGATAATATGTCATAATAAAAGACACAAACAAGATTAACCAGTTTATGGCTTTATGCATAGAGCAATCTAGCATTATACTACTCTTCACTAATAGTAGATATTCATAAAAATAAAGCAAGGAGGAAGTTCCTATAAAATGTAAGAATT
This sequence comes from Rhynchospora tenuis, assembly GCA_027725995.1. Classification (NCBI taxonomy): domain Eukaryota; kingdom Viridiplantae; phylum Streptophyta; class Magnoliopsida; order Poales; family Cyperaceae; genus Rhynchospora; species Rhynchospora tenuis. Next base: position 142,556,723 of record CM050888.1, on the reverse strand, counting down.
TAATTGACAGTATATTGCTTGTAAATTCCAACTAATATGGTGCCAAGAAATTCTTTGCATGCTTCAAATTAAAGCCCAATCAGGACTCATGGAATTCAATTGTGAAACTCATCCTATAGCATACCCTCATGTTGATTGACTCTTTGTCAATGGGTCGATCAAATAAATGTGCCCAAATAACAGTAGAGTCATGTTGTCTGCTTGGGAAGGTAATGTATAGTCCCGTATGGCACCAATATGGCCATAACCAGAACACAACTTGGTACTTGGTAGCACCAGAGAAAGCTATGTTCATTTAACTTTCTATAATCCCCAGAATGTTTTCTTTAATGATGATTTCATGCAGAGATACAGAAATTAAATAGAACTATAGAAAAACATTGAAGCTGGTAGGTCTTACCTCACAAAAAGATGAGCCTATCTTTAGGACTTCAATATTAGAAAGTTTACCAAAGATTTGCTAAATTTTTCTTTTACAAACACCACTAGTTGGGTTGGAAAACTGATAATCATAAGTTGCGATGTAGGAGGACCCTATTTCAGTATCGAGAAAGATGCTTGCACAAACTAATCTTGGTGTTTCTAATGATAAGTTCGCAAATGCTCCCACCAGTTCCAGTTGTTTGAGGTTAGGCGCACAGATTGCAAGGCAGATTCTATGCACGCCATTGTCACAACATGCCAAGCTCTCAAGCATTGGACAGCTTGAAACAAACTCCTCTATGGTAATCCCTACTAAATCACAAGCATACATTTTCAGGTTTTGTAGAAGCTTAAAGCCTTGGAAACACTGAGGTGCATATACAATGCACCCTAAAAGTTTTAGATGCTCTAATTTGAGACATGAGAGAAGGCTCAAATGAACCTTGCGTCCTGCAAAGCAATCAAACCAGAGACAAAGGTCCTTCAATCCATGTCCCAAAATGGGCAGCCATCTGTTGATTGCCTCCTCGCGTGGTTTATCACAATCTATTTTGAATTTCAGAATGGGACCCTGGTGTACCAGTAAAACCTTATCCACTGATCTTACTAGCTCAGAATCTGTGGTGTCTTTAATAAACACCAAATCAGGTATTGAGGTCCACGAGTACTTCCATTTGCTAGAAAGGGTGCTAGTTCTGACAGCCTCTTTAATTGGTAGATTGACTAAAATTTTTGTGATTATATCTGAGGGCATGCTGCTTAGAAAATCTGAGTTTAACTCAAAATCAGCCATCTTCTGATTTTGCCACTGACGACAATCGATCAGCTCAGTTGTATTCCTTCAACCTGCAAGTATTTTGTTGGTGAATTATTACAAAGGTACTCCAAAATAGGATACGAAAACATTATTGTATACCATAGGGACAAGTACAGAACTAATAATACATGATTATTGGACAATAAATATATAAAAAAGAATCCAAAAATGAAGTAACAGGAACCACTTCAGGGATAATAACCAACAGGGATAACATCTGGTGGTACCTATAAATATACAGCATACTACCACACTTCTGGACCCACCGAGTACCAAACTAAAGAATTATTAGTATATTTCCATGCAATATGAAAGAGAGAAGAAATTCAGGAGAAGCCACTCAAAAGTTCTTATAAAATTCTAAAATATTTACAAGCAAGAAAAATTAAATTGATGGAGAGAGAGGATTTACCTCAAACCCAACCAACCCAAAGTGAAGGCGAGAGCGAGACTGATGGAGTGCTTTCGTCCAAGACGAAGGTGGCGATTGAAATTTGAATTTTGTTCGTGAAGAAAGCGAAAAAGAATTTTCAGAATTGGAGAAGAGAATTAGGGCTTGTCGATCAAGCGGTCAAGCCCTTTAAACAAAACACTTCAGTATAAATTTTGTTTGGGAAAATTGGATATAACCCCTCTAATCTTCTCCATCTGGATATAACCCCTCCAATCTTTAAAACTGGATATAACCCCCTCTAATCATACCTATCATGGATATAACCCCTTCTCAATAATTCTAATCATTTTTAAATTGAAAAAAATTAGCAGCATTATTTTCTGACCAAATTGCCCCTCCTATCTAAAATCGTTTCATCTTCTTTGAAATATTTGACGATCTGAATTATTCTTCTAATCGCTAAACCCTTTCCAAAATATCTCATCTCAACAGTCTTTGATTTTGTCGAAGTTTATAATTTTAGATAAATGAAATTGACCAAATTCAAACTTCTTTCGTCGGGTATTAACGCTAATTCAATAAAACAAACTTTATTACTCTAAAGGAACCACCTTGCCACTTTGGATCCTAATTTTTCTTTCAGAATTCTTTTACTGTTAAATATATGTTTGTTATTTTTAATATTGACAGTTGTATTTTTATGATGATAAGTAATGGGGAAGTTGAACAAGGAAACAAAATGAAACTATGCAAATTACCAGTAAAATGCATTTTCAGGAAATCATCGGTTGATTCTTTCTTTTTTTTAATTACCTAAAAAGGCCCATTAAATCAACTGTCGGATGAATTTAGACTCATAACATAAGTTTTAAATTAAATCAATATAAATGAATTATTGAAATTTGTAAAAAAAAAATGTCGTTGAAATCTTAACATGCGAATCAAAGAAGCACTGACAAGAAAAAAAAATCATAAAAGAAGCCATTGAAATCTCGTCTTCAAACTATTAGGTTATTCAATAGTGAATGAATTATTGTTTTGAGAAATGACTTCTAAAATAATCATGGATGAGTATGGGTCACCATTTGATTTCTCGTCTTCATTTTTATCCAAGAGAGAGACCACGGATTTAGAAAGAAGAAACGTTTTCAGGGAGGAGGGCAATTTGGTCAGAAAATAATGCTGCTAGTTTTTTTCAATATAAAAATGATAAGAATCATTAAGAAGGGGTTATATCCATGATAGGTATGATTGGAGGGGGTTATATCCAGTTTTAAAGATTGGAGGGGGTTATATCCAGATTGGAAAGATTGGAGGGGGTTATATCCAATTTTCCCATTTTGTTTTGGAAGATTTGACAAGGCGCTGAAATATCTTGTTACGGGCTTACGGCCCAATCCCGATACTTATTAACTCTTTCTTTCCGTTTTTATTTTTCAGGAATAACTGTCGTCGACAGATTTATCATATCGCGAACCGTCGCTGAACAAAATATCTGTATCTGTTACAAATGTTCAGTTTAATAACAACATGTGTTCACTTTAATGTTTACAAGTGTTCAATTAAATGCATCAATTTATGGTTTAATTTAAAATTGCGCGTCAGTTTTGAGAGAGACGTCCCAGGGGTATAGTCGGAAAAAAATTAATTTGAACCGGACCGGTTCATGAGCCCTTCTAATTTTTTCATATGTTTTGTGTCCGATTCTTGACCCCTTCGCTTGGTTTAGTAATAAGGTTTTTTTCTTATAATCTTTATATTTTTTATTGCAACTAACTGAACATTTATATCAATTAACAGAACATTTGTACTGACCCAACTGAATATTTGAATAAAAATTTTTAAAAAAGAACAAAATGAACATACTGAACATAATGAACACTTATAAAACAATGAACAATTATAATAAAAAGTGAACATTTATATCTAATAAATTGAACACTTATAATAACAAAATGAACAAAAAAATAATATGCGCGCTGGGTGAGTATAGATGAGGGAAGACAGCGCTGTTGCTGACGCGCGATGGTAGCGATGGCAATTGGAGAGATGACAGTAATCAATTTTCTTATTTTTAGTTCTTACTTTTACTTTTGAATTTTACGAAATTAATAGCCAGGAATTATTACTTTTCTGACCTTTTTCATATCTCAAAACGTCCATTTTTTGTTATTTTCTATCAGGAAAATGGAGATTGGATCATATCTATCGAATCTTCATTTTGGGACATTCGTAAACTCATAGGATGTTTTACTTATCTTTCAGTGAACACATATATTTTTTTTTCTTTTGACATTAGAGAATTCAAACTTCGGCCCTTACGACTTCTAAACAAATCTTGAACTTAAAACATCTAGGGTGAGTTTGGATCATTTAAGAATAAAATTAGGATTAATTATTCGGAGAAAAAATATTATTCCTAATCGATTAAGAATAAAATTTTTTAGATCTAGAGTGTTATTTATTAAGTGGTTCAATATCTGGATTAAATTTTTATCCCTAGGGTGTTTAGATCATCTCCTTAATGTGGATTAAGAAATTGTTGAAATCATTTTTTAATCTGATTAAAAGATAATCCAAACACCCTATGAATAAAAATTTAATTTGAATGTTGAACCACTTATAAAATAATATTCTAGATTTCAAAAATTTTATTCTTGATCGTTTAGGAATAATATTTTTTTAACTCCGAATAATAAATTCTAATTTTATTTTTAGTCGATGCAAGCGTCCCATAATAATTAACTTGAATAGAAGTTCGTAAAAAGTTGATATTGTTTTGTAAATCGTTAAGTACAAATGAATGATTATATAGAATAACAATTACATCGCATTGTAAGTTTATAATTGATGAGTAAGCTTCCAGTGCTACAAGTTTCTAGTGCTACGAATGTCATAACTTTATTATTTTCTTATTATTTAAAAAAATTAAAATTAAAAATTTTAAATTTAAACCATTGATCTTGTTTAATTGAACAATGATGCATTTTCATATAACTTTTGTAAATTTTGAAGTTCATTTGATACTCGAGTAAGAGGCCAAAATATAAACGTATTAGAATTAATCTAGCGTAATTAACATGATTCATTTATTTTAGACATTTTGATCGAGTACTAAATGAACTTCAAAATTAACAAAAATTATATGAAAATGCACCGCTTGTTAAAATGAACAAGATCAATAGTTTAAGTTTGAAATTTGACTTTTAAATTTTACAATATTAATAAATCGGTAAAGTTGTGATATTTGTGGTCCTATAATATTAATTTATAGGGTCAAGAATATATAGAAGGACATAATAAATATATAAAAAGAAAAGGTTTTAATAGCTATAAATAATCTTCATTCTTCTGAAGAAATTAAATAATTTCATTTTTTTTCTGCCAAAAAGTCACTATCGGTGTGCTGCTTTAAATAAGTATCATATATCATAATAGATAAGAAAAAGGATATAGTCTAATCAAGTTGACAGCCTATTTTCCCTTGCATCTATTTACTTGGCTGGTGCGTCCATCTTTAGTCACTAAATCTGGGCCACTCACAATCACTGCAACTAGAATTAGTGGAATCAAATAAGATCACTGCTTTACTGACAACCTTGAAAGACTTGCTAACTTCATCACAAATGCCATGCCATCATCTACACCATCTATGTCCATTGTATCTATTGCCAACTTCTCTAGCTCAGGAGCAGTACTAAAAATAAACTTAGCAAACCCAAGCATTGACTCAGCATCGTCGAAACCGAGTATCTTAACTACCTCCAGATGCTTAAACAAGGGCAGGGTTGTTATTCTTTGCTCCTCCCAGATATTTTGACTTGGTAACCATAAATAAAGCGTTTTTAACATGGGAGCATTTCTGATAATACATAGAGCAGTCTCAAACTCCTTGCTTCCAATACCTGCCGGTCCAACATAAATCTTTTTCAAGTTGTGGAATGTTACTGGAAGTTTCTCTGGTATAGGACCTGACGCCAAAAACTGTAACAAGTACCAAGATTAAAATCATCAGATAATGGGTTAAATTTTAAGACCGATCAATCAGTTTATGCATGAGGAATGAAACATCTGACTAAATATTTTCTTTTTAAAACATGAGAAAGGCAAGGAGAAATTTCATTTAAAATAATTAAGAATTCAATTGAGTTATTGTTAGTTAACTAATTAAAACCTAATTCGTTTTACATAAATAGATATTTCAATTTGTCAGTGATTCAAATTAAGCACAAGCAGGACTTATGGGATCTAGCTGTGAAACTGACCCTATATATACCTCATGCATGTATTTCTCTTTTCATGAACGGGCGGATCAACTGAGCCTATATAACACAAGAATCATATTTTCTCATTAAAAGTAACTGTATTAGCCAGGTATGGAACCATCACAGGCTTAACCAGAACCACACATCAATCGGTGGTAACAGAGAATGTTAAATTCATTGTTTTAAATATATTTTCTACTACTTTTTCGTTTTAATCTAATTTCGGAAACATTTTACGCAAGTATCTCTTACCTCACAAAAGTTTGAATCCATCATCAGATCTTCAATATTAGAAAGTTGACCGAGGGTGTATAAAAGTTTTCTTTTACATCCATCAGTCGCAGGGCGAAAATCCCGATATCCACTATTCAGAAAGATGCCAATAGAAATAAATTTTGGTGTTTCTAACTATAAGTTGGCAAATTTTCCTCGGAATTTTAGTCGTTTTAGGTTCGGGGAATGGATCGTGAGGCAGCCACGCTCGTCAAAGTAAAACAGATCCAAGCTCTCAAGCAGTGGACAACCAGAAAGAAACTTCCCTATGGTAATCCTGACTAACTCACAACAAGATAGATCTAGATAGCGAAGAAACTTAAGGCCTTGAAAACACCGAGGCACATATATAGTGCAACGTGTCATTTCCAGCTTCTCCAATTTGTGACACAAGAAAAGGCTCGAAGGAACCTTGCAGTGTTCATTAAAATAGAGATCAAGATCCTTCAGTCCATTTTGGGACAACATGAGCAGCCATCTGTTGATTGCCACCTTGCATGCACTCACATACTGTAGTTTAAATTTCAGAATTGGACCCTGGTGCACCTGTAACACCTTATCGACTAATTCTATTAGCTCAGATTCAGATATGTTTCTAATATTGAACACCAAATTAGGTATAGATGCCCACATGGACTTCCATTTGCTGGAAAGGATGGTAGTTCTGACCGCCTCTTTTATTGGGAGTTTGGCTAGAACTTTTTGAATCATCTCTGAGGGCATGCTGCTTAGAATATCTGAGTTTAATTCAAAATCCATTGTAAAAGCACGGTTGTAATCCTTTATCTTGCAATTATTTTGTTGTTTAATTATTACAGAGGTACTCCAAAATTAGAGTTGATCAAGAAAACATTATTATATATCATAGGGAGTTAGGGATAGGAGATTTGGCCAGGATAATTAACTAATAATCCATAGTCATGGTACCAAATAATTATAAATGAACCCTCAAAATAAAGTAATAGGAACCATGCCAAGGATTAGGACCTCATCCGTTTGTCCTGTCCAAATAATTCAAGTACCAACAGGGATGGAACCTGGTTGTACCTAACTATACAAGTATACAGCATACTACACTTTCTTGACCCATTGTCTCAAACCAGTAAATTTCTATGTAATATGGTACAGAGAAGTCATTCAAATTCTCTAATAAATTTTTTATATTGTGTTTTCACAGTGGCCGCTCTTTTTCTTTTTCAAATTATATGGGGAGGTTTATCGAGAGAAATTTTAAGAAATTATATGGGGAGTTTTTTTTTTTTTTAGGGCAATTTAAGAAATTATAAACAAAATTTGCTCTTTGATGTTAATCAGTGGGTTGCTGAGGGTGAGGGACGGAAAGCTGAGATGTAGCTTGTGGTTTTTGTTGTTTATATTGATACATTCCTTTAGCGTGAGATAGCATTCGGCAGTGGCACCATTGTAGGGATCCCATTGTAGTGGGTACCAGTGCGATGTGTTGGTTTTACTTTGTTTACTTCTGTATTTTGTAACTGTTTGCTTCTGGTATATGGAAGTGATAAGACTTATTTCCTACTTGTTTTAAAAATAAATTTATGAAATTATAGCCTCTCGAAACAATCAACTTAAGAGATCGAACAAGAAACAAAGCCAAAGTGAAATAACAAATTCATTCTTTACAAACAGGAAAAATTAAATTGATCGAGTGAGAGGATTCACCTGAAAGGCTGAAACCTAAAATAAATTTGGGAGAGAGCGAGATTCTATTGGAGTGCTTTCCCAGCGATTCTTCAAAACAAGGCGACGGCCGAGATGGCAAATAACAAATAAAAACTTCTTCATTAATTTTAATTTAGGAAATATTGACAATTTCTAAATTTTGTCCGCGCTGAAATGTTTTGTTACCACCCATTACTTAATCTCTTTCATTTCTTTTTCTTTTTTGTATTTTCTTTTTCTTTCATATCTCAAAACGTTCAATTTTTTTTTTTTTTTTTTTTTCCGTCAGCCAAAGGAGATTTGATCTGATCTACCGAATCTTTATTATTTTGGGACATTCGCAAAATTTAGATATTAATAGATGTCTTAGACACAAGGCGTAAACTATGTTCGCTTATATTTCAGTGAGTATATTTTTTTTTATTACGTAATAAAATTCATATTTCGGCCCTTAGGTTTTTATTTTTTAATTTTTATGCTGGATCAAATTATAGTGACAAATATCAAATTTACTATGTACTTTTACTTTGTGCAATTTTACGATGATATATATTAAATTAGACATTTTATGATGGCTAAAATTGAAGTGCGTTGAAATAACATAAATCAATTTTTTTTCAAAAAAAAAAAAAAAAAGACTGGCATATTGTTTTCCAGCCATACATCGTAGTGCCGTCAGTTCAAAAATTATTTCTCATTTGTTATGGGTGCTTCAACTTCTTACCATTATCTCGTATAGTCGTATTCTCGTTCTCAGCTCCCTCTACTAACAAACAGATCAAAGCATTTCTCGCTGTATCATTTTCGTTCTCGCTCTCCTCAGTTTAGCATGTACACTCCCTCACACTCACACTTCCCCTCTCTAACATCTTCTACGGAGGTGTAAAAATACTCTGCACCCGAACTGTTTGACGAAATGTCTGACAGAAGTATAGACCCCAGTTTTTCCCACTTGTAATTTGTTTCATGCACCGGTAGAAAAGGAAAATTGATTAATGCGTAAATAATTACTCACTTCCGCACTCCCAACTTTCACTCGGACTCTTTGAATCATGAATGCCAAGCTAGCCAGATATTTCGCCCGCCCTGGCCGCCCACAACCACTACCATTGCCACTGGAGAGACTTGTGATAGAGAGATGCCGATCCGGTAACCTACAATTTAAGGAGGCGCTGTCTCTCTTTGAATGCCTCTTATCCTCTCAGCATCTCCGGCCTTCCATTCGCCCCTTCAATAGCCTTCTCTCAGTAATTCCTAAAACCAACCATCCTGACCGCCACATTACTGTTATCTCTCTCTTCAATCGGCTGAACCGAATTCGGAACCGAGGTGTCTATCCTGACTTCCTAACTTTTGGCATTCTCATTGATTGCTGCTGTAGCGTGCGTCGAGTGGATCTTGGATTCTGCATGCTTGGCCAGTCTTTGCAAGCAGGATGCGGTGTGGATACTGTCATGTTTAATTCCCTTATCAAGGGGCTCTGTGCAGCAAAGAAGATTCCGGATGCAGCTAAGCTGCTCGCTAAAATGCCTCTAATGGGATGCGCTCCTTCTTTGTTCACTTACAATACTCTTATAGGATGTTTATGTAGCAATGGCAACAGTAGGCTCGGGCTTGAGCTGTGTCATCAGATGGCAAAGGAAGGGAGTTGCTGTAAGCCTGATGTTGTAACTTACAACACTCTCATCCATGGATTTTGTAGAGAGGGTGATGCTGCAGTGGCTTCTAGGATGTTTGATGGAATGATTTCTAAGGGCGTTGTTCCTGATATCTTTACCTACAACATTCTCATTAATAGTCTGTGTCGCCAGGGTGACATGCATAGTGCTCAGAAGATGGTTGATGAAATGGTTGTTAAAGGAGTACTTCCAGATGTCTATACCTACAATAGCCTCATTCTTGGTTCATTGGGAGTTGGTGACACTCATGAGGCATTTCGATTATATGAAGAATTACTTGGCTGTGGACTTCAAGCAGATGTCTTCACTTATACTAACTTAATACATGGTTGTTGCCAAGAGGGGGCCTTTTTGCGTGCTTCGGATTTTCTTCAGGAGATGATAACTAAAGAGGTGATGCCAAATGTTGCCACGTACAATTGTCTTATTCATGGGCTTTGTGCTGTGGGTGAGTGGAAGCGTGCAATTAGGGTACTTGGTGTGATGGTCAATCAAGGAATTTCACCTGATGTAGTGACTTTCAATGTATTAATTAATTCCTTGTGCAATAACAGAATAACTTGTGAAGCAGAGAAACTGGTCAGTTTAATGGAGGAAAGAGGTGTTAAACCTAATGTAATCACTTATAATGCATTGTTGCATGGTTATGTCCTAGAAGATCGTCTTGATGATACCATAAATTTATATGAAAGAATGGCACAAAAGGGAATTGAACCAAATCAATATAGTTACAATACCTTAATTAATGGCTATTGTAAAAGTGGCCGAATCAGTGAAGCTCTGCATTTGCTCGAGAAGATGCAGAGGCAAGGGCTTAAGCCTAATGAAGTCACCATTGATATTATTTTAGATGCATTCAGCAATTGCGAGAAACCAGACGAAGTTCAATGCATTATTTCTAAGATGGAAGCTTTCAGAAAACGTGTGGTCTGACCATTAGTTGACAACTGCTTCTCATTTCATTTGTAAATTCAATTGAATTTGATATGTGAGAGCCTATTTTTAATTATTTTTTTTGCCAACCCGTGCACACTTATGGCGTGATATATGTATACTGACGAGTATGTATTGTTTATTTTCTTTTCTTCCTTCTCTATGATGCATGCCCTTATGCTACATACATAAGCTGGAAATAATAATGAATTGATTGTTGAGTAACTGACATGAAGAAAAGGGCCTGTGGTCCCACCTGTCATGTTAACAGACTATATAAGTAATGTGAAAATGTGGGCAGAGACGGGTGATTGTGTTTGGGTACACAATAAGATTATTAGCATAAGCTGCATAACAAACACTGAGTCCCAGCAGTTCAAATTATAAGTGCATGATCCTCTGTACCAGTTACGGGTTGGCGTACCGACTGCAGTCAGGGCCTTGGGCTTCTTGAGATCTTCAAGGACCTTGGCTATTTAGTCACTTTGCTTTTACAATCTTAATTTTACTTGCTTGGCCGTAGTCGCTGTACTTAGGATGTTGTATTGTTAATAACCATAAGCTGCAAATATGAGAAGAGCTGTATTCTGTCTGTATATGGTTGTATCTGGTTTAATGTGCTGCTTATTTGCTCAACTTTATGTAAATTTGTAATTGAAATAAGCCACAATCTGTTCTTTTATTTGACATTCTATAATACAGGGTGTTATTTGGTACAAAAACCTATATGTATAGACGTATTAATTATCTGCCGTCTTCCCCCTTTATAGTTATTGACCACTTGTGTTGGTGGGACCAAACAGCAGCGGCAGAGGTGGCGTCCCTGTACTGAAGCACCATATTTAGCATTGGGTTCCCATTTTATCTGTATTGTTATTTATGCATTAAAAATCTATATTAACCCTTTCCTTTCCTGCCTTATTCCTTATATTATGTTTGTCCTTTGCATGAAAAACTTGGAACCGGATGTGTTAACATTTTTATTTAAAATTTGTTTATGGATTTTACTTTAAATTAACATGTTGCAATTTTTGTATTGGTAATGCCTAGGATTCATTATAGGGCCTGGGCCTGTCTTTGCTGACATTTAAGATGGTGATGTTCCTAGTAATCTTGTCTGGAAACAAAGCAAAACCATGTATTCATTATTATATGCTTTGGGCCCAGTATTTTGTTTTCTATCCGATACACAATTACACATGGACGTTCAAATAAAGGCTAGCATTTTGATCACCTATTATTATTCATTTATTCTTTCCAGTTGATGGATGAGCGCTTCAACTTCCACCATCACTTTCTCAACCCCTCCGACCAACAGAAGCCAAAGCTTTTCTGTTTCATTTCGGTTATCGCTCTCCTCAGCCCCAGCATGAACACTCCCGTACACACTGCTTTTCCAGTATCTTCTATGGAGGTGTAAAATCCTGTGCACTCCAACTGTTTGACTAAATGTCTGAGAGAAGTATAGGACCCAGTTTTGGCAATTATAGTTGTTTCATGCATTGGGTTGTAAAAATGGGTTCTGTTAGTTGGTCTCAGCGGTTCTGCGGTGACATGAGGTGGAGTTGGTAAGCATGTGCCTTATGAGCGGTGCAGGGGAAATGTACAAGGAGAGGTCTATGCAGTGTCTTCTCTACAGTTTTACTTGTATGGTAAGTGCTTGTTTTTTCCTATTCCTTTTCTACCAAATATTCTTGGTCAATTTTTATTCTCCAGAATGAGATAGTGTTTTTGTATGTAAAAACATCTTCATGTTGGCAGGTTTATTTTTCAAATCTACAGACTTTAATTTTGTGCCAACTCCATGAGCCTAAACAATAACATTGATAGAAAATAAAATGGATTTTGAAGAACCTATCAGATGGTTTATTCAAAGCTCATCTTTTTATAACTATATAAGGGTAATGTGGCTGATTTAGATGAGTTATGCTGTGGTCTTTTTATCCTAAGACAAATGCGACTAAATGACTGTTTGTTGTTGATTTTGGTTGTGTTATTTGTTGTATCAAACTTTAATTTATTTTATTACTTTCTTATGCAATATTAACAATTTACTGCAAATGATATAAAGTGTAATAGAGACTGATTTGTAAAGTTATTACATTTAGCATGTTGTAAGAATAATTTTGACTATAAAATAGTAAGAAGTTTTTATTTTACAAAATATGCTTGATTCAAAATTTATCAGCCATATACCACATTATCTTCAAGTTCTTGAGAACTACTATAAGTACTTCTTTGTTTATTTTGTTGTTGTCGGAGCAACTAAGATGGCAAAAATGTTAATTGTCTTTAAACAATAAACGACTGGTTAATCACTGCTATGTATGACCAATCACGAATAAGAGATCTTGTTTAGATCAAGATCGTGTACTACCAATTCTACGGTTGAGATATGCGGATTACATAATTGCGTCCTCCGAACAAAGTATACCAACTTATTATTTTTTTCGGACACTCGGACACTTCCTTTTTATTCTTATTAAATATAAATATGTCTTTCTGAAAATTTAAGTAATTAAACCCTAGATAATTTGGGGCTAAATCTCCCCTCCCGACCCCGCCGTCAAGAAGAACGAGACCCATAAAAGAGTCCCCCCTCCATCTCATACTCATTTCTTAGGCCCCTCTTTCTTAAACAATAAAATATTTTGCAAGATTAATTTCAAAATTCAGGTAATTCTTTTCCAATTTTGCTTCTAAATTTTTGTAATTTAGATATAAAAATTGTGTATACCTGTTATCTTAGGTATTTTCGATGAACTTTAATAATCTTCATATTTGGTTTCCCATATTTCATCATTTATAATTCTTGTAGGACTTATTTTGTTTACAGCATGCCATATTCAATTTCTGGTTTAATTGTGTGAGCTATTTAATTTTAGATCTAATGGATGTTTGGTCAAAATGTTAAAACATAATCTGTTTGTCTTTTTTTGATTGAATCCACCAATTCAGTGAACTTGTCTTACTGTTTAATGCCATTGACTTAATAAATTTGTCAACCTTATAGTTTAACAGCCTTAACTCAATATTTGAGTTCATTTTTTATCACTCCGATCAGACTTATTTTAGTTCTTAGGTTCTTTTCCTAATTAGTCTGATCGATTTTGATGGCTGTATTTTAATTTCAATGTTGTTTTTCCTCAACTCCATGAATCTGGTTTAATTGCCCTAATAATTACCTGTGTTGATTATTTACTATTGACCATAAGTATTTCGATCAGAAGTTCTCAGTTTTCAATAATTCTGTTGAAGTTCAATTGCTATTTGTTTTTTATTTGATGGAGTCTTATAATTGAGTTACTTTGGCACATAGAACAACAGATTGTGGATGAATATTTAGTCTTTTAGGTGCCCTAGCTAAGAAGCTGTTGTTTTTGTGGATAACATCTGTCTCTTTGGTTCTTTTTTCATCTCTTAAAGCTTTTTTTTTTTTTTCTGTAGTGATTCCATCGAGCAGTTGTGAGTTTCTGTTGTTTTAGATCTGGAAATTTTTTATTATTAGTATAAAATTGTTTTTTTCTTCTTTTCTTTTATCTGTGATTATTTTTTTGTCAGTTTATATTTTTCTAAACTTCTTCCACTCAATCTTAACCCTCCAATTATCAGCCCACAATCATTTAAAAGTTTTGTTCTTTTTATGCAAAATAGCTAGGATGCAGGACATTCCAACAAAAGGATCACCGATTAATAGTTTCAAGAGTCCAAGAAGGAGTCCTCGTCTTGCTGCTAGAGATATGAAGAAGGGAAAAGAGAAGGTTCATGCAAAAGTTGACATTACTCCAAAATTGAAAAAAGAGCAGCAGTTGAATTCAACTCCGAGTGACAAGGAAGAGAGTTCAATTACGAAACAACCAAGAAAACTAATGCATTCACGAGATTACACGCGTCCTGTCAAAAAGATGAGAGACATTCCAGAAGAAGAACCGAGTGTTAACGGTCCAAGAAAGAGTGTTTGCCTTGCTTCCGAAGACTCGGAAGAACCAAGTGTTAACAGTTACCCAAGGAGTGTTGCTCCTGAAGATGTCTAAATGCCTTAGCGTTGTCTTTATTTGTGGAAAAAGAAAAACTATTGTGTTGCTTAAGTATGCATCCTGTTAACAGATGTGGTCTTCATATGTATTTTGTTAACTGTTTGTTTAACTTTAATTTGCTTGACATTTTCATTGGTTTAGCTGGTTGTTTAATTTCTTGTGTCTGCAGTGTTGTAGAGCAGGTGTCCTTCTAATGGGTGTTTGCATTTGCAATCAGTGGCTATAAATCAAGCAGTCATGTCTCGCCATTTTTCTTTTTTTTAGATAAGCTTGGTAGCGGCTACCAAGTGGTCTCGCCATTTTTCATAGGTTTTTGTTTGAGGCATTAATATGTTGCTGTTGAACCTTTCCCTTTTGATTCTTGCCTGCATGTCTATCCTTTGCCATTGACCATCCTTGCAATCCAATCCAGAAGTTATTTTGGAGTGTTTTCATCCGACTAAAAAAGCAAGACATGAGATTCCAGCAAGCTACAGAGTTGGGCCATTTGCCAGTTTAATTTATTTAGTTATGCCTTATATCAGGTTTATGGTTATTTGTCAGTCTATATGACTATATTTCTTTTAAGAAGTACATCTGGGTTTTGCAAAGTTTGTTTGTTGGAGTTTTATAATGGGTCTGAAGAACATCATTGAATGGTTGTTGGTGCGTATATAACTGGTGAGTACTTGTTTATAGTTCAGTTAACAAGTCTAAGATGGCGAGAGCCGAGAGGTTCCTGCCGCAAACTTAATAGTTGACAACTATCAAAATATAGCTCTATCATAATTAGAATGTAACAATATCAAACTAGTCCAAAACACAGTCTAAGATGGCAGAAGATTCTCCTTTGTCTCGGCATATCTGGAAAGTTGGTGATCAAAGTCTTGTAATATTTAAATTTGTTAAATTTAGGAGCAATATATGCCACAAGTTCAAAACAAAATATGAGAGGACAAAAAGTCTCAAGCCATTAAGTTTAATTCTTTTTATTGCCAAGAACAAATCAAAATAGTTTCCCAAAAAGTAAAGCAAAAACAAAGTCAATATCTGGAGCTTCAATTAAATACGATCTCAGCATTACTTGACAGCCTCGGAAACCTTGCTAGCTTCATCAGAAATTCCATGCCATCATCTATATAGTTAATGTCTTGTTTATCTATAACCAAATTCTTTAGCTCAGGAGTAGTACTTAGAATAAACTTAGCAAACGCAAGGACGGACACAACATCTTCAAAGGAGAGTATCTCAACTACCTCCAGTTTCTTAAGGAAAGGAATGCTTGTTATCCTCTGCTGCCCCCAGATAATTCGACTTGGTACCCTTAATGAGAGTGTTTTCAGGTTAGGGGCATTTCTGAAAATGCAAAGAGCAGTATCGACCACCTTGCTTCTGCCATCTAGATAAATTAAAATCTTTTTCAAATGGTGGAATGTTACAGGAAACATCTCTGGTGAAGGCCCTGAGGACAAATACTGAAACAAATGCCAAATTTGAAATCATCAGACAAGATCAAACGATCAATCAGTTTATATGTTGTAAAATCAATTATTAGAATGTTCTTAACTAAATATTTATAAGGAGAAAGCAATGCAAAGAAGTTCCTATAAAATGGTAATTAAATTGATTAAGTTGTCATTAGTTGACAAATCAAACCCTAATTCAGTTGTTTCAACTATATCAAATGATCTTTCAAATTATGCCAATCATGACTGAATTAGTTGTGAAACAGACCATGTTTATACCCTCATGTTCATCTAGCCTTCATCAATGGGTGGATCAAACAAACGGTGACTATGTAATACTCAAGCCATGTTGTCTTCTTGAAAAGGTGTTGTCTGCATAGCTATGGTGCCGGTACTGAAAGATTAGTTCATTCTTTTTCTATAGTTTCCAGAATATTTTTTCTTCAAATCCTGATTTCAAGCAAAGGGGCAGTAATTAAAAGAAACAGTTCTAAACAAGTAGGCTCCCACCTCACAAAACTGTGAGCCTATCTGCAGTTCTTCAATATTAGAAAGTCCACCAATGGTGCACAGAAGTTTGCTTTCACATCCATCATCAAACGGTACGGAATCCTGATGACCATTATGCATGTTATTGAGAAATCTGCCATAAACTAATTTTGGTGTTTCCAACAATAAGTCAGTAAATGTTCCAAAAAGATCCAGTCGTTTGAGATTAGGTGCGCGAATTGCGAGAGAGACACTACCAACAAAACTCATCAGCTCCAAGATCTCAAGCAATGGACATTCCGAAATAAACTTCTCTAAGGTAATTCCCACAAAATCACAAGAAATTAGCTTCAGGGTTCGGAGAAGCTTAAGGCCTTGAAAACACTGAGGTGCATATATTGAGCAAAGGTAAAGTTCCAGATGCTCCAATTTGTGACATGAGAAAAGGCTCGAAGGAACCTTGCAACCTGCAACACTATCAAAACAGAAACAAAGGTCCTTCAGGTCATTTTGGGATAAAATGAGCAGCCATCTATTGATTGCCTCCTCGCATGCATGAGGACAGTCTAGTTCAAATTTCAGAATTGGACCCTGGTGTGCCAGTAACACCTTATCTACTGTTGACTCAATGATCACTCCTCTAAACACCAAATCAGGTACTCAGGCCCACAAGTACTTCCATTTGCTGGAAAGGATGCTAGTTCTGACCGCCTCATTAATTGGCAGTTTGACTAAAATTTTTGTAATTATTTCTGAGGGCATGCTGCTTAGGAAATCTGAGTTTAATTCAAAATCACCACTCCTATTTTGCCACTGACGACGATCCATTGTAAAAGCTCAGTTGATTTGTTTTAACCTGCAATGATTTATTGGTTAATTGCTGCAGAGGTGCTCGAAAATAGGTAAAGGAAACTTATTATATAGCATAGCATATTGCAGGAGAATGTAGCAACATCCTTAACTAACAATCCATAGTTTTGGAACCAAATAATTATTAATGGACACTAAAATAAAGTAATAAGATCCATGTCAAGGATTAGAACCAAATCCCGTGGCGCTTCTGATGCAATAATTCGAGTATCAGCAGGAATACAACCCTCTCCATCCTCCCTGACACTCCAGTATGACATGACATGACCTTTTTACCCTTTTTTTTTCCCATACTCAATGATGTGGGAACTATGAACTATCTATTTTATTTTTCCAACTAGGACAAATTGACAGCTGAGTGAACTGCAGAAGCAAGCAATTAACAGTACAGATTAGAGAGTAATCAAGCCATTCGAGTTCATTACAGAAAGAGAGAGAGAGAGAGTGATACCGAGAGCTTCAATGACTGCCGTCGGCCCCCACCAGCTGCCACCAGTCTTTGTCAAGAAAGCCAAGCTCAGAGAGAGGTGAGCTGTGGTGTCGAGAAAGAGAAAGAGACGACAAGGAGAGGAGTGGCTCCTCTGTGTCTGTGTCGAGTGCCAAGGGAGAGGAGCATAGAAGAGAGGAGGGAGAGGATTAGGAGGACATTATGGTAATGGATATGCTCCAGAACGAAATCGAAAGTTCAGAGGGAGAGGAAAAGAAAGGTGGCGGAAAAAAATCGGAAGGGTTTACTCTCGGATAGTGCCCGAGTTTACTCGCTTCAGATCGGAAAAATAAGAATAAAAATTGAAAACGAAAACGAAAAGGACAGATTTAGCAATGGATTTAGTACGGAAAAATAAGGCATAACCCGCTAGCCTAAAACCCACCAAAATCCACTAAAACCCGCCCTGACCCGTCCAAACCCCTCCTTAATCCCCAGCCACCTGCCCCCGGAGGAGTCGGATTCTCTGGACGTTTTTTTAAAAACGTCCAATGGATGTTTCGATCGGAGCCGTTAAAATTAAATCAGACGGTTTATTTTTTTCGGGCCAATATTTTTTTCGGGTGTGGTGGAATGCACGGGGCTCCCTTTAGCCGTTAAGATTAAATCAGACGGTCCAGATCTCGAGCCGTCCACCAAACATCCACGGAAAAGGCGTCCAGAGGATCTGATTCCTGCCCCCGGAACCCTCTGCCTCTGCGCACATTAATCCCACACAGGTCCCAATGACACAAACCAGTGACGGCATTAAACCCTTTTGTTATGGAAACATTAAGGAAAAAAAAACGTAGATTAAACCCGTGTTACCCGTGTAGGATTGGATCGCGATAACCGGTCAACTCGTGGAGAGCCGAATCGTGATAAACCGAAAACCCAAGGATGTTTGGAACGGATCAGACCGAACCGAACCGTATAGTAAAATAGGTGTCGTTTGGATGCATAAGAATTGGTCAATTTTCGGAATTGGTAATTTCATTCTCCAATTTTTCATCCAAACGGTTTAGAATAGTCAATTTCATTCCTAACACAATTTTCAATAACACTCTTCCCGATAATACTTTTCTCTCTACTTTTCACATTTCCTAACGCTCTTTCTAAACTCATCATCCAAACAACATTTCCAATTCCCGAAATAGCCAATTTCTACAATTACTGTGAATAGTATTTTTTTCTAAATTTATATTATTCTTATTATATTCCTAACCCATCCAAACAACATCATGTATTGGATCATTTTCTTGAAGTGATTTGAGCACATCTAAAAGTGATACGTCACTATGCTCATCTTCATACAACCAAGCTATTGAAACACTGTAGAATAAATAATAATAATAATAATAATAAAAAAAAAAAAAGAAGAAGAAGAAGAAGAAGAAGAAGAAAAGTAGTGTTGACCAATTGGATTACTCAAATTCACTGTGAGTCGTGAGTTGTACGAATTGTTAAGATTTGCAATATATATATATGTATAATATTAAGGCGCTGATTAAAAAAAGATTGGTGATGTTAAATTAGTACTGAGCGCTACTCAGTCATTTATGTCAAGCACCATAAATCAATTTCATATTTTATTAGAGGCTCTGTTTCTGTCATTTTGCTATTTATTGGCCAAACTCAGTTGCGAAGTCACATTATGGGTTCTTTTGGATTGTCTAGGAACAACAGCTAATTTCTAGGAATTGGCAATTCTATTCCTAAATTTTTTATCCAAACGATTTTGGAATAGTCAATTTCATTCCTAACACAATTTTCAATAACACTCTTCCCAATAACACTTCTCTCTACTTTTCACACTTCCCAACGCTATTTCTAAATTCACCATCCAAACAACATTTCCAATTCCCAGAATAGTCAATTCCCACAATTCCTGTGAATAGTTTTTTTTCCTAAATTTATGCTAATCCTATCATATTCCTAACTCATCCAAACGACACCTATATTTGGTGATCCAAGGACCCACCGGAAAAAAAAAAATATTTACTTGGCCTACACTTATTTGTAAAAAAGAACAATGAAGCACAAGAAGTTAGAGATCCATTTGAAAGATCCAATGAGTATGTTGTGTTTGATTTGAATTTCTAAAATATCACAAATGGACTCATGTCGCATTCTTTCTTTCTCCACAATGAATCTTATTAAGATAAAATTTATAATAGAATATGAGATACTTGGATGAATGATTTTTTACTCTTCAATTATTATTTTGTATATTGAATATATTATTTTGGATTTTTTATTGATAATATTATATTTGATTTCTCATTTTTTTATATGATATTATTTTATAGTTGTTTATTTAAGAATTATTATTATACTAGGTATATTAGACGGATGATTTTAACCTATAAAAGAGCGCTTTCTTTTGCATATGGAAAAAATTATATAAACTCTGTGGCTATTATTTTCTTTGTGACGGAAGACAATGAGGAACTGGATGAAAAGAGTGATGTGAGGCATGTGAGGCTTTGACACTGTAAAGGACAGGAAGAAGAATGGAGGTGAAAGAAGTTGGAACTTGGAAGTGTTTGGAGTTTGGAGATGGTCTGGATCGTACTCGATTATAGAGGATTTGGTCAATGAAAAATTATTTTGTGGTGTTTTATCATTTAATTTTTGGGGTTCCCAAATCAATTCACGTGATGTACCTAGTAACCTTTCTGCTTTTGCGGAGACGAAAGCAAAACCATCTATTCGTTATATATTATGGCCTGGGCGGCTGGGCCTGCTATTTTGTTTTCCAACCTATAACTGGCGAAACATGGACGTTCAAATAAAGGCTAGCATTTAACCGGCTATTATTTATGAGCGCTTCAACTTCCACCATCTCTTCCTCATCCCCTTCCGACCAACAGAGGCCAAAGCCTTTCTTATTTCATTTCGGTTATCGCTCTCCTCAGCCCCCAGCATGAACACTCCCTTACACACCGCCTTTCCAGTATCTTCTATGGAGGTGTAAAATCCTGTGCACTCCAACTGTTTGACTAAATGTCTGAGAGAAGTATAGGACCCAGTTTTGGCAATTATAGT
The DNA here is from genome assembly GCA_027725995.1 of Rhynchospora tenuis. Classification (NCBI taxonomy): domain Eukaryota; kingdom Viridiplantae; phylum Streptophyta; class Magnoliopsida; order Poales; family Cyperaceae; genus Rhynchospora; species Rhynchospora tenuis. Next base: position 142,535,904 of record CM050888.1, on the reverse strand, counting down.
TGTTTCATGCATTGGGTTGTAAAAATGGGTTCTGTTAGTTGGTCTCAGCGGTTCTGCGGTGACATGAGGTGGAGTTGGTAAGCATGTGCCTTATGAGCGGTGCAGGGGAGATGTACAAGGAGAGGTCTATGCAGTGTCTTCTCTACAGTATTACTTGTATGGTAAGTACTTGTTTTTTCCTATTCCTTTTCTACCAATTATTCTTGATTAATTTTAGTCTCCAAAATGAGATAGTGTTTTATATAGTAAAAAATGTTCATGTTGGCAGGTCCATTTTTCAAATCCACAGAGTTTAATTTTGTGCCAACTCCATAAGCCTAAACAATAACATTGATACTATAAAATAAAATGGATTTTGGAGAAGCTATCAGAATGGTTTATTCAGAAAGCTCATCTTTATAATTATATGAGGGTGATGTGGCTGAATTAGATGAGTTATGTCGTGGTCTTTTTATCCTAAGACAATTGCAACTAAATGTCTGTTTTGTTGATTTTGGTTGTGTTATCTGTTGTATCAAACCTTAATTATTTTAGTACTTTCTTATGCAATGTAAAGTGTAATGATTAAACAATTAACTGCAAATGATGAAAAGTGTAATAGAGAGATTTGTAAAGTTATCATACTTAGCTTGTTGTAAGCATAATTTTGACTATAAGATAGTAAGAAATTTTAATTTTACAAATCATGCTTGATTCAAAATTTATCAACTATATACCACATTATCTTCAAGTTCTTGAGAACAAATATAAGTATATCTTTGTTTATTTTGTTGTTGTCAAAGCAACTAAGATGGCAAAATTGTTAATTATTTTTAAACAATAAATGTCCAGTTAATCACTGCTATGTATGACCAATCACTAATAAGAGATCTTCATTATATCTAGATCACGTACTACAAATTCTACGGCTGAGATGTGCGTATTATATAATTGCGTCCTCCGAACAAAGTATACCAACTATTTAATTTTTCTGACACTTGTATACTTCTTTTTCTCCCTATTAAATTTGTCTTTCCGAATCATTAAGGAATTAAACCCTAGACAATTTAGGGCTAAATCTCCCCCCCTCCCCCGCCGCCAAGAAGAACAAGACCCATAAAAGAGGCCCTCTTTCTTCAACAATAAAATATTTTGCAAGATTAACTTCAAACTTCAGGTAATTTTTCCAATTTTGTTTTTAAGTTTATGGAATTTAGATATAGGAATTGTGAATACCTGTCCTCTTAGGTATTTCGATGAACTTTAATAATAATTATATTTGGTTTTCCATATTTTCATAATTTATAATTCTTGTAGGACTTATTTTGTTTACAGCATGCTATATTTGATTTCTCGTTTAATTGTGTGACCTATTCCATTTTAGATCTAATCGATGTTTGGCAAATGTTAAAAAATAATCTGTTTGTCTTTTTCGGTTTAATTCACCAATTCAATGGACATGTCTTACTGTTTTATATCGTTGACCTCATAAATTTTGTCAACCTTATAGTTTAACAGCCTTAACTCAATATTTGAGTTCATTTTCATCACTCCCATCAGACTTATTTTAGTTGTTAGGTTCTTTTCCTAATTAGTCTGATCAATTTTGATGGCCGTATGTTAATTTCAATGTTGTTTTTCCTCAATTCCATGGATCTGGTTTAATTGCCTTAATACTTACCTGTGTTGATTTTTTACTATAGACCATAAGTATTTCGATCAGAAGTTCTCAGTTTCGATAATTCTGTTGAAGTTCTATTCCTATTTGTTATTGATTTGATGGTCTTATAATTGAGTTACTTTGGCACATAGAACAACAGATTGTGGATGAATATTTAGTCTTTTAGGTCCCTAGCTGTGAAGATGTTGTTTTTTTGGATGAAAACATCTGTTCTCTTTGGTTCTTTTCTTTTGTCTCTTAAAGCTTTTTTTTTTCTTTAGTGATTTCACGGACCTGCAGTGGGTTTTCTGTTGTTTTAGATCTGGAAATGTTTATTATTGGTATACAATTTTCTTTTTCTTTTTTTCCTAAAATTCTTCCACTCAATCTTATCCCTCCAATTATCAGCCTACATTATTTAAAAGCTTAATTATGTTTCTGCAAAAAAGCTAGGATGCAGGACATTCCAACAAAAGGATCACCAAGTAATAGTATCAAGAGTCCAACAAAGAGTCCTCGTCTTGCTTCCAGAGATATGAAGAAGGGAAAAGAGAAGGTTCGTGCAAAAGTTGACATTACTCCAAAACTCAAAAAAGAAGAGCAGTTGAATTCAACTTCGAGTGACGAGGAAGAGGGTGTGATTACAAAAAAACCGAGAAAACTAATGCATGTACGAGATTACAAGGCACTTTTCAAGTTTCCTGCCAAAAAGATGAGAGACATTCCGGAAGAAGAACCGAGTGTTAACGGTCCAAAAGTGAGTGCTTGTCTTGCTTCCCAAGACTCAGAAGAACCAAGTGTTAACAGTTATCCAAGGAGTGTTGCTCCTGAAGATGATTAAATGCCTTAACGTTGTCTTCATTTATGGAAAAACTCTTGTGTTGTTTAAGTATGCATCTTGTTAACAGATGTGGATTTTATATGTATTTTGTTAACTGTTTGTTTAATTTCAATCTGCTTGACATTTTGATTGGTTTAGTTGGTTGTTTGATTTCTTGTGTTTGCAGTGTTGTAGAGCAGATGTCCTTTCTAGTGGGTGTTTGCATTAGCAATCAGTGGCTATAAATCAAGCAGTAGTGTCTTTACATTTTGAAACCATACCATGTATAATAGCTTTCAGTTTGACACATCAATAGGATCCTTTTAAAACCTTTCCCTTAGATTCTCACTTTATTGTCTTTCCCTCTTAAACCTTGCAATTCAATCACGAGGAGATTGTGGGTATCTGACAAAAAAGGAGCAAGACATGGGATTCCAGAAAGCTACTGAGTAAATGAGGCCATTTTTCGATCAATTTTCACCGAGTAGTTTTGTTTTTTACTTTATTATGAGGTTATTGTTGTTTGTCAATAAATTTACCGGAGTGGGTGACTTGTTTGTGCTTAAATGAACTAGTGTGTACTATTAAGAGGTTCTCCCGCGGCAAATTCAATTTGACAACTATCAAAATATGCCTGGATCATAATTAATTAGAATCTACTATATCTCAATTAAGGTCTCATTACATTTTTCAGAGGAAAATGTTTAACGAATCTACTGCATATGCCAACAAAGGCCGTCGCCAAACTCCATCCATACCAGAATTGGTACATGTACCTACTGGTACCTGATCTTTAGCAGTTCTAGATCTACACTTAAAAAGATGAAGGGAAAAATCAAGATGGCAACTTGTTTCTCCTCCCATCTAATTGCATACTTAACTTTTGCATGATTTTGTAAGATTTGTAATCAATATCTCTACTACTTGTGTAAATTAATGCATAATTGATCGTATTGTTTTATCCCTTCCCTACGTGCATATCCTTTGTTATTTAGAGCCAAATTTTGAAATCACAAGAGTTGAATTTAAAATTCTCACATTTAATTTTCTTATATATAGGTATATAGGTATATAGTCAAATAATTGATCGTATTTTTTTTCCAGATCCGAAAGTGCCCTATAATTGATCGTATTTTTTTTTTTCCAATCGAAATATAGGTATATAGTCCCTCAACAGTCAGCTGTTAAGTTTTCTAAAAAAAAATAAAACAAAAGAAATATGGTTATATAGACCTGAATTTTAAAATTCAAACTGTTATTTTTCTTATATATATTTTTCCCAATCCGAATATAGGTATAGACCCAAATTTTAAATTTCAAATATTTCAAATTTATATAAAAAAAAATTGGTTTAAAACTCGCAGCATCTATTGATTTAAAACCGCATCAGTTTGCAATACCCATCTAATTAACTATTCTTCCCTATTCCTTATGATCGCTTCAACTGGCACCATCTCATTCTGGTCCAAGCACCGAAATTCCCTCACACATACCTTCATACTCCGCGGCATCTAACATGTATGTGTAGAATCCTCTGCACCCCAACTGTTTGGCGAAATGCCTGACATAAGTATAGGCCCCGTTATTGTCATTTGTATTTATATCATACAACAGGTCCTGTCCTGTCTGTGTTAACATAAGGTGCCTTGGTTAAGCATGTGGCGTACGAGTGGGGCAGGGGGGAGATGTAATCAGTAAAATTTGACCAGACAAGATGGATGCGGCTGACTTTGCCAACCAGAACATCAGACCAAGAAATTAACAAATTATAAATGGTCAATTTAAGTTAAAATTAGGGCACATATAGAACCTATTGAACTAATCAAGTTATATGCAGCGAGTTCCTACCAACAAAACCTGAAACAAAAAAAAAAAATGCCTGCAGAAATAGAAAATCCCATGCCATCGAGTAATTATTGATGTTTATCATAGAACAAATCAAAATATTTTCATAAAAAAAAAGCACATGGAACTTAAAAAAATACAATCACAGCTTTACTTGACAGTCTCGAAAGGCTCGCTAGCTTCATCAGAAATCCCATGCCATCATCTAACTCGTTGATGTAATCTTTATCTATAATTAACTTCTGTAGCTGAGGAGCTGTACTCAGAATAAACTTAGCAAAAGCAAGCATGGACACAACATCTTCAAAGCCAAGAACCTTAACTACCTCCAGTTGCTTTAGGAAGGGAATGCTTGTTATCCTCTGCTCCTCCCAGATTAATAGACTTGGAACTGTTAAACAGAGCTTCTTCAAGTTTGGGGCATTTCTGAAAATGCAAAGAGCAGCATCAACCGCATCAACCTCCTTGCTTGTACCATCTAGGAAAACTAAAATCTTTTTCAAGTGGTGAAATGTTACTGGAAGCTTCTTTGGTATAGACCCTGATGCCAAATACTGAAAAAGTGCAAAATTTGAAATCATCAGACTAAAGGCTACATCACAAGACAATGACAATAGCAATCAGTTTATGCATGGCAAAATGAATTTTTGGAATGTTCTTAACTAAATAGTTAAAAAAAAGTAAAGAAAGACAAAAAGTTTCTATATAATGGTAATGAAATTAACCGAGTTGTCCTTGGTTGACTAATCAAACAATTCAGTTCAGTTGTTTCAACCACATCAAATGATCTTCCATATTGGCATACATTACACCTAAATTCCAACTTAGTCCAGCACCTGGAATTGTTTTGCATATTTCAAATTAAGCTCAATCATGACTCACACGATCTAGTAATTAACCGAGTTGTCCTTGGTTGACTAATCAAACAATTCAGTTGTTTCAACCACATCAAATGATCTTTCATATTGGCATACATTACACCTAAATTCCAACTTAGTCCAGCACCTGGAATTGTTTTGCATATTTCAAATTAAGCTCAATCATGACTCACACGATCTAGTTGTGAAACGGACCATCCCTAATGTTTACCTAATCTTAATCAATGGATGAATCAAGTAATTGTACCGAAGTAATACTCAAGCCATGTCAGATTTTTGTAAAGATACTGCATAGGCAGAACACAACTTAGTTCTTTCCTTTTTTCTATTTGTTTTCAGAATTCCTTTTAGCTTTAAATCATGATTTCATGCTGAGGGGGCAATAATTGAATTTTGAAAGAGACGCTTTTGAAGAAGTAGGCTCTTACCTCACAAAACAATGCGCCAATCTTCAGTTCTTCAATATGAGGAAGTGCACTGATGGTGCTCAGAAATTTGCTTTTACATCCATCATTTGCCAGGCCAAAATCTTGATCACTATGAGGCAATTCAAAGAGAAAAATGCGTAAAGAAATTAATTTTGGTGTTTCCAACAATAAGTTGGTAAACACTCCCTCAAGATGCAGTCTTATGAGTTTAGGCGCACGGATTACAAGGCAACCATGCTCCACAAAGTCAAACACTTTCAAGCCCTCAAGCAATGGACAGCCCGAAACAATCTTCTCTATGGTAATCCCTAGTAACTGACAACCACAGAGACTCAGGTTGTGTAGAAGCTTAAAGCCTTGAAGCCGGATTACAAGGCAACCATGCTCCAAAAAGTCAAACACGGATTACAAGGCAACCATGCTCCACAAAGTCAAACACGGTCTTATGAGTTTAGGCGCACGGATTACAAGGCAACCATGCTCCACAAAGTCAAACACTTTCAAGCCCTCAAGCAATGGACAGCCCGAAACAATCTTCTCTATGGTAATCCCTAGTAACTGACAACCACAGAGACTCAGGTTGTGTAGAAGCTTAAAGCCTTGAAAACACCAAGGAGCAATTATAATGCCAGATCAAATGTCTAGATGTTCTAGTTCGTAACATGAGAAAAGGCCCAATGCAACCATGTAATAGAAATCAAAACTATTGAGACGAAGATGCTTCAGTCCAAATTTCGACAAAATGAGGAGCCATCTGTTCATTGCCTGCTCACCTACATGCTGACAACAGTCTAGTTCAAATTTCAGAATTGGACCCTGGTGCACCAGTAATGCATTATCTACTGCTCTTATTATCTCAGACTCTGTCATGTACCGTTTAAACGCCAAGTTGGGTATTGAGGCCCAGGAGTACTTCCATTTGCTGGAAAGGATGCTCGTTCTGACCGCCTCTTTGAATGGTAGTTTGACTAAAATATTTGTGATTATCTCTGAGGGCATGCTGCTTAGAAAATCTGGGTTTAATTCAAAATCAGTCCTACTCTTTTGCGACTGATGGCCATCCATCGTAAGAGCTCAGTTGATTTCTATTAACCTGCAATGATATATTGATTAATTGCAGCAGAGGTACCCAAAACAGGTAAAGAAACCTTAGTATATAGCATAGCATATTGAAGGAGAATCTGGCAGTGTCCTTAACAAACATTACATAGTTTTGGAATCGAATATTATTAATTACTTCTAATATTGAAGTAATAAGAATCATGCCAAGGATTATCACCTAATCCCTTGACACTTCTAACCAATAATTCAAGTACCAACATGAAATCAGTGGAAGAAAAAAATTAGAGGTTGTTTGGATTTCCCATATCCCCAACAGGAATAATAATAATAATAAATTCATTCCTTCTCTACAAACAGTAAAAAAAAAATTAGATCGATAGAGAGAGAACACTTTACTTTTAAACCCAGAGTGAAGGCGGAGCGAGATTACTCTCTCAGTCTCTCCCACCGATTTGATTCTTCGAAAGAAGGCGACAAGAGAGCGAGAGAAAGGGCGGGAAGAAAACTAGGGTTTGGTGGAAAAGCGCAAAACCTAATTTTTTTTTTAAATTTGTAGAGTAAACCCGTAAAGGAAGCGAATGTTTTTTTATTTTTTTAGGAGGGAAGAGAGCTAAAGGCTTTTTGCACATGTACAAAGGATAATTTGTTATAGGAGATCCCATAAACTGAGGAGACTTAAAGTAGCTAGAGTTGTTATATTCCTTCCAATTTCCAAATAATATGAGTCATTATTCCTGCTCCAAAAAAAAAAATGGTTTCAAATTCATGACCAATAATTGTAAATAGGCATCTAATTAAAGTAGAATATAACTTCTTATGAAAATATAAGAGCACAATAACCATATTCTTCATAACAATAGCATTGTAAATTTAGAACTAATATATAAGTATATAACAATACCTATGCAATATAATACGTACTTGAGTCCAATTTTATCCGACTATTTTATGGCAGTTCGTACTCACAAATTAGAAGATGTTTTAGTAATAATAACAAGAGGAGGGTTCTAGTGATAACATTTTAGATGCCCCAAATGCCAACAGTTCATTATTGTATTTTTTAAATTTAAAATTCAAACTACAAATCAAAATTTAGTTCAATTGATATATGTCAATAAAGGATGCAGCTTCTATTTATTTGAGTTACTGACAATGTGATGCATTTTCTGTTGGTTGGAGTGAGAGGAACCGATGCATTTTCTGGTCGAGTATAATGGACTACTAATGTACAATCAATTTCTTTGGCACTATGTTAAGTATTGATACTCTCAGTCCATATTTCAATGGTGTTTTAGCATCAAACTGATGAAGTGTTTTATATAGTAAAAAAATTCTCTTGTTGGCAGGTCCATATTTCAAATCTACAGACTTTACATTTGTGCCTAAAATTAACAAATTTTATTTTACAAGCGTGCTTGATTCAAAATTCATCAGCCGTATATCACACTAACTTCAAAGTTCTTGAGGACAAATATTAAGTCCATATTTCTTTATTTTTTGTTATCGAAGTGTTTGAGCTGGAAATAAAGATGGTCTTAAAACAACAAACTACCGTTAATAACTACTATGTTTGACCAATCACTAGTTAGAAAGAGATCTTGTTTATATCAAGATCATGCGCTACCAATTCTATGCCTGAGATGTGCGCATTACATTGTTGCCTCCTTCAAGCAAAAGTATACCAACTTATTTTTTTTTCTGACACTTGTATACTTCCTTCTTCTTGTCTTCTTCCTAATCAAATTGTCTTTCCGAATCTTTAAGCAATTAAACCCTAGACGATTTTGAGGCTAACTCACCCCCACCCTAATAGGCCGCCAAGAAAAAGAAGACCTATAGAAGAGTTCCCCTCTTCCTTGCTACCTTTTCTAACACTTAGGCCTTGTTTTCTTCAACAACATCAAATAGTCTGAAACATAGTCTAAGAAGGCAAGAGGTTCTCCTTTGACTAGGTATGCTTCAGGAAAGGTGGTGATCAGAAAAATTAGTTCAGCTGATATCTGTCAAATAAGGATACAGCTTCTATTCATTTGAGTTACTGACAATGTGATGCATTTTCCGTTGGTTTGGAGTGAGAGGATGCGATGCATTTTCTGGTTGAGTATAGTAGTCCTATCAAATTCTTGTTACCTTCTAAAAAACTACGTTTCATGCCAGCAACATGTGCCATCGTTAAATCACATTTTTCAAGAAAAGAGCCCAATGTTCGATCCTTGCTCAATATCACATTGTAGCAGAATATCATGTAGTCTAAATATAAAGGTCTTGTTAATTTCAGAAATAATTATCAAATTTACATGTTACATTCAATGCTTGTGGTAATAAAATTTGACCGGACAAGAACGATGCAGCAGACTATCCCAACCAGAACTTCATTTAAGTTTAAAACCAAAAATTTAACGGATTATAAATGGTTCGTAATTAAATTTGCTAAATTTAGTACCACTATAGAATCTATTGAACTACTCAAGTTAACATGCAGAAAGTTCCCACCAAAAGATAAGAGGATAAAAAATCTCTTGCATTCAAGTTTTTATTTATTAATTTTTTTTTTTTTTGCTCTTTTTGCCGCCAAGAACAAATCAAAACACTTTCCCAAAGTAAAACAAAAGCAAAGTCAATATCTGGAACTTCAATTAAATACGATTTCCGCATTACTCGACAGCCTCGGAAACCTTGCTAGCTTCATCAGAAATCCCACGGCATCATCTATATTATTAATGTGCACTTTATATATAACCAACTTCTTTAGCTGAGGAGTAGTACTTAGAATAAACTTAGCAAACGCAAGGAGGGATACAGCATCTTCAAAGGAAAATATCTCAACTACCTCCAGTTTTTCAAGTAAAGAAATGCCTGTTATCCTCTGCTCCACCCAGTTAATTTGACTTGGTAAACTTAAAGATAGTGTTTTCAGGTTAGGGGCATTTCTGAAAATGCAAAGAGCAGTATCGACCACCTTGCTTCCGCCATCTAGATCAATCCAAATCTTTTTCAAATGGTGGAATGTTACTGGAAGCATCTCTGGTAAAGGCCCCGAGGACAAATACTGAAACAAGTGCCAAATTTAAATCACCAGACTCATGAGATCAATCAGTTTATGCATGGTGAAATGAGTTATTGAACTTCTCTTAACTAAAAGTTTACAAGAAGAAAGCAATGCAAAAAAGATCCTGCAATATGGTAATTAAATTGATTGAGTTGTCACTAGTTGACCAATCAAGGCTAATTCAGTTATTTCAACTATATAAAATTATTTTTCATATTGACAGTACATTCCTTCTGAATTTTTTGCATGCTTCAAATTATGCCAACCATGACTCACAAAATCTAGTTGTGAAATGGACAATATTATGCCCTCATGATTATCTAATGCTCATCAACAGGTGGATCAAGTAACCGTGACTGAGTGACACTCAAGCCATGTTGGCATCTTGGAAAGGTGCTGTCTAGTTAGTTATGGTGTCAGTACGGAAAGCTCCATACTTTTTCTATAGTTTCCAGAATATATTTTTTAAAATCATGATTTCATGTAGAGGGCAATAATTGAAAAAAAAAAAAAAAAAAAAAAAAAAAACAGTTTCAAACACGTAGGCTCTTACCTCACAAAACGCTGGGCCTATCTCCAGTTCTTCAATATTAGAAAGTGCACACAGAAGTTTGCTTTTACATCCATCATTTGCTGAGATATTATCGAGAAAGATGCTAGCAGAAATTAATTTTGGTGTTTCCAACAATAATTCAGTAAATGTTCCAAAAAGATCCAGTCGTTTGAGATTAGGCGCACGGATTGCGAGGCAACCACAGTCAGCAAAGTTAATCAGTACCAATATCTCAAGTAATGGACAGCCCAAAACAAACTTCTCTATGGTAATTCCTACCAAATCACAAGAACATAGATTTAAGGTTTGGAGAAGCTTAAGGCCTTGAAAACACTGAGGTGCATATATTGAACACCCATTAAGTTCCAGATGTTCCAATTTGTGACATGAGAAAAGGCTCAGAGGAACCTTGCAATGTGTAGGGCTACCAAAACAGAGAGAAAGGTCCTTCAGGTCATTTTGGGATAAAATGAGCAGCCATCTGTCGATTGCCTCCTGTGCATGAGGACAATCTAGTTCAAATTTGAGAATTGGACCCTGATGCGCCAGTAACACCTTATCTATTGTTGACTCTGTGATCGCTCCTCTAAACACCAAATGAGGTATCAAGACCCACAAGCACTTCCATTTGCTTGAAAGAATGCTAGTTCTGACTGCCTCATTGATTGGCAGTTCGACTAAAATTTTTGTAATTATCTCTGAGGGCATGCTGCTTAGGAAATCTGAATTTAATTCAAAATCACCGCTCCGATTTTGTCGTTGATGACTATCCATTGTAAGAGGTCAGTTGATTTCTTTTAACCTGCAAGGATTTATTGCTTTATTGCTGCAGAGGTACCCAAAACAACTAAAGAAACCTTATTATATAGCATAGCATATTGAAAGAGAATCTGGCAGATTCCTTAAAAAACATTCCATAATTTTGGAACCAAATATTATTAACCCTAAATTGAAGTAATAAGAATCATGTCAAGGATTAGCACCTAGTCCCTTGACACTTCTGACCCAAAAACTACAAGTGCCAACATGAATAGTACCCTCTACAAGTATCCACATTAGAGAATTCTTATTAGTAACTTACCGATAATACTCTCTACAAGGAACTACTTTTAAGAGAAGTGCAACAATATGTAATCAGTCGAAGAAAAATCAGAGCTTGATGGGATTTCCCATATCCCCAACAGGAATAATAACAATAATAAACTCATTCGTTCTCTACAAACAGTAAACAAATTAGATCGATAGAGAGATAACACTTTACTTTTAAACCAAGAGTGAAGGCGAGAGCGAGATTACTCTTTCCCACCGATTCGGTTCTTCGAAAGAAGGCGACAAGAGAGCGAGAGAAAGGGCGGGAGGAAAGCTAGTGTTAGGTGAGAAACGGCGGGAAGAAAGCTAGGGTTTGGTCGAAGGCGCAAAACCTAATTTCAATTTAATTCGTAGAAGAAATGGAAGTGAATGTTCATTTTTGGGAAAATTGGATATAACCCCCTCCAATCTTCCCAATCTGGATATAACCCCTCCAATCTTTAAAACTGGATATAACCCCCTCTAATCATACCTATCATGGATATAACCCCTTCTCAATGATTCTTATCATTTTGGTCAGAAAATAATGCTGCTAGTTTTTTTCAATATAAAAATGATAAGAATCATTGAGAAGGGGTTATATCCATGATAGGTATGATTAGAGGGGGTTATATCCAGTTTTAAAGATTGGAGGGGGTTATATCCAGATGGAGAAGATTGGAGGGGGTTATATCCAATTTTCCCTTGATTTTTTGAGGGGCGAAGAGAACTAGAGGCTTTATTTTCCAAAAAAAAAAGAGAGAGAACTAGAGGTGGAATTTTTAATAATAAAATTAATTACCTTAAGAATTTCAATAAGAAACACGATTTACTTTTTTTTAAGAAAAACAAAGGAATTACGCGGTTTATAATTCAGTAAACTGCTGGGATAATTACGTGTTTCAAGAACGGGTAAAATGGGCTTTTACGTGTTCTATAATAAAAATTCCACTGTAACAAAGTAGGTCCCATTTTATTAATAACCCAGGAGATCCCATTTTACGTGTTCATGAAACGCGTAATTATCCCAACAGTTTAATGGATTATAAATCGTGTAATTCTTTTGTTTTTATTAAAAAAATAAATTATTTTTCTTATTAAAATTCTTGAGGTAAATAATTTTATATTAAAAATTCCACGAACTAGAGGCTTCTATAGATGCAAAAAGGGTACTTTGTTACAGGAGATCTCATATAAACAAGATACTTTTGGGAAAAAGGTTTTGTAGTAGTAAAAACTCAGTCATTATTCCTGCTCGAAAAAAAAAAATGGTTTGAAATTCATGATCAATTTTTGTAAATAGTCATCTAATTAAAGTACAACATAACTTCCACTGAAAATATAAGACCACAATTATTACCATATTCTTCATAACAATGGCATTATAAGTTTATAACTAATATATAACAATATATATACAATATTTATCTACTTGAGTCAAATTTTATCCGATTATTGTATGCCAATTCATACTCACAAATTAGGACATGTCTTAAGTAATAAAAACAAGAGGAGGGTTATAATGCTAATATTTTGGATGCTCCAAATATCAATATTTCATTATTTAAATAAAGAATTTTGTTTAGAACGCTCATTGTTTGCAATTTATGTGCCTAATTGACATGTATATTCCAATACTTTTAAATTTTTTTAGATGGTAACCTTATTCTCCGCTGTATAAAGAGAAGATTATTGCGATCAAATTACTTAAAATGAATGTACAATCGCTTGAAAATACTCCAATTCTGTCCAGAAAAATCATTATTTGCACTTTATGTGCGTAATTGACATATATAATTCAATCCTATCAAAATTTTAAGATCATAAATTTATTCACCACAGTATAAAGAGTTCAAGTAATATTATTGTGATCAAATAACTTAAAATAAATGCACAATTGCTTGAAATGACCTATTTCTGTCCAGAACGCTCAGTATTTGCACTTTATGTGCGTAATTGATATTTATTATCCAATCCTTTTCAATTTTTAAGATCATAAACTTATTCTCCACTGTTAAAGAGTATAAAGATTATTAAGATCAAATTACTTAAAATGAATGCACAATCGCTTGAAATGCTCCAATTCTTTCCAGAATGCTCATTATTTGCAATTTGTGTGCGTAATTGACATTTATAATCCAATACTTTTTAATTTTTAAGATCATAACCTTAATCTCCACTGTATAAAGAGCTAAAATAAGGATTATTGCGATCAAATTACTTAAAATGAATACACAATCGCTTGAAATGCTCCAATTCTGTCCAGAAAGCTCATAATTGGCACTTTATGTGCGTAATTGACATGTATAATTCAATCCTAAAGAAATTTTAAAATCATGTAAACTTGTTCTTTACAGTATAAAGAGTTTTTTTTCAGATAAACTTGACAGCGGCTGCCAAGTAGCGGATTAAAACAATCCGATACAAAATAAAAATAAAATTTAAACCTACAACAAAAAAGACAAAAATAGATAAATGATCGCAATGCTTCCACCTTCGTACCAATCCTTCCATTTGAGTACCTCAAGCACCTGACGCACCTCTTCAAGCACTGGCCGAACCTCTCGTGCCGGTCATACCAACTCGTGCACTGGCCGTGCCTCTCGCACATCGGCTGCACCACCTCGTGCATCGGCAACGTCTCTCATGCACCGGCCGCACCACTTGCACACCGGACGCACCTCTCGCTCACCGACTACACCACCAAGTACACCGACTACGCCTCTCGCGCACCAGCCCCACCACCTAGTGCACCCGGCTACGCCTCTCGCGCACCGGCGGCACCATCATGCACACATATATGGTCTCTCATGCACCCACAACAACAATCGGTCAAAGCCCGCACCTCTCTCGCACGGGTCGCACCACAATGCGCAGCGGCAGCGCCTCTTGCGCTCCGCTCGCACCACCACCCGCATCTACAGTGCCCCTCGCGTACCGGCCGCACATCTCGCGCACCAGCCGCGCCACCACACGCACTGAGCCACACCTCTCGTGCATCAGCCGCACCACCATGCACACTGGCCGCACCACACCCTAAGACTGTCCTCAATCGCACATCACCACCACAACACCGCATTTTCCGACCAACTATCTAGATCTGCCTGAGAGAAAGGAAAAGAGAGAAGAAAAAAAAAAAATGTAGTAGGAGAGGAGGAGAAGGCGGGGGAGGCCGGCGACGGCGACCTCCCCGCCTAGGTTGCAAAGTGGAGACTCTCAAAATCGTTTTTTTTTTCCCTCTGGCGGCGCCTTACAGTATAAAGAGTTCAAACATAGATTATTGTGCTCAAATGACTTATAATGAATGCACAATCGCTTGAAATACACCAATTCTGTCCAGAACGCTCATTGTTTGCACTTTATGCGCGTAATTGACATGTATAGTCCAATCCTTTAGAATTTTAAGATAATAAACTTATTTCATGCTGTATAAAAAACTTAAATAAAGATTATTGTAATCAAATGACTTAAAATAAATGCACAATCGCTTAAAATACACCAATTCTGTCTCGAACGCTCATTGCTTGCACTTTATGCGCGTAATTGACATGTATAATCCAATCCTTTAAACTTTTAAGATCATAAACTTATTTTACACTATATAAAGAGCTTAAATACAGATTATTGTGATCAAATGACTTAAAAATAAATGCACAATCGCTTAAAATACACTAATTCTGTCCAGAATGCTCATTATTAGCACTTTATGTGCGTAATTGCATGTATAATCCAATCTTTTTTAATTTTAAAGTATTAACCATATTGTCCACTGTATAAGGAGCTCAAATAAAGATTATTGTGATCAAATTACTTAAAAATGAATGCACAATCTCTTGAAATGCTCCAATTCTGTCCAAAAAACTCATTATTTGCATTTTATGTACTTAATTGACATGTATAATCCAATAGTATGGAAATTATAAGATCATAAACTTTTCCATGGTAAAAAGAGTTCAAACATAGATTATTGTGATAAAAAGACTTAAAATGAATCCACAATCATTTGAAATGCACTAATTCTGTCCAGCATGCCCATTATTTGCACTTTATGTGCGTAATTGAAATTTATAATCCAGTCCTTTAGAATTTGAAGATCCTAAATTTATTTTTCACTGTATAAAGAGCTTAAAAACAGATTATTATGATCAAATGACTTAAAATAAATTCACAATCGCTTAAAATGCACCATTTCTGTCCAGAACGCTCATTATTTTCACTTTATGTTTGTAATTGACATGAATAATCCAGTCCTTTAGAATTTTAAGATCATAAACTTATTTTACAATGTATAAAGAGCTAAAATACAGATTATTGTGATCAAATGACATAAAATGAATGCACAATCACTTGAAATGCACCAATTCTGTCCAGAACGCTCATTTTTTGCACTTGATGTGCGTAATTGACATGTATAATCCAATCCTTTTAAATTTTAAGATCATAAACTTTTTTTACACTGTATAAAAAGCTTAAATACAGATTACTGTGATCAAATGACTTAAACTAAATGCACAATCACTTAAAATGCACAATTTCTGTACAGAACGCTCATTATTTGCATTTTATGTTCGTAATTGACATGTATATGTAAGTGCTACAACAATTCTAGAATGCGGAAATAACCCAGAATCGTAAAATACCTCGTGCCATCGCTAATTGAAATCGAGTGTTGAGCGGATGAACTTGAAACCCGCAAACCAAGCGCGTCTCCTTAGTCTCTGATCTTCTCCATGTTCTGCAGTGAGAGAATCACTACAAAGCCGATATCGCAACCCCAACTGATGGTGTTTAACAGGAGTTAGTCGGCCTTGACTCGTTCCCTCAAGAAAATTCCTAATCTTCTCTCTCTCTTGTCTAAACTAATGTTAGAACTGAAAGAAGTCCTCTACCATACTCTCTCCATCATAGAGATATATAAATAGAGGGTTCAAAACGCTCAGAAGATGCAAATTGCAATGTTTAATGAAAGGGTGCGATGTTCACAGCATTCTGTCCAGGTGCACCGTATTGACTGAACCAGTCCATTCTATAGACAGAATACTACATTCTCCCACTTGAACTTGCATCCTTTGCATATTAAATACCTTCTGTTTTCTTTATGTTAAATATTAGAAATATAACACATGAACTGTAGCAGTAAGTCATCTTATCGTTACTAGCGTTTTAAACTACTAGTAAATGCGAATATTACTATCTACAATTACAATATGCTACACAACTAATAATCCAACCTTTTATGCGATTTTGAATTCCTTTATGAATAAACCCAATGTCTATTCCAAGTCAATCTTTATGATGTAATTCTCAACCGTATGATCAAATATTTTCCATATATGTGCGCACAATCAACACGAGAAAACATCTATACTTTTATGAAGAGTTTATACACAATCGTACGATTAATATTAACCATAGGATCAATTCCTATATATACTCGCTACATGATCTTTGAATTCCTTTAACTGCAGTATTTATTCAAAGAATCAGTCAGCTTCAATTCTGTATGAACACATTTAATGACCACTTAATTCTTCTTAATGCTCTCTTTCAAAGTCCAATACTTAATGTCAATACCTCGACCTTTACCTTTATTATTCTTGACTAGAAAGACTACAACAGAATTATCATACAGAATCCTTAATGACTTAGATATAAAATCCACGACTCTAAGTCTCACAATAAAACTCTTCAAACACCATCGAGGGTAATCTCAAAACACACAACAAACTATACTTTATGTTGAACTAACGAACAATATCAGTTAGACATTTCTTTATGACACAATTTCACTGGTTAACATGTATCCTTAATTCGATTTACTAGAATCAACATAACCAGTTTGTGTACCAAAATAACTTCAACTTATTAGTCTGTTGAGATATAAGCACACTATCTTAAGTACCTTAAAGATATATCATTACTTTCTTAGCAATGTAACTGTGGTCTATCCCCTAATTATTATGATATCAATCAAATATTCAAATGGCAAAAGCTATGTCAGTTCTTGTGCACAAACCTGATCATACTTTATGCTTTCAAATTGCCTAAATACTTGAAGTATTTACTATTTGTTCCCTTTCTAAGTTATACTGAGGATATTGATTCACAATGAATCTACCACCTATATTAACAAGTACTGGACGCGGTGAATACATTTCCTTCCGGAATCTTTCTAATACCTTATTGATGATATATGCTTGTTGAGATAAATCAAGAATATCTTGATTCCTATCTACATGGGCCTTGATGCCTATCACAAACAAAACTTCAGCCATATCCTTCATATCAATATTTTAGAAAGAAATTATTTCACCCCATATAACTATCTTTTATCATTAGTTACTAGTATAACATTCTCTATATATAAAACAAGTAAATAAAATCAACTCCCACTAATCTTCTGATATATGCACCAGTTCATCTTATATTTCTTCAAACCGTATGAAGAAATAACCTGATGAAACTATTAATACCATTAGTGAAATACTTGTTTTTAATTCTTATATAGAATACTTTAACTTGCTAACTAAATACTTATTACCTCAAAAGAAGAAATTTTATGATTATTTAATATAACCATCTCCTTAGATCACCATTAACAATTGCAACATTTATATCCATCTGATGTAACTCGAAACCAGAATGAGTTATTAATGCCATAATCATATGAAGTGAATCTTTCTTTAATATATGAGAGAAAATCTTCATGTAATTCACTACTTCTTTTCAATGAACCACTGGTGACAAGTCTAACTTTGTATTTCTTTATGTTAACTTATTAATCCCTTTTGGTTTTAAGAAATCCGTTACAACCAATAGGTTAAAACCATAAGTAACTTACCCAATTCTAGACTCAATTACACACCATTGATTCAAACTGATTTTACTTGGCATTATTCCGTAATATGGACTCATCGCAATTCATTATCTTGAAAATGTAACAGATTATGCTCAACACTTATATCCTTATAAGAGTCTTGTAGGTAAACTACGTAACAATACTAGGGATAACCGACCTTATCCTTTATTAGATCACCTTAATATTGAATCTTAAAATTCAACTTGATCTATTATTGTATTATATGCCGGTTAAGGAATGCCAATAATTGGATTATCAATGATCCTGAATGAATATCATCCAATTATGCATTAGAGGGAATTTCTTTATGATCTAAAACTGAACTCTCCCACTAATCTGAACATTCTCTAGAACTTAATATTTCTAGATTCAGATCCTAGTCATATTTCATATTTCTAATCTCTTTACCATTTTCTGATCTCACAATCTTTATTTGCTTACTGTATTATTTCTCTATTTCCACCTTAAAACCTTATAAGTATGTAGAGATACATATATTGTGAGTAATCATCAATTAAAGAGATGTATGCAAGCTATACGCTTAATGCCAGCTAGTTGTTTTCTTACTTGTTAATCATATCTAAACTATATGAACACTCTCAACTTTATCTTAATATGTCTTTAATCCTAATAAACACACATGGTCAGAAACACCAGACTGACCATTTATCCATATATGTGTTATAACCTTATAGGAAATCTTGATAAGACTATATTAAACTGGACAAGTATTCAAATAAAATATACAAGTAATGACTCAGAAATATTATATAGACTCTTTTGTTGAACAACTATATTCCTCATTTTCATTATGTGCTCTCGCACCTATAATGGTAATAAGCCTAAAAGATAAACTTTTATGATGAGTATTATTACATTAGCCTTAACCTAAGAGGCCAACTACTCATCTAATGTCTTATGTAAGAACTTTACATTAATATGCATATCAACCAAATCACTATGCATTGAAAGAACTTATTCTTTATAAACATGAAACATAAGCAGTTAAACTGCTCCCACTGTTCATTATAACTTATGTTCATAAGTTCAACCTCAAAAGTGGATCCTACTGGTTGATAAATTTAATATTCTTACAACTTTAATGAAGGAGAACAGTATCCTTCTAGACCTTATAACTATTATCCTCAACCCAGGAACTTTGATACTTATCATTTCTAAAGGGAATCTGCTATCTTTATGAAAGTAGAACTGATACATGCTTATCTTTATATTGAGACTGAACTTTATACTTTAATTTACCAATGCAAACTAAGTAATATATCTTTATGAGTCAATTCCTGCATAATATTACCTGTGGGCTAAATATCATGCTATAACTCTTTATGTAATTAAACATTACAACTTTATGAATCAAATTCTTACACAGTCTAAATACTATGATTTGATTCTTCATACTTTATGATATAACTAGTTAATTATATTCCTATCCTTAATCCCTGTGGGCAAATTAAGTATTCATAATTTAACTATTATATCCTAATATATTAAGTTAACTAGGTCAATAGTCCTGTGGGACGATACTAACTTCGTTAACTTAATCTATTACAATCTTGTGTCTGTTTAATTCAAATGTGATTTTATAAACTTTATATATACATAACTTTAATCCAACTAAGGATGCTGTGGCTACTCCTTAATATATTTTATATATATATTCATCACTAGACACAAGCTATGTCCTTTCTTCCTAATGTGATTTATAGATACACTATATAATATATATACCTTAATGTAATTGAAGATGCTGTGGCTACTCTTCAACTAATTAACATATATTAATCAACTAGACATAATATATTATAGTTAGATAACTAATATATATGTATATGCTTAATAACTAGCATAGTTATCTAACTTTCTTGATTAATTGATCCTTAATCAATTTATTTGTCTAATTAATCTAACAATAACATCAGACAAAACTTTATTCAAACTTTTCCAGACGATCCGTTCCAAAACCTAACGGGTCATCCCAGTTTGAATCTGTCAATACCCAGACGTATCCTCATGCAACTTCATCCAGAACGGTCCTTTGTTCCAATGTGCCTGAGTAACGCAAACAGAAACTTTATGCAAATTTAATCTGGAACGATACGTTCTAAGCCCAGAACGGTTCGTTTCAATTTGCATCTGAAACCCTAATTCGCTGGTAATTGGCCTCTAATTTAAAATATTAGATTATATAACTATAATTATCTATACCTAAATAATTATCATATGCACAATTAACGTCATAACCTTTATAAATACAATTTGTGTATTACTATACCACATGTATAGTTCTTAAAGTTTGTTTAATCAATGTAATGCTTGTAACGCCAATACTAATAGAATATCAGATAGTATGATGGTCTGTGGACTACATCAATACGTTATTACTATAGTATATTCAAGCATATTATCATTGACTAATCAATCTTAATCCAAGATGCCAACCATCTTTACAAAATTAGTATTTATGACTAACTGTGACTATTTTATAGAATTCCATAATAGTTAAGTAATCTACAAGCTTTAATTAACAATGGAGAACCATCATGTCTGATTATATCTCAATATTCATCTTAAAACTCATTTCTGGACCAAACTCTGTTGGAACGGGTCGTTCCAACTCCAAATGGATCGCCCCACACGAAAGGGTGCGTCCAAAGTTCATCCAGAAACTTTCTGACAGCCTGAACACTTTCTGGTAAACTGACAATAACTTTCTCTATACTTATTTGTTTTCTGTGTTCTTGGTCATTATAGAAACTAGATTCAAAGATCTTTCCAATGACGCAAGTTTCATCAAAAACAAATTTACAGATCAAAAGCTATGCCCCTCGAAATACTGACTATCATAGACGAAACCCGACAAACTGTCAGATTGACCTATCTTGCAGACAGTATATCTCACTCATACTTTATCGGAATTTTGCAAATTTACACTCTATGGAACGATATCTAAAATATCTACATCCCAGTAAAATTTCATGCAAAACCAAATTACCAATTGAGAGAAATCTGGCCCGTAATACTGAAAGGTCAGAAAATTCAGAACCCTGACTGTCTGACCTCTACTGGTTGCAAAATGATTATCTCACTGTATACCCACTGGATTTTCAAGATGTTGATCTCGTTGGAAAGTAGACTCGGACATCTTTCCAATTTTGAAAATCTCACTCAAATTGGATAAGCAGATCTTGAGATAATGCTCCACGAATTCAGACAATCAAGAAAATCAGACAAAAGCTCAATCCACTCAACACTTACAACAGAATTTCTTATAAACCGTTATGAAATCCTATTTCAATAAAGGCAATCCAGCGGCATAACCCGCTCTGATACCAACTGTAAGTGCTACAACAATTCTAGAATGCGGAAATAACCCAGAATCGTAAAATACCTCGTGCCATCGCTAATTGAAATCGAGTGTTGAGCGGATGAACTTGAAACCCGCAAACCAAGCGCGTCTCCTTAGTCTCTGATCTTCTCCATGTTCTGCAGTGAGAGAATCACTACAAAGCCGATATCGCAACCCCAACTGATGGTGTTTAACAGGAGTTAGTCGGCCTTGACTCGTTCCCTCAAGAAAATTCCTAATCTTCTCTCTCTCTTGTCTAAACTAATGTTAGAACTGAAAGAAGTCCTCTACCATACTCTCTCCATCATAGAGATATATAAATAGAGGGTTCAAAACGCTCAGAAGATGCAAATTGCAATGTTTAATGAAAGGGTGCGATGTTCACAGCATTCTGTCCAGGTGCACCGTATTGACTGAACCAGTCCATTCTATAGACAGAATACTACAGTATAATCCAATAATTTAGAGTTTTAAGATCATCAATTTATTTCACACTGTATAAATAGCTTAAATACAGATTATTGTGATCAAATGACATAAAATAAATGCAAAATCTCTTGAAATACTCCAATGCTGTCCAGAACTCTCATTATTTGCACTTTATGTGCGTAATTGACATGTATAATCCAATCCTTCTGAATTTGAAGATCATAAACTTATTTTACACTGTAAGAAGAGCTTAAATACATGTTATTGTGATCAAATGACATAAAATAAATGCACAATTGTTTGAAATGCTTCATTCCTGTCCAGAACGCTCATTATTTGCACTTTATTTATCTAATTGACATGTATAATCCAATTCTTTTCTATTTTTAAGATCATAAACTTATTCTCCACCCTAGAAAGCGTTTAAATAAACATTATTGTGATCAAATAACTTAAAATATATGGACAATCACTTGAAATATACCAATTTTGTCCACAACGCTCATTATCTGCAGTTTATGTGTGTAATTGACTTGTTAAATCCAATCCTTTTTAATTTTTAATATCATAACATTATTATCCACTGTATAAAGAGCAGAAATAAAGATTATTGAGATCAAATTACTTAAAATGATTGCACTATTGCTTAAATGCTCTAATTCTGTCCAGAGCGTTCATTATTTGCATTTTATCTGCGTAATTGAGATGTATAATCCAATCGTTTAGAATTTAAAGATCATAAACTTATTATGCACTGTATAGATAGATTAAATACAGATTACTGTGATCAAATAAATTAAAATTAATGCACAATCTCTTCAAATGCATCATTTCTGTTCAGAACGATTAATATTTGCACTTTATGTTCGTAATTGACATGTATAATCCAATCATTTAGAATTGTAAGTTCATAAACTTATTTTACACTGTATAATGAGCTTAAATACAGATTATTGTGATAAAAAAACTTAAAATAAATGCACCATCGCTTAAAATGTACCGCTTCTTTCCAGAAAGCCTATTATTTTCACTTTATGTTCATAATTGACATGTGTAATCCAATCCTTTTTACTTTTATGATTATAAACTTATTTTACACTGTATAAAGAGCTTAAATACAGATTATTGTGATCAAATGACTTAAAATGAATGCACAATCTCTTGAAATGCACCAATTCTGTCCAAAACGGTCATTATTTGCACTTTATGTGCCTAATTGACATGTATAATCCAATCCTTTATAATTTTAAAATCATAAACTTATTTTACACTGTATAAAGAGCTTAAATAAGAATTATTGTGATCATATAACTTAAACTAAATGCACAATCCCTTAAAATGCAACAATTTTGTCCAGAACGCTTATTATTTACACTTTATGTTCGTAATTGACATGTATAATCCAATCCTATCGAATTTTAAGATCATAAACTTATTTTACACAGCATAAATATCTTAAATACAGATTATTGTGATCCAATGACTTAAAATAAATGCACAATCTCTTAAAATGTGTCTTTCTGTCCAGAACGCACATTATTTGCATGTTTTGTTAATAATTGAAATGTATAATCCAATTCGTTAGAATTTTAATATCATAAACTTATTTTACCCTGTATGAAGAACTTAAAAACAGATTATTGTTATCAAATGACTTCTAATAAATACACAATCAATTAAAATGCAACATTTCTGTCCAGAGCGCTCATTATTTGTACTTTATGTTCGTAATTGAAAGGTAAAATCCAATCCTTTTGACTTTTAAGATTATAAACTCATTTTAGTGGTATAAAGAGATTGAATACCGATTATTGTGATCAAATGACTTAAAATGAATGTACAATCGCTTAAATGCTCCAATTCTGTCCAGAATACTCATTATTTGCAGCTTATATGCGTAATTGACATGTATAATCCAATTCTTTAGAATTTTAATATCATAAACTTATTTTAACCTGTAAAAGGAGCTTAAATACAAGTTATTGAGATCAAATGACTGAAAATAAATGTACAATCACTTGAAATGCTCCATTCTATCCAGAACGCTCATTATTTGCACTTTATGTGCGTAATTGACATGTATCATCCTAGTTTTTTCTCTTTTAAAGATAATAAACTTATTCTGCACTCTATAATAAGTTTAAATAAAGATTATTGTGATCAAAAGACTTAAAATGAATGCACAATCACTTGAAATGTACCAATTCTGTCCACAACGCTCATTATCTGCAGTTTATGTGTGAAATTGACATGTATAATCCAATCGTTTTTAAATTTTGATATCATAACATTATTATCCACAGTATAAAGAGCAGAAATAAATATTATTGCGTTCAAAATACTTAAAATAATTGCACTATCGCTTAAATGCTCTAGTTCTGTCCAGAACGCTCATTATTTGCACTTTATGTGTGCAATTGACATGCATAATCCAATCCTTTAGAATTTTAATGATAATAAACTATAAAGAGCTTAAATACAGATTATTGTGATCAAATGACTTAAAAATAAATGCATAATCTCTTAAAATGCGCCTTTCTGTCCAGCACGCACATTATTTGAAATTTATGATCGTAATTGATATATATAATCCAATTCTTTTGAATTTTAAGATCATAAACTTATTTTACACTGTATAAAGAGCTTAAATACAGATTATTGTGATCAATTGACTTCTACTAAATGCACAATCGATTAGAATGCACCATTTCTGTCCAGAATGCTCATTATTTGCACATTATGTGCGTAATTGACATGTATAATCCCATCCTATTGGAATTTTGAAATCATAAACTTTTTCGCAACAGTATAAAAAGTTCAAACATCGATTATTGTGATCAAACGACTTAAAATGAATGCACAATCTCTTGAAATGTTTCAATTCTGACCAGAAAGCCCATTATTTGCACTTTCTGTGCGTAATTGACATTTATAATACAAACCTTTAGAATTTTAAGATCACAAAATTATTTTACACTGATAAAAAGCGTAAATACCGATTATTGTGATCAAATGACTTATAAATGCATAATCGCTTGAAATGCTCCATTTTTTCCAGAACACTAATTTTTTGCATGTTATGTTTGTAATTGACATGTATAATCCAATTCTTTTCAATTTTAAAGTTCATAAACTTATTCTCCACTGTATAAGAGTTCAAATAAAGATTATTATGATCAAATAACTTAAAATAAATGCACAATCACTTAAAATGCACCAATTCTGTCCAGAACGCTCATTATTTGCACTTTATGTGCGTAATTGACTTGTATAATCCAGTCCTTTTGAATTAGAATTTTATGATCATAAACTTATTTTACACTGTATAAAGAGCTTAAATACAGATTATTGTGATCAAATGACTTAAAATAAATGCACAATCGCTTGAAATGCTCCAATTCTTCTCAAAACCCTCATTATTTTCAATTTATGTGCATAATTGACTTGTATAATACAAACCCTTTGAATTTTAAAATCATAAACTTATTTTACATTCCATAAATAAAGAGCTTTAATATAGATTATTGTGATCAAATGACTTATAATGAATGCACAATCGCTTGAAATGCTCAATTTCTGTCTGGAACACTCATTATTTGCATTTTATGTGAGTAATTGACATCTATAATCCAATTATTTTGAATTTTTAAAATCATAAACTTATTGTCCACTGTAAATATAAATTATTTTTATCAAATAACATAAAATGAATGCACAATCGCTTGAAATGCACCAATTCTGTCCGCAAAGCTCATCACTTGCAGTTTATGTGCATAATTGACATGTATAATCCAATCATTTTTAATTTTAAATCATACCTTATTCTGCACTGTATAAAGAGCTGAAATATTTATTATTATGATTAAATGACTTAAAATAAATGCTCAATCGCTTGAAATGCTCCAATTCAGTCCAGAACGTTCATTATTTTCACTTTTATGTACGTAATTGACATGTATAATCCAATCATTTAGAATTTTAAGATCATAAACTTATTGTACACTGCATAAAGATCTTCGAAAACAGATTATTATGATCAAATGACTTAAAATAAATGCATAATCTCTAAAAATGCTCCATTTCTGTCCAGAACACTCATTATTTGCAATTTATGTGCGTAATTGACATGTATAATCCAATTCTTTTGAACTTTAAGATCATAAACTTATTTTACACTTATAAAGAGCTTAAATACAGATTATTGTGATTAAATGACTTAAAATAAGTGCAAAATCTCTTGAAATGCACCAATTCTGTTGAGAACGCTCATTATTTACACTTTATGTGCATAATTGACTTGTATAATCCAATATTTTTGAATTCTTTAGATTATAAACTTATTCTCCACTGTATAAAGAGCTTAATATAGAGTATTGTCATCAAATGATGTAAAATGAATGCACAATCACCTGAAATGCTCCAATTCTGTGTAAAACGCTCATGAAATGCACTTTATGTGTGTAATTGACATATATTATCCAATCCTTTAGAATTTTTAAGATCATAAAATTATTCTACACTGTATAAAGCGTTTAAATATAGAATATTATGATCAATTGAATTAAAATGAATGCTCAATCGCTTAAAATGCTTCAATTATTTACAGAACGCTCATTATTTGCATTTTATGTGCATAATTGACATGTATAATTCAATCCTTTTTAAATATTAGGATCATAAATTTATTCTCCACTGTATAAAGAGTTCAAATATATATTACTGTGATTAAATGACTTAAAATTAACGCACAATCGGTTGAAATGCTCGAATTCCAGAACGCTCATTATTTGCAATTTGTGTGCGTAATTGACTTGTATGATCCAATCCCTTTTAACTTTAACATCATAAAATTATTTTGCACTGTATAAAGAGCTTTAATATGGATTATTGTGATCAAATGACTTATAATGAATGCACATTCGCTTAAAATGCGCCATTTCTGTTCAGAACGCTCATTATTTGCACTTTATGTGCGTAATTGACATGTATAATCTAATTCTTTTGAATTTCTAAGATCATAAACTTATTTTCCACTGTAAATATTGATTATTGTGATCAAATGACTTAAAATGACAGCATAATGATTAGAAATGTTCCAATTCTGTCCAGAACGCTTACTATTTGCAATTTATGTGCGTAATTGACAAGTATAATTCAATCCTTTTGAAATTTTAGAATCATCAACTTATTCTCCAATGTATGAAGATTTCAAATATATATTACTGTGATCAAATTACTTAAAATGAATGCACAATCGCTTGAAATGCTCCAGTTCTGTCGAGAACGCTCATTATTTGCACTTTATGTGCGTAATTGACATGTATATGTAGTATTCTGTCAGTTAGAACGAAATAGATACAGTGCACTTAGACAGAATACTGTGAACATCGCACCCTTTAGTGAAACGTTGCAATTTGCATCTTCTGAGCGATTTGAACCCTTATATATACTCTTCTGTGATGGCAGAGAGGATTAGTGAGTGTCTCTTTCAGATCTAAACAGAATTTAGACAAGTGAGAGAGAGAGCATAAGGTTTTCTTGAGGGAACGAGTCAAGGCCGACCAACCCCTGTTAAACACCATCAGTTGGGGCGTTCATATCGGCTTTGTAGTGATTCTCTCACTGCAGGACATGGAGAAGATCAGAGACGCGCTTGGTTTGCGGGTTTCAAGTTCATCCGCTCAACACTCGATTTCAATTAGCGATGGCACGAGGTATTTTACGATTCTGGGTTATTTCCGCATTCTAGAATTGTTGTAGCACTTACAGTTGGTATCAGAGCGGGTTATGCCGCTGGATTGCCTTTATTGAAATAGGATTTCATAATGGTTTATCAGAAATTCTGTTGTAAGTGTTGAGTGGATTGGGTTTTTGTCTGATTTTCTTGATTGTCTGAATTCGTGGAACATTATCTCAAGATCTGCTTATCCAATTTGAGTGAGGTTTTCGGGATTGGAAAGATCTCTGAGTCTACTTTCCAACGAGACCGACATCTTGAAAATCCAGCGGGTATCCAGTGAGATAATCAAGTCGCAACCAGTAGAGTTCAGACAGTCAGGGTTCTGAATTTTCTGATCTTTCAGTATTGCGGGCCAGATTTCTCTCAATTGGTAATTCGGTTTTGCATGAAATTTTACTGGGATGTAGATATTTCACATATATTTCCATAGAGTGTAAATTTGCAAAATTCGGATAAAGTATGAGTGAGATATGCTGTCTGCAAGATAGGTCATCCTGACAGTTTGTCAGATTTTGTTTGTGATAGTCTGTCTTTCGAGGGGCATAGCTTTTGATCTGTAGACTTGTTTTTGATGAAACTTGCGTCATTGGAAAGATCTTTGAATCTAGTTTCTATAATGACCAAGAACACAGAAAACAAATAAGTATAGAGAAAGTTATTGTCAGTTTACCAGAAAGTGTTCAGGCTGTCAGAAAGTTTCTGGATGAACTTTGGATGCACCCTTTCGTGTAGGGCGACCCATTTGGAGTTGGAACGACCCGTTCCAACAGAGTTTGGTCCAGAAATGAGTTTTAAGATGAATATTGAGATATAATCAGACATGATGGTTCTCCATTGTTAATTAAAGCTTGTAGATTACTTAACTATTATGGAATTCTATAAAATAGTCACAGTTTGTCATAAATACTAATTTTGTAAAGATGGTTGGCATCTTGGGTTAAGATTGATTAGTCAATGATGATATGCTTGAATATACTATAGTAATAAAGTATTGATGTAGTCCACAGACCATCATACTATCTGATATTCTATTAGTATTGGCATTACAAGCATTATATTGATTAAACATACTTTAAGAACTATACATGTGGTATAGTAATACACAAATTGTATTTATAAAGGTTATGACGTTAATTGTGCATGTGATAGTTATTTAGATATAGATAATTATAGTTAGATAATCTATGAAAGTTTAGTAAACCCTAACTGTTATATAATCTATATTTTAAATTAGAGGCTAATTACCAGCGAATTAGGGTTTCAGATGCAAATTGAAACGAACCGTTCTGGGCTTAGAACGTATCGTTCCAGATTAAATTTGCATAAAGTTTCTGTTTGCGTTACTCAGGCACATTGGAACAAAGGACCGTTCTGGATGAAGTTGCATGAGGATACGTCTGGGTATTGACAGATTCAAACTGGGATGACCTGTCAGGTTTTGGAACGGATCGTCTGGAAAAGTTTGAATAAAGTTTTGTCTGATTTTATTGTTAGATTAATTAGACAAATAAATTGATTAAGAATCAATTAATCAAGAAAGTTAGATAACTATGCTAGTTATTAAGCATATACATATATATTAGTTACCTAACTATAAAATTATATGTCTTGTGATTAATATATGATAATTGATTGAAGTGTAGCCACAGCAGCTTCAATTACATTAAGGTATATATATTATATAGTGTATCTATAAATCACATTAGGAAGAAAGGACATAGCTTGTGTCTAGTGATGAATATATATATTAATATATTAAGGAGTAGCCACAGCATCCTTAGTTGGATTAAAGTTATGTATATATAAAGTTTATAAAATCACATTTGGATTAAACAGACACAAGATTGTAATAGATTAAGTTAACGAAGTTAGTATCGTCCCACAGGACTATTGACCTAGTTAACTTAATATATTAGGATATAATAGTTAAATTATGAATACTTAATTTGCCCACAGGGATTAAGGATAAGAATATAATTAACTAGTTATATCATAAAGTATGAAGAATCAAATCATAGTATTTAGACTGTGTAAGAAATTGATTCATAAAGTTGTAATGTTTAATTACATAAAGAGTTATAGCATGATATTTAGCCCACAGGTAATATTATGCATGAATTGACTCATAAAGATACATCACTTAGTTTGCATTGGTAAATTTAAGTTAAAGTTAAGTCTCAATATAAAGATAAGCATGTATCGGTTCTACTTTCATAAGGATAGCAGATTCCCTTTAGAAATGATAAGTATCAAAGTTCCTGGTTGAGGATAATAATTATAGGGTCTAGTAGGATATTGTTCTCCTTCATTAAAGTTGTAAGAATATTAAATTTATCAACAGTAGGATCCACTTTTGAGGTTGAACTTATGAACATAAGTTATAATGAATAGTGGGAGCAGTTTAACTGCTTATGTTTCATGTTTATAAAGAATAAGTTCTTTCAATGTAAAGTGATTTGGTTGATGTGCATATTAATGTAAAGTTCTTACATAAGACATTAGATGAGTAGTTGGCCTCTTAGGTTAAGGCTAATGTAATAATACTCATCATAAAAGTTTATCTTTTAGGCTTATTACCATTATAGGAGTGCGAGGGCACATAATTGAAAATGAGGAATATAGTTGTTCAACAAAAGAGTCTATATGATATTTCTGAGTCATTACTTGTATATTTTATTTTGAACACTTGTCCAGTTTAATATAGTCTTATCAAGATTTCCTATAAGATTATAACACATATAAAGATAAATGGTCAGTTTGGTGTTTTTGACCATATGTGTTTAATAGGAGAATAGACATATTTAGATAAAGTTGAGAGTGTTCATATGGTTGAGATATGATTAACAAGTAAGAAAATGACCAGCTGGCATCAAGCATATAGCCTGCATTTATCTCTTTATTTGATGATTATTCACAATATATGTATTTCTACATACCTGTAAAGTTTTAAGGTGGAAGTAGAGAAACAATGCGGTAAGCAAATAAAGATTGTGAGATCAGAAAATGGTAAAGAGATTAGAAATATGAAATATGACTAGGATATGAATCTAGAAATGTTAAGTTCTAGAGAATGTTCAGATTAGTGGGAGTGATCAGTTTTAGATCGTACAAAAACTCCCTCTAATTCATAATTGGATATATTATTAAGGATCAACAAATATTGATAATCCAATTATTGACATTCGTTAACCGACATATAATACAATAATAGATCAAGTTGAATATTTAATATTCAATATCAAGGTGATCTAATAAAGGATTAGGTCGGTTATCCTAGTAATAATATGTAGTTTATCTACGAGACTCTTATAAAAGTATTATTGTTGAACAAGATTCTGATATTTTCTAAGATAATGAATTGCAATGAGTCCATATTATAGTATAATGCCAAGTAAAATCGGTAAGAGTCAATGGTATGCAATGAAGTCTGAAATTTGGTTAAGTTACTTATGGTTTAAACCTATTGGTTGTAGTGGATTTCTTAAAACCAAAAGGATTCATAAGTAAACATAAAGTAATACCAAATTAGTCTTGTCACCAATTGGTTCATTTAGGAGAAGTAGTGAATTACACGAAGGTTTTCTCACATGTATTAAAGAAGATTCACTTAACATGATTATGGCATTAGTAGCTCATTCTGGTTTGGAGTTACATCAAATGGATATAAGGGTTGCAACTCTTAATGGTGATCTAGAAGAGAAGGTTATATTAAATAACCATAAAAGTTTCTTCTTTAGAGGTAATAAGTATTTAGTTAACAAGTTAAAGTATTCTATATAAGAATTAAAACAAGTATTTCACTAATGATATTAATAGTTTCATAAGGTTATTTCTTCATACGTTTTGAAGAAATATAAGATGAACTATTGTATATATCAGGAGATCAGTGGGAGTTGATTTTATCTACTTGTTTTATATATAGATAATGTTCTACTTGTAACTAATGATAAAAGATGATTATATAAGGTGAATAATTTCTTTCTAAAATATTGATATGAAGGATATGGGTGAAGTTTTGTTTGTGATAGACATAAAGGCCCATGTAGATAGGAATCAAGATATTCTTGATCTATCTTAACAAGCACATATCAATAAAGATATTAGAAAGATTCTGGAAGGAATGATATTCACCACGTTCAATACCTAGTAATATAGGTGATAGATTCAGTTTGAATCAATATCCTCAGTATAACTCAGAAAAGGAACAAATAGTAAATACTTTTGAGTATTTAGGTAATTTGAAAGCATAAAGTATGATCAGGTTTGTGCACAAGAACTGACATAGCTTTTGCCATTTGAATATTTGGGCTGATATCATAATAATTAGGGAATAGACCACAATTAAATTGCTAAGAAAGTAATGATATATCTTAAGGTACTTAAGATAGTGTGCTTATGTCTCAACAGACTGATAAGTTGAAGTTATTTTGGTACACAAACTGGTTGTGTCGATTATATTAAATCGAATTAAGGATACATGTTAACTAGTGGAATTGTGTTATAAAAAAAAAAAAAAAATGTCTAACTGACATTATTCCTTAGTTCAACATAAAGTATAGTTTGTTGTGTGTTTTGAGATTACCCTCGATGGTGTTTGAAGAGTTTTATTGTGAGACTTAGAGTCATGAATTCTATATCTAAGTCATTAAGGATTCTGTATGATAATTCTGTCGCTGTCTTTCTAGTCAAGAATAATAAAGGTAAAGGTCGAGGAATCGATATTAAGTATTTGACTTTGAAAGAGTGCATTAAGAAGAATTAAGTGGTCATTAAATGTGTTCATACAGAATAGAAGCTGACCGATTCTTTGAATAAATACTGCAGCTAAAGGAATTCAAAGATCATGTAGCGGGTATATATGGAAATTGATCCTATAGTTAATATTATTCGTACGATTGTCTATTAACTCTTCATAAAAGTATAGATGTTTTCTCGTGTTGATTGTGCGCACATATATGGAATATATTTGATCATAAGGTTGAGAATTACATCATAAAGATTGACTTGGAATAAACGTTGGGTTTATTCATAAAGGAATTCAAAATCGCATAAAAGGTTGAATTATTAGTTTTGTAGCATATTGTAATTGTAGAAAGTAATATTCGTATTTACTAGTAGTTCAAAACGCTAGTAATGATAAGATGACTTACTGCTACAGTTCATGTGTTATATTTCTAATATTTAACATAAAGTAAACAGAAGGTATTTAATATGCAAAGGATGCAAGTTCAAGTGGGAGAATGTAGTATTCTGTCAGTTAGAACGAAATAGATACAGTGCACTTAGACAGAATACTGTGAACATCGCACCCTTTAGTGAAACGTTGCAATTTGCATCTTCTGAGCGATTTGAACCCTTATATATACTCTTCTGTGATGGCAGAGAGGATTAGTGAGTGTCTCTTTCAGATCTAAACAGAATTTAGACAAGTGAGAGAGAGAGCATAAGGTTTTCTTGAGGGAACGAGTCAAGGCCGACCAACCCCTGTTAAACACCATCAGTTGGGGCGTTCATATCGGCTTTGTAGTGATTCTCTCACTGCAGGACATGGAGAAGATCAGAGACGCGCTTGGTTTGCGGGTTTCAAGTTCATCCGCTCAACACTCGATTTCAATTAGCGATGGCACGAGGTATTTTACGATTCTGGGTTATTTCCGCATTCTAGAATTGTTGTAGCACTTACAGTATAAACCAATCCTTTTGAATTTTTAAGATCATAAAATTATTCTACACTGTATAAAGAGTTTAAATATAGATTATTGTGATCAAAATTTCTTATAATTAATGCACAATCGCTTGAAATACACCAATTCTGTCCAGTACGCTCATTATTTGCATTTTATTTGCGTAATTTACATGTATAATCCAATTTTTTTGAAAATTTAAGATCATAAGCTTATTCTCCATTGTATAAATAGTTTAAAAATAGATTATTGTGATTAAATGACTTAAAATGAATGCACAATCGCTTGAAATGCCCCAGTTTAGTCCAGAATGTTCATTATTTGCACTTTATATGCGTAATTGACATGTATAATCCAATCCTTTTAAATTTGTAAGTTCATAAACTTATTGTCGACTGTGTAAAGAGTTTAAATATAGATTATTATGATCAAATGACATAAAAAGCATGCACAATCGCTTGAAATGCACCAAGTCTGTCCAGAACGCTCATTTTTTTTATTTGCATAGATTACATGTATAATCCAATCCTTTTAGATTTTTAAGATCATTAATTTATTCTCCACAATATAAATAGTTTAGTAATAGATTATTGCAATCAAATGACTAAAAATAAATGCACAATTGCTTGAAATGCCCTAAGTTAGTCCAGAACGCTCATTGTTTGCAGTAATTTACATGTTTAATCCAATCCTTTTGAGTAGCTTAAAATACTCAACTAATTTTTATGTAAGCTTTATTTTCACATTTTATGAATATTTTCATTACATATAACATAATATTTGAATAAGTAAGATTTCAATTATAAGATAGGCTATATTAAAAGCTCAAATATAGATTATTGTGATTGAATGATATCTAATAATTATGAATCACTTTAAATGCAGAACTGAAGCTCCAAATAAGCTTAAGTTGCTCATTTTATCCCTATTTCTTAATTTCTTAATGTGTAAAGGAATATTTCGAATAAGTAAGTTCTGAATTATATTCTAGATCATATAAAGTGCTTAAATATATATTATTGTGATCAAATAACGTTGAATGAATCAAGTATTACTTAAAATGCTCAACTGAAATGCAAATAAGCTTCATTTGCACATTAATGCATATTATTTGATGTCTAATGAAATATTTCGAATATGTATGATCAAAATTATTTTTTAGACCATATAAAGAGCTTAACTATAGATTATTGTGATCAAATGATGTCTAATGTATCTTGAATAGCTTAAATTATTCAATTGATGCTCTAAATACGCTTCATTTGTGCATTATATGAATAACTTTTCTTTTATAATGCAATATTTTGACTTAATTAGATTTGAATCATAATCTAGATCATACAACCTCTTAAATATTGTTATCCATCGACGTCAAATGAATAAAGAGTTGCTTAAAATACTCAACTTAAGCTCCATATAACCTTTATTTCCATATTATAAGCGTCTTTTGGTTATGGATAACGGAATATTTTTATTAGATCTTATATAACGACCTGAAATAAATATTATTGTGATAAATTGACATCAGATGAATCGAGTGTAGCTTAAAATACTCAACTGATGTTTTCAATAAGCTTTATTTGTTACATTATTTGAATATATCTCTGTGTATAACACAATGTTTTGAATAATTAAGATATGAATTATATTCAAGACCATATGAAGAGCTCAAATATAGATTATTGTGACCAAATGACATTTAATTAATCGTGAATCACTTTAAATGCTAGACTGAAGCACCAAAATTGGCTTCATTTGTACATAATATGCATATTTTTTGTAGTGTAATGCAATATTTTGAATAAATAAAGCTCCTACTTATATTCTAGACCATATTAAGTACTAAAATAAAGATTATTGTGATAAGTTGACGTCAAATGAATCGAGAATAGCTTAAATTGCTAATGTTAAGCTCCAAATAAACTTCATTTACACTTTATATGCATATTTATTCGTTTATGAATAAGTGTGATTTGAATTCTATTCTAGACCATGTAATCTACTTAAATATTGATTCTCGTTACAAAAAATGGTCAACTGAAGCTAAAAATAAGCTCTATTTGCACAGTATATTCATATTTTTTTTACACATAACTCATTATTTTGAATAAGTATGATCAAAATAATATTCTAGACCATATAAAGAGCTTAAATATAGATTATTATGATTAAATGATGTCTAATGAATCATAAATAGCTTGAAATACTCAATTGATTCTCTAAATAAGCTTCATTTACGAACTAGATGAATATTTCTTCATGTATACCACAATATTTTGTATAAAGTACATCTAAATTATATACTAGATCATATAAACAGCTTATATATAGAGTATTGTAATCAAATTACGTCGATAAAATCAACAATCACATAAAATGCTCGACTGAACTCCAAATAAGTTTCCTTTGCACTTTATATGCATAACTAAGAACTGATTTATATTCTTGACCATATAGAAAGTTTAAATATAGATTATTGCGATCAATTGACGTCAAATGCAACAAGAATCACACAAAATGTTCAACTCAAGCTCCAAATAAGCTGTATTAGCACATTATACGCACATTTTTTTATGTATAGTACAATATTTTTTATAAGTACGACCAGAATTTTATTTTAGATCATATGAGGAACTTAAATATAGATTATTGTGATAAATTAGCATCGAATGAATCTAGTATAGTTTAAAATACTCAACTGATTTTTTATATAAGCTCTCTAATATCATACGTGGTTGCATCAATTTTTATGGCAATCGATATTCACTAATTAGAACGTTTATTTTTTTTTCTTTTTTGGAATGCAATTACAATTTGTCTAAGTAACAAGAACTAAATATGCCACTCTTCTACCTTTTATTTCAAGGGTCTGAAATTGGAAATATAACATGTCCTTTTTACCTTTTGTCTTCCCATACTCGCTGATGTGGCACTATCTATTTCATTTTGCCAACAAATCAATAATTTTCACTACAACAAATTGACACCTGATTGAGTTGCACATCTAAATTTCTGATGTGTTGTTTGAAATTTTCCAGTCTGAGGTCAAATCTGTTAAAAGTAGCGGTCAAATCGATTGACTCATAAATACAATTGTCAAAAGTTATTAGTTAATTCATTTCTGGCAATTTTTATCTTGTTAGTTTATTTTTAAGCAGGTTGAAGTTGTTAAAAGATATAATGAAAACCCATTGTTTTTTTTTTAGACAAACTAGATAGAGGCCTTTTCATTCGAAGACCCATTGTTGGTGAGACCTTTTCATTCGAAGATTGAAAGTCACAGTATCCAAAATAAATCAATTATATCACTTGCAGAATCGAACAATCTAGTTGAACTAAAAAAGAAAAAGAATTTGGCTGGCATTAACTTCTGCGGTTCTGGTAAATTAGTCAATCTGAGAAGAACAGTCATTCTGAAATATAGTCGTTAGAGTTTAGAGATATCGGTAAAAATTTAAAGGGTCCACTATGATATAGATCCTTTAGAAATTTTGAAAAAAATTAAAGGGCTTAGAGATTTTGATACAAATTCAAAGAGCTCTTTATGATACAGACCCTTTAATAATTCCAATAAAAGTCCAAGGAGCATTGAGATTTTGACAAAAGTCTAAAAGCCTCGTTATGATACAGAGCCCTTAGAGATTTTGATAAAATTTTAAAAAGCTCGTTTTGATGTGGAGTTCTTGCAAATTTTGGTAAATAAATAAATAAATGAAAGGATCATTTTCACACAGAGCCCTTTCGAATTTTCTAAAGAAAGAAACAGAAGACAAAGTTCTAATCCATCGTAGAAGAGAATAACATTCCCAATATAATTGGCTATTAATTATTCTTCCCCATTCAATTATGAGCGCTTCAACAACCAGTCTACGACCTTCTAATTCTCAGTACCCTCTGACAAACGTGACCAACGCATTTCTTGCTGTATTGTTTTGGTTCTCGGTCTCCTCAGCCCCAAGCATGGATAAAGCTGCCTAACGTTAGTAAATGGCACGGAACATGGTGTTCCGTTTGCCATGCCATTAATGAAACGATTTCGATTTTGCAACCTTTTATCGTGCCAGTTAGTTAACGAAACGATTTTGCTAAACGGCATGTACAAAAACACGTTAAACTGTTCCATTTTCTATGTCATTTGCCGCTTCGTTAAGGAAACTGTACGGATTTTTGTGCCACTTACCGTTCGTTTCGGCCGAAACGTGGTGGCAAACGGCATAGGCTTCCGTTTACAGCCCTAAGCATGGACACTCCCTCACAACCACACTCTTTTTAGCATCTTCTATAGAGGTGTAAAATCTTATGCACCACAACTGTTTGATGAAATGTCGAACTGAAGTATTGTAAAAGAGGGTTCTTTTAATGGCCCTCAGCGGTTCTGAGCTTAAAATATTAGTATAACGGAAGGAACAGTGTATTTGAACTTAAAATATATATATATTTTTAAAGTTAAAAGCCCGTAGGCGTTGAACTAAAAATATTAGTATAACAAAAGATTGCATACTTGCAGTTTATTACTACAGATAAATTTTGGGAAGCTTGTGTCAACGCCTTCACCTTGTGATTGAAACCATAGAATATCAAAAGATACATTTCTTTACATTGTTGCTTGATTTTGAATAGGGATTTTATGGTTGTGTGACAACTAGATTATAAAAACGTCGATATTAGTTTTGGATGCAATTGATTAACACCAGGTGATCTGCTACCATTTTCTTATAAAAGTTATAGTAATCATGCCAATAAGATTTTTAATACAAGCGATTCAATGGTACTTTATGCTGGCAGGTCCATATTTCAAATACAGAGTCATACATTTGCGCAAAGTCCATTATCTAAACAATTATATTTATAGAAAAAAAGGCTTTTGAGAAGGCTCTCACAATCTGCACTGTTATAGTAAATTGATAAATGGATCAGATGAGGTCTAAGAGTTAATTAATCTTTCCTTTGGAGCGCTGCCATTAGTGTCGTTCCGTTCCTATCCAGGTTCGAATCTCCGCTTTCGCATTTTTTTACCCTCCTGTATTTGCTACAGGAAATCGAATAGAGTATAGGTTTTTTTTATTCATTTTGAAATTTCGTTTTTCTTTCTCCGTCATTCATTCCAGAACCCTAGACTCGATGCCTCCGGTGCCGGGCATCTCTATACCCTGTAACCCTGACACTCTCCCTCCCTGGGTCCCTTCCTCCTCCTCCGCTCCCTCCGCCTCTCTCTTCCGACAACTTCCCAACAATCCCGAATTTAAGTATCTCTATACCTTGGCATCTCTTGGTCTTGACTTGCATTTCTTCAGGGTAAGGTAAAGTTATCCATTAATTAATATTAATTTTTACTTGGATTCTCAGATACTTAAATTGGATCCTGGTAGGGTTGGAAGGGTAAAAAATGTAGATTTTTTCTTGCAATTTTGTTTGTCAATTCCATTGCTAAAATTGTGGTAATTAACCATAGTCATTAGTAATAAACATGAAAGTACTTTTCTTCACCATTTTGTGAAATTATTCACCAAGTAGTCTTATTCTATTCTTTCCCTGTACAGAAATGATGAATTAAGGAGGGGTTAGTTTGGGTATTTTCTAAAGAGTTGGGATATGGGAGCTGTTGTTTCTTAAGAGTGTGTAAAGTACATCTTGCATTGCCGTTGCAAATTGAATTTCCATTGCATTGTACTGTACTGTTGCTTCGCTTAATCATTTAGTTGTTTTCTTTTGTAGGTACTCCACAACTGCACTCGAAAGCGATATAAATTTGTTAATATCAATCAAGGACATCTATTTTTGAAACATTTTTTTCTTTGAATCACATTGATTCATTGAATTTTTGAATTAATGCTTCTTTAAATTTATCATGGAAAAAAGAAGTCCTTGATTATAATAATACATATACCACTGGTACTGTGCCGGGTGGCGGTTGATTATTAACCTGAGCCTCAGACCCTTGAATAGATATTGAGAGCAAAAGAACAAATCTGGTAACTAATTACTTCTGTACCATTGTCTATTGTTACTTTGTTGACCAGGTATGGTACTGATACAGTGCAGTAGTCATGCCAATTGATTATTGTCATTTCTTATTTGCAGTAGTCTTGCCATGGTTTTGTTCTTACATTTCTTTTGGGGTCGATTACTACTTAAAATTATAAAAAAAATACTGGTATATGCCAGTCCTGTACTCCACAAGTCAATCTTGATTATGTTCAAAGCCAAGTATGAGACTGAGAATGATCCAGTATATAATTTTCATCCTATTTGGACAATGATCCAGTATTTGTTGACATACTTTGAGCAGTATTGTGTGACTTCTCGATTCAATTATGGGTCTGTTGTTCTAACTCTTGGAGTTGCCAAGCTTCTCCAAATAACCGTCTCTTTTCTGAGGTATAACTAATTTAATTTCGTTTTGTTGAATGTTCAGACATTGGGGAAGAAGGCAGAGACATTAGAGAGAGAGCTGGATGCTGCAATTGCAGCTGCAGCTCGAGCTCAACTGAGAAGTGACAAACAAAAGCTGCACAAAAGGCAACAGAGTTGCATCGCAGGAAATGACCAAGAAGCTCGAGTACACTTCAAGTATGGCTATAATGTGGTGAATTTTAAGTTACAGTCTGGTGTTAAGGTTCACCATGCTGGATGTTTGTACAGCATTGGGCAAGCGAGGCCAAGTGCTGTACTGGTACTGAAATGGTAATTGGTGCACTATCAATATCTCTGGTCTAACGTATCACTACTGGTTTACTACAGTATCGGTTAAGGCACGGAGTCCTTGCCATTTTTGGGAAGGTACTATCTTGGCTGTGTTGTATGTGTCTCGTCCAGGTGCTCTGCAAGCTATGAATACCATGACATGATTCCATTATTGAAAATGTACATAACCAGTTGTATAGCATTTTGCTTCCATGTTGATAATATGGTACTGCTTAAGTTGTGTACAACTTGATTACTTTATTCAGGATTTGGTAAAGAGTTATTATGAATTTATCAATTTTTCAATTTGCTTGTGGTCAAGCAAAGAGGTCGATGAAGTATGTGACGATGGAGATGAATCCAGTGAATTGACATCTGGGTACATGGAGAGATTATTGTTTGTCAGGTTTATTTTATCAAATTTCTTAGTTATTGTTATTATTTTTTACTGAATTAGATTTTTTTGTTGGTCACTAGCTATCTCTTGGATTTTTTTTTTTAATACCATATAACTCTTAGTTAAATGGATGAGGTCATAGTTAACTCATCAATGACAAACAGGCTTTTATGTATTTTTCTTTAATACTTTTAAGATTTATACTTAAAGATCTAATTTCCAATGCTATCATGTATAGTTTGCTGGATACTATTTTTGAAATACATAAAATCATCTTTTAATGTTCACTTATTGGTGCCATCTGTATGCTCACTTAAAGTAAGTATTAAACTAAAGTCCTTGTTATCTTTTAATATCCAGGGATTACTGCAGCTAAATTGAAAGATATGAGATTGAAGAATTACAAGTTCTGCAGAAAAAAAGGGTGTCCATACTTTAAAGTTTAAACGGCTATAATGTTCTTTACGCATATATTATGTAATTTTTTTATTAAATACCAGAATCTGAAAATTTACTATGGCTTTTCCATAAATGTCTTGCACTTGTGACGGTATCAAAACAATTTCGTAGACTTAGTCAATAATAGAATGATCAGTGTTTTAATCCCCAAAACCTCACAGCGTAATTTTGGGATGATTTACCTAAAAGTAATTATGGCTGTACAGTAAATAGAGTAATTATTCTGGTTCAATAAAGAAAAAAGATTACTCAATATGCCATCCCTTTCTATAATTGTGAAATAAAAAGGATAAATTATGGCATTATATTATGGGTCTTTGTTATATAGGAATTTGATCTTTAATAGTTAATTTCACAGCAACTA
The DNA here is from genome assembly GCA_027725995.1 of Rhynchospora tenuis. Lineage (NCBI taxonomy): Eukaryota > Viridiplantae > Streptophyta > Magnoliopsida > Poales > Cyperaceae > Rhynchospora > Rhynchospora tenuis. Next base: position 142,494,582 of record CM050888.1, on the reverse strand, counting down.
ATTATCACCTGCAAAATAGAACAAACAAATCGAAATAAAAAAAACTTTAAACTTTTCAGAAAATAGGCCCCCTCCAAAGTAAAAAAAAAAAAAATCTTTTAGGCCATGATCAATTATTATTTTTTTTTACATGAATATCATTTCATTAGAAATTTTTTTTAATCAAAATGAACGAATTTGATGTCATTTGATTGGAAATTTCATGTTATTAGATCTAACGAAATAAGGAGAAATCATTTCAAATGAAAATAAATGAAATGATGCATGAAAAATATTTTGATCAAAGCCTTAAACTTTCATAATTTAGGCCTACTAGTAAAGTGCGCTCTCTCTTGTGATCAAAGCCTTAAACTTTCATAATATAGGCCTACTAGTAAAGTGCGCTCTCTCTTGTGATCAAAGCCTTAATTTTATGAATTAAGAAACAAGAACCAGGGCTCATAAGGATCATCCCAAGATTCATCATCCCTATCATTTCTTGAGAATAACAGTCATTAATGAGGATAACACTTCATTAATAACAGAAAACGTGTGAATTTCATCATCCCAGCGCCTCATCCCCATCCAGCGCTAGTTACTCCCTCCATCCCTTTGTTTCCCTCCCTCTCTCTCACTCAGCGTTAGTTAACTACAACAGTTAGCATTCTAACTGAACAATTACTCATATTAACTACAACAGTCAGTATTCCAACTTAATATTATTCATATTAACTACAACAATTAATATTATTCATATTAACTACAACAGTTAGTATTACTCATTTTAACTACAACAATTAGTATTCCAATTAAAACAATAACTCATATTAACTACAATTGTTATTATCTGAATTACAACAATTACTTATATTAACTACAAAAGTTGGTATTCAACAATTACTCATATTAACTACAACAATTAGTATTACTCATATTAACTACAACAGTTAGTATTCCAACTAGAACAATTATTTATATTAACTACAGCAGTTATTATCTAAAAGATGGGGTAGGGGTCAGCGCGATAGAGGAAAATAAGACGGCGATGATAACATATGCGCTGGATGGAAAAAAAAAAAAAAGGAAAGAGGGGATGGGATGAGCGCAGGATAATTGTATTAATGAGACAATTAATGAGGTGCTATTGGGATGAGAGATGTGACAATTATTAATGCGTTTTTAAAGAAATTTGAAAGATATTAAATACTTAGAGATGCATTATTGGGATGATAGAATCAAAACAATTCTTTTTTTTTTTTTGAAATTAAAGCCCGTAGGCATCCATTAACATCATGGAAATATTTTACAAAGTTGTCATGCACAAACGAGGTGTCCACCTAATATGATAACGCTAGTGTACAAAGAAGTTTAAAGACAGACCAAAGACATGGTTCTGTAGATGAGCCCAATTCCACTAATAGTTGGGGCAACAAAAGAATATTTACAAACAAAACAAAAGAAACAGTCTAAATGCTAAACCCAAACGAAACAGCTTGGAGCTTGGTGGAGATCCTGACTGAAACCAGAAAAAGACAATGTTCCTCTCCTTGCTGCATTGGCCAATTGATGAGCTTGTTGCACTGCATCCCTTCTTGCATGTTTGAGAGTAACTCCCGCCAGCTGCCAGATTTCTTGTTGACATAGTTGGACAACTCCTTCAGCACGCCAAGAATTAAGATCCTGCACATTGTGATTATTAATAGCATTAACAACATTCTGTGAATCAGAATATATATAAACCGTTGGAAAGGCATTCATCATTTGTTTTGCTATCTGCACAGCAAACAACACAGCATTTGATTCCGCAACCACAGCATCCTCTGCCATTCCTCTTTTTGTAAAATATTTACACAGAACGCCACCAGGTTCAAAAACAACAACAGCCACACCCATTCTGTTCTGTATATCCCAAGATCCATCAGTAACCATTAAAAGCGCATTTGAGGGCAATTCAAACTTATCCTTGATTCTTTTAATTTTGACCCTCCCAGCAAAATCATGTGGTTGTACACAGACAGTGTAATTTGCCCTTCTCAACACACTCTCCACACTAAATGGTTCTCCTCTAAAAACATAATTGCATCTTTCCTTCCAAATTTGCCACATCAAACGAATAAATAATTTACAATCTTCAACTGTAAAGTTTTTAAAAGTATTCAATACTATACATCTAATATTTTGTGACAAATCATCTGTCCTTACTGCTAATTTGGAGGCAAACCACATTGCTTTTGAAGAAGGACAGTGGAAAATTATATGCTCAATTGTTTCCTCTAATAAATCACATCTACTACAAATCGGGGAGTACCCCATAAAAATATTACTCAGCCTTTTTGCCGTCGGCAGTGCATTTTGTAAAGCTCTCCATAAAAAAGTAACAATTCTGGGAGGAACTTGTTTAAAGCTCCAAACTTGAAACCATAATTCTGTATCACTATTGCTTTCCAAATTTGGAGTATGATCAAAATGAACAAGCTTTTGATAGGAAATTTTAGTTACATACCTCCCTGATTTACTGGGCATCCAAATCAAGAAATCTTTCATACCCTTATTGATCTTGACATTCTGTGTGATAAAAGAAATTTCATCAGGTGTAAAATTTTGTACTAATGCCTGCATATTCCATTGATTAGAATTCTGTAAATTAAATGAGAAAGTTTTAAATTCCTAGCAGACAATTGTCTCTCACTTATTTGTTCCCAATCCGGGATCCAAGGCTCATTAAAAACCGTTATGAGTTGACCATCCCCCACTCTCCACCTTACATCAGATTTTATTTCATCCCTAACCTTAAGAACATGCCTCCAGAAAATACTCACTCCACTTGCATTTCTAGCTTTCCAAAATCCCACTCTCGAAAAGTATTTTGCCTTGAGGACTTTAATCCAAAGTTTATCTGAACCATTTGCAATCTCCCAAACCATTTTCAAAAAAAGGGCCTTATTAAAAGCTTTTATATCTCGTAAGCCCAAACCTCCCCTCTCAACAGGCTGACACACTTTATCCCAGGACACAAATGATAAGTACCTCTCCCTGTCTGTTTCCCCCATAAGAATTTTCTCATAAGTTTATTAACTTCATCCACTGTTCTACTTTGAATTAGGCATGTCATCATATAAAAAACAGGAAGAGCATAAAAAACTGATTTCAGCAAAACAATTCTCCCTGCCATAGAGAGGGTATTAAGTTTCCAACCCGCCAATCTATTATGCAATTTATCCATAATATCCCTATGTACCAGACTTAGGTAAGACTGATGCTGTGACAAACTAACCCCTAAATATTTTTCCTCATTTTGAACCTCCCCTGCACCTAATGTATGAACAATCAATCAAAACAATTCTGAACAAGAACACACTTATGGTTTATTAATTGCTCATTATTATTGTTTTTCCTCTCTCCTCTATAGAAGACTTTAGCTAGCTTAGTCAATTGCACTGTTTTAGATGTCATCACTACTGGTTTTGAGTTGGAAATTGAGGTGATAATTAATTTCAATTTCAATTTCAATTGCACTGTTTTAGATGTCATCAATACTCCCCATTCGGCCGTAGGGGTGCCACGAACTTGGTCATAGGGGGTGCCACGAAAATGGTCGTAGGGGTGCCACGAATCTGGCCGAATGAGGAGTGGCACGGAAATCGATAAGAAGGAGAAATAAAAAAGAAAATTGGTCGTAGGGGGATGTCACGAAAATGGCCGTAGGGGGGTGCCACGAACTTGGTCATAGGGGGTGCCACGAAAATGGTCGTAGGAGGTGCCACAAATTCGACCGAATGGGGAGTGGCACAATATGTAATGGGGAGTGGCACAATATCTTTTTATCTACACATGCATGCATAACATGATTGACGTAAAATATATTTCTTAATTGATTTTTCAAAATCACTTATTTCATATGAATTTAGATTTGTCAAATTTTCTATATGGTATTTTCCCCATCCATTACTAGATCCTTCATTACTTTTTTTTTTTTTTTTTTTTTTCTTTTATAGACATGGCTTCCCATCGAGCACATATAAATAAGATGTGCTCCTCTTCTTCCTTATGATGGCACCGCCCTTTCAGGGTCTTACAAACATCCTGAGTCGACCAATCGCTTCTATAAGAGACATAGTCGTCAGATCTCTCCATTATTCTATTGTGCCAATGATAGAAAAAATTTGTTGAGGACAACATTGAACAATTTCTCGACGACCACACTATTTTTAGTTCTTCTCCAAGAGAGCGATTTCTCCTACCAAGCTAGTGAGTTTATGAGAAAACCCAAGAATATTTGCATTAGTTTCCATAGCAACACAATCAAACTGACCTCTCAACACCTGTGCCTTTCCTTTTCTTACACGATCTTCACCCATGTTCATCTCCTTAATGACTTCCCATGCTTCCTTTGCCATTTCTTCTCCACAATCGCCATCATCACGGGATCAAGTATGGCCTGTGAGATTGCAGCAAGGGCAATATTGTCCTTGTCTCCACAATCGTCCTGATTGTTTTCCTCTGTTGCGTCCCACACACCAAGCAAGCGCAAGATTATTTTTATTTTCATAGCTTACAAACCATAGTTGGTGTTGTTCAACATCACATATTGGATGGGCATGACATCCCTCGCCATTGCTTTTGGCACCTTCATCTCCTTTTTCTTTTCACTATCATCGCCCATGACTTCGCAAATTTAGGATGTGCTCTGATACCAATTGTCAGATCAATAACAATAGATACAGAATAAATATTAGTATAGTAACAAGAAGAAGAGATAATTTTTTTTTTTTTTTTTGTGGTGCAGAAACTGCCGCACCTTTTCTGATTATTCCTCTTTTTATTGCTTTTTCATATTTTGTAAACAAAAGATACAAATCAAAATTCCCTAATCTTTCTCAGAAACTAATAGAAAATAAGACACAGTTTCTATTCTTTTACCATGCCATACTTACACTAAACAAAATATTAATTTGTTACTAAAATAAATTGATGTTGATTGTACCAGCATACTAGCATAACATAAAGCAAAATAAGGAAAAAAACAGAAATATGGTCACACGGTTTTGACACAACGAGCTTAATTTGACAATTGCAGCAACCTGATGTAATCTCAATTACCGTCAACAGAAAGGGACACGGAATCCTTAAATCTGATTTTTGGTGATTTTAACAAATGGAAGATCGGAGAACCTTCTTGTAAGTCCAGGTGGCATAGCATGCAAGTGTAACTCCTTAAGGGGTGCCCTGCAATCTACTAAAGTGCCGGAAAGATTCTTGAGATCTCTACAACTCTCAAGGACGACATGTGTGATCGTAGGCAGTGCTCCTTCCAGCACTGAAAATTCTTCCAGGCCAGAGATATGAGAAAGCTGCAGCCTTTCCAGTTTAGAGAACTCAAAAAACATATAATAATTCTTCAGAGGGACATCACTATTTTCGCAAATCATCTTTTTGGTTTGGGCACTGTATAGCAGCCACCTCAGCCGAAGAGTCTTCAAAAATTGCAATTTCCCTAAAGTAGGCATAGGATCTTCAACAAACTCAAGATTCTCTAGGGTGAGAGTGGTTAAGTGCGGTGGCATTTGAATGCCATTTAAACTGAACAGGGAGAATAACGAGCCAGCTACACTCAGGTTCTTTAAGTCCTCATAGCTTGGACAGGACCGCAAATCAATTATTTCTGGAGGAACATCGCTTCCTTGTATCTTTAAAGAGTATAGGAACTTTAATGTACTGAGGAGTCTGGTAATTATATCCCAAATTAAATTGTTTGCAGCGGAAGCACAGAGCCCCAACTTCTCCAGACCATAAAATTCTGGTAGCTCCTTGCCCCATTCATTTGGAACGTGTACGGTTTCCAAAATTCTTAGGGAGTTACATTTTGACGGTGGTCCATTAAGATGTTGGAATGTGTCAGAGGCAAGTACGGATCTTAGATTGTTCCATAACAAGTTCGGTAAGGACTGGACATATGTATCTCTAACATCCAGATGCTCCAATTTGTTAAAGGATATAGGAATCTCACGTATTTTTGTATTTCTCAATAAAAGAGTTGTTAAATTCGGGCAGTTAATAGGATCTGGTAGGGTCTCAATAGATGTACCTCCAACATCTAAAGTTGTCAAGGACTCTAATATTCTCACTTTCAGTAATAATTCATTTAATGGAGGCAACAACCTTAAATTACCCAAACCAAGGTATTTTAACTCTCCCCTCTTATTTACCTCTCTCACTACATCCACATTATTTTATCATAAATTTCTAGCGCTCTGTTTGACATTAGTGGAGTTTCAAGAGGGAAATTCTCACCAAAATCGAAGATACAACTAGCGTCAGCCAGTTGTGCTACATCCATAGATTTGCCACCAAATTTGTGATTTCTTTTTACCATACTGAATGGAAGCATAATTTCTGCATAAAAAAGATCTATGACATGAGGGTGATTATTGAATTTTGTCCAGACAAATCTTTTCTCCTTGGCTTCATGCATTGCCAACAAACGAAGAAGAGGATCATGAAGCCGACAGTACTTGATAGAACCGTCGAAGTACCACTTTGTGACTTCAATCATCGACCTGCACATTTTCATTACAATATCGCAGGAGATTAAAATCGATCACCTTATTCTACTACCACACACAATTTAGTATATTTCAAAGAAAAAAAAATTCTTTGGGGGTTAATTTGGTATTGTAATGTGATATTTAATTAGGAATATAAATCCTTGGATATGCAAGAAAGAGTTTGAAAAATTGAATATAAAATTAGTTGTTTTCTTATCTTTCTGTTTTCTCTACCTCAAAAAGAGTTGTATTCGTATCTAGTATTTTCTTACTTGTTAACGGATTTCCTGGATTTATTGTCGCAAATTCAAGCTTTTTGTTTGAAATAAATTAATAAAGTGAGAATAATTAATTAATATAAATAATGGTTAATGTGAGTAAATAATTAAGTTAGTTATGTACCTTTTAGCCAGATCTTCTAAAACGTACTTTCCTGGCCCGTACAATCCAAATTCGATGCCCTCTGTCTCCAACATACGAAAAAGAGACTTTGCATGGATTTCAGCATCTTCAGGGAAAGTGAGAAAGTACAGGAAAGCCGCTCTAAGCTCACGAGTTGGCAGGTCCCTATAGCTCATTGCAAATTTAACAAAGCTCATTCCTGCAGCTTCTATGGCCTCGATTCTGCCCAGGACCTCGTTCCAAGGAAGTTCAGAGAGCAGACCTCCAAGGAATCGTAATGGCCAAGGCAGGCCCTCACATTTACTAACGAATTTCATCTTCAGGTCATCCACTTCACCAGCTGGACAACCTTCCCATGGATTTTTTGGAAAAGCCGCTTGGAGCAGCATCTCGAGGCTTTCTTCATTGCTTCGCGGACCTACTTGATGCTGCAATTTTGATGTAGGAACAGGATCGCTGCACTCGCGATACTCTGGTCTGCGTGTTACAAGAACTCTGCTCCCGTTGTTATTGTCTGGAAGTTCTCTTAGGAGAGAAGACCATGCCTCTCCATGTGAAGAATAATTAATACCATTGAGGTCGTCAATTACTACGCAGTATCTTTTGCCCCTTAGAAAATTTGATATATCGACCTCGTCCTTGATTGAGAATTCCTCCCTCATACGCTCCATCGGGGCATCAGAAGGCAATACGATCACATAGGAAAAATTAGCAGCAGAAAGCCATACGTGCACATCGAAATGCTTCTGGACCTCGTCACTGTTAAATAAATATATCACAGCAAAATATACATAAGAGACTTACGATCAATAATTATTAAACTGACTGGTGTCTATTGAACCAAAAATTAACCTTGCAAGGATTCTTGCGGCCATGTACTACCAATTTCATCTTATCTTACTCGAATTTAATTTCGTTTTAGAATTTTTCCATATACTACAAATTTCAATTTTCAAATTTTTCAAAATTTAAAATTTGAAAATTTCAAAGTTAGAATTTTAAATTGAAATATTTCAAAAAATTTCATTTTTTAAAAATTTTTTTTATTAATTGATTTTCTAAATGATTTTGAATGTTATGCATCTTGTTGAGGATTATCTCGGATTTGTCTGGAGAAATGAGATTAACTGAGAGAATTATTTTCTATTATTTTTTTATTACTAACTAGAAAAAGTACACTCTTTACTCTCTCTCTCAATATACTCCCTATACTTTGGCACTCTCTTTCGATACGCATACAATACATGCACATCTATAAATAGGAGATCAAAAGTCGGTTATACAAGTTTATAGATAAATATTTATTAGACATAGTTAACATTCTGGGTACATTATGGGTGCTGTGTAACCATTTACTTTAATAGATGTTGTCAGGATGTTATTAGAGCTGTAACTAGGATTAATACATTCTACCTAGCAGTTGCGTGTGATGTTAAAGGTCTCCTCTGGTATTCTGTCTATATATACCAGAGACGCCTCTTGTAAACTCAATTAATTACATTCCTTGAATACAATCTTTTATATCCAATATTATATCTTCCTCTCTGATTAAGATTAGAAAGCTTTTAATATTGAATGTTATACACCGCCATATATAATTCATGCAATTTCTAGATTATTCAATATTAATCTAATTTTTAGATTCTTCGATATTAATGATTAACCTCCCGAAGTGGTCTTGGGCCTTGGGCCTGGGCTTTTCTATTTTGGGGTCTTTTTCCATTGATGGGTCGATGCTGCCCTCAGCAGATCTATTTTTATTTTCTGAATGTTTTTTTTCCTAGAAGATAATTTATATATATATTTTTAATAATCTTACAAGTTCTAGAACGTTAATCTCTAATTAGTTATTTTTTGAAAGGAATTAATATTATAGAACTAATTATAGTGATTTTAGGGTAACATATTTCTAATTAGTAATTAAGAATGATATACATATTTCAATTTAACAAAATTTACAGTGACATAAAATAATTTTTTAAAAAGAAAAAGTAAGAGGTGTATGTACATGTTCATTAAAAAGCTAACAAACCTGGCATAAATTTCCTTGGCAAGATAAGTTTTTCCAACACCGCGAGATCCGACAATATCAACAACGGAAAGTTGCTGTACGCTAGTATCAAGCATAGCATTCAAGATGAAGTTCATATGGGCCTCGAAGCTGACATGGGGTGGCTTGGAAGAAGTTGGGTCGGGGAGTGCAGCCATAGGAGTTTGATATCTTGTTGCGAATTAGCAGGGACTTCTCCGATAATTTGAGGACGACCAAATTAAGGACTAAGGAGATCGCAAAGCCAGACCGGCCATGACAAGTGAGAATGAGAATGATGTACTGAGGGAAACATTATTTTTTGCAATTGATTCCTTTGCGCTTGAGCTACTATCATGAAAGAATCATTCTTTGCAGGTCACCCGCACTTCGAGGCTTTAATTGAAAGAACCATTCTTAATTTCTTATTAAACAAATAGCATTTATTTTTTTGAAAGAAACTTTAATTTACTTAGCTAGTCCGCTACTTCTTTCAAGACTTTAATTATACTAGATATAATAGATGCACATTCGCTTATCAAAATTTCTGATGTAAAATATAAAAAAAACTTCTGTAAAAAATTTGTCAAAATTTCTAAATAAAAATTTGTAAGTTCAAAATTAGTAATTTTCAAAAACAACTTCTTACACAAATTTAGATTCAGCGGTCTGCGAAAATTGGAGGACTAAGATCGCATGTTGTAGGAGGGAATTTTTTTTCTATAGATTAGGCATGAAATAATTTAGATTTCCAAATATATCTACCTTAGATTTCTAAATATATTTAATTCTTAATTATAATTGATTGGTATGACTATTTTTAATTTATATTTAAAAATTATTTTAACAAATATAATTAAGTCATTTCTGTCACGCGTCTTTATAGAGAAAAATTTGTAAGTTCAAAATTAATAATTTTTTTCCATAGAAAGTCACTATATAAACTTAGCATAAATTTTCTGCCCAAAAAATCTTGCTAATTTTTAATTTATTTAAAAAATTATAAAAAAAATATTATTTTTGACCGCTTTATAACACGGCTTTTAATTAATATAAATACTTTATATATAGATCCTTACTCTGCTTAGTGCATACCGATATATAAATAAAATAAAAAATGAAAAACGTTAAATTCATGTGCCTAACCGCACTTACCAAGGTCTAATATGATCAGCCAACTGAATTTTTTAACATAAAAAACCACGGCTAATATTTAAATTAGCCTTTAACTTTAATTGTATGCCCACTAACTCAGCCGCCGTCATGCTTTTGGAATAAAATATAAGAAAAGAGAAACCTTTAATCATTCATATTTCACACCCACCCGGCAACGCGGCTCTACTCGCTAGCCCTGTGTTGGTAAGCCTACTGTTATGTTACAATGATTATTGGAATGTGATTAAAAGATCTCAAATTAATAATACATCAAAACTTATGTTAATAAATGAAAACATTTTAAACAAATTTAGGTACTTCTTGAAAGGACGTGTTCTTCAATTTATGCTGATGAAATGTTCCTTTGAGATGAGAAATAGGATTATGTAAGGAAGACAACATATCGATAGACACAACAAGCCATAACACGTCACATAAAAAGCAACCAACAAACAGATCCAACTAAAGAATATATAATTAAGTTGAATTGTTAAAATTAGATTTCAATATATTATTAGGTTTCAATATGTAGATTCAATTGGTAAAATTAGATTTATCAATTTGCAAAACTATCAACAGATATAATCGCGGTATACCAAACCCTCAATACATTGTGATGCACCATAACATTCTAAATTTCTGATTAGAAGAAACAACAAAAATAGAATTCTATTTCTATTTCTCGCTTTGTTTTTCTCGCTCGATCAGACCCCTGGTGGCAATTTAACAAATAATATATGTTTAACAAATCAACTGTCTATGCGGTCTCTAATAGTGTGACACCCCGTCAAATACCGTGACTGGACGGTGCACGACGGAGTATCCGCCATGGATGCCTGCTGCACCCGTAAAGCTTAACTTAGTCTAATCTATAAAATAAAGTAACTATAAACAATTATTATACATGTCAAATCTAAATTAAAAGATATTTATTTAAATATAATATAAATACTACAACAATTTGGTTAACAGTCTGATTCATATGGATTGCTAACCACAGAATCTAACAGTCCGCTACTCGTCTCGCTACTCGATCCGCAACCTGGAATCCACAACCAATTGTGGAAACAATGCAAAAGCAAAGAGTGAGATAAATATAATTTATCTCAGTGCGGTATTTAGTTCCAGTCACATAAACTTCCACCGTACATGTTCAGGAACTAACTATTTTACCAAGTTAAAATAATAATAATAAAACAAGTATACAAGCAATGCGTAAACAGATCAGTTAACAAATGCAATGCAAAGGAGCATGACTGCTGATTCAATTCAGATACAATTTGACATTTCAAAAGCCGGCTCGGTTTGGACAACTATCTAATGCAAGTCTGGTATATCACATATCAGTCAATCAGATACCGCGAATCACCTTCTAAGAGGGTTGCCAACGGCCATTCAATTCCGTTTACCATTCAGACAATTCCATATCATATCATTACATCAATTCGAATAACACATATACCACAGGTCGGGAACACTCTCCTCCCTTGGACCATTCTAGACTGGTACCGTGTCGGGATCCGAATCATAAGCACTTAAGTCACGGTGTTTGGCCAGACAGATCATGACTCCGACTCCAAACAGATGGAGTGCTTTTTCTCAACCGAACAAGTGTATCAGAATAAAAGACAGATTCTCAATTTAATCAACTTGGCAACCATTCAACATGCAGTTCACTTAACAAGTACTCATAATAATTCAATAAGATATCTCAAGTATATATGATATGATAATATGTACACAATGAATTCAGACATGAAATGCAAATAGTTATTTCCTAGCATGCAAGTAAAGCTTATGTGAAATCCGCACCTTTAAACAAATAAGCAATATACGCACGACAAGCAATCTTTAATGTTATTCGGTCGTCTTGGCTCAGCTACTCGACCTCCAACTCTAAACAAATAAAATAAAATATTCTATGTCCTTAATTCAAAGAAATATCACCCAAATTCACTCAACAAATAATTTATTCAATCCAGCGCCTACATTAATATTTGAGTGTGGTCGGTCTAGATTTGTGAAACCATAGTTTACATTTATACACTAACCTCCCGTATAAGTCCTAATTAAGTTTTTTTAGGATAATGTTAAGGCTGGCTTATGTACTTCATATCATTTGGTACCTAACCAGTACCAAGAAGTGCACCATTTAACCAATTTCATTTAAGCTCAATGGTAATTAACAAAAGGAAAAAAAAAAAAAGAAACATTGTGTTATCTAACTTATTGTTTCCATTCCCGTACCTGTTGGTACCATTCATAAACAAATATTGGTATTTATGTACCATAGTCCTTGTACCATTCGGTTATTATTTTATCTACTGTTTTTAATTGACAACTTTCTAAAGCAATCAAATTATCAATATCATAAGCTATACGCCAATAAATTTCAGGTTTCCATTTTATCAAAATAAACCAAATTTGAAAATGATTTTTCAAATAAACTTGGAACTACAAAGAAATTAGAATATCATTTAATTATATATTAAATGTACCTACATAGAACGAAATTTCAGCCATGAAAATTTTGCAAGAAAACCCAAAGAACATCAATTTTCCAAGATAACTAAATATCACATAACTTTTAAATTTCTTAACAAAATTCGGTCATCAATTAAATTAACTAAGTTGAGTGTTTTTTCATTCCATCCATAACATATTCTAAAGTGTCAAACAATTTGCAACAGAACTCAAGTAATAAATAATTTATCAAAGAATCTATTAATTTGTCAAGTAAGTTAAAACGTCAATGAAATATATACCCAGCTTAAAACTTCAATATAATTGGAAGAATGGATGAAAATTTTACCAATAAAAATGTTCCAAATTCATCTTTGACAATGGTACTAGGTGCTGCCCTCAACTGAATCCTTCTCAAACCGATTAGCACAATTTACTATTTGTCTATGTTCTCTCTTCCTTCAATTCTTTTTTTAGTGGAATTTTTAGTAGTTAATTGCTACCCTTTTCTCACATGATATGGAAAATGAAGAAGAGATGGGTGCGCACAAAAGAAATGGTGAAAACAAATGTTGAGGATAAATTCTGATCGGTTATAAAAGGGGAACTACTTAGTGGGCGATGCACTCTATGCCAATAAAATTGAGTTGCTTGTATGACACGTGGGTCCCAATTGCTAGATGACATGAGGAGAATTAGTGGAGTGACACAAATTCGGTGGCTTAGAGTAAAATTGGTGCTTCATTTAATTCATGAACAAATACAATATTGTAACTTACATGTGGGTCCACCCTAAGCAACTAGCAATTATTATAGACCAGTTCATCAAATTATTTACTAATATGATAAAACAATAATGTGTTACAAGAAAATTAATTTGTGTTAAATACAAACGGGCACACATAAATCTAATTATAAAATCAAAGCAAGCAAAAATTTTAGCAAAAATTTTAACGACCCAAAATAAAATTCCAAGGTATAACAAATAGGTACGTCGATTGTTTCAATTAGTGTTCCTACTTCGGATTAATGTCCTTAATTATTATCAATGACCTAAACAAGCATATCTTGGAAACTGGTAGCCGTACTTTGACGGTTTGACCTCCAAAATGGGATTATAGAATTATTAATGCCAAAAATTTTGGATCCAGTAAAATGATATTTTTAAAAATGGTACAACTCTGCTTTGACCTCCAATATAGGATTATAAAATTGTTTTTTTTTTTTTTAAATAAAAGCAACCTGGTAGGATTGCCAGTTTCATTAAGCAGAAAAAGTCAATTACAGCAGCTAAAGAAAAAAGAAGAAAGAAAGAGTGTTCCTAAGGAACTCCCTTCCAACTAAAGTGGCAATTAGAGAACCAGCCAAACAACAACAAAATGATATCTTCTAACCAAGATATCATGCAACAAGTATCAAGTGACAGAAAACAACAAAACAAGCTATCAAACCACAGCAATGGAACTACACCATACAAACACAAAAATCACAGTTGAGTATTTGCTGAAGAGGTGGTATCAGTGACATGTCCTTCACTGGTACCAGCATCACTGTCTCTTGCTGCAGCTTGGAATTATGCCAAGTTATTGAAACTTCCCTCCATACCAGAGTTAGTACCTGTCCAATAGTGAAACAAATGCAAGGCATTAAGGATAATGTTAAGGGAAGACTTTCCTTTTGAATCATTGAAAATTCTATTGTTTCTTTCAGACCAATGGCTCCAACAGAAAGCAGCTAACATAGTTTTAGCATAAATTCTTTTGTTAGAGCTCAAGTGGTTGCAGCTATTCCAAATGTCTCCTATAGTACAACAATTCAAGGAAATACCCTTATTATTAAACAGATTAAAACCTTTCCAAAAATCACTTATGAAAGTGCAGTTGACAAATAAATGATCGACTGACTCAGCATCTTGACAGAAGGAGCACTTACTAGGTCCTATCACTCCTATTTTCTGGAGATTGTCTCCTGTTAACACCCTATTGTGAATAACTAATCATAAAAATAATTTCACTTTTAAAGGTATTTTCAAGTGCCAAACAGTCTCATTTAAATTGTAACTAATACCACTGTTGTTGAGGAAGTTGTAGAATGATTTAACAGTGAACACTCATTTGCTATCCATCATCCAGATAGCAGAGTCAATGTTTTCATTGAAATCTATATTATGCAAAATTTTGAAAATTTCATTCTTTTCCTTCCTTACTTCTAAAGAAACTCCTCTACTTAACAGTAAATTAGGGTTTCCATCATTATAGCAATGAGCAATGGTACTGAAAATGTTTTTAGTTTTTTCATAAGTCTTGGGGAACTGCTTATACAATGACAAGTTTTGCCACCATATATCTTTCCAAAACCTAATGTGTTTTCCATTACCTATGACTCTCCTAGTGCCTATCATGAACTGAGTATGAGTTGTGGAAATGTCTTTCCATAAGTTGGAGGAATTGTAATTATCAAACCTACCATCATATTTAGTAATTGCCAATGGGAATGCAAAAGATCTTGGAAATATGCCACTCTTCTACCTTTATTTCAAGGGTCTGAAATTGGAAATATAACTTGTCCTTTTTACCCTTTGTCTTCCCATACTCGCTGATGTGGCACTATCTATTTCATTTTGCCAACAAATCAATAATTTTCACTACAACAAATTGACACCGGAGTGAGTTGCACATCTAAATTTCTGATGTGTTGTTTCAAATTTTCCAGTCTGAGGTCAAATCTGTTAAAAGTAGCGGTCAAATCGATTGACTCATAAATACATATGTCAAAAGTTATTAGTTAATTCATTTCTGGCAATTTTTATCTTGTTAGTTTATTTTTAAGCAGGTTGAAGTTGTTAAAAGATAAAACGAAAACCCATTGTTGGTGAGAGCTTTTCATTCGAAGATTGAAAGTCACAGTATCCAAAATAAATCAATTATCACTTGCAGAATCGAACAATCTAATTGAAATAAAAAAGAAAAAGAATTTGGCTGGCATTAACTTCTGCGGTTCTGGTAAATTAGTCAATCTGAGAAGAACAGTCATTCTGAAATATAGTCTTTAGAGTTTAGAGATATCGGTAAAAATTTAAAGGGTCCACTATGATATAGATCCTTTAGAAATTTTGAAAAATTTAAAGGGCTTAGAGATTTTGATGCAAATTCAAAGAGCTCTTTATGATACAGACCCTTTAATAATTCCAATAAAAGTCCAAAGAGCATTGAGATTTTGATAAAAGTCTAAAAGCCTCGTTATGATACAGAGCCCTTAGAGATTTTGATAAAATTTTAAAAAGCTCGTTTTGATGTGGAGTTCTTGCAAATTTTGGTAAATAAATAAATAAATGAAAGGATCATTTTCACACAGAGCCCTTTCGAATTTTCTAAAGAAAGAAACAGAAGACAAAATTCTAATCCATCGTAGAAGAGAGTAACATTCCCAATATAATTGGCTATTAATTATTTTTCCCCGTTCAATTATGAGCGCTTCAACAACCAGTCTACGACCTTCTAATTCTCAGTACCCTCTGACAAACGTGACCAACGCATTTCTTGCTGTATTGTTTTGGTTCTCGGTCTCCTCAGCCCCAAGCATGGATAGAGCTGCCTAACGTTGGTAAATGGCACGGAACATGGTGTTCCGTTTGCCATGCCATTAACGAAACGATTTCGATTTCGCAACCGTTTACCGTGCCAGTTAGTTAACGAAACGATTTCGCTAAACGGCATGTAAAAAAACACGTTAAACCGTTCCATTTTCTATGCCATTAATTTGCCGCTTCGTTAAGAAAACGGTACGAATTTTTGTGCCACTTACCGTTCGTTTCGGCTGAAACGTGGTGGCAAACGGCATAACTGCTGCTGTTTACAGCCCTAAGCATGGACACTCCCTCACAACCACACTCTTTTTAGCATCTTCTATAGAGGCGTAAAATCTTATGCACCACAACTGTTTGATGAAATGTCGAACTGAAGTATTGTAAAAGAGGGTTCTTTTAATGGGCCTCAGCGGTTCTGAAGTGATGTAAGGTGGAGTTGGTAATCTGGCACATAAGAGCGGTGCAGGGGAGATGCATAATAAGTTGGAAAAAAAAAATTGTGTAGTGTCTTCAAATTCTTACCGGGAAGCTCATCACATGGTTTATCTGGCTTCTCTGAAGTTTTATATCTATAGTAAGTTCTTATTTTATCATATCCCTTTCCTGGTCCAGATGACTTTTCTTTTGCTTTTTATCAACACTTTTGGGATGCAGTGAAGGAGGATTTAATCACACTAGTACAAAGTTTTTTTGAAGGATCCTTGAATTTAGCTAAAATTAATAAAGCAATTATTTGCTTGATACCAAAAAGTAAGAACAGTTTGTTAGCTAAGGATTTTAGACCTATTAGTTTAGTTAATTGTAGTTTTAAGATGATTATTTCAATTCTTACTTCTAGGTTAGAGAAAGTTTTGGACAAACTCATAGATCCTTTACAAACAGGTTTTATGAAGGATAGATACATTTTAGATAATGTAGTTATAACTAATGAACTCATCCATTCTTGTGCACATTCTGACCAACAAGGGAAACTAATAAAAGTAGATTTTGAAAAGGCATATGATAGAATAAATTGGGGGTATTAACAGGATATGCTTATATATAGAGGATTTGGACCTAGATGGAGAAACTGGATTCATAATCTGTATAATAGTGCATATACTTGCCTTAATGTCAATGGCAAAATATCTGATTACTTCATGTGCAAAAGAGGGCTGAGGCAAGGGGATCCCTTAGTTGCAGATACTTTGTGTAGAATGTTCAATAAAAGTGTGCACTTAGGGATTATATCTGGTTTAGGACCACCTTGTCTAGAAAATAGAGCCATTACCAATATACATTATGCTGATGACACCATCATATTCTTGCAAGCAGAAAATAGAAACGTATAACTTACTCTTTGGACTATGTTAGGATTTGAAGCTACATCTGGAGTCAAGATGAATCTCAACAAAACAGAGATGTTCCCTATAAATATATCTACTGATAGATGTGATGAGTTAGCCCATTTGTTTGGTTGTAAGCAAGGTACATTTCCACTCTTATATTTAGGAGTTCCAATTAGTTACAATAGATTACAAATAGCAGATTGGACTTATCTAATAGAGAAAATTGAGAAAAAAAAATCCAATCTTGGAAAGGAGCTTTGCTCTCTATAGGTGGTATAGTTACAATGATTAATGCTGTACTTAGTGCAATTCCTCTTTACATTTTATATGTTTATAAGATACCTGAAAAAATTAGAAAGTTAATTGATAGGAGTAGAAACAGATTTCTTTGTAAAAGGACATAGTGGACAAAGGAAAAAATATGCTTTAGTAAATTGGAGTAGGGTTTGCATGAAAAAAGAATATGGAGGTTTGGGAATACTAGACCTTAGATGTATGAATATTTCGTTATTGTTAAAGTGATGGTGGAAATATTATAATCCTAATTATCATAGTATTTGGAAAAGCTTGGTAACTTATAAATACAGTAATTGTACTTCCAATACAAAAATTTCTTATTTCTGGACTGAAGTATGAAAACTACAAGGGATAGTTTCTAGAAAATTTGTACCCAATTCAGGAAAAAAAATTATTTTTTGGTCTGATATTTGGAGTGGTGAATGCTGAATTGCCACACAGTATCCCAGCTGTTCTCTCTTGTACCAATCCTTTTGTGAGTTTACATTACCATACTACATCAAGGGAGGAACATAACTTTTAAAAGGGTGCTTACTGGGGTGTTATTACAAGAATGGTATGAAATTCAACATTCTTTGATCCCTCAGCACTACACACAGGAAACTGATCAGATGTTGTGCAGATAGACTAGTTCCGGCACTTTCACCTCACATGATATCTATTGCCATTATGAACTTTGGAGGAATTAAAATCCATTGCCCTTTACTTTGGTGGCAACTACCTATTCCCCACAAAAACAAAATTTTCATGTGGTTGTTGGATAATAATAGGGTACTTACCAAAAAGAATTTGCAAAAAAGAGGTTGGTCTGGTGATACCATTTGTTGTTATTGTGACCAAGATGAAACCAAAGACCACTTGTTTGTAACTTGTCCAGTAGCTAGAAAAATATGGTTTTGGATGGGTGATTGTGTCAATAAGTTCCAAAATGGACCACTTTTCAAAATATCTTGGATGATGCTATGGTTTATACTGGAGTAGAAAGGAAAGCTTTCCTAGTGGTCATTAGTGCTATTTGTTGGATTTTGTGGTTAAAACGCAATGAACTGATTTATAACTTCAAAAACTTGCCTACCACTAGAAGTATATTGACACAAATTTGTTCTTTGATTCATTATTGGACAGGTAAAATGGAAATACAGGTCAAACAATTGGTGTAAAAGTGGATGCCCTCTGATTGGGAGATCATACCACTTCAAGAGGTGGTGCCAACTCCACTGAACTTGACTGCTACAGATGATAGTGTGTTGCAACAATGGATTGCAGTCTACCGAGAGCAAACTTTAAGCTGCTTGAACTCAAAATTCTAAAAACTCTTTTTTGTTGATGTCATGGTTGTAATACTTTTAGTATCTGGGAGGTTTAATTGCTGTTGGATGTTTTCTTTGTTTGTTATTACTTACTTTATATGTTGCTATTGTGATGTTTGGAGATAGAATAAGGAACTGATGCTTAGACCAAAATATGCGAATATTAGTGCAAGGATTTTAGGGGAGCTTAGGAAATTTAGGTTTTTGTAATTTGTTTCATTTTATCAAAATGAAACTGGGTGGCGCTCCCACCTTTTTTCGAAAAAAAAATATCCCTTTTCTGCAAAAAAATTATCAGTTAATATGAGCTAAACTATGCATACATGCTGTTTGAGCAAAAATTTGCATTAGGCACTATATTAGTTTTAGGCTTTTAGCTGTCAGCCCTTGTTACTTACAGAACTCTGGGGAATGTCATTAATATTTAATAGTATATCCGTTGCATATGTTTTTATATTGGAGGACAGAGTTGATATTTTACTTGAATTAGATGATTACATATGTAATATGTATGATGTCCTGTCCTCACCGATTTTAGTAGTTACAAATTTACATTTTATCGTCTTCACGGAAGGAACAGTGTAGTTGAACTTAAAATACTAGTATAACAAAAGATTGCATACTTGCAGTTTATTACTACAGATAAATTTTGGGAAGCTTGTGTCAACACCTTGTGACTGAAACTATAGAATATCAAAAGATACATTTCTTTACGTTGTTGCTTGATTTTGAATAGGGATGTGTTATGGTTGTGTGACAACTAGATAATAAAAACGTCAATAGTAGTTTTGGATGCAATTGATTAAATATATAGATGGAAAAAAAAAGGAACTGAAATAACACCAGGTAATCTGCTACCATTTTCTTATAAAAGTAATAGTAATCATACCAATGAGATTTTCAATACAAGCGATTCAATAGTACTTTATGCTGGCAGGTCCATATTTCAAATACAGAGTCATACATTTGCGCAAAGTTCAAGAGCTAAACAATAATATTTATAGAAAAAAATGGCTTTTGAGAAGGCTCTCAGGATTGCTTATTCAGAAAGTTCATCTTCACAATTATATGAGGGGGATGTGGCTAAATTAGATGAGTTATGTCGTGATTTGTGTTTACAAGATTGATTTCTTAGAAAGAGGGGGTTTGTGTTTGCAAGATTGATTTCAAAAATTCAGTTACTTTTTTCACTTTTTGCTTTTTAAATCTAAGTAATTTAGAGGAAAGTGAATTGTACTCATCTTTTGATGTCGATGAACTTTAAATATCATTGTGCTTGGTTTTCCATATTTTAATAATTTGTAATTCTTGCGCGACTTATTTTGTTAACAGCATGTCATGTTTGATTGCTAGTTTAATTGTGTAACCTATTTCATTTTATATGTAATCATGTTTGGCCAAAGTTTTAAAACATAATCTGTTTGTCTTTTTTTTTTTTTTTTTTTTTCCTGTTCCAATTCACCAATTTAGTGGACTTGTCTTACTGTTTCTTTTTTCTTTGATGTCATAATTCAGCGCCCTTAACTCAATATGTGAGTTCTTTTTCATCTCTTTCATCAATCTGATGGACTTATTAAGTTCTCAGGTTCATTCTCGTTAGTC
The DNA here is from genome assembly GCA_027725995.1 of Rhynchospora tenuis. Taxonomy (NCBI): domain Eukaryota; kingdom Viridiplantae; phylum Streptophyta; class Magnoliopsida; order Poales; family Cyperaceae; genus Rhynchospora; species Rhynchospora tenuis. The sequence continues at coordinate 142,473,886 of CM050888.1, read as the reverse complement.
TGATTAATTTTGATGGCCTGAACCCTAAACCCTAAACCGAGACATCTAATGATGCACGAGACTACAGGTCACTTTTCATGTTGTAGAGCTGCTGTCCTGGTTGCTATTTGCATTAACAATTAGTGTCTAGAAATCAAGCAGTCTTGTTTCACCTTTTGAAACCATACCAAATTTAATTGGTTTCAGTTTTGGCGCATTAATAGTTCCTTTTGAAACTTTTCCCTTTGATGATTTTCTTTCCTTTTCCATCCTTTCATCTGACCAAAATAAAGAGCATGACTTGAGATTTCAAGAAAGATATCGAGTTGCGTCAATTGTCAATTCTATTTGTGCATTTCATCAGGTTATTGATATTTGTCAGATTGTTTTGCGAAATAAATCAGGCTTTTATAAGGTTGATTTTTGTACCTCTAATTATTAAGCGTGGTGAATCTCAGCGCGTGACTTGTTTGTGTAAAAATGTACTATTGAGTATTTGTCTTATAGTTACGTTAATTTCTAATATAAGCTTAAGGGCAAGAGGTTCTCCTACGGCAAATTTAATTTAGCCGACTAATTTCAAAATATACCTCTACCATAATTAGAACCAACCGTATCAAATACTCTGAACTTAGTCAAAGAGAGGAACAGGTTATCCTTTGGCTAGGTATGCTTCAGGAAAAGATCAGAAAAAATTAGTTCAGTTGACATCTGTCAATTAAGGATACAGCTTTTATTTATTTGAGTTCTGACAATGTGATGCATTTCCTGTCGGGTTAAAATGAGAGGATGCTATGCGTATTGTGGTTGAGTATAATGGAGTCCTATGTATTCCTTATCAAATTCTTGTCGTCTTTGAAGAACTCCGTTCCATTCAAGCAACACATGTCAATGCTAAACCACAATTTTCAGCTAGAGAGCCCAAGGTTTGACCCTTGCTCAATATCACACTGAAGCAGAATACCATATTAGTCTCAATAAAGGCGTTGTTACAATTTTCAGAGTAAAATAATTATCAATTTTTATTAATTATTAAATTCTTATGCTGACCAGTAAAGTTTGACCAGATAAGATGGATGCTGTACCAACCTCATTTCAAATAGAATAAAATCAGCGTCAGGCCAAGAATTTAACACATTATAAATGGCCAATTTAAGGCCCTGTAATATTTAAAGATGTTAAATTTAGAACCTATTGAACTATGTAAGTTATATGCAGCAAGTTCCCACAAACTAGACCTGAAAAAAAAAAAATCCCATACCAACAGAAATCAAAATATAACAGAGGGCTTACCCTATCAAAAATCCTATGCCATCAAGTAATTATTTCTTTTTCTGTCATGAACAAATCAAAATATTTTCCCAATAGAAGAAGCAAAGTAAAAGTCAATATCGTGAACTTTCATAAAATACAATCACAGCTCTACTTGCCAGCCTTGGAAGGCTTGCTAGCTTCATCACAAATCCCATGCCATCATCTAACTCATCGATGTCATCTTTATCGATAACCAACTTCTGTAGCTGAGCAGTACCTAGAATAAACTTAGCAAATGCCAGCATGGACACAGCATCTTCAAAGGCGCATACCTCAACTACCTCCAGTTGCTGAAGAAAGGAAATCCTTGTTATCCTCTCCTCCTCCCAAATATTTTGACCTGGTACCGTTAAACAGAGTTTTTTCAAATTAGGGGCATTTCTGAAAATGCAAAGAGCAGTATTAACCTCCTTGCTTCCACCATCTAGGTGAATTAAAAGCTTTTTCAAGTGGTGGAATGTTACTGGAAGCTTCTCAGGTATAGGTCCTGAGGCCAAATACTGAACAAATTGCAAAATTTGAAATCATCAGATTACAAACTATATCACAAAACGCTGACAGGATCAATCAGTTATGCATGGTGAAATGAACTATTGTACTGTTCTTAACTTAATATTTTGAAAAAAAAAAAAAAAATCAAGGCAAAAAGTTCCTATAAGATGGCAATGAAATTGATTGAGTGGTCGTTGGTTGACCAATCAAACAATTCAGTTGTTTTAACTACATCAAATTATCTTTAATATTAGCAGTACATTAGTACTCAATTCCAACTTATTCCAGCACCTAAAATTCTTTACATGTTTCAAATTACCCAATAATGACTCATGTGATCTAGTTGTGAATCAAACCATATTATTCCCTCATGTTTTCTCAAATCTTAATCCATGAGTGGATCAAGTAATTGTGCCTAAGTAACACTCAAGCCATGTTTGCTTCTTGTATAGGTACAGTCTAGTCCGGTATGGTACCAGTATGGACAGAGTCAGGACAACAACAGGATGGCACCTGAAAAAGCTTAGTTCATTATTTTTTTTCTATAGTTTCCATATATTATTATGATTGTAATTTCATTCAGAGCAGCAATAATTGAAGAAAGCACTTTCAAGTATCAAACAAGTAGGATTTTACCTCACAAAACTCTGAGCCTATCTTCAGTTCTTCAATATTAGAAAGTGCACTAATGGTGCGCAGAAGTTTGCTTTTACATCCATCATTTGCTGGGACGGAATCCAGATAACCATGAGGCATGTTACTGAGAAAGATGCCAGCATAAATTAATTTTGGTGTTTCCAACAATAAATCAGTAAATGTTCCAAAAAGATCCAGTCGTTTGAGGTTAGGCGCACAGATTGTGAGGCAGCCACCCTCAACAAAGTGAAATAGTTCTAAGGTCTCAAGCAATGGACAGCCCAAAACAAACTTCTCTATGGTAATTCCTACCAAAATTCAAGCATATAGCTTTAAGGTTTTGAGAAGCTTAAGGCCTTGAAAACACGGAGGTGCATATATTAAGCAACCGTAAATTTCCAGATTTTCCAATTTGTGACATGAGAAAAGGCTTGAAGGAACCTTGCAACCTGCAGTGCCATCAAAACAGAGATAAAGGCCCTTCAGGTCATTTTGGGATAAAATGAGCAGCCATCTGCTGATTGCCTCATTGCTTGCACGCGGACAGTCTAGTTCAAATTTGAGAATTGGACCCTGGTGCGCCAGTAACAACTTATCTACTGTTGACTCTGTGATCACTCCTCTAAACACCAAATCAGGTATCGAGGCCCACAAAAACTTCCATTTGCTGGAAAGGATGCTAGTTCTGACTGCCTCTCTTACTGGTAGTTTGACTAAAATTTGTGCAATTAACTCTGCGGGCATGCTGCTTAGAAAATCTGAGTTTAAATCAAAATCAGCACCCATCCTTTGCCGCCGCCGACCATCCATTTTAAAAGTTCAGTTGATTTCTTTTAACCTGCAATAATTTATTGGTTGATTGCTGCAGAGTTACTCCAAAATAGGTAAAAACCCTTAGTATATAGCATACATATTGCAGCAGAATTGGTAGTATCTTTAACAAACATTCAATAGTTCTGGAACCAATAATTATTAATCAACCCAAAATTAAAGTAATAGTACCTAATCCCTTGACAGTTTTGACCCAATAATTGAAGTACCAACATGATTATTAGTAGTAAGTTTACCATTAAAACTCTCTACAAGGAACTAAATAAAAGGGCAATCAAATTTTCTTATAAAATTTATTTACTTTGTGTTCTCTACAAAGCCTGCTCTTTTCTTTATCGAATTATACAGGAACTCTTTTGCAAGAGCAACAATATGTAAACCTTCGAACAACAAAACAGAACAACTTTCTACTGCCCATATCCCAGAAAAAGATAGTTACTTGAAAGCCTGAGTGAAGGAAGGCGAGAGCGAGGCTACTCTTTCCGACTGATTGGATTCTTCGATGAAAGAAGGCGACAAGAGAGCGAGAGAGATGGATGGAAGAAAGGATTCGCCGAAGGAAGCGAGTGGCCCTGATAATCTCCTTATATCTTGGGTCGGACAAGAAAATTAGGCTTTTTTCAACATATTATTATTATCATCAAACCCCATAAATTAAAAAAGCAACAAATTAATTTTGGGATTATATTCGGTTAAACATCTTGAAAAAATCTCGGCTTCAGGCTATGGAAACATGTAAGGCTACACAGCACTTCGTTGCAGGAGATCTTCTGTTCTTACGAGATTTTGCAAGTAAAAGAGGTTATAGCTGTACAGTAAATAGAGCAACCATTCCGGTTCAATAAAAAAAAAAAAAAAACTCATTGTTCCACCCCGTTTACTACAATTGTGAAAAAACGATATGGGTCTTTATATTCTAGGAATTTGCTCTTTAATAGCTATTTTCACATCAACTAATTATCACCTGCAAAATAGAAAAATTAAATTGAAAACTAAAAAAAATCTTTAAAATTTTCAGAAAAGCGGGCTCCTCAAAAGTAAAAAAAAAAAATGCTTTTAAACTTTCATAAATTATTAGGCCTACTAATAGATAAAATTACCCGATCATTATTAATTTAGAACGAAGAATACACTTATGATTTTTTCATGTTTGTAATTAAATCAATAAAAATAAACATTGCATGCTGTGCAAATAACCGGATCTTATATTTACTTTAGCGGGGGGTAAGATTGAATAGCACAAATGCAAGTAACAGATGGTACAAGGATCCCAGTTCCCTCGTTTGTTCTGTCTAATTCCCCATTTTTCTTAGTTATAATAAATATAAAAATATTAAAAGAATTATCCAAATAAATAATTATACTAAAAGAGTTATGCATTAAAAACGTTTGGCTAAAAAGAACAACTAATATTTCAACATTTTATTTTAAATGGGGAAACTGAATTTAGTATGCTGTGGATAGTGTTTACCAAACGGTCCGGTCCGGGCCGGTCCGGTCCAACCCTCCACGGTCCACGGGTTATTGCGGTCCGGTCCTCCACGGGTCGACGGGTTATCACAGTCCACCCTAGAAATCTTGATCCAAACCCTTGCTAAACCCGTCCGGTCCTAACCCCCACGGATTACGACGGTCCGATCCAGTTTATTATTATTCTTTTGCTATTTTTTTCGTTAATTTGTTTTTCTGCTTTGTTGTTCATCGAGATATTAAGCTACGAATCTTAACGCTATAGTTGTATAGTTGTATATTAGAAGACATGATAAGGTGCGTAATGTTTTTATATAGTTGTATATTAGCAGACATGATATGGTGAGTACTTAATGCTATAAAAAAAAAAAAATGAAATTCACGTTAAAAACCACTTGAAATGTTTGAAAAAAAAGTTGTTTATGTTCATTCCTTTCTGGATATATACAAAAGGGAAAATATTTCCTGATTCTTATAGTTAATGTATTTTAAGGAAATTTTTTATATGCATTTGTTGATGCATAAATTCAAAAGTTCTAAAAATTTGAGAAATCTTCCTTTCATTTTCCAGGAGATATATATCATAATATGAAATTTTAAAATTTCAAATTTCAAATATTTTTGAATTTGAAAGTTAAAAATTTTGAATTTTAATGTATAGAAAACTAAAATTAAAATTTTAATTGGTTTGAATTCACGGTGATAGGGAAGAATTAATTAGTTTTAGCCACTTGCTAATGATTCATAAATTTAATTCCATTGATCTTTGTCGGTTATGTTCTTGGGATACTTTTTAACTAGCGCCAATTTCATTTTTTTAATTAATTACGTGTCCAAATGAATAAAGAGAGGGCACAGTTATTTTAAGGCGCATAATTAGTGCATGAAAGGCGCAAATATAGGAGGTGCGCCAAGTTTTTCAGAATAATAACGTACATGGACACCTTGCGCTTAGGCCCTTTTAGAAATTATTAGGGGTACCTAAGCCCTATGTGAAATTTCAAATGAAATTTAAGTCCTTTAAGAAAAAAGCCCTGGGGTTAGCCAGTGGGCAAATGAAAAGAGAGATGCGTTTTGGACATTACACCTTGGTATTTGTCAGGAAAAAAAAACGTTGGAGCTTGGGGAGGACAGGTGTCGAGTGAGGAGTTTTTTTTTTTTTTTTTTGAAAATGGTCGAGTGAGGAGTTGGCAGAGCCAAAATACAGAGAGCGAGGGGTAGCTGTTGGGACCAGGGACGCGTGGGAGTAGGCAGAGGAACTCGCATCCTCGGCAGTACAGCAGTTAGCTGTGATTTCATCCCAATCGTCCGATGAATGATAGGTGCCCCGTGAATAATACCAGATTGATAGGTCCGAAAAAAATTAACCGTCCGATCAAGTTTCGACGGTTCGAACGAAATCGCTGCCAGCAGCGCTGCTGCAGAGGATTTTGGTCCGTAGGCAGAGGCGCAGACCGCAGAGCCAATAGGCAGGCACGCATGAGAGAGGGGTCGCCGACATGTCAGGTAGGGATTGAGTGAGAGAAAGAGAGAGACACGTGGCGAGCTGGGATTGGCCGGCGCGTGGCCAGGGCGGGGACGGGTTAGTGGGGTTTACTGGGGGTTAGCGGCGGGTTTTAGTGGGTTTTGACTGGATTTTAGCGGGTTTGGGGGGTTTTAGAGGGTTAGTGGGTGTTAGGGTGGGTTATCACGTGTTAGTGGTCCGGTCCGGTCCGGTCCACGGATTGACACGGGACGGGTTTAACGCGAGTTTTGTCAAGAAGGACGGCCTAAATCTTTGATAAACCCTTCCCCGTCTACCCCTGGTCCATCGCGGTCCATGCACGGATCAGGCCGGTCTAGTCCAAGGTCCGGGTTTATCCCGGGTCGGATCTGACCCGCCGGTCCAAGTGGTAAACACTAGCTGTGGAGTCGCTGGAGTGTTTAGTACTTAGCACAACGTTTCTGCCCATTCGAATTTCTCTCTTTTATTGATTAACAAAACTGAAAAATAATACAATAATTGTACAAATAAATTGAAGACTCAATCACCAGCGATTAAAGGGAATAAATATAGATCGTACAAAAGCACAGTATTCTCACTAGTTAATAAGAACTCAGGATGCCTAGTGGTACTAGAGCAGCACTTGCCTGATTCCATACAGATTAGGGATCGAATTCCAACATTTGCTGGTTGAGACTGCGTATGAGTGGGCCTTAAGGATATTTATATAATAATAATAATAATAATAATAATAATAATAATAATAATAACTCTTTCAAATGTCACTCTTTAAAAATATATTTTTTTTAGTTATTATTTATTAAATTGAAAAAATTTGATTTATACCATTATTTTTAACAAAAAAATATTAAAAATAATTTATGTTATTAATAAAAATAAAATTCCCTTGTCAGATGTTTTAAAAATTCTAAAATTGCCCCTAGTAGCATATCGTCTGTCTGGAGATTCATCAAAAAACAACTCGAGTTATTCTTTTCTTCATTTCTCAACGTTTAATAGAAGCGAGAGGGCATTTTCACTTCTTTTCTTTGCTTTTCTATTTCGTTTTTGTCACTCTCATTTGCATGTTCTTAGCTACCGTGTCCAACATATGTGGTTGATTTGCTCTCAAAATGTCACATGCCTCAATGGACTTGGGGACAAAAAATAGAAAAAAATCAATTGCTCAATACATCAGAGAGAAGCAAGGAGATAAGTCTCAATTGATGAATTGCTTCAATCACTGATTTTTTTTTTTCTTCCATTTATCTGTTTCTTCCAATTATTGCACATTGTCACCGATTCATTATTCAATTTGCGCAATTCTTGATTTGGGTTGTTTGAGGAATTTTTGTTTTTCTGATATTTCGTCCGTAACCATAATATTTGGTTAAAGTAAACTAGTAAAGTCTCCGCCCAACCTTTTTCTTTTCTTTTCTTTTGCTATGCCAATGCACTATTTTCAAAATTTTTAAAGAACCGCTATTGTCTTTTGCAATTGGTTGTATAAATTTGAATTTTCAATTTTCCCTAAATAAATTACTGTAAATTAACAAAATTTGAATAATATGGTCATTTTAATCAATTAGTGGCGTATCAAACCAATTTATATTATTTTATAATGGCGTAAAACTAATAATTAGTTTTTAGTTTTTTGATGACATATCTTGAATTTTAAACTTATGCAGTGGCATAAATCAAAATACCCCTTATTAAAAAATCTTTAATTTGTAACTTTGCATTTCCTAATTGTGTTTTACCCTCACTATCTGTGCCAACATTAGCTAATTTTATGAGGTGCAAGTGGAACTGATACCTACGGCCGCAAAAAAAAAAATAAAAAATAGAAAAATAAAAATCATCTGACCTGTTTAATCCGTCCAACTTGATCTGTATTTTAATGGATTCAAATATTATTCGAGTTGGGCTGGGTTATATTTTTACATTTGATTACCCGTTTGTACCCGACCCGTATAAGTTTATTGTCAATTATTCATATTGGACTAAAAAGTCTGTGCTCTAGATTAAATATTCCCTAGCTTGGACAATCCTTTTAGACAACACATTCAACAATCCTAGTCCCTGAACGCGACCGCCTCGGCTCCGCCACTCGTAATTATATTCTTACCCTTGAAAATTATGGCATTGGTTCATTTGGTATGATCAAGAGTGCAAGTACACGTCCATGATTTTTTTTTTTTTTTTTTTTTTTGTTAGCTGAAACAAAATAACAACTACATGTAAACTAAGAAGCTTGGTGCCGATTTTATTTTTTATTTGTATATTGACATTGTCCCATTCACATGGTAAGGTGCATATACTAGGTCCTATTACAATTAGATGTATTTAATGTTTCTATTTAATCTTTTAAATTTTGTTATTTTTTTATATTAAAAGAATCACCAACTTTCAATCAATTGGTCGTAAATCATTTTATTGTACAGCTTGGGTAGGAAAAGTTCAATCTCATTTTGTATGATCACATCTATAGTATTAATTAAAAGCCAATGATATGCGGTAATCTGAGCCGTTCATTCATTTATACTGAAATCTGATCGTTCCTTTTTATATTTTTATAAATTAAAAATAGCCGTATCAATTAAAAATAGTCCTACCAATCATTAATATTAGAAAGATTTTTTTGGACAGAAAATTTATGTCAAGTTTATATAGTGACTTTTTATAAAAGAAATTACCAATTTTAGACTTACAAATTTTTGTCTATAAATTTTGACAAGTTTTTTAGGCAGATTTTTTATATTTGACATTGAAAATTTTGACAAGTTTGACGAAATATATTAAATTATTCTTTAATCTAAAAAACTTAGCCCAGTGAAGCTGCGACTGTCATGTCTAGTACAATTAAAATCATAACTTGTGTAATCTGCATAACCTGTAATAACCCGTACATAAAAATTCATCTTAGGTTGGGTTAGATATTTTTTTTTTTTCAACCTGATATAATTGGATTGAATTAAAATTTAGACGAAATGGTGCAATTCTACTGATGTCTTTGTGTGTCTCAAAACAGAAATCATACTAACAACAACAAAAATCTTGTAGGTTTTTATAACATTTAATTTCGATATAAGTTGGACAGGTTGAAACCCATTTTATCTTAAGAAAATTAAAATAATCATGCAAACAAAAATGTTTTTAAAGATCCTCACCGATTTACGGAGTTTCGGCTGCAATGTTTTGGGCCCACAACAAAAGACGGTGGTCTCTGAGTCTCTGCTACAAAAGATCCTGTATGGGTTTGTTATATTATAATATAATATTATACATGCAATCTCCATTCCCGTCCCGTCAATATAATATATCGCTGTAAAAGAAAATGAAAAGAAATAATATACTCAAACTAGATTTTGTAACATAAATAAACATCAGGGCTTAACATAAAAAATAATTATTCATTATATTTGTATGACAACATGCCTTCGTAACTTTGCAGACACAATAAATCACAACAAATTTACGATTATAAAATTTCACAAAACTAGCATGATTCTAATATAAAAATTGTCACGAGGAGTAATCAATAAGATATATATATCAACATGCCTTGTAACTTCGCAGACACGATAAGTCCCAATAAGTTTGTGATTATAAAATTTCACAAAGTTAGCATGATTGTAATATATACTAGTATTTTATCTGTAACAACAAGTAATCAATAAGATATACATCTTCAAGTGGATTGTCAATAATCTTTTGATGCCTCAAGTTACAAAAATATGAGATATTAGAGAAAAATCAATTTTATATAATTAATTACAAATAGATGTCAAAAAGTAATTTATATAACGTTTACTCCCTCTTATATTTAATTCATTATTTTCTGAATCCACACTTGAATAAACTAGGAGTTTTAAGGTTACAAACTGATTGATGATAGATTCAAAGATTTTATGGTTATCAAAGTCCTTCAATCAACCTCTAATTATTAACCAATTTACAAGATGAAACACATGCGCCAAGAGGCAGAGGCGGTCGCGGCCGGAGGCAACTTAGAGGATGAGAAGAATAGGTGGAAGGCACATGCATAGACGAATACAATAATAATATTCACAAAACTAATGTATAATTTATATATAGCACTTGAATTATCACACCTGTTCTCTTTGGTATTTTTAATGAACATTATTTGACTTTCCGTATTTTTGTAATTTGTAATTTGTAATATTAGGATATTCTCTTTTCATTTGGAGAGGTATTTTTAATAAACAAAAAATTTTCCTCAGAAATTTTAAAAAGAAAAAAGAATTTTTTTTTTAATAAGGAAAAAGTCCTAACGCGTTTATGGACACAGTAAATGTGTTGTGTCCTAACGCGGTCCATAAACGCGTTAGGGCGTCCTAACGCGGTTAACGATCGCATTAGGAGCCATAACTTTTGCAGGTTGTCGTTATCGACCGTTTCTCTTTTTCTGCGCGCGTTTCGTTTAAAAAAGAGGGCTGAGGGAGAGTGAGGCACAACGTGAAGAGAAAGAAAGAAAGAGAGAGAGAAAGAGAGAAAGAGAGAAAAAAAGAAAGAAAGAAATAAAGAAAGAGAAAAAAAAAGAGAAGGAAAGAAAGAAGAAAAGAAGAAGAAGAGAAAAAAGGTTTGAAAATTTTTATTAAATTTTTTGTTATTGATTTTTATTGATTTGTTAAGATAAAATTAGTAAAAATTATTAATGATAGTCAATTTTCATTATTGAAAACAAAATTAAATTAAAATAAATCATACAGAAATTTGTTTTTAAAAAATCATGGACATGATTGCATCACTAATAAAATGAAACCATAAAATGTATTTATAGTCTTAATTTAGATACTTTTTAACAATAAATTATTGACTTGCAAAAAAATTTTAATTTGAAAGAAATTTAAATATATTGTTCCTAATTGATATTTGTCAATTGTGGTTGAATAGAAATGGATTTGAAACCACGCAACGTTGTTACCGGTGTGCTGCTAGAGGGACATAGTGAAGTATTGGAGCATCACATATTGAGGTCATTGTATGGGATGTATCCGCACGACAAGTTCTATTTTAAAGATTTGGATGATTTATATAATAAAGACGACGAAGTGTGGGAGGTTAGAGGACCGAAGCACTGGACCGACAAGGTCAAGAGAGAAGGGGGGATCCGCGTCATGGTGGCCAACAATAGGACAGTTTGGCTTCCGTTGAAGAAAGCTTGCCCACCTGGATTTGAAAATCATCCCGCTGCTGCAGGCGACCCTTATCGTGCTTAGATTTTCTATGTTTTATTTTTTCTTTTATGTTGTATGTTTATATGTTATGTTGTGTTTTTTTTTTTAGTATGTTATGTATGTTTTTAAGTTGTATGTTATTATGTATGTTTTATGTTTTTAAGTTTTTCTCTATTTTATGTTTTATGTGTTATGTAATATAATTTTATGTTTTATTTATATATTTAATGTTTCTATGTTATATTTTAAAAAAAAAAACTGTAAAAAACCTTAAAAAAATTTATAAGAACAATAATAAAACATAAATAAATTACAACGACTAAACCACAATAATAAAACGACATTCTAAATCTACTTTCTAAATCTACTTAGAGATCTTGACTCTTTACATATTGCAGAATTTCATCCCACCATGGTTCAACCTCTTTATCTTTTTTTTCCGGTTGATTACTGGCACTGGCGTTGTCAGCGAACTGAGCGGCTTCGTTCCAGAAAGCTTCCTCAGCCTCTTGCTTTTCTATCTCTGCCATACATCTTGCTGCATTTGCTCTTTGTCTTGCTATTTCTTACTCATAGTTCCTATGTCTTCTCTCCAATTCCTCAAGTTCTTGTTTTCTTCTCCTGGTCGCCTCTTCTTCCTTTAGCTTTTCTTTACGATACTCTTCTGCATATCTTAGCTCCCACTGACGATACTCTTCTATTTCTTTATCCCACTTAATTCTCTTTTCCTCTTCCTCCCGAGCTTCTCTTTCTTCCTTGTCACGGCGCTAGTGGTCATCGTAGTGGTCACGCAAGATGGTTTCTTTGTAGTTGAAAATTTGACCACACCTTGTACAGTTTACTGTGTGGTCTCCACGATAATTAAATATTGATTTAACAAGAGTAAATGGTGTTGGTATTCGTGTCCATGTCTGTTGTCCGGTGATCAGTTTAGGTGGCAAATATTATGACCAGTCGTATCGCTTTGGACGGTTCAGCCTTTCTCTTTCCTTCCGTTCTCTTTCATCCGCGCCACTTACGTGCCAGTGGTAGTGCGCCCTTAATTCCAGGTCATACCACGCTTCAAACACATTATAATGGAAACTCTTTGAACATTTTTGACAGGTTGCGCACCATTCTCCTCTTTCTTTTTGTTGGTCGGTAAGAGTATAATGGATGAATGAATTCCAACACTCAGTAATGGGAAAATTTGTTTGAGAAACGGAGTTATTATTGTTGGAGTTGGAGCTATTTTCTTTCTCCATAGTTGTGAACTTCTTGTAAAGAAAATAGATGAGTGCCTGAACCTTAGTGTGGTGGTTTTATATAGATGAGTTCAAAGTAATGTCGCAAAACACGCTTGTCCTTTTTGCAGACCACGCTTGTCCTTGTTGCAGACCACGCTTAACTTTTTCAGACCACGCTTGTCCTTTCTATAGACCATGCTTAACTTTTTCAGACCACGCTTATCCATTTCGCAGACCACGCTTAACTTTTTCAGATCAATTTTAGAAAGTTTAGAAATATTAGAAATATTAGAAATATTACAAATGGTGCAAATAGTTCATACTAAAATATTACAAAAGTTCACACTCAAATATTACAAATAGTTCACACTCAAATATTACAAATATTAAAATAGTTCATACATAAATTCAACCAAGCTTTTGAATCTATTTTTTTTCCTCCTAAAAATATTACGGATTGTCATTTTTAATCATTTTCCTTTTGGTTGCCCAGAAGCTCTAGATGTGCTTGTTTGGCCCGTCGGGAATCTAACTGACTCGGATCGCATACTGCCTGATGTGGCATTCATGCTCCGCGGATCAGTGCTGATTGAAGCACGACATTGTTGGACTGAATCTGAATCCGCTGGAGTGTTCCCGCTTCGTGGGTCAACATGAAGTGACCTTCTGCCAGGTTGATAAGTCTCTTGAAAATTTAGTGCAGCATCCCTTCGTCTACTGTTGGTCCTTGATGGTGGTCTGCCGGTCCGCCGACCAGATTGAAGTGTATCTATTGGATATGGCGACTGGAGTTGTCGCCGTTGACTCGTTGAACCCTGCCCTTTATTACCTTGATTTACAAATTTTTTTTAGGTTTGGGACCCCCGGCTTCTTCCGTTCCATTTTGTCCATCCACATCTTGTTAAGAAAAGTGTTTAATTTCATTTTTGTGCCATCAAATAGCAAGAAACAACAACTAAACACACAAGATCTAGGCTTTAGAGCCATTCACAAGCATTTCATGAAATGAGAGTAAGAGATTTATACCTCTCCCTTTCATGAAATGAGAGTAAGAGATTTATACCTCACCTTACTTCTTCTTCTACTAACTAATTTATGGAGAGGAAGAGAGGTGGATTGCTCAACACATGAGCTAAAGGGAGAAGAAAGCCCCTTGGGTGGCGGCTAGGATGGAGAAAGAGAGAGAAAGGGAGACGGCTAAGGTTTTCCCAAGAGGAGACCCCTTTATATAGCCAACAACTCTCATCCTTCTTTCCAACTATTTACAAGTTTGCCATTAGGGCTCCTAGCTGAAATTAAAGGGGCTTTATTGGGCTATTTCAAATGTGCAATGGCCCAATAAATTATCCCTTTAATTGCCTTTTCATTCTTCCTTAAATCGGGTCTTTAATTAACCAATTAAGTAGAAGCCCAATTAGCTCAAACTAATTAAAGTAAGTTGAACATAATTAATTATTAACTCATTAATAATTAATTTAGGATTAGCAAATGCATTAAATTATTTTCATATGATCCTTTTGACTTAATTAATTATAACGGTTCATAACGGTATATAATTAATTAATCAACTTATCATATTTCACAATACTAACTGTTGCGAATAAACAATTAATGCACAGTGTGGTTAGAGTCCTATTTGTGCGACCCTATTTGAGGATTTATGCTATGTTGGCCATGAAAATAAATCGTTATTTATTTCCAATAATCATAAGTGGTATCTAGCAACACATTATGATTCCTAATTCGCATAAATAATGTACCGTTACAATATCTTTATCCTGCATAAGAAATATAAGTATTTCCTTGTCTGATTCTTATGTCACATGATATCATTGTATAATCCAAGATAGAAATGTGTAATTCTTGCAGATTATACATTTCTTGATTTAGAGTTGATTGTACAAGTTGGCCAAACAATCCAAACTCCATCAATGGGCCCAAACAGATATCATCACTCAGTAAGTATATTAATGAGGGACATACGGTTTTCTTGATGAACAACTTTTCCCCGCACAATTCAAGAGAACATAAATAAAGTCCTTATAGCAGCCTTTATCAGGAATCAACGTTAGACGATATTTATTGAATCTATCCTCATGTGGAAAAGGTGAACATCTCAAACATAGAATCAAACTCATATGAAATAAACAATGACACATAACACAATCCATATGTTTATTTCATTGGGTCAAGTCATGTACTATGTTCCAGTAACATACACATATGCAATTAAGTTGGTAACTCCTTACCTATAATTTGTAGAACTTAATCATCACTTAACTTGCATACTAATCTTATCCGATAATTAATGTTCCTTATTAATTATCATGATTATGGACGATTTAGATTTATTATTGTCATTCTAATGAATGATCCACAAAGATCTACAATTCAGATCCTCAACCTGAATGATCTGTCAATAATAAACTCTAGGAACAAATGATTAAATATCATCATTAACATAAACTAAGAAAATAAGTCATTAAATATTGACTTCTAGGACATAACTCCAACACATCTCTCCTCGAATTACCTTGCGCCTTCCTCGATTGATCAGATCCTTATCGGGGACCAACGTCGGACCATCATAAATTGGCCATTCACTCTCGTCTCCGTAACAATGAAAGGGCACCTCTGACCAAATCTTGTGTTGGTGCCACACACCGTACAGATTATCTACAAACGCATTCACATCCCATCTCGTCTCCCTGCAAACAGCAATAAAATGTGCGCAAGGTATACCAGTCAGTTGCGGTTTCTGGCACTCACACGTGTAACCCAATTGAGGTAACTGATAATCGGGTTCTTCCAATTCAATTTCGTCCGGTACAGGTGGAATGAGGACCTTGAACGTTTCATACTCGTATCCTGAACCATCCCGGTATGCGCCTGGAACCTTTACCTCAAATTCACCAAGATCCAGTCTCACCACGAAAGTGTATATGGAACCTTAAAATGCAACATTGAAAAGTTATTAAAATAGTACATTAAAATGAATGAATAATAAAGAAGATATTAAAAAAAATACATACATGATTTTTCATCGTGCTTTTTTAATTTATTCTGGATAGTTTCGACCCATCTTTCTCCTGAACTCATCCGTTCAAATGCTTCTTGCGTTCTCTTATTCATCCAACGGGCGCATTTATACCACGTGCCTTCAACAATTGCTGCCACCTGTAATTTTCTTTCCAGTCGGAAAATACTATTCAAACTCTCGGATCCGTTAGTCGTCATTATACCCCACCGATGCCCTTTGTCCTCGGACTGTGTCCATTTGTACAGCTTTGGTATTTCGTTGGGGTCACTTTCGTTATTTTTTCCATAATTTCTAAGATACCGATAGGCCCTCAGATTTGTTGTCTTCAATTCCTGCCACCTTACTCTGAAACGTCGAGGGTTTTTCTTGTTCGATAGCTTCCAGAAATCTTTCAATTCGCGGTGCTCATTCCCGCCAGCCTTCTTATGTAAGTTTTCTGCGACATGTTGCATGATGTAACGATGAATTGCAACTGCATTTCGACCTTGTGCCTTCCAACCGTACTCTGTGGATGCAAATACTGCCTTTATGGCAAGATGGCGGTCAGAAATGACACAATACTTTTTCTTTTTATCTCCTATAACCTCTGATCTAACCCAAGACATAAACCAGCCCCAAGATAAAATTTATTCTTTCTCGGCCAATCCGAATGCAACCGGAATTATATGGTTTTCCGGATCATAACCAGCAACCACAAACAACATGCCTTTGTATCGTCCTAAGAGAAAACTAGCATCAATGGAAATGACAGGTCTGGTCTACCTTAGTGCTTCTATGCATGGCCCGAAAGCCCATGAAGCCATCTTGAACATCCGAACATTCGGATCGTTCGTTGGCCACGAAACTATCGTGTACTTCGTCCCGGGAGTGGTGGACTTCATTGCCTCCAAGAGCCGTGGAAGTTTATTGTACGACCCTTCCCAAGACCCGAACAATTGCTCGAGCGCTCTCTCTCTCTCCACGCCAACATTTATTATAAGTGGGTTCAATACATGGATATCTAGCCCTTATGAGGCCTGCTATGTCGTCAACAGTTTTACCTAGATTTTTTTTCAATTCATCACGAACATGTTCTGCAATAAGGCTAACTGTTAGGTTTACGTGACCGAATTTGCCGGACGGTCCGTAGCACGTATGGTTTTTAGGATTTGTGAAAATTTTTCAATTGGTATTCCAACTTTCAACTCTGCCATACAATCGCCACTCACACATTGGTTTCTGAATACAACTCATTACGACTCTTTGTTTATTGCTTGTTTCGGTTCTTACCTCAACATTGTTCGTGCAACAAAAATCACAGACTGTCAATATTAGTTGTTTCTTAGACCCAAACGTTTTACCAGGCCCGAGTTTTCGTTCTGACTCTAAATTTCGTTTCGCCCTACCAACATATTCGAACATCGAAATATCACACAAATCACTTACAGGATGGTGCGTGTCTGTTCTTCCGGAAATGTACGCCTGGTCACATTTTGCATAAAATGGCAGTTCTGTGTTTGTAAGTCCTCTTCATCCGAAAATTCCTCTCCAGTGGGGAGGTCAGAATAACTCTCCGGACCTTCTTCATCGCCATTATCCTCAACTTGGACATCATCTTCCGAGGAGTCGTTCTCGACCACAGGCGAAAGTCGGGCACCACGACTATGATCTCCAACATTACCGCTATACAAAATATTTAACATTAATTCAATTTGAAACACAATTGCTATACTAAATATTATTCCAAAACATCATAAATAATATACTTACTCGTAAGGATTGGAATTTTGAAAACTAAAAAGATTTAGTGTCGTGTTTGGCTCGCTACTACTGGGCTCATCAACCGGCGTAAAGTTTAGGTCTGGTACTGTTCCGTATACGGGCATAAAATCGACGAACAGTTCAAGAATTGGTATTCCCCTCATCTCGAATGTCTGATGGTAATAGTACCGCCATTCAAGTTCAGAATTCAAAGAAATAAGTAAAGATTCAAATCTACCGTTGACTATATCGTTGTAACGACCTTGAATCTGCACTGTATATTGACTTTCATAAATCTGAAGTCTACAGTATAATTCATTTCGGATATCGACATACGTTGTGGAAGGACTACAATTTAGGTAGAAACAAAATCCAGCGAAACTTGGAGATGGGTTGACAAAAACAGAAATCGAAGTCATTTTTGAATATACGAGGTAATGAATTGGATTATGTTTCAAAGAAGCAGATCATATATCCTATATATAAGTTTATCTAACGCGATTATAAACTCAGTTATTTCATCGACAGTTATTTGATTGAAATGACAAAAGTTTTGATTTGAGGCGTTGAAATGACAAAAGGATAAATTGAGCAGCCAACGCTATTAATAAACGCGTAAATGCACAGCTAACCCGTTTAAAAAACGCGTTATAGAGGTCCTAACGCGGTTGTAAAACGCGTTAACAGCTTTTTAAAGCACCGCTACAATACAGCACATCCACTTTTTCTTTATTACATTCCCCCCCTAACGCGTTCGTTAACCGCGTTAACAAAACCCTAACACGTTTATGGACCGCGTTAAGCCACAGGCTATTTACTGTGTCCATAAACGCGTTAGGACTTTTTTCTTATTTCTTATTAAAAAAAAAATTGAACTTTTTTCTTTTTAAAATTTCTGAGGAAATTTTTTTTTTATTAAAAATACCACTCATTTGGATATGATTGCGTTTTGGTCTAGCAACCTATTTCATTTTGGATCTCATCACATTGGTTTAATTCTTGATTATAATCGGGTAGGGAGCTTTTTTAATGACACAATTCTGATGGACTTTCCTAAATACAAGTTTCTATTCTTTGATCTCATAACTTGACATTCTTACCTTTTTTAAAAAAAAATCTGAACAATTTTCCTTAGATAAATATTTAATTTTCTTCTCTTTGATTTAGTTCTTAAGTTTCTTTTCCTGAACTGCTTGATTGCATTAATTGTCCTAAACTCCTAATGCTTATCTTTGTCAATTACTACTATAGATTACAGACAAGTATTTTCGGAATTGTCTTTTCAAATGAGTCCATTGACGTGTATTCATATTTATTAATGATATAATGGAGCTTAATTTGAAATTGAGTTACTTTGCATAGAGAATGCAACTCAATATTTCAGAAGTCTATTTACTAGTCACAGCTGAGTATTGGTGGAGGCCATTTCCAATGTACTCTGTTCATTGGTGCGTGCGTGTTTGGTCCAAAAGTTGACTGTTTCAGGAGATTGTCTATCAAAAGCCTCTCTATTGTCCATCCTATGTTTTCTCAGATGGAATCCACATAAATGAAATTGACTACCCTACTGTACTCCTAATTTTTGATGTGATTGGACCTCATGGATCTACAAATGATTTCATTCGCCCAACAAAACAAAGGGTTGCATTGTCGGTAGATGATGATATAAGTTTTTATTGGATACTGGATACGAAGTTTTGAGTGTTAATTAGAATAATTCTTTAAACTTCTTACTTTTCGTTTGGTGTTCTTTTCAGTAAACAAGAATACTACTAGAAGTGCACGAGGCCATTTTTTCTCCTTCCAAAATGTTTTGGGGCTTACTTATTATACACTTATTAGCACTATGGTGGATAGATGGTTCTACTCATTTCTCCACCAGTGACATGACAATTACCACAAACCTCCTGCTGGGTAATTCCTTGATCACAAGATCTGTTTGTGAAGATCACCTTCATGTCAACTGATAATCTTAAAATAACAACAATGTCTCGCAGCGCCATAGTCATTTCGCTGATGGGCAAATTGAAATATGTGGATTTCTCATCACTATCTGTAGGTTTCACTAGGTATAAACCTATATGCATATCTAACCTATGAAATAAACATAGAGTATTAGATATACCGCAGCGGAAGTTGATCGAATGCCTAGACTCTTCTCGGAGTTCAGTTCTGCAGCGCCTTGTCTCTCTCCTTATGCAACCGGTACACCACAACCACAAGTTAGGGCTTGGCGTCACCTTCCACGCTTCCAAGTGCCGATCTCAACTCGTGCGTGTGATCCGATTGCTCCAAGCAGTCGGATGGCTTCCTCCCTCTCAAACCCTAACCTCTCTCTTTGTTTCTGGACTTAGACACAAAGGGTTTCACGTACAGAGGTCGGTTATAACAGAGGGGTATATATAGGAGTCGATCAGAACAGACAGAGTCGGTTCTGATCTCGACACCCAGCGGCCCGCCGGTCCAACCTGCGACCCGCTGGACATTTCGGCGACCCGCTGGCCCAGCCAGCGGCCCGCCGAAAACGGCTCCACACACTTTTCCCAACATCTCCCTCTTGGAGACGTTTTCCAAACACTGAGCAAGATCTCATACGGCAAATGGAACGTGCGACCAGCGCATACACCTGTCAAGCGGGAGCTCAAACGCCTAACTTAGAATAAATTCAAAGCCAGCGAGAGAGCATCTACCCTTTTATAAAAGAACAGTTAATTGTGCATACTAGTACCTTAGAAACACTCAAGTCCGCACTAGATCAGACATTATCGACCGCTCAATGATACATGTCTTTTCCTTTTCAGTCTTAGTTTGCTGTATGTTCCCAATCTCAGTCTCCAAGACGAGTTTTGGTGGATCCTGAACACCAACAAATCTATCGTTTGTGCATGACGAGTTGAATCTTCCTTTTGTCTCATGAAACTCAAAATAAGATCAGTCGCTTGCCCAGCAATGCCCCGACAGGCGGAATATACATCACCATAGGGTACACACCAAAGTAGCTGCACTGACCCTATTTCTCATGACATAGTCAAAAGTCCAAGGGTACGTGAGGATGGAACTCACACATGGGGAGTCAGACGGTCTTGGTCCTGGAACCACTCAACCCACTTCCATATGTCGCCTAGCACATGTGGTATGAGCACATGTTACAATGAAATATCTGCTAAACAGACGTGTGTTCTCATTCATTGTACGAGTCTAGATTCAGTTTGCAAACCAAGTGTCTATGGTCTAGACCACTCCTTATTGCAACTAATCCTGAGATTCTACCACTTAGACACTCCCGGAGTTCTAAGGAGATTCTCACCTCGGCTGTATTGAACTATATGATCATTTGGGGAACAATCATATCGGATCGCCTAAAAGAAGACAAGCCTCATTTCAGTCCCAAACTGAAGCGACAATGAGCTTCGACCATCCCAGATGGCTCCTTAGTCCCTGACTAAGCGCACATAGCTCAATCTAGTCTCATCTCTACATGCCCCGGACATTAGAGGCGATTGCTCGTATGAGCGAGACAACCTAAAGTCCAATGACACACTACCAAACATGCTAACATTTAATTGAACAATAAACATGCAACATCAAACAGAAATGAATAAGCAAGTCTCAATATATTTAATAATAAAATATAATTGTTCAAACACATACATACATAACAGATAAAATGTTACAGAATTCTCAGTATCAGCGGCCCGCTTGGTCATCCAGCGACCCGCTGAAAACAATCCTGAAACAATCTCAGCAAATTTGTCCAGCGGCCCGCTGAACCACTCAGCGACCCGCTGGCAGACCTCAGACCCATAACCCTAATCAGCTTCAGAAACTGCATCCTTGCGATCGGTTTCGTGAATGGATCTGCCACCATCTCGTCGGTGGAAATGTGCTTCAACACAATCTTTCGATGTGACTGTCTGTCTCTAACAAAGTGATATCTCGTATCAATATGTTTTGCTTTTCCATGATACTTGGGGTCTCGAGAGAATGCTATAGCAGCCGTGCTATCGCAATAAATCGTCACAGGTCCGTTGGGCACCTTGACTACCCCTAGTTCCTCTAGGAAACGCCTCAACCATATTGCCTCTTGGGTTGCCGCAGAACATGCAATGTACTCGGCCTCCATGGTAGATAAAGCGACACAGGTCTGCTTTTTACTACCCCAAGAGATCACATTGTTACCAAGCATGAAGATGAAACCTGAGGTGGACTTGCGCTCATCCAAGTCACCAGCCCAATCAGCATCCGAATAGCCAACTAGGTCTAGGTTTCTGCCTTGATAACACAACACATAATCCGATGTGTTCTTGAGATATCTCAAAATCCTCTTGACTGCTTGCCAATGAGCAAATCCAGGATTTGATTGAAATCAGCTGACAAGACTCACAGCATAGCAAATATCGGGTCTTGTACACAACATGGCGTACATCAAGCTTCCAACTGCGCTAGAGTACTGCACATCATCCATTTTCTTTCTCTCATATTCCATCTTGGGACCCATGTCACTACTCAAGCTTGTGTTCTTATCAATAGGAGTGTCAACCGATCGACATCCGTCCATGTCATATCGTTCAAGGACTTTCTTCACATAAGTCTCTTGAGATAAACTGAGAAACCTCTTAGTTCGATCTCAAGTTATCTTGACACCTAGCACATAGCTAGCTTCACCCATATCTTTCATGTCAAACATAGAGGACAACCAAGCCTGCGTTGAACTAATCAGCGACTTGTTGTTACCCGCAAGCAATATGTCATCAACATACAATGTCATAATCAAGAAACAATCATTGGACCCTTTTACATACACGCAATGATCCTCTTCCATCACCTTAAAGCCGTTTGACAAGACAGCTTGGTGGAATCGGAGGTTCCATTGCCGTGATGCTTGTTTGAGACCATATATAGAACGGCGAAGTTTGCACACCATGTGCTCCTTTCCTTCAACCACGAATCCATCGGGTTGAACCATATATATCTCCTCTTGCAATTCTCCATTGAGAAATGCAGTTTTCACGTCCATTTGATATAGTTCTAGATCCATTGCAGCGACAATTGCTAGGATCAAGCGGATAGAGGCAAACCTAACCACAGGTGAGAAGGTTTCCACATAGTCCACTCCCTCTATTTGGGTGAATCCTTTCGCAACCAAGCGAGCCTTGTAACGCTCAATTGACCCGTCACTTTTACGCTTGACTTTGAGAACCCATTTGCTCCCAACAGCCTTGCGACCTCGTGGTAAGTCAACTAAGTCCCAAACCTGATTCTTCTTCATTGAATCAATCTCCTCTTGCATGGCTAACAACCATTCCTTTGATTTAGAACTAGAAAGTGCCTCTTGCAAATTCTTTGGTTCATCCGGATCGATAGCCTTAATAGCCTTCTTGCTTTTGGGCTTCTCATCATTTTTCGGCATGACCAATCCATCGAGAGCTGTCAAGAACACTTCCCCCCCTTCGATCTCAAACCGTCGGCGGGGTACTCTCTCACGTTCAGACCTGCGAGGTTCAAATACTTCTTCATCAGTCTGCACATCATTCTCAGGACCAGCGGCCCGCTGGTCTTCCCAGCGACCCGCAGAACCTGGATGCAGATTGACAGGACCTCTGTTCTGGAAGTCGTCCCAGTTCTGGCGGCCCGCTGGCCTGGCCAGCGGCCCGCTGGAACTAGACGCCTGAGAGGTTCTGACTTGCTGAGCTACCTCTCCCACGACGGTTCTGATCTCAGGAGGTTGAGGAGGATATCTATACCCCCCTCTCGCCTCGACATCCTGATCATTACTGTCATTTGTGGAAGGAATTGACTCATATAGCCTTTCCTCTCGAGAAACCTCACTTCTCTTTGGAAATTCACTTTCAATGAACGTTGCATCCCTCGACTCGATTTCCGTGACTGTCCCACTTAGATCCTCTCCAACAAACACGTGGCCCTTGGAAGTATCAGAGTATCTTATAAAGATACACTTTCTCCCTCTCGGACCAAGTTTCCCATGTTTGTGAGACGGATCATGGACATAAGCCAAACAATCCCATGGATGGAGATTACCCAAATCCGGTTTTCGTCCAGTCCATAACTCATAGGGGGTGGCTTCCACGGACTTCGAGGAAACACGGTTTAGAACATATGCGGCGGTCAACAGCGCATCTCCCCAATACGAGATTGGTAGACTTGCTTGTGCCATCATAGATCTAACCATCTCCAACAAGGTCCTATTACGCCTTTCAGCAACACCATTTTGTTGAGGCGTATAGGGAGTTGTCAACTGACGAACGATTCCCTTTTCATCACACAAGCTCTTGAATTGATCCGAGAGGTACTCTCGACCTCGATCTGTCCTAAGAGCTTTAACAAGTCCATTTTGTTGATTCTCAACCATCGCCAAGTACTTTTGGAAGCAACCCAGTGCCTCAGACTTGTGGGAGATCAAATAGACATGACCAAATCGTGTATAGTCATCAATGAATGTGATGAAATAATAGGCACCATGTCGAGCCCTAACACTCAAAGGACCACAAATGTCCGAGTGTATCAACTGCAAAGGAGTTGTGGCACGAACAGCCTTACCAAAAGGCTTTCGGGTAGCTTTACCCGCTAGACAACTCTCACATGTAGGCAAGGAGACCTTGGTTAAGGGACCCAAAAGTCCAACCTTAGCCAATCTAGTCATCCGATCTTGCCCTACATGGAAAAGTCTAGCATGCCAAATCAACTGTGTGGACTTTTTCGTCATTTCTCGAAGAATAATAGGGTTTCCTCAAGAACGGGAATAAGCCTTAGATTCACCCCTCACGAGCTTAAATTCAAGTGCAAAAATGCTTCTTGGCAACAAGAAAACATTAACGAGAATCTATTCTCATGAGGGTTTATTAATTTCGTGGATTCTTTCCTTCCAATAGGCGCAAGCCCCTATTGTTAATTACCCCGTGACGAATCACGAGAACCTCTGATTAAGGGATTCGAGAAATTATATGTCATAGGCTAGAAAAGATGTTATCTCAATTTATTCTTAAACTAAACTCAATTGATGTTACCAAACTTAATTGACGGGGCACAATTGAGAATTTAAAAGGCTTAGTAATTTTGGTCTTGGACTCAATTAACGGTATCAAGCCTAATTAACGGGACCTAATTGAGGACACTTAAGATACTTTATCTAAAGCTAAGTCTTGGTCACTTATTGACTTATAAGACTAGGATGGTTTGCTTTTGACGGTTCTTGGCCATTTGGTAGCTTGGAAGAATCGGGTCTTGGTCTTGGTGACTTATAAGACTGGAAAAGCTTGATTTGATGGTTCTTGGCCATTTGGCGACTTGGAAGAACTGGATCTTGGTCTTGGTGACTTATAAGACTTGGGGAATTTGATTTAATGATCCTTGGCTATTTGGTAGCTTGAAAGAATCGGGTCTTGGTCTTGGTGACTTATAAGACTGGATAGTTTGATTTAGTGGTTCTTGGTCATTTGGCGACTTGAAAGAACAAAAGATCTTGAACTTAGTTCCTAAGGCGATACGAGTCGCTGTAGGAAAGACGGTTTTGACTTTATGTCGACTTTGATCTTGACTTCACTTGAGAGGCTTTTCCTTGACTTGAAGAGGTTTTGAGCCACGCTTGGGTACCGTGTTTTGACTTTTAATTCTCTAATACTTCTATTTGGGTTTTAGTCATTTTTTATTATTTTTCTTTATTTTGATTTCAGGGATTTAAAGGAATTAAAATTTGTTTTACATTTTTTTTTTTTTTTGAAAATACTTATTTCAAAGTATATAGTTGAAAATAGTCTTTTGAAAATTGCTTTAGTGTTGAAATTAATTTCGTAGAACACTTACCTAAGTTTTATTGTGTTTAATGTTTCTATGAAATTCATTTTATAGCGAAAATACTTCAAGAAATATAAAAGGCTAGTATTTTGCAGGATTTTGATATCAAAGTATCAGTAAATCTGGTTTCTAAGGATTTTTTAAGAGTTTACGGATATTTTATTTGAATTTTTCTGAGCTTTCTACTATTTTTAACAAATTTTCTAAATCTCAGCTGACGTGGGACCATCTGATTGGTCCGCGTGGCGAAATGAAGTGGGATGGCGGCTGACTGGGTTTAATGCGTTGGCAGTAAGGCATAATGAGGTGGTTAACCGTACCTATTTCTTAAAATGTTGAATTGGGCTTATTACAAGTATTAAGCCTCAATGAATATGGGCCGATTGATTTTGTTTTCTATATATAATTTTCAACAAGCCTTTGTGCAACGGATGATATGCGAACTACACAATTTTATTGTCACAGAAAATCAAAAGAGATTTCAACGCCCGTTCAAAGGAAGAAGACGGGTTTGTTTCCCTCCTTAGCGGGCTCGCAAAAGGCGGGTTTGGGTCCGTTAGCGATTCCGGACACCGCAAGGTCCGAGATAGGGTTCTACGGCATCGTGAGGTGACGAGGAAGCCAATGGTGTGCTTGGTTTTTATCGCGTCTTCCTCTAGTGATGGGGAAGCATGTATTGACACAGTGAGGCAGTGACTGAGAGCAACAGATTTCGGAGAATCAAATTGTACCAGAAAGGGAGTTTATGACGCCACGGGAATGAGGAGATAAAGCTTATGTCTTCAATTTTGCATTCACTCAATTTGAATGTGACGATTAGGCATTAGTACAGTGAGGTACAGGGAGTTGATACCGAGAGAGAAATGAAGAGTTTGAAACTTTGAATCAGTTCCAGAGATCATATTTATCCTGTTTAGTTTATTTCCTCATGTATTTAGACCTATTAACCAGCACTTTATTGAAAAACATGGAATTGGGTTGGTGATTTCTCTGAACAACGCAAGACTTTTGAATTTCATTTTTTTTATACTATATGTGGTCAGATTTGTGGGAATACATATTTATCTACAAAGTTGCCTTTGGAAGTCCAAGTACTGATATCCTCTATGCAACTCTAGGAACCGTTAATTAATCAGCACAACTACCATTACCTTTTGTAATTTAGAGAACTTAAATGAATTAAGTGCTTGTCTAGCAAGTCATAAAAATAAAAGGGTGCAAGGGATGTAGTAAGGGAATTAGATAAGCAGCTTGATTTATATCCTGGAATGCTTAATTAATATAATTTTTATATTTAATTTGCAACTTAGAGTCGAACATAAACAATCTATGGCTTATCAAACAATTCATGGGTACTACAAATTGAACAGCACAAGCTCCTGTACACGTATCATTTACAAAGCTTCAAGGTGTTTATATGTGTGTCCATATTTGGTCATAAATAAAGTTTTATGTTTAACAATAACACTATATGTTAACGTTTACACTAGTATATATTTTGGTGAATATGCAAAACTAATTAAAACAAGCATTTCTACTTGTTCGACTTATTCAAGCCACAATCCTTGCTGCTTCAAAGAACATACACTGGTCTTGCAAGTCAGAAATGTATTTCCATTATCTAAAGTCACCACAGTTATATAAACCCACATATCTTATATTTTTGCAAAGCATCAGAACAGCAATTTGGAGTATCAGTATTTGATAGGTATCTAATAGTAACATTTTTTCATATACAGAGGCAGTGATTTAGCGGCAGGTTGACACACTACAAGAAATTTATATTTATCAATTATGCCTATTGTTCTTTTCCCTATATCCCAGGCCTTTGGATAATAAACAGAGAAAATTAGATATCAAACTAGCACTTTTCGAGATTGTACTGTTAGCTGGCACAGGGATTATATCTTTGTATCTAAATTATGTCTTTAATACACATGCTTTAATTAACTAGCAAACACAAAGACTACTACTAAATTCTAAACATTTATATCACCTACACCAGGATAGTAATTTAAGTCATCAAAGAACTGAGCAATAAATTCACCTAAAACTTCACTTTAGCCCTTCATATTTTAGAAATTGCTATGAGAATCACTTTACTGAAGATGCTCTACTTCCTTATCAGAATTTAACGTAAACTGTTGTTAACTCAATTAAGCACACAACAAACATGATTTGACATGTTTTCATGTGCTCAATCTGAGCCACAACACCTCACTAAGGTCTCCAAAGCTAGGCTAAGGAGATGTCTTAGTTGAGTTCCTCTTAATCACAACTTTCATGCGCTAGGCGCAGTCAAATTGTGGTTAAGGCACAGACAAACAATAATCTGCTTCATCAGATCTTTCATGCGCTAGGCGCAGTTGGATCTAACTAGCATTTATTGTTTGCGAGTTACAGGGAAAGGGGAAATCACTTTCATCATGCGCTAAGCGCAGTCAGGATGCAATTTCCAGAGAGGGAAAATTGAACACTTCACAAAATATATTTAACAATGCATAATTTGAGTCAATCATGAATTCAGTTTAGGAATTTAAGATCAAATACCTGATCAAGAACATCAAGCGCTAGGCGCTATCTGTTCTGACCTCCAGATAGAGATTCAACATAGGAGAGATAAATTACCAGTAAATTAAAATATAAACCTGATCATTTCATTGTCTTATAACTCAGAAGAATCGATTAATTATCTCCCTCGTGCGCTAGGCGCAGTCAAGAGACAATTTCCAGGAAAAGAGGAAATTTGAAAATGACATTTCAATTCGATCTGTTCACATACTTCTTTAATCAATTAGGAACTCAGTTTATCAATTTAAGGATAATTATTGGATCAAAGTCATCAAGCGCTAGGCGCTATCTGATTTGACCCCCAGATCAAACATTTTATAGAAGGATTTGGCTCAAGGATTTGATTAATTATCTTCATCGTGCGCTAGGCGCAGTCAGGAGATAATTGTAAGGAAGAGGAAGCTAAAAACTTTGCGAGAACTTCTCAGTTGATCTATTTATGCATATTCTGATCAACTACAAATTCAATTTCGTAAATTAAAGTCAATCACTGGATCAAGATCATCAAGCGCTAGGCGCTATCTGATCTGATCTTAGGATAGGATTCAATCACAGGAAAGATAAATTGACAATAACAAGCTTGCTCTGAATCCAAAGAAGAATGGGAAACAGAGACGATCAAAACAAATTCGATCAAAGATTCAGGAACAAGGCTTCAGAGAAAGAAAGAAAGCTTGATCAACGTTTCAACACAAGAATTCGATTTTTATTTCAAAACTCCCAAATTTCAGTTACAAAGCTCCGAATCATACATACCTCTTGTCTTTTCAATGATCACAAATGCTCGAATCAGCTAGCTTTTGCCTAATTCTTCTTCTTTTACAATGCCTAACAACTGTTTGTAGAAATGTTAACCTATCCTTTCAGTGTGTGTGTGTGTGTGAATTCCTAATTTCTCTAAAGAACAGCTAGTTGAGTGAGAGATGAAGTGAAGTGAACTCTCTTCTCCCCTTCCTTTGCTGCTTCGAATTTGATGGTATATATAGGCCTCAAGGCCAGGTAGCTTCTTCGAGAAGATTCTTGTTTCAATTGCATCTCCGTCGTACATTCCAAGAGCACACGGATCGTGGCTTGATCCAACGGCGACGAGGGCATGGTTTTGTGTTTCTTTCGGCTGGTCAACAGGAGGAGGAATGAGGGCTGACCATGGCAGTTACAGCGACTTGGACACGGTTTGATCTTCTCCACTGATCAGTTGCACTCCTTGATCCGAGGGCTAATGTTGTGACACTTGGAGGGGCGTGATTGGGTGGTCAACTGGCGAACAAAGGGGTTGACCAGGCGGTTGGAGCCAAGCGCCATTTCTTTCCTCTTCTTTCGAATTTCATTTCTCCTTTCTGTTAGAAGAGGAAAGTCTGTTCGCGTGGGGCCCATCTGTCTGATTAAATGAGAGAGAATTTCAGCGAACTCCCTCATTCTTCTGTCTTCACTTTTCCCTATGCTCGGTCTTTGGTACACCGTGTATGGACCCTTTCCCTCTTCTGTCTTTTGGCTTGTACGCTGAGTGTATCTACCCTAACCTTTCATATGGGGGGAAAATTTGAAGTCGCTGCAGTGATGCTCTCCATTCTTTCGGACACTGGAGGGTTCAATTGAAGCATATATTCTGGTATTTTGTATTGGCACCCTTTATTTTTTTTCATGTCTCACCACCACTTTTATACAACTTATTGTCCGACTCTTTTCAACTTGGTTAATCAAACATTTCTTGGTAATGTTGCTGTCAATTTGATCATTCTCTTACCCCTTTGGGTTCCCTTATTGTACATTTACACAATTTCCTTGCATATTTGTCTCATTTATTTATCATGTCATTTATATCTCATGAAAATTTTGCCCTTAACAAATGCCCCCACCAAAGAATTTTGGAGACATATTCAATTTGTTGAATGCTTGGAGACAACATTCTTTGGTGCGTGTTTTTTTTTTTTATTATTATTGGTTCATTTAACCATGTATCTCCTTCTATTGTTCTTATCCACTGGGTTTGATCTTCTTTGACTGGACCGTTGCACCTGACTATTCCTACTGGGTAAATGACAAAGGGGCTTTATACACCTCAGCTATGACAGTTATCAACCCGTACCACCCCCTACACCACAATCGGCATTTACTCTTGGTGTAGCTTATTAGCTGTCACTGAGCCATTATTTTTGTCCATCGGTTCATGGTGTGATGTACACAACGGTCCCTTGCTCACTGTCTGGAAGACTTTTGTAGATCAGGTATACCTAAAAGACTTCTTGCCGACCCCACATTTTAGTCTCTCTTCATTCATGCCATTGCATACTTGACTGTCCTGTTTTGGCCACAGGAGACGCCCTCCATTCCTCTCTTTTGTTTTTATTCTCACTGAAGAAACCCTAGCGTGAGGCCTTTATATGTTCTCCTTTCATCTCTCAATTTTTCATTTAACTTACTGAGAGTCGCTTCTTCTCTTTGTCTTAGCTGTGGTAAGCGGCTCTCTTACAACCTCTGCTTTTCTTCTAGAATTTTGACTCTATTTCATCATCCTTTATTCTTACATATACTCTTATCTTGCATTTTCTTCGCAATGTCGCCAGCTTTAAAGAGATAAGATCGTCCCACATCTTCATCTCTTTTTCTGTTCCTTTCCTCAATTAGCCAAACAATGGTCAGAGATTGAGGTTTATTTTGTTGTTGTCTCTTTAAAATTTGCCCAGTTTATCTTTCAATGGATTTGGGGTATCTCAACGGTGTCTCCTCCCTTTTTTTTTTTTTTTTTTTTTTTTTTTTTTTTTTTTTTTTTTTTTACATGGCGCTCAAACTTTGTTTAATAACATTGTGACATTTGCTGATGTATCCTTTATCAGCAGATCTGAACTTGTCCCTTTTGGTAATTATTTTTATATGGCCAACTATGGTCTGTTCTTCTTTGATGCGAGTCTCATCCAACTTCCACCTCCACTTTTGCTGTTTTAGGGGCATAAAGGTGAGTTGGCCCTGCACTGAATCTTGAGCAACAGTTTCTTTCTTTACCAGTGCTTTATTGTACCCCTTTTACTTGCTATGCATCTAGCAATTGTGGGGTGAGAGAAACCTGATGATTTTATGTTTTCTCTAAATCTTTTGTTGCCTATTTTTCGCTAGTATTTGGGGTGCTTTTCCCTCTACTTATGGGTTTTAGCTCACCTTCTGCTAGCTTTTCTCGGCCTTTTTTTTTTGTTAATCTGAGAAGTAACTTCGCAAGCAAAGTTCTCTGGTCTGACTTCCTTTCTCTTTCCCCTTTTCTTTTACTCGAATTTATTTCAGGGGTTAAGTAATACTCTTTGTTTATGCTCCATGTACATAGAACAATCTGATTTATTTACAGCTTTACATAGTTTGGTCCGAACTTGAGACATTAGTGTCCTTCTCCCCACTTTCCATCTTTACAGATCTTTGCATATTTAATGAAGTGTGCGTGCATTTTTTATAATGTCTCTTTCCTTAACTCATCCCCGCAATTTGTCTTGTATCCCATATTTTGGTGTAGCACAACATTTCCCCTTTTTTCTTTACTGCACTCTGTTAATATCCTGTAATTAACGGGCATTTTCGTTGCCAATTTTCAGCAAAGCCGTGCGTTCGCTGTCGCTGGCGGTTTGGAGCTGACAAGAGCTTTCTGGAAACTTGTCATACTCTCTTTTTGAGGTAAGTTACTCTCTCTTCCTTGTTTGCAAGAAGGGCTCATTTGGCCAGCTGTGTGACTGTCGACCTTTCATTCTGTTTGGCATTGTTTTGATGTTGCAATTATTTGCTTGGTTTGGGCCAAATCATTGATTGTGGTCACTTATAATTGAATGTGTTGAATTTGACCTTTGGAATGGTATTTTGGTGACATATTTTGTTCATGGATTGATGCTGTCATGTGAATCGTTACTTGTGTGCTAATAACACTGGATAGATTGCCTTGATATGATTCTATAATCACATTGTGTCATAGCTAGTGGCTATGCTTGTTAATTCAATCGGCAACACTTCATGGTTTTGCTGCTTGTCACCCATAAATCAAACTATCATGCACACTGCCTCTCTATATTTTGGGTAATTGTTCAGCAACATTCCACCTTATCATGTATGTCAGATGATTGCATTAGTAGACTGTGCAACTTGGAGGCTTGACTTAGCCCTGACTGCGCACAGCGCATGATGGGTTAAATCAATCTTCCTTTTTACCCATTTTTGCATCATCATGAGTATTTTAGGCCAGACATTTCACTTTGCCACAACTTCAATAAGGCCATCTCATGTAACATTTGAGATTTGGATTGCTCTTGACTGCGCCTAGCGCATGATAGGCTGTCTGAACCTCGTGGCTTGTACCCGACTGTACTCGGCGCATGGGGGCTGGTCTCACTTAATTTAGTTTGTTCTTGACTGCGCCTAGTGCATGATAGACCGACTGAATCTTTTGAATCATGCCCGACTGCGCCTAGCGCATGAAGGCCGGCTGCTTTCCTTTGATGGGTGCTTTCTCGATAATATTTCCAACTGCGCCTAGCGCATGCGGGGTATGGTCGGGTGGTTTAATTATGCCTCTTTGCAACTTTGGCAGGGGGTCAAATTAACCAATCACTGGGGTGCTGACACTCGGTGAACGCAGCCGTGCTCTCATTTTCTCCGGATTATAACTTATTAATCCATCGCAATAAACCGTTTCTTGTTGTTCTTTGTCTTTTGTTATCCTATTTAGTTATGGCATCCTCATGGAAACCCTTTTGGGAACGTACACCTGACACACCCGAGCATGAACCACCGGACGCTTTCATTGCTGATTTTGTTCAGCGTTTGATGGACCGTGGCTCCTCCCAGAAGACAATTTCTAAGTGGCGAGCACGCCTATTAGAAGGTCGAAATGTTTTTGGAAATAGGGTCCCTCGTCATGAACTTACACAACACCCTTCAGACTCTGAACCTCTTGTGTTTCATCCAGAACAAGATCCTGAAGAATTAACCCAAAAAATTTGGTCTCAAGCTTTTGATTACCAACCTGATCGTGATTTTCGGAAGCGCATGTCTCGAGTTGACGATACTCAGATTATCGCTCTCCGTCCTCATAATCGGCGGGCACCCAACCCTTCTTTACGCTTGCCGGGTCCTCTCATGCTCGACTCGGAGCTTTTCTTTGGTTGGTGTCCCAAGACTTTCTGTATTCGAGGTGGACTTCACTGGAGTGAGGGTCAGGTGGAATGGACCCGATATGTTCTTACTCATGAAAGAGACCTTCTAGATGTCGCACACATTTTTGCGCCAGTTTATCTTGCCTTGTTCAACTATACTAATAGCCAGGCGTTATTTCAAGGTTTCGTCACCAACTGGAACTATGTCACCAACACTTTGTGGGTTGAAGATCGCGAAATGACCCCGACTCTCTCTGACATAAGAGAATTAGGCGGGTTACCTGTGTTGGGCAGCTTTTATGAAGAATGTTGCCCGACTGATGTTTACCTCTTTGGGACTCGCCCTGACGGGTCCCCATGGTTCCCGGAATCTCTTAGGAGAGTGTTTTGGATTTATTGTGAGCTTCGCAAGAGAAGACGCAACCGTGGCAATCAAGTCTCATTTTCTGCTTGGATTGCTTATTTCATGGATCGGGTTGATATGAACAATTGCGCTTCCTTCGCTGATGTTACCGATCCCCTGGGTACTGGTGCAAGCTCCATCCATGCCGACGGTATGGGACCCAATTTATCCGACCTCTCTTCTCGCCAGGAAAGTCGCGAGACCTTTTTGACGGCTTTCCTAGCCTGGTGGCTTTGTTACATGGTAATTCCTTCTGATCCACCTGATGTGATAAGGCCCGAAACTTTCATGATGGCTAACTTCTTGGCTCGTGGGCGGCGAGTATCTCTGGCCGTTCCCACTTTAGCAAACATTTACCATTCTTTGAGGATTGTAGCTTCTGCTCATGACCCTTCCTACAGCCATGCAGTTGTTCCTTTCCATTGGATAAATGCGTGGATCCATCAGCATTGGCCTCGGTACTACACTCCTGCTATACCCCAGTCTTTGAGGAATTATCTCCCTGCCTTATCTCATATTGCTGGCGCTGACGCGAGATCTCCAGCCCCTATAGATGCTCTTTTCACCTTTATATGGAGTCGTCCACCTGGGAATGGTCCATGTCCTCGGGTTCTGTCACGGTCTGCTCCACGTTCTTCGGACTATGTGGTTGTTGATACTCCTCGTTCTCATGTTGATGATGCTTCACCTTTATCCCTTGATTCTTATATGAACTATCGCAACGCCGAACATCTTATCAGTATCCGTGAGTGTTTTTTACCATCCCGGCGAGGCAACAAATTGACTTTTGAGCCCTACTACCCTCAGCGTGTTGCCCACCAATTTGGGTACGACCAGGCTATGGCGGATTCTTATATTTCTCTCGAAGGTCGTACCAAGGATTTGGAGTTTTTTATCGGTTGCTGGCGTTTCCTTCAGAGGTTGGGTACTGGAGTAAAGTTTCTTATTCCTAACCCTACTCGGCATGTTACCATTTCTGCTGGGTCTTATTGGAAACATCGTGAGATGACACAAGCTTTCCATGGTAGAAGCCATGCGGAGCTTAAAAGGTTTATCTTCCCTCGTGAGGAGCAACATGGTAGAGATTACACTCCAGCCACTGCTCCTAAAGCGATTCTTTCTCCTCCTGACTTTAGGGGATTTGATGGGGTAATAGTTCCCATGGACTCTCCGCCTCATCGGTCTCGAGCCTCTTCAGTTTCTTCTTCTTATCGTGGTAACTTTATTTCTTTCGCTCACCTTTTTAATTACTTAAATACGACTTATTCCGC
The DNA here is from genome assembly GCA_027725995.1 of Rhynchospora tenuis. Lineage (NCBI taxonomy): Eukaryota > Viridiplantae > Streptophyta > Magnoliopsida > Poales > Cyperaceae > Rhynchospora > Rhynchospora tenuis. Next base: position 142,439,294 of record CM050888.1, on the reverse strand, counting down.
CATTTAATTGCCTTCTCTATTCCTTTATTCCTTTACTTATAGGAGGTTCAAGAGAGGGATCCAATACAGAGGCCTACTACACCACAATAGGTGCGGGAGCCTCCTCTTCTTCTTCAAGGGCTCCTCTTGCTCCTTCAGTTGAGTCTTTCCCTCCTTCCAATGATGTCCCTGGGGAATCAGAGAAAATTACGGCCCCTAGTTCAGAGGAAAATCTCGGAGCCGAACATGGGATGGAACCCATGGATGAAGATTTCTCAGTTGTGCCTCCCTCTGAGGAGATCATTCAACCTGAACCTATAGAAGGGCCTGAACCTGGTGAAGAACCAGTAGAAGAATTTGATCAAGCCGAAGAGCCCGTGGAAGAGGTTGGGCTTGATTTCGGGCTTGCGGAGGAGCTCCTAGAAGATTTTGAGCCTGAACCTGAACCCGAGGTAGATCCCGTTGATGAACATGAGGCCTTAATAGGAGAACCTATTCCTGTTATAAACTTGGAGGATGATGATTTCGTGCCCGAAAATGCTCCAATGGGCGGACATGTAGTTGATGAATTTATGGACCATGCTCCTCCTGATTTTATGATAGTAACTGTGGAGCATATGGCTAATGTTCTTCAAAGGTTATGGGAACTGAGCGAAGAGACCGGGGTCATATTTTTTCCTTATAACCCTGCTTGGTTGACAGGTGTTCCTCACGGAGTCCATATCCCTGCTTTGCGAGAGTTATTGCTTGATCATGTCTCTCCTTGTGCCAGAGAGTTGCGCCGCTTAACTCATGACTTTTCTCAGACGCACTATGATCACCTCTTATCCATTCAATCAGTGCATGCTCATGAACGTTCCACAGCTGCCCGTTCTCTTGATAACTTGTTGTTCCAGCAGCATGAAACTGCTATGCGGATCTCATGGGTCAGGAGTCGTTTGGATTCTCTATGGGCTACTCGCGCAGGAGATGCGGCCCTTACTCTTATGGAGAACGAGTTATCCATGCTTCGTAATGCTGCTAGGAGTTTCTCCGCTCTTTTGGCAACTGCCTTAGAGGATTTTCATTCAACTTCAAGGAATTTTTATGGGGCGTTTGAGCAAGTAGAGCATTTCCACCACCAATTCAGCGTGCGCAAGCAGGTGGTGACTGATCACATTCACCAGATTTCTGTGAGGCTGGGTGTTATTCGTGAGGCTTTTGCTCCTTAGGTCTCTCTAAGGACTCTCAGAATTCAAGTGACCCATTGGGGCAATGGAGTTAGCACTTTAGTGATCCATGTTAACTCTTGTATCTTTTCTTTAGCATTCAGTGAAATTAGTGGGGCTAGCCTCTTAGTGGTTTATGTTAGCTCTTGTATCTTTCTTTCATTTCATCTTGATGTCTTTGTTAATCTTTTGTGATATTTGTATGAAGTTTTAATGCCTTAATGCTTTGAATGGATGATATTTGTGTGTTTTCATGATGTATTGGATACCTCCATAATTGCTTTGTGTACTCTATCTATTTTGTGCCTTTTCAGGTTGAGAAATGGGGAGTCCAGCGGGTCCTCTGCCTCATGAGGGTGATGGTCCTTTTTATGATGATGAGGAGGACGATAGGTCCTCTTCGATGCTTCATGTTCAGACTATCAGGGCCAGTGATTTCATGCGTTCTCCTAGCCCCCCTGTGTTTGCGCCGGGTATTTATTTATTGATTCTTCACCCACTTTGTTTGTATTTCTATATCCCTTTTGTACTTACTTCTTCATCATTTTGTTATTTATTAACTCTTTCCCCCCTTTTTTAGGTGTCACCATGGTGACTCTGAAGGATGCCTTGACTGCTCTCCGCATAGCTAGCCGTGACACTCCCGTCTTGCTCCCTAGGGTAGACCCTAAGCTATTTGACGGGATGCTTCTGGACATCCCTGCTAACCGCCATGTGGCTGCTCAGGTGACCCGACTCATCGGCGACTGCAATGGGATGCTGATTCCCCTTCATTGGTCTCATCTGGAGTTAGAGTACTCTACCATGAGGCGCCATCTCGCGTCCTGCCGGCGTACTCTTATGGAGGCTTTCGCCAGACTTGCTGATATTACTCTCAGTTACCACAGCCTTTGTGAGCGGGCTGACCACCGGACTGCTGAGTGGACGGTGGCCCGCCGCCTTGCTCCTTCTTCTTACCTCAGTAGTGTGGAGACTAGGCGTCTGGAGGCGACCATATCGTTCATACATCAGGAGATCCATGGTTGCCTTGGCCTTATGACTCAGTGGGACGATCTTTACGCAGATGCTCGTCGTCGGTGCCATGACGCAGCTAGGGCTCTCAGCCACTTCAGCATTGATGAGGAGAGGCGTGCGTCTGATCTTCGGTCCACTTATGAGAAGATCATTGTCATTTTGGGGTTAGCCAAGGAGAAATCGGCTGCACACAGGAGGACCGCCGCAGTGATAGCGGGTGGGTGATCATGGGCTCGGATTTCTGGATGTTGAGCACATTATCTCATTTTGGGCTAAACACTTTTAGATTTTGTGTTAGCCTTGTATCTTTAAACATTGGATGTTTGATACTTGGATGTGTGGCGTTGATATTTGGATTCTGGTACTTGGATGTTTGATGTTTGGATGTCTGGCATTTGATGGGCTTGATTTATTTTGTGATTAACTTGCTTGTCTTGCTCGCATATTCATGAACTTGCCTTATATCCCTTTATTGAATTCATGCTTGACTGAGTTTACGCGCTCGAGGCCTCTTTTTGAATTTGTTCGCGATGCGACAAGTAGCCTTATTTCCTCCCTACTTTTCTTTCGCGTGTAGGTATTTTGGCCCACATTCGGTTTACTTTATTTCGTAGGGTATAAGGTACACATGAATCTACACCACGATTTAGACTTGAGTACTTTGGCCCATGTCCATACTTCTTTGGGTTTAGATTCATGTAGGCCTGTCATTACTTCGAATTCAAGTTTGAGACTTCGCGCCTTTCTGGTTTTTCATACTTTCAGTTACTTATACGAGCGGTTTATTTCTCACGATGCACCAACTTCCCACCTCCATCCACTTCTTTGCATTGCACGTCTCCACTACTTACGAATAACGCCTTTTCACCCAAAAGTCTATATAAGACCGGGTTTTGCACCGTCTTTCCCATCCTATTCTCACATTAGACCCGTTGCACCCTGATTATCTTTCTCATAATCTCTCTTTAACCATGTCCACCCCTAAGCGCCCCAGAAACACCACTGAATCCTCCTCATCTCGAGTCAACCCCATGATTCCAAACTGGTCCTTTGCCCCTGACAACCGCTACCTCTTTCGTGACGAGATAGCCTTCAATAGCTATCATCAAGATATGGGTCGTGATGACCGCCCAGTGGCTGAATGCTTCTTTTTCCGTCACCAAAGGCGTATCCCAGTAGAGCATGTCAACCTTATATACGGCTGGCTTGACTCTTGGAGTCTTCGTGGACTTGCTGACTTGGACAACCCCTATCATTCTCGAATCACACGCCTTTTCTATGCTAACCTCCGTCTTTCTTATGATCATTATGGTACCCCTTTAGCCACTTCTTACTTGTTTGGCCAATATTTGACAATTACTGCCGAGAGTTTGGCTGAGTTCTTGCAAGCTTCTAACACACTTACTGGCTCCACCACTTATGCTTTCCATCGTTGGCCTCGTGGTTTTGGTAATTATTCTGAGTGCTTGCGCTGGTTCAAGGCTGCCCCTGTTGGGGGCGATGTCGAAGTAGTTTCCACTGAACATCTTCCTGCCCTTCATAGGTATTACTCTCTCATAATTTCTTTATTTATTTCTTATTCATATTACCCGCTCTTCTTTTCTCACCCATCCTTAACGCTCTTTTCATAGATTTCTTTTCATGGTGATTATCGGTGTAATCTTTCCCCAAGGAGACTTATCCAATCATGCTTGTCCCGGGGATCTGTTTTACCTTCGTCACTTCATCCAAAAGCGTCACCCTATTAATCTGGGCCACATGATTATTTACTTCATGCATCAAGTGGCTATGGACTCTCACGGCCATCGAGCCTTGCCTTATGGCCATCTTATTGAGGCCTTGATGCGTCGTGCCCGTATTCCTATTCCAGAGATGTTGTGGGGAAATCCTATCTCTGAGGCTCACGTGGCTCATCCCCGCAATCTTCTTTCCTTGTTTGATTCTATTGGATGGGTAGAATCTTCCATGAACATGCTTGTTCCTGACCCCAACCGTCCGATTAATGAGTACATCTTGGCCCCCAATGCCGAGCCCAACCAGTATAGTCCAGTGAGGGTGGTTTCTCCTCCTCTTGATGATGATTCTGTAGCCTTAGCCCTTGAGGCCCCTGCCCCTGTCTCTTTTCGGGCTTTTATTAACCAGCGCTTTGGCGAATTAGGCGCTCGCCTGGAAGCGATAGAGGGAATGCTTCAAGCCATCACCACTACTCTTGCTAATTTAGGGGGTAATGTTGCTGCTGCTGTTGTGCCGGAGTAGGAAGATCCCCTTTTAATGCCCTGTGCCTTTTGTGCATGTATCTTTATGCTTTCTTGTAGTTTGTATTAGGCTTTCTTTTCTTTTGTTTGCTTATTGTATCAGTTTCTTGAAACTTGTATCACCTCATGGTTAATGAATGAATCTTCTCTTTCACCTTTCCTCTTCCTTTATTTAAATCTCCAGTTTGTTTCACTTGTAAACCATATAACTGCCCCAATATGGGTGAGCTCGCCCCAGTGAATTCAATCCATTAATTCCGGCATACGCAACTTGAGGGACTCGGTGCTGTTGTGGTGTGTGTGCCCTCAGATGACTTCATAGGGCGGTGCCTTGATGCCTTCAGTTGCCACAAAGGCTTCTTCATTAGGCATAGGTGTTTTAGAGAACCACAAAGGCTCTCTTCAACACGGCTTCGCGTTCTCTGGAACCCGAAAGTTCCTTCATCGACCGCGGATTTGTCAGGGTAAACTAACCTTTTGTGCATTTGGCGACCACACAGGTCTCCTCAACACGATTTTTCCTATCAAACTACTATATTTGGCCAGTGGATTTTGGTGGAGTTGGGAGCTTTAGGTGGAAGGATGAACTTATAGGGCCGTAAAGGCAAGTCACCCTTTTTCCTTACCCTCTCGTCCTCACCCTCTCATTAGGTATGGGCACTCATTGTGATGACTCTCAATCGGCATAGGCGCATTGACACGGCATTGGCGTAGTGACCATAGGGTTTAAGGTTTTAGGTGATTTCTTTTAAGGTTTCGGTCGATTCACTCCTTTAGCATGCTTAAGACATAGTTTATTGGCCATGGCTACAAGTTTTCTCTTTTTTTTTTTTTTTTTTTTTTGTGAGGTTAATCCATAGGGAATGGAGCTTCTCCTTCCGCCAACCAACCGCCCCTTGCGGAAGGTAGGGAGCTTTTATTTAGGTATTTCGAGGGACATTTTTTGTTTTCGTTGAGGTTCATCGGCCTTATTGGGGTTTTGTTGAAAACTTCATTGGTAATATGTTTTACGGACAATGGCCATTTTAGCAAGATTGGTAAAATAGGGAATTGAGCTTTCTCCTTCCGCCAACCAACCGCCCCTTGCGGAAGGTAGGAAGCTTAGGTTAGGTGAAGAATTTTAGTTTTCGTTGAGGTTTAACGGCCTTATTAGAGTTTTGTTGAAAACTTTATTAGTGGCCATGATGTTTTTGGTATTCATTGGGTATGGTAAGAATATTTATTTGTAAAGTTGGATGTTATTGGTTTAGGGTATTTTTGGTTGTGATATGCAGAGCTCATGCATAGTACTTCTTCAAGTACCGTCCGTTGATAGGGGGAATTGTATATTTTCCTTCCTTATCCACGAGCTTATAGGACCCTCCAGCATATACATCTTTGATTACATAGGGTCCTTCCCAATTGGGTGAGAATTTTGGGCCATGATGATGACCCAAGATAGGCCTTCGCAGGATCAGCACCAAATCTCCTTCCTTAAAGGTGCGCGGTCTTACCATTTTGTTGTATGCTCTCTCCATTTGAGCCCGATACAATTCTAGACTTTGTTGGGCCATTAATCTTTTTTCATCAAGCGCATCAAGCTCGTCGAGCCTTAGACGCATTTGTTTATCCATTGGTAACCCCGCATACATTGCTACTCTCAAAGATGGCAATTCTATCTCTAATGGTAAGACAGCTTCCGCCCCGAACGCCAAAGAATATGGAGTGGCTTGAGTTGGCGTGCGGAAGGTGGTGCGATAAGCCCATAATGCTTCTTGCAACTTCTCATCCCAACTCCTATGATTGTCTCCCACTATTTTCCTCAAGAGTTTGATTAAGACTTTGTTGAAGGCTTCCGCCAATCCATTTGCTCTTGGGTTATAAATAGAGGAATATTGCCACTTTATTTTGTGTTGTCTCGCAAAGGCACAAATCTCACCACTTTTGAAAGCGGTACCATTATCGGATATTATCTCCATTGGGGTGCCAAAGCGATATAGCACATGGTTTTTCAAAAACAGTATTATATCCTTGCTCTTTACTTCTTTTAATGGTACGGCCTCGGCCCATTTCGAGAAGTAATCAGTGATTGCAAGAATAAACCTATGTCCCTTCGAGCTTGGCGGGTCAATTGGTCCTATTACATCCGTTCCCCATTTATTGAATGGCCATGAGGCCACCGTTGGATGCAACGGGTTAGGGTGTTGGTGTATGAAATCTCCATTCACTTGGCACATGTGACATCTCTTTGCATAATCCTCGCAATCCACAATCATTGTTGGCCAATAGTACCCCATTCTCTTAATGTGAAGTCTCATTTTGGGACCCGATTGATGAGCCCCGCAAAATCCCGAGTGTACTTCCCTTATAATCTTTCGGGCTTCTTCTTGTGACACACACCTCAACCATAACTGGTCATATGAGCGTCTATATAGGGTGTTATTCACATAGACATAGCGAAGTACCCGCCGTTTCAATTGCTCTCTTTCCATTTTTCCCTTGGGGAGCACTTGATGTTGGAAATAATCCACAAAGGGTTTTCTCCAATCTTCCTCGTTGTTTGCCCCTACTTCCATTACTTCATCGGGGTCTCTCATTTGGTCTTCCTCCCATTCTTCTAAATCCACATAGAGATGAGCATTGACTTCTTTTTCAATTTCCATGAGATAAGGTGCCAATGATCGGCGATTCCTTATCGTGATTTGAATCTCTTCGTCATCTGGCTTGCTCAATTGTGTAGCGACCCGAGCCAAGGCATCGGCCATGCCATTAGAAGCTCGAGATACTTTCTCCAAAGTGATCTTTGTGAATTTAGCCATCAATTCTTGGGCCCTTTCGTGGTATTTCACCAGCTCGGGTTTCTTCACTTCAAATACCCCTTCAACCTGATTGAGAATTAATTGAGAGTCTCCACACACTTTCATTTCTTTTATATCCATCTCAATGGCCAATTCCAATCCAGCGATCAATGCCTCATATTCAGCCTCATTATTCGTGCATGGTTCAGTCAATGCTATGGAGTGTCGAAGAATACCTCCTTGAGGTGTAACGAAGACTAGACCCACTCCTGCACGAATTCTGGGCATCTCGGGTCGTTTGGAGGGCTGAATAGCAGATGACCCATCAAAAAACATTACCCATCCTGATTCTTTGCCTTCTGCACAAAGGCTTTGCTCATCAGGAAATTCACATTTCAAAGGAGAATCATCGGGAATGGGATGCGCAGCTAAGAAGTCGGCCATCGCTTGCCCTTTTATTGCCTTTTGAGGGGCGTATGTAATGTCAAATTCCATTAGAATAATGGCCCATCTCGCCAATCTACCCGTTAGCATAGGTCTTGTCATTAGATATTTCAATGGATCAACCTTGGATATCAATGTGATTTTATGAGACAACATGTAATGTCTCAATTTCTTTGTGGCAAATACCAAAGCTAAATAATGTTTTTCAATGGGGCTATATGATTGCTCGGCCCCGACCAACATGCGGCTAAGATAATACAATGCATTCTCTTTGCCTTCTTCATTTTCTTGAGCCAATAAAGCACCCAAAGATCCTTCCAATGCCGTGGTATAGAGGATCAACGGCTTTCCTTGGATAGGCGCGGCTAGAACGGGTGGTTTGAGGAGGTATTCCTTGATATTATCAAAAGCTTTCTGACACTTCTCATCCCACTTGAAAGGCACATCCTTTTTGGTTAAATGGGTGAATGGCTTGATTCTTCCCGAAAGGTTGGCAATGAACCTCCTGACATAGGCCAATTGCCCCTGTAGAGAGCGAAGTTGCTTAAGTGTATTAGGAGGAGGCATTTCCCTAATTGCCTTGATTTTTGCGGGATCGATTTCGATGCCCCTGTGCCTTACCACAAATCCCAAGAATTTTCCTGAGGATACCATGAATGCACATTTCAATGGATTCATTTTCAAAGAATACTTTCTCAATCACTCGAATACAATCCTTAGATATTCCAAATGCTCATCTATTGATCGAGCTTTCACGACCAAATCATCCACATAGCACTCAACTATTTTGTGGATTAGATCATCAAAAATTTTGGTCATCGCCCTTTGATAGGTGGCCCCTGCGTTCTTCAATCCAAAAGGCATTACCTTATAGCAAAAGATGCCTATCGGTGTGCGGAAAGATGTGTGACGTTGATCTTCCTTATCCATAGGAATTTGGTTATATCCTGAAGATCCATCCATAAAAGAGTACACCACATAGGAAGAAGTGTAATCAATTATCAATTCTGTTACGGGTAGAGGAAAATCATCTTTCGGGCACGCTTTGTTCAAATCCCGAAAATCCACACAAACTCGGATCTGCCCATTCTTCTTCTTCACTGGCACAATATTGGCCACCCAAACGGGATTCTCTTCCTCCCGAATAAAACCCGCATTAATCAACTTCTTTACTTCTTCCACAACCTTTTCCTCGAGCTCGACCCGCATCCGTCTCGGGCCTTGCTTGACGGGTTTCACATTGGGATCAATCTTCAGTTTGTGAGATGCTAGGGCAGGGTCAAGTCCCGGCATTTCTGTATAATTCCACGCAAAACAATCTTTATACTCCATAAGAAGTACTTTTAGTTGCTCTTGCTTTTCCAAAGGGAGTGAAGCGCTTATAAAAGTGGGTCTAGGATCATCTATAGTGCCCAAATTTATCTCCAAGAGCTCGTCAATTGTGTTTTGCCCACCTTCTTCGAGTTCTCGAGGAGCATTCTTTGCTACTTGAATGAACTCTTCCTCCTCGGGCTGAGTTTCAATAGGGGTTATGCCAACCATGTGACTTTCTATCATCTCGATCATTAAGACCTCTCTTTGAGGGACTTTGAAACCCAAACCTTTGGTGTTTTTCCATTTTCCGTCCACACCCATCACCCATCTTGACTTTCCACTCCACAACTCTTGAAAAGCTTTGGCTCTTTGTTTGGAAATGGGATCTAGACAACGAGATCGTTGGAAGAGAGGCATCAACTCCTTATTATAATAACCCATTACCTCAATTCTTTCATATTCATCCTCTTTTTCATTTAACCACTTCTCCCAATTATCGGAACATGCTGCCCCATCAGATGGCTCTACGCTCTCGGCCTTGTAAAACAAGATTCCTTTGTGTAACACTACCTTCTTTTGCACCTTTTCTGCCTTGGGAGGAACGTAGAAAGTCTCTAACTCCTTCACTTGATTTACCTCCCTTGGGGTGAGTTCTTTGAGGTGACCCACGGGAACTTGCTCAATAGCCATTGAATCTTCGCTCCGATCACACACATAAATCGGATTTCTCTTTCTTTGGCCTTTATTCTTAGACTCATTTGTAATATAGGAATTTCTCCTTGGCTCTCTCTTTCCATCTTCTTCATCAGATGACCCGACATAAATGGGGGTCTTAATAACACAAGAGACTTTGGGTCTACTCCTCAACCTTATATTCTCATCATCTTCATTTTCTCTTTCCGCCCGCCACTTGAGTTGAGGAGATGTACTCCTTTGTGAAGCAGGAGTAAAGAAACGATCCATCTCCTCTAATTCAACCTCATGTACCCCGTAATGTTGCGGGTCTCCTTTGATGGTCTTTTGTTCACCATCTTGAAGGTATTTCACACATTGGTGCAAGGTGGACGGCACGAGATGATTCTCGTGTAACCATGGTCGACCCAACAAGGCTTTGTATGATGTATCGGCATCGATCACATAAAACTTTACAAGGGTTTGAAGCTCCCCGAATTTCATGGGGAGAGTCACTGACCCCAATGCCTTTTCTGAGTTTTGGTTAAAGCCATGAATGTAAACATTCTCATCACACAATCGACTTCCACCCAAGGCTAATTGATTCAATGATCGCAATGGCAATATGTTGATGGAGGACCCGGGATCCACTAGCATGCGGCTCAGCTGGCTTCCATTTGTTTCTCCCGTAATGTAAAGTGGACTATTGTGCATGGCCGTGCCTATCATCATATCTTTATTTGTGAAAGTGATTTGGCTGGACGGTTCTACATAAAGTGCTTCCGTCATTTGCTTTTCGGCCAAATACACTTGGAACTTCTCGGGATGTTGCAATGCTTCCATCATTATATCCCTAAGCTCTTGTGACATCATGAGTGCCTCAAATACACTCATCAGAGCTGGTGTTCGCCTTAAATGAGCCAGGATGTTGTATTCTCCCATAGCTCCTTTTGGCCGTTGACTTGGGCCCACTTCACCATTAACCTCTCGGGCTTGATCTTTACTCTTTTCTTTAGCTTTCTCATTTTCTTTTGGTGCTTGTCTCTCGGGCAAATTTGTTCCCGAACGCAAATTCAGATGGCAGTCTTCTTCCTTGAACATGCCTTTCGAGAAAAATCCCATATAAGGCGCTTCGTTTTCATCTTCTGAATCGTCATAGTAGTAAATTGTAGAGTCTTCTTCCTTTTCTTTTTCTTCTTCTTTTTCATTTTCTTTTTTGCTTTCTTTTTCTTTGTCATTCTTTTCTTCATTTTTCTTTTCATTTTTCCTTTCATTTTTCATTTCTTTCATTTCTTTTTGATTACAATTGGTTTTTGACACCTTTCTCACTTGAAAGTCTTCTTGGTCAGACTCATCACTTACTATGACTATGATATTACACTCAACGTCGCGCCTATCACTTTTCCTTTGGAACACCGCATTCGCTTGAGCATGTGGAGCGGGTGTTTGTTTATAACTTTCAGACAACACCAATTCTCCTTCCTTGATCATTCTCTCGGCAACATCCTTGAAGACATAACAATCTTCGATCGGGTGCCCCAATACCCGATGATATGCACAATATTTTGGGTCATCCACTTTATCTTGCTCATGTGGCCTCTTGCAAATGGGCAATTCTATGGCTTTCCCCGTCAACAATTGCTTGAGCAACGCCGCAGTTTTCTCCTTCTTGAAAGAATATGGCCTTTTTAAGCGTTCGTTTAAAGGGGTTTGAGATCGGGTATTACTACCACCATTATTGCCACTGTTTCTACTCCCTTTATAGCCACCACCTTGGCTTGTAGAGGCTTCATTAGCTCCCGCAACTTTGATTGGGCCTTGGCCTTTGCTTCTATTGTAAGTGGATTGTGACTCCTTCGGTGGTCCAATGTGTACCACCCTCGCCACGCGAGTGACCAAGTCTTCGTATGTGTAGATATCACTCCCAGAAAGCGGCCTCCTTATCCAATCATCCAAATTTCTCACCAAAAACTCCACCGCCTCCCTTTCAGGCATTTGGTGAGTACATCTTATGTTTAGGTTTCTCCACCTATTGATATAATCTAGAGCCGCTTCTCCCGACCTAGGCTTTTCACTTGCCAAATCGGCCATTGTGATTCTTTGAGTTACCATAGCGAACTTGGCCCTGAATAACTCTTCCATCTCATCCCATGACTCCACTGAATCATTTTCTAATGAAGAATACCACTCGAAAGCGGGTCCCGTCAAACTTTGGGAGAATTGTTTCAAAAGAAGAGCCTCGTCGTGAGAGATATTGCCACATGCATTTCTAAACTGTACCAAGTGTTGCTCGGGAGTGATATTCCTTTCACCCGATCCATCAAACAAGTTGAACTTTGGTACTTGGTAATTCGATGGATATTGCACTTGTTCATATCTCTTTGGATAAGGTCGACCACATTTCTTTCTAAAATTGACCAAGTGCCCCGCACCCGAGGCTTGTAATTGCTGACTAATCATCTCTTGGATGACTTGTTTGGTAGTCTCGGGCCTTTCTGCCATGTTTCGGGATCCTGCCCCAGGGATTTCATCTTCATAGGACCCGTATTTATTTTTACTTTTCCTCTCTTTGGAGAGTCTTCTCACTACCTTTTCATCTTCAGATGAGTCATACTTATTTTTGCTCTTCCTTCCCTTGGAAGGTTTTCTTCTACTTCTTTCTTCCTCCTCCTCACCTGAAGAGTAGTATTTGCTTCTACTCTTCCTTTCTTTCAGAGGTTTTCTCTTATTTCTCTCTTCTTCTTCGTCAGAGGATTCATACTTGCTTTTGCTTTTCTTTTCTCTACCAAACTTCTCTTTATGTCTAACTTCCTCTTCAGAAGAGGAAGGGTACTCTTTGTCGAGTTCTCCCAACAGGTTTTTCTTTTCTAGGAATCTGTACATCTTTTTAACAATATCTCTATCTTTCTCCCTTTCATTCATCAATTGAGAGATCCTTCTTTCATTCTTTTCTAGGATACTCTTCAATCGTCCTTTTTCTCCTTCGGCCCAACGGCCTTCATCATTGCTATCATTTTGGTCAATCCTAATGACCTCTTCTCCTTCACCCTCTTTATGGTTGTGACAACTCGTCGAGGGTTCATCTTGCTTGTTTTTGCTTTCTTTTCGGCTTATAGGAATTTCTTCGTCACTAGTCGCATGCACAAATGCATGCATCTCAAACCCCTTGTCAACTCCAACCATGTTGACATGGGCATGGATTACTGGCTTCTTTTCTCGCCACACCATGCGTCTCCTTTTATTTTGTGGCTCTTGGCTAGCCACTTCAACCACCAACCGGGTTTTGTCTTTTGGTACCCATATTTTCTTGGATCCCTTTTCTTTCTTTATGGGCCCCAATCGTTCTTTGACTGAAGTCGTCAGTCTTTCCCCCAATCTTTCTTTCACAGGGGTGGAGGCCCTAGCTTTTCTTTTTGGTCCTAACCTTTCATGGACCGGGGTTCGCGGCAGTGAGAGTCTCTCTTTAACGGACACCCTTGTTTTAGGGCTCCTACCCCTGAATTTTGCTTGATACTCGACTGGAAACTCTTCCAATGTCTTAAGTTGGGCCTTTGGAGAGTTCTTTCTGACCAAGCGGAGTGGTGCAAAAGGGTTACTAACGGGGAGATTAGGCTTAATCTCTAGTTCCCGTTGGTACGCTCCTTGGACCTTCTTGAGAGTCCTTGAATTGTTGGTGGTTTGGGCGTAAACCTTCCTCACCGCCCCTCTCTTTTGAGGAGAGCGACGGCTAGACCGGCGCTTGACGGGCGATGTCGCAGGAGTAAGGAGAACTTCATTTTGTGGGACAAGGGCCCACTCACTTCCATCATTGATTACCGGCATCTCGGGCACGACTTCCTCGATGCCCCTAATGTCTTCATCTTCTCGAGCAATCTCCATCTGACCGTCTTTGCCATGTACTAGCGGTACATAGGCAAATCCGAAGGGCATGCCGCCGAACATGAACTCATGATTGAAGCGAATGGGGACGGCCCCAATGGTGAACATCCCGCTCGGCTTACTCAATTCGATGCTCGCATTAAACGCCATTTCAACCTGCGACCACAAACAACTCAATGTTATTGTTAGTAGCGTTTATTTGAAGGTTTGAAAATTTTGAGAAACGAATTTCTAGCCTATACATTATATTCCTTAAATCCCGAAGATGAGAGGAGAAAGAGGTCCCACCGGGCGTGCCAGAGAATCTGTGTGGACTTTTTCGTCATTTCTCGAAGAATAATAGGGTTTCCTCAAGAACGGGAATAAGCCTTAGATTCACCCCTCACGAGCTTAAATTCAAGTGCAAAAATGCTTCTTGGCAACAAGAAAACATTAACGAGAATCTATTCTCATGAGGGTTTATTAATTTCGTGGATTCTTTCCTTCCAATAGGCGCAAGCCCCTATTGTTAATTACCCCGTGACGAATCACGAGAACCTCTGATTAAGGGATTCGAGAAATTATATGTCATAGGCTAGAAAAGATGTTATCTCAATTTATTCTTAAACTAAACTCAATTGATGTTACCAAACTTAATTGACGGGGCACAATTGAGAATTTAAAAGGCTTAGTAATTTTGGTCTTGGACTCAATTAACGGTACCAAGCCTAATTAACGGGACCTAATTGAGGACACTTAAGATACTTTATCTAAAGCTAAGTCTTGGTCACTTATTGACTTATAAGACTAGGATGGTTTGCTTTTGACGGTTCTTGGCCATTTGGTAGCTTGGAAGAATCGGGTCTTGGTCTTGGTGACTTATAAGACTGGAAAAGCTTGATTTGATGGTTCTTGGCCATTTGGCGACTTGGAAGAACTGGATCTTGGTCTTGGTGACTTATAAGACTTGGGGAATTTGATTTAATGATCCTTGGCTATTTGGTAGCTTGAAAGAATCGGGTCTTGGTCTTGGTGACTTATAAGACTGGATAGTTTGATTTAGTGGTTCTTGGTCATTTGGCGACTTGAAAGAACAAAAGATCTTGAACTTAGTTCCTAAGGCGATACGAGTCGCTGTAGGAAAGACGGTTTTGACTTTATGTCGACTTTGATCTTGACTTCACTTGAGAGGCTTTTCCTTGACTTGAAGAGGTTTTGAGCCACGCTTGGGTACCGTGTTTTGACTTTTAATTCTCTAATACTTCTATTTGGGTTTTAGTCATTTTTTATTATTTTTCTTTATTTTGATTTCAGGGATTTAAAGGAATTAAAATTTGTTTTACATTTTTTTTTTTTTTGAAAATACTTATTTCAAAGTATATAGTTGAAAATAGTCTTTTGAAAATTGCTTTAGTGTTGAAATTAATTTCGTAGAACACTTACCTAAGTTTTATTGTGTTTAATGTTTCTATGAAATTCATTTTATAGCGAAAATACTTCAAGAAATATAAAAGGCTAGTATTTTGCAGGATTTTGATATCAAAGTATCAGTAAATCTGGTTTCTAAGGATTTTTTAAGAGTTTACGGATATTTTATTTGAATTTTTCTGAGCTTTCTACTATTTTTAACAAATTTTCTAAATCTCAGCTGACGTGGGACCATCTGATTGGTCCGCGTGGCGAAATGAAGTGGGATGGCGGCTGACTGGGTTTAATGCGTTGGCAGTAAGGCATAATGAGGTGGTTAACCGTACCTATTTCTTAAAATGTTGAATTGGGCTTATTACAAGTATTAAGCCTCAATGAATATGGGCCGATTGATTTTGTTTTCTATATATAATTTTCAACAAGCCTTTGTGCAACGGTTGATATGCGAACTACACAATTTTATTGTCACAGAAAATCAAAAGAGATTTCAACGCCCGTTCAAAGGAAGAAGACGGGTTTGTTTCCCTCCTTAGCGGGCTCGCAAAAGGCGGGTTTGGGTCCGTTAGCGATTCCGGACACCGCAAGGTCCGAGATAGGGTTCTACGGCATCGTGAGGTGACGAGGAAGCCAATGGTGTGCTTGGTTTTTGTCGCGTCTTCCTCTAGTGATGGGGAAGCATGTATTGACACAGTGAGGCAGTGGCTGAGAGCAACAGATTTCGGAGAATCAAATTGTACCAGAAAGGGAGTTTATGACGCCACGGGAATGAGGAGATAAAGCTTATGTCTTCAATTTTGCATTCACTCAATTTGAATGTGACGATTAGGCATTAGTACAGTGAGGTACAGGGAGTTGATACCGAGAGAGAAATGAAGAGTTTGAAACTTTGAATCAGTTCCAGAGATCATATTTATCCTGTTTAGTTTATTTCCTCATGTATTTAGACCTATTAACCAGCACTTTATTGAAAAACATGGAATTGGGTTGGTGATTTCTCTGAACAACGCAAGACTTTTGAATTTCATTTTTTTTATACTATATGTGGTCAGATTTGTGGGAATACATATTTATCTACAAAGTTGCCTTTGGAAGTCCAAGTACTGATATCCTCTATGCAACTCTAGGAACCGTTAATTAATCAGCACAACTACCATTACCTTTTGTAATTTAGAGAACTTAAATGAATTAAGTGCTTGTCTAGCAAGTCATAAAAATAAAAGGGTGCAAGGGATGTAGTAAGGGAATTAGATAAGCAGCTTGATTTATATCCTGGAATGCTTAATTAATATAATTTTTATATTTAATTTGCAACTTAGAGTCGAACATAAACAATCTATGGCTTATCAAACAATTCATGGGTACTACAAATTGAACAGCACAAGCTCCTGTACACGTATCATTTACAAAGCTTCAAGGTGTTTATATGTGTGTCCATATTTGGTCATAAATAAAGTTTTATGTTTAACAATAACACTCTATGTTAACGTTTACACTAGTATATATTTTGGTGAATATGCAAAACTAATTAAAACAAGCATTTCTACTTGTTCGACTTATTCAAGCCACAATCCTTGCTGCTTCAAAGAACATACACTGGTCTTGCAAGTCAGAAATGTATTTCCATTATCTAAAGTCACCACAGTTATATAAACCCACATATCTTATATTTTTGCAAAGCATCAGAACAGCAATTTGGAGTATCCACTACCACAGAAAAGGATTTTTGCAACTATCAATCAATGACTGTTTTTCATAAAAACAGTTATCAACCAAGTCAATGGCATTATTGTAAAATAAGGTTCAATTTTTTACAACTGTTTTCAATTAAACCAGTCGCTGAAGTTAAACGTGAGAAAATAAATGAATAAAATTTTCTGGAATCATTATGACTGTTAATTTGAAATAACAGTCACAAAAGTCTTTAATGACTGCTAATTTAAAATAACAGTCATTGTAGTCCCTGCCAATTTTGGCTGATAATGAGTCGAATTGTGTTCTGACAATAGGTCCCAGACTTTAACGACAGTTTATAATTAATAACAGTTGCATAATCCTTTTATGACTGTTTTATTTAATAACAGTCTCAGAACTCCTTAATGACTGTTTTTAATAAAACAGTTGCAGAATATTTAATTATGTTTTCTAAAAAGTCTTTCCATGCGTATAGCTGTCGCTTTCGATTCATGCGTGAACAACACAAGTTTAGAAAAAAATCAGGTACCGCCATTAAGTTAGAGTTTTATACAAACTCCATTAATTTCATATATTTCCCACCAATCCAAAAAAAATAGCAAAAAATTCACAAAAAATCTGAAAAAAAAACATTAGATAGAGAAAAAGAAGGAGAACATGTTGAAGGTAAAAAAATAATAATAATAAACTTTGAATAATATGGAGTCTGTCCAATACGATTGTTCTCACGTTTTTAAAATTCAAACGATCGATCTGAACGTTCAATATATTTTCCATTTCGAAAACTTATAAAAAAATAATTTTTGCACTTTTCAAAATTTTTTTACTATTTTTTTGGTATTTTAGAAAATTGTTGGTGATGATCATAATTTTTATATCATGAATTTTCTAAAATACAAAAAAGTAAAAAAAAATTATAAATATATATAAAAATTGATTTCTTATAAGTTTTCAATATGGAGAACATATTGAATGGGTTGGATCGGTCATTTGAATTTGAAACGTGTGAGAACGATATCATATTGAACAAACTCATCCGTCCGATATATTGGACAATAGCATTTCTCTCTTGATTTTGAAAAAAAAAAAACTAAAAATGTGAAATAATATTGGCTGCCTCTGTTCTCGTTATGATTGATTAAAAAATGATGACGATACATACGTATGATTTGGAAAAAAATGATATATTTCGTAGAAGTCCCAAATTATATTAATTAAAAGAGAGTACAAAGATCACAATACTATGGTCAAAGATTGCACCGGAAGGAAAATGGTATAAATATAAGAGAAATCGTTTCGTGTCAAGTGAAGGAATTGGTTAACATGACAGGTCTAACACGACGTGTTGTGTCGTGTTGTGTTAACACGACGCGATAAACGTATCAAGTCATACTATAAAATAGAAAAAATAGAAAAAATATAATAGATGGTTGAAAGTTATGTTAACTTTATATATTAAAATGAAAATTAGTGATGAATAAAAAAGATTATAGATCAAAGTTATAAAATTTATAATATAAATCAATATAATTTACTAAATTCTAAATAATATTAATTTTTGTCGTATCACGTGTCCTGTCACGCATCAACTCGTGTCATATTAAGACGTGTCAATGTCATTTTGGAGAAACTCGTGTCGTGTCATTTTCGAGAAAATTACTCGCGAGGATATGTTATGGCAAGAGTAACCCACAAGATCAGATTCATTTGGCAAAAAAAAAATTTCATTATTTACAAGACAAAAATAAATATTTGATAATTTACAAGCCACTTTCGCAAGATGAAATGCACAATATCAAATTTTATATGAAAAAATAATATTTTATAATTATATTTAAAATATAATTTTCCATTAAATGTTTTTTTAACAAATTACATCAAATGGACCGTTTGATATCTTGTGATTTTATCCCAGCGAACATATCAGAGCCGTTGTTTCTATTCTTTCTCTTTTTTTAGTGCGCCTCCAGCCTCATTCGGTCCTTCATCTCTCTAACTCGACTAGGGTTTTGCGCCTTCGAGTTTATCCAACGGCCAACGCAGCCGGCTGCCTCTCCGTCTCCCTCTCTGTCGAATCCGATAAATTGGATTTGCTTCATCTTCCTCGTTATTCTCTCCCTCCACAAATCCGCCATGACCTCACAAGTCCGATCTGTGCGCAATATAGTTTCTCCCCTCTCTCCCTCCACAAATCAGCTTCTTTTTTTGCAGATCCTTTATGGAAGATTTCTGTTGGTTCGATATTTGCTTTGCAATCAGTTCTAAAAAAAGAATAAAAAATTTACTTGTCAATGAATCAGGTGGTTTCCTAGTCCAATCGCTTCTTCGCAGCTTGATGTTTTATTATCCAAATGACCAGTACAGGTATATATATTCTTTTTTCTTAAACTTAATGAACCTTCGTCAAACTTTATGTATTCCTTGGTATTCATAATGAATTGTGTCCTTATTTTATTCAGTGATTTTCAATTTGTAGGTCAATTCCTGCTCTGATTTGTGCATCTATGCTTGATCCATGGTTAAGTGTAAATTAAAGGTTGATCAAATTAATGTATAAGATTACGAAACCCCATCTTTAATCCCCAAATGGCACATTATTAGTAAAGATGAGTCCTCTTTTGCAAATGATCTGTTGAAAATGCTCATTCAATTGGCCTCAGCGGAACTTACCAAGAGTTGTCAGGTACATCAGGACTGAAGTCTCCTTATTGATTCAATTTCAGATTGATAAAGAATTTTTTTACTGTCATGCAGTCCAAAAAAATATTCATAAAACCAAAAGCAAATGTTGTGAAATAAATTGGAATCGTGTTATTTATAAAAAGTTGAATTTCGGTTATAATTTCTGCCTTTAATAATACTCCCTAATTCATTATGGTTTATAATTGAATTTGCAGAGTAATTTGAGGACAATTTAGTTTACTGGTAAAATTTTTCTTATATTCTTTTTCATTTTACTCTGGCTTCAATAATTTGTTATTATATAATAAATCTCGATTACATTAAAGCCTGCAGGGAGGGGATGAGGCATGGCAGCACCAAGTAAGCACTTAAGCATATCTTAATTTCTTATTATATTTTTCTATATTTCACTTTATTTTGTTGATTATATTTCAAAAATATAAAGCTATTTCATTTATTTAACAGGTAAAGTCGGAAGTGGTCAGTCTTTGACATGGGGAGATAGATACAAATTGCATTGGATTCTGCAAAAGGTGTGAAGGCAAATAGAATAGAATTAATACTCAATAGTGCATCTCGGATTGTTACTTTGTACTATACATAGATTTTTTTTACATGTAATGTAAATTCCAACTTGAGCAATGATATTGAATTTTTTAATATTCTGATGTTGTCAGTGTTTGTGATTGATATTGAAGTTCATTATGCAAATTGATATTGGATGTTTGCATATTGGATGCTGTCAGTGTTTGTGATTGTTCATTACAAATTGCTATTTGATATAATAATGATATATTATGGTGTATAGGCTACGGAGAGCAGATTTTTTTTTAAAAAAAAAAAAAAATTGAAGTAAACAACGACTGTTTTTATAAAATAAATGTCATTTAAAATTTCAGCGATTATTTTTAGAAAAGTAGTAGTGAGCCCTTTAGTGACCGTTTTATAATTAAAACAGTCTTTGTTTCCCCCATTGGCAACTGGTTTTTAATTAAAACAGTCATTGTTTACACACTTTCTACTACTGTTATTAAATAATAACAGTCATTATCTTAGTGACTGTTATTTTCCCTTTTGCAACTCCCCGATTAGCAACTGACGTATACAGTTGCTGAAATGGTTATTTTAACAGTTGTAAAAAAGCAAATCTGTAGTTGTGATCAGTATTTGATAGGTATCTAATAGTAACATTTTTTCATATACAGAGGCAGTGATTTAGCGGCAGGTTGACACACTACAAGAAATTTATATTTATCAATTATGCCTATTGTTCTTTTCCCTATATCCCAGGCCTTTGGATAATAAACAGAGAAAATTAGATATCAAACTAGCACTTTTCGAGATTGTACTGTTAGCTGGCACAGGGATTATATCTTTGTATCTAAATTATGTCTTTAATACACATGCTTTAATTAACTAGCAAACACAAAGACTACTACTAAATTCTAAACATTTATATCACCTACACCAGGATAGTAATTTAAGTCATCAAAGAACTGAGCAATAAATTCACCTAAAACTTCACTTTAGCCCTTCATATTTTAGAAATTGCTATGAGAATCACTTTACTGAAGATGCTCTACTTCCTTATCAGAATTTAACGTAAACTGTTGTTAACTCAATTAAGCACACAACAAACATGATTTGACATGTTTTCATGTGCTCAATCTGAGCCACAACACCTCACTAAGGTCTCCAAAGCTAGGCTAAGGAGATGTCTTAGTTGAGTTCCTCTTAATCACAACTTTCATGCGCTAGGCGCAGTCAAATTGTGGTTAAGGCACAGACAAACAATAATCTGCTTCATCAGATCTTTCATGCGCTAGGCGCAGTTGGATCTAACTAGCATTTATTGTTTGCGAGTTACAGGGAAAGGGGAAATCACTTTCATCATGCGCTAAGCGCAGTCAGGATGCAATTTCCAGAGAGGGAAAATTGAACACTTCACAAAATATATTTAACAATGCATAATTTGAGTCAATCATGAATTCAGTTTAGGAATTTAAGATCAAATACCTGATCAAGAACATCAAGCGCTAGGCGCTATCTGTTCTGACCTCCAGATAGAGATTCAACATAGGAGAGATAAATTACCAGTAAATTAAAATATAAACCTGATCATTTCATTGTCTTATAACTCAGAAGAATCGATTAATTATCTCCCTCGTGCGCTAGGCGCAGTCAAGAGACAATTTCCAGGAAAAGAGGAAATTTGAAAATGACATTTCAATTCGATCTGTTCACATACTTCTTTAATCAATTAGGAACTCAGTTTATCAATTTAAGGATAATTATTGGATCAAAGTCATCAAGCGCTAGGCGCTATCTGATTTGACCCCCAGATCAAACATTTTATAGAAGGATTTGGCTCAAGGATTTGATTAATTATCTTCATCGTGCGCTAGGCGCAGTCAGGAGATAATTGTAAGGAAGAGGAAGCTAAAAACTTTGCGAGAACTTCTCAGTTGATCTATTTATGCATATTCTGATCAACTACAAATTCAATTTCGTAAATTAAAGTCAATCACTGGATCAAGATCATCAAGCGCTAGGCGCTATCTGATCTGATCTTAGGATAGGATTCAATCACAGGAAAGATAAATTGACAATAACAAGCTTGCTCTGAATCCAAAGAAGAATGGGAAACAGAGACGATCAAAACAAATTCGATCAAAGATTCAGGAATAAGGCTTCAGAGAAAGAAAGAAAGCTTGATCAACGTTTCAACACAAGAATTCGATTTTTATTTCAAAACTCCCAAATTTCAGTTACAAAGTTCCGAATCATACATACCTCTTGTCTTTTCAATGATCACAAATGCTCGAATCAGCTAGCTTTTGCCTAATTCTTCTTCTTTTATAATGCCTAACAACTGTTTGTAGAAATGTTAACCTATCCTTTCAGTGTGTGTGTGTGTGTGAATTCCTAATTTCTCTAAAGAACAGCTAGTTGAGTGAGAGATGAAGTGAAGTGAACTCTCTTCTCCCCTTCCTTTGCTGCTTCGAATTTGATGGTATATATAGGCCTCAAGGCCAGGTAGCTTCTTCGAGAAGATTCTTGTTTCAATTGCATCTCCGTCGTACATTCCAAGAGCACACGGATCGTGGCTTGATCCAACGGCGACGAGGGCATGGTTTTGTGTTTCTTTCGGCTGGTCAACAGGAGGAGGAATGAGGGCTGACCATGGCAGTTACAGCGACTTGGACACGGTTTGATCTTCTCCACTGATCAGTTGCACTCCTTGATCCGAGGGCTAATGTTGTGACACTTGGAGAGGCGTGATTGGGTGGTCAACTAGCGAACAAAGGGGTTGACCAGGCGGTTGGAGCCAAGCGCCATTTCTTTCCTCTTCTTTCGAATTTCATTTCTCCTTTCTGTTAGAAGAGGAAAGTCTGTTCGCGTGGGGCCCATCTGTCTGATTAAATGAGAGAGAATTTCAGCGAACTCCCTCATTCTTCTGTCTTCACTTTTCCCTGTGCTCGGTCTTTGGTACACCGTGTATGGACCCTTTCCCTCTTCTGTCTTTTGGCTTGTACGCTGAGTGTATCTACCCTAACCTTTCATATGGGGGGAAAATTTGAAGTCGCTGCAGTGATGCTCTCCATTCTTCCGGACACTGGAGGGTTCAATTGAAGCATATATTCTGGTATTTTGTATTGGCACCCTTTATTTTTTTTCATGTCTCACCACCACTTTTATACAACTTATTGTCCGACTCTTTTCAACTTGGTTAATCAAACATTTCTTGGTAATGTTGCTGTCAATTTGATCATTCTCTTACCCCTTTGGGTTCCCTTATTGTACATTTACACAATTTCCTTGCATATTTGTCTCATTTATTTATCATGTCATTTATATCTCATGAAAATTTTGCCCTTAACATCAACATGTTATCATTCACATTAGAATCAACATCAGAAGAAGAAACATCATAAGAAAAAGAAGAGCCATCAATTGTGTCTAAAATCATGAAATTGTTCTCAAGAAATCCATTACCAATCAACATAGAATTCTTATACAATTCAACACAATTGTTAAGAAAAACAACACTCAATCCAGTTTTGACAAGAACTAAAACAGATACAAGACTTCGCCTCACATCAGGCGCATACAAGACATTATGGAGAACTAATTTATGTCCATTGCGAAACATTAGCTCACATGTGCCAATGCCATGCACGAGGACACTACTATTATTTCCCATAAAAATGCGCTTGCTTCCTGCCGGTATGCGACGATAGTCCACAAATGCTGCTCGATCCCTAGCTATGTGGTCAGTTGCTGCAGAATCAACAGTCCAAACAGGATTGTTATTAGTAAGCATAAAGCAACTGGACACAAATAAAGCTGAATCACAAGCAGAGGGAAAATCAGCGGCCCGCTGGACTTTCCAGCGGCCCGCTGAAACTGAGACAAAATCACTGCTCAGGTCAGAAAGTACCTTTTTCGGCTTCGTGCAGTCACGAGCGAAATGTCCAAGATGATCACAGTTGAAGCAAGCCCCCTTGGGCTTCTCCTTCCCCTGTCCGCACTTCTTGTTGCGCTTCTTGTCAATCTTAGCATTGACCACGCCAATACCACCCGCACGCTTCTTGGAACCGGAATTGTTCTTCGGTTTCCGCTGCGAGTTCTTTGAGGCGGCAATCAATGCCTCTCCAGCAGCTTTATCTGCCCTCTCGGCCGATAAGCGGTCCTCCTCCAACTCCACATGACGCGCCACTTCATCAAAAGTGCGTATGTTGTCATTGTGAGTGAGGTTAACTCTCATATGCTCCCATGAGCGAGGTAGAGAGCGGATGACAGCTTGCATCTGCTGCTCATCCGATAGGACATGGCCCGCTTGAGTCAACTCACCTATCATGTTAGACATGGCTAAGATATGCTCCCGCATGGTGTGCTCGGGACGCTTCTTATAGCCATCAAATCTAAGCATGAGTTGACGGAGCCTAGTGGTTGAAGTACCACCATACTGGAGCTTAACCGCATCCCACAACTCTTTTGTGGTGCGGTACCTCTCAAACCTGAGGAGAAGATCATTTGACATGCTACTCAGCAACGTAATGCGAGCGGCACGGTCCTTCTTTCTAAACTCCTCATTGGCTTGAACTCGCCTTGGATTGGTCCTTTCGACTTCAGTGAGTTCCCTTGTCAATGGCTCTTGCAAGTCCTGAGTCTCAAGCAGAAATTGAACCTTACGATGCCACACATCATAATTGATACTCGTCAATTTCTCTCCAGCATTGAGATCAGCGACTATGCTCTTTGCCGACATCTTTCTACAAAATAGAGACAAAGCACAAGTATGCATGTTAGCATCAACATATATGATATAACACAATAGTTATAACATCAAGTTAACCCACCGCACAACCCTTGAATCGATCCAAGAGATGATGCAAGACCTAGCAACGATAACCGAAAGATGACAACCAGGGCCACCAATCCTGTCTCATATACTAAGTGCACCACCCCCCAATCAACTCGATTGGCGTGAGGTTCAGACATTGGACAAGAAACCCGGTTCTTTTAGGTCCAAAGTCACCCTTTATGTGCTGTCCAAGCATGCGAGTCAATGACCCCGGGCCATTACTCAAACATGCCAACAATAGTGAGAGGTATAAATACCTACCATCACTCTCTATGTAAATATGCATATAATGAAGGTATAAACCATGTAACTATCTCCAGGATAATTGTAAATACCATGCTGGTTAATGAGGGAGGTCAATAGTTGGTCAGATCTCATTCTGGTTGTTTTACTGTTTCTGTCAATATCAGGTCTGGCGGCCCGCAGAAAAATTCAGCGGGTCGCCGAAAAAATCAGCGGCCCGCCGAAAATCCAGCTGCCCATCGAAAACGACAAATTTACGACTGGTCACATATCTCTGTTCAGATGACCCGCAGGCCCAGCCAGCGATCATCTGACAACCATACAGAACAACCTGACGTTGTCTGTCATCACTGCAGTTTTCAGCGGCCCGCTGACCCGGCCAGCGGCCCGCCGAAACTGACGGACTGAAACCCTAATTCTGGTATTCCCGCAACCGGGATGCGTCAGAGGGTTTTCTTGTACCAGAAGGGTTACTCTACCCTTGTTAGACTTTCTACTATGTATTACTATGAACTCCTACCGAGATCTAGCGTTAAAACACGTAGAATTCAAGTCTAGGGTTTTGTTGAGTAAAACCATAACAACCAAATATAGATCTACCGCAACCATGGTGTTCCTAAGGCTTAAACAGATCCACAACTTCGAAAAGAAGCCTTATGGCTCTGATACCAATGTAGGTTTCACTAGGTATAAACCTATATGCATATCTAACCTATGAAATAAACATAGAGTATTAGATATACCGCAGCGGAAGTTGATCGAACGCCTAGACTCTTCTCGGAGTTCAGTTCTGCAGCGCCTTGTCTCTCTCCTTATGCAACCGGTACACCACAACCACAAGTTAGGGCTTGGCGTCACCTTCCACGCTTCCAAGTGCCGATCTCAACTCGTGCGTGTGATCCGATTGCTCCAAGCAGTCGGATGGCTTCCTCCCTCTCAAACCCTAACCTCTCTCTTTGTTTCTGGACTTAGACACAAAGGGTTTCACGTACAGAGGTCGGTTATAACAGAGGGGTATATATAGGAGTCGATCAGAACAGACAGAGTCGGTTCTGATCCCGACACCCAGCGGCCCGCCGGTCCAACCTGCGACCCGCTGGACATTTCGGCGACCCGCTGGCCCAGCCAGCGGCCCGCCGAAAACGGCTCCACACACTTTTCCCAACACTATCTCTCCACCAAGCCACTCATATGTGAATGATCAGTTGAGACGGAGACCATTTCACCATAAAGACCAGTTTTATCACATTTCTGTTGCAGTGAGTATCCTATGATAGATCATGTTTGCTACTAGACAGTGATTCTAGAAATAAATCTCAGTGTGTAAATGAAGATGAGCGCACAGAAGCATTATCTCTACTCACAAGCTCAATGGATTTTGTACAGGACGCTTGTTACGCGAAATATATGATTGATACGAGTCTTTTTTTTTGTGCCCATCAGATTGGGCATATCCCCTCTGATCATTCACCTTCATAACACTACAAGAAACTGCACTTTTTTTTTTGATTGTTGGTGAAATGACCATGACACTATAAGATGTTGTGGGTCTCTTTGGGTTGACATGAAGGTGCTTTGTTTCAGAAATTTGCCTTAATTGACGAGCAGTGGTGAAAGAATCACTCAAATGAGTAAGATGGGATATGTATTTTGCTTGATTGACAGAATAATAATCCACGTTGAATTGTCACACATGTACTGGTAGACTGGTAGTGCGTTGTCAAACAAGATCTATTACTAGTATATTGTCAAACATTGAAATGATAAACTCTTATTTTACTATTACATTTATACAATTGACTTTGTCTAGCTACTAGCTAGGTTGCTGTCAAGAGTTTACTTTCATCTTTACTCTTTAGAACTGAAAGCTAGTGTGATATATTATCACATAAAATTGACCCAGTATAATGAAATTGTTTTTTTGTATCAAAGCTAATGTTTTTTTGTCATCCCTTCCCCACAAGTTAAAAGCTCAGTATCAGAGCCAGTTCTAAAGGTAAAGGGGGCTTATGCTTTGATGATAATTTATGTGGGTAGATTCATAGCTCATTTAGCTCATTACTGTATCCTGTACGCATCCGCAATTCACACCCAAGAAGTCATTATGTTCAGATCTCTTTATTATTATTATTTTTTATTTGGCAAGAAAAACCCAAGGGATTTAGAAGATAGCTCACACATTGTTTTGGTCTTTGGATAAGTTGTTCCTATAGTAGAAACATTTCAATACGTAACGAGATTTTATATTGTGGATGCATGCAGTGGTATATAATTATATGGGTTAATGGAGTCGACTCATTGAAGATGTGTTTGTAAATTTCTTTATTAGATTTCAGTTTTCTTAGTGAAAGTTTGTTTATACTAATTATCTATGTATCTTATTATTGAAGATAAATCATTTCTAGGTCAAGTTTATCTGGGGTTTGACCCAATTAGTTTTGCTGGTATTAAGTATCTATTCACTATAGCACAATTTTGGAGGAATAAGCACACCGATAATTCATGCCGTCTTAATTCCAGGAATAGTCAGAGGACGGTTGATATGAGCCAAGACTTGATGTGTCCTAAAAATGCTGTATGCCGAATTGAATTGGGGGTGGATTAAGAAATAATTAACAATTGAATAACTAAGGATTTAGTCAGTCATTTGAAATTGAGAAATGAGTTTTTATAATTGTTCATTATGTTTTTGTTTGATTATGAATTTTTATCCCAGTCTTGAAAAGACATATCAGGAATTTGCAATCACGTCCTTATTTGATTAATTACTTTGAAAATAGGTTTCACCATTTCAGTCAGAAATTCTGGTATTTCAGTTAGACTTATATGTTAAAAAGGTGCAGTGGATGGTGACACACACAATCAAGTGTGCATCAGGGAAAACCAGATTTAAAAGAAAAAAAATAATTGCTCGACAAAGAAAATGCAGGAATGTCCAGTTTCAAAACTGTTTAGCTAAGAGAGAAGCGTTAGCTGTTGAAAATCATATAGCAGCGAATGCGCTATTGCCCACCTATATATATTATTTGTGATTATGCTGTAAAAACAAAGAATTAAAATAGGATATGAACTGTGTGGTGGAAATCCATTATTTTATTGTAAAAATAAGAAAATTTTTCATATCGAGCGAAGTTTGACCCCTCTAGAATAAATAAATGGGAGCTAATATGTTCTTCATGCGTGAAGTATTAAATTCATATATAATTAAGTTGTTTGAAAATTCTTGATTCTTCACTACTAATCTAAAGTGTTAACAATTGTTTGAATTAGTCAACTGAAATATAGACTTGACGGATCATGCAATACTTTGTGCAACCAGGAGTATCTGTGGGCTTCGTGCAGCGATGCAGGAGTAGGAGGATGGACAGTTAGTCTCTGACGGATGCTTGTTCGGCATATACAACAAAAGCTTACTCCTTTGTGCAACCAGGAGAAATAGTGGGTGCAGTTATAGCCCCTTTTTTGTTCACTTAATCATTCAAACTTGTCAGTTCTTATTTGTCAATTAAATTGGCTATACGTGGAAAAGATTACCACTTACTTTTCTTTTCATGAGGACTGTTAATGAAACAATTGATGTCTGCTTTCTCTTTTTTTTTTTTTTAAATACAGATGTATTAATGTATATCTATCTATTTTGAAAATACCACTTAATTTTCTAAACTTTTGGACAATATTGTTTTTCAATTTGGGAGCAGATACCAAAACACAAAATTTATCGGCACCAAAATGAAACCAAAATTTGGAAACCTCAGGCTTGATTCCCTGTGAATAATATAAGGATACAGATATTATGGCGGATCAGTATGCTCTTATTGAAACCTCATGCGTTTGTCATGTCCGTACCAGCACACAAAATCTAGATCCCTTATCACTACTACCCTGACTGAAGTGTGATTCGGAGATTTGACTCGTGTCTCACTCACGCAATTGGCATATTCATGTTTAATTGGTTGTGTAAAGTATAGATCACAAAAACAAAGGCAAACAAAATTCATCAACCCAACAACCGCATGAGAGATAAACCATTCCCTTTTTAAAGCACCCACCAACCTGTCCATAACTGTCCACTCTCTTCCGTGAAAAGCAATTGTTCACTATAACTTCCCTTACTTAGATCTTCTGTGGCATGTATTGAGTTATGTACTATGTGCTGACATACAAATTTTTCATTTAAGGAGTATGTTGTTTTCAACCTCTAGAATGTAAAATATTTAATATTGGACCTATAAATTGTAAAATCAAGTAAACTTATATTACATTTTTCAAGAATAATAGGGCTTTTGCCACACTGAAACGGTAATAGAAAAACCCATCTCGCGGGACCCTGTTCAATTTTTATTTTTTATTATTTATATTTATTTACATTAATGTGGAATTGAACTTAACTAACTTCTTCTTGTCTCAAGTACAAAACCCTACGAAAAAGCTGCAACCTGTCAGACTGAAAGATAATATACTAATTTCTCTCACTCTCTGTCGACCCTATCTCTCACTCTCTCTCTATAGAATCCATGAAAGATATTGATCATAAAACGCTTTTGTGTGATGAAGATCTCTTTCTCTCTACCCCAACTCCTCCAAAACAAGCGCAAAGGCTCTCATTTGGTTCTTCCTCTCCTGATACTAATGGAAACCTACAAGAACAAGGAGTAGAAAGGGAGGCATTGTTCATGGATTATCTTAGAAGAGAGAAGGATTACAGCCCATGCCATGTATACGTGAACCAACTGGAGGTCTCGACTAATTTACGTGCTGCCAGATTAAAAGCCATGCAATATATAATTCAAGTATGTTATGTATTTCACTAAATTCTCTTGTGTTTTACATCCAAATTTTACCAGTAGAGGCAACTAGAAGGGAAAAAAAATATTTATATGTATATGTTTTCTCATTATTTGGTTCTTTATTCATTAAAGAGGGTAAAATATTTTGAGTTTTATTATGCAATTTCTGGATTTTTAGTGTTAGTGTGGATTAAAGTTACTGCTAAAAAAGTCATATATAACAACTAAAAGTTATTAAATTTTGTGTGATTTTGAATAAATTTCAATTATTTGACCTCACGGCAAAGAATATCTCTTGTTTTATAAATTCATTAATTACTAGCATATAAGATGCCCTCATATGTGGGCAAATAAAAAAATAAAATAATGTTAGACAATAAAAATATGTTTCTTAATTTACCATCGATACAAATTGATATGTTATTCAATTGTTTCTATATTAGATGGAAAACCAATCAAATCCAAAGAAAATTTTTTCCTTCTGTGGAGCAATTCAAAACCGAGATAATTATTTCCTTATGTGCGCATAGATATGTGTTGAGAAAGATCTAACCATACATTTACAAATCAACGGTATAAAAATTGTTAACAAAAAGTTTCGACCCCTTTTTAGATGCATTTATAAGTAGTAGAGATTGTTGTACTAAATGGAAAGTTATCTGATTATATTTATTTACTTAAGTGTAATTTTATTCCCGCATTGTTATTTCCCAAGTCTCGTAATAATGGTACTATACATGTATTTTACTTTGAAAATGAAGGTTTGTAAGAGATTTGGAGTAGACAAGTCAACAATATTTAATGCAGCCAACTACCTTGATAGGTTCTTATCCTTGAATTCTTGCGTGGTAAGTAATTATTTAACCTTTTTTTTTTTATTTTGTTTTGTGTTGAATGTGAAGTAAGGTTTGTTGTTTCTGTAATGTGGCAGAAATGGGAGATTTGGATGGTGGAGTTGCTTAGCATTACATGTGTATCTCTTGCTTGCAAATTTTATGAGACAAACATTCCTTCATTGCATGATCTCCAGGTTAGGCATATATATACTTCGTTTCTTTCAATTATTTTACTTCTTATGCATGGTTGATTACATTTTTGGGGGCGGGTTAAGGATTGGGTTTGAATTTCCTATAAAATTAAAAGTCATGTAATTTTGAAAATTAAGTTCTAAAAAATATTATACTTCTCTAGAAGAAAAATGCATTTGCATTATAAATAATAGATTGCAGAAAAATTAGAAGAAATTACTTTGCATGACTGAAACATTCCATATATTGTCTTACAGATGGAAGATCAAGAGCACACATTCAAGCCTAGTACAATTCAAGAAATGGAATTAATGGTTCTAAAAGCACTAGATTGGCGCCTCTCATGCATTAACGTGTTCTCTTTTGTGAGCCTTATGCTTGGACCCAACAGAAGTGGAGCCTTGAATGATAAACTGACGCTTCTTCTCCTGCACTCCCTTTTAGGTATCTGACCCACAACATTTTTTTTTCTTTTTTCTTCCTCTTTTTAGTAAAATTTTTAAATGGCCCATGCTTCTCTGATTTGTCCTGAGATTTGAATGGATTAGTTTAGGATACCATAAAGATTATGTAAAGTAATGTTTCTTTTTATTTATCACATTTGTAAAAATACTTACTTCATGATAAAAAATGAATATACAATGGTGCTGTGCAGATCCCTTGATGATCAAGTTTAAAGCCTCTATAGTCGCCTCATCAGCTATAAAATGTGCTACAATGGGGGAGCCCGCTGACATGACAATGCTTAATAAGATTCCGGTTGATGATCAAATGGTAATTTTACAATTTGAAAAAGTTTTATTGGTAATGTTATAACCGCTGCCTGATCATATATATTGTGCTCAATCCATATATATACAGGATCATGTGAACAGTTGTACAAAGCTTTTGGAGACTCATCTTCTTGCCATAAACACTGAAGGTGGTATCAAACAGTGTAGCCCAGTGTCAGTGATTCCAACAAAAGATGATTGTTTAATATAGTTTATTGGTTCTGACTTTATCAATTTACAGGATAGCATTTTAATGGCTGAACATGTAGATAATGTTCAACAAAAAATATATAGGAAAATTCATATTGTGTATTTGTAACTTCTATTCATTGTGTTTCAAAGAAATCCCCCAAAAAATTTGTCTGAGTGCTTTCTTTGTTTAATATCTTCCTGATATTGACAGATGTAAGTTCCTAATATCTAGTTTTGACTAATACGACAATTACTGAATGTTCTAGTACAATAATTACCGGCTTGTTGTCTTGTGTAATTTGTTGATAACTACATAATTAAGAAGGTCAAACATTTTTTTCCTATTCGTTCATTCACATCTTCTAATAAAGAAAATTACATTATGAGGCGTATAATATGTTAGAATTAGAAATTATCGTACTCCTACTGTATCAAATAAGATACAACTATGTATTTATCCATCAACCTAGTTTTCTAGATTTACGAAGGTATAATTGAAGTATAGATAAGCGATCTCTCATGGCCCATTAGAAAACGAGTTGAATAAAACAGTTCCTTCCCTTGCCCATATACTGTAATAAAATTAACGGGCCTCGGAAATGTTGAACTGGCCCACTAGTGTCTCGATAGCATTGAATTTTAAGTCCAAATGTTTTAATAAGATGAGAAAAAAATGAAGGCCAGAAGGAAACCATTTACATTAGAGGGATGTCTTTAACCGGGTTAAAAAAAAAAAAAAAAAAGAAGTCTCTAAAAGAAGCAGCATGAGCACAATAATCAAGTCAAAATGTATATTAGTGACTAAGTAATCATGCTATGCAACTAAATAATTAAGAATTACTTCATGTGTTGGAGTAGAGTATAAACCAATCACAATTAACATATGATAACGTTTACTAATATAAAAGGGTATACCCACCAGAAAGTCATATTCTCCACTTGAAAGAAACGAAGTTCAAAATTTAAACCGAATAATTATGGAGTATGCAAGTAGTAACTGAACCCACTAGACCAGCCGTTATAAATACAAAAAGACACGCTCCCCGGTCACACCCTTTCTCTCACTCTCTCTCTCTCTCAACCCCACAATTTGTGTTTTCCATATCATTAATTAATCTCTCCTTTCAAATTTAACTGATCTGTATTACGAGCGTAACTTTTGGTTTTACTCCATAAAACTCAAGTCATGGCTTCTAATTGTGCACACCAACTGTTGATTCTCTATTTTTTTCTTTCCATGACATTCTCACGTGAGTATTATGTCCTTTTTAATATATTAAGTTTTACTTTGTCGTTGTTTGGGCTTCTTTTTATTTATTTATTTATTTATTTCTGTCTTTTGTAAATTATGCAGAAAATAATTGGTTTGATCTTTTTCTTTTTTTTTTACATTAAGTTCGATTTTAATTTTATCTCAGCGCAAGTTTCAAAATTTTAAAAAAATAAGGAAATTTTAATTCGAAATAAAATATTTTTAGGATTTGGGGCATTTGAGTTTTGCGCATAGTACCAAAATACAAGAAACAGTTGTTGTAAGATTTCTTCTCACAGTCTATTGATCAACGTAGGTGGAATCCAAGTAGTACTAGTGAACCACTGCACACAAAGCATATGGCCTGGTGTGCAAGGCACAGGGGGTCAGCCAACACCAAACCTTGGAGGCTTTCATATGGGTCCCATGAAGGAGGCCTTCTTTGACGTGCCATTTGGATGGTCAGGTCGTGTGTGGGCTCGTCAGGGTTGTTTCTTCGACACATATGGAAATGGTACGTGTCAAACCGGAGACTGTAGTGGTCAACTCCACTGTAACGGCCTTGGCGCAACACCACCTGCCACCATGGTAATGTTGATTTGCAATTCATATTTATTAATTAATATTTCTTCTATCAATGTTTTTGTTGTTTTCATATATTATTAAAACTATCACCATCATCATCATCATTTTGTTGTTATTGTTATATTGTCAACTATTGATTACTATATTATTAAATTAGATGGACTCACAAGATGTTGCTATATTAATTCGAAGCTTCATTGAGATTTATATATAACAGAAAATGATGTTATATTTCAGCCCTTATCTTTTCTTTTTTGAGACGATTTCTTCGTAATTTAAGAACATAATAATTTAATCATGACCTACAACAATATTTGCAACACTGGCCAAATTGTTCTCCCTCATAAACTGTAAAAGAAAAAAAAAAAAAAAAAAAAAAAAGGATGGTTTGGAGTGCGCCTCTGCAGAATTGCAGATTTTTCCCTAGCTACTAGTAGTTTTCTTTCCTAACTTTACCTATTAATTGACACTTCTCTTAGTACTACAAGTTTTATTTTGCCTAAATTAACGTGAAAGGAATTTATCATTTACTATGATCAGGTGGAGATGGCATTTGGAACCCAAAACTCATCCTTAAACTACTACGATGTGAGCCTGGTAGATGGTTTCAATATTCCAGTCTTGATGTCTCCAATTGGTGGTCAGCTTGGATGCCGTGTGGCTGGTTGTGAAGCGGACTTGAATGTGTGTTGCCCATCAAGGTTTGAGGTCAAGTCAAGTGATGGGAAGGTAGTAGGCTGCATGAGTGCCTGCTTGGCTCTGCACACTGACAAGTACTGTTGTACTGGCCAATATAGCTCCCCTGAAAAGTGCAAACCAACCCTTTTCTCGCACTTGTTCAAGTCGATTTGCCCCCGTGCTTATAGTTTTGCATTTGATCACAGAACTAGTCTTAAT
This sequence comes from Rhynchospora tenuis, assembly GCA_027725995.1. NCBI lineage: Eukaryota > Viridiplantae > Streptophyta > Magnoliopsida > Poales > Cyperaceae > Rhynchospora > Rhynchospora tenuis. The sequence goes on along the minus strand of CM050888.1, from coordinate 142,404,846 downwards.
ATGTGCAAGGCAACAAGGTACTTGATCACATTTTGCCCACCAACAAGGTGAAGAATGTATGTATGTCGGGTATAATTTGGGCCACTTGAGGTTAATAGCTACTTTATCAGCAAGAACTATAGTTTGTGTCACAGTCTATATTATAGTGCGCATGTACCAAATAAGTTAATTACAACTATGTACTTAACAGCTGTAATTTTAAAATATAGCTGGTTAAATATTTTTTTGCATAATGCATATTAATTAGTAGCTTATTAATTATGAAATTGCAAGAGGAATAAATTAATCCCTTTATTCACCTGTTAAACTAGCAGTTGATAAATAAATGGTATATATTGCAAAATCACCAACAAACATTTAAATAAACAACCAGAAGAAATCACGGTTCACAGTCATTCACTCTTAAGAAAACATATTTTTTTCCCTCAGTCTTACTTTAGTCTTTCATGCCTTTAAAGAAGCTTCCGAGATCCTCAGTTTAATTATCTTCTCTGAAATATGAAAAGCTTTTAAGAGTTAGTAGACATTGTTAAAAATGAGAAATTCAATAGGCAAGTTTACCAGAGAACTTTTGTGATATATTTTCAATGCAATTTGCCTAGCTAGTCAAATTAGTTGATGGTAGTCATTTTATGATATTAGTCAATTAACATATACATACAACAGGGTACTGATAAGTATCAATAGTAGTGTATAGTTTATACCTGCTGGTATCATCATCAAAAAGCAAATATTAGAGTGTACCTTGTAACTGAAAGAGACAAATGAAGAAAGTATGAAAACTAACCCCCGGTTTGAATAAGCTTCTCAATCATTGAGATGAAACTAGGTTCATAAGTAAATCTTTTAGCAACAGTAAGATAGTGATTTATTCTGGATATCATGTTCACTAACTGCTCGGAGTTTGACAGCTCGAGTGCAGTGTGGACCAAATGATTTCCATACTGGTCATACACCATCATCTGCGAAACCAATAACAAGTAATTAATATCTAATAAAATCTTTGCAAATGTAGTTTCCGATGCAAAAGAAACTAGACATAGAAATTTTAATTAAACCTGGAGAGTATCACATTCATTTGTAAATGTCAGGATCTCGTCAACCATATGGCATTGTTCTTGGGGTGTCCCAAAGCGCAAGCCTTTTTCAACCACATTTGATGCAAATTTATGCTTGCTCATCTTCAGCACATTCCCAGACAAGATCTGAATAATCGCAGAACGCTCTTGCGGCTTACCATTCTCAAGGACATGCTGTGGAAAACAATTGACAATATCAAAGTTTTCATTGTGCGTGAATTCTTTTTGAGTGCAAGCTCTTGATGCATGACTTTTTGTACCTTTTTTATAGTAAATATTTTGTTTTTACGACACACCTTTAGTCTTTATATAATTGCTAAATAATGTTGAAAAAGAAGTACCTGGATTATGTAATTCCCGTACTGATCATGAGAGAGGGCAAACAAATCTTGTAGAAGTTGACGAACCATAACTAGCCTATCACTTGCTTCATCACAGCATTCTAGCAATGTCTGAATTTTAAAATATACATGATATGGATTTGTACTCCTCAAATTTTCTCTTATTTGAAAATATAAAGGGTGGTAAGAATAAAATCAAGTACCTGAATGACATGGCGGCCGTATGGATGTGCAGATAAAGACGTGATCTCAGCAGAGAGAGATGAGATGATGAAACCAATTAATTCTTGAGGAACACATTCTATAATTTTGGAGACAACATGGTTTCCATGTTGATCACATGAACATTGAATCACATGGCCATCCAGCTCTTTTGCCATACTCACCCTTTTATCCATGTCAACAACCTCTAGTGCCTACGGATAAGATTGTACCGACCATCCGACATATGTTGTAGTTATACACAGATAATCAACATGTTTCAAAAGAAGATTCTATGTTTGTGTAATATTAACCAAGGAAAAAAGATTTTTACTGTCTGAAGAACACGGCATCCATATTTATGAAGCGTAAGATTCACTACATTTCCAAGAAGGATGTCGGCGAGTTCCCTTATTTGCTCAAGACTACCATAATCAAAGTACTATATGATGAAGAATTAAAAAAAAAAATAAATAAATCAATTATGAGTTACCGACATATAACTAATAGCTTTCACTTTAGGAGCAATGAACATTAGGAAACACTTTGGCCTGGAAATTTATCACACTTGACATAACTTCAGAATGAAGACCTATGTTTTTGTTATTGCTGCCTTGGTATACAGATTGATGTTTTTAGCATAGTATTATTTGTGCTTTTGTACCATTATGAATTTATGATTAAAGCCTTCTAATTCTTCAAATGTTCTCTATTATTGTTTCTCATCAATTAGTGAGTTCAAATGCTTGCTTAATTTTGTTTCAAAGAATAAACACAAATATAAAAACCGGCTAATTAAATAGCATAACCTTCTGGACCACGAAATTGCCAAACACGTCAATTATGAGGTTCATAACAACTGGTCTAATCTCCTGAAAAATGACATCCTTCTCCTCATTCGTTGCTGTCTCAAGCTTCTCCTGTATGAATCGGCTCCCTTTTTGATCAAAGCTGCAATTAATAAGCATACCAAATGAGCACAATTAATAATATAATACACCCGCATACATAATAATTCAACCCCGCCCATCCATACTAAATGGAAGTTCGTTCGACAGAATTTCAATCTGAACAAGAAAAAATGTTTACAATTTATATTACCTGAACTCTTCTGCATGACCAATAACCTCGCAAAGTTTAAGAGAAGTGTCACCACTCTTACATCGATCCAAAGGCCGACACAATTCTAGTTGGATTCCAGAGTGAGGTCGACTTGATGGCAAAGGCATGGCTAATAAGCATGCTAGTTGAGGTGCTATAACATCTACGATAGAATCTTCTAGAAGATTGTTTTTACTTTTCAGAGTCTCTGCTGCTTGGCTAGTTAGCGTTTGGAGGTTTTCTCGCTCCTCTTGTGACAACATCGGAGGTGCGAAAGCCGTATTGCTAAATATTGACTCCCATGTTGAGTCCAATTGAGAAATCTCTTCTTCCATGTGCTTGCTGTCTGAAGTATAGGACATGGTTGCCGACTTGATCTGATAATCATGAAATATTGGTTAAGGAATTATGACACTTATTGTGAAAGTTTCAAATATTAATTGCAACATGATTTAGAAGAAAACACACACCAATTTATTTGATTTCATAAATAGCTGTGGTGTCACATTAATTAAACTTTCCCAAAGGAGAATTCTATCACAAGAGCAACCGAAGAACAAAAACATTAACATATATATATAGCCAAATTACCTTTGATGATTTTAGATCCTTACACTGATGGAAAAACCTTAACCTCAGTTGTAAGAAAACTCAAGCCAAATTCAATAGAACGAATTGTGAGATCTGATAATTTGGTTAATTACTTACTATCGAGTTGGTCGAAATCACTGGAGATTTAAAAATAAAATAGAGCAAAGGATGACTGAAGAGTTAGAGAAAGAGTCGATACGAGACAAAAATGAAATGTAACTCCCGGAGTAGGAAGGCTTTCTTCACATGAATTAGCACCCTGTTATTAGACTTTAATTCTCTGCAGTGTTACATTTGTGTAGCATTATGTTGTCCTTCAGCCTAATAAATTTATTGGCGTATTGCTTACCCTTATTACAGCAACCAATTATGTTTTATATGATCCAACATATGTCACGTTCATATAAGATCAAGAGTACTACATTAATTCATTTGCTGCTGCAGCGTTAATTAGTAACGTCACTCTATCATTTCAAAGAGATAAGAATGATTCATAAACGGATATGCTAACACAGTAACATTAATTTATTAATTTAACAACATATAAAATTGTTTACTTGGATAAACTAACGAAATATGTAGTCTAATGGAGACCTTAATCGTCCTTTCAAAAGTTCAACACGTTTTTTTTTATTCATCAAAAATTGCTTATAAATTTATTTTATTAATTAAATATGATAAAAAAATTAACACTTCTTCCTATAACTTTTTTTTTTCAATCTTTATTATCATTTCTTCAAAATCAAAAACAAAAAAAAAAAATCGAATTAAACATGATGATGAATCATGACGTTCGCCTACCGGCACATTATGAGACTATGAGGGCTCGTTTGGATGCTTCCCGGAATAGGGGAATAGTGGGAATAGTCACTCTTCCCACTCTTCCCAACAACACTTTTCTCTCTACTTTTTCACACTTCCCAACGCTATTTCTAAACTCACCATCCAAACGACCTAGGAATAGCACTCTTCCCACTCTTCCCACTCTTCCTACTCTTCCCACTTTTTCACACTATTCCCACTATTCCCACACCATCCAAACAAGCCCTGAGAGTCGTGGAATTACCAAACGTGATCTATACCATTAACCAATATCTGCCTTCCTCTGCCACTCACGTGATATTTTTTCCCCCGCATGAGTCTTGACCAATTCATGAAGTGTTTAGCGTTCTTCTTTTTTTTTATTTTATACTTAATGAATCCATTCTGGGCCTAACTCTGGAGAATGCATATATGTTTGATTGAAAAATAAAATTATAATTTTATTATGCGTCCAAATTCTACATCACATTTATTTTGAGGAGGTAGCGGTATCACACTTTTAGAATGCCACGAGTACCACACTTTTATTTTTTAATTTTATTTTAAATTTTATAATTAGCATATCCGATCCGAACTGTTGATCTTGTTTATATTAATGATGCATGCATTGTCATATATATTTTTTAAGTCTATTTGATACTTGATTCATAGGTCAAAAATGAACAAATTTAGTTAACTAAGATAAATTAATTCTAATACGTTGATTTTTTGACCTACATATCAAGTATCAAATGGACTTCAAAAATTATAAAATTTTATGACAATGAATCCATTATTTATTAATAAAAACAAGATTAATGGTTTGGATTAAATGTTTTGATTTTAAAATTTAAAATACAAAATAAAAAAAAGGAAGTGTGACATTTGTGACGCCCTTAAAGTGCTGCATTAGAACTCTCCTCATCTATGTTAGCATGTATCTTTTTCAATAACATGTATGTTTTTAAATATTGAATGTAAATTAATATATGTGATACGTCAAAATTAATTTAGATACACAAAAAAAATCACCCTAAAATATTATGTTATCCTCAATTAGGCTTGTCCGCTCCAACATTTCAAAATCACCCTAAATTTGCATTTTCCCCCCTCTTCCAAAAAGTTATAACCTCTTCCTGCCAATACTTATAAAATATATATATATATAAAGTCTGACAAGAGAGACTCAGATACAAAAAAAAAAAAAAAAAAAAAAAAAAAAAAAAAAAAAAATTAAAAAAAAAAAAACAGAGAGAAGATTGATGTCGAGGGCACCTGTCTTCAATCTTCTTCCTTCAAAACAGAGAACTCTATAAAAAGCACACTTTGGTGAAAAACAAAATCGAATTCATTGATGTGTGGCCAAATTTAAGTCTGTATGCACTTGGGTCAGATTTATAGGAGCTTTGCAATTCCCTGATGGCATCTCTTTAATTTATGGATCCCTCACTCCGCTGAGTGTGGCAATTCCCTGATCGAGCATTTTTCCAATGGAAATGTACCTCGTATATTCATCAATTGAAAATACACATTGCTGCAAACAACATAGCCAATATGTTGTAGTTTGTTACCCATGCCTCAAAGACATGTGGGACGAGCTTAGTAGTTGCTCTCTGGAGTGCCATTAGCACGTTTTGTAGATATTTTTTATTTTAGATAAAGAGGCATAACCCACGTTTGGTGGTTGTACTCGGGAAATTCGTCTAGCTAGCTTATTATGTATTTGGAATAGTACGGTCAAAACAATTTAGTAACGTGTACTCATGGCAGTTCTGTTGATAATTGATTTACAACTGCTTTTAGAAAATTACGACATGTTTAATTTAGGCCAATTTTCAAGTCTCAAGGGCAGAAACTGCCGGATTTTTTTAGTAATGGACTGTTTTTCAAGTCTTTAATTAACCGTAGAAAATAGTTTAGTTTTCCAGTTGTGGCTATTATTAGTATATTAGAGGGTTTATTTCAGTAGTTAGTTGTATTTTAAAGATATTTAAGAGTTGAACTCTTTGTAAAAGGTGGTAAACAGATAAGAGACTTGGTTTACTTGCCTCTAAAAAAAGGAAAAGAAGAACTCCTGTATACTGGCACAACACAGTGTTATACTTCTTTTATTTTAACCTGATTTGGGTATGATACTGTGATGGCTGAAAGAGGAGGCAGCACAGTCAATGTTACTCGAGCAGCAGTTCAGCTCTTCAAAGGTATCCTTAAACACTGATCCTAATGCACAAGCTAATTATAAAAGCTTGATTCTGAATCTAATAAATTTAATTCCACACACATCAAAAGAGTAGGAATGGTTTAGTCATAAATGTTTGTTACTATGTAACAGTTCAAGAATATTCAATATCAGAAGTAGTTGAACTAAAGGAAGCAACTATTTACATTATTATCTGTAAGGGAATTCAGTTCATGTTGTATTTCATAAATTTTAATTAAAAAAATGTTGAGATCCAATGCACATGTTACATGTAGAATCTCAATTGGGTGTGACCGTTGGAAAGTTTGAACCAGTCAAACAGCGCAAAAGAGAGAGGAAGAAAGAGGAGCCGGAGAAGGACGAGACTCAGATGATAAAAACTAATGGAGCCATTAATTGTAAATGCTACAATGCAACAGATCCATATTGGGCTTCAACAATGTACGGCGCAGATCTAATTCTTCATTTTGACAATTAAATATGCAGTGGAGATATTTTCATCAACGAAGTTAACTAAGACACTAAATTAAGCAGTCAGAGGCGGATATGCTGAGATTAGCTAGTTTCGATGTATCCATCAGCTAATAGATACATTAAACCTAACTAATCTGAGTACTATATAACTAGGTCTTCTTCGTACAAACGGAACATGTTGAGACAGCGGCGAGGCCAAGTAGGGGCAAGCCTGGGCACGTGCCCAGGCTTGTTTTACAAAAATTAATTTCCAACTATTAATTTTCATTTTAGTTTTACTCAAAAAAATTACGGTGCCTAGGCTTGAGTTGGTGAAGTGCCCAGGCTTGTGTTTATGGGTGCCTTGTGATTTTGTCATTCTTTTCTTAATTTCTTTTACTTTCATAAATTTCCGTGGCCTATGAGTTATGACTTATGAGGCTCTGTTTTTTTTTTTCTTTTTTTTTTTTCTTCCTCGTTGCCTCTATGGCTCTGGGCTCTTTTTCACGTGCCTCTTTGTTTTTCCTTTTCAACTGTTTTTTTACTTAACAGGCTAACACCTTTCATTTTTGTATGGTCCCACTTGTGAGTGTAATTTGTTGGACTAGATTGATTTCTTAGTAATATAGTCGCTTAAAACATTAATAGATTTCAAATTAACTGAAATGATTGATTTGATGATGATAAGACTAATTTAGAAATGTCATTTCGATTTTGATTTAGTAAAATTGTTTATTTAAATTAGCACGTTATCAATTGCACTAAATCTGAAAAATCTATTAAAAAATAAAAAAGTTACAACGAAAAAATATTAAAATAAAATAATTTTAAGATGGATTTATAATAGAAATACTAAATAATGAATTAAATAGTAAGTATAATCCAAGTGAATAGATATAATTTCATCCACTATTAAAAAAAGTTATGTTTTTATTTAATGAGTAAATTGACAAATTAGTATTAGTGATTAGTTTAAAAAATTATTTTTATATTAAAAGTATTATTATTATTATTATTATTATTATTATTTTATTTAATTAATATAGTAAATTATTTAGCGTGCCTAGGCTTAAAAAAAGTCTGGACTCGCCACTGTGTTGAGAAATTGATTAAAAAATTTATGTTCTTGCAATTCCATTTCCTTCATCTTTTGGTTATCCCCATTCTGTCCTTTACCAGAATACTACTGAATCCTACATTATCAGACATAATACTTCATTTGAAATTAAGTATGTAATCAAACATTGCTGTATATTTACAAAAATTGTAATAGCCAAGTAACCAATTTAGAACAGAAGAAGAAAACATATGTGGAATAGAAAGGTAATATGTCAGAAACTCCAACAAAACTAATAATAGTTGAATCATGCATTTCTATAATTCCTTAGTAGGAATATACCATAATTATTTCTTTTATTATTTAGTTTCTATTTTCAGTTTGAAGCAAAGAGTTATTGAGCAATTCTAATCTAACATCGTGATTCTGTGTCCAAATTGGTTTAGTGAGTGAATGAACAAGATTTGCATTTGACAAAGAGGGGAACATGAAAGGATTGTATCAAACCAAAGCAACATTATAACTCAAGATGTGTGTAAATAATCTACCTGAATTGAATTGGCTAAAGCTTGCAAAAGATAGTGGCTTGATCCTGTTTTCATTCAAAAAAAAAAAAAAATGCTAAAGCAGCACCATCGCTCAATAATTTACGATTGAATTTGGTCCATCAAAGTATCAAACACCATTTATCAAGAACGTACTGATGGAAAATTTATTTATTTATAATTTTCATTTCTATTGATAACAATAATTTTTATGACTAAGAACTCGCAGTTATGATATCAAGCGAACAACAGAAGTACACCTCAATAATTTATCCGCGCATCAAAAGCAACTCACATAATTGTCAAACCAATTATGCGGCAGATCATCCATTCTAACACTTTGATAGTACCAGAATAACATACTTAATTGTTACGACAACACATGTTCTCTAAACAAAACAACCAAAAAAAAAAAAAAAAACCATTAGAAACCTAAAATACTTGAGAGATACATGAAAACGGCAAGCAGCTACTCAGTAAAGTACACAGACAAACAACAAAGCTATGTTGATGAACTATGCCTGCTCCTCTTGGTAGCTGGACGGCATGATGGTCCTGCATTGTCGTGCACCTGACTTATAACTGACTGCTCAATAGGGTTCTTGTCGAAAGCAGTAAATATTTCTTCATCGCCAGCAGACTCGAGTATATCTTCAAAAGAAGCCCTCATCTCATGCAACGTTTTACACAAAAACTCTCTTGTTTTTTGGTTGGTGGTATCTCTAAATGTTTCAACAATACCCATTGCGATCTTCCGCCACCTTTCAGCCTACCATGAAAAAATTTTAAAATTTTGATAAAGTTAAGAGTAAGATAATTTACGTACTGCGCTGTTGGTGTTTGGCAGACCTCCAGGATAATTGAGATACAAGATCGATGCACTAGAAAACCATCTCTTGTATTCGTCATTCTGGGATATGTCATACGGTCGTTGGTCGGCCAAGCAATTGTTCCTTTGATTTTCCCACTTTTGCAGATAGTCATGATGCACTTTAACCCAATCCTTCCCTGAATAATTCTTTACATTGTGAAGTCCATCCATTGTATCACAAAGGGATGGTGGAATTACCTGGTAACAATTAAATTGTCGTGCAACTCTTCCAGGATTGTACATTTCTACTATCCAGAAGTGAATTAATGGTGCAGTTGTTCTCCACAAGTCAGAGTCTTTGCTGCATATGGGTGGTAGCAAATCCATTTGGTTTTCGTAAGGGTGCCATTTGACATTTCCATCATTCAAATGATCAATTTCTTTCCGGTACGCTACTAGTACCTTGCGTGAAACCAAACCTGAAAAATTGCGATCTCCGCACCAACGGTAACCAAGTGGCGGTCTTTTGTTTCTGTCCTCACCACCAAGATGGGTTTCTTCAGTGATTGTGCAGATTGACGGGCGCCCCATGGGAAGCCTTTCCCATGACCAAAGCTGTAACAACAATATTGGGCCTCCAAACTGTTTGCGTTTTGGTTTGGTTGCTAAACACAACTCACGATATAAATATGCCAGCACGCCACTCCCCAGCTAAGATTACCGGCTTCTTCAAAGTTTTCAAAGAGCGGGAGATATACTACCAACACAGAATCCCCTGAATGGTCAGTGAATAATACCGAACCAATCAGCATGAGCAGATATGCCCATGCATACTGCTGCACCATCTTCTCATCTGCCTCTTTGGGACAACAAGAAAAGTTATTATGTAACCATTTAATATTTATGTTCACTTTACTTTTCTTGCGGAAAGTTTTAGGGGTAACTTCCTTTCCGAGTAACTCCACCACAGTAGCTGACCAATCAAGATCAGTCCTTGAACAAAGTGCCTTGCCATCAATTGGCAATCCTAACAGAACAGCAACATCTTGCAGTGTAACGGTCATCTCGCCAACAGGAAAGTGGAAGGAATGTGTTTCCTGACGCCATCTTTCAACTGGAGCACTGATTAGTGCATGGTCAGTAGGGATGTGCCCAATTTGGTGGAGGCCATAAAGACCAGTCTTCCTAACATACGGTTCATACCGTTTGTCCCATTTTAACTCTAATTTGTGCTTGCGAGCAGTGAGTTCTTCGAGCGACTCACCTTGAATAACACGTTCAGATCTATGTGTAGCCTGCAGCTGGCATAGGGCAGGATAGGAGCGGCAAGATGTTGCTTTTCCACTCCCTGAGAATTGTGCACCTCTAGTATTCTCCATTTTCTACAATTCTCCTAAAAATGATATATGGAAAAAATAATAGTCAGTACAAGAAAGAATTATCTGAAAATCAATGCAAGCTGTAATTTTTAACTACTTATTTATCAACCGTAGTCGAAAACATATATTGCGAAACTATGTCGATCAATTTCGCAATATTTGTTTTCGGCCGTGATAAAAACTAACTAAAAAAACTCTTCTCCAGAATTTAGTTCAAATTACTGTCACATTTTCTAGGCAACAGCTCTTGTGAAAATATTTTCCCATCTACTCCTCTATACATGTACAACTTTTACTCTATAAAATTTTTCCAATCAACTATTCTTGTACATGAATTTCTCTCCAGTGGGACTACTATATATATGTGCAAATTACTTCTACTAATGCATGTGTATTTAAACCACATATTCATTCATTAATTCAGAGCATAAAGCTGTTAATATAGTACCCCCAGAAAGGTTGTGTGGATTTCTTAACAATGTCTGCAATTAACATACAGGAGTACAACATCGATGAAATCAATGAAAAAAGCGTTAATCTACTTAAATTAATTGCGGTATAAGCATCTGATAGCAACAAAAGTATTATGAGTATAACTCTTACCATGAGATCAATATATTAAGGAATAACTATAGAATTAAAAATCAAATAGGGGCTCTGATCAGTCAAATCGAGGAAAAGAAACTTGAAGATTAAAAAAAGTTCAGGTCATGGAATCGTGGAACAGAAAAAGACATTAAATATATACACCTCGATCAAATCAGTGAAATAAACAGAGGCAAAAAAATAAATAAATAAAAAAATTTTAAAAAAAAAAAAGAAGAAACAAGAAACTTCACCAAAAGATTATAGTTCGCAATTAAATCTTGACAAAATCTAGACGGAAAATTATAGATCTAGAAAAGCAAACAAAGGTGAAAGGAAATTAGTCAAAATATATACATATAAGGAAAAAAAAATTGAACTCCCTAGATTGGAAATATAACCTAAGAAATTTAATACGGTCAAATTATTGAATCTGTAGGCCATAACAAATAATACCTTTGATGATTTTTGGATCGATATATTAATTGAAAACTCACCGATCCTTAAACACACGACAGAAAGCAAAAGTTATAAGCCGATTTGAATTAAAAAAAAAAAATTGTAGAAATTTTCAATTTGCATAGATCACTTACTGTTCGAAATAAGCTGAGTTGAAAATCACCAGAGATTACGAAGAGATTGAGCAGGTAACTAGCAAACCGGAGATTAAAAAAAACCCGATGATTATCAAGAGACTGAGCAACAACAACTTAATGTGAACAATAGAATCGGCAAGACTGCATATATACACGAGACAGTAGGAAGGTGCTTCACATTTTTGTGGCAACTAGCTTTGTGTTGCAACATGTTGTCACTCACCCTAGTAGTTTTTATCCGCCCGATAGTGCTGATGCAACAGAAATTTATAACCACTTCTGTTTTTCAATAAATGATACGTTCACATAAAATCTAGGCTACCTCAATTTAATTTTGCTGTAATGTGGATTTTAATGATGTTCATTGTAACCATTCAAGAGGAAATATTGACACGTATATTTCTTCTTAGGAAACAATGACACCTGGGTCACAAAATTAATTATGCGTCTTTTGGAGTTCAGTTACTCCTTTTTGAGTTACGGCGGAAAAATATATACTTAGGGTACAAAAGTAACATATATATATCGAATATGTAAGACGCTGGCCCAAATATTCTTTAATTAATCAAAATCCTTGTGACTATTGAAGAAACTAAAGAAGTTAATCAAAACAATCATAAAGTATTTACGGTCCATATGTGAGCCCAAAGTATAATTTAGACGACTCTCGGACCTATGGCTCGGCCAGAGTTTTTGGAAGTCGAACAGCCCCAGATCGACAATAATCACAGAAGTTAGTTTTGTTTCGTTAATTAGAGGCAGTTCAATATTTGTTTTATCTATAATTTTTTTTCTTTATTTGATTTTTTTCAGAAATAGAGAAATAGCCCGAAGTCATCACTTACTAAACAAAGGTAAAGAATTGTAGTTGCTTAGTTAAGGTAAAGAACAGAGAAGTTCAAAAGTGGAAAGAACAAAGAGAAAGTGCGGTTATTTCAGAGCATTTAAATTTTCATGTGACGCTCTCTTTTCCGTGTTACTCATTTCATCCTGTCATTAGACAAGTTTTACTATATGACTTCTTAAAAGCTTTTGTTGGTTTATCGCATCTTGGCATAAGATGGTAACAGAAATTTAATGTTCTAAGGAGAAAAATTTGGGAAAAATAAACAAAGTAAAGAGCAACATATAATACCACGGCACTTAAAGCCTCTTGCACAAATTCAGAAAGTTCAATAAGATACCCATACATCCAGTAGAAAAGTTAAATAAGTCGTCAGAAATAAACACGAGAAAACCAAAATATGTACAAACATTTCCATAGTTTTCAATATGCATCCTTATTGATCCGTCATCAAGCTGAGATGTTCGACCAGAGATGGGGTTTCTATGCATGCATTTTTCACCGATGCCCAGCCTTGTCACCTTCACTATAGGTGAGAAGAAATCTTCTCCAACTCGTCAACTTTTTGGTGAAATCTCTTCTTTTCATTGTAGTCAAACTGTGAGAGTGAGAGAGACAGGTAAGTAGGTATGTATGAAGCACACAACCAGCACCAGTGTGCAAAAAACTCAGGTTTTAATCAAATGGGGAACCCTTATCCAAGCTAAAAATTTTTGAATAATAAGTATGCAATAATAAACTAATCAGACATACCGCTCGAACAATTTCTTCACCTTTGGTGAGTAGTTGTTGCAGCGTAGAATTTCCTGACTGTCGTACTGACTCAACCTCTTGAAGTAGTCTTTCACCCTTCAAAAGGAAACAGAGCAAAAAATAAAAAAAAAAAATATTATAGCTTTAGTGTCAGATTACAAGGTAAAGTACAACTTGGAGAGCTCTCAAAGCATGCAAAAACAAATAATAGGATACGACAACAGATTGAATTTATTCTGTATAGCCTGACATAGTAAAAACAGGCCTAACCAGTTTACTACAAAACTGCAAAACTGCACTCAATATTGTAACAATTTTGCAATAGAATCAACATTCCAATCCATCTTTGGTCTTTAAAAACATTATGGTGTCATTGTTGTAAATTTTGAAAACATAATCATATGGCTGAGTTGGCAGAAGCTGAAAACAGCACATATATCCCCTAAACTCAAAAGCAACAAAATGTATTGAAACAGAATCATATGCTAAACTGTATTTTATAGAAGTAGGTTTAAAGATTCAATTCGATTACAGTAAAAAAATTCAGGGGCAATTCAGTTTATTTTCTCACCTGAAATTCATGTTGTGCTTTTGTATTGCATTTGTAATAAGAACAATAAATTAGGATGCTAATTGCAGCCCTGAGAAAATTTCAGGTTCTGTTTGCAAATCAAGTAAAAAAAAAGGTGGATTTTTGTAAAAAAAATAATAATAATAATAAAAAAATTAAGCTTTCTAATTGAAATTAGTACCTCAGAAACCATTACTTCTGCCTCTTTCTCAATTAATTCAAGAAGGTTTAATTTCTGTTCATACTGGGACCTTAACTCATTGAGTTTTCGATTTTCCTCTGTTAATGCTTCATCTCTTTCTTTTTCAGCCATCTTAAGCAGCTCCTCAGCTTGTTGTGCTGACAAATTCAGGAAAGTAAAAGGTTCAGACAAAGCATATAAGAACAAAAAGTAAAACAAACTACTTGATACTGATAATATGAAATTTACATTTTGTCATATGTGTTCATTTTCATTTATTTTTGTTTTGCAGTCTTTTAAGCAATAGACGTCATCTCAACCAGATAAATCACCAACACAAACCTTTTCCTTGCTTCTCCACTAGCTTAGCTTCAAGAGTCATAACAGATACATTCTCATCACTCAGTTTTGCCTTTAGTGACTTTACTTCCTTCTCCAAGGCCTTGTTTTTATTCACCTAAAATGAAAAAAAAATAAAATACAACATTCTAAAATAAGAACTAAACTATTAAACCAAACAAATATGCTCTATATTTCCAATGATCACACATAACAATAAACTAACAAATAAAACCATACTTGCTCCTGCAATGCTTGCATCTTCTCCAAGTGCTTACACAATTTCTCATGTGCCTACAATAAAAAATAGTGCAACATTTAATTAACAGCACTGTCCTATTTATGAAAGTGAAACTAAGATAATTAGTCTAACTGTCTAACTAACTAATTTAAGCACATTTGTACCCACATAAGTGAAAGATAAAGTTAAGCTGAAATGAGGTCCTTGCAAAACTGACTTCCACAAACATAGCTTCACAATGCCCACTAAGAGTAACTATACCCATGGACATACCTTAGTATAAAGCTCAAGGGCAGCAGTTTTCTCTAGAACCTTTTGTGTTGTCAATTTCTCTAGATTCTTTGCGTCAGCTTTAGCAGATTTCTTCTCCTCTAGTGCCATCTTTTAAACCAAATAAAAGAGAAAACATGTAATTGTAATTACAAAACTACAGTACAACTAAAGTTGATAGGAATTTCAAGAAAGAAAGAACCGACAGAATATATTCATTTGCTAACTTCTAATTGGTCAAGGATTAATTTCTTGTCTGACAAAAAAAATTTTCTTAAAATAATGTGCTAACCACAGTAAAGGCTGAAAATATATCTATATTCTTCCCTTTTCTTTTGTCTCATGAAACTTCCTAAATTTCTCATATTTTCTAATTTCTATCTAATTTGCTCATAATCTCAACACCTTTTTGTTCAATTGTCTTGCAGGATCCAGAGCTACAAGGTTCGCCTTGCTTGTTGGGATATATATGATATTTGTGTTTTAAAAATATACACCTCCAGTTATGATCTGCTCGAAGGACTGGGTTGCTAGTGATGAATGTAGCCAACCAATCATTTGGTATTCTTAAGAAAAGTGTTTTCTTTTGTTTTGCATTCCACAAGAGAAGCAATTAAATGTTACATAAATATTCATGACCAAGCATGTTATGGTAACTACCTGTAGCTTATCAGGAGACTGAACAACTTGAGCAGATAATTTTGAAATTTCTTGTGCTTCATTCATCAACTTAAAGTCAGCTTGGGATATCTGACAAAAAATAATACAAAAAACAAATAATATTATACAACATCTATTGAACAATTGAGTGAATTTGTCCCTTTAGTAATCTTGCTTGATCTAACAAAACTAACTTATCCTAAAAAGGGGGCAATTGAGACTAAATAAACTCCTGATAGGTGCACAATATACTTTAAAATTATTTGCAGTTTTACTGCATAGTTCAAGCTTCTCGAGGTCAATTAAGATCCATCTAACATAATGGAGGCTATATTAGGAACTTAGATACAAGAAAACAAAAAAAAAAAAAAAAAAACCATCAGATAAACTACCTGGTAAGCCGGAACAACAATGGATTGCAAAATTAATATTATTATTATATAATAAAGATGAAAAGATAATTGACAAATTTTTGAAAACCTGATTGTTGATTGCATCAATCATTTCCTTGAGCTCCTTGGCATGAGTTTTAAGAGACATCTGTTGCTTGTTGTAATTTTGGATTGTTTGTTCCAAATCCCTCACCTCTGCACCCAGTTGCAGTACCACTGGCTCCTCCATTCTCGCCTCCATTTCATGATCTTGTATTGCATTTTGGAGCTGCACATAAGAAAAGAAAAAAAAAAAAAAAAATCAAAGGTCAATGGCACTTTAGTCCAGAAAATGCTGTTTAATTTTCAAAACTTCTATTCGATGAAAGCAAATGGTAAACTTGAGAACCATTTTGCCGAGGCCACAACAAGCATGGACCATGGACCAGCCATTACTGTACAGGCACAAATACTTGCATATCATCTAACCAGCTTTTAACCTCTTTTGTTTCACAATTTTCTTTTTCTCAATTTTCTAAACTGAGCAAAACGTTAAAGAAATTCCAAACTAATTTCTCTAGTTCAAAGTGAAATTTGGCATAATTGGGATTATTCAATCCTTAAATGCCTACTTAACACCTTAGTTAGGCCTTCAGGCATATGGTGAGGATTTTAAATTTCTCAGCATCTTATTAACAAAAAGGAAAGGAACCTACTGCTCAATCACCCAGCCCCAAAATTTTCATATATTTGCACTGAAGTATCTTTTTTCTTCCAAATTTTAAATTAAGAAAAGCTTTTCTAAAACAGACACTTAGTTTACTCTTTTTGTGGGAGAGTCTCACAAAAAAAAAATTTTGGAAAAGATCAGAAAACAGTACCTCAGATATCCTTGAAGTGAGCTCAATTTTTCTATCCTCCGAACTGGGCATTTCATCCAATATTGGTTTCAGCAGTTGAAGCTTCTCATTTCTGCAGAATTATAGCATAAAATTGATATCAAAATTTTACAATAACAATACTAGACAAAATCAGCATACTTTGGACCATACATCATGAATGCATTGTGATACTCATTAGCGTTCTAAGTTCTAACTGAAGTTACTGCTCATCTCTTTAAGTTTACAATATAAAATGAGACTCATTAAAGTTATGTCAAGAAAAATAAATATAATGAGGTCAACTGGTACAGGTGAACCAAAGTCATATCATAGAAAGAAACAGGAGGTCTTATCACCTGTAATAAATAAAATTGACAACGGCACTGAGATGTTGCAACGTACGTTTGGGCTTCGGATCAGGCCGTAACAGATCCCGAAGTATGAATCCATGGTACTGGATGGAGGCAAAAAATTCCTTTATTTTTTGGTATAGATTCAGTACCCGAATGGAGTCAGCATGCTGAGACGGATCTTCAAGTACTGTCAGAGCCTCAAATCCAATTTGTGAATCAGGGTCATTTCTGATACAATGAAAAAAGGATTCATATCAGGAAACAATTACAACCATTATCTATTGTATTTACAAAAAATGCACACCATCTTTTCTGGAATGGTTTTTTTTTTTCTTTTCCAAATGAGGACAGCAAAGATGAGGTGAATTATAACAGAAGCCCCATACATTTAAATGAACATCCAACAATATTACAAGGAGTCTATTGTAGGAAATAGGATAGAATTACTTAAGATTTTATTAACTAACAACTGAATTTAAAAAAGAAGAAAGGTAAAGCTTCATAGTTCATAGGACAGAACTACCCAGCGGACTCATATTACTCCAACTCTCCAAGTATGATGAAATCAAGAGTTAAATAACTTTTCTTAATTAAATTTATTATATCAATTTTTAATGAGTTCTGATCAATATTTTCTCACCAAAGTTATTGACTAATTCTATTGATAAAAGAGAAATCCTTTAATAATTATGGTCTAATTGCAGTAATATGACATTACAATTCCTCCAAAACCCTTTAATTAACAGGGTTTTGGCACTTTAAAGCTCGCTAACATACAAAATTACACAAAGAACCCCAAAATAGAATAAAACAGATTCTCTTCATAGACACCCTTCTCTAATTCTCTTCGTACCTGAACGGATCGAAGTAAGCGAACAAGTTGGAGAAGATACCGACGAGGAGCTCGGCGGAGGGCTTGGCCAGATCGGCGACGCTGACGTTGGCGATGCCTTCCTCCTGGAGTACTCCCGCTATCTCCGCCGCCGACACCTCCGGGAACGAGAAATTCGCCATCTCTTCTCTCTCTCTCTTGCTCTCTCAGTGTAGAGAGTGGCTTGGTTTTGATTTCGAAAAAATGAAAAGTTTTTGGGCGATTTGAGTCGGGTTTGGATTGTCTCATGTAGTCTGGAGGTGGTTGGTATTTCTTAGGATGATCTTGACGGTTTATTTTCTATCTGAAGGTTTATGTTGAGTGGATGGATTGATAGATGTCCGAAGTTTCCCGCTTGGGAAGATTTCAATGTTATGGATTGGACGGCGATTGGATCTGGGCCTGCTTAACGGATTGGAGTGGATCGGGCTTGAATAGGATTCGAAGGAAACCTGATGGGCCGTATATAGCTTTTTTAATTATGTGAGTTTGGTACTTTGGTTTGTCCGATCATGACACCCTTCAACTTGACTTATTTGAACTTCTTTAAATGAAGTTGAAATTGATTCTATTGCATTGTATATTATGGTATTCAAGTAGAAAGAAAAATACCATTAACAGTATCTTTCAAATATAGTCTGAAATCTATAGTATTAATTAAATGTTGTGGCGCTATGGTATGTGGAAATCTGAGCCGTCTAATTTTTTTCGCGATCGATCTGATCCATTCAGTTTATTTAGCAACTTTTTATTTTGAATTAAAAATAGTCCTACCAATTAAAAAAAAAAGTTGTACCAATTTAAAATAGCCGTACCAATCATTAATAATAGCAAGATTTTTTTGGAAAGAAAATGTATGTCAAGTCTATTTAGCGATTTTCTAATTTTGAACTTACAAATTTTTCTCTATAAATTTTGACAAGTTTTTTAGGACAGATTTTTATATTTTACATATTGCAGCGAAGCTGCGACGGCCATGTCTAGTAAGTATATATCTTTCAAATAAAACTGCTAGCAAGCCTTAACATTTTTAAGTGCATCTATTGAAATTCATAACTAATTTAAGCATAATTCCAAAGTGATTCCTACTTTTGCGGGAAAAATATGCATTTGCATGCCATACTATAATAGAAAATAAAAGATACCTTTTCCAATATGATATGCCGAAAAGCTTTTTTTTCGAATCCAAAGTAATACATCTGTGCTTCTCAAAAAACTACAATAATGCAATTACAGCCTATTGCGCTCATATTTAATAGTTTTATTAAAATTTCGGCCTCATTTGATATTGTAAATTCACAGAACTAAAATTATATCCCCGGAGTGTAATCCAACATGCTCAGAGAAAAGTCGCTGTGCAATTCAAAGAGATTGCCAACAAAAATCATTGGATTTATATTATTATTATTGTTATGGTTGTTGTTGTTTGGGCGCGATATTTACAGATGAGTGTGCACAGGGAACAAACATATAAAAAGGAACTGTAGCATCAGAGATTTTAAGATGCATTAAATAATGCTTCAACTAACAGACTAAATAGTGGAAACATGCATGCATTATTGAGGAGTGAGGACACATGATTATTGTTTCATGTTTGTATCAGCTACTACCTCATTTTTAAATTATAAGGTACACACTTTAGCATCATTCTTTTATTGATGACCGTATAAACAACATTTAAATTTTTGAGCTGTAAGATTTTACAAATTGCAATAATGCAATTACAATTTATTACATCCAATTAGCATATGTAGTTAAACACGTATTTTAGGTTAATTTTCTAAATGTACAAATTTGTGCATTGAGATTTTTACATTAAATATTCATTATTAAAATTGCAGATTTTAATTCGATTTTGTTTTCTTATCAAGTACTTGTAAAAACAACTTTTGATGCTCTAAACACATTTTCACTCAAAACTATAATTTTTTTTATATAAAAATCAAATGATATTGTCAAATGTTTTGAATTCAAAATAGAATAGAATTATTCTTTATAAACTGAATAAAAGACATAACTTTGTAACTGTAATGGTAAGAGAACTAAATTCGCATCTAAGATACAACAACCAATAATAATAATAATAATAAATTCTTGGGTACACAATTCATTTACCCAACTTTTGCTAAAAATGAAGCATGTTAGAGAAATAAGAAATTCGAACCAGTGATTTCCTAGGTATTGATTCCTATGTTTAATTTGAGATTATGCACCTGTTACTTGAATGCACCACATAGAAGGACACGTACATTTTTTTTTTCTGTGTGTCGGTGATTAAAAAAGGAAAAATTAGATAACCCCTCAAATCTTCTTCAGCTTGAAATAAACCCCTTAAATCTTTAAAATTGGATATAAACCCCTCTAATGTTGTTTAGTAAAGATGTGAACCCTTTTGATAAATTTTTCTCATGTTTAAGCAAAAAAAAAAAAAAAAAGAATAATTTCTTGAACCTCTGACCACTATACCCTGGGTTCACCCTGCTCGTCATGTTGCTATCTAAACTCGCTGGCTTATTTGAACTCTTTAGAAGAATTCGATCTATGCAATTTCTCATATATATACACAAATTAGGGAATTCATTCACACAATAAATAAGCGTACACGATATCCTTTAATAAAAAAAAATAACGAATTCTTCTTTAACTAAATTATCATCTTCTAAGAGTTCTACATAAATCATACTTATTTGGTTGAGACAGAGAGATGAGACGAGATAAAAACAAGACAGAAATCATATTATTTGGTTGAGATAGAGCGATGAGACGAGATGAAGACAAAAGATCAATTAACTTTGGAAATAGAGTAACCACGTGATTTGAAAAAGATCCAGAGTTTTTTTCTTTGATAAACGCTGGGAAGATGAAAAGTTGTAGGTGAGTAGCAGCATGAAGATGAGGGCATAGGTCAGGGTATAATTGTCAGATATTTTACAAATAATTATTTTTCATTTAAAATAAGATTAAAATTAATCAAAAGTGTTTATATCTGATTAGAGGGGGGTTATTATCTAATTATGAAGATTGTATGGATTTATTTCCGAATACATAAGATTTGAGGGGGTTATATCCGATTTTCCCTTAAAAAAAATAGTGCTGTTTAATTTATCCTCACCCTTTTTATCCGTTGGTGATATGCAACAAACTAGCACATATTTATATCCAAGCGATAGATAAATATATTAATAATTTTGATATTAATCGTCACAAATATGTGAGGTAATTCGTCATCAAATATCTTTCCGTTGGAGAAATTAATAACGTCTGATCCCAAACAGACAACAGAGCCTACAATCGTAGAATTGTTCTTCAGATAAAAACAACTATACTGCACTAAATTAAGAGAAATAAATGTCAGCAACCTACCAGTCGCTTTTGTGCATTGAAAACTTTAAAACAGTCCATTCACACATAGTGACTTCACATCTCAACTTCCAGATTGCCTCTTGTGACTGCCTTTATTTAATTTAGACTATTATTTCGTTTTACGTGTGCATTAATTGTATCCATTTCTTAATGTACTGGAAACCTCAGTACCTAGTTATTTAGGTACCACTCTACACCTCTGTAGCATTAATATGTACTGAGAAAATTAATGTGGGGATTACACATGCCACCTATCATCGATGGCTATGTTATGTATACAGAAATAAAATATTTGGATAATAAGCAAAATATATTGAGATCATCATAAGTATAATTTTGCATGTCTTGCTTGTTAAAATTTAAAACCTCGATATTTCAGAACAGAGTTCAGGTCGAGTAGAAAAGTTTATGTATTTATTTTTTAAGAATATATAAAAAAGCATATGAAATAAATGATTATTAAATAAAATGATGATTTACTTAATCAACTCTGAACGAATATCAAACCAAAAAAATATTGTATTCGTTTTTTTATTTAAAGAACATGAAATCACAAAATATCATATAATAAAAATCGCAGATTCGTTAGTCTCATTATTTAAAAATAAATTATAATTGAAAGTTAATCTCATTCTTTATTCTCAATATAGTACTACCGCCAGTTTATTGTGGGATGGTACTTCGTTTTTGTTCAAAATGGAGAGGAACAAAATCCCATCATTGTCCAAGAAATTCCTAATAAATAAATCAGCTTAGTCATATACTCATATCGAACCACATAGTATTAGCTTATATTTTACTAACAGTTTAACCACCAGTATGATGATGAAATCTCTAATCATTTAAATCCTTTTTTCTTAAAAAAAAAACCTCTAATCATTTACTTTTATAAATATGAAACGAATCAATTTGGGTCCAATATGTGCTGTGCATCCAGGTAGAGATTGACATTTGCACAACCAATGCCTATTAATTTTCACATTTCAAGTACATTTTGAAAATTTGGTTGGGGACTTTTATTCGTTTGAGAAGTTTCTTTCCACGAAACATTATTATTTAAGATGGCTAAATATTAATTCTATTTATGTTGAGTATGTATTCAACTGTTAATTCTATATAAATTTTTATCAGGTATAATTGTAAATAAAATTTGAATTTATTAAAAATAGATATAATAAATAAATAAAAGTTAAATGATATGGTGCATTCTGATTAATGAACGATTTATAAAGGAAAAAAAATGCATATGAGAACTATATCGCATCTTATTCATTGAACGGTTGAACCAAACAATTTTAGACAGACAAGTCAATTTAGGCATCATGACTAACCGTTTTGACAAGTATTAATGTTATTAATGTTAAAACTGATCAAACACGTTGCTAACTTATGCCGTATTAAATCAAATTCAATCCGAAAATTTCATCCAAACATCAGTGCCAACAAAATATCTAAGGTCAAAAAAAAGGAAAAAAAAAAAAATTCAAGGTCCGCCGCCTTGAAGTGCAAATTCACCTGAAAATAATCAACACTGTTTATTTTATGCCGACTTCGCAGATTGAACGGACTTATCCAAAATCATTCCAAGGAATTTTCAATAATTGCAGAAGAGCGGCACCTAAAAAATATTTTTTTTTAGTGATTTTTGTATGCATATTGACTATTATTCATGCACAGACATAGCATACGACTAGAAAGATCTCCGCCATTAAATGTGCAACGGACGGACAGATGCCTCTCTAGATCATTAATGGTATTTTTATAACGACAAATCTCAACCGTACTATCAAATCCAACAGTTGATGTTTAAACATAATTTTCCTACTATACAATCAAGAAAGCAGCAGGAAATGGGAAAATCGCTGTTTCACATTAACTCAGTGCTACATCATTCCTAGTTCCATTTTCCTCGTGCCTAGTCAAATCTATCGTTTTCTTGCACACATATCACGACCAAGCAAGGAAAAGAAAAGAAACACTGAACCAAAGTACCAAACCATTATCAAGTACCTCCTCTCTCTCTCTCCATCTCCCACTCTATGGCTTCCTTGAGAGGAAACTCCTTGCTTTCTTGTATCTTGTCTCTATGTCTCCTCTCTCTCCTCTCCATCGGCACCTCAACTGACACCATCACCTCAAATTCCTCTCTTTCAGGAACCAACCAAAAGCTCACCTCTGCTCGAGGCCAGTTTGCTCTCGGCTTCTACCAGCCTACTAATTCCTCCAACTGGTACATAGCCATCTGGTACAACACCATCTCCGTGCAAACACCTGTCTTCATTGCCAATAGAAATGCGCCGCTCACCGACCCGGCCACCTCCCAGCTGACCATCGGTTCTGACGGTAACTTGGTCTTGCTTAATGGGTCCAAAACTGAAGTATGGTCCACTAATGTTACTGGTATCAACCTGTCGAACAAAACCCAAGCTGTGTTGGGTGACAATGGAAACCTTGTGTTGAGCTATGTGTCAAATACCTCTGATGTTTTGTGGCAAAGTATAGACAATCCAACTGATACGTGGTTGCCGGGCGGTAAATTGGGTCTGAATAAAACAACAAATATAAGCCAAAGGTTGATTTCTTGGAAGAATTCGGCTGACCCGGCTGAAGGTATTTACTCTCTGTTATTAGACCCAAATGGTACCAGTCAATACTTCATTCAGTGGAACAAGACTGTAGGTTACTGGAGCAGTGGCCCCTGGAGCGAAACACAGAGAATCTTCACTTTGGTCCCTGAAATGACTGAGAATTTCGTATATAATTTCACTTATGTGAGCAACAACCAGGAGAATTATTTTACTTACTCTATAAAAGCAGGTTCTAATCTGACATCAAGGTTTATAATGGATCATAATGGCCAAATCAAACAACAGACTTGGGTAGAGGCGACACAACAGTGGATTTTGTTCTGGTCCCAACCAAGGCAGACTTGTGATGTGTACGACCTTTGTGGGCCCTATGGTAGTTGCAATGGGAATGAATTGCCTTATTGTAGTTGTCTACAGGGGTTTACTGAAAAATCAAAGAGTGATTTTAGTTTGGAGGATTATAGTGGTGGGTGTGTGAGAAAAACCAAATTACAATGTGAAAGCAGTGACCCGACTAAGGTACCACAAGATAAGTTCTATGTTTTGTACAACATGAATTTCCCTAACAATTCGGAAAGTATGCAAGTTAACAGTACAGAAGAGTGTGAGTCAGCTTGTTTGAAAAATTGTTCCTGCTCTGCATATTCATACAAAAGTGGGTGCAATTTATGGTATGGAGGTTTGCTGAATCTCCAAGATGGATATACCTCAAGTGATGGAGGTACACTCTATCTCAGATTGGCAGCATCAGAATTTTCAGCGAGTAAAAGTAACAAGGGGTTGATTATTGGTATAATTGTAGGCAGTATAGTTGTTATCCTGTTTTCCATTATAGTTTTTATGGTTGTGATGAAGAGGAAGAGAGATCAGAGAGCAGCTCGATTGTTAAAGGAGTCTCGAGGTACCTTAATTGCATTTAGGTATGATGATTTGCAATTTGTAACGAAGAACTTCTCTGAGAAGCTGGGTGGAGGTGCATTCGGGTCAGTTTACAAGGGACTTTTACCCGATTCAACTGCTATTGCTGTTAAAAGGCTAGATGGATTTCACCAAGGGGAGAAACAATTTAGGGCTGAGGTCAGCACCATTGGCACAATCCAACATGTTAACCTTGTTCGTCTTATTGGGTTTTGTTCTGAAGCCTCCTGTAGGTTATTGGTTTACGAGTACATGCCTAAGAGCTCTCTTGACACGCAATTATTCAATTCCAGAGATGCATTACTAAATTGGAGCACTCGCTACCAAATTGCACTTGGTACAGCAAGAGGATTGGCGTACCTCCATGAAAAATGTCGGGATTGTATCATCCATTGTGACATTAAACCTGAAAACATTCTGTTGGATGATAATTTTGTACCAAAAGTGGCTGATTTTGGTTTATCAAAGCTCTTAGGACGTGATTTTAGTCGGGTTTTGACTACCATGAGAGGAACCAGAGGTTACCTGGCACCAGAGTGGATAACAGGCGTACCGATTACTCCCAAAGCAGATGTTTTTAGCTATGGTATGATGCTATTTGAGATAATTTCTGGCCATAGAAACAACTCTGATCAAGGAGATGGCAAGTCATCAGGTTCAGGTTTCTTCCCCACCTTTGCTGCTCGGAAGCTAATTGAAGGGGATGTTCAAACACTCTTGGATCAAAAATTGAATGGAGAAGCGCCAATTGAAGAGCTTGAAAGAGCATGTAAGGTGGCATGTTGGTGCATACAAGATGATGAGACCACTCGACCGACAATGGGGCAGGTTGTGCAAATTTTAGAAGGCATTTTGGAGGTTAATACACCGCCAATGCCGATGTCACTTAGAGTTATGGGGGAGAGCCCTGATTACATCAATTTCTTCTCTGATATGTCTTCTGGTACATCTTCGAAGACCCATAGTACCAGTGCAGCTAGTTCACTAGTCAAAAACTCAAGTTAGGTTTAATTTCACATTTGATGCGCAGTTTAGGGATGTTCTTATGATTGCTTGCGCTATGTATGTATATGTTTTTGAGGATGGAGTATATATCCTATTTGCTTAGTGTAAATATTTAATGAATAATTGAATTGTAGATAGCCCATGACCATGAGAGGGTTATGCTTAAATTGTAACATTGGCAGTAGGCCGAGAAATATGTTTTTTCATAATTTAAATTTTCTTAATTGCCGATGATTTACACATTATGGGAATAGACTTGAGTGTGTAGTTTACATTGCGATCTTGTATTTCCATGTATTATTTGAAATACACTCGTGTCCCAGACTGACAGACCACAAGCAAAGGAACATGAGGGAAAAAAAAAAATATTGTGGAATCAAAGCCAGCAATACAGCATTCAGCATTTGGTTTTTGGACTTGCTTTTGTTTGGTTCCGAGATGAAATCAGCCACAACACTTTCATGGATCTCTTTAGTTTGGGGCCTGCATGTTTCAAATATTTTACCTCTTGATTTTGCTTCCCAACACCGGGTATTCTCAGGTGCCAACGGTGCTGCGCAAAACCCCGGCAACTTAGAAGGTGTGTCGCAAAGAGGCGCCGCCGTAAATGGGTTTGAACAAGCTGGAGTTCAGTTTGAGTTTGATTTGTGAATATTTCGTACTTGATAATTTGGTTATTAGTAGCTCCAATTTATTTTGAACGAGGTAATTACAAGTAGCTCGAATGAACCATGAACCACAAACTGTTTTGCTAGTTTTATTTTTTATTTTCATTGAACCTTTCAACTATATGGTCGTACCCAGAAACTTAAAAGAGGAATCATGACAGGAGGTTGATACTGCAATTATAAATTATAATAACACATGGAAATTTGTAGCCAAAGATGTTTTTTTATGATGAGTTATGTAGTGAACTTCTATTTTTATAAAAAGGGCCTTGAGATGCATGGGGTTAGGGATTGATGGAGCTAGCTTATAACAAAAGCATGGAATTTTTATTTGAGACAGATTCCGGTTTAATTTTCTCGTACATCTCTCTGTCACCGACATTGTTGAGAAAATCAAAATACTCTCATACTTGGCTTCTGTGGAATAATTAGACAGATAATGTTCATGATTATCCGTATGTTCTGTGTATATATTTATTTTTTTTTATTTTTTTTACCTATAGTTTGCATTCCGTATAATTTTATGCTTGCCCGTTAATTCTACTCGGTGGTTAAAATTTGAACCATTCAGTACGAATTAATTTGAAATCTTCAGGTTTTTTATTGCTACTCCATTACCATATAGTATAACTCTGTTAATAGACTTCTCAATTCCACGTCACTTCTTTCATTTTCTAAAAAAAAAATGTTTGTATCCCTTAATAAATCATTTTTCAGTAAAAATGCCCAAGTACTTCCTACCAAAAAGTGGATAACAGGAGTACCGGTTACTCCCTATTAACAAAATAATTCTGAAAATTATAAAATACGTCTTAAAAAGTTAATATGAATAAAATATCTTAGCATAGAAAGATACGCATTAAATGATGGTTGATTTCATTCCCTTTTTTTATATGATAAAAAGATAAGTAAAATAATGTAACGAGACTATAATATGATTAACGAATCTAGCTATATAAATAGTATACATTGCGCTTCAGATAGGGTGGGCTCTTTCCGTGTTGATTATTGGGTCTAGTGACTGGCCTATAATCTGACCTAATCTAATTTGGACTAAAGTCATTAATTTATTGGCGAAAAAAAAAAACACCAGAGAAAATGCACGTTTTATTTTTTTCGGAAAAAAAATAAAATACGCATTTTGACATTGCAAAAATATGTTTCGTGTTCAGTTGTTATATAATTAAAATTAAATGTGAAAGGTCTAGTGACTGGTCTAAATGTTGAATAGTCGTTGGACCTGGACATTATTGCGCTGGTTTGGAACCGTTAAGAAAAAAGAGGGGGCTTAATTAGGATAATAACAAAGAAATATAGTGATTCTGTGACATTATCATGGGCTTAATTAGAAGCTTTTGACCTTTTGTAATTAAGTAGTATATGTTTGGATGTGTGCAAATCATAATAGTGATTTTTTCAGCTTAAATTTAAAGGCGAAATCAGCCATATATTCCTGGAATCTTTTCCAATCAGCAATATACCCTTATATTCTTTAAAACCAGCAATTTATCCATCTAATTATCATTACTATTGTTATATACCCTTTTAACCATTTTAACTGACATTTTAAATTTGAAAAATCAATTTTTAAAATTTAGTACAATAGTGCCCTTGTCCTTTCTCTCTCTGCGTTCCCATTCAGAGAAGAACTTTGCTCCTTGTCATAAATCATTATTGTCCTATTATATTGCTCATAGATTTGAGAGTTAAGCTAAGGTTGTGCATAACTTGACCTTTATATGTTATATGGTCTCTTGACCAATACTGTTTGTTGTTAAATTGGGAATTTGGATAATATTGTCACCTGTATTTTGGCCCAAATATTTCTGCCAATCTCCAATTCATTAACTAGTGAATAGTACCACGCCCCTTTTAACATGACATACAATTATGAAAGAAAAGAATAAATTTATTTATTCTATACAATTTATACGAGTATTTATAGACTTGAGAAGAAGAGCAACGATTTTAGTAAAAGAAACAGAGAAAAATTCGAGAATACAATTCTTACTAGCTTTCTTGCTAGATTCTCATTCTTAGCATTCTTGAAGAGTTTTTAGATGTGATTCTAAATAGAAAGGGGTTCTAGCGATTTTCAATATTGTTGATTAGTTTAGTGGCACGGCCAAATGTCTGCTCTGAACGGGAAAGGAGAGAATGAACGGGTAAGGACATTTTTGTCCTTACAGTAAATAATTAATCTTTTTAATTTAAAATATCAGTTTAAATGGTTACAAGAGTAAATAGCAATAGAATCAATGATTAGAGGGATAAATTACTGATTTTAAAGAATCCAAGGGTATATGACTGATTGGAAAAGATTGTAGGTGCATATGACTGATTTTGCCAAATTTAAAAGTCAAATGTAGAATAGCAGTCACAATACATAGTACTATATATTTCGCTTAACTCATCGAAAATTAGATCGATAATTGATGAGTTAACATTATTCTCGCTAGCTATTTTGATTCTTCATCAAACGGATTTAGGATTAGTATTATGCATGCTTAATTAGTAGTGTTAACCTTGTCAATGCTCGGTATTATATATAGATGAATGTCGACAAAAATAATTAGTAGATCAACGGATAAAAATGATGATATATGAACTATGACTTTTGTGCCATGTCTTTAATATGACAAATTTGACAATGAACCTCAGTAGTTTATGAATGCATGCTTTTCATGTATAGCTCTAGTTCTTAATATATCAAGCTCAATCACGATCAATTCTTCAAAAAAAAAAAAAAAAGCTCAATCACGATCACACCGTAATTTCAGGAAAAAAGATAGCGACCATGTACCAATTTCTTGCTTATACCATTCGTACAGTCGTACTATTAATCGTTTTTATTGTGAAACATATTTTTACCGTATAAGCTTATTGATATCATCATTGGACCTACTATTAGGCATAAATAATCAAAATATTTATGAAGGGATCGATGTAAATCAAAGCACTGCTGTAGCCCACATAACCCCCCCCCCCCCCCCCCCCCCATTTTTTATTTATTTATTTATTTATTTATTTATTTTTGGTGCCTGGAAATCATTACAAAGCCCTTCCTATTTGATGAAGAAAATTAATAATGTGACGCATCGAAACTATAGGTTAGTTCTACCTTTTAATGCAAATCACTAATAACTACTAGAAGAAGATTGCCTTGTTTTATTTTAAACTTTGTAGGTCTACAAGCTTGAATGATGATATTGTATTGAATGGTGCATTTGTAGATAAACCACACTCGGTAAATAATTTTCTGTTAAAATAACTCGAGTAATAAGAATAATAAAGTTCATAAAAATAGTCAAAGAAAACATGACTTAGCCAGATACATAGAAAAATACAATTGGCAATATGTTTGGTTGTATGTGCGTTGTATTCATGTTTTGGGTGTGTTTGGTAGAGACAGTCACGTGGGATGAATAAGCAAATAGAATAAGAAAACTAGTTTCTCTCTCCTCCCCTTGTTCAAACTTCCGAATTAGCCAATTCAGCCCAATAGCTGGAATTTGAATAAGCTTCCGAATTAGCTTATTCTGAATAGGCTGTTTCCTTGTTCCATGTTTGGTTCCGATTGAATAAGGGCTGTTCTGAATAAGGCCTATTCATACTTATACCCATCACTTCCAAACACACCCAAATATTTAAAGCTCGGATCAGTCTTCAACTCCTTTTTTTGTGTTGTGTGTGTGTGTGTGTGTGGGGGGGGGGGGCAGTTTCAATTAGGTCACTTAATTTGTATTTTATTCGATTGGGACTTATTATTAAAATTTATGTTACGTTCAGGTCGACTTTTGTTTTTTTCTTAAAAAAAAATGGAACTACAATTGCCATTCGAGGAATTAGTATCGATATATTTTTCATTTTTTTAGGGATAAAATTAGGTCATATGACTATTGCAGGAAAGGAAGACAGAATTCGTTCAAACCGCTGAGACTTAAAATTTAGTGTTTAATACATTGTTAAAAAAAAAAATGGAGGTCCAGGTTGTATGGAGAGTAAAAATGATTTTGTTTGTCAAAGAGTTGAATTAATGCAACAATCATTAACAAGAAATGAAGCGAAATGAAGCAACAAGCGCAGATTATCTGGCCCTATTTCCATGTGAATTGACTTAACTGCAAGTGCTATGTAAGCGGAAATCAGGAGCTTTCGTATTAAAATAACGTTAATAATAGGAACAAAAATTTTTTTTTTGAAGGTAGGGAGAGCAATCTCGCCTACAATTTTCATTGAACGATAAAATTCGTACAAGTATAAAGAAAACCAAAACAAAAACAAAATTAAACGCTATCTATACAGGGTACTCTTTACAGAAACCAAACCGAAAACTACTATGAAAAATTTAGCAGTTAGCTACCCACGCTCTGATATCCTGAATCGTCTTGCGCACTGTTTCCTGGTAATTAATGGGTTTGTCTTCGAAAACGGCTGCATTACGCACCTTCCAGATATTCCAAAAGACAGCTATCCATACAGTGTCTCGGTTATTCTTGTACGTCATCGCTGTGACGAGTCTGTTTTGAAGCCAAAATTCCCCTAGGCTTTCATTGTAGGTTGTGTGCGCTCCCTGAAGGAGGAAGCAATCCCAGACGAGTTGTGCAAAATTACACTGCACAAAGAGGTGTAACTCTGTTTCAATGGAAGTTCCACAAATGGGGCAGACAGATGACACTTGCCACCCTTTGTTAAGCATATTCTTCCTAGTATTGAGCCTGTTCTTTATTGCCAACCAGTAGAAGATTTTTGTTTTCAGTGGTGCACGTGCCTTCCACAGAAGTGAATGATATGGTGATCTCATACCTGGATCTCTCATTATCGAGTATGCACTTTTTGAGGAGAAGGTGCCATCTGTTGTCCACCTCCACCTTAAGGATTGTTGGTCGTGATCTAATACAGTTGAAGAAAGCACGATGGGCAAGGAGAGTAGGACATCTTTCAAACCATAAGAGATCTGGTTCGAGCTCGCAATAGTCTGAACATCTAAAGTTCCATAGATTTCCTGAACTGCTCCCGCCCATACAGAATCATGTTCGGTCATCAATTTCCAAAGCCATTTTGCCAGAAGGGCTTCATTTTGCGTCTTTAAGTGTAAAATTCCCAAACCACCACAATGCTTTGGGAGACAACAGGTATTCCAGTTTACTAAACACTGTCCTCCTAAGCATTTGTCCGATCCTTTCCAGAGGAAAGCACGACAGATTTGATCAATCTTATCTAGTAACCACTGTGGCAACTTAAAAACTTGCATGAAATGCAACGGCAAAGCTGCCAAGACTGCTGATCGCCCATGTGGACTTTTTCATCGTTCCACGTGGTTGTGTTAAATTAGTGACACAAAAAGCAACATAATAATATCATATTTTAAGTTTTTGATAAACTAAATACAAATTTAAAAAGATGACGACAACGATATTGTCATTGTAATTTATTTTATTGTTATTCAAGTCTCCAAAAATATACGTGTAGACCCCACTGAAATTGAAGGAGATATGCCACCTTAGGAGGACCGATATCCTCTGGACTTCTTCTAAGGACTTCTTTAGAAGAAGTCCAGTGGTCTTCTTTGATCCGAGCCGTCCGATTTGATCAGAACGGTTGAATTTTTTCGGGCCTATCAATCTGGTACTATTCACGGGGCATCCATCATCATTGAAATTAAATCAGACGGCTCTGATTTAAGGAAGACCACCGAAACGCAGACCAGAGGATACGGATTCCACCTTAGGAGGCCCTTCTTGGCTTCTTATACACTTTGTGTAATTTTTTAAGGGTCTAACCGTATATGTACAAAATTTAGGATTTGTGCAATTATTTAAGGGCACAACCGAATGTGTAGAAACTTCAGAGATTTGGATGCTTTAGAAAATTTTCCTCTATTATAACCATCAATATGGGTTCTCTCCATCTATACAGAATCACTCGAGACTACCAATAAATTCTTAACCGTTTATTACAGATGGGACGACAATAATAGAACCGAAATCTTACTTAATAATTTATTCTGAGGGAACTGACAGTCTAGTAATAATTTAATAGTATTATTATTATTCTATGCCAGTATGCCACTCCCATAATCAAGCTACCTCCTCCACTGCCATTTCCATTTCTTCGCAAATTCTGTTCAAAAAAAAAAAAAATTTCTTCGCAAATTTAAGTTTCTCTCTCTCAATAGCTCATAACATAATAATGCACCCGTTTTCCTTTTCTTCTTCTTCTTCTTCTTTCGCGCTTTTTCTCTCTCTAATCTCCTTTCTCTGTTTTCTCTCTTTTGGCGCCACTACAGACACTCTAAACCCGGGGCAATCTATCTCCACCAATGATGGATCGACGCTCGTCTCTGAAAATGGCACATTTGAGTTGGGTTTCTTCACTCCTGGAAATTCCTCGAACCGGTACGTTGCCATTTGGTACCATGACATCTCCCCAAAGGCGACTATATGGATTGGTAATCGTGAGAACCCAATTCTTCCCAACTCTTCAGCTTCTTTGACACTCACCAATTCTGGAAATCTGGAATTAGCTGCTGGAGGTGCAAATGGAAATGGTATCATTTTAGTTCTTCCAAATGTTGCTTTATAATTTGAAATTGGGTTGGTACATTTTTCAATTAAGTTTGTGGAATGGACTATATTATGTTATTTGGTTTTTTGAATTTGAATTGGTCCGTGTCATTACAATAGAACTTCGAAGTTGCTCCAAGTTCTAATTGTAATATTCGGTAATCCAAAGTCAAACGAGTTCATTATGCAGTTGCCGACTTAATCATTTTTCTTTTCCCTTTCAAAAACAGTGACCTACAGTTGCAACTACCAACTTTTAGTTTTCTCCATCTAGCTTCTTCATCACTCAGTGATAGCCTCTACAAAATATATTAAATTGTCAGCGAACTAGATACTATATATACATTTCTTGAAAAAATAGTATATATATATAGTAGTCTTCCTGTAAGCATCCAATATTTTTATGGTCAGAATTATTAGAGCACTCTTCAAATGAAGAAATGAAATTCCAATTCTTTGTTATAAATCTACTGGTAAACTCAAACTTAACTGTTGGCTGGGGGCCCAATCAGCCAGCTGATCCAACATCATGCTAGACTAAAAAATGGGAAAAAAAATATCCTACTGAATGTTAAATGAAAAGCATAGTATTTCATAATAAAAACTTACTCAACAAGGATAGTCTTATGCCCCCTCTCCAAAAAAAATAATAATAAAAATAAAATAAAAATAAAAAAAATAAAAAATTTGTTTGCAGGTCTGAATTCCAAATTGAAACTTATATTACTTTGAATAGACCATCATATACAATTGTACTTTGGTCCACGACAGTTACAATATGGTCAACCAACACATCATCACTGAAGTCTACGACTTTAACTTTATCGGATGAAGGAAACCTCCTCCTCAGTGTCGCAAACTCAGATGCAAGTGGTGACAGCAAAGTTTTATGGCAAAGCTTTGATCACATGACTGATACGTTTATCCAGGGAATGCACGTGGGAATCAATACCAAAACTGGAGAACGCCAACTTCTCACATCCTGGAGTAGCCCCGATGATCCTGCCCCAGGTAATACAACTATTATATCTCATGACACTTCACCGGTACATAGATAGAGAGAAGGTGCCGGTGCCGTTCATGGCATTAGGAAAATTTCGGTAGCACTACTAATCCTTTCTTTTACATTTGAGACATTTGATTGTAACCGTTACTTTTCTTTAATGAAAAGAGGTGGAGAATATCCACTTATTTTCAAAAAAAAAAAAAAAAAAAAAAAATCTCATGACACTTAAGAGGCACCAATTATACAAAGCTACTGAGTTTAAAATGATTGGGGTGTTATTAGTTTTATATTATTTAATGACATTCGTGGAAATTACTGAGAGGTGTAAGAACTAAGAACTCATTTAATTAAATTTTATTTTTTTATAGAGCATAGATGTTATTTACCTCGATGACAACAATGGTCACAAATGCCTATTGCTTGCTTATGTACGTAAAAGTGTTGCTTATTGCTTGGTTCCGTACATGAACGTCTTGCTCCGCATTAGATAGTAGATAGTAATATTTTTTTTCATGCATGATACAGGCAACTTTGCAATGGGTTTGGATCCAAATGGGTCCACCCAACTGTTCATCTGGAAGAATGCTACAATCCCATAATGGCGCTCTGGTGAATGGAATGGTGCATCCAACTTCATTGGCATACCATGGCGGCCTCTGTACTCAAAGGGCTTCTATTTGGTAACAGAAGGCAATGAAAAATACTACACATATACTGCAGCTAACAATTCATTGTCACGGTTTGTGCTGCACTGGGATGGTGTTGAGTCAATATACTTGTATAAGGATCAAGATAAGGTGTGGGACGAATTTTGGCATGAGCCAGTCAAGCAGTGTGAGGTATATGGTGCATGTGGACCCAATGGGTTGTGTAAAAATAGTGGTGTTTTGGCATCATGTAGTTGTTTGGATGGGTTTGAACCAAAGTCTGACAAAGAATGGAAAGCTGGGATTTGGTCCGGTGGATGTGTGAGGTGGGCAGCCTTAGAATGCCAACAGAATAAAAGTGGGGATGGATACAAAACGATTCCTGGTACAATCAATAAATTTCTTTTGACATGATTAAATTTTGCAACACCTTTAAAGAGAGATTCTAGATAGTAGAGTAACTAGACCTCCTGCTGCAATGGTATGTACATATATGGAATGTGTACTGTACCATTTGTTTTCTGGGTCATACCGTGCCAGTAAAAAGAAGGTTGAAGACAATAATTCTTCCATGCTAGGATAAAAAGTTACAACAAGAATACAAGATAAAAACATACAAGCCTGCGTACCCCTGTATTAAATCTAACAGCTTTTGTCCAGTTCAGCAGATGACAATAGCTACTGTAATTCTTTGTTTGTTCCGGTTTCTGCCAGATCAGTAGCAATTCATTAATCTTTTACATATAGAACAAATTAAATTGGCAAGCACATTAAAGATGTGAAATAAAAGGCAAAAATAGAAATAATTACTATAGTTCTAAGCAGATTATGATGCCTGCATCTGTCTATTGACTTCCTTTTGGTCTTGTTCTAGGGACAAAGCTGCCAGACCATGCGATGCGAGTCCAGAATATTGGATCTTCTGACACATGTAGGAGCTATTGCTCAAATAATTGCTCATGTAATGCTTATGCATTTGTACAAACAGTTGGTTGCATGCTGTGGAGTGGAGATCTCATAGATCTGTACCATTTTGATGCAGATGGTTACGATCTCTTTTTCAAGGTGCCTGCATCTCTACTGGGTGAGTCTTGTAAAGTTATGACCATAGATACTAGAACTGACTTCTTTTCATCGAGCTATGAGTGATCTGATTGTATATTAATCAGATTCAGATTCAAACCACCATCCTGCTATAACTGCTGGGATTGTGTCAGCAGCCTTGGTATTCATTTTGGTGGCTTGTACCTTCTTATGGTGGAAGTTCATCTACCGTTCAAAGGTCAAAGGTAATTCATATCTATCTGTCTATCTGTCTATCTTTTAATTGCTAATGGGTGTTGTACGAGCTTCATTTCTAATTAAGGAAACTGAACAAAATAGTGTACTGATGAGCTCTGAGTTCATGGTCACAAGTTACAACACTGTATATTTGTCCTTGAGGGGGAAAAAAAAAGCCTAATTGACCCCTGGGAGGAAATCCCAATCAGGGGCAGGTTGAATCCACACTGAGGATTGAAAGTGAGGGGTAAATTTCCCAAGGGTGTCCTAAGGATCCTTCACCAAATTGAAGTATGGAGTCATTTCCAAAGGTTTTGGTCAGAGCATGCATATGCCAAACATAGATAAAGATATCCATAGCGAGTACTTGTGGAAATTTTCCATATGGAGAATCTTTGAATTTAACATAAATTTTGTTCAATCTTACACAGATAGCTTAATTATTAACCCAAAATCACAGCAATTAAGTCTAGATTTTCTGAGGAGTAGACAAGATTTCTCAGGCCCAAGCCATTTTGCATATGAATCAGAAGAAGGACAGAAATTTGAACTGCCACTCTTTACTTTCGATTGCTTGGCTATAGCTACAAATAATTTTTGGCAGCTCAAATAAGTTGGGAGCAGGTGGATTTGGGCTTGTCTACAAGGTAAGTTTCTCATTTATTTCTTAATTTTCTGGTGAACTCACTCAAAACAATGCTAATGCTCAGTATGATCCAAAGTCAACATGAAAATAAAAATATTAAATCACATGTAGCCGAGCTTTGCAAGTGGATATTTCTCATTTGAATTTTTCAGCAGTTGATTGGTTATGTAGTCGTTTGATTTGGAATTTCATTGTTCAAGAAATGTATCATCCCTACAATTTTAACAGTCTATTTAGCACAGTATTGATTTCGATCTTGCTTGAGATGTACATAACTTTTTTGGGATTATCTTTTGCTGAGCACAGGGGAATTTACCTAACGGAGAAGAAATAGCAGTTAAAAGGTTATCAACCACATCAGGGCAAGGAATGGAAGAGTTCAAAACTGAAGTCATACTTATTGCAAAGCTACAGCACCGCAACCTTGTCAGACTTTTAGGTTGTTGCATACAAGGAGGGGAAAAACTATTGGTCTATGAATACTTACCTAACAAGAGCTTGGATGCATTTCTCTTTGGTAAGCTATCTATTGTGTTTCATTTTATTATTTATGAATACCACAATCAATTATTGTTACTGCCTACTTTGTAATATGTAAAACAAATAGTTAAAAAAAAATATTCATGCAAGAAAAAGTGAGTAAATAGAAACAAAATTTTAAAAAAATCTGGGAAAAATCACCTCATTTCAAGAAAATACCAATTGCCAAAGTCAATTGTCTTTGCAAATCACTCCACTGATCACAACAGAAATTGTTGTGTATTGCAAATTCATGTTTATTTCAGGAAATGAGTTTTGAGGTTACTTAAAATAGAAACTTACTGCTGAGTATGTGATGAATGTCTAATGATTTATGATATTCTTGTGTGTTGTACCAAACTGGTAAAAATCAAAACTCAAGGTATTCTCCTTTATATAACATAAAGAATCTCGTACTTAAATGATAAAGTAGTTTGTTCTATCTTTCTGTAGATCCTTTAAAGAGGGGCTTATTAAATTGGAAAACAAGATTTAATATAATAGAAGGGATTGCTAGAGGGATCCTATACCTTCACCGTGATTCAAGGCTTCGTGTAGTGCACCGTGATTTGAAGGCCAGCAACATTTTGTTAGATAAGGATATGGAACCAAAAATATCCGACTTTGGCATGGCACGCATTTTTGGTGGAGACCAAAATCAAGAGAACACTAATCGTGTTGTTGGCACATTGTAAGTGAAATCTTCTACAACTATATGGATTCAGCGTTTGTAATTAATTTTCATTGCCAATTTTGATCATATCCTGTATAAGTATGCTAGAGAAAAGTTTAGGTTGAAGATGTTTTGAGGCTTTTGTGGCATCTCTATATCCTAAACCCCTTTGGTACAGTGAAGTCAGGCTAGCAGAAATTGATCTTTTTTAATTAATTTACATGTGGAAGTTTTTATCCAACTCATTCAAACCTCCAAATTTAATAAATGTTTCTTCTGGATGTGCAGGGGGTACATGTCGCCTGAGTATGCTATGGAAGGTATCTTCTCAGTGAAATCAGATGTCTATAGCTTTGGAATTCTTCTTTTGGAAATAATAACTGGCGAGAGGAATAGCAGCTTCCATAATAAGGATGATTTTTTAAATATTGTTGGATATGTAAGATTCTTTTCAATTTTAATTTTCATTTTGTACAGAAGAATATTTTAGACTAGTCGGAAGTATGGTAGCACTTCAAATTGTGATGAGAATATATGAAACAGTTTGGAACTACTTGGAATCTCTTAGATTATCACCACTTCTGAGTTACGATTTTAGTTTCTGTTCCAAAGCCAGACATATTTCTAAATCATTTTCTTAAACTCAGGCGTATAAATTGTGGTATGAAGACAGAGCTTCTGAGCTAATTGACCCAACAATAAAAGAAACATGTTCGCTTCCTGAGGTACTCAGATGCATCCAAGTGGCGCTTTTGTGCGTGCAGGATCTGGCATATGATCGGCCTGAGATCCCCTTGGTAGTAAAAATGATAACAAGCGACAACCCTAGGTTGCCAGTACCAAGATGGCCTACGTTTACACTCCAAGGTTATTCTTCTCAGGAGAGTGCCATGAAGGGCAGAGATGAGCTACATTCAGTATGTGATGTCACTGTCACAAGACTTCAAGGAAGGTAACCAGGGATATAATGGTAAAATTGGAATTATTTTTGGCTAACATAGCGGTTCCTGTATCTGTAACTTCTAGAAAATGCTACTTGCTAGTATACAAAGTCACAAAGGGAAATTCATATTTGTACAGAGAAGGATGTGTAATTCAATTGGTGGGGCATTAAGAAATTTTGTGGAATTTAACTGTTTGTCATTGTTTTGGTATATAAAAAAAATTTGTTTTTGATTCTTTATTAATATCAGTACCTGTAAACCACTTTGAACTAGCTAGTTCCAGCATTGATAGTTCATTTAGCTGGAATTAAAAAAAAAACAAAAAAGTACTAAATTGCATCATGCTTACAGTTAAAACTTTTTTATTTTGAACTAATACAATTAAAACTTAAAAGTGAAAAAAAAAGCATCTTCACTATAAGATGTCTGTTCACCTAAGTTGCAGTGTCTGTATCTGTATCTGCTTATTTATCAAATTTCAGATTAGTTTAGTTGTGAGTAACTGTTTGGGTGATCCATATCTAGAAAAACTACCCCACATAAATCATGAATGGGTCTCTGTAGCCATAAGTGATGTAGATATACCAACTATTTGTATTTATGGCTGCTCACAACACCCAGTTAACATTTTGTAAATTATAGGTAATGGACTATTGGTACTTACATTAAGAAGATATTGTGGGCCTTTTTAGCGAAGCTATAAAAAAATAGACTACGAAACAATTGGCCCAAAAATTGCTTCAGTAGTTCAGTAAAGATCATCTGAAAATACAATGCTATATGCTTACATTTTTATAATGAGGAGCCATAAGGTTAAATAAGACCTACATTTCTAAACCAATACCGTTTTTTATTCAATTAATTGTTAATAATAATCACGCTAAAATGCAAATGGAGGTTAATTAGGAATATGAGGAGCAAAGATGATTCGGCAACGGAGATCTAATTAATACTTTAATAGACGAATCAGAACAGAGAAAAGACTATGAACTGCCATGATTTACATTTGATTGTATTGCTGCAGTAATACATTTTTGGTAGACCAAACAAACTTGAAGAAGGTTTGTTTGGACTAGTATACAAGGTTTATTCATTCATATTCCTTTATTCATTTCTTACAATCTGTGATTTTAAAAACAAAAAAAAAAAGTTAAAGAACATAAAATAAATAAACAGATAAAAACAATTAAAACATGGAAGAGTGGGACCTATGCATCTTGTAGGTGTTACCATATCCTTTCAATAAAAGGTTAACCCAGCGCAAAGTCTTTGAAAATATTTATAGAGCATATGACATGGACTAATCGCCAGAACACTGAGAACAGGGACTACAAGGGTAATATTGGAAACCTTGATGCAATCCACATGACGAGAATCTAAACCTTCCAGTTTTATAACTACTTGAAATGAAGGGTTTATGATCATGCAAGTACTAAGGAATACTCTCGTCTTTGATAGGGTATTTTAGAAAGGAACAGCGAAACCTATTGCCTTTCCCATTCGGGCATACATACAAATGCTCAAAATGAAAATAATCACAATGTAGTTGATTAGTTGAATGTACTTATATTGTTCTGCTTCTTTTTTTTCTTTTTTTTTCTTTTTTTTTGACTTGGCAATTTATTGCGCTTTAAATGGGTTTTATCCGTGTTAAGTCTATTGACCGGCCTATAGTCTGGCCTAACCTATTTTGAACTAAAAAACAGTAATTCTTTGGCAAATTTTCAACTAGAGAAAACGGATATTTGTTACATTGAGAAAAGATGTTCCGTGTTGAATTGTTTGCGTAATTAATAACATGTATGGTCCAGATTTTAAAATTAGTAATGCTTTACAATGACTACTCTAGTACTCTGTCTAGTAATTGTTTTTGACCCAGACATCATTACGCTGATTTTGAACAGTCAAGAAAGAAGAGGGGTTTAGGTAAACAAAGAAATTAGTGACATTATCATTGGCTATATGATTTTTTCTATAAGAATATGTTTGGATGGCTGCGGCAGCGAAATAGTACTATTTCGTGATTTGTCTGATAGTTATATTCACTATTTCACCTCTTTATTCAAATACAACTAGAATTAGCATTACCAGTATCTTGTATTAATTTATATGAACGTTGACAAACAAACAAAAAAAAAATGTTGATCAATGGATAAAATGATATACAACTATGACTTCTGCGCCTTGCCAAGTTAATAAGACAAATTTGACAACAAACCTCAATATTTTAAAATTTACATGCTGCGTGCTTCATGTACAGCCGCAAGTCCTTTGATTTATTACGCTCAGCCACATTCAAAGATTAATTTGAAGAAAAGATAGCGACCATGCACCAAACCCCAGCTTTTATCGGTCGTACTATTCGTCTATTCCTCATATCTCTTGTGGCATTAATTTACTAAACATTGTATGATGATAACCTTTTATATTTAGTCATGACTCATGAATAACAAGCAAATAATTTCTGATGGAGCTGTTAATCATAGCACTGTTGCATTCCTCTAAAACCACAATTCCTTTTTTTCTTTTATTTTTTTTCTTTTCGTCTGCCTGATAGACATGCTAATGCTTTTTTGGTTGGTAAAAAAAAAAATAATGTTGGGTCATATAGAAATCCATATGTTTTAATAACGAGATCGTACCCCTCGGTCCAACTGGAAAACTGATTTAAGCCGGTTTTTTATTAAAAAAAATTTTAATGGTTTGGTGGGGTTTTGACTTCATTCTTGGATACGGATACCAAGACCTTTATCACCAAATTAGTTCAATATTTTGTTTAGAGAAAATATTCAAAATATACGCAAAAATTTAATTCGGTCTGTTTGTGCCATAGATCTAACGTGCTGAACTTCAAATTGATGGCTCTATACGTTTGATGGTTGGCTTGGTTTTCACCTTGCAAATAACAATTGGATTCTATACCTTCCAAAGCAGCAACATTGCCTTTAAAAAAAAAAATGCATGACAGGAATGATATTGTTTTCAATTGTAAATTTGATGATGCATGACAAAATTCAAAAATAATCATAGGATAAAGGTATAAAACACAGCCAGATTATAGAGAAAATTAATTGGTAAAAAGGGCGGTTGTTGTATATGGTATTCAGGTGGGGTCTACTAGGTTTTAAGGTTGTTTAATTGTACCTCTCAGATCAATCTGCAACTCTCATCTTATTTGGGTCGATTGTGATCCTGGATTATTGTTCAATTCAGGTCCACTCAAGTTGTATTTTGTTTAATTGGAATTAACTACTAATATCGTGTTACGATTCACGTCAACTTTGGTCTTCTAATTTGAAAACCATAATTGTCACAATCTGCTACTGATTAACCAATACAGATCTGTCATTTATTTTATTTTTATTTTGTTAAATAATAAATTAGGTCTTATGTCTATTGTAGGACAGATTCTATCCAATTTAATTGTTCAAAGACAGGATCCATCAAAACCGGATCATACCAATCAAATTTGGTGGTTATATCAATTAAAAAATAAAAATAAAAATTGTGTTTGGGGTTGGAGGACGTAAACCGATTTAACAGTTTCAAGTTTAGAATCAATACCATTATTTCTTTTTTTTTGAAGGTCAATCAATACCATTCTTTCACCAGTATTAATTACTCTACGCCTTTATAAGCTCATTGGTCGGTGCTAAATTTGTTAAGGGCCAATTAAAATGATTTTTGTTTTGTCAAACAGTTGAATGCAACAAACACAAACAAATAAAAGGCGAAAAGGAGCACAGAGCGCGAATAATCCGCCCTATCTGCATGTAACTTGACTTACACTGCAAGTGATTAAGCACACGAGGAAGTTGCATATATTAAAAATAAAAATGACATTAATAAATAATGAAAATTTTAATGACATCCCGTAAAATAATGTATTACGGGTCTCACCCATGCGGTTTTTGTCGTCGTTCCATGTGGTTTTGTGTGCAAGCTCCAACAAAAATGGAACACATACGAGAGAACCTTTCCAAATAGTTTTTCTCACATTGCAATTAGGATGATTTTTTTTTTTCTTTTCTTCTCTTTTTAACTTATAAAAGAGGCATCCATATTAGGGCGAATCAATCCAAATGAGGTTCACAATACTTTATTGTAACAGTTTAGATCAAGATCATATTTCGATGTGAAACAACCAAATAGAAATCAATATCAGATATTATATATCTGTCTAGAATCATCTAATAAGTTTAACAGTTGAATTCCAATTTCCATCATGTGAATCTTTTGTTTCCTATCCTCCATCATGTAAATCCTTAGTCCGACAAGTGAGGTAAGATGTGAAACATATCATCTCCAAGTGTGGTGTCATCCCACCCAATTGATTCACTTGTCTTAAAATTAAAAAGTACATATTTTGGAATCGAGGATTG
Organism: Rhynchospora tenuis; assembly: GCA_027725995.1. NCBI lineage: Eukaryota > Viridiplantae > Streptophyta > Magnoliopsida > Poales > Cyperaceae > Rhynchospora > Rhynchospora tenuis. The sequence continues at coordinate 142,361,565 of CM050888.1, read as the reverse complement.
TAATTTACATCCTCTAATATAACTTATTTTGAGTTATTTAGAGTTCATATCGTTCATGATGCATTTTTCAGAGCTGCTTGTCTTCTATAAATATGTCCGTAATTATAGTTGAACAAACTGTATGCTTAGGAAATATTTACATGCAGCAAACGTTGGAAGTTTATCATGAAGGCTTGAACAATAATATATAAAAAAAAACTCATAATTATATCTGCATGCATGTCTGCTTAAATATATGTAACACTGCCTACGAACAAGTCATTAAAAAAAAAAAAAAAAAAAAAGGAGAAAGAGAAAGAAAAGAAAAATTAAAAATTAAGAAGTAGAATAAGGGGGGAAACAGAAAAAGACAAATGCAACAGCACTATCTATGTGACTGCAAATGGCAGGAACAACATAGCCATCAGGACGATACGTCCACGCGCAATCAAAATTTAAGAACAAGACAGCTTCTGAAAACATTTTGGAACCACACTATTTTTTTTTTTTGGGTCAAAAGTACCATATGAAGGTTAAAATTAACAAATAATAAAAAAGATTTAAAATCTATGATTTGATATAAAACATATATACTTGAAAAATGATTTATTATTTTACAATATAAACAGTGTATCATTATTAAAATTTCTATAAATAAAATTTATGATTTTACATATTTCTTTGATGGTACAGGATATATAGCAAGTATATGATTAATTAAAATATTTGAAAAAAAAACTTGAAAGATTTTAAAAAAATACAAATATAATAAATTATTATCCAAATTAACATTTCATTAACCGTTGTTATGGTCAAAGACGCAAATCTAGGAATATTGGGAACGAAACTTTTGAGAAATAATTTTTCCAAAGCTGCGCAGTAGAGAGGAAACATCTTAGAAAAGGAACCAACACGTGTAAAAATATTTGGAGAAAAGTACCCAGGGGTCCACTTTTAAGCCATCTGGTTTTAACTTTTTACTTTCAAATACCTGGACTATTTACTTTTCACAACTTTTCGCTGGCCCCTTTGAATTTTGATGTTGAGAGTCAAAGGAGAGGAAATGCGGCCGCGTTAAAAAAATTTAAATTGTGGTTGAAAAGACCACATGGTCTCTGTGAATTTGTGGTCACAATTTTGCAATTAATCTCTGACAAAATTGATGTTACCATACAGTTTTTTGTTTTTGTTTTTGTTTTTTTTTTTTGACAAAATTGATGTTACCATACAGTCGGACCTCAATAAATTCTAAGAACTAATTGTACGGAAGAATGTAAATATCTTGGAGTTGATTCTTCTTATTTTATGGTTTTGTCGGCAATGTAAACCTGTAATTTTTTTTTCAAACAGTAAACCTGTAAATTAAAATAATTATCCGTGTGTTAAAACTATATAAAAATGATATAACATTGAGATTTTGACAAAAATCATTTTATCTTCTCAATTCTATTATCTTAATTTATTTTAATGTACCGATAGTTTAAACAGTGGAACAGTTTTATTTTACCATTCCCAGAAGTAGATATTTTTATTTGACAAATTTCGAGTTAATTAGAAAGCTTTTCAAAATAGTTGTAAATTAGAGAACTCTGAACCAACCTCATTATATTAAGTTGCTTCTAATATTTGCCTTTTTATAGTTTAGTAGGATCTTCATGTTAATATAATAATTATATTATTTCTATAATAATAAAAATTGGAAATTCAATATAATAAGAGATTTTTAATTTGAGTTTTAACTAAAACAAAAAAGCCTGAAAGTAAATATATTTAGTCTCAGAATATAATGGTTGTAAAGATTTATTATTTTTTTTTGCTTCAAATTTTATTCGATAAAAGTGGTACAGAGTATCACTATCTTTTTATTTAAATAAAATTAGTCCTAACAAGTTCGTTTAAATTTAGAGCATTTTATTCTTGATTTTGAACAAAATAAGTGGATCGTAAATTGCTGACAATGTAAGTTGTATTAGATAACAGAAAAACAAAACACTTTTACTGAATGCAAAATTTCATTTAAAAAAAAAAAGATAGAGTTTATGAAAAAAAAGCCGGACAAATTGTCCTTATGCAGAAAGAGAAAAAAAAAAATGTAGTTTAGATAGGAATTTTTGTGTTTGTATGTGGGTGTGCGAGACCAAACGTTCTATTTTCTCTTTTAGGGATTTGAGCCGTCATTATTTATAGTTACCAGTGTCATTAAGTAATAAGTATTTATATCCCACTTTCTCTTATATAAATGACAGACAGTCCAACAATAAAACCACTGTTGAACTAACACTAAAATAAATTAAAACTTCATCTAGAAGACTGCTTATTGTAATATCTATCAACTGCTGACGTATTTACATAATCCTATTTAAGATGTCGTTTACTATTTCGTCTGGTCAGCTTGACTTTCATGGCCAATAAAGTCAATAGTATACAAAACTTGTTAATACAATTGATTAAACCTAATTGTCTTAAGTACATTTAATCATATCTTAATCTCATACTTTTGAATCTTGTATGACGCGTTACAATTCTAAGTCAAATAAAAATACAGGAATATTTGCCTGACTATTTTTTTTGTTTCATTTCTCGAAACTGCTTTTGTTAAGTCAACTTATTTCTCTTTCAAGAGCTGACATTTGTAAATCAAAAAGGTTTCTAAAGTGCTTTCCATATATTATCAATATCTCAAAGCAAAAAAAAAAAAAAAAAAGTATCTTAAAATAATATCAGTGTGGTAAAAAAAATAGATCAAAGGACATATACTATATAAAAGGAATTCATGAGAAAAACACAAATATATCGGCAAATATATTGATAACATAAATTATAATTTCAAAAAATTAATCCCATTGGCAACTTATATTATTTGCTTAAGTAGCAGTTTGAGGTTCCAATCATAGGACTGTCTTAGGTTACTAAATTTTTTAACGCTTTTAACCTAACAAGCATTTGTAGATTTTCTTATTGACATTGATCTCTACCTATTTTGATTAAGCTTATCTTATGATATGTCAAAATCTACTAGGAACACAATTTACAAAAGGAACAATCAACTCTTTCATTTGCTTGGTTCTTTTATGGCCAGAAGCCCAGAACTCATAATGCATATAAAAACTTTACTGATTGACTAGTAAAATATTTAAAAATACAATAACTAATACGCATATGCAGTACTCTTAGAAATAGTAATTGTCTCGAGTAAAAAGAAAAACAATTCAAATATGTATTAATTAGTATGCCACACATAATTCTATAAAGATAAGATATACACTAAATCGGACTCAGCCTCTCATTTTTTATAGGAATTTTTGAAGCTGGTCTCTTGTCCCTGCACGTTCCCAAATTTGTTACCTTCATTTTCATTTTTTTTTTATTTATTTACCTTCAGTTTCTAAACGGACGATTGGATGAAGTTTCACCTCATACCAGCCCGATTTGGCGTATTAAAGTAGGATTCATCTGAACCGCTGAATCTCAACTGGACGGTTCAGATCTGTAGATTAGGTCCCAAAGGATCATTAATTACTGGAGAGGAGCGGAACAAGTATTTAAGGGACAGAGAGAAGCACGTGCTCTCTCCCACGTAGGAAAAATTGAAAAATGAAAAGAAAAGAAAGGCCTTCTCTTTACAGGAAGAAGCCAACTGCAGCGTACTAAGAGGCAACCAGGCAAGCGCAGAAAGTGATCATTTGGTTGGTTCCATCTCTAAAATTCCTAATCAGCATATCCCCATACAATTGCTTTTCAGATTGAAACATTTCTATTTGTACGCCAGAAATAAAGTGACAACTTTTATGATTTGTGGACTTGTTGACTATTATTTTTTTGAATTTAAGAATTAAATAATTAAATTTAACTAACTTCCTATATATGAAATTGCGATTTTAACTTATTAAGTTGATTGGTTTGAACATTTGAAAAAGAAAAAATATATTAACTTTATGCAATTGTATATATATTTGTTAAAACCACTATGTAATTGTGGGAATTGATTGGAAGGGGAGGGAAGGTCTAGGCCTCGTATGATAAAATAAAAAAAAGAAAATCATGTAACTTTTTTTTTCATTTTAAAAATAAATGATAATTTGTCCCTTATATTTTTTATTGGAAAAAAATTTCCTTGCTTCAAGTAATTACTATGTTTAATTTGTAAAATTATTTTACCAAGCTTGTAGTTTCTGTTCCCTCTTTCTAATTAATCTTTCGTTTTCGGTCGTAAAAATTTAATCGTGCTAAATTGAATTTTAGATTCATCTCTGATTTATATTGCATGAAAAATTATAAGTTTATGAATTAAAACCAGGATATTATACAATCATAGATTTTCTAAGAAGAATTCTTAAAAGGAGATTGTAGACGAGAGAGATCATCACGCTTAGTACATTTCCTCTACCAAAATAATGAAATATTGCCACAAATGCAGCCTCACTACAAAACCTATCCATCAACACACATATAAAATGCAAATAACCTACAAATCACATGCCACAAGACCTTTGTCGGAAAGCTGCTGGGTCCCTTAAGGATTCTCTGTGGCTGTCTTTTGAAGAATTTTACGCAACCTCAAAGTGAAGCATACTAACAAATGATAATAATGACAACTAATATATTTGTTATGGAGAAATAAAAGTTGTTATTTTTTAATCCAATGTGATAATAAAAGACGAATGTAACCAGCCAAATTCTACCAAACAAAGCAAGTGTTGGCATTTAAAACAAGAGAATTTAAATATTCCCTTGTAGATATTAATTTAATTTGATTTGTTAAATATGTCAAAAGTAATTATGTAAAAAGTATGAAGTATGAAATAATTTAATCTTTATAATAACAATCAAGATTTACTAATTGTGTATGAAGATACACAATATCTAACTTCGATGAAACATTCCAAATCCTTACTTGAATGACGTAGAATCCAAAAAAAAATTCAAAATTAAGATATAAAAATGTCAATAACCATAATTGTACAATAAAAACCACAAAGAGTCAAAAATTCAAATGCACGAGTGTATTTGATAGGTACATTATACTCCTGTACTAAGGCAGGAATTACCTCCAAAGCGCCAACCACAGTCAAACCCTACCCCACTTCTACCTCTCTCACACAGCCACGCTCCAGTCTCACGCAAATGGAGGCGTCTCCTTTAAACAACTCCACTACTAACAATGTAGATCCTCTCCAACTGAACCAAATCACCGGAGATTTCCAGTCAATATTCAGCCGTTAATTTACAATCAAACGAGAAGGATTGAGCCGACCTCTTCCTTCAAATTTTCCGAGCTATTCCATGTGATACAAATATAGACTGTACGATATAGAATTTACGGCTCCGATCTTTCTTATAATTTCTTTTTGATTCGGGTGCAAGTGGAGAGGAGCTTAATCTCGAATTTGAGGCCTCCAGAGAAGACCATGAGACTAGTTTAGTAGTAATATTATTATTCCATTCCACCACCATAATTAAGCAAGCAGCCTCTTCTACTACTTTTCCACTTCCATTTCCATTTCCATTTCTTCACAAATTATTCCTCTCTCTCTCTCTACACAACACAACCCAACAATGCTCTCTTTTTCTTTTTCTTTTTTACCTCTCTTTCTCTCTCTAATCTCTTCTCTGTGCTTTCTTGCTCATGGAGCCACTAACGACACTCTAAACCCGGGCCAATCTATCTCCACCATTGATGGATCGACGCTTGTCTCAGAAAAAGGCGTATTTGAGTTGGGTTTTTTCAGTCCTGGGAATTCCTCGAACCGGTACGTTGCCATTTGGTACCATGGTATCTCCCCAATAGCGACTATATGGATCGGTAATCGTGAGAACCCAATTCCGCCTTCCTCGTCAGCTTCTCTCACACTCACCAATTCTGGAAATCTAGAATTAGTCGCTGGAAGTGCCAATGGAAATGGTAATTCATATTTTGGTTCTTTGATGTTTCAAGAGTTGCTTAATTTTAAATTGGGTTAGTCAATTTCAATTGAATGTTTGGAAAGGACTATTTTACTTATGTTGTTTGGTTTTTGCATTTTAATTGGCCAATGGGAGTGGTGTGGTTACAATAAAACTAAGATGTTTCTCCAAGTTCTGGTTGTAATTTTTGGCAATCTAAAGTTTCGTCAAGTAGTTCATTATGAAGTTGCCAACTTTTCTTTCTTTCCTTTAAACACAGCGACCTACAGTTGCAAAGTTCCAGTTTTCAATTTCACCTTCAGGCCTCCTTTATCACCCAGCTGAGACAAAATTCATGAAGTTCAAAATTGTTTGGAAGTCAAAATTCCAACATGAATTTTTTATTATTTTGAATAGATTATTAACATGAACAATTGCAATTTGGGTCCAATGACAGTTACAATATGGTCAACCAACATAACATCACAAAATTCGACGACTTTGAAATTAGGGGATGATGGAAACCTCATCCTCAGTGCGGCGAACTCAGATGCTAGTGGAGGCATCAAAGTTCTCTGGGAGAGCTTTGATTACATGTCCGATACGTTCATCCAGGGAATGCGTATGGGGATAAATACCAAAACTGGAGAACGCCAGGTCGTCACTTCCTGGCGTAGCCCCAATGATCCCGCCCCAGGTAACATAACTATCACGTGTTGCTACAGTTTTAGCCATACAAAAGAGGCACCAATTTTACAATACTACTGAGCTTGAAAAGTTTGGGATCTTATTAATTTTGTACTAGCAAAAGACATTTATGGAAATAACAAGGAGATGTATGAAGGTCTTTTATTTTGTTCTGGTCATAGATCATAAGACATTATTTCATCAACTACCATGATTTTATAGCTGCTATTGCTTGCTTCCTTACAGGAAGAGGCACTAATTCTACAATACAACTGAGCTTGAAAATTTGGTATTAATATTGTAATATTGAATGACATTTATGGAAATAACAGAGAGATGTCAGAAGGTCTTTTATTTTGTTCTGGTTATAGAGCACAAGACATTATTTCAACAACTACCATGGTTTTAAATCTGCTAATGCTTGCTTCCATACATGAAGAGGCACCATTTTACAATACTACTGAGCTTGAAAAGTTTGGTATTAGTCTTGTACTATTGAATGACATTTATGGAACTAACAGAGAGATGTAAGGTCTTTGCTGGCTATAGAGCATATGACATTATTTCAACAACTGCTATGGTGGTAAATCTGCTATATCTTCTTCTGTACACGAAATTGCTGTCTGTTGTTTAGTTGTGTAGAGGATATTATTATTAATTTTTGTTTTTGGATTATATATATATTTTTTGATGCATGATACAGGTAATTTTACAATGGGTTTGGATCCAGATGGGTCTACCCAAGTGTTTATCTGGAAGAATGGTACCACCCCGTACTGGCGTTCTGGTGAATGGAATGGTGCGTCCAACTTCATAGGCATCCCTTGGCGGCCACTCTACTCAAAGGGCTTCGATTTGCAAACAGTTGGCAATGAAAGATATTACACGTACACAGCAGCTAACAATTCATTGCAACGGTTTGTGTTACAATGGAATGGTGTTGAGTCAATATACTTGTATGAACAGCAACAAAATGTTTGGGAAGATTTTTGGGACCAGCCAGTTAAGCAGTGTGAGGTGTACGGTGCATGTGGGCCCAATGGGTTATGTACAAATAATGGTGATTTGGCATCATGTAGTTGTTTGGATGGGTTTGAACCCAAGTCAGACAAAGAATGGAAAGCTGGGAATTGGTCAGGTGGGTGTGTTAGGCGTGTTGCCTTGGATTGCCAACAGAATAGAAGTGGAGATGGATACAAAACAATTCCAGGTACGATCCCCAAACTTCTTACACATGATTAATTTTTACAACACCAGTAAGGCTAGATACTAGGAATTACTCTATTTTGCTCCAAAATTGTTGTACGAGATTCATTTTACTTTTAGTTCACTTTCATGTGAACTCCAAACATTTTCCAGTAATTCTCCATGCGAGATCTCCAAATTAAAAGGTGTCATATTCGAAACATTTCAACCCTTCTTACTACTGCATTGATCCTTACAACAACAACAACAACTAAGCCTTTATGGAAATGAAACCCAATTACTGCATTGATCCTTATGATAGAAAAAAAAAATTCTTACTCCTGTCCTGCGTAGCCAGTATAAACCAGTTTGAAGACTATAATTGTACCATGCTGGGGTGAAAGTTGTTATCGAGATATATACAATATATAAACCTGCAATTCGAAGTATGAATCAGACAGCTTTTCTGTTTTGGTTTCTGCCAAATTGGTAGCAATTCTTTTTCTTCCACAATAGAATAATTCAAAAGTGGTAAATACATAGGAAATGTGAAATAAAAAACAAAACCAGGAATGCTTAATCAAGCAGACTATGATGCCTGCATCTGTCTATTCACTTCCTTTTGGTCTTGTTCTAGGGATGAAGCTGCCAGACCATGCAATACGTTTCCAGAATATTGGAGATTCTGACTCGTGTAGGAGTTATTGTTCAAATAATTGCTCGTGCGTTGCTTATGCATTTGTGCAAACAGTTGGGTGCATGCTGTGGAGTGGAGATCTCATTGATCTGTACCATTTTGATGTAGATGGTTACGATCTCTTTGTCAAGGAGCCCCGCTCTCTATTGCGTAAGTCTTGTTAATTTATGTCCGTAGATACTAGAAACTTTCTTCTTTTAATCATGCTATGGTTGATCTGATTACTTATTAAATTATTAATCTGATTCAGATTCAAACCACCATGTTGCTATAATAGCCGGAACTGTGTCAGCTGCCTTGGTATTCCTTTTGGTGGGTTGTAGCTTCTTATGGTGGAAGTTCATCCACCGTTCAAAGACCAAAGGTAAATTATCTGCCTATATTTCTATTATTAAGTTTGGGAGATACATTTGTAAAACCTATATTTCTAATTTAAGGAACTACATATAAACAACATGCTGATTACATTGCTCAGTTTATGCCTATAGTCACATTTATTTTGCTATATATTTGCCCTTCCCCAAGAATTTTGGAAGCTATTTATAGTAAGTACTTGCCTTTTCTTTCCCTTTTATAATAAGAATCTTTGAATTTAACGTAAGTTTTCTCTAACCTCTCACAGGTAGCTTAAATATGAGCCGTAGATCACAGCAATCAAGCCTAGGTTTTCTGAGGAGTAGAGAAGATTTCTCTGGCCCTAGTCAGTTTGCAGATGAATCAGAAGAAGGAAAGAAATTTGAATTGCCGCTCTTTACTTTTGATTGCTTAGCTATAGCAACAAATAAGTTTGGTAGCTCAAATAAGCTCGGAGAAGGTGGATTTGGGCTCGTCTACAAGGTCAGTCTCTCATTTTTTATTTTTATTTTTTTATTTTTTGTTTTATTTTTTTCACTTTCTGTGAGCTTACTCAAAACATGTTTGATAAGTGGATATTTCAAATTTTCTATGCATATTTGGGTTTTGTGTAGCTGCTCGCTTATTAGTTTTTTTTTATTTGGGATTACTTGTTTACACTTCATTTATTCAGAATGGTATCGCCCATATCTCGATTCGGATAAGCCTATCTAGCACTTTCCTAATTCAATCTTTGTAAGATATGTAACATAGTTTTTTTTTTTTTTTTGTCTTTGATTATCTTTTGATGAGTACAGGGGATGTTGCCAGGAGGAGAAGAAATAGCAGTTAAAAGGTTATCGGCTACTTCAGGACAAGGGGTAGAAGAGTTCAAAAATGAAGTCATACTTATTGCAAAACTTCAGCACCGCAACCTTGTCAGACTTTTAGGTTGTTGCATACATGGAGAGGAAAGGCTATTGGTCTATGAATACTTACCTAACAAGAGCTTGGATGCATTTCTATTTGGTAAGCCATCTATTTTTCATTTCTTTCTACTATTTATGAAAATCACCATCAATTATTGTTCCTACCAACTTTATCAAATATAATACAAAAAATTAAGTGAACTACTAACAAGAAAGAGTGAATGATTAGATTAAAAACAATATCAGGGAAAAGCACCTCACTTCAAGACTTCAAGTTAATATCAATTGCAAATGAAAAGGTCTTTCCATATCACTTGTTTGATCAAAAGAGAAAAACTATTTTAGTATTGCAATTACTCGCTGGTGTTTATTTCAGGATACACGTATTTTAGGTTACAAGCAATAGAAATTTACTGTGCCAGTTGAGTATTTTTAGAATCACTAGTGATTTTTAAAGTTTTTCTGTGTGGTGCCAAACCAGTAACAAATCAAAACTTTAGGGTTCTTCCTTTCTATAAGATAAAGAATCTTCTACTCAGAACGAAAAATGTAATTTGTTCCATTTTCTTGTAGATCCTTCGAAGAGGGGATTATTAGATTGGAAAACAAGATTCAACATAATAGAAGGGATTGCTAGAGGCCTCCTATACCTCCACCGTGATTCAAGGTTACGTGTAGTACATCGTGATTTGAAGGCCAGCAACATTTTGTTAGATAAGGATATGGAACCAAAAATATCTGATTTTGGCATGGCACGCATCTTTGGTGGAGACCAAAATCAAGAGAACACTAATCGTGTTGTTGGCACATTGTAAGTGGAATGTTTTACATCAAATATATGGATTCAGCATTTTCAATTTTACATTTTAGCACCAAATTTACTCAACTCCAGTACTAGTATGTATAGAGCAAAGTTTAGGTTAAAGATGCTTGAGGTTCTTGTAGCATCACTATATACAATACCTGTGTTACTGCAAAGTCAGGCTTGCGGAAACTGAACTTTTTTAATTATTTACATGCAGAAGCTTTTTATTCAGTTTGTTAAACCTCCACATTTAACAAGGTTTTTTATTTTATTTTCTTTTCTTTTTTATTTCCTTTCTTGGATTGGCAGGGGTTATATGTCACCTGAGTATGCTATGGAAGGTATCTTCTCAGTGAAATCAGATGTCTATAGCTTTGGAATTCTGCTTTTGGAAATAATTACTGGGGAGAGGAATAGCAGCTTTCATTATAAGGATGATTCTCTAAATATTGTTGGATATGTAAGCTTCTTATCAATCATTATTTTTTTTTATTTTTTTTTGGCAAAGAAAAATGTCTTAAACTAAAGTGCAGTATGGAATCACTTTAAATTGGAATGAGAAAACATACAACAGTTTGAAACTACCATTGATAACAGCCATGGAATTACCACATCACCACTTCCTACTTGTGGATTTAAATTTTGTTTTCAAAGACACGTAATTTCACTATATTTCTAAATAATTTATTTTTTTAAATTCAGGCATATAAATTGTGGTATGAGGAAAGAGCATCTGATCTAATTGACCCAACAATAAAAGAAACATGTTCCATTCCTGAGGTACTCCGATGCATCCAGGTGGCACTGTTGTGTGTGCAGGATCTTGCATATGATCGTCCTGAGATCCCGTTGGTGATAAAAATGATAACAAATGATAACCCTAGCTTGCCAGTACCAAGACGTCCCACCTTTACGCTCCAAGGTTATTCTTCTGAGACCAGTGCCATGAAGAGTAGTGATGAGTTAATGACAGCATGTGATGTCACTATCACAAGGCTTCAAGGAAGGTAACCTGGGGTATTATAGTAAAAATGGGAATACTTTTTGGCTAACACAGCAGCTCCTGTAAAGTGCACCTTGCGATTATACAAACTTACAAAGGAAAATCCATATTATGCAGTTTTGTGGAAGATATTTGTACAGAGAAGGATGTGTAATTCAATTGGTGGCGGTTAAGAAATTTTGGGACAACCTTGGTTTTTATTATACATGTATAGAAGGCAAATCATTTGGTTTTCTATCCATAGTGTTTGTCATTGTTTTGAAATGTAAAAATGCGTGTTTTTTCCTTCCTTCTGTATTCAAGATTAGTACATGTATGCCATTTCAACTTGATTCAGCATTAAACTTGTAGGTCATTAAGCCGAACTGTGTCAGGAAAAACAACGGAGTTAATTCCATCTTGTGTATAATTAATTGGAAAAGCACCTTTCACTGTAAGATTTACGCTTACCTAAATTGCAGTGCATATATCTATCAGCTAATGCACCCAAATTCAGATTACTTCAGAATAATTTTTGGGTGATCTAGATAAGGATGCATATCTAAGATAACTACCTCCATAAGTCATAATTTGGGTATCGATCTGTAGTCACAAGTGATGTAGATGTATCTACCATTTGTATTTTATGATCACATCAGCCAGTGTTTTTCCCTCAAAATTATAATTTTTTGTGTTTTTTTCTTTCAATTTTGGTATTTATTTTGAGAAGGAGAAGATATTTCGGCCTTTTAAGTGACGTCGTTAAAATCATACTACCAAAAATCATTGGCCCAAAGATCGCTTCAGCAGGATCTTGGAAATCACCATGCTACATTCTTATAAAAAAATAAAATTGAGAAAGGTTTTAGTGCTCACATTTTTTTTACCCCTAAATGCCCACATTTCACTATTTCATGATTTTTTTCAAAATTTAAAATGTAAACGCCAAATCTAAACCGTTGATCTTATTCAAATTAATGAGCGATACATTTTCATATAGGTTTTGTAAATTTTGGAGTTCGTTTGATACTCAATCAAAGACCAAAATGTGAACGCATTAGAATTAATCTATCATAGTTAATAAGCTTCATTCATTTTTCTACCTCTCGATCGAATATTATATAAATTCAAAATTTTACAAAACTTATATGAAAATGTATCGCTGGTTAAATATAATAAGATCAACGGTTTGGATTAGACGTTTATATTTTAATTTTTTTAAAACTTATAAAATAGTGAAATGTGGGCATTTAGGGGCACAAAAAATGTGGGCACTAGAACCCTCCTCATAATTAAAACCTTGAGTAAGCACTTTGCCATTTTTTAAAATAAGATCTACATTTCTAAACCAATACAATTATTTCTTTGCTTAGTTGTTTAGATCACGCTAAATTGCGAATGAACTAAGACAATTGTCATATATCCAATTATATTGCCGTAAATTGTAGCTGAATGCCTTGTTCTTAATAGGTAGCCTTTTCGTTTAGAGTTCTATGACAATTATAAAAAACTGAAAAAGAAAAGGACATACTTACATTTCCACAGCTACACGTCACATACTCACATGCCATAGAGCTAGCAACCATAATCAACATCCTACCGTTATTTGTTATGAACTTTCCAAAGAGGACAATCAACTTAGCAATGTTCCATTTGCCTTCAATTTAACAACAGTTAGCCATTCTGTTCATTATTCAGTTATTTGCATCACCTCTCTCTCTCTCTCTCACACACACACACAGACACACAGACCACACACACACACACACACACGCACACACACACACACGGAGTTCAAAGCACAGCAATGGCTTTTAATCCATCCTTTCTTTTTCTTTGTCTGGTATCCTGTATGAACATCCTCCCTCATGCCACCACAACAGTCAACAGACACTAAAACCGGGCCAATCTATCTCTACCATTGACGGGTCAACGCTGGTTTCAGAAAATGCTTTATTTGAATTAGGCTTTTTCACTCCAGGAAATTCTTCAAACCAGTATGTTGCTATATGGTACAATAACATCTCCAAACAAGACACTATATGGGTGGCTAACCGTGAAACTCCAATTCCACCTTTGTCATCGGCCCTCCTGATGCTCACCAGTGCTGGAAATTTGAAATTAATTGCTGAAATTGAAAATAAAAACGGTAATTATCTTTTTGATATTATTTCTAATTCAAACTTATCTAGTGTTATTTGGTTGTATAATTAGTTTCACAGGTAAGCAAACTGAAGAGTCTTGATTTTAGATGGTATGAGTCAGCTTGTTGTGTTGTTTTGAACTTTTGATTTATGCTCAAGGAGTCAAAGATCATTTTTAGTACTGCTATTTCTGGCTTCTCCATCATGCAAATTTTTAATTGAAGTTAAAATCTAATCTCAAATGACAAAATAAACTGTTTGATTTGATCTCTATCACTTCATTTATCTGCATAGAAAATTATGGTCAGCTTCCAATTTTGTTTGATAGGTATAAAAATTGGAGGAACTTGTATCCACCTCTATTTGAATTTTGATGCTCTAACTTAAAGTATAGTTTTTGCAATACTAAGTTTGCACAGTTTTTACTTGAGATCCCTGACAGTTACAATATGTTCCACCAATACTACATCTCTGAACACTACAGCCTTACAATTGTCCAACGAAGGAAATCTCATACTTCAAGCTAGTCAAAGTACAATTGTTTGGCAGAGCTTTGACCATCCTGGCGACACGTTTCTCCCTGGGATGCATTTGGGAATCAATATGAAAACCGGTGCACGTCAGATATGTACTAGCTGGCGCAGCCCGGATGACCCTGCCCCAGGTAAGAAATCATATGTCATAAATTCATTACACATAATGTCTAAGGCACTGTAGAATATTATACAGACACTGAGCCTGACTGGTTTTGGTACCCACCTTTTTCTTCTTCTTATTAACATTTATTTGTTTGAAATTGAATATGTAGAATCCAAGTTTGTGAAAATCCTTAGGATATTATGTAATCAGTGATGATAGCATATATGCAAAGATTTTCTTCCATGATAATCACCGTTTGTTGTTCTAATATGTAACTTTGTTCTCTCCTGTAACAACAACAGTATGTAACTTGTAGATGCCTGGTTCCACAACACACACACGCACGCATGCACGCACATTTCACTGCCTAGTGCACTAATTACTTTACATTATGAGATATATAGGTAATTTTTCATTGGGCTTGGACCCTAATGGATCAACCCAGATGTTTATTTGGAAGGATAGTACGATACCATTCTGGTGGTCGGGTAATGGAATGGTGCATCCAATTTCATTGGAGCCCCTTTTGCGCCTCTCTACTCGACAGGTTTTTTCTGTAACACTAGCGAAAAGTACTGCACATACACGGCCTTCAATGATTCCCTGGAATGGTTTGTGTTGCACTGGAATGGTACTGATTCCATTTACATGTATAACGATGACAGTGCATCAAAGGATTATGTTAAAATATGCTGAATTTGGTATCATTTCGGACCGAAATGGTATGGTTTCGGTGCGAAATGGAAACCGACATGCTGAATAAGGAAATATTTTGTGACCAATTTCGAAGATTCTTTCCTTGTGCTTGAAGATTATATTTCCCTTGGTGAGAGATACGTGATATCTCGTGGATTTCTTGCTGTAGAGACTAGTTGCCTTAAGAAATAATTGTATTTCTCTATTTATATCATCTCCCATGTTGTAAACAATCAATTGAGTGAAATAGAAAGATTGTGTGCGTGTGTGTGGAGGACGTAGATACCAAGTTGGTGCTGAACCTCGTTAAATCTTTGTCTCTTGTGTGTTTGTTCTTGATTTCGGTCCGAAATCCATTGATTTCGGGTCCAAACTGTGTGTTTGGTTAGTATTTTGTGACAGATTATGGGTGGGAAAATATCTGGCAACAGCCAGTGAAGCAGTGTGAGACTTATGGTTCTTGTGGGCCCAACGGAGTCTGTCGAAATAATGGCAAGTTTGCATCATGTAGTTGTTTGGCTGGCTACACGCCTAAGTCAAGCCATGATTGGAAGGCTGGCAAATGGTCTGATGGATGTGTGAGGCTGGCAGCCTTGCATTGTCAAGATATTAGAAAGAACGCATACAAAAGGTTGCCAGGTACAATTAAAGTACAATCAATTATTCAATTACATTATATTTTTGTGTGTGTATCCACAAATGGGGTACACAAGAGGTTTGGCAGAAGATTTGCACAGTACACAATCCGGGACTGTTTCTTTGTACTTTTATATGAATCTGAAACGATTGATATTATTGTATCAGAAAGTATGTTTTGATATTCTGCATTATTAAGGTGCATTTTCTCTCTCTTTCTCTTGAAATGATTCAACTTCTGAAGAGAATACAAATTATAAATGAGTGAAAACATAGATAAAAATTAGGCAGGTCGAAACCTAAAAACCTTGCTTGCAAGGATTTTTTTCCTCCAGATACTGATAAACTCCAATAAATACTAATATGGTTTGGGCATAGATATGATCATGAATTTATATGCATGCATGATTGAATATGGAGTAGGATGCTAATGGTTTTAGGATATCTATACAGATTGCATGTTAAATAGAAGCAATTTGTTGCCAGCAATGAAAACAAAGAATAAATATGTTGTAAAGTTAGCATTGATCAATTGTCATATTTTTTGTCTTGCAGGAATGAAGCTGCCAGATCACACAGAGCGGGTCCCATATATAGGAGATCCTGATTCATGCCAGAGTCATTGTTCAAGAAATTGCTCATGCAATGCATACGCATATGTCAACACATTTGGGTGCATGACGTGGACTGGTGACCTATTAGATCTTTATCAATTTGATAATGGCGGTTATGATTTTTATATTAAGACACCAGGGGGTAAGTTATAAAAAATTTGTTCATTATAAGTAAAAACTTTTTTGCCGCACATATTGATCTAGTTAGCTATGAGTACTATTCAGGTTTGAATAATCACAAAATTGCAATCATAGCTGGGACGGTGTCTGCCATTATAGTATTTATTTTGGTAGCAGTTATCTTCCTATTGTGGCAGTTTCTGTTCCGTTCAAAATCCAAAGGTTATTTCTCTCGCGTTTAATATTTGTTCTGTTTCTTTTCATTTACACTTTCTGGGTATTGTTTCTTTTTTGTTAGTTCATTCGTCATTGAGTAATTATTTTCAATTTGCCTCATTAGAAACATACTAACATCAGGATTGTTGAACCTTGCACAGGTAGCTCGGATAGTACCAACAGATCAAACGAAGCTCCTCGAGCATTTCATAGGAGCAAAGAAGATTCTGCAAAGCAGATCAAATTAACAGAAGAAGCAGAACATGGAAAAACCTTTGAACTGCCATTATTTACATTTGATTACATTGTCACAGCTACACACAATTTTGGCAGATCAAACAAACTTGGAGAAGGTGGATTTGGAATAGTATACAAGGTTTAATCTATTCTTTTTTAACTTCTACGAATAATGTTAGTCAAGAACACACAGTTTGGTACTGTCCCTTCCAAGCTAGAATTAAACAACAAATAAATAAACAAATGAAAACAATAAATACATGCTCAAATAGGACCTATTATTCATAGATATATAGTTAGTATTAAATATATAGAATCATAAGGTTCGTACTTTTTTCTTTGACAGTTTTCATAAAATTTACTTCGAAGTGCTTTAAGACAAATGCCATGTAGTAGGTGGATCAACTCAAGTCTGATCACTAACCACAAAACATTAACAGCATATAGTCAATAAATAAGATTTATAAAGCAAAACAGGCAGTGCTCGGTACAAAATATGGCCCACAAGATGACAAGATTGTGTAAATGATGGGAGCTAGAGGAACCCATGGGCATGGGCATAGATACAGAAAGAACTAGGCCTAGATAGAGGAATAAAAGCATGGGGTATGGGCAGAATGCCAAAGCAAAGAGAACATGAGTAATGGAGAATTTGGTGCCATCAACATGGCAAGAATCTGAGACTTGCATTTTTATAACTAATGGGAATCATTATAGGTGATTATTCTTTTGAAAAGCTTTTAGAGTATTTTTGGCCTATATAAACGTTCAGGGCATGCACCTAAAATTATATAGATAATTATACCATTAAACCCAGAGTGATCTCTGCAAATATCAATCACACCATTCAATAAGCCAGAGAAACTGCAAAAGAAAAAAGAAAAGAAAATAAAAGAAAAGAGATGTGTTTACAATAATGCATCAGGCATTAGATCAATGGAGCTTTGAATTATTGAAATTTTGCTCAAATTATGATATCGCTTGCAAGGGATCAGCTGCTGGATGATTGAGAGGTAAGAAGGGTATTGCTGTGTTAAAAAGATATACGTGGGAAATTAATAAAATGACCAGTTTTCAGGTACAGTTGATATTCAGGACTGGTGGGACAATAACATACTGGTTACTAGAAGTCCAGAACAAATATTTGTCATGTTCATAGCAAATAAGATTTCTTTCTTTCTCATTTATTCATGTACATATTCTGAGTATAGGGTTGATGAGTTCTTGCTTATACTAATTTTTACCTAAATCCTACCCAATTTTAATCGCAAGCGCACGATTTATCGTTGAGTAAGCCTAGGGTCGATCCTCGGAGACGGAATATTCAATTTCTAAGTTATATAAATCAATCTCAATTAAATCCTAAGTTTGATAAAATATTTTTAAGGAAACAATTAATTAAAATTAAAGACTAAATAAAATCAGTTCAGAAATTCTAAATAAAAAGCTTTCTAAATAACAAAACTTGGAGGAAAACTTATTTGATAAAACTAGGGGTTTTAGGTTTCGAATAATTTCTTTAACTTGTCAAAAGTAGAACGGTCCGTTCCATGTCTGGCACGGTCCGTTCTGACTTAGGTTGGCGCACTGGAACTGCCCGTTCTAGGTTAGAACGCTCCCTGTCGGGCGGTCCATTCTAACCTTAGGACGGTCTGTTCCAGAAGTCAATACTTGTCTTGTCATGCCTTTAAATAATTAATTAAGTGTTTTAAATAGTTTAAACGATTAATAAACCAATAATTAGACTCTAACTTTCGTTCAGGTTAATTACTTTGATTTAAAACGTTAAACTCCTAAACTCCTAAACTTCAACTTTCGTTCCTTGATTTAGGGTATTTAGTTTATCTTTTGGGTCTAGGCAAACTTATTATCTTTCGATCTTAAGTTAAAACTTTGATTTCTCAAGTCTTGATTCAATCTTTCGATCTATTATCTACCTAAGTGTTTTATTGAAAAGCTTTGAGTTAATTCAATTGATTTTAAATTCTAACTATCAAATGTGTACTTTGCTTGACGAGATAATCAATTAAAACAATTAAGTAAAGCAAATCAACAAAGTAAAGCAATTAAATCACAAAAGATAAATAATAAAACTTAATTAATTACTTAAAGATTCAACTAAACAAATAACATAAAGAAAAGGTTCTCAACCATAGCCCCTAAACTAAACTACTCTAGCAAATTCATACTAAATAGATCAGGTTTCATCAAATACATGGCAAAATAAAAGAGAAAATAGAAGTTACAACAGAAAACTGCTAGGAATTCCACAATTCAGTCGCTTTGGTCTGTCTGGGACGGTCCGCCTGAGATCTGGGGCGGTGCGCTCCAGTGAGGTTGGATCGTCCAAGAAG
Source organism: Rhynchospora tenuis (assembly GCA_027725995.1). Lineage (NCBI taxonomy): Eukaryota > Viridiplantae > Streptophyta > Magnoliopsida > Poales > Cyperaceae > Rhynchospora > Rhynchospora tenuis. The sequence goes on along the minus strand of CM050888.1, from coordinate 142,342,429 downwards.
TTGTCTCCTTTGCTGAGTAGAGAGAGAAAGGCTAAACCTAGATTTCTGACTTGATGCCTGATTCTGGAGACAGGCCATCGCTTATATAGCAGCTAGAAGGCGGTTTCTAATTGTGGAGATCGTGGGATCATGCTTCTAGAACGTCCAGACTTATAAGAACCGACAGGCAGAATTAGCTTTGCTATTTTGGACAGTGTTGGAATTGCTAGAACGGTCCGCCTGAATGTTGGGGCGACCCGTTCTAGACTTGGCCTTGACTTGGTCTGCTGCATGGGCTGGCTGACTGGTCTGGACAATCCGTCCGACTGGTTGGGCGGCCTATGTTGGCTGGTCCTTGCTGCTCATGCCTGGTTGTCTGCTCTTCTAGGTTGGGGCGGTCCGTCCTGCCGGCAGGGCGGTCCGTTCCAGTGAACATTTCTCCTTTCCTTAGCTGTAATCTTCTGTTGTCGCGCCGCAAAATGTGATGAACCTGAAATAAAACTTGCTGGGCTACGGCTGTACCTTTCTACAACCTAAAAATTAGTAAAATAAAGTAAAAACACTTGTATTTGGTATTAATTTAGGGCTTAAACCGGTTGGAAATCGAGTATGAAAACCGTACATCAAGGGTATATTGCCTGATGGGGAAGAAATAGCTGTTAAAAGGCTATCTGCTAATTCGAAGCAAGGAATTGATGAGTTCATAAATGAGGTCATACTTATTGCAAAGCTACAGCACCGCAACCTCGTGAGACTTTTAGGCTATTGCATCGAAGGAGAGGAGAAATTGTTGGTCTATGAGTACCTACCTAGCTTGGATGCGATTCTTTTTGGTAACATTTTTCATTAATTGGTTATACTTTTCATGTGTAGAGCAACTATATTCAGTTCACACATACAAGAAAGTAAAAGATGAGAATAATAGGCATTCAAAAAGATTAAAAAAAAAGAACAAAAGTAGGCAAAACAACACACAATATTCAAGATGAGATCACCAATTATAAACAAACAGGACATAGAAATCAGACAAATTAAAGAACAAGAAATAAGAAATGAGGCAAATAGCTAGTAGATCATCACAGAACATGTTCTTTTTGTTTGTTCAAGTAATACTTTGATTTGATTACTTCAAACAAAATCATACTATACCAACATCTTATTTACATTTTCAAATTGTTTACTGTTTGTTTTCGGATTTTGGTATGTCATCAACCCATAATATTGTGATGCCAATTTGTAAAAAACTGCTTTAACTAAATAGTTTTGTGTGATTTACCTATGTAGATTCTTTAACTAGGGGACTTCTAGATTGGAGAAAAAGATTTGACATAATAGAAGGGATTGCTAGAGGACTCCTGTACCTCCACCGTGATTCAAGGCTACGTGTAGTGCACCGTGATTTGAAGGCTAGCAATATTTTGTTAGATAAGGATATGGAACCAAAAATATCTGATTTTGGCATGGCAAGGATTTTTGGTGGAGAACAAAATCAAGAGAATACTAATCGTGTTGTTGGTACATTGTATGCTTTCTGCTTTGATAGAACATTATTTTCATCCAATTATTGAACCTCCATTCAAATAAATAATCAGAACCATAATGACTAAATTTGAAGGTATTTAATGATTATTGTGAAATGCAAAGCATATTAAAAAAATATGTGACCCTGGCCGTTTTCTATATGGCCTCAAGAATATCAACAAGATAACAAAGGTTTCTGCTGGATTAATAGGGGTTACATGGCACCTGAGTATGCTATGGACGGTATCTTCTCTGTGAAATCTGATGTCTATAGCTTTGGAATTCTACTTTTGGAGATAATAACAGGGGAGATGAATAGTAGCTTCCACAATAAAGATGATTCTCTAAATATTGTTGGATATGTAAGCCACTTTCTCAATCAATTTTACCTTTAAACTTGCTAATAAAACTTGTTTTAATAGCTTTTGGTAATAACTAATAAGGAAGTGTAATTAAAATTACTTTGAACAATAGTATTTGGACAATTTGGAATAAAAAAAACACACCAAATTGAACCCTGATGCCAAGGGAAGAACTCCAGATATGTATCTTAATTTTTCATATTCCAGGCATACAAGATGTGGCATGAAGGCAAAGCTAATGACCTAATTGATCCAACAATAAGAGAAACATGTTGTAAACCAGAGGTGGCCCGATGCATACACGTGGCACTACTGTGCGTACAGGACCTTGCCCAAGATCGGCCAGAGATGCCACTAGTGATTAGAATGATCATTAATGAAAATATTGATTTGGCAGTACCTAGACAACCCACTTTTACGGTTAAAGGATATTCTCCTGACAGCACTGAAAAGAGCAGTGACGCAATGTTGTATAAGCATGGGGTTACCATTACAGAGCTTCTAGGAAGATAAACCATGGAAATATATATTTGCAAGTTTATCCTCAAATTTGATCACCTAAACCCACAAAAGCACTGGACACTTTATTCGCAATATTGTGCATCTCAGTGATCATTTTATTTTTGTTATTCTATTAAATATTAGTTTTATAATATCTATTATTACCTTACTAATACTTTTGTTTCATTTTAATATGTGTTATTGTTAATTTATTATTACGACACAAAATTACAACAACTGTTATTAGTTATTTATTCCATTTGGGGCATCTATACTGGCCCACTAATGGCTAACAATGGTGTTTCATTCGAAAGAAACACTATTACTTTTGCTATTGTTATTATTATTATAGACAATCAATGGAAACCAGATTCAAATTAAAGAAAGAACAAAAATTTATATACTCAAATAATGGGCTCTGAGTATGAGAGATGCACCTGTCGGACCCAGATCCTATGGTCGATTTTTTTAAATCGACCAGTGGTCGTTTTTGAATCTAAGCTGTTCGATTTAATCTCAACAGTTGATTTTTTTTCAGGCCTATTAATCTGGTATTACTTTCGGGGGCACCCATTAGCCGTTGAGATTAAATCAGACGGTTCAGATCCAAAAATGACGAGAGGATCTCGTTCCTGCACCTGTCGGTTTTGGAATAGGCCATTTAGTGACACTCTTCGCCCGTCTGGTTGACTCATGTAAAGTGTAAATCCCTATTTCCAAATTCGTGTAAGTAGAGAGAGAGAGCGCGCTTAACTGTGACAGAGCGAGATTTCTTAGGCAGGGTGAGAGGTGAGGAAACTAGAAAAGACTGAAATGGGCATATTATTAGGCTAGGGCGCAAGGTGCGGCCAAATTGGGGTTTTTTCTCCGAAATCTCACAATGCGCGCGCCTGCGACGTCTATTAATTAAATGTTGTGCCGCTATGGTATGCGGTGATCTTAGCCGTCCATTTTTTTTCGCGATCGATCATCGATCTGATCCATTCAGTTTCTTTCTCCTCTCTCTCCAACTTCCTGTAAATCCTGTTCGGCTGTTCCCAATCCCAAATCCCAATCGATAAAACAGCCTAGATTTTGTTCCGTTTCGTCCCCTCCATGTCCTCATCACGTGCCCTCCTCCCACCTCTCCATCACTGTCTACCTCTCCACCTCCTCCTCCGACCTCCACCAACACCGCCCACCATCTGCCCCTCCTCCTTCCTCTCCTCTCTGTCAACGCGATCGATTCCTCCCACCTCTCCGCCTCCTCTTGCTTTAATTGAATTACACGGTTAACAGTTGCTAAGCCTCCGCTAGGCCAGCCTTACAGCAACTAATTGGCATGACGTGGCCGAGTCTGTGTCCATTACAAGCCTTGAGACCAACCTTTCAAAAGATTTCGGCTGAAAGGATGACAATGGAGAAGCCAATTTCTAGGGTTTTCGTCAGTATCTCCTTCTGAGCAATGGTAGCTTGGTTAATTACTTTTGAAAGATTTCAGCTTTTTAATTAAGTTTTCATGTCCTTTATTTTCACAATCAAATTTGATATTTGATATAACATCATGTCATGGGATTTATTTGTTTTTATTAATTACTTTTATTTTTCCTGTTCTCTCTTCTAAGGTTTTGACTACAATAATTTTTGTGTAAAAAGGGATGCTGCAGAGTTGAGTTAGAGGCAATTAATAGTTTGTCAATACAAATTTCAGGTTTTCATATCAAATTGTGGACTTGGAGAATTCGTGCCTCATTTATAGCTTACAGTTTTGATGGATTCAAGTTTTATTCTATTTTGCACAAATTAGGTACAACTACGTATATCTGTGTTTATTGAGATCATGGATCTATATTTGTAAATAGTGCTCATAGTCATGTTTTACCACTAGAGACAGTAGTTTACAGTTTTGATGGATTCAAGTTTTAATCTATTTTGCACAAATTAGGTTCAACTACATATGTGCTTATATTTTCAATAAAGAAATTAACCTACTTTCTTTTTTTGCACAAATTAGGTACAACTGCATATGTGCTTATTTTGCACAAATTAACCTTTTTTTTTTTTTTTGGCCGTAAGGTTTCTTGGCCATGATATTTTTGTGCTTATGCCGGACGCAGTCTTTTTCATTCACAATTGCCATGTCAGGCCATGTTACTCTTATACTGGATCAAGTATTTTGAATATCCATCTCAATTTCAAGTTCCTTTAGTTGAATTTTGTCATTGTTGTTCTTTATCGGTATATGAAAAGTCTAATTTCTTCCTTGCGAAATTTTGATAATAAGTGGTACTTAGCTGATCATAATACCAGAATTAAATTTCTTTGCAAAGGTCAGAATGCATCTTTCCTTCTTCCCAATAGCATTTGATAATAAAATAAAAAGTAGGAGTCTGTTAATAAAATTTCATAGCACTAGAAACATTGATTGATCTTCTTTCAGTTTACACAAGCATAGGAGATGCTTTCTAAAATGTTTCATAATAAAGGAATATTCAGCTAGGATATCACATTTTGAACACTCAGGGCATAAAAAGATGTGAATGCATAAAGTAATGAATATTCATTTCCATTTTTTATTTTCTATTCTTTGCCTTTTACAGTAGGTTTAATCTTTTATTGTTCATTGAATTTTGATAAGGGCTGAAGGGCAAAAGTGCTAACCATAGGCTGACATCATTTTATGAGGTGTAATGTATCAAATTAAGGTACTCATATTAAGGTTATGACACTCACTGTTGCATCTCATGAAGCAATGAAAACTGAAGTGAATATGAACAACAATACTTGGGAAAAAAATTGCAAATTTAACTTTTAAATAGTCATCATGAATATGTGTCATTTTGCTAATTTGTTTAGTAATGGCCCTGGTATAATTCATCAAAAATACAAGGACCAGATAGAAAAGTGTCAATCATTGCATTGCATTAATGTGTCAAGTGAAACTTATTAAATAAATTTTTAAATGATCTATTGACATATTCATTACAATAAAACAGGGAATAATTTTTGTGGAATTAGAACTGGTGGAGAAAGATACTGGCACACAATTATTGATCTAACTGAGTAGTTGATGCATTGATTTATGCCTCTTTTCGTTTCCCCCTTTTTTACTTGGCCAAACAAACTTAGCATGGTCTGGTCCCAAGATATATAATAATTGAATGACTTTTATTCAGGGGTGTCTATAGGATATGACTCTCTTCTATTGATACCACATTTCATTTGCCTCTTAGAAAATGATAATGAATATATAGCACTTCTCTAAGAATCTTCTTTCATCATGCTTTTTAACAAAAAAACTAATGTTTTTTCCTTATTTTATCGGCTCAATAGTGGGTGGTTCAAGGTACTCTCGAAGTAAACATAGGTGCGAACCCGTCAGCATAGGGGGGAGATGGAGAAGAGGGTGTTGATGATCAGGCCGTCAAGGTTGTCCATATTATCGACACGTTCCGTCTTCAGGTATAGTTTCAGCTTATATCTTTAAGTTGTTAGTTGTTTTCCTATGTGATTGCATAGGCTTCTTTGAATGTGCAATACTGGTACTACTGATTTTGTTTGCAGTAATTCCAGATGCTTAGTAAGGTTTGTTTGTGTTTGAACAGGAGCAACTACCATTTGATAAGAAGCAGTTTGTGACCTTCATTAAGCGCTGCATTAAGAATCTCACCCCAAAGCTTGAGCCTGAAAAGCAAGAGGCGTTCAAGAAGAACATTGAGGGTGCCACCAAGTTCCTTCTCTCCAAACCTAAGGATCTTCAATTGTAAGTCTTCCTAACTCCATAAAAGTTGTTTCTGATTACTTGAAGGGAATAAATTCTTTTTTAAATTTACAATTAGTTTTACCCTTTGATTGATGTTAATGATTTACATTTGCAGGTCAATTTAGCAAAATTTGGAGGAAACAGATGTGGAAGAACATGCATGGCTTTCAATGACATATACCTCAGCCAGGCAACATTACATGAATTTGGTTAATGTTTTGGAAATATTAGGTGGTGATGCTTAGTTATACTGGTTTTGAAATATGCTTATATTAAAATTTAAATTTTAATTACTTGATGTTTCTGGGTTTCTTATCACCTTTTGTTTTTTTTTTGGACATGGATGATCTGTGTATTGATATTAAGTGGTACGAGTATGGCGTTGATGGTTTGTCTCTCTCTATCTCTGATATCTCCATCTCTCTCTCTCTCTTTCTGCAGCTGAACTATTGAATTGCACTGATCTGATGAAGTTGTTGTTGTTGTAAGTACAGAAAATATAAACTTCAGAATTTTGATAGTGACTGAGTATCAAATCTAATTAATTAGTTGAGATGCCATGCATGCACAATATGTGCCCTTCCCTTTTTGGTAGAATTATTGATTTGATATCAGAATTGCCGATTTGCTTTTTTATGAAAATTATATATACATGTATATTAAAATTTTAACTAATTATCTTATTAACTGCATCTTCTCTTTACTGGTAAAATGAAAATTATATATTGTTTAACTGCATCTTATTACTGATATATATCAGAATTGTCAATTTGCTGTTTTACGAAAATTAAATATATATTTTTTAAAATTTATCGTTATTAATGCATCTTTTCTTATTAACTGCATCTTTTCTTCACCAATTGGCATCTTTATTTGATTTCTTCAGAATGACCTGCGATAATAATAAAATATATATATATATATATATATATATATATATAGGCTAAATTAGACTCCAGCACATAGAGGGCCTGTGTACTCAAGTTTTTTAGCCGTCCGATCTCAGATCTTAGGGTCCATATTTAGGCGCTGATTGAATGGATGAGTTTCCGTTAATTCCTTTTTCCATCCTCCGTTTGACTATTATGTCGGAAAGAAAAAAAATAAAAAAACGAAGAGACCCTACTTCTCTTCGTCTCTCTCTCACGCAAAGAAGGGAAACCAAGCTCCTATCCCCTTCTTTCTGATCAAAATCAAGCCACCTATCACCGATTTGAGGGATAAAAAAAGAAAACAAACGAACCTGCTCTCTTCCCCTCTCTCTCTGTCTCTCTCTCTCGCGCTTTGAAACCCTACTTGACGAAAACCCTAGCTTGACGAAGAGATCGAAGATCACGCATCTCAATCGGCCTCGAATCTGTAAGAAACCTCTAGATTTATCACTCTTTTCAGCTCTATTATTGACATTCGAATTTATTGAATGCACTGATTTCTTTTCTTCCCCTGTGATTTCGATTTGCAACCTTGATTTTTCCTTTTCTCTAAAAATGGGTACGGACACTCTTTTCAGTAATTTTTGGTCGGATCCCAAACTAATTAATGGGTACTAAATTGAATGATTAGGCCTGAAATTAACTCACAACACCATACCATTGCTACCTTCATTTGTTTTTTTGGGTCAGTATTTGTGCGTGAGTATTTGGTTGCATTTCTTAATCTTTTTATGAAGGCTGATCTTTCATTTTTATTTACTTGAAATACTTGGCTTGGAAATATAATTTACATGTAGTTATATTATATCAAACCAGTACTCACTTTCCTTGGGGAATTGGTCCTTTGGAGATTATTTCAAAGAGGAGATAATCTCCTAGGCTTGGGAATTACTCACCAAGGATTCTCACTTTCTGATTAATTATGCATATCACAGTGAATTGGTCCTTTGGGGATTATTCTAATCCTGGTAATCTCGACTATCAATTTTGTAGATATCGAGCAGTTGTAGATTCTTTAACTGGTACGATCCACTGGTTCAAATTTTTGCTAAAAATTTGAGTCTGGTCTGGCCTGGTTCTGGTCTGGCCGTGAGAATGGAATTAATTCACTTGAGATTAAATAAATTGGTTTAACTAACAAAAGGAACGTCATTGATGTTAGAATTTAATGAGTATTGTTGATTTTCATTCTCTGTAACTTGATCTAGGCCACATTTATTTTATTTTAGGTCTTCATTATAAAGCTTATCATTAGCTAATTACTTGAAGTTCGTCCCAATTTGAATCTTAATCCTCATTATCTTTAAATAACCAGCCAATTTGGATATTAATTTTTTTTCTTAATTTTCAGGTGACATCTAAGAGGATTTATGATGTGGAGCATTTGGTGGTCTGAAGCAGCATAGATATTTTTTGTTTTTAGTTTATTTCTGAGTAGCTTATTGCCAAATGTCTTGAATATAATTTTTTTTTGTTTTAATGTTTTATTGACATTATATCATTATGTTTAAAGATGATTTTTTTTATAATTGTATTATGTTCATATGAATTATACATCTATGCGCAAAGAAAGCATGATAAATGCACATGCAAAATTGCAAGTATACTTGAACACTTGAAGGCATGTATTCTGTCAGACTATAGCTCCATTTCTATTAGTCGAACACTTTGTTACTGTTAATGATTTGGTGTTTATCTTGCATGTTAAGAATTTAAGCAAGAGCAGATTAGTGCTTTAAAAGACCTGAAAGAATTTACTAAATTACGAGCATGGATTGCAAGCACGAATTACAAGCATCACAAGAGTATATTACAAACAGAATTGAAATATGCTAATAGAACTTAAAAACCTTTTCACATATGATAAAGAACAGAAATGGACATTCAATCTAACACAATTAAAAGCATATTTAAAAAATGTAAACCAAAATTATGATTTAAAGGAATAATAACCAAAATTACAACTATATCTTAATTACAAACTAAACAAGAACCACAAGGCAAATTATCGGGGCATTTGCAAAATGTCTCGAACCAGCGTTGGACTGGCTGGTCTGCAAAATGAGGTGCATTAAAAATTTAGTTACTTGAGACCACCAAAATGCTCCAAATTAGAAATCCCCTGAAAATAAAAAAAGGAACAATTAACATTGGTATATTGACCAGTCACTATTTATGGCATACCATTATCAGCTACAAGAAGTTTACACGGTTTTAACAATTAGTCCAGTGACTAAATATAGCTGGTGTTACCATTATCAGTACCAATTGGTACATTGACCGGTACCACTTTAGTCCAGATTTAATCATAGTAAATATGAGTCAGTAAATATACAATTGTTATAGACAGCGTTTCAGGCTTTATTTATAGGAACCAATATGCAATTGTTTAGTCCTTTGTTGCAAAATCTATTCATTATTGCAGGACTAATTTGTCTAGGCATAACTTTTTTCATTTCAATAGCATCGACTTCAAATCAGCTAATGATTTAGCAAATAAATAAAAATTACCAAACTAAGTGCCAAAATTAGATTACTTTTCACCAATAGAGCATCAGAATAAAGAAGAAAAATAAAGAGATCAAAGGCAATGTTCAAATACGCAATGCTTCTCTCTAATAGGAACTTAAAAATGAGGTGTAAAAACTAATCACCAAATCGAAAGAGATCTGAGGTCGAGTGTCAGTAAATAGAGATGAAAACAGTAAAAAATAACAAAATCTGATCAGAATGTGAGAGGTTTCTTACAGATTTGAGGTCCATTAAGGCCGGATTTCAAATCGCATGGAGAAGGAGTGCCAGGCTTTCTTGTCTGCTTCGCACGAGAGAGACTTCGCATGAGAGAGACGAAGCGTGAGAGAGAGAGAGACAGCGGGAGAGAGACTTTTTTTTTCCTTTCCGATCTATTAGGAGAGTCCACAGAGGGGGGGAGAAGAGGCATCGACAACAAGCTAGGTTTTCTCTTTTCTCGCTTGAGAGAGATGAAGCAGGAGAGACTCTTCGTTTCTTTTTTTTTTTATTAATTTTCTTTCCGATCTATAGGCAAACGGAGAAGAATTAACGGAAAATTCGAACAGCAAACGGGACTTGATCTCTTATCCAGCGACAAAATCTAAGCCATTGGATTTAAAATCGGACGGCTAAAAAACTTGAGTACACAGGCCCTCTATGTACTGGAGTCTAATTTAGCCTATCTATATATATATATATATATATATATATATATATATATATATATATATATATTTTGATATTGTGATTGTTGCGCAATAGCTGTTCTTCTGATTTAGATGTCTCATGAGTCATTAAGTTTCTCATGTATTATTTTTCTTAAGATAATGAAAAAATTTATTGCTGCAAAATAGGCAGTAATGCATGTTAGATTTATCTTCTGTCGAAGATAATTTGTATTAACATGGCGATAGCATAAGCATTTATAATGGAAAATATGGAGTTACGAGTAAAAGATTCTCCAACATTCTGCCGCTATTTCCCTTTCTATATATTCATGTTCTAATGAATAGTGCCAACAGGCTTATCTCAAAATAAATAAATAAATGATAAGTAAAATTTTCTACCATGCGTCATCTAATGACAACAAATGCAACAAATATGAAAATTATATAATACCAAATGTATAGAATTTTGTTTTTTAGGTTTAAAAAATATATATTATCAAATGGATCAAGAAATTTGAAGAAATACTCGATCTAAAAATCATAGCGCAGCTGCCATGCCTAGTCTGAATAATATCACAACGAATTTTGAACGCACAGAGCAACTACGTCTAAATATTAACAAAAGAAAGCCGCCACGGTGTGAATTGCGGCTTACTGTGACAACTTTACAACTCGATGTGCGTTTTCCCCTTGAATACAGCCATGAAGGGGCAATTGCGGATTGCTAAACTTATTCATCGGAGACGGAAACCAAAAACAGAAAAAGGAAAAAAAGCGTCCAGGATCCGAGAAAGAAAAAAAAAATGGAGAGAGCTGTTTATAATTTTATAAATTTTGGTTATTGTGCATTTTATTTATAATAGAAAATTCAGTTATTAATTTTTTTTTAGTTTGCGATTGACTTCTCATTTGTTATTTTCTTTTATAGTTGACTATTTGGTGCTTTAAATTGCTCTTTGCTCTTTTCGATATTATTGTTTTATTAATTACAGTAATGTATCATTCTATTTACAAAAAATAATGCAATTCCGATTGTATAGTTTTATTGTTTTCAGTAACGTATCATACTATTTATTATTTACAAATAAATAATGCAAAGAAAATATTAAAACTTAAATCGCACCAACATGGTAAATGACTTTACTAATTCATTAATAGGAAGAAAATACAAGTCACCAAAAAATAATACAAAGGACTTTGATCGGTATAGAAAGTACTGGCCAAAATTAAACCCTAGACTACCAATGTAAATCGTTTGTTATATAGCTTAGGGGTCGGATCACATGGACGGAACTATTCCAAATCTAAGTTTACTAATTTAAACCTGATTAAATCCTGGGTAACAAAGAAATTGGTTGGTAATTGTTTTTGGGATTATGTTTTTCTGACAGAAAACTAAAGGATAAATTGGTAACAACTAGGGTAAGATAAAATCCAAGATAATATGAGGGAAAATAACAATCAATAACAAATAGGGGATTAGATATCGAATTCTCTGATTTTGTCTAAGACAGAATGGTCCGTTCTGACCGTAGTTGATACCTGAAACCCTCCGTTTCATGATGAAACGCCTCTCTGGGACTATCTGTTTCATCATAGAATGGTCTGTTTCATGTATCAATGCTTATGTTGCTAAATTGCTTAGTTAGTTTAATTAAATCGTTTATGCAAGTCTGGTTGAATAAAAAAGGTGCTTAACTCCAACTCTCGTTCAGGTCAAGTATCCTATGCTAACAACCATACTTCTAATTTCCTAAACCTCAACTCGCGTTTGTTGGTTCTGGTAAATTAGTTTGATCCTTGAATCTGCCTGTACGCTCTAATTTCTCAATTAGTTCAAAGTCTTGATCTCTCGAAGACTTGGTTTATCCTCTCGGAAAATAACCTACAGATTGGTAACAATTCAGATCTTGGTCTCAAATAACCAGACTTCTATCCTAACTACTAAACGTGGCCTTTGTTTAGCGAGACAATCTGTTATCTTCAATCAATCTCAAAATAACAATAAACAAATCATGCACACAAGGAATCAAAACATAAACATCAATAATTATATTAACTAAACTTCATAACAACATAAACAACTTAATCAAAGGTTCTCAATCATAGCCCCTAAAAACGACTACTCACTACATATCATGATTAAACAACAGGCAAGTTTCATCGATAAAACAAACATAGAGATAGAAATCAAGAAAAAACAACAATCGGCACGATGACTACTCTAAGGCCTCCCTCTGTCTCCACTGGAACGTGTCGTCCTGCCTGGGAAACGATCCGTTTCAAGGAGGATTCTTCGCCTTCAATGGCGGCTGTGTCTCAGATGAATCTTAGAAGCTGTCTCAAACCCTCGAAAATCGACCACCCTTGCTTGGAGACAGAGGGGCCACTTAATATAGCATCTGGAGAACCGACTTGATGAGAAAGATACGCCAGAGTTGCCTTGAATTGAAGGAAATCGCGTAGAAATTTTTTGAAAAATTCAATTCATGCATAATTGGCAAGTTTTCACACACCTGGAACTGTCCGTTTCATAGGTGAATTGGTTCGTCCCAGGAGAATTCTGGCTGAACTTCGTCTTTAGGTTTGGATTCGTCTCTAGGTCTGGACTGGTTCGCCCTGCACTCAAGGTGGTCCGTCCTGCACTCGAGACGGTCCGTTCTGCATTCGAGACGATCTGCCTCACACTTGAGATGATCCGTTTTGCTCTTGAGATGGTCCGTTCCAGTCCTCTAGAAGGCAACATTCCATTGATTTCTCTTGCTAATTCATCGATAATCCCGCAAATTAGGAACTTGGGCTACAATTGCACCTGTCTATACAAAATGTTAGTAGATTAGGGGTAAAACAAGTAAATTAAACTAAATTTAAGGTACTAAATTGGGCAGAAATACAAGTATAAAATCTCCCTATCAGACTTGAAATACAAGTCCCTAGGACAAGGCCAACAAATGACTAAAATACAAATCCATAATAGAAAAAACTTGATATATAATAATTAATATTATAAAAAGAAATAATTATAAAAATAATAATTATCATTAATAAATAATAATATAATTAATATTTGCAAACTAATAATATATAGTAATTAATATTATAATAATTATGGCACCTCTACTCTTATATTTTTATCTTCTAGTCCTTTCACTTGATGTAACCAACCATGAGATATTTACACACCTCAACCTATTTGTTTTAATTAAATTATTCCTTACTAAACGCCACCTTAACGAGAAGCACGCCAGACTAGTAATGTTTTTTGGTGTTCGAATGGCACATGCAATTAATTTTAAACTAGTACTAATCTCGCGCGTTGCGCGATTCATTCCTATACGAATATATTATTAAACGGTTGCGCGATTTATTTTACGCTATATAGCCATAAAAAATTGAGAATACTATTGAAATATTATATGAAAACTACCACATAAATCCTAAATATTATTTTTTCTACAAAAGATCACGCGCCACATAAAATTCCGAACACTGTTTTTCCCCACGTGCATTGCACACTGCCTCATATTTATATAGTTATAATGAGGGGAAAAAAAACAGTCGCAACAGAGTACCCTGCCCTTGTGCCTCTTTTGGTGGGGATTGCTTTTTACACTGTTCCAATTAGCGACGCACTGTAATTTCTTTTATTTGACCAAAAATACCCTCATCGATTAGAGATCAGCGATCCACTGTCTGATTTTCTCTGTATCTGCACCTTCCATGACAGTGCACCTCACTTCAAATTTTATTTCAGTTCCAACAGTTGTGATTTAAAATACTAATTTGTAGGCCAAGTCCCGTTGGGTTTCTCAAGCCAAGCCACTAATTAAGTTTCTCAAAAAGCAAATGTGTGGAGATTTCCAAAATATGTCGACTGTGGAGTAGTCGAGAAGAATCCAGACTGGCAAAATTTCACAGAGAAGAATTTAGTTGAAAATGGCAAGGAATTGAGAATGGCTAATGAGAAATTTAGGAGGTCTTAATGATGCACGAACGATAGAGAAAGATTGAAGAAAACACAATGAACAAGAGAGATTTGGATTGAGGATCACACAGATTCTCAATTGCATCGATCAATTTTCAATTTCTATTTAAAAGAACGATGAAGAAAAGGTTGCTGCCGAATATTGAATAAGTTTCTGTTTTTTTTCCGTACCGTAGACGTCCTTTTAATATTTGTTTACAATATTGCTTAAAATAACTAACCTAATTAACCTAAACGATACACCGTGCATAAAAATAAAAATACAAAGCCCAAATTAAGGTTGGCCCATATTGCATCATTCTCCCCCCCAAGAAAAAGATTAGTCCTCGAATCTGTCACTTCATCCTCTGCTTCAGATGTCTCTTTCTCGTTGTCAGTAGTATATGGAGATAGGTCTGCCACATTAAAGGTCCCTGAGACATTATATTCACCTGGCAAGTCCACCTTATATGCATTGTCATTGATCCTTTCGAGCACTCGAAATGGCCCATCGGCTCGAGGTTGTAGTTTGACATACCTGCCAGTTGGAAAGCGTGCCTTTCTCAAATGAATCCATACTAGATCTCCCTCTTTAAACACCACCTTCTTGCGATGCTTGTCTGCTTGCTCTTTGTACTTCTTGTTGGATTTCTCAATATGAGTTCGAACTTGTGAGTGCACTTGCTTGATGTGTTCTGCTTGTTCCTTTGCATCGCCACTGAATTGATGTAGTACAGGTAACGGTGTAAGCTCGAGATGTGTTATTGGATTGAAGCCATAAACAACCTCAAAGGGACTTTTTCCTGTGGTCCAGCTCTGGGATCGGTTGTATGCAAATTCAGCTTGAGACAAAGTGAGATCCCATTGGCGTGGACTGTCACCAACTAGACTCCTCAATAGATTTTCCAGACTTCGGTGACCACCTCTGTTTGTCCATCAGTTTGGGGGTGATGGGATGAGCTAAACTGTAGTTGAGTGCCCAACTTCTGCCAGAGAGTGCGCCAGAAATGACTTACAAACTTCACATCTCGATCCGAGGTGATAGTTTTGGGCACACCATGCAATCTCACAATTTCTTGCAAAAACAAACGTGCTACCTGCGAAGCATCAAAATTTTGTTGCAGGCAATGAAGTGAGCCATCTTTGAGAAACGGTCCACCACTACCATAATTGAATTCTTGTTTCTCTGAGTTCTGGGCAGTCCGAGAACAAAGTCAAGACTGACATCTTCCCATGGAGCCACTAGAACTGGTAGAGGTTGATATAAGCTGCATTGGTTCCTCATGTCTTGGCCAATCGGCATGTCCTGCATCTCCCCACGAATAAAGCCACATCTCGCTCCATTCTAGGCCAATAAAATTGGTCTTGCAACCACGCCAGTGTTTTATCAACTCCAAAATGCCCCGCAAGTCCTCCAGCATGACCTTCCGTAATAACTGCTTCCCTCAAAGAGCCCTTAGGAACACACAGCCGGTTACCTTTGAAGAAAAAATCTTCTTGTCTAATAAACTGCTGAAAAGGACCCGATTCGCATTTCTTCTAGATATCTGCAAAATCAGGATCATCTCCATACAACTCCTTGAATGCATCAAACCCCGTCACTTGAACCCGCATGGTCGATATCAGTGAATGCCTCCGACTCAGTGCATCTGCTACTGTGTTCAACACTCCAGCCTTGTGTTTAATAGAGAAACTGAATGCCTGCAAAAACTCGACCCATTTGGCATGCCTCGACTTCAATTTGTGTTGCCCATTGATGTACTTCAGTGCTTCATGATCAGAGTATAGAACAAACTCCTTAAAAATGAGGTAGTGCCGCCAATACTCGAGACTCCTTACTATGGCATAAAATTTCTTGTCATAAGTGGAATACTTGAGTCTAACCTCATTCAGTTTCTCACTAAAGAAAGCTACTAGTCTACCTTTCTGGCTCAAAACGCCACCAATACCCACACCACATGCATCACAGTGAACCTCAAAAATCTCTTCAAAATTTGGCAAAACCAGAACAGGTGCTTCAGTTACTTTTTTCTTTAGTAATTGAAACGCCTCTGTTTGACCCCGTTTTATGGTGCCAAGTTCATGAAATAATTAAATAAATTCATGGAGCAATAAATACATGAGAGTTTGAGAAAATCCATGGAAAACACCAAACGGACTTCGAAAATTATGAAAAATTGCCCAAAAATCCCTTAGGAATTATGACGGATTATCATGATTTCAAAACCCCAAAAATATCAGCAGAAACCTCACAATACGCAAATAAACCCCAAAAAAACCCATAAAATTATCAAAATAAAACCAGGAGGAATTTCACCAAACTATTTGAACCATTAAATTTCTCATATTTTTCTGAATCTACCCGTAAAATTTCATTAAAAAATACCCTTGGGAAGGCCTCCAAATGATTTATTGAAATTGGGTAGCAATTAAATAATGGAAAGCTAAATGAAATGTTGAGAAAATCCCACAAAAATCAGAAGACTTTGGAGCGTGCATACGATTGCAGGGGATCCGGGGTAGTGAGAGATGTCGCTGGATTTAAAACCCTCTCATCCCGCCTCGATTCTTGCTTACACCTGGTGCATGAACCAAGAAGCGTCAAAATCTTTGATCTGTCGTTGGCTCACGGAGAACCGCGCGCGCCCATTTTCCTTTCTCTCATTTAACCCGACAGGCGGGTCCCGCGTGAAGGGGTCGTCTTCCCCAACTAAACAGAAGAAAAAAAAATCAGAGGAGAGGGAAGAATGGCGTGATCGCTGTAACCGCCTGGTCAAACCTCATCAGCGCTCGTTGACTGCCCAATTAGACCCTACAAGGCCACGTCCATCATAGCCCCACAACAGAAAGCACGAAGAAGGCGTGAATTAGAAACAAACTTAACAGAATCGATGGGAACGAAATCAGTCAAACTTTCCTTCCCTCGAGTTGACCAACCTAAAAGAAACACAAACTCATGCTCTTTCCACCGTCGGATAGCCTGTCGATCCGTGTGCCCCTCAATTGAACGGCCAAGATCAACTGAAGCATCCTCCTTCTTGAAGAAGCCACTGAAGATTGAAGGCTATAAATACCCCACGGCTTGGAGAAGAAAGGGGTTTTTCCCTGGTCCAAGAACTCACTCCAGAACCTCTAGAGAATTTCTCTAGAGACTTCTGAACACATACACTCAACATAGGCTAGCCATTAAAGAAGCTTAGATAATCAGATTGTATTAGGCATTTTAACAAACAGTTGATAGACATAGACACCAAGGCAAAGTCAAGGTAATTGAAAGCACCTGAGCTGTTGAAAACGTAAGGTAAGACAAAGGTAGGTGTAAGGATTGTTCTTGTAACTCGATTTGTGGAATTTGAATGAAATTCTAGCTTTGTTTGAATGATTTGCTCGGATCAAGGTTTTGCAACTGAATTTTATAAAAAATTTGCTTAATTTATTCAATTGCTTCTCTTTATCCCTTCTTTGGCCCGATTGTATGCTAAATCTAAAGATTCTTCAGATTTTAGCGATTTTCTTGCTTTGATTGGAGTTTATCCAATTTTTAGCTTTTACCGCGGCTGGTGTTTCACCAATCCTGGTAGCATCTCCCTTTCCATGGCTTTAGCCATGGGTAGGAGACCTCATTCAACATAGAGGAGGGGAGATGCTACCGGATTCGTGACTGGAAATCAATAGTTCTAGTATTTAACAAATTTTTCATGAAGAAATGCTATTAAGAAACTTCCTTTTGGTTTAAGATGCATTTCCTATACGTGTTACATTCTTCTGTAACTGGTTTTATAGCAGTTAGACAACTCAAACAAAAAAAAATCATCTAAAACAGTAAAGAAATGGTATAAATACAAAAACTGAAAATGGAGAAAAGTGCCAAGAGAATTGATCTTGATCCCTATACTGATTTGAACATCAAATACAAGTTTAATTGGACCTAATTCTAGCCTTGAGTCAAGCCTAGCCGCTGTAAATATAGTTACACGCAATTTAGAAAACAAAACAAAGTGCATCAAAATACGCTTTCTGCCCATTTGCTTCTCCCACCAAATGGAGCTGACTCAAGGCCAATTAAGCACACAAACGCGTTCTCCCCACTTCCACGATGTTAAAGAAACCAAGAATGCAAGGTTTAGTGGCCTCAGTCGCCGGAATTTCATCGGAGAAATCTAACGGCCATCATATAAGGGACGAAGTCAACTCTTAGAAATTAGACAGATTTTGGTCAAATAGAATATACTATCCTATTCTCCTGTCTTTCGTGTTTCTAAAGAACTCAGGCTTGAAGGCTGAGGTGGCCTAGTTCGCCGGAAAACACCAAGATAAAATTAACAGGGACCAAATTGAATAAATTCCAAGATTAGCCGATGTGAGATGATGGTTTTCCGATTGAACAAGGACGACGCAAGGCAAAATGGAGGCACCAAGATGTTCTCCTCTACCTCACGAGTCCAACGGACATGGCCTTGTCAAGAATGGTGATCGGAATCGTCGAAGCTCCGACGAGGAGGGTCTGACTATGAATAAAATAAATTCAGGGGCCTCGATGTAAAACTCCATCCCCTTCGACGAAATCTCAGCGCCAAAACCTGTGGGATCTTCTGTGGCGAAACGGATCGTGATGCTGTCAGACGCCCGCTACACGGAAATCGCGCGGAAAAATAGCATTTAGACGCGTCGATTCGACGCTGCTGAGTCAGCTGACACGTCAGCGTTGACGTGGACCAATAGAAAAATTCAGAAATAGGCTGAAATTTTAGAAATTCGTTAAAAATAGTGAGAAACTCAGAAAAATACAAATAAAATATCTATAAAATCCTAAAAATCTGTAGAAACGAGATTCACTGATGTTTTGGTATAAAATTATATCAAAATGTGCTCCTTTTATATTTTGAAATAAAACTTAAACAATTTGAACGCAAAAGCAACCTTCAAGTGACTATTTTCAAACAAGTACTTTGAGGTAAATATTTTCAAAAGTGTGAAAAGTGAATTTCAAAACCTTTAAAATTCTTCTAAGAAAAGTAAGCAACCACTTAAGTCTAAAGAAAAGCGTTAGAAATTGAAAGGCCTGACACGGTGTCCCAAGGTCAAAACCAAATCAAACATTCCAAGTCTTACAAGTCACTAAATGACCAAGACCTAATTCTTCCAAGCCGCCAAATGGCCAAGAATCCTCAAATCAAACTCTCCAAGTCTTACAAGTCACTAAATGACCAAGACCTAATTCTTCCAAGCCGCTAAATGGCCAAGAATCCTCAAATCAAACTCTCCAAGTCTTACATGTTAGGAAATGCTCATATTTTAATTTTAGATTAATTACAACTAATTAATCACCATTAACAACAAGCAAATCAATAGATCTAGTGCTAAAGCAATCACACATCCAATCAAGAGAGAAGGTAGGAGAAATTGTACCTCTCATGAAATTGTATTCATGAGGTTCGAATCCATGGCATGGGAGTCGATGGGGTGCGTGCTCCACCATCTCCACCATCTATGGCCGCCTCTAGCCCACCAAGGACCCACCACCAAGCTCAAAGAGAATGCTAGTTCTCTTGAACCTCTTGCTAATCACCTTGCTTCTCTTAATTAACTATTTAATGGAGAGGAAGAGAGGTGGGATGCTCAACACATGAGCTAAGAGAGGAAGGGAAGAGCCATGGAGAAGAGAGAAAAATCTCTCTTCTAGGTGGAGGCGCAAGGGAGGGGAGAGGAAGAGAGATGACGGCTAGGGTTTTCTCCCAAAGAGACCCCTTTATATAGTCAACCACTCTCATCCAATTTTCATACTATTTACAAGTATGCCATCCACCCTAAGAGGCCACCTAATGGGCTCTCTTGGGCCATCTTAATAAAAGGCCTTTATTCATTAATTCACCAATTAATGAATCTCCTTTAATTGTCTCTTCATTCTTCCTTAAATCGGGCCTTTAATTAACCAATTAAATAGAAGCCCAATTAGCTCAAACTAATTAAAGTAAGTTGAACATAATTAATTATTAACTCATTAATAATTAATCTATGATTAGCTAATGCATTATATTGTTTCCATATGATCCTTTTAATTTAATTAATTATAACGGTTCATAACGGTATATAATTAATTAATTAACTTATCACATTTCACAATACACATTATTGTGAATAAACAATAAATGCACCAAGTGGTTAGAATCCTATTTGTGCGACCCTATTTGAGGATTTATACTATGTTGGCCATGGAAATAAATCGTTATTTATTTCCAATAATCATAAGCGGTATCTAGCAACACGTTATGACTCCCAATTCGTATAAATAATGTACCGTTACAATATCTCAATCCTGCATAAGAAATAAAAGTATTTCTTTGTTTGATTCTTATGTCACACGATATCTTTGTATAATCCAAGATAGGAATGTGTCATTCTTGCAGATTATACATTTCTTGATCTAGAGTTGATCGTCTAGTTTGCATGCATACGATCCAACTCCATCAAGGGGCCCAAACAGATATCATCACTCACTAGGTATACTAATGAGGGACATACGGTTTTCTTGATGAACAACTTTTCCCCGCACAATTCAAGAGAACATAAATAAAGTCCTTATAGCAGCCTTTATCAGGAATCAACGTTAGACGATATTTATTGAACCTATCCTCATGTGGAAAAGGTGAACATCTCAAACTTAGAATCAAACTCATATGAAATAAACAATGACACATAACACAATCCATATGTTTATTTCATTGGGTCAAGTCCTGTACTATGTTCCAATAACATACACATATGCAATTAAGTTCGTAACTCCTTACTTATGATTTGTAGAACTTAATCATCACTTAACTTGCATACTAATCTTTTATGATAATTAATGTTCCTTGTTAATTATCAAGATTATGGACGATTTAGATTTATTATTGTCATTCTAATGAATGATCCACAGAGATCTACAATTTAGATCCTCAACCTGAATGATCTGTCAATAATAAACTCTAGGAACAAATGATCAAATATCATCATTAACATAAACTAAGAAAATAAGTCATTAAATATTGACTTCTAGGACATAACTCCAACAATCTCCCACTTGGCCTAGAGTCAATCAATAGTGACTTCTAGCCAGTGAAGAATTTAGAACAATGTCATATATCTATATATATACATGTCTCGAACCTCAAAAGATGTAATACACTTAAAGCAAGTTACTCATACGCCCATCACGCATGGATGCACAATTGCATCTCGTATACCGCTTAAGGTAGAGGTTAAGTTAGAGTGTTCGCTGTGTCCGCGAGCCTATCAAATTTTATTTGACCCTATATACATATATACTCCTATATATGTGTTCTTGATCATCATCATGTGAGATCAAGTGACATCGTCATAGATCTTAGTTGGATCACCAATTTAATATTGGGTTCTTCAAGTTTAAGCTATGGTTCGAGATGCATAGAACCATATTAGCTTGACTGAGAACTTCACGATCCTTACTACATTCTTTCATTGCTTCACAAGTTGCTATATATTTTGTTTTGGTGACGGAAACGGTTGTAATATCCCATTTAGAACACCTTCTAAACTTACAACACCACATTTAAACAAAATATGTAGCTCAATTGTATTTATATCAATCTTTCGAAAACTAGCATCAATATAACAATTTATATGAGCTTTCTTTCATCTTATCAGATGGAAAAACATATCATTCTTTCTCATAAGATACTCGAAGATATTCTCGATTATTGTCCAAACGTGTTTTTCTTTGTATCCAGTTGACAACTGCTTGTCATACTCCTTGGTTACAACACATAGGGGCATGTGCATAAATATGGCATCCGTTATGAAACTCATAACAGAAGGATGCTCGAAATATATCGTGCACTCTTTTCGAATTGAGTTACAACACACCGAGTAGAACTCAAGTGTATGCCATACAACTTGGTTAGACATCCTTTCTAGGAGTCTATCTTTTCATGTTACTAGAACACTTTGTCATTATATGCACGTTTTCTCAAACCAGACATCCATCATAATCTATCTCCATAGATTTTGTTTCCTTGGATTTAGGTGACTTGCCCAAGTTCTCTATTGAGAAAACATTCTCCAATGAGATCTTGACAATATTCATTTCTTTAATTTTATTCCCAATTAATGTCTTGTATCTTGTACAATACATGTAACACAATCATGCTCCCACTGACTATCTTGTCTATACAAGGTACCTTTTTGACGAAGTTCAACTCCTTGACTTCCTTGTCGAAATGTTTATTCCAATTTCCACAATACTTGCTTCAATCCATTAATGGATCATTGAAGCATATATATGTTTCTAACAATACAACAAATCCTCGGTTTGTGTCAAATACACTACAACTTCCTTCATTCAATCGAAGAAGACGGTTTTGATGTATCTTTCCATATATCTATATATACGAAATATAACTATTGCTAGAATGATCTTTATTGACTTATACACAGCTACAAGCGAGAAGCCGTGCTTTGTACATGGTCAACTCGTTATCGACTTAGACATAGCATCAATCATGAAATTGTGCTTTGTACAGAGTCGATTTGTTATCCATATCTATCTTTTCTTTTAAAGATCTATATGTTCTAGATGGATCGCTTCTTCTTGAACATCAATCAAGGTCTATACCTTGTTGTTATATATATGGATTGCACTTAATATCATATAGATTCAAATCATACTTGTGGAATCGGGTCTTTCCATCGCTTCTTTATTTATCAACGGATCCTCATATGTCAAGTACGAGGATGTTGTGAAACCTATGTACTTTTTAGTTTAGGCAATTCACTCTCGTTGATCTTTGTAGGATTGGTGCTTGAGGTCTATGAACTACTTCTACAACAACTTGTAGAATAAGTTCTTGATCCTAATGTACTGCACGAGTTTCTCTAACATCATCCAGTAATGAGATGTTTGAGTACTCTTTAGAAGCGAGTGTGCTTATGAACTTCTTCCTTTCACAACTGCTTGTGAATTAAGTTCCGCTCAACTCCCACTAAGCACCATGTATGGAGTGACAAGTTTCCTATAAATGTACTTCTTGTAGTGACGCATAAACTCCTTTAATGCTCACGTTACTCCCACTACTTCTTCTTGAGAATATCATTCTTCAAGATTACGTTATGATGAGCAACAACTACTTTGTTCTTATCATGTTCGTTGAAGTAGTACCTTTTGGTTAGTTCAAGATATCCTACATAATATTAAGCGTCTTATTTGGGTCCAAGCTTATCAATCAATCGAACTTTGAAATAAGCTTCTCAATACCAAATCTTGAGAAACAATATACCTAGAGATCGAATCTCGTAAGATATCTTTCTCAATAGACTTCGATGGAATTTTATTCAGTGTAAACAATATTGTCCTCAAACACAAATCCCTTGCATGAGTCGAACAAGTCAATTTGATTTATTACCGATCGAACTATATCAAACTATGTTCGATACCTTCATCCTTGGATACATTTTTCAATGTTCCTCATGGAGCGAGTAGTGAAACGTCTTTCATACTCTTTAGGCAATATATCAAACTACATGACTTAACTATTTACCATGATCTATTTTAAGACTTTTGCTTTTATTGAATAGTTTTTCAACTTTACTCTTGAAATTCTTTTGACCTTGTCAAAAGATTCATACTTATACCATATCAAATAGATACGTTAATATCTACAATGATCGTTGGTCAAGTGGTAAAGTGTCAACAACCTTTCAATTGCACAAGTCCTATAAGTCTATATACATCAATATATATAAGTCTTAATAAGGTTACTTGTCCTTTAAACCTTCGTAGGTCAAAGGCGCTTTTGTCTTTTAACAAACACGATTCGCATGAATTTCAATTGATTTGCAATCGAATTGATTTACGAGCTCCACGTTACGTAGACTCTCATAATGCGATTCTTTGCAATCAAATTGATTTACGAGCTCCACGTTACGTAGACTCTCATAATGCGATTCTTGTTTATATTCGACTAAGCGACTATTTTACATAAAATTCAAATACTTTATGTGAAGTCTTACATATTTGTCATTCAAAATTTGTTTATCTATTTCAAGCAAATTCAATTAAGATGCATGAAATCTTATACACAAATTTATAACAATAAGAGAACAACATTTCTCTATTACAAAACATGATCATCCATCATCAAATATGGAGATAAGGTTTTATGAGATGTTTGGAATAAGGTATACAACCTCAAATTCCTAAACAAACTCTTTACTTAATAAAGATAACTCTACGTATTCAATGGTAGCGGCTTAGACGTATAAGCCATTTCCAAAACGGAGTTTACTTTACTTATCTCGAACTTTCTCTTATTCATCATTGCCTACACATTTCGTTAAATGCGAGCACATGAACTAGCACCTAATTACTAGTGTGAATTAGAGATAGTGAGATAATTTGAACGACAAATATCTTAAGGTTTACAACATCATAGTATTTTGGACATCTTTTCAAATGTCTCCCATAATTGGTAAATGAAACATCTCATGTGACACACGGTCACTAGTGAGAGTCTCGAAGTCTCAACTCATATATTGGTAGAGTATTCCTTTAATACTTAACCAATCATTTTAAGCACTAACAAGTGTGCGAACAACATATCCTTTATCCATAGAAAGAGATTGTATGACAATATCAACAATCCTTGATATTGGAGATCTTAATATCTCTAGTTGTCAATTAGCTACTCAAACCTTTCGGTTCACAAGCTAATGAAACATTTATCTTCTTATAAGAAGAGTATCTTGGTTAACTCACATTCCATTTCTTGATCATAAATGATTGAGTCTATCTTTTACTTTCTCTAAGAACGTCTTCTTGAGTAAGTGGATGAGAGTATAGAAGTCTAGTCTAGTCCTTATGAATTCTCCAATTCAAAAGTCTAGAACTTCTAAAAGGATATAAGCATTCGCTTTATTAAATAATTTTCGTCAAAACTAATCAATCATTGCGAAGCTATGTTCGGGAAGTCGAGGAACGTTTTTGGGATTAAATTTGCTCAAGTTTCTCATTTCCAAGAACATGTCTTAGGAATCGGTATTTCTTCTCCAAGTAAATACCTTAGAAACGAGCTTGTCGTTTTCCAAAGATTGATCGCAACGAAATTAACATATTTAATATCTATAACAATTTCAATTTAAGGTCATTTAGTTTATGCAATGTTTTGTTTATGGAATGATAAACAAAACTCTCACTACATTTAATTAATGTCCCTAAATGTAATGGATTCCAAGATCCTCATTTTCGTTGAAATAGGGGCCAGCGTCGGCATGACACCTAAAACAACTAGATAAGGTAGGTTCTCCAACCAATCATATCTTGTCCATATGATTCTTGGTTTGTGAGATATCATAAGTATATCTACAAACTTCGTCCCAACGTCCACTCCGAGTGGGTCCGTTGTAAAGCAACTTCTCTCTATTTGCTCCTAGTAAATCCGATTTACACCCCGACTACAATGATGGACTACGATGTCCGCGTCGGCAGGAATGCATCAATAGACAATCAATTGTATTGAAGGGGATAGAGAGAAGGAGGACGATTTGGCTAAATCAAGTTAATTTGGGACATAAGCAATTACGTGACTTTGTTTGGTGGTCGTGTAAGCATACACCCATACCTACCTATGACAATTCAAGGCATTCACAAACAATCACATAATAATAAGCATCTCAAACATTGCCGTGGGTTTGTATGGCTCCCGCTTGCATTAATCTTCGTCGCATCTCCATGTAACGAGACTAATCTAATCAAGCCCTCCCACTAATTACTAAGATCCTATCTAATAATTAAGGGAAATAAATACATGTGATAAAATTCCTAAAACCCCGCCTAGGCCTTAGGGGCATGCAAGCCTCACAAGTTACATAAAAAATTAACCACTTAATTATCAAGGCACCTTAGGCCACTTTACAAGCAATCACATGCATTCACAACATTTTACAACACACAAGGCATTGACATCTTGAGCCATATCAAACCCACATCCTCCTACAAAACAAAGTTAGCACATATACAATATACATGATTCACTTGCTCTTAATTAATTTCATTAATTAGAATCTTTGTGCATACTTGTTGCTCAAGTTTTTCGAATGCAAAGAAGGCTTAACCTTAACAACTAATTGTTTAAGCCCTTTTAAATTAAATCCAACCATCAAAACAGAAAGGAGGGTATTTAAGGAGTCTTCTAATTAACCTTTCAATAAATTGATTAATTAGAAACTATTTTAACTAATTAAAATACGAAATTCGGGACCCGAAAAAATTCAAAATAATTCGGTCTCCAAAAAATCTGAAATAAATCCAGAGAACTCCTTACAAAGATTGTGATTATCTGTAAAAATCTCAAGGAGAGATCAATTACCATCAGGGAGAACCAAAAAAGACAAATCCTCAGATTGTGCGCGAAGCACCGTTAGAGAAAATTCTGTTATGGGTCTCAACCTTTTGATCTGTATGATCATCCCCTTGATATTTTTCCAGCAAACAATTTACATAGAAAAATACTACATACAATAGGCTATCATTCCATGAAAAGAAAATCTACAAGTTATATTCAAGATCAACGAGATAACAAGTATTTAAGCAAGGTATCCTGTTCTGGAACAGACCGTCGACCAAAAAGGTTTCACTCGGTTGAGGTATCAAATCTCAATGAAAATCTATGAAATTAATTTTCACAGATTCCATACTTAAAAGAGAACATTTCCATTTCAACACTTTTCCATAAAAGTTTCTCAATAAGTACAGTTTTTCAAAACAATCAGTTTGTTTGAAAAAACAGATCTGACAACTTCATCACTTTTCATCCTTGAACGCCCACATAATATCCGAAATATGCAACAAAATTTACATATCCAGAAAGAGCATCAAGTTTAGAATAATCCTATCTAAAAGTTACAGGTACTTTGTATACAAACTTATTTGTTACCAACCACAAGAACAGAACTGTGCAGCAGAATAACAGATCTGCGCACCGTTACCGTTTAAATCACTAAAAATTCATTTTACATCGAATTTCAATGATTCCAGTGGGAAAACAACCACAACTCAAAGGGCTACAACCTCCAATAAGAAGGAAAAAATTTCAGAGAGCTTTACACCACGAAAAACAAGCAGCAAGACAGAAAACAGCCTTTCCAGGGCCAGCAAGCATGCACATCACTAATTAACTTAATTAATTACGAATTCTCACTTAATTAAGTGTGAAAAACCTTAAGCACGACCATAGCTCTGATACCACTGTTAGGAAATGCTCATATTTTAATTTTAGATTAATTACAACTAATTAATCACCATTAACAACAAGCAAATCAATAGATCTAGTGCTAAAGCAATCACACATCCAATCAAGAGAGAAGGTAGGAGAAATTGTACCTCTCATGAAATTGTATTCATGAGGTTCGAATCCATGGCATGGGAGTCGATGGGGTGCGTGCTCCACCATCTCCACCATCTATGGCCGCCTCTAGCCCACCAAGGACCCACCACCAAGCTCAAAGAGAATGCTAGTTCTCTTGAACCTCTTGCTAATCACCTTGCTTCTCTTAATTAACTATTTAATGGAGAGGAAGAGAGGTGGGATGCTCAACACATGAGCTAAGAGAGGAAGGGAAGAGCCATGGAGAAGAGAGAAAAATCTCTCTTCTAGGTGGAGGCGCAAGGGAGGGGAGAGGAAGAGAGATGACGGCTAGGGTTTTCTCCCAAAGAGACCCCTTTATATAGTCAACCACTCTCATCCAATTTTCATACTATTTACAAGTATGCCATCCACCCTAAGAGGCCACCTAATGGGCTCTCTTGGGCCATCTTAATAAAAGGCCTTTATTCATTAATTCACCAATTAATGAATCTCCTTTAATTGTCTCTTCATTCTTCCTTAAATCGGGCCTTTAATTAACCAATTAAATAGAAGCCCAATTAGCTCAAACTAATTAAAGTAAGTTGAACATAATTAATTATTAACTCATTAATAATTAATCTATGATTAGCTAATGCATTATATTGTTTCCATATGATCCTTTTAATTTAATTAATTATAACGGTTCATAACGGTATATAATTAATTAATTAACTTATCACATTTCACAATACACATTATTGTGAATAAACAATAAATGCACCAAGTGGTTAGAATCCTATTTGTGCGACCCTATTTGAGGATTTATACTATGTTGGCCATGGAAATAAATCGTTATTTATTTCCAATAATCATAAGCGGTATCTAGCAACACGTTATGACTCCCAATTCGTATAAATAATGTACCGTTACAATATCTCAATCCTGCATAAGAAATAAAAGTATTTCTTTGTTTGATTCTTATGTCACACGATATCTTTGTATAATCCAAGATAGGAATGTGTCATTCTTGCAGATTATACATTTCTTGATCTAGAGTTGATCGTCTAGTTTGCATGCATACGATCCAACTCCATCAAGGGGCCCAAACAGATATCATCACTCACTAGGTATACTAATGAGGGACATACGGTTTTCTTGATGAACAACTTTTCCCCGCACAATTCAAGAGAACATAAATAAAGTCCTTATAGCAGCCTTTATCAGGAATCAACGTTAGACGATATTTATTGAACCTATCCTCATGTGGAAAAGGTGAACATCTCAAACTTAGAATCAAACTCATATGAAATAAACAATGACACATAACACAATCCATATGTTTATTTCATTGGGTCAAGTCCTGTACTATGTTCCAATAACATACACATATGCAATTAAGTTCGTAACTCCTTACTTATGATTTGTAGAACTTAATCATCACTTAACTTGCATACTAATCTTTTATGATAATTAATGTTCCTTGTTAATTATCAAGATTATGGACGATTTAGATTTATTATTGTCATTCTAATGAATGATCCACAGAGATCTACAATTTAGATCCTCAACCTGAATGATCTGTCAATAATAAACTCTAGGAACAAATGATCAAATATCATCATTAACATAAACTAAGAAAATAAGTCATTAAATATTGACTTCTAGGACATAACTCCAACATTACAAGTCACTAAATGACCAAGACCTAACTCTTCCAAGCCGCTAAATGGCCAAGAACCACCAAATCAAGCCCTTCCAGTCTTATAAGTCACCAAATGACCAAGACCTAATTCTTCCAAGCCACCAAATGGCCAAGAACTATCAAATCAAGCTCTTCCAGTCTTATAAGTCACCAAATGACCAAGACTTGGTTCTTCCAAGCTACCAAGTAGCCTAGAACCACCAAATTAAATTCTCCAAGTCTTACAAGTCACCAAATGACCGAGACCCGGTTCTTCCAAGCTACCAAATAGCCTAGAACCACCAAATTAAATTCTCCAAGTCTTACAAGTCACTAGATGACCAAGACCCGGTTCTTCCAAGCTACCAAGTAGTCTAGAACCACCAAATTGAATTCTCCAAGTCTTACAAGTCACCAAATGACCGAGACCCGGTTCTTCCAAGCTACCAAATAGCTTAGAACCACCAGATTAAATTCTCCAAGTCTTACAAGTCACCAGATGACCAAGACCCGGTTCTTCCAAGCTACCAAATAGCCTAGAACCACCAAATTAAATTCTCCAAGTCTTACAAGTCACCAAATGAGCGAGACCCGATTCTTCCAAGCCGCCAAATGGCCAAGAACAACCAAACAAAATTCTTCCAGTCTTATAAGTCATCAAATAACCAAGACTTAGTTTTCACCAGCCTCTAAAGCCAAATTATTTGAATAAATTTAGTGAAAAGTTGTAGATAAGATGTCTAGATATCCTCAATTGGGTCCCTTCAATAAAGTTTGGTACCATCAATTGAGCCCGATTTGAACCCAAAGAAATAAATCATTTGTATCCTCAATTGTGCCCCGTCAATCAAGTTTGGTAGCATCAATTGAGTTTAGTTTAAATCCAAATAAATTGAGATAACACCTTTCCTAGCCTACGACATATAATTTCTCGAATCCCTTAATCAGAGGTTCTCGTGATTCGTCACGGGGTAATTAACAATAGGGGCTTGCGCCTATTGGAAGGAAAAGATGCACAAAATTAATAAACCCTCATGAGAATAGATTCTCGTTAATGTTTTCTTGTTGACAAGATGCATTTTAAACTTGAATTTAAGCTCGTGAGGGGTGAATCTAAGACTTATTCCCATTCTTGAGGAAACCCGATCATTCTTCGAGAAATGACGAAAAAGTCCACACAGCCTCCTCAGCTTCTTTGGTCCAGGTGTACTTGCCTCCTTTTATACAGTCAGTGATAAGAGCAATGATGGTGCTGAAGTTAAAGATGAACCTTCAATAAATTGAGGCGAGACCATGAATTGGCATAATTGTTTGGTTTGGTAAAATTTGATCTCGTTTCATTTAGGAAATTAGATGCATTAAATTTTGTGAGTCGATGAACTTAGGGATTGGTGAGGCAAGTCATGGAAAATAATTGCAAATATCCTAGAAAGAATTCGCGTTGAATCAATGATCAACAAAGAACTTAATTGCATTTTGAAGTGAAAATTGTTTTGAAAAATTGTGGATTGAAATTGCTCGAGTCATTATTTTGTTTACTTATTAATAACTTTCCTAACTTTTTAGGTAAACACATGTACTTAACTGTAATTAAGCCCTAAACCAGTTCTTTAACTTAGGTCTTTGCTTGGGGACAAGCAACGTTTAAGCTTGGGAGATTTGATAAGCGGGTTTTATACATATAAATATCGCTTATATTAGAAGTTAATTTCATTAAAATATATGTGTTTCTAACTAGTTAATTATAATTTAGGGTAGAAACTAGGTATTGCTATGGTTTTTTTTTATTTTGTATAGGATCTACGTGATATGGCTACTCAAAACGGTGAAAAGACCAAGTTTTGATCATGATTGGCGACCCACCGAACACATCGGCGACCCACAGAATAGCACAGCGGGTAGCAGGTGAGACTGGCGGCACAGAAAATTTTTGGCGGGCTGCAGGACTGGACAGCGGGCCGCTGAATAGGGGGAACCGACAGCCAGAAATAGCTCAGCCAGTTCTGCATCCACCTCTCCGCCGACTTACCTATTTCCAGCGCCTCAACTCACACGTTTTCGATATTTCTGGAGTTTCTCATGCCTATATAAACACCAGGAGTCGACAGAAAGGAGAAAAAAAAAAGAAGAAGTTCGGGAGGAAAAAGCTAATTTCTGCTAATTAAAAGAGGAGCCGGGGGTTTTCAGCGGGTCGCCGGAAGCATCAGCGACCTGCTGAAGGAGTACCAGAGAGCAGAAAAGGGAGAGATTCTGGATACAACCGGTTGTAATCTGATTTCTTTCTTTATGTTCTTTAATTACTTAGATACCTTTGTTTGTTTTGTTATGTATATTTGTGAGAAGTCGTATTTTAGGGGCCATAGTAATGAACCTTTTTTAGTTTATGATTGATAATATGCTTTGAGATTATTTTCTTTGTTTGCATGTTATGTTTTATGCTTTGATTGAATTGCTTAGATTACTTTAACTGATTTACTTGGATTGAATTGCTTGCACCCGTTAAAAGAGACGTCTTTTGATTGTTAGGTGGTTAAATCCAAATGCTTTCAAGTAATTAGGTTAAAGTATGGTTAACACGAGAGTTGGTGCCGGAAGGTTATGCTAGGGTTAAGAAACG
This sequence comes from Rhynchospora tenuis, assembly GCA_027725995.1. Taxonomy (NCBI): domain Eukaryota; kingdom Viridiplantae; phylum Streptophyta; class Magnoliopsida; order Poales; family Cyperaceae; genus Rhynchospora; species Rhynchospora tenuis. The sequence goes on along the minus strand of CM050888.1, from coordinate 142,310,593 downwards.
GAAGTTGAAACCCTTCCCAATTACGGAAGTATAGGGAGTCGTAGGTTGTAAAGCATAAACTAATATAACTTAGACCAAGAAACGGAAGTTGAAATCTAGGTTGTATTCGAGGGAAATAAGGTAAACTATAGGAAACCTGACCTTAAACGGAAGTGGGATTGAGGAGCCTTAGTTAGAATTAGTTCCATACACAAAGTAACAATTAAAATAACCAAAAAATTGAATCTGCGCCAAACCTAGCGGGCCGCAGAAAGTTACTGCGGGTTGTCCATGATCCCAGCCTTCAGCGACCTGCTAAGGGGTCAGCGACCTGAGTTTCAGCGGGCCGCTGAGGTGATCAGCGGGCCACTGATTCTGGAGTAAACTGAAAAGTATTAGCTACTAATCAAACCCCTAATTCTCAATTAGAATATTCCGTCCCTGTAGTTCGACCCCGATAATACTTAGACGATTGTTGTACGCTTGCAACTGATTTTAGGTATAATTGGGTATAAATTTAAAAGCAGATTTACCACATCATCTTCTCATTAAAATTCGAAAATGATACGTTCTGACTTTTCAAACCTTAGTTAAAAATTTAATCATACTTGAGATCCATAGAATTCGATCGTTGTTCGACAAAATTCAATTTAATTTCAAATTAAGCTTGAGCGAAAATTAACTTTGACTTGTTGCCGACCCCACTGGTCACAGTTTAGTTTAACATAAAAAATCATCCCTCCTATTTATAAAAACATGAATTTAAGAGCCTAAATTTTTAAAGCAAAGAACGCAAATATTTAGACTAATATTTAAACAATTATATAAAATTTGTACATTGATCGTTTTAATGTAATTTGATATAAATGGCAAGATCTTAAATTATGATACAAGTTTATTGACTTTTTATTTTAAATAGAAAAAAATATATATCACTAGATCACTGGAATAAAACAGAATTGAGTCTTTCCTCTTTATACTTTATTGTTAGTGGCTAACCGTTAATTAGATTTTAGTGGCAAAAATAAATTTCTTTATATGCAGACATTCCATAATATACGATATTTGCATCTTTTTACTACTTGTTTACAGTTTTCATTGATTAATCTCTATCTCCAGTCTCCAGTCTTTTCTTTATAGACACACAGATTCAAGTGGTGTTACATGCTAGATCTAGCGTGTTAACGCATGTTTGTACCGTTTGATCGATTTGATATGTAGTTAGATATCAATCGCTAGACAAAGAAACAATATATTTTGGTTTTCCGTCTAATAAAAAAATAAATTGAACAACATATTTACCTAATTGGTAGTAGATTGAGCAACATATTTTCACTACCTAATATTATTTTGTTTCTTTATTTGTCATAATATATGGGCAGCATAAGCCAGTTTGATTAAACAAGAGATGCAAATATCGTATAAGATGCTTTGATCGAACCAGAGAAAAAAAAATTAATTTGATTAAATTAAATATTTTTAATAAGAAAAAAAGAAATATTCTTATAAATAAAAATTACCTGGATGGATGCAATTAATAGTTCTGCAATTTTCGTCCGGTTGCTCCGTTATTTCTTGAAAATGGTCTCACCAGTCAGCGAGAGAGTAGCTGAGTTTGAGTTGACTGTTGACATCGCGTTTCCTCTTTATTAGATTTCTTTCTTTTTTCTTTCCCGAAGTTCATTATTATTTGATCAAAATTGACTCCCTCAACGAACTACTCCCCAGTTTTATAACACATCACATCAACTCACTTCGTGCGGCAAATTTTACAAACTCAAAACAGGAACAGAGAAGACAAGTTTTTTCTAGAAATTAAACCTATCAGTGGCTGCTAAGTGCTGCAGAAAACAAAAGTTGATAGGTCATTTTCTTTGAATTAATTAAATTGATGTCATTAGCATTAACTATAACAGTTTCTAATTAATAACTTTGTTTCCTCTACAAGTCCTTCTTGCTAATCACTATTAATTCCTCCATTCTTTACCAAGAGAGATAAAATCAGAAAGAAAAGGAAGGAGATATATCCAGATTTGATCTAGCTTTTCCAACCCCCAAACCCACGTTTGAGGCAAGGCCAATGCAATAGGGGCCCAATCCTTTCCCTTGTAAGTTGTAATTTTAACTATTGCTTACGATAAGTATTTTTATCCCCCTACTTGATTGGTGTCTTTATAATTTGAATACTATTTTTTCTATCTGCTCCCGAATTCGTGTCACTATAATATATTGATCATTGCACATATTTTTTGCATCGTGTCATGTTGCATATATTAAGTGGAGAGGATTCCTAATTTGATTTATAATCCGGGCATAATTGGTATGCCATGTCATCAAGTCATCTCGTATCAGTGTTTTTGTTTCTATTTTTTTAGCTGAAAATAAGAAGTTAAAAATATTATTAATATTTTAGAATTTTATTATGTTGCTTGCAAAAAATTAGTATAAGACATCAATTTCTGGTTGGCTTATACTTTAGTTATATTAAATAAAAAAAAATTATGTCAATTAATAAAAAAATGTCGTGGTGTGTTAATTTTGCAATATTATTCGTATCATGATATGCAACATCTCGTCTCCACTCGTATCATATTGAACCGTATAGATATACTAAATGAACCCTCAAGGCACAGCAAATTAATGATTGGCATGTACATTTATACATCCATAAACATAGTGAACTGCAATCTTTTGCCGTATTGTGGTGTGTTGTGCCGAACACGATCCGTCTAGTGTCGTGTTGACACGGGTTGGATTTGAAACAGTATCGTGTCGTGTTGACACAATTTGGAATTGAAATTGTGTCGTGTCGTGTCATGTTAAGTAGAGGAGAAGGCCAACGCATATGGAAATTGACACAACACAACACACCTGTGTCAATCATGTCAAGAGTTTATTTCTTTCCATTAAAAAAATAGTTAAATGTATTTTAAAAATATTTTAAATTGGAGAAAAATCGAGAAAATTGTATTAAATTTTATAAATTGATTATATAGTTGATAAAAATAATTTATCAGAATTTCATGATAAAATATAATAATTAGATAATAAAATATGAATGACATAATAATATTAGTTGGAATTTTTTTAGATATACTTTCTTTCTTTATTGAAATTTAAAATCATCCTTAATTTTTAATTGATACATTAATATTTTACATTATTTTTTTCAAATTTTGAATTTAAAATTTAAAAAATATATGGAATTATGTTGTGTTGTGTTGTTACCGTGACGTGTTAAATTGTACCGTGTTGAACCGTCATGGGTGGAACCAAAAGAGGTGCAGGAGAGGGCTTTTGCATCCTGTGATTTGATCTTGACTGTTATTTTTCCAGTTAATTTTGATAGAATTGACTGATATTTAAGCATTTTGCCCCCCAAAATAAGAAAAATGCAAATTTGTCCCCCTAAACATTTATTTCTGGCTCCGCCCCTGCAAACCAACACTCGTATCGTATTAAATCCATACAATATGGCGTGTCGTACGTGTCGTGGTAATACGAATCTGCATCATGCCAACACACCAATAAGCAGGCCACAATTTATAATTCACTACATAAACGTACCATATGACGTCAGGCTTATACACTTGGATGGCGAGCACTCGTGCTTTGACAGTTGATACGTCTTGACTATCCTTTGAATATATAAAGCTTGTGAGTAATAAGAAAATATGATGAATCATTATATAGTCCTCTTTCTCACTGGAAAAGTTTTATTTTGTCTTTAACAAAGTTTGGGTAAAAGTAACTTCTCTGCTATAATTATGATGACAGTGGCATGACACAACAACTAGTATACGTGATCTAATTTGTTAAATATTATTTATAGAAATGGGCAAGTTTCGCCTGGACTTTCCAAGAAAAATTCTAAAATTAGCTAATTATGAAATTGAGCTGATCTTAGTATGCAATGTTTTGAAAACCAAACCGGACCGGACGGTTCAACTGCGAACCGGACCCTAATCCAGTCTAAACTAACCCGGATTTTTGTCTGTTTTCGACCCACAACGAACCGGCCCGGTTCGGTCCGGTTTTTGACGAAACCGTCCATTTTAGACTTTTTTTTGAAAATGGCTTGGTTTGTCAAGTGAGATAAAGTTCTAACAAAAATTGCTTGGTCTGGGAATCGAACAACACTAGCTATGGTTGAGAATAAATGGACATGACCACCGGGCCAAAGAGGCTTTTGTGAAATAAGTAATCAATCAAGTTATTTAACCATGACAGAAAACAATGAACTAATCCGGTTCAATTAACCAGTTCAACCGGTCGAACCAGTCGGACCATTGACCCAGTATCCTTGCCGGTTCGAAGTCCGACCCCGTGTCGGTTTTCAAAACATTGATCGTATGCTATTCAAAAAATAAAAAAAACAATGACTATTAAGTTCGGTATTAATTGCAGTTTTGGTTGCGAACATTGAATCTAAAAAAATGACAAAAAATAAAAGTAGATGGATTATGAAGCGAATGCGACCTTTTATAAACGGTAAAAAATTAAATAGATGAGCCGAGTATATTTCACCTTAATCAGTACTAGAGGGACATATCGAGCTTCGCTCGATGTAGATATCTATAATAAGAATATTTTTATTATATTTCTATAGTTTAATTATGTTTATTTTTGGATATATGGTTAAAATATATTTATCTTTAGAAATATAGTTTAGTTATTGTAGGTTTGATTTGATTAAATTTAAAGAGTTTGATCAATTTAAAGAAAAAATTATTTGTGTGTAAATATAGTTATAGTTATCTGAAATAATATGATTAATATGATTTATATTATGTTGATATTATTCATGAAATGTAATATGTTTATAAATGACATAAATAAATAAATATATATCGTAAAAGATCTGATGTTTTTTTCTATTTTCAAATGAATGAATTTAATTTATATTTTGTAAACCGAAATTAAGAATGGTGATGAAGATGAATTAAGGTGGAGAGGAACTCTAAGCAACACAAAAGAGATGAAGACATGATGAAAATGAAAATAGGAAGGGGTCACAAACATCAGAAACAAAATAATGTGTTGTCAAATTATTATCTGGTACTGAACCGAGTCTGTTTTATGAGCAATAACATCCGACACACAATTAGTTACAAAATATCACATTACATAAATCAGAAAAAATACTATTGCACAACTTTTCACAATGCTTGGAGTGTCGGATGATATTTAACTAAAGGATCCCGATACCCACACATCTTTATTTATAATATTGATTGCAGAGAACGTCGTTCTAATTTTTACGCAGCTTTCTCATTTTTACAATTCTAGTATAACTATTGCAACCTATGCTACTGCCTATACAATAATAAATTCCTATTTTTAAAAATGCGAGAAATAAATTTCTGGTAAAAATGAATGACCTCTTAAAACTTGATCGATGATATTACTTTCCGTAACTACTTGCAAATCTTGATTTGATAATTTATTCAAAAAAAGTTCATTCAATAATTAGAGATAGCGACACAATGCTTTCACATAGATTAGCAAGAAATTTATACTTTTTACCATATATGTGCAGGTGCAGGTAGACGTAGTTAATTGAAATTGAGTCCAACAGAGTTCTTTGAACTCTGACTCGCCACTGCCTAAAAGTCCTGGCTGACAATCTTATTACGTACAAACTTAAATTCAATAGGTTTCTAATAATGTTGTGGTTAATGTTCCTACTACATGTTGTCCTGGCTCCATTTGCTGCGGCAGATGGCTTAGCAGTGGCAAAGCCAGGCTGCAGATCAAAATGTGGGAATGTCACTATACCATTCCCATTTGGTATTGATGATGGCTGTTTCCGAGAAGGGTTTGAGATCAACTGTCAGTACAATGCAACAGATGGCACCTACAAGGTTCTTGCCGGTAATGTTGAGGTGCGGAAATCTTGTTGCAAACAAGTCAAATAAGAATGAACAACCGTATCTCCTGGCAGTGTTACGACAACATAACAAGAAATATCAGATCCGAAACAAGGCAATTGAACTTAACGTCGACACGGTTCACCATTTCCAACATTCACAATAAGTTCGTTTCAGTTGGGTGTGACACACTTTCCTACACTACCATGATGGATTACAAAAATTACAAGTACCGAACAGGGTGTGTGTCAGTCTGTTATTCACGAGAAAGCCTACAAAACGGTACATGCTCTGGCATTGGCTGTTGCATAACTCCCGTTCCACCAGGTATTAATTACTGCAGCATCACATTTGATAGAAATTTCAATAGTTCGACTGTGACTGTGAGCGACTTTAGGCGCTGCAGTTATGCTGCAATACTGGAGACAGATGAGTTCTACATCTATTTCAAGACATCATTTGTTACTACTGCCTATGATTACACAGATGTGAACGATCGCCGCGTGGCTGTTATTGTGGACTGGTCCATTAGTAATGAGACATGTGAAGTAGCTCGAAGAATGGAGAATTATGCATGCGTAAGCAGTAATAGTGTTTGCAATGACCAGACAACTGGCCTTGGATATTCATGTAACTGTTCAAAAGGGTACCAAGGCAATCCTTACCTAGTGGATGGGTGCCAAGGTCTGAACTTTCTCTCCTTATTTTCATTGATTCAAGACAATATATTCATGGATAATTAAGGGAATAGCAATACGTTTTGCTCAATTTCTTTCTTTTTTGTTAAAAGAATTTTAAGGTTTTTAGCTGTTGGTTTCAGTCGCAAGAATATAAAAGAAAATTTTTTATTTCAGGATATTAGTATGGCTAAATGTGTTTTTCATAGAGGTTGATTATGTGCATATGATATGATATTGCAGATATTAACGAGTGTGCGAATAGCAGTGTATGCTCTGGATCAATTTGTATCAACAAACCAGGTGGATACGAATGTTTATGCCCACCAGGAAACCATAGAGACCCTACCCTTGGAGGAGCTTGTTATCCCACTACTGACCATAAGATGTCTATCGGTAAAATATTTACTTTTGGACTTTCAATATTGTACTTTATATAAGAAAGTGAATAGAAATTGATGAAAACAACCTGCACGTTCAACGATACTAAAAATCCTTTATTTCATACAAATTTATTTTTCTTCAGTGTACTAGACAGAGAGGCCTACCAACAACTCAGTATTTAAGTAAAAATCAGTTTCAAAAGAACAACTGCTACAAAAGTATAAAATAAGTACATGGTATAATTGCATTGTCCTACTTACGTTAATTTGAAGAATAGAATTTGAACAGTGGTAATATAAGAATAATAAAATAATGTACAGGAATAACCATTGCCATAGGAGCTGCTGCTGGTGTTGCCCTCCTAATTCTTGTTCTTGCTGGTATTGTCCTAACTAGAAGAGTGGAGATCAGAAGAAACAAAAAATTGAAACAGAAGTTTTTCAAGCAAAATCACGGACTCTTGCTGCAACGTTTATTTTCATCAACTGAAGATCCATCTGGTAGAATGAAGATCTATAGCTTGGTAGAACTTGAGAAAGCTACAAATAAGTTCAACCAAGCTCGTATCCTTGGTTCTGGAGGCCATGGCACTGTATACAAAGGCATTCTATCAGACCTACGTGTGGTAGCTATAAAGAAGTCGAAAATCATAAAGCAAAGTGAAATTAATCAATTCATGAATGAAGTTGTGATCCTATCTCAGATTAATCACCGAAACGTGGTTAAGCTTTTTGGGTGTTGCTTGGAATCTGAAGTTCCATTGCTTGTAAGTGAATTCATTTCAAATGGAACACTATCTGATCATTTGCATTCACGAGGAAGGAGCTCTTTACCATGGAAAGATCGATTAAGAATTGCATTGGAAACTGCTAGAGCTATATCATACCTTCATTCGGCATCTTCCATGTCAATATTCCATAGAGATATAAAGTCCAGTAACATACTACTCGATGATTGTCTGACGGCAAAGCTATCAGATTTTGGAACTTCAAAATCTGTCGAGATAGATCAAACTGGTATAACCACTGCAGTTCAGGGGACGTATGGATATTTTGACCCCGAGTACTACCATACAGGGCGTCTCACAGAGAAAAGCGATGTTTACAGCTTTGGTGTTATTCTCGCAGAGTTATTAACGAGAGAAAAACCATATTCCATATGTACGTCATTGGAAGGTGGTGGTCTTATTGCACGTTTTATCATGGTTATGAGAGAAAACCGTCTTTTTGATATTCTTGATTCTCAAATAGCGGTGGAGGGACCAAGAGGACAACTTGAAGAAGTCGCAGTACTTACCGAGAAATGATTAAGGCTGAGAGGTGTGGAACGTCCAGGGATGAAGGAAGTTGAGGTGAGACTTGAAGTGATATCTATTTTAACCAAGTGTTTTGAGCATCCACCACACACTGAATCACAAAGCTTAAGTGAGCATATCGAAGATGGTAGTAATATAAACAGTATAGGAGAAACCAGCAGGCAGTATAGTTTGGAGAAGGAAATGTTATAATCTATCGAATTTGATAGATAAAAAAATTAAATATTTCTTTTAAATAAAATTTCCTCATTTCATATTGTTGTTCTTATATATTTTTTTGAAGATAAATTGGGGGTCAAGCCTCCCAACTTATTTTTAAATTAAATGTCTATGAAAGAACCCCCAACCGGATTTCGAACCTGCGACCTTTCACTCAAGGTGCATTGCTCTTTTTCACTAGACCAAGAGCTGGTTCTTAATTCTTATATATTTTTTCTCTATCAAATTTAATGTAATTTAAACACTATTTAGTATTAAATCAAAATTGATTAAGTATGAATCAAACACTATTTTTTTAGTTGTAATTAGCTGTGGACCATTTTGAACTTCATTCCACAAAAGAAATATTGCAGGATTCTGCTTTAATTTCGCCTACATATTTCAGCAGCAAGAACCAGCTCTTGGTCTAGTGGCAAAGAGCAATGCATCTTGAGTGAAAGGTCGCAGGTTCGAAACCCGGCTGAGGGGTCTTTAATAGACATTTAATTTAAAAATAAGTTGGAAGGCTTGACCCTCAATTTATCTTCAAAAAAGAAGGGGGGATATACACGCTATTTTGAGAACTTGGGTATCATAGCTCCTTGATGGCGGCTTCTCAAAAGAAAAAGAAGGTGATTTTCAAGCCCACCCAGGTGAAGGCTCCGATCACTGACAAATCTCCGACGGTGGTTGGATTAGCCTCCTCCTCCTCTTCCCCACCACCTCCTCCACTATTTCAAAACTATTTTCCTCTTCTTAATGCTTCTACCCCAAACCCTAAGCCGCAAGCAGCCGCCGCCGTTACTCAGCCTCCCTTGCTTGATTGACTCTTATTTAGACAAGCTTCACAACTCTTCCTCCTCTGCTCCGTTAGCAAATAATGCTGCTAAAAGCTTCAATCGGCGATTTGCTGCTGCCGCAGCCACAACAAAGCCGAACTCACATCGGATTCGAAATACTGTAAGTTCAAGACTTCAGCCTCTTTTACCCTCTCCTTCTCTCTCTATTTTCTCTCTTAGGCTGGTTACTACTAAATCTTTTCAGAAGCGTTTTGCCTGTTTTGATCTATCCACTAGAACTTCCTCTACTTCTAATCGAGTCGCTTCAGATCCAAAGGTTACTACTAACAAAAGTTGGACTAAAGTGCTTCCCAAACACTTTAAATCTGCTGGTTCTAATGTTAGTGGGAACTCTTCGACTTCTCTTCTTATTAAATCCAAGTTATCATCTCTCAGGAAATCGAAGAAGTGCTTTAATTGTCTCTTCTCTGGTCATTCTAGGTCCACTTGCAGTTTGCCTCAGAGATGCATTATCTGCCTTAAATTTGGTCATAATGCCAAATTATGTTCTCTTCTTTCTCAAGACACTTCTTCAACTTCCACCCATCCCTTGGAAACTGAATCGCCTGCACCTGCAGTTAATTTGGTTCTTCCCCCTTCTCAAGATATTATTACTCCTTCTCAGCAGTCTCATTCTTCTTCTCCACTATTTTAACCCCCTCTCCTGATCTGCAAATCATTCCTTACTCTCCTCACTTTTCTTCTTCTTTAGTTTCTTCTGATTCTCCTCTCTCTGAAACTGTTCCTAATATGGCTTTTCCTGATAACTGGCAAACTATTAATCTTAATAGTGCACAAGAGTTTGAAAATCAAAGAATTCCTCTTCTTAGTGTCTATTATGTTCCAAATCAACCCCTTGATCCTGAAAATGAGCCACTTTCAGGACAGCAGTGGTCAATTACCAGCATCAAGGTCCTCTCCCTAATGACTATGAACGTCGTTTGGCTAATAGGCTTTCTGCACAGTTTGGGGGAGGAGCTCATCAATACAGATTGCAGCCTGTTCATCTTGCTACTGGGGATTTTATCTTAATCTGTCCTGATGCTTTGATCAGAAACAATATGCAATGCTGGTGTTATTCATCTTCAGAATATCAGGTACAGTTTTAGGAGGTGGAACAGAACTAGGGGTATGGTTCGTGAGCCCCCTGTTTTTCATGCCAGAATCAGACTTTCTGGTCAACCTCTGCACCTTTGGAATCTCAATGCTCTCCGCAAGCTTGTCTCAGGTTTTGGCTATCCTCTTGCCATAGCACCTCACTTTACTAATAATAGTTTTGTGTTCTTGCGTATGTTTGTTAAAGGTGCTCATCCCACTCGCATTCCACTCGAGATTGCTGTTTCTGATGACCCAGGGGCTGCCAGAGTTAGAGTCTATATTGAAGGCTATGAACAAGTTGATTTCTATTAGGGGCCACCTCACATTGGTCCAGGCATGCCTTATGTTCCTCCACTCCCACCAGCAGGGCATGATGATGATAACAACTCTGGTGAACTTTCTGGCAATCTCCCTCTCTCCAATGACTCGGTTAATCAGAATCAGTCTGATGAACATGGTCAACCTCATGTTCAACAAGCTTCTGCAAGCTCTTTTCACTTGGTAGGCAGTTTCACTTCCCCCCTGCCTCTGCCTATGCCCATTCTCAGTCAGATGGATTTTACTGGTTTGAATTTTAACTCTAGTCTTTTCTCCTCCAACTATGTTGATCCTTTTTTTCCTTCTTCTTCAAAGGACATTGCTGGTCACCCTTTTTCTCTCTCTTCTAGCAATTCTGCCTTAGAAATTATGCCAATGGACTCTATTGCCCCGGTACCGCAATTTGACTCTGAAGACATTGTGTTTCTGTACCCCACTGGCACTGCACAAGATGCAACTCCAGTTCAAATCTCGTTTTGCACTTCTGCTCAAGTTGATAATGATGCTCCACCAGGTTTTAATGCTTGCTCGGACTCCTTTTTCTCCTCTCAAGTTGACAGTCATGCTCCACCTCTTCTTCAGTTGGAGTCCTCTCTTCAAGTTTCTGCTACTGGACCTAGAAGAAGCCCAAGGCTTAAGAAAAAGCTTTCAGGCCCCTACACTTCTGCCATTGCTAAAGCTCAGCGTGTTCAATTTGCTGGTTGTGACATTCCTTCTTCTTCCAGAGTTAAGTCTTCACCAGCACAAACTTTAGCTGACTTTCTGAAAGGAGATGACCCACCTACTATGACTCAAGCTGAACTCATTATCTATGCTGCTGGTTTTGATCTCACTCCTCAAATCAAGAAGAATCTGGCTGATGTAGGAATAGTCTAGTTTTACTAGGTGTTCTGTTGTTGTTTCAGATGTTATCTTTTTTATGGTTTACTTATGAAGTTGCTTTCTTGTATCCAAAAAAGTTTAATGAATGGCTTTCATTTCTGTCTCTTGTCTCTTGTCTCTGTTTCTCCTTCTTCTTTACTCTTGTCTTACTTCTGTGCTATTACTTACTACTCTTCCGATGGATTCAAAAATTAAAATCTTATGTTGGAATGTAAGAGGACTCAATGAAAAAAAATAAAAGGCTTGTAGTAAAACAAACTGTTTTAATTGAGAAGCCTCATTTTGTTTGTTTTCAAGAAACAAAATGGGAGTCTGTTACTGATGTGTTTGTAAAGGAAACTTGTGGCTCCAGGTTAAATTCTTTCCTTACTGTTGATGCTGATGGCACTAAGGGAGGTATTTTATTAGCTTGGGACTCCAGTTTTGCTACAGCTGTTTCTTCTCTGGCTACCAAGCATGTACTCTCTGTTGATTTCATTTTCAATAGAGATGGCTCTCCTCTTAAAATATCTACAGTCTATGGCCCTTCCTGTGATACTGGTAGATCACAGTTCATCTCTTCTCTTGCATTTTTTGCCCCTGCAACTGATTCTCCTTGGGTTCTCTGTGGTGATTTCAACATAGTGCTTAATGCTGTTGAAACCACAGGTCATGGACTTAACCAACAACATGTACAAGATTTTGTAAATGTTGTTTCTTCTCTCAATATGATTGATCTTGACCTACCAGGCAGAAATTTTACTTGGTCAAACAATAGAGATATTGCTACTTTTTCTAGACTTGATAGATTCTTCATGAATCTGTCACTATCTCTTGTCTACCCTAATGTCACTCAGGAAGCACTTGCCAATACATCTTCTGATCACACTCCTCTACTTTGCTGTCTCAAATCAACTTTTAGACCCTCAAATCTCTTTAGGTTTGAAAACTTTTGTCTAAAGTTCTCTGATTTTCAGGATTTAGTCTTGAATTTATGGTTTTCTACAGAACCAGCAAATACTCCTCAGTTTTTTAATGATAAGCTCTCATTGCTTACTAAAGAGATTAAACGTTGGGCAAAAGGCAGAATTGCCAAAGTTAGATAACAATCTTCTTTCATGAGGCTCTTCATTTTGAGATGTGATAGAGTCATGGAATTCAGGCCACTAACTCCTTTAGAAAAACTTCTTAAATGCCTGCTAAAGAGAAGGTTCTCAAAAATTGCTAGCACAGAAGAAGCAGTGTGGAAGCAAAGGTCTTCCTTCAAGTGGAGATTGGAGGGTGACCAAAATACTGCTTTCTTTCATGCCAGAGCTTCTTCTAATAAAAGAAGGAACTTTATTTAAAAATTGGTTGTGGATGGAGTTACTGTTTCAGATCAGAAGTCAAAAGGATTGGCTTTTTTCAATTTCTTTTGCTCTTTAATGGGTGCTCAATCCTCTGACACTTTAGACTTTGAAGTCAATTGTCTTTACTCTCAACTTCACAATTTAGACTTCTCTTCTCTGGACTCTCCAATTTTATTACAAGAGGTAATTGATGTTATCTCTTCTTGGCCCTCAAACAAGTCTCCTGGCCCTGATGGTTTCACAAGTGACTTTTTCAAAGCTTTCAAAGAAGAATTGGCGCCAGAAATTACGGACACTCTCAACTCTGCTTGGCTTTCTAAATCTTTGCATCCTTTAAACTCTTCCATTATTGCACTCATCCCCAAGTCTGATACTGCTTTTTCTACTGCTGACTTCAGACCAATCAGCATAATTCATTCCATCCAGAGAATTTTCTCCAAGGTTTTGACAAAAAGATTACACCCTTTTCTCTCTACTCTGATCACCGCCAATCAAACTGGGTTCTTTCATGGAAGGTCAATTAGTGAAAATTTTCTCTATGCTCAGGAAGTAATTCATCACTGCTCCAAATCCAAAACTCCCTTGGCAATCTTCAAGGCAGATATTCATAAAGCGTTTGACACACTCAGTTGGAGCTTCTTGGCTAAAGTGTTGTCTACCTTGGGAATTCCTCAACAATTCATTTCTGTCGTTTTGGGTTGTGTTCTTCAAGGTGCTTCCAGAGTTGTTCTCAATGGTGTAGCTGGTAAGCCAATCACTCTGAAGAGGGGAGTGAGGCAGGGAGACCCTCTATCTCCTTACCTTTTTATCATTGCTTTTGATTTTCTTTCAAGGTGGGTGGCTAAATTAAATCACTTAGGGGCTATTCCTGTGCCTCTGCAAAATATGTTTTCTTCTCTTTTTTATGCTGATGATGCAATAATTTTCTTCAAGCCTACCTTACAGCAAGCTTTTTTCATTAAATTGATCTTGCAAGTCTTTGGAGATTGCTCTGGCCTGGTTTTAAATTCTGCAAAGTCAGATTTATTAACTCTCTTTTTCCACGATGATGTCTCTCTTTCAATTTCTTTGATGCTCAATTGCAGAATTGCACACTTCCCCTTGAAATATCTTGGTCTTCCTCTCTCTGACAAGCCTCTGGTAAGAGCTGACTACCAACCATTACTTGCAAAGTTTCAGACCAAACCTCAAGGTTGGTTAGCTTCTCTTCTCTCCATTGCTGGTAGAGTTATTCTTATCAATTCTTGTCTATCCTCTCTTCCTACTTACTTTATGTCTGTCTTCAAATTGCCTTCATGGGTTATTAAAAGAATAGACTCTCTCAGAAGGAACTTTCTCTGGCATGGAGTTGGGACTGATAAAAGGAAGCTAGTAATGATTTCTTGGAGCCTTGTAACAAGGCCAAAAAAGGTTGGGGGACTGGGAATTCTCAATTTATCAGTTTTTAATGAGGTTTTATTGGCAAAGTGGCTTTGGAAATGGGCTTCACCTGATTATTCACTGTGGAAACCTCTTGCAATCACTCTTCAGTCATCTTTTGTCTCTCTCTACCCCCTAAACAGTAAGCTCACCCCAATTTTGAAAAGTTTAACTCACTTCATGACTGTGGGTTTAACTTTTGATCCTGTTAATGGAAGAAATTTGTTGTTCTGGTACCATAACTGGGCTTCTGGTATACTTCATCTCAACTTTCCTGATCTCTTTTCCTTTGCTTTAAACAAACTGATTACTGTTCATCAATTCTATTCTTGCATTCTTCATCCTGCTATTCTATTTTCTCCTTTACTTCCTACCTCTGATGCTGCAATGTTCAACTCAATGTCCTTTTACAACTGGTTACTCCTATACTTTCCAATCTCACAACCACTGGTGTTGATGGTGTCATTTGAAAGTTGAATGCAGGTTCAGGTATCTTCTCTACTGGCTCTCTTTACAGCTTAATCACTTCTCATCCATGCCATGCTTCCAACTTGTCTCATATCTGGAGCTTTAAGGTACCTCCAATGTTCAAAGTCTTTCTTTGGTTAATGTTTCAAAACAGAATTGCTACCTTGGATAATTTGCAAAAGAGAGGCTGGAGTTTAACAAATAGATGCATTCTCTGTTGCTCTGACAGTGAATCAGTTCAGCATCTATTAAACTCTTGTATTTTCTTCAGAGAACTTAGATCCTTGATGCTCAATTCTCAAGAAGTTTGCCAAATCATTACTACTACTCCTACTGCTTTTCCTGTTAAACACACAGCAATCCTGCTAAATCATGCAATTTTGAAGACTTTCAAGGACCTTTTTGCAATTGCCTTCTTTGTAATTTGGAGAGAGAGATGCTCCAGAATCTTCAGAGAAATTACAAAGCAGCCGTCTGATTTAGTGCAAGAAGTACTTCTTGAATGGAATTTTCACATAAATTCCTTTTCTTTTCACTGAACTTCCGTGTAGTTGCTTTTTCCTTTTCTTTTTCCTTTATTTTTTCCTTACTGTTCATTTCTTAGGTTACCTTTAGTTTTTCTTTTTTTACTTTTACTTTTTGATTAGCTTCTTGCTAATCTGTTGTAATTAAACCTTATTTTTTATTAATTAAGATAGGGACTTGACCCCTATTTTTCTTCAAAAAAAAACATATTTCAGCCGCTTCAGTTTTTACCAGTATTGGCATTAGCATATCAGAGCACAACCTACTGTACAAAACTTGATTAAAATATTCATTTCATAGATGTTTTCCACTTTCCATTGATGTTTTTCCAACCTAGACTAGAAAAGGGGATCTTGTTCAACTGTGGCTAAAACAGATTAGAGCGCCTTGCCATAATTTCGGTTGCATGATATTGTGTACATTATAGGATATATATTGTTGACAAATCAGCAAACGAGAAAGATGCATAAAATATTTGAAATAAAATAATATCTATTAAATCTGATTTTCATGCAAACTAAATCTAATTATATCCTATTATATTATTTCCTTAAAGACCCGTAACACATTTTTATAACATTAAATCAACACTTTAGAACGCCTGATCTTCCTTGGTACACTAATTTAAACTGCTAAGAAGTAAGAACTGGTATATTGGTATACACTTGATCTCATTAACATAACAAATAAATGTTTCTTTCTTGTCATACCTTGCAATAGCAACACCCACGTCTCATGAAAGGTACACTAGTATATTGGCTGAATTCTCAGCTAAACAGAAAACTTCCACTTTTAGCACATTAAATCAACACTCCAAGTCCAGAACGCCTGATCTTCCTTGGTACAACTGCTAATAACTGGTATAGTGGTATACACATTTGATCTCTTTGACATAACAGATAAATGTTTCTTTCTTGTCATACCTTGCAATAGCAAAACTCTGGTACAGGGCGATGAAAAGTGGTTGGAATGGTGAAATGACAGATCCTACACCAACATATAACATTATATTGGGAAGGTGTTTGAGTTAAGTATGTCAAACCATAGCATTTATCATGAAGAGGTGTCTTTGGAGTTTCATCGAATAGCTTGTAGCATACTGAATATAGTGAAAGGGAATGAATGAGGTGGTCTAAAGAGGCAATGCCAACGGTTAACCTCAGACTAAGTTATGTCCCTTCTGGCCTTCTCTCTCACTCATGGCCATCTCCGCCTCCTCACTATTAACACCACAACTGGTTCAGATAAATTAGTATTGGAAAACAAGGAACTAGCGTCTCCAGTCAAGACTCTTTGAATACATCCAGCACTAACATATCTAATTAAGATACATTAGAGTCTTAATGTATCTAGAAATTTGGGTTTAACTAGCCGTTAGATTTTGTTCTTTATATGTAATTAGAATTAGGAACAGCTTTATATATCTGAAGAGCTGTAATTTGTAAACACAATTGAAAAAAACAAAACTCATTTCATTACACATCTCTCTCTCAGCTTTCTTAGTTCTCTAAACTCTTTCTCCAAACTTACATCTCTCTCGTCTCGCCTTGCCTTCGTCTTCGACCCACTCGACTCCATCTCCAAACCGCCAGACCTATTCGAGCAAGAGACAACTCTCTGCCGAGTCCGGTCATGGCGCCATCCGGAGACAGCTCCAGAGAAAGAAGAGGAAGAAAATAATCTAACAGAAAACACGGAACCAGGAAGCTGCGTCAATGGCAGAGGGTCTGAAGAAGTGGAGTTGACGCATCAAAGAAGAAATAAAAAAAAGCGTTTCTCATTTTTTTTTTTTTTTTTTTTTTTTTTTTTTGAAGAGGGATTTAAAATCAGAACTAAATCTAATCATTGGTGTTGATCGAAGGGACATGATTTACTGCGCGCTACAGCATACTGCGCGACACCAGATTTGGATCCGTGCTATACTGGTCCCTTCTTTAATTTTAGTACTCTCAAGCTCTGGATAGAAACTTAAAATGATTATGAGGTGCTTTTCGAAGAGATAATTCAAGATTGATAACCATTATAAATTTTTTTAATTCATTTTTAAAAAATATTACGTGCTAAAGTATAGCATTTAAATTTATTATGTTGATATTTGGTGCAATGAATCATAAATCTCTGGTGCTCTTCTTTTATACCCTGAATTACTAAGGACATAGCTGAAGATTGTTGTTTTACAAATTTTTTCATACTTGACCTCAAAATGTAGATAATTCCGTAATAATAATTTTCTTTCTTTGTATAAAGGAGCAAGGGTAAAATACAATATAATATCCCTACACAAAAAATATCTAGAGGTTTATAAAGCGCCACAAGAAGTGGCGCAACATTTAACAGCATCACTGATTACTCAAAACAGTAGCAACTCGATCAAGTTTTATCCTGTAAATGTTGCTAAGTGTTAACTTTCTGCTCCAAAAATATCTGCTCATATGTCATGAACAACAAATAATCAGTTTCCTTTGCTCAAAAAAAAAAAAAAAAAAGAAAAGAAAGAGAACACAGATAAACAGTTTCCTTTGATGACTTTAGAGAAATTTGGAAGAATCATAAAACAATCCCGTGAACAGAAAATATAATGGACCACCAAAATCCAGGCCTAACACTAAAACACATTTTGAGCCTGTTGGTTTGGATTTTATATCCGAGCACTGAGCAGATTCCTCCTCTAAAGAATATTAACCACAAGGTCCACAAGCCCCTGAATAGAAAAGGTTATTGTTTCTTGTCATCTATCCAAATATCATACATGCCATTCAAATTATTCTTTATCCTTCTTTGAGCATGATTTGTCCCTCCATTCCTTCAGTGTCTCATCTCCCTCCCGCCTCTCCCTTTCGTTAGCACTCTCGCCTCCCTCCCTTTCCTATCTCCCTCCTTTTAGTCTTGTTCTCCTCCATTTCCATCTTTCTGTGTGCTTCCTACTTCCTAGATGTTCAGTTTATTTTAGTAAGGGAATGTCTAATATAAGTGTTCAGTTACTTATAACAAGGAGTATCTAATATCTATTCAGTCAACAATACTTAAATAGTATCCAATAGATGTATATGTTCACTTTGTTTATTATATATGTTCATTTTGTATGCATATATGTTCATTTTGTATGCATATATGTTCACTTTATTTTTTTTGGATGGCGTGGATGACATTTTGTTGGATGACGGTTATCATTCCCGCTCCTATCTAGGCACGTCTGGAACACTAGGCGCTAGTTTGATCCAGACAACATCAATTTGGACCGAACAATATTTATGATATATATAATATAGGACATAAAACTCTTTTGTATCTTTAGACAATAGATGTTTTTTCATCTTCAAATTTGTAAGGTTATTTTTGTCCCAAACATAGTACAAATGTTGTTGAGGACATTTTTGATATTTTGCGGATCATTTACCTAGTCAGTGTAAGTTAAAAACTCCACGAATTATGTTGGATACTTGTTTTCAATTCAAGATTTGGAAGATAGTAGTCGAGTCCTTGGAATATTTATGAAACAAATTAAATATTGTAATTGAGTTATACTGCAGATCACAATAAATATTAAAAATATAGAAAAATTCTTTCAGAACAAAAGTAAAAATTAAAAGAGTAAAGGGAAAACATATCCGCGGTACAACTAATTCTGACCATCTTACTCGAGATCATAACAGAATTATTAGTCAAAATCAGAGACCTAACCAACGATTGGCAAATTTCGTTTTTCTTTTGTTTTTCTTTATTTAGTTTGTGTTGATCGACTTTAAGTCTACTCAAGAGCTTCTGTAAAGAAAGACTGTACAGTTCAAAAAATGATGCATTCTGACTTTACAAAGAAAAGCTGCCTTTCTTGACTTCACTAGAGACCTCCTAATGGATACTGTACAACGTTTGCTCCGTTAAAATGTTAAAACTTGTCCCCACCCATCAGCCAGAGAGTAGTTGAGTTTTAATCACATCATGTCGCTACGTGGCAATTTACAGAACTCAAAAAGGAACACAGAAGACAGAAGTTAATATATAGGTCCTTGTCTTTGAATTAAATTAATAGGTCCGATATTAGACTTGGTGGATTTATTGTGTTGACGCGGTGGTTCTGCCCTACAACGAAGGCATAGTCGATTAATGAATTTTCTCCCTTTATTAGTCCTACTTGCTAACTAAGCTCAATTCCTCCATTCTATGCCAAGACTGAAAAGTGAAAAAATATCAGAGTGAAAGGAAAAGAAGTACCTATGGAAATTTGATCCAACTTGTCCAGCCCTCACATGCCCGGTTCACATAATAAACTCTGCGTGAGACCATAAGCAGATGGACCCAATCCTTTCCTTGTAAGGTGTAGTAATTTTTACTTTTGATTTCTATTAGCAATTTTTATCTAATTGGAATAATATTGACTGATATTATTATGCCATTTTACTTTAGTTTTCTTATATATGTAGAAAGTCAGGAATAAATCCCTAGTGAAAACATATTTCTCTATATTTCATAAATGAAAATGTCGTCTTAAAAACAAACTTGAAATAGTTTGTACTTGGAATTAATAAGACATAGCGACACAATGCTTTTCACATCTTGTGAAACTTTATTTGATAAAAAGACATAGCGACACTACTTTTCACATATCAAGCAGGATGTATTAATTATCATTTCATCACAAAAAAACATATTAATAATTTCTCCCATGAGCAGGTGCAGGAAGTCAGGTTGATTTGAGGTCAGCAGAGTTCTTTGCGACCCAATTCACCTGTCTTGAAGCTACTCAAAACCAATTAAAATACTGGCAGACAAAAAAGGTTACATTGAAACTTAAAAAGGGTTTCCAATGTTCTGGTCAATGTTCATACTTCATGTAATCCTCGCTCGATATGCTGCTCCGGAAGGCCTACCAATGGGAAAGCCAGGCTGCAGAACAAAATGTGGGACCGTGGACATACCATTCCCGTTTGGTATTGACCCTGGTTGTTTCCGAGAAGGGTTTAACCTCACCTGTCAACACAATGCAACAGATGGCACCTACAAGCTTATCAGTGGTAATGTCGAGGTGTGGGAAATCTTGTTACCCACTAGTCAAGTAAGAATGAACAACAGTATTTCCTGGCAGTGCTACGACAACAAAACAAGAAATATCATATACTCATCAAGGGACTTGAACTTCACATCAACACGGTTCACTATTTCCCACATTCATAATAAGTTTGTTTCAATTGGATGTGATACACTAACCTACAATACCATGATGGATTACAAAAATTACAAGTACCGAACAGGGTGTGTGTCAGTATGTTATTCACGAGAGAGTTTACAAAACGGTACCTGCTCTGGAATTGGTTGTTGCATAACTCCTATTCCACCAGGTCTTAATTTCTTCAGCATCTCATTTGATAAAAATTTCAATGGTTCAACTGTGTCTGTGAGTGACTTTAGGCGCTGCAGTTATGCTGCAGTACTGAAGGTGAACGATTTCTTTTTCGATACGCATTATGTTATTAATGACTATGATTACTCGTATTATAGCAATATCCGGGTGCCACTTTTTTTGGATTGGTCCATAAGTAACAAGACATGTGAAGTAGCTCGAAGAATGGAAAATTATGCATGTGTTAGCAGTAATAGTGTTTGTATCGACCAGACAACTGGCCTTGGGTATTCATGTAACTGTTCAGAAGGGTACCATGGCAATCCTTATCTAGTAGATGGGTGCCAAGGTTTGCTTTTTCTCTCCTTACTTTCATCTCATTCAAGAAAATATATTACTTGCAAAATAAAGAACCTTCAGTACTTCCAACTTTCTTTAAAAAAAGAACCTTTCATTCTGTAATTCGAAAGTTTTCTATAGTTCAGTAGTAAGAATATGAAAAGGAAAATTATATTTTAGCGTTTGCATGGATAATGGTCCCTTTCAATTTTTGTATGATTTTCTCTTGGTACTTAGATGATAGTATGGCTAAATGTGTTTTACTCAGAGGTCAATTATTTTACTTGAGATGAAATTGTATGAAATGTTTGCAGATATTAATGAGTGTGCGGATAGCAGTATATGCTCAGGATCAATTTGTCTGAACAAACCAGGTGGATACCAATGTTTGTGCCCACCAGGAACCCTTGGAGACCCAAGCCAAGGAGTAACTTGTTATCCCAAAGACCATAAGATGCATATCGGTACGAAAATATTCTTTTACCCTTGAAATTCGTGAAAACATATTATATCGTTGTACTTAAAAATAAAAAAAGGTATAGAATTTACAAAAACGCAACGAACTTAAAACGATATGCAAAGACCTCTTATAGTGTATACAAAAATTAATTTTATTAAGTGTACAATAGACAGCAGTGTGCCAACCAATTACTTAAGTACACCCATTACAAAATTAGTAAAGGAATACATACGGTATATCTGGGTTGTCTGCTTTTGAAGAACAATATTGGACCAATGAAACTATAGCAATAACCACTATTAATAAAATAACCTTACAGGAATAACTATCGCCATTGGAGCTAGTGCTGGCGCTGCACTTCTAATTTTAGTCCTTGTCATTTTGGTTCCAATAAGAAGACTGAAGTTAAGAAGAAATAAGAAATTGAAGGAAAAGTTTTTCAGGCAAAATCATGGACTTTTGATGGAACGGTTAATTTCGCCAACTGAAGATGCATCTGGTAGAATGAAGATCTATAGCTTGGAAGAACTTGAGAAAGCTACAAATAAATTTGACCAAACTCGTATCCTTGGTTGTGGTGGTCATGGCACTGTATACAAAGGTATTCTATCAGACCTACGTGTGGTAGCTATAAAGAAGTCCAAAATCGTAAAACAGAGTGAAATTAATCAATTCATGAATGAAGTTGCGATCCTATCTCTGATTAATCACCGAAATGTGGTTAAGCTTTTGGGATGTTGCTTGGAAGCTGAAGTTCCATTGCTTGTCAATGAATTCATTTCAAATGGAACGTTATCTGATCATTTGCATGTACATGGAAGGAGATCTTTACTGTGGAAAGATCGTTTAAGAATTGGATTGGAAACTTCTAGAGCTATATCCTACCTTCATTCAGCAGCTTCGATGTCAATATTCCACAGAGATATAAAGTGCAGTAACATACTCCTCGATGATTGCCTGACAGCAAAGCTATCAGATTTTGGAGCTTCAAAATCTATAGAGATAGATCAAACCGGTATAATCACTGCAGTTCAGGGAACATACGGATATTTGGACCCCGAGTACTACCACACAGGGCGTCTCACAGAGAAAAGTGATGTTTATAGCTTTGGTGTTATTCTCACAGAGTTATTAACGAGGGAAAAACCATATTCCAAATGTACTTCATTGGAAGGTGGTGGTCTTATTGCACGTTTTATCATGGTTATGAGAGAAAACCGTCTTTTTGATATTCTTGATTCTCAAGTAGTTGAGGAGGGACCAAGAGAACAACTTCAAGAAGTGGCATTACTTGCTGAGAAATGCTTGAGGCTGAGAGGTGTGGAACGTCCGGGGATGAAGGAAGTTGAGGTGAGACTTGAAGTGATATCTGGTTCAATCAAGTATTTTGAGCATCTACCGCACCCTGAATCACAAAGCTTGTGGAAGCATACAGAAGATGATAACAATATAAACAGTATGGGAGAAACCAGCAGGCAGTATACTTTGGAGAAAGAAATGTTATTATCTACAGAATTTGATCGATAAATATTTATTTTACTAAATTTGCTCATTAAATATTATTGCTCTTATATATTTCTTTCTCTATCAGATTTAATGTAATTTCAATACCATTTAGTATTTAATCAATGATGATCAACTATGTATCAAACAGTAGTTTTTGGTTTTCATTAGCTGTGGACCATTTTGCACTTCAGTCCACAAAAGAATACGGCAGTATTCTACTTTAAATTGGCCTACATGTATCAACAGCTTCAGCTGTTACCAGTATTGGTACTAGCATATCAGAGCACAACCTGCACGTATAAAATTGATTAAAATATTCATTTCGTAGATGTTTTCCACTTGCCATTAGAGAAATAGCTTAATCGATGTTTTTCCAACCTAGCCTAGAAAAGCTAATCTTGTTCAACTGTGGCGAAAACAGAATAAGAATCTTGCCATAATTTCAGTTGCATGATATTATGAAAATTAAAGGATATATTGCAGACAAATCAGCCCACATATGAGCAGCAGACAGAATATCTTCTGGTATACCTAAAGTACTAACACCAAAACAGTACTTTACCCAGTAGCTAGTGATGACATCGACAATTCTAGCCAGAGCTGTATCTAATATTTTCACAAACAGTACCCAATATTTCATAATATAAAATTTGGTGCTCACAAACCATAAGAACATTACTATATATATAAAGGTTACATTTCCTATTTTTGTCCCATGAAAGGTACACTAGCATATTGGCTGCATAGCAAACTTCAATTAGCATTAAATCAACACTGGAGAACACGAGATCTTCGTTGGAACATTAATTAAACTGCTAGCTAATAACTGATATAATGGTATACACTTCGGCTCGTTTAACATGTTTAATAGGACACTGGCTGCAGTGAAGTGATGATCATTTCATGATGATGCACTCTGGTACCGGGTGATGAAAAATAGTTGGAATTAATGGTGAGATAACAGATCCTATACCAACAAACAACATTATATTATATAGAGGTAATTTTTTGGCAAATATAGGGGTAATGTATCGGGAAGGTGTTTCAGTGAGTTAAGCACGTCAAACCATGACATTTATCACGAAGAGGTGTCTTTGGAAATTCATCGAGCAGCTTGTAGGCGTACTGAATATAGTGAAAGGGAACGAATCGAGGTGGTCTAAACTCTAAAGAGGCAATGCCAATGGTGCCTACGTACCAACTCCAGCTTGGAATTTCTCTGAATTTTATTAATTTTCACTTTTTCGGTCTACCCTTTTCAATGGATTCATCGTATTTCTGGAGTAATTTTTTTTTTTTTTGAAAAAAGTGGGTTTACCCACCATTTTCCATTAAACTGAAAAGCATAGTATCAAATACATCAAAATCTAACAGAAACAAACTCGGCACTGGTACCAACCCCTCTGTACCAGTGCCCCCACTATTATCTGTCTAAATCCAACCCAGATATTAAGAGCATTATCCAGATATTACAGAATGAACCCTCAAAAGTCTTTATTATTACAAAACTTGTAAGAATTTCATAAAACGTAAACCATCTACTCAACATATATCACCATTCTGCCCCAATCTCCTTGCTCAACTTCATTAGCTTCTCCTGCCTCCAGTTGAGCTGATATCACTCCATCTTCTGTCCAGTAGCTCCACACCTCATCTTTGAACTTCTGATTCCATAACCCTGAAACTGCCTCAAATCCTATGAAAATCCACTTGATAATTTGAATCATCTTTGCATCTGCTTGACAAAAAAGAATGGTATCATCAGCGTAATGGAGATTTATTAAAGAATATCCATCATCTACAGGAACTCCTAATCCTTTAATCAAACCGTTATTTCGAGCTTTTCTAAACATTTGGTTAAGGCTATCTGCTACCAAATTAAACAAGAGAGGGGAAAGGGGATCGCCTTGCTTAAGGCCCCTCTTAACCTCAAAATATCTGGATAGTTTTCCATTGATTTTAATACACACATGCCCTCCAATTAATAATTTCTCTACCCATCTGACCCACTTCTCATGAAAACCCCTTGATCTTAAAGTTTCAATCAGAAACTGCCAATTCACTCGATCATATGCTTTTTCTAAATCCACTTTTAAAACCACACCTTTTTTTTTTTTGATCTGACAGTTGAATGAAGAATTTCATTTACACAAACAACATTATCCAAAATAAATCTGTTTTGAATGAATGCTGCCTGAGATTGACCAATTAGTCTATCAATTACCCCTGCTAATCTATTGGTTAGAACCTTTGTAATCCACTTGTAAGAACAATTAATCAAACTAATAGGTCTGAAATGTTTGATTTCTAATGCATCTTTCTTTTTTGGTATCAAACTTATTATAGCTCTATTGAGTTTAGCAATATCTAGTCTATCATAGTAAAAAGCCTCAAATAATTGCACAATATCTGATTGTATCACGTCCCAATTTTTCCTATAAAAATAAAAACTCATACCATCTGGACCAGGAGTCTTTTCTGCTTCAGATTCATATAGTGCTTGCTTTATCTCATCCCCAGTGAAAGGCTCAATAAGCCTATGATTTTCCATATCTGTTAGCTTTTGATCTTCACTCCAAAAGCTTGGATGAAGTGCTGCAAACTTATCCCCTGCAACACCAAACAACTCAGTATAGAAATGCACAATATGCTCCTCTATATCTTGCAAATTATTTGTATATTCATCATCTATATTTAATTCTAAAATCAGATTTTTTTGTTTTCTAATGGTAGCAATCTTATGAAAGTATTTGGTATTGTTATCTCCCTCTAATAACCATCTCAATTTACTCCTTTGGTGCCAATAAATTTGTTCATTATCATATATCTCATCTAGATCATGTACATTATCATGATACCTAGCTACCTCATCATCTGTCCAGTCCCTTGATTCCTGTATTTTATTTAACTCATCTATGATCTGTAAATGAGCCTGTTTGTTTCTCTTTATCTCTCCATAATAATTTTTCACCCAGCCTTTTATCTTTTTCCTAACTTGTTTAATGTTTTTTCGCCACTGACTAGCTATATCTTGAGATTTATGTATATGAGTCCACCATCTAGGAACGAATTTAACGAACTCCTCATTATCACACCACGTTCTGTCTACTCTAAAAATTTGCTCTGAGTTAAACCAATTTGCATTACTATCTAACAATAGAGGTGAGTGGTCTGATTTATATCTAGGTAAAGCTTTAACAACAGTTTTATTATATTGATTATCCCAATCTTGTGTACAAAAATATCTATCCAATAAGGCCAAACAAGGCTTGTCTCTCATACTAGACCAAGTGAATTTTTGGCCAGATAAAGGTAACTCAATCAAATTCAATTTATCTATCATTCTATTAAATTGTCTGGCTCCAGAAATATGAAAATGGTTACCATTTTTTTCAAATCTAAATCGCAAAGAATTAAAATCTCCCATAGCTAACCAAGGACCATTCCATAAAGTTCTCAAATCAATCATCTCCTGAGAAAAGTATTTTTTAAACTTATACTTAGTAGGGCCATACGCTACAGTTACCCCAAACACAAAACTATTTGATCTATCTTTCAAGATGATTGAAACAGTATATCGTAACACTAAACTTTGCATCAATTGATATTTATCAGTATTAAAAGCTAGTAAAACTCCTCCAGCTGTCCCATTAGCAGGAAGGAAAACAAACTCAAACTGGTTAGGAAGGAAGGAATAAGCGAATCGTCTAGAAAAAGAATTCTTTTTTGTCTCCTGTAACCCAATAATCTCACATTTATTATCATTAATCATTTCTGCTAAGAATTTTCTTTTACTCCCCTTTCTTAGCCCCCTCACATTCCAACAAAGAGTTTTAATCATCTAACAACAGATCTGACCCCGCAAATCAGCTTATCTAGCCTCTATTTTTTATCTTTTTCTTTTCTGAGGAATCTAGGCCCATGTTGTAACTTGAATTCTATCTCATCAATAGTAGAAACAAACTGTTGTTTAGAAAGTGTCCTTAGAAATTGTATATTAGCTAAACTGTCATCTTTAGTTTCTGCTAGGACAATACCACAACAATCAAACAATTTCAAAACTTCCTCATCTTCTAAATCTGTGAAAGGAAAATTATCTAAAACATGCATTTTACCATGTACAGGAGCTTCCAGATTCTTCTCTTTGAGTCGCTGGATTGCCTTATCTCGCACGGTATGTGTTGGATTGAGCAACTTCTGACGCAAGCTCTGCCTGGTGGGCCCCATCTGTGGCATATGCTTCCCTGCCACCGGGTCAACTGAATCATCTTCTGCGCCATCGGCTGGAGTTTGCTGGTACAACACCATCTGTCTCTCCATATTTGAATCATCCCTGACCTTTTCATTCACTTTGTCAGACTGTGTTAGCAGCTGATTGTTCTCAACCTCCCCCTTTTCATTATTACTATCAACATTCACTTTCTCTGAATCAGTAGCAATATCAGATTGAGCAGAGTGAATCAGCTCCTTCTTCTTGCCAGATACTATATCTCCAGTGGTTTTCTGAGTCTTACCAGTATGTGCATCTTGAGTTTGCACAAAACTAGTGTTATCTTGTGGCACAGTATCATTTGCTGAATCATCAGCAATGTTATCATTCATATACAGCTCTTCATCTACATCATCTGACATTAAATCTTCATCTTCTTCTAAGTTGTTATCCTCCTCAACTTGTTTCTTTCCCTTTGGATCAGATGAGGTACCAGCACCATCAGTGTTGAAACCTTTATCAGATCTACGTGTCCAGATCTTTCTCTTCTTATTCCCTCCTCCTCCTTTAGTGTTAGGAGTATCGACTAGAAATTGTACCACTCTCCAGACCCATTCTCCTCTCTCATTACGAACTCTGATCTCTCTATCGGGAGGGTTTCTGTAATTTGGTGTAATTTCTGGAGTAATTTGGGGGAATGAAAGCATGCATGCCAGGGCACATGCCATGTAAGGAGATATGAGCTTCGTTTCTTATATAGACAACAGACTGTTTAAAGCAGTTTTTTGAATACCGTATCGGCCACCGTACTGGTGAAGCTGCCGGTACCCGGTATTACCAGTTCTACCGGTTTTTGTACCGGTCTTATCCTTTAAGATATATAAGTATTTAATGACCTGAGTTATCAACAAAGACAAATTGGCCCAGTGGAGAGAGCGGTGGCATGCCAGTAAAACCATGGAGTTATCAACTTTAAAGTTTAAACGACTCATTTCTTCTCCAATTCCATTGAGTCGTAGATGTAGATGCCTCGTGAAATTGACTGCTTATTAGTCTTGTTGACTATATCTTAGGGGTTGAATGGCCAGTGCTGTAGCCTGTACTGCATCCCCTTCTTTAATTTTAGCACTCTCAAGCTCTGGATAGAAACTTAAAATTATTATGAGGTGCTTTTGGAAGAGATATTTGTAGATTGATAAACGTTATATGTTTTTTCAATTCATTTTTTAAAAAAACATTACGTGCAAAAATATAACATAATAAAGTAATAATAATGTTCATATTTGATGCAATGAATCATAAAAACTAAAAAGTTTATTTTCTTTTATATACTGTAATTCAAAATTCGGTAAGTTGATTTCTTTTATTGACGCGTGAAATTTAGGTGAATGGTTCTTTTACCTTGTTGTTACTTTATGTGGATGACATGTTGATTGCAAGTAATAATCATGATGAGATTAAGTCTCTTAAGCTTGATATGTCTAAGAGATTTGCAACTAAGGATCTTGGCGAAGCAAAGAAAATATTGGGCATGCGGATTCATAGGGATCGGGAGAGAGGCAAACTTTGGTTGAGTCAAACGGAATATATTGATAAAGTCCTTGAGAGGTTTGACATGGTGAATTGCAGACCGGTGACTACACCTTTGGCCGGTCATTTTAAGTTGTCTAAAGAGAATTCTCCAAAGAATGATGAAGAGAGATTGAAGATGGAAAATGTTCCATACTTGTCGGCCGTTGGTAGCTTGATGTATGCTATGGTGTGCACACGGCCGGACATTGCACATGCAGTGGGAGTTGTCTCTCGGTTTATGTCTAACCCGGGATGGGAGCATTGGCAAGCGGTCAAGTGGATACTTCGGTACTTGAAAGGCACTCGTGGCTTGCAATTATGCTTTGGTGGAGAAAATTCTAAATTGACAATTGAAGGGTATGTTGATGCCGATCATGCGGGTTGTAGTGAGACTAGAAAGTCCACGACGGGCTATGTGTTTACTATCGGTGGTGGAGCCGTTAGTTGGATGTCTCGATTACAAGATATTGTTGCTTTATCTTCCACGGAATCGGAGTATGTCGCATTGACCGAGGCGGTGAAGGAAATGCTTTGGTTGAAAAGGTTGCTTGCACAACTTGGGTTGAAGCAAAAGGAGTATGTGGTGCATTGTGATAATCAAGGTGCCATACATCTTTCAAAGAATACGGCATATCACTCAAGAACTAAGCACATTGATGTGCGATACCACTTTATTCGTGATGTTCTAGACCATGGGCAACTAGTTGTGAGAAATGTTCACACGAAGGAGAACGTTGCTGACATGTTCACGAAGGTGGTGCCTCCTGACAAGGTAATATTCTGTAGGGGTCAATCTGAGTTGGTTGAATAACTTGGATGTGTTTGGAGCGAGGTGCAGGATGTATGCTTGTATAATCAAGGGTGTATGCTTATGTGACCAGAGGTGTACATGTATGCTTGTGTGATCAAGCGTGTATGCTTTGTGTGATCAAGATGTATGTTTGTGAGATCTAATGTGTATGCTTCTGTGATCCAGTGGGAGCTTTGTCTTCGAGTGGGAGGTTGTTGTGTACGAAGCCAAATGGGAAATGGGCTTGGCCCATTTTTGGCCTAATACGAAAAGAAGAAAAAGGGAGCACGGAAGGGAATTGAGGATTATCTCTCCAGACGCGTATTCTCCAACAGCTCTCTGTCTCTTCTCCTGAGCTATCTAGGGTTTTACATTTCTCTTATAACTCTTGTTAATTCCACCTCAAATAGTGAGAGAGAGTGTGAGTGAGAGTAAGAGGAAGGTAGATAGCTTGATTGATCTCCATGTACTTGTAAGAAAACTCTTGATTTAGTAGATTTGCACCGATCGCTCCCGTGGTTTTTCCCTTTCGGATTTTCCACGTAAAATCTTGTATCATCTCTTTATTTTCTTATGATATTGCTGGATTGTGCTGTGGTTTGTTGATTCTCAAGTATTGGCTTCTCTATTGTGGGTATTTGGTTTATGCCCATAACGTGTTTGCCGAAATTACCCTCCTTGTTTTAATTGGCTTCCGCTGCCGGTACCACCATACGGTGTGTCCAACAATAATGGACTTGTGCTCATAACAAATTAATTGGCATAGTCCATTATCTAATTTATTACGATGCTGGAGGAGCAATATCTTCATGCTATACCTCAGTATCTCATAACAAATTAATTAATTTAATTAATTTATTTGTTGAACAGATTTGGTGAACTAAGTACATGCACATCACAACTTTTACATTTACATTTTGACTGAGCAGGTGCTCTTTTCAACAATACTTGTGATCAAATACTTCATTTTTTTTCTTAGTAAATTGGTTTAATTTCTGTGAACATGTGATGCAAAAATTGTTTAATAAAAGTATCTAGGCATAGACAACCCTTATCAAGTCACT
Source organism: Rhynchospora tenuis (assembly GCA_027725995.1). Classification (NCBI taxonomy): domain Eukaryota; kingdom Viridiplantae; phylum Streptophyta; class Magnoliopsida; order Poales; family Cyperaceae; genus Rhynchospora; species Rhynchospora tenuis. Next base: position 142,280,014 of record CM050888.1, on the reverse strand, counting down.
AAAATAAGATAAGAAAACGAAATTGCCAAATGAATGCTCTGTTGGCTGTTGCTCAGCGAAAAAAAAAAATAAGTGAATTGCTTTTTCACATGTCATAATTTGCTTTTCAGGTCTTGAATGTGGTTAATCTCTAATGGACATAATTACAAACTGGAGTGGTACAAACTGCAGTGGCAGTCAACCTACTGTTGATGGTAGTAGGCATGGCAGTGAGAGTCAAGGAAGAAGCTCCGAGGGATGCAATATTTCTAGTGAGCATGAGGAGTATGAGGCTGAGCAGTATGTCGAAGCTGATGGTGAGCGAATGTATCTTTCTGATGGAGATGATGTAATTGCTCCTCCAGCTGGTACACACGACTCAGCTGGTACACACAACTCAACTGTAGAAGTAGAAACTAATTTGGAGCCAATTGTAATTCCGGAGAATGAGCAAAGTGTTCTATATGATCCTGATAATCCAAGGATCGAGCTTAATGCATTATTTCCGGACGTTGATGCATTTAGAAATGGACTGAGACATTTTGCTATCATAACAGATTTTGAATATACCACAGTTAAGTCAAACAAGAGACGATTCGTGGCAAATTGCGCCTGTCCGGGTTGTGCTTGCAGGATTCGAGCTTGTAGGCTTCGAGATGACAATAAAACTTTCAAGGTATAGCATTTATTTGACTTTCTTTTTTCTTTCTTTACAATGTGATAAGATTTGCAAAAATAATAATTCTGGACTTAAGCCCATAATTATAGCATATAATAGGTAAGCAATTTGGTTAGTATTTCTGTGCTGTCACAGTAGCACAACAAATGCGCATTTATGAATAAATTGTACAATATCTTCAATTGCCTGAATATGCTATAATTAGGTTAGTATTTGGTTAGTATTTCTATGCTGTCAAACTTCCACTTATCATTTTACTCTTTTTTGGTAATGCAGATAACTGTCTTACCTAATGTCCATACTTGTCCATCCGTCGGCAGGGGTAAGGGAACTATGGTATCTAAGTCTTAGGTGGCAGAGAGGGCTGCCGATTTCTGAAGGACGAATCCTTCGGCTGGGGCAAAGGCAGTACAAAACCAATTAGTAAGAGATTTTCGTGTAACTTTGAACTATGGTAATGTCACACCCCGCACCGACGGGTCGCGGGCACATGAGGGTGGGGCGGTATCATCTGCATCCATCCGTCGGCTCGTCAACCTACGTCGCAAACACAAGGAAACAAACAGATGTCAGCTACAAAGCTCAGTAACCAGTTATTTAACGACGCAACTTCTCTATACTAGTTGATATAACAAAAGTGTATCAATTCAAATATGCATATTATCAAGACTCACCCAGGTCCCCTCACCCAACCGGTTGGGCAGGCAAAAGGGAGACCTTTCCCTCGCTCAGGACAGGCAAAAGAGAAATATTCTCTCGCTCAGGGTAGGCAAAAGAGACATATCTCTAACCCTGGGCAAGCAAAATAGACATATTCTCTCACCCTAGCAGGCAAAAGGGAATTTCTATATCCGCATAGCGCTACCGAACTGGCCGAAGCCGGTGGCCGACAGACTCCGGAGAGTGACATTGATTTCCATGTAAGTGAAGCAAGCAAATCCAAGCAATAACCAAATCAAATAATACGAAACTAGATATATAGAAGTCCGGTTACCTGACTGAGCGATCCACAAGAATAAGCAAATCGGAACGGACTATCCAACAGGACTGCGACGTAGTACTCGAATTCCAAATGGCCGAGTATTCAAAGCCAAGACGGTATTCAAGATTAGGTAGAGAGAGAGAAATAGTGGGAGAGAGAAATCCAAAATGATATGAAATGAGGCTAGATTATATTTATAGTGGAGGTTTCTAAGTGGCTAAGAAAGTAAATATTAAGTTACTTAATGGCTAATTAAGTAAAAATGAATTACTTAGCTACTGTTTTTGAAAATATAGATTACTATTTATGAAAATATGAATTACTTAACCGCTAAGAAATCAAATGGATAAGATCAAATGAATATTATATAATATCAAATGGATAAGATCAAATAGATATTTTCAAATAGATAAGAATGGACATTTTTTTCAAATAGGACCTTAGGATTTGAAGTATTGTAAACATGTCCTAAAATTCAGGGATGTTACATTCCACCCCCTTAAAAAGGAAATTTCTTCCACGAAATTTCAAAAGGACGGTAACAAGTCAAATTCCAATCGAAACGACAATGAACCCAAACACACAGTCCGAGGAACGAATGCTCTGATACCATCTGTCATGCCCCGCACCGACGGGTCGCGGGCACGTGAGGGTGGGGCGGTATCATCTGCATCCATCCGTCGGCTCGTCAACCTACGTCGCAAACACAAGGAAACAAACAGATGTCAGCTACAAAGCTCAGTAACCGGTTATTTAACGACCCAGCTTCTCTATACTAGTTGATATAACAAAAGTGTATCAATTCAAATATGCATATTATCAAGACTCAACCAGGTCCCCTCACCCAACCGGTTGGGCAGGCAAAAGGGAGACCTTTCCCTCGCTTAGGGCAGGCAAAACAGAAATATTCTCTCGCTCAGGGTAGGCAAAAGAGACATATCTCTAACCCTGGGCAAGCAAAAGAGACATATTCTCTCACCCTAGCAGGCAAAAGGGAATTTTCATATCCGCGTAGTGCTACCGAACTGGCCGAAGCTGGTGGCCGACCGACTCTGGAGAGTGACATTGATTTCCATGTAAGTGAAGCAAGCAAATCCAAGCAATAACCAAATCAAACAATACGAAACTAGATATAGAGAAGTCCGGTTACCTAACTGAGTGATCCACAAAAATAAGCAAATCGGAACGGACTATCCAACAGGACTGCGACGTAGTACACGAATTCCAAATGGGCGAGTATCCAAAGCCAAGACGGTATTCAAGATTAGGTAGAGAGAGAGAAATAGTGGGAGAGTGAAATCCAAAATGAAATGAAATGAGGCTAGGTTCTATTTATAGTGGAGGTTTCTTAGTGGCTAAGAAAGTAAATATTAAGTTACTTAATGGCTAAGTAAGTAAAAATGAATTACTTAGCTGCTGTTTTTGAAAATATAGATTACTATTTATGAAAATATGAATTATTTAACAGCTAAGAAATCAAATGGATAAGATCAAATGAATATTATATAATATCAAATGGATAAGATCAAATAGATATTTTCAAATGGATAAGAATGGATATTTTTTTCAAATAGGACCTTAGGATTTGAAGTATTGTAAACAGGTCCTAAAATTCAGGGATGTTACAGGTAAAGCTTGGGCTGGAAGGACTGCAGGGGTCATGGGAGAATAGCTTCAAATTGGTGTACAATTTTAAAGCTGAAGTGGAAAGTAAATGTCCTGGCAGCATCGTGGAGATAGAATGCGAAAGGGATGGCCAAAAGATGCGGTTTAGCAAGATGTTTGTGGCATTAAAACCGTGCATAGATGGATTTCTTAATGGTTGCAGACCTTATTTGGTAGTAGATTCAACTCATTTGACAGGTTTGGGTTTGTATATCTCATTGAGTATATCTCTGATTGGTTAATATAGATTATATCTCTAGCTTATAGAATTCAACTCAATCACTAATATTTAACATAGCAAAGTAAAGTTATATTAATAAAACTGGGTGGAATTGCTTACTGTTTGGAATAGCAAAGTTTTGAAATTCACTAATATTTAACATAGCAAAGTAAAATTAATAACTAGCAAGTTCTGAAATTAATAACAAAGTTCTGAAATTGCTTACTGTTTGGAATAGCAAAGTTCTGAAATTTAACACTCTGAAATTATTTGGAACAGGGAGGTATAGGGGACAATTGGCGACCGCTTGTGGTGTCGATGGGTTCAATTGGTTGTATCCAGTTGCATACGGTGTGTTCGATTCTGAAACCATTGAAACATGGACGTGGTTTATGACTCAATTGAAGAAGGCAATTGGAGATGTACCGGGGCTCATTATATCCTCAGATGGATGCAAGGGATTAGACAAGGGTGCTGCAAATGTATTTCCAGAAGTCAAGCGGAGGGTGTGTTTGAATCATTTGAAGAAAAATTTCAAAATGAGATTTCATGGGAAGACATTTGATGATCATTTGAAGCCGGCTGCCTATGCACACAACATAGAGGAATGTGCGAACCACCTTAGTGAGATCAAGAAAGCATCAAGTCAGGCATTCAATTATTTGGAGAAACATGGACTATGGTGTAGAAGCAAGTTCTCTGAGGAATCAAAGGTGGATTATGTGACCAACAACATATCGAAATCTTTCAACAATTGGATAAAAGATATGAAGGATTTGTATGTCATTGAGCTGCTCAATCAGATTAGGCGGCTACTTATGGTTACATTTGATAGGAGGAGGAAAGTACTGAGAAAATTAAATGGCAGAATTGTGCCAACTGTGATGAAGGAACTAAATGAGAAGAGTAGATGTTCTGAAGTCAGGAGGATGACTGTAAGTAGAGGTGCTGATAATTGTGCAGAGGTGAGTGGAACAACAATAAAAGGGATAGGTTGGACTCATGCAGTTGAGATATACAAGCAAAAATGCACGTGTGGAGCATGGCAGATTTCTGGAAAGCCATGTATTCATTTGCACTCTTAGAAGAACCCATCTCGAGGACTACGTGCATGAGTATTACTCAATTGAGAGGTTTAAGTTAGCATACGAGGGGGTGATACAACCCATAGTTGATGCATCCAGGTAGGTCAAATCAGATCTTGGATTTAATATATGGCCATCAAAAATGGATAAAAGGCCAACTGGAAGACCTAGAAAGGAGAGGATCCCAAGTTGTCTTGAATTGGGTACAAGGAAACAACAATGCAAGAGATGCAGCAGATTTGGCCATCAAGCTAGGACTTGCAAAGAAGCATTCGATGGTACAAACACAAACAATAGAAAAAGGTAGTAATGTAATAACTGAATTATATTATAATATCTGCTCTACTCTATTACTCCATGTGTAATGTAATAACTCAAATATCTGATCTATTAATCCATTTGCAGAAAGAGAAGGGCTGTTAAAAAGTTACAAAAGGTGTAAATGTTGTCCAGATGGACGCAACCTGATGTTAATTATGGTTAGTAGATGCAGCAGATTTTGTGTATAATTGATCAGTTATTTTGGGAATGGATTTGAATGAATAGATTCAGTTAGTATGCAATTTGTGTGGAATTATGGATGATCAATTATTATGTATCATGCATGTATGTGTGTTTTTTTGATATACTGATTAGCTTATTCTATCAACAATTTGTGTCGACTTATGGATTCTATATGCAATTAAATTTGTGCGACTTGGTATTGAATTTGGTTTGGCATTTATACAGTTGAATTTGTGCGACTTATGGATTATATATGTTGTCTTAACTGATCAGAGAAAGATAGCAAATGCTTATCTATACACTCATGTTAGATATAGTGAGTGGAGTCTTCTTTAATATGTCGACTTATTAATTAGCTTTATGGGCCATTGATAGATATTGTTTGGTTTGACGTCTAGCTTATATTGTACACTTATATTGTTGCAATTTGTACTATACTGTTTAGCAAAACAAAACACAAATAGCAAATAATAATCCCATAAAGCAAAACAAATAAAAGAGCAATTAAAAAGCACTACAATTAATTACCTAAAAAAGGAAGTTGAGTTTCATCTTATCCACTACAAGAACAGCACTACCATTAAAAACCAATCCTATCAATCTAAACCACAATTAAAAGAGCAATCAACACCATTAATAGAGTGACAATGACAATGACACTTATAGCATTATACAGTTTCATCTTATCCAATGAGGCGACTGGTGCTCTAATTTGAGCTTCATCATATTGACATTTTTTCTTGAATTCATCAGTCAAATTCTCCAATTGAGCCTCCACTGTAGCAAGTACATCGGAGTCAAGAGCTTCCACATTTGCATTTGTTGCATAACTGTCATACTTGTTGTCCCACATTCAGAAGTTGCACCTAGTTCTCTTTTGGAAAAAAAATAAGAAAAAATAAAGAAAAGAAAAGAAAATCAGGAGTTGAGGGAGTTTATCGCATGAAAAAAATTGGTCATCAATTTTTAATGTTCATCATCTCTGATTCTTACAAAATGCTTAGAAAACCCATCACCCCATCACTGATCCTCAATTCATCATAGTTCTCATAATAATATGGGTCCGAATAGGAAATTTTTGGCAATACAGTGTATTGCCGACACATCAGACCCACAGTATGGTTTATTTATTTTTAAAAAATTATTTTAAGTGATCTTTAGTGACCCACCAGATTTTCTGCTGTATGCATAAATCCTGAGAATCTATATTATCTGGCTCATGTGTAAATTCTCTGAAATGTTTCAGTAGATTTGACAAGGCAATTTGATAAGATTCAGCTCAACAAAATTTATTGATAATTTGGCCCCTCACAAAATGGGAGGAGAGATTAAAACATTCTCAATTTTTACCTTGTTTGAGCATTTGTAGAACCATCTATTTGGATTCGAATCGGTTCTGCTAAGAAGCTTCGTCACGGTAACACCACAATCCGGGCATGGCACGAGAGGCAAACCTTCACTTCGACTTGGCTGGGGGCCGATGCTCGACGATGCAGAACGCGAGACGGATTGTGCGTCTCTCAAACGACGATGCATGAAGATCGATAGAGGTGGTGTCACTTCGCCTAAGTTTTAGGGTTCTTCTGTTGAGTCGAGTCGAATCGACTAGATGGTTGACTCTGGTGCGCGAGAGAGAAGTGAGGGACGAATCTATTGAGGGTTTTAGGGTTCAGAGAGGGGACGGAAGAGCAGGTGGCGGAAGAATCTACGCCTAGGGTTCTTTCTTTGTGCGAGAAGAGAAAGAAGGAATCGAGAGAGAGGAACGGGGCTGGGTTCAGTCGAGTCTTTTAATCGATTCTGGTTGAATTCGAACAAGGGCAAAAGGGTCAGATATTTTCATTTTTATTATTTTAATCTTATTTATATTAGAAAATATGTCTAAGGGGTAAATACAGAAGGGGTCGGAAATTCGGGAGGGCAAAATCCGGAGTTTGAACTTTCGGGGGTAAATCTCGTATTTCCTCAGTTCTGAGGGGTATGAAAAAAATTTTCCCTTCTTTATTTTATTTTCGTCATTTTCTGCTCTACTCGATCGGAAGTAACACAGTGCATCAATAAATTTTGATTCTCCATCAGTCCTGCTTTTCTCTCTCTCTCTTCTTCTCCACCCAACATAAACACAAGAAAAAAGAAAAAAAGAAAAAAAAAATCTCTATTCCACCTTTGGCCTTCAGCTCTTAATTCTACCAGCAATACACAGTTCCTTTTTTCCTGTGTCATATCAAAATATGTTTAACGGGCGCATGCTGACGTCCACTGGACTTTTGAGAGCATAAGTTCTTAATCAAAATTTTCCATGAAAACATCAAAATTTTTTTTCCAACGACAACAACAAAATAACAACCAAGTCTTTCGTGATAACCCATGCACGAATCCATGCACCCCTCATGCTACGTCCAATTCAGCCTCGGTAACGGATCGTGAGAATCTGCCATACTTAAATTATAATTTAATATTAGAACACAAGTTTATGGGAGAAACTGAGAAACAGTGGTACTTTTGTCGTACGCTCTGTACTTGTAAGAGGATGCACATGTACACCTGTCAAACGAGCTAAGTGGCAACGGAATGGGGTGTTTCGTTTACCGTGCCGTTAGACAAATGAAACCGATTTCGATGCAGTTAACTGTGCCACTTCGTAATTTTGTAAACGAAACGATTTCGCTAAACGGCATGTAAAAAATACGTTAACGAAACAAATTTCGCTACCGTTTGCTGTTTCATTAAAAAAATGAAACAGATTTCGCTGCCGTTATTCGTTCCGTTTCGGCAAAATAAAACGGCATAACAGTTTACGGTATGCCGTTGACCGTCCTATGCACGTGATAATTAGAACTGTTGTCGGAGCTTTGAGATCAGCCGTGACAAATGTGGATCTACATCAAAAACGCTGCACGCCAACTTTGAAATAAGACCATACCAGATCTGAAAAGATCAAAAGATGTCTTATTTTGTCTCGAGGCTGCTGGTTGTCCATTCAATTCAGGAATATATTCACATCAATTAGGACACATATATCAAAACTACTATTAATATTAATAAATGTAATATTCCTACAAACAACTAGTTCATTTTGTTAACCTGATGTATTTTTACCGAGCATAATTTAAATTTTCTGCTATCAACTAAATTTTCTTATTAAAGTATATCGTTTTAAATTGTGACTTAATTTAAACTATTTTACAAATTGAGGGACTTGTTGATGATTGTGTTGACGTGCCCCGTGTGGGCATTAATTTATTTAAGATTGTATTCCTTACTTTTTGTTTTCGTCTTGTTCTGCTCCTACTACAGTGCATCAATAAATTGCTTCTCCATCAGTCCTGCTTGCCATCTCTATCCCTTCTTCTCCATCAGTCTTGTGCATCAATAAAAGATATTTTCCTTGAGCGTACAAGTGGGAGTGCCTTGTAATAACTCGTTAAGCAAACTTCAGTAAGAAATTACATTTACTTATTACGGTGCAAAGGGTATCAAAAAAGTACATACTATATGTGTATTCTCCAGCTTGAAGGACTTTTTATTTATTTATTTATTTTTGGAAATGTTGACGAAAACAATTTGAAACAAATGGAACCATAACAATAATAACTGTCATCAATACGCAGGAATAACCATTGCCATCGGAGCTGGTGCCGGTGCTGCACTTCTGATCCATCATCTATTATTTGTACCTATGTAAATGTCCTTTACAATCTACAGTTTATTAAAGCCTGGTGTCACTGTTTCGTATGGTTAAGTAGGGACTGCATATTATATTCAAGCTTGAAATTCCAATATATTTAAGACTGAAGATTATTTATTGACAATTGCTAATTGATAATATTAATGTTGTTGCGGTAAATCTAGGAAAAAAAAACTTCCAAACAAATGAACAAAATTACAGAAATATTATTGCTCTTATATATTTCTTCTGCATCAAATTTAATGTAATTTTAATACTATTTAGTAATTAATCAAAGATAATTAACTACGAATCAATCACCATTTTTTGGTTAAAATTAACTGTGGACGATTTTGCATTTTAATCCACAAAACAAAATATTGCAGGATTTTACTACTCTGCTTGCATGTATGAGAGGTTTCCATTTTGCCAGCATACCAGTATTGGTAATAGCATATCAGAGAACAATAAGATATGTAAAAAGTGATTAAATATTCATTTCAGAGATGCACACCTGCTTTCAAGAAATGCCTTAATTGAATGATGTTTTTTTGGTTTTTCCAACCTAGCCTACAAAAGGGAATCTTGATTCAATTGTGGCAAGACAGTTCACTATGAAGTATCAGCTTGTTCTCATTCTATTTTTCTTTTGAGAGCAACACTGTAGAGCAGCTTGCCATAATCTCGGTTAGATGATATATATAGAGTATGAATATTACTGACAATTTAACCCATACGATCAGCGGACTGGCTTTCTGGTACACCAAGCATCTTGCCATAATCTCGGTTAGATGATGTATACACTCTGAATATTGAAGGATATATTACTGACAAGTTAACCCATATGAGCAGAGGACTGGCTTTCTGGTACACCAGAAGTACTGGCACCGAACTATTTGGTGCTCAGAACTAAAAGAATCCATTATAAGAAAGTTCACATTTCCAATTTTTGACCCATGAATAGGTACATTAAACTGTTAATAACTGATAAACACTTCAGCTCTTTCAGCACAACAAATAAATGTTTCTCTCTTACCATACCATACAATAGCAACACTCATGCCCTCATTCATGTTTAATAGGACACTGGCTCAATGAAGTGATATTTATTTTTTTTTTTCATGAAATTGGACTCTGGTTTCGGGTGATTAAAAATGGTTGGAATGGTAAGATAACAGATCTGACAGACTGACACCAACAAATACCATTACAGTATAGAGGTAAAGTTTTTTGGAAAATATGGAGGTAATATTTTGAGAAGAGTGTACCTCAAACCATGGCATTTATAATATAAAGAGGTTGTCCTAGGAATTTCGTCGAACATCTAACAGGCACATTGCATATGGTAAAGGGAATTTCGGAGAAATAGTGTAAGGAGGTCGGATTGGGGGAGCTTCGACCATTACTGCGCTCTATCGCAAAAATGAGACGAGTGGGTACGGGAAGGGAATGGGATTTGGGAAATAGAAAGTAAATGGAAGAGTAGTACTGGAGAGCTCCATTTCAGATTTTTTTCATTTCTCATTTGATTCAAATCACACGGTCCACGTTATTTAAGAATCCAAATATTTTATTAATTAAGTGATGCTTCATTGAAAAATCGTTCCAAAAACATAAAAAAATTGATAATTTTTTTCTCTTTAATTCTAACTGATATAGTAAATAAAGTGTTTAAACCAATGTATCTTCATTCAACAAATACTTTTCTATTTTTTTCTATTTTTTTCTGATTTTTTAAGACATTAAAAGTGATTATTTATGGAAATCTGAGTTTTCAATATGAATCATCCGATTTTTTCCGAATCTTTCGATTCAACTCCTTAGTCCAACATTAATCTGAATCCGAATCCGAATTTGAATTCGAGTTTCAGAAGAACGATGATATTAACGACAAGCCCGTCAATAGAAAATACCAACGCCTAACAAAATTCCAGGCGTATTGCCAGAACTCATATTGGGCTTTTGGTTTGGTATTTGAGCTCCAATCTGGGCATTTCTTGACAGTCGGATCGGGTCCAAAATATGTTGGATGCTTCAATTCAAGATCTGGAAGACAGTAGTCAGTAATCGACTTCTTAAAATATCTATAAAACAAATTATATACTGCAAATAGTTATGCTATTAAAGATTGAAATTACAGAAAAATTCTGGCATTACAAAAGTCAAAAGTAAAACAGCAAAGTAAAAAAAAAAATATTTCGGTACTTGAAATCCGAAAAAAAAAATTTAGTGATCAAAATCAGAGACCTAACCAAGGATTGACAAATTCTACTTTTTTTTTTATTTAATGATGCTTAATTTTCGTCTACTCTCCTGGCTCCTGCAAAGAAATACCGTAATGATACATTCTGACTTTACAAAGAAAGCTGCCTTTCTTGACTTCACTAGAGAGTGGACCTCCTAATGGATACTTTAAAACGTCAAAACATAGTCCCCACACGTCAGTCAAAAGTAGCTGAGTATAAGTTGAATTTACAAATATCTTATGTTCTCTCCCTCCCGCATAACAAATCACATCATTACATCAAGTCGCTACGCGGCAAGTTACAAAACACAAAAAGGATCACGGAAGACAAAAGTTGGTTGGTCCTTGTCTTAATTAAATTGATAGGTTTGATATTAGACTTTGTTGATTATTGTTGGTTCTGGCCTACTACGAATTCATAGTCGATTAATGAATTCTCTCTCTATCAATTCTACTTGCTAATTAAGCTCAATTCCTCCATTCTACGCCAAAACTGATAAAAATCAGAGTACCTAAGCAATTCTGGGCAACTTGGATCCAGCTTGTCCAGCTTAATGAATTCTCTCTCTATCAATTCTACTAGGAAAAGAAGTACCTAAGCAACTTGGATCCAGCTTGTCCTGCCCAACACCCGAAAACTCTGGGCAAGAGCATGACCATTCAGTTGGACGCAATCCTTGTAAGTTAGCAATTTTAACTTTTGCTTACCATTAGCAATTTTCAAATTGGAATAATATTTTTTATAATCATGTTGCAATAGATCCCTTTTAAATCGTATTGTCTTGTGGTATTGGTACATATTGGAAACGATGTTAGCAATAGAGATTATGACATCTTACTTTATTTTCCTACTTGAAAAATGTCAGAACCCTTGTAAAAACATGATTCTCTGCATTATATGAAACGATTTCTTCAAATAAACTTGAAATGGAAATAGATTGTGGATGGAATTCATAATATTATTTCCCGCAACTACATCTAGTGAAACTTCATTCGATAACAAGACAGAGACGCAATACTTTTCACAAACAAAGCAGGATACATTTATAATTTCTCCCATGTGCAGGTGCACAGGAAGTTGGTGGATGTAGTTTATTGACTTGAATCCACCAGAATTTTTAACAACCGGATTCACTTGTCTTAGAACTACTCAAGCTATTTAATACATCGCCAGACAAGAAATTACATACAAACTTGAAAAAGGTTTCCAATGTTCTGGTTAATGTTCCTACTTCATGTTGTCCTGGTTCAGTATACTGCTCCGGAAGGCTTAGCAATGGGAAAGCCAGGCTGCAGAACAAAATGTGGGACTATGGACGTACCATTCCCGTTTGGTATTGACCCTGGTTGTTTCCAAGAAGGATTTGACCTCACCTGTCAACACAATGCAGCAGATGGCACCTACAAACTTCTCAGTGGTGATGTCGAGGTGCGGGAAATCTTGTTGCCCACTAGTCAAGTAAGAATAAACAGCAGTATCTCATGGCAGTGCTACGACAATATAACAAGAAATATCAGATCCTCATCAAGGGCTTTGAACTTCACATCGACACGGTTCACAATTTCCCACATTCATAATATGTTTGTTTCAATTGGATGTGATACACTTACCTACAATACCATGATGGATTATAATAATTACAAGTACCGAACAGGGTGTGTGTCGGTCTGTTATTCCCGAGAGAGCTTGCAAAATGGTACCTGCTCTGGAATTGGTTGTTGCATAACTCCTATTCCACAAGGTCTTAATTTCTGCAGCATCTCATTTGATAGAAACTTCAATAGTTCAACTGTGTCTGTGAGCGACTTTAGGCGCTGCAGTTATGCTGCATTAATGGAGACAAACAGTTTCTTTTTTAAGACATATTATGTTACTAATTCCTATGATTACTCATATAATAGCAATGTCCGGGTGCCAATTTTGTTGGATTGGTCCATAAGTAATGAGACATGTGAAGTAGCTCGAAGAAAGGAAAATTATGCTTGTGTTAGCAGTAACAGTGTTTGCATCTACCAGACAACTGGCCTTGGATATTCATGTAACTGTTCAGATGGGTACCATGGCAATCCTTACCTAGAAGATGGGTGCCAAGGTTTGCACTCTCCTCATTTTAATCTGATTCAAGACAATATGTTGCATGCATAATTAAAGAAAGAATAATACATTCTAACTGTTTGCATGGATAATTTCGCTTGAGATAATGAATAATATGGCTAAATGTGTTTACACATATGTCGATTTTATCACTTGAGAAAATGAATGATATGTTTGCAGATGTTAACGAGTGTGCAAATAGCAGTGTATGCTCTGGATCAATTTGTGTCAACAAACCAGGTGGATACCAATGTTTGTGCCCACCAGGAAACCTTGGAGACCCAAGCCACGGAGTAGCTTGTTATCCGAGAGACCATAAGATGCATATCGGTAGGACAATGTTCTTTTTACCCTTCACACACATATATACATATGTTATCTTTTGTACTTCGAAACGAGAAGAATAAAAAATGACAAAAACGCCATTAACTTTAACAATATGCAAAGATCTCTAATACTATATACGAAAATTAATTCTAGCTATTAAGTATATTAGAGAGAGTGCCAACCAATTACAGAAGTACAGCCACTATAAAATTAGGGAAAATTTGATATAACCCCCTACAATCTTGCTCATCTGGATATAACCCCCTATAATCTTCAAAACTGGATATAACCCCCTCTAATCTTGTTTGTGTTGGATATAAGCCCTTTTGATTAAATTTATTCATATTAACAATTTAAAAAGTCATCTTTTACGTAATAGGACCGAAATACCCTTACTGTGTAATATTCAAATCAAAGCCATTTTGTTTTCCAACCTATCCTTGCGACATTAAAGAAAACCAAGAAAAGAAAGACAGAATCTGATTTTTTTTTTTTTCAAATAGCTTATATAAATGATACAAATGCAGTTGTTTCATTTTTTTTGGAGTTGATAATTTACCATCCCTGTTTTTCTTGAGTAGCGAAGGCAGCCAATAACAGAGCACTGATTGTCCATTCTATTTTTATTTTTATTGAAGATTATCCGTTGTAATTAGTAACCTGAGTGCAAAGCTACGTCAGAGAAGTGTCTTTAAATCAGAGAAAAGTGGTAATATGAAAAAAAAAGAGAACATTATGATAAAATAATGGTGTATATCTCTGACCAATCCGTTGGCATTTCAAGTAAAAGTTTACCTCAACAATTACCGTTGCTTTATTACTAATAGAAAATGAGTGATAGAACAAGAAAGCATCTCAAATAACTAAGGTTAAAGGCCTATTGATGTTGCGGACCCAAATATTATTTATTGTTCTTTGACAAATCGCTGGAGGTAGGAGGGGAATACGAAAGGGCCAAGGAAAGAAGATGGGGAAATAAGGGTATATTGGTCATAGCATGTGCAAAATGATTTTTTTGTAAAGTAAGATATGATTAGATTTAATTAAAAGGGGTTATATCCAACACAAACAAGATTAGAGGGGGTTATATCCAGTTTTGAAGATTACAGGGGTTATATCCAGATGAGCAAGATTATAGGGGGTTATATCCAATTTTAGGAAAAGTTTTTCAAGCAAAATCATGGACTTTTGATGCAACTGTTAATTTCACCAATCGAAGATGCATCTAGTAGAATGAAGGTCTATAGCTTGGAAGAACTTGAGAAAGCTACAAATAAGTTCGACCAAACTCGTATCCTTGGTTGTGGTGGTCATGGCACTGTATACAAAGGTATTCTATCAGACCTACGTGTGGTAGCTATAAAGAAGTCCAAAATCATAAAACAAAGTGAAATTAATCAATTCATGAATGAAGTTGTGATCCTATCTCAGATTAATCACCGAAATGTGGTTAAGCTTTTTGGGTGTTGCTTGGAAGCTGAAGTTCCATTGCTTGTCAATGAATTCATTTCAAATGGAACACTATCAGATCATTTGCATGTACAAGGAAGGAGATCTTTACAGTGGAAAGATCGTTTAAGAATTGCATTGGAAACTGCTAGAGCTATATCATACCTTCATTCAGCAGCTTCAATGTCAATATTCCACAGAGATATAAAGTGCAGTAATATACTCCTCGATGATTGTCTAACGGCAAAGCTATCGGATTTCGGAGCTTCAAAATCTATAGAGATAGATCAAACCGGTATAATCACTGCAGTTCAGGGAACATATGGATATTTTGACCCAGAGTACTACCACACAGGGCGTCTCACAGAGAAAAGCGATGTTTACAGCTTTGGTGTTATTCTTGCAGAGTTATTAACGCGAAAAAAACCATACTCCATATGTCCGTCATTGGAAGGTGGCGGCCTTATTGCACGTTTTATCACGGTTATGAGAGAAAATTGTCTTTTTGATATTCTTGATTCTCAAATAGTGGAGGAGGGACCACGAGAACAACTTGAAGAAGTGGCAGTACTTACTGAGAAATGCTTGAGGCTGAGAGGAGTGGAGCGTCCAGGGATGAAGGAAGTTGAGGTGAGACTTGAAGTGATAAGCGGTTCAACTAAGGGTTTGGAGCATCCGCCACAGTCTAGATTACAAAGCTTATGGGGCTACACCAGAGTTACTAGCAATAGGAAGAGTAAAGGAGAAATCAGTAGGCAGTATAGTTTGGAGGAAGAAATATTGTTATCTACTGAATTTGAACGTTAAATACAAACTTCAATGTATGTGAACTATTTAAATATTGTTGGATGTCACTATATTAGTTTCGTTTCCTGTTTGATGCTTGTCTTGTTATAGATGAATGTAAGATTAGTTTATGGTTATTTACTGATCCGAAATAATAATCAAATGACCTAATAATTCTCATTGCTCTTGTGATAGGTAAAGAATTTAGAAAACTCTTGTTTTCCCTGGTGCTTAATCAAGACTCCACCTAACATGTACTTATGGAAATTTTATTTTTTACCAGTAACTCACCGTGTAAACAAACAAGAAGCACTGTGTAAACTTGCTTATGGAAATTTTTATTTTTACCAGTAATTCACTGTGTAAACAAATAGGAAGCACATCAAACCTTGAATATTACTCACTGTCAAAAGAAATGTTATCCAGTATATGGTCCAATGGAAAATTAAATTTTCTATGTAATTAGACAAAGATCATAGGAATTACAATACTAATTGACAAATCAAGCCAATAAATCAGAAATATCAATTGAAAAGTGGGATCCGTAAGCCTGAAGGAGAGAAAAAAAAAAGAATAACACAATGTATGCTTCCCTGCAACCTCCCATGCCACAAATTACAGCAAATAAATTCACACACATGAGTACATGACCATTTGAGCAAATCGAACCAAACATGACATTCTTAATTTGGCACAGATTATAAATACAAAACTCCTTGTTTTAACTTAAACCAGATTGGACAAATTGAATGCCAAATTGGGACCAAATTTCAATCTGGCCGCCTGAAAAAGACTATTCAGGCAAAATTAAAATTGTACAAACTAGAAACTATCAAACAATTATGGATTAATTAGAAATTTAGAGGAACTAGTTTCAAGCTAATAAACATGATAACAACACCAAAGTTAAGTTAATCGGAAGACCAATATAAAGAAACAAAAAATGAGATTAATACCTTGTGAAACAATTTCCAATGAACCCCTTGATACAAGCCTGAGGCGGAGCCGGTGACTCACGGCAGTGGAGAGGTGCGTGGCCACTGGCCAGTGAGTCTGAGGACTGACGAGACGATTCAATCTAATCGCTGCTTTATTTACTAATATTTCCATCCAACGGTTCAGAGGTCGTCTAGCTTCTGACACGGAGAGATGTGGAAGAATTACGAATTACAGGCTGAATTGGACACTATTTGGGCCTTCAGTATTTACTGTGAACTGAAGTCCATTCGAATATTAACGATGAGCCTGTGAATAAGTGAATTGCAAATATAAAGCCCTACCAAAAATTCCAGGCCTAAAATTAGAATTCATATTGGGTCTTTGGTTTGGAATTTGGGTTCCTACCTGGGCAGGTCTGGAAGAATTCTTATTGGCCTAATTGTTATTAGACCTTTTGAACCGTTGTTTTAAATTCTTATGCAATATATTTTATAAAATTAAAATAATATCATATAATCTAACTTAAAATATAACCATTGTTTGGTTTTAAAATGTGATTTGTGCGGTTTAGCGGTTGAGTGATGATTCATGAAAGCGGTGATAAAACGGTAATAAAATGATTATGTGGTGATAAAACGGTAACAAACGGTCATGTGCAATGACTAAAAACATATAGGCCCTGATCAAATTGATTTTTAGGCGGAATTTCAATTCATTTTATTTCATTGGAATTGATTTCGTGAGATTTCGTTGTGTCTAATAATATAGAAATTCCGACCAAATGACATGAAATCCATTGATTTTGATCAAGAATATATATTTCAGTATGATCGGTGGTAAAATGGAGCATTTTAAAAGCTTGATTGCAAATGATAATCAATATTACATTTTTTTAGAAAATCTTTGTATAATGAAACTAGATTTGCTGCAGCAAATTTAATTAAACGTGAGCAAGAATTTTCGTTAAATATTAAGAATGTAGAAAAACTCTGCCTGAACAAAACGTAAAGGGTGATATTTCTGACCATGTTATAACTTATTTGACGTCCAAACAAAGTTATTAGGAAAAATCAGAGACCTAACCAGCGATTGACAAATTTCTCTTATTTTCTGAATTTAATGTCGATTGACAATTACTATTAGTATACTCAAGCAGCGGGTCCTGCAAGGTAGACGATCAGTTGTGTGGCAATCAATTTATCATAAAGTTTTATTGTGTCACTCAATACAGTTTCGAAAATGATACAGTCTGATTTTTCCAAGAAAGGCCGCCTTTCTAGACTTCACTGTAGACCTCCTAATGGGAACTTTCCAATCCAGTTCTGTACGCGCCGCAATTTACAGAACTCAAAAAGCAACATAGAACACAAAAGTTGATAGATCCTTGTCTTTGAATTTACTTGATAGGTCCAATATTAGACTTGGTGGATTTTTCGAGTTGGTTCTGCTCTACTTCAATGTCATAATTGATTAATATTCTCTCTCTCTCTATCAGTCCTAGTTGCTAATTAAGATCAATTCCTCCATTCTGTCCCAAGACTGAAAATAATCAAAGTGAGAGAAAAATAAGTACCTATGCAAATTTGATCTAACTTGTCCAGCCCTCACATCACATGCCCCAATCACACAATAAACTGCGTCAGACAATGCAGATGGACCCAATCCTTTCCTTGTAAGGTACTAATTTTAACTTTTGATTTCTATTAGCAAATTTTTTCTTATTGGAAAAATTATAATCGTGTTGCAACGGATCCATTTTAAATCGCATTGTCTTGTGGTATATTGACTGATATTGATTATGTCATTTTACTTTAATTTTTTTTATATATATAAAAAGTCAGGAATAAAATCCCTAGTAAAAACATATTTCTCTACATTTGATAATTGGAAATGTCGTCTTAAAAGTTAAAACAAAATTGAAATAGATTGGGCTTGGAATTAATATTATTACTTTCCGTAACTACATCTAGTGAAACTTCATTCGATAATGAGATATCACGACATAATGCTTTTCACATGTATAGCAGGATATATTAATTATCATTTTATCATAAAAAGCATATTTATATTTTCTGCCATGAGCAGGTGCAGGAAGTCAGTTAGACGTATAGTAAATTGATTCGAGTCCAGCAGAGTTCTTTGCACCCCAATTCACCTGTCTTGAAGCTACTCAAAACCAATTAAAATACTGGCAGACAAAAAAGTTACATTGAAACTTAAAAAGGGTTTCCAATGTTCTGGTTAATGTTCATACTTCATGTAATCCTCGCTCGATGTGCGGCTCCAGAAGGCCTAGCAATGGGAAAGCCAGGCTGCAGAACAAAATGTGGGACCGTGGACGTACCATTCCCGTTTGGTATTGACCCTGGTTGTTTCCGAGAAGGATTTAACCTCACCTGTCAGCACAATGCAACAGATGGCACCTACAAGCTTCTCAGAAGTAATGTCGAGGTGATGGAAATCTTGTTGCCAACCAGTCAAGTAAGAATGAACAACAGTTTCTCATGGCAGTGCTACGACAACACTACAAGAAATATCATATACTCGTCAAGGGAATTGAACTTCACATCCACACGGTTCACATTTTCCCATATTCATAATAAGTTTGTTTCAATTGGATGTAATACACTTACCTACAATACCATGATGGATTACAATAATTACAAGTACCGAACAGGGTGTGTGTCAGTCTGTTATTCACGAGAGAGCTTGCAAAACAGTACCTGTTCTGGAATTGGTTGTTGCACAACTCCTATTCCACCAGGTCTTAATTTCTGCAGCATCTCATTTGATAGAAATTTCAATAGTTCAACTGTGTCTGTGAGCGACTTTAGGCTCTGCAGTTATGCTGCACTAATGGAGGAAACCAGTTTCTTTTTCAAGACGGATTATGTTACTAATGCATATGATTACTCGTACATTAGCAATGTCCGGGTGCCAATTTCGTTGGATTGGACTATAAGTAACGAGACATGTGAAGAAGCTCGAAGAATGGAAAATTATGCATGTGTTAGCAGTAATAGTGTTTGCATCGACCAGACAACTGGCCTTGGCTATTCATGCAACTGTTCAGAAGGATACCATGGCAATCCTTATCTAGTAGATGGGTGCCAAGGTTTGTACTTTCTCTCCTTACTTTCATCTGATTCAAGAAAATATATTACTTGCGTAATAAGGAAATAATACTTTCCAACTTTTTTTTAAAAAAAAAACCTATTTTTCTGTAATTCGAAGGTTTTCTATAGTTTAATATATAGTAGGAATATAAAAAGAAACAAAATTATATTTTAGCGGTTGCATGGATAATGGTCCGTTTCAATTTTTATTTTTTTATTTTTTCATGAATTTCTCTTGAGTACTTTAGGGTGATAGTATGGCTAAATGTGTTTTACACATAGGTCGATTATTTTATTGAGATGAAAACGTTTGAAATGTTTGCAGATATTAACGAGTGTGCGGATAGCAGTAAATGCTCAGGATCAATTTGTCTCAACAAACCAGGTGGATACCAATGCTTGTGCCCACCAGGAAACCTTGGAGACCCAAGCCATGGAGTAGCTTGTTATCCCAGAGACCATAAGATGCATATCGGTACGAAAATATTATTTTTACCCTTCAAACACACAAAAACATATGATGTCGTTGTACTTTAAAATAAGAAAAGGCATATAAATTTACAAAAACGCAATGAACTTTAACGATATGCAAAGACCTCTTATAGTGTATACAAAAATTAATTTTATCAAGTGTATTAGACAGCAGTATACCAACCAATTACAAAAGTACAACCACTACAAAATTAGTAAATGGATACATACGGCATATCTGGATTGTCTGCTTTTGGAGAAAATATTGGACCAATGAAACTATACAATAATCACTAGTAATTAAATAACCTACAGGAATAACTATCGCCATTGGAGCTGGTGCTGGTGCTGCACTTCTAATTTTAGTCCTCGTCATTTTGGTTCTAATAAGAAGACTGAAGTTAGGAAGAAGTAAAAAATTGAAGGAAAAGTTTTTCAAACAAAATCATAAACTTTTGATGCAACGGTTAATTTCACCAACCGAAGATGCATCTGGTAGAATGAAGATCTATAGCTTGGAAGAACTTGAGAAAGCTACAAATAAGTTCGACCAAACTCGTATCCTTGGTTGTGGTGGTCATGGCACTGTATACAAAGGTATTCTATCAGACCTACGTGTGGTAGCGATAAAGAAGTCCAAAATCATAAAACAAAGTGAAATTAATCAATTCATGAATGAAGTTGTAATCCTATCTCAGATTAATCACCGAAATGTGGTTAAGCTTTTCGGCTGTTGCTTGGAAGCTGAAGTTCCATTGCTTGTCAATGAATTCATTTCAAATGGAACACTATCTGATCATTTGCATGTACAAGGAAGGAGATCTTTACAGTGGAAAGATCGTTTAAGAATTGCATTGGAAACTGCTAGAGCTATATCATACCTTCATTCAGCAGCTTCAATGTCAATATTCCACAGAGATATAAAGTGCAGTAACATACTCCTCAATGATTGTCTGACGGCAAAGCTATCAGATTTCGGAGCTTCAAAATCTATAGAGATAGATCAAACCGGTATAATCACTGCAGTTCAGGGAACATACGGATATTTTGACCCCGAGTACTACCACACAGGGCGTCTCACAGAGAAAAGTGATGTTTACAGCTTTGGTGTTATTCTCGCAGAGTTATTAACAAGAGAGAAACCATATTCAATAGTTCCGTCATTGGAAGGTGGCAGCCTTGCTGCACGTTTTATCACGGTTATGAGAGAAAACCGTCTTTTTGATATTCTTGATTCTCAAATAGTGGAGGAGGGACCAAGAGAACAACTTGAGGAAGTGGCAGTACTTACCGAGAAATGCTTGAGGCTGAGAGGAGTGGAGCGTCCTGGGATGAAGGAAGTTGAGGTGAGACTTGAAATGATATACAGCTCAACGAAGTGTTTGGAGCATCCACCACACTCCGGATCAGAAAGCTATTTTAAACATAGGAGAGTTGCGGGCAATACAAAGAGTAAAGGAGAAATCAGTAGGCAGTATAGTTTAGAGGAAGAAATACTGTTATCTACCGAGTTTGCTCGTTAAAAACAAACTTGATATATGTGAACAATTTAAATATTGTTGGATGTCACTATATTAATTTGGTTTCACTGTTTGATGCTGTCATGTTATAGTGAATGTAAGACTAGTTTATGGTTAGTTACTTGATTTGAGAAATAATCAGATAGCATAATAATTTTCATTGCTTTCACGATATAGTACATGAATGGGTTCAATACTTAAACAGAAGAGACACGTAATTAGAAAAGCGTTGTTTTGAGCCGTGCTTAATCTAAACTCCAACTTAAGTAATATGCTCCCAATACTTTCTTCTGCCAACAATTTAAAAAACTGTATGATGTCAAAAAAAAAAAAAAAAAAAAAGTGTGAGAAAAATATTAACCAAATAATGACTTCACAACATCAACTAGTACACAATATATAGATCAAGTTCACGCTGTTAACTGAAACCAAGGAATTTTGACTAAGATGTCAATTCTAACTCAAAAATCAACTTATAACCCAACATTTATCAACCTATTTCCCCAATTGGTATGCGATAACACACCAACATTTCGACCTATTTCTTTAACTGGTATGAGCTAACACTGATTAGAAGAGAGAAATTTGTCTCTGTTTCTTTTAAAGGCTGACGGCAGTAATTTGTAAGATCAAGATATAGAATAGGATTGATTCTAAAATCTGAAGAGACACTTCGACAGATCTAGACATAACTTTTTAGTGATTCACGATTAATTAAGTTTTAGTTACAAGAGCATTGTTGAATCCTTAGCCAAGTAGACTGCATTTTGACACGTCCATTTAAAGAACACAATATTTATGAGTCCACAGTCAAGAAAGAAAATAAGTGAGAGTCAGCATTAATATATTAGACATGTTAACTATAAGTTATCAGGAAAGAAGTACAAGTAAAAGTTTGATACCTTTTCTTCCCTTCCACTTTTGACCTTTCCTTCTACAGCTATCATCCCAAAAATGGGCCTCATATCTTCCTGTCAAATTAGGAATGAAACTTGATAGTGACTGTAAATTACCAAGAAAAAGAAATTAGTTACATTTTATTACCACAACATTAATTTTGAAGTAAAAATTTCTTGAACTGCATATAAGAAAAGAATGTTGTCAAGTCACTGTGTACTATGAAACAAACAAGAAGCACTGTGAAAACTTGCTTATGGAAATTTTTACTTTTACCAGTAACTCACTGTGTAAACAAATAAGAAGCACATGAAACCTTGAAGATTACTCACTGTCCAGAGAAATATTATCCAGGTAAATATTCTAATGAAACAATAAATTCTATAAAAATGGACCAAACATTACATTCTAAATTTGGCACCAATTAGACATACAATGATACAAAGACCTTGTTTTAACTTAAACTAGAATGGACAAATTGAATGCCAAATTGGAACCAAATTTCAATCTGGCCGAAGAAGACTATTTGGGTAAACTTAAAATTGTACAAAATAGAAAAAAATCATGGGTTACTTGGGAATCTAGAGGAACTAATTGGAAACTAATCACACATGATATTAACACCACAGATAAATTAACGGAGACCAAAAATAACGAAACAAAAAAAAAAAAAAAAAATGGGATCGATACCTTATGATTTGTGAACATATGAACACCTTGATGCAAGCCTTAGTTAAAACACAAAAGGGAGGTCTCGACAATTATTGGCGATCATATCCGACAAAAGGCACAGTTACAGCAAGGAAGGAGGAAAGCTAGAGCAAGGGTTTGTGGAGAAGAGAGGGAGAATCGGCCATGGGAAGGCATGGCCTCGCACGGGAACGAGTTCGAGGCGACTCACGGCAATGGAGATAGAGGAGAGAACGGTCGAATAGATCGGAGTTCAGAACAGCAAGTGTGAGGGTGTTTACAATTTACTGTTTAGTTTTTGTTTACACGGAGTATGCAAAAACAAATGTTCAGAGGTAAAAAAATGTATATAAAATTCCAAAAGCAGTGACCCCAAATTTAACAAAATCATCGAATTGACAGCCGCTGTCAACTTTTTAAGGAAAAAAAAAAAGTTTAACAAAATCTCTAATCAAAAGACAGAAGCAAGCTGTAAATGCAGATATCATTCTGCTACAAAATATCTGCTCCTCAAGTCTGGGGTAAGTACTGACTTGGCCAATTCAATCTAGCTAAGAACGGTGGGGACTGTCTATTAGGTTGTTAGTGCAAAGATGGTTTAATCACTGATTTATTTGCTAATATTTCCATCTGAAATTCACAGGTCGGCTAGCTTCCGACTTCTCACAAATTCGGTCCCATTTGGGCCTATTTTGGGCCTTTATTGGTTTGGGTTTTACCTGCGGCACTTTCGTTTCCTCGACTTTTGATCGTTTTTTCATTTTGGTTTCCTCCCTTCCACCATTTTTTGGTCTCCCATTAATCTTGGTCTCAAGTTTAATGATGGCTGCGTTTTTCTTTTTCTCATGGTTAAATGGTAAATTGGTGATTGCATGATATATTGAAACTTGAAATTCACAGAAGATTTATTGACAATTGTGAATTGATAATTTTCATATCATTCTAAATCTACGCAAAAAGAAATTTCATAAATAGAAAAATTTTTTATAGAAATATTATTGCTCTTATTTATGTTCTATAACAAATTTAATGTAATTTAAATACTATTTAGTATTTAATCAAAGATTATTATCTATGAATCAAACACCATTGTTGGTTGAAATTGACTATGGACCATTTTTCTCTTTAGTCCAAAAACGAAATATTGCTGGATTTGACTTTTATTTCGCCTACATGTATCAGCAGCTCCAGTTTTTACCAGAATTGGTACTAGCATATCAGGTATCATTGCATTTGCAATTCTAGCATAACTCTATCCAATATTTCCACACGCATCACCCAGTATTTAAAAATTTACAATTTTGGCGCTCAGAACTATAAGAATTCGTTACTAGATATAAAAAAAAAAAAAAAAAAAAAAAAAAAAAAAAAAAAAAAAAATCACATTTCCAGTTTTTGACCCTTGAAAGGTGTACATTTAACATAGCATATTCCTGCAATCGCAGCTGAGTCGCAGGCTTCTACTTTTAGCACATTAAATTAAAACGCCATAACCCTTGATCTTCCTCAATACATTAATTAAACTGTTCACACTGGTGTAGATGTATCAATATTATACATAAAGATGTGTGGGTGTCGGGATCCTTTAGTTAATGTCATCCGACACTCCAAACATTGTGAAATAGTTGTGAGATAGCATTTTTTTAATTTCTGTAATGTGTTACTTTGTAACTATTTGTGTGTCGGGTATCATTGCTCATAAAAACTGACCCGGTTCACCAGCATACAATAATTTTACAACACATTGTTTTGTTTCTGCTTTTTGTGACCCCTTCATTCTTTTATTTTCTTCATATCTCCATCTCTCTTTTGTGTTGCTTAGAGTCCCTCTCCACCATTACTACTCAATCAAGCATGGCTTATATATATTTTGATACCAAGTTGCTAACCAATTAACCTTTCGGTACTAAAATATGAAAAAAAAAATTACAGATACAATTCCAATTTATAAAGAACATTTCCTTCATGCACAATGAATTTTTTGTAGTAATTTTAGTTTGCTCTAGGTTCAAACTTCTTCATTTTTATAAGTCACCTATGCATTTTTATTAGATTTTATATTAGTAAACTAATAAAGTTTTCTTTTCTCTTTCTTTGCAATATTCCATAAGAAATTGTCAATTCTAACTGTATATCTCATTTTGTCTTCTATCTGGTGTTGTTCTAAATCTAGATAACAATTTCAATTTTCATATTTATATATAGATTATAATTTTTTGTTATTATTCATTTTTAAATTGAATCACACGGATTCGTCTGTCACTTTGAATTTCTCTCAAACTTCGTAAGTCTATAATTGTCTGTCTCTTCGTTACCAGATAAATAGATTTAAATATATTATAATTCAGTTTGTGTCAGTTACAAATATTAAATTTATAATATATTTTCAAATTATTAATTAAAATTTCAAATATCGAGCGAAGCTCGATTAGTCATTCTAGTATATATAAACTTAAGCTCTTTTAACATTACAAATAAATGTTTCTTTCAGATTCAATCAAACCCATATTTAGCCAATAAATAGAACTAGAATAGATATACCATGCCTCCCATGCATGTTTAATCGGACAGTGGCTGCAGTGAAGTGATGATCTTTTCATGATGTTGGACTCTGGTACAGGGTGATGAAAAATGGTTGGACTGGCTAGAAAACATGAATAGTTCAGTGGTCATTTTGATTTTCTATACTGCAGAAAAAAAAAGTTTTGATTTTATGAGTCGAGTTAATGTAACGGGTCATTCTGAGTTGATTTCTTTTTGAAACTGTACTCGCTACAGGAAAGTCCATATTATTAAATACAGAACATACGATACGCTCCCCACAATTGTTACGTCTCATGTATGTGTTACATTACATGTGTGATTCCGTACTAAAATAGCTTTCGAGTGGAAGCACAAACCAATATACAGATTCTTATGTTGATCTCTCTCCGAAAAATTTTCCTACGCAATTTGACCAGTCTGATCTTCTATGTATGTTTGGATGGAGTGAGAGTAGGAAATTTGAATAGAAACGCTCTTATTTATTATTCCATATGCAAATACTAAGGTTTTGTTAGAATATGAATAAAGACCCGAATAAGTCTAAATATATTATTCTTGTGTTGTTTGGTTTTCATCCGAATAAGGAATAAGGCAAACACACCCATGAAGAATTCAATTACCTTCCATATTTTAACAAATATGAACTTCTGCGACACTAAAATATCGAAAATTTAATAAGAGAACGTTACAGAAAATCTTTTTTCTCTGCCTCACGCAGCGTCTCATGGGGGTGACGACTGACGAATAGGTTATTATAGTTGTGACGACGCATAGTGAGCATCTCGTGAGTCAAGGCGTCAAGTAGGTGACGAAATTGGATAATATTTTGCGGAATTCGTCCGAAAATCGAAAAAAATAAATTCTCAAGAACAATTACAAATGAAAATTTTCTGGGTTGTTTTTTTTTTTTTTCTTTCTGAAACAAAAATAGAGGTTAAGCCCCATCTTTTCAATAAACTAAGATTTTAGCAAGATGCTAAAGTTATAAAAAATATTAAAAGTAAAAAAAGGAAAAAAAAATTGAACCAAACTATTCAACCAAAAGAAAAAAAAAATTAATGATCAGAAAGAAGAGTTAAAAGTAGATGGCTGGAAAACTTCCAATATTATATTTGCGTATTTTCCTATCTTGGTGTTCTTTCACGTTTTTTTTTTTTTTTTTTTTTTTTTTTTTTTGTAAGGTTTGGTTTGAAATCAACGATTTTATTATGAGAAATTTGAAAATAAATGTTCTTTCCGTAAATCGAATCAAGGATCACTTAGTTAGCGAAATAGAGCGAAACCACTAGGCCGAATAACCCAACTTCATTCTTTTACGTTCTTCATCGGAAATTTTATTTTCCTTTTTCTAATGATACTAGCATACAGGCCCACCCCAATGTGTGGACAAACTTAAAGTTATACTTTATTCATTTACTAATCTCTATGTTTCTTTACAATAATTTAATAACAATACCTGGCCGTGTCGTTTGTCAAATATAAGTCTCAACCAAAGCTTATCAAGTGCATACTAATTTAGAGTACTAAAAGACGTGGCCGTGATGATAAGTAAAATTGTGGCAGATATAAGCAAAACCTTGTAGTAAAATCGTGACTGATATAAGTTTAAGCCATAATCAATATGAGCCAAGTTATGACCAAGTAAACAAAGTCATGGCCGATGTTAGCATAGGTTTCTACCATGGCAGCACAATTTCTTCCACCTAATACATCTGAGTCTCAAACCCTTGATCAACTTAAGACATATTATGCACTGCAGATTATTGTTTGAGAAGCCTTAGTTGAGATAGACAAATATAAGGTGCCAAGCAATAAAGGGGGACTACCTAGCATCCTATAGACAGAACTGTCTCGACTCTCTTAAAGAGGAGCATTCTTTACAAATACAAAAAAGGACATGAAACATAATAAGCAAGACAACTACTTAATTTATACTTATGTTTCTCATATATGTAGCATTAACTTTACAACTAACAGACATAATAAACACTTACAAGCTCTCTTCTTTGCTCTTAATTATCAATTCACTATACAAAGATGGGACATAATCACTGCACGCTTGCAAGCTGCCGTTGCATTATCATTCACACAGAAGTGTCCCTTGTGTTGCATTTCCAAAAGTTGGATTTACTCACGATGGTATAAAAAAAAAAAAGAAAACAGAAAAAAACAGAAATCCTTAATATATAATTTTTAAGGTAATATATATAAATATTTGATAAAAGTACACAAAAAGTCAGAATAACAAGGGCATATAGATGCACCATTCCAATCCTTCCTCTCCCTTCTGTTCTGGAGCAAGTAACCAAATTCGAGCATGCCAGATTTTTAATATCTTCTATTCCCTCTCTTTCCTTTCCCTTGGGACCTTCCTGGAGCAGACCCTAAAGATATCCAAAATCTTTCATTTGTTAGAGGACTATTTGTATTTACAAACTGCAGACCCAAATATGAATGAAATTATTCATATTTCAGTAAAAAATTGATCAAATAGAAACATCGCCAAAATTGTCTCTAGCCAGTACCAAATAGAAACATCACCAAATTGCATACATCTCATCAAGCTCTTACATAAATCTCAATTATTAGGGTTCAGTATTTAGGATTTAAAATGTACCTGAACGCGTGCCTTGCGGCACAACATGCCCTCTTGAAATTTTGTTGGAACCAACAAACAAAATATATTAAAAACAAATTGCGTAATTGAATCAAATTAGTTAAAATAATGATTGAATAGAGAGATCAAGGAAAAAGAGAAATGATTTTTTTTTGCTCACCCGAACAAATGTATCATAAGGCTAGAAACATCAATGTGTCGTCACTTTTATCTCCTTTTGTACAAAAAAAAAAACTGCATTCACAAATTCATTTAAGTTTCTAATTAATAGTAAAAAGAAATAAAAAAAAAGACGTGCATCATTTGCCATTTGAACTTCTGAACATGCTAGAATATCATAGAGCATTAAATGAACAGAATTCTGGTAAACTACTGGCGCTTACCAGTCTGTTCAAAAAGTGGAAGGTGCTTACCTGTCTCATTTATTAGTCTAGATATTACATGCCTGCGCCAACTGCTTTCCAAATTGCCCAATTATGAAATAGTGCACAAACCATATGCAATAAATTTATCCTGTAAATTGGCCCCTAAATTTGTCAACATCAATAAATAAATATATTCAGACAAAGATATTAACTGTTAAAAATTAATTGTTGTATTCAGTCGAATCTCATTGAACCTGTGAAGTTTGAAACCTATTCACTCAATCAAAATTGTAGAATCTAATTGTATTCTGCCAATTTTTTTCACATGTGCACATGTCCTGATTTCAAAGGGTGGATATCAAGGAGAGAGAGAGGTAGGGAGAGAACGAAACTTACATTTACAACCATCTTATCGATATCACATATGTCAATTTATTCGATAGATGAGGAGCATGATACTCGTGCAATACACCGTGGTGAGGGCAAAGAGCAACGCCAATCAGAGGTGATTATGGAAGTTGAGGCCTTCCTTTGATCAAGCCGTGGCCATAGCTAGGTTTTAGTCCCCTGGACATGTTCTTTGGTGCATCTCTAGTAACTCTGGTCTCAACCTCAAAATCCTCCTGTGATTTCAATTTAAAAGCAAAATTCATCAAACCAATTGGCAAATTAGACACATTTTGAAGAAGAATAGAAGAGGGTTTATGATAAAGATGCAGAATAGAGGCAATTCAATGGAAACTAACCATGTTTCACGCTCGAAAAAAAGAAGGTAACAAGCGCAAGATTGCAAGAGATATTTAAATGTTGTCAAACAATCGAAACCAAACAATCAAATGAAAGAAGAAAAAAGGAAAATCGGGCAATACCTTGATGGGGATCTCCATTGTTGTGCTCGTCTTGGCTAAACACCTTGCCTCCAGATCGAAATTGGAGATGTGTAGAACAGCTCATAACTCAAATTTCAGCACCACAAACCCTAAGCGATGACTTTTGTGTGCTAAGTGCCAACTATTAGGATTTTCACGATAGATCCAAACAGAGGCGGAGAGAAAGAGAGAGAGGCAAAAGCTTAAACAAACCGATCGACAAGGAGTCAAGCTCGAACGATGAATAGAAAGGTTTTGGCTTACCATCAAAGACACCATTGTCGATCGAAATAGCGAAGAGAAGAGGATGGAGCGACGAACCAGGACATACTCTAGCTTGATTTTTTTTTGGTGAAGAGAGAAAACCTAGCGGCTAAATAAGAATCGCGCAGGGAATGAGGATGGAGGCGCTGAGCTTCCTAATTCATAATCTTGCGCAAGGGGATAGGGGTGGGGTGATGAGTTTCCTTTTGTTGAGAGACGACGGCTGAATGAAATTTTGAATAAAATTAAAATTAAACCCTAATTTCTATACTGATGCGCTAGCGGGAAAAAAAAAAAATAAGAAAACGTAGAAGCAGAGAATCGAACCATCGCGCTTGAGCTCAGCGGACAACGGACTTACCACCCAGCGCCAAGACACTTTTCAGATGAAAAGTCGACCTTTTATCTGATATTCAAATCTGGACCACAGATCATATTAGATTAACAAAATCAATGATCCACATTTGACATTAGGGGGTGTTAACTCCTTTTATCTGGAATGTTAAACATTGTTTACGACTTTTGGATGGATGCATTTATAAGTAGTAGAGATAATTCTCAATGAACTGGACTTTTGTACTGGGTACAACTACTACGTCGACTTGATCATCATCACTATAGTCATCATGATCATTGTTATTAATTTTATATAAAATATTAATTGTACTATTATTACTGCTACTTTAACTATTTCTAATAAAAACTTTTGAATTGACACACTTTTCTATTTATACTGTCCATACAATTGCAAACAGAAATATATAAACATTGATTACAACAAATACAAATAAATCAATAATTTAAAATTTTCGTAATATGAAACCAGCATTAATTGATACCTCTTAGCATTATTATTGAAAACATTTTCCTTTCTGCCATCAATAATTATATGTGCAAACAACAGATGGCTTAGCCGCTTAACAGAAAATGAGCAAAATAAAAAAAAAAAAATCGAGCAGAGCTTGAAGAATCTACTTGTTTACTTACTAGTTAATTACTATATATCTTAGCAGGGAAATTAAAGCCGTCAGCTTCAATCCTTGCCGTCGGACCTCGGACGCGCAATTTAGGGGTTGCACTGAAATCCACACATGCAAAACACAATCCATCATAGCACTTTTTGTATTTAATTTGCACCTGAAGTTCCATTTCCTGCACGGTAAATTTCGGATAGAATGAAATTCCATTTTTTTGTCCGAACAATGTGAGAGGAACTCATGGAGTCATGGGCAATGCATTGATAGCGCCATAAAGGCGGTGGGGCATGTGGGCCCGAATAGAACGCCATAAACAGGGTTATTATTGGCAAAATTTTGGAGCTATCCACAGGGCAAGAATCTAATAAATCTATTTTATAACTAATGAAAATGATTTTTATAACTGTCACTGATACTTCGAGTTGAACTTACTTTCCTCAAATTATGACATATTGATTTTTTCTTTCAACAAAGTTGCTTATCATCAATACTCTAAAATAGTTGTTAATTTTAATTAGTAAAGTTAAATTTTTAGTTAATTAATTTAACAAGTACATATTTTGAGGACTGGTCAATGAAATTAAAGATTCTCGAATGGAAGGAAAGGTGATATCGTCCTTTTGTTTTATTGTTTTTTTTTTTAATAATAGTTTTCATCCCGCATGAAACAAAAGGATACCTCAAAGTTTTGGCACCCTGTATCAGTCGCTACGTATGTCTGAGATTGAGATTGAGACTATGAGTTCGACTTGTCGTTTTTGGAGTTTCTATAGACCGTGCTCTAAAAGAGAAAAACTAAGAATAGTGAAGTCTTTTTTAAGGGCGAAAGTCCATAGGTTGAAGGATATAAACTTGTAGAAAGAAACAAACAAACAAACGGGAATTATAAGGTCCTGATCGGAACCACAAACAAACGGGAAAAGAAAGGAGAAGATAAGAAAAAAAAAAAGAAGAAATCTGACGCAAAATCATTTTCGGCGATCGGCGGTGGTCGGAGGAAATTGTGAGAGTTCAATCGTCCAGTGGAGAAAGAAAAGATCCAACAGCCGAGACGAATTAATGCCAAATTTCATGATTTTTTACGGGAATTCATCATCGGAAAATTTTCCACCAAATCTCGATATTGAAATAATTTCATATTTGCAAAGAGTTTCTGATCAACAAATTTGATAAAATGACAAATCCATTTCTGATTCTCATAGAAAAAAAAGGCTTTCCGATCGGAGCCTAAGGAAATAATTGAGTTAACTATTGAAAATCCTGTAATGAAAGTTAGGATTAAGAAACTTAGTTAAACAATTAATCCATAATTCCACACAAATTATCTCATAAAAATAGTAAAATTGCAGAATCATCACTAACCCTAGCAGGTCGCAAAATTGTCTAACGGGTTGTCTATGCCAGCTAGCAGTTGGCGACGCACTTAAGTGGATAACAACCTAGGTTTCAGTGGGCCGCTACGAAACTCAGTGGACCGCTAGAACTGGAATAAAAAGAAGTAACTAACCTAAAGAACTAAGTCTTTAGAACTTGGTTTAAACTCCTTTAGAACTTAAACTGTTAATTTAGAAATTTAATTATTTGCCACTGATGTACTGATCCTTTAGTTTTATAACCAACCAATAGTTTTAGGCTTTTTGCCAATTATATCCATATCTAGTTATGGTTCGATCCCGAGATACTGAGATGATAGTCGTAAACTTGCGACCGTATCTTAGATATATAAACTAGAATCTAAATTTAAGAGCACCGGATTAACATCACTTTGCCTTCACTATTGTGTTAATTTAAATTGGCGGGACCCCTTTTTGCTTTTAGAAACATATAAAGCTCATCATCAGACTGACCTGACGGGAAAATCTTTGGTAAAAAATTTCTTAGTTTTTGTGTTTATTGATTATTCAAAAGACCTGATGTGCATTCATTCCACTTTGAGGAAAATCCTAATTAATAAATTCAAAATATATTCGAGGGTAAGCAGTGATCGATCGATGGAGCTAGAAAAATTTTCAATAGGTGTCATTAAAAATTATATAATTAATTTCATAACAATTAATATTAATGAAAATATCACAAAAAAAGAATGTAAATTTTTAATATGGGTTCAACAATTGATTTATATTTATATTCTTATGGGGGTCGAAATGCATAATTCTTATGAATAAGGTTTATTTAACCACAAGATACATGCAAAAATATTAGATTGAAAAGAAAAAAGGGGTGACAATGCACCACCCCTTTGTGCATTTAAATATCCGTCACTGAGAGTAATTAAGCTCGATATAGTGCTCATGATCTTCGGAAACTAATATTAAACCCACTTCCTCATATTACAAATTTAAAACTAATCCAATGGCATAAATAAAAATGCCCTTATTTAAATAGTTATTAATCGTAAATTAGCTATTCATATTTTAATTCTCTAAAAAAACACGTGGATATTTTGTTGAATGGTCGCTGAATGTAACATTGTTACAATTCCTGAATAGACAAGTGATATTTTCCCTTTCTATTGACTAGTAGGTGCTATGTAGTCTACAACCGAGATTATTTCCAACTAAAAAAAAAAGAAAAAGAAAATCTACAATTGTTATCCTGATTTGTGGAGATACATAGACCGTATAATCAATCCTATGCATGCTGAGTTACCAGCAATCTCAAAGGGAAAGAAGAAAAATAAACATAGTTTTATCAATTACTTACACGACATATCAGCGCGCTATTGATGTGCTATTAAGGCTACACAAAACGTAGTATGGCAGGACGTCCGTCCTTTGAATCAAAATTGATGATGCATTAGGACGCTGCTTCGGGCAGTAATTAAAAAATTAATTTAAAAATCCAAATTTACTGGATAAATTATCATAAATCAGGGCAAGGGCAAAGTAGTAATTAAATAAAAATATAGAAAGAACTAAAGAAGTGACGGAAGCAGATTCCATCCACTAGACTTGTTTACTGCGCCGTTGGCATTATATTTCTATTTAATCTGTTCTACTCCTAAAATATACTAAATTTTCTTTATCAATCACTCTGCTAATCCCGATTCTTATCGCGCCTTCCTCCATCCAACATAGAAATAGAAAAAAAAAGTCAAGTATAATCAAATCTTAATTTCTACCAGCAAAAGCGTTCTGTTACTTATATCCTACCCAAAAATTTTGGGAGCAGAATTTCTTAATTTCGCCAAACCGTTTTCAATTGAGGTAATGTCCTTTCTATCATCTTAAAATTATACATAAACATCTTCTATGATTTACCAGAATCATTTGACGAAGTGTTCTAAACGAATTGTAATATCTACTAAGACACTACTAAAATCATTTTATTATAAGCAATTATACCCACTCCAAAAATCCTCAACTGGGCTTTATTTTTTTAAGGATCTGTTCGTTTTCCTCGATTGCTCAGGACGTGGAAAGGTAACTAGGCAGATCACCTCACGAGGTGACGACGGGGACACTGAGCCTAATCATTTTCTTGTAAGTTGTAAACCTGTAATTCTAAATTTAACTAAAATTAGCAAATTTTTTCTACTCGCGATTGGTGCCTTTGAATGAAGCTCCTTACTCTAATAGTTTTATTAGAAAACCTGATAAAATCATTGAAGCTTCCTCTTGTCTTGATCTGGTCCGATCTTTATTGGAGACCTCAGGCTTCTTAATTAATCACCGTTACTGATTTCTTCCCTTAATAATAATTTGTAATTATATTTTAGTTTTCTTCCTTTATAATTTGATTACACAACAATATTACACGTGTACTTACTAGTTCAAGAAAATTCCCAGATAGAAAAGATTTTTTTTTTTTTTTTTGCACATTTACAGGAAAAAATTATATAATTTTGAGAAACAAAATTCTATCTAGTGTTGTATGTCGCTAATATTGATTTTGTTTGGCTTTTTATTTCTAAAACTAAACAAAAGAAAATGTAAAAACATTAACTTTTTTGTGCCTCTGCTGCATGTGAGAATTTGTGAAATATCCTATTTGGTACTTGGCGCGTATGTTTCTCTTCACATCTATTTTTCTACAGCAATTTTGGTCAGGTCAGAGATTTTCGTCTAATTAAGTTTGTCTATCACTCAAAATATGACATCTGTGAATTTCTTTTACCAAATGGAAAGTTAAGTAAATTTTCTGATAAAATAAGATCAAAACTTCCAATTTATATTCGAATTTATACGTGCATAAAGAACTCTATAGTCAAAGTTCATTTCCGCGATGTCATTTAAAGTGTGTCACTCCTTACAAAATTTAATACAAACTTATGTGTTCATATCTATCAAAGAAGAATCTTGTGCAAATTAAATTTCATTTTCATTAAAAGA
Organism: Rhynchospora tenuis; assembly: GCA_027725995.1. Classification (NCBI taxonomy): domain Eukaryota; kingdom Viridiplantae; phylum Streptophyta; class Magnoliopsida; order Poales; family Cyperaceae; genus Rhynchospora; species Rhynchospora tenuis. Next base: position 142,244,734 of record CM050888.1, on the reverse strand, counting down.
ATTTCACATTGTTTGTGGTAGACACCACTAAATGCATAGTTGCGGCTCTGCCGCAACCATGATCTAGATATTCATAACTCAATTTAAAAAAAAAATATGGAAGTTAGTTTTTTAATATCGATGTTGATATTTTTAACAATTTGATGAGTTTAATTTTATTTTAGTAGGTGTGTATTATATCATTGTCGTGTAGTTGATTTAAAGAAGTAAATATTTTTTTAGAAAAATAAAAAAGTATCAAGTTTGGTTTTGGAGAAAAGGAATTTTGAGAAATAAATAATATTTATTGGGTGATGTATTTTTTCATCGAGTAATATTAGAATGATGTATGAAGAATAAAGATGAAAAACTATTTTTGTTGAATATTGTGACGCTTTAAAATTTGAATATTAATATTTTTAACCAATATAGATTATTCTAATTTTGAAATCCTAAATACAAGTCTCCATCCATTTATTTGCATTTAATTATCTTCTTTGACCAAGTTATAATAATAATAATAATAATAATAATAATAATAATAATAATAATAATAATAATAATAATAATAATAATAATAATAATAATAATAATAATAATAATAATAATAATAATAATAATAATAATAAAATAACAAACTAAAATAAAATTTAGCTATACCATGCATTTCATATTATCATTCCACCGTCCTAATAAATAAAATAGATAAAAAAAGTAATATTCAATTTGGCAACTATTTCTAGTTGTTATTGTTTGAAAAAGCATTAAAATTATATTCAGACTTGAATCCCAATTTTGCTAATAAAATACTAATTTTAATTTTACAAAAAATATTCGTATTCTGTCCAATTAATGTTGATAATTTAATTGTAGATTATGCCGTAATACAAAATTTATTTGAAAGAAGTAAAGTAGAAATATATGATCTTGTAATTTCATTAATTTAATATTTATTTTTGTTTAATAACAAATTGTACAAAGCAATGTATAAAGATTCTCTTACTATTACAAGATATTAAGGTCGGGAAACAAATGAACATTAGATAGTAGAGAATTATTTGAGGAGGTAAAAATCGAAATGAATTGTACCATTCATATTTTATTATATTTGTTAATATGCGAAGGCAAGTATAAACATCTGAAAACAATTTCGGGTGTTCACATGGGATGAAAAATATATTAAATTAGGAAAGGAAATAAAAAAATATAATGTGACGTAATATAATACATTTCCAGTTTTTTTACCTTTGAAAGGTACAATAGCATATTGGCTTCATTCTCAGCTGAGTGGCAGGCTTCCACTTTTAGCATATTAAATTAACACTCCAGAACGCCTGATCTTCCTTACTACATGTTTTAATTGTTAATAACTGGTATAGCTGTATAAACTTAAGCTCTTCTAACATAACAAATAGATGTCTCTTCCAGATTCAATCAAACCCATATATAGCCAATAATCGAACTAAAATTGGTTTACTCATGCAATATAAACAGTTAAACACTCACGCCTCCCATAGTCCCATACATGTTTAATCGGACAGTAGCTGCGGACCTGTGGTGAAGTGAAGATCTTTCCATGATGTGATGAAAAATGGTTGGAATGGCGAAAAAACACGAAAATTTCAGGGGTCATTTTGATTTTCTGTACTGCAGTAAAAAAAAAAAAAAAGAAGTTTTGATTTTCTGAGTCGAGTAAATGTAACGGGTCATTCTGAGTCGATTTATTTTTGAAACTGTACTCGCTACACGAAATTCCATACTATTAAATACAGAACATACGAAAAGCTCCCTACTATCGTTGATTACCTGTCTCACGTATGTGTTACCTTACGTGTGTAATCTTGTACTAAAACAGCTTTCTTGTGGAAGCACGAAGAAATATACAGATTATTATGCTGAAAATCTCTAGTTGGAATGTAGGATCACTCCGGGTTATTTTGCGACACATTTTACCGGTCCGATCTTCTATGAAGAATTCAAACACCTTCCATATATTAAATAAATTTGAACTTTGGGCGACACTAAATATAGAAACACTACCCGAAAAAAGCCCTTCTGCAACACCTTTTAAAAAGATTCTGTAACGGGTAGGACCCGCTGCAAAATGTCCCGTTGCAGAATCATAAAACCCGTTACAAAAGGTCTAGGATTCTGCAACGCCTTTTAACTAAAACCCGTTTCAGAAGCCTAACTTTTGCAACACGTTTTAACTCAAAACCATTTCAGAATCTAAGCTTTTGCAATGCCTTTTTGATAAAACCCGTTGCAAAATGTAAAAATAAAAAATAAAAAAAAATAAAAAACAGATTTTCAACATTTTATTACCAGACAAAACATATTTTATTTACAAACTAAACAGCCCCAAATCAACGATTATAAAAAAACATATATATTTACAAACAAAATAAACCCATATCGTCAAATGCAACCATACTTAGCAATTTCACAATTTCTGAAGACAATTTCACAGAAATATAAAAAATGGATGAAAATAGAAGAAAACAGTTATACTAGTCGAGTAGAGGGGCTGTCGAGGTCGAGGTGCTTGTTTGGTGGCTGTCGAGTAGAGAGAGGGAGTTGAGAGGGGTGGCTGTCGAGAGAAAGGGGCCAAGAGAACAAGAAGAATTCAATACAAGAATTAACCAACCAGATTTTAATGAATAATTAAGCCATTGATGAGTTCAATCAAGCACAACTCAGATTTTCAGTTAAGCACAAATATAGGTAAAAAAATGTGCTTACAAATAATATACATGACACACGATAACACCAGCAGTCAAAAAGATATACCTGAATGAAATGCACGAGCCCATGCATCAGGTGAAAACTCATGTTCAATGCCTTTCTTCTTCCTATCCTCAACTTATTGAAATAAGATGTAAAAGGGAGATACAAAAATGCATCAAGAAAAAGAAGATTCCAATCTACACAATATTAAGGCCCAAATAATCACAAGCATCGAAAGAAAGAGGTTGATCCCAATAATCAATAATCACAACCTGCTCTTTTGCTTAACTATTCCTATTGTAGGGTTGATCCCAATAATCACAAGCATCGAAAGAAAAAGGGACCAGTGAAAATCTGTGTTTGCTCTTTCGAGAGTCGAAGGAGAGTCCGAGAGGGGTCGCTGACTGTCGGAGAGGAGGAGGAGGCGAGTTGCTGGAGAGAGAGAGACAGGAGCAGTGAGAGGAGGTTTGAGAGAGAGACAGGAGCAGTGAGCCGAGTGTTTGAGCGAGTGCGGAGAGGAGAGAGCAGCTGGATCGGAGAGGTAGTGAGTGCGAGAGAGTGTTTGAGCGAGAGAGAGGGGCTTGCCGGAGTGGGGATTTGAGAGAAACGCTGAGTGTTAGGGTTTGCTAGGGTTTGAGAGAGGCGTCGAGTGGGACTTGGCAAATTTTTCGAGAGAGAGATGAGTCTGCTTAGAGAGAGGAGGTCTCGAGGCCATATCGAAAAAAAAAAGTTAAAAACCCTTCTGCAACGGGTTTTAACAAAAACGCATTGCAGAAAGTCAGCTTATTGGGTTAACGGGTTAAACGGGTACTGCAACGTCTTTTATAAAAAATCTGTTTCAAAATGCTAAAGGTACTGTAACAGGTTTTTTTATAAAAGGTGTTGCAAAAGGGTTGACGGATTTTTTTTTATTTCTAGACAGAAACTTTGAAACATGTTTTTTATAAAAGACGTTGCAGTAAATTTTTCCACATATTTACAGCACTGCCACTGTAGATTTTGAAACACGTTTTATGGAGACCGTTGCAGAAGCTGTGTTGCAGAATGTCTTTTTTCTAGTAGTGAAAATTGAATAAGAGAACGTTACAGAAGATCTTTCTTCTCCGCCTCAAGCAGCACCTCTCATGAATGCGACGAATAGGTTAAACTAAGAGTTGCGTTGACGAGCCGACGACACAGAAAGAAATCACCTCGTGAGTCAAGGCGTCTAGCAGGTAACGAATTTGGATAATGTTGCGGAATTCGTCTGAAAAATCGAAAAGAAATAAAATCTCACGAACAATTACATATGAATATTCTTAGTTTTTTTTTTTTTTTTCTGACGCAAAAATGCAGGTCAAGCCCCCATCTTTTCAGTAAACTAATTATAAGATTTTAAATAAGATGCTACAAAAAAAAAGTTATTATAAGTAAAAAAAAAAAAGGAAAAAATTGAACTAAACTATTCAACCAAAAGAAAAAAAAATGATCTAAAAGAAGAGTCAACAATAGGTAGGTGGCTGGGAAAACTTCCTTTGTTATATATATTGGCATATATTTCTATTTTGATGTCCGACCTACTACTGGGGAAACTACCTATCTTAAATCCTTGCCGTCGGACGCATAATTTAATTAGGGGCTAAACTGAAATCCCACACATGCAAACACAATCCATCATAGCAATTTTTGAATTTTAGTTTGCACCTGAAGTTCCATTTCCAGTACGTAATTTCGGAATTCGGATACAGTGAAATTCCAGTTTTTGTCGAACGATGTGAGAGGAACCCACGGGCATTGATAGAGAGGCCCATAGAGGCAGTGGGGCATGTTGGCACGGATAGAACGGCAATTGATTCGCACACCCTATTGTTTAGTCCCAGCACTCCTGAAAATTTTGAAGGACAAAATTACCCCTAAATATTTAAACCAACTTACGTAAAAAGATATATATTAACACATTAAAAACCATTATACATGCAAAGGAAAAAAAAAATTGAGCACAGACAACGCCATCAATTCTAATAAAAAAAATTTTCACATTTTTTTTTTCAAGTTTATCACAAGAGCCGCAAAAAATAAATATTTAACAATTGACTGAAGTTTTATGTTTTCCATTCAAAAAAAATAAATAAAATAAAACAATCAAAAACATGTTACGTTACATATGATTTTTGCATATAGCAATAATTATGTCGCTATGTGCAACTATCATCTATTAATTGGGAATATTAAGTTCAATAATTAATTAATTATGTATTTATGTTGCTATATGCAACTATCATCTATTAATTAAGAGTTAAGATGAAGGATTATTTTTGTCATTTTAAAGTTATAGGAGTGTTCGGACTAAATTAAGGAGCGTCCAAATTAATTTCCGGATAGAACGCCATAATATAGAAAACAGGGGCATTATTGGCAAAATCTTGGAGCTATCCACATGGCAAGAATCTAATAATTCTATTTATAACTAATGAAAATGATTTTTTTACACTTACTGAAACTTCGAGTTGAACTTACTTTCCTCAAATTATGAAATATTGATTTTTTTTTTCAACAATTTGATAGTTGTTTATCATCAATACTTAAAAATAGTTGTAAATTTTAATTAGTAAAGTTATTTTTAAATTAATTAATTTAATTAATACATATTTTGATGAATGGTCAATGAAATTATAAAGAAACTCGAATAGAATGGTGATACCTGAATCCTGATATTGTCCTTTTCTATATTTTTTATAATACTTTTCATCCCGCAGGAAAGATATCACAAAGTTTTGGCATCTGCAGTATCAGTTGCTATGTATGTCTGAGATTGAGATTGTGAGTTTGACTGGTCATTTTCGGAGTTCTATGGACCGTATAGCTGAGTTATTGGCACCCGAAAAGAGAAAAAAAAAAAACAAAAAAACGAAAATAAATTGAACGTAGCATCTGTTTCTTCGTCCTGTTCTGCCCTTGGAAGGCATATAAAAATAAAATTACTGAAGCTTCTTCTCGAGCAGTCCTGCTTTCTAACTCCTATCCCTTCTCCATCCAACAAAGAGATAAAGAAAAAGGAAAAAAGTGTTATCAGTTATCACTTTTTAAGTTCTATCAGCAAAACCTTTCCTCTTTTTTGGGTCCTGCCTATAAAATTCGAATGGTATGAGAACTTGTACTAAACTTTTAAGAGCATTTTTTTTTATTTTTCAATTTGGCCAAACTGTTTGAGGTACTTTCTCTTTCTCTTCTTAGAATTCAAGACACTTGGTTTACCAAAACCATTTGACGAAGTGTTAACAAAGTAATATCTAGTAGTTCACGTTATGATATATTACCAAAAAGTAATTAGTCACTCCAAAATCCACAACTTCGCTTCACGTATTTAATTGTTTATTGATCAGTTTATTTGCATGAAGGCTTGTCCGTCATGGATCAGGAGATAAACTTAGCACCAGACCATGCACCACCGCGGTTCCAGTGCGTCAAAATCTAAAATGGCCCTAGTTCTTTTCTTGTAAGTCTTTATTCCAACTCGTCTTACTATTAGCAATTTTATACCTACCTAGATACTTCACATAGGTTCATTAATTGAAATGAATTCCTAACTTTAATGAGAAAAATCTGATTAACTTTAATGAATTCCAACTCGACACACTGATTATTTTTATTTTATTTATTTATTTATTTATTTTGCCCCTACTGGCACATTTTCTAAAAAAATGGAGACTTTTGTGCTTCTTAATCTTTGTTACTAAGTTAGAGCCTTTTAATTATTCACATTTCACAATAAATTAAGCATTCGTTTTGAATGTGCGCAATTATTGTGGTTTAATTTTCTAAATCAACTATTAGACGTGATTTCGTTTTTCTTGGCTTAATATAAAACTATAAAAGCACCCATAGGGATGCCTGCTTTTAATTAAGCCCAAAAGGTTTATTAAAAAGGAGTCGCAAACAGTAACTCAGAATCAGAGCAGAAAAACGCTAAATTACCAACAACCGATCCAAAAAAGCAAAAAAGGAAAAAAAGAAAACAATTACTCAATAGCATTAGCCCACTCTAAGTCTAAGCTAGCACGGGACCCAGTTGTTTAATAAAAAACCAAAATACCAAATTGAAATTTGAAATATAAACCAAAGAAGCATTAAGACATTCAGGGTGATTACAAGTTTACAACTTAAGAGGTCTATTGTTCTCTTCTTTCCAAATACACACCAAAAAAGCTGCTAGCCTTTGTCTTTCCGCAAACAGTTACTATTTTATAAAGAATATATTATCTCTAAACCAAAAAAATTCTAATAAAACCGCAGTCAACAAATGAGTGGTCAATGGAATTACACGTGATCTTTTCAGTTTCCAGTTTCCACCCTCCTTTCAAGTACCAGACGGTCCAGACTAAACTAGCTAAGAAAAGACCGTAAGATCATACGACTATAAGAGGCACAGCCGCACAGGATTAGTCCGTGTGACTTGTCAATAAATACCAAAAGTAGATATTGGTGGCCGGCGTGGCGAATATTAATTCCACGAAAACGACAAAAGAAAAATTGATGAATAATGACAGAGAAATGACCTCTTGAAATGACAGCTTTTTAAGCATACAACTAGGAATTACAATGGGATTATGGGACTAGTGAGTCACACATATATTCTAAGCATAATGGGACTCAATTAGCGAATAATGACAGCTTTTTAAGCATACATATATAATATTTATGCTCAAATAATTTTCGATAAGAATGAATAAACAAGATACAACTAGGAATTACAATTTGGGAAAAGGCCACTCTCACAATATATTGAAAAAATATTTAACATGTCGAAATGATATTTTTTTCTTTTTAAAATACTTTTCTCAACTATTAGAAATAACGGTTTTTTGGAATCTCTATTCCTAGAAGAGCTTTTTCAAGTATAATTCTCAAAAGTTTTACTATCTTCAAAAATTCTCAAAAGGTTTACTTACATACATAGTTAATACTCTACTCTTGCACTCAAAACAAAAAAAAAAAGGAAAGAAAAGAAAAGAAAGTTTTATGCAACTACAACTTTTGTTAATCTAAAAATATTATATTTCGGTTTGCTAATTAGTTTTGAGCCATTAATTTCTCTCAAAACATAGCTAATCAAAGATATACCAATCTAAATTCTGTCATTTTTTTTGAAATTACCCAAATCATCTATATGGGACTAAATCATTAAGAAAAGAAAAAGAGAATATTAGATCATGACATACCAAAATTCTAAAATATTGAAAAAGAAAAATTTTAAATTTGAAATGTTAAAAAAAGTTGAAATTTTAATTTTTTTTTATTTTGAGCATTTCAAAATTTTCGCTGTACAAAAATAATTGTTTCATTAACATATTTCTAATTTAATATTTTAAAGTAGTATATTTAAAAAGAATGATCATATTAATTGGTTGATGGCATAAAAATATTTTTTAGTATTTTATAATATTATAAAAATAGATTATTATTTAGTGATGTAATTTGAGCAGAGGCATATGCGGTATACTTGAATCAACCTAAAAAAGCATGCTTAAAAAAAAAATGAAAACATCCTTAGTGCTTTCTTTTCTTTGCTTTCAATCTCCCTTAGTGCTCTCTTTGATTTGCCTTCACCTTTGTGCTGATCTAAATTTGGCGGGACCCCTTTTTGCTTTGAGAAACATATAAAGCTCATTATCAGACTACCTGATGCAAAAGTCTTTGGTCCAGAATTTATTAGTTTTTTCGTTTATTCAAAAGAACAGATGTGCATTTATTCCACTTTAAGAAACCGTGATTAATAAATTCAAAATATATTCGAGGGTATGCTCGATTAGTGCTCATAAGTCATGATCTTCGGAAACTAATGTTAAACCCACTTCCTCATTAATCATTATCATCTTTCAGTTCGATGTTGAAAAGGAAATTTTGACGTCAAATGTGCTAATAATTAAATTTAATTTTACTAGCGTACTTTGTTTTTACCTGCAAGCCATGCATGCTGTTCTTGGGTTTGAGAATTTTATTTTCTTTATCAGTAGCAGTCCAGCTCTAGGACTCTTCTTACAATAAAATCTAATATAAGCTGACATGGGAAAAAAATATATAATTAATTTCAGAGTTAAACGCATTTGACACTTGAGTTTGTCAAAAGGAAATGGATCTCAATTTTCTAGATTACGACAGCCAAGATAAACCAGTTAATTTCTTCTTCATAATTTAATCTCCTTAGACATCTAGTTTTATATTTTTTTACTATTTATTTAATTTATAAAATTCCAAATTTAATTAGGTATGGATCTTCTAATTTTAAAAAATCCCAAAAAAATTAAAATAATGTAAAATTTAGTTAAAAAATCATTATGGATATCACATTGAGTCATTTTGGATCGACCGCTGAAATTTTAATAGTTGAGTCTCAGATCGCATTTAATGTGCATCACATTTGACTCTAGTTACTCAAAATATATATAGAATACTGGCAGCCAAAGCAACCTTCCTGTCAAGTTAAAACAAAAAGTGCACAAGTAAAATCAGAGCTTTAAATATTAGTGCATTTAGCATAAAATTATTTTTGCAATAGTAAACTTAATTATAAGCAATAATTAGATACATGCCACTAAGAAAATTGATAATTAGAGATTGTCATTCCTAAATTGAATATTAGTTTTATACTATTATAAATTATTAAAATTAATTTTCTGCCATTATTTTGTCAAAATTAGGGATATGTCACTTTAATTATAGAAATGCAACTATAACCTTTTTTAAAATGTGCAAAATTATCCTTAGGAAATTAAATTATTAAGAAATGAAAGAAGTACACAGTAGTAAACTCATGCTTGTGAATAGTTAGCATAGCGTAGAACCTTCTCTGCTCCTTGCCTCTGTTACCAAAATTTACCAAAATCTCCTAAAAGTAACAAAAAGTAAACGTTTAAAGATACGCAATCAAATTTATTTTGCAATGTTATATTCCAATAGTATCAACTATGAAGCTAAATAAAATGTCTTGCAATCAGTGTTTTCAAATTCTTATCCCTTACCGGAAAACTTCGGTAATACCGGGTACCGGAACAGTGACCGAAACGGTGGTTTCTGGTATTGTGAGATGGAAAATACCAGGACATTTCGGATTTCGGCCCTATGGCCGGTAAGGGTGCCGGTAGGAAATTGAAATCATTGCTTGCAATAAAAATCTTTCTATTGATCACCAATTTTCTTGTGTTGATATATCAATTTTTTTTTTGTAAAGTACACGAGAAAAAGAAAAAATATTTTGACGCAGTGCATTTCATAGATACAGCATGATATTAAGATATTGTATCGATCTCACCTGTGCAGGTAAAGGCAGTCATTGATCTGAGTCCACCAGATTTCTTTGCACTGACGACTTGTCTCTGTTTTGACTCTCCAGCATTAATTGTAGCTTTATTATTTGTATTTTGAAGCTTCCCAAGCCATTTACAGTACTCGAAGACAATCTAATAATTGCATCCAATGTTCTGGTTATTAATGTTCCTACATGTTTTCCTGGCTCGATATTCTGCTGCAGAAAGCGTAGCAGTGAGAAAGCCAGGCTGCAGAACAAAATGTGGGAATGTGGAGGTACCATTCCCATTTGGTATTGACCCTGGTTGTTCCCTAGAAGGATTTAATCTCACCTGCAGGCAGAATGCAGAAGGCAGCAAGCTCTTTTTTAATGGTGAGTTTGAGGTGCTTCAAATATTGCTCCCGAGTAGTCAAGTCAGAATGAACAACCCGATCTCCTTCCAGTGCGACCAAATGGAAAATAGCGCATACAACCTAACATCGGAATTGAACTTGACATCCACAAGGTTCAGGATTTCCCATGTTCACAATAGGTTAGTAGCAGTCGGATGTAATGTACTAATCTACAATACTATGGTCGATTACAAAGGTGACGAGTACCAAACAGTGTGTGTCTTAGTCTGTTATAGCCAAGAGAGCCTAGTTAATGTTTCATGCTTTGGCATTGGTTGTTGTGAAAGTGCTATTCCACCTGGTGTAATTTACCATACGGTGTCATTTGGTTCTATTTCAGATAATGACGAGAGGGGTGGTTGTTTTTTTGCCAGTAATTTCGATAGTTGGACTGTCACCAATTTTAGTCAATGCAGCTATGCTGTATTAATGGAGGCAGAGAATTTCTCATTCACCACATCTTATGTTACTACCAATGACTTCTGGCAATCAAGGAAAGGCAAGGCACCTATTTTGATGGATTGGTCCATAAGTGACGACACATGCAAAGCAGCTCAAAGAAATAAGAAAAACTATGCATGTGTTAGCCGTAACAGTGTTTGCAGAGAGCAGACAATTGGCCCCGGATATTCATGCAACTGCTCAGAAGGATACAAAGGCAATCCTTACCTAGTGGAAGGGTGCCAAGGTTTGATATTTTCTCCCTATTTTCATCGGATTATTTAAGACAACGTACGTATTTCACAAATGATTACAGAAAGAACAATACTTTCTTTGACAAGAATAATATAATTCTATAAAAATTCAAGATTTCTGTCATTAATTCTACACATAACAATATAAAAGAAAAACTTGTCTTAGCTTCTGCTTAGTGCGTTTTGCGCAGGGGGGCGATTATTTTACTTGAGATGTGTGATATGCATGATTGCAGATATTGATGAGTGTTCTGATGGAAGCAATATATGCTCAGATATTTGCGTCAACATACCAGGTTCATACATTTGTTCATGTAGACCTGGAAGCCATAACGACCCTAACCATCCAGGAGCATGTTATCGACCTGATCATAAGATGTCTATCGGTAATAAAAAAAATTAAATCTTTCTCTTTTTACAGATCTATAACAATATGTAGAGTTGTAATTTGAGAATACTAGTATATATGTATGTTTGTATTCATGCATGCATGTATGGATATATAAAGGAGTGTTAAATTTTGCTTTTGAAAAATAGAAATTGAACAATAAACGAAATTACAGCAATAATTAACTACTATTAATCAATATGCAGGAATAACCATCGCCATAGGAGTAAGTGCAGGTGCAACGCTTCTAAGTTTAGCTCTTTTCATTTTGGTCCTAATAAGAAGACTGCAGATCAGAAGAAATGAAAAACTGAAACAAAAGTTTTTCAAGCAAAATCATGGACTTTTGCTACAACGATTAATTTCATCTACTGACGAGATGGGTAATCGAATGAAGATATTTAGCTTGGAAGAGCTCGAGAAAGCTACAAATAAATTTGACGAAGCTCGTATCCTTGGTAGTGGAGGTCATGGCACCGTATATAAAGGTATTTTATCAGACTTGCGTGTGGTAGCCATTAAAAGGGCCAAAACTATGGAACAAAGTGAAATTGATCAATTCATAAACGAAGTAGTGATTCTATCCCAGATTAATCATCGAAATGTGGTAAAGCTTTATGGGTGTTGCTTGGAAACTGAAGTTCCTGTGCTTGTTAATGAGTTTATTTCAAATGGTACATTATCTGATCATCTCCATGTACAAGGAAAGAACTCTTTACCATGGACAGATCGTTTAAGAATTGCACTAGAAACTGCCAGAGCTATATCATATCTTCATTCTGCTGCTTCCATGTCAATCTTCCATAGAGATATAAAGTGTAGTAACATATTGCTCGATGATTATCTCACCGTGAAGTTATCGGATTTTGGTGCTTCAAAGTCTGTTGAGATAGATCAAACAGGGATAACCACTGTAATTCAGGGAACATATGGATATTTGGACCCTGAGTACTACTACACAGGGCGTCTTACAGAAAAAAGCGATGTTTACAGTTTTGGTGTTATTCTCACGGAGTTATTAACTAGAGAAAAAGTATATCCGACTCGTACGTCTTTGGAAACTGGCAGCCTTATTGCACGTTTTGTCAAGGTTATAGTAGAAAGTCGTCCTTTTGAAATCCTTGATTCTCAAATAGTGGAGGAGGCACCAAAAGGGCTACTTGAAGAAGTGGCAATACTTACTGAGAGATGCCTTAGGTTGAGAGGAGAAGAGCGTCCAGGAATGAAGGAAGTTGAGGTAAGACTTGAAGTGATATGGGGTACAATGAAAGATTTTGTATGTCAACCGTCCCAGAGATCACAAGAATTGGAGGATAAAATTAAAATTCATCATAATTTAGAAAGCTAAAGGCGGAAACGACAATCAATATAGTTTGAGGTAATGATTTGGAATAGCGGCCGCAATGACCGCAATAGCGCCGTTATAGCGGTGTGATTTGGTAGACCGCCATGCTACTAAATTAAATGTGCCACTATATAGTTGTATTTATTAGCATACCACAATACTACTTAAAAAGTATATATTTTAATGCTTTATTTCTCATGGTGTCTAAATTAGTAAAAATTAATAACATATAAATGTATTTAGTGGTTATTTAGTGAAATATAACTACGCAATTAAATATTTGCTGATATATAATAAGTATTACGAACATATCTTTGACATATGATGTCTACATATACGAACTGCATATACGAACTATATATGAATATATGATGAATGCATATACCAACTACATATAATGTACGAATACATTAATTGCATATATTAAATTAAACTATTAAAGTATGAATATACTGTAATAAGATATTTATATTTTAATTGAAAAATGCATCTGATGTATATAATCCCATAGTGGCCGCTAAATAACCACTATCCGCTATTATTTTAGATTGTCCGCAAAAAATCTGCTATCCACTATTTAAACCTTGGGTTTGAGGAAAGAGATGTCCTTTACAAAAGTTGGTCGTAAGTACACCATTTCATGAATTTTTTCTTTCAACTCATATTATGATACATGTGAGTTAATGTCTTGCTATCCACTATTAGAACGATTCAAGAATCTTGTCATGTTGTATTATTTTATTTTGTTTGAGACAATATTTTTTATGTGAAATTGTTTATTGAATAGTTTACATGTTCACTTTAATTTATTCTATTTGTTTAAACCGATGAATACTAATGCTACCTTCAACACCGACCCGGATAACGTTGATCACAATTATTGAAAACGTCAAATATATCTGCATCAAATAATGTTTTCACGTATTAATGTCCGCCCACAAATTTTCCAAATGCTCTGTCGCTACTCTCTTCATGGCTTCTGGCATTACGTACATACACAAATATTATCCACATACCACTTCACATTGTTACTACTATTTATCTTTTTTTTTTTTAGAAAAAATAAGAAGAAGAATGTTCATCTTCGTAGTGTCATTTGACACTTCTCAAGAAAGAAAATAAAATTTTTGTCTAATTTTCCTGAATTTGTATATATATATTGGAGTGTGTGCATTTTAAACGTAATTGTAAACTGTTCATGTAAAAGCGATTTCGCGTGTAATTGTTAATAATTGATTCTTAAATAAATTAAATCAATAAATCAATTTCTATGAAATATTGGAAAATTTTAAGAAATCATTTTTCATTGCAATTGTTGATGGAATAGCGAATAGTTCACTGCAGTTTTCAGGATTTTTTTCCCACTCGATTGAATATTTATTATATGTGAGTGGATATTTATTATATGTACATATTATGAACTTCATGTAATTGTAGTTTTTCTTAATTATAGCAACTTCCACGTTATTACTTTTATATTTTAACGTAATAAGAGTATTATTATTAGTTTGAAGAAAAGTAAATAATTGTTTGGATATTTCTGCCATGAATATTTTTTTTATTTGGGCTCAAATCTAAAACTCTTCATTCAAGCCCTAATCAATCACAACCATTCATCATTCTGCATGAATGATTTAGTTTTAGACTCATGTAAAGAAAAAAAAAATACATATGATATAATTACCCAGTTTGAATAGTAAATTCTTATGATAATATTTAAATTACATCCAAATAACTATTTTTTTGGTACTGTGAGATTGTATTTCAATAATTACGGCTTACACCAATTCTTTTTTTCTTTTATATCACAATCTAAAATCTAAAATTTCATGTAATTAACTAACATAAAACACAAGGGAAAAAATTTTCGCTCGTGCTGAAAGTCACAATTTAATTAATTTGGTATATATACTGACTCGTAGAAATTACAAAAATGTTTTAACCTATTTTATTATAATCCTCAACAAAAAAGAAAAGGAAAAAGATATAAAATTTAAGAATATTGATTATTTTTATGTCTTGCAATCAATATTAAAATAGATTCTTATTCCACCCTGATGATTTTCGTCCGAGGCGAAAAAACATTTGTGGAAGTATATATATTAATTTTTTTGAATGTGACAATATTTTGTACAAAATATGCATTCAGAAAAATTTTAGCTAACAACTTTTCTTTAGAAAAAAATAATTAACTGTCTTTTAACTAATGACATATCAACACTCTATATTAATATTCTTTTTTGGTGAAAGTCATATAATGGGGAAAAAAAGATGTATGTTAACTTGATATGAATATAATAATATACATAGGCCTAACTAATTAATTAAATGATCAATAGGCATAACAATCTATATTAATATTCTTTTTGGTGAAAATCATATAATGGGGGAAAAAAGATGAATGTTAACTTGATATGAATATAATAATATACATAGGCCTAACTAATTAATTAAATGATCAATAGGCATAACGATACTGCCATTTAATTTTTATTTTATTTTTTTCTTGATCTTGCATTTCATAGTAACCATGCATGGAGCCATTATACACAATAACGAATATTGACATTTCCGAATAAGAAGACAAAATAAGAAGAAGACAATAAGAAGACCATGTCATAGTAACCATGATGGGCCATCTGACACAATAAGAAGACAAGATTTTTGCCTAATATTAGTATCGGATTCTGAGAATCCGATACTAGCTAGTATTAGATTTCGGGATCCCGATACTAGAATCCAATACTAAGTTGAATTTGTATCGGGATCCCGAAATCCGATACTGCGAGATTATTTATATAATTTTGATTAAAATCGAATTATTTTAAATTTCCTTAATTAATTAATATTAGTTATAATTTTTTCGATTTATACATATAGTGAACATTTAAAAGCCTCCGGCTCTCCACCCGACCCTGGTCAAGACTTTCTAACACAAAGGGCTGCCCGACGTCTCTAAGGCTTAAGAAGGGTCGGGCCCTAAAGAAATTTAACCTGAAGAGACACCTAGAGAGGTCAGACTTTGGAAGGGCCAAGTCTAGAGAGACCAGGCTTATGAAGGGCCAGGGCCTAGATAGGTCAAAGTTCTGAAGAATCAAGCACAATCTTAACTGAAGGGTAGACTTTATCAAATTCAATCAAATCTAAACTGATCATTTCTAAACTAATAAATTTTTTTAACATGTTGATGCTAAGACAAGTTAAAAAAAATATAATTCTCACCTTTTATATTATGTTATTTCATACATTCGTAATTTTTAATTATTTTAATTCATTAATATATTAACAAAAGCTGATTTTTTTTACTTTTTCTATGTTATTATAATATAACCGGCCTTAAGCCCAAATTAAAGATGAAAAAATAAAAATATTTTATTTAATGAAAAATAAAATTGTACAATTTATATTTAAATAATTTATAGCATTTTTATATTTTAAATATAGTTTAAATGCATTTTTTTAGAAAAATATTATTTGTTCGTTGGCCCTTCAAGCCCTTTAGGTCCTTCAATCCCGGCCTCTCGAAACTCGGAGGGCCTAAATGGGTCAGGCTTGAGAAGGATCGAGCTCAATCTTCATATTTAAGTCCTTCTAAGTCCGGCCCGATATGGCCCTTGAGCAGAATCTTTCAGATGCGGCCTCCCGAGAGCCCAGCTCGACCCTTAAAGGCGTTCATACATAAATTAATTGGAACTCCGTTAAGCAATTGCGGATCCAGAAATTTCTCCAATGAGTTCATTAAATGTCAAAAAAAAATGAAGGTACTCATCAACAGACAAATTAAAATTTTTAATATATAGAACACATTACTCATACATAAAATAATTCTATATTCATAGAATCATAGTTCTAGAAATTAAAATTAAGAATAAAGTTTAGTTTCTAATTATTTCTATCTTCATACTTATTATCCTCATTAATCAAAATTTAGGAGTGCCAAAAAAAATCACATAAATTTTTTGGTTCTGACGCATTCGCTTAAAGTCATAAACTATATTTTATTTAATGCTAAATTGCAACTTAATTGAAATAATTCTTTCGCATAGATGATAGTTTTTAGAGAATTAACAGTTCTTACTAGATAGCAAGATCCAATTCTAAAAAATCAAAAGAGTAGAAAAAAAAAGAGAGATGGTTTTTGGGTGAATGGAGAACGATGCCTGGGAATGTAAAGTGGGATGGAAATGGTTTGCTTATTTATTATTATTATTTTTGTTCTCATTCAATATTTTATAAGAAAAATGCTGAACTTTCTCCAAAAAAATAACATGATAAGATATTCCATATATTTTGATAGGTTCAACTAATATAATGGCGTATAAATTGAATGGATTCAAACTAGTATACTCATAATTTTTTATCATAAAAGTATATATATAAATTATATGTTAGGTAACAATTTTTTTTTAAAAAAATGGGATCAATTGACCTCTTTCCTATATGTATCTCCGCCACTGCCGCTATGTCACTATTCATAAACAGTTAACACTGTTGGTGCACTTTGTGGCTGATAGGTGGGTCCACACACTGACACAGGTGGAGCCCGTTTCACAGTAAAGTCTGTTTAAATTAAATTATAAATTGTGTAAAAAAAAAGCCAATAATTGATGCTTCAAAGGAAAAAGAAAAAAAATAAATAAAAGGCCAATGATTGAAACAAAACTTATCTATATACATATATTAATTGGGGCTATGCTAAGTCACTATCACTGTGGTGGAGTCCGTTTGACAGTAAGGTATGTTTAAATTAAATCATTATAATTAAATAGATTATTGTTATTATTATATTTCTATTATATAGGCGCTGGTTTAGATTAGTTTCCGGCCCATTGTGGGACTAACCGTGCCTAGGATCCGGACAACACTCCTCCCATTATTTTTGTTCTGCATTTTCCCTATCAATGGAGCTCTCCATTTCGCAGATTTGAGATTATCTACATTTGTGTTAATTATTTGGAGACCTTTAAAAAACTATTTCGCCATGAAAATTTATAGGCGTGATCAAAAAAATATGTAAAATTTATTGATAATGAAATTTCCTAATTATAGAGTTACAAAATATTTTAAATAATTTTTCTAATCTCATATTATTTAATTTCTGTAATATTTGAGAGCCTTGCTGAATTAATTTTTCATCGAATTTATAATTCTTACAAAACTGTACAGAATTAAAAATTACTAAAATTTTCTATTTTTCATCCTTGGTGATATTCAATGTAATTTTTAAAAATTATTCTATTTTATTCATACAATTTCAAAATTATATTTATATGATTTCTCATATGTTATATTTAATTTCTATCATATTTATTTTTTCCGTGATTGAAATCGTAATTTTATAAAAAAAATCATCTATGTAAAATTTTTAGAAAAACACTAGTATTACTTTGTACTGAGCGCTGTTGGATAGAATATGTTCATCGAAGTGCATATTTAATCTTTACAATAGGCAGTTAAATATGATTTGTTATTATTTAAATATTGCGAAACAATTATCTAATGTTGAACAAAGTAACAGACCTGTCAATAATATTATAGCTTATCATAAAAATTTAAATAAAAGAATATATTAATTAGGAAAATAGAGTTGTTAAGAGCAAATAGTTAAGAATGGCAGCTAATCAGTATATCTAATATAATCTGCGTGACTTTTTTGCGCGATTTTTAAAGTGTGTCAGTCTTCTTCCGCTTTCGTCCGGACACGACATCTGGGCCGTCCATTATTTTTATGCGCTTCAATCCCGTGCGTTGGTTCTTTTCATATTTCTAAGAAATTGCGGCCCAGGTTTCTCCATCGTCTGTCCCCTGCCTCACCTACGTTTCTCTTCGCCTTTCTCCTCAGTCAGACA
The DNA here is from genome assembly GCA_027725995.1 of Rhynchospora tenuis. NCBI lineage: Eukaryota > Viridiplantae > Streptophyta > Magnoliopsida > Poales > Cyperaceae > Rhynchospora > Rhynchospora tenuis. The sequence goes on along the minus strand of CM050888.1, from coordinate 142,226,074 downwards.
GCCATAGCTTATTCCTCTTCTCCACTCGAGTGCCCACCGAAACTATCCTCTCTCCTTCTCCCATTGTCTCTCTCACTAACCCCTTTTCACCCCTCTATTCTACCTAACTTTTCGTTGCCCTTTATTCTACCCAACTTTTCGTTGTTTTCTCTTTTGCCTCTGAGTCCTCTACTGGAATTACTTGGCTGCACCCAACTTCCCCAATGGTCTTCACTCTCCTCACCTCTGAATCGTCTTTGATTCCCTCTTCCAAACCCGGCCACCCTCGACTTCCTCGCTATGTCAGGCGCCACGACAGGTCAAGAGTAGGCCCAGTCAAAAATCATCTCCCCTCTGGCTGTTCTCCGTTGTCTTTTGATCAACTGCGTCATCTACAATATTCAGGTTTGAAATATTTTTGCATAGGCAGCTTATTTTTTGCACCGATTCAATGAGATTTAATTGCGTATAGAAATATTGTTCTCACTCATGCTCCGTCAGATAAAGCTTTTTCCATATATCCTAGGGAAATTATTCTGATGGTATTTTCAATTACAATAATGTAGCCTGCATACGAAATTATTCAGATTTGAAATGTTCTTCTTTTTGACATCAGATTTGAATTTAGCAAAAAACTGGTGTTGCATACCAGTACAAATATTAATTTTTTAATTCAATTTAACACAATTATCTCTCATTTTTAAGATACGTTTCTACTTAACTTTTGCAAAAAAATTGACTTATTGTACTTGGGTTTCATCTTTGTAGATTTCTTCTGATTTGCTAATTTATTTATTATTTTTATTAAAAATTTTCACTTATAAGATTTATAATGTGTCATTTATAGAGTGTATATCGATTCTTTTTAGACTGCTATTTATAATATGTGATTTCTAACGTGATTTGTGCCTGTTAATGAGAGAAAGGTATAGGGATTGAGATTCAATGATTTGCGCATGTTAATGATTTACCATATCAGCAATTAAATGATTTTTCATGTGATATTTACCCTTAAAATTTGTCTATTGACAGCTTATTTTCTAATTTGGTTTTAGTACCTTTCTGTTCTATTTTTTTGGGTTTATTACCTTTCTTAAATTTAAGTTTGAGGTGCATTTATTACTGCAGCTGTTTTTTTTATTTATTGTTAATGGAATTGAAGTCTGAGGTCCATTTAATACTGTTGCCGTTACTTTTTTTAAAAAATTGTGGTTCATAGCTTTATTTCAATTGATTTAATGCCCATATATTGCGCTTGGAAAAATCAAATTCGTATGGAAACGGTCATTAATCTCGCACTCTCCATTAATTTTATATCTATATTCTATATATATGTTTCTAGCTTCTACTACAGAGGTAATGTGCTAGATTGGGAACTGATCTACTTTTACATTCTCATGGGTTTGCTGTAGGTTTAAAGATTTATTTGAGGAGGTATACGAGGAGAAATGGAGAGATAAATTTGAAGAAAGCTCAATTTTATTTGTTTATCTTCAACTTTGATAATGTGAAAATGTGCTCATGTTTATAGGTATAAGCTCTGACTGACAGATTACATGCTTGCATGAAGAGTGAAAGAGACTATGTTTGGACATACAAAAAACTATGTTGGCGATGTTCAGAGTAATATGCTTGCCCCAAGGTATTATAGCATTTTTTAGGTATAGTAAATCGTGCTTAATGTTTCCAAGTATTTGAGCCTAACAATGTTTTTAAAATTTGTATTTTTACTTATCGTTTGGCATGTGGCATGGGAGGTTTATTAAATTTGTATTTAATAAAATTATATCTTTTGTCCATTTTTGCATTTTATTTTGGAAAGTTATAAAAATTAAAGTTAAAGCTAAATGAATTAAAGAAACAGAAATTAATTTGTTCAATGCCAGGTTTCAATGAAATAAGTATGGATATCGTGGAGAGGCTTTATTCAAAAATGAAAAAAAGGAAACTATGGAGATGGTTGACCTATATAAAAGACGATGCCAAAATTACCCATTCCTGATAGCAAATACCAGAAAAAAATGTGTAAAATGGTGGTTTTCAGTTGCAATTTGAGCAAAACTATTCGGTTTAACCTTATACACATTATTTGTTTGATGATATACTATGAATTATTGGTTGCAAATTATAGCTTGATATGAATGTCAGATTGTCTGGCCGGTAAAGGGGCAAACTTCGCTGTTTCTGGAGCAACAGCAGTACAGCACTCAATCTTACTTTCTTTTAGCAAAACAATATTAGAAATACTCTTCCCCAAAACACCTCCTTTAGTGTTTAGATGAAGTGGTTCGAGAATCAGAAGCCTTCGATATCCAACAAAAGTGACATCTACAACAACAACACAACTTTTTGTTCTCTTATATAATGAATAGCGATCAATTGTTCACTTATTTTTAATCATGTCCTAAATTAATTTTCGTTTCAAAAAATTGTGTATTAAGGACTTACTCTTTACTTTCCTTTTATGGTATGCCCTAAATAGTTTGGTATTATATATATTTTTTTCCGTCTTCTTTGGTGTGCCTCCCATTTTTATTCCTCTTTTCCGTGTAAGCAAGTCAAATACTAATTTAACAATTATATGCTATTAATACAATCATATATTAACCTTTTATCATGTTGATATTTTAGTTATATATTCACATTATTATTAACATATATAAATAACATTATATAATAAATAAAACTCTAAATTATTTCTTAAAAAAAATACAGTATCGAGCGAAGCTCGATGTCCAACCCTAGTACACTATATAATTATTGTATATGAAAATATTATATTTGTTAATAACAGTTTTGACGTGTTCTGATTGATGTGATATAGGAGAGACCTCATATGTTGAGGTCAATATATAGACCTAAATTGTCTTATTTCGTAATTAAAAATTATCTAGGAACGATAATTTTCTAATGTATCCATTATCAATATATAACAGATGAAAGCTTGTACGAATATGTTATTCGGCTAACAAATAACTTCATTAAAAGAAATATACTTTTTAGGAACATTGTTAAAAATTTGATTATTAGTAATTTAATTTTCTTACTCAGTATATAAAGGTTGTTAATATCAATAAAGGTTTATAAATAATAAATGGATATATTCATGAATGGACGCTGCATAAGTAAGGTTTATATTCTCTTTAAATTAAATTGATTCTAAATTTTTTAATTATTATTTTTTAAGCCCGTGGGCCGAATTGAGTCCTCAAACTTACAGACAGGAATACAGTATACAGAAACAGGTTGAAATGTCATTTTTCTGCTAATTAAATTGATGGGTCCGTGAGACCTGATTGACCATTGTGTTGACGCATTGACTTGACTTATTTTAGCATTGTTTTTGTCGTCTTGTTCGGATCCTATGCGGTAAATTAATTATTGTTCTCCATCTGTTATGCTTGCTTATTTCCATCTCTACTTTCTTTACCCAGCACACACACACACACACACAAGCGCACACAAAAGAAAGAACACATCTATATATAATTCCTCCTGTATCTGCTCTTAGTTTCTTCTATCAAATAATCAGCAATAGCCTTTTTTCAATGATTTCAATTTCCTACCGGCACCCTTACCGGCCAGATGGCCGAAATCCGAAATTTCCTGGTATTTTCTGAAAATTTCCGGTATTTTGTCTCACAATATCGGAAACCGCCGTTTCGGTCACTGTTCCGGTATCCGGTATTACCGGAATTTTCTGGTAAGGGGTAGGAATTTGAAAACACTGCTTTTTCTTGTGTCGTACCTAAAAATACAACTGGGAGCATGGTACTTGGCTTTTGAGACTACAATTTCTTAATTTAAGCGGTTCTGACAGGTAAATTATTTTCCTCTTTTTAAACTTCGACACCAATAATATCTTCTATGATCTGCCAAAATCATTTTACGAAATGTTCCCAACTAAGTATTATTTTATTAGTTATAGCCATAATTAATTAGCCTTTCCAGAAATCCTCAACGTCACATGGATCAGTTCACTAAACTCGAAGGCTCATGATCTTCCTCGGGATGTAACGAGACACTGGCATTTATTCCCAGGGTGTCGAATGGGCCTAACATTTTTCTTGTAAGTTGTTATTCTAACTTTTTCTGAGCCTTTTATAAACTTTTTGTACTTGGGGTTTGGTGACTACCCTAATTTAAGTTCAGTAGGAGTGCCTGCTAATTAGAAATATATTAAGCATAGTCCTCTTTTTTCTATTTTTCATTCTTTTATTATCTATTCGTCTCTGCAGCTCTGTTTTTGTGTGTGCGTCATTCTCTGTGTACGTATATATATATATATATATATATATATATATATATCACCTGGTTCGGTCTTCTCTTCTATGTAGACCGCCTCAGCTGGTTTTTGGATCCTATCTCATTAACAAAAGTTTTATATTGTCCTGCATGAAGCTTCGGTAAGAAAGGGCGTATCTGGAGGTGAGAGGTGAACAATGAAGGTTGTTTTTGAATTAGAATTGTGAGTAAGAATTAAAATGAGTAGCTTTTTCATACAATGCTTTCACACTCATACCGGCCAGTGCTGAAATCCAGTATTTTCTCGGAATTTCCTGATATTTCCTCTATTAATACCTGATACCGGTGTTTTAGTCACTGTTCCGGTATCAGGTATTATCGAAATTTTCCGGTAACCCGTAAGAAAAACAGAGTTTTGAGCAAGAAGAGTTGTTTCAATGATGCGTTGGGAAGAAGAATTGAGAAAAAAATTATAAAAATCATTTTTAAATAACAATAATAATAACACAAATAATGATTATGATGATGATGATGATGATGATTTTAATGATAATTTGTATCATTATCCTCATAATAATAATAATGATGATAATAATAATAATAATAATAATAATAATAATAATAATAATAATAATAATAATAATAATAATAATAATAATAATAATAATAATAATAAATATTTACAATTTTTTAGTACCCAAAGGTGAATATTTTATTATTTAGAGAAGTTCATGGATTCTTGTTTTTATTGTTTTTCTTGCTCAAACATTTTCTAAGAACAAGAACAAGATCTTGAATTGTTTGTTGATGTTCATCGTATTTCTAATGTTTTGGTCGAACTTGTTCATCTAGTTCATGAACAAGCTTGTTCATGAAGGATCCAAACAAAAGGGTCAAATTCGCTTTCAAGAAATATTTTAAAAATCTGATTCATATATGTCGTAAAACGATGATTGCAGTTATGGCAGCAAATATGAACTTTTAAAAAGAAATGTACGTTACTTTATAACAGCAAAAATAATATGACCTGTGCTGATTACACATGGTATTTAAATATTTGTACAATCATGGAGGATTTAAACATGTTAATTTAATTGTTCCAGTTTGTCCAAATAATTAATAATACTAATATTAATTTTGTGTTAATATATTCTTATTGTTCAATTCGTATTGATCCCGTGTTTGTGTTGTGTTGCATGCGGAATTATGTTGCGTTCACTGTTGAACAATGTCCATTTTATTTAGGATTTTCAATATATTATGGTCATGACACGACACATTAACACATTTGTCTGGTGTCAATTCTGAACTTGTACCATATTATATGTTGTGCCAAACAAGTTGGTGTTTGAAACAATAAAAAATTCACTATTTATAAAAAAGACAAAATAAAAAGTGGACGATATAATAAAATTTATTGTCTAAAATTTTAATGGGAAGAATTCTTAATAAAAAAAAAAGATATTTATAATATGCTAATTCATCGAATAATTGTTGAAATACCAAAATTTTGATGAATTTTGCGTGTATTGTTCCAGAATCTTAAAATTGTGTATTATTTTCCAAACTTGGTAGATATCATATTTATTGTTGCGTGAATCACAATTATTTTCATATTTATACTTTAAAAGACAAAAAAATATATCAAGTATTAAAACCACACACACCAGAAAATTTACTCTTCTATATACGATCGATACTTAAAAATTTCTAAACTTATAAAACAATTTTTTTTTTTTTTTTTTTTTTTTTTTTTTTTTTTTTTTTTTTTTTTTTTTGCAGTTCTTCACTACTAGCATTATTATTACATAAGAGAGGAACTTTTATGTTCAGAAGGATAGATTTGTACATTTTGTAATTGGAAGCTTGAAGAAAAACAAATGTTTATTAGGTTTTATGAGCATTATTGATAAAAAAATTAAGATTTTATTATGTATGAAAGGACGAAGAAGATATGTTTATGACTGTGAAAGTGGGGATATATTAATGTCCAGTGCCGTGTTGAAAACATCTTCAAAATCTTCTGCCACTCTAAATGATTTTAAAATCTCAAAGACATGAACTTTTCTCTGTTGTTATGTATTTGAAGATATATATCAATAATATATATAATTAAACATGAATTGTAAAAATGATTTCTCTTCAGTGATGATTATAGGGGCGAAATTTGTTAAAAGACACCTTCAATAAGAGAGCTCATAAAATTGACAATTCATCTTGCAATCTGGAAACCCGCTACACTTTATTATAGTCTGTAGTACCCGCAGGAAATCCTTCCTTTTGAGAGATGCCTTGTTGCCTACAGGCTACAGCCCTACACGGCTACACTGTACATAGCATTAGCATGACGCGAAGACTGGTCAAACCAATTGATCTACGACAGTACCGTCTTTGTTTTTTTTACTCATTTTAGTATGGGCATGGCGCTTTCAGTGTTTAGTCAAGAACTTATTTAGTATTTTTTTATTATACTGGAAAACGTATCCATCCAAAATGGGTGGATAAATTGATGAAGAAATTTTACATATCTATTCTATTTCCAAAATGAAAAGTAATTATTATTTTAATTAAGTTTTTAATATTTGTAATGCTCTATTTTCAAACACAGTGCACATGAATCCAACAATAATTTTTTTTTTTATTTTGTTCAGTGCACAACTAATCCAGCGAAATTTTTTTTTCTATTAAAAATGAAGGGTTGTTAAACTTATATTAATCGTTAACATCCAGTCATTGATTTACATGATCAATAGCTAATATTACATAAAGTAAACAATTGTTTACATCAAGTCTTGCAAGCGTATTTTATAAGTAGTAGAGATAGAAATATCAACCCTCTTTTATTTTAATTGCACTACTGAGAAGTTAAGTCAAACAAGATGGTTTGCCTGTTCGGTCCAGTACTCCAGTGACTGATTGCTCTTTGCTAAACAAAAGATTTTCTTTTACATTTTTTAATAAAAAAAATATATATGATAATCGTAATTGATATGATAGTCTACCATCGAATTTCATACTTAATTCATATAGTGTATTGTCATGAGAATATTAGTAATTATTCAATTTTATTTAAATTTAATGTGATAATTTTAATATTATAAATTTATTAACTCCATTATAAAATTTTTGACTCGGGGGTATTAGTGAAGCAAATAGACTCTGCCCTTAGATCATATTTCTACCAATATAATAGTGGAAAAGAAAAATAATAATGCATTGTTTTTTATCCGTAAAGCAGGATATTTATAATTTTCTCCATGTGAAGGTAGACCCTGTTATTGACCTCTAAGTAACCCACTACCAAAGTTCTTTGCACTTTTTTGAGTCATCCCCTGTTTCGAAGCTACTCGAGCCGATTAAAATACTGGCAGACAACCCATTACATACAGGGTTAAAATTAAAAAGGTTTCTAGTAATGTTATGGTTAATGTTCCTACTTCATGTTGTCCTGGCTCCATCTGCTGCTTCAGAAGGCCTAGCAGTGGCAAAGCCCGGCTGCAGATCAAAGTGTGGGGATGTCACCATACCAACCCATTTGGTATTGAAGACGGTTGTTTCCTAGAAGGATTTAACCTCATCTGTTGGCAGAATGCAACAGATGGCAACTACAAGCTCCTTGCTGGTGATGTTGAGGTGCTGGAAATCTTGTTACCCACTAGTCAAGTAAGAATGAACAACAGTATCTCGTGGCAGTGCTACAATCGCACAACAGGAGATTTCTTATACGAATCGTGGTACTTGAACTTTAAATCGACACGGTTCGTGATTTCTCATATACACAATAAGTTTGTTGCAATTGGATGTGACATACTTTCCTACAATACCATGGTTGATTACAAAAGTGACATGTACCGAACTGGGTGTGTGTCAGTCTGTTATTCACAAGCAAGCCTAACGAATGGTACATGCTCTGGCATCGGTTGTTGTGTAACTCCTATTCCACCAGGCATTATGTTCTCCAATATCTCATTTGATACAATTTCAATGGCTCAACTGTCAGCGACTTTAGCCCCTGTAGTTATGCCATAATAATGGAGGCAGACAATTTCTTTTTCAATACGTCTTACATTACTGGAAACGATTTCTGGCATACTATGATTGGTCGGGTGCCAATTTTAATGGATTGGTCTATAAGTGATGAGACGTGTGAAGTAGCTCGAAGAAATAAGAGTTATTATGCATGTGTTAGCAATAACAGTGTTTGCATCGATCACATAATTAACTGGCCGTGGATATTCATTTGACTGTTCGGCTGGGTACCATGGCAATCCTCATCTTGTGGATGGGTGCAAAGGTCTGAACATTCTTTCCTTATTTCCATTTGATTCAATGTATATTTCATTCATAACTAAGGAAAGAAGGATACATTGTTTTGTTCTTTCTTTTCTGAAAAAAAAAAAAAATCATATGTACGTTCATTCCAAAATTTTCTATGGTTGCTTCCAATCACAAGAATATAAAAGAAAATTTTACTCTAAATAATTAAATATTTTATTTGCTTTATGGTCCTTATAAATTTGTAATATTTTTCTCTTTAGAAGTGTAATTCAGCATGTTAGTTTTGCTAAATTTGTAATTTATGATATGATTCAGATATTGATGAATGTGAGGATAAAAGTTTATGCTCGGGAATTTGCTTCAACAAACCAGGTTCATACGAATGTTCCTGCCCACCTGGAACCCATGGCGACCCTACCCGTGGAGGAGCTTGTTATTTAAATAAGATATCTATCGGTAATAATTTTCCTTCACCAAACATAGATATAGTCATATAGCTAGATATGTTTGTCTAGTTGACGTCGAGAGAAGTACTGGACCTACTGGTGCATATTCTGCTTAGACATATATATAGAAGAATGTACGTATATGTGTGCGCAGCTTTGGGTACAAAATGACTTGTATATGGTATATCCTCATGAAGAAAATAAGATTTAAAAAACCAATATCGATGCTGCAAATGCAATAGTACCCAGAACATATTTTGTGTGAGCTAAGTTTAAGAATATGAAAAGAGCACCTCTTCAATACATACAAAGATAATTTTCAAAACAAAAGGAATCGAAATATACAAAATAGTCCCTGGATTTAACAATATGCTAAGGCCCCACTTTTATTAGATAAATTGATTATTTTTCTTAAGCGTAACAATTCACAAATAAAAATCAGTAAGTTGCATGTGTTGTCCAGCTTGATTTTGAAGAATATTATTTGAACAATTGAACTGTAACAATAAGTACTAATTTTTTTAGGGCTAACAATGACTACTATTAATTATTACGCAGGTACAACCATCGCAATAGGTGCTGGTGCCGGTGCTATGCTTTTAATTTTAGTTTTTTCCATTTTGGTCCTATTAAGAAGATTGGAGGTCAGAAGAAACAAAAAATTGAAACAGAAGTTTTTTAAGAAAAATCATGGACTCTTGCTGGAACGGTTAATTTCATCAACCGAAGATACAGCTGGTCGGATGAAGATATTCAGTTCTGAAGAGCTTGAGAAAGCTACAAATAACTTTGACCAAACACGTAATCTTGGTTGTGGAGGTCATGGCACCGTATACAAAGGCATTCTATCAGACCTGCGTGTCGTAGCTATAAAACGATCCAAACTATTAGATCAAAGTGAGATTGATCAGTTCATAAACGAAGTGGTGATTTTATCCCAAATTGATCACCGCAATGTGGTGAAACTTTTTGGATGTTGCTTGGAAACTGAAGTTCCATTGCTGGTTAATGAGTTCATTTCAAATGGTACACTATCTGATCATCTGCACGTACAAGAAAGGAACTTACTACCTTGGAAAGATCGATTAAGAATTGCAGTGGAAGTTGCACGAGCTATATCATACCTTCATTCAGCTGCTTCCATGTCAATATTTCATAGAGATATAAAATGCAGTAATATACTCCTTGATGATTGCCTAACGGCTAAGTTATCAGATTTTGGAGCTTCAAAATCTGTTGACCTAGATCAAACGGGTATAACCACTGCAATTCAAGGAACATATGGATATTTGGATCCTGAGTACTACCACACAGGGCGTCTCACACAGAAAAGCGATGTCTACAGTTTTGGTGTTATTCTCGCAGAGTTATTAACTAGAGAAAAAGCATATCCAACTCGTAGCTCATTGGAAAACGGTAGCCTCATTGCACGTTTTATCACGATTATGGCTCAAAACCGGCTTTTTGAAATTCTTGATTCTCAAATAGTGGAGGAGGGACCAACAGAACAACTGAAAGATGTGGCAGTGCTTGCTGAGAGGTGCTTGAAACTGAGAGGAGAAGAGCGTCCGGTTATGAAGGAAGTTGATGTGAGACTTGAAGTGATATGGGGTTCAAAGAAAGGATTTGCACGTTCACAGCTGCCAACTGTACAAAGTTTGCGCGAGCGAAGGACTATTCCTAAAATTACAAATGCTGCAGGGGATACCAGTAGGCAGTATAGTTTGGAGAAAGAAATGTTATTATCTTCCAAATTTGGTCGCTGAATATTTATTTTGATATATTTGCAATTTCTTGTAATATTGTTTAGTATTTTTTTTCTTTTCTTTTCTTTCTTTTGAAATGGTTGACAGGAGCTGTCAACAATTGTTTAGTATTGTTGCCGTATTTTATTTTGTTTCGTTTTGTGATGCTCGTCGCTTTATAAATTAATGAACACTACAAGAATAATAGGCTTTAGCTAGATTTTTATAGATAGATTTTTTCAATTGTGTAGTATTTTTTTTTTTGCTAGACTTTTTTTGATAGACTTTTCTTTGTAATTGTAATTTGGTCTTTTGCTAGACTTTTTTTGATAGAATTTTCTTGTGTAATTATATATAAAATAATATTAGTCGTATGGCTAGATTTTTTTCTCTAGCAAAGAAACGTATTTAAATTTAATTTTAATTTCTTAATCTCCCACTAAAATTTTCGGCGCAAAAAATTTTATATGTTCTAAGTACATATATGCCAAAAATTTATACTCTACCAAAATTTTTTTTTGACGCCTATTATAGATATGAAATTCATATATGTACTTAGAAGGCCCAAATTAAAAAATCCGTTGGCCCAAGGTCCAAATGCATACATATTTATCACATCTTTTTTTTTTTTTTTTTTTTTTTTTTTTTTTTTTTTTGTCTCTTCGTTACTGATTACAAATCCTGAAACCATCTTTTCCGATTATCTGAAATCTCTCTTCCGATTTTCTATGGATATAAATTCAAAAATAAATGATTTTCGCAATCTGATTCTCAGTCGATCAAGACTGAGACTGAGGTCGGTTATCTCTCTCTGTCGTTCCAATCCGATTCCTCCCATTTCTCTTTCAAATCGCCTCTTTCCCTCAGATCGCCTCTCACTCAGATCGCCGTCCCTTGAAATCGCCGCCTCTTATTCTCCATCGAGCTCAGATCGCCTACACCTCGAACTCAGATCGCCTCTCTTTTTTCTCGAGGTAAGTACTTGTTTGATTTTGATTTGTTCAAGATGATTCAATTTGAGCTGATGTCTTTGAGATGTTTCAATTTGAACTAGTTTGCACATGTACACAATCAGAATGTAGGCACATAGGAATGTTAAGTAACTTATATCAGCTAAAGTTTGGTTAAAATGATATTAAACACTTTTGTTAAATTTTCTAGTTAATGATACTAAGAGGCACATAGGAATGTTAAGTAACGTTACTGAATCAGTATCAGTTAACTATCATCTACATCTCTGTGTTGTTTGTATCAAAACTTTCACTAAGATCTAGTATTTATTGCTTCAAACTCCATCAGTCAGTGCCTTGCTTTGGTATATATAAACATGTAAATGTAGCATATATACAACTTTAGTTATATACTTATTATGTCTAAATATCTGATGCATATTTATTATGCATAATTGGTACTTGTTTGACCCTATTTTATGGTGCCAAATTCATGGATAATAAATGCGTGAGATTTGAGAAAAATCATGGAAAATACCAAACGAACTCCAAAAATTATGGAAACTTATCCAAAAATTCAATGGAGCATGGAGAAAATTATGGTGCCCTTAGAATGGCTAGAAGCCTCACAGAAGTCCCATTTTATGCGAAAAAACCCTCAAAATCCATAAAATTACCAAAATAAAATCATGAGGAATTTTACAAAAAAACTTTGAACCATTAAATTCCTCATAATTTTCTGAATCTACCCATGAAATTTCATCCAAAAATAACCTTGGAAAGGCCCTCAAATCATTTATTTTCAATTGATAGCAAATAATTAACATAAATTTAAATGGAAAAGCGAGAAAATCCCAGAAAAAATCCTTGGATTTTGAGCGTGCACCCAACTGCAGCGGATCCAGGGCAAATGAGTGTGGCGCTGGATTTTTAAACTTCTTTCTCCCGCCCCATGTCGCCTGGACTTGGAGCATGAACCGAAAGGCTTTAGTATGTTTCGTCTGTCGCTGGCTCACGGTGAAACAATCACACTTATATCCACGTCTCTCATTAAATCTGACGTGTGGACCCCAGGCGAAGGGTTCATCCCTTCCAACTGATCAGAAAAGAAATCGAAGGAGGGAGAGGAAAATGGCGTGACCACTGTAACCGTCTGGTCAAAGCCCGCACGCCTGTTGACTACTCAATCCAGCCCCTCCAAGTGGCGCATCTCTAGCCCTTGGATCTGAGAGCACGTTGAATCCATGTTTGAAGACAAACAGCGCCCAATTTGTTGCAACCGTCATGGTCAAATCTCTCACTCTCTCTGTTGACCGATGAGGAGAAAGCACAAACTCATGTTCTCTCAGCCGTAGGATGGATCGACGATCCGTGTGCCTCTGAATGAATGGCCAAGATCAATCGAAGAGTGTTCCTTCTTGAAGAAGCCACCCGAAGTCATGCCTATAAAAACCCCAAGAAAAGCTGAAGCAAGGATCTTCTTCCCGGGTCCAACACACACATCTCAGAACTCCTAGAGAACTTCTCTAGTGACTTCTGAGCACACACTAGCACATAGGCTAGCCATTAGCAGAGCTTAGGTAGTTTTATTGTGTTAAGCATTTCGTCGAACAGTTGGTAGACATAGAAAGAAAGGTAAAGCGAAGAGTAATTGAGCTTCTTTGAGTTGTTGTAATCAAAGATTAAGTCAGAGGTAAGTGTAAAGAAAGAATTGTAACTTGATTTGTGAGATTTAAGTGAAATTCTGTTTTGTTTGAATGTTTGGCTCGGGTTGAAGTTTCCTAATTGAATTTTATCAAAGATTGCTTAATAACTCAATTGTTTCTCTTCCTCTCTCGCTTTGGATCTGATCTTGAGCTTCATCTAGAGATTCTCTAGACTGAAGTTTCTACTTGCCTTAATTGGGGTCTTCCCAATTCTGAGCCTCTTACCATGGCTGGTGTTTCACCAAACCTAGTAGCATCTCCCTTTCCATGGTTTTAGCCATGGGTAGAAGACCCCATTAAACATGGAAGAGGGGAGATGCTGCCGGATTTTTGATTGAAAATTAGTAATTGCGATATTTGACAAGGTTCTCATGTAGAAATGTTATTAAGAAGCTTTCTTTCGGTTTAGGTGTATTTCCCAGACATATTACACCCTTCTGTAACTGGTTTTACAGTAATTAGGCAATTCAAACAAAAAATCATCCAAAACAGTATTGTAATCATAGAAATCGAAAAGTAAAAATTGAACAAAACTCAAACAAGATCACTCTCACTTGTTATAATGGTTTTAGTATGTAAAACAAGCTTGATTGGACTTAATTATGGCTTCAAGTTAAGTTCTCTTGCTGTGTAACGACTTACACGTAAGTTAACAAAAGAAAAAGAAATACTCAAAACACTCCCTCTTCTACCTCATGCCTCTCCTACCAACTGGGACTAATGCAAGGCCAATAAAGGCTACCAATATACTCTCCTACCTTCCACGAAACTATACAACCTATCCCCATGGACTGCGGTGAGCCCAGTTGCCGGAATTTCGCCGAAGAAACCCGACAGAACCCATGGAGGGGATGGAGTAGGTTATCCAAAATTGAATGGTTAAAGTACAAATTGAACACTCATTACCCTTCTTCTCTCCCTCGTGATTCTGTTGAATTCATTTGGGACAGCTGAGGCGGTCTAGTTCGTCGGAAAATATGAAGACAAGAACTACAGGGACTAAATCGAATAAAATCTGAACCCAGTCCGTGTGCATTAGTGATTTTCTGGCTAAACGAAGACGATGCAGCCCAAGGATATACCACCAGCGTGTTCTCCTCAACCTCACGAGCACGTAGAGCCCAACCTCGACGCCAATAGCCGCCTAGATCGCCGGGGCACCGTCGTCAAATGACTGTTCTGTAAATAAAATAATTAAAGGGATCGCGTTGCAAAAATCCCTCTCTTCAAAACGAATTCCAGCGCCGAAGTTGCCTGGATTTTCTGTGACCAAACCATGTGAAGCGAATGACTGACATGGTAGTAACCCGCCGTACCCAGCTTCCAGAAAACAAAATAAACCTGACATATGGGACCCACTTGTCAGAAATAAAAAAAATTAAATAAATAAATTACGTGCCACGTGTCAGCGCCAGGAATTTCCAGAAATTGTGAAAACCTTAAAAATTCACCATAAATAGTAGGAAACTCAGGAAAATTCAAATAAAATATCTATAAAATTCTAAAAATCTGTAGAAACTAGATTCACTGATATTTTGGTATAAAATTTTGTCAAAATGTGCTCCTTTTGTATTTTCAAAGTATTTTCTTTAAAAATGAAATTTTATTAATTGTCAAAAGCTTTGTAAATTCATCAAAACTAATAGGAAACTCAGAAAAATACAAATAAAATATCTATAAAATCATAAAAATCTGTAGAATCTAGATTTACTGATATTTTGATATAAAAATCTTTCAAAATGTTAGCCTTTTGTATTTTTGAAGTATTTTCGCTACAAAATTGAATTTCATAAAAATAATAAACACAATAAAATTTAGATAAATCTTCTATAAAATTTTCAAATTAAATTTAGGTAATTTCAATATTAAAACAATCTTCAAAGAATTATTTTTCAACTAAATACTTTTAAATAAGTATTTTCAAAGATGTAAAAAATGAATTTTAAAACTTATAGATTTCTAAAAAATCAAAATAAAGAAAAATAATAAAAAATCACTAAAGTCTAAAGAGAAACATTAGAAAATTAAAAGTCCAAATATGGTACCCAAAGTCAAAGCCGAAACCTCTTCAGGTAAGGAAATGTCACTCCCCGAGATCAAGATCAGCGTCGACATAAAGTCAAATTGACTTTCCAGAAACCAATTCCTACAGCGGCCCAACATAGCCCTTGGAATCCAAATCTCTTTGTTCCTATAGCGACCCACACAGTCCCAGGAACCAATTCCTACAGCGACCCAACATAGCCCTTGGAATTAAATCTTTTCTTTGTTCCTACAGCGACCCACACAGTCCCAGGAACCAATTCCTACAGCGACTCACACAGTCCCAGGAATTAAATCTGTTCTTTGTTTCTACAGCGACCCACATAGTCCCAGGAACTAATTCCTACAGCGACTCACACAGTCCCAGGAATTAAATATTTCCTTTGTTCCTACAGCGACCCACACGGTCCCAGGAACCAATTCCTACAGCGACTCACACAGTCCCAGGAATTAAATCCAAAATCTTTTGTTCTTACAAGCCATCGAATGGCCGAGAACCATAAATCTAAACCCTTTATTTTAAATGCTCTCAATAAGAAAATCAAGAGTCAATTCTTACAAGTCACCAAGTGACCAAGAATTGCGAAAACCAAGTTCTCCTATTCTTATAAGTCGTCAAATGGCCAAGAATCACAAAAGTCAAGTTCCTTTGTTCTCATAAACTGTCAAACGATCGAGAATTAATTCCTATAAACTGCCGAAACCAAGCTACCATCCAAAACCTACCTGATGAAATAAATACCTAAATGTCCTCAATTAGGTCCCATTAATTCAGTTTGGTACCGCTAATTGAGTCCGACTTAAGCCCAAAGAAATAAATCATTTATATTCTCAATTGTGCCCCGTAAATTAAATTTGGTACCATCAATTGAGTTCAGTCTAAATCAAAACACGAAATAAATTGAGATAACAACTTTTCTAGCCTACGACATATAATTTCTCGAATCCCTTAATCAGAGGTTCTCGTGATTCGTCACGAGGTAATTAACAATAGGGGCTTGCGCCTATTGGATGGAAAGGATCCACAAAATTAATAAACCCTCATGAGAGTAGATTCTCGTTAATGTTTTCTTGTTGACAAGATGCATTCTAAACTTGAATTTAAACTCGTGAGGGGTGAATCTAAGGCTTATTCCCTTTCTTGAGGAAACCCGATCATTCTTCGAGAAATGACGAAAAAGTCCACACAGATTCTCTGGCACGCCCGGTGGGACCTCTTTCTCCTCTCATCTTTGGGATTCGAGGAATATACTGTATAGGCTAGAAAAGTGTTCCTTAAAATTTTCAAATCTTCAAATAGACGCTACTAACAATAACATTGAGTTATTTGTTATCGTAGGATCGAAATGGCATTCAACGCAAGTGTTGAGATGAGCAAGCCTAGCGGGATGTTCACCATTGGGGTCGTCCCCATCCGCTTCGACAATCAATTCATGTTTGGAGGCATGCCCTTTGGATTTGCTTATGTGCCTCTAGTGCATGGCAAAGACGGGCGGATGGAGATCGCTCACTCTGAAGAAGACATCAGGGGCATTGAAGAAGTCGTGCCCAATGTGCAAGAAGTGAATAAGGAAGAGGAGTGGGCCCTTATTTCCCATAAAAGGGTTCATGAGGTTTCAACAATCCCATCAAGGAGGCGTCGATCTAATCGTCGTTCTTCTCAAAAGAAGAAGGCGGTGAAAAAGGTTTACACTCAAGTCTTCAACAGTGCAAGGACTCTTGGAAAGATTCAAAGCGCGTATCAAAGGGAGTTGAAAGCCAAGCCCAATCTCCCAGTAAGCAACCCTTTCACGCCACTTCGGCTGGTTAAGAGAAATTCCCCAGTGGCCGAGTTGAAAATGGTGGAAGAATTTCCTCCCGAATACCAAGCTCGACTCAGGGGCATAAAGCCTCAAGCAAAACAATTTGTCAAGGAAAGACTTATGTTTTCTCGAACCCCGGTCCATAAGAGATTGGGACCAAAGGGAAAAGTGAGAGCATCTACTCCCGTGAAAGAAAGGTTGGGAGGAAATGTCAAAGAAATAGCAACAACCCCAGTCAGGGAGCGATTGGGGCCAATAAAAGATGAGAAAAGACCTAAGAAAAGGTGGGTACCTAAGGATAAGACCTGTTTGATGGTCGAGGTGACTAATCAAGGGCCATCAAATAAAAGGAGACGCATGGTATGGCAAGAGAGAAGGCCGATCATTCATGCTCATGTCAACATGGTAGAAGTTGACAAAAGGTTTGAGATGCACGCATTTGTGCATATGGCCAGTGACGAGGAAATCCCTGTGGTTCGTCAAAACGGCAAGAATAAACAGGACGAGCCTTCAACAAGTTATCAAGAAAATAAGAAAGGAAAAGATCATGCTAAAAATGATCAGGGCAATAGCGATGATGATGGCCGATGGGCTGAAGGAGAGAATGCTCGATTGAAAAGCATTTTGGAAATTAATGAAAGAAAGATCTCTCAATTGATGCATGAAAGAGAAAAAGAAAGAGATATAATAAAGAAAATGTACAAGTTCTTAGAAAAAAAGAACCTATTGGGAGAACTTGAGAAAGATCACTCCTCGTCCTCAGAAGAAGAAAATAAATATAGAGGGAAAGTTCTTAAAGAAAAGAAAAACAAAAGCAAGTATGAGTCTTCTGACGATGAAGAAGAAATGAACAAGAGAAAACCTCTCAAGGGAAGGAAGAGTAGAAACAAGTATTACTCTTCAAATGAAGAAGAAGAAAGAGTAGAAAGAAGACCCTCTAAAGAAATGAAAAGTAAGGACAAATATGGGTCCTACAAGGACGAGGTTCCAGGGGCAGGTTCTCGGAATGGAGCAGAAAGGTCCGAACCAACAAAACAATTCATCCAAGAAATGATAAGCCAACAGTTGCAAGCCTCAGGGGCGGGACACCTGGTTAATTTCCGCAAGAAATGTGGTAGGCCTTACCCAAAAAGGTATGAGCATGTGCAATACCCGTCCAACTACCAAGTGCCGAAATTTAACTTGTTTGATGGCACGGGTGAAAAAAACATCACCCCCGAGCAACATTTGGTGCAATTCAGAAATGCATGTGGCAATACTTCTCACGATGAAGCCCTTCTCCTGAAACAATTCTCTCAAAGTTTGACCGGTCCCGCTTTTGAGTGGTATTCCTCATTGGAGAATGATTCGGTGGAGTCATGGGACGAAATGGAGGAATTATTCAGAGCTAAGTTTGCTATGGTAACCCGAAGGATCACGATGGCCGATTTGGCATGCGAAAAACCTAGGCCGGGGGAAGGGGCCCTCGATTACATTAATAGATGGAGGAATCTAAACATAAGATGCACCCACCAAATGCCCGAAAGTGAGGCTGTGGAATTTTTGTTGAGAAATTTGGATGATTGGATACAAAGGTCGCTCTCTGGTAGTGACATTTACACTTATGAAAACCTGATAACACGTGTGGCAAGGGTGGTGCACATGGGGCCGCCAAAAGAGACACCGTTCACTTACAGTCGAAATGATCAAAAAGGAAAGAGACATGAAAGAACTCATGAGGCCCCTATGAGTCGAAATAGTCGGGGCAACAATAATAATAGAAACAATCATCCTGCCGAGAGTTTGGCCGAGCGACTGAATAGGCCATACTCATTTAAGAAGGAAAAAACAGAAGCCCTATTAAAACAAGTGCTAGAAATGGGGGCCATAGAATTACCACCGTGTAAAAGGCCAGAAGAGCAATACAAGACCAATGATCCAAAGTATTGCGCTTACCATCGAGTGTTGGGGCATTCAACGGATGATTGTTTTAAGATCAAAGGAATAATTGAGGATATGATCAAGGAGGGGTACTTGACCATTCCCGATACATTCAAGCAAGATCCAGCATTACATGCCCAAACTTATGCGGTCGTTAGGCGAAGAGACTCAAACAATGAAGCCGAGTGCAATGTGATTCGATATGAGGAATTTGAAGAGACAAACAATCATGTGTCTAAGGCTTCGGAGTCAAGTGCAATTCAGATAGACTCCCCTACCCAAATCACTTTCACAAAAAATGACCTAGCACTTGGCACAATTTATCACAACCAGCCGCTACACATTTCGGGCATGTCCAATGGAGTATGGTTAACCCGAATAATGGTAGACCCAGGGGCATCGGTCAACATTATGCCGCTAACAACCCTGAAGAGATTAAACTTTGAAGAAGATGACTTAGTTGATGAGAATGTCTATATCCACGGGTTCAATAGGGAGTCTGAGCGTGTCATGGGGGCTATCGTGATTCCTATGATGTTTGGAAGGCTAGAAACATGGGTAAAATTTCAAGTGATTAAGTCAAATACCACATATACAGCCTTATTGGGACGGCCCTGGATACATGAGAACTACCTAGTCCCATCGACACTCCATCAATGTGTCAAGTACATCCAGGATGGTGTGCAAAAGACGATCAAGGGTGATGTACAATCTTGTGAGATGGATGAAGAGGTAGAAATGCATGGCTTTAATCACACGACTAAAAAGAAGGGCGTAGTCTCTGGGCCATTAGTGGCAATGATAGAACAAGATGATAATGAAGTTCCCTATAGTAGTCAAGACGACCTGTTCGCTGGGATAAGTGATGAAGAGATGAGCGGCGGAGAAAAAGAAAACGAATGCATATCAAAAGATGATGAGTTATCAAGGGTGAAAAGAGAATTAAAGGAGATACAGAAGAAACGGGAGGAAGAAGCATCATTATGGACGGATCTTATGCACTTCCTTCAAAGAAAAGGGTTGTATGATGAATTTTTCAATGGAAAGCATGACTCACCACCTAAAAAGGAGGAGCTCATTAAGGAACCTTTGGACGGAAAAGATGAAGGATACATGCCAAAACCAAAAGAAGATAAGAGTAAACCAAAAGTGGTATTCGGAGAAGATAGAAAACTCAAAGGGACATCAAGTGCTGGGTTTGAAGAGAAAAAAATGACAATGGCTGATTTGCTACATGAAAAATCGAGAAAAGGAGAAAGCGCTTCCAAATATGTCAATAGGTGGATAAAAATGAGCATTAAGTGCGAATACCAAATACCAGAAGAAGAAGGAGTTGGGATTTTGTTGCGAAATTTAGAACCATGGATACAACGGCATCTCATTACGGCCGACATCAACTCCTACCAAAAACTCATTGAGATGGTATGCGCGTTAGAAAGAGTAGGACCTCCACAAGAAGATCACTTTTCAAATGGCCAAAAGAGAAGAAATGAGGGTAAAAGGATGGCCCCGACACGAATGGTCGCAAGCTCAAATGCACCAAAAGCCAAGGGTAGCTCCAATAACAATCCCAAACCGCTCCCGTCATTAGTAACATTGACAAGCAAACCGTATTCTTTCAAGAAGAAGGCAGTTTTAGAGCTATTTTGCGAGTTCAGGGACATGTTCGAATTACCACCATGCAAGCGCCCAGACGATATGAAAAAGTCAGATGATCCTAATTTTTGTCTCTACCATCGAATCTTGGGGCACAAGGTGGAAGATTGTTGGGTGTTTAAAGATTGGATTGAGGGGCAATACCGAGCGGGTATGTTGCCACTTCCTGAACACGTCCTCCAAAGGCCCGCACCGCATGAGTAGGATTTGATCCTTTGTTATAAAATCTAATGTATCAAAACCCAAAATCTAAAACCACTTTGAATCGTTTGTTATCCTATTACCAGTAGTTGAGATTTTATAAAGTTTTGAACCATTTCAGCTAAACCCATAATTTCATCATGAATAAATACCACTACCAAAACAAACCTATAACCATAACCAACAAAAAAATATATAGTATTCCGTGAATAAAAGACCTCAATAAATCTTGAATATACTAAAGGAATAAAGTCGGTCAAAACCTCAATAAAAGATTCCAAAATTCAAAACCATAAAAAGAATTACATAAATCCTAAAACCCTATGTTCATTGCGCCAATGCCGTGTCAGTGCGCCAATGCCGATTGAGAGACATTACAATGAGTGCCTATACCTAACGAGAGGGTGAGCAATGAGAGGGTGAGAAATATCCCCAACCCCACAAAATCCACTAGCCAAATATTGTAGTTTGATAGGAAATCCGTGTTGAGGAGACCTGTGTGGTCTTCGAATGCACAAAAATAAAATTTACCCTACAAATCCGCGATCGATGAAGGGACTTTCGGGTCCCAGAGAACGCGAAGCCGTATTGAAGAGAGCCTTTGTGGTTCTCTGAAAACACTTATGCCTAATGAAGAAGCCTGTGTGGCATCTGAAGGCATCAAGGCACTGCCCTATGAAGCTATCTGAGGGTACCCATCCCCCACCGACGTTAAGTCAATGTTACTTCTTTTATCGACCACAATGTCGATCCTTAAATATCAAACAAGCATAAAAGCTTTGTATTTGATATTTAAAAGTATAGTAGGCAATAAAGAACCTAAATGTTCACGCTTTCTATATCGACCTCAATGTCGAAAAGACACTAAAGGACCTCAATGTTCTAGTTTCTGAAAAACCAACCTCAATGTTGACTCATAGATATCAAAACAAACATAATGCTTTGTATTTGGTATCTATAAGTATAGTGAACAATAAAGAACCTAAATGTTCATGTCCACTATATCAACCGTCAATAACAAAATTCCAGAAGTCAAGAGCCAACAATCAACCAGTCTGGGGCAAGAATCGGTTATCAATTATCCTGGGGCAAAAGCTGATTATCGACCCCATTGGGACAAGTGCTCGCAATCAACCACATTGGGGCGGCCACACAACACGAGAAAGAAACAAACAAAGACAAAGAAGAAACAAAGGGGAAAGGAAAGTTTCATTCATTCACCATGAAGGGTTACAAATATAACCAATCCAAGGAGGATGCAGTATAACAACAATAATAAAGGAAAGGAAAATTACTGCAAACTAAAGGGATACAAGAAAAGAGAGCAAAGATACAAATCATGTGCGTGGAGCATGAGTTACAATAAGAAACATAAGATCCTATTCAGGGACCATGGCTGCTGCAGCACCTCCAACCAGATTGTTGAGATTAGTAGAAATAACTTGAAGCATCCCTTCTATTGCCTCCAGACGAGCGCTTAACTCCCCAAAGCGCTGGTCAATAAGAGCTCGAATTGAGGCAGGGGCAGGAGCCTCGAGAGCTAAGGCAATGGAATCGTCATCAGGAGGGGAAGCCACCCTCACCGGACTGTACTGGTTAGGCTCAGCATTAGGAGCCAAGATGTATTCATTAACTGGTTGGTTGGGATCAGGAACCAGCATGTTCATGGAAGATTCCACCCATCCAGTACAGTCAAACAAAGAAAGAAGATTGCGAGGGTAGGCCACATGAGCCTCGGAAATAGGATTTCCCCACAACATTTCTGGGATAGGGATGTGTGCACGACGCATAAGAGCCTCAATAAGGTGACCATAGGGCAAGGCTCGATAGCTATGAGAAGCCATGGCTACTTGGTGCATATAGAAGATGATCATGTGACCCAGGTTGATGGGGTGGTTCCTTAAGATAAGGTGGCGAAGGTATAATAGACTCCCGGGACGAGCATGGTTGGATATGACTCCTTGAGGAAATATGATGTCATTGATTACCATGAAAAGGAATCTGAAAAGGAAAAGAAGTTAAAGAAGAGGAGAATCGGAAAAGAAGATGAGAAAGGAGAAAGATAATAAAGCAAGTACCTATGAAGAGCGGGAAGATGCTCTGTTGAGGCAATCTCAATGTCACCTTCGGCCGGAACGGCTCTAAACCAGCGAAGACACTCCTGATAACTACCAAAACCTCGTGGCCAGCGATGAAAAGCGTATGCAGTAGAGCCAGCCAACGTGTTTGAAGCCTGCAAGAATTCGGCCAGGCTCTCAGCAGTAATGGTCATAAATTGACCAAAAAGATAGGAGGTGGCCGAAGGATTGCCATAGTGATCATAAGAAATACGCAGGTTGGCATAAAATAGGCGAGTGATACGGGGATGATAGGGATTATCCAGATTGACAAGGCCGTGAAGACTCCAAGAATCAAGTCAACCATGAATAAGATTAGCGTGCTCTACCGGAATGCGTCTCTCGTGCCGAAAGAAGAAACACTCGGCCACGGGTCGTTCATCACGGCCCATGTCATCATTATAACTGTTGAAAGCTGCCTCATCACGAAAGAGGTAGTGGTTGTCTGGGGCAAAGGACCAGTTTGGCACGATGGGGTTAATGCATAAAGAGGGGGATCCCATAGCGTTTCTCGAACGCTTGTGAGCAGACATGATTAAGAAAGTTTACAAGAGAAATGATAAAAACACGAAGGATATGGCGTTGAGAATGGGACGAGAAGGATGATATGAGGCCCTGGTTTTTATAACTTTTGGAGTCAAGGACGTTATTTGCCAAGTAATGGAAACGTGCAATGTAAAGAAGTGGGAAAGAGATGGAAGTGGCACATCGTGAGAGAGAAACTGCTTATATGGTTGATTATGCGCAATAACTGTACAATAGTCGAAGCACATAAAGAGCCAGAAATGCCTGAAGGCCAAAAGTTCAAATTCAAGACAACGACAGGCCCACATGAGTCTAGTCCCAAGGAAATAAAAGAGCGGGCCAAAATACCCCAGCCTAAATTGAGTCTCGGGCTCGTGTGCAGCCCAAGTCCAAATGAAGTGAAAGAAAAAATAGAAGTTGGAGGGAAAAAGACATTCGCCTTCATAAAAAGCAAGGCATAAAAGAGAAGTCCTAAAGCACGAAGGCTCAAAACCAACATGTGTCGACACACATAAAGACAACAAACAACAATAACAAGCAGCAATAGATGCAAGAGAACAAACAAGCAAGCGTGGCAATCAAGATTTCACGACGAACACCAAGGTCCCACACCCATATCCATAAACCAAGAATAAGTCCTGACGAAAACCATTCAACCATGAGAAAGGGGTCAAGAAGAGAGGCCACTAGAATCACTTGTTCCCATTTCAGAATTGTCACAACCAATTCCAGTGGGGGGCATTTGTTTGACCCTATTTTATGGTGCCAAATTCATGGATAATAAATGCGTGAGATTTGAGAAAAATCATGGAAAATACCAAACGAACTCCAAAAATTATGGAAACTTATCCAAAAATTCAATGGAGCATGGAGAAAATTATGGTGCCCTTAGAATGGCTAGAAGCCTCACAGAAGTCCCATTTTATGCGAAAAAACCCTCAAAATCCATAAAATTACCAAAATAAAATCATGAGGAATTTTACAAAAAAACTTTGAACCATTAAATTCCTCATAATTTTCTGAATCTACCCATGAAATTTCATCCAAAAATAACCTTGGAAAGGCCCTCAAATCATTTATTTTCAATTGATAGCAAATAATTAACATAAATTTAAATGGAAAAGCGAGAAAATCCCAGAAAAAATCCTTGGATTTTGAGCGTGCACCCAACTGCAGCGGATCCAGGGCAAATGAGTGTGGCGCTGGATTTTTAAACTTCTTTCTCCCGCCCCATGTCGCCTGGACTTGGAGCATGAACCGAAAGGCTTTAGTATGTTTCGTCTGTCGCTGGCTCACGGTGAAACAATCACACTTATATCCACGTCTCTCATTAAATCTGACGTGTGGACCCCAGGCGAAGGGTTCATCCCTTCCAACTGATCAGAAAAGAAATCGAAGGAGGGAGAGGAAAATGGCGTGACCACTGTAACCGTCTGGTCAAAGCCCGCACGCCTGTTGACTACTCAATCCAGCCCCTCCAAGTGGCGCATCTCTAGCCCTTGGATCTGAGAGCACGTTGAATCCATGTTTGAAGACAAACAGCGCCCAATTTGTTGCAACCGTCATGGTCAAATCTCTCACTCTCTCTGTTGACCGATGAGGAGAAAGCACAAACTCATGTTCTCTCAGCCGTAGGATGGATCGACGATCCGTGTGCCTCTGAATGAATGGCCAAGATCAATCGAAGAGTGTTCCTTCTTGAAGAAGCCACCCGAAGTCATGCCTATAAAAACCCCAAGAAAAGCTGAAGCAAGGATCTTCTTCCCGGGTCCAACACACACATCTCAGAACTCCTAGAGAACTTCTCTAGTGACTTCTGAGCACACACTAGCACATAGGCTAGCCATTAGCAGAGCTTAGGTAGTTTTATTGTGTTAAGCATTTCGTCGAACAGTTGGTAGACATAGAAAGAAAGGTAAAGCGAAGAGTAATTGAGCTTCTTTGAGTTGTTGTAATCAAAGATTAAGTCAGAGGTAAGTGTAAAGAAAGAATTGTAACTTGATTTGTGAGATTTAAGTGAAATTCTGTTTTGTTTGAATGTTTGGCTCGGGTTGAAGTTTCCTAATTGAATTTTATCAAAGATTGCTTAATAACTCAATTGTTTCTCTTCCTCTCTCGCTTTGGATCTGATCTTGAGCTTCATCTAGAGATTCTCTAGACTGAAGTTTCTACTTGCCTTAATTGGGGTCTTCCCAATTCTGAGCCTCTTACCATGGCTGGTGTTTCACCAAACCTAGTAGCATCTCCCTTTCCATGGTTTTAGCCATGGGTAGAAGACCCCATTAAACATGGAAGAGGGGAGATGCTGCCGGATTTTTGATTGAAAATTAGTAATTGCGATATTTGACAAGGTTCTCATGTAGAAATGTTATTAAGAAGCTTTCTTTCGGTTTAGGTGTATTTCCCAGACATATTACACCCTTCTGTAACTGGTTTTACAGTAATTAGGCAATTCAAACAAAAAATCATCCAAAACAGTATTGTAATCATAGAAATCGAAAAGTAAAAATTGAACAAAACTCAAACAAGATCACTCTCACTTGTTATAATGGTTTTAGTATGTAAAACAAGCTTGATTGGACTTAATTATGGCTTCAAGTTAAGTTCTCTTGCTGTGTAACGACTTACACGTAAGTTAACAAAAGAAAAAGAAATACTCAAAACACTCCCTCTTCTACCTCATGCCTCTCCTACCAACTGGGACTAATGCAAGGCCAATAAAGGCTACCAATATACTCTCCTACCTTCCACGAAACTATACAACCTATCCCCATGGACTGCGGTGAGCCCAGTTGCCGGAATTTCGCCGAAGAAACCCGACAGAACCCATGGAGGGGATGGAGTAGGTTATCCAAAATTGAATGGTTAAAGTACAAATTGAACACTCATTACCCTTCTTCTCTCCCTCGTGATTCTGTTGAATTCATTTGGGACAGCTGAGGCGGTCTAGTTCGTCGGAAAATATGAAGACAAGAACTACAGGGACTAAATCGAATAAAATCTGAACCCAGTCCGTGTGCATTAGTGATTTTCTGGCTAAACGAAGACGATGCAGCCCAAGGATATACCACCAGCGTGTTCTCCTCAACCTCACGAGCACGTAGAGCCCAACCTCGACGCCAATAGCCGCCTAGATCGCCGGGGCACCGTCGTCAAATGACTGTTCTGTAAATAAAATAATTAAAGGGATCGCGTTGCAAAAATCCCTCTCTTCAAAACGAATTCCAGCGCCGAAGTTGCCTGGATTTTCTGTGACCAAACCATGTGAAGCGAATGACTGACATGGTAGTAACCCGCCGTACCCAGCTTCCAGAAAACAAAATAAACCTGACATATGGGACCCACTTGTCAGAAATAAAAAAAATTAAATAAATAAATTACGTGCCACGTGTCAGCGCCAGGAATTTCCAGAAATTGTGAAAACCTTAAAAATTCACCATAAATAGTAGGAAACTCAGGAAAATTCAAATAAAATATCTATAAAATTCTAAAAATCTGTAGAAACTAGATTCACTGATATTTTGGTATAAAATTTTGTCAAAATGTGCTCCTTTTGTATTTTCAAAGTATTTTCTTTAAAAATGAAATTTTATTAATTGTCAAAAGCTTTGTAAATTCATCAAAACTAATAGGAAACTCAGAAAAATACAAATAAAATATCTATAAAATCATAAAAATCTGTAGAATCTAGATTTACTGATATTTTGATATAAAAATCTTTCAAAATGTTAGCCTTTTGTATTTTTGAAGTATTTTCGCTACAAAATTGAATTTCATAAAAATAATAAACACAATAAAATTTAGATAAATCTTCTATAAAATTTTCAAATTAAATTTAGGTAATTTCAATATTAAAACAATCTTCAAAGAATTATTTTTCAACTAAATACTTTTAAATAAGTATTTTCAAAGATGTAAAAAATGAATTTTAAAACTTATAGATTTCTAAAAAATCAAAATAAAGAAAAATAATAAAAAATCACTAAAGTCTAAAGAGAAACATTAGAAAATTAAAAGTCCAAATATGGTACCCAAAGTCAAAGCCGAAACCTCTTCAGGTAAGGAAATGTCACTCCCCGAGATCAAGATCAGCGTCGACATAAAGTCAAATTGACTTTCCAGAAACCAATTCCTATAGCGGCCCAACATAGCCCTTGGAATCCAAATCTCTTTGTTCCTATAGCGACCCACACAGTCCCAGGAACCAATTCCTACAGCGACCCAACATAGCCCTTGGAATTAAATCTTTTCTTTGTTCCTACAGCGACCCACACAGTCCCAGGAACCAATTCCTACAGCGACTCACACAGTCCCAGGAATTAAATCTGTTCTTTGTTTCTACAGCGACCCACACAGTCCCAGGAACTAATTCCTACAGCGACTCACACAGTCCCAGGAATTAAATATTTCCTTTGTTCCTACAGCGACCCACACGGTCCCAGGAACCAATTCCTACAGCGACTCACACAGTCCCAGGAATTAAATCCAAAATCTTTTGTTCTTACAAGCCATCGAATGGCCGAGAACCATAAATCTAAACCCTTTATCTTAAATGCTCTCAATAAGAAAATCAAGAGTCAATTCTTACAAGTCACCAAGTGACCAAGAATTGCGAAAACCAAGTTCTCCTATTCTTATAAGTCGTCAAATGGCCAAGAATCACAAAAGTCAAGTTCCTTTGTTCTCATAAACTGTCAAACGATCGAGAATTAATTCCTATAAACTGCCGAAACCAAGCTACCATCCAAAACCTACCTGATGAAATAAATACCTAAATGTCCTCAATTAGGTCCCATTAATTCAGTTTGGTACCGCTAATTGAGTCCGACTTAAGCCCAAAGAAATAAATCATTTATATTCTCAATTGTGCCCCGTAAATTAAATTTGGTACCATCAATTGAGTTCAGTCTAAATCAAAACACGAAATAAATTGAGATAACAACTTTTCTAGCCTACGACATATAATTTCTCGAATCCCTTAATCAGAGGTTCTCGTGATTCGTCACGAGGTAATTAACAATAGGGGCTTGCGCCTATTGGAAGGAAAGGATCCACAAAATTAATAAACCCTCATGAGAGTAGATTCTCGTTAATGTTTTCTTGTTGACAAGATGCATTCTAAACTTGAATTTAAACTCGTGAGGGGTGAATCTAAGGCTTATTCCCTTTCTTGAGGAAACCCGATCATTCTTCGAGAAATGACGAAAAAGTCCACACAGTACTATTTGTTACTGACTTTCAGTTCTCATTTGTTGATTCTATTTTGAGTTAATACTTTCCGATTATAGTTTAAAAGTTTCTAATTCAATCTGTACAATGACTAGAATCAATGGGTACGAAAAAGAAGTATAGAACTACATGTAGCAATGAGAACTATCTTTCTCAACAAGAGCTCAGTACACAACAAGTATAGGTGGATTCTCATTCTAAAGCAAATTTGCCTCTTACTATGGAATCTGAATTACCTTCAGAAGGTGTTGAGGTTATTGTTGAAGGTATATTTTGTTCCTTCTATCTTTCTATGTATTACAATATGAATTCTGTTGTTGAATTCTTTTGTCTAAATTGACTGGACAATAGGCATTAATTGCTTAACTCCAATCTGATTGAATGATTAGACAAATTGATATTACTCTCTATGTTGATATTAGACAATTTTCCTTTTTAATCATTGAATATATAAGTCTCAATCTCTGATTTACAATTTGATTTATTTGTTAGTTTTTTTTCCTTTTTAATTCTAGTCATCTGTTAGAGAGGTTCCTCTTCAATCTGAAAAGGTAAAATGAAATTTCTTTATCAAATTGATTGAATTAAATAACAACTTCTCCACTGAAGATATTCCAAGGGTTTGTTACTTGAATTATTGTTTCAATTGGTTGTAATTCTGATTTTATTTTTTTTCAATTTGTATTGCAGAGGTATATGCAGCAATATGCTGAAGTGGAGCTTTCTGCTCTTGGAATGGGTATGTATCTTATATTAAATTTTTATTTAAAATGCATTTACATAAATTCCTATGCTCAAACATTAACTTTGGAACATCCACCTATGTATGTACATACAGAGATAAAGACCTCAACTGTAGACATTAAGGATGAAAGAGTGAGACCAATTCAGAAGGCAAGGTTAGATCAATATTAACAATACTAATTCATTATAAATAGGGACTTCATCAAGAACATGGTTATTGGTACATCTCAGTCTGATTTTGTTGTTCTCCTCATTGACTCAACTTCTGGCTTTTACCCTTGGTGTGAAGCAGATGATCTGCTGCTGCAACAAGGTGCAATTTAGTTGTAGTTTTGAATGAATTTATGAACCTGTTGCCATTTTAGATTATAAATAAATGCATTTTTCTATTGTTAAATTTTATTGGTAGTTGGGTAATTGGAATTTGAATACTGACAAGGATGTCACACTAAATTAAGTTGGTTCTACTCTGTCTTGTCTACACCTCGGAACATTAAAATCCCCTTGCTAAATTATTTTAGTGTTGTTGAGGACAAAGGACATGTATTAATTTGTAATTCTGACAAATTGCAGCTGTTTGGTATATAATTGTGGATCTATTATTATATGGCTCAGACTTAGAGATGATTTATGGGTAATGTCAGACAACTACACCTGCTTCAAGTTCCAACAGCAAGCATTCTCAGGTTTGCCAATTCATATATTTTTCTTAAAATTTTGGTTGTATTCCTGTGCTTTTATGTACGCTCCCACTTGAAAGGGACCACTTTGTGATCATTTTATTACATCTTTTGCATGTTAAGTATCCAGTAAATTAACTATAACACATTGTAGGATTTGTAAGGTTATTTCATTCCTACGCCAAAACAGCAGCACAAATATTTGAAGCATTCTCATTGCCTTGTATACAAAAAGGATTTTTTTGTTAAAGAGTTTGAAAAAAGATCATTTTAAATTGCATACTATGTTGCTGGTTGTTGCATGTTATATCAGAAGTAACTCGTTTGAAAAAATTGTGCAAAGTACACATTTTACTACTTGTTTAAGCATTATCTAAGTATGTTAAATTTACAATTCTGGTTGTATGTTAAATTTACAATTCTGGTTGTCAGTAACAACCCGACTGGAAGCATGCACCTAACTGGAAGCGTGCAGCAACAAGGCCTAGCAGCTGGAAGAGATAGCAACCTGATTGGAAGTGTTCAACAATATGGTCCCATGTTCGGCAGTAGTAACAACCTTACTGGAAGTATGAAGTTGCATGGCCTAGCAGTCAACAGTGGTAGCAAAAACCTGACTGGAAGCATGCAACAACATGACCTAGCAGTAGGAAGAGACAAAAACGAAAGTTGAAGCTTGCAGGTACATGGCCTAGAAGTCGGCAACCCGAATGGAAGCATCCTACAACATGATCCCACATTTGGAAGCAGTATCAACCCAACTTGAAGCATGTAGGTGGAGGCCAAGTGGTTGGCAGCATCACAAGCAAATCAGTTGGATTTGCACCTTGTTCAGTTAATAGAGGGTGATGAGAGGTGTTGTATTTTGATGGAAGGAAGTTCTTTAAGATTTTGAATGATGTTCGAATTAGTTATGTATTGTTGTCATTGTAATTGTACAATTCTTTGTATTTTATTAATAAAATTAATTTTCATAGCTTCATTATGCTTATATCATGATTTATTTATTTCCAAATGACGATTAATTACAAAATATAGCTAGAATTAAAATGGTGCTGTCAATGAACTTGCTAGATTTTTTTGATCATGCAATAGGTGCTTGCTAGACTTTTTTTATCATACAATAATTAAGTCAAAGTGAAGCAAGAAATTGGTTCTTGCTAGACTTTCTTCTACATTCACCAACACAATAAAAAAGTCTATGTACAGGGGCTTGCAACACTCAACATAGCATGACTTCAACGAGTCTAGCAAAAAGAAATTGCTAGACTTTTTAAATCATATTGATAGGATATCGTGTCTAGCTAAAAACCATTGTTGTTGTAGTGGAATGTAATACTAGCTACGCTAGCAAGTTTGGTATAATATGTTATATATTTTATATTTTTTAATTCTGCCATGATAATTGATATGGTGTATGCATGGATACAAAATATTTTATCTTATAAAAATAATGCAAGTTAACTAAACAAAACCCTCATTTTTCCCGGTGCTTGATCCATGAAAGCAATGTTTAAACAAAAGGATTGAACTTTGTCTTGACAAAAAAAAAAAAAAAAAGAATACTCGGAGGTATAAGTATATAAAATGGCAAATGCAGTGACGAAGAGGTTTAACAAAATTTCTATTATCCAGGACAGTAGCAACTCGATCAAGTTGCATATATACTTGCATCCTGTAAATGCAGAAAATCAGCTACTGTCCCAGCAGAATGTTTGGTGCTCTGAAATATCTGCTCAGCCACAGCAGGCGTAGGGGTGAAAACGGTAGTCGTTTCGACCGTTATTTCGTTTCGTTTCGTCCGAAACGGAACGGTAACGGTTAAAAATTTCGGTTTCGTTTATGGAACGAAACGGTTAACGCAAATATAAATCCAGTTTCGTCTCAGAATGGAACGGTTAACGAAACAGAGCTGTTTCGTTATCGTTTATTTTGTCTGTTTTGTTCAACGTTGCAGAAGGATACTATTATCTGGATTGCAGAGGAAAAAAGCGGAGAGAACGATGGAAACCCTATTTGCGCCGCTCCCATCTCTCTTCTCCGTCTCTCTCTCAAAACCCACAAACAGATCCGACCGCCGCACCCCCTCACCTCACTTTTACTCCTCTTTCTCGCTTGAGCCCGACACAAACTCCACACCCTTCTTGGCTTCTTCTTTCTCCACGCGAGAACCTAGCTTATCGAGAACCATAGAGAACCTAGTGGTCGCGGCCTCCATTCAAGCCTTCGCTACACTACAATTTAAATTCAAGCCCCACATCCAAATGTTGCCTCACGTAAATTACAATTTAATTTGCTTTTTCAGATATTTGCTAAACTAATAGTGGCTCAACTGATTGCAACTTAGATTTCTCCAAATAAATAACATCCCGTTGGTGATTAGCCATTGTTCTTATTATGCTTTTTTCTATTGTTTTCTCAGGATTGAAGGGGAGGTGCTGAATATTTCCCTTACTCTTCTTATTTTGGAGGCATAAAGAGCTTGACTGTTGCCGTAGGCCAAGGTGCACAAAATCCACTTCAGGTAGCCGCCGTGGCCAGCAGTGAAGTCCCTTCTTGCCTCGGCCAGCAGAAGACACGGCTGTCCAGAGTTTTATTTGAAGGATTGATGCACTGAGATTGCTCTTTTAAAAACAGGTAACCTTTTTCCTTTTTTATTTGAGAGGTTATCGGTTGTTGGTTTCAATTTTGAGTTACAAGTTTTTCTGTTGAAGGTTGAACATGGTTATTCTTGTTACTCGTGGCTTTTCCTTGATTTTTGTTGATTATTTGGGTCACGATGCCCAAGTGGGTGTATTTTGAGGAAGATCCATCATCCATAATTGAGTGCAGCTTCTCTTGACCCACTCGATTTTACTGAGAAATGACAAAGAAATTTGCTGGTACCAATTTTCTAGTTTTTCTAATAAGAACAGTTTGAGGCTCTTTCTTGTCTGAAAAAGGTTTTCAACCTGAGAAGTTAAGGATCTGTTTGCTATGAGACTGTATGCTACTTTAAATTGTAATTCTAGTCACTTGTGTGATTTACTAAAATTGATATCTCTTATTTTTATACGTATTTTGACCGTACTTAGCCCTTAATTATTGATCAAACCATTATAAATTGTCTCATAAATTGTCATATTTTCCAGGATATTGTTGCTGTCGTGCTTCTTGTTTTATTTTGTAGAATTCCTCGGAAATTGGAGACGAAACGCGACTTTTGTGAAGGATGGACCACATTCTCAGCCAGACGACTCATTCCTGGCCCGCTCGGACATACCACAGGACCACAGGAGCCCAGTATGAGCCATATCTCCAGCGTGGGCTTGATTCTCAACCCATCCAGCAGATCCGAAGTGCTATTTCGCACCGAAATGCATCCATTTCGGTCCGAAATGCATTTCTGGAAAGTGCGAAAATGGTATTTTTCGAAGAAGGAAAGAAGAATACCGTCTCACCTTGCCCTAGCCGCCTCCTGTGGGTACATATACGCGTCCCTGACCTCCTGAGCAGGTATTCTACCTTCCATACTCATTTTCCACCTTCCTTACTTAGCGTTTTGGAGCGCTTCCATTGATTTCTGGGGAGTTCTTGGCGCTTCTAGAGATAGCGAGTATTAGCATTAGGATTCTTCGGTTTACTCTTATATGCTCTTATTTCGTTATTTTATGGCTTGTATCTTTATTTTATGCATGATACTTATTGTTGTTTGTGTTATGGATATTAGTGAGTAGTTTTTATGATGTCTTAGGGTAGTTAGTAGATTAGTTTAGTATGTTGTGATGACTTGACGATTATATTATGATATTTTGCGATTTACTTGATTGTGAATTATTACTTGCTTGATTGAATTGATTGCTTGCTTGAAAGTTAACTTATTGATGATACGTAGCGTTGATAGGATATAACTCGACCAAATAATCATTAGATCAAAGCACTTGAGATAAACCAAAACTCGAAAGGGTAAGTCAGTTAACGATCGAAAGATCTAACTTTTATTGCACCGACAGGACCTTAAATATCTCTAGAAATCCATTCAAGTATTCCTAAACAAACTAGTTTTATTACGCAAGTATAGGATTAGTTATTTTTATGGTAAAACCCGACATCAAATCTAAACCAGAACCAAAAGGCGACGGCTGAGGTTAGGGTTAGGGTCTGGTCGCTTAGTAACCTTCTCAAAGTACCTTGTAAAATTGTCAAGTCGAAACAACAAGTTTAAGGCAAGTTTTGGTGCTGGACAGAACCTATTTCGCACCGAAATGGTTCTGTTTTGCCCCAAAATGACCCTCTGTCTCGATGAAAATCGTGATAGAGTTGTCTTAAAGCTAAACTAATTGAACACTTACCCTTAAGACATTTTATTTCATCTGTTTGAGTCTCGAAAATATAAAAAATAATCCCAAAAATATTTTATTATTTATTACTTGATTAATTGCCTATTTTTCTATTATTATTATTATTACCTTTTAAATTTCTAAAAACACAAAAATTCATCCATCTAGATTTTAAGAACGATTAAGTCTGGTACTCAGTTTAGCCGTCCCTGTGGGTTCGACACCTTTGCTTTACTCGAATGTCTAGTGAGGAAAAGTCTTAGGTTATAAATTTATTTGACCTAGGTTTTTAAACCTTCATCAAAAATCATTGATTTTTTCATTTGTGTGCAACACTGCTTGTCTGCTATGAGCAAGGAGCTTAGGAGCACTGAGCAAAACTCAGCTTTGATCTACTTATTTTTTGTTTTTATTTAAATTTGATATGTATATCTTATTTGGGTTTAGAATTTGTCTGTATGAGGTTGACTCTGTTGTGGAAGTAAGTAGAATATGGATGTAAGTAAATTTGATAAATATGTTTTGAGGACGTAGAATATGGACGATTACAAAGTTTAAACGGTTTCAATCTTTTTGATCGTTAAATAGAACGCAACAGACAACGAAACAAATAATTGTTGCGTTTAATGGACAGAATGAAAGACGCAAACAAAAAAAAATGTGTGACATAAACGCAACGATCAACGAAAGATGTAATTTTCGTTATCGTTTAAGACGTTATGCAGAGAAATCCTCTGCTCACCTTTTAAGGTGAGTAGGGTGCTTATCTTAGATCCGAACCGTCCGATCAATGATGGTGCCCCGTGAATAATACCAGATTGATAGGCCTAACTGTCGTGATTAAATCGAATGGCTCGGATTAAAGGTAGGCACCGTGCTCACCTTAAAAGGTGAGCAGAGGATACTGGTCCGCAGCCCAAAGCAGGTGTAAATAGGGGTGAAAACGCCAACCGTTTCGACCGTAAATGTGAAAACCCGTAAGTTTCAAAACTGTTTAAAATTTAAAAATTCAATAAATTGATTAAAGTTAAGGTAAAAAAAAAAATATAAATAATATATATATATATATATATATATATATGGCAACAACTTAAAAATTTAATGGCCCGTAAAATTCTGAAATAAAAATTAGTTTCAAAAATAATATTTAAGCTTTGAACTAATTCTAACTGTTATGAAATAATAGTCGATCTAAATTTAATTAAGAAATTCTTAGAAATCATAACTTAATTTAAAAAGTAATAATTAAAATGTTTTATCTAAGTAAAACTTCAAGCAAACAAATAAATTCAAATAACAAAAATTCAATTATATGCTCTATAAAGTATCTTTGGCCTAAATTGTATTAAAAATCTAAGTTTCACTGCTTGTTTAATTCAAGATACAAAATTCCATCATTTTGGACCGTGTGATCTGTAGTTTGTTTCCTTGATTTATCTTCCACCAGTGGATCTATCTCCTTTGTACTCTCTACACCATTTCCATTAAATCTGTACCATAGAAAATCCCGGACTCAACCCTCCTCCTTCAATTGAGTTCTCCGCTTCTCCTCCTCCATTTCGCGTCCGAAGCCCCCACCAGCGAGAAAACCAGGCGGTTTTCTCTGCCACTCCGCTTCCCCTCTCTGCAAAACCATGGCCCCTCTCTTTTCCCCTCTCTCTTTTAATCTCCTTCTCTCTTCTCCGTTTTCACACCCACTCAAACCACAGAAGAAACCCACCACTCTCATCTCTCTTTCCAAAACCGAAACCCCTCTCTAAACAACTCTCACAGCTCTCCTCTCTCCTCTCAATCGAAACAAAGAACCCATCATATTCCATTTCCCTGTACCGAACTCGTGCTCACCAGACCCGAACCTCACTCACTAGTACCCATCTCGAGACCATAGACCTCTCGATTTTCCTCTCCTGGGTGGCTAAGGCGCTGGTGCAGAAGGCAGCAGAGACGAGGTTAACGCAATGATGATGCTCGGTGGTTGATTGGCCGGCCCTTTTCCTTCCTCGACTCCTCTTCCCTCTACCTAATTTGAAGCAATTTCAGTTTGATTATTTCCCTTCTTTTCTCCCTTTTCATTTGCTTGTTCTTATGCTGAAATTGAGATAATTGTGCGCACACTTTATAACTTTGTTTGGAACTGTTGTGCGTTGCTTAATTCAATTGGCTACTTGCCTAAATTCTTTGCTTAGCCTAATTATTCTGATTTTGATGATACACGCAGCTAAAGAGATTTGAATAATAATTGAGTGCATAGCATATTAATTTGTTAAATACTTGTTTCTTGAAAAGTTATGCACGTGCAAGACCATCATGCTCCTGTTATTAGTTTCCATTAGTGCTTGTTCTCCAATTATGCTTTCACGTAGGTTATGAGACCCTAAATGATCGCTAAAAGCTAGGTACCAGTTCGGTTTTGCTAAATATCGCTTACTGGTACACTTACAAAAGACATAAGTACTGATTTCTGAAGAAAACTTTCGGCTAAGGACCTATTAGTAAACTTCTTTGAACTGTATAAGGACTGTTTGCCAATAGATACTGTTATAAGGTCTATAATGTAAAATAAATTAAGAATCTGTCAATGCTTAATAGACTATAAATTGATTAATAACCAAGATTTGATAAAAGAATAACATTTGAAGTTTATTGCTTACTGGAGATGGCCGAGAGTAACATTCAGAATATGGAAATTAATAGTAAAAGATTATAATTGGACTTTGAGAACAAAACTAGAAATAAACAGTAAAGGATTATAACGACTTGCCTAATAATGGCCTAGTTCCTACCCAACTGGACTGAGATATTAAAATGGAGTTTTGTTTAAGAAATAATTAGTACATAACTGAAGGCTTAAAATAATTATAACACTCATGCATGGTGTATTTGGTGTTGTTGGCCGTGAATAAAAATGCTGGAACCAAAAGAAAGGAATAGAATTTATAAATTAACATTAGTCAAGATACGCCATTATCTTAATTCGGAAACATAACTAATGAAATCGGAGTATGAGCGTAAAGAGAAATATGGGAGATTAATAGACTTGTCCGCAAAACATATACAGTGATTATCGGACACGATATGATCCCACAATAAAATAAAATAAAATAAACTCGAAATTCTTTTAATGATCTTAATTGAGTTCAACTATTATTCTAAGTTTTATCATAAGATGCCTCTTTGGATCAAAGCACGTTAAAATAAATATACAATAGAATTATTAATAGTATTTCAATTAGTTATATGACTTTGACATAATAGTTCTCATAAGACTGAGTTTATAAATAATTTGTAAATATAACACTAATATATGGAAAATTATATAATAACTTAAACTTAATGATGTCTGTAATAGTATCTTAACTAGATCATTTTAAGTCATAACACAAATGGTGAAAACCAATCATCAGTAGAAGAATATAAGTATTTGAAAAATAATAATTAATTTCTTAGTGCATACTTTTGTGAATATAAATAGAATAACTAAATAGCACATAAACATAATGAAATCTAACTTATATATATACATTATACACGTTTAATAAAATATCCTTTGTAAATAACGCTGTTGCATACTTGCCAATTTAAAATAGATAATAATTAATAAGTTACATATGCTTTTGACATAACCAATATAAGTAAACATATCTTTTTATTAGACACGTGTTTCATGAAATCTAACGAATATGATAACTATGTTAGTTATACGAAAATAACTTCAGTAGATAAATTCTTAAAGGAAACTAATTATATTAGATAAGTAGTTGTACAAGGCATGAAATTGAACGCAAACATATTTTGAGTAACTATACTAAAATATATAAACGTATTTAAAATAATTGCATAACTTATAATTATTAGATTTCTATGGAATATATTAGTAACTCTTTATTAAAGTGAAATGAATGATTTTAGAGTAGTTGCACATTTTATTATTTAACTTGGCTAATGTTAGATCGGTAATAACATTTGTGTTAAGTAGTAATTGTGAAAAGTAATAGTATCTTTATAAAAATATTTAAACTCAAGTGCTTACACGTTTTATATACAAACAGTATATGCATCTTTGATATAACATAAACACGTTGAAACACCAACACATTAAAAACATCAAACTTTGTTATTGTTAATATTTATATAAAGACATTATTTAACATAACTTATTTAAAATCAGTTCTTTATATGCTATTTTTTTTAAATTTCCAATAAGGTTCTTGTATTCAAAAGATACACAAAATAAGTATTTCATACTTGAGCAAAACACTATTAAAAATCATAACTAAACTAATCAAAAGGTTTTCTAAAATCAAACAAAAGATTATCACGACTTAAACGAGTAGAATAAAACTGTAGGATTTCGTCAATACGTCTTCCTTCGCATCTTGTTTTCTAAATTAAACTTTGCCAAATTATTTCTAAAAGTAACAACAATAATCTAACTTAAAATAATTCTTCACACTAGTTTCAGATGAAACTCTGTCGAAATCTTACAAAGTGTTTTAAGTCAATTTAATAATATATTTCAACATAACCCTTTTTCTTCTAAGTACGGTTTAGAACACATAACCGGCACTTGATTTTAATTGTGGGACAACTGGGTAGATCGCTAGTCTAACGCTTACGTTTCTGATCGTCAGGTACTCAGTCAGACTATTCGGATGTAGTTTACCAACTACTAATCTGAGTAAGAGTTGCAAAGTGGAGACCAAGACTTCACTGATGTTAGCAGCAACCTTCTTTCTATGCCCGTCATTTCAGGTGTGGATGTCTTAGGTTTTGTTTAATCTTTAATTAGTAATTAGATCAATAATTAATTGTGTGCATATCATGTCATTAACATTAAGTAAACAGTTAAGCACATGTCATTAACTCAAAACTAGATTATACTTATAGGATATGCATTGCATGTTAATAATGTGATTAATAAACTTGAAAGTGCCCTTAATCAACACTTGCATCTGGTGCGGATCAGGATAGCGAGACCGAGTGTGATAAGTTCGTTTTGCCTGGGGTTTCCATTATCGGGAGATTGCACCCAAGCTAAATGCCGGTGGTCTCCTTATGATAGAGATCGTGGGCAACGCGTTTCTAATGATCACTCAGCAGACCGACCGTCAGGCGATACTGCGGTCACTTGATGGTTATTCTTATTATATTACCGTTTTGTCTCTCCGTTTTGAACTAGACTTGAACCTTAACATTGGATGAGTGTGCCATTTATAGCGGACTACCTCTCGATCCCCATGAGTCAGTTTACCGGTACCGTGTTTTACTGCCCACTCGTGACGACGATGTGGGAATAGGGGCAGAGTTGAGTTATCGAGCAGAGCTGAGTTAGGTAGATCTGTTGGTACGGTTCATGTCATATTGGGACTTGTGAGACTGATTCTGGATTTGATGTGTGACTTATGATTTGACCATTATGTGCGGGTGCTTGACTCTCGTATTGATATATTTATTCACCGTATATTATTATACTATTATTATTTTTCGCTTCTCTAGATATTTTTCATATTTATTTGGGCATGATAGGATTTGTAGTTTAGCACATCATTTATTTAAAGCTAACACTTAGATATTGCATGATAGGATTTTAAGATTGTTTAACTTAATGGTTTAGTTCTAACTAGATATTAACCAAGACCTTATTGGCTTACCTTATTACCACACTGAGTATTCACATACTCATCCCACATACTTTGATTGTGGAGACAGGTTCAGGTCTGACTGAAGACGATCCGACTTAGAGATTGCTTACCGCTACTGGATGATGTTATATGATATCTGAATTGCTTCAGATGTCGTTCTTTTGTGTACTTTTTATTTGGTATTATTCATGTGACATTATTTTGTGATTTATTTTATCTGAGACACTAAAATTTAGCCTTACGTGTATACAACAGAGTGTATGCACGTGGCGGGTTGTCCTCCTCGAATTCTGATTTGGTTCGGGGTGTGACAGTAAAACCGTTTCGTTTCGTCTAAAATGAAACGGTAACGGTTAAGGATTTCAGTTTCGTTTCAAAAACGAAACGATTAACGCAAATAGAAACGTTTCGTCCCAGAACGAAACGGTTAAGGAAACAAACCTGTTTCGTGACCGTACGTTTCGTTTTACATTCTACGCGACTGTAACTATTTGATTGCAGTGGAGATGTAAGCGCGGAGAGAACGATGGAGATTAGGGTTTTCCGCCGTTCCTTCCTCAAATCTCAATCTATTTCTTCTCCTCCATTTTTGTGTCTCTTCTCTCTTTCTGCTTCTCTCTCGAACCCACACCAGAGCACCACCGTCTCTCTTCTCTCCGATTGCATACCTGATCCTCTCTCCATTTCCGCCATTAACCCCTTCTATCGATCTCTCCTTGGTAAATCCCTGTCTCCGCCTCCTCCCCTACAGGGGTACGACGCCATCACCCTCTCCTTTCCCCTATTCGTACTCTCACCATTCCGCCTCAACTCCTGTCTTCTCCCTTCCATCCCGCTGTCACATCTTCTTTTCCAGATTCAGTCAACCGCTTCACTTAAAAGTTAAAACCACCGCCAAGGTGGTCGGGTGGGCCCATGAAGCCATGAACTGATACCAGAGCACCACACCAAAAGCTATGAACTGACCTCCTCTCTCCCTCTCCGCAATTAACCTCTTCTCTCTTCGCCAAGGTGGCTACATCGACTTCTCGAAGGTTGTGCTCCTCCCATCTCCCCCTTCGAGTTAGAGGAACTTCCTTCAGCAACCATGGATTGAAGAGGTGTATTTTGACAGAAAACTGAATCATCAGTTTCAACTTGCGATTGGCTCAGGTAATTTGTATTAATTTGAGAGGTTTGAGGGATTGGTTGATTTTCTTGGCTTTTTGGTTGGTTTTTGATTTTAGAACAGAGGGAAATTTACTGGTTTGTTTTTTATTTTCCTGGCTTTCTTAGCTTACTAAGGGAAATTTACTGGCAGTGGCCGACAGAACAGAGAGAAATTTACTGAAATATTCATACCGAGATGTTGACTTGGCTGAAAAAAGTTTTTCTGGTTTTATTGGTTTTTCTTGGCTAAAAAAGGTTTTTAACTGAGATGTTTTTACTGAATTGCTTTGCTGAAAAAGGTTTTTAGTTCATTATTTTTAACCTGAGATGTTTTTAGTTCATTAAGTTGTACAATAATCGATTTCCATAGGTAATTAGACATGTTGAAGTTTAGAAAATAAATACTAATAAGAACTCAAGGTTTCAGGTTTGTAATAATTGATAAGAACTCAAGGTTTCATTAGTCACTGACTTATTTGCTTCTCCTTGTTTCAGGTTTCATTTTTTCTGAAGAACTCGAGGTTTTTATTTTTCTATAAATTGTGGTTCGGAAAAATTTAAGTTTACTCTTATCTGAATGGCTTGTAAATTTCTGCATGTAATAAGGTAGTATACTCATGGTGTGTGGTAATTATGTGAAGAATAAATTCATGAAGAGATAGATGCAACAAGTATGTATTGTAGTTTGTAGGCTCAAATCCGTTTTATGCTCATGCTGTAGCTAATACTACTAAATTTGTGTATGTAAATGAGTGAAAAACTGAATCTATAGTATAATTAAGTCTCATGCCGCTATGGTATGCGGAAATCTGAGCCGTCCAAAATTTTTCGCGATGGATCTGATGATATGTTTATTTTCCGTAACCTCTCTATTTCTGTCCCTCTCTTCTTCCTTCTTTCTCATTTCGCTAAAAATTGCCTCCCACTCCGATCCCAACCCCTCCTCCACGCGGCACCCGTTTCCCTCCGATCCTCCTCTACGCGACCCTCTCTCCCTCTTCATCACCTCTCCGTCTCTCCTTTTTCTCCTCAACTGATATCGCCTCCTTTCCATCTCTCATAAAGGTTGAACCCTAAAACTCTCAACTCTCTGCCTTCCTCCGCCAACCCCTTCCCAACACCTTGCACGTTTGCTTCTTCGCCTCTTCCTCTTTTATCTTAATTATTTCTGTTGTCTTCAAATTCCAAATATTTTATTTTTTTGTGTTAAAGTTTTGCCTCTTCCATTAATTTCTTGGAATTTTCCCTATTAAGCATCGACTCCTATGCTTTTTCTTCATTTATTTGGCTATGTGATTGCAATTTTCCTATACTGGTATACAAAATTTTGTTCTGGTAAGTTGCAGTTATATCGATGCTGGGAGCTTGAGACTAATTTGATTTTCAGACGATAGCTGCATCCATCACGAATATTAATTAAATTTTACTGGTATGTATGTGTTCAGCATTGCTGTGGTAACAGGAGGGAACAAAGGTATAGGTTTGGAGATTTGCAAGGAACTGGCTTCTAATGGAGTAGGTCTCATTCTAACTGCAAGAGATGAAAAAAGAGGCAAGGAGGCAGTAGAAAAGCTTACTACAGATTATGGGTTCACCAATGTAATCTTTCATCTGTTGGATGTCACTGA
Organism: Rhynchospora tenuis; assembly: GCA_027725995.1. Classification (NCBI taxonomy): domain Eukaryota; kingdom Viridiplantae; phylum Streptophyta; class Magnoliopsida; order Poales; family Cyperaceae; genus Rhynchospora; species Rhynchospora tenuis. Next base: position 142,183,070 of record CM050888.1, on the reverse strand, counting down.
TCACTCCAGCATTGCATCTTTAGTTAGTTTTGTCAAAAACCAGTTTGGGAAATTAGATATTCTGGTAAAGAAACTTTGTCTGTGCTTACATGCATATCCTTTAAACTGCTCCATAAGAATATAAAGGATAATTAACTATTTCTAATTTATAGGTGAATAATGTGGCAATTCCAGGAATTGAGTTGTCACAACCTATTGATGAAAAGGTACATTAATGATAGATTTGGTATTGAGAATTCATTCTCTTTTATATATCTATTAAAACAGCAATTAGGTTGTTTTTTATTTACTGGTGAGGGATATTAATTGTTAATGATGTGAATACAGCTTCCACAACCAGAAAGGGCTAAACTGTTCCAGAAGTACCAAGTTCAAAGCTACCAAAGAGCTTTTGATTGCCTGAAAACGAACTACTATGGAGTCAAGAATATGATGGAGGCATTTCTACCTCTTCTACAATCATCCAATGCCGGGAGAATAGTGAACGTCTCAAGTACACGGGGACAATTACAGGTCAATCTCTGAAATTACTTGATTGTGTGTGTATGTACTGACATCTTTCAGTTTCTGATGCCCCTGCTATCTTTTATGCTGCACCTTATATATTCATGTTGTCGTGTTTTTACTTCCATGACCAGTTATATGAGCACTCTCTTTCTTTTTTTTTTTAAGATCAATTGGCAAGTTGCCAAGCTGACATGTAAAAAATTGATTAAGAAAACGTTTTTACATATAAAAGGTCTAACATAAATAAAGAAAAAAAAAAAACAGAACACGTTTCTCAGAAACCTTACCGCCAAGTTCAATATTCATATAATTCCTGTACAATGAACCAGTCATATATTCCTAAAAGTCTTGCCAGTAGACCTCCTCCATATCAGTACCATTACCAGCACCAGTTAGATCATAAGCAAGTACTGATACATAGAGTGAAAAATACCGGAATGCAGACAAGACAAACACATTGTTTATTATATAACACACTGTACTGTCATCTTTTCATTTCAATAAGTCTATAACATACATGTGTTGTGTATTTTTACATATACAGGATCTGAGCGAAAAGCTCAGGAAAGAACTTGAGGATATTGACAATCTAACTGTGGAGAGGATCGACCAACTCACAAACTCTTTTCCTAAACATGTCAGAGACAATATGGTGGAGAAAGATGCCGCCCAGATTCGATGCATATAGAGCATCAAAGGTTTTAATGAACGCCTATACGAGAATTATTGCCAAGAGATATCCCGGTGTAACCATTAACTGTGTGAATCCAGGCTACGTAAGGACCGACTTCAATTCTAACACCGGGGCTCTGACAGTGAGTGAAGGAGCTCAAGGCCCGGCAATGGTTGCCTTGGCAGAAGGAGGGCCCACTGGCCAGTTTTATGATCAGACTCGACTGTCCACCTTTTAGCTAATAGCTAATAATCAATAGTGTCTTAAAGTGTTTCCCTTTCGTTTCATACATGGTTTGTAATAAATTAATAAATTAGATGTAGTGATTTAGCTCAAGCCATCCTATTTTGTCTTGATTAGACGTGTACGTCTTTGTAGGTTTGCTGGTAGTTTTATTTTATCATTAAAGTTATAATTAGGGCCGTAAAATTTGTTTCCATGACTGAAAAGTGGTTATCTCTTTGTATTCACTTATGTGTTGCAATAAAGAAATCAATGCTAATTATGAGTTGCAGTTATATCATCTTATAATTTTGTAAAAGTTCATCATATCGCACTCAAGTCAATAAATTTTTAAGTTAAAATCAACCTTGGTAGCAGTATAACAAATTCGATAAAATGCAAATCGATTTTAATCAAGCATAAAGCAATTTAGTCAAAGTATCAAATTATAGCAGTTTGTTTTTATTGAGGTACTCATCATTTTTTTAGAAGTAGCATGCAAGTAGTAATGTGATAATCTAACAATGGCCTTAGTAATTCGGTTTAAAAATAAGTCAGAAATGGTGACAGTTGGTCCCTCCTAGAATATGAAACAAGGTGACTGCAAACCCTTAGAGATATCACCATGTATATGTTAGTCAATGCATTATTTTCCAAATTCATTATCAAATTTACTGACTGCTTTTCTCTTCCCTTTTACTTCAGGTATCGCTAGGAATTCAAGGTTCATTAGTAGTAGAGATTTGTGTAGAATCGCATTGCACTCATTTAATATTTGCAATAGTGAAAATTCTATATTATATAATGTTGATTATGAGTTGCTGTGTTTGCAAATATTAGTTGTCAATATTGTTTGTATTGTGCCCCTTGAAATGTGAAAAAGGTACTAAGCCAAATAAGCCTGAAGGGCCCCAACTACCATCATTTATTATGGCTTAATGTAATCATGTACCTGCTAAATGTTAAATGCATGTGAGATGCAATGCACTTTGAGAATGGTACTGGCCTAATGCATGAGCAAAAAAATATAAGTATGTCAACCCATTCTGATTTATCTGTGTTTGCATAAATATGTATAGAATAATTACGACTTCCCTGTTTTTAAATTTATGTAAATCTTGCATCTTGCATGATCTCATAACCAAAAAGGATGAGTAATACCCTTTGCATCCATCCTGTACCGGTCTTAGAGATAATAGAATGGTATATGTTGAGACAAATTAAACATCATCAAGATACATGAGAGAACGCAAGGGCAAAAAAAAGATTATATTTCTCGATTAATTGAGGAAAGGTCGAGAGAGGGAAAAAAAATTTGTTTAAATTTGGTAAAGATAAACAAAATTATAAATTATTATTTTATTTAAAATAATAAATCATTCGCTCAAGATAAACAAACAATTTGGTTCTTCATCACTCTCACTATCATCACTAAAATAATAAATTAATAAATTAAACAAACAATTTGTTTAAATTCTTATTCATCTAAAATAATCATAACGCAGCGAAGCTGCGACTACCATAACTAGTGTGATAAACGGTTGCAATGTTTAAACGATTTCTTGCATTTTGATCTTTAGATTGAACGCAACAGACAACGCAATTAATTTCTCTTGCGTTCAAAGAACGAAACGCAACACGCAAGAGGGTAAAATTTTTTCGTCTCAAAACGAAACGACTAACGAAACACTTTATTTTCGTGACTGTTTTGCACGTTATGCAGCCTAGGCGTAAATAAGAAAACTACGAAACAGAACAATTTTAAAATAGTGGGCCGAAGGGAACAATATTTGGGCTGTGATTGTGCCATATGAACACGAAACTGAAGCCCGTTACTGTTGTTACTTCTTTTTCGTACAGGGAGATGGTCAATGGAAGATATTATCGCATGAAAAATTGAAAATGTTAAATGTTGAAGCGATATAATGGTGACTGCTTTCAACTATTTTTAGATATCTTGACGTTTGACCAGCGGACCTCATTTAAAATGAATAAAATCTTTTATTATTAAAACTGAAAAATTAAATACAGTTGACTTGTTGGTCGTTTGAAAGAAATATAATAATGGCATAACCTTTAACAAACTTCCATAAATAAATAATTTTTGACTTATTCTGAGTGCATCACACCTATGTTTGCAAAATATAATTGCTGTAAGTAGACGGCAACTTCAAATTTGAAAAATTGATCTACAAGAGAGAACAGACAACGAATGCTTCTAAGAGTGGATTACAGCAGGAAACAATAGTACAAAACATGAGGCATAGATATATTAGCTATGACAATGATAGATTACAGAAATTTGAACTACATTGACATTCTTTGACTATTAATAAATTTTGTAGAAAAAATCAATCATTTTAACCTGTCAAATATTTAATAGATAACTAAAGATTTGCACAAAGCACCATGCAAGACATACGAACTATTTCAATTAAAAATTAAATCTATTTTTTTTAATTTTGCGATCATTTCATTCGATATTATATAGTATGATACTGTCTTACAAACTAAAATTATTGTCATTACAACGTTCTCTTGAAATATACTAACGCAACTAATCCAATTGAAAAATAATACTTGACCAACTCTACTACAGGGATGGGATGATATAAATACTTAATAATTAACTTATAAAAAAATCAAGGGCGGGAATGGAAAATGGGAATGTGCAAAAAGACGGGTTGGTTGGGGACTCGCATCCTCAGCATTTTTTTTATATTTAAAAATTATAAAAAATAAAATGTTGAATCCAAACCGTTGATCTTGTTCAATTTTATGGGTGATGTGTTTTCGTATAAGTTTTATAAAATTTGGAGTCGATTTGATACTTGATTAAGTGCTCAACAAATGAACGAACCTGGTTTGATTAATTCTAATACATTCATAATTTAGTCACTTAATCAAGTATCAAATCGACTCCAAATTTTATAGAACTTGTATGAAAACGCATCGCCCATAAAATTGAACAAGATCAACTATTTGGATTCAACATTTTATTTTTATAATTTTTAAATATTAAAAAAATGAAACGACTGCTGTTAATAAGTGAGGAAAATCTGAGGTTCTTTAAAATATATATTTGGCATATTAATGCAAAATTTCTAATTATTTTATTAAATGTTCAAAAAATTTATTATATTGAATGCAATCAACAATTTGATATTACACTTTATGCATCAGTCCTCCTCACTGTTGAAATAGAATTTTACGAGTACTTCTGTGGGAAAAACAAGACGCGAACGGAAAGGAAGACAAAGTCAACAAAACCAGAATATATAAATTGCCCCTGGATCATATTTCTCAATTATTTCTTGGAGTAAAGCTCCAGTGGAATGGAACCTTGGAGTTGCATATTATTTATGTATACCCAGTTGTGAAGTCATGTCCCAGAAAAAAGTCATACATGGAAAACAGTTATTACAATTTGTAATTTTAACATCGAAATGATAGATATATACGTACGTAATAACAAGGTCAAAATGACCATTGTCAATTTTATTTTATTTATTATTATTATTTTTTTTTTTTTTTTTTTGCGCAAAACACAGGTTACACCCACATAAAGTTTTCTATAGTTGTTTTTAATTTAACAAATTTCTCGGACTTTCCATCCTTTACATGGGATACAGCTTCTTTCCTTCTCCAAATGAAAGCCTAATTCTCAACTGTAACTTTTTCAGAAAATTTTATTTTAACTAACCCTGTACGTGTGGAATTGGTTCATGTTAACACCTCTGCGAGAACTTTTCAAGTAGTAAGATTTTCTTGAAAGAAACATATGATTCTTTCACATAAACCCAGAAAATAAATCAATATCATTTTCAAGTAAAGCAAAAGCTGCGGCTCGTTTTTTTTCCACATGGAATCATTACTTTATCCAATTGTACTACATACCTGCGAAAATTGTTTGAAGCATACATCATTCTCTAAATAGTTTTAAATATAATTAAGCCAATATAAACAGGAAAAGACAATTTTAATTGGATTTTAAAAATTTTCTTGAGTGCAAGTATGTCCTAATAATTTTAATTTCTTCCAAAAAACCGCTCAATTGCTAGCTAGCTATTTAGTATAATGGAAATAATGATTTGAGAAAATGTATAAAATGCAACCTATACTATATAATATAAATTATAAATTATCGGCAAATGCTTAATTAATGGCTCAACTAGTACGTACTATGCCAATTTGAATTCATGTAAATTGAGATCATTTACGTGCAATGAATATAGTTGTGGGACTTTTTAGCATCAATTATTTCACAAAAGAAAAAGAATTATGTAAAACTATATGCACATGTCTGACCTGGTGCAGAAACTATTGGCCAATACATAACTATCAGCCTCAAAATGTACTTGGGCATATAGTTTTGAATATGACAACAAACATTATATAATAAGATCATAAAGTTTTACATCCATTGAAATCTTCTGTAAGAGAACAATGGCAAAGCTTCTGTTCTTCTACTTCCTGGTGGTTTTTCCGTCTTTCATCTTGCTCGCCAACTGCCAACAAGGTACAAATCATCTCTTCCCCTTACACTTTCTTCAGTACAGATACACTCTTTAGTATGTTTGTGGCTCTTTTATGGGGGAAAAACATTGTACAAACTCAACTTCACAATGCGTATATCTTGTGATGGGTTTTGGACTCGACGGTCTTTCTATTACAGAGAGTACTTTATATTTTGCACAAATTGTCAGATCAAAACCTTCGTAGTTCATAGAAAGATAATCAATACATTGTCTACTCATTATTATTTTTGTGTGTGACCAAAGTCTGTTCATATGTTTTGGTTATTCTGTAAAAATTTCCCAATACACTCAGGCGCGTGCACAACTTTTTCCTATTTTATCACTGACTATGATTTGGGAAATGTTGAAACCTCGCATTACCTACCCGAAATTGCAAGTAGCAACCAATAGAGTTCACCAAGGAATTAAGTGATAATTACTTCAGATTGTTCAATCAAATTGATACTAAATCAAAATATAGGGGTAAAAGCAACATAATAAAGCATGATTTTAAATTTTGAAAGTTATTGGATGTCTCTCAAATACTCTGTGCAGCCAGTGCAAAATAAAAATTTACTGAAGCAGGCAATGCAAAATGTTTCAATTTCTAAATCGAATTATCTTGACTTCTTCTCGATCCCATTGGTAGCTTCCCAAAAAAAGAAAAAATCAAAGGCAGCTGGAGGCCATTGAGAGACTAACGAATAGCCATTTTAAAAATAAAATAACGGCCCCCACCCACCACATGTAAGTATCATCCAGTCCGTTAAAACTCAATCGGACTGCTCAGATTCAATGGCCGAAGGCTACCATAGGCCAACTATGGTACACATCAAATGGCTACACATTCTTTTAATTTTATTTTTACATAATATTATATCAATTTATATTATTTGCTTTACATCTGAATCCGCAGGTAACAACACATTAGAGGCAGACCAATTCCTCAACGAAACCCAAACACTTGTGTCACTCAATAAAGTATTTGAATTGGGCTTCTTCAACCTTTCTGATTCCAACAACGAATACTTGGGGATTTGGTACACAGCTCCTAAAAAAACTGTTGTGTGGGTTGCCAATGGTGACAGCCCAATAATCGGAGGCAATGGCAGCCTCCACCTCACTCCTGAAGGAGTCCTTTCACTTCAAAATGGCAGTGGATATGTAGTTTGGTCGACAAACAAACGATCTTTCAAAGGGCCCCCTGAAGCTGCCCTGCTCGACTCAGGAACACTTATAGTAAGGGATACCATGACAGGCGATGTTTCATGGCAAAGTAGCTACGACTTATCCAACACCTTGTTGCCAGGAATGTATCTTGGGTATATTACCCTGCCAAACCTCAATCAAAAAATGCAACTAACTTCTTGGAAGAACGATACAGATCCATCCCCAGGGAGTTATGTGTACATGCTAGATCATTCTCGACTGTATGAACTTGTTATAGTATATGGATCAACTGTAACTTATCGCACAGGCCCTTGGACTGGTTCTCACTGGAACGGCATGCCTCAATTAGGGGAAGCCGGGTTAGTGGCATTCCAGCTCAACCAAACTGATGTTGCTGCCTATTTTTATTATAATTCACTTAATCCTGCTTATATATTCCGCTTGGTTATGAACCAGAATGGGACCTTAAGTTTTTTGCGCAGTAACCTAACTAGTGACTGGGAAGAATTTGAACGAATTCCACCAGCAAACAGTGGACAATTCGCATTATGTGGGCCCAATGCTATTTCGCAAGGTACTACTTGTGTATGCCTAGGTGCATTCAGCCCGAAATCTTTAAATGACTGGAAAAGCGGTAACTTTTCGGATGGTTGTGTGAGATCTGAACCTTTCAACTGCATGACTGCTTCAGGAGTCATGAATGTACCAAATGTCAAGTTGCCAGACACCATAAATGCAAAAATAAATAGCAGTATACACGATTTTCAAGGTTGTCAAATGTGGTGCACGGCAACTTGCTCCTGCACAGCCTTTGCTGTTTTGGGTTCACAAGGTTGTGTGGGTTGGTTTGGTGACCTGATAGATACAGTGAAACTTGCAAATGATCAAGGTGACAATTTATACATGCGCGTTGCTGCTCCACCACCTCCACCGCCACCACCACATACTCCAGGTATCGGTGCCACCAAGTAGCGCCCATTATTTATTAATAGTTTTTTGTTGTTATTAAACTAATTTATTTTTGAAGTGGAAACTCTGAAAAAATTGGTTTAGTACCGTTTGTCAAAACTTAAATTACCATAGAACATTAAAGCCCAAAGGCCCAAAAAGTTGTGAAGTAAAATGAGGACTAATTCACAATGCGTATCATCCTTAATAAAAGCCCTGATATGCATTAAACTATCAATAACAGCTCCTCCAATGTAAAAAAAAAGGAACAGAATACCTAACAAATTTTGTTAAGAAAGAAGACTCCAGGCAACCTAATCTGTTTGACTTGCAATTTTAATTATTATTATTATTATTTTTTGTTTTTCAGAGTCAGTAAAAAAGAAAGCTGAAAGGATACTTTCGTATGTGGCAATGCCAGCAGCCATTATTGCTACATTGGCATTTGGACTACTTTTCATTCAGTGCAGTAGATGGAAAAGAGAGAGAGAAATGAAATATCCACTACCAACTGCCAGTAAGTTTTGTTCTTGGCACCAAAGTAATACTCTAGAGGAACTTCTTTCAAACAAATTTTACACATATATAACAATGTTTATGGAACAACTTCATTGGTAAACATGCAGATATGAATGTTAGGAAAGACGAATTGATGACATTCGAGTTTAGTACCTTAAGATCTGCCACTAATAACTTCAATCCAGCAAACAAGCTTGGTGAAGGTCAGTTTGGGATCGTTTACAAGGTATGATAAAATTATTTTGATCAACATTTCTTTGTTATTACAAAATTTATATCCTATAATGGGTTATTTAACATTATTTGCTATATATGTAAATATACTTCCCTTATTACAATATTATATAGATGTAGCAATAGAATTATAAAACGGAACAGTTGGCATGATGATCCTTCATTATTGAACAGCTGGGTTTATCTTATAATTCACTTTAATCCAAAGCAAAATGCTTGTTTGGTTCAACATATTCAGGGAGTGTTAAACGATGGGGAAGAGGTTGTAGTAAAGCGACTTGCAAGAAACTCAAGGGAAGGAATTGAAAATTCAAAGAAAGAGGTAACGTTACTTGGAAAGCTTAGACACCCAAACCTTGTAAAGCTGCTAGGATATTGTGTTCGAGAAGAAGAGATGCTACTTTGTTATGAATATATACCTAATCGAAGCCTCGACCAACTACTGTTTGGTATACCTCAATTGTCTCTGTTTTCTGTTCTTTTGTAAATAATAGGCTTTTCGTATTTTTGTTAAAATAAACTTCCACTGCATATAATGCACATGCATTTTTTAATTTGGATATTCTGCATTTATTTTTAACTAGGAAATCTTGAAAATCAAGATTCACCACTAAATTGGGGAATGAGGTACAGCATATTAGAAGGGATTAGCGCTGGTTTACTATATCTACATGAGGATAGTGGACATGCAATAATTCATCGTGAAATAAAGCCGAGTAATATACTTCTTGACAATAATATGGTGCCCAAAATCTCTGATTTTGGTCTCTCACAGCTGTTTGATCAAGATAATCTTTTTGTGAAACTATGCAGGGTTGCTAGCTGGTAATTTCAAATTTAACTCCAATATATATATATTTTTTTTCCAGAAAAACATGTGTTCAATTTATTAATCTTCTATGTTTGCATCTGCAGTGGCCACATGGCACCTGAACTACAAAAGAAGATTATTTCCACTAATGCTGATGTGTACAGCTTTGGGGTCTTAATTTTGGAGATTATTACCGGTCAAAGGAATAGCTCTTTTCCTAATGGACTAGTTGCTCATGTAAGGATTATTTTGATATCCTAAAAGATTTAATGCAAAACAGCATAATATTAGTAGTGGTTGTCTCATTCTAAATGTGCTACGAATACATCTGCAATGCATCCATCAGCTTGGTGCAGATATCATAATAACTTCTATAAACTAACATTTGCATGAATCTATCTCAGGTGTTGCAGTGCTGGAGTGAAGGAAAAGTGCGAGAACTAATAGACCCAAAGCTGAAGAAACCTTACCCTGTTAATGAAATACAAAGATGCATACACATTGCACTCGCGAGCTTGATAGAGGAACCCCGAATGCGTCCCAAAATACGTCAAGTAAACCACATGCTAATAAACAAGCAGGCACCACTTCCAAAACTTCCACACAATTGTTCTTATTGGGAATTGGTTGTGTCTGGCTCCTCGAGAAACTTTGAAGATGTCAATCTTGTATAAATGCTGTTCCTGCATATAAACTTTTTTTTTTTCTTTTAAAAGACCAGTACATTTCAATTTTATACATTTTTTATTGACAATGTTTTGCTCATTATTTGCTTGCTGAGAGTTAATTAGTATTTTAATTCGTAGATAATATCTTTTTAGTGAATTGAAGAAATGTAAACAATTCAAGTCAAGTTTGCTCTTCATGGACTCTCATGTTAATGACCAGCTTCATTCTTTATACTTTTGACATAATGGTTAATAGACTACAACATTTATTTACCTTGCACCTACAATATTCCCTCTTTTTTTTTTTCCTTGTATCATTTAAGAATTATGAGGGTTTCATATTTTAAGTCCAGGATGTCAATTTAACAGAATTTATATAGGTTGTCTAATATATCAACCAATTATAATATAGAATAAAAAATTGGAAGTAAAGAGAGATGAAGTTATAGGGGGTATCAATTTTTAAGTTGAAAAAGGCTAGAGTTCGTAACCTGAACCTGAGAAAAAGCTAAACTAGAACCAGTAGAAATTGGTACAGAGGTTTTACCAGTTTGAAAAACAGGAAATTCCACAAAATCTGTCTCAAGGCCCAGGGAAGGACACACCCCAGCCATCAATGGCTAATTGTTAGGGAATAAAGTAAATTCCCACAAAAAAATGCCTAAAACAGCAGGAGGGTACCTGTCAAAGAAAAGAGGAACCGTATCTTCTACCCATCGCTTTAAGATGGGTAGAGTGCCCATCGTTTCGCGTCAGCCGTCTGATTTAATCTCAACGGCTAAAAGAGTCCCGTGAATTCCACCACTCCCGAAAAAAATTATTGGCCCGAAAAAAATGAACCGTCCAAATTAGATCGGACGGTCGTGATGAGATGGGCACTCTACCCATCTCTATTGCGATGGGTAGAGGATGCTGGTCCCTGTCAAAGAAGACAACCTCGATTTAAGCCATAAATGGCATATTTGCTCCACACCAAGTGAAAGGTACCACACACAGAGGGAGGATGAAGGGCTTGAGTAAAAGAGTTAAAACGACCTCTAGACTCCTCTCTATAAATTTTACTGATTTCTTTACCACAAAATTTGGTGGGTAGCAAATTAACTTTCTTTTTCTTTTTTCCCATCCATTTTCTTATTTTTCATTGAATTTTCTGGAGCAAAGTGTAAAAAGACGGGGCGAGAGACGAGGGAGAAAGAGAGAAAGAGAGCTGACAAATGGGTCCCACGTTCCATTGGCTCTTTTTGGATAGAAGAATCGTTAATTAACCTAAAAATTTGTTTACTTATGATGAAATTCCTAATTCTATGTTTCTAAATAAGCTTGCAGCAGCAAATTTTCTTGGATTTTCAGTTCCGAAAATGTAATTTTTCTTTGATCGACTGCTGCTGCCAATTTCTCCAGAGCAAGAAAATATCATTTTACATTTTTACCGAACGGTCTAGTGGTGACAAGTTATTCGGATTCGTTCATGGATTTCTCTTCTTTTCGCGGGAAATAAATTTATCTTAATAATCTTATATTATGCTAAACTATAATATTTTAAGTTGTTTCTCACGATTGTTCTGAAAAAAATTCTATATTAAAGAAAATAATTTTTTTAATAAATTAATTTTTAGTTAAAAAATAAAAAATTAACACTAATAAATAGACGTCTTTTGAAAAAAAAAACAACGATACAAAAATCTATGAACAATTATTAAGAAATAGAGTAAGACTGGTACAATACAATTTTAATTATTTTGTTAAACTTAAGATGCAACAAACACGATAATCTTAAATGAGAACAGAAATCTTTAGTACCATATATATCAATTCAATATTATAAATAAAGATGTGTGGGTATCGGGATCTTTTAGTTAAATGTCATCCGACACTCCAAACATTTTGAAATAGTTATGAGATAGCATTTTTCTGATTTATGTAATGTGATATTATGTAACTATTTGTGTGCCGGATATTATTGCTCATAAACTGACCCGATTCACTAGAGACAATAATTTGACAACACATTGTTTTGTTTCTTATTTTTGTGACTCATTCCTATTTTCATTTCTATCATGCCTCTTATCTTTCTTTTGTGTTGCTCGGAGTCCCTTTCCAAATTCATTTCTCTTTATCACCATTCTTAATTTTAATCTACGAAATATAAATCAAATTCATTCAATCGAAAATAAAAAATATCGAATTTTTTACGATATATATATATATATATAAGTCACTTATAAACATATTACATTTCACGAATAACATCAACATAATATAAATCATATTATTTCAGATAACTATAACTATATTTACACATAAATATATCTAACAATATATCAAAAAATGAACATAATTAAACTATGAAAACGTAATAAAATTTTTTCTTATTATAGATATCTATATTGAGCGAATCTCGATATATCCTCTTGTAGACCTTTAATTGGAATGAAATGATTAAAGATGTGGATGCTACAGCTCTATAGCATAATTAAAGAGTTTAAACACTGTAAGTACGCAATTACTAGTTGCTCCTGCGACTGCGAGTGAAGGCTTGATCCGGGGATATTTTTCTCCGCACAACATAAATTAATAAATAATTATTTGCAACTGGAGTTGGAGGTATCAGTACAACACCCTTCGGCCTGATCCGAGATATATTTCTCCGATGATGTGCTTTTTGCCTACAAATGGGATTAAATTATTAGTAATTAAGCTTTAGAAAGTTCAACATGAAAGTCAAAAACATTTTAAACGGATAAGTTAGATAGTTTGATGTTTGAAAAAAAAAAATTTGTATCTTATTATGGGTACCAAATTTCTATAGAATATTATAATACAATTATCAACTCTATAAACTATTATGATATATGATATCTACAATTAATTACTTGAGTTCGTATCTCCATTTTCAAGTTTCTATATAGACTTTGAGAAGTTCAAATATTTCACCAATCTATCCATTCTTATTTTTGAGTTATTCGTTGGAGGAACTTAAGCTATAATTGAAAACTATATATATTCAAGTTATGTTAAACTCGAAAAGGTCACATCTTTGGCCAATCTCTCTATCATTTTTTTTTCTATCGAGAAATTTAAGATATAATGAAAAATATGTACGAGAAAAGTTAAAAAAAAATGAAAAATAAAGATATGTCTGATTATTAAAAGCCGTCTTAATATTTATATAAAACACTTGCAATTGTGCCATAAAAAAAAATCTATGAAATCAACTTCATAATATTCATGTAAGAACAGCGGGAATTGTTACCCGAGACAAACCAATTTCGTAATTTTAATTTGCTCATTTCTATAGTTGTTTTAGGGGGACTACCTGCTGGGAAAGCAGGCTGTCTTCATTGACCAGACAAGCGGATAGCTTGCTTTGACAAGCGAAATGCTTGTATAAGAATTTGATCAGAGATCGTTACCTTTATATATACCTATTTCTATAACTGTCTTATTCTATTTCAGTCTTTTGGAACTCCGTCTTTCGTGTGTATACAAGACAACAGAGAATAGATCTAGATTTGAGAGAGATTCCATCTGATTGTTTGGAGTAGTCGGAAAATACAAGCACAAGTCGGTCAATTCTTGGCATGGCGGATCCATAAAAAATTTTAGCCCAGCACCATTATAATATAATAAAATTTTAAAAATAAAATAAATAATAAATTTAATAAATAAAATCATTCTAAACATATAAAATTGAAATATTACAAAATACATCATTTTTTTCATAAATCTAATCATTTTTACATGACCTTTACTTCTCTATTAATCTGCCATTCGACTTCTTAAACGAGTTTTATTAATCTTGAAATATGCAATTAATTACTCCTACTATGAAGCAAGGAATAAGATATACTTTTCAATTAATTATTAGTAATCAATTGTCATGAGTTCCACTTTTTTCAAATATCTGTGTCTGAATTTAGGAGGGACTGAGAGGGACGCTGGTGGCGACACAGTCACACAGACGACCAAGTCATGAGGATAGAACATACTAAACGCTATTTCTTTAATGTATAATTAATTGATCTTGCTTTCACAATTTGACTGTAATGTAGATTGTATAATAGATGGGAATCGGTATAGAAGTGCTCAAATAAAGAATCGGTACGAAGCCCTTTGCATTTTGAAATCATCTTTGAATTTCTTAAATTCATATTTTTTAAATATTTGTGCGAATGCATATCTAAAGTTTGACCAATTCTAACAAATCTTAAAGAAAGAGATCTATATATTGATGGTAACTAAGAAAGAGATGTAAAATATCAAACAGAGATAAGCCTCGGTGAAATGAGTAGAAGAGAGTTCTTAATTGCAATTTCATTTCTACTGTGCTTCATCACTATTGATGGGAGAGGTAAGATTCCTTCTTAATTTTTTTCTTCATTTTGTTTTTAATCTTGAAGCATCTTAAGCTTGTCCTTTTGGAGTAGTTATACTGCACTGACTACCGAGGGAGCCCTTGATTATGTTTTATTTTTGTTAGCACTAATTAGGTTTTCCGAACTGTTTATATGTATATATATTGAATTGAATTAGATTGTCAATTTATATTCATATCGAATTATCGATAAATAAAACTATGATGTACAAAAGGCTCAATATATTGTATCACAATTAGGGATGAAAACAGATCGGATATTATCCGCTCCGATCTGCATCCGAATCGATAAACTACCAGATTCAGATATTAATATTTATATCCAAACGGATACGATATAAAAACAGATATTGGATTGATTGAATTAGATTGTCAATTTATATTCATGTTGAATTATCGATAAATAAAACTGTAATGTACAATTTATATTCATATCGAATTATCGATAAATAAAACTGTAATGTACAATTTATATTCATATCGAATTATCGATAAATAAAACTGTAATGTACAAAATACTCAATACATTGTATCACAATTAGGGATGAAAACAGATCGGATATTTTCAAACGGATACAGCAATTAGGGATGAAAACAGATCGGATCTTTTCAAACGGATACTACAATTAGGGATGAAAACAGATCGGATCTTTTCAAACGCACACATATATGAAAATAGATACTGAATGAGTATTCTTATGCATATCCGAAATGTTTGTTAAACCGGATAATATCCGAATTTACACATCCTATAAGAACTACTATCCGTTTTGATCTTAGGGTAAAGAACAACACAATGTAATTGTCTGAAACGGGAATCGAGCCCAAATGTACTGATATGCGGAGCTCCGAGCTCCTACCCTCTCGACTAAGACTAAGAGATCATTTGTGACAGATGTGTTTTTACGTATTAATTATTAAAAATAATTGTGTACATATTTGGTTTCGGTTGAAGCCCTCCAATTTGGAAATTTAATAGGATTACTGAAAAAATAGTTACGGCTTATGGAAAATAATTCGGTTGAAGCCCTCTAAAGGGGGGGGGGGGGTTGTCCTTTTTTTTATTTGCTAAATTTTTTTTATTATTGTTCATTTCTACTGAAAATTTCCCAATGGATCACTATTCATTACTAATATTTTATAAATATTACACATCGCTTTAAGGAAATTATTCAATTGTTATTAGGGATTATAAGGTATAATTAATGGAGTTTAAAATAATGATTGATAATAATTAATAAAAGAGATAATTAGTTTTAAGCCATCGTGAATTTTGTCAATTAGGAAAATACCATTCTTAAATTGCTAACTAAAATTTTTCCATTATAGAATTGTTAAACTTAGTTTTATGCCACTATTTATCCAAAAAAAAAAATACTAAATTCTAAAAATGTCATTATCAAATTTATCATTAATTTTTTAATGACCAAATTACCCCTCATTAAAAACAAACCCTAAATAAAAAAGAAAACAGACGCTTCGGAAATGATACGCATATAACATTTATGGAATTACTAGAATGTCGAAATTTATTATTTTTTCTCCTCCACATCGCTTTTTGGAAATAAATCTTAAAAATTCAATCATTTTTTACTTGAAAAGTAGAATTATGTCATTTATTAGACGACTAATTAGATCTATCCCACTATTTTTATGCAATAGTGGCATATAATAATTTTATTATTTTGCAGTGGCATAACACTAATTGTTAATGATTTGTAATGGCCTAAAACCAATTATATCTTTTTTGATGGAATATTACTAATTTTTTTAGTTTTATAGTGACATATTTGAAAGGGTAATTGTCATATACAGTATCTATTGTATATATTATATAGCAGCTCGGAGCTCATGCTAATTGGGCTTTACGCTCATAAAAATAAATTGATCCACATCTATATATTTTTATGAACTTTGTAGAAAGCATTATTAGAAATTGCAGGAAATACACTGAACGCAAGTGGCATATCAACCAGTGCAATTCCACAAATTCGGTGCCCCACTTTTTATTTTCTATCTGCCTTTTCTAACGAAGAGTCAACTGCAGGAAATACACTGAACGCAAGTGAAACACTGCTAGATCACGAGCTCCTAAATTCAACTAATGGGAGATTTCAGTTGGGTTTCTTCAATGCCACAAATCTCATGAACCGATATCTTGGAATATGGATCACCGACCCATATAGAACAGTGGTATGGGTTGCTAATGGAGATAATTCAGTTATCAACGGCACCAGCAAACTTTATTTATCCCCAGATGGATACCTTTCCATACAAAATAGCACAGGCCAAAATATATGTGGTCTACTGGTAATCAGCTTAGCAGAGGAGAACCTCAAGCACGTCTCCTGGATACTGGAATACTTGTTATTATTGACACTAAATCAGGAAATATGTTGTGGCAGAGCTTATACCAACTCTCTGACACCCTATTGCCACATATACCGATGGGGTATACAAACTTGTTGGATTCAATTCTTGAAATTCAACTCTCTTCTTGGAAAGTTACCGGAATTGACCCTTTTCCAGGATAGTATGTTCGGAAATTGGACCCTTCCAGAAAGTTCGAATTGGTTACTTTCAGGGGTTCTGACGTAATTTACCGAACTGGGCCATGGGATGGTAACAGATGGAACGGTTTTCCGGAAATGACACAGGATTTGGTGAAGTTTTTTGTATCATCAGGTGACAATGGTGCATACTTTTGGTATGAGCCTCAAGACCTGTCTGTCCTTTGGCGTCTGGTCTTGAAGTCAAATGGCACAACATATCGTTATAAATTGAATGGAAGCGACTGGATCGAATATTGGAAAGCACCTGATGAATCCACCCCTTCATATGCTATATGTGGGCCATATGGAATTTATGTTGATGGCGATTGCAAATGTTGTGTGGAAACTTTATTTCATCCCAAGAATGGTAATGATTGGAAAAACCGCATATTTTCTGAGGGTTGTGAAAGAAATGTTCCTCTAAATGACACTTATAATGGTTTTGTTGCTCTAAGAAATGTTAAGCTGCCAGATACGATAAATGCAGTATCTGCTGGAAATGGGAGTACTGGAAGTGATTGTGAGACTTGGTGCATGAAGAATTCCTCTTGCGTTGCTTATGCATACATTGAATGGCAAGGATGCCTGGCTTGGTTTGGGGACATTATCGACATGGAACAATTCCTTGATGAAGGGGCTACTTTATATATCCGTGTTGCTTCTAAGAGAGGTATGTTATTATTTGCAACGATTAGATCAAATTAATACCAGTTTTGAGCTGTGGATCTCTTGAGTTTTGATAAATTATTGGGAACTTTGTCTTACCAGGGTCAAACAAATGGAAAGTAGTTTCTCTCACCGTGCCTCTTATTGCTGCAGTCCTAATAATTTTGGTAGGAGCGGTAACTCTGGTAAGGAACTCAATAAGGTGGCAATTCAACACAAATTCACAAGCTGGTAAGGTTAATTACGTTAAGAACAATTTTCATTCCAGATTATGTTCTTGTACCATAATTACCTATTGCCTGACATACTTGATGTTTTCTTATATCAAGTTGTAGAAATGTATCCATATGTTCAAGTTTTTGAAATTTTTGACTACAATACCATAAGAGATGCCACAGACAATTTTAGTGACAGTAACATCGTTGGCCATGGCCAGATGGGACCAGTGTATAAGGTAATTAATGCTTGTCGAATTATTAATAGAATGTAAGTTAAATTTAGTAAGATAACAAATGAGTTTCGAGAAATAGGCTTATCATGCCCAGCAGTGGAATATATCATGTTTAAAAGTAGGAGTTAACACTTGGAAGTAGTTTTTAGTTGTTTGTTCATTGTTTATAACTTGCTATATCATTGATAAATGCTAAACGACTAAGCTATTCAATTTTTAAATATGGTAATCGATGATGTTAAGATAAGATATCATCTTTCGATTTTATTTATTTGATACTAATTTTATTTCTTACAACAAGTTTTTCGAACTATTTTTTTTTCCTTGCTATAGAGTAAGCTGCTCCCAAATTGATATCACTTGATATGTGAATTGCTATAGGGTGTTCTAGAAAATCGTCAAGTAATTGCAGTGAAAAAACTTACGAGAAGTGTACAAAACGGAAACGAGCAGCTTAGAAACGAGCTGTATCTGCTTGCGATTCTCAAGCACAAAAATCTTGTAAGATTGATGGGATTTTGCATACAACAACAAGAAATTATCCTGTGTTTTGAATTTATGCGGAATGGGAGCCTCGATAAAATGTTGTTTGGTATGTTATACTTTTTTTTCTTTTCTTTTTAATTTTTCCTTTTGAAATTATCATATAGGAATACGAAAAAGTCTCACCATGTAGCATACATTCTCTAAAACTTCAAT
Source organism: Rhynchospora tenuis (assembly GCA_027725995.1). Taxonomy (NCBI): domain Eukaryota; kingdom Viridiplantae; phylum Streptophyta; class Magnoliopsida; order Poales; family Cyperaceae; genus Rhynchospora; species Rhynchospora tenuis. Next base: position 142,164,058 of record CM050888.1, on the reverse strand, counting down.
TTCGGACATCTTGTTCAACTACCAAAATATATCATATTTATACCTCCGTCCATTTCATTCTTTCATATTATCCTGTGCGACATTATAAGGTGTAATTGGCATTTAACGACAAAATTTTTATCTTCTATAATTAATGATCTCTCTCTCTCTCTCTCTCTCTCTCAGCTATAACTAATATGTACCACTCAAGGGAGCCTGTCACATTCTTTTATTTTTATTTTTTGTATTTAGTTGTTCGAAGATCTGGCTATATACTTATATTGCACAAGGATATTAGGAAGCAGAGACTTGCCTAAAAAATGAAAGAAAGTAGAAATATCTAAAATATCAATGATCATGCAACCGCGGGTAAGAAATTGCTGTGTGCAGTTCATATATGACATGAAATTTTGTTTGAATTTAACAGTGAATTGTGTTTTGTTTAATGTATATATATAGACGCCCGTCTCCTTGAAGAGGGACTAAATTGGGAACAAAGACATGGCTTGATAACAAAAATTGCCTCAGGTCTTCTTTACCTACATGATGAAAATGGTGATACAATAATTCACCGAGATATAAAGCCTGGCAATATTCTATTGGACGAAAATATGAACCCGAGAATAGCAGATTTTGGTATCGCAAGGCTTTTCGAAGGAGATCGATCAACCTTTACAGCCAGCACTGATGGCGCCGGGACAATGTTAGTAGAAAACTTTCTGCTTACAAATATTAATTATTTTTACTTTTTTTAGCAATTAATCATGCAGCATCAACTGGATAATACAATGATTATCTATAATTCATCGGTTCAGGCACTAACAATGCAGGCATTCTTTTTTAAAAAAAATACAGCGAAAGATTTTTTTAGTTTAGTCCTCGCATTTTCTGAAAAAAAAATTACTAAACTTAATAGCTTTCATCTGAAATAAAATTGTCCTCCGATTTTTCAAAAAAAAAAAAAAAAAAAACTGTCCTTCAACTTTAATTATTACTTCCTTTACGGACATTTAGTTTAAAATGGAAGACTTGATCTCCAATTTATCTTCAAGAAAAAAAAAACTTAAATTTTTACCAATCATGTGTATTTGAAAATTGTGAAATAATCGTTTCTCAAATTCCTTCTATAATGTAATCATTTTGAAGACTGCTTTCGGTGCAAGTTTAGGAATTAATTTGTTAAGAAAAATTGCAGGACACGTAACTTTATTTTGAAAGTTCATGAATAAATTTAGACGAATTAATTCTCCTTAACGAACCAAACTGAAGTTTTTTCAGATATTAAAAATATCATTTGTTAAAGGAATTGATTAGATCTATGATGGGTTATTATCAATATGTAAAAAGTAATCCATCATTCTTTCAGAGGTTACATAGCACCAGAACAGAGGACTAGGAATGGGAATATCTCAACCAAAGTGGACGTATACAGCTTTGGAGTGGTTATTCTTGAAATAATCAGCGGTAAAAGAAATACCTCCCGTCCTTATGGGCTTGTTAGTCTTGTAAGCTTCTCTCTCTCTCTCTGATCTTTCATGCTCTCTCCCGCACGCTGAAAAATGAAGTTGTTTACAACCATGTTTTTAGGTACTCAAGTACTTAAATGAAGGGAGAATACCTGAAATAATTGATGAAAGACTAATGGAACCATTCTCGCATGGAGAACTGAAAAGATGCATACACATAGCACTACTATGCCTTCTAGAAGATCCTCGTCAGAGACCAAACATGCGGCAAATAAATCTTTGGCTTACCAGCCAAATAACCCCTCTTCCTGAATTGCCTATTCAGACTTCATGTTGGGGCAGTATTTTCACGGAGCCCTTCACATTAGTTAACAACTCGCTGCTCGAGTAATCCAAAACCAAAATGTTGGTACTATAGCATTGTGCTGCTATTTTCTAGTGTGAATTGGTTTGTAGTCATATTTGTGCATAACTGCATATGTATCACGCTTTCTTCTGGTGTTCATATTTTTTTGGTCTTGAATACGAGGTACTTGACAAATCTATGTCTGACTTTCTCCATATATGAAAGTGCCAGGTGCCTGTTGTCCATGGAATGCAAATGGATTTTTAATTATGTAAAGCATGTATTAAAATTTTGTGATAGATATCAGGTGATGATGCAATTTTAAGTGTTATAAATTGTTTGTCACACAAGTAGCTAGGCAACAATAATAATTACCTGAAAAAATAAGTTAGCCCTAGCGAACACAATGGTCTGAAAAGTTCAGAATTGGTAACTATCATTCTCTAGTTTTCCATCCAACCATCCAATAGACTTCTACTGGACCAGCGTGAGACCCAGACATTGGCCCAGTTTATTTAAACCTCCTCTTTCTCACGCCAAACCCTAGCCACCATCGAATCTGATCTGAAGAAAGAGGGATAAATTGAAAAAGAAGATCGATAGGAGTCGACCTCAAACCTCCCGCCTCTCCGACCCTCCCAGTCTCCTCCGCTTAATTTATCTACGTTTCATTTCGAACTTCCAAAGGCGAGTTCAATCCATCGCCGCTTCACCCGTTTCCTTCGATCGAAATAGGGTTTCGTTGCCAATCTTGAATTAGATCCCGCACTTCCCGCCTCAGGTATAAGTCACACTTTATCAAATTTATTATCTTCAATAGCTTGGTAGTGTCATCGATCTTTCAAGTTTCGAGCGATTTTTTTCAGATCCGATCTTTCACACTCCAAAACCATTTTTTTAAGTGTTCGACCGATCTATTCAGATCTTTCAAGTTTTGACCGATCTTTCAAGGTTCTTTTGAAAGGAACCAGCATTCTGAGGCAAATTCAAATTCGATTTGTTCATGTATGTGATGATTAATGTCTGAATTTTCTGAGAAATACTCAAAATAGGAAAAATATGACAATTTGATGCTCTTAATTGATAATGCCATAATCCGAAGTTTAAAGGATTTTGAACTTCTCGTTTCGAAGCTTAATCTTAACAATTTGATGCATATTTGCATTTTAAATTTATTTTTTTAAAGGAAATGCAAAAATATGGAGTGACTGAGAAAAGACTTCAACTCTTGCAAGATGTAAGTGGTGCCTTTTGGTCAGGTGTATTAATAGCACTAATGGGAATTACTGGTGCTAGTAAAACCACTCTGTTAGATGTTTCGGCTGGAAGGAAAACTGGAGACTATATTGAAGGTACCATTTGCATAGAAGGCTTCCTAAAGAAGCAAGGGACTTTCTCACGGGTTTCAGGTTATTGTGAGCAAGCAGACATCCATTCCTCGTTTGTAACCGTCCATGAGAGTTTGCAGTCCTCTACATGGTTTCGGCTCCCTTCCAGTGTCAAACCTTACGATGTTTAATCTTGGTGATGAATTATGTTTTTGTAAAGGAGTAGTTTAGTCATCATATGTGTTCACTTTGTTTGTAAATGTTAACTATATGTGTTCACTTTGTATAATGAATATTGACTCTGTTCACTTTGTTTATTGTAAATGTTAACTATATTGTTATATATGTTCACTTTGTATATTGTAAATGGTAACTACGAAATCAAATTTCTGCTGCAACTAACTGAACAGATAAACCTTTTAGTTCAATCTTTAACGTATTTAACTGAACACAAAAGTATGAAAATTCTATTTTTCAGATGCAACTAACTGAACAAATAAAACTTTTAGTTCAACCTTTACCGTATTAAACTGAACACAAAAGTACGGAAATTCCATTTTCAGATGCAACTAACTGAACACATAAAAATTTTAATTCAACCTTTAACGTATTTAACTGAATACAAAAGTACGAAAATTTTATTTTCTGATGCATCTAACTGAACACTTATAACTTTTAATTCAACCCTTAAGGTATTTAACTGAACCAAAAAACCAGTACATTCCAGAAATTTTCACAAAATTTTCGCTGACGTCAGCGCGCGAAAAAGAAAGGATGGTGTATATCACCCCTGTGAAAAGTTAGTTACCTCTCTTAAAGGGCCCATTTATCTTAAATCGAAAAGAATTTCGGCCCAAACTGTAAATTGAGGCCGACAATTTCTGGGCTTTGTTTTGAATTTCTATTGATAAATGATAAACATACTGAGGCGTGTTGCGAATTTCGGTCGACAACGTGTCGTGAATTTTTGCTAATAGAATGCCATGCCTTGTTGTAACTTGTAAATATAATTTTACCATTGGCACGCCAATGTCGCAGCATAAATTACTTCTGATAAGCATGCGAGATCGTGATTAGGATGATGTATCATAAAATAATAAATAATAAGTTAGGATAATATATGATCGTGTTTTAGGGTAGATTGACCATTGTCGCACCTACAAATCAAATGTTAACAAAAATATAAACAAAGTACATGTTTTCCATATGTTGAACAGTGCTCTTAAATCTCATTCGTAAAAAAAAATCTTCTCCTGAGTTTTCCTCATTAGATATCCTCCTAGAACTGAAATTTAAGGGAGGATATGTTGTTTGAGGGACCTGCCATTATTTTTCTTGACCAATCAAATTTCATCACTTTTTATTAAGAAAAGCAATCATTATTGATATGAATTTAGGTGCTTATTAATAATTCATAGAAATAGATAGCAAGTAAACTTGTATCCCAGTGCGATAAAAAGGCAAGCATGGTCACAAACACATATTTATTTATATGCAAATCAATATGTTTTCTCTATTTCAGTCCAACGATGTATTTTATTTGAAGCATATTATTTGTCGTTCACTATATTTTTAACATTGTTATCATAATTTTATTCTGTATTGGTTGAAACTATAAATAATAATAATAATAATAATTTTACAAATAAAAATGTGTCCCCACATTGGATGGACGTACGTGCAATTTCTAATCGGAACTTAAAAGAAAAAGAAAAATAGAGAGAGAATTTGGAATAATAAAACCAAACTTCTCATTGAGTTATTTTATACTAGAAAAAGATGCTATCATACGTGGACAAATAAAGAACAAAATAATGTTAAGCATTAAAAATATGTTGCTCAATCTACTATGATACAGGGCTCAATTTATTTTCTTATTAGACGGAAAACAAAACATATTATTATTTCATTTAGTGATTGATATCCAATCATAGATTATATTTATCGAATGGCACAAGCACGTGTTTACGCGTTAGATCTAGCATGTAACACCTCTTGAATCTGTGTGTTTACAAGGAGTTGAGATATCTTATATATATGTTTGTTCCTTTTAGGTTTCTATCTGGTACAACTTTCCTTTATATTTCTTTTCTTTAGAAAAAAATATGATATCAAATTAAAATTCATTTTTCTTGTAATTGACTTACAGCAAAATTTACATTTACTTTTTGCACGTTATTAGATTTAATTTTAATGAACGAAACAGCCGTTTCCTACCCCAAAATTTATTAGTTTATGGTCGTGGCTAGCCACGATGCATGCAGAAGTTGTAGATAGATATAGGGATTCATTGAAAATATATATTATGATGATTGATGAACTTCAAAATCCAATGACACAATCTAGTATTTGATGCAATGCTGTTGGCTAATGCCATTGTGCCAACCAGCCCTAGGAAAGGCATTTTATGCAATCTAGCTAAGAAATTATTGTTTGGCCACGTTAAGGTTTGCAATTAGAGACGGACGAGGTGCTGCAAACTACAATTAATAACTCTTTTCTTATGAAGCTAGCTAGCAAGTACATTTTTCCAACTAATTGTTTTTGATGAATTCCTTTGCTGAAGGACATTGAAACTGTATGAATTCCTTTAATTTACTGAATCATCTTTAATTAATTTCTCATTCTCCTATTACTATAATATATGGCCAAGTACTGCTTAATTAATATTTGACCAAATGGAAGTTCTTAGAGATTTAAATAGAGATCTATGGTAACTAAGAAAAATAATTCAGCCTTGGAGAAAATGGATAGAAGAGAGTTCTTAGTTGCTCTTTTTCTGTTGTCTGTCGTCGTGATCGTTGATTGCAAAGGTAAGCTTCCAGACATGCTTTATTTTTCCATTTTTTATTTTCTACTCTTCAAGCATCTAAAGGTCCACTTTTGGTTTAAGAATAATGTATATTTTTTTAAAAAAAAAAGACTAGCAAAAAATGTCCTCATCATATATATAGACAAATAAAGAAATAAAATAATTTCAAGCAATAAACATTTGTGTAATATTGTAATTTTTTAATGTTACCATATTTGAAGATATTTTATTATTGATTTCCTCCCAAAAATGGTAATATTATTAAAAAAATGAAAATAATACCAATAAAATTACAAAAAATATTTAATTTGGTTTATTATGAAGTTTTTAATATGTAGATTGAATTTGTTGAATTAGATTTATTTTTTTGAAATATATTTAACAAATAAGCTCATCATGCACAAAGTTCTATTTATCACAATATGGCGAATGCAGACTTCTTTAACCCTAGGCACAATAAATAATTTACTAAATTCAATTAAAAATAATAATAATAATATTCTTAATATAAAAATAATATATTTTTTACCCTAATCACTAACATTAATTTGTCAATTTACTCATAAAAACAAAAATATAACTTTTCTCTTTAATAGTAGATGAAAATTTTATCTATATATTCACTTCGATTATACTTACTACTTTAATTCGTAAAATGATACAAAAAAAAAAATATAATAGCTTTATTAACACTACTTCATTATACTTACTACACAATATTCACCTCGATACATAAATACTTTAATTTGATACAACATCTAATTTGCTGTATTAATTCATAAGTGAACATTAAAGTACTTTTTTTATTTAAATTCATCTTAAACTTATTTTATATATAAATTTTGTGATTGTAACTTTACATCTTTTCAATAAAGTTTGCAGAGCTTCTACAATAGATAACGTGCTAATTTTAAACAACATTATTAAATAAATAATTTTACTAAATCAAAATTAATATTATTTTCTAAATCAATTTTATCATCATCAAATCAACCATTTCAATTAGTTTGCATTCTATTAGGCCCCGATCAAAATGATATGTAGGCTGAAATTCAATTCATTTCATTTCATGGGAATTGATTTCATGAGAGACCTAATAATATAAAAATTCCGACCAAATGATATGAAATTCAACCATTTTGATGAAGAATTTTCTAGTGAAATGAAATCCCAGGTAAAAAAAAAAATGGCATTTTGATCATGGCCTTAATGTTTTTATGCAACCATAATACAAAAAAAAGAACTAATCTTTTGTGGTCCAACAAGTAACTCTCTCCCTCCCAAATGTGACATCAAAAAACTTAAAAGGTAATAGGCAAAAAATAAAAAGTTGAAAGGAAAAATTAAGAAGCAACCTAGGTGCGGATCGATGAGATCAGCACAGACGTAGGGAACAAGAGACAGGAAACAAAATACAAAACAAAACAAAAAAGCAGAGCCTCATTACTCATTACCACCGAAATTATGAAAGTAAAAATAAAAAATAAAAATAAAAAATGACTAAACCACAAGCAAAAAGAAAACAAATTAATTAACACACAGCCAAAGCACCTCACCAACTCGACCATGGGCACCCATCTTTTTTTTAATTAAACTGGTATCAAAACTAATAGGATGGAGTTTAATTTTTGTAAAACAAGCCTGGGCGCGTGCCCAAGCTTGCTCAATGCATGCTCATATATACGTGGCTCTGGGTCATCATGATGCACCGTCATTATTCTCATAATACAGTTTGATAAATAGAATTTGAAAATGTTTGTATTTGCATTGCATGATATCTGTATGTTAATATGCCTAACTAAAATATTAATCCTTAACAATTCTTACATTGACCTTAATTTAGCAAAAAATAAAGAGAGGCAATAATAAACTGTCAAATTCTCCTCTTAACTGGTAATGCTAATTTCATAAGTTTCTTATGGGCATCAATTTACTTTGAGGTTACTTTTCTGACTAAAAGACTAGCTAGTTAACGGCTAGGAGCTACCAATAATTGATGCTGATACAGTTGTCGAAAATGTATCTGATCATCGATTATGAAGTTTTTCAATTGAAGAGCTTAAAATGTAATTTTTTTTTTTTTTTTTTTACGAGGCCATCCACAATGGTCATTTTTAGACCCAACAAAAAATCATTTGAAGGTCGAACATCTTTCTTGCATTTTTTTTTTTTTTTAGGGTCAGGTGACAATTACCACACCAACAAAATTTTATTAATAAGAAAAATTACAAAGAATGAAATGTAAAGAGAAAAAGAAAAGAAGTCTTGCATTTTTTTAATCTATTAAATTATTTTAATTATTCTGGGACTAATTTAATTAGTGTAAATTAACGGTTAGCACTTCTTATTATTTTTTAACTAAGACAGCCTTAATAAAGGTACTGATTGTATCCATTCATTAAGTATGAAAATCAAACTCTACTTTTTTCTTTGAGAGTTCTTAAAAAAAAAAGAAAAAAAAAAAGGTTAGCTACTCAATTGTGTCAATAGTATGTATAATATATATGATCAATAAAATCTCTAACTTGATCTAGCTAGCTAGTCTAAGCTCTCATACTCAGTTTTATTGGGTTGTTGGAAGAGGAAAAAAAAAACTGTGAGAAATAAAGAGACAAAATATATGAGAAGATATTATATTTCGCTAAATTTCTAATAATTATGTAAGGTATACAATGATTTATTTATAACAAAACACATATTTAAGAATATATAATAACATGAATTAACTCTTCCTAAATAACTGTTGCATACTAAACATACAAAATTTTTCTCCTTAATGTCACACTTATATAAAAGCCTTCTATACATAGTTTCATAAGAAAATTTGATTTATGTGACTCTAAAACAATTTGATTTCAAATATACCAAAATAATTAATTAGATATATGCCATCATAAAACTACACAAATTTAAAATATGCATTAATTTTACTAAAAAAATATGTTGAAAATTATTTTTTTAGGAAAAACAATTGATTTTGTATGTCAGATTTTTTTAGTAAATTATTTTTTTATTTACTAAAAACATATTGCACTTGAGATTTGGAATTAGAGGGAGTTGTGCTGGTGGGGTTCCCAATGAAAATTGACTATTTGAAGTGCTTCCGATATTTGGAGGCGGTGGGAGTTTGGCAACTGAGAACCTTGTGCTTAGAGATGGCAGCAAATGCAACGTAGAGAGAAGTTGGAGAAGAAGGCAGTGAGAAGAGAAAGGGGAATCAAGGATTTTTGTTGTAGAAGGGGAGACGAAAAGGGCGGAAAAGTGAGGTTGAAGACTCGGATGGTGCAGCAGGAATCAGTAGTGATGGTGATTTGGTGCTGGGTTGAGATTTTCATGAGGTGGAGAGAGACAGGGAGGAGATAGAGGTGGGGTGGAGGGAGATCGGGGGTGGCATTGGACAGAAAGGGGGGTTGAGGCTGTTGAGAAAAAGGGGTCGGTGTGGAGGCTAGGGAGTAGGCATTGGTGAGAGAATGGCAGCGGTATTGATTGGAAAATTAGAGGAAGAAGTAGCAGACACCATTTTTTTATTTACTTTTTTTTTTTTTCCATTTTCAATAGAGCAAAGTAGTATATTTAAAAGGGTAATATGGTCTTTTTAATAAAATGGTAGCATTATGTTGATTTATATCGTTTGACAGTGACATACGATGGTATATCTTGATTTAATTCTCGATGACATAAATGAAAACACCTCTAAATAATAAGATGAGAGACAAATGCAGATATATTCAATAGTCCTTTCCTTTTTACTTGTGAGTGTGATAGAGTGGCAATCAGTTACAGTTATCAATGCAGAAATTTTGTGCACGTTTCAATCTTCTTTTTCTGCCTTTTAATTTCTAACGAACTGCAGGGAATGTACTGAACGCAAGTGAAGCAATGTTAGATGGCGAGTACTTGATTTCAACTAATGGGAAATTCCAGTTGGGTTTCTTCAGTATCCCAAATTCGAACAACCGATATCTTGGAGTACGGACCACCGACCCACATAAAACAGTAATCTGGATTGCCAATGCGGAGCATCCAATCATCAATGGCACGGGCATGCTTTACTTATCCCAAGATGGAGCCCTTACCATCGGAAATAACATTGGCCTAATTATATGGTCTACTGGTAGTCTGGTCAGCAGAGGAGAGCCTCAAGCTTGTCTCCTTGATTCTGGGTTTCTTGTCCTTAATGACACCAAAACAGGAAAGTTTTTGTGGCAGAGCATATACCAACTGTTCGACACCCTATTGCCACACGTACCGCTGGGGTATATGAAGTTGCTGGATACAATGCTTGAGATTCAACTCTCATCTTGGAATATTACTGAAATTGATCCTTCCCCTGGACAGTATGTCCGGAAATTGGACCCTACCAGAAGGTACGAATTGGTTACTTACAAGGGATCTGAGGTATTTTATCGGACAGGACCATGGGATGGTTACAGATGGAATGGTTTTCCCAAAATGACACAGGATTTGGTGAAATTCATGGTCACGCCTGGTGAAAATGGAGCTTACTTTTGGTATGAACCTCGAGACCCAACAGTCCTTTGGCGTCAGGTCTTGAAATCAAATGGCACAACATATCGTTCTTATTTGAACGGAAGTGACTGGATGGAATATTGGAAAGCACCTGATGATTCGACCCCCTCATATGCTATATGCGGGCCATATGGGATTTATCTCGATGGTGATTGTGAATGTGTTGTGGAAGCTCAATTTCATCCCAAGAATGGAAAAAGTTGGAATAATCGCATATTTTCTGATGGCTGTGAAAGAAATGCTCCTTTAAATAATGGCACAAGTCATAAATTTGTTGCTGTAGGAAATGTGAAGCTGCCAGACACCATAAATGCATTTTCTGCTGAAACAACGAGTAAAAGTGAATGTGAGAGTTGGTGCCAGAAGAATTCGTCTTGTATGGCTTATGCATACATTGGATGGCAAGGATGTCTAGCTTGGCTGGGAGATATTATCGACATGCAACAATACCTTGATGGAGGGGATACTTTATATATCCGTGTTGCTGGTAAGAGAGGTATGTCGTTATTTGCAATTAATGATTAGTCAAATTGATTCCAGTGTTCAGATGTAGACTTATAATTGATTATTTGGGACTTTGTCTTATCAGGTGAAAAACCAATAAAAGTTCTTACCACCGTGGCTGTCAGTATTGGTTCATTCCTCTTTCTCATAATAGTGATTCTGGCTATAAGGTATATAATAATAAGGTGGCTACAAAATCGACCGATAGATATGAATGAAACTCGACTTTTTGAATTTTACAAATTCAATACCATAAGGGACGCCACGGGCAATTTTAATGACGAAAACATCATTGGCCGAGGACAGCTTGGACCAGTATATAAGGTAATGTTGTGTTGAAATTTTTTTATTTAACATTAAGTTGAATTTATAGATTTAGATCTAATGATATACCAAATTAATGTATTTCGAGAAATAATCTTTTTTTGTCCATACTGATTTTTCCCAGACACAAAATAAAGAAAAGAAAAATACTAGAGAAGGAGATACTATCATGTTTCAAACACTAGGGCTTATTCAACAGAATTTTTTAATAAGACAAATAAAATGATTTGAAATTTTAAATTAAACACTTTTTTTTTTAAAGTAGAGCACCAAAATAGCGGTAATCTGAATGTCGCTATTCAAATGGGCCTATAGCGGCATTCAAATTACCGCTAATAATGATTTTTTTTTAATTTATTTTTATTTTTTTCCTACCCATATAGCGGTAATAAATGTAAGATGAATGCCGCAATCAGGATTTTTTTTCCGCAACTATAGTGGCAATATAATGCCGCTATTGGGCTTTTTATATTTTTTTTTTCGGTGCGCATGTGATATTTCCTGAATCTCTAGTTACAATTTTGGGCCTGAATTTATAAAAATTTGGGTCAACCAATCAATCAACACCTTGCAAATTGCAATAGCAGTCAGCTTCATTCTCCGTATCCAACTCCATTTTATATTATTTTTTGCACATAGAGAAAAATGACAGAGATGAGATGAGTGCTTGGCGCATAAAAAAAAATTTGTTAAAGTCCTATGTTTTCTATTTTCAAAATGACAGAAAAATTTATTACAATTTATATAATGTATGCATAAAATTTTTATTACATGTATTTAATACATTTGTGTTTAATTATACATTATTTTTTGAACTTGTGCATAATATAATCCGGTTTGGAATAATATTTAGATATTTTGTAAATAAAAACTATATAGGGACTGACGCATAAATGTAAAAGTATTTGTATTTTTATCCCACCTATGAACGCGTTGAATTTTTTAAGTTATTTTGTTATTCCATTTAGATTCTACTTGTTTCTTATTTAGGGATACTTGTTTCTTATTTAGGGATACTTGTTTCTTATTTATGAAATGTAAATATATATAGAGGAATGGAGTATTGAGCCCTCGTACACTGAATTTCTGTACCACCGGATCCTTCTGATGAAAGGCTGAGATTGAAGCGCTTGAGACTCCGTTTTCTCCGTTTCATTAAAATTTTCCATCCGTGTCTGTTTAATCTTCCGTCACTTAATCCTCTCTCGCCTCTCCTTCCTTCTCTACCTCTCTTGCCTCCGTACAACAGACAAAACCCCTCTTCCTCTCCCCATTCGTATCCACCTCTGTTGGATCGATCTCTACTCTCGCTACTTCCGTCTCCATCTCCTCAGATCGCACCTCCCCTTCGCTCTCTCCTTCGAATCGAATAAAAGAATTAACTCTGTCCGCTGCTACTCTGTGCTTCCCACTTTTTTTGCTCCCTTCTCGTAACTCTCTTTGCCAGATAGAACTCGCGACCCTCTCTGCCTTCATTTGTGCGCTAGCGATCTTATGATTTTTTTCTTCTTTTCTATCTTTTTTTTTTTTTTAAGATCAAACTCTTATCATTTCCGATCAAACCCCTTCTTTGTCTGCTAGCGCCCTGAAATCACTTATTACCGCTTGATTTCTGTCTCCTTTAAACACCCCCCCCCCCCCCCCCCCCTCCCCCATCCAACTTATTTACTTATATAGACTATACTTCTATGCTTAATACAAGCTTTCAGCCAAAAAAATAAAGAACTTTTAATGACTTGTTGAGAATCACCCAGTTCTATTTCACAAAAAAAAAATAATAATAATAATGATAATTAGGTCTTAACAAAAATCATGAATTTGATGCATACAACCCTCTGATCTATGTACGCTAAAACTTAGAACTTTCATAACAATGAAAAGAAAGCAAAAATCTTTGATTTGGGACATTAAATTTTGCGAATGAAGGAAAAAATAAACAAAGGTACCTTTCACGCCTCTTAATTTGGACCTTCACCCCTTTCTATTGATGGCTTTGCCTCCACTAGTGCCAATCCACGAATCCAAGAAGCACAGAGCGCTAGAAGGGAGGGAAGGCCGACAAAGGAGTGAAGGAGAGAGAAGGGTCTCCAGGCGATGAAAGAGAGAATCGCGAGAAGAAGTGGCGGAGAGCGAGAGTTGCCGAGGCGGTGGAGGATAGAGAGGCTGTCTAGGTTTTTCTTTTTCTTTTTTTTTTTTTGTTTGAAGGAGAGAGAATCTTCAGACGACGAAACAAAATAAGGAAGACGGAGGATTTAACAGAGGACGGAAAATTTTAATGAAACGGAGAGCCTCGAGCGCCTCTATCCGATCCGTTCATCTCAATCTCTATATATGTATTAAATATATATATATATATGTATTAAATACATGTAACGGAAAAGATTATACATACATTAATTGTCTGTAATTGCACATATTTTTTTAAACATATATAATTAAATTTAATTTTTATCATTATTTGAATCTTTTGTCAATAAAATACTTGTAGGTACATTACAAATTTTCAATACAAATGCACCATGATGACCCAATAAATTGTAAATTGGAAGCTCCCACATCTTGGGAATTGCTTTGCTCACTCTCCTGTTTTGAGATCCACTCCTATATTTCTTTTAAATGACAAAAATATTTTCCACATTCTTTTATGTTTTTCTCCCTGCGCTGGAATAATGATGGCATTTAGGTCATTATAGGAGTGAATTAGCAAAGTAATTCCCCCACATCTTTCCTGCTCTCTCGTATTCTGTGAAAAATATTTAACCGAAACCAAAAAAATCTTTAAGCGGCAATCTGAGCGCCGCTATAGGGCCATTTGAATAGCGGCATTCAGATTATTGCTATTTTGATGCTCTATTTAAAAAATAAAATAAAAAAAACGTGTTTCATTTAAAATTTCAGAGCATTTTATTTTTCTTATTAAAAAAATTTGCTTATATAAGAATAGAGGAATGTTACGAATGAAATGATTATAAAAAGATTGGCTTATATAAGAATAGAGAAATGTTACGAGTGAAATGACTTGGAATGGAGGACTTTGTCAAATCCGATCGTATCGCATGCAGTATAAAAACATTAAACCACCTGTACAAACCATCTAATGTTATCTTTATATTGAGATCTCTTTGACTACTAAATTTTATATATTTTTTCCAACTTTTTTACTTTTATAATACTTTTAAAAAATTATCAATCTAATTAGTCATATGACCCTTCAAATAGAAATTTTTAAATAGTTAAAAATTCGAAAAATGTAAAATTGGATCGGAAAAGAGAAATCAAGCCAAAATTATAAATAAAGATGTGTGGGTGCATGTCAGGATTGTTTAGCTAATTTTAGTCTAACACTCCAAGCATTGCTGAAATAGTATTTTTTTTTTTCAATTTTTGTAATATGATACTCTATAACTATTAATGTGTATGTCAGGTATTATTGCTCATAAAACTGACCAAATTCACTGGTAGACAATAATTTGATAACAGATTGTTTTGTTTCTAATTTTTGTGACCCTTTTTATTTCATTTTCATCCTATCACTATCTCTTTTTTTTTTGTGCTCGGAATCCCTCTCCACCTTTCTCTTTTCCTCCTCCTCCTCCTCCAGTAGCACTGCCTCATCCTCATGCGCCTCTTTTTTCGTCACTCTGATCTCGTCATACTAAATTTAATTATGTTAGTTTTATATATAACTTAATTATAAGAACAAAATAAAATTTAATTAATACAATAAAAATTCATATATTGAGCTCCATGAGCCTCTCTATAGTTCAATATAAAGATCATATATTAGACTGTTCGGATTTGTCGTTTCAAGTTTTTTCGAAAAAATGTTATAGGTCTGATATATGTGGGTTTAATTTACAAGTTAGCTTTTAGTTGTTTCATAATTGGTAACTTGCTATTGTTTAATATAACCTAAAAGTCGGTAGCCATCAGTAGGGGTGTATATGAGCTGAGTTCGAGCGAGCTAAGGCTTACTCGAACTCGAGCTCACTTCAACTCGAGCTGGCTCAGCTCATAATAGAAAGGCAATTCCGAGTTCTATTTGTGGCTCAAACTCAGCTCATTGGAGCTCGAGCTGGCTCGTGGCTCGAACGTTAACTCGCCACGTACTGAAATTTCAGACTTTGTAAAGTCTAATATTAAAGACAAATATTATAAACAATGTTTCGTACAAACTAATATGCGCAGAATATATAAATAATATAATAATAATGTTGACACGCACATGCCCATAGTATATAAATGATATAACAATCATGTTGAATTGTTGACAGCCACACATATTAAAATAATGTAACCACTTTAGATTTAACAATATTTATTCCACATAACATTATCACATCTAAAACTATATTTTAAAACAAAATTCGATGACAAACACAAATAACTACCTAAACAGACAAACACATTCGAGTCATCGAGTTGGACCGAGCGAGCTATAGGTAACTCGAAGTCAACTCGTGGGCAGGCCGAGCTGGTGTAACTCGAGCTATTCCAGCTCGAGTTTCGACCGAGTCGAGTTCGAGCTAGCTCACGAGTCACGAGTTTTTTGCTCAGTCCTAGCCATCAGGTATGCATAATAATGATGATTATTATACCTGATGATGATTATGATGATAAGAAAAGATTCTTTTTGTACTTTATCTGGACTTTATTTGACTATTAAATAATTTTCTTACAACGGTTATTATTATATGATTTGAGTTATTTGAATATTGAATTAGCTGATCACAAATTTGTATCGTTTTATTTTTAATTGAGATAGGGAGTTCTACAAAATGGTGATATTGCGGTTAAAAAACTTTCAAGAAATGCACGTAACGGAAATGAACAGCTTAGAAATGAGCTACATCTCGTTGCGAGGCTCAAGCACAAGAATCTTGTTAAATTGTCGGGAATTTGCATACAGCAAGAAGAATTAATCCTATGTTTCGAATTTATGCAGAATGGTAGCCTCGATCAAATATTGTTTGGTAAGTCATATACTACTTTTCTAATTTTTAAAATTGTCATACGTATAAGGAAAAACAAGTACTATTCCATATGCAACTCCAAGAATTGTTAAATTTCACATTTCTTGCTCAGCTACTAAATATATCAATTTTATCCTTCGATATTCTTAATCCCCTTCATGTTTATCCACCACTTTGACAGCTATAAATCATTCAGGCTGAAGTTTCAAAAAGCGTTGATTAGCGGCGCAAAAGCGATTAAGAAATTACATTGCCCCAATTGACTAAATAGCTCAGTAAAAAAGTTAAGAAATTATGCTGGTAACGAGTCATAATTTTTCTTTCAAACCCCATAATTATGTTCGTACTCACTAAATATTCACTTGTTGACCAGTGAGAAAATGCACAATGTTCTATGAAAAGGGCTAAAGCAAGCCAGTATATAAATTATGTGCCCTTATGACATTTTATGTTTTAATAATTGTGCATAGGTCTTGTTGATGGTGACTTTGTTTTCTAAGTTTTGCTAGATTCTGTTTCTGTTTCTGCTATTTTTTTATTTCTTTTCTTTCTTGTATTTTCTTCCTAGATAGTCACTATCTAGCTTATCCAAAAAAAAAGTCTTGTTGATGGTGTTTTATATTTTGATCTGATAGGCGGTCCGCTATATGCTAATTGCTATCTAAAATTATGTCCACTATGGATCCGCTAACCGCTTTTTAAATCTTTGGCTATAATTAATAATGTCTCAAACTTTTAATGGTGCGACATTGCAAGGTATAATTAACAGATAATGACAAAATATTCCTCATTTATAATTAATTATCTCTCTCTCTCAGTTCTCAGCTATAACTTAATAAATTTACCACTCAGGGGATGCTGGTTCAAATTATCAGTTTCTATTTCTCTGTTAGAACTTAATCTAACTATACACTTATAGTGCACAAGTATTACAAAGCACAGACTTACCTCAGAAATGAAAGAAAGTGGAAATATCCATAAAACAATGATCATGCAACCATTTGGGTAAGAAATGCTGTGTGCAGTACGCACATGACATGAAACTTTTGTTTAAATTTAACAGCGAATTGTGTTTTGTTTATTTAACATAGGCACCAGTCTCCTAGAAGGACTAAATTGGGAACAAAGAAATGGATTAATAACAAAAATTGCTTCAGGTCTTCTTTACCTACATGAGGATAATGGTGACACTATAATCCACCGAGATATAAAACCTGAGAACATTCTATTGGACGAAAATATGAACCCAAAAATATCAGATTTTGGTATTGCAAGGCTCTTCGAAGGAGATCACTCAATCTTTACAACCAGCACTTTTGGCGGGACAAGGTTAGTGGAAAACTTTCTGCATACAAATAATTATTTTACTTTTTTAGCAATTGTTTACGCAGGATGAACTGGATAATATAATGATTGTCAAAAATCCATCGGTTCAGGCACTAAAGCACTAACAATAGAGGCATTCTTACTCAAGAAAAAAAAACCAACGAAAGATTTTTTGGTTGTCCCCACACGTTCTGAAAAAAAAAAAAATACTATACTATTCGAAGCTTTCATCTGAAATATAATTGTCCTCTGATTTTTTTTTTTAAAAAAAAAAACACAAATCTAACATTCAACTTCAATTTTTACCAATTTTAAGGAGATTTAATTTAAAAATAAGTTGGAAAACTTGAACCAAATTTTATCTTCAAATAGAAACTCTTCATATTTTACCAATTCACGAGTATTTTAAACTTGTGAAATAATAAAAAGTGTTTCTATGACCCTCAACAAAAGTGTTTCTCAAATTCCTTATATAATGCAATGATTTTCAAGACTTCTCGTGGTGCAAATTTAGGAATTATATATCTTTTTTAACAATAAAAAATTAAGGACCTTATTATTTCAAATTAAGTTCATGGATTAATTTAGCCAAATTAATTTTCCTTGTGAATAAAACTGTGAATTTTTTAAGACATAAAAAAAGTTATTTGTCGATGAAATTGATTAGATGAAATGGTTATCAATATGCAAAAAAAAATAAATCGTATTGATTCATGCATCATTCTTTCAGAGGTTACATAGCACCAGAACTGCGGACTGAGAATGGGAATATTTCGACTAAAGTGGACGTATACAGCTTTGGAGTGGTTATTCTTGAAATAATTAGCGGTAAAAGAAACACCTCCTGTCCTTATGGGCTAGTTAGTCTTGTAAGCTTCTCTCTCTCTCTCTCTCTCTCTTTGAGTCTTTGATCTTTCTTGTTCTCTCTCCCGCACGCAGAAAAATGAAGTTGTGTACAAACCATGTATTTTTTAGGTACTTTTGTACTTAAATGAAGGGAGAATACCTGAAATAATTGATGAAAGACTAATGGAACCATTCTCCCATGGGGAACTAAAAAGATTCATACACATAGCACTACTATGCCTTCTCGAAGATCCTCATCAGAGACCAAACATGCGGCAAATAAATCTTTGGCTTACTAACCAATCAAGACCTCTTCCTGAATTGCCTGTTCAGACTTCATGTTGGGGCAGTATTTTCACGGAGCCCTTCACATTAGTTAACAACTCGCTGCTCGAGTAATCCAAAACCAAAATGTTGGTTCTATTGGAGTGTGCTGCTATTTTCTAGTGTGAATTGGTTTGTAGTCATATTTGTGCATATGTATCACGCTTTCTTCTGGTGTTCATATTTTTTTGATCTTGAATACAAGGTACTTGACAAATCTATGTCTGACTTTCTCCATGAAAGTGCCAGGTGCCTATTGTCCGTACGTGGATTGCAAATGGATTTTTAATTATGTAAAGTTGTATTAAAATTTTGTAATATATCAGGTGATGATGCAATTTTAAGTGTTAAATTATTGTTTGTCACACAAGTAGGCAACAATAATAATTACATCGATATGATTGCCCAGTTGCCTTTTATCTACCGATTCTTCCCAAGAAACCAATTTTTGAGAAATGTTATAACTGCAGTTAGTTTGGCATGAATCATTTTTGAGAAATGCTAGTGTTCAGTATATTGGATAGATGGGTCTGTCCAATATGATCGTTTTCAATTTTTTTATTCAAACAACCAATCTAAGCCGTTCAATATGTTCTTCATATTGGAAACTTCTAAGAAACCAATTTTTACATTTTTTTTTTGAATTTTTTTACTTGTTTTTTGGTATTTTAGAAAATTCATGATATAAAAGTTCTGGACCGTCCAATAACAACAATTTTCTAAAATACCAAAAGATTGTAAAAAAATGAAAAAAATATAAAAAATAGTTTTTTCTAAGTTTTCAATATTGAGAATGTATTGAACGGTTCATATCAGTCATTTAAAATTTAAAAATGTGAAAACGATCGTATTGGATGAACCTCATATGTCCAATATATTGGACTCTAGCATTTCTCATCATTTTTTAATAGCAAAGGTTTAAGTAGCGGATAGCGGATCCATAGCGTACAATCTATTCATAATCAAACATTATTAAATAATAATATTTTAAATTTATATTAATATGTCAAATTTCTAGCGAAACTCGATCGATTAGTCTCTAGTATAAATAAAGATGTGTGGGTGTCGGGATCCTTTAGTTAAATATCATCCGACACTCCAAGCATTGTGAAATAGTTGTGGAATAGCATTTTTCTGATTTCTGTACTATGATATTTTTTAACTATTTGTGTGTCGGGTATTTATTGCTAATAAAACTGACACGATTCACCAACAGACTATAATTTGGTAGCACATTGTTTTGTTTCTAATTTTTGTGACATCTTCCTATTTTAATTTGCATTATATCTTCTCTCTTTTGTGTTGCTTAGAGTCTCTCTCCACCTTTCTCTTCTCCATCATTTAGTCAAAGGCTAATATATTTTGATACCAAGTTGCTAACCAATCAAACCTTTCGGTACTAAAATATGAACACGAAGATTACGGATACAAGTTATAATTTATAAAGAATATTTTATCCATGTACAATGCAGTTTGTCGTAGCCATTTTAGTTCGCTCTAGGTTCAGCCATTTTAGTTCACTCTAGGTTCAGCCTTCTTCATTTTTATAAGTCACCTATGCATTTTTATTAGTTTTTATATTGGTAAACTAATAAAGTTAAATTTAATTAAATTTGATTCATGTCATTGACTAGATAAAAAGATCACTAACAGTTCAAATTTTTCGATTTGGCAAAATTGATACACTTTTTGCCTACAGTGTCCAATAATTTTATTTTTCGTATATATTGCATTGCTAAATTAGTCGAGTATTATTTCTTGATACATATTGTTCATTCTACTATAATTATTATTTTTCTCTTAATCATATATTTATTACGTAGAAGTAACAAAATTATCTCCTTCATATATGTTATTATTTCTAAAGTTTCGCAGTACCAACCTGGTACCACCGACTTTTATAAAAATTATTAAATATTACATAAGCTAGTTACAAGTTTTCAAAAGATTAAAAGGGCATATCCTCTTCCCAAAGCACCACAAAAAGGAGAATAATAGCTAAGTCAAAACGAAGGGGGAGATTGAGAGCAATGTCATACTCCTCCGGCTACGACTACGAGCGATGAGCTTAATTACCAGGGAAAGAACAAAGAAAAATTCTAAATCTGCTAGAGCAAGCAAATTTGAATTGATCTTTTAATGGGCCGAGTTCTCAATTTGGATCGATAGTATTCTGGGCCTTATTGAATTTTGGTCTGCACTATATTTGTAATTGGGGCGAGATGTAAATTTGGGCTGCTAGTATGCCACGCGCCCACGCCACATCTTAACTTTTGTACGATTATATATTAATATATGATATGAATAATATGATAGCAGAAATGCATAAAATAGTTAGGATAAGATATGATCATTATATCAACAAGTTGGGCAACACAACTTACATGAAAACTATTTCAGAAGCACGAAATTATCTTGCAAAAAGCACCGCAATAAAATACCAAATGGCAAGAAAAATCAGATTGCGTCAACATGTCAAAATTGTCCAGAAAGTAACACAATAATCAGTCACAAAAATCACAAAAGCACATTTCTAATGCGTCATTTCTTAATATTATTATTCATCATAAATATGCACTTAAAATAAAGTTGGATTGTTTTGTTCAAAATAAACGAAATGTATCTCTTGGTCTAATGATATTAGCACAGAGCCACACACGCATAGCAAAACTTACTATATCCGTACAATATTCAGACTTCAATTTTGGTTTTTCTTTTATATTCTTATTCCATTTTTTTAAAGAAAAAAATTAAAAAATAAATAAAACGGCCAACCCATCATACAGTTATCTTTGCTTCGTGGGCTATATCTATTTATTTTCCCTTTAAAATTTGTTCCATATTCCTCAGATGTGTCTATCCATAATTGTATTTTTTTTTTCCAAAATACTTTTTTATTTAGTTTTCAGAGAATCAAGCAGTAATAGTTTCAGGCAACCATAATCTCTCGACATCAAGTAATGAAGATTGTGCCTATGGGCTTGTTTTTCGAAAAAACGTAACGAAGATTGTTTGTTTAGATAGCAAATCAATCCTTATTTTAAAAATATATTTTCTGGGCCCTCACAATATATATATTCTGGAAAGAGATGCATCAAAGATTTACAAATCTTCCAAGCTTGTAAGAAACACTTGGATCCATTACTATAAAATTATTTCTTCCAAAAGAAATGTCTTCTCGATTATAAAATAATCTAATAAGCT
This sequence comes from Rhynchospora tenuis, assembly GCA_027725995.1. Lineage (NCBI taxonomy): Eukaryota > Viridiplantae > Streptophyta > Magnoliopsida > Poales > Cyperaceae > Rhynchospora > Rhynchospora tenuis. The sequence continues at coordinate 142,142,096 of CM050888.1, read as the reverse complement.
CTTTTTGGGAAAAGGAACTGTAGTAACAAAATAGTTTCCCATCCCTTTGACAATCACTGTTTAGACTAGATTATTAGAAAAAAAAAAAAAAGACAATTTTATTTTCCGTACGCTGGTACAATTCTTCTGAATCTCGTTTGCAAAATTCTTTTTTTATTGAGTTTCCTTAATTAAATCAGCTTCTAGAACTCAAAATAGAGAGCCGGAATATTTGATTGAGTAACCAAATTATTCCTCATGGCCATTCAAATTTCAACACTTTTTATTAAGAAAACAGAACGATTAGTCTAGTGATAAAAGATAATGCACCTTAAGTGTTAAGTGTGAGATTACAAGCTCGAAACTTTGCTGATTTTTTTTTTTTTTTTGAATAGTTAATTTGAAATAAACTGCGAGATTTTACTCCACTGATCTTATCATAAAAAAAAATATAATTTTGTATACCTTCTATAGATGATATTTTTTTTTTCGACATATTTTATATTATTTATCCCCTCTATCTCTCCTCCTCTTGATTATTGAGAATTTTACAAAAAAAAAAAGAAATTGAAGAAGTAGAAAGACAGATTGATTTAATTTAATATTATTTAGGAAGATGAACGATTAATTCTTTAATTACTCTTTAGGTGGATAAAAATAGAAACAGCAAGAGTGCTTGGTCTTTGAAGCCAATTGAAAGTCTTCACTCTTACTTACGATAAAAAAAGTAAAGAACAGAAATGATAATTGCAATTTCCAGTTTTGTCATCACTTGAACAAAATGAACATATAAAAAAAAGGACAAAGTAAATATTTAAATAATCAAAGTGAACAAACAAACAAATTTAATAAAAATAAATTAAATATGCATATAAAAATCTAAACAACAATACAAAAAAAATCTAACTCATAATTGAATAAAGTGAACAATATATAAACAAACTGGATATATAAATGAATAAAGTGAATAAATACAAATGTGATGGCACTTGGAGAGATGATAAATAGTAATTTCCATAAAGAAAGAGGTACAATTCCATTTTAGATTTTAATTTGATTTAGAATCAATCAATAAAATTTTTTAATTTACCCTACGTACATGCTATCAATTCATTCAATTTATACAACAATTCGTTACTTTTTAATATTATTTTGAAAATTAAATCCATCAGCTGATATATTGAGGTCAAAATAAAAAAAAAAAAACAACCTCAAGTTTCAAAGACTTACAAATTCTGTATTTTGTTAATAATCTTTTGAAACTTGTAAGCATACTTAGACTTATTAATAGAAAATTAATTCTTTAAAAGAAAATTGTATTCATATTGTATTTACATAACTCTATTGTCAGGCTAATTAAACAATTTCCGTACGCTGCAGCCTACAGAGTTTTTCCAAATGACATTTGGTGAAAATCTACGAGTCATTAAATTCATTATTAATAAGTGGTTAAACACCCTGTAATTGCACGGCTCATTACTAAGCAGCCGACCTCGGTGAATTTTAACCTCTTTTCTGTCCCCACTAATGAAAAAGAGTGGTCGACGCAGCGGCTCGCCAACCAAAAAGATTTCCATGCACCTGATCCATATGCTTATTACGAACACCGGTAGTTCTCATGGAGATACAAGCCGCAGGGGTTACTGTTAATGTTTAAATAGATTAATAATATATCAAATTAAATAAATATTTAGGTACACAAATATACCTCACTTGATTTTAAAAAAGTTCACTCAAAATAAATATTGTGCAAATTATTTATACTTATATCCTAGTTTAATGTAACAAAAATGTTGTTTTAAATCTTTTTAGGAGTCATGTAGTTTTTAAGATTCCACTAATATAAGTTTTCTACTAATGAGAATTGGATTTGTTTATCTTTTTTGAGGTACTATAGAAAACTATCCAATGAAATAAAGTAATATCTCCAGTTTCTCTTATTTAAAGTGGTACTAGTGCTTTTTTAGTTTAACATTTTTTTTCTTTAATGAAAGTGGTAAAGTTAAATTCTCTATTTTATAGAAACAAAATTGGTACTGTTCTACTAATTAGAACATTTTAACAACAAGATGTATATGCTTTTCTTACATTTTAAATATGGCTAAATATTTAAAAAGTTTAAAATATGAATTAAATTATTTAATAAAAAATCAGTCCCTGATGTTGCTGTCCTAATTTTGTACACCAAGTGCAGACAACACATTCCATTCAATTAGTGCGCCAACAGCCGTCCTCTATCATCCAAACGGCTATGCTGTCGGCACTTGAACCAAACTTACCCACATAAATTTACAGATAAACACACGCAGCTACTCGTTCAAATTTAGCCATCCAACTGTTTCCACTTAATCATCGTAAAATCGTCGTAGAAATTCCACGTTGTCTTGTTTGTCGTGCACTCATCCCGCCAGCCCAACTTGCTCCCTTCCCAATCCACTTATGATAAAATTTCGATCCCTTATACCTCCTTCTTTGTGGAACTTTATCTAACGGGTTATAGTAGTTCATTTTAATATCCAAATAGACCTGCTACATGAAACGACACATGAAGCTCGTAATAGTGAATTTGAAGCTAGGGGATAACTAGAAAGAGGAAGGTTCACCAAATCGAAATTAATGAAAGAGGAGGAGCAATTAAAAAAGAGAAATAAAATAATGAGAGAGTATTGGATTCGTGTTGCTTCCTGGTTCATGCATTGAACCAATTTAACTAGTTAATACTTATTAGTTATTACGCCTCTTCTCCTCCAGAAACGCAACGCAAGCTATTCTTTTCTCACTCCATTCGGAAACCACACAAACAAAATGCTATAAAATTTGAAAAGCTAAATAAATAAGCTTATTAATTTCAGAGAAGAGAACATGGCGGAGAGAGAAGGAGAGGCGGAGATGAGAGAAACAGGAGAGAAAGGAGAGGTGGCGGTGGCCGTGATTGATTTCGACATGTTGTGTGCTGCCGTGGCGGCGGCGGCGCCGACCAAGGTGGCCGAGGAAGGAGATGAGAGGTGGGGGTTTGGTCACGTGCAGCGCATGTGGGAAGGCGAGTTGCTTGCGGATTATCTTGAAGACCGTCGGATTGCCATGGAAGCTACCTGGTATTGCTTTTGAATTTTTTTTCAAGCTTTCTCTTCTTCTCATGTTTTGTTTGGTTTCAGTGAAAGCTTTCTTTTTGGGTTGTTTTGTATGTTGCCCCTTCTAATTTGGTATATTTTGGGTTTGGTCGTTTTGAAGTCAGATGGACCGTTGGGAGCGTGTTTGTGGGATACCAAATTTGAATTTCATGTTTACATTAAAATCCACTTGTTTCCTTGTCTTTTCCATTTTGATTTCATGTTGGTCCGCCTATTCTTGTCTAACTGTTGAAAAGGTACCAAATTTAATTCAAACTTAATTGCACAATTACCAAGTTACAAAATACGGGAAAATGTTGAAGATGTCAAAAATTAGATAAAAGGCATTTACTGGTATTGAGCAGACAGTTTTTTTTATAGGGGGGCAAAAAAAAAAACTTCTGAGAATTGAGCTTACTAAATTTGCTGCAAACTTAACATTTTGATTATGTTACCAATTTTATCCCTTTTTTTGGTAGAAAAAGTGTAACCTTTTTTTTATCAATGATGATGGTACCAAAACAGGTACTGGGCAGATACCTGTTTTGTAGAAAAAAAAAAATGTAGAAGTGATAAACATATGCAAAACAGAACACTGAGCTTACTACATTTGGTCATGTTACCAATCCAATTACTGCTTGCTATTTATTGCAATTAATTTTTCTTTCTTCTGTTGCTTTATGTTACTGCAGTTGTCCATGTTATAGCTTTGGGAAGAACATGCAAAGGGCTAATTTAGGTTCTTGCTTTCTTCAGGTGATCATCTCAATAAATAAGTATATAGATAGATTATATTCAAACCTCAATATCATCATAGTCATCCAAATGCCATGTGCATGGGTAATATAAAATTAACATAATATTAGAAAAAAGTGCAATAATTTATAAACCATTGACTTTTATTTGCTAAATCATGTGCTTATCGATTGTCATAATTGATTATTACTGTATGACATTCTCCCAGGAAGTGATGTTTCTCATAATATTATTCTTAAAGCTATTTGTACAGAGCCCTTACAATAATCAGAAATTTCAAAGAAAAATCACGAAATTTATACTCACCAAGCAAAATGCTGGAACAAGAATAAGGCTGCGAACAAGCAATTCTGGTTGTTCCAAAACATGTTTGGTGACATCTAGAACTAGCAGTTCGGAACAGCTCCTTATTCCGAGGGTTCCAACACACCCTATATGACTAGTATAGTGACCATTATTTTGAAAGTCTCCAACAAATTTTTGCAATAACAATTGGTATTACTCATTAATGTAGAGCTTTATTTCACTATCTTTTTTTATTAATTATTTTTTTTCCTTGTAACTAGGGAGCTATTTATTTAACATTGAGACTGTTGGCCTTGATAAGCCTAGTAGCATTCTTTGTCACGAAAAATAATGCATATGTATACTTTGGAGTTGGTTTGGCTCTTTTGGTTGGAGTTTACTTGGGTTATTTTCGTACCAGGATCAGACGACAATTCAACATCAGAGTAAGTTTTGTTTCAAGCTCTCTGTTAAATTATTTCCCTGTAGTTCAATTCACTTGTTTGCTCCGAAGTTACCAAACCCGTAAGTTGAATGTATACGATTTCTGTTCTTTCAATCTATTCAAAACTCCAACAAATGATTATGACACTTCTAAACAGATAATTCCTTGTTTTTAGGGAAATAATAGCTCGATAGATGATTGTGCCAGCCATCTTGTGCTTCCTTGTTGCACATTATCCCAGGTAGATAGTCACACTTTTGGATATGTCGAACTTCTGTTGTAATTTTGATATGTTTGGAAATTAATTTAACAGATGTTATTGAATTGACCAGGAATCAAGAACACTAGAAATGAACAATGTACAATGTGGTGTTTGGCATGGGAGAGGTGAAACAACATGTTTAGTTGGTAGCAGTAGAATTGAGGGAATTACAGATCTTCCAAAATTATTACCTGTAAAATCTCCTGAGCTATGTAGTATGGATCGGAAAGTGAACGGAGGTGATCAGTTACTGGGTCCACATGTCAGCCAGTTGGGTCCTTTAGACCCTTAGGTACAACTCTTGCAAAATGTAACATAATGCATGAAATTAGCACGATCCATTTATTTAAATTGTATCACAACTAAATTAAGCTCAGGTTTTCAATTAAATTTGATTATCTGCCTGTCTCTCTCGTATATCAATTTTAATTTATTTCATGAATATCTCAGAGTTGCTCGGTCACGCCAATATTTTATGAAGGCTGTTTAATTAGTTTTATTTCTTTCGTAGAAAATGTGCGTGGATATTCTGTCCATTAAAAGAAATCAGAGAAGCAGGAGTTCTGCAGTTGTCTATGTTTAAATATTAAATTTATATACACCAACCGGATCATGCATGGGCATCTTATCGATAGTTGAAATAATAAATTGGTTCAACATGATGGTTTTTGGGAATTTGATATGAATAAAAATACGATATAGGATCAGTCATCCAATTATGTGTCTTTATGTGTAGTACATGACGAGAGCATATTACATAAATAAGAAAAAAAGAAACAAACAGTTCAACAAAATGTTCGGTCTAAAGACAGGAAAAGTTAGTATGAAAGGGAAAAGGAGTTCAAAGTGCAAAGGCATACTATTACTTTGAAAGAGAACAAAAGCTGGGAATCACAAGACCCCATAAAAACGCTTTAAAATCTATTTGACGGGTACAAGGGTATTTAATTGAAAACTTTGAGATTGTTAATGGTTACAACTAAATTTAATTTAAGATTTATAACTATAATACATACCTGTTTGTTTCAAGTCATTTGATTAAGTATGTGATTTAACTGTTGATCCATCATCGAACGTTATTTCAAGAGTGAATTATACACTGTATATTTCTCCAACCATCACACTTGATTATTTTTCGAAACATTTTAGATTGATTTTATGTCATCTGATAATAGTCTCATAATTACATTGTTTAATGATCAGAGTTCAAAATAGAAGTTGCAGATATTAGTAGTCATTGGCACTTGGCGAAACTAAAGCTTGCCTTCCAGCTAAAGAAATTGAGGAAAAATTCTCAGTATCTAGTTTCTTGCGGATGATCTTTATCTTATACTTTTGTCTTTTAATTATTCATTTATTTTTTGCAATACGGGTTAACTATCATTATCGACTCCTCTTGAAACAATCACTGCTGCCGTTGGTTTCTTCCTAGTATAAATATATTTACATAGATTTTGTTCAACGAGACTGAATATATTTATAAATAACAAAATTCAAATAAAAGTATAAGTCAATTCTAAAAAATTCTTGTATTTAACAAACTTTTGCTGCAAATAATTATACTTTTTCAAAATTCTAGGACATTTTTTTTGTGAAAATCATACTAAGACATCTATAATTATTGAACAAATGATTTGCACATTATTTTAGGCAAAAGGTGCAAATTATAATTGAGTTGGTTTAAGAATTATATTGCAAATTAGATATATCATACTTATACCATTTTTCAAATCTGAATAAAGAAACCTGACATGAACATCTTATCTTAACAATATAAAGAGGAAAGAGAAATGAAAGTAAATGACTGAAAGTATAAAAAGTATGGTATAGCTACAACATTATGAAAATTTAATTATTTTAGAGGTCGTATTTGTTGGCATGAGGACATTACTTCTACATGTAAAGGACTATATCATGTGTTTCTGCTACGTACATGATTAAATTAAATACTGTTCGACAGTGTCGTTAATTCCTCCAGATAAACTCAAATCTATATCAGGCAAAGTCCATGTAATTATCCTTTTTTTTTTTCTTTTGAGCCAAAAAAATATAATATTTCTTGTATACTCAACCACCTTATGTACCTAACTGTAACCACCGTAGTTCAAGAAAGATGCTCTTTTTCAATAGTAATTTAAAAAAAAATGAAAAGCAATCACACCCAGCACCTTAAAACCTTATTTTGTGCCATAATGAAGGAGCTCTGTTTCCTTTAAAAGAGTTGTACCGAAGTATTGACAATTCTTCAACAAATAATCATGCATATTTTGTTTTATTCATGCTGCCTAAGATACTGCTTAACTAAAAGTTTTTTTTTTTTTTTTTTTTGACAAAAACTGCTTTAACAAAAAGTTGTTTTGCTGCATATATTAATGAAGGTGTTTACTTGTACATTTTCAAACAAAAAAGCTGTTTTACTTTTTCGTTTCATCTTACTTTTCAATTGTTTCTGATCTCAAATCTCAACCAACTCGCTGAAACACAAACCTGAGTTTAAAAAAATTGATCGACATATCCAAATCCAACAACCACCTCTTCAAAAGTCAACGAGCTCAAAATAAGAACAAAATATTTAGTTTTAATTAATCGTTGCAAAGGCTGATAAAATTTGATTGCCATTATAATTGATGCAAGGTTTGTTTCCTTTCTTTTTTGAACTTAGTTTTGTTGTAATAGCCTAATGGGCCTTGGGTCGAGACCCTTGGGTTATTTGATTTAAATGGGTTTCATTCAATACGAAACAGGCTGGCCTCACATACAGTCTGAACGCAAAAGATGACAAGGTGTGCTCGTCTCTTCTTCATTTTTCGCTGAGCTCCCGAAAATCTCTCAAACTCAAATGGGAATTGAGTTGCACACCCTAAAATGATAAAACACTCCAAAACGAAATTTATTGACCAAAATATCCTTAGAAAATTTACCATAATTGATTTTTAAGAAAACTGCCATTATTAATAAATACGTAGCCGTCTTTGAACAACACCGTACAAGACCAAACAACATGAAAAAAAAAAATATTGCAACGCCATCTGAGAAGAAATATCTCACTTGTCTCTCTCAATTTTCATATGCAACAGGTACGAAACTTTTTTTCTAGTACTTTTTGTTTAGTTTATGAAAACACTCACGTGGAGTAACGAAAACTATTAAGTAAAAACATGAATATGATTGATTGAAACCTCAGATTTCATTTGAAATTAGAATTTTATGTTGTTGCGGAGAAAGGAGGGTCGTTGTCTTGTATATCATTTTGGCTCTGTTTTATTGGTCAAAATAATTTTATAATTAGATTGTTTGGAATAAATGCTATTTCAATTGGTTCCTCTTGTTTATTGAATCTTAGTAAATTTTTTTTACATCCAGATGGATCTCAGGAATGAAGAACAACTTTCTTTCAAATTTGAGACTCGTGACAAATTACTTAAAGGAGAAATTTGTTATTGTCACTTTGTCAGTGCGGAGGCTTATACCGATTTGGCTTGAAGAGAGGGGTGAAGGAAACGTAGAGGTGAGATGGAGCCAGGAGGCGGTGATTTTTAGCAAAGTGGGATGTGTGGGGGAAGAAACTGTACGACTAGTGATTTGAGGGAGGAAGAGAATCATATATAAGAGTATTTTGGTCATCAAATTTTATTTTGGAGTGTTATATCTAACTTATGGAGTGTTTTATCATTTTAGAGGGTGTGCAAATCAATTACCACTCAAATGCTCAAATGCTAAAGGTATGTGTTCTAATTAATATTATATTATTAATTATAATTTAATGTGGTCTATATTATTTAATAAGAACCGAGTTCATTTAATATATTTAACTAAGGGGTGCATCAGATTTTGATGGAAAATTTGATGGACAGTGGCGGAGCCAGAAAATTTTATAATGGGGTTCAATAAATTCATAATACTAATATAATTATATTAAATTAAAATAATTATGTAAAAATATGTCTGTGGTCTAAATATGGGGTTCAACAATGACAATTTGAAATATATTTATGGGTTCAAATTAGTATAAATATAAAGAAAAGCATGTTATAAATATAATTTTTCATATACACAGAAGTGTATTTTTAAAACAATGGGGGACATTTGACCCCCTTTCACATAACGTCCGCCACTGCTGATGGACCAGATTCATTTTAATCTAGATCCCTTTAATTACTTAGTATTAATATTAATCTCTTGTCAATTAAGAGGCACCGTTTCTAATTTTCGTCCATTAAGAAAGTGCTTAGGCAGAGAGTGAAAACGCCATTAATTTTGCCATCAAAATTGTTTAAGGAAAATTAAAGAAGATCAGATTTTCGTCTATCGACATGTCTGCTCTTCAATCATGTGAGTTCTTAATCACGATTTATTAATTTTATATGAATTGCATGGTCAATTTAGTTAATTACAAAAATATTATGATGATTAAATATTTCAATTTCTAAAAGTATGAACACAAAAGATGCTCCTCTCCAACAGCTCTCTGCTCTCGATTTCAAATGCAGTGTGAACTCGAGAGATGCTCTTCCCAACCGGAATATTCGAAAAAGGGCTCGTTAGTCCCACAAGGAAGGGGTTATCACATTGGTAGACTACTTTTACTATAAATAGAGGATGTACCTATACTTTAAGACTTGCTTAAGATGCCTAGTGCACTAGCCTTCAAGGCTAAAGTTGAGAGGCAGTAATGGGGTTGGGCGAAGGTGCCTAACCTCAGGTTGGGGGTTGGGATGATGCGCCTGACCTCAAGGGTGGGGTTTTTGGGCCTAGGGTGCCCTGCCTCAGGGGATGGGGTGGTGGGGGGTCGGGGCTTAAGATGGCATGGCCCTATGGGTAGGGGGTTCGGGTCGGGGCCTAATGCGTCCTGGCCTAGGAGAGGGGGGTGCTGGGTCGGGGCCTAATGCGGCCTCTGCCCGGGGAGGGGCGTTCGGGTCGGGGCCTTAGGCGGCCTTGGCCTGGGAAGGGGGGTGCGGGGTCTAGGCCTTAGACGAACTCAGCCTTAGTCTAGGATTGTGCATATGGGGAACTAAGCATCTTGAATTGTGCATAATTTAGGATTGGCATTCTCTTTTTTCTCTTTAAACTAGGGTGATGTTAAAAATTGAATAGTACTGGTTGTCATAATACAATTTTTGGTTCAATTTTAATGTTTTGATGCTGGAATTGGTTCAGTTCCAATGCTAGATACTATGTGTGCCAGTAGCATATCAGTTCTTAGAGTTGGTTCAGTTCAATAGTAATTTGATCAGTCTGATTACTTTGATTTAATTGATTTTGTTTCCTAAGCTCCCTTCTTTTGCTAACCAATACCCTCTTTCTGATGATCAGATACTTCTACAGTGTGGTTAGCTAAGTAAAAAGAATGAAACTTATTTAATATGCTTTGTGCGGTTTTCTATTCTTTTCAGTTTCACACGCATATATTTTATAACAACAAGAAATGTGAAAGTCTTTAGTATAAAAGTCCTGTATAGAAAAATATATGGTTTAATTTCCAATGTATTCTGGTTTACAAAATACAGTGCAAAGGAATATATAGGAGGGATATTTCTGGAATAGAATGAAGATCTTTAATTTCTTGCATGTCAGGTTGAAGATCTTTACTATACAGTGCAATGGAATATAAATTTAATTCTTGTATGAAAAGTTTAGGCCGACCCTTTTCTCTTTGATTCATTTCTACCATTCTTGTACGCATAAAATAATTGATAGGTTGATAAAAAAAGGCATGTTATATCCTTTATTTATCCTCTCTGATTTACAAACTAAAAAATATAAATAAAGTTCAAAATTTCAGCTTTTGGATGGTTGCAAAACATATATATAAATTTACTGATTTGATGAAATAAATATTTGTAGTTTATTAAATATTTTAGTGTAGTATGTAGAAAATTGAGGACTAAATGATAAAAATGTTAAGGATTGTCAGAACTCAAATGTGGTTGCATTAATTTGACCATACTAATAGTGTAATACAATATCACTTAACAGTTTTGACAAGGGTGAGACCACACCTGTCCTTTGTTTGATTCAAAATGCTCCCAGCTTGAAATAGTTGTCCTTAGAGGTTCATTGCCTAACCTTATATTATTTCTTTATTACCTTTTTCCATAGTAAGTTCTGTATTTCTTCATTTAGGAATCAAAATTTTTGCACATAATAAGTTTATGATCTTAAAAATTTAAAAAGATTGGATTATACTTTGTCAATTACGCACATAAATTGCAAATAATGAGCGTTCTGGATAGAATTGAGCATTTCAAGCAATTGTACATCCATTTTAAGTAATTTGAACACAAGAATTTATATTTCTTCTATTTATACAGTTTAGAATAAGTTTATGATCTTAAAAATTTTAAAAAATTAGATTACAGATGTAAATTATACACATAATTGTAAATAATAAGCGTTCTGGACAGAATTTAGCATTTCATGCGATTGTGCATCCATTTTAAGTCAATGGATCCCAATAATTTATATTTCATCTCTCTATACAGTGAAGATCCCAATAATTTATATTTCATCTCTCTATACAGTGAACAATAAGCTTATGATCTTAAAATAAAAGAAATGAATTACATGTAAATTATGTACATAAATTGAAAATAATGAGCGTACTAGACAAAATTGAGCATTTCAAGCGATTATGCATCCATTTTTAGTAATTTGATCACAATAATTTACATCTCAGCTCTTTATAGAGTAAAGAATAAGTTTATGATCCTAGAAATTTAAAAGAAATGGATTATACATGTAAATTATGCACATAAAGTGCAAATAATGAGCGTTCTGAAAAGAATTGAGCCATTCAAGCGATTGTGTGCAACTATTTTAAGTAATTTGATCACAAGAATTTATATTCCAGCTCTTTATACAGTATATAATATGTTTATGATCTAAAAATTTAAAAGGATTGGATTATACATGTAAATTAAGCACATAAAGTGCAAATAATGAGCGTTCTGGACAAAATTGAGCTTTTCAAGCGATTGTGCAACCATTTTAAGTAATTTGATCACAAGAATTTATATTTCAGCTATTTATACAGTCAAGAATAAGTTAATGATCTAAAATATTAAAAGGATTTGATTATACATGTAAATTATGCATATAAAGCACATATAATGAGTGTTCTGGACGGAATTAAGTATTTCAAGCGATTCTACAACCATTTTAAGTAATTTGATCACAAGACTTCATATTCCGGCTCTTTATACAGTATTGAATATGTTTATGATCGAAAAATTTAAAAGGATTGGATTATACATGTAAACTAAGAACATAAAGTACAAATAATAAGCGTTCAGGACAGAATTGAGCTTTTTAAGAGATTGTGCAACCATTTTAAATAATTTGATCATAAGAATTTATATTTCAGCTATTTATACAGTCAAGAATATGTTTATGATCTAAAAATTTAAAAGGATTGGATTATAGATGTAAAGTAAGAACATAAAGTGCAAATAATGAGAGTTCTGTACAGATTATGCATTTCAAGTGATTCTGCAACCATTTTAAGTAATTTTGATCACGAGAATTTATATTCCAGCTCTATATATAGTGAAGAATATGTTTATGATCTAAAACTTTAATAGGATTGGATTATACATGTAAATTAAGCACATAAAGTGCAAATAATGAGCATTCTTGACAGAATTGAGCTTTTCAAGCGATTGTGCAACCATTTTAAGTAATTTGATCACAAGAAATTATATTTCAGCCATTTTTACAGTCACCAATAAGTTTTTGTTCTAAAAATTTAAAAGGATTGAATTATACATGTAAATTAAGCACATAAAGTGCAAATAATGAGCTTTCTTCACAGAATTGAGCTTTTCAAGCGATGGTGCAACTATTTTAAGTAATTTGTTCATAAGAAATTATATTTCAGCTATTTATACAGTCACCAAAAAGTTTATGATCCAAAAATTTCAAAGGATTGAATTATACTGTAAATTATGCATATAAAGCATATATAATGAGTGTTCTGGACAGAATTGAGCATTTCAAGCGATTCTGCAACCATTTTAAATAATTTGATCACAAGAATTTATATTTCAGCTATTTATACAATCAAGAATAAGTTTATGATCTACAATATTAAAAGGATTGCATTATACATGTAAATTAAGCACATAAAGGGCAAATATTGAGCGTTCTGGGCAGAATTGAGCTTTTCAAGAGATTGTGCATCCATTTTATGTAATTTTATCGCAAGAATTTATATTTAAGCTTTTTATGCAGTCAATAATAAGTTTATGATCTACAAATTTAAAAGGATTAGATTATACATGTAAATTATGCATATAAAACCCATAGAATGAGCGTTCTATACTGAATTGCGAATTTCAAGCATTTCTGCAACCATTTTAAGTAATTTGATCACAAGAATTTATATTTCAGCTCTTTATACAGTTAAGAATAAGTTTATGAACTAAAAATTTAAGTGTATTTGATTATACATGTAAATTAAACATATCAAGTGCAAATAATGAGTATTCTGGACAGAATTGAGTTTTTGAAACGATTGTGCAACCATATTAAGTAATATGATCACAACAATTTGTATTACAGCTATTTATAAAGTCAAGAATAAGTTCATGATCTAAAATATTAAAAGAATTGCATTATACATATAAATTAAGAACATAAAGTGCAAATAATGAGCATTCTGGACAGAATTGTTCTTTTCAAGTGATTGTGCTTCCATTGTATGTAATTTGATAACAATAATTTATATTTCAGCTATTTATACAGTCAAGAATAAGTTTATGATCGACAAATTTAAAAGAATTGGATTATATATGTCAATTATGCATATAAAGCACATATAATGAGCGTTCTGGACAGAATTGAACATTTCAAACGATTCTGCAACCATTTTAAGTAATTTAAACATAAGAATTTATTTTCCAGCTCTTTATACAGTGAAGAATATGTTTATGATCTAAAACATTAAAAGGATTGGATTATACATGTAAATAATGCACATAAAGTGCAAATAATTTATATTTGAGCTATTCAACCAATTTATATTTGAGCTATTTATACAGTTGAGAAATAAGTTTATGATATAAAATTTTAAAAGAATTGGATTATCCATGTAAATTATGCATATAAAGCACATATAACGAGCGTTCTGGACAGAATTGAGCATTTCAAGCGATTCTGCAACCATTTTAAGTAATTTGATCACAAGAATTTATATTTCAGATCTTTTTTGTGCAATTCGAAATGGGAAGTAAGCCTCTGGATCTTATTGGTGAAACTGAATACTTGAAATTCAACAGAACCCTTGTTTTCTTCTTGTGGAATAATGGGAGTGGATGAATTTTGGACCATAAATAACAAAATTTTTCTATCTTTTTTCTTTCTTTTTCATGGATGATTTTTCCGATCAGGAAAAATCAAAAAATCAGAATTATGCCAGTTATTTGAATCTAGTACACACAACAATTTGTATTTATTCATATACTACTTTGTTATTCTATCCAAATCAAATCTTTCATTTGATTTGGATAGAAGGAGATAATACATTTCTGTATTAAGAAAAAATGTCTTTAGGGACAAATTGAAGAACTCTGCTAATTTCTTTATTCCTATATTGGTATAAGAAATAGACTATTTAGGGACAAATTCGAATTATTTTCGAATTTCCTAAATTCAAGAATAAGTTTATGATCTAATAATATAAAAGGAATAGATTATACATTTAACTTATGCATATAAAGCGCATTTAATGAGTTTTCTGGAAAGATTAAGCATTTCAAGTGATTCTGCAACCATTTTAAGTAATTTGATCACAATAATTTATATTCAGCACTTTATATAGTGAGAATATGTATATGATCTAAAAATTCAAAAAGTGCAAATAATGAGCTTTCTGGATAGAATTGAGCATTTCAAGAGATTCTGCAACCATTTAAAGTAATTTGATCACAAGAATTTATATTTCAGCTATTTATACAGTCAAGAATAAGTTTATGATCTATAATAGGATAGTATTATAAATGTAAATTATGCATATAAAGCACATATAATGAGCATTCTGGACAGAATTGAGCATTTCAAGCGATTCTGCAACCATATTAAGTAATTTAATCACAAGAATTTATATTTTAGCTATTTATACAGGTAAGAATAATTTTATGATCTAACAATTTTAAAGGATTGGATTATACATGTAAATTATGAATATAAAGCACATATAATGTGCGTTGTGTAAAGAATTGAGCATTGCATGCGATTTTGAAACCATATTAAGTAATTTAATCACAAGAATTTATATTTCAGCTATTTATATAGTTAAGAATAAGTTTATGATCTAAAAATTTAAAAGCATAGAATTATAAATGTAAATTATGCATATAAAGCAAATATAATGAGCGTTCTGGACAAAAATTAGCATTTGCAGCGATTCTGCAACCATATTAAGTAATTTAATCACGAGAATTTATATTTCAGCTATTTATACAATCAAGAATAAGTTTATGATCTAAAATTTAAAAGAATTGGATTATACATGTAAATTAGGCAATATAAAGAACATCTAATGACCGTTCTGAACAGAATTGAGCATTTGAAGCGATTCTGCGACCATCTTAAATAATTTTATGACAATAATTAATATTACAGCTATTTATACAGTCAAGAATAAGTTTACGCTCTAAAAATTTAAAAGGATTGGATTATACTATTAATTTAAGAACATAAAGTGAAAAAGATGATCGTTTTGGAAAGAATTGAGCATTTCAAGTGATTCTGCAATCATTTTTTTAAGTATTTTGATCACAAGAAATTATATTTCAGCTATTTATACACTCAAGAAGAAGTTTATGATCTATAAATTTAATAGGATTGGATTATACATGTTAATTATGCATATAAAGCACATATAATGAGCATTCTGTACAGAATTGAGCATTTCAAGCGATTCTGCAACCATTTTAAATAATTTGAACATAAGAATTTATATTTCAGGTAATTATACAGTAAAGAATAAGTTTATGATCTATAAATATAATAGGATTGTATTATACATGTACATTATTCATATAAAGCACATATAATGAGCGTTCTGGATAGAGTTGAGCATTTCAAGCGATTGTGCAACCATTTTAAGTAATTTGAACGCAAGAATTTATTTTTCAGCTATTTATACAGTCAGGAATAAGTTTATGATCTATAAATATAATCGGATTGGATTATACATGTAAATTGTGCATATAAGGCACATATATGAGCGTTCTGGACAGAGTTGAGGATTTGAAACAATTCTGCTACCATATTAAGTAATTTAATCGCAAGAATTAATATTTCAGCTATTTATACAGTAAAGAATAGTTTTATTATCTAAAAATTTAAAAGGATTGGATTATACTTGTAAATTATGCATATAAGGCACATAGAATAAGCGTTCTGTACAGAATTGAGCATTTGAAGCGATTGTGCAACTATTTTTAAGTAATTTGATCACAAGAATTTATATTTCAGATATTTATAAAGTCAGGAATAAATTTATGATCCAATAATCTAAAAGGATTGAATTATTCATGTAAATTATGCATATAAAGCACATATAAGGAGCGTTCTGTACAGAATTGAGCAAGGCAAGCGATTCTGCAACCATATTAAGTAATTTAATCACAAGAATTTATATATCAGCTATTTATACAGTCAAGAATAAGTTTATGATATAAAAATTTAAAATAATTGGATTATACATGTAAATAATGCACATAAAGTGCTAATAATTTATATTTGAGCTATTCAAGCAATTTATATTTGAGCTATTTATACAGTTGAGAATAAGTTTATGATATAAAATTTTAAAAGAATTGGATTATCCATGTAAATTATGCATATAAAGCACATATAACGAGCATTCTGGACAGAATTGAGCATTTCAAGCGATTCTGCAAACATTTTAAGTAATTTGATCACAAGAATTTATATTTCAGATATTTACAAATTCAAGAATAAGTTTATGATCTAATAATATAAAAGGATTGGATTATACATTTAACTTATGCATATAAAGCGCATTTAATGAGTTTTCTGGAAAGATTAAGCATTTCAAGTGATTCTGCAACCATTTTAAGTAATTTGATCACAATAATTTATATTCAGCACTTTATACAGTGAGAATATGTATATGATCTAAAAATTCAAAAGTATTAGATTATACATGTAAATAAAGCACAAAAAGTGCAAATAATGAGCGTTCTGGACAGAATTGAGAATTTCAAGAGATTCTGTAACCATTTAAAGTAATTTGATCACAATAATTTATATTTCAGCTATTTATACAGTCAAGAATAAGTTTATTATCTATAAATTTAATAGGATAGTATTATAAATGTAAATTATGCATATAAAGCACATATAATGAGCATTCTGTACAGAATTGACCATTTCAAGCGATTCTGCAACCATTTTAAATAATTTGAGCATAAGAATTTATATTTCAGCTAATTAGACAGTCAATAATAAGTTTATGATCTATAAATTTAATAGAATTGGATTATACATGTAAATTATTCATATGAGCATTCCGCACAGAATTGAGCATTTCAAGCGATTTAGGAGCCATATAATGCAACTTAATGACAAGAATTTATATTTAAGAATATACAGTCATGAAAAGATATATGATCTAAAAATTTAAAAGGATTGGATTAGACATGTTAATTGTGCATATAAAGCACATCTAATGACCGTTCTGGATAGAATTGAGCATTTGAAGCGATTCTGCGACCATCTTAAATAATTTGATGACAATAATTAATATTCCAGCTATTTATACTATCAATAATAAGTTTATGTTCTAAAATTTTAAGAGGATTGGATTATAGATGTAAATTAAACACCTATAAAAGAGCCACAGAAGTAGCTATAGTACAAAAAGTGCAAATAATGAGTGTTCTCGAAAGAATTGAGCATTTCAAGTGATTCTACAAACATTTTAATTAATTTGATCACAAGAATATATATTTCAGCTATTTATACTGTCAAGAATAAGTTTATTATATATAAATTTAATCAGATTGGATTATAAATGTAAATTATTCTTATAAAGCACATATAATGAGCGTTCTGGACAAAATTGAGCATTCGAAGCGATTCTGCAACCATATTAGGTAATTTAATCACAAGAATTTATATTTCAGCTATTTATACAGTCAAGAATATGTTTATTCTCTATAAATTTAAGAGGATTGGATTATACATGTAAATTATTCTTATAAAGCACATATAATGAGCATTCTGTACGGAATTGAGCATTTCAAGCGATTCTGCAACCATTTTAAATAATTTGATCATAAGAATTTATATTTCAGCTAATTATACAGTCAAGAATAAGCTTATGATCTATAAATATAATAGGATTGTTTTATACATGTACATTATGCATATAAAGCACATATAATGAGCGTTCTGGATAGAGTTGAGCATTTCAAGCGATTGTGCAACCATTTTAAGTAATTTCAACGCAAGAATTTATTTTTCAGCGATTTATACAGTCATGAATAAGTTTATGATCTATAAATATAATCGGATTGGATTATACATGCAAATTGTGCATATAAAGCACATATAATGAGCGTTCTGGACAGAATTGAGGATTTCAAACAATTCTGCTACCATATTAAGTAATTTAATCGCAAGAATTAATATTTCAGCTAGTTATACAGTAAAGAATAGTTTTATGATCTAAACATTTAAAAGGATTGGATTATTCTTGTAAATTATGCATATAAAGCACATAGAATAAGCGTTCTGTACAGAATTGTGCATTTGAAGCGATTGTGGAACTATTTTTAAGTAATTTGATCACAAGAATTTATATTTCAGATATTTATAGAGTCAGGAATAAATTTATGATCCAATAATCTAAAAGGATTGAATTATTCATGTAAATTATGCATATAAAGCACATATAAGGAGCGTTCTATACAGAATTGAGCAAGGCAAGCGATTCTGCAACCATATTAAGTAATTTAATCTCAAGAATTTATATATCAGCTATTTATACAGTCAAGAATAAGTTTATGATCTAAAAATTTAAAATAATTGGATTATATATGTAAATTATGCATATAAAGCACATATAATGAGTGTTCTGGACAAAATTGAACATTTGAAGCGATTCTGTAACTATTTTAAGTAATTTAATCACAAAAATTTATATTTCAGCTATTTATACAGTCAAGAATAATTTTATGATCTCAAAATTTAAAAGGATTGGATTATACATGTAAATTGTGCATAAAAATCACATCAAATGACCGTTCTGGACAGAATTGAGCATTTGAAGCGATTCTGCGACCATCTTAAATAATTTGATGACAATAATTAATATTCCAGCTATTTATACTGCCTAGAATAAGTTTATTATCTAATAATTTAAAAGGATTTGATTATACTTGTAAATTATGCATATAAAGCGCATATAATGATAGTTCTGTACAGAATTGAGCATTTGAAGCGATTCTGCAACCATATTAAATAATTTAATCACAAGAATTTATATTTTATCTATTAATACAGAGAAGAATAATTTCATGATCTAACAATTTAAAAGGATTGGGTTATACTTGTATTTATAAATATAAAGCACATATAAGGAGCGTTCTTTACAGAATTGAGCATTTCAAGCGGTTCTGCAACCATTTTAAAGTAATTTAATGACAAAAATTTATATTCCAGCTATCTCTACAGTGAAGAATATGTTTATGATCTAAATATTTAAAAACATTGGATTATACATTTAAATTAAGCACATAAAGTTCAAATAATGAGCGTCCGGACAAAATTGAGCTTTTCATGCGATTTTGCATCCATTTTATGTAATTTAATAACAAGAATTTTTATATCTCCTATTTATACTGTCAAGAATAAGTTTACGATCAAGAAATTTAAAAGGATTGGATTATACTTGTAAATTAAGCACATAAAGTACGAATCATAAGCGTTCTGTTCGGAATTGAGCATTTCAAGCGATTGTGCAATCATTTGAAGTAATTTGAACATAAGAATATATATTTAAGTTAATTATAAAGTGAAGAGTAAGTTTGTGATCTAATTTAATCTGATTGGATTATACACGTAAGTTATACATATAAAGCTCATATAATGAGCATCCTGTACAGAATTGAGCATTTCAACCGATTCTGCAACCATTTTAAATAATTTGAACATAAGAATTTATATTTCAGCTAATTATACAGTCAAGAATAAGTTTATGATCTATAAATATAATACGATTGGCTTATACATGTAAATTATGCATATAAAGCACATATATTGATCGTTCTGGATAGAATTGAGCATTTCAAGCGATTGTGCAATCATTTTAAGTAATTTGAACACACGAATTTATTTTCAGCTATTTATATAGTCAAGAATAAGTGTATGATCTATAAATATAATCGGATTGGATTATACATGTAAATTATGTATATAAAGCAACATATAATGAGCGTTCTGGGCAGAATTGAGCATTTCAAACGATTCTGCTACCATATTAATTAATTTAATCACAAGAATTTATATTTCAGCAATTTATACAGTAAAAAATAATTTTATTATCAAAAAATATAAAAGGATTGGATTATACATGTAAATTATGCATATAAAGCACATATAATGAGCGTCTTGCACAGAATTGAGCTTTTCAAGCGATTTTGGAGGCATATTATGTAATTTAATGACAAGAATATATATTTCAGCTATTTATACAGTCAAGAACAATTTTATGATCTAAAAATTTAAAAGGCTTGGATTATACAAGTAAATTGTGCATATAAAGCACATCTAATGACCGTTCTGGACATAATTGAGCATTTGAAGCGATTCTGCGTCCATCTTAAATAATTTCATGACAATAATTAATATTCCAGCTATTTATACAGTCAAGAATAAGTTGATGATCTAAAATTTCAAAGCATTGGATTATACTAGTAATTTAAGAACATAAAGTGCAAATGATGAGCGTTTTGCTCAGAATTGAGGATTTCAAGTGATTCTGCAATCATTTTAAGTATTTTAATAACAAGAATTTATATTTCTGCTATTTATACACTCAAGAAGAAGTTTATGATCTATAAATTTAATAGGATTGGATTATGCATGTTAATTATGCATATAAAGCATATATAATGAGCATTATGTACAGAATTGAGAATTTCAAGCGATTCTGCAACAATTTTAAATAATTTGAACATAAGAATTTATATTTCAGCTAATTATACAGTCAAGAATAATTTTATGATCTATAAATTTATTAGGATTGGATTATACATGTAAATTATGCATAGAAAGCACATATAATGAGAGTTCTGCACAGAATTGAGTATTTCAAGCGATTTTGGAGCCATATTATGTAACTTAATGACAAGAAATTATATTTCAGCTATTTATACAGTCAAGACAAGTTTTATGATCTAAAAATTAAAAGGATTGGATTAGACATGTAAATTGTACATACAAAGCACATCAAATGACCATTCTGGAAAGAATTGAGCTTTTGAAGCGATTCTGCGACCATCTTAAATAATTTGATGACTATAATTAATATTCCAGCTATTTATACAGTCAAGAATGAGTTTATGATCTAAAAATTTAAAAGGATAGCATTATACATGTAAATTAAGCACATAAAGTGCAAATAATGAGCGTTCTGGACAAAATTGATTATTTCAAGCGATTGTGCAAACGTTTGAAGTAATTTGATCACAATAATTTATATTTCAGCTATTTATACTGTCAATAATAAGTTTATGTTCTAAAATTTTAAAAGGATTGGATTATACATGTAAATTAATTACATAAAGTGCAAATAATGAGTGTTCTGGAAAGAATTTAGCATTTCAAGTGATTCTGCAACCATTTTAATTAATTTGATCACAAGAATATATATTTCAGCTATTTATACTGTCAAGAATAAGTTTATTATCTATAAATTTGATCAGATTGGATTATAAATGTAAATTATTCTTATAAAGCATATATAATGAGCGTTCTGGACAAAATTGAGCATTCCAAGCGATTCTGCAACCATATTAGGTAATTTAATCACAAGAATTTATATTTCAGCTATTTATACAGTCAAGAATAAATTTGTTCTCTATAAATTCAAGAATAAGTTTATTCTCTATAAATTTGAACATAAGAATAATAGGATTGTTTTATACATGTACATTATGCATATAAAGCACATATAATGAGCGTTCTGGTTAGAGTTGAGCATTTCAAGCGATTGTGCAACCATTTTAAGTAATTTGAACGCAAGAATTTATATTTCAGTTTATTATACAGTCAAGAATAAGTGTATGATCTATAAATATAATATGATTGTATTATACATGTACATTATGCATATAAAGCACATATAATGAGCGTTCTGGACAGAATTGAGGATTTCAAACAATTCTGCTACCATATTAAGTAATTTAATCGCAAGAATTAATATTTAAGCTATTTATACAGTTAAGAATAGTTTTATGATCTAAAAATTTAAAAAGGTTGGATTATACTTGTAAATTATGCATATAAAGCACATACAATAAGCGTTCTGTACAGAATTGAGCATTTCAAGCGATTGTGCAACTATTTTTAAGTAATTTGATTACAACAATTTATATTTCTGATATATATAAAGTCAGGAATAAGTTTATGATCCAATAATCTGAAAGGATGGAATTATTCATGTAAATTATGCATATAAAGCACATATAAGGAGCGTTCTGTACAGAATTGAGCATGGCAAGCGATTTTGCAACCATATTAAGTAATTTGAACACAAGAATTTATATTTGAGCTATTTATACAGTAAAGAATAAGTTTATGATCTAAAAATTTAAAATATTGGATTATCTATGTAAATTATGCATACAAAGCACATATAATGAGCGTTCTGGACAAAATTGAGCATTTGAAGCGATTCTGTAACCATTTTAAGTAATTTGATGACAAGAATTTATATTCCGGCTATTTATACAGACAACATTAAGCTTCTGATCTAAAAATTTAAAAATTATTGGATTATAAATGTAAATTATGCATATAAAGCAAATATAATGAGCATACTGGAAAAAAAATGAGCATTTGAAGCCATTCTGCAATCCTATTAAGTAATTTAATCACAAAAATTTATATTTCAGCTATTTATGCAGTCAAGAATAATTTTATGATCAAAAAATTTAAAAGGATTGGATTATACATGTAAATTGTGCAAATAAAGCACATCTAATGAC
Source organism: Rhynchospora tenuis (assembly GCA_027725995.1). Taxonomy (NCBI): domain Eukaryota; kingdom Viridiplantae; phylum Streptophyta; class Magnoliopsida; order Poales; family Cyperaceae; genus Rhynchospora; species Rhynchospora tenuis. The sequence goes on along the minus strand of CM050888.1, from coordinate 142,119,017 downwards.
CGTTCTGGACAGAATTGAGCATTTGAAGCGATTCCGCGACCATCTTAAATAATTTGATGACGATAATTAATTTTACAGCTATTTATACAGTCAAGAATAAGTTTATGATCTAATAATTTTAAAGGATTGGATTATACATGTAAATTATGCATATAAAGCACATATAATGAGCGTTCTGCACAGAATTGAGCATTTCAAGCGATTTTGGAGCCATATTATGTAATTTAATCACAAGAATTTATATTTTAGCTATTTATACAGGTAAGAATAATTTTATGATCTAACAATTTTAAAGGATTGGATTATACATGTAAATTATGAATATAAAGCACATATAATGTGCGTTGTGTAAAGAATTGAGCATTGCATGCGATTTTGAAACCATATTAAGTAATTTAATCACAAGAATTTATATTTCAGCTATTTATATAGTTAAGAATAAGTTTATGATCTAAAAATTTAAAAGCATAGAATTATAAATGTAAATTATGCATATAAAGCAAATATAATGAGCGTTCTGGACAAAAATTAGCATTTGCAGCGATTCTGCAACCATATTAAGTAATTTAATCACGAGAATTTATATTTCAGCTATTTATACAATCAAGAATAAGTTTATGATCTAAAATTTAAAAGAATTGGATTATACATGTAAATTAGGCAATATAAAGAACATCTAATGACCGTTCTGAACAGAATTGAGCATTTGAAGCGATTCTGCGACCATCTTAAATAATTTTATGACAATAATTAATATTACAGCTATTTATACAGTCAAGAATAAGTTTACACTCTAAAAATTTAAAAGGATTGGATTATACTATTAATTTAAGAACATAAAGTGAAAAAGATGATCGTTTTGGAAAGAATTGAGCATTTCAAGTGATTCTGCAATCATTTTTTTAAGTATTTTGATCACAAGAAATTATATTTCAGCTATTTATACACTCAAGAAGAAGTTTATGATCTATAAATTTAATAGGATTGGATTATACATGTTAATTATGCATATAAAGCACATATAATGAGCATTCTGTACAGAATTGAGCATTTCAAGCGATTCTGCAACCATTTTAAATAATTTGAACATAAGAATTTATATTTCAGGTAATTATACAGTAAAGAATAAGTTTATGATCTATAAATATAATAGGATTGTATTATACATGTACATTATTCATATAAAGCACATATAATGAGCGTTCTGGATAGAGTTGAGCATTTCAAGCGATTGTGCAACCATTTTAAGTAATTTGAACGCAAGAATTTATTTTTCAGCTATTTATACAGTCAGGAATAAGTTTATGATCTATAAATATAATCGGATTGGATTATACATGTAAATTGTGCATATAAGGCACATATATGAGCGTTCTGGACAGAGTTGAGGATTTGAAACAATTCTGCTACCATATTAAGTAATTTAATCGCAAGAATTAATATTTCAGCTATTTATACAGTAAAGAATAGTTTTATTATCTAAAAATTTAAAAGGATTGGATTATACTTGTAAATTATGCATATAAGGCACATAGAATAAGCGTTCTGTACAGAATTGAGCATTTGAAGCGATTGTGCAACTATTTTTAAGTAATTTGATCACAAGAATTTATATTTCAGATATTTATAAAGTCAGGAATAAATTTATGATCCAATAATCTAAAAGGATTGAATTATTCATGTAAATTATGCATATAAAGCACATATAAGGAGCGTTCTGTACAGAATTGAGCAAGGCAAGCGATTCTGCAACCATATTAAGTAATTTAATCACAAGAATTTATATATCAGCTATTTATACAGTCAAGAATAAGTTTATGATATAAAAATTTAAAATAATTGGATTATACATGTAAATAATGCACATAAAGTGCTAATAATTTATATTTGAGCTATTCAAGCAATTTATATTTGAGCTATTTATACAGTTGAGAATAAGTTTATGATATAAAATTTTAAAAGAATTGGATTATCCATGTAAATTATGCATATAAAGCACATATAACGAGCGTTCTGGACAGAATTGAGCATTTCAAGCGATTCTGCAAACATTTTAAGTAATTTGATCACAAGAATTTATATTTCAGATATTTACAAATTCAAGAATAAGTTTATGATCTAATAATATAAAAGGATTGGATTATACATTTAACTTATGCATATAAAGCGCATTTAATGAGTTTTCTGGAAAGATTAAGCATTTCAAGTGATTCTGCAACCATTTTAAGTAATTTGATCACAATAATTTATATTCAGCACTTTATACAGTGAGAATATGTATATGATCTAAAAATTCAAAAGTATTAGATTATACATGTAAATAAAGCACAAAAAGTGCAAATAATGAGCGTTCTGGACAGAATTGAGAATTTCAAGAGATTCTGCAACCATTTAAAGTAATTTGATCACAATAATTTATATTTCAGCTATTTATACAGTCAAGAATAAGTTTATTATCTATAAATTTAATAGGATAGTATTATAAATGTAAATTATGCATATAAAGCACATATAATGAGCATTCTGTACAGAATTGACCATTTCAAGCGATTCTGCAACCATTTTAAATAATTTGAGCATAAGAATTTATATTTCAGCTAATTAGACAGTCAATAATAAGTTTATGATCTATAAATTTAATAGAATTGGATTATACATGTAAATTATTCATATGAGCATTCCGCACAGAATTGAGCATTTCAAGCGATTTAGGAGCCATATAATGCAACTTAATGACAAGAATTTATATTTAAGAATATACAGTCATGAAAAGATATATGATCTAAAAATTTAAAAGGATTGGATTAGACATGTTAATTGTGCATATAAAGCACATCTAATGACCGTTCTGGATAGAATTGAGCATTTGAAGCGATTCTGCGACCATCTTAAATAATTTGATGACAATAATTATATTCCAGCTATTTATACAATAATTAATATAAGTTTTTGTTCTAAAATTTTAAGAGGACTGGATTATAGATGTAAATTAAACACCTATAAAAGAGCCACAGAAGTAGCTATAGTACAAAAAGTGCAAATAATGAGTGTTCTCGAAAGAATTGAGCATTTCAAGTGATTCTACAAACATTTTAATTAATTTGATCACAAGAATATATATTTCAGCTATTTATACTGTCAAGAATAAGTTTATTATATATAAATTTAATCAGATTGGATTATAAATGTAAATTATTCTTATAAAGCACATATAATGAGCGTTCTGGACAAAATTGAGCATTCGAAGCGATTCTGCAACCATATTAGGTAATTTAATCACAAGAATTTATATTTCAGCTATTTATACAGTCAAGAATATGTTTATTCTCTATAAATTTAAGAGGATTGGATTATACATGCAAATTATTCTTATAAATCACATATAATGAGCATTCTGTACGGAATTGAGCATTTCAAGCGATTCTGCAACCATTTTAAATAATTTGATCATAAGAATTTATATTTCAGCTAATTATACAGTCAAGAATAAGCTTATGATCTATAAATATAATAGGATTGTTTTATACATGTACATTATGCATATAAAGCACATATAATGAGCGTTCTGGATAGAGTTGAGCATTTCAAGCGATTGTGCAACCATTTTAAGTAATTTCAACGCAAGAATTTATTTTTCAGCGATTTATACAGTCATGAATAAGTTTATGATCTATAAATATAATCGGATTGGATTATACATGCAAATTGTGCATATAAAGCACATATAATGAGCGTTCTGGACAGAATTGAGGATTTCAAACAATTCTGCTACCATATTAAGTAATTTAATCGCAAGAATTAATATTTCAGCTAGTTATACAGTAAAGAATAGTTTTATGATCTAAAAATTTAAAAGGATTGGATTATTCTTGTAAATTATGCATATAAAGCACATAGAATAAGCGTTCTGTACAGAATTGTGCATTTGAAGCGATTGTGGAACTATTTTTAAGTAATTTGATCACAAGAATTTATATTTCAGATATTTATAGAGTCAGGAATAAATTTATGATCCAATAATCTAAAAGGATTGAATTATTCATGTAAATTATGCATATAAAGCACATATAAGGAGCGTTCTATACAGAATTGAGCAAGGCAAGCGATTCTGCAACCATATTAAGTAATTTAATCTCAAGAATTTATATATCAGCTATTTATACAGTCAAGAATAAGTTTATGATCTAAAAATTTAAAATAATTGGATTATATATGTAAATTATGCATATAAAGCACATATAATGAGTGTTCTGGACAAAATTGAACATTTGAAGCGATTCTGTAACTATTTTAAGTAATTTAATCACAAAAATTTATATTTCAGCTATTTATACAGTCAAGAATAATTTTATGATCTCAAAATTTAAAAGGATTGGATTATACATGTAAATTGTGCATAAAAATCACATCAAATGACCGTTCTGGACAGAATTGAGCATTTGAAGCGATTCTGCGACCATCTTAAATAAGTTGATGACAATAATTAATATTCCAGCTATTTATACTGTCTAGAATAAGTTTATTATCTAATAATTTAAAAGGATTGGATTATACTTGTAAATTATGCATATAAAGCGCATATAATGATAGTTCTGTACAGAATTGAGCATTTGAAGCGATTCTGCAACCATATTAAATAATTTAATCACAAGAATCTATATTTTATCTATTAATACAGAGAAGAATAATTTCATGATCTAACAATTTAAAAGGATTGGGTTATACTTGTATTTATAAATATAAAGCACATATAAGGAGCGTTCTTTACAGAATTGAGCATTTCAAGCGGTTCTGCAACCATTTTAAAGTAATTTAATGACAAAAATTTATATTCCAGCTATCTCTACAGTGAAGAATATGTTTATGATCTAAATATTTAAAAACATTGGATTATACATTTAAATTAAGCACATAAAGTGCAAATAATGAGCGTCCGGACAAAATTGAGCTTTTCATGCGATTTTGCATCCATTTTATGTAATTTAATAACAAGAATTTTTATATCTCCTATTTATACTGTCAAGAATAAGTTTACGATCAAGAAATTTAAAAGGATTGGATTATACTTGTAAATTAAGCACATAAAGTACGAATCATAAGCGTTCTGTTCGGAATTGAGCATTTCAAGCGATTGTGCAATCATTTGAAGTAATTTGAACATAAGAATATATATTTAAGTTAATTATAAAGTGAAGAGTAAGTTTGTGATCTATGAATTTAATCTGATTGGATTATACACGTAAATTATACATATAAAGCTCATATAATGAGCATCCTGTACAGAATTGATCATTTCAACCGATTCTGCAACCATTTTAAATAATTTGAACATAAGAATTTATATTTCAGCTAATTATACAGTCAAGAATAAGTTTATGATCTATAAATATAATACGATTGGCTTATACATGTAAATTATGCATATAAAGCACATATATTGATCGTTCTGGATAGAATTGAGCATTTCAAGCGATTGTGCAATCATTTTAAGTAATTTGAACACACGAATTTATTTTCAGCTATTTATATAGTCAAGAATAAGTGTATGATCTATAAATATAATCGGATTGGATTATACATGTAAATTATGTATATAAAGCAACATATAATGAGCGTTCTGGGCAGAATTGAGCATTTCAAACGATTCTGCTACCATATTAATTAATTTAATCACAAGAATTTATATTTCAGCAATTTATACAGTAAAAAATAATTTTATTATCAAAAAATATAAAAGGATTGGATTATACATGTAAATTATGCATATAAAGCACATATAATGAGCGTCTTGCACAGAATTGAGCATTTCAACCGATTTTGGAGGCATATTATGTAATTTAATGACAAGAATATATATTTCAGCTATTTATACAGTCAAGAACAATTTTATGATCTAAAAATTTAAAAGGCTTGGATTATACAAGTAAATTGTGCATATAAAGCACATCTAATGACCGTTCTGGACATAATTGAGCATTTGAAGCGATTCTGCGTCCATCTTAAATAATTTCATGACAATAATTAATATTCCAGCTATTTATACAGTCAAGAATAAGTTGATGATCTAAAATTTCAAAGCATTGGATTATACTAGTAATTTAAGAACATAAAGTGCAAATGATGAGCGTTTTGCTCAGAATTGAGGATTTCAAGTGATTCTGCAATCATTTTAAGTATTTTAATCACAAGAATTTATATTTCTGCTATTTATACACTCAAGAAGAAGTTTATGATCTATAAATTTAATAGGATTGGATTATGCATGTTAATTATGCATATAAAGCATATATAATGAGCATTATGTACAGAATTGAGAATTTCAAGCGATTCTGCAACCATTTTAAATAATTTGAACATAAGAATTTATATTTCAGCTAATTATACAGTCAAGAATAATTTTATGATCTATAAATTTATTAGGATTGGATTATACATGTAAATTATGCATAGAAAGCACATATAATGAGAGTTCTGCACAGAATTGAGTATTTCAAGCGATTTTGGAGCCATATTATGTAACTTAATGACAAGAAATTATATTTCAGCTATTTATACAGTCAAGACAAGTTTTATGATCTAAAAATTAAAAGGATTGGATTAGACATGTAAATTGTACATACAAAGCACATCTAATGACCATTCTGGAAAGAATTGAGCTTTTGAAGCGATTCTGCGACCATCTTAAATAATTTGATGACTATAATTAATATTCCAGCTATTTATACAGTCAAGAATGAGTTTATGATCTAAAAATTTAAAAGGATCGCATTATACATGTAAATTAAGCACATAAAGTGCAAATAATGAGCGTTCTGGACAAAATTGATTATTTCAAGCGATTGTGCAAACGTTTGAAGTAATTTGATCACAATAATTTATATTTCAGCTATTTATACTGTCAATAATAAGTTTATGTTCTAAAATTTTAAGAGGATTGGATTATACATGTAAATTAATTACATAAAGTGCAAATAATGAGTGTTCTGGAAAGAATTTAGCATTTCAAGTGATTCTGCAACCATTTTAATTAATTTGATCACAAGAATATATATTTCAGCTATTTATACTGTCAAGAATAAGTTTATTATCTATAAATTTAATCAGATTGGATTATAAATGTAAATTATTCTTATAAAGCATATATAATGAGCGTTCTGGACAAAATTGAGCATTCCAAGCGATTCTGCAACCATATTAGGTAATTTAATCACAAGAATTTATATTTCAGCTATTTATACAGTCAAGAATAAGTTTATTCTCTATAAATTCAAGAATAAGTTTATTCTCTATAAATTTGAACATAAGAATAATAGGATTGTGTTATACATGTACATTATGCATATAAAGCACATATAATGAACGTTCTGGTTAGAGTTGAGCATTTCAAGCGATTGTGCAACCATTTTAAGTAATTTGAACGCAAGAATTTATATTTCAGTTTATTATACAGTCAAGAATAAGTGTATGATCTATAAATATAATATGATTGTATTATACATGTACATTATGCATATAAAGATTGTGGATTTCAAACAATTCTACTACCATATTAAGTAATTTAATCGCAAGAATTAATATTTAAGCTATTTATACAGTCAAGAATAGTTTTATGATCTAAAAATTTAAAAAGGTTGGATTATACTTGTAAATTATGCATATAAAGCACATACAATAAGCGTTCTGTACAGAATTGAGCATTTCAAGCGATTGTGCAACTATTTTTAAGTAATTTGATTACAACAATTTATATTTCTGATATATATAAAGTCAGGAATAAGTTTATGATCCAATAATCTGAAAGGATGGAATTATTCATGTAAATTATGCATATAAAGCACATATAAGGAGCGTTCTGTACAGAATTGAGCATGGCAAGCGATTTTGCAACCATATTAAGTAATTTGAACACAAGAATTTATATTTGAGCTATTTATACAGTAAAGAATAAGTTTATGATCTAAAAATTTAAAATATTGGATTATATATGTAAATTATGCATATAAAGCACATATAATGAGCGTTCTGGACAAAATTGAGCATTTGAAGCGATTCTGTAACCATTTTAAGTAATTTGATGACAAGAATTTATATTCCGGCTATTTATACAGACAACATTAAGCTTCTGATCTAAAAATTTAAAAATTATTGGATTATAAATGTAAATTATGCATATAAAGCAAATATAATGAGCATACTGGAAAAAAAAATGAGCATTTGAAGCCATTCTGCAATCCTATTAAGTAATTTAATCACAAAAATTTATATTTCAGCTATTTATGCAGTCAAGAATAATTTTATGATCTAAAAATTTAAAAGGATTGGATTATACATGTAAATTGTGCAAATAAAGCACATCTAATGACCGTTCTGGACAGAATTGAGCATTTGAAGCGATTCCGCGACCATCTTAAATAATTTGATGACAATAATTAATTTTACAGCTATTTATACAGTCAAGAATAAGTTTATGATCTAATAATTTTAAAGGATTGGATTATACATGTAAATTATGCATATAAAGCACATATAATGAGCGTTCTGCACAGAATTGAGCATTTCAAGTGATTTTGGAGCCATATTATGTAATTTAATGACAAGAATTTATATTTCAGCTATTTATACAGTCAAGAATAAGTTTCTCATTTGAAAATTTAAAAGAATTGGATTATACATGTAAATTATGCTTATAAAGCACACATAAGGAGCGTTCTGGACAGAATTGAGCATTTGAAGCGATTCGGCAACCATTTTAAGTAATTTGATGACAAGAATTTATATTCCAACTATTTTTACAGTGAAGAATATGTTTATGATCTATAAATTTAAAAGGATTGGATTATACATGTAAATTAAGCACATAAAGTGCAACTAATGAGCATTCTGGACAGAATTGAGCATTTCAAGCTATTGTGCAACCGTTTTAAGTAATTTGAACACAAGAATTTATATTTCAGCTATTTATACAGTCAAGAATAAGTTTATGTTCTAAAATTTGAAGAGGATTCGATTATACATGTAAATTAAGCACATAAAGTGCAAAAAATGAGTGTTCTGGAAAGAATTGAGCATTTCAAGTGATTCTGCAACCATTTTAAGTAATTTGATCACAAGAATATATATTTTAGCTATTTATACAGTCAAATATAAGTTTATTTTCTATGAATTAAATAGGATTGGATTATACATGTAAATTGTTAATATAAAACACATATAATGAGCGTTCTGGACAGAATTGAGCATTCCAAGCGATTCTGCAACCATATAAGGAAATTTAATCACAAGAATTTTTTTTTCAGCTATCTATACAGTAAAAAATAAGTTTATTATCCATAAAATTAAGAGGATTGGATTATACGTGTAAATTATTCTTATAAAGCACATATAATGAGCGTTTTGTACATAATTGAGCATTTCAAGCGATTCTGCAACCATTTTAAATAATTTGATTACAACAATTTATATTTCAGATAATTATAAATTCAAGAATAGTTTAAGATCTAAAAATTCAAAAGGATTGGATTATACATGTAAATTAAGCACATAAAGTGCAAATAATGATCGTTCTGGACAGAATTGAGCATTTCAAGCGATTCTGCATCCATATTAAGTCATTGGTTGACAATAATTTATATTTCAGCACTTAATAAAATGGAGAATAAGTTTATCATCTAAAAATTTAAAAGGATTGGAATATGCATGTAAATTAAGCACAAAAAGTGCAAATAATGAGGGTTCTGGACAGAATTGAGCATTTCTTGCAGTTGTGCAACCATTTTAAGAAATTTGATTACAAGAATTTATATTTCAGCTATTTATACAGTCAAGAATAAGTTTATGATCTAAAAATTTAAAATGATTGGATTATAAATGTAAATTATGCATATAAAGCATATATAATGAGCGTTCTGGACAGAATTGAGCATTTCTAGCGATTCTGCAACCATTTTAAGTAATTTAATCACAAGAATTTATATTTCAGCTCTTTCTACATTGAAGAATATGTTTATGATAAAAATATTTAATAGAATCGGATTACACATGTAAATTTTGCAAATAAAGTGCAAATAATGAGTGTTCTGGACAGAATTGAGCATTTCAAGCGATTGTGGGACCATTTTAAGGAATTTGATCACAAAAATTTATATTTCAGCTATTAATACAGTCAAGAATAAGTTTATGATCTAAAATTTTAAAGGATTAGATTATACATGTAAATTAAGCAAATAAGTGCAAATAATGAGCATTCTGAATAGAATTGAGCTTTTCAATTGATTGTGCATCTATTTTAAGTATTTTGATCACAAGAATTTATATTTCAGCTCTTTATACAGTGAAGAACAAGTTTATGATTAAAAAATTCAAAAGAATTGGATTATGCATGTAAATTTTTCATATAAAGTGCAAATAATGAGCGTTCTGAACAGAATTGAGCATTTCTAGCGATTTTGCAACTATTTTAAGTAATTTGATCACATGTTATTCCAACTCTTTATACAGTGTAGAATTTGTTTATGATTTAAAACTTTAAAAGGATTGGATTGTATATGTAAATTAAGCACATAAATTGTAAATAATGACCGTTCATGACAGAATTGAGTATTTCAAGCGATTGTGCAACAATTTCTTGTAATTTGATCACAAGAATTTATATTTCAGCTTTTTATACAGTGAAAAATAAATTTATGATCTAAAAAAATTTGAAAGGATTGGATTATACATGTAAATTATGCACATCAAGTGCAAATACTGAGCGCTATTTTTTCTTCTCTCCTTCCTTCTAGCCTGAGTACTAAATCAACATCTCAGCTCGACCATCCTTTTAGTTAAACTAGTGTGAATCTAGCACATTGCATGATTCATGCATATAAATTTCGAATAATTAGATATATGCTACTATGAAAAAAAAATGAAAATTGGAGATATGCCACTCTTAAATTGTAAATTAATTTTATGCCATTGTAAAATGATAAAAAATAGTTTGATGCCATTACTTTATGTGAAAACTAGAGATTAACTTTAAACAAATAACCAACATTCTGAAATTTAATTATAAATGTGTCATTTATACATCCATCTTTATACCGATATTTTTGTATTGACCCTTTATTCCTTCCTTCTCAAATTTCAAAACATTTCATTTACTCGGCTGAATCTTTAAAAAATTGAAAATTTTAAATTTTGTTGAATTTTCAAAATTTTGATTTTTCATAATTCAAAATTTCCAATTTAAGAAATGTCGAAATTTTAAAATTTTTTAAAATTTCACTTATCTTAAATTTGAAAAGAGATGAGTATTTTGGTCGTATGAAAAATTAGCTACGAAGATGGATGTATAAGTGACAATTTTTTCACTTAGTTGAATTTGAGGTGACTTTTTTTTTTTTCCAAAACACAATTTAAGAATGATATTTTCAAATTTCAAAATTTTGAAGTGGCATGAATCGAATTTTTTTTTTTTTAAAAAAAAAATTGACATTAAAGCAATGCCTTTATTATTATTTTTATTTAACTAAAGAAAAAGAAGAATAGTAACATAAAAATCTAATCCTATTATGTAAAATATGCAACGGCCATAAGAATCTAATCCTATTATGTCAATTATTTTTTAGATCAATTTCTTAAAAATTCTTGTAGGCTCTCGCGGACACTCGATAGCAATTAACAAAGAACCCTTTACAGTGACATCCGACACACTTAACTTCAGTAATTGTGGAACAGAAAATCCGGCCTCCTCTTCTCCTTTCGTTAATGGCGAGGCTCATCTCCCATTTGTCCTAATTGTAATCGTATTGCTACTACTCCGAAAGTCAAAACTCAAAGCAAAAATTAATAAACCAATCTTCCTTCCCGTTCACTTCCTTTCGGTAATTCCTCTTGTCTCTCCCTCTCTCCTTCTCTAGCAAAATCGTAAGTCGATTGAATTTTACTTTTTTTTTTTTTTTTTTTTGTAAATCAAATGTTCGTTGTTTCTTTTGTTCCATTAGTGGTATAAATCAAGTTTTCAGAAACAATTACCCATGATTTTTTTTTTTCCAAAACATGTTTATTAGAGTAGACGATTTGACATTAAATTGCAATTAGCCTTCTTTACTGTCCATTTATCTTCTCCCAAATTCTCATTTAGATCATTTTGGGCTTTCTTTGATATTCCCAAAAAAACAAGTTTCTCCTTTTATAAATTTTATTACCAGTAAGAACTCCATTCCACCTAAAGGCACCAAAGAAAACAAAGAACCCAAAAAGTATACGCCTAACAGAATATCTCAAGACCGAATTTGCAGTGATTGAAGCTAAGTGTTCAATCACCTGATACCAGCATTTCGTAAAGTTCTTAAATCATGCATTTAAACCTTCAATTTCTTTTCCAATTTTAGGATTTAGCTTTTCCTAATGCACTAATTTGAACAAAACCTTCCACTGTAAAGTTATATACTGTATCGTTGTTAAATAAGATTGCAAATGTACCATCGCTATGAATCATCTAGAATTAACTATTATGAATGGTAGCTAAATTTTTTTCTTTGGTTAATTTTTGTTTAAGTCATTATAATTACTTATCCTGCTTCAGCCCTATGGCTTTTTTAAAATAAAAAATCATAAAAAAGGGAAAATTCTAATGCTGCAGGTTAGAAGTGGCTAGATTTATCAATGGACGATCCTCAGTCCCAGGAGAGTAATGTTGATCTAGATCTTAATCGAGATTATATCAGCAACTTACCAGCTGATCTAAAATATCAAATTTTAATAAAACTCCCAATAAGAGAGGTGGTCAGAACAAGCATCCTCTCGAGAAAGTGGAAGGATTCATGGGTATCAATTCCAAATTTGGTGTTTACGGAAGACTCCGCACAGTCTGAGCTTACTAAATTGGTCGACATGGTATTACTGGTTCACCGGGGTCCGATTCTGAAATTCAAGCTTGTCAGTGAGCATGCATGCAATGAGGCAATCGGCCGATGGATGCTCATATTGTCTAGAAATGGAATTCAGAATCTAGTGCTGAAATTCGATGGTGGTGAGAGATGTGTGATTCCTTCTGACTTCTTCTCTTGTGTTGCATTAAAAGATGTGTATCTGTTTAATTGCAATATCTATGTTCCTCAGTTTTTTCAAGGTTTTAATCTGCTGCGCACCCTTTGTCTGTGCAATTTCAATTTGTCGGGGTTTAGTATAGAAAAATTGGTTTCGAGTTGCCCTTTGCTAGATAGCTTGGAGCTGTCCAACTTTTCCCAGCAAGGCTGCCTCATTATCCATGCACCGAACCTAACATTCTTGGACTTATTCGGTGAGTTCCATGATCTCTGTTTAGAAACTCCAAAGTTAGCTTCTGCAACCATTCATCTCAGTACTACAGATGGAGACTATAAGGAATTAAGTCTGGGAAATGTCCAAAAGGATAGCAACATTGTACGAGCCATTGGTTGCCTTTATAACATTAAAAGCCTCGATATATGCGGTGAATTCACTGAAGTAAGAAGACATCATATTGCTTAGAATTTTTTTAATGTGATATTAGGGTACATTAAACCTGTTATGGGGCTTCTTTCAAATTTTTGATGGATATCTTATATCTGTTCTTGTTAATGTAGCCTTGATCTTTGTACAAATTCCCAATAAAAACAGAAGCCAAAGAGGCATCCATAAGAGGGGGAAAAAAAAAAAGAAAATGATAAACCTAATTAAAGCAACAGAGCAGAGTTCCACCTGGTACAACCAGGTACTCTATTGGTGTCTGACTTGACTTGTACATAATCTTCCAAGACTAGAATACTGCAAACTTATATTTGGAGTACATGCTAATGCTTTGTACTTTTCAACATTCTTTGGTAGTATTTAGGCAAGGGACTCGTACCAGAGAAGCTGCCAATATTCTTCAATCACTTGAAAGAGATTTTTGTGAGCATATATAAATCAAACCAGGATGAGATTTCAGCTGCTGTTTGTTTGTTCTGCAGTGCACCAAACTTGAAAGTTCTGCACATAGAGGTTCCCTACTTTTTTAGTATTTAATTATGACTGTCGCTTTCCTTTATTTATTTATTTATTCCTCGCTATTGTCATCTTTATCATCCTCGCTATTGTCATCATCGAGCTAAAAAATAAGATATCAAAACATTAATTATTTACAGGGACTCAGTCTGTCAAGTAGTTCATATCAACCTATTTTAGTTGAAATCTTTAAGTTCCAAGTCCAGATTCATTTCTGATGCATCTTTTTGTCACTTTTTCTTTCAGTTTGCCGATAACGAGTGTGAAGACGTACCACCTGTTGAATTATTGTGGAATTCGAAAGCAAACGATGACAAGTTGTTTAAGCACCTCAAGATTCTCAATATCATGTTTAACTTACAGATCCCTGAATCAATACCCTTACGAACTGCTGAGTCTACTCTAGAATTTGCAAAACTCGTGCTAAGAAGGGCACCTGTGTTAGAGAAATTGCATCTTGATTTAAAGTATGATGTAGCTGTGGCATTTTTAAAGAAGCTTGAGAGTTTACCAAAGTTATCAATGAAAGCTGAGTTCACAATTTCCGAAGAATAAAGACTAAACTTTGAAAATAGTTCAGATAGAGTTCAATATTTCGTTTTATTCCGAATTTGGACCTTTAGTTTAACAGTTTGACTTTTCTGGTTGTATTGAGGGAATGCTACATTGGGATATCTCTTTCCGGATTCCGCATTTTACCTTTTCTGATTACTGGATTTTATATTTCTGGCTATGTCTGAGGCAAATGGAAACCACTTTTTGTGTTATTTTGTTACATTGAAATTAGTATTGTTTTGCAACATTTGTGCTACTTTTTCTTTTTTATTTACCTGAAGTAAGAAAAGCAAGAAAAAACACCCCAAATCGAAGTACTTGCAAAAACACGTACGTGCTTTTCTTAATACATTCTAATAGCTTATGTTTGCACAAAAGCTAAGAAATAATTTGGAATGATCTCAAATAAGTTTACTTTGTGAACATTCATTATATTAGAAAAAATATTAATCGGTTTTAGTAGAACGCTGACATGGCATGAAACTTGAATTGATTAAATTCACCCAAAAAATTGAGAAAAAAAATGATACATGTACATGATATGCTGTAAATATGTCCAAGCCATATATATTCCCACAAAAATTTTCTTAGATCATGTTGTTTATCTAATTTCCAGACACTATGTGTGTTGTGTAATGCAATATTCTCGTGAAGGTCGTTAATTCTGTAGCATGTTTGCAAGTTTCGATCATAGTTCCTTATACACAATTTAAAAATAACTAGAGGGGCATATCGAGTTTCGAGTTTCGCTCGATGTAGATATCTATAATAAGAATATTTTTATTATGTTTCTGTAGTTTAATTATGTTCATTTTTGGATATATTGTGAAGATAATTTATCTTTAGAAATATAATTTAGTTATTGTACGTACTTTGATTTGATTAAATTTAAAGAGTTTGATCAATTTAAATAAAAAATTATATGTGTATAAATATAGTTATAGTTATCTGAAATAATATGATTTATATTATGGTGATATTATTCATGAAATACAATATGTTTATAAATGACTTAAATATATATATATATATATATAGAGAGAGATAGGCTATTGTCCTATGGATAGGACTCAGGTGTTTTCCTATTCAGTTTTCTAACGTCGGATGTCTTTAAGATCTGTGCTAAGATTTAAGCAGAGGGATGAGATAGAGGCGCCGAGGAGATGCGATGCGTTAAATTTTTTCCGTTCCATCTGTTGAATCCTCCGTTTTCTCTCCGTATGTCAAAAGAACCGAGCGCTCTCTCTCCCTCTCTCCTCTCCTCTGAAACCTAGAAAATCTCAAGTTCGCCTCCCCTCCTCAAATCATCTCAGTCGTTGCTCTCTCCGCCTTATCTCCTCAAATCGTGCTTTTCTCTGCCTTTTTTCCTCAAATCGTACTTTTCTCTGCCTTTTTTCCTCAAATCGTGCTTTTCTCCGCTCGTCTTCGAAAGTTCAAAACCCTAGATTGTAAGAACTCGGCAAACTCTGCTCTAATTCAACAACTCCTCGCGACTTCCAATTGAGGCCTCCGCTACTCCCTAACAGGTACTTTTGTCTTTTTTTAATTATTTAGTGACAATTATGAGCATTAATAGATAGGTCGGTGCCAATTTTTTTATTTGAATTGGACTGATGCTTGGGCTTGCAAAAACTTGTCTCTGGTTGGCGCCATAGCTTACTTGATGCCAAGTTATAAATCAATTTCTTGTCTACACTGTTCTAGAGGGTCACATCTTATTCCAGCTCTGTCTGGATAACATATCACTCGTGCATATTTGACACCTTTTAACACTTAGTTTTTGTTTTGGGCTCAGTTGAATAAATAGAAGTAAAATCAAATAATTTAGATAAAGGTCAAAAAGTTCTTTTAAGTGCATTCAATTATATGTTTGAGAAACTGGAGCCCTGATGCTCTGGTTGCCATTCAGAGTATACCAGCAGCATATAAAACCAAATTAAGGATAAAAATGATATAGTGGTTGCCTGGTTAGGCCAGAGCTTACTTGATATCTATGCGCTAAATTGCCGAATTTTTTCTCAATATTCTGCTAGAGCGTATAATACTTAGATCCTTTTTTTATGCACCTCAACCAAAAATTTAGAAACCTGCATTGAATAATTAGGACATGCACCTTGACAAATTATTTAGATGCATCATGTATATAGTTAGATGTCATGAACTCGTGACACTTGATGTGGGCAAGATTCATTACTTTCTTGAAATTTTAACCCTTTTAAAAAAAATATGAATAATGAATTCATGGTTTGTTCAAAATAAATGTTGCATTATTCATATTTCATTTCATTTCTTCTTGGAAACATTCACTTGAAGTATGTTTATATTATAATTTGATTTCTTATTGGAAAGGAAATTTGAAGGTGCGAGATGCAAGCTCTGTGCAAATGGATACTATAGGATTAGGATTTGATCCCTACACAGATGGTGCTAGGACATTAGGCGGCAAGTCCGTTCATGTATTTGGTTGAGCTGAGAAGTTGTAAAAGAAGAGAAAAAAGAATTATGTTGAATTATGTTTCTTTGTTAGTGGTCAGTTGAGCAGTTTTTACAATTTACAGAATCTGGTATTTGAATTCAGTTTCTTTTTTTTTTTATCAGAAATGATATATACTTTTCAGACTCTATGATGTACCATGTTTCAGCTAGTGTTGCTTGTACCTAATGCGTTTATGGGTGTACATACAATCCAATGCTTGTATTATTACTTGTACCTAATGCGTTTATGGGTGTACATACAATCCAATGTTTGTATTATTACTTGAGGTTGAGAGTCTATGAACTTGGAAACTTATATTGGTTTTAAATATTACATGTCGCACCAAATTCATGCATAAGCTAAGCCAATAATTTGTACATAAACACAAAGATAAACCATACATCAAAGGCAGAAAAATTGGTTTTGCATTCAATATGAAAAAAGGAAATTATCAAATTATCCCTAACTAAAGTCTCAAATTCCTAAAAGATAAACAAACCGATACAATGTAAACTATGTACCAGCATCTTTATACACCCATTACAATTAAAAAAAAGAGGAGATATAACATACATCACGAGTAAATAGATACAAGAGTTTGGGTCCGCAATGAGTAAACATACATCCACTAGAGATTTCCCAACAAGCCATATTTTCTTGCAAGTCGAGGATCCTGAGAAATTTTTACCAGAAAAGAAAGTAAGGAGAAATCAGAACACAAATTAATTCATTTCTAATTAATAGCTCCACAATAAACTAATTAGGCCCACATCAAAATCAGATTGTATTACTTAAAATTGTGTCGGATTGCACAAAGATCCTCCAGACAAGAATTAGGAAGCAAAAATGTACAAAATTAACCATCATAATTGCTAATTTGGCATCAACCACACCAGCCCCAATTAGCGAATCTAGGATTTTTGTGGTTCGCTTACCTCTCCTTTCGGAAGTGAGCAAAGTAGAAGTTGTATCCTGGGAGAAGCTGAGGCGGGAAAAGAATGAGGCGAGTTTCGGCACTAGACGGAGATAAAATAGTTCAGCACTGAGCGAAGCCCTAGGCGGGGCAAGGAGCAGTCGAGTTGTGGCGCTAGGCTTCTCGGAGTGGTTTCGATCGATCTAGGATTTCTCGGAGAAGGCGAGGAGATAGACGTGCCGAATACTGGACAGATTTACGAGAGAAGTGGAGAAGGACAGAAGCATAAAGGAGAGAGGTATAAGCAATGGAGATTATAAGGTTTCTCAACCTTTCTCAACGTGTTTAACAGAAGGAGAGATGGAGAGTTGCACAGACAGAGAGGAAACGGAGAACGGAAGTGTGTTTAACAGATGGAAATTAACACCATCGCTCTCCTCAGCGCAAAAATCGTGGCCATCGGATCTGATTTCATAAAGTAATCGAACGATCTGGAAGTGAATAGGACAGGGGCTCAGTCCTATCTAAAGGACAATAACCTATCTCTATATATATATATATATATATATATATATATATATATATATATATATATATATATATATATATATATATATATATATATATATATATATATATATATATATATATATATATATATATATATATATATATATATATATATATATATATATATATATATATATATATATATATATATATATATAATGTATAAAATACACTGATGTGTACGGATCGTCCCCGTACACATGAGTTGTTTTTCAAGATCCAAAATTCAAACGGTCAATCCTAACCGTTCAAGTTGTTCTCCATATTGAAAAACCCTCGGAGATCAAATTTTATATTTTTTGAATTTTTTTACTATATATTATGATATTTTCAAATTGGAGGGCCTGAAATACTCCAATTGTAGTGTTTTTTGAAAATATCATAATATATAGTAAAAAAATTTGAAAAAATGTAAAATTTGGTCTCCGAGGGTTTTTCAATATGGAGAACAACTTGAACTGTTCGGATCGGCCGTTTGAATTTTGGATCTTGAAAAACGACTCATGTGTACGGGGACGATCCGTACACATCAGTGTTCTATATCCATTCTCTATATATATATATATATATATCTCGTAAAAGATATGATGTTTTTTCTATTTTCAATTGAATGAATTTGATTTATATTTTGTAAACCAAAATTAAGAATGATGATGAAGAGAAATTAAGGTGGAGAGCAACATAAAAGAGAGACGAAGACATGATGAAAATTAAAATAGGAAGAGGTCACAAAAAACATAAACAAAATAATGTGTTGCCAAATTATTGTCTACGGGTGAACCGGGTCAGTTTTATAAGCAATAATACCTGACACACAAATAGTTACATATTATCATATTACAGAAATGAGAAAAATGCTCTCTCACAACTATTTCACAATGTTTGAAGTGTCGAATGACATTTAACTAAAAGATTTCGACATCCACACAAATTTATTTATAATATTAATTATGTTCATTTTTGGATTTATGGTTAAGATATATTTATCTTTAGAAATATATTTTAGTTATTGTAGGTAATTTGATTTGATTAAATTTAAAGAGTTTGATCAATTTAAAGAAAAAACTATATGTGAGTAAATATAGTTATAGTTATCTGAAATAATACGATTAATATGATTTATATTATGTTGATATTATTCATGAAATGTAATATGTTCATAAATGACTTAAATAAAAAAAATATATATATCGTAAAAGATTTGATTTTTTTCTATATTGATTTGAATGAATTTAATTTATATTTTGTAAATCGAAATGAAGAATGGTGATGAAGATAAATTAAGGTGGAGAGGGACTCTAAGCAATACAAAAAGAGATGGAGACATGATGAAAATGAAAATAGGAATAACACCCGACACACAATTAGTTACAAAGTATCACATTACAGAAATCAGAAAAAATGCTATTGCACAACTATTTCACAATGCTTGGAGTGTCGGATGATATTTAACTAAAGAATCCCGACACCTACACATCTTTATTTATAACATTGATGTAGACCATTCGTTATTTTCCAAATGAAATATAGAACAAATAAATTTTATGCACACAATTCGTTGGCAATAATTGGAACTTTTTTCTTGTGATTTTTACGACTTTAACAGTCTAAATTGGTTAAAGAACATCATTGGACTGGTGCAAAGAAGTATGAATAGTTGACAAAAAAAAGAGTATAAGCTCCTAACGTATTCTATTATACACAATTGATGTACCGATAAGATTTTCTGATTATTAGTGATTTTATGACGTGACAGATTGCAACAATTAATTGTTAAATACATTAGACGCATACTTGTGTATATAAATTGAACATTATACAATATTTGCTAAAAAAATTTAATGAATATAGCATTTATGTATAATTCGATTTGGTAGCTTCTGCCAAAGATTCTAAGGAAAAAAATCATAATTAACTCGAGTAATTATCTTAAGATAATATTTAGGAAATAAACTTCAACAGGAAAAATGTTTTAACTTCATATAAAGAAAAAATTTCATTTGGCCAAAATCATATATCCGTACTACAACAGTATGAAATTGCATACTTGCAAAAAAAAGAAAAAAAAAAAAGAAAAGAAAAGTATGTTATTGCATATTAGTTAATTTGAATTAGCACCAATAAGTTTTTCTAATTGGTAATTAAATGTATTTCGAAGATGACAGTTAGTATCAATAATTTTATGATAAATAAATTTTTTTCATGCAAGTTTAGTTAATTTAGAAATATTTTCATAAAGTTGTCGAAGAAGTCGAATATAAACAATAAGGTAAATTTAGCAAAATTTAGTCGAATATATCATTTGATTGCTGGACAGTCAATAAATCATTCGTACGGACGTAAGCAAGCCAGATGGATAATATTTTTGTATATTGGTCTTACTGGACCTGTCAAACTATTTTCCTTATTACTTACTTTGTTTAATGAAAAAAAAAAAAGATCAGACCACATAGTAGGAAATTTATTGTTTTTTAATGTCCGGGATCCGGACCGTCAAGAAATCTTTCCAGATGAATCTTTTATTCTTTTTTTTACAAAATGTTGAGAGAAAAGAAACACAACACTAATCCCAAGATGGTAGTCGCACCGCTTGGTATAAATTGACTAAACCCTGGGAGTTCCATTTCTCTCCATCTCTCCCATTTTCCCTTCGCTGCCTCTCCGTCTCGGTTGCTTTTGCTTCTTGTGGTAATCTCTCTCTCTCGTTAGGTTTAGGTATTACAAGGAACTAAGGATATCATCTCGAAGAGGTGAATCGAGAGAAGGGAAAGAGATCATTACATAGCTTCTCTTTTTCCCTAAGGATTGATTCTTTCTTCTTCTTCTTTTTTTTTTTTTATGTATAAACTGTGTCTTTTGTGCACGAGAAATTGTGGAGCGCAATTTTTGCTTGGCTTAAATTTTATTAGGAGTAAATGATTACATAGAACACTGGAAAACATTTTGTTGGTTTTCCTATTTTCCCAAAAATTTGGGTATTATTATCCCTGCTAGACAATTTGGGGGTTGAGATCTAGTGTTTAGCCTCAACTGTTTTTGATTTGATTTAAATACACAGTGAGGTCGTAATGTTTCAATGAAAAACATAATCAATTGGGATTTATGACCCTAATATCAAAACAACTTCAGCCCATGCTAGAGAGGAACAGTACTCGGTCTATATTTATTGTCAAGCAGGGGCGGAGGCAGTAGAGGGGCCTGGCCCCCCTAATATTTGAGAAGCCATTGTACTAATTTTGTATAAAAGGAATCCAATATCAATGAGTAATGACGTATTAACTCAGGAAATCCAATATTACATGTGATCCAATAACAATTAATGGTGAGATTGGCAATTTGCTACAGCTGTAATTAGCTAGTATTGCCTTTCTTCTTAATCCCTGGAGAAAATGACGGTTGGAGCTTACCCTTGATTCAGCCCTGAATTATTTCCATGTTTTATTTCTGTACATTGTATATCTATATATAGTTATGTTGTATGGTGTATTAGACATGACAATCAATAATAAGAAATTTTCATTGAGCTTATTTAATTTATGTTTCTTTTTTGATGCGTAAGTGGTGTATTATTTGTTGTTAGGCTTCAACAAACTAACGGTCGTTACTTAATTACTTCATCATATTAAGTCTTATTGCTGTATCTTTTCAACATCTTGACATTTGGATGTCAGTCTTGCCCCCCTCTAAGTTCAAATTCTGGCTCCGCCCCTGTGTCAAGAGCATATGAATCTAAAGTTAGTCATACACTTATTATCTAGCTGTGACAAAGACTGGTGTTAACTTGTAAAAGGAGGATTTGAGACTCGGTAATAATGTGGACATTTCTATTGTTGAAATTGGAAAATGTTATATTATTAAATGATCCTTTTATTCTTGTGATTTTCATTGACATAGGTTGTTCCTTGTTATTTATCTTTAGCGCACTATATTTAAGTTTTGACCTTGACTATTAACATTTGCACTCTGTTATTTTTAATCATATGTATTGTTATCTGAATCAACTCATTTTATTGCTGATTGAATGTCACTGTGCTGCTTGCAGGTTGCAATTCACTAAAGTTATCAATGGATGCTGATTATATCAGCGACTTGCCAGCAGATCTGAAAGAGAAAGTCTTAGTGAAACTTCCGATCAAAGAGGTAGCTAGAACAAGCATCCTCTCAAGCAAGTGGAAGGATTCATGGAAATCAATTCCCAGTTTGGTACTCGAACGAAATGATAGAGAGCCAATGCCTGTTAAGTTGGTGGACAATGTATTAATGGTTCACCGTGGTCCCGTTCTAGAATTCAAGCTCTCCACTTATGATAATTGCAATCAGGCAATTGATCGATGGATGCTTATCTTGTATACAAATGGAATAAGGAATCTACAGCTAAGATTTTGGGGTAATGAAAGATGCAAGATTCCTTCCCAACTATTCTCGTGCCTTGCATTAGAACGTTTGGATTTCTCAGGTTGCACAATCAATGTTCCTCAGTTTTTCCAAGGCTTTAAGCTGCTTCGCACCCTTTGGTTATCCCGTTTCGATTTATCAGGGATCAATTTAGGGAGCTTCGCCTCAAGTTGCCCTTTGCTAGAGAACTTGGCTCTGTCCAACTTTGTCCAGCCAGGTTGTCTCCATATCCTCGCCCCAAACCTCAGAAAATTGCATCTTTGGGGTGAATTTCATGATCTCTGTTTAGAAACTCCAAATTTGGCATCAGGATGCATTTGTCTCAGCAGTAGTAATCGAGATTATCGAAAGTTCAGTGCCGCAAAATCAGGAAATGAAAGCAACATTTCACGAGCTCTTGGTTGCCTTGGTAACATTAGAACTTTTAAAATCTGTGGTGAATCCTCTGACGTAAGATTTCTATATGCTTAATGTATTTCACAATGATATTATAATCTATACTGCCTATAATACCACTAATTAATTGAGTTTCTTTGAAGTTTTGGCAGAAAATTATTGTGTTTATTATTAAGCCTCAAATACTCTACTTAACCTTAGTCATAGAAAAATAAGCTAGGAAGAGGCTGACAAAAGAGAGAAGAAAACACTGCAGTGAAGTAGTGTTGACTGATCTTGCTTGTACAGAATTATTTTGTAGTGAAATATAAGCTTAATTACTAACTAATGTTAATGATCTCTTCTTCTCCTTTTTGCAAGTATTTGGCCATGGGACCTATACCAGAGAATCATCCAACAATCTTCAATCACTTGACAGAGTTTTTTCTGCCCATTTATACTTCAGACCGGAAAGAGATTGCAACTGCACTTTATTTGTTTAAAAATGCCCCGAACTTGAAAGTACTTCATATAGAGTTTTGGGGTTATGGGGGCTGGAATCAAGCGCAAGTTCAAGCTTCATGGGAATTGAAAGCAGCAGAAAACTTCTTGTTTAAGCGCCTCGAGACTGTGAACATTACCCATGTACAAAACACTGAGACGGGGGCTTCCTTTGGGGGGACCAAGTCGATGCTACAATTTGCAGAACTCGTTCTAAGTACTGCACCAGTGTTACAGAAAATACATATCACTGATTATCAAGATTCCAAGGAATATTTTATGAAACTCGAGTGCTTCCCCAGGTTATCTGGAAAGGTTGAAATTGTGTTTGTCAAGACAGATGACTGGTACTACGATGAAGATGAATAGTATTTAGTATTGTTTTATGCACCAGCCGTGTGACTTTTTTTTTTTTTTTTTTTTGGGTGGGTGGGGGGGGGGGGGGGTGGGGGGGGGGGGGGGGGTTGTGATTTAGTGTGAATTTTGTGTCTAAGGGTCAATTACTTTGCAGTTTGCACTTCTATATTAGGTATTATGCCCTTGTATGGTATTGGTAGATTTTTTATGTTTGTGCAATCTGCTGTTTAGTGGTTATATTTTGATCAGTGGCTGTTGCTTATTTCAATATGGCCTAATTGACACGTATAAACATTAAACGTCATCTTAATTTTATTGGCAACGACTAACGATGGATTTCGATCTGCATATATTTGTTGTTTGAACAACGGCATAGATACAAATTAACAACTTTATTTCGTCATTTGATCATAATTTTGTTATTATAAATTTCAATAAAATTAAGACATGATAAACTTGTACAGTGTAATCTAACATTATGTTTGGTTGGAGACTTGGAGTAAAGAGATGGAGGAAGGTGAAAATTAATAATTTTTTCGTGCTTGGATGGAAGAAATAGAGAAGAAAATTATTCTCGCGAGAAGAAAGATATTTTTTTGGAATTTTTTTTATGTTCAAATTCATTCTCCTCCAAATCAGTAGAAATAGAGGTGATAAAAATTACAGAGATACGATTGAGACAAAAAGAAAAAAAAATTTTTTTTTTCTCCTTCATCGTTCATCCAAAAAAATTACTTTCTATCCTATCAATTTTCTTCCCTCTTTTATTTACCTTTCCCCTTCTCTATTACCGAACTAAACATAGTTTTAAACATAGTATAAGCATAGAACACATAAAAAATAAATTATAATTACATCATTATCTTATTTGAAGCTGAACTATTGGGAAGGTTTGGTGGGATGTGGAGCTCGTTATAATTACAAATTAAAAACGTGAACAGAGAGACACAATTAGCGCAAACGCTCTTTTAGTTTTAGCAAGTTTTTCACGATATCGGGATAATGTATGTCAATTTTTGTTATTTTTACGATTTGTAAAGAGATCCGAGTTTATTAAAGATACCAATGGTACGGCGACCTACGTTAAACACTTTCCAGTTATTTTATTTTGTACAAAAAATGTTATTTCAAATAAGAAAGTCGAGAGCTACAATCACGATATATATTCACAATACATTTTCAAATAAATCTACAAAAATTTAAAGATTAAGGGGGAAAAAAGTTTGTAGAGTGGTTGTGTATCTAATTTCATGAATTTTTTTTTTATGATTTTATAACTTACAAGTTACAACAAAATCTATATTGATTAAGAGCACAATTGGACGTATTTTATAAGTAACTTCCTTAATTAAAGTATAATACTGCATAAAAGCTGATAAACCAATAAAGTTGTTTCCAATAAGTAATTGACAATATTTAAAGATTAAAACATAATTTAGTGATTTTTATGACTTGAAGGGATGCAACAGTTATCAATTACAAATACATGAGACGCACAACAACATGGTTTTTATAAATTGAAGATTATACATCTGCTATTTGATGTAACATATATAATTAGTTGAATAAAATTTCATATATAGTAGATTACTTGATAACATCTACAAAATAACACACTAGATAGCCTCTATCTAGTTTGTCTGAAAAAAAAAAATCTACAAAATAACCGGTGACTTGGAAAAATTTGAAACTTGAAATGACTCAATGGGTCAAAATGTCGAGTGCATCACGAGATGTCCCCAGTGTACTCAATATTGTAACATTAAATGCACATAGATAATTTTGAATAGCACCAATAAGTCGTTCTAACTGGAAGTAAAAATGAGTGTTTCGAAGCTAACACTAAGTAATTAATTTAATGGATATGATAAAATGTTTTTTTTTGGTACAATTTAGTAGTATGTTTAAAGGTTGTTCAAAAGATACTATGAACATTATCCCACAATTTAATTACTGGAATATAATTGCATGATAAAGTCAATTCACAGAACGAGTAAGCCACAAGGTAGAGGTTTTTCTTTTATTTTTCTTTTTTGACAGTAACCAAATGTTCCCAGATGATTTTTTTTTTTAAAAAAAAAGTAAAAACAAAAACACAACACTAAACCCAAGACAAGGGGTACAGTGGTGGAATTGATAAATAAGCCCCCAAAATTTTCCTGATTCTCTAGTCCTCTTTTTGCAAAACACTTCCAAATTTAAGAGAGAAAGACCAAAATATCCTCAACCGTTTGTGCAACGAAATTGTGAAATTAAGGATATTTTGGACATTTCAGTTGGGAGTGTTTTGCAAAAGGAGGGTGCTTTGGCTTTGACCAATTGCCTTACCATTTGCTCTTAGCTCTTCCCAGTTCCCATTTGCCTTCACTGCCTCTGGTTGCGTCGGCTTATTGCGGTAATGATCTCTCTCTCTCTCTCGTTAGTTTTGGGTTTTCGAGAAAAGGGAAAGAGAGGGCTCCAAACTGGGCACAAATATTTCGTTTAAGAGATAAATGCAAGTAAACGGGAAAAAAAAATAGAGAGAGGCCTGTCCGAAATGTAATTAATTTGGACATTTTCTAGACAATTTGGGGTTGAAATCTAGGGTCTGGCCTCCTTGGCTTTCTTACTTTGATTTGTTTTTTATTCTAATTCACACTGAGGATGTAATGTTTGAAAGAAAAACATTGCAATTGGGATGTAGTCTTGCAGGACCCTGATCTCAAAACAGTTTTAATTTATGCTTATGGGAAAAAAACAAAGCAAAAGGAAGAGGGAAAGAAAAACACTAATTATTCTATATGCATTTCTATAGTTGAAATGTCTTGAGACTAGATGTGTTAATCACTTAACGTGGGCATTTCTATAGTTGAAACTGGAAAGTGTTTTGTTATTAAATGATCCTTTTATTCTTGTAATTTTCTTTAACATAGGTTGTTCCTTATTGTCTTAGTACAGTAATCTTAATATTTATGTCTTTGACTATTAACATTTGCACTCTATTATACTAATGAAATGTATTCTGATCTGAATCAGTTCATTTTTTTGATTGACTATTACTGTGTTGCTTGCAGGTTGGAATTCACTAAAATTATCAATGAAAGCTGATTATCTCAGCGACTTGCCAGCAGAACTGAAAGAGAAAATCTTAGTGAAACTCCCAATTAAAGAGGTGGCTAGAACAAGCATCCTCTCTAGCAAGTGGAAGGATTCATGGAAATCAATTCCAAGTTTGGTACTTGAACAAAACAATACAGAGTCCATGCCTGTTAATTTGGTCGACAATGTATTAATGGTTCATCGAGGTCCGATTCTAGAATTCAAGCTCTCCACTTATCATAATTGCAATGAGACAATAGATCGATGGATGCTTATCTTGTCTAGAAATGGAATCAGGGTTCTACAGCTAAGATTTTGGGGTGACGAAAGATGCAAGATTCCTTACGAGCTCTTCTCTTGCCTTGCATTAGAATGTGTGGATTTCTCAGGTTGCACAATCATTGTTCCTCAGTTTTTCCAAGGCTTTAAGCTGCTCCGCACCCTTTGGTTATCTCGTTTCGAATTATCAGGGATTAGTATTGAGAACTTGGTCTCGAGTTGCCCTTTGCTAGAGAACTTGTCTCTCTCTAACTTTTCCCAACCATGTTTTTGCCAATACTGATGATGAGTGTTGCAGTGAATAGTTTTGATCATGCTCTAGCTATATGTGATTTTTTTTCCCCCTTACTGGTGATGTGATTTAGTATCATTTTGTGTGTAAGGGTCAATCACTATCCATTTGTATTGGTTTATATATTAGAGTATGATAGATGTTGTACGTTGTATCAGTGTTAGTTGGTTTATTTTTTAGGCCCGGTTTGTTTGTGACTTAAAAGGTGCATAACTTAAGTTATGCATCCTTAAGTCACCAAACACCCGTTACATTAAAACGCCTTATGGTAAGTACCCGTTACTCTTTACCTTGCATAGAGATATAGATCGAAAGTTCGGAACTGATTTTAGGGACATTTGGCAAACCACTATAGATTAGTGAGATCAAGATTAAAGTAAGTAATTTTATATAATCGTAGGTTAACAAATTAGTTTACTAATTTAGAAGTTGGACTAATTTTGCATGTCAAAAACACACCTTTTAATTTTGTAAATAAATGTGAAAAATAGGACGTAGCATCAATGTCCAATAAATTGCTTATTTTTATGCACTTGTTCTTGGGACTTGGGAACATACCCAATTAGTATTTTTGCGACATATCTGGTACAAAACTTAATTAATTATATTTTCTTTCAAATAAAGTAAAAAAAAATAGAAAAATTTTACTGTCATATTGTTATTATTGATCGATTGTATCATAATTGAATATCATTTAAATATCATGTGGTAGTTGATAAAAAAAAAAAAAAATTATCCGAACTATGACAAATTCAATCATTTGAGGAATAAAGAAACGTAATGTATTAAATTTTATATATTTTTTTAATATGCATTAAAACATTTTGAGTATAAACTACATTTAAAACATCAGATATAAAACGTAGAAATTATCTTTTATGAATGTCAAAATAGCTACAATAATTTTTTTTCCCTATTGTTCCCTTTTTATTTGTGTGCGTTTTGCTTGGTTTAGTTTATATATACTGTCAGTTTACCGTATTTAAATTCGCTCTAACGTGAATATTTTTTTTTCTTTGAACAACAATGTGACAAAATTATCCAATTAAAATAGTCTCTGCTCCGTTCCCCTCTTCAGTAGGGTTTATATTTGGGTCTATTTTAAATTTAACATCAGATATAAAAGTAGTGTCTATTGTATATATATCGCCGCTTGACGCTTGATGGAAAATTGTTTAAACCCTCAAATTTCCCACCCCCTCAACTGGCTTTGCTGCCTCTCGATCTCTCTCGGTTGCCTTCGCTTCCTGTGTAATCTCTCTCTCTCTCTCTCATACACACACACACACACTTGTAAGTTATTTTTTCTAGGTTTTGGTTCTCTTGTAAGGCACAATTAAAGATGTGCTTTAGGAGGTGAATCGAAAGAAGGAAAAGAGGAGAGAGGTCGGAAAGGACCACCATATTTTTGGTTTAATTTTAAGAGATAAATACAACGGAATGGGAGAAATATATATATATATATAGAAACCCTCAGAATTGTGATTGATTCATTTAAGAGACATGGTGTTTAATTACTTCATGTTGGCTTTTCTAGAGTTCAATATTTTTACGTTATGATTGATTCATTTACCTAGCTAGTGTATTCTTTGCCATTGCTTGTTCCGTGTTGTCTTCAGTGCAGTGATGTTTACGTGTCTTTGATTCTTAAATTTTACACTTTTTTTTTTCTATTGAAATGTATTGTCATCTGAATTAACTCAATTTACTTGCTTTGCTGTAGTGGCCAACTATCTCTCTTTGTGACCATCTAATAAATTTCTTTGTGTTGGTTTGCAGGTTGAAATTGACTAAAATTTTCAATGGATGTTGATTATATCAGTGAATTACCAGCAGATCTGAAAGAGAAAATCTTAGTGGAACTCCCTATCAAAGAGGCAGTCAGAACAAGCATCCTCTCAAGCAAGTGGAAGGATTCATGGATTTCAATTCCGACTTTGGTATTTGAAGAACATATTTCAGAGTCTAGGCTTATTAGGTTGGTTGATAATGTATTAATCTTTCATCATGGACCGATTCTAGAATTCGAGCTTGTCAGTGAGCATCCTTGCAATGAGGCAATCAGTCGATGGATGCTCATCTTATCTAGAAATGGAATCAGAGAAATAGACCTAACTTTTCATGAAAACGAATGCATTATTCCTTCACGCCTCTTCTCTTGCCTTGCATTAGAACGTCTAGAGCTCTCAGGTTTCATAATCAATGTTCCTAATTTTTTCCAAGGCTTTAAGCTGCTCCGCACCCTTTGTTTATTCCATTTTGATTTATCGGGGATTACTGTAGGGAACTTGGTCTCAAGTTGTCCTTTGCTAGAGATATTGGCACTGTGTATATTTGTCATGCAAGGTTGCCTCCATATCCTTGCCCCAAACCTGAGACGTCTGGATATTTATGGTCAATTTGACGATCTCTGTTTAGACACTCCCAAATTGGAATGGGCAAGCATCTTTCTTACTGGTAATGGAGATTATCGACAATTCAGTGTAGCAAAAGCTGGAAAGCAAAGCAACATTAAACAAACTATTGGTTGCCTTAATAACATTCGAGAGCTAGATATAGGTTCTGCATTCATTGATGTAAGATTTTATATGCTTGAACCAAAAAATAATTTAACGATATTATATCATATCTATACCGTTAAGAGGGCATCTTTTGAACTTCTGACAGAAAGTTTAATATTTGATTAAATAAGCCTCAAACTACAACAAATCTAATTCATTGCACACAGCGAGAGAGAGGTTAACAAAAGGTGGAAAAAGAAGTGATATAAACAATGACTACCAGTCGATTTGTGTTTCGAGTATATTTGTAGGTACTGTATTGTTGACTGTCTAGCTAGTATTGAAAATGAGCTTGTTATTTAGCTAGATGTTAATGATATCTATTTCTTTCATTGCAAGTATTTGGCCATGGGACCTATACCAAAGAATCTTCCGAAAATCTTCAATCACTTGACAGAGCTTTCTGTGCGCATATGTAGTTATGACCAGAATCAGATTGCAACTGCTCTTTGGTTGTTTCAAAATGCCCTGAACTTACGAGTACTTCATATTCGGGTTCACTACTTCTCTAAGATAAATATATGATTAATCAATCTTCTTTTATTTATTACTATTTAACTTATTGGTTAAATCTCATTGCAATTTTTTTTAAGTAATTTATTATGCAAGAAAACCAGAAAGAATTATGAAGGTGGCAATATTAAATTTTGATAAACTGGTCTAGTGCCGACATATAAAGTTGGTTCTAGGACTGGATCAACATAATCAAATGTCACTGGAAAATTAGTTAGAAAAGTTAGCATTTAATTTAATCCGCAACTCACGCATTCTACTTTTTTTTTTCTTTGCCGAATATACAGTTCTTGGACTTTCAGGGTGAAGATATTTCAAAAGTTCAAACTTTGTGGAAATTAAAAGCAACAGATGCCTGCTTGTTCGAGCGCCTTGAGATTGTGAATGTTGGGTATGATCAAATGATTGACTCGTCCTTTAGAAGGACCAAGTCAATGCTAGAATTTGCACAACTCGTGCTAAGTACTGCACCAGTGTTAAAAAAACTCAATATTATTTATTTTGGGTATGCTATGTTATTTCGTGCAAAGCTTGAGGGCTTCCCCAAGTTGTCAAAAAAGGCTCAAATTGCAGTTGTAGACAGATAGAATTGAGTTGCTGTGCCATGAACACCGTTGATTCATGCTCCAGCAGTGTCGTTTTTGTTTTTTAATTCTTTTGGTACTGTTTTTTTGTGAAGTTTATGTTTGAGGACAAATCACCATCCACTTTTTTTTTTTTAAGTTTTCTATAGTTAATTAATGATTTGTGCTGTTTACTGGTTATATTGGATACATGGCAGTTGGTTTTCTTCCTATATGAATGTCCCATCTTGCATATTTACACACTGGATCAGATTTGACTGACATCATTTCTGAGTCCATAAACAATCGACTTCTTTTGATTAAACGTATTTGGAGATATTGGTTGTTGTGATCATATTCAATTAATATTTCTGCGACCTGTCCTGGTACAAACCTTAATTAACAATATATATATTTTTTTCAAATAAAGTAACAAAAAATATAAAAATATTACTGCCATATTGTTAGTTTATAGATTGATTGTGTCGTAATAATTTAAAGGCAAAATTGATTACAAACCCTTCTAATCTTCTCTAATTGATTATATACCCCTCAATTCCTTAAAATCGGGTATATACCCCTCAAATCTTCTCCTTTTTGTACATTTATCCTTATTCATAATTTCAATGATGATTAAAATGTATAAACTCATTTTTTTTTTAATTTGTGACTAAACTATCCCTCCTCCCTCAATCCTTTATGTTTCATGTTTTTTCATATATTCTACCTCTGTTCTTCTTTACGAAATCACCAAGAATTATATTCGCTCTCTTGTACCTCTATGACCTCTTCTTCTTTGTTTTAGCACTTATGTAATATAGCAATATAGGGAAGGGCAGGGAGATGCATAGTGATCCTCTAATATATTGTATCCACAATTCTTTTACACGTTAGCACGGTTTATTGAATTTCAGACATTATAAGATTATAGAAGGGATTGTACCGATCTAGGAGGTGAAATTAATGTAATGGTATAAAATAGAACTAATAGGAGTAAATGGCAATAGAGGCAGGGATTCTGATTCTGTTAATTACTTAATTTCATAAAGGAAAATGGAGCTTGGCAATATGAAACGTGACGAGAGAAAGGTGAGGAAGGAGGGTAATCAGTCATGAATTATAAATTTTAATTTTTACATTTCAGTTATTATTAAAATTATGGATAAGGATAAACAAACAAAAGTAAGAAGATTAGAGGGGTATATATCCGATTTTAAAGATTTGAGGGGTATATATTCAATTAGAGAAGATTAGAGGGGTATGTAGCCAATTTTAATGTTTGATAAAAAATTATTAAATCCGAACAATTATTACAAGAAGTAATCATTTGAAGAGTAATGGAACTTATTGAATTAAATTTCTTTATTTTTTTCATATGTATTGAAACAATTTGAGTATAAATTACGTTGGAAACATCAGATATAAAAAAAATACTAATAATTATCTTTCATGAATGTCAAATAGCAACATTATTTTTTTCCCCCACTATTGTCTTTTTGATTTTGGTGAAATCTTTTACCTCATTCAATAAATAAAATTGGCTGTAATGTCTGCTCCTATCCCAAACCCAAAAACCCAATAGGGGTTTATGGGAGTGGTGTGCGGCGTGCGGCGTGCCGCTTGATGGAAATTGACTGATAAACCCACAAATTTCCTCCCAATCACGCTCAGACCCACTAATAAATCGACCGACTAAACCCTCAAATTTACCTTCGCTGCCTCTCCATCTCTCCCAGTTGCGTTCGTTTCTTATTATTATATGGTACTCTCTCTCTTTATCTATCTAACACACGCACACGCGCACACACTCAGCTATTCTTTTTAATCCACAGTGAAGTTGTAATGTTTCAATGAAAAACATAGCATTAGCTCTGACTTAGATTGGTGTTAACTTGTATAAGGAGGACTTGAGACTTGGTGTTTAATTGCTTCATGTTGGCTTTTCTAGTTGAATTTTATTACGTTATGCATGATTCATTTATTCTTGTGATTGCTTCATGTTGTTTATCTTTATCCATTGTCCTATTTTTGAAAGAAATTTGCACATATTTATCCCAGCTAGAAAACTTTGAGGTTTAGATCTAGTGTTTAGCCACCTTGGTTGTCTTAATTGATTTATTTTATATACAGTTAGGATGTAATCAGTCTATATATATTGTCAAGAGTGTTTGAAACTAAAGATGGAAGTAACAACCTATGTCAAAGAAAATCAAGGAAAAAAAAAAACATTTAATAACTTATAAACTTTTGTCTATTTTTGATGCACTCATTTAATAAAGTATTGAGTTTATTTTCTTTTCAATGAAATATGTTCTGATCTGGATCAATCCATTTTACTTGCTGATTGACTAATTGCTGTGCTGAAGTAGCTAACTATCTTTCTCTTTGTAACTATTAAATAAATTTCCTTGTGCTTCCTGCAGGTTGAAATTGATTAAAATTATCAATGGGCGGTGATTATCTCAGTGACTTGCCAGAAAATCTGAAAGAGAAAATCTTATTGAAACTCCCAATCAAAGATGCGGCCAGAACAAGCATCCTCTCAAGCAAGTGGAAGGATTTTTGGACTTCAATTCCAAGTTTGGTATTCACAAAAAACTGGGAAGAGACCATTCCTATTACGTTAGTTGACAATGTATTAACGGCTCACCACGGTCCGATTCTGAATTTAAGCTTGTCACTGATTATCCTTGCAATGAGGCAATCGGTCGATGGATGCTTATCTTGTCTAGAAATGTAATCAGGGATCTAGATCTAAGTCTTGGTTTAGAAGAAAGGTGTAAAATTCCATCCCGTCTCGTCTCCTGCCATGCATTAGAACATCTGAAACTGTCAGGTTGCATAATCAATGTTCCTCGGTTCTTCCAAGGCTTTAAGCTGCTCCGCACCCTTTGGTTGGAATTTTTTGATTTGTCGGGGATAAGTATAGGGAACCTGATCTCCAGTTGCCCTTTGCTGGAGGACTTGGCACTCAGCATTGAGCAACCTGGTTGCCTCCATATCCTTGCACCAAACCTCAGACAGCTGAATATTTGGGGTGAATTTCATGATCTCTGTTTAGAAACTCCAAAATTGGCATCGGGAAGCATTTGTGTTGTCAGTTATGGAGATTATCGACAATTCAGTGTAGCAAAAACGGGAAAGAAAAATAACTTTACTCAAACTCTTGGTTCCCTTCATAACGTTCAAAAGCTAGCTTTAATTGGTCAATTCATTGATGTAAGATTTGTATATGCTTAATATTACAAAATTTTTAGATGACACTATCATACCTGTACACACAAATAGTACCAATGAATTGAGCCTCAACTCTAATGAACCTTACTTGAAGAAAAAATAGCGAAGGAGAGGCTAACAAAAGTAAAGTGTTAAAACCCAATGACTATAGTTGTTTTTCTGGTATATGTAGGTAATGTACTGTTGACTAATCTCGCTGATACAGAATTGTGAAATATGAGCCTATTATTTAGCTAGATGTTAATGATCTCTACTTTTTTCGTTGTTAGTATTTAGCCGTGGGAGCTGTCCCAAAGAATCTTCCAATGAACTTCAATCGCTTGATAGAGCTTTCTGTGCATGTATGTTGTTATGACCAGAATCAGACTGCATCTGCCCTTTGTTTGTTTCAAAATGCGCCAAACTTAAGAGTACTTCACATTGAGGTCCACTACTAGTCTACAATTTATAAATATGTATTAATATAATCAATATTCTTTTTATTTATTACTTTTTAAAGTTTTTGAGTAGAACTCGTAGTTCCAATGTTGGGAACCAATTTACGTAATCCAGGAGGCAAGAAAACCAGAAACAATTATGAAGCTGGCAATGATTCAATTAACAAGCTGGTCTAGTACCAATGTTTATAAAGCTGGCGTTTGAACTGGATCAACATAATTATATGTTACAGCTGAATTAGTTACTTATCTTTGTGCCCAATTAATATAGTATCTACTCATTCATGCTTACTCTCTTTTATGCTGCTCAAAATACAGTTTATGGACTATTGGGGCGATGATCATTCACAAGTTCAAATTTTCTGGAAATTGGAAGCAACAGAAACTTGCTTGTTTAAGAGTCTCGAGATTGTGAAGGTTGGGTACTTTCAAAGTGATGAGTCGTCCTTCAGGAGAACCGAGTCCCTGGTAGAATTTTCAGAACTCGTGCAAAGTACTGCTCCTGTACTAGGAAAGCTAAATATCATTGATTTTGAGGATGCTGTTGTATTTTGTACAAAGCTTGAGAACTTCTCTAAGTTATCAAAAAAGGCCAAAATTGCAGTTGTGAA
Source organism: Rhynchospora tenuis (assembly GCA_027725995.1). Lineage (NCBI taxonomy): Eukaryota > Viridiplantae > Streptophyta > Magnoliopsida > Poales > Cyperaceae > Rhynchospora > Rhynchospora tenuis. The sequence continues at coordinate 142,083,315 of CM050888.1, read as the reverse complement.
CAGATGGAATTAAGATTCTGCAATGAACACCTTTGATTCATGCTCCAGCGGTGTCATTATTTTTGTCTTTTGGTACTGATTTTGTGTGAAGTTTGTATTTAGTTGTTGATTTGTGCTGTTTAGTGGTTATATTGGATTCGTGGCAGTTGGTTTTCTTTCTGATATAAATGTCCCACCTTGCATATTTACGTACTGGATCAGATTGGACTGACATCATTTCTGAGTCCATAAACAATCGACTTCCAGTATATGAACACAAGTTGAAAAAATAAATTGACAAAGCATCACATTATTATTATTATTATTATTTCTTTGAAGGTCCCTAACATTGAACAAAAAGATATTTACAAGGCAAAGCATCAATTTTCAGGAAATTGCTAGTTTCAATATAGTAATGACACAGTAAGCCTTAAATGCCGTAGCGTTTTGCTCTTATTTTGATGGGCAACAAGGGGTTTGCAAAAATTATTTGCGCGAAAGATTTTCCAACTTTTAATACTTTATCAAAACAAATTTGAAACATGAAGAAAGCGGTGTATATCGAATATTTTCTTGGTATTACTGATTATAACTTTTATTATTAAGATTTTAAGAAATGTCACTTCATAATTAAAATATATATAAGATTTTATGTGCATTCTGGCTCATATGAATAATGAATTTGGTAAGTGTTAATTATTTCTACATGTAAAGGATTACATGTGTTCCGGCTTATATGATTAATTAAATCCTTGTAATACTTATCATTTTCCCCCTTTTGCTCCCCAAACATATAATTTTGCTTGTACATGGAACCACCATATGTACATAATTGTAACCCCCGTAGTTTGAAAGACGCTCTATTTTCATTAGTAATTTAGAAATGAAAAACCGCTGCCAATCTATCTAAAAAAAATTTAGAAATGAAAAAGCAATCAACAGCAACTGAAATCCTTGTTTTGTGCCATAATGAAGGAGCTCTTTTTTCTCCAAAAAAGTTGTACAGAAGTTTTGAAATTTCTTCACCAAATTTTCATGCATATTTTTTTGTAGTCGTGTAGCCTGAAATGCTGCTTAAGTAAAATTTTCATGCATATTTGTGAAGACATCTTTGTACGTTGTCTTAATGTCATGTTTCCTGGTTATATTGGATCAGTGGCAGTTAGTTTTCTTCAGAACTGACAGACAAAAGTTTCTCACTCCGTAAACAAATGACAAGTAAGCACTAAATAATTAAGATGCTGAAATTGCAGTTGTGACAGATGAAATTAAGATGCTGCAATGAACACCGATGATTCATGCTCCAGCAGTTTCATTTTTTTTTTTTTTCAAATCCTTTTGGTACTGATTTTGTGTGAAGTTTATGTTTGAGGACCAATCACTATCCACTTTTACGTTTTATATAGCTAATTAGTGATTTGTGCTGTTTACTGGTTATATTGGTGGATTCGTGGCAGTTTGGTTTTCTTTCTGATATGAATATTCCACCTTGCATATTTATAGACAGGGTCAGAACTGACTGACATAATTTCTGAGTCCGTAAACAATCGACTTCTTTTGAATTATACGGACAAAAATTGAAAAAATGAATTTATGAAGCATCAATTTTTAGAAAATTGCTAGTTTCAATGTAGTCTGAAACGACACAAATAAGCCTAAAATGCTATAACGTTTTGCTCTTATTTTGATCTGCAACAAGGGATTTGCAAATAATTATTTGGTGCAAACATTTTTCTAACTGTTGTTTTATACTTTTGTTATGAAATAGAATATCACCATGTCTTACTTGTTATAATAACTAAAGGCGTTTGGAAATATTACAGCTAATTGAAAAAGTAAAATCTCGACAAATTTATTTATTTTTAAAACTATGAAGGTTTATTAATATTTTTATTTACAGTATGAGCTATTTATATATCCTATATTTTTTATCATCTGTTGCAGCTCTCAATGTATATCCCAACTCGTCTGGAACAAAAGACTTGTTATTATTGTTCTCTGTCGCATCGCAGCTCTCGATACAGTTGAAGACGAGACGAACAAACAACAGACTTGGACCCTTAGGAATTTGAATCCAACTATATACGACTTGGACTCTAAAATTCACGCTAATTTGACTAAATTTCAATTATAATTAGTTTTAAAAAAGATAATTAGTCTCTATAGTTTATTTATAAGTAAGGAGTTTTAATTTTAATAAAAACGAAAATAATATTGAATTTTGAGCTATGTTTTTTTAAATAAATATTATTTTTTCTTAATTTATTGCGAAAACATATTTATAAAGAAAAATTCTACAAGTTGTGTCTACTTAATTTTCTCCTTTCCAAATATAGAGCTTGGGGGGTGTGGCGCTGCTTCATGGAAATTGACTAAGCCCTTTAATTTCTCTCCCATCTATTGCCTCACAATTTCTCTTTGGTTGCCTTCGATTCTTGGTTACTCTCTCTCTCTCCCTCTCAGAGACAAAATTTGTTAGCTTTATCTTATTATTTTTTTTTTCCTGGGTTCTGGGTCTTAGGATGTGAACACAATATGTGGAAATGATTCGGACTGCATAAAATTTGGTCCGCGCAACTTATGTCAATCATTATGCACGAAACTACCTTGATACAAATTAGATATCCGTAATAATTTGTTCAGAGCAAGAAGGTAGTATTGTCATTTTTTCTAAATATAATGTTTGTTTGAATTATTTTTCCTTGAGCAGCAACAACAATTAAGTCTTTTGTCCCAACCAAGTTGAAGTAGGCTAGAATCTATCTGAAAATGTAAGAAAATTATTCTCCTCTTCAAAATTCGTAACTTATAACTCAGGGAAGACCATACGGTTCAACATTTAAAAGTGCTATCCGATTGAAGTTATTTTTTTATTATTCTTGTTTTGCCCATTAGATGCATAAACCGGGCATCTTTGATCACGATGAATTATGGAGTGTAAATCTTCATGGCTAAAATTTTATTAGGAGTAAATAATTATAGAAGGAGAAAGAAAAATGGAAAACACACACTAATCAGTCTATGCTTATTGTCAAGAGTCAAGACCATATATAAAATTAAAGCTGGTAATACAATTCTTTACCTAGATGTGACATAGATTGGTGTTAGGTGGCTTGGTGTGTGCATTTGTACAGTTGAAATATTATGTTATCAAATGATTTCGTTATTCTCATGATTTTCTTTGAAATAGGTTTCTCCTTACTGTCAGTCTTTAGTGCACTAATTTTTTTTTTATTTCTTTGAGTACTATAGTACAGGCTCTATTTTTTTCAGTGAAATGCATTGTGATCTGAATCAATTCATTTTACTTGTTGGTTGACTATCGCTGTGTTGTAGTACCTAATTATCTTTCTATATGTAATCATAAAATAAATTTCCTTGTGCTGCGCAGCAGGTTGAAATTGACTAAAATTTATCAATGGATGGTGATTATATCAGCAACTTACCAGCAGAACTGAAAGAGAAAATCTTAGTGAAACTCCCAATCAAAGAAGTGGTTAGAACAAGCATCCTCTCAAGCAAGTGGAAGGATTTTTGGACTTCAATTCCAATTTTATCATTTAAAGAAGGCTCAACAGAGTCTAAGCTTACTAAGTTGGTTGACAAGGTGTTACTTGTTCACCAGGGTCCGATTTTAAAGTTCAAGCTAGACAGTGAGCATCCTTGCAATGAGGAAATCGGTCAATGGATGCTTAACTTGTCCAGAAATGGAATCCGGGATCTAGAGCTAAGGTTTTCAGGTGGCGAAAGAAGCAAGATTTCTTCCCTCCTCTTCTCATGCCTTGCATTAGAACGTGTGGATTTGTCAGGTTGCATAATCAACATTCCCCCAGGATTTCCAGGGCTTTAAGCTGCTCCGCACACTTTCTCTAGATAATTTTGATTTAACAGGGATAAGTATAGATAACTTGGTCTCAAGTTGCCCTTTGCTAGAGCGCTTGCATCTGGTTTACTTCTTCCATGAAGGTTGCCTCCGTATTCTTGCACCAAACCTCAAACATCTGGTGATTATTGGTGAATTTCTCGATCTCTGTTTACAGACTCCAAAATTGGTATCTGCATCCATTTATCTCTCAGGTGATGAAGATTATCAGAAGTTCAATGCAACAAAAGCAGGACTAGAAGTAAGCAACATTACACAAGTTCTTGGTTGCCTTCATAATATTGAAGAGCTGGTTATGGGTGGTTCGTTCACTGATGTAAAACTTTATATATTCTTAAATCATTTTACAAAGATATGATTATATCTATACCATCTAACAATACCAATAATAGGACTTCTTTTGAACTATCGGCAGAAACTTTAATGTTTAGCTAATCAAGCATCAAACTGAACCAAACCTTGGAAATAAATAGGCCAAGGAGAGGCTAACAAAAGAGAGAAAAAAAAATATTAAATAAAGACAAGGAAAGTGATAAAAGTTAAAACCAATGTCTCTGTGTCGAATTTTTCCTAGTATATGCAGGGACATGTATTGTTGACTAATCTGGCTGGTACAAAATTGTGTTATATTGAAATATCAGCTTATTATTTAGCTAATTGTTAATGATCTTTACTTCTTTTGTTGCAAGTATTTAGTCACAGGACCCATACCAGAGAATCGTCCGACAGTTTTCAATCACTTGACAGAGATGGCAGTGGATGTATGTAGTTCTGGTCTAGATCGAATTGCCATTGCTCATTGTTTGTTTCAAAATGCCCCGAACTTAAAAATACTTAATATACAGGTGCACAATTTTGTCTAAGATTATATATACTAGGTATGGTAGTCGTAGCTTCGCTGCGATATGTATTTTTAGATGACAATAATTCAGCATAATGATATTTAATTATATTTCCAAATATATTTAATGTAGAAAAACAGCAACTGGATATGTCCAGTGCTGTAGCAAACGGAGATATATGTAGTTAGTTCAGAGTTTGTTAAGAATGTTAGTTAGTCATTAATTACTGTAACAGAAGAGACGATCTCTATATAAGACACAGAATGGACTGAAAAACGATGAGAATAATAAAATCTTGATTCTCCATTCTTGGTTTTCATCATGGTATCAGAGCCATTACGAGCTCACGCTCCAATCTCCATCTAGGGTTTCATCCCTATTCTCACATCTACCTCTTGCAAATTACTCTTCTCTCTCTCTTACCTCCTCTCTTTTGTCAATGGCGAATTCATCTGTTACCTCGCCAATCTCTACTCCGAGATCTGAGCAACCAATTCAATTCACACATCAGATTCACACGATCTTAGATCAAGACAACTATCTGGTCTGGAAATCACAAATTCTACCTGTGTTGAGAGGTCATGATCTAGTCGGCTACATTGATGGAACTCTTGCTGCTCCAAGTCGACTAATTGTAGGAACAGCTGGCGCCACCTCTGTCAATCCAGAGTTCACAAAATGGACTCAGCAAGATCAGTTGATTCTAGCATGGCTATTTAGCTCAATTTCTCCAACGATTCTGGCTCAGGTACTCAGTGCTGAATCCTCTTTTCAATTGTGGCAGCAATTGCAACAAATATACTCCTCTCAATCTCTAGCAAAGGTATTGGAGCTCAGATTGTCACTACAAACCTCAAAGAAAGGTGCTTCCACATGTGCACAATATCTCCAACACATGAAGGCGATAGCAGATCGACTGCGCAGCATAGGATCAGCAATGTCAGAACAAGATCTAATACTGTACATTCTCCAAGGCCTGGGTACTGAGTATGACAACTTTGTTACTGCCTTCACAATGAGGGAGACAGCTTCCTCCATGTCAGAAATGCAAAGTCTACTATTGACACATGAAGCCAGAATGCAAGCAAATCTCAGGTCTCTCTCTAACTCCTCCTATGTACACTTGACTGGCTCATCTCAAGGTAACATGGTGTCTCAGTCAGCTAAAGCCAATCTCACTACCAGTAACTTCAACAAAAATAGGAACAACAATTCCTACAACAGACCAAATAACAATCAAGGTCAGTATTACAACTCTAACACTGGAGGTAGGGGAAGGAGCAACAATAGAGGTAGAGGAAGAGGTAGACACAATAATAATTCAACTGATTCTGCATCTTGTCAGATCTGTTTTGGGTGGGGTCATTCTGCCCTTGAATGTTACCATAGATTTGATATCAGGTACATCAGCAATACCCCTCCCAGTCAACCTCAGAAATCACAACATCAGGCATTGGTGGCTGAACCTGCTTCAACCTCTGCCTCAACATCTGGCGCTTGGTTCATGGACTCTGGTGCCACAACTCATGTGACACCAGACATCAACAATCTCTCATCTTCCCAAGTGTATCAAGGCAATGATGCAGTTCACATCGGCAATGGGGCAGGTTTGTCAATTCTTCATACTGGCTCTACTATTTGGAATGTTCATGGTGCAAAAATCACACTGTCCAATATACTTCATGTACCACAAATCACCAGGAATCTGTTGAGTGTGTCACAGCTAATAAAGGATAATAATGTGTTAATAGAATTCTCACACAATCAAACAATCAATGTTTCATAAAGGATCCATCAACAAAGAAGATTCTACTTCATGGTACTCTCCATAATGGTCTCTATGCACTTCAGTCACCCAACTCTTCTTACCATGCTTTACAAGTCAGCACAAACTCTTCAGAAGTGTGGCACTTCAAATTAGCCCACTCATCTTCAACTGTTCTCAACACTCTTTGCAATAACAACAAAATTGTACTACAGTCTAGGAGCATTTCTTTCTGCCCTCATTGTAATAGAGCTAAGGCTCATAAACAACCATTTCATTCTTCAGTTTCTAGTGCTACTGCACCTTTACAAGTGATTCACACTGATTTGTGGGGACCAGCTCCTCTGCTGTCCAATAATGGAAATAAATACTATGTACATTTTATTGATGAGTTTACAAGATTCAGCTGGTACATTTTATTGTTGCAATTTTTGATATGTTTAAACTCAAAGTTGAGAATTTGCTCTCTACTTCTATCAAAACTGTACAATGTGATGGTGGCCTTGAATTCCTTCCTCTCAGGAAGAAATATCCAGCCATTACATTTCAAATATCATGCCCTCATACACCAGAGCAGAATGGCATTGCAGAGAGGAAACATAGACATTTGGCAGAATTGTCTTTAGCCACAATATACCATGCTGATATACCACTCCAATACTGGGATTGGATTTTTGAGAGTGTTAATTATGTGATTAATAGGCTGCCCGTGTCACATACAACTCCAGAATCACCATTTCAAAAACTATTCAACCAGTCTCCTGATTACACTCTTCTTAAAGTAATTGGTTGTGCCTGTTATCCATTACTAAGACCATACAACACACATAAACTTCAGCCCAGATCTGAAATGTGTGTATTCATGGGGTATTCCAGTATGCACAAAGGGTACAGGTGCCTGCACATTCCCACAAAGAGAGTCTATATATCAAGACATGTGGTGTTCAATGAGAATGAATTTCCCTTCAAAGTACCTGCTGAACAATCAAGTATCACAACTGCTCATCAAGTTTCACAGCCTCTGACCATTTTACCTCCATCTATCAATCAGAATGAATCAAACAATGTTCATCAGACCAATCAGCCTGTTCAATCAACTAACACCACACTGCCATTTCCACCTACTTCTACACCAACACCAATATCAACACCAAACCATACATCAGCATCAGTCTCTAAACCACCACCAGTTTCAACTAGTTCCCATCAAATGGTCACCAGATCCAAAACCAACATTGTGAAAAATAAAAAACTCCCAAATCATCATGTCTACACAACCACTAAATATCCTGTTACACCACCTACAGAAGAAGTTGAGCCCACTTGCTTCACTCAAGCAAATAAGCATGCTCACTGGCGCCAAGCCATGACAAATGAACTCAATGTTGTAGCTCACAATGCAACTTGGAAGTTGGTTCCATTACCTGACAATGCCAATGCTGTTGGATGCAAATGATTGTTTAAGATTAAAAAGAAAGCAGATGGACAGATTGAAAGATATAAAGCTAGACTTGTGGCTAAAGGGTACACACAAGAAGAAGGGTTTGACTACTTTGAAAGTTTCAGTCCTGTCATCAAACCCACAACAGTAAGAATTGTTCTCTCTATTGCTCTTTCTCATGGCTGGAATTTGCATCAATTGGATGTAAATAATGCATTTTTGCTTGGAGAATTACAAGAGACTGTATATATGCTTCAACCACCTGGTTTTGTGGAGACCAACATACGTTTGTAAACTAAATAAGGCACTATATGGTCTCAAACAGGCCCCTAGAGCATGGTTTCAAAAGCTGAAAACATTTCTAGTGTCTCAACAGTTCACACCCTCACAAGCTGATCCATCTCTTTTCATATACATCTCAAAGGGAGTTACAGTTTATCTCCTTGTCTATGTGGATGATATTATTGTTACAGGAAACAACCCAGCAGCAATCAAACAACTTCTTTCTGTGCTCAATGCAAATTTCTCTCTAAAAGATCTAGGACCCCTTTCATATTTTCTTGGCATTGAGGTACAAGCCACTGACACTGGTATTCACCTGTCACAAACAAGATATCTGAAACAGATTTAGAGAGATCAGACATAATTGGTGCAAAACCATGTGTTAATCCCTTACCAACTGGATCTCAAATGTCCAAATTTGATGGCACCCCATTATCTGATCCACTGCAGTATAGAACAATAGTTGGTATGATGCAATATGCAACAATCACAAGGCCTGACTTGACATTTGCAGTAAACAAAGTGTCACAATTCTTTTCTCAACCTTCTGACACACACTGGCAAGCAGTAAAGCGCATTCTCAGGTATGTCAAAGGCACAATAGATATGGGACTGCAATTTACAAAGTCTGATGATCTATCAGTTCAAGCCTTCTGTGATGCAGACTGGGCAGGAAACCCTGATGACAGAAAATCAACTACATGGTTTGCTGTCTTTTTTGGGAAAAACATCATTTCTTGGTCTTCCAAAAAGCAAACAACTGTTTCAAGATCTTCAACTGAAGCTGAGTACAGGGCAATGGCTGTTACTGTTGCTGAAGTAAGCTGGATACAAGCTTTGTTGAAAGAATTAGGTCACTCTTCTACTAAATCCCCATCACTGTGGTGTGATAATCTCAGTGCTACGTTTCTGGCAGCAAATCCAGTTTTCCATGCCAGAACAAAGCACATTGAACTGGACTATCATTTTGTCAGAGAGAGATTAGCAGCTAAACAGCTTGGAGTACATTTCATTTGTTCAGCGGATCAGGTGGCAGATATATTGACTAAAACTTAGCAAAGGGGCTAGGTTTAATTTTCTTAGAGACAAGCTCACTGTCTGTACCACACAGCTGAGCTTGAGGGGGTCTGTAGAAAAATAGCAACTGGATATGTCCAGTGTTGTAGCAAACGGAGATATATGTAGTTAGTTCAGAGTTTGTTAAGAATGTTAGTTAGTCATTAATTACTGTAACAGAAGAGACGATCTCTATATAAGACACAGAATGTATTGAAAAACGATGAGAATAATAAAATCTTGATTCTCCATTCTTGGTTTTCATCATTTAATTCTTAAATTGAATAATGATTGGTACGACTATTTTTAATTATAGAAAATGCGAAAAAAAATATTTTTAATTATATAAATAGAGGTCACGAGTTTTAATTAATATAAACAGTGTTCATTTTATTTTCTATTTCTATTTAACTTTATGGGTAAAACTTAGTGCTGAATTCATTTCAAATAGTTTTAGCGATCCTGTAGGTGAGAGAACCTGCAGGCAATGATTTAATTGATAAGCTGTTCCAATACCAACCAGTATGAAGTTGGTGCTTGTTAACTGGATCACCATAATCTATGTTAACGGCAAATTGGTTACAAATCTTTGAATAAAATGCAATATCCACTCGTCTTATTCTTTCCCTCGGAATTTACAGTTTTCGGACGATGATGATGATGATGATGAAGATCAACTACAAGGTCAAACTTTCTGGAAATTAAAAGCAACAGAAGACCGCTTGTTTAAGTGTCTAGAGATTGTGAACATTATGTACGTAAAATTGACCGAGTTGTCCTACAGAAGAGACGAGTCGATGCTAAAATTTGCAGAACTCGTGCTAAGGACTGCACCTGTGCTAGAGAAAATGAATATCCTTGATTATGAGGATCCAACAGTATATTCTACAAAGGTTAATTGCTTGCCGAAGTTATCAAAAAAAGTTGACATTGCATTTGTTCGTCGAGACATCTGACGATGATGAACAGCACTGACTTAGTGCTTCACCGTCTGATTTTTCTATTTTAGTGATTTAACGTGCATGTTACTATGTTAGGTCAATAAGACAATAACTATGTATTACTCTGTTAGGTTTCTATATTTGAGTACTATAGATCTTTTGTACGTTGTCTCAATGTCTTGTTTCCTGGTTATATTGGATCAGTGGCAGCTAGTTTTCTTCGGAACTGACGGACATAATTTCCCACTCCGTAAACAAATGACTTTGTTTGAAGCAAGCACCAAAAATTTGTAAAAACAAAAGAACGAAACATAATGTTTAAGAATTTTGTAATTTCATTGTAGTCTATGTGACACAAATAAGCCATAAAATTGGGAACATTTCGCCCTTATTTTGATGAGTAACAAGGGGTTTGCAAATACTAATTGGTGGGAACGATTTTTCAACAGTTGCTCATTTATAATTTTAGAAGCTGAAATATCAAGAAAGCGACCGTATATCGATGTAAACCTTTTTTTTTTTGTGCTTTCCCAATTTTGTTTTCCTAAAAACGTAACATGTTTCTATCTATATTACTTGCACAATAATAAATTGATTTGCACTTATCTATAGATTTTTGTAATATGATCATTAACATTTTACTGGTTACTGGTTATCCCACTGGTGATGAGTTTTCTACACGAATAGAACACCTGGCATAGCAACGGAATTTGAACTGACTGACGTACTCCATATAGAAGTAACTTTCCGGAAGGAAAGCGTGTGACATCAACCTTTCAGAACAGATGCTAATTTTGTATCAAATTAACTAAAAAAATTATGAAAATAAATCCTTTTAAATTGAAAATATCATAAAAATCAATTGCAAAGATAACTTGTGGTATTTCGTGGCACATTAACCTTAACAATAAAACCCTCTTTCAATGTAGTCTAAATGATTCAAAGAAAACTGAACACGACAATACGAATTCATATTATTGGTCCGAATTTCTACACCAGTACAAACATTACAAATGGTGGCGGAGAACATTGCCTAAACAAGGTACATAGATATTCTATACAAAATCATAATTAAACCATGAACATGGGTTCAAGTTGTGACGCCACACTGCTTTTGAATATTTTTTTTTTCAAGTTGTTAAAAAAATTAACCTTCTATTGCTGTCTTTTCTGGCTCCTTTGATAGGTAATCTTGCCTAAACAAAATAATAATAATAATAATAATAATTGTACGCAAAATTAGTTACTAACTAAGCATTCAAACTATCAAATTTAGAAAGCGAATGCTCATGAATTAACAGCTCTGAATTATAATATAAAGTAATGACAATATTTAATTGAACTTACCGTATCTTCCTACTGAGTTGATAAAAGCCAGTACAGGACATAGCAAAGTTAACACTGGCAAGGTTCCAGTTAACCTGAAAAAGAAGTAAAATAAACAAATTATAACTAAAAGAACACCATGTAAATACACAAGCTTTGGAGGGTCATTCGTTTAGTTGCATTACACGAAAAACTGCAAGCACTGTAGCATAATCAAACTGAAAGCATTATAATATTGGTAAAATCTTAGTATTGTCATAGCACACTGGTACCTTGCAGGCTAAAATTAAATTTATCTTAACTTCTGCAATGTAATTGCAAACTTCATTTTTAGTCTACTATAACCACAAATGGGCTCCGACCGCCCTCCTTTTATCAGTGTTAAACTCGATAGTCCACGGAAATAGGAAACTCAAAATGAAGTAGGATAATCAGGATCAATGTGAATTCTTTATGATGGTTTAGAGGGATATGTGATGTTACGCATAAAATAATTTCATGGATATACCTTTTACATAAGTTTGTTCTCATGGTTGGATCATAAATTATTTAAAGGAAGCAGGCCAAATTTTGTTTTTCTTGCAAATATGTAAATAAAATTGCAGGTGCTCTAGGCGAATTGCAAAATACAAGAGGTGAAAAATGAAGATTACATACCGGAGTAATGACCATGCCATAACGAGTCCAGATCAATCCAGAGAAACCAACAACTGCAAAACAAATAAATGTCATTAGATCATTCAAACATATATACAAGTAGGGAAAAAAACCTGCATTATACATCAGACCAGGTTGCATCTCCTAGTCAGTCTAGTCTCCAAAATAACTTAACTTAATTTTCTTCCTTTCTCCTTTTGAATCAGTATGCACAGATTCAGTGCCTCTACCTAACAAGATAAATGGTGTATGCCATCCTTTATTTACTATGTACTGGTAGAACCTAACATTACTGGTAGCATAAAGAATCGCTATATCAGACTCAATGTAGAACTTAGAAAAGGTAATGGGCAGCATTTTGCAGTAATTAGGGAAAAACACCCTATGTTTCTAGCATTTGTATTCAGCACTCAACATTGTCGTTAGAGATACATGAGACAAAACTGAACAATTACTTCCTCATGAATGAAACAGTATAAGTTAAACTATACTGATTGCCTCAGGTTAAAACAAACCGAGAGTGCTTTCTCATAATGATATAAATAGGTTCAATTATTATTAATCCTCATTCTAAAACAACTAATGTATTTTTGATTTAGAAGTAGTAGGTTCACTAGGTTGTGACACAAGAACTGTTAATTTTTTCTTACATCAAGAATTAAAGGAAAAAATCAATCAATTTTTTGTTCAGTGTAAATGAATATAGCAGGAAAGGATCAATAATTTAATGTGGGAAAAATAATAATCATACCAATTTGCTGAGGATAAGAGATCTTCTCTGGAGGTTTGGCAAAATCAGCAACGTTAGCAATACTGATTCCCCATTTGAATGTAGGAGCCCAAAAATGAACTGTAACCAGATATGACAATTATATAAGTATACCAAATACCAAAAGTACTAACAAATTAACCGAGTAGAAGGTAATTAATGAGGTAACCATAGGAATTATTCAGCCCAATTCACTAGCTACAGCAACAAGACCTTAGAAACCTTACCATTGTGTGTGTGTGTGTGTGTGTGTGTGTGTGTTTGTTTTGGGTTTAGAGAGAGAGAAAAAAAAAAGGAGATAGAAAGAGAACTAGTTTTTGGGCCAGCAGGATGATTCCATAGGGCTTGAAGCTTGGAAGCTGCCATCTCAACCTTTTCCTTCTTTTCCTCTCTGTACATGAGCAAAACTAAAATTACAATTACAAAAAAAAAAAAAAAAAAAAAAAAAATTACATATTGAATTGAAGAACACAACAGCCTATAGATGTTAGTATCGTACAATTGGAGAATTGCTGGGATGGTTCCGATACGAGAAATTTGTGAGAAATTGTTCCATTGTCGATCGCTACTTGAATTGATGTACTTCGTTAATTCGTTTTCATCTTTTATTCTGTTATAAATGAACAGAATCGAGAGAAAAAATATATTTGGGACGAAGATAAGGACTGAAGCGTAGGATTGTATGTGGCATATGAGAAGTAAGGAGTGTGTGTGGCATGAAAAAAGAGGGATCAATGATATAAATTTTGGGGTTTAATAAAAAGGTTGTATGGTGAGGATCAATGGAACTAAATTCTCTAATAGTTAATTCTAAGATTTATGTTTCGTATTTTTGGTTTAAGCAACTCAACCAAATTTCTATGAAATTTTTATAACAGTAATTTCTTAGCATATATTTGTTTGATTTTTACCTATTATAAACTAGATTATAATAACTCATGTTGGTTTAAATAAATTTTTATACTAAACATTTACTTAATTCGGCCGATTCTACACTCAGCAAGATATTTTGTTTAGGAATCAACTGGAGGTCACCAGTGAGTGCGAACAGCAGAGCTTGCAACATTTGAAAATTAATATTGGAAGCAACAAACAAACAGCTCGCAGTTGATTACCAGCTCTCACACCTTGTGTAATTAGTTACAAATTAAAGCGGCTTATGTTTCCTTTAGGTTGTAAAATCTAGTTTATTACAGTTTATATAGCAAGGATCATCTCTTTCTGTACATACTCAAGATACACTGAAATGAAATAGTAAATTTAAAAACACAATTAATTAAGCAATTAATCTCTGATTTTTCTCTCTCTCTCTAATCAACCTCGGATCACTCTCCCGAAGAGAGAATTAAAGGAAAAAAAATAAAGCATAGATGATAGTACCTGAGAGAATCGAATCGATCAAGAGCAAGAGAGAACTCAGAGAGAGAGGGATGAGAGGAGCAATGAATGAACAAATCAATCAATTTCATCTTCCATCTCACTTCTCAGTCATACTTTAAATCTTCCAAGAGACTGGTGAGCCAAAGAATTAACACCACGTCAAATTTTACGACTATTTACATACTTCCCATGATGAAACTAGCTGTCTCCATTCTCTCCTGTCTTGAAAGTTGGAAACCACGCCAGATGGACGTGGTGGTAGAAAATACTGTAGAAAAATGTTGGTTGGGAACCGACAACCAGAGCAGGTGCATCTCTATATTAGTATATTATTAGAGTAGTATTATGTTAATATTGTTATTTCAAGCGAATCCACCAATCTCATCCCAAGCATCACACACTTATCTAATTGGTTAATAAAGAAGCTAGCGTTAGCGGCTACTAATTAAGTTGACCAAGTGCTACAAGCTGGGTGAGGTACTGAGGTTTGAAAAATAAATAAAAGAACGTAGTAGTAACGTTAAGTAAATTAATTGCTTATTTCAGTAAGTTAAAAGATACATAAAAACTTTATTCGCAATATATATATTTTTAAATCTGCAATAAATTAATTGCTTTTTCAAAATCTTTGGGAAGAAGATGGGGGTTGAAGTCCGGGATTATCTGTGGCAGGTGAGAAGGACTTTGTGTGGTATGATAAAAAAAAGAGGGAACAACATGATAGGAGTTTTGAGGTTTAATCAAAGATTCAAATGGTTATTACTATCAAAGGAGCTAAATTCTCTATCAATTAATTCTAAAATTTATGTTAGGACGTTTCTAGTTTAACCAATTCAGCCAAATTTATATCAAGTTTCTCAGAATATATTAGTTTAATTTCCATCTAATATATATTTAGATTATAATATATAACTCGTGTTAGTTAAAATAAATTTTCATACATTTATTTTCTAACGATGCAAGCTCTGCTGTACCACTTCACTGGTGACCTCCAGTTACTCCTAAACAGAATCTCTCAGCAACTAATTACCAGCTCTCATTACCCTCTCCACCATTTGTTTGGAATTAAATTCTGTAATTAGCTACTTAAAAACGGCTTAAATTTACTTTTGGTAGAAGTAGATAATTAGCTAGTTACAGTGGATTAATGTTTGTTTTCGATATATAAAAAGGATCATCTCTATCTGTACTAAACAATACACTGAAATGAAATAATAAATTCAAAAACGTAATTTATTAAGCAATCTCTGTGATCTCTCTCTCTCTCTCTCTCTCTATTCTCTAATTTCAGTATCTACTATTTAATCAACCTTATGATCACTTCTCCAAAGAGAAAATTGAAGGAACAGAGAAACTGAGAAAGGGATAGATAGAGGTACCTGAGAGAGACGATCAATGGAGAGCGATGAAAAGCAATGAATGAAACAATTCTATCTTCCAACTCATACTGACTAAAGTCTTCCAAGAGTGTGGTAAGCCAAATAATAGAAAACCACATCAATGTTTCTACGACTTCTTACATATACAATTCCCATGAGGATGTGGATGCTAGCTTTCTCAGTCTGTTCCTATCTAAATCCAATCAAAACACGCCAGGTGGCAGGTCGATGATGGTGGTAGAAAAGTAGGGTAAAAATATGTTGGGGACCGAGTAGCGGAGCAGGTGCATCGCTACTTGTATAATAATAATATTAATATTAGTCTATATTGGTATATAGGATTTTTATTATATTATTGTTGCTCCGAGCGAATCTACCAATCAGATCCAGATCCCAAGCCTGAAGCATGAGACACTGGATTCAGACTTACTTAATTGGTCAAACAAGCTAACGTTAGTGACTTATTGGCGGCTAATTAATTTGACCAAGCTCTGTACCGGATGAGGTTAAAATTTGAAAAAATAATTAAAAAGAACGTAGCATCAATATTAAAAGTATTGCATATTTCGGTAAATTTAAAAGACACGTAGAAAGCTTTATGGTAGAATTTTTGCTTCTATTATGATCGGCCACAGGAGATTTTACATCAAATTCAGCAATTTTATTTTGTTATTTGATTATGATTTTATTATTACAATTTTTTTAAACAAATGAGGATCTAATGAAAGCATTAGGAAGACTATTAATCTTTTTGTAGCTCTCCAACTCTTTATCAATTGATTCCATTTTTCTAAAAAATTTAAACGTTCTATATGCTTCTAAACTTCTCAAATAACTTTTTGTGCTTTGCATAATATTGGTCCGGCCTTGGTCATAATATACCCAATTAGCAAACTTTGCGGCCTGTACGGTACAAACCTGAATTTGTCCGTCCAGTAGCAACGGGCCGTTTCACGAAATGAAGATAAGCGTGCTTCTTGTGTCTTTACCTTGCTAGGTTAAGGCTCTGATCAAAATTTTTTTTTATGCAGAATTTCATTTTATTTGAATTGATTTTTCAGAAATTTTAAAGTTAATAACATAGAAATTTCAACTAAATGACAATATATCTGTACATATTGACTAATATTTTATAATAAAATGAATGAAATGAAATCCTGTGTTAAAAAAAATAAATTTTAATCAGGGCCAAAATGTTTAATCAAGATAAACTTATAGGAATAAATTCATTGACAATAGTTAACTTGGTAATTTTAACAATATTATTTTTTTTCAAATTAAGTGAAAAATAAAAATAATTCGATAGTCATATTGTTAGTTTATAGATTTATTGTATCACATTGAATATAATTTAAATGTCATGTGGTACTTAATAAAAAAATATTTAAACCGAATAGTAACAAAATTCAATCATTTCAACATCAGATATATATTGATAAATACGGAGTATAAACAACATTTAACATTAGCTATAAAAACTAGAATTTATTTTTTATGAACGTCAAAATTGTCACATTAATATTTGGTATTTTTGGCTTTTATTTATTTATGTGAAATGAATTATGCTTGGTCATATATTATATATTGTCAGTTTTCCATAAAAAATTGCTCTAGTGGGGCTAAATTTTCAACTAACATGTAGTTAACCAAATTATACATAAGAGTATTGCTCGGGTCACAGCCGAGTTTGTAAACACTCTACCTTTTTTAAGTGAAAAGACAGTAGTGCCCTCAATTATATCGCACAATACATGATTACGATCATAACATAAGAGTATTACTCCCAAAATAGGGTTTATGGAGTGGTGGCGCTTGATGGAAACCAACTAAACCCTCAAATTTCCCTCTCTCGTCTCTCTCTCTCTCTCTCTCTCTGTCTCTTTCTCTCTCTCAATTTCACCTCCCCATTACCTTTCCATTTGCCTTCCCTGCCTCTCTAATCTCTATCACTCTTCGGTTGCCTTCGCTTCTTGTGGTACTCTCTCTCTCTCTCTCTCTCTCTCTCTCTCTCTCTCACACACACACACACATCTTCTTTTTTTTCTGGGTGTTGGGTAATTAAGGCACTTCGGATGTTTTTAGGAGGAGGTGAATGGAGATTTGGGTTGCTTCTGAGTTTCCATTTTAAGAGATGAATGGAACTAAAAGGGGAAACAATAGATTAAGAAATGCTTCTATTTATTTTTTTTACATATAATATTTATTTCCTTTCAATTTGAGATGTAAAACATTAAACGTTCCCGTATTTTTCTGTGGTACCATTTTCTTTTAAAATTGGTAGCATAGTCCAATGTTTTTTTTTGCATGTTTGGCACCGCTCTAGAACTGCTTGTTCGCGAACCGTTTTCGTTCCTGAGTACCAAACATTGCATGAACTAGAACTATTGCCACTATTCCCTATTCCTGAATTTTGCGAACTGCGAACAGCAAACTGCTTGTTCGCGAACAAGTTGTTCTTCCCTTGTTCGCTGATTTACCAAACATATACTAATCCTGGCTGACAAGAAATTTATGAGTACATGATTAGAGGGGCACGGAAAGACACGTTTTTGGTTTTTCTATTTTTCTAAAAGAGATTTGCACATAATGTTCCAGCTAGACAAGTTTGGGGTTGAGATCTAGTGATTAGCCTCTCAGCTTTCTGCGATTTGATTATATATAGGTTGAGGAGGAAACATTGCAATTAGGACCCTCATCCCAAAATAGTTTTAGCCTATGTTCTTAAAAAAAAAATACAAAAAACAGAAAACCAAGCAAACGGTTAGAGAAAATGCTGCTCCATCATGTGAAGAGCATATGAAATTAAAGTTATTCATACAATTTTTTTATTTTAGCTGTGGCATGGACTGGTGTTAATTCCAAAAATAAGGACCTGAGGCTAGGTGTTAAAGTCTTAAAGATGTACTTTTTGTAGTTGATAATTTAATGTTAATACAAATTATAGTATTGTTCTTGCGGACATAGTTTATACGTTATCCTTGTTGTCTGTCTTTAATGTATCAATTTCATTTTTTTCATATCTTTGACCATTAAAATATAGACTATAGACTATTTTTCTGTTTTATATGAAATGCATTGTGTTCTGAATTAATTCGTCCTTTAGTAGATATCTTTCTTTATGTAACAATAAAGTAAATCTCCTTATGCCTCTTTGCAGTTTCAAATTGATTAATTTTCAATGGATGGTCCTGAGCTTCAACAAGTTAGCTGCAATTTAAATTTCCTTGTGTTGGTTGCAGGTTGAAATTGACTAAAATTTTCAATGGATGTTGATTATATCAGCGAATTACCAGCAGATCTGAAAGAGATAATCTTAGTGAAACTCCCTATAAAAGAGACAGTCAAAACAAGCATTCTCTCAAGCAAGTGGAAGGATGCATGGACTTCTATTCCACATTTGGTATTTGAAGAAAATTCTCCAGAGTCCATGACTATTAGGTTGGTTGACAACATATTAATCTTTCACCATGGTCCCATTCTAAAATTCAAGCTTGTCAGTGAGCATGCTTGCAACGAGGCAATCAGTCGATGGATGCTTATCTTGTCTAGAAATAGATTAAGAGATCTTGAGCTAAGATTTTATGGTCATAAGAGATGCAAGATCCCTTCCCGCCTCTTCTCATGCCTTGCATTAGAACGTATGAATCTGTCACATTGTATAATCAATGTTCCTCGGAGTTTCCAAGGATTCAAGCTACTCCACACCCTTTCATTGTTCTCTTTTAATTTATCAGGGACTATTACTATAGCAAACTTGGTCTCAGGTTGTCCTTTGCTAGAGAAATTGACACTGTACAACTTTGTCCAGCAAGGTTGCCTCCATATCCCTGCACCAAGCCTCAGAGATTTGGATATTTGGGGTGAATTTCATGGTCTTTGTTTAGAAACTCCGAAATTGGTATTGGGATGCATTTATCTCATTATTAGTGATAAAGATCATGAAAAATTCCTTATAGCAAATTCAGGAAATGAAAGCAACATCAAAAAAGCTCTTGGTTGTCTTCCTAACATTCAAACGCTGCGTATAGATGCTGAATTCATTGATGTAAGATTTTATATGCTTAAAATATTATATAATGGTATTTTTCTTACCTATAATGCCTAATATTACCTATAATAGGCTTCTTTTGAACTTTTGACTGAAAGTATAATGTTTGGTTAATTACATTAAACTCTACTAGTTAAAGACAAAAAGTCAAGGAGAGGCATACAAGAAAACATAAAGTAAAGAAAAGTGATTAAACCAAGGACTGTAAGTCAAATCTCTTCTAGTATTTGTACCTATATGTTAATGATCTTTATAATTTCTTCTCAAGTATTTAGCTATGGGACCTATACCAGAGAATCCTCCAACAATCTTCAATTGCTTGACCGAGATATCTGTGGCCGTATGTTGTTTGGATCGGGAGGAGATTGAAGTTGCTCTTTGTTTGTTTGAAAGTGCCCCAATCTTAACTGTACTCAATATAGAGGTGCACTTCTTACCTCCAATTTATACATGATTTAATCAATGTTCATTTTTATTTTTATTACTATTTAACTATTATGTTAAACTCGGTGCTCAATTCATTGCAAAATTTATTATTCAGCCATAAAAAATTATGAAGCTGGCGATGATTTAATTGTTAAGCTGGTCCAGTACCTACCTGTATTAAAAATTGGTGCTTGGTCTTTAGCAAATTAATTTCAAATCTTTGTATCCAATTTAATATCCACTCATTTGTTATTTTTACTTTCCACCTCGATTTTTGCAGTTTCTTGACTGGGGGGGTGCAGATCAACTAGAAGGCGAAACTTTCTGGGAATTAAAAGCAACAGAAGACATCTTGTTCAAGTGTCTCAAGACTCTGAACATCACGTATGAAAAACTCGTTTATCGGTCCTCAAGAAATGATGAGTCAATGCTAGAATTTGCTGAACTTGTGCTAAGTATTGCACCAGTGTTAGAGAAATTAAGTATCATTGATTATGTGGATCCCACGGTATATCCTAGGGAGCTTGAGTGCTTCCCCAAGTTATCAGAAAAGGCTGAATTTGTATTCGTCAAAAGATCTAAAGATGATGATGATGATGATGATGATGATGATGATGATGAGTTGGTGTGAATTTTATGTTTTAGGACAATCATTGTGTATCTATTTGTGGAGATTTTTATTTCTATGTATAATAGATCTCTGTATGTTGTGCTATATACTGGTAATATTGGATCATATAGTATAGAGAGATGATTAAGATTGGAACTGACTGACACAATATCTGTGTTCGTAAACTGGGAGGAAGGGGGTGGGGAGGGGGGCCTCGCGCCTTGACCTGGGAGGAAGGGGTGTTTGCCTTGAGAGGAGCAGTTTCCAAAAGAAAATTTGGGAGATAATGATTAAAAATATGGAATGTTCATTATTTGTGCAAAAAGAAAGAGATGCTACCTATGATTAATTCACCTGCATATTCTTCAAAAATCATATGTACCAGCATGATTAATTCGAAAAACCAGTAGATTGCATATTCTTCAAGATTTATATGTACTCGCATAATTAATTCGAAAAACCAGTAGAAATATGCAAGGACAAACTGTTTTTAGGAAGTAAATAAAAATTTACTTTTAGTCTCACTTCTGATATCGCCTACGAGAGGAGCTGTCACTGCTAGTTTTTGGAATTATTGGGGAACCAGATGTATATAAGAGTGATTGAAGAAGTAATGAAAATTGTTTTACCTAAGGCTGAGGGTGTACAGGAAGCTGAATACTTATTTGAAAAAGGTTCATTGGATTTAATTGTACCGCACAATCTTTTAGAAGATGTTCTTAGTGAATTATTGAAGTTACACGGTTTCTTTCTTTTGAATCAAAAGTTCAAAACAAAATCTTGAATCTCAAAGTAGATAGGAAATCCTTTAAATATCTTGAATCTCTCAAGTAGATACAAAATCTTGTATAAACAACTTCGATCCCTACAATTTAATGGCCTGAATGCCTCTTTCGTTTTTTGCTTTTAAAACTTAAAAAGGATTAGAATTGTTTGTTGTAGTTTCAATTGCTTCGTGTTTTTCTGGCTTGTACAAGGCTCTAACGAGAAGCACATGTTTTCAAATGTAAAGGTGCCATTTTATCCATCAATTGAACCCACTGGTAACTCACCCAAAAAAAAAGTTACCTCCTATAAGATTGTAAACTAGATATGTGAAATACACACAGAACGAGTCAAGGTCTCATAGCAGAAGATATATGTGCCATGATTTTGACAAAGATGGAGACTGTTGAGGCCTTTATGAAATATTACACAGTGAAGCACTCGACTGATTCAGAACTGGAGGTACTGGAGATTAAGAATGCTAAATTATTAGCAAGGTTGTGTTGAACTAGTTAGACAGACAGTAGGTACAGGGCAGCATATACTATATAAAGAGACTGAAGATGAACAAAATTATCTTTTACCAGAAAGTCTGATTTCATGTGATGTAGCCAGTTTGAATACAAATAAAAGTAAATATTTGCAAAATTTGTAATAAAACTTAAGCCGCATATATAATATAGGAGGATTCAGTGGTAAAAATCAATTTACTTAAATGGTGCTATGCATACAAAGATCAGACGAATAAGATAACTAAGCGGATGTGACAATTAGAGCGCTTTTAGCATAGAAGGAGAAGCCAGGAAATAAATCAAAGCGAATGTACGTAAAACATTATGAATGGTGGAAGAGTACACTAGGCTCAAACGGAAGTTTTGTATTACATGCAAAAAAAGCAACAAAAAAAAAAAAAAAAACACCAGTGGCGCCACAAATATATGCGAATCTTTGCATGGTAGGATTCTCCAAAAATATGCGCTACGTTTGTAAAGCATAAAAACAAAATGTTAAGAAAGAAAACTAAAAATCAAAAGTGTTGTTGCCTTATTTGGTGTTAATATTCTTCGAGTGCAAACTGGAAGAAGCAGTTTTGAATGAGAAATACAAACAAAATAAAAATAAGATACATAGTTATTCTTTACAAAATCAAAATTAAAGAACGAACATGGGTCCCCGGTTGTGATGCCACATTGCTTTTGAATCATTTTCTTTTTCTTTCTTTTTTTTAAATCAACCTTCTACCGGTGCCTTTTCTGCCTCCTCAGATAGGTAATCTTGCCTAAAAAGAATCAAATTTTACACATTTAATTACCAACGAAGCATTCAAAATCTTAAAATTAGAAAGAGAGTGCTCATGAATAAACGGCTGAAATATTATAATAATGACAACACTTAATTCAACTTACTGTATCTTCCTACTGAGTTGATAAAGGCCAGTACATGCCATAGCAACATTAACACTGAAAAGGTTCCAGTTTTTCTGCGAAAGATGTAAAATAAATGAAATATTAAAATCAAAGTACGTCATTTTTATCCTCAAGCTTTTAGAGGGTCATTCTATTTAATTGTAGTACACAAAACAACTGAAGCTTTGTAGCATAAGTGCATAACCAAATTGAAAGCTTTATTGGTATATCATATTGTCAAAGCAAATGCTGGTACCATGCAGGATAAAACTAAATCAGTTTAAGTGTAAAATACAATTGCAAACTTCAATTTTATTCTACGGTAACCAGAGGTGGAAGCATTTACTAAGGTGATGGTCAATCACATCCAATAATTTACTTATGTGAATAATGATGAGCATTTACATGTATAAAGCACCTGACCCTCAAAACTGACAGCTCCGCGGAATTCAACAAAAGATTTGTGGTTATAAATATGGATAATGATGAACACTCTCTTTCCATGTGGACTCAATTTTTAGGGTTTTAGCTTGCATGGGGAAACAAGCATTTCCATGTGGTAGCCCAATAAATATTCAAAAGTGTCCTATGAAGCATTTACATGTATAAAGCACCTGACCCTCAAAACTGACAGCTCCGCGGAATTCAACAAAAGATTTGTGGTTATAAATATGGATAATGATGAACACTCTCTTTCCATGTGGACTCAATTTTTAGGGTTTTAGCTTGCATGGGGAAACAAGCATTTCCATGTGGTAGCCCAATAAATATTCAAAAGTGTCCTATGAAGTCCATCTCTTCCCCCCATCATTTCAAAAAAGTCTCCAACCACCTCCATTTATCATTTTTAACCTTTATAACCAGTGGAAATAGGAAATTCAAACTGAAAGTTAATTCTATGAGCATTTTAACCTTTATGAGGATCAACGTGAATTCTATGATGGTTTACAGGGAATATGTAATGATACCTATGAAATTATTTAAAGGCTTGGATCATAAAATATTATTTCAAAGATGTTTAGCAAGTCCAAGAAAATTTTGGTGTTCTTGCAAATATGTAAATTCAGGTGCTCTTTGCCAATTGCAAAAATACAAGGACAGAAATTAAAAAATACGCATAGCTATCACAGATTCACAGTACATACCGGAGTAATGACCATGCTATAACGAGACCAGATGAGTCCAGTGCAACTAACAGCTGCGCACCAAATACAATTCATTAAAAATATACACACCTATATACATAATACGAAAAATACCACCAACAAAAATCAAACCAGGTTGTATTTCTGAGACAGTCCAGTTACAAGACAAAATAATTAATTTTTTTTTTCTCCTTTTGAAACCAGTATGCACTGCACCTAATGCAGTACCTAACAAGATAAATGGTATGCATTCCTTTAAAGTGTCTTTCATTTACTTTGTAACAGTTGAACCTGTTATTACTGAATGAGAGCATTCTGAAACTCTGCATCAGATTATATGTAGAACATCAGATTATATGTAGAACTAGGAAAGTAATCAGTTTTACAAACTACAACAAACATTTTTTATGCTTTAAAAAAAAGACCCTATGTCTCTCACATTTGTATCCAGCATTCAATATTGTTGATAAGGACACATGAGATAAAGCTGCACAATTACTCCTCATGAAAAGAGTTTTAGGTAACTATACAGATTTGCCCGCTTGTGAGTCCAAATTAATAGAGTAATCATTTATCATTCATTCTCATTCAAACTAGCATGTTGTAACACCAGAACTGCTTGTTAGGGACAAAATAAAAGGAATAAAATAGCTGGGGTAATTTGGGAAAGTAATGAACATACCAATTTGCTGAGGATAAGAGATCTTCTCTGGAGGTTTGGAGAAGTCAGCAATGTTGGCAATACTGATTCCCCATTTGAATGTAGGGGCCCAAAAATGAACTGTAATCAAATATGACAATATTTAAATATCAAACACCAACAAATTAAGTACTAATAAATATAATGTGGTTTTGAGAGAGATTAGGTTAAAAACTAGGGATTATGGCCTATGTTGCCAGAGACTCCCCTTTTATATTAATCAAAAAAGTACTTTTACAAATAAGACCCTAGACTTCTACAAATAGCATAAATTCTATAAATAACATAATAGCTAATATAACTCAACATATAATTTCTGGTTTAAGGTGCTAATAAATGAGTCAAGAGAGTGGTGAGATAACAACAGGAATTATTCAACCTTATTCAGATGTTACAGCAAAAGACCTTAGAAACCACACAATTAATGTTATGTAACTTTTTCATGTATGTGTGTGCTTGTGTTGTGTGGGTATTTGTGTTGAATTTTGAGAGAGAGAAAAAGGGATATAGAAAGAGAACTAGTTTTTGGGCCAGCAGGGTGATTCCATAGGGCTTGAAGCTTCGAAGCTGCCATCTCAACCTTTTCCTCCTTTCCTCTCTACACTGGGCCTAAATTAAAATTACACAAAATTATATATTGAATTGAAGAACACAAAGAAGGATAAAATTAGAAGCAGATAACATTAGCAGTTCCATTCTGGTTGTGAACTAATTGTACATAGAATTTTGGGAATATGGATGGAGGAACTCAAATCTAATTTCAAAACAAACAAATTCTAGAGCCTAGCTTCAAAATTTATCTAACAAATTGACCAAAAAATAGCATGACCTCAACTGAACTTGTACAGAATTGAGTTTTAAGCTAATAAGATGCCAAATCCCCATAAATTTGGTAGGAAAAAGGCAAAAAACAAAGAGAAATCTCCGAAATCAGAAGACACTGAGCATTTTCCCTTTCAATCCGATCAAGGAAACTCACCTTTTAACTAAGGCTCTGATCGGAATGGTGGTGGGGTGAGAGTTGATTTCAATTCAATGGAAAAGAATTGATTGGAGACGATTTCTAATTGAAAATTTGTGATGGGAATATATACAAAGGGAATTGACGAGAATTGAAGTTTCATGACCGGAAACTACATGAAAATAGATAAGAAATGATTAGACACTTTGAAATTGACTATTATTCCCTCATATCTACCTCTTTAGAACTTGCTACTTAGCTGGAACAGTCGACCTCCAATATTTGAATTGGTATACTCAGTTATATACCCCCAACAAATAAAGACCTCAGGTTAATTAGCTCACCGTGTATCATATTTCACTTAGAATTGTGTACCAGTATGAATTAAAAATTTAGATACCATATATAGCTTTAGCACTTAGAATTGTATACCATAAACAAAAGGACATACTTTTGATTACCAGTACCATTACATGAAATGATTTTCTCATAAATCTAGTCTAGGTAATCATTATTCAATAAACATTGATTCAACCAACGCATAACAATTAGCATTTTTCACATTTTGGAAATAAAATCAATATTATCCGTTGCCAAAAAACATGGAACTTCCAGAACAAGGATAGCAAACCAAAACCCATCTGCTAATGTATTAGATTCATTATTCTTTGGAGCACTTTGTTAGCATAAAAGCTCTTTACAATAAAAATGGGTTCAGTCTAGCACTATATATCTCGTTCTCCCAGAACAAGAATAGCAAACGAAAGACTAGAATGATTTGAATAAAAAGGTACCTCCTTGCTTCTCTTTCAGTGAAGAACGAGATATTGCGATTGAAGAGAGCAACTATCGGCTCGAGAGAGGAGAGAGACACCAGGAATTCGGAAGGGCAATTTGGTCTATGTCTGAAGGTCTCTTTTTTCCCAAACGAAATCATCCGAAATTTCTACCTTTTTCGCGAGAAATTGTCGGACGGAAAATTTTCTCACCGAATCCCGTCAAATGAAATCGTTTCTCGTTTATATATTGTTCAGTGGATTCGCCAAAAAGAAAATTCATTTCCGATTCTCACTCCATTTTATGACTCCCATCAAGCCTAAATTTTATCGTGTCATTAACTCTCAACTGCTAATTAAATTAGTTATTTTATATCAATTAGCATAAGATGTCCTTATATGTGGGCAAATAAAGAAATAAAATAATGTAAGACAATAAAAATATGTTTCTTAATTTATCAGCGTTATAAATAGATGTGCTATTTAATTTGTTTCTATATTAGATGAGAAACTAATTTGTTTCTCACTCCATAGTGTTTATTCGTCTGACGATTCACGTCCAACCACAGATCAAACCGATCGAACGGTAGAGGAAAAAATATTACAATCTCCTAGCCTGACCTTTTATATGAATGTTTAACTCCTTTTATATGAATGTTTAAAATCTTTCGTTGGGTGCATTTATAAGTAGTAGAGATTAAAGTTCAAAAAGACCACAATCTGGACTCTTGCACTCTTGCTAGAAGACTTAACAATTGAAAGAGCAATGAATCAGCTTTAAAATTGAAGGAAAAAAAAAATAGATAGATGGAGATAGACACCTGAGAGAATCGATCGATAGCGAGAGATGAGCAATGAATCAATCAATCGCAATTCAATCCAGAAGTCTTAACAAGAGTATGATAAGCTCAAGAATAAATATACCTTCAGAATTTTACAACATCTTACGTAAGTGCTACTTTTTCCAACATATCCAATGACTTACAGCCACGTAGTTGTAGAATGATAGAGTAGATAATGTTTGTAATCGTTCAACAGAGCTGGAGCATCACTATTTTCATATAACATTTGTTACTACCAAGTATGGTAGTGGGCTTAAAGCAAGTAAAGTAACAACAATAATATTAAGATCAACTATCAAACTCTTTATTCATGTTCTCAAATGGATTTACATCTCTTTAAACATCAACACGGATAAACCCTAGTGAGAGATGCCCAAAGAGCCGACCCCCCTTTAGTCCTACTGTGGCCTATTTATACTAGTTCGGAGGATCTTCTAGAGGCATCCATTCTGTCAGAGGCCGGTACGATTGTCTGCTGAGCTGACCCTGGCGCCAGTACGGTCTAACTGCTGTCCCCTGCCGAGGGTTCCTGTTGATTTGGAAGATAGCGGCTACTCACCCCTTACTTGATCTGGGCCTTCTTGGGCTTAACAGTACTTTACCGATCCACCAAGCTTGTTGGGGCAGGCCAGCAATGGGCCTAGTAAATGGGTTACTGGCGGCCCTATCGCCTGTCCCCAAGCTTTTATCAAGCGGAGCGAGGTGAAAGCTTTCGAGTTCGGTTGTCGTGTGAACATGCCCCAACAATGACTATGGGCCCCACCTCTTTGAGCTTGTCGGGGCAGGCCAGCAATGGGCCTAGTAAATGGGTTACTGGCGGCCCTATCACCTGCCCCCAAGCTTTTATCAAGCGGAGCGAGGTGAAAGCTTTCGAGTCAAGCATAGGCAGGCCTCGTGCGAATTGCAGGGCTCTCTATACACTTCGTGACACGTGTTGCATGCTTCGTGATTCCCCCCAAGCCAAACGATGCCTCCGAAGAGTCGCGTATCTAGGTCACGTTTTGGCGGGAAAAAACGAACCGTCACACTGTAGATCTTTTGTGATTATTCTGCCTCGATTTCTCCCCCTCCTCCTTTATAAGGTCACTCGACCTTCTGCCTCTTCTTTCGTCTTTCCTTTTTAAGTCATCTTACGATCCTCCTTTCTTCGAGAAGTGTTTCTTCTTTTTCCCTGTCGACTTACATTGCGTGCCGTTCCTCCCCGTGCCGTCTACTTCCTTGGTGAGTACTTTCTTTTTCCTCTCCCTTCTGTTCTTTTAGACGTTTTATTTGATTCTTTGCTTTGACTTCCTTTTTGATGGAAATGAACTTTGTAGCCATGGCTTCCTCGTCCGATCCCACTCGACACAGAGGTCAGGAGGCTCCTCTTGGGCTAGAGCCGCCTGGGGCCAAATCCCCTACAGCTGAGGGCATCAGCGGGGTCCCTGCGATACCCCAGGCCCCCCGTACTGAAACCCCTACTGGTGCGGGGTCCAGCAGAAAGCGGGCTAAAGTTCTGGCCCATAAAGATAAAGCCACAGAGAAGGTAAATGAATCATTGAAGAAGTCTACCAAAGAGCAAGTCACCCCTCTGGTGAAGGTCAAGCAGCTTCGCAGTCGAGGTTGGGGGGAGAGCTGCGCCGAGACCGACTTCACAGAAAAGATGACTCGGCCTCCTGGCGTTAAAATTGTGGTGTCTGCAAAGGATGACAATCCCACTGACACCGCAAAGGGAATATGTCTTTTTGGCCGGACCGTGCGATGCGGACTGCTTGCTCCCTTCAGCGACTTCCAAGTATCGTTTCTCAAGTTCGCAAGTATTCCGCCGGGTCAACTGCATCCTGGCGCTTGGTGCTGTATAAATAGTTTTGACCTTCTCATGCGCCCTGAACAACTGAAATCGCTGGGTCTTCCTTCTCGCCCCGCTAGCCTGGCGTTGCTAGGCCATTACTTTGACTTTTTTGGGACTTTGGACTACTGCAACTTGAGGATGAGGTCGCCCAACCTCTTTCATCGTCCCGGCAAAATTTCCGACTGGGATAGACAGTTTGTATTCGCTTCCCCAGAACTTTGCACCAAATTCGGCGTTCTGTCCGAATGGAATGCTGAACGCGCGAGGAAATGGGCGAAACTCCAGCTTCCTCGCCCGAGTAATCAGGCTGACAAAGATTTTGTTAAGGCTCTAGATGCTAAATTGGTTTCTGACGGGCCTATCACCATAGCCTTTGACGGGCGATCTCTCACTCCTTACCCTCTGCTTTTCAAAAAGGTTGAGAAGGTCGAGGAGGAGGAAGAAGGTGAAGAAGAGGAAATGGGCTCTTTTCGCCGCAGGCAAAAAGTTCCTGCCTCTAAAGGGCGTTCGGCAGTAGGTGAGAATAGTTCAGAATTTCTTTCACCCCGGCCTTACGCGCCCGGTATGGGGAAGCCTCCTGCTTCCGTTGTTTTTAATACTCTCTCTCTCTGTGGATTGCTAGGTAAAACCGATGATAGATCGGGGTCAGATTCTGATGAGCCGGCATTTACTCTTGGCCGGAAAAAGAAAGGTGCTTCTCGAAAGCGGGCTCGCTCCCCTGCGTCCGGGGAGGAATTCGTGAGTGTTGAGGATGACCCTGCCCGTGATGGCGAGCGAGATAGGATTCGCTTGGCCCAAATTGCCAAACGGGTGGATGCACAAACTCCCCCCGACCAGGTTCCTCCCAGCGGCTGCCCCCCTTTTCCTGAGCCTCATCCTGCTCGCTTGGGATCTACGCTTGAGTTTTTTTCCCTTGGGGCCACCGCGTCTAACGACTGGCGGTCCGCTCAGATCCGGGAAGTGAAAGGGCAAAAGGATACCTTCTTGGCCTACGTCCCGGGTTACAATGCCGTCATTGCGGGGTCGGCCGACCGCCTTGATCATCAGCGGTATGCCGCCGGGATAAACAAAATATCCATCCCGCGGGCTACTGAGCTCGAGTGTGCCGGCATGGATGTGGAAGATGGTTTCGCCCTCATAAGCGAGCATGCTCAGCGGGTTGGTAACCTAGCCTCCTACACCTTGGCTCAGTATATTGACTTTCGTCATAAGGTCGATCAGATGACCATGGCTGCTGCCGCGCACAATACCTATTTGCGGGAGGAGATGAGTAGAAACAAAACCCCCTTTCTCACTATAGAGAGCGCCCCCAACAAAGTGGTTGAGGAGTTTTTGTCAAAACTCGATTCTGAGCAACTTCCTTCTCCTCTTAAGGAAAAATATGAAGGGTTCGTTGAAGCCGTCGCCTCCCTTTCCTCTCGTTGTGAGCAGGCTGGTGAGGAAATTCTAAAGGCCAAAGGGGATACGATGATCCAGGAGAGTGCTTCTCAAGCCTTCCAGCGGTATTTCCTCAACACCCGGGACAAAATAGTCCTTTTGGAAGACGAGGTGGATAAGAGCAAAAGGGCTCTAGATTCCGCTCGGTCTGAGCTTCTACAGACCAGCGCGGCTTATGACAAGATGCGAGGTGAAATGAGCGGGCTCTCCCTCGACAAACTTAAGCTGGAAGCTCAGGTTGGCGAACTCAACCGCAAGGTGGAAAACCTGTCGACTGAGGCAGCCAAGCGCACTGACCAGCTGGCTAAGCTGAAAAAAGAGCTGGGGTCGCAGGCCACCCAGACTGAGGCCGTAAGGAGGGATCGGGACAACTGCCTAGTGGTCATTGAAGAAGAAAAAAGGAGAGTATCGGAGTTGGAGGCTGCCTTGGCTCGCGAGAGAGAACAAAATTCTCAGCTTAAGAGTCAAGTGAATATGTTAATGGAAAATTCTCCTGGCATTGAAGGAAACCGCCCCCTTTCTTCTTCAGAAGTTGCCAGGATCAGCAATGATGCCATCACGAATTTCCTGAATTCCGAGGGCTGTGTTCCTACCATTGCTTATCGCTTGGCTGGCCGTCTCCGCTCCACCCTGAAGGAGCAGGCTAACTACCTGAGCCATTTCTTTCCTTTCACTCTGGCCAGCATCGGATTGGGTGGCAAGGCGCCCCCCGAGTTGAAACCCAGGGACTGGAGTGGATATCGTTGGGATCCCGTTGCGGAGATCATGTACGACCCGGCGGGCAACGCTTTCGTTGACATGCCAAATCTCTTTGAAGAGCACGACCATCCCGAATTCGCCTACCCGCCAGACCAGTGGCCTGACCATATTGACCGGCCCGAGCTGCCTGAGGCGGAGGAGGAAGAGGAAGGAGAAGAAGAAGAAGAGGAAGAAGAATAACTTGCTTGTTTATGTCTTGTAATTTTTTGCTGTCTGTTTGTGTTGATGACGCTGTTTAAAAACTTTTGTTCTATTGACGAAGTGGCGCTTTAACTGACATATTCCTTTGCCTTGCCAATTGAAGTTTAATTTTGCTGATTAATTATTTTTCTTGCGATTGAACGATGCTCGAAATTTTTATTTCCGCGCATGCTCGCGCACTTGGGATCTTGATGCTTCCGTAAGCGCAACTTTAATTCTCGCGCGGGTTAAAGTAACGCGGACCAAGCGTCGCTTGGTCGCTGGTTTGAACTCGCTTGACTAGAGTTTATTCTGTCCGACTTAATCAAATTAATCAAATGCTGTTCAAAAACAGGAAGAGGAAAGAAACTTAAGCTTTTGCTGAAAAAGTAACTGTTTACAAGAACCAACTTGTACAAACATTTCATTCTTCATCGTTCTTCTAATACACCATTATCTTAAGCGTCTTCATCATCATTTTTTTTTTTTTTTTTTTTTTTTTTTTTTACAAAACGCTTAACGGTCGCCAGGTCTTCTTGTTTATCTTGAAGTTGTCTTGTTATCGGGATCAGCAGGTCTTGCCGCTGGCTTGTTGTCGGGATCAGTCAGTCTCGCCGCTGTCTCGCTATCGGGATCAGCAGGTCTTACCACTGCCTTGTCCCATTGGCGGTGTGAGCGGTTTGACATTGAATGACTTCTCCGGGGAGGGGGCCGCTTCGGCCCCTTATAAGAGGATTCCATGTGCACAATCCCGTCGGGATCCCCTCATGTCTGTCCACGCGGGCTTGGCCAGTCGTGTACAGACTCTTGAATGGTCGCGGCGTTTGACAGAACTTCTCACGGCCTGTCTGTATGGTCGGGCTTTTGTCCACATGTCCATGCCGTTTGATGGGACACTTCCGGACTGCCTGACCAAACATTTGCACGCCGGACCACTCGGGGGTAACGGTCCTCGAGGTTAACTGACTACTAGATGTCAGTTATCCTACGGGACTGTCTTCCCCCTATCAGTTATCCTACGAGACTGTCTTGCTTTGATTCCTCCTACTTCTTTCTTCTTTCCTTTTCTTTTTCTTCATCTTTGCGCCCTTTGTTTTCTCTGCCACGAAGGCTTTCAAGCGCTTGATATATTTAAAGAGGAAGTAGAGATTGTTTCTAGGATGATCTTTGAGATGTGGGGTTAGGGGGGGGGTATTTATAGCTGGGAAACGCCGCCTAACTTTAGAATTCATTTAATTTGGTCATTAAATGTCATGTCTCTTTGCCTCCCAAGTACCCGGGTTTTCCGGGATTTCCTTGGAAAGCACTCCCTGACAATAAGTGATCTTCACTTTTCGTGTTATGCACGGTTCTTGGTTGTCAGAGAACCTGCAGCCTTTGACTGATTTTTGATAAGATTTCATTCTAGTGTCTTTTGTCCAATTTACCACCTGGGCCCCCGACTCAAAAAGGTATCGATTATCGCGTGAAATCGAGCCACCTGGCGTTAGCCCGCAGTTGATGACCTCGCCTATTTCGCTACGTCAGGCGGATTCCCATGGAGGTGTCTTGGGACTTGTATCTCTCATCATGAAACGACGCCTCGTTTCTTGTACCCGTCGTTTCATCAAAATATGCCTTGGATTTCGTACCTCACTTACGATTATGAAGCGACGTTTTGGGTTCCGTACCCACCGCTTCATTATGAGGGGAGTGCTTTAACTTCTGTCTCTGTCCTTTGGTCGCGCCTTTTGGTGCCTATAAATATGGCTGGCACTTTGCAATATCCCAACTTCCCTTTCTGATCGTGCCTATTTACTTTACTACTACAATGGCCTTCGCTCCTCACTATCCTCTTCCTTCCTCAGCCGACGCCGAGGCTGAGAAGCATTCCTACCTCGGGGTCGTGCTTTATCATCCCGATCCCCTTACGACTGTAGACGTTGAAGCCGCCCTTCTGCTTGAGAAACCGAACTTCCGTTGGGAAGTTAAGAAAATGTGCTCCCGGCGGTTTCAAGTTTGGGGACCTCCCGGATGGGAGACTCGAGCTTTAGAGCTCGCACATGTCAAAGCGGGGCCATATATTTTCATGGCCTCCACAGTTAACAGCCACAAAACTCTTCTCCAATCCCGCCGGTTGTGGGACGACCTTCCTCCAATCCCGCTGGTAAAATATTGGGTGCGTGCAGTGGGACCCCCAGTGGGCTGGCTGACAGGATTCGCCGCCCGAGGTCTCTTCCCATTCGGCCTTCATGTAGCAGTTGACCCTGCCACCCGGGCCGGTGTCGAGGGGCGATGGGCGCGAGCTCAGGTGGCCGTTCCCGACAGGGAAGCCATCCCGCTATCTCTCACTTTTTTCCGTGGAGGACCAGTTGGGTCTCTTCACTTGGAGCGTCTCCCCGTGTGGTATGCTGTCGAGGGGGAGGAATATGAAGATAACTTTCTGCAGGCTTTACTCAGCGAGCCTGTGGAGCCCTATAGCAGCGAGCTTGTAGAAGCTAGGCGGGCTCAGCTACTGGCGGACGCTTCGTCTGGGTCGAGCAGTGGCGGGGGGACTGAGTCGGGCAGCAGCGAAGGGACTGATGGGGAACCCTCAGTGAACTCTTAGTTCTTTTCCCCCTTTTTTGTTAAGGAATTTTGTTGTATTAAAACTAAGTTAAGAAGAAAGCTTTGCAGTATAATGTGTTTCATTTTACTTTTTCTTGCAATGAGCGCGACGCGCTTCGATACTAAATGCGCTGCCTTAAGCGCGATGCGCCTCGATATGCAAAACAGCGCTAAGCGCCGACGATAACATCGCTTAAGTTTAATTTGAAAAATAAGAATCTTTAAATTTATTCATAAAATTTTATGAGTACATTAATCTCTCTCTTAGCCAAAACGGCGAGACAACATCTGCGGATTTAGCCCAGCTGTACGGCATGTACCGATCAGTCATCTCTTGGCGTCAGTGGTGTTCCTTCCATTCAGTCGTTGGATTGGAAGGAACTTATTCTCATGTGTGAGATCATTCTTGGGGTTCATTCCCGGGGGTCTCATACTTACTATGACGCCCTTAATGTCGCGTAGCCAAACGCATCGAAAGTTGGCCGGGTAGGTTACTGGAGATTGGCCAGTCTCTTGGTTGGGGATCGGACTGATCCGCTTCGCTATTCAGCTCGACCGTCAAGGTCTGGATCAATGTCCTCATAGAAGAACTTTTGACTTGCCTACGGCGAGTCTATCACTTTCGGGGTAAATTAGATCTTTCTGTTACTTAATTAATTATTCAGTTATTCTACGAGATTGTCTTTTATCTCGAATTCGCAATAATGCGATTGATAATTGTCATAATGCATTAACGATGTCTCTGTTTTCTTTCTTCTGAGGTCCACTTTCTTTTGAAGTTTCGAGATTGTTTATCATGAATATTTTTCCTTTCTGCTCCTCGGGCTTTTTAAACAAATACCACTCACGCCTGTTATGTGAGTAAGCATACGATTTTTGTGAGGGTCACGCCCTTTTGATCAGGCGTGGTAGCCCGACCCCTCCCTGGGTGTAGGTATTGAATAGTGAATCCGATCCTTCCCTTGGTGTAGGTACTAGGATTCATGACTTCCCTTGGTGTAGGTACTGAATTGTGAATCCGATTCTTCCCTTGGTGTAGGTACTAGGATTCTGAATCCGATCCTTCCCTTGGTGTAGGTACTAGGATTCATAACTTCCCTTGGTGTAGGTACTGAATTGTGAATCCGATTCTTCCCTTGGTGTAGGTACTAGGATTCTGAATCCGATCCTTCCCTTGGTGTAGGTACTAGGATTCATAACTTCCCTTGGTGTAGGTACTGAATTGTGAATCCGACTCTTCCCTTGGTGTAGGTACTAGGATTCTGAATCCGATCCTTCCCTTGGTGTAGGTACTAGGATTCTGAATCCGATCCTTCCCTTGGTGTAGGTACTAGGATTCATAACTTCCCTTGGTGTAGGTACTGAATTGTGAATCCGACTCTTCCCTTGGTGTAGGTACTAGGATTCTGAATCCGATTCTTCCCTTGGTGTAGGTACTAGGATTCATAACTTCCCTTGGTGTAGGTACTGAATTGTGAATCCGACTCTTCCCTTGGTGTAGGTACTAGGATTCTGAATCCGATCCTTCCCTTGGTGTAGGTACTAGGATTCTGAATCTGATCCTTCCCTTGGTGTAGGTACTAGGATTCATGGCTTCCCTTGGTGTAGGTACTAAATATTTAATAAAAGGAGCTTTCAAGCTTCCCCTCTTCAATTGCATCCATATTTCTGATTAGGCTTTTCAAACTTCATTTGTCATTACTTAACCTAGTTTCTTACAGAAACATATTAAACAAGCTCGGCGCTTGTGGTTGCCAACTAGCTGGCAACCTTGATTGAAAGTAAAGACAATGCAGTAAAAGGAAGATACAACGGTATTCACAGTGGTGCAAACCTAGCGGAGAGCTTCATGGGTAGAATTTGCGCAGGTCCGACGCATTCCATGAGTTCGCTAATACCTTACCTTGTGCATCCTTCAGATAGAATGCTCTTTCCCCGGCTGACTTCACAATCTCAAAAGGACCGTCCCAAACGGGGTCCATCTTGCCAATGTGCTTGCCTGCTGCTGCTGCCTTTCTTAGCACTAAATCACCAGGCTGGAAATGTCGCGGAGCCACCTTTTTATCAAAGGCTCTTCGCATCTTCCTTTGATATTCTGCCTGCCGAGCCGAAGCTTCCTCCCGGAGCTCGTGAATCACCTCGAGCTCCTCCATCCTGCGCTCGGCATTCCGTTGGGTGGAATAGTTGATGGTGCGGAGTGTCGGATGGACAATTTCCATAGGAATGACAGCTTCCATCCCATAAACCAGAGCATAGGACGACCTTTCGGTGGCCGATCGCGGGGTGGTGTTATAAGCCCACACCACCTCGCTGAGATATTCAGGCCAAGTGTTTTTAGTTCCTTCTATTTTTTTCTTCAACCCCTCCAGAATGGTTCTGTTTGATACTTCCGCCAGTCCGTTGGATTGCGGGTGGCACACAGATGCAAAATTAATGTCAATGCCCAGTCCACGGCAATAATTCTTGAAGGGTGCTCCGGTAAACTGACGCCCATTGTCAGTGATGATGGCATTTGGAATTCCATACCTGTACACTATTTGGTGCTCCAGGAAATCTGTGATCTTCTGGGAAGTAATAAGGGATAAGGCCTTGGCCTCGATCCACTTAGTGAAGTATTCCACTTCCACCACAATGAACTTGAGGTTCCCTCTCGCTTGAGGGAAAGGGCCGAGTATATCCATTCCCCAAATGTCAAAAGGCCAGGGGCTTGTGATTGGCTTCAAGTGGTTAGGCGGCCTGTGAGTAATTCTTGCATGAAATTGACACTGTGCGCATCTTCTCACCAACTCTTCCGCGTCCCTTCTCAAAGATGGCCAGTAATATCCTTGGCGCATGATTCTTTTTCCCAAGGTGCGAGGTCCTTGATGGCTTCCGCAAATACCTTGATGAGTTTCTTTCAACAGTTCATCAGCCTTGGCCCTTCCGACACAAATCAACCAGGGGTGGTGGTATCCCTTTTTGCATAGCTCCTCTTCAATTATTGTGAATTCCAAGGACCATCTCTTGATCTTCCTCGCCAAGTTCCTGTCTTGTGGGAGAATTCCCTTGGTTAAGTACATCCAAATTGGTGAGTACCACTCTTCCTCATGGCGTGTCTGAAATACAACCATCTCGAGTAACTGAATGCTGGGCGAGGGGATCCCCAAGACTATTATGGGACGCTCTTTGTCCAACTCGCTCTTGGCTAGTTTGGACAGAGCATCCGCGGTCTCATTCTCTCCCCTGGGGATATGCTCAACGAGGACCTTATCGAAACCGCCGATGAGCTGTTCCACCTTTCTCAGGTATTTGATCAGCGTTTCGTCTTGAGTTTTGTACTCTTTGAGCACCTGATTCACTACCAGTTGGGAGTCGGACCTGATCTTAATGCTCTTGGCCCCGGTAGCCGCAACCAACTGTAAACCCGCGATGAAAGCCTCGTACTCGGCCACATTATGGGATGGGTTGAAGTTCACCCGCAAGGCGTACTTGAATCTATCCCCATCCGGGCTGATTATTTCCACACCTAAACCGGTGCCCTTGTCAGATGACGCTCCATCCACGTATACCTCCCATACCGACTCTATAGGGGTAAAATCTCCACTGGTCCCTTGTACAATGAAATCTGCTAAAGCCTGACTTTTGTAAGCCGTTCTGGACAAATAGGTGATGTCGAATTCTGATAACTCAATGGCCCACTTGAGCAGTCTTCCGGCGACGTTGAATTGTCCTAACGCCTTGCGGAGTGGCATAGTGGTCACCACACGAATGGGGTGAGCTTGAAAGTAAGGACGCAACTTCCTGGCAGTTACCACAATCGCAAACGCATTCTTCTCAATCGTCGGGTACCTGGTCTCGGCATCCCTCAACACTCTGGATACAAAATACACCGGTTTTTGTACACCTCCTTCTTCTCTGACCAGAGCCGTGCTGATAGCCTCCTCATTGGTGGCTATGTATAAATATAGTGGCTCACCATTTATGGGCCTGCTGATTATGGGCGGGGTGGAGAGATATTCTTTGATCTTTCCGAAGGCTTCCTGGCACTCTGGTCCCCACTCGAACGCTTGCGTCTTCTTTTTAATGAGGTCAAAGAAAGGCTTGCATAGCATAGCAGACTGCGAGATGAACCTGCTGAGTGCTGCTATCCTGCCGGTGAGGCCCTGCACCTCCTTGATGGAACTAGGTGACTTGAGATTTATAACCGCTTGGCATTTGTCGGGATGGGCTTCAATACCGCGCTCGGAGATGATGAACCCTAAGAACTTCCCACTGGATAAGCAGAAGAAGCTCTTTTTAGGATTGAGCCGCATTCCTACCTGTCTCATTTTGGCGAAGACCCTTTCCAGATGGGCGACGTGATCGGAACCAGTGCCGCTCTTAACAACCATGTCATCAATATACGCCTCCATTATTTCTCCCAACTCTTCCTTGAAGACCTTGGAAACCATTTTCTGGTATTCCGCTCCTGCGTTCTTGAGGCCGAAGGGCATGACCTTGTAACAATACAATCCTTCTTCAGTAACGAAGGAGGTTTTCTCTTCATCCGCCTGATTTATCCTTATTTGATTATAACCGGAGTAGGCGTCCATGAAACTGAGGTACTTGAAGACGGCTGTGGAATCGATCATGGCATCGATGCTAGGCAATGGGAATGGCGTCTTGGGGCAAGCCTTGTTTAAATCGGTGTAATCTATGCACATTCTCCACTGTCCATTGGATTTAGTCACCAATACCGGATTAGCCAACCACTGCGGATACTTGACTTCCCTTATGGCCCCAGTTTTGAGCAGCTTTTCCACTTCCGCCTTAATTGCCCTTATCTTCTCTCGACTTTGTTTTCTCTTCTTTTGAGTAATCGGTCTCATGCCTGGCTTGGTAACAATTTGGTGCTCGGCTATCTCTCTGTCTATCCCGGGCATAGCCTCACCCTCGCAAGCGAAAATATCGCGGTTTCGCAAGAGGCATGCCTTGACCAATTCTCGGTCCTCCCCGGGTAGTACAGTGCCAATCTTGGTGATCTTGCCATCTCCCAGGTCAAACTCTTCAGTATCTTCCATGGGACCGCCTGTGGGTCCAGCGGGGTTATGAAGCAAGATGTTTTCCGCCGAGTCATAAGACTCCGTTCGTTCACTTGCGTGCTCAATTTGAGCCACATGCTTAGGAATGGACGCCTGATAGCAAGTTCTGGCTACTTGTTGCTCGCCCCGCAGAGTCCCGACTCCGCTCCGAGTGGGAAATTTGACCTTTAAATGGGGTGTAGAGGCTATGGCTCCGATGTCATTCAGAGCCTTCCTACCCAGGATAATGTTATACGGAGAAGGAGTGTTTACAACCACGAAACTGACTCGGGACACCACATCCCTTGGTGATTCTCCGAAAACAACTGGCAGATCTATAACCCCTAAGGGCATAAGCTGATCGCCCGTGAAACCTGTGAGTGGCGTAGCCATAGGTTTGAAAGGATGGTCTTGCAAATGCAACTTTTTTAAGGTTTCATAGTAGATGACATCGGCAGAGCTACCCGTGTCGATCAGGATTCTGCCTACTCGCGTGCCATTTACGCGTAGCATTACCACAATAGCGTCATCATGAGGCAAATGGATTCCTGCATAGTCCTCCGGCCCAAAGGTGATACGCGTGTTTGCCACCGAGTTGCTTTCTCCTATCTGAAAGATCTCCATCCTCGATGGGTTGTCTAGGTTCTTGGGGTAAGCGTATCTCCTCCTGGCCCTTTCTGAGTCTCCCCCTGCGGCGGGTCCTCCCGCTATATACAAGACGGGTGCCGGAGAAGGTCGGGGATCATCTTGGTCGGCACTTGGAGGGGTTCTCTGTCGGGGGCGCTCTGTTTGCCTGTCTCGGTCTCGCACACGACGCCCGTAGTTGTTCCCTTGCCTTCCCCCTCTATTGCCCCTTTCTCCATTATTCCACTGGGGGGTTTCCAAGTACCTCTCAAGCACCTTAGTGTTTCTAATCATCCTTTCAATTTCATCTTTCAACTTGATGCATTCGGACGTTGCATGGCCGTATCCATTGTGATATCTGCAGTACTTGTTTTTGTCACCCCGGTTAGTTTCTTCCCTCGAAAGTGGCTCGGGTCGCTTAAACTCCGGGTCATCTTGAACAACCTGTAGCAATGAGTCGGTTGAAACCGAGAAAACATGATAATTAGTATACCCTTGCTTATAATCCTCTCCCGTGGGAGGAAATCGAGGTTGAGCTACCACGCCTTTATACTTGTTGAAAGAACGACCCCGCCGATAAGGACGAGGAGGAGTATCTCGGCGAGTGGACGGGGGCGTACTTCGCCTATTAGGAGGAGAAGCGGGTCGGGGATAACGCCGGGGTCGATCAGGGCTTTTGCGCAACGCTCCTCGGCTGGCTGGTTTCCCCGCCACTGCGGCATCTTCCTCTGCTTGCAAGGTTTTCTCCGCTGCAGTTCGGAATTCTGCAAACGTCCTGAAGTCTTCTTCTACTGCTCTCCAGCATAAGGCACTTCCTTGCCTTAAACCTTGCCTCACTGCGGCTAGGATGATTCCGTCGTTGTAATCAATAGTTTGATTCGCCTCCTCAGCGAACCGGTTGAGAAACTTCCTTGTTGATTCCCGCTCGCCCTGTTTAAGACTCATTAGATCTATTGATCTTTTGGCTGGCGCCCGGATGCTTGGGAATCTCTGCAGAAATTGATTCTCTAGATCAGCGAAGTCCCTCACCGAATTGAAAGGTAATTCCGAGAACCACTTCCATGCCGATTCCTCCAGGCATGTAGGAAAAACTCGACACCAAATGCTTATATCCAAGGTGGAGAGAGAGATTCTGGCCTTGAAACTGGACAGGAATTCCTTCGGGCATTGCAGGGTCTTGGTAGAGAACTTGGGGAGATTAGTGAAACCATTAATGTTTATCGGGTGATGATAGAAATGGTTTGGGAAGACTCCCCTTGCCGGGGAACATTGCCTTCGTCGCCCCAAATCAGGTGTGTCATCGTGCCACCTCCTCCGAGGGGAATGAGTGACACTCCCCGTGCTATGGTGGCTGGGCGAGCGGATTCGTTCTTGTGTCTGGATAAAAGGAGCCCAGACGGCATTCCACCTCCTACGAATGGCGGGACATATTCTTCGTGCGGGATCGCATGGCCCTGTGGATGAGGGAAGCACGAAGGGGTCCCTTGGTAATGTTCTCCTCTAATGCCGCCCATGTTAGCTTCATAAAGGGGTGGTCGAAGTCCCGACCTAGATGGAGCCATGCAGGCTTGCTGCGCCGGCAGACGCTCGCCAGGTTGCTGCATGATATGAGTCGGTATCGGAGCGACATTATTTCCCAGCATGGGCGAGGATAAGGATAAAAATTGTCCCCATGATTGAAGCATATGCTGGTCCCACATCTGCCGGTAGGGGTCCGCTGGCGCAGATACCGTGGGCCAGGCAGGAGGCATTCCTGATCCAATCAAGGGAGGTGGTGCTGCAAGACCAGGCTGCATTGATCCCGCATGCATATATGAGGAGGGTGGTCTTGCTGGAGGCGGCTGGAAACCTGCCGAAGCTGGTCCGCCCGTAAGGATCGGCGTGGTTCCTGACGGGGTCGGTCCGACAAGAACGGTCGGAGTGACTCCCGACGAAGCGAGGCCATTGAGGGCGCTCGAGTTGACGGCATTCGCTCCCGATGGTCCCGCGGTCTGAGGGGTATAGACCGGATGGGAGTACCCGGGGGGAGCGGATTGACAGCCCGCCAGGTTCGTCGGGGTGAACGACGGATTTGGTACCGCTGAAGCGGTCTCTTGCGGGATCTCTTCCACTAAGAGGTCCGGAGGCATCCCGAGAGGAGTGCGCTCGCCTTGCGCAGAGGTTTGCGCTTGGTGATTAGGTGAATCTCTTGCCATGAAAAAGTCGAACGAGAGTCGTCTGGGTTCTAAACTCTTCCCGCGATCTGGCATCAGCTGCTCTTCCTTGCTTAAGGTGAGCCCCACGGTGGTTGTTACTACCAAGTATGGTAGTGGGCTTAAAGCAAGTAAAGTAACAACAATAATATTAAGATCAACTATCAAACTCTTTATTCATGTTCTCAAATGGATTTACATCTCTTTAAACATCAACACGGATAAACCCTAGTGAGAGATGCCCAAAGAGCCGACCCCCCTTTAGTCCTACTGTGGCCTATTTATACTAGTTCGGAGGATCTTCTAGAGGCATCCATTCTGTCAGAGGCCGGTACGATTGTCTGCTGAGCTGACCCTGGCGCCAGTACGGTCTAACTGCTGTCCCCTGCCGAGGGTTCCTGTTGATTTGGAAGATAGCGTCTACTCACCCCTTACTTGATCTGGGCCTTCTTGGGCTTAACAGTACTTTACCGATCCACCAAGCTTGTTGGGGCAGGCCAGCAATGGGCCTAGTAAATGGGTTACTGGCGGCCCTATCAACATTATTATACTTTTGTTATTCCAGACCGAATCCACCGATGAATTCTGAGTAACGCATCGCACAGGCCTAACATATAGCCCAATAGGCCCAAAATATCTTTTGCAGGCCTAAAATATATAGAATGAATTAACGAATTAGGCCTTGTACGGCCTAGAATAAAGTCTTATGATCTCATTCTAGATTTTGGATGTAAAATTAAGTTCAAGAAAAATTTATTGGTTGTGGGTTTTATTTTGGGCTGAATTGAACTCTCCATTATTTTTTTAGGCTTGTTTCTCTTTCTTATGTATATATTTTTTTATTGAAATTTACCTAAAAAAAAAAGGAAAGAGAACATTCTTTTTTTCTGTCCTCCATTTCAACGCAATAAAAGTGCCTCAATAGGAAAGAAAACTAAAATTTTTATTGTTCCAAAACACCGCAATATACTGGCAGTGGGGTAACTCTCAAATATTAAAATCTGAATGGTTTATAGTAAAAAATTCAGAATAAAGTAGTATACCATCACGGGAGCATCGTTGTTATATAATATAGAAGCTTCATTAATTTTCCATGTCTGGAACCA
This sequence comes from Rhynchospora tenuis, assembly GCA_027725995.1. Classification (NCBI taxonomy): domain Eukaryota; kingdom Viridiplantae; phylum Streptophyta; class Magnoliopsida; order Poales; family Cyperaceae; genus Rhynchospora; species Rhynchospora tenuis. The sequence continues at coordinate 142,040,182 of CM050888.1, read as the reverse complement.
AAAGTTGTTAGCTGAAGACATTTGTCACACCTTGAAAACACAAATAAGTAACATTAGTACATACACAAAGGACAAAAATGAAGTGATTGCAGAGACTAATTAACATATCTCGAAATACATTAACTAATATTAAGGGGTGACTTATGAGATGTGTACAAATATATGTTGCCATTGCATCTCTAACACGTACCTTCTGCTCAACGAAGTGAAGACAATGATATTTGTCGTATGCCATTAATTAAACACTTTACATCACTTCTTATAATGTCAACTCCCAACTCACTTTTTCCATCACAAATAATTTTTTAGTTAGGTTTCTTCAAAAAAGATAACGACGAATTACTTCATCAATCTTTCTGAAAATAAAAGCGACTTTGTACCACTGAAGGGAATTTGTGTTTATAACTTTGGCGAAGAAAGTACTATAAAATTCAACAAATGTTTCATTTATACATCATTGAGAAAATATATGTTAGAAATTACCAATTTTTATTTTCCTTTCTACCTTACTTGAAGCTTAAATCACAAAAACCTTACTTGAAGCAAGTGACGCCACAGCAGCTTTGTCTGATTTGTGTAGTTGGTTGGCACAGTACTTTCTTGGGAAAATGTACAAGTTCATAGAGAAAAAAAAAATTAATAGAGAAAAAAAAATTAAAAGGAAATAACAAAAAGAGAGAAATTATTAATTTTGTATGAATCGAAACTATCACAAAGCCTGCGTTATAAGAGGACAAGTAGGGTAAATAATTGCGTGCAAGTAGTAGCCAATCTCGATTTTAGAGAAAGGAATCCAAGGAAGCAAGCTAATTGTTGTGTGCAAGCACAGGCCAATCGAGGATTTACAGATGGGTTAAACCATGTGATTTTCGATCGAAATTAAATTTGATGGATTTTGTTAGAAAGTCGGTCCTTAATATTTTGTACCAATAAGATGTCGGACTGAATTTATTGTTACTTCCGTTGATTCATTGATGTTGCTCTTCTTACTTTTCTGTACATAGCAATCTCAAGTTTTAAAATCACCATGAGATAAAATGAGCTTGAATTATCTTTGTAATAACTTGATAATGGAATCACTAAAGAATGTGATAACTGTAATCATTCATCTTTTGATCAAATTAATAAGATAATGCGATTTTTGAATGGTATTTTGTATTTGGTTGCCAAATCTAAACTGAAAAGTAGTCGGTAATTCGAAGTTAATGACTGTTCCTCACCCGTAAAATTCAAAACATGTTCAGTAAGTCTTTAATAGTCCAGACTTATGTGACTAAGAATGGCTTGATAAAGTTAGCACCTATTTGAGCGTAATAGATCAATATTTATATATTAATGCACACCAATTGCTCCCTTTAACAACAACCAAGTCTCGTATGCTTTATTTTTTTTAGTCCATTATTATAGTATCAGTATCATTATTGTCATTATTTATAACTGTGTATCACTATTGACAATACAATCATTATTTAGAATGGATAATCCTGGAGAGTAGATTGTACATTAGATCTTGCATTTGATTAGTTCTTTTTCCCTTTTTTCTTTGTTTTAGGTTATTTATTTTCTATTATTTTTCCTTTTTCTTTAAACTTGACAGTCGCTGCCAAGCTATCTTAAAAAAAAAAAGACAATCATTAAACAATAAAGAGGTTTTAAAATAAAAACAAAATTTAATTTCTTCTATTATATCAGTGTATCAAATTAGTATGATTTGAAAATTAATTGACAATTTATCAAATGATTCAAAAAAATGTACTATGCAGTTTAATATGAATTTGATTAGTAGAATATTTCAAATTTAATATACAATTTATTTAATTCATAAGAACACAGATCTATTCTAATCTTTTTATTTGATTTTCAATATTATTTGTTATAGTTGTGAAAAAATATTAATTTGTAAAACTATTCCCATTATTGCTAATACTGTATTACAAGGAAGCAGCTCAGCTCACAAGATCTTGTACTGTGGTGATGTCCTGCAAAACCTTTTATGGGACCCACAAAAAGGTTCTTAATCTTCTGAAACCCTTGTTGTGTTGCAAAACAGTGCATTTCGGATCTAATATAGTAGATTTATTTTATATAAATAAATATCCCTTTTGTAGTACACACTCTCTGATTAATTTATTTAGTGTAACTGTTTAAGACTTTAAAATAAATATTTCTGACTAATTTTATTCAAATTACCAACCAAGCGCATCCTCAACAGTCTCCGATTGAAGGAACAATAAAGAGTCCAAAGGATTCAAGCCAAGAGTAGATGTGCTGCATCAGACAAAGAGGCAGGAAGTAAATATTGGTAGGTCAAGATTTCTTATTTGAGGTTATTTATCCATTAATTATATCCAAACTTGCATGAGATAAGGCCAACTAGACAAGACATATCTAGAAAATAAGTTTAAAAAGATTACTGCATACATGGCAATCCACAGTTGTGACCACAATATAATAACTCTAGCTATGCCAGTGCATAGTCATAAAATTGGAGTGTGATTAACAATATATTAGTCAAATTGTTCACATTTATACATATTCTGACACTGTTTGACTAAAGTTTCTCAAAAGTGTTTTATATTTGTACATGAGCAACGTATAAATTTTTCTAACATACATATCGTTAAAAGTCATATCATATAATTAAACTAACATAACTGCTTCTAAAGTCAAATTCTTAGAAAATACAAATAAAAAAATTGTTGTTGGTTTTCTTCAACTATAGATTTCTAGCTAACAACAAAGTGAGGAAAGAATAAGGTAATTCTTGCACGTCTAACTTTATGTCTTTATGGAACATTACTTAAACTGAAAGTTAAAAAAAAATATAAATGTGTTCTCCATTATTTGATAGAGTGTGTATTAATTGGACCATGGAAATTTTGATAGTTAATTAATAGTTAAGTTTTAGTGCTTTTGTGATGCATGACCAATCAAATTTTAAATTGATTCAAACTCAATACTTATCCTATTTAAATGACTAGAAACACTTCAAAATTTTAATAGTTTTATATTAAAATTTATATGTATGCTATACCAAACAAAAAATGACAAAGTTCTTCTGAGTATGCTATGTGCGGAGTCATATAGCAAATGGGTGTTATTATTATTCTATAGGCGTACTAATTCACAAAAAAAATTACTGTTTGGGTTGTGGGGAAGCAAATAGTACATGTCATTAACATATCACGGTTGGCATATATTTGTCTTAGGAGAAGAAAGCATAAAAAGGACAAGGTTAGTTGGAAACTACTAGCTAGAAAGGAAAAGAGAAGGGAGAGTGAAAGGTGCCAATTGCTCACGTGACAAGAGATGAAAATGGGACAAGAGAGTGGGCATGTTGGAATCCTTTAAACCCCTCTTTCTTCTTCTATGCTTTGGGTAATTAAAACAAGACCTAAAGTCTGAGGGGTTTAGGTGGGGTTTATAGTACCCAAAATCATTGTGAATGGTGTGGAAGTAAAAATAAATAAATAAATAATAAATAATAAAACATAGATAAAAGCTAGTTTATTTATAAAAATTATAATTATTATCTCATGAGTACATAATGACATTATACATATATAAACATCGGCAGCTATGCGATGCACGTGCACCCCTTAAGTTACTGTAGTAAGAACGGTAACTAAATCTGGACCATTGGTTTCTACTGGTTGATCTGAGCCGCACGATTGTATATTATTTGGATGGAATGAATAGGAACGCTTTAGACTAATTTAAGGCCAGATTGATGGAATTAATGATTAATCGAATAAGATCATGTTTTAGAAATAGTTAAGGTGGAGTCAATATATATATTTGCACCTTTGCGTGGATCTTTTGTGGCCATTCGACTGGAATCTTTGTGGGGCATGATTTTCTGTGGCAATTTCCATATAATATTTCAATAGTATTCTCAATTTTTATGACATTTTTTATATAGTATTCTAAATTTCGTAAAAAAAATTATATGTGCGATGTTCACTCTATAGTTAATTAGTTATCAACCTTGATCGCACCGTTGATCAATTTATTAAGAAACTATTTGATAACGTATTCGTATAGGAATGGATTGCGCAACGCTTGAGATTATCACTAGTTTTAATAATGTTCAAGAAAAAGAGTCCGACACAAAATAGAAGAATATTATAGACAGCCAATATAATATTTCTCCGATTTATATATCGAAGAGAAAATTGAACAAAAGCAAACACGCAGAGATGCAAGGAAAGATAATATTTTGTCTCAGTTTCCAAAACATGAAACCTTCGCTATCACAATTTTTGTTTCATCTCCAGTTTATATAATCATATTTTCATTAAATGCACATGTGCATATTTAAGAAGAAACCAAGTTTAGTTTTTAAAGTCTTGATTGTTATAAAAAATAACTTTAAATATTGAATGTGCAAATAAATATAAAGCAATACTTGAGGCAAAGGTCAAATATAATAATTTTAGCCATACTTTTTGTGGAAGACGGAAGCTTCATCTCAAATTTTTTGCCGAGGTTTATTTAAAAAACATGTGTCCCACGGTAATAAAAGTAAGCATTGATTATTTAAATTGATCTTTTCAATTTGAACAGAAGTTAATAAAACAAAAAGAAAATTTTTATGGCTTTAGCATTAAAAAAAAAAACTTCTAAACCGGAATCTGCTGACTTGTTGAAATAAATTTCAATCATTTTTTAGTAAATATACCTTTGTTGAGATAAGGTAATTCAGTGCTGTTAGTTGGATTACAAAGGTCTTAATATAATTCAGTGCTTCGGTGAGAAATGTAGAAAAAGGGAGCAAACAACTTGTCGGAACTGAAGGTCCACCATGCTTTTTTATATAGTCTGATTTTAAACGATATATATGAACATCTCTGTTTGACAAATAGATTAACACAAAAGGAGCAACTCTGACCAGTACACCAGGTAATAATTCAATCGGTTAGAAAATAGATATTTATGTAATCCCTTTTTATTATTTTTTCAAAAGTTTTTTTTATTCTTTGAGATAAACATGAGATTAAGCATTGCGCAACATTAAATATTGACAAATGATTCTTCCGGTTTCCAACCCACAATTTTTATTCAAAAAATATTAATTTTGTTCACAAAATGAATGCATTTTTTTTTTATTCTGCTGTATTTTACATCTTTGCACCTAACAATGTGCTCAAAAGGTCTTATCTTCTCAAACCTTTTTGACTATTTAGCCTAGGTATACTAACTACATACGAAGATACATTATCTTTACATACTCTAATGCTTCTTGTCAATTGAGAACATTTTTTAATGTCACAAAGTCCCCTAGGAGTCAATTGTGCGTGGAAGTTGGACTTTATGCAAGAGTCTCTTTCTCCCGTTCTTCTGTGGCATTACGTATATTAATATATACAAATATCCTTCATTCCTTCTTATAATTAGTGTTTACCTAACAAAGGAATACTACTGCAATATTATATACCTTTAAAGTTGCACACATTTAGAGTCCGGACCAACCAAACATTTAGTTTCTCTTTACTTTTATCTCTTGTGAATGAAATCAATAGTTAAATAATTACTATGAAGTTTTCTGAATTTTTTTTAGCAGTTAGATGAACCGTTAGAAAAAATCGATTATTGCAAGAAATTTTCATAATTTCTAACAAAACAACCAATACATACAAAGGATTGCATGTTCATATATATTTTTCTACAAGCATGCATATTGCTTATATAATTTATTTCCAAATTATAATTAATGAGTACAATTACTGAAATAATTCTAACATAACACCGCCGAAAGACAGAATTGGACAAAACATGAATTGACGGGTATTAATTAACATAAAAATAACACAATCTAACATATGGTCACTAGTTGTGGTAGACAGGTAGGGGATCCGGATCCTCTGGTCGGCAGAACTGTGCGGACCACCTGGTCGGCGCATGATCAGAGCCGTCCGATTTAATCTCAACGGTTTATTTTTTTGGGCTAATATTTTTTTCGGGAGTGGTGGAATTCACGGGGCTCCCTTTAGCCGTTGAGATTAAATCAGACGGTCCAGATCCTCTGCCGACCAGAGGATCTGAATCCGACAGGTAGGGGTCAGCTCTCACTTACTAGGTTCATTCCTGATTTTAGAGAATCTGCATTTTGTACATAGTTATATGATATATTTATAGTTGCTTGTAATATATGGTTGCACATATCAAAGTGCATTAAATGTCACAAAAAAAAATTATATCTGAATGCACTAAAAACTGTCCGACATTCGTCTTAACCCGTAAGAAAGTATTACTTATTCTCATACTATTTTAGATTAAAGAATTAGGTAGGTGTTGTGCAAATGGGTATTTTAATTTTCTAGTCATTTTCTCCTCGAAAAAAAAAATATATATATACTATTGTAGACATCTATTGAAACTGTAGCAGTATTTTTGTTGGCATGTGGTTGCGTATTATTTAGATAATTAATGACATTATACCACAACATCTTCTTATAATAGAAAAAATAAAAAATAAACCGAAGAAATATTTTTAAGAAAACTAATTAAATTAAATGTAATTCAATTCAGAGTCAGAAAACAGTTATTTTCTCTTTTTCAATAGTATAAGTTCATGAAGGCATAGTAATTGCGCTAAAAGCCACCAAAGTACATTAAATTTGTCTCTATTCTTTCACCAATTTAACCAGAGTGAAACGCTGGCTACAGAAAAGAACTAAGCTTACATGTTCCTGCAACGTGCAATGCAGTTGTGTTGAAAAAAGAGGCACTAAAAAAGAAGGTGGGCCCAGATTGCAGTCATAAAGGAGGGTCCAATGGACAGTGTACACTATTAGTATGGGACAACAAAAGGCCAGATCTACCAGCGTGGCACTGTTATGTAATTTGTTACATATGTTTTCACTTTTCATCCCTTGTCATATTCGCTCAAAATAATAATGACATTTCCTAACAATATAAAATCGAACAATTTATGTCATATTTGAAATTTTTTCTCTACAATTTTAATGTATTCTAAAGCTTTCAATTTATTGTTGGACAATTAACATGACATGCCATTGTTGTTAGATTTGTCATTATGATTGTTAATTGTGGCAGAAAATGCTATATTGCTTGGTCCTTCAATTCCGTCTTTGTTCTCCTCTTTTTTTTTTTTTTGTAATTATAAATAAATATATTATAGGAAGTATGCTCCCATAAAAGTGGAAGTCATCGGCTCTGTCAATATTTCAAATTAGCAAAATTAAAATCACTAAAGAATATATTTTTTTTGTAAGGGAAAATGTGGGATCTAAGCCTCTCTCAATTTAAATTATTTGTAAAGATTTCAATAATCGAATTGTGTGTGTGTCCTCCGCTTAAGGATTATCCTTTTTAGCAACTATACCTAAGAGGCTAAGATTGATTCTCTCGTAATTTTTTTTTTGAAGGTTTATTAAGAAGAAGTAAAAATGAGTAAATTAGAATCTCTATAGATTAATTGCTTTTGTCATTTCTTGCATTTGCAAATGTTTTTTTATTTATTATTTTTTTAAGAGATACTAGATAGAGGATATCTAGTTGACATTTGCAAATGTTGTCACTGAAAGATTGGTTTAATTTTATAACTAGCTAACAATTCTCGAAGCATAATGTGTTTTAATTTGTGGTTTTCTTAACTTTGTAAAATGCACAATGTTTTGCCACACAACCCATATATATATATATATATATATATATATAAAGATAAGAAGAAATCTTAAAATTTATCCAGGCATGGCAACCAAATTACTGGTTCTTACATCAGAAGCTTACCAGGGAATCTCTTGACAGTCTTGTTTTTATTTTGTCTTCTTTGGGAAATTCTCCACATTGTCCCCTCAAAATAGTGATGGATCATAACTTGGATGGAGCCACTAAACACTGGTGATGTCTCCTGTTTATGTCCATAAATTTGTATACATTTTGTACCAGTGAAGAGGTTAGAAACTGCATTTATTACTCGAACCAGGTATAACAGTCACTTCCTATTATTTGGTTTGGATTGGTAGGAAATTATTGCTATTTAGAATGTTCTTAATTAATGTTATCTTTTGTATAGAAAAAGAAATCTACCAGAATTCAATGACCACATTTGCATTTCTACCCCTAGGTCCCTTCCAATATTTATTTTTTTAAAAAAATAGTAGACATCAGTAGACACCATGCTGTAATGTTAATATCTTCGGCAATTTCTTTCAGAGGAGGAACTTAGAATTTCAGAGCTTACTCTAGAAATTAATATATTGCAAGGTTATTTAAGGAAATACGATCCATTTAGAACTGGTATTTAAGGCTCATTTACGTTGGTCTGAGTTAGTACAGATTAAAGTTGCCTTGGGATATCAATGCCATGAATATCTGATTTTTTGTGCCAAGAAATCAATGTCTGCTGCGGATCACCTGTGGAAAACGTTTAGAGATCATAATTTAGTAGGAATTTATGTGCTATTCTATTTTGATCATTTTGAACCTAACAATAACAGGTTCTTTCATTGCTATCTTATAAAAAAATGAAAAAAATTTAATTAGAAATTCATGTTAAAGTATTTGAGGCTAATATTTTAAATGATATCGGTTCAAAATTATCATATCAAGTTTGATAAAAAAAAAAAAAATCATGTTTTTAGTTACTCTCTCATAAACTTGAAAATTTTCAGAGTATATTATCACAGCAGACGGAACATACATAACTTTTTAAATGTCGTCGTTCCATATTTTGCTCACAAGTTTCAACATTCCATAAGATTATAGAAGATCAATGTACTCACATTTGGCGTTCAGAAGCAACGAATCAAATAAAAAAGAAAGAACAGATGAATAGGGCAATAAATACGGAATAGAGATACAAAGGAATTGTTTGTGGAACTGGGAACCTTTTAACCTTAGTTAAGTCGTCCCATCATGTTACCTCATGTACTCCTTGTCATTTAGGTCACATTGATTTTTTTTTTTTAAATATTCTTATGTCATGTATCATCTTGTAATTTTTCCTCCATGGCCGAAATCTCTTTTTTCAAACCGTAAGTATAAACGAGACAATCTTTAGACTGTGGTCTTTGATAATTTTGATAGTAGCTCGTCGTTAATGCGAAAAATTATATCTGAAATTCTAGACACCAAGGATCACCATCTGTCCATCTTAACACAGTAATGTCCAAGATAATATAAATCATATTAAGAACTTTTTATTGAGCAAAAAATTAACAGTATACATTACATTGTTCTTTTACATATAAGCCTAATTAATGTTACATTATTAATTCAATATTAATTTTGTCTCAAAGTAATTACTTATTTATTAAGAAGTCATGAGTTCAAATGTCTCTAGCGATGACTTATAACAATTTGAAAAATAATTTAATTATGAAAATTTGTGGCGATCTACATGCATCAGTTATTTTTTTATATTTGAATGCAATACTTCATTTGTTTTTTTTTTTGTTTTTTTTTTGCCGGCAGAGTTGTTACTTGAATTTGTGGAAATATTTTTAGTAATGATGTATTTAAATGTACTTGAATTATGATATGTTTGAATTTAACGTTTCTTTAATTATTTTAGAAGATAAACAATTAACGGTTTGAAAATAAAAATGATAAAACAGACAAACAAAATTAAAGGGAGGAAGATAACGCATGCCTGCGGTTTCTCCTTTCCTCTCTACAAAACATGACGTGGTGCTGTTAAAACAACATAAAGCTGACGTTTACATAGGCGTGCCTGTCACGTGACCTCAGCTCAGCTGATCAGTGAGAAGATCCTCTCCAGTTAGTGCACTTTGGAGTACACGTCCAGAGCACCAGCTAAGCTAGTCTAGGACTGTAGAAAACAGAGCAGTCTGTTCTCTTCAGACTGTAGAAAACAGCTTAGCTAAGGGCAGTACAGTTTGGTTTGGTGGCATGTTGCTTTTTCCTACATGTTGTGTATTAATTATTGGATGGGTGCATAAGACAAATATTTTATCTTATCAATGTTTGAGAGTTAAATTTGGTCAGGATAAGCTGATCAATCAGAAGTTATGGGATTTTTTTTTTTTTTTTTTAACTTCGACTATTCAAAAAGTCAAACTTTAATTGGGTGATGCATAGTAAAAATGGTAATTTTTTGGCTAAACTGATATTGCAGTGAAAAATAAAGTCAATATAATTATTATAGAATTAAAAAGAACATTTTGCGATCTATGCTCCCAATTATATGAGAGGGAGAGAGTGTTCCCCTGTGATTACTCTGCAGAGAAGAGTAAGCCTACATATAAATAACATTATTATTAATTTATTATCATGATAGTGTGTCTCTATATTAGTCATAGGTATATTTAGTCATTTGCAAAAAATTAAATAAGAAATGCCTAAGTGATCAAAATATCGTTTTAATTGCTAAAGAAGAAATAGCCCTGAACCCCTAATTATTAATTAATATGTATATTTGCAATAATTTATCTAGCTTCCGATGCTTAAAAAATGCATCAGCACAATTTTATAAATTATTTAATTAAAAGGGAGAAGGATGACAAGATTTATGGATTAAAAAAGCTACGTGGGAAAAGAAGTATGGAGGATAATTTTTTTAATATAAAAAATAAAAAAAATAATTTATATAGTAATTATAATGATTATGAACTTAGCAACATAGCAAAGATATAAAAACTCATCTATAAGTAACAATCTAATTAAACCATTCAAAACTAAATTTGTAAATTAAGTTATATCCAAGTTACTCATTGAAAAGCGTTAAAAAATAATCCCACAAACATGATCATCATCACTTGATCAATTGAACCATGGTAGGAATCTACCCAACTGGAGAACATGACAAATAGCAGTGCAGTCCCTAAGAAGTCCCATCAATCCAAACTTCATGACACAAAATATTTCACATCTCCCCTTCTCATTTTCACCATTTCCCAAAGTCATAATAAAACAACCCAACCATCTTCAATTACGTATCACAAACAACACAAAAAAGAGGAAACCAACCGCTTGGTATTAATTAATAACCAACAAGTCGCAACCTCATGTCCCGTCCTATGGCTATACACATACATACGTACGCGTACGAGAAGAAAAAAGGCCAAAAAAAAAAAGAAAGAAAAGAGAGAGAACAGTCCCATGCATGAATCATGCATGATACTCCAAAATCTGCTAAGTACGCCTTTTCGCACAAAACCATCAGTGGCCTCGCCAGAACCGACACGTGTCATTATGGCACCGGTCGAGAACCCGAAGAGGAAACGGCGCGACCGGATTGACGCTGGTACGAGACCACAGTGCGATTCCCCCAACCGACACGTAGCCCTATCCGTACGAACCTCTCGTTGACTGCACCGTGCTTTTGCAGAAGGTGTGGTGGTGTTTATTAAATAACGAATTTTTTTTTTATCTGTTCATTATTTATGAAGGTATTAAATAACAAACTACACCCTCTGCTTTTTATTTTTAGTTCGCTTTAGAAAGCGAAATGTGTCATTAAATATTGGAGTAAATTCTTTGGATGGTACATTTCAGTATTTCATTATACATGGTCCTTAAATTGTCAACTTTTCCAGATTAGTACTGTGGCGAAATTATATTAAATTAGATGATTGATAAAAATTAATGATGAAGTAGATATTTTGAATCAATGCTTACATCACGTGTACTATGATGTTTGATTATGTCATTAATGTCCATGTTATTCTTGTTAATGATACGAAGTTATGCCATTGAGGATGAAAATGACTTTGTGGATTGGGATTTAATTAATTTTTTTTTAAGAAAATTAAGTGATTAAATTAATTTGGTTGAAATTAATAATATCAAACAGAAACAATGCTAGTGTAAGATAAAACAGAGAAGACTAATATTTTATAACTTCAAGACTAATTTGTATTAATTACTCTCATGAGTAAGCACGATACAATCTTTTTACTCTTTTCTATGATAATTAAATATGAAAACTATTTACTTTTGCAGATGTCCACCATGTGAGTTCCTCACTTCCTCGGTTCTTTTAACACAACCAATTTTTTTTTTTCTTAGAGATGAGCATAACTTTTATCTCTACAAAGAATTAACTCAAAAATGGATTGGATGCCTGTTAATTTAACCTCGTCAATTTTGTGCGTTCTGTTTTACCACTGTGCACAGGTTTGGGATATAATTTTCTTACTATTAGCCATTCTTTAGAATTTTTTTTGTTGTTGGTATTTTTAATGACAGTCGATCATAAAATCTAAAGGTCCAAGATGACTCAGGAGGGCCAGATGCCTATTTGGATATGTGAAAGTATAGTTCAGCAACTTACAAAATATTCATCTTTTTTTTTATTTTACTAATATTACCGATATTGCAATTATATTAGCATACTGACATCAAAAACTACCATCCAAAAGAGACTAAAGGAAAAAAAAAGATATCTCCAAACATTGAGAAATTTTCTTTTCTCAATATTAAGCCAAGCCTCATTTGCTGACTTAGGACTATTTAGCTACCGGTAATACGGATCTCTCGACTGGGAAACCGACACGTAGAAAGGCGAGGCCGAGATACGCCTCTTCTTACGATCAAGGCCGTCAGATGAAGATCCAACGGTTCTCTCGCTCTCCGACGAAGTGTAAATAGCTCCACCAAGTACAGTCACTGGTGTGTCAGCAATGGAATCAGCTGCCACGTCACACAAAGCTGATTCAGCATCACTAATTTCAGCCATCACAGCACAACACTCCCACAACCTCTCCTGCAAATAAAACAAAAGTTACACAATGTAATATTTAAAATCTCAGGGATTTCTGTGATGTAAACCAGAAAAATGACAAAATTGTAATAATATCTCACAAGATGACAAGATAAAACGACACCAAGTAGATCCCAACAATAATCTTTTTGAGGAAAGGATCCCAACAATAATCAGATAATACAAATAGATTTAACCAAATCCGTATTTCCGTTTCACGTAGTACCTTAACTCGCTCCATAAATGGAGGAAACAGAGGCTCACATGTGAAATTTGAAAGTATTTGAATATTTTCATTATGGTGCTCACCTTATTTACATATTTGCAAGCTGAGATTGCTAACTCAAAAGCTGGAAACTGCGCTGGGAAGAGCTCATGCGCAGCAGAGAGCAAGGCGGCCCCACTGATCAGAGATGGTTTGAACTCGAGCATCTTCGTCTCTGCAACATTTACAAATTAACCCTATAAGATGTTGTATTCACACAATGTTCAAACTTTTCAGAAAAATTTTCGCATCTTAGAAGGACATTTCAGAAAATGATTTCATGAAAATACGAACCGTTTTGTGCTCTGAAGAGGATCTGAGAAGCGCGAGACTTGAGCGGGAGGAGAAATGTAGCTTGTTTAGGCGAGAAAAAGCTCAGAAAAAATCGAAGAAATGAGAAAGGCGTGATGGATCGCATTCTCCAGTCTAGTGTGCTAAGCACTAACAGCTCCATGCGATGGATCGTGCTCGAATCGAATATGAAACCTTCTTCTTTCTGAAATGCACCAAATTAGACTTTAATAAAAGATGAAAGCAAGATAAAAGGATGTTTTCGTAAAATGTTTTGTTTAAGAGGCGAGAAATGTAAAAGTTACCTGGAGATCAGAAAGAGACAAATCAGAGCGCTTCATTTTGGAAGCGAGAGAGAGACAAGCGATCGCCAGTAGTTGTACGACCCATGGCCTCTTCTCTCTCTGTTTCAAAAACCAGATCGCGGCACTATTTGACATTAGTAATGGCATTCAAATTTTAAATTCGAAATCTTTATTTAACGAAAATTTCTCTTCTACTTGTTCCATACCGGGATCTCGCGCTTGGAGAGGAATCGATCGACATAATTGATCGCGAGATACGCAATGTGCTGATCGAATTCACAGCTATATTGTGCCTAAACACATCACACGAAAACAGAGATTCATCAAAAACTTCCACATTTTGAAGTTTAAGATAACAAGATCAGAAGATCATACACCAAAGCTTTCGTACCTGAAGAATAAAAGAGACGGCGGAGCGACGGGCTGAGAGATCTCCGGCGATGGGAGAGTGATCGGATTCCGCCGCGAAGAGTGACTCGACGGAGACGGACGTGGCGGCGCCGTACGCATCCTCCGATGGCGATTCGTCTTCGTCGGAGCAAGTGAAGGGATTCTCTAGATCAAACTCCATTGCTGATGCTAGTAGTAGAGAGAGAGGTGAAGAGGAAAGAATGGGAATGGATTGGGTTTAAAAGGAGGTGAGAGAAGAGAGAGGAGAGACTTCACCTTCACTCCACCACTTCTCTCTCTCTCTCTCTCTTTGTAACTCTTATGAATGATCAGAGGAGTGTGGCTTTCGTTCGACAAAGCGCACAGGTCTTTTTGTAAGAAGCCGATAAGGGAAGTGAGGAAATTGTCTCCTACGCCTGGAGCAAGAGTGGTGCAGGGGTTTTGTGTTGTTTTTGGTTCTGTGGGGTCTTGTTGTCGGAGTGATAGATTTGATTTTTAGAAGTGGATGAGGTGTAGGTGGAGTTTGAGATGGCAAGGTTGGACTTCGAATGAGATTTTCTATTAGTACTGAAAGCATGATTACGGGCGGTACCCTTCGTAGTAATGATAATTATTTATTGCTTTTTTACGACGTGGATATGGTGCATCGTGAACGCCGATTTTAAGTGGGTAAAATCTTGGAGCCGTTGTGAGTTAGTGTCTAACAACAATATGGTGTTTACAATACGTCTATACGCTGGGTTCATATAGAATTTGAAAAAGGAAGTAAGTATGTCGGGAAGGAAACACCAGGTGTCGCTGTCATGGTCCACATCTGCTGTTATTCCAGACTAAAAGCAGGCCTCTGCTTTTCAATTTCCTACTGTTTGATCTAAAACGGACGAGTTGGATAGCCTTGACCTGTGTAAATGGATAAAATCTTTCATGTAGAGAATTGTTTGATTCAGATCGGACGGTTAGAAACAATGTATAGAATTCTGCATTTCTTCTGAATTGAGTAACTGCGGATTTTGATTCTCACTGTCATATGGAGGCGAGAATCTCTGCGACTGTTCCGCTCATTTATTCGGAATCTTGGACGAGAATTTAAAAGCTAATTTAAAGAAAAGGTCGATATAGGACTCCAACTTGTCTCTAGTTTTTCTCCAGGCTGGTAGATTTTTTGATGGCATTAAAATTATGTGCAATTATTATTAGCTCGTTAATGTAATGTCAGAAGAAAATAATTCCCTTTTTCAAAAAAAATTATAATGTGATTTTATTTTTGTTTACTTGTAATCATTATCTAATTCTTTGAAATGGAAGCATAAAGATTTAGGAGACTTTTGATTTGATTTAATATCATTATTACGGCTTCCTTATGAAAGAAAATAACATAATCTATTATGGGTATTGTTGACATAAAAAATATTGTCATCTGTACGAAAAATATTGAATATATTTTCATGTCTTACTGTATTTTAGTTGAACATGGAAGTTGCTATATCATCAACTAATCCTTCTCCTTGTGAGTCCATAACAAATTTTTGAAGTATATTTGCTTGTATGTTTTTCTTTTTAGCCAAAAAAAAAGATAAGCATGCCTACATTGTTTTTTATTTTTATTTTTGAGAATCATGCCTACATTGTTTAAGGTCGTAAGTTTAATACCATATACATACATGGACATTAAATTTGAATATGTTGTCATGTATCAACTTTTATATAGTTATTTAAAAGAACAAACACTAGTCAGTTAAATTTGCACATTAGGACCAATAAGAGCGTTAGTTTACTTTAGCAAATTAGATATCTAAAAAGTAATTATCATTGAATCTCAACAAATTGCATTACTTTAGTTTTAAGATTTGGTAAATATTAAATTATTTGACATTTTTTTTCAAGGCATAACAAAAATTCCTCATCAAGTTTAATTTTTTCTCGAAAGCACATGAAGTCTTTCCAAACTTAAATTAATAATTAGAAAGCAAATTTTATACTAATTTGTAATTTGAATATATACCATATGGTAACAATTTCACATGCATAATTTGATAAGAGACTCGTTTATTAATTTAATAATTATAGAATTTAGAATCCAGTAAAAAATTATAATAGCCAACAATTTTTTTTTATTAGGCCTCTTAACTTGTTGTGGCCACCTTGGCGGAGATCTGTATCAATAATTCATTGAATAATTCGTAATCTCTCGTCGCATATAGACGAAAATCTCATATAGGCGAATTACTCGCGAGAAATTACACTCCGTTATTTGAAAGCAACACATTCCGTTTTGACTTCGCAGCGATGTCCTAATTTTTCATGGACCCAGTCCCAGACAACGGTCAACAGTCCTATTCAAACTACATTAACTAAATTACCCCCGATAAAAGTTGATATTATCATCCAAAATATTTACGTAATGACTAGTGTGCCCCCGTAGAATTTTAAAAACTTGACAACTATTTTTAAATTTAAGTTAATATTTACTTAATGCGTCTGTTTATATAGTAGATGTTAAAAGAGATAAATGCCCACGTGGCTTTAAAATTCTAAAACTCTAAATATATGTCAACACTATTGAGTCCTTTAGCCATAATTTTATTAATATTTAATTATTTATTATACAGAGATAATATAATATTTATATTTACTTATAAAATCCAGGATGAACATAAAAGTTTTCCTTCACTCTTTCATCAAGTGATCCCAGACACGGTCCCAGTGGTCCCCACCTAAAAGTCCCTGCCGCACAGCTAGGAGGCATATATTTAGGTGCCTCTTTTCAAGAGTTAGAAAATTGTGGGCTTACAGGCACTTTTTGATCTTCTATTTTTTTAATTTTTTTATTTTTTTTATTTATTATTATTATTTTTTTTTTGCAATGGACCTTCCTTTGTCGGAAATTCATTAGTCAAAACTATGTATGCTATATTATTTATTTACATTTACTTATGTTTCTCATTAAGTCCAAGTGTAATGTGAAAAAAAGAACATAGAGTTAATTACATACCTAAAATTATACAACCCATAACTTGTATTCTGATTATTTTTAAGGTGAATTTAAATTCTCTTATTGTAAAATGTTACTTCTTTCTTCGAGATGTTAACTTATAAATTTTTTAAAATAGAAAAAAAATAAAACATGAAGAGTAACAGTTCATGTTAGCAAATAGGGGGATGCGTAAGGTAACATTGAAGAAACACAACAAACCAGAGGACCATTAATGCGCCACTTTTGTTAGATAATATAAGGCTACGGAAGGTATATTAGCGTAGTACAGTAGTTTATGTTTTACAAAACCTTGGACTTGTAACATGGCATTAGTCTTTGTGCACTTTTTATCTAATGCGGGTAACTGCTGGAGTACGTTATGTTCATTTTACTCAATTTTAATCGCATCTCCATAAATGCTCCATAATAGTACTAACCAAGTTGGTAGATATATTGAGGAAAAAACTCGAGTAATACAAATTTCAAGAGAAAAAAAACCATATATGTATGAGCTAGCCTAGTTAGGTTCTCTCGTATTTGTTAAAGATTGTATTATACCATGTTTAGTTCATACCAATTTATACATTTCTTAAAATATTTACTTTATCGAATTTTGACAGTCCAAAGAGTAATACATATATAATTATGTAATATATCTATATTTTTACACTAATAATTTTACTAATTCAATACATATGTTGAAATTAAAATTGCGTTAATTTGACGACATTGACAATAATTTTAAAATCAATCCAAACAAAAAAAAATTGTATAAGAATAGACATACTCTTAAGTTTTTATGATTTGGTTCTTTAGTAAATGAGTTTGTCAATACCCATTAAATATGAAAGGATGAAAATTTTAAATTATTGGAATACGGTAAAATTTTTATAATTTTTTATCATTTATTTCTATGCGCGATAGATAAATACTACATGTCACATTTTTAAATCTACAAGTTAATTTTATAGTAGTGAGGATTGTAAAATTTAATTTACTTCAATGGATCCACACCCTTATTTATATTTCAATCCTCCTCTTTTGAGTTTGAGATAACGGGGCGTATATTTCTTAAATTTCGGATGTAATAACAAGTTGGGGTGGAAGTTTGGAGTCGCAAATCAACAATTGCAAATTATCCACTTCTAAAAGGGTTGAACCACCTCGTGTACTCTCTCCGACCAGTGCGCTAATGTTTGCGTGCTAACTTCGAGCTCATCTTTTAGCACAAACCAAAATAACAAATGCGAGTCTCTCACATCTTAGGTCAAAATAACTAGCAAATTGCATGTTTGTTTAGGCAGGTTTCATGGGCCAATGTTATTTATATGTATGCTTTCTCACAAGAAAGAAAGAAAAATTATTGTAAGCATGATTCTACCAACCTTGGTTCGATCGAGGTGATTAAATTAAAAACGTACATTTTAAAATTACATTGCGGATACAAATTCATATAACAACGATATTAATAAAAACAATAATTTAGCTTATTTTTATGTGCAAAACAAATATTAACCTCACATATGATAAAAACAAGCTGTGCATTAAATATTTAATTTATTTTACTTGGCGATTTGGTACCCATTGTATTGATTTACTTGCGGAAGATGAATTCATCTTAATTAAAAATAATTTATGCTAATTTTCTTTTAGGTTATATTCTCGATACATGTTTTAGCAACTTGTCACTATTTACCGACATGACTAATACGACTTAATATATATTGTTCAGATGATGAATTAGTTACAATAAAATTTTGACACAGATCAACCAACCAATAGTTGAACTTGACGGTCTGAGAATAGACTTGGAGCGACTAGACAACACAATAGCCATTTTAATTGGCAAGGACCATAGAAACGCTCAAAAGGCACATGGAATGGCACAGAACATTAACAGTGTTATGGAGAGATGCAGATGGAAGAGTTGGAACTGATACATATGCAAATGTATCAAGTTACCAATGAATTGCAGCTGCACCATTTGTTTTGTTTCCTTGTTACTGAATCCACTCAGTCACTGAACCCAGTCTGCCATGGATCACTGCTCTCTCTGGTTTCTTGTAAAAGAGAGAGAAAGAGGGATGGATGATGATTTATGAACAGAGATGGAAGCAAGCACTGGCACAATGCCATGTCACACTAGGAGACACTTTCCTTTGTCATGATCCTTCCCTCTGGCTCTACCTCCGCTTTGCCTTTCATGTCTCCTTTGCTTTTCTTTTTAATTAATTATTTTTGTTGACTTGGTACCTTTTCTTTTGCATTGTTCTCTCATGTCAAATTACATCAGAAACGTATCCTTCTTTTATTCAGAGTACGACCATTAATTGATATTGTAATCTATATCGTTAAATATTAAAGAAAAGATAAATGTGGTTAGAATTAAAAGTAAAAAAACAATAAAAATTATTGGTATTATTTTGGGGATAAAATTATTATTAGAGTACTCGGTTATCAGCTCAACAATTTTTACCTCTAAATTTGATTTTTGGACCAAAAAATTGGTCTTGATTTTCTATGATTAATAACTGTTGCCAGTATATTGTATATATACTAATTGGACTTAATTTTTTTTTAACAAATTTTGGGGGCTGACCGATCGATCTTAAAAAGAAGTTGAGTTTGAAAGATACCATAACATATATAGCATCTGTGATACTTGGATAGGAGACATAATCTTTGATTTGTATTCGTGTAAGTGCAAATGAGACCCATTTCAAATTAATGCCTTGCCTACTTCTCACAAGAAGGGACAAGAGGGACCTCAGTTCCATCTGAAATAGATCCAGATAATAATATGGCTAGTCAAATTACCTTCTGAGCTATATGTAAATTATGTAATTCAATAAAGATGAGGGTTTAAATGTCCACAATTTGGTTGCCCCAAATTAAATGCCCCAAAGGCCAAAATACATGTCATTTGATCACAATGATTGATAATAAAACCTCCGATTCCTATTACAATTGGTATTATAGAAAAATTGAAAGGACAAATTTGCAAAATCACAAAAATACGGTCACTGGTGCCAGGAAGATATCCATATACAATGGTACGACAAAGAAAGTAATTGCACTGGCTTTGCCCCTTCTGATAGCCAACAGAGATGAAAATGTTGGCATTTAGTCTCAGGCACGAGGTGAACAATGGATAATATCTCCTACCAAAATACAATAAATTTGGTACAAATGATTCACAAAAGAAGACAAGGGGCAAAGGCCTTACTCTTGTGAAAAGACACGATGTGAACAATGTTAATTGTTTAAATTAGATGGTTCAAATTACGTATCATATTTCTCCCACCATTTATTACGATGATAACATACATATGAAAACTTCCTATCGTTTTGTCCTCATTCTGGAATTTTGTTTTCTATTCTTATGATTGAACCAATTTAAGTGTGTTCAATCATGGCTACGAGGGTGTTTTTTTTTTTCCTCTCTCTCTCTCTCTTCATAGGACTAACTAGTTTGAGTAATATTATACATAAAACTAAATTGTGGGCTAATATGATTTGGTCAGAATACATGTAGGTTGCATATATACTTGCATAGATGCGTATTCATTTGAGCAGTGTGAGATCTGAAACTTCAGCTTAACAAGTTTCTTTTTAGAAATATCTGGTAATCAAATTTCCATATAAATAAGTTGCTAAAATGTTTTGGTCAAACAATACACAATATTCATGACATGAGATATCCAACTTTCTTCTTCCTTCTTTTTCTTTTATTTTAATTATTTTTAACATCAGAAATCATCTGTAAAACAATAAAGCCTAATCAGAAGTCCTTGTTATGATGCGCTGCCAAAACTTTGATTAAGTTCTTTCTAACATCAAACCCGCCTAAGCTTTTTATAACTTTTAAGTGCTATTGATTCTGAATAATTAACCTCTAATGTTAAGTACAGGTATTATTAGCTAAAGTCCCAAAGGGCCAATACTAAAGGCCCATAGAATCTTCCAAAGGCCTTTTTGTTCTACTTTTTGGATTTGTTCTTGGGTTAAGTCACATGGGTTCTGACTTTGCTCTTACTCCTTTTACAAAGCAAAAGATGCAAATTGTTGCTAAACAATCCCAATTGATCGATAGTGCGAAGGAAAACTTCTTTTAATAACAATTAATTTCATAAATTTTTTTTCTTGCTTTCTTATTGGAATCCTGAATCAGTTGATATTTACACCGTCATAATTCGTATAACAAGTCATGAATGTGGTTCTGTCATTGCTCCTTTGAAAGTTGTAATCATCATTCTTATAGGATGCATATTTATTCCAAAAATTCCCAAAAGAGAGAGATAATTTACTGTAACAACATGAAAAGTCTTTTCACTAAAATTATGTATTTTGAATATCAATCGGTAGACCAGAAGTATTAAATTTTCAATTTAAAATTAAAGTACAAGGAAGATTAAAAAGGGACAATAGATGGAGCGCACCATTTTCAACTTCCTTGATTTGTATCCTAAAAGGGTTTCAGGGCTTGAGGCTATATTACATATAATTCATTATTGTTTTTCTCTATTTGTAAATTTTTTTAAACAATCAAAGACAAATAAATTTTCTAAAGAAAGGGAGAAATAACAAAGGGCGAAAAGAGTAACAAAGAGAACAGAAAATTTAGCACTTTTATTTAATGGAAATTTCTCTCTCTGCATGCATTTATATATGCATAGATGCAAGAGAAAGGTTTAAAGGCAAAGCCGAATGTGGCCTCTAAGACAAAAAAGCCTGGCTATGCTAATGCATTCTTCTATTTTTCCATCTCTTCTCATTGGGATGCCCACAACTAGTGCTTCTTTAGGCTTTTCTTTCTCTCTCCCTCTCTTCATTTTTTTGATAATTTATGTCTTTTATTTATTGGACATAACATAGTTGGTCCCTAGTATTAGTCTCTAAAATTTACAGCTCCCCCTCCCTGTCCAATACTAGCACTATAGAATTTATCTTGTTGTTTAAGAGGGGAAAGAAAATCAAGTATGTCCACTGCAAAATAATTTAGAATATCATGCTTCGAATTTCATTTCATAGACAGAAATTATGTGATTTTGGATGTTGGCAGAGATTTCTGGGTCAATGTCTTAAGAAAAAGTTGCGCTACACATAGGTGCTAATGTAGAATACTTTGAAGAGCCAATTTCACTATTTTGTTATGTAAATGCATGGTAATCTTTAATTAACTACTTAATAATTATATTAATATACAGAACAGTTTTTACAACTGTACAAGACAGAGATGTGATCTGCACCATGTGGAATTATAACTATTTTAACAAGTAATGGTATGGCAGAGTAAAAATCAGGCAGACAGGCTAGATCAGTCAAAAGTTAAAAAAAGTTTACTTCTGCACGCTGAGAATAATACATGACGATTGGAGAGAGAGAGAGAGAGAGGTGATAGTGGTGTGAGAGGTGTAGCACTGCCAATTAATTATTATTGTTGAATGTAGATGTAGGGAATTTTGAAGCTGTGTAGTCAATTTAATGCACAGTTAATTTAGAAGAGATGGCATATGATATGAGTGAAAGATCTTGTATGCTCTCCACGCCTTTCTCCCATGCACATAACACCATTATTATTCTATGCTCCCTTTTCAGTGCCACATCATATTTTGTCCCCCTTTATTCTCTATTCATTTCCTATATATTCATCCTTTGTTTCTTTTAGGCAAGGGATTTTTGGAACAAATTCAATCAACCCAACATATAATTCTTGGCTTGTAATTTGTTATATACCTTATATAAATCTTTGGCACAAATGATGCACACACTTGTTCTTCAAAGTTACATTTTGAATATAATTTTGTAATAAAACTAATTAAAAAATTTTCAGGCTAGGATATTAATCCATGGAGAGGAAAGGAAGGCCATACATTTATTCTTTATTTTTTTTTATTAAAGTCAGGCCCAATAATAGAAACTGGGCCCATTTTAGGAAGCCCAATAACAAGGAGTCAAAATTCAATAGCAACAAGCAAGCAGCGTACAGATTGCAGAGTTTCAATCTTGTAATCCAAAGTTCCAAACTTTCCAAGCTGCTACAAATCAAACGAAGTAGAACTCCCCAACAGGACAGGAGAGACATGAAACATGGCCCGGATTATTCAATTAAGGCATTGTTCTGCTTCTTCTCTGTCAAAACCAAACCATCCCAATTACTACCTCAGTGATACTCTCCTTGCTTCGATTCTTCAAAACTATATCGATTCAAATTCCCCGAAATCAGGACAAACCATCCATTCTCAGATTGTCAAATCCGGGTTGAAACCCAACACCACTATATTTATCAAGCTGCTGCTACTTCACATAAAATCTGGTTCCTTGTACAATGCCCATAAGGTGCTCGATGAAATGCCGGAACCAACTATGTCAGCTTTCAGTTATCTAATTTCTGGGTATCTCAAGCAAGGTCTGATTAAAGAACCATTAGAACTTGTCAGGAGGCTTACATTTTCTAACCGGAGGCCAGACAAGTTCACATTATCAATGGTTTTGAAAATATCAAGTACACTGTCTTTGTTAAATTTCACAAGACAAGTACATGCGCACATGGTAAAATTTGATTTTGAGCCAGACGATGTACTTCTATCTGCATTGATTGACTCCTATGTGAAGCTTGGTAAAACAAATTATGCATTTTCTGTGTTTAACAAACTGTCTAAAAGGAGTGTAGTGTTTGCTACTTCACTGATTGTGGGGTATTTCAATGAAGGATTGTATGAACATGCACAAGAGGTTTTTGATGAAATAACAGAGAAAGATATAGTTGTTTATAATGCTATGATTGAAGGGTATAGCAAGACAACAGAAAAAGCCGTTAGTTCGCTAAAAACTTACAAAGGCATGCAGAAGCTAGGTTTCCGACCAAATATTTCAAGTTTTGTTAGTGTTTTAGGAGCTTGTTCTCTTTTGTCAGATTTGGATTTCGGATCCCAAGTGCATTGCCAAATTATTAAGGAGAAATTAGTTTCCCTAGTGAAAGCTGCAAGTGCACTTATAGATTTCTACTCCAAGTGTGGGTGTATAGAGGAATCAAGGAAAGTATTTGACGAAATGACACACAAAAATGTAATATCATGGACTTCAATGATAGATGGGTATGGCCGGAATGGTCTTCCGTATGATGCCCTTAACCTGTTCGATGAAATGACTAGAGTTGTGCATGTGCAGCCAAACCACGCTACACTTTTAACTGTTTTATCTACTTGTAGTCACAACGGTCTAGTATCAGAAGGCCAAAAAATTTTTCAAAACATGGAGAGAATTTATTTGCTGAAGCCCCAAATGGAGCATTATGCATGCATGGTTGATATGTTAGGTAGAGGGGGTTTACTAGAAGAAGCTTACGAGCTCATTGAAGGGATGGAAATGAAGCCTAGTGTTGATGTATGGGGAGCCTTACTTAGTGCATGCAGGATGCATGGTAATGTGGAGATGGCAAAATTAGCTGCTAGAGAGGTTTTCGAGTTGAGTAAAAATAAAAGGCCGGGGGCATATATGGCATTCTCGAATAGTCTTGCAGATGCTGGTAAATGGGATGGAGCTTATGAGGTGCGCGAGTTGATGAACCAGAGAGGTGTGGCAAAAGGTGCAGCCAGCAGTGAAGTTTGGTCATGAAAGTTTGGAGTGTTAATGTTTTTTACTTTTATTTTATTTTGATTGAAAACTTTTTATGTATGTATTCTTTTACTGTTTCTAATAATTAGTACTTGTTATTTGTATTTGAATTCTCATTTAATATGCCTATGTTGCTAACTGAGAAACATAAATTGTAAGGTTAGATGAGGCTAGCTTGGTACCTGTTAAATTGGAAACTGTGGAGATCATTAAATCGACCAAGTTAGTAGTATTATTCTGTAAACTGGGGAGAAATATGACAATATGCATTTGTTCGTGGTCGATATTGACAATATTTACATGTAAATTAATGTAAACTTGGGAACTAAAATTTTCAAGTTAGGTGAAAAATAAATATATTGTGTGACTGCTCATTTGTTTCTAACAATGTTTCTTAAGGACTTGTGGATTTTATATGCATACATGATACCAAATAATTTTGCTATAAATAAATAGGTCTTCCTACTACTTGAGTTGTATAGACGCTCATAAATGGTTATTACATATCACATAAAATCAAATTTGTTTTTATTGACATCGGAGGAAACTAACAGTTTGAGTGGTCGCCAAACAATGGTATGAGAACATTGCTCAGTGGAGTAAACAATTGTCGCAGTAATAATTGTATAATATAGTCAGAAAAAATCATAAATTATGCAGGGTTTGTGTTTAGTCAACGGCCAATGCTTAAGCATTGAGTAATACGGCTTAGAGCTAAAATTTGAGTAATTTCAAGCTTCGAACGCCCCCCCTTGCATCGGTTGGAATGAGGGTTATCTTTCTTGAACCCAAGAGGCGTTAAGTAACGCAGTGACGCCACAAGCTTGAGAGAGGTTTACAATGGGGTCTGCTTTCGGCCTGGTTAGGTGGACCACAATTGGGCCCATTTGATGAAGCCTATAAATTTACAGAGTGTTTATCGTCGGTTGTCCATAATTTTCTGTTTTCACCTTATATCGGATAATTAAGGAATTGAAAGCTATTGCAAATATTTGATATATATACTCACTTTGTTGCACAATATATGATAAACCAATAGTATTACGCAATATTGGGGGAACAAAATATATACAAGGCATAGTTAAGCATGACCTCGAGAAGTCGAGAAGACTTAATTGTTAGGGTAACTTTCATAATACCATTCATTATGTTGGCTGCACAATTGAGCCATCATGTTTATTTCTGTCTGATTGCAATGGAAAACGCTTGAACCGTCCGATCACAGATCATATTTTGGCTCATAGTACGAGTCAGTATATGGCAGCGTTAACTTGGTCGTGTGTTTTTCCCCAATTGTTTCGAGGAAAAGAAAGAAAAATTAACTTGAGAGTAGTTCACTTTATGATTGAAAATGGGATAAGGCTTTTGAGCCAGCTGTAAAGTTCGGTTATGAAATTTTGAAGGATTTTTGTTCTTTATTTGTATTTCCTAGCATACTTTATGATTGAAAACCGTTTTTTGGGTCTTTGTTGTACTGGAATTGACATTTCACTTTTGCAATTTTGCCTATGTTGTTGATTGAGAAACATAAATTGAAAATTCTGATAAAGCTTGGCACGTGTTAAACTGTTAATTGTAGGAACTTAAATCACTAATTTAGTATTATTATGTTGTAATGTGGGGAGGAAATATATACATTAATTTCGGTATCAGCATTGCTTCGTGACCATATATGCATCTATAATCTATTTGTGGTCGATATTGACAATATTTACATGTAAATTAATGTAGTCATGGGAACAAAATGTTTAAGTTAGGTGAAAAAGTAAAGATATTATGTGATTGCATTACTTTTTCATTTGTTTCTACTTTCTAGTAATGCTTGTTGAGGAACAATGGGTAATTTATATGCATAATGCATAATTTAGTAGTTATTTATATATAAATAAATAGGTCTTAATTAATACGTGAGTTTTGGAGGCGATTATTAAATATATAACAGATACCCAATCAAATTTGTTTTAATTTATTAGGATATCAGAGGAAATCAAAAGATTTTACTCAACTTCGATTAGTCACTTGTAGAAAAATTAATCATTAATTAATTATCATAAAAATTAAACAGATATTTCATCATGAAGATTAAAAAAGAAGGCTACTCAATGTCAGGAAAAAGTGCTTTTTACCAAAGCAAATATGCAAGTACAATGATAGTTTTTATAATTGTAAATTTTCAAGGAATGCTCTCTAGCTATATGGTTTAATTAATCCAGTATTATCTGTATTGTATCCTTGATTGTTAGTTTATCTGTTATTGTAATTCAGAAACATAGTTAAGAGTAATAAACGCTGTAATTATATATTTTATTAACAGAGCATTCGAGAAATTTTTAAAAGTACATTTCCCAGACTTTTTCCTTGATTTAATAGTGCAGAAATTTCATTGTGACCATAGTCTTCCGGTTATGTTTATATTTGGATCCAGTATGGCATGATTTTCTATTAATGAAAGGCGGTGAACCTTTTTTTTTGGGGTTGAAAACAAGATAGGGTTCTAGCTGCTAAGTTATACTTTATGGATTAATAAGGTAAATAAGAGAGAGAATCTCGTAGCTCAATGAGATAATTTCATTAATGACAAACGAACTCTATTACACAAATGAAGCTACCAGGTTTCATTACATGGAAAGCATAAAACAAAAATCTTAATTACATATTCAAAATCAGGACATAATAGAAGTCCACTCAAACAAAATCTTGATTAATTCTTAAAATTAACAGTCAATATCCGGAACAATAGTCAAAGAACCATAATCTACTCGAATAAATTAAGCCCTGATTGCAATTGGGCTGCGAACAGAGTGCTTCGCTGAGACCCACTTCAACTCACCAGCCATTATCTTAGGAACCGGTACTCCTAGCCTTTTAACAGTGATCTTAAAACTTTGCTTCTCATTTAAACTTTTGAACGTCAAAGTTGGTGGCACAACCTCAATTGAAATCCCTTTTGGCACAGTCATCACAGCCTTGTAGGAAGCACCCGCCTCTCCGACATTTGTCACGGTACGCAAAATGGTCTTAATAGGGCTTTGGAGAGGCACTGCAATTGATGGATAGTTCAATTGCTCTTCAGATGTGGCATTCACTTTTGCACATTCAACTGGTGGTGCAGGAAAGATGATAGCGTTGACATCCTTGTCTTTGTAGCCGATACCACACAAATAATTGATATAATCTTCTGGAGCAAGGTCATATACCAACCCAGGGTCCATGGCTTTATTTGGATTCACCTGACCATTACCCATAGCAAAGACATCAGCTGGAAGACCTGACTGATCGATGATTGGTTTTCCTTCCATATTGGTTGTATCAGCCGTTGTCATCATCGCGGACCGAATTGCTGCAGGAGACCAATCAGGATGTTCTTTTTTAATAAGTGCAGCAATTCCAGAAAGGTGTGGGGTTGCCATGGAGGTGCCAGACAGGAAGTTAAATTGTATTGTTGTATTCTGTGTGGGTAGCGTCATGGGTGGCACCCCAGCCAACACAGAAACTCCAGGGCCAGCGATATCAGGCTTGATAATCATTGGGCTTACAACACTAGGTCCACGAGATGAAAATGCAGCGATTGATGGAGCATTGGGAGCATTAAATTCCACTCCCTTGAAGAGGAAGGTGGCGGTGGATTGTTTTGTGGATCTAATATAATCTTTTATCTTATTGCCATCGGCATATGAAACGTGTGAGACTGGGAGGACATGGAAATCGGCATTAGTGCTAGATGCATCCTCCTGTTGATTTACGAGGATCATGCCAGAACCACCAGCTTCGAGAACAACCTTACCTTTCTCCACCCGTCCATTTACACCACGATCGCACACAACGATCTTCCCACGGACCTGATTACTATCTAGAGTGCCATTTACACATTTGCTGGCAGAACCTAACAGGTACACCACTGGTAGCATCGTACTTGTCCAATTCTTAGGTTGATACAATGACTCTCCATTAAAGACAAGTCCATTGCCCAGCTTAACTGAAGATGAGATATGTCTGTCAGTGGTGCTGGCAGCCACTGTAAGGAGCCAAGGAGCATAGTTAGAGATTGTGGTCGCATTAGGTCCTGAGTTTCCTGCAGCAGTGCTAACGAAGACTCCTTTCAAGATAGCATAAAAGCCACCCAAAGCAACTGGATCCATGTAAAATGGTAGTGCTCCGTCAATTCCCAAGGAGAGTGAGATCACATCACAGCCATCATTCACAGCCTCTTCAATCCCTTTAAAAATATCTGGAGATTCACAAGCTTGCCCAGTACATACCCTGTAAACTGCCAGGTGAGCACGGGGTGCCGTGCCGGATGCCTCACCCATGGCAAGTCCAAGCATATCTATATTCTTTACAGGTGCACCAACGGCAGTACATGCTGTATGGGTACCATGCTCATTATTATCAATTGGTGGTAGGTGTTTTAGTTCTTCAGCACCTGCTTTAAGGAAGGACTTGGCACCGATTAACTTATTGTTGCACGCAGTTTTATTGAAGTCGCAGTGGCCTTTCCACTTTTTAGGTGGGGGTGGCATGCCCGTGTCATCAAATGACGGATGGCCAGGTGTGGCTCCAGTGTCTAAGACGCCGACGATAACACCTTCGCCCATGTTTTTGGTTCTTTGCCAGAGGCCACTGCTACCACGCAATTGAAGGAAGTCTGGTGAATGTGTCGTCAACAATTGGTATGGCTTGTCGGCCGGGATAGCGCGCACAAACAATGGGTGCTTTTCCATAGCTTGTACTTCATCATCAGATAGCTTAGCAGCGAAACCATTGACAACTTTGTTGTACGAGTAGAGAAGCCGTGAGTCTGCATCTTTTGCTACTGTTGATAACATGGCCTTGTGCGTAGCCGTGGCTTTTTCATCATCCGAAGTGTCGACATCATCTGCTGCATGGTTAAGAATTATGTAGTTTTTTTTGGCGTTTTTTTGGTCATTCTTTGCTATTGTATAGCAAACTAAGGTGCAAAAAAGAAATATTATAAAAGAAGTTTTATAGGTATTCATTGAGATAGAATGGGTTAGCCCAAGGAATTTGCGATATAATGGAGTCCTTATATATACGTCTCGCGGGAAACGTTGGTTGCTTTGGTCACCGCTAACTATAATTGGAATATAAACGGTCTAAATTTTGACCACTCCAGCATGGAAGAGAATGTATCGTGTGGCCCCCGTACGCACATACAATTACCAGAAAACAGTATGAAAGCTTTTTTAGCTGCATTCATTTTGAAAATACACGAATGATAGTAAAAAAATGGCAAGCTTTAAAAATTTCGGAAAAATAGTAAAAAAATTTAAAAAATTAAAAAATTTTGTTTTCAATGAGATTTCAATATATAGATTGGATTTGTTAATTTAGATTTGTCGATTTGCGAAATCAACGATCAAACGGTCATGATGCACGGGGCCTTCAATGCATCATGGTTCACAATAGATATTGTCTCTATATATATATGTATGTATGTATAGGCATTTTGATAGATAGTCGTCCTCTAGTTTTCTGATATGCCTTACGCTCTCCTTCTTTCGATTCATCCTCATATATATATATATATATATATATATATATGTGTAGTCACCTCACAATTAGAAAGCAAAAAAAAAAAGGAAAAAAAAGAATGATTAAGCATTCAAAGATGATTATGAAAAGATATAGCTAGATAGCAAAGAACAATACCTCAATACAGCACATATTTTTCTCAATTACAAGAATTTAGTGTGCTGTACAAAAATATATCGGATTGAGAAAAATATATGTGCTGTTTCTCAATTGAGAACAATCCTTCTATATTTTATAATTTTTGTAATTGAGAATATTTTTGTAATTGAGAAAAATATATGTGCTGTATTTTGTAATTGAGAATTTTGGAAACAGCACATATATTTTTCTCAATTACACATTTCCCAACTTAACCTAGTGTGGAAACTAAGAATTCCTCCTAGAGTATCTACTTTCATTTGGATTCTTCTCCAAGACAAGCTGGCAACCATCGATAATCTTCAAAAAGGAGGAATGGTTCTTGTAAATTGGTGCTCGCTATGTCATTCTCAGTGTGAATCTTCCCTCCACATTTTCTATTCCTGCCCTTTTTTCATCACTACATTTCTTCATGTACTCAGCCTCTCTAGCACTTCCTCTATGCCTTTTCCCTCTACCGAAACTGCCCTTCTTTCTTTGGCCTTCCCACCTACTTTCAAACATCTACTGGCAATAACTTGTTATCTTATTTGGAGGGAAAGATGCTCCAGGATTTTCAACAACAATTCTTCAACTTCTCTCTCAGTTGCTCATAAAGTGCTTGAAGAATATAATTTCTTTCACCTCTCGCAGGCTTAATTCAGATGCTGTTTTTTTTTTTTCCGTTATTTATTTTGTTATTTTCAATGTTCTTCTGTCTTTTTAGTTCTTAGTCAAGTTTAGTTTAGTTTGTTTTTTTCCTTCCAGCCCCTAGCTGGATTTGTAATTACGTTTGTTATTTTTAATGATAAGATGCTGGGCATGACCCGCATTTTAATTCAAAAAAAAGAATTTAGACCTTTCATATGAGGGTGAACAAACATATATATTTTAAAGGTTAGTGTCGTAAATTGTACTTGGGCTAATATATAGGGCATTAATACTTCTGCATAAATGATTGTTTGGTTATATTATATGCTGTGTGAGCCTGTGAACTTGAGAAATTAATCTATCATTACGCATAACAATAGATTTTGTCTTATTGATTGAATTGTAAAAGACAGGTCATCACTGGCCAGCCACCATTTGCGATATTGATCCTTAGTTTTGTTCAGATTGCAAATTCCTCTTTGAATTAATGGCCATCGAATAAAAGACACTTTTTCATATTAGAGGGCGCAAAATTTCATATATATAATTTAAGCTATTAGCAATATTGAACTATTATAGTTGGTCATGTGATGAGTTAAGATTGTCACAAAAATTATGTACCCCTACTTAATTTAATTTAGTGAAGATTTTTTTATTTAATGGGGGGAGGATGTCGCACTATTTACGTCAATATCTGAAATAATTAAAAATTTGTTCAGGGTTAGAAATTATGAATAACAATAATTAAATTTTAAGACAAATTTAAACATTAGAATGCATCAAACTTAAAATCTAAACAGATCTTCGGAATGATTTAGTTTAATTAATTGAGATCAGTGGTGCTCTAAACCTGTAACAAGATACTATTAAAAATAAGTTTAAAAAATTAGATTGTTTTCTAAACGTATCGTAAAATTAATTGTTAAAATATGTAACAACAATAAGAATCCGATAATTTGAAATTGTTAATGGCTTAAATTTAATTTAGGAAATTTGTAAGTTAGCTAGGTTAGTATTAAATTTTGACGTGACCTTGGGCACCGATTATTTTTCTTGGAAAAAATATGCTGAACCTATTTGGACAAGTATGCGCCCGTAACACTATGTATGCCGAAAGAGAGAGGGAGAATGGAATTGGAAATGAAATTTAGTATTTTTTTTTTTTTTTTTTTTTTTGTGTTTGGACGGAAGGCAATAGAAAAGAGAATTATTTTAATTTGCGAGAAGGAAGATTCTCTCATAATATTTTTTTTAATGTTTAAATTCATTTTCTTCCAAATTGGTATAGAGAATGGTGGAAAAGAAAAATTAGAAAAAGACGATTGACAAAAAAATGTAAAATTTATTATTTTATTTTCTATTCCATCCATTTCATTTCGTCTCTATATTTTCCTTTCGTTCCCACTCTCTGCCTTCAAACCAAACATAGCGTAAACGAAGAATTTCCTGTTGCTCCGGCCCTGCAGTTAAATCACGTAAATTGGACTACAATACTTAATTATTTCTTATTTAAACAGCAGGAGTTTTATGTGCAGTCCAAAGCTTTCATGTTTCCTACCCCCACACGTTGAAGAGAACTGGTACTATGCCTTTTATTTTATTTTTGTATTTAATTTTCTTGCCAATTTGGATAGTTTAGCTAGGGGCAAGAAAACGACAAATATTTGTTAAGGTCCTAAATTGGTAACTTGCACCAGAATAGTACGTATACTTCCTTTCAGGTACAAAAGTTACCGGACTGATCTCTGATGTATATATATTGGTAACTTGCACCAGAATAGTACGTATACTTCCTTTCAGTACAAAAGTTACCGGACTGATCTCTGATGTATATATATTGAGTAAGGTTCCGGTGTCACACTTTTGTGGTGCCACAAATGTCACACTTTGTTTTTTTATTTTAAAATTAAAAAATTTAAAGTATAATCATCCGATCCGAACCGTTGATCTTGTTTATTTTAACGACGGATGCATTGTCATAAAATTTTATAATTTTTGAAGTTCATTTGATACTTGATCAAGAGGTTGAAAAATGAACATATTAGAATTAATCTATCATAGTTATTTTGATTCGTTCGTTTTCAACCTCTTGATTAAGTACCAAATCAACTTAAAAAATTACAAAATTTTATGACAATGCATCCGTCGTTAAAATAAACAAGATCAACGGTTCGGATCGGATGATTATATTTTAAATTTTTGAAATTTAAAATAAAAAAGCAAAGTGTGGCATTCGTGGCACCACAAAAATGTGGCACCGGAACCTTGCTCATAATTGAAATAACCATGATTTATATATCGATCATTTATTTTAATTTTAGCGGAAACCTTTTGTCCAGGTAGGCACTATGCCACGTAATTATTTTGTGAGATCACAGGGAAGAAGAGCAACTTAGGAAAGGTTTATTTGGAAAATCATATATATAGTTGCTCACCAAGGAGGCCTGCTCACTGTTGCCTTAAGCATATTTAGAATTTTTTGAGGGTAGGGTTAACCTTACAAGATTTTCATCAATATATAAAAAAAAAGGTCCAAAATAAAAAGTAATTACAAGGCCAAACAATTTAAACCTACGTGTGATTTTTTGAGGGTAGGGTTAACCCTGAAGATTGCCTTAAGTATATTGGTGTCGTTTGGGATGCATGCATGAGAATTGGCCAATTCCCGGAATTGGCAATTCCATTCTCCAATTTTTCATCGAAACGATTTTGGAATAGTCAATTCCATTTTTAACACAATTTTCAATAACACTCTTCCCAATAACACTTTTCTCTCTACTTTTCACACTTCCCAACGCTATTCCTAAACTCACCATCCAAACAACATTTCCAATTCCCGAAATATCCAATTCCTACAATTCCTGTGAATAGTATTTTTCCCTAAATTTATGCTATTCCTACCCTATTCCCAACCATCCCAAACATTTAGAATTATTACGTGTGATTGATTCACCTAGAAGTATCAATTATTGTAATAGAAAAGGAAATGAAAAAAAACTGTATATGTGCGTAATAAAAAAAATGCAAAGTGCTGAATTCTGTAATATTTTTGTTTACCAGTATCAATAAAATTGGGAGGGAAGGGAGCTTCATGGGAATGATTGTGTTTGTGTGATTATTTTTGACACCTAACTTTAAAGGGTTCAAATCTACCATTTTTTCCAAATCATAACATAATATATGTGTATCACAGATTTAGAGTTTTTGCACATTACACAATATTTTCTGTTATTTTTAACAATAATTTTGAATAAAATTAATAATGAGAATATACATCATGTACCATTCTAAAATTAATATATATATTTCTTGCAACAGATACATCATACATAACATACAATAATATTTGATATAGATGAATCTAAACAATGCTATCTGAAACTAGAGAAGTAACAGTTAAAATACCAATTATAAGTTTATAACATTTCAGAAGACGATGGACAACAAAAAATTTAGGCCGTTTGCTGAATTGTAGAACTATATATATGGAAAAAAGCATGAGAAAGATACGTGAGCAATTGAAATAATCTGCAATCACAACATTTACGAAATAGAATTTAATATTATAATAGAAATGAATGAATCCATGAAGGAATTGAAAATGAAATAAGAATCATCGGCACATATAATCCAGTAAAACAATAACACTAATCTCAGGCCATTAATAGTTTTAAGATTACTTGGGATATACTCTTGTAGCAGAGAGAGGTGGTAGCAGGAGATAAAAATAACAAAACTTCATTGATCACTACCAACTCTGTTACACAAATATATATATTGACATGCTTTCAATATTATACATACATATAATGCATGACAGCATGAGACAAAAATCCTAATTACATATTTAAGATCGTAATAACATAAATACATGCGCGAATAGAAATAAAATATATAAGTAATTCAAAAAATAATTTATTTTTGGAAAACAATATTAATTAAGAAACCACAATTAATTATCGATTAATTTAACTAGTGATAGCAATTGGGCTGCGGACAACATGCTTGCTTGAGACCCACTTCAACTCTCCCATTGTCAGCTTGGAACCTTTACCCGACCGTTTAAAAATAACCTTGAAAGTTTGCTTCTCATTTAAACTTTTGAATTTCAAAGTCGATGGCACGACCTCCATTGATGTCCCTTTTGGCACACTCATCACAGCTTGGTACTCAGCATGCGACTCACCAACATATGTCACAGTACGATTAACAGTTACAGTATCATTTTTTTGGAGAGACGCTGCAATTGATGGATAATTCAATTGCTCCTCAGGAATTGCCTTCACTTTTGCACATTGAACTGGTGGTGCAGGATGGATGATAGCATTAACATCGATGTCCTTGTAGCCTAAACCGCATAAGTAAGGGATATAATCTTGGGGAGTAAGGTCATACACCAACCCAGGGTTCAAGACTTTATTTGGATTCACATGGCCAGCACCCATGGCAAAAACATCAGCTGGAATACCTGTATAATCAAGAATTTGTTTTCCGTCAATACCCGTTGTATCGGCTGTTGTCATTATAGCGGACCTTATTGCAGCAGGAGACCAATTGGGATGTTCTTTTTTTATTATTGCAGCAATCCCAGTTAGATGTGGGGTCGCCATGGACGTGCCTGAGAAGAAGTCAAATATTATGGGTAGCTCAAGGGTTGGCACGGCAGCCAATATTGAAACTCCAGGGCCAGCAATATCTGGCTTTATAATCAAGGAGCTTGTATTACCAGGACCACGTGAAGAGAATGGTGCAATTGTTGGAGAAGAAGTGTTAAATACGAGTCCCTTGAAGATGAGCGTGGCGGTCGGTTGTTTTGTGGAGCGAATGTAATCCTTTATCTTGACGCCATCAGTATAAGAAATGTGTGAGGCCGGGAGAGGAAGGAGATCATCATCAATACTGGTAACTGGATTCTCTTCTTGAGTTGCGAGGATTATGCCTGCTGCTCCAGCTTCGGAAACAACCATAACTTTCTCCAGTGGGTAATTGACACCAAGATCACACAGAACAATCTTTCCACGGACCTGTTTGCTATCCAAGGTACCATTTACACATTTGCTGGCATTTGCTTTAAGGCCCGAACCTGCCGGGTAGACTAGGGGTAGCATCGTACTATTCCAAGTCTTAGGTTGATACAATGTCTGTCCATTGAATTCAAGTTCATTGCCCAGCCTAACTGTGGATCTAATTTGTCTGTCCGTGGTACTAGCAGCTACTGTTAGGAGCCACGGTGCTTCATTTTTAAGTGTGGATGAATTAGGTCCGTCGTTTCCAGCACAAGTGCTAACGAAGACACCTTTTAGGATAGCATAGAAACCTCCCAAAGCAACTGGATCTGAGGAATATCCCATATCTTCTCCTGAAAATCCCAAGGATAATGAGATCACATCACAACCATCATTCACAGCCTCTTCTATCCCCTTAAAAACATCTGGAACTTCACAACTTCTATCACCACACACCTTGTAAACTGCTAGGTGCGCACGTGGAGCTATCCCAGATGCCTCCCCCATGGGAATTCCAAGATAACTAATATTCTTTACTGATGCTCCAACAGCTGTACCTGCTGTGTGGGTGCCGTGACCCTCAACATCAATCGGTGGTACATGTTTTAATTCTTCAGCTCCGGCTTTAAGGAAGGACTTGGCGCCAATTAATTTATTGTTGCAAACAGTTTTATTGAAGTCACAGTGGCCTTTCCACTTTTTAGGTGGAGGTGGCATGCCTGTGTCATCAAAGGATGGGTGGCCAGGTGTGACGCCGGTGTCTAAGATGCCAACAATAATACCCTCACCCTTGTTTTTGGTTTTTTCCCAAAGTCCATTGGAGCCACGCAATTGAAGGAAGTCTGGTGTATGCGTTGTCATCAATTTGCATGGTTTATCGGCCGGAATAGCACGAATAAACAATGGATGCTTTTCCATAGCTTGTACTTCATCGTCAGATAACTTGGCAGCAAAACCATTGACAGCTTTGTTGTAAGAGTAGATAAGACGTGAGTCTGCATCTTCTGCTATCGTTGATAACATGGACTTGTGTGTCGCCGTGGCTTTTTCATCATCTGTTGTGTCGACACCATCGGCTGCATGGTTAAGAATTATGTAGCTTTTTTTGTCGTTTTTTTGGTCATTGTTTGCAAGTGTATAGCAATCTAAGGTGCAAAAGAGGAATAATATAAAAGAAGCTTTATAGGTATTCATTGGGATAGAATGGGGTAGCCCAAGGAATTTGCACATAACAAGTCCTTATATATACGTCTCGCGGGAAACGTTGGTTGCTTTGGTCACCGCTAACTATAATTGGAATATACAGTCTAAATTTTGACCTCTCCGGGATGGAAGGGAATGCATTGAGTGGCTACCCCATAAGTTTACCAAAATGACGCTTTTTTATCTGCATTAATCATTTTGAAAACGCAGGATTGCATTGTTAAATATATGTCTATGCAGCTCACAATTTGACAACGGCAACCAAAAAAAAAAAAAGTCATATTTCCAGTATAGTGATGAAGAATCTCGTCTCTTTATGAAAACACAAAGCTAGTATTTTTTCTTATGTATAGCTCTAAGAATTTCTCAATTAATTAAAAATGATTATGTGATTAAAGATTATTATGAAAAGATATAGATAGCATTAAAGAACACAGTACAAGACACAAATATTTTGGGCCTCGGCACAAATATAAAAATATATATATGTGCCTTTCGTATATATGAGGGTCGAGCAACATGTTGTAAAGGTTCCGTTTTCTAGCTAGAAGTTATCTAAATTCTACAATTGGCCATAAACACTTTGCTATATGGATGCTTCAGGACAATGAATTTCTGCCTAGTATGATTATTTATTTTGAGGGCCTGCACAGTATGATTATTTTGTTTATATTCTTTGACCTTGAGAATCTACAATTTTTCTAAGAATATTTTCCGCATAATAAATTTGTCTGTTTGATTATTAAACTGTAAAAGACATGGCCATATATCGCTAGCCAATTGTACAATTTAGATGACTTCTAGCTAGTTTTGTTCGGAATGCCTTTTCCTCTCTGGAATAGTTATTAAACAAAAGACACATTTCTAGTTTTATCTTAAAAACAGAAGACACATTTCGACATTACAGGGCGCTGAATTTCATATATCGATCTAATTTAAGCCATTAGCAATATTGAACAATTATTGTTAATTATGTGACAAGATAAATTAAAAGTCTGAATATATAGTTTTGGAATATATAGTTGCGGAAATATCAAATTAATTAAAAGTCTGTCAGGACTAGAAATTAAGAATATAAATTTGCAAAAATTTCGAGAAAGAATTTTTTTTTAAACTAGAACAACATGTCGTTTGCTCGATGATGGAAATTTACCATGAAAAAATCTTTAATTTTGATGCAGGAACGATAGAGAAAGATTGATAGAATAGTACGAACAAGAGAGATTTTGATTGAGGATCACACAGATTCTCAGAAAATGGCTACTGCCGATATCAAATTTTAATAATCAATTCTCAAAACATAACTATTTTCTATTTTTTTCCTCTTACAACAAAACAATTCTTATATAGTTGCATAATAATAAAAATCCTAATACATTTCCTAATTCGACATATTAAAACTTGGAAATAAATAATACGAAATTAAATAGAAATAAGCTAATAATAAATAATATGAAAATAAATAGAAATAAATTAATTCTATTGATTTTTTTTCTTACGCCCAAATCATATTCCTTTTTTGCATCATTCTCCCTCCCTAAGAAAAGATTCGTCCTCGAATCTGCAACTTCATCCGCTGCTTCAGATGATGCATCACTCGAATTGGATCGGGAGACTAGAATTGTATGATGTAATCCACAAACATGTAATCTCGCACATAGCTCTGCTATTGGAACATAAACAATACTAAACCGAGTATTGTAACTGTTCAAAAATATAAAACACCGTGCATTTGCTGGCATGTGGCTCGGTTGGAAGAATGGATCGCTAAATCCTGAACTAATAATTTCACTATTAGTTAAATGCAAAAATTCCAGATCATATAATGCATTTCTTGGTACCAAATAACTACTCTCCAAGGTTGAATTCTTCTCAAAGATAGTAGGATAGGTTGGGGGCAACAATAATTCATCAAAATTCTCTTCATCAAAGATTATGAGATTGTCAAACGATACCATATTTATCTCGATTTCACTCGTTCCAATAAATGCATCACCATCATCATCATCATCGGGATACTTATCAAAGATCGGCGGCGAATCAAATGATACAATCCATCGGTGATCTTGATTCTCACAAGACATGCTTCTCGAAGGGCCATGCCTCATTCGGCGGTCTTGGCTTCGATTAGCCTCCAATTGTGAAACAACTCCATGAGCGAAGTTGGCACTTGCTTCAGAAGAGTCAAGGGTTTCTGACTCCTCTGCTTCTTCTTTGTTTATAGAGCCCATCATTGCCTCTGCGAGTTGGTGCTCTAACTCTCGAATACGTCTTCCCATCGCAGCAATCTCTAGATCTCGATGGTCTCGGCGGCGCGGCTCTTCTTCGTCAAAATCGACTCCACGACCTTGATCCCCTCGGCCACGACATCTACCATGACCACGATTTTCATTCGCCATCTTGGGCTCTGATACCAAATGATGCAGGAACGATAGAGAAAGATTGATAGAATAGTACGAACAAGAGAGATTTTGATTGAGGATCACACAGATTCTCAGAAAATGGCTACTGCCGATATCAAATTTTAATAATCAATTCTCAAAACATAACTATTTTCTATTTTTTTCCTCTTACAACAAAACAATTCTTATATAGTTGCATAATAATAAAAATCCTAATACATTTCCTAATTCGACATATTAAAACTTGAAAATAAATAATACGAAATTAAATAGAAATAAGCTAATAATAAATAATATGGAAATAAATAGAAATAAATTAATTCTATTGATTTTTTTTCTAACGCCCAAATCATATTCCTTTTTTGCATCAAATTTGACATGAGAAGTTAATAATTATTATTTTTTTGCTAGTTATTTATAAAATTAAACATTAAAAATAAAATTTTGATAATAGATATATCAAATTAAAGATAAATTTGGTGACATCCC
Source organism: Rhynchospora tenuis (assembly GCA_027725995.1). Classification (NCBI taxonomy): domain Eukaryota; kingdom Viridiplantae; phylum Streptophyta; class Magnoliopsida; order Poales; family Cyperaceae; genus Rhynchospora; species Rhynchospora tenuis. Next base: position 142,000,228 of record CM050888.1, on the reverse strand, counting down.
TCTGCTTTTACTGATATTACTTACCAAATATCCAATTAAAGATAAATTTTACCATGAATAAATCTTTTTTTTTTTTTTTTGGAACTAAAACATCCCTCTGCTTTTACTGATCATTACTTACCAAATAAACTCCTTTATTAAGCTAGTCCAGTAGTACTGTATATAAATTATTAGTTTGTGTTCCAAAGCACAAAACATTACGAACAAATAAGAATTCAATGTATAAATCTTTTTCAACCAAGTAATCAATCTTTGAATTTTACTGCATCATTTTTGCAATTAGCCAGTATCACCATATCATTCCTTTTATCATTAGCACCAGAGTGTGCATATGATGTGCTCATCAATGAAAATTTTTGGTTCATGCTCCTGGCTTTGACTGGTAATAACAATATATATAGGAAGTCATAATAACCTTCTCATCGGCAAAAGAATATAAATTATTAACTTTGACAGACAACTGTACCCTTTTAAAATTCAGCGGCGGAGGACCCCTCAGTAGAAAAATTGTGTTTGCAGATAAAAATTAACATTCACATGTCAATGGCAATGTTTTCTTCATCACAAATAGTTGTCAAGTCAAACCATATAATAAATACTAAATTAATCGTCTTTTTTTCCTCTTGGCCTATAAATGCTTCCATTGTTCGTCGTGTTTTTCCCACCGTAAAGTCCTAATCCTTATTTTACATCTCTGTTTACTAAAACTTTTTCCAAAAGAAAACTCCATTCATGGCTGATGGGGAGCCAAGCAGGGCACGAAGGGTTCGCCGAAGACGTCAAGAGCTAAGGAGGGTAGAGAATGATGATGCACGCCATGTGACCTTCTCTAAGCGCCGCAAAGGTTTGTTCAAAAAAGCTTCTGAGCTCGCCACTCTTTGTGGTGCTGAAGTAGGAATCCTTGTCAATTCTCCTGCAGGAAGACCATACACATTCGGTAGTCCAGCCATAGAACCAATTATGAACCGATTTCTCTCCAACAAACCAAATCAAGCAGTCCAAAATCATAATGAAAATCTGTTTCAACGTGCACTGAATCATATGAATAAGCAGTACAGTGGCCTTGAAAGTCGCTTAGATGCTGCAAATTTTCGACGTGTCCTGCTCAATGACCGCCTAAACTGGGCTGCAAATGCAGCACCAGAATGTCAGTGGTCTGAGAACATTGATGGACTCCAGATGGACAAGTTGAGATGCCTTTTTGATACTCTGTGTCAAATTAAGGCTCGTCTTTTGGCAAGGCACAATGAGTTGATTCAAGCTGGAGGCATTTCCTCATTTAATGCGAACGTTGCCAAATATCAAGGTCCACTACCACAGGGCTTGATCATAGGTAATAATCTATCTGCGGAAAAATCTCTTAGGACTGATTCCCATTTGGTCCAAATTAATCAAACAATGGTGGCTCCTCCAGAATCAACAACGACCAATTCTATATCACCTAGCCTCAATGTTCATTCTGGAGCTGGGTTGGATTTGGGCTTGGTTCCTTCCACTAGACCAATTGCTGGTTTCTATCCCAGTTTTGGTGGGGTAAGAAGTCCCACAGTGGTAAAAAGCACAGAAGAACGTGTCCCAAGTATGATTAATGGATTTAGATTTGGCTCTAGCAGTAGCAATCAGAACACTGATGCTGGTAATAGCAGAAACACTGAATTTTTCATGAACCCTGTTGGATATGGTCAAAGTTTTGGCACGAAAAATCCTTATATCCTTTTCAATTTCAACCCAAATAGTTTCCTGCCTAATCCTCTTGAAGGAGCAAATAATAGATCAAACCCCATCGAGTCTGATTCATTGGCAGGCCTTTTTGGGCCATATAGTTCCAGCTCACTGAGCCAGCTTTGGCCAGCTGGCTGTTTGGGTGAGAATCTTCTCAGAGGTCTTGATTCGGGTGCACATATCTTTGCTCGAGCAAGCACTGGTAACAGTGGCATGAACCATTTAATCCTTCGTCCTGGCCAGGATTCGGTGGGTGTTGTCGACTCAGATGTACAGTACCATGCTAGTAGGGATAACACTGGCATGAACCATTTTGTGCTTGGTTCAGGACAGAATATGGTGAGTGGTATTAACTTAGGTGCACAAGACCAGGCTGGTGAAAGCACAACAAACACTGACATGAATCATATAATTCTTGCTCCTAGTGTCAGTGACACTGATCCAAAGGAGGTAGACTCCGAGCCAGCTAGCTCCAAGCAGGGTTCCGAGTAGGGTTCTTGCTAGAATTGCGTCAGTGAAGTTCTTTTTAATAAGCCTCTTTGTAATCTCTAGGGTTGCAGTTCTCCTCAGTGTTCTTAATTTCGTTGTTGGTCCTTATTATTGTCTTGCTGTGTTTCTAGGAGTTATTTGCTTTGCTGTTGGGTTGAATACTTGATACTAGTATCTGTAATGTAACAAGGTCAGTGGAATTAGAGTCCACTTAAGTGTTCTTTGCTTTCATCAAGTCATTATGATGGATACTTTTTGGATTTTAATTAATTATTGTGATTATGTTGTGTTCTTCCTTTTTTCCTTATTGTACATTAGTTACTAACACAACAGATTCAGTATAAGTTGATACATGTTGGAAGACATTATTGAAAAACGAAAAATAGGTTTCGCAACCATATAATGCGGACTTTCTTCTTAATAGAAGAGTGGAGTTCAGTTACAAATTTTGTTATACAGCTACAGAATATACAAGTAATCCATTGAAAGTTTCATTGACAGCAAAACTCTCCATGCACAACAGAGGCATAAAACAAATTCTCTGGAGAACCTGAAGAAGTAGGTTAATAATTTCAAGAAAGATTACCCCGCATGGCAAAAAATAAATTAACAGAAAATAAAAAAAAGTGGCTTTGTTGGATGACATACATGAACCAATGTGCAATTGATTTCTTCAATAATATTCTGGAACTTAGTCGACACACTTTTGTTGACATTCACAATGAACGGTGATATATTAGACACGTCTATGGATATATATAGTTGTGTCATCGGCAAGGCTGAGCTACCTCTGTTGCACGGAGGTGATCGTCTGCTAGCTGCATTCCATTAGTATAATTTGCTCAGATTGGTTGCTGGTTGCTATATATCTCTAGATTTAAACTTAACAATCAAGCAAAACGTTAATTAATTAATTTTTCTTCAATATGGAAACAACTATTCTCTATCTCCAATGGACCAAATATGGTCGCTGGAAACACTACATTTTTAATCCCTCAGTATACCTGGTGCTGGATCTCGACTAGAGAGATGTCCTTAATTTGGTAATGTTATCAGAAGCTTTGATCGATTTATTATTTCGCAAGAAGGATATTGAGATGGTTCTCTACATGGTTGCTCATAGCTTTTGTCTCATTATCTCGATTCAGATACTGAATGTTATGATTATTGGCTTAACTATCAAATTATGACCAATTTAATGGTATATTGTTATCGAAAAAACTATACTCTAGTTCAACTGTCTTAATTTAACTATGGAATGGATTCCTTGATAGCTTTGGTTAGAAGAAATACTAATTACTCAATATTTTCTTGGGTATCAAAAAATTTGGTGATGATAGAAGAGACCAAGGAGGATCTTTCCGTTGTCAGTACGGCTAATAAAATTGGGCCGTAGCTGAGCTGACTATAAGGTCTTGATGCAATTCCATCTCCATAGCTTGGATAAAATTTCTTGATAATGTCTGTACTTTGCTAAAACCCCAATAGTACAGAAATTTGTAGGGAATCGATTGATTTACAATGTAAAAAATATTTGCAATATTTCAAGAAGGCAGCTGCACCATCCAGTGGATTTAGTGGGGCCATCATCCAGACTCACTACGCAAGGTGTTATGGCTGTTTTCTGCACTTTGATATTGCCAGCTTGGATAAGGCTTTCGGCATGGTGTTGCATTTTCCTAATATTTAAAATGGTAGAGATGATATAACTATAGAAGTTAAAAAAATAAATGAGAAAATAAATAATTTCAGAATTATAAAGCAGCAGTTCATATACCAAGGTTAGTTCTCTCCTTCTAATAGCATCAGAATTAATAAAGCTATGGTTCCAATATCAAGATCTAGACAACATAGGAACTGGAGGTTTGAGACTAGCTGGTGAACTCAATGGCACTGCAGGCAAGCTGATATGACTAGAAATAGTTAGATATGGTATATTGCCTGGCTTACTGATTTCTAAAATGCCCTTAGACATAATAATATTGCTCATGATTAGTGCCGGCCTTAAGGTTTTGAAACTTGACAGTTTCCTTTTGGACAGTAAAAATTCTGAATGGCACTCGACTCTTTTGGGGATTTAATTGCTGTTGCTACAGGCTGGGCATAGTGGCTTGTTAGCAGCAGTATATATTACCTCAAATTAGCCCATCGAACAGAAATAAAACAGAATAAATATGTCATATCAGATGATTTTTTTTCAGACAAAAATGATTTCCTTTAAACTAACAGTTCACAGTCAGAACCAGCTGTCTGCTCCATATGGCATTAATTAGTATGTAGAGGAGTTTGGGTTCAAAGATTAAATCAGTTGGTAAGAATCAAACTTATTTAAAATTGTTTTCTTTGACATTATCCTGGTGCGCCATGGTAGAAACTCTAGTGGATTTAATTGCATTTGTTATCAAGGCTGATGCGGTTAAGGCAGAGATTGGTGGCTTGTGAGTGCTCTTCAGTCTCCTCAGCTTGGTCTAGATTGGAGGCTTGTTGCTTTATTTTACTTTTAAATAGAAATATTACTGAATCTTCAGTATATCCTTTTATCATGTTAAATTATTTATGTTCTTTTTTTTTATCCTAACTAAAGGTACTAAAATGCCTAGGAGGGAGAATACAAGGTTGAATATGCCTTAATAAGTCTGAAACTTAAAATCTTATTTCTAAAACTTAATATGCCTAGCATTACTCATTTCGAGTAATGCTAGAGTCAAACGCGTTTGGCACATGAGCCCATCAAACACGATTGAATCTCAATTTTCGCTATTATAAGGCAAATTCGAACCGCTCAATTTATTCTCCATAATGAAATCTCCTTAAAGATAAAATTTTATATTTTCTCGATTTTTTACTATTTATTTTGAATTTTAGAAAAATCTTCGATCTGGTTAATTTTGGATCCTCCAATTTTAAAAAATCTGAAAAATAGTTAAAAATAAAAATTATAAAATTTATTCTTCAAGATAATTTCAGTATGAAGATCATAATTGAGAGGTTCGGATCAGTCATTTGAAATTTTAATAGGTGAATAGGAATTCCAAAGTTAAATATTTGTTTAATTAATATTAGACTTACATAATAATTTCTTGTTGAGCTGATCTGGTGATGGAAGAAATTCCAGTAGATTCAATCGCCCCAGCATTAATGTTGCTATTGTGGTTTGAGCCAACTGATAATTTTTTCATTTGCACATTCATAGCTATATTACTGTTAATACAGGCAACCTCTTTTTGCATTTCCCTACAAATCGAAAATATATGAAATTGGTTGAATGCAAATAATATGATGCTTTATTTGAAATTGTATTGAAATACTCTTCTCAGTTATTTCATCCAGAATAAGCTGGTACGGACAATTGAAGTAGTTTCTCTTTTTCAAATACACAAGAGTCCTAACTGAACTTCCGTTTAAGAAAAATGGAAATATACATAACTTTTTTTTGCCGGACAAGAACTAACTCAATAATTTCGTGGAAATAAGATCTGATCCAATGCTGCTTTAGAAAACAAATTTTTCATCCTGGAAATAGTAATTGGAGGATGCTTTTCCAACTTCTCAGATTGTTTGAGACTAACCCCTTGGTGTGACTGGAGGAGTTCAGGTTAAATGACTTGAGTCGACCGCAAGGTACTGCACTTACCCAACAATGTTCTCTCTCACACTGTCCCCTTTGGCGATGATATTAGGCACTGCATCTTTACATGCACTGGTATCAACACTGATGTTGCTAAGGCAGAGAGTGGTGGTTTGTGGCTGCGTTACAGTAACCTCAGCAACGTTTAGATTGGAGGGGTGTTGTTCCATGTTCCTTTAAATTATTACACAGATGAACATTTAAAATGATTTACACAATTTGTATCAGGAGACTATGCCCCATTTTATGGTTCACTTCTTAAATTAAGACACTTATATTCCGGGAGGTGGCATTTCCAATTAAGCCTTAATATAATACTGTAAAGTGTAAACTTACATGACGTTTTCTTGTTGAGAACATCCTGTGATGGCCCAGTTTGCAGTTGATTTAATATCCCCATCAGCTGGCCCAATGTTGATTGTGTTATTTAGACTTTCTGGTAATTTGGTGGTTGGCACTTCCATCGCCATAGCTTCGCTGATACTGGCATCACGTTGCTCCATTTCCCTGCAATTTGACACATATACCAAAAATGTAGAAAAAAAAAATAAATAAAACAACTGAGCCTATGACACAGTTGGTTTATGCATTACTCTCCCTGTGGGATCCAAAGTTTGAAATCTGGGGCATATTGCTGGAGATATTCTCTTCCATTGTTTTTTAACAGAGCTGGTATACAAAAAATTGAAGTTAATACTTTCTACCTAAATGCAAAAGATGTCAATTATTCTGTAAGACGAATTAGTTAGACTTCATCCATCTGGGCTGGGAGTAGTTGTCCGAGAAAACTACTCAACATTAGTAAGACTTACTAAACACTCTGGACTCTGGAGGTTCAAGGTAGCTCAGTTGGAACTGATGGAAGGATCATGAGATTATTTCAATTAGTGATGCTACTGAAAATTGAAGAATTCTGGTTTAACTAAGCCACAACAATTGATTATGAAGTTGTTAATATATATTACTAGGCTGTTCACCCACAAGTTTACAACAGCAAAAAAAAAAAAAAAAGAAAAAAAAAAGAAAATGAGAATCATTGATCAATAAAGGAGTTAATTTCAACATTACTGTTGATTTCCTTTCCTAAATATGACATATCACATTAAAGAGATGATGTTCCGTCACATTCTGTGTGACCTTTCTCTGTAAGAACTTTTTTGCATGCGTAATGGATGCAGGCGCCATTTAAGGGTGCTTTTATCAAAAAAAAAAAAAAAAAGAAGAAAAAAAGATGATGTTCCTAAGAATTAAATCCTTGCTTACAAAAAAAAAACAAAAACAAAAACAAAAACATACGGTAGAATTTCTTGCTGGCTTGTCTGTAACTTGGAGATGCTACTTGATACTGTAGTCGGTTCATAAGTGCCATCAGTAAGACTAACATGGTTGTGTTCAACAGTACAGAGTATGGTATCTAGTAAATGAATGGATGCTTCTTTCTGAATTTGCATCATCTTCAACATTATAGAAAGTTCCTCTATCATCAAAAGTGTTGTTAAATCCAACTCCTACAATAATAATTAACCAAGTTTGTATGAAGAGATCAGAGGAATTATTTTGGTATGCTTGGCTACAGGAACACATACACACACAAACACCTGCATAGGACACTCACAGCTCACAATAGAAGATGCATGTTGTTTTTGACTTTTGTTTCTTATCATTTATTTTCTTTCGTTTTGATTTTCAGTTTTATTTAATTGACTCAGAAAACAAAAAGATACCCAACTGAGACTCAGGATAAGTAAAATGCAAGTCAGTTACCGTACGCAGGGGCGGATCCACCACTGGGGCGGGTGGGGCTAGAGCCCCACCTTCCGCCGTCGAACCCCTGGAGCCCCCATAGCCCCAGTTAAGTTTTGCTGCCATTGGAGCACTCAAAGGTGGGGCTGAAGTCTGAAGAAGAAGAATTGAACGGAAGTTGAAGTGTTGAAGGGAGGTTGAACTTGAACTGGGCCTGCGCACTCTTAGCCATCCAATCAGCCCATCTCTTTGAATTCTTTAGTCGCCAGCCCACTCAAATAGCCCACAGCCCACAACAGTAGAATTCTTCAAACTCTTAGCCCACAAGCCACAGCAGTACAACACTCTTGTCTCTTAGCCATCACATTGAATTCTTCAATCGCACACCCGATCGGAGATCAGAGGAGATATTTTGATTAGTTAAACATACCCAAGTGCTCGTCTCGTCTAGTCGTCTGAGTCGCCTCCGTTCGTCTCCCGTCGTTCAGACAATCCGTTCTCCGCCTGCCCCTTTTTCTCACCGCCAAGGTAATTTCTCATCTAAATTGCAACTAATTCTTTGACTAATTCTTTCTCCAGGACACCAAATATTTCGACCTAGCATCCGAAATCTCAGTATCCAAAATCCACCTTGGATGGGAATTGTTGACTAATTCTTTGACTTCTCTAAATGAGATAAAATGTGAACTAGCTAGGTTGCTCGGCAGGGTGAATTTTTTTTATTATTTTAATTGTAAACTTAGAAACATGTTACAGAAATTAATAATGTTTGGTTGCAAGGAATCTTATGGAAATCAATGGGTTGTATGGGATTATGAATTATTTGTGTTGTCGAGAAGGAGATATTTAGGAGCATTAGTAATGAGAAAATCATAAAACGGTTTGAAGAGATGGCAAAACGTTGTATGTTAGTGCCTAAAAAGAATATAGTGGTATGCTTCATTCTCTTCTACTTTAAGTTTTTTTAAGTTAATATTTACTTTGACAAATGACAACTAATTTATTGTATGCAGATTTCTTCTAATGAAGGGTAATGTATGGCATATACTCATAAGAGGGCAACATGTCATTGTCATCTACTTCATTTGGTATGAACAAATTCAAATTGCAATTTTTCTTTTGATGTATTTTGAGTGGTTCATATATATATATATTTTTTTTATAATATGGCTTTAAACTATATCTTTAATATTGTATGAAATGGATATACGTTGGTCCAATATTTTTATAAACTCAGTCCCACCTAAAAATTTTTCCTAGATCCGCCATTGACCGTACGGGATCCAAGAGCACAGCAACCCTAAATGAGAAGTTGGCTCTCCTAAACAAGGAACTGTGATTTAGCCAAATCATTAATCAAATGAACGGTGCTTACAAATTTGTAGATGGGACTGCGGATCTCCTTGAGTTTGTTCCTCAGGAAGAGAGTATCACTGCAGTGGCAGGCGAAGTAGTTTGAATATTTTTTTTTGGCAAGCATTAGATCCTCTAACTTCCCCTTTTCATATCTTATCTGTAATCCAAGATAACAAGGGTTAAGTAATGAATATATGCTTCAATTTCTGATGATTGCATTATATCTGGATAAATAAATTTGTAATGTTCTCCAATTTGATATATTTGGGCACTCTGATTCCTAGTTAAGATCATACCCAACATAAGCTTTGTCCTTGAGAAAAGTCAACTTTACAAGTTCTGCTGGTACACTATCATACTAGGAATAAACCAATGTTTTAGTGTAAAATTAAATAGCTCGTCATAGTTAAAAAGCCTACAAAGCAATACTCTCTTCATCATCAATGTCATCTCTCAAACAATACATACTATATTTTTTCACTAATAAACCAATGTTTTAGTGTAAAATAGCTTCTCATAGTTAAAGTCATAAATCTGGTTTAAGCGTTATTGCCCATTAACATTTTTCTCAGTAAAAATGAATCTGTGGTGCTCTAGAAATATATTTCTGAAACAATTATATTCGTACAATTTATGTTTCTAATTTATTTATTTGATTGCAGAGTATTCGCCTCTCATAGCAGGAAGATGTCAAGTTGGGAAGTTATCTGTTAGTTTTTTTGCTCCTTAGCGGTAGTTCAGCTCTACTTTGAATATGTAATCCACTGGCACTGCTCGTGCGTTAAAAGCTCACTCGATCAAGTATACAAGTATCATGGTCCCGCTCCGTCAAATCAAGTTATTAATGTCTATAAATAAATACAGAACAAACCCACTAGCAATTTGCGTAACAACTCCATGCCATTGTAAAAGAAGCAAATTGTCAATATAATTAAAATTCAAAAAGGACTGTATAGCAAAAGAGTTCATATAACAAAACATTACATCTTATTTGTCCACACACGCGGCTCAAGCATACAAAAAAATAAACAGAACAAACAGACTAATAGCACCAACATTTCTTCTGAAAACATTTTTCCAAAAAGATAATGGAGAGGGCGGGAACACAATATCTTCTAGTCCACATTAAACAAATTGGATATGCGAAATGCCATCACATTCTTTAATTGGAGTTGTTTTAAGAGTGGGAACAACATCCCTGCAAAAATATTTAAAAAAAAATAGATCCAAGTTAAACTTTTGAATTGAGTAATAGAAAAAAAAAGCATTATATAAACATTATGGATTCTTCACAGAAAAAACTGAATATACATATGTAAGGACAAACTTCTTTTGTTATTACTTTACGTACAGTATATATTTGCCAGTAAAAAAAAAACTTGACTGGTAAGAACAGATACAGGATTGTGTCAGAGATTTTTAAAATTCTCTCTCTATCTCTCTATGAAAGCAAAATAAGATTGGAGAAAAGAGAGTCAAAAAGAATATCCTGAATAAGCCCAGTTTTTGGATTAAATAGAAAAATGCAAATTTTAATCAAACCAAATACGCATAAATTGAAAACAAACAAACCCTGAACCATTTCTATTCCACGCAATCAAACAAATATGTAAGGGTAAATTTGAATAAGTAGAATCCATCAAAAGTATGGTTTAAATAAATATCTACATTCAGATAATCCAACGAACATCAATACGATTGATTCTCTATATGGATTCGATTGCTTTTCAAACTCATAAATCAATCTGGGAAGAGGACCTTTATTTGATAATGTAAATTCGAGAATTGCAAGATCTGAATCCAGAATCCAGAATCCATTTAGAATTAAATAATTTATGTTCAAGAAATCATATAATATCCGAACATATTATTCGCAAATTTTAGACCTGTATAACAAATATGTTTTTTAGTAATTTAACTAAAAATAATCATGTAATAAGTTTGTTACAACAAGATTGCTCTTATTTATTATTATTACAATGTATACCGTTCTCTCATATTGTGGGATAAATATTTAAAATATAAATAAATTCTAATTCAAATTTCACCAAGTAATTAATGAACGAATATTCACATTACATCATCATATTGGAAATTCAATATGAATCCCTCTTAAGATTATATAAATGGTCGTTGGATTCAAATTCTGATCAATGCAATCCAAATCCAAAGAACTGATATGTCCATTTAAAATATAAATGCAATTAAATTGTTTAAATTGTTATGGTAAAAAATGAGTGAAAAAGCAGGGAAACAGACATGAGTAACAAAATCAAAGAACAAGTGTGGAATTACTCATTACCTTGTCTTCCTTCTCCTCCTTGGTGCAGCACTCCTCCAACTCTTCTCCAATCAAATCCTTGCAAGCGCAACTGTGCGCACATGCGTCATGGCACCCCTTTCCATTTACCTCTTTGATCAACTTCACCTTACCAGCACCTCCACACTTGCTGTGAAACCCGAGTCGCCGAGGTCCCTCAATTGTGGTCTTATACTTGATGGATCTCTTACCATCAGATTTCACCTCAGCGACCCACTTGTACTTGCGGTCTCCCTTGACCTCATGATGGCATGCCCGATGGAATGCAGGGCAGCCATGGTGGAAGGGACTGTGCTCGACCACATCGTGAGACAGGGAGTTGCAGTGGGCAGCATGACTGGAGGCGAGGAGGAAAGGGTCGTAATGGAGTGAATATGGATGCTTGGAGAAGAGGTGATGGTTTGAGTGGCAGGGAGAAGGAGGGAAGAGGAATGGAGGAGGAGGAGGAGGAGGAAGGAGAGATGAATGGCGGTGGAAACAGTGCGCGGGTGAGGAGGCCGGGTGACAAGGAAATGCAAAGAAAGGGTCGAAGGGGTTGGAGTGGTGGTGGTGATAGAAACTCATGGTGAGTTGGAAATGCAGAGAGGTTTTATTGATTTATTGTTTGTAAGTGTAGATGAACAGAGAGGAGGAGAAGTAGGTGTGTTTTATAGAGGGAATGAGAAGGGTGGAGAGATCGGCATAGAGTTGTAGACTAGGAAAGTTATTTAGGCCTTAATTAATGAAGAAATTAAAAGGATTGAAAAAACAAAAAGTAATATAGATCTTCAACTCTAATTTGTGATTGGACTTTGTTTTATTCTTTATTTTTTTTTCTCTCTTTTTTTTTGTGCTGGATGTTTTAATGTTGTTCAACCATATCATCACTTTTTTTTGGGAAATTTTTACGAAATTACCCTTATGAAAAGTGAAAAAAGTAAACTATTGCTACATTTAATTGTCTTGATAAATGCTCGTTTTCACTCTTCTCTCTCCGCCCTTTTCCTTCGTGTTTTTTGAGAAAAGTGACCTTCCTGCGGATTTCAAATACTAAAAACTAAATTAAACAAGTGTAAGAAATATAGCCTAATAAATTAAACAAATTATCTGGCATCAGTTGGTACCACATTAATTGTTGAAAAATTTGTGCTAACTTGATACCGATCATTAATACCTCGATTAATTCCTAACATTTCCAGCATCCACTTATACGCAATTTCTTATAGAGATATCTACAGTAAACCCTCAGAACAAAAAGGTTATAAATACATTCATTATTCATCAACTCCTATTACAAACATCTGAATTGGGAAGACAACAATGATTGCTCTACGTGCACTATCACTATTATAGGGAAAAGTGTTAGTGTCACACACTTAATTACCGCATAGTGAGATATACAATTATTGCCTGAAAAAAAATTTGTTCTGTTTTTTGTCGATTTTATGAAGTGTTTAAAACTAACATATTTACATGTTTTCTTAAATTAATTACCAACAGAAAAAAAAATTCAATTAGTCTGTAGTTGTGCGTCTCATCTCTTATCGGAGACATATAGGTATGGACAAATAATGTTGCATTTTTCTTTAGTTCTTTATCTCTGAAGTCAAATTGTCAATAGCTTACAACTTGCAAAGACATGAAATATTTAAAAATAAACAATTCTCAATATAGAATTTTTCTTAATTCACGCTATGCACGTCGATCATGTCCTTACGATGGGAAGAACAGATAAAATGAGATCAATTAACAAATTAAAGTAAATTGATAAGTTAATTAAATTCACATAGGTGCACGTACGCACAGATAATCATATATATATATGAGAAAGCTTTCAACCAAAGCGCTTTGACCGGAGTTCCGGTTAAACCCCGTCAGATCTCAATTTTGGAAGTTCAAATGACCGATCCAAACCGCTCAATATGATCTCCATATTGAAATCTCCATGCACACCAAATTTTACATTATTTTAAATTTTAAGTATTTTTTTCGAATTTTAAAAAATCGTTAATCTAATTTGTTCTGAACCCTTCAAAAACTGCAGTTTTTAAAAATACGAAAAAATACTTAAAAATTAAAAAAATATAAAAAATTTTGTGTGCAAGGAGATTTCAATATGGAGATCATATTGAATGGTTTGGATCGGTCATTTGAACTTTCAAAATTGAGATCTAACGTGGTTTAACCAGGATTCCGGTCAAAGCGCTTGTATTGAATCCTTTCTCATCATATATATATGGAATTTCTCCACAATGGTAAAGCTATAAAAAAAAAAATTCAACAAATTACAAATATGTAGATCACAATAACTTACTCATTCAGTCAAGTCAAATGAATTTAAAAACATTTATGATTTTAAAACTTAAGCAATCTTGTATAGTATGAACAAATAGGCGGATAATGGCATCAGTACTGTCCACTACCAAAATGTTTGCTCGTTATAAATCCGCTTCATGTATTTGCTATTTTAAATTTTAACCTATATTAATAATTCTTTTTTAAAATTGTACTTGCCTGCATTTTGTAATTACAAAAGCTTTTATATTGAGCAAAATGGAAAACGCCCAATATATATTGAGCAAACTTAAACAATTCTGAACACAATTTGACCAACAAATGTTGTATTTCAGATCTGACCAGCCATGGATGACAGATGAGAGGTGGTAAGAAACTGATAGAATCACATATATGTGCTGGAAGAAGATCTTCCGAGAATTTCCTTTCTTCCCACCCTTATTCCTGCGTGTTTGGATTGATTTTTCCTCCAGGAATAAGTTCTTCCGAGAAGATCCTTATTCCTAACCCATCCAAACACAGTCATAGAGGGGCGACAATTATTATTTCCCACATTTTATATACGGTGGACGCTGGAGGAAATAAATTCACTCCATGCTTAAAAAAACCACTACGTGGAACCTATGAACAGAGAGTCTTCGCTCTCTAATAAATTCTATCGTCCTATGTGATGTGCAATGCGATGCAGGATGAAAACAAAAAGGAAACTATTTACAGAGAATGAGAAAGATAAAGAAATAAAATTAGACATTATAATTCCAAAGTAATTAACACAAATATAATTTGAAGAAACGGTTCTCATTAAAAAAAAAGAATAGCACGCAGTAATAAATTAATAATACATATAGCTGGGTAGAGACCATCTTCAGCAAAAGAGGCACAACTAAAACAACTGTAACAGTTTACATACACAACACTCAAAAGTTGAAATGAAAGTTTTTGAAGTAAAAGCGAATTAAAGCATGCATGAAGCATAAAATATTATTGACATTATTAATTGCACGTTATAAATTTCTCCTCCTTGTAAATCTTGGATTTCAATATTCCAGATGAGTCCTTATTCCACCAAACTGACTTCTGCTGCATTCCCGAGAGTCACTTTTGTGAATTCACAAGAAATTCCTCCAGCTCTGATAAAACGGATCATAAATAAAATATGGTCAATGACAAGGGATCCTGCATTCCTACTCTACATATATCACACCCAGTCATGTAATTAACTTAAAAATGTGCAAAGGCTTCCCATACATACCACAATAGAATACAAATTAAACAACCCGATTTGAAAAAAACAATAGTATGAAAAGTGAAGATGCTACCTACCCCCCCCCCCCCCCCCCCCCCCCCCCCCCCCAAAAAAAAAAAAAAAAAAAAAAAATCTTAATAGTAGTAGACCTGTTGTTCAAAAATTGAGGAGTTTACTAATTCATTATCTGAAGTTCTGAACAATAAGTGCTCCATAACTAATTCTAATTAATGCATAGGAGTTCGTGTAATTTGGAATGATCTTACAATTATAAGACTTACTGAGCTTGTTCTTCTTGCACAGTAACTAATTTTGTGACTAAAGAAGATGCTTGAGTGGTGGATTTAACAGTGCTGTCAGCTGTTACACTGACGTTACTGGACTCAGCTTTGTTCAGCATGGCGCAGGCTGGTGTTTGAACTTCTATTAACTCGGCTTTGCTGAGATTGATAGATGATATATATGTTTCAACCTTCTCCAGCATGTCACTGAGCTCCTCTATCATCGAGTGTACTAATAATTCAGCCCCCTACAATTATAATTAATAATGTCTGTATGAAAAATTTTATTCAATTTTGGTTTTATATACGGAGACAACAAAATGAACCCTTGTCTTAAGTAAAGTTTTTTTTTTTTTTTTTCGAGACATTCTCTTAAGTAAAGTTACACCTTACACGAAATAAGTGTCAATTCTACCAGGAAAACTTTTTGTGTGCTTAATTAACTACATAAGGAATAGTAATTACCTGAAGGTCTCCGATAGCATGGCACTCTTGTATGAGTAGCTTGATATCCTCAGAAAAGCTCTGGGTATCAAGTAAATCACAGCCATTGTGTCTGCAGTTCAAAAATTCGTAGAAGCGTTTGCGTATCTCTTTGAGTTTCAACTTGGCTGCATCTATGTCTCTGAGGCAATGAACTACATTACACCGGCAAGCCAAATAATAGTCCCACGGACAGTAGCTTGCAGGGATCAATGCTCTCTCTTGTTGGATGAGCTCCTTTGCCTTTCCCTTCTCACATGTTGTGTGGAATGACTGAGACCACAAGGTTCCGTAAACACAGGTTAAAAGTTTAATAGAAAAATTAGGCATATCTTGTTCTTGCTTCCTCTTAAATTGCTTAAACAATTTCCTTCGTGTTGCATTTCAACAAACAATTTTCCAGGTTATATCTATACAGGATAAATAATATTGTCCCCATTCTATCTGACCCTGTTGTTTTCAGTCATAAAAAAAAGGGGTGCATGGCTCACTTCAAATTATACATTCAACTAAATAATACTTAGTTTCATTGAATTCATATTATATAAATGAAGTGATTAATCATAATTTAAATGTAAAAATTGACAGTATCGAGATTAGAAAAAATGGAATTATACCTTTTCTTCCTTCTTCTCTGTTTTCTCTCCTTCGTTGCAACACTTCCAGCCATCTGCAAATACTTCATCGCAGGTGTAACTCTGCACCAATGATGCATCATGGTCATGGCACCCTTTCCCCTTTATCTCCATACTTACCTTTTCCCTGCAATCACTCCCAGCTTTCCATTTGTACTTCCTATGCAACCCATCCTTCTCAGGGCATTCAATCTCTACCTCATGCTCATAGCATGTTTTACCGTTTGGCTTGCAATTGGCAGCACATTTGTAATTACAGTGTCCCTTGATGTCGCTCACCAAGGTGCACTTCTTTCCTTGAGAGAAGGCCGGGCAGCTGTGGCAGGCATCAAGCTGTAGGAGATCGAGTGTTGCAGAAAAGTTGCAATATGGACTGGACGAAAGCAGGAAAGGGTCATAATGGGGAGAATGCGGATAGTGGAGTGAAGAAAAGGGAAGTGGAGGAGCAAAGGGTGATGATTCACGGTGGACGTAGACGCCGGGGTATGGGCAGGCAAAGAAGGGGTTGAAAGGATCAAACCGGTGGTGAAAGAAACTCATGGTTTTGTAATTTGTGTTGAGTTAGGGCGCCAATTAATTTAGGATTGGTATGAAATATTTGAGTTTTGATTTGGAGAACAATGGAGAATGTGTGAGCGTGGAATGAAGATGTAAGATATCACGTTCCTAATTAATTATCTCAAAATTTGCAGGTTAAAGGGACTATTTGTTATGTGAATTATAAAACTACTTTTTTTAATTTAATTATAAAACTACTTTATGAACATGTAGGCGTTCAAAGTCGAATAGTTAATATGGGTGATTTAAGCTGACAAAAAAATAAAAAATAACAAATTACCATAGATATGAGCAGCTAATAGAGGGGATAATAGGATATTTGAAATTTCTAAAGCCTATATTTAAAAGCATTGATAGAATGAAAATGACACTCTTATATACTATATGAAATGAAATACGATACATGCACATTTAATTTATAGGACAAAGAACTAAAAGAAAAAAAAAAAATTGCATTTTTGAAATTTTCCTTGATTTGATTTGGAGTGGTAGTCAAAGATATCAAATAATCAATTTAATTTATTATTAGTTAAATTATAGTAAAACATATAATATGTAGTATATAGCAATGCGTCTTGCTACCGGAAAAAGAATACGATCATTTAAAAAAAAAAAAAACTCCCAATCTATCGTGTGGGTGAGTAAAAGGAACTCATGACATTGAGGAAATCAAAGGGAAAATATTGGATTAAGCTTAATATTTGTTGTGTTTGTAAAAGAGATTAGAAAACGAAATTTCAGTTAATAGGAGGCAGCGAAATAGAATGGGTTCCCAGACGAAAATGAAAAGGTCAATATTGGCCTCTATTGAAAATCTTTCCTCTGTTACATATATTATAATATCAATTATATCTAATATATCTCTTTCTCCAAATAAAGACAAAAAAAATACTTAAGTAAGTTGATGTCCAATCCATTTCCTCTCAATAAAAAAAAGCGGGCGACTTAGCACGGTAGAAAGAAATTGTGCGTGCGCCTCACGTGTGAAAGTGATCAATCAAATTCAAAAATACTATTTCTCCATTCAGCTTCACAAAATAGATTTTCTTGATAATGTCAGCCTTCTAAAAATGCAAAAATACATTATGCCCCGCTTTAATAAAAAATAACAATACTTGCAGATTTTTTGAAACCATGTATAACATAGCTGAATGGGGCCGTCACGGTTTTGCGGAAGCATGTGATTCTGGTTGAATGAGTAGTTTAGAAAATGATTTCAAACTAATTTATAAGCATTACTTTTTTTTTTATCTTTTAAATAGGGTTTTTAAACATTTCCCTTGTATTGCCCCTAATTTCAACCGTTGTCAATATATACGAGTCTAGAAATTATATAGTCAAATTTTGTAGGGATTTCTTTGGTCGCTGTGTTCTAGGGCTTGTTTGGATTGTTGGGAATAGTGGGAATAGGCACTCTTCCCACTCTTCCCACTCTTCCCAACAATACTTTTCTCTCTACTTTTTCACACTTCCCAAAGCTATTCTTAAAAACATCATCCAAACAACCTAAGAATAGCACTCTTCCCACTCTTCCCACTCTTCCCATTTTTTCACACTATTCCCACTATTCCCAACCCATCCAAACAAGCCCCTAGAGTCTGGGAAGAAATGGTTACCGTATGGGTTCTTCCTTAAACAGGATTGTTCATCTAATCTAAATATATCAGTTCAGATTTGATGTCAGTTTTAATAATAATCGGATTCCCTATTTCTTTGAGTACACAAAATAAAAGAAAATTACCTACATATATATTTTGCACTTTTGAATTTCTTATGTTTTAACTATTTGATTCAAACACTTGCAAGCACGTGTGTCTGCGTGCATGGCACGAGGTGCTCAGACGAGTTGTACACTTGCACTGGTGCGTAATGGCATGACTGAACAAGTGAACAGACCTTGCGTGCCTAACACAAAAAAGCATAGCATGTCAAGAAGTAAACACCCGCCTTTCATTGAAGGGCCAATCTGTGTGGAACATGGCTAATGTTAAATTGAGGAAGGGGGAATAAAATCACGTATATATCCCCGGGCATATCACGTCTATATTATAAGTGCTTGCAATATCTGATAAGTTAAAAAATAATTTTGTGAGATAGGAGATATGTTAAAAAAATAATTCTTCAAGATTTAAGGACATGAATACTTTTTCCAGCACAACTGTGATGCCCCTTGGAGCGGACCCCGTTCGGCCAATGGATTTTTTTCAGAAATAAGGTTCAAACCCCAATTTGATTAATTGAAACTTATTTCAAAAAAAATTATAATAGTGAGTGTGGATCACCATAAATAACTCTGGGCCACTATCTTTAAGAATAGAATTAATTAGATCTTCTAACGATAAGTAAATTAATTAGATCAATTTTGGTATTCATATAAGATAAGGTCGGATAAATTTTTTTATTATACAATGCAAAGCCACGAGATAATCGTCATGACTCTTAACCAATAGAAACAAGGTCATATAGTTATAAAAATGCTTATAGAAAATTCAATTGACCAGGTAGAGTATTTTGGTGTTTCTGCTATTTTCGTATCTGACTCCATGAATGAGGCAAACGTGAACACCTCACAAATTAACACAGAAAGAATAATAAATTGATGGCCTTCAAATAAAACAATAATAATTTATTTATTTGAATTGGATCTATGGTGTTTTACAATTATTGTCTGTCATTTCAAAATTTAATAACAGAGTAAAACAACATTATCCCTATCTTTTAAAAACAATAAATGCGTTCAACATTGTTATGGCTTCATGAATCGTGATGGAGCTCGAAAGATTTTGTAAGGCTTCACTGGCCATAAAATGTTCTATGAAATTTTCGTTTTAATCATCTCAATTCACAATAAAAGAAATAAAATATGGTCATAAAAATTGTTTAATAACTGTTAACATCAGAAAAATAGTTAAATTTGAAAGATAATTCATTAACTGAATTGAAAATTTTCACAATTCAATTTATTGATGATATGATATCTAAAATTTGCACCAAATTTGATACACAATTAACATATGTAAATCTTAAAATATTTTATGTTGTGTATTTATTAATTTGATTTGATATATGTCACAATTATATGCTAGTATTGGTCGTCAATATATCGCTCCACATAATTATTGATATTTGATATTTAATGCTGAACAAAAAATTATCTATTTTATTTGAGATCCTTCTGTGATCATCTGCCATCATCTCAAAACGAGAATATATATGGAAATTATAATTTATAGAAAAGCATAAGATCACTAATGTTGCTGGTGCTGAAAATTCTAAATATACTTTGCGATTAGGAGCGAAAATTATAGAATATATCTAGTTTGTTATTTACGGCATGAAGACTCCTAGAGGAATATATAAATATATATCATATTGACTTATTGAGACGGTAATTCTGTAAACGATAGTGTGATATATTGACTTATTGAGACGGTAATTCTGTAAACGATAGTGTATCACAGCAAGACAGCAACTGGACAGCTCCATTAAAGACAAGACTGGAGAAGATGAATGAACAGTAGAGACAGGATAACTGAATTAGTTAGAGAGTAGGTGTGTTCGGAAATTAAGAACACACATCTTCTTGACTGTACACTCCAGTTAGCTTGTAATATATATATGAAACTCAGATGTAAATTGAAGTAAGAGAGATTAATAAAAATCATTTCCATTCATCTCATCTTCCTCTCTATGCTTTCCTTTATGGTATCGGAGCCACAACAAAGCTTACGCTTCTAGATCCAAGAATTATCAAAGAAGCACTTCCATGGCAAACGCCAGTGCTTCTTCCACCATACAAGCAGTAAGATCTGTCTCGCCAATTAACATTGTGCATCAGATCCACACCTCTCTCTCTCACGACAACTTTCTCTTATGGCGATCTTAGATCCTTCCTGTTTTGAGAGGAAATGGTCTAATCGGCTACATTGATGGTTCAAAATCACCTCCAGCAGCTACGATCAACAATGCTGATGGTATTGCTGTATCAAATCCAGAGTTTGAGCTCTGGAAACGGCAAGATCAGCTCATCGTTGCTTGGATCTTCAGTACCATGACTCAGTCTGTGCTGGCTCAAGTGATAAACTGTCAGTGCTCAGCTGAGTTATGGAGTGCACTGACTCAGATTCATGGATCTCAATCCATGGCAAAGATCCTAGATCTGAAACTTCAGCTTCAAACTGCCAAGAAGGGAGATTTAACTTGTGCTCAGTACATTCAACAAATGCAAGGTCTAGCAGATCAGCTGAGAAGTATTGGATCTGCTGTATCTGATCATGATTTGGTTGCTTACACGCTTCAGGGACTTGGAACTGACTATGAAAGCTTTGTCACTGCTATCTCCATGAGAGATTCGCCTCCTACCATGCCTCACCTCTCAAGCTTACTTCTGGCGCAAGAATCAAGGATACTGCATTCTCTAAAATCATCCTCTTCTACTGCAGTTCTTCTCAGCACGACTCAGAAGTCAGTGCCAGAAAGCTCCAGTTCATCTGCTCTCTATGTCAATGGAGGCAGAGGTAAACCAAATTACTCTTCTAATCAAAACAACAATGCTCAGGGTTACAATTCTGGTCGTGGAAGGGACAATCAATTAAGAGGCAGAGGTGGATTCAGAGGCAGAGGTAGAGGGCGCCAGTCAGTATCAGTACCAAATCAAGAACTGACAAACTGTCAAATTTGTCAGAAGTGGGGTCACAATGCACTGGAATGCTATCATAGGTTTGATATACGCTTCACCATGCCAGTCAACCCCACTCAAGTCAACAACCCACCTCAAGCACTCATTGCAGAACCATCTACCTCAACTCAAGGGAACTGGTACATTGATTCAGGAGCTACCACTCATGTAAGAGCAGATATCAACAACCTCTCCTCAGCACAACCATATCATGGCCCAGATGCAGTGCACATTGGAAATGGCACAGGTCTGTCCATTGCTCATAAAGGAGTAGCTCAAATTAATACTGGTCATAAAATACTAAAACTGACCAATGTGTTGCATGTACCAGATATAACCAAAAACCTCCTAAGTGTGTCTCAGTTAATTAGTGACAATGCAGTGATTGTTGAATTCAATTCTTCTAATTGTTTTGTCAAGGATCAAGTCTCTCACAAGATCTTGCTGCATGGCATATTGAGTAATGGACTATATCAACTAGTGCTAGTTCTTCCTCAACATCAAGTGATGCAAATTACTCAAGAGAAACATAATATCTGGCATTTTAGACTAGCTCACTGTAATGTTTCTGTGTTGGACAAGTTAAAGAAGACTAATGCTATTCAAATAAAGTCTTCTCACTGTAATAATTCTTGTATGGGTTGTAATAAGGCCAAGACACATAAACTGCCATTTGTGCCATCTCTTACTACTGCCAAACATCCTTTAGATGTAATTCACTCAGACCTGTGGGGACCATCCCCAGTTTTATCAACTAATGGAAGTCGATATTATGTTATCTTTACTGATGAATGCACTAAATATAGCTGGTTGTATCCCTGTGCTGCCAAATCAGATGTATCTGCAATTTTCTCCAAATTCAGATCACAAATAGAAAATTTGTTATCTACAAAAATCAAGAAATTTCACTGTGATGGTGGCACTGAGTTCAAGCCTATTATGAGACAACATTCTGATATTTCCTTTCAATTGTCTTGTCCCTATACCCCTGAACAAAATGGGGTGGCAGAGAGAAAACACAGGCATGTTGTGGAATTAAGTCTAGCCTGTATGTTTCATGCAGAAATTCCCATGAAATATTGGGACTATATTTTTCAAAGTGTGACCTTTACAATAAATAGGATTCCCTCCTCATCTGGTCTTTTGTCACCTTTTGAACTATTATTTGCAAAACAACCAAATTATGAATTCCTGCATGTTCTTGGATGTAGCTGTTACCCCCTTCTCAGACCATATAACAACCATAAACTACAACCTAGGTCTGAACAGTGTGTATTTTTGGGATATTCAGATACTTACAAAGGGTTTTACTGTCTTCATGTCCCAACAAATAGAGTGTACATATCAAGGCATATCAAATTTGAGGACACTCATTTACCTTTCAAAGAAAAGGTCCCAGCAATAACCACTGATACTGAGTTCATGCCAGCTCAATCTACACTGACCATTCTCAATCCTCAAATTACCCCAAATCAACAGCAACTGGACCAAAATACCCCTATTCAACCTCCCCCTCGAATCTCTCCACCACCAAATAATCAAAACCAAAATGACTCCACCTCATCTTCCAGCTCTTCTTCTCCCTCTCCAGCTCACTCTCACAGCATGCTCACCAGAACTAAGACAAACAGTCTGAGGCCAAAGAAGTTTCCTAATCATCATGTTTACACAACTGAGCAATCTGATCCATCAAAATGTGAGCCCACTACATATGCTCAGGCCTCCAAACATGCATGCTGGCGCCAGGCTATGGCAAATGAACTAAATGCATTGGTTCAGAATAATACTTGGACTTTGGTCAAACCACCAGCTGATGCACATATTGTTGGAGCCAAATGGCTATTCAAGATCAAATACAAGGCTGATGGATCTATAGAAAGGCACAAAGTCAGATTGGTAGCAAAGGGATACTCTCAAGAAGAGGGAATTGACTACTATGAAACCTTCAGCCCAGTGGTCAAGCCAACAACAATCAGAACTGTTCTCACAATTGCATTGGCTCACAGCTGGAACATTCAGCAATTGGATGTTAACAATGCCTTCCTACATGGTGATTTGGAAGAAACAGTCTACATGCAGCAACCTCCTGGCTTCACTGACTCAAATCACCCAGAATTTGTGTGCAGACTGAACAAAGCAATTTATGGTCTGAAACAGGCGCCTAGAGCATGGTTTTTTAAGCTCAAAGCTTTTCTTCTGTCTCATGGTTTCAAAGGTACTCAATCTGATCATTCTCTCTTTGTGTATCATTCCATCAAGACAATCATGTACCTGCTAGTGTATGTGGATGATATTCTGATTACTGGCAATAATCAGCAAGCAATCCAGCAGCTGATGAACTCTCTGGATCATCACTTCTCAATAAAGAATCTGGGTAACCTAAATTACTTTTTGGGGATAGAAGTAAGTCAGAGCAATGGCTCTATGCATCTGTCTCAAACAAGATACTTCAAAACATTACTGCAGAGAGCATCAATGACTGGTGCAAAACCATGTAGAACACCCATGCAAACTGGTACACAAATATCTAAATATTCTGGTACAGCCATGGAAAATCCCCAATTGTACAGATCCATTATAGGAGCACTGCAATATGCTACTATCACAAGACCAGACTTGACCTTTGCAGTCAATAAAGCCTCTCAATTCATGTCAAATCCAACTGACACTCATTGGCAGCTAGTGAAGAGAATTCTCAGGTATATTAATGGTACACTAGACTATGGTCTTCAGCTGAAAGCATCTTCTCAGCTAGCATTACATGCTTACTTTGATGCTGACTGGGCTGGATGCCCAGATGATCGACGTTCTACAACTGGGTTTGCAATTTATCTAGGTGCTAATCTGATATCTTGGTCATCCAAAAATCAAGTCACTGTCTCCAGAAGTTCTACAGAGGCAGAATATAGAAATCTAGCTACAACCACTTCAGAACTGCTCTGGCTGAACTCACTTCTCACAGAATTAAACTGTCAGACCACACAAAAACCAACCCTATGGTGTGATAACTTAGGTGCCACATTCCTAGCTGCAAATCCTGTCTTTCATGCAAGAACAAAACACATTGAGCTTGATTTTTACTTTGTTAGAGAAAAAGTTGAAAAGAAACAACTCAATGTGAGATACATTTGTTCAGCAGATCAAATTGGAGATATGTTCACCAAAGGACTTGCTAAAGATCGATTCAGCAACTTAAGAAGCAAACTGCACGTGGTTCAGAACCAGTCCAGTTTGAGGGGGCCTGTAAACGATAGTGTATCACAGCAACTGGACAGCTCCATTACAGACAAGACTGGAGAAGATGAATGAACAGTAGAGACAGGATAACTGAATTAGTTAGAGAGTAGGTGTGTTCGGAAATTAAGAACACACATCTTCTTGACTGTACACTCCAGTTAGCTTGTAATATATATATGAAACTCAGATGTAAATTGAAGTAAGAGAGATTAATAAAAATCATTTCCATTCATCTCATCTTCCTCTCTAGGCTTTCCTTTAAATTCATATAGAAACATCAGAATATAATAATTTGTTCAGGTTCAGTGATAGCAGACAAGATTCTCCTATTAATTAAAAAATAATATCATAGTTCACCAGGCTAATGAGTGACGCCTATGTGCACAGGCCTCGCGGCCATGTGAATCACCATTCTATGACATTACACAGCGCAATAATGGAATGAATGTATTTTGATGATTAACAGATCTATGGGATTGTTTATTTCTTTTGCTACAAAGATCGATTAGAAAAATGATACAGCAATAGGAATTAACTTGTTATCTAAATAGGACGTCGAGGAAAGCACTGAAAGGTAGAAATTGTTCGAGCTTAAGAATGCTAGTTACTAGCTAGGGGAAACAGAGTGTGCGTGACATTTATATTGCTCTGCCCTAGGCTGGTAAATTGAAGTGACCTGCTTGAGAAGTTGAAAGAATTTGTACGAATAATTATTAATTTACGACTAACCGTTGTTCTGTCTTCATCTGTGCCTTAGAATTCACGTAGTTTGCCATGTAATAACTTGAGTCATGCGACTAAACGTTTCAATTTAGTTAGATGAAGAACCCAGATATTGTGTGACTGCACTCATTTCTCATTTTTTTGCTCATTTTAATTGTCCCTGAATGATTATGGGTTTTAATTTATATACCTCCTTGATCAAAAAAGAAGTTAGTTACAGAGTGATGAAATTAACAAAAAAAAAAGTAAAATACATTTGTCTACAATAAAGAAGCTCAACAAATACGATCTTGTTTGATAAGATATTTGAGGAAATCTAATATTGGAGTTATGGTTATCATATGAATTGTAAATTATACATTGCAGCTGGAAACATGTCGTCAATATATCAAGCTAATACAGCGGAGGCACGTGTGCCAATCTAAATAACCAGTGCCAATCTGGGTAGCTCAATTGAACATTGAGATCCAAAAAAGGCTCCGCTTGATTTTTTATCCAGCAGCAATTCTAATGACCTATGCCTATCCATGTATAGCTTAATTGAATATAGATACTCAAACGTGTCTTCCCTTAATATTCTACCGAACAAATCTACATGCCAAAATTTTTATTCTCTTCAAGGACTTCAATTTTAGAAGATAACTTATCAAGACCAGGGATAACAAAATATTTGGAATTGCTTCTCTAATATTCTACCGGAGACAGCTTTTGATTGACTGATATAACTGGTGAAAACTTGATTTTTTAAACTTAGTGATATCAGTAGCTCAAATCTTTCAATTATTTACATACAATCTGATGAGGAGCCTTTCTTTTAAGTGTACCTCTGCCTCATATAATGGGATACAATTCCTGATAAAGATTGTTATATTGTACCTAATGTTAGTATGTAAACATTCAATAAATATTTCCTTTTATTAAGAAACATAGAGGACGACATCATTTTTAAAAATATCATAAAATATTATGTAAATGTATGAATAAAATGAAATCAAGATGTAATGAGGTATCACGGTAATTAAATCTTGCTCAAGTCGATTATAAACGTAGTTGCTCTTTTTTCCCCCCTATATCGTTTTCTGTTTGCGTTCTAATGAAATGGAATTTTGACCCCAATTCTGAATCGGGCATGTTTGTTCTGTCCCAATATTGCAGTTTTTCACAGGTTAGACAAAACACCACAAAAGCATACAATAAAAGCCATTTCCCTTTTTTACTTGAAACATGGTACAGTTTCTTTAAATAAGGATTGTGAAATTCCTAAAACGTCGATAAATCACCTATTGTATGATTGTGGAATTTGAATTGAAAACCTACACTATTGTACTGATGAAGCTTCTAGTTGATCTGAACTTCAAACAGGGATCCTTATACACTGCTCCTAAGTTGCTTGATAAAATGCTTGTGCTAACTTTGGAGTTTTGAGTCATCTAACTTCTTAACATTTCGAAGCAAAGTCTTCGAAGGCATGTAAGGAGGCTCATATCTTTTTAGCTGCAATTTAATATATATGTGCATGAATTGTGTTTGATGTAATGCCTAAACGAGAATGTAAAGTGTCCAAACATTGTTTGATTGTTGTATTGACACGCATAAAAAGGTGTTGATAAAATGACTCAACAGAGCATAGTTTTTTTTTTTTTTTTTTTTTTTTTTTTTTTTTTTTTGGTGAAGCAAAAATGGAGGCCAAGCCCCCATATTTAACTAAATAAATGAAATTTTTAATCAGAAGCTAAAATACAAATTACAAAAAGAAACAAAATTGAAAAAAAAAATATATAATTAAATAAAGCTGATGCTCAAAGGAAACCAGAGAATTATCAAAATAGATAACTGGTAACAATATCTCTCTCTGAGATTTATCAACATGAGGATCCAGAATGAACTCCAACGAGTTTGTAGGTTGAACCAATCTCAACCCGGAAGATTGCCTTCTACCCACCGGTAACAACCGGAGGGCAATCACTAGAGAGGTGCTGAACCAGCTTCTCCATATGAAGATCGTCATATGGCAGCTTCTCCATCGCTGGTATATGTGTAAATCATGGAAGCTGCCATATGAAGATCGTCATTCTCGGTGGGATCTTAGGCGTCCAAATTGAAACCAATTGAGAATACACTCGTGGATATTCTTTCATTAGCTTGTAAAAGAGTCGCCTGAGAAGGACTGAAGGAGTCTGTTAGATTTAAATTTCCATTCAATTGTCGTGGCATTGCCTCTGTTCAAACAATTAAGGATCTATCTCATTTCGAACCTCTTCGGGTAATTTCACAAGCTTATCTGTCAATTTGTTCATCAAAACCACCTCCACATCCTGCACGAGGATGCTGGTTTCCAAGACTTGATGCTACATGCAATGTTTGAACCAGCTTTTAATTTCCGCTTACAATTCAGTAATTTTTTGATATTATAAGCAAGGTTCATCTCATGAAATATTAGAGTGTGCATGTTGTTCGTGGATATGCGTAGATGGCAAATATAGTAGCTATAAGTGCATCCTTTGACTGTGCTGCAAAGAAAGGGAGGCGTACTGTGGGAAAATATGTCATTTTCTAATACTCTTCTCTCGGAACGTACAAGAAATATGCTCGCTGTTAGTGAGCTTGGTCAACCAATATCTTTTGGAGCTTTTTTTTTTCTCTTTATTTTCAACTTGAAACATTGGTAAAATAAACAAATAGTTTGTATAGAATTTTTAATATTTTCATTAACAATACAAATCAAGTTTCTACAAAAATAAAAAAATTATAATTATACTTTTTTGGATTCAGACGAAACTTTATAATCCCTGTTTTACAATTGCCTTTGTGAAGATATATTTAGACTGTTCGTGAAAACAAATTAATTAGGTACAGGCCGAGAAGTTTGTATTACCAATATTGTACAGCAAATTCTGTAAATGTTGGGGCAAACATCCTAAAACATTAATTCAATAGGCTGGACTTAAAAATATATGAATAAATTTTGGTTGGAACTGAAAAATTATATATGCAATATATGTATAGTCACGAGTCAAATTGTTCAACTATTTTTCATTTTAAAATCTTTTTCAATATCAAAATTTATACATCTTTTATTTTTGTTATAAAAGACTTTCGAAATTCGAAGGATCTCAAATTCTCCAATTATAGTATTTTTTATAGATATCATATCATAATAAATAGTAAAATATATTTTTTAAGGTTGGTTTGAAATCAACTATTTCATTATAAGAAATTATTACGAAACAAAATACTCACTCCGTGATTTGAACTAAGGATCATTTGGTTGATGGAATAGAGCCAAATCATTGGGTCAAATAATCCAACTTATCAAATCTGAAACTCTTCATTCTATCAATCAACTTCCTTTAGGTAAGTCTTCTGGTCCTGATGGATTTCCAATTGATTTTTTTATGATATTCTGGGATCTTATCAAATTTGATTTTATGCGAGCTTTACAAGCTTTACAGGAGGGTACGCTAGATTAATCTGATATCAACAAAGCCTATATTTTCTTAGTTCCAAAAAAAGAGGCTTGCTCTGTGAAATCTGATTACAGACCTATAAGTGTTATTAACACTTTTGCAAAGATCATCACCAAAATTCTAGCAACTAGGCTCCAACCGCATATAGCTAATCTTGTCGGTCATCTTCAAACAACATTTACGAAAGGACGAACCATAATGGAATCTTATATGGTAACGAAAGAGTTCATCTCTCTTTACCATTGGAATTAGATACCGGTTGTCATTTACAAAGTTGACTTTGCCAAAGTCTTTGACACAGTTTCTTGGACCTTTCTCACTAATATTCTTATTGAGAGAGGTTTCCCTCCAAATTGGATCTCCTGGACCCTTAATATTCTACGCTCTTCCTCTTCTGTGGTTAAAGTCAATGGTGATTTCTTTTCTCTTTTTTTTCACAAGAGAGGGATAAGACAAGGTGACCCTTTGTCGCCAATGTTGTTCATATTTGTTGCAGATGCTCTCCAGTCTTTCTTTAACAATGTCGCGTCACTCATCTCTGGGCCTATTTTAACTCCTCCTCGTGCTTTGCAATATGCTGATGACACAATTATACTTATGGAAGCCAATCCACGATCAATGCTTATAATCTCTGAGATTCTTTTCAATTTTTCTGGTATTATCGGGTCTCCATGTTAATGATACAAAATGTATCTTTGTCCCAATAGCAATTCACGATTCCAACATTCCGCAAATTACTTTTATTCTCAATTGTCAGGCAAAAGAACTTCCTATTACTTACCTAGGTCTGTCTTTTTCCATTTGTCGAACAAGAAAAATATATTTTCAACCTTTAATCTCAGCTTTTAGCGGAAATTAGACGGTTAGAAAGCTAGATTTCTTTCGGTAGGCAGACGTTATAGCTCTGCCATTACATTACAGCAAGTACTTAAATTGCCACCTTGGCTTCTTAAGCACTTGGAGGGTATTAGAAGAAGATTCTTTTGGAAAGGAAAAGATAAGTGTCTCGGGGGTCATTGTCTCGTAAATTGGTCCAAACGTTGTCTGCCAAAACAAAATAGTGGGTTGGGTATACTTGATCTCCATAGACAAAATCAATCTCTACTGTTGAAATAGCTCTGAAACTGAAGTATGAATCAACCTTAGTTTGGACATCCACGGTACAAAGCCTCTATGGAACTGTGGAGATCGATCTTCCTGATTCCGATAGAGTATCTAATAGTTTCAATGATATTCTCCAACTGAAACATTTCTTCAAATTCTCTTCAAAGTCCTCCAATGGAACCCCCCTCCCCCCCAATTATCTGAAAATGGACATCGGATGGAATTTTATCTTCCGAAAGTGCTTCTCAATGTCTCTCTAATATTGGCGTTCTTTCAAAATTGTATCATTTCCTTTGGAAAATTAAATTGCCCCCCAAAAGTGAAAATTTTCCTTTGGCTTTTACTACAAGACCGTCTTCTGACACAACAAAATCTTATCCTCAGAGGATGGTCATCTTCAGCTACATGTGCTTGCAACTTAGTTGAAGCGGCGCCTCATCTATTTCTGCAATGCCATGATATATGTTTGGTCTCATATATAGATACACTTCTCAGTGCCTTTGCTTGATTTTACCCAAAATTTGCGCGACTTCTGGTTATCTCTCAGACAACTTGGCACAAATTCCTGGAATATTATTTGGGTGGCTACTACCTGGAACTTATGGAAGGCTCGCAACAAGCATATCTTCTCGAACATATACACCCAACGGGTTTTCTACTCAAAGACATTTATGCTTGTTTCGACTCTTGGTGGAAGCATGCTTAGTGTTTTTTTTCTTGTATAGTTAGGTTTTAGTCATTTTTTCTCATTTTGTTTTATTTTTATTTGTATAGTTCTTTGTAAATATTTTATTTTTAATAAAATTGTCAGTTTGGTGCTTGCCACCTAACCTTCAAAAAAAATAATCCAACTTAAATAATTTTAGATCAATAATTAAAATAAATTTGAAAATATTTCGGATTAATTTCCACTAATTAATTTCTAGAATAGAGTCCGTATAGAAATGAATTTTCAGCTAATTAATTTCTGGTAAATATCTCTTAATTATGATGTAGCATTTTTTTTTTCAAATATCCTCAGGCATATAAGTTATATTTTTATATTATAAGTGCTTGTAATATTAGATAAGTTAAAAAAAAATTCAGATTGGAGATATGTTAAAATAATAAATCTTTAAATGTACGGACAGGAATACTTTTTCAAGAGCAACCTGTGATGTCGATCGCTTGGTGCGGACCCACTAGGCCACTAGATATTTTCAGAAATGAGTTGATTAATTAGAACTTTTAAAAAAAAAAAAATGTTTGTAAGGGTATAGATCGCTATAACTCTGGGCCACTAGCTTTGAAAACAGAATTAATTAATTGTACTGACGATAAGTAAATTTATTATATCAATTTTAATATTCATATAAGATGAGGTCGGATAATTATTTTGATTAAATAATGCAAAAACATGAGATAATAATCATGACTCTCAACCAATAAAAGGTCATATAGTTATAAAATTGCACATAAAAAAAAAATTAAAATGACCTGTTATAGCTTTTCTGTTTTGATGTTTCTGCTATGTTCGTAACTCCATGAACAAGGAAAACGTGAACACCTCCACAAATTAACAGAGAAAAAATAATAAATTGAGTGCCTTCCAATAATCAATAAATAATTTATTTGAATTGGATCTATGGATCTATTAATTGAAAATTTAATAACAGAGTAAAATACAGTATATTCATATCTTATAAAAATATGATAAATGCGTTCAACATGGGTATTTCATGAATCATGATAGAGCTCGAAAGATTTTCGAAGACTTCACTGGTTATAAATGTTCTCTGAAAATTTCTTCTTAGCATCCCAATTCACAATAAAAGAAATAAAAATTAGTTATAAAAATTATTTAATAACTTTAACAATCTGAAAAATAGTTCAAGTTCAAAAAAAAAAAAATCTAAAATATTGTGACAAATTTGATACGCAATATACGTAAACCTTAAAGATATTTGATATTATGTATTTATTAATTTGACTTGATAAATGTCATTATTATATGAGCGCATATTTGGTCGTCAATATATCTGTCCCCATAAATAATAAAGAAAATAACGAGACTTAAAGTTCCATTGTAGGTATGCTGAACACAAAAATAATAGTTTGTTCAGGTGTTGGGATAGCACAATTTTTGGTGTTTTTCTCTCCAATTTGGTTTTCTATATAGAAAACTAGACGAGATTCTCAAAAATTTTAAAAATAATATCACAGTTCACATAATCACATGGCTAATCAGTAACGCCTAAATGCACAGGCCTAACGGCCCAGCGAATCATCATGATATGATATTCCACACAGCCCAATATTTGCTATTTCTTTTAAATCGAAGCCTACAATTCTAACTGGAATGGAATAAATGAGTTATGAATCTTATGATGGTTCACTGAATCACTGGTTTCTGGAAAACAAAAATTTTTACTAAAACGACCATTAAGAAAAACAAAAAAGCATTAGGAATTAACATGTTATCTAAAGAGGACGAGAAGGGAAAGCACGAAAAGGGACAAAAAAAGGATGCTAGCTAGTTATATGGAATAAAGAGTGCGTGTGACATTTAATATTGCTCTGCAATAGGTTGGTAAATGGGAAATAACATAGCAAACTGAGACTGATGCTAGAGTTGTTGAAACAATTTGAAGTAAGAATAATTTACGACTGACCTTTGTTCGTTATATTGTTTTTTCTTCATCTATGTCTTTGAATTCACAAACTTTGAACCACTTTTATATAGATTTTATATAGGTTTTTTACCTTTTTTTAATTCACAAACTTTGAACTACAACTTTTTTATATAGGTTTTTTACCTTTTTTTAATGCACAAACTTTGAATTCACAAACAATTTTAATTGTATAGATTTTATATAGGTTTTTTACCTTTTTTTTTTTCCCTTTTTAGCCTTGGCTAGTACAATTTGTACCACTTTTTATTGTTAGTACAAAAGTTATGGGCTTGATATATTTCTTCCAAAAAATATTATTATTCTAAATAATTAATTTATAAGAAATGTTATTGGTTTAATGACAAAAAACACCGCACGTGAAAATTGCAAGTTCGAAAAACAACTGGAGAATTTTTGTTAAATTTAATTTCGAAATAAATTGGAGATTTTCCTATCTTATTTTTGTTAAAAATTTAATTCTAGTCTTACTCTCAGTTGGCTCGTAAAATTTTCTGACCGCTGAAATAATCTCACATACGCCATTCTCTCCATATTCCACTTTTAACATGCAATGCGCTCTGAGCTTTTTCCTTTGGGAAAGAATATTACTTTTAAACAGATTACAACCAAGAATAATAGAATATAAAGGGTCTAACTGATTTTTTGAAGTTAAAAATAACTTCTTCTTTTTTTATGAATGAAGTTAAAAAATAACTAAGTGCCTCTTTGCAGAGATGTCAGCCAATTTTCTGCCTTATATATAGTTCATAGCCGTTCACGGAGCAAGTTACGATTATATAGTAAATTGACCCGAATGACTCACCACTGCTCCTGGGAGCGACAAAGCACCAGGCGACAGGGAACGCGCAGGAGGGAGAGATGAGGTGACATAACATACCAATTAATATTCTAGAAGATTTCACAAAACCTTTATCAAGCAGATTTGTAGAACACAAAATTTTACAAAGGAAGTAGCAATACGCCAAAACCATATACCAGAGTTTATTTCTTGGACTGAACGGTCTTGTGCCGTTTCAGAAACGAAATGATTAACGAAATAGAATGATATATTCTGTTTTTTCTAACAGCAGAGCAAACAGCATGGGCCGTTCCGTGCAAAAGGCCCATGTTTGACAGGCCTACTCACGCATACCTTATCTACATCCACAGAAAAAAAAATTTCTTCGTAAGATTAAATCATGTTATTAATGAAGTACAATGATCGGAAAGACCAAAAAAAAAATTCGGATATACAATTACGTAAAGTTGTATAGTCATGCAAACTTTTAATTTGTTAGGTGAATTAGTTTAGTCATGCAAATTTTCAATTTGTCAGGTGAAAAATTAATATAATGTGGCATATTCATTCCTTTTGTGATTACTTTTCGTTCTAATTTTTTAAGAGAAAAAATGATTCGTATATATGCCAAGCATTTAAGAGCATCCTATTTTAGAAATTAATATTTATGTCTAATAGCTCATTACTTTTGCATATCCCTAGGCCAAAAAATTTTATTATACAGATCAGCATATTTCCATTGTTAAGATATTTGAGAAAACCAAATATTTGAAAATGATTTTCGTGAACTTCTGTTCCAATTCATGCTGCATGGATAAAAACAATGCTTCCTTTAAAATATGGCTAATTGATCAGCTTGTGGTGTCTCTCTAATGGGGCTCATGCTCTTTCAGCAAGAGAGAAAGGACACGAGGCTGGAACAATGGGAATGAGGCTGGAACAATGGGAATTAGGAGAACGGACACATATAATGAGCTTGGGCTCCTATTGACCTTAAGAGCAGTAAATAAACTGAAAATATTTGATATTCATATTCAAATATGTTTATGAATCTTCGAAAACAAAATCAAACTACTCAAAATAAAGAGCTCAGAGGTATCATTTTCCTCGTTATCATTGTTTGCAAGTCAAACCACATGGGTTCAATCTGACATTCTCCTAATTAGTAGAATCCATGTATTCAAATACTGACTGTGTAATGCGTGAATAATATGCTCCAAATCCTGCACGGTGATACTTGTTCCAACTTCCAAGCCATTGGGTGCTAGATGGAATGCTTCAGCCAGCTATTGATTCATTGCTGCTTACAGTTCTATAATTTTTTGTTATTATAAGAAATGTTCATCTCATGAACTGTTAGTAAATTAGAATTCCTATTATTTGTTTAAATAATTTTTCATATGAAATTAGTTTAATTTAATTAATTGGCCGAATTGTAAAAATTAGTTTTTGTACTTACTGTTATACCAAACTCGACATAAAACATTTTCTTTCCAATCCATCATAGTTAAAAAATTAAAACGAATGCGTTAGATCAATTGGTTGATCTCATCTACAAATTATCAGCTGGATAGTAACATTAAATCAGACGTGCAAGTCGGAAACAGAATATTTGGATCCGGTCCAAAAATAAAACCATCAGAATGACCGACAACAATTGTGGGATCCTCTCCAATAAAACAAATTTTATTTTCGTCCGTACAAATCCTAATAATTTATTTCATATTCGATAGACTAGATTAAATATGATTTTTAATCTAGTCAGAATAGAGAAAAGGCAGATCTACAGTCAAAAAAATTTGAACCTTTCGATCCTAAATAAACGGCTGAGATCTAGCTCCATAACTCTGTAACAAAATTCGAACAATTATAAACAAAATCAACTTTATAAACAGAAACTCTCACTTTTTTTTTTATCTCTCTTCTTGTTGGGATGTACGTAGAGGTACGTAGATATGGCAAATTTAATCGCTAGAGAGGTTTTGCTGTCGAGTACAGATAAGTGGCTTGGGGATTTATATTATATTTTCCAAAATTCTTGTCATGAACAAAAAAACAAGGATGTTATTCTTTGTTTTTACCCTTAAATACTATTATACTTTGTCCTATTAACTCATTTGGACTATCTATTAATAATGGAGCAGTACCATTCTGCAAATTTTCTGGGACAAAATATTTTTTAATTGGTGGGACAACAAGAATATCTGCATCTATTTTATTTTTTGGTCCAACTGAGAATATTTTACTGTTTATTCCTTTATTCAGGAGAAACAAAATATATTATTTTTCTGTGAACTAATCATTTAAATTTTTTTTGGAATGTGCCCAATTCGAGTCTTCACCATTTTTTTTTGTCCTAAAACAATATTCAGACGCCATTAATTTTATAAAACATTTTTCATATTGTATCTGGAATTCAATTTTATGTACACCCAAAATGAGATCAAAGGGTGAAAAAGTTACACCTGCGATTTTGTTGGTCAGGACTATACACGAGGATCGATGACGTTGATGCATGGCTTGAGCATGCTTAGGTTTTTTTTGGTAGTTTTTTTGGGTTTCTTAGTTTTTTTATTGTTTTATTTTTTACTTTTATTATTCTTTTATTTTTTTTCTTCTCTTTTTTCCTTTGTAAATATCAACTTTCTTTTTAATAAAACTTTTGTCGGTGTGGTGATCGCCACCTGACCCTAAAAAAACAAAGGGTCAAAAAGTAATTTTATTGCTTCAAATTAACTTTACTCAAATCTCATATCCTTGGTTTCGGAAAATTTTCCTATCCTATTATGATAATGGAGGAAAAACCGAAAATTTTTAATGGTTTTGGTACATATATTAATTTTAACAATAACTCGGTACTGTCCCGATGTAACTTTCTTTAATTCTTTTTTTGGGTGAGGACATGCAAGAAATCATGCACACATTGTTTTTCAGAAATCACAACCTTTGCCATGTACTAACTTAGTAACTTGTGTCATGCGACTAGACGTTTCAATTAAGGTTAGGTGAACAACGAAGATAATGTGTGACTGCATTCCTTTGCCATTTGTTTCTCATTATATTTGTACGTGAACGATTATGGGTTTAAATCAAGGTTTTAAAATGCGATTTTTTCGGCATGACGGTACAGAGTTGATTTAGAGATTAGGTGTTATATCGGTGATATAATGGAGAAAAAACGGTGTGTATAAAAAGACAGTTATACAACTAATCTATCTTATAAGTTACTTGAAAATTTAAAATATAAAAAAATAACAAGTCAAAAGGCAAAATAGACCAAATCAAAGTATTAAAAACTAAACGAATTAAGTTTTTGTATGGGTTTGTATTCAGCAAAAAGTTTTTTTGGTAAGTTACATGACCCGTCCGTTTTTACGTCACTAAATGCAAACATTTTAAGTTACATCACCATTTTTTCGGAAATATAACGCAACTGTTATTTCGTGCTTGATTGTTGTAACATTGATGCATTTTGCTTCAAATATATTTTATTTCGGTCATAACGGTATTATTTCGGTGAAATTTAAAAGCTTGGTTTAAATACATTATACTTGCGTTTGAGCAACTTATTTAGTTACGGCTTTTGTAGCATGGCCAGATTAGATATCTACACGATATACGAATACATAATACATTATCATAATTTACAAGTTGATATTCATCTTGTGTGTGTGTGTGTGTGTTAAGCGCGAATAATATGTATTATTGAAAAACTACATGTTACAAAGCAGCAGTTAGATATACAATATTGTTTTTTTAAGATATTTGAGGAAATCAAACATTACAGTTATTATTATCACATTAATTGTATATTATATACAGACATTGAAAATAAGTCATATGTATATCGGACACGGTGGCGAAGCCACACTATGTTTGGTGGGTCCAGCCATCCACCTGAAAATAAAAATTTACTTAACAATTAGTATGTTTGTAAATAATATATATATATATATATATATATAGGCTATTGTCCTATAGATAGGACTGAGGAGTTTTCCTATTCAGTTTCTGACTGTCGGATAGTGTCAAGATTCGTGCACTGAGATAGATATGTGGCTGAGATGGTGATGAGCGGGTTTTAGGAACCAGATATCAAATAAAATTTGTAACCTAGAACCTAACTTCACTAGTCGTTTTAGTTAAGCTTTAGGGTCGAACCCAAGGGACGGATTAATGATTACCGGACTTACTGGTTTTCAAAAGCTAGACAGGAATATAAGGGTGATTGGAAGCAAACAAAGATAGAAATGCAAGAAATAGATGTTTTTGGTATTTTGGACTCTAAAACAAGACTTAAAACAATTCTAAATAATAGAAGCTAACAAACAGAGTTTTTTTTGTGGTTTTTCTAATAAATAAAAGCGTCCTAGGGATTAGAAATGACTTAGATTTAGCACCGAAGATCCCGGAGTCGATTACTTTCGCAATAAACCCCGAAATCTCAGATTCCAAGGTTCTGTCCAACCCGAACTAGCAGCAGTTCGACCTGGACAGCACGCCTGGAAATGTGTTGTGTTTTCAGGCTTTTGTCCAATCCGGACAGGACTTGTACGGGTCGAACAGAAGGTCCGAAAATGAGTTCAAGGCTTGACTCGGACAATGTTCAGGCCCGGACCGGCTGTAACACGAGTTCTAACCCTCAACTTTCCCCTTTGGGATTAAAACCCAGCACAGGACTCTACCTAGCCCTCTTAAGTTCACTAATCTAACTTCGTGTCGGGGATTAGTTCACTTAGGTTTGTCTAATTGTGTTCTTGAGGATATCTAAATATTCTCTCAAACTATTTAGAAGTTACAACTTTCGCTGCTAACTAGTCTCCCCTTTCAGATCTACAACTTATCCCATGTACATTGTTTAACTCCAATTGATTAACCTAACCTTGTAACTTAACTAAATGTGACCATTCATTTAGAAGTAAATCAGTTCAAGCAATAGGATTAAACAAGCATCAAAATAATACTAAGTAGACAAATAACAAAGTCAAATATCAAGCCAATCATTCATCACAACATCATACTAAACATACATCATAATCCTACCCTAAGACATAACAAAACTACTCATATAGTACTAAAACACACAATAATAATAATATAAATCACAAGATACAAGCCCATAAATATTAGAGATAAAAACATAGGAAGAAATAACCGAATACTCCCTCTATGTGTCGAAACTCAATCTTCTAGGGCAGTGGAAGAATGGAAACATGGAAAATCTGAACTGCTCGCTGCCGTCGCCTCAGAACAGTTGAGAAATCACAAGTACCGATGAAGAAATCAAGGTGGAGTGGTAGAAAATGGGGCTGGAAAGGTGAAGGAG
Organism: Rhynchospora tenuis; assembly: GCA_027725995.1. NCBI lineage: Eukaryota > Viridiplantae > Streptophyta > Magnoliopsida > Poales > Cyperaceae > Rhynchospora > Rhynchospora tenuis. The sequence continues at coordinate 141,961,508 of CM050888.1, read as the reverse complement.
GCCATGGAGGCCTCCTCCTCCAAGATGGAGGCTAGGGTAACCCTCAAAACGTGGAAGGTAGAAGGAAGATCCTCTCTGTTGGGCACAGAAAAGCCTTTTGTAAAAGCTCTCCAACTTGGGGAACAAGTCAGAGGCGTCCAGGTTGCAATCAGGGAGGCCAGCCAATCATTTTTAATGCAAAATCACCTTCCAAATAGGTTCAGTTCGACCTGGACAGCAAGATTTCGACCCGGACACAAGCTCAGCCCTGGGAACCACCTTTTGTTCGACTTGGACAGGGAGATTTCGACCTGGACAAAATTTGTCCAACCTGGAGGCACTAAGTTCGGGCTGGAGAGGCATGCGTTCGACCTGGACAGAATCTGTCCAACCTGGACAGATTGGAGATTTGGGCTAGGAGTGGAATGTGAGCTACGGCCCAGATTTCGACCCGAACTGGAGTTTGTCCAGGTCGAACAGAACGTGGAAAGCCCGAAATCGAGGTCCGAACTGAGTAGATCGTGGCATGTGGCCCGCATGTCGGTCCGGAATGTGTCCCAAGCGCCAGGAATGAGTCGTCTGGCGTGCAAACAAGCGTGGACAAGCTTCTTTGAGTCCGTTTCCTTGAATCTTCATCAAAACCTGTGTCAAACAAATAGAAGCGGTGGCAAAGCCAAATTCTTGGGAAACACATCGAAATATCAAATAATAACGAGTTTTGGGTCATAATTGGGTGTCAAGTACGGTCAAAATACTAACAAATAAAAGTGATATCAGATGGATGCGCTGGGAGAGTTTGTGCTTTAAAATTTTCCGTTACTCTCCTTTATTTGCCGTCTCCGTCTCCAAACATCGTGCGCCTCTCCTCTCACGAATGCCCTCTAAAATTTGTGCGCAACTTTCCATCTCCCCATCTGGCCATCTCTCTCTCTCTCTCTCTAAATCTGTACAGAGGAACTCATCTCGCCATCTCTCTCTCAAAATTTGTTCTGTTTTCTTAGAACTTGATTTTTACCTTCCATCAATGCTAACTTTTCTTGGAGGCAAAAAAAAAAAAACATTAGCTGCTAATGGTGTCACATCCTGACACATAAGATGTAACAATCCCGCCGCGAATACACAGTCTTTATGTATTCGCAAGGCATTTTCCTATCAAGTATAAGGTATAAGTTCAAACTTACCATAATGTTTGACCCTAAATATTGCGACCAAATGAAGATGACCAATTTCTGAACGAATTGCGAAAACCCTAGTTTATGGATGATATATGGGATAAAACTATTGAGGATATGATGTCAAATTTTCTAAAGGATTCTAATAGTATATCATATGCACGAATCGGGCGAAAAATGAAGAAGATATGCAAGTTAGATTGCCTCTGGTCCACAACCGGTGTACAAGTCAGATTTGCATTTAACCCAAACTCGGATCTGACTCGAGCGGCTCACCATTAAATGCGTGCACCAAATGATTTGAGCCAATTGATTTGATCATGACCGTTGGATCTTGATTCAATGGATAGATGTTGAACCCATCTCCTTCACTTATCCTCTTCACCTTCCTCTCGAAGCAGTCGACACAGAAAAGAAAAGAGAAGGAGAGAAAGGGAGATCGAGGAAGAGAAATGGCAGAACAGAGAGGGAGAGTCCACACGAGAAGAGAGATTGCGGCCGTGAGCCTCAATCCGCCACCTATTTCCACCTCTGTCCTATTCCCTTTTGCCGAATCTGAAACCCTAGTTCCCGGTTGAGAGAGAAGGGGCAGTCGAGTAAAACGGTGTATGAAATGAGAGGAGCGTGGAGCTAGAAGTAAAAGGATGGCAAAGATAGTGACATCCAGCCGCGCGATTGAGTTCCGAGATTGGTCACTGTGATGCGATGGAATGTCGAATGAACAAAGGCAAAAATGGCGGAAGAGAAGGGCCTGACAGTGGGCCCCACAAGTCATCTCAATAGCTTTCTGGGCCGAGAAGCGAAAGTCGAGAATGGGCTGTCAGAAGCTGAGTCAAGTTCAATCCGCCAATCCAGAGACTGTGAGCGAGCTTAGAGGGCGTTGGGCTGGTCAAAATTGGTCAACAGCTGATGTCAGCAGCTTCCAGAAGCGTCGTCTGTTGCAACCTCCCGAGTCAAAGCTGGTCAAACCCCATGCCAGCGATTGACAGCTTGAGACACCTTCACACAGAGGTACACCTCCCCACTGCCTATAAATAGGCCATTAAGTAGTGATTTTAGGGAGATCTTTTTGGCTCAGTTCTCGAATTCTAAGGCTGAGAAGAGATATAGCGTAGGAGTACATGTGCTGTACGATAGATAGCAATTTGATATAGAAATTTAGCATAAAGAGAGAGAGAAGAAATGGCCATTGTTGGCTGGAGGTAAGATCTTGCTAGCGTGAAGAAGGAGATTAGAAGAGAGGAACCAGATCAGAGAATTTGCAATAAACAAAAGAAGGTAGAATCTTTGTAATTGAGTCGTATTCTTGAATGAAAGTTGATGCATTTTGTTTGAATCCTTTGCTTCTAGTTTTCTTGACTGAGCTTGAATGCAACTTGTGCTTTTCTCTTTAATTAATCAACAAGTTCTTCATCGTTCCTCCATTTCTTCGTGCTTCTCTTTCTGGTTTTCTCTTAAGTTACCACTCCAAGTTGATTACAACTTGCGAGTACAATGCCTCCTATTCATCTACTTCTGGTTGACTACAACCAGTGGACTCCAAACAATACTCAGAGTTGACTACAACTCTTTGAGCCACATCTCACTTTGCACTATGCTGAACATGACACTGTCCTCTTTCTTGAATTCTTGCTCCAGGCTGAATACAGTTTGCTGAGCTCCTTTTTGTCCTGATCTTGATCGCTGATTGATTACATTTAGTGGATCCTTCTCTCTTGTGAACACTGCTCAGAGTTGACTACAACTCCTTGAGCCTTCCATGGAAGTTTAGATACCAAGCTGATTACAGCTTGTGTATCTTTCTTCTTATCAAGAATTGACATTGAGCTAAATACAGCTCAAATAAGGTCATAATGCCCAAATTTCCTTTGCACAAATTAGCATAATAATGTCGATTTGTACATACATGCTGTAAGAAACAAGTTCCAGTAAGCTCAGGCATGATTTATATGCTTTCTTGGATGATTTCCTACAAATATAGGCAATCTTGTCTGCTCTGAAGTGATACTGATTTTATATATAGAAATGTGCCTGTTACTGATTGCAGTGAGTCTTCATGATAAAATGCTTATAGAATATTTACTGTGCATACATTTGTAGTGAAAATCTATCGCTTCTTCTTTTAGTTCCTGCACCATGTTGATTACAACATAGAGTGCCATTCCATAAGGGTCTAGATACTGAAGCTGACTACAGCTTGAGTGTTTCTTCCCTTGTCAGAACTCATATTGAGCTCAATACAGCTGACATGAGGTCCTAATGTCCAAATCTCCTTTTCTATAAATCAGCAAAATACGGTGGGTTGTTGATATATAGGATAATGTTTCTTGAGCTGTTATTTTCTTTATTATTGATCTAAATGCTATAATATTTGTTCTACGAGACTCTAAATAACAGGAACTGGATGTTGCTCGTTAAGTTACTAAGATTCATTGAGAAGTTTATGGTTCTCTGTTAATAATTCTTATTGTTCATGTTGTGTATTTAGAGAGCTGATTTCTTTGTTATTGTCATGTGAAAAATATAAGAGGTTCAGAGCATTCTGTATAAGATGTGGCTTATGAATTTATAATAAGTGCTTGCGTAAAAATAATAACAACAACATATGTTGTTATTGCTCTGGTGTTTACACGATGATGTGAGAAGTGCTATGTTATGAAGATTTGGGCTTTGTAGCTAGTATGGGTAAAGAAATGCAAATGAGAGGGTTCAATTTCTGATAACCCCTAGTAAAATTATAAAAACAATATGGCTGACTGTGAAAAATGATATTTGACCAGAAATGTGAATTATAGAAAGGTGGGGGTTTATTTGCAGTAAATGTGAATGTACCGTTATGATAACAGGGGCAAGGAATTTGCTGTATCGGTGTATATTTGACTTGATATAAATCCTTTATAAGCTTCTTCAGTGAAATAACAAAGTCTTGTCAGTATTTGAGAAGTCACCAAACTGTAAGGTCATATATGTAAAAGAACCTGTTATTGGATCGGGTAGGAGTAACAGTTAATAAAAAAATGATGGACTTCTATTTCTAATTTTATTCTAAATACTGATTTATTTTCTTTGTTTTATTACAGGTTTTATTGAAGAATATAAGGTTTCCTTTTGACTCAATAAATTGTAATTACATGTAGTAAACTTGACTGATGTGTGCCTATGATACATGAACTACTTACGTTTGGTATCCATTTACGAAGACTGAGCATGAAAATTATATAAAATAAAATAGATAGAAGATATACTCGTAATATCTAGTATCTGAGGGTCATATTCTGTTTAACATCATATGTGTGTACTCGTTTACTTAAAATCATTTTTGGGAATACTGATGTAAGACCGATATAAGTATGTTGAATAGTAATTTGATTATGTGTTTTGGTACGTGTATAGTACCTGTAATTGCTATGACCTATCGAAGCTTGTTTTATGTCAAAGGGTGTATGCCCATAAACCGTGTAAGTGCCCATATGACTGCTTATTTGTATACTCAGGTGTATGTGCAATAGGCCGTGAGTTAGTTGTGTTAAATTTTAAGATAATGAATGTTTGACAATATGGTAAAGCCTCATGTACTAATTTAGCTACTTCCTGTACCGGCCTTTGGATTAGCACATATTGAAGTAACACACACTAAAATGATTAAGATAGGTTAAACTTCTTAAAGCGGAGCCCATAAACGAAAGGCCTAGTAACATAAGCCCACAAAGAAGAAATAAAAAAGAAAGGTACGTTCAACAATAGTGCCGTCAAATCCAATTTATCTAACTTGTTGCCAACTCGCGATTCTCCTCTCTGATGACATGGCAATCAACGTGGCCGCCATCTTACCTTAATTCTCCCTGACGTGAAGACGTGGAGCAATCACAGGCGCCAGATAAGCCCCTTTAGAAAAAAATATTTTATTTTAATAGAACGCCCACAAAATATGAACAAAATACTAATAGGCTATTAGAAATTTAATTAAACTATATTGACTAATATTGTAGTAGAAATTCGTAGTGTAATTGGTAGAATTAGTGAACGTCCAATTTAAAGTATTTTCATTATAACAAATAATTTCAAAATCTTATAGAAATAATAAACAATCCTATAAAAGTATTAAGTACATTAAATCTTTTCTCTATAATGAGATTTCCAAATAAAATCTAAGTAATTTCAAGATTAAATGATTTTCTAAAAAAAAGGGACTATTTTCATAACCAGGTATTTTTAAATAAGTATTTTTGAAAATGCGATAGGACTTAGGTAGGACTTAGATTTAGGATAGGATTTAGGTTGTAAGTTATAGAAGTAATAATTATAATAGAGCCAAAACATCTAATTTTCTCACTTTGAAATGATTTCTTTATAAAAATATATTTCATTAAAATCCCTAAGAAAATAATAGATATATTAAATATTTCTCCAAATGAAATTTTCAAAAGAAAACTAATTTCAAATAAAAAGAATTTTACTTTCGAACTAACTAAATACTTCCTAAAATACATAAATTTCAAATGACAAATTCTAGGAACCAAAAAATATAAATAAATAAATAAATAGAAACCACTAATCCCAAAGAGAAATTTTAATAAAATAAAAGTCATAAAACGAAACCCAAAGTCAAAACTAAAACCTCATCTCTACAATCGACTCCGGATCTTGTCTCCTCGATTGAGTCCCGTCAATTAGGTCTGGTACCGTCAATCGAGTCCGGCCTAAGCCATTTTACGACTTTATTCCTAGCATACTTCTTTTAGCCCTTTAATCAAAGGTTTTCGTGGTTCGTTCCGATGTAATTAACAATGGGGGCTTGCGCCCATTGGAAAGTTGGACCCATACACAAGTAATAAACCTTCATAGAGGCGATTTCTCGCTAATGTCCCTTGTTGTCAAGGGGCATTTCTGCGCTAGAATTCGGCTCCGTGAAGGGTGAATCTCGTGGGGTATTTCTCTCCCGTTGAAACTCGTTGTTCAGCGAGAATGACGAAAAATCTCACACAGATTCTCTGGCACGCCCGGTGGGACATCTTTCACCTTTCATCTTTAGGGCTAGTTAAATTTTCTTTTTAGGAAATGGTCGTAGTAAAATAAATTGAAATGAAATATGAAATTTGAAATTTTCAAAAGACAATGCTAACGATAACGTGTTGAGCTATTTCTATTGTAGGAGATGGCGTTCACCACCACAACTGTCGACATGTCCAAGCCTGAAGGGATGTTCAGGATTGGAGGTGTTCCGATTTGCTACTCTCATGAGTTCATGTGGGGCAACATGCCCTACGGGTTCTCATACGTGCCAATTGTTCAAGTTCAAGATGGAAGTTACCAACTAGCTCATTTTGAGGAGATGCCACAAGATGAGCCACAAGTTGAAATATTGCAAGAGGAGATAGAAAAGACCCCTAAGATGGTGGAAGTCCCGACCGCTAAGGAGAACGAAGAATGGACACTCGAGCCACGCAAGCGGGCCCGTGAGATTGTCGCTTCACCTAAGAGACACTATACTCCACCACGGAAGACCGCCATAAAGAAGGTGTACAAGTATGTGCCTAATACTGAAAGAACCATATGGAAGGTGCGAAGGGCCTATCAAAAGGAGTTAGAGGCGAGGCCGTTGGTCCCTGTGAGTAACCCCGTTGCGCCACTCCGTCTAGTCAAGGAAAACTCTCCCAAGGCTCAACTCAAGACACTGGAGGAGTTACGAATTGAATATCAAGAGAAATTCCGGGGCAGAAGTCCCAAGACGAGTCCATCGATCAAGGATAGGCGTATATTTCCTCGTACTCCGGTCCATGAGCGACTCGGCTCCTGGGATGCTAAGAAAAGAATAACTACTCTAGTCAAAGAGCGATTGCGACCAAAGATAGATGGCAAGAACAACACACCGGTCCATAAGAAACTGGGGCCCAAATGTGCAAATAATGGATCCTCAGCCCCGATACGGGATAGATTGGGGCAGAAAGAAGAAGTGAAGGAGGTGACTCTAGTCAAACAGCGACCGGGGCAAGTCAATAAGGATAAGGCGCCCAAAATAGTGTGGGTCCCTAAGGATAAAGGCACATCTAAGGTTGAAGAGAATGACCATGAACCATGTAATAAGAAAAGGTGAATGGTTTGGTGCAAGAAGATGCCGATTGCGCATGCAAGAGTGAATATGATTGAAATAGACAAAGAGAATGAAATGCATGCGTTTGTACACATGGTTGAAGTTGAGGGAGATAAGGCCTCTACATCAAATCAACAAGAAGGCAAGAAGAAGAAGGAAAGTGCCTCGTTGAGCCGCAACACCTCAAGGAAGAATCATGAAGAGAATAAGCATGAAGATGGCAATGATGATGATGGCAAGAGTAGCCAATTGAAATGCATAATCACGGAAATGATGAAAGAAAATGAGCAGAAAAATAGAATGATGGAGAAAGTGCTTAAGTTCTTGGAAAAGAAAAATCTATTGGAAGAATTTGGTGAAGAAGATGTCACATTGGAGGAAGAAGAAAGAAGTAAAGATAGATGTGAATCTTCAGATGAAGAAGAACAAAGGTCGCGAAGGAAGTCATCAAAGGAAAGGAGAAAGAGTCGAGGCCGATATGACTCATCCAATGACAATGAAAATGAGAAGCACAGAAGGAGATCCTCGAAAGAAATGAAGAGTGGGTCCAAACACGATGAGGATGAAATTTCTGGGGCAGGATCCCGGGATAAAGTCAAGAAGAGCGAGATAACCAAGCAAGTGGTCAAAGAGATGATCAATCAACAGTTACAAGCATCTGGGGCAGGTCACTTGATCCATGTAAAGAAAGAGAGTGGTTGGCCATACCCCAAAAGATATAACCAGATCCCATACCCCCAAGACTACAACATTCCCAAGTTTAATTTGTTTTTCGGTGCGGGATACGAAGATATTACTCCCGACCAGCACTTGATTCAATTCCGCCTTACATGTGGGAATACTATGAACGATGAAGCTCTCTTTTTTAAGCAATTCCCACTAAGCTTGAAGGGTGCCGCTCTTGATTGGTATACATCACTTGCAAATGACTCGATTGAAACCTGGGAAGAGATGGAAGAGGCCTTTTGCTCAAAGTTTGTGATGGTTAAGCAAAGGATCACAATGGCCGATATGGCATGTGAAAAGCCCAGAGCGGGTGAAACGGCCATTGATTACATCAATCGTTGGAGGAATCTCAACATAATGTGCACCCATCAAATGCCTGAAAGAGAAGCAGTGGAGTTCTTGATTAGACATCTCGACGAGTGGTTACAAAGGTCACTTGGAGGAAGTGATATCACCTCTTATGAAGATCTAATAACAAGAGTGGCAAGGCTGGAACGCATGAGACCCCCTAAGGAAGCGCAAGTTTCAAACAATCAAAGTGAAAAAGAAAGAGGCAATGGAGCGAGAACCTACGAAGCTTCCACTAGCCGAAACAAGAATAAGAGAAATGACAATCAAGGGGATGGTAGTCAACCAATGATTTCCTTATCTGAACGACTGAGTAAGCCATATTCTTTCAAGAAGGAGAAGACGGAAGCAATCCTCAAGATGGAACTAAAGAGCAAGAAGTTGGAATTACCTCAAAGAAAAGTACCTAGAAACAAAGGTAAAATTGACACCTCAAAATATTGCGCATACCATAGAATGCCGGGTCATCTAGTCGAGGATTGCTATGTGTTCAAGGATATTGTCGAGCAAAGGGTTAAGGAGGGAAAGTTGATACTTCCTCCTAGTTTTAGACAAAAACCTGCTCCTCATGAAGTGATGTTGCAAAGTGATAGAAATGAATGTCATGTTATTGAGGTTCGAGGTGAAAAATTAAATGATGGGGAATAATGGTGGAGGCATCATATGCCGACCAAATTGGCTCTATTACCTTTACTGATGAAGAAGACCTAGTAATGGAAGCTATAGATCACAATGAGCCGCTCTATATAACTGGAAAAATGAATAGAATCAGGCTGGGGCGCATGTTGGTGGATCCAGGGTCTGCCATCAACATCCTACCTTCGACGACTCTCCATCGAATGGGCTTATCTACCAAGCGCTTGATTCGAGAGAAGTTAGTCATACATGGATTTAATGACACCTCACAAAAGGCGTTGGGAGCCATCACTTTGCAAATGCAATTTGAAGAATTGGAGACTCTTGCCAAGTTCTACGTGATAGATGCTGATACACACTACAATGCTCTTTTGGGACGACCTTGGATCCATGAGAATCGCATTGTCCCATCAACCTTATATCAATGTTTGAAATACCTCAAAGATGGAGAACAAAAGGTCATTAGGGGAGATGCACATTGGGCTAAAATTGAGAAGAAAGATAGCTATCCCATGCTAGTGGCGCAAAAGGGTATAAGTACAACAAGAATGGATAAGCTTAAGGAGAGAGAGAAAAGTGAGGAATCTAGAATTGACACCCAACCCGTTCATCTCGAAGATAGAAGCAAAAGGGGAAAAGATGTGAAGGAGATGACAACAAAGGAGAATAAGAGTCCAAGCGAGACGAAAAAGAGTTTAGAGGTACGGATGAGTAAACTCTATATCTTTCGAAAAGATAAAACAACCCTGATCTTCAAAGGAGTCATGAAGGATGGACTGGTAACTTTGCCTAGATGCAAGAGACCCGAAGAAATGGAAAGGGAGGGTCACCCAAACTATTGCCTTTATCATAGAATGCTGGGGCATAATATAGAAAGTTGTTACACATTCAAAGATTGGGTCGAAGAAAGAATCTGGGAAGGAGATATCAAAGTGCCTGATGAATATAGGCAAAGACCCGCACCCCACGAGAAATCTAATAATGAGTTACGAAAGCTTTTGAGTTCTTTCAAGAAAACGGTTGATGGGGATATAAAACTGCTTGGGGAATCTACCTTGAGATCATATCTCGAGGGAACCAGCAAAAGTAACAATCCTGAAGCACCTCAACAGCGTATTTCTTTGATGGAGAGAAGAAGAAAACCATACTCATTCAGAAAGGATAAAGTAGAGGAGTTGTTTCCTTTGGCCAGAATGTACGGGCTTGAGTTGCCAGAGAGCAAACGTCCCGGGGACATAGAAAAAAGTGAAGACCCTAAATTTTGCCACTATCATAGAGTGGTAGGGCATGCACTAGAAGAATGCTTTGTGTTTAAAGACTGGATCGAGGAGAAATATCAAAATGGCGAGATTGCACTCCCCACCCAAGTACTGCAAAAACCATCACCACATAAGTAAAATCAAAGTTGAAAAAGGATGTGAAAGGATCAAGATAAAAAAAAAGGAAGAAATAATGAAGAGAATGAGAAAAAGGGAATAAAAAAAAGAACAAGAGGAAATGAATAAAAAAGAAGAAGGAAAGGGAAGAAAAATAAAAAGGAAAAAAAGGAAGAAGGAAAAGGAAGAAAAATAAAAAGGAAAAAAGGAAGACGGAAAAGGGAGAAAAATAAAAAGGAAAGTAAAAAGAAGAAGAAGAAGAACAAGAAGAAGAAAAAAAAGAAAGAAAATAAGAAGGATGAAATATTGAAGCCTCGCATTTTGGAAAGTAGGCATGTCAAACCTTGGAGACCATGTTGCGACCTAGGGTTGAAAAGTGGAATTCACATATGAAAGATGAAAGATTGAAAGTACCAAGATAGCACACTTTGGATAGAGTGCACCACAAACTTCTTCACTCGAGACTTGGCAAGTGTGTCATAATCGGGGATACATAATGAAATTCAAAAATAAAGGATGAAAGATTGAAATCATCAAGACCTTACACTATGAAAAGTGTACATCTCCTCTCTCGGTACCCACAAGTGTGTCGTGTCTCGGGAATGAAAGATCAAGTTAGCATATGAAGAATGAAAGAATGAAAGACCTTACACTATGAAAAGTGTACATCTCCTCTCTCGGGACCCACAAGTGTGTCGTGTCTCGGGAATGAAAAATCAAGTTAGCATATGAAAAATGAAAGAGTGAAAGACCTTACACTATGAAAAGTGTACATCTCCTCTCTCGGGACCCACAAGTGTGTCGTGTCTCGGGAATGAAAAATCAAGTTAGCATATGAAGAATGAAAGAATGAAAGACCTTACACTATGAAAAGTGTACATCTCCTCTCTCGGGACCCACAAGTGTGTCGTATCTCGGAATGAAAGATCAAGTTAGCATATGAATAATGAAAGAATGAAAGACCTTACACTATGAAAAGTGTACCTTACACTATGAAAAGTGTACATCTCCTCTCTCGGGACCCACAAGTGTGTCGTGTCTCGGGAATGAAAAATCAAGTTAGCATATGAAGAATGAAAGAATGAAAGACCTTACACTACGAAAAGTGTACATCTCCTCTCTTGGGACCCGCAAGTGTGCCGTGTCTCGGGAATGAAAGATCAAGTTCACATATGAAGAATGAAAGAATGAAATCATCAAGACCTTACACTATGAAAAGTGTACATCTCTTCTCTCGGGACCCACAAGTGTGCCGTGTCTCGGGAATAAAAGATCAAGTTCACATATGAAAAATGAAGGCATGTAATCATCAAGACATTACACTATGGAAAGTGTACACCACATACTCGGGACTTGACAAGTGTGTCATGATCGGGGATATAGAATGAAATCCACATATGAAGAATGAAAGCATGAAATCACCAAAAACTTACACTTTGGAAAGTGTGCATCAAACCTTGGAGAGCGTGTTGTGACCCAGGGTTGGAAAGTGAAATTTAGATATAAAGAATGAAAGTTTGAAATTACCAAAACCTTACACTTTGGAAAGTGTGCATATCAAACCTTGGAGAGCGTGTTGTGACCCAGGGTTGGAAAGTGAAATTCATATATGAAGAATGAAAGTTTGAAATTATCAAAACCTTACAATTTGAAAAGTGTGCACCTCAGAAAATTATCTCACACTTTGGAAAGTGTGCATCTCTGAAATTATCAAAATCTCACGCTTTGGAAAGTGTGCATCTCAAATTTCCACTACAAGACAAGTCGCGACCCAACGCGACAAATCCATGCTTTAAAAAGCAACATTGTGCTTGAAAGCACCAGTCTTGATTCAACGAGACAAGCCGTGACTCAACGCGACAAAACCATGCTTTAAAAAGCAACATTGTGCTTCAAAGCCATAAGTCTTGCTTCAACAAGGCTAGCCGCGACTTAACGCGACATATCCATGCTTTCAAAAGCGCCTTTATGTCTCAAAGCCACCATTTGTGCTCCAATGAGACGAACCGCAACCCTAATGCGGTAATCCATGCTTTGAATAGCGTCATTATGTCTCAAAGCCACCACTTGTGCTCCAATGAGACGAATCGCGACCCCAACGCGGTGATCTATGCTTTCAAAAGCGCTATTGTGTCTCGAAGCCACCATTTGTGCTCCAACGAGATGAACCGCGACCCTAACGCGGTAAACCATGCTTCAAAAGCGCCATTGTGTCTCGAAACCACCATTTGTACTTCAATAAGACGATCCATGCTCTCAAAGGCACCATTGTGCCTCCAAGCCACTAATCATGCTCTAACGAGATGAGCCGCTATTCATATGCGGTAGGCCACATTTCCACAATGCACCCTTGTGCCTCCATGTGACAAGTAACGACCAAACATGCAAACAAACACATATGACCTGAAGAAATTCTGCAACCTCAAGGAAAAGATAATCTTCTCGAGGTATGTCTTCTAAAGACCAACGCTCCATGGATATGATGAGCAATTCCATGAATCCATGAATATGAAGTTGAGGGTGTTACCTGTTTAAACTATTTTGGAACCTCTTGAATCGTAACTAGTGGAGTTATTTTGAAACTTTCTCAAAACTCTACCATACCCAATAGAGCCTATTCCCTACATCCCACGTTCATTGCGCCAATGCCGTGTCAATGCGCCAATGCCGATTGAGAGCCATTACAATGAGTGCCTATACCTAATGAGAGGGTGAGAACGAGAGGGTAAGGAAAAGGGTGACTTGCCTTTATGGCCCCACAAGTCAGCCTTCCACGAAAAGCTCCCAACTCCACAAAATCCACTAGCCAAATGTAGTTTGATAGGAAACCCGTGTTGAGGAGACCTGTGTGGTCCCCAAATGCACGAAAATGTGAGTTTACCTATAAATCCGCGGTCGATGAAGGGACTCTCAGGTCCTAGAGAACGCGAAGTCGTGTCGAAGAGAGCCTTGGTGGTTCTCCAAGACACCTATGCCTAATGAAGAAACCTGTGTGGCACCTGAAGGCATCAAGGCACCGCCCTATGAAGTTATCTGAGGGCACACAACCCCCAAAAATACCATGTTACTTTGGTCGCAAGCATTGTCATGGGAGAAGTTTACGGTCCGTACATGTTGAGGCAAATTCATCAACCATGCTGGGGCAAGTTTACCAACCGATTACATTAGGGCAACCATGAGATTTATAAGGCAATACAAGAAGGAAGTCAAGGGGAAATAAGGAGGGAAGTAAAGGAAAGATTCATGTATTCATCATAAGGATACAAGTACAACCAGTTCAGAAAGGAGTGATACAATAGCAAACAAAGAAGGAAAAAACCTACTACAAACTATGAAAAGCATGAAGATATATGTGCACGAGGCACGAAGAACCAAAAGGAAAAGGCTCCTTCTATTCTGGGACCATAGCTGCTACAACATTGCCGCCCAAATTGTTGAGAGTGGTGTTGATGGCTTGAAGCATTCCCTCTATCGCTTCCAAGCGAGTGCTTAACTCCTCAAAGCGTTGGTCAATAAAATCTCGAATCGAGACAGGGGCAGGAGCCTCAAGGGCCAAAGCGACGGAACCATCATCGGGGGGAGGAGAATCCACTCTTACTGGGCCATACTGGTTGGGTGCCGCATTAGGATCCAAGATGTACTCATTAATGGGCCGATTAGGATCTGGAACCAGCATGTTCATGGAAGATTCCACCCACCCTGTGCTATTAAACAAAGAAAGAAGATTGCGGGAATAAGAGACATGAGCCTCAGTAATACGGTTGCCCCACAACATCTCTGGTATTGGAATATGGACCCGGCGCATAAGTGCTTCAATGAGATGACCATAGGGTAAAGCTGTGTGACGGTGAGAAGCTATAGCTGCCTGATGCATGTGGAAAATTATCATGTGACCCAAGTTGAGCGGATGATTCTTCAAAATGAGGTGACGGAGATAGAACAAACTCCCCGGGCAAGCATAATTGGTTAAGGCTCCATGAGGAAAGATGATGCCATCCACTACCATAAAGAGAAACCTGAAAGGAAAGCAAATGAGAAGAGATAAAGGAGAAAGGTGGTAAAAAAGGAATAAAGAAGAGAATATGCATGTTAAGATGAAAAGTGGAAATACCTATGGAGAGCGGGGAGGTGCTCGGTGGAAGACATCTCAACATCACCTTCAGCAGGGACCGCTTTGAACCAACGGAAGCACTCTGGATAATTACCAAAATCTCGTGGCCAGCGACGAAAGGCATATGTGGTGGAGTCAGCCAGTGTGTTTGAGGCTTGCAAAAACTCGGCCAAACCAGCAGCAGTGATAGTCATGAATTGCCCAAAAAGATAAGAAGTGGCCGAAGGATTACCATAATGATCATAGGAAATACGGAGATTGGCATAAAATAAGCGAGTAATGCGGGGGTGATAAGGGTTATCCAGACCAACCAAACCATGTAAACTCCAAGAACCAAGCCAATTGTGGATGAGATTGGCATGTTCCACTGAAATGCGCCTCTCATGGCGGAAGAAGAAGCACTCAGCCACAGGTCGTTCATCGCGACCCATGTCATTGTTGTAGCTGTCAAAAGTCGCCTCATCACGGAAAAGGTAGCGGTTGTCGGGGGCAAAAGACCAGTTTGGGACCCGGGGATCATTATATGAGGAAGAAGAGCCTAAAGCGCTTCTTGGACGCTTATGGGAAGACATGGCTTCAAACAGAGAAAGTATGGGGTGAAGGTATAAAAGAAGACGAGAGTTGAGAATTGGATGAGAAAGGTGAGTCGGGGTTCCTCACTTATATAAGATTCAAACATCGAAGTCGTTACTCACCAAGTAGTATGGACGTGGGGTGAGAGTGGTCAGAAATGGCGTGTTGTGGCAAAGAAACCGTTTGAACATGTATGAACATGGCATGATCGTGGAGAAAGACGACGTGCTAAAAGTGCTTAAAGGCCAAGGAATTTAGTTCAAATTGACAATGGGCACATATAAGTTCAAGCCCAAGTGAACTTGAGGTAGAAAGGAAGAAGAAAAAGAAAAGGAGAAAGAGAATAGCCCTGAAGTACCAAGGCTCAACTCAACATGAGACCAACAAGCCTTAGAGAAACAAAAGCACACAATTATGTCACAAACCAAGGAGATATTCAGGAAAGCCGCTCAACAACATGAAAGGAGATTATGGAGAAAGAAACTGCCACTGGAATCAGTTGTTCCCATTTCAGAATTGTCACAACCAATTCCAATGGGGGGCATTTGTTTGACCCTAAATATTGCGACCAAATGAAGATGACCAATTTCTGAACGAATTGCGAAAACCCTAGTTTATGGATGATATATGGGATAAAACTATTGAGGATATGATGTCAAATTTTCTAAAGGATTCCAATAGTATATCATATGCACGAATTGGGCGAAAAATGAAGAAGATATGCAAGTTAGATTGCCTCAGGTCCACAACCGGTGTACAAGTCAGATTTGCATTTAACCCAAACTCGGATCTGACTCGAGCGGCTCACCATTAAATGCGTGCACCAAATGATTTGAGCCAATTGATTTGATCATGACCGTTGGATCTTGATTCAATGGATAGATGTTGAACCCATCTCCTTCACTTATCCTCTTCACCTTCCTCTCGAAGCAGTCGACACAGAAAAGAAAAGAGAAGGAGAGAAAGGGAGATCGAGGAAGAGAAATGGCAGAACAGAGAGGGAGAGTCCACACGAGAAGAGAGATTGCGGCCGTGAGCCTCAATCCGCCACCTATTTCCACCTCTGTCCTATTCCCTTTTGCCGAATCTGAAACCCTAGTTCCCGGTTGAGAGAGAAGGGGCAGTCGAGTAAAACGGTGTATGAAATGAGAGGAGCGTGGAGCTAGAAGTAAAAGGATGGCAAAGATAGTGACATCCAGCCGCGCGATTGAGTTCCGAGATTGGTCACTGTGATGCGATGGAATGTCGAATGAACAAAGGCAAAAATGGCGGAAGAGAAGGGCCTGACAGTGGGCCCCACAAGTCATCTCAATAGCTTTCTGGGCCGAGAAGCGAAAGTCGAGAATGGGCTGTCAGAAGCTGAGTCAAGTTCAATCCGCCAATCCAGAGACTGTGAGCGAGCTTAGAGGGCGTTGGGCTGGTCAAAATTGGTCAACAGCTGATGTCAGCAGCTTCCAGAAGCGTCGTCTGTTGCAACCTCCCGAGTCAAAGCTGGTCAAACCCCATGCCAGCGATTGACAGCTTGAGACACCTTCACACAGAGGTACACCTCCCCACTGCCTATAAATAGGCCATTAAGTAGTGATTTTAGGGAGATCTTTTTGGCTCAGTTCTCGAATTCTAAGGCTGAGAAGAGATATAGCGTAGGAGTACATGTGCTGTACGATAGATAGCAATTTGATATAGAAATTTAGCATAAAGAGAGAGAGAAGAAATGGCCATTGTTGGCTGGAGGTAAGATCTTGCTAGCGTGAAGAAGGAGATTAGAAGAGAGGAACCAGATCAGAGAATTTGCAATAAACAAAAGAAGGTAGAATCTTTGTAATTGAGTCGTATTCTTGAATGAAAGTTGATGCATTTTGTTTGAATCCTTTGCTTCTAGTTTTCTTGACTGAGCTTGAATGCAACTTGTGCTTTTCTCTTTAATTAATCAACAAGTTCTTCATCGTTCCTCCATTTCTTCGTGCTTCTCTTTCTGGTTTTCTCTTAAGTTACCACTCCAAGTTGATTACAACTTGCGAGTACAATGCCTCCTATTCATCTACTTCTGGTTGACTACAACCAGTGGACTCCAAACAATACTCAGAGTTGACTACAACTCTTTGAGCCACATCTCACTTTGCACTATGCTGAACATGACACTGTCCTCTTTCTTGAATTCTTGCTCCAGGCTGAATACAGTTTGCTGAGCTCCTTTTTGTCCTGATCTTGATCGCTGATTGATTACATTTAGTGGATCCTTCTCTCTTGTGAACACTGCTCAGAGTTGACTACAACTCCTTGAGCCTTCCATGGAAGTTTAGATACCAAGCTGATTACAGCTTGTGTATCTTTCTTCTTATCAAGAATTGACATTGAGCTAAATACAGCTCAAATAAGGTCATAATGCCCAAATTTCCTTTGCACAAATTAGCATAATAATGTCGATTTGTACATACATGCTGTAAGAAACAAGTTCCAGTAAGCTCAGGCATGATTTATATGCTTTCTTGGATGATTTCCTACAAATATAGGCAATCTTGTCTGCTCTGAAGTGATACTGATTTTATATATAGAAATGTGCCTGTTACTGATTGCAGTGAGTCTTCATGATAAAATGCTTATAGAATATTTACTGTGCATACATTTGTAGTGAAAATCTATCGCTTCTTCTTTTAGTTCCTGCACCATGTTGATTACAACATAGAGTGCCATTCCATAAGGGTCTAGATACTGAAGCTGACTACAGCTTGAGTGTTTCTTCCCTTGTCAGAACTCATATTGAGCTCAATACAGCTGACATGAGGTCCTAATGTCCAAATCTCCTTTTCTATAAATCAGCAAAATACGGTGGGTTGTTGATATATAGGATAATGTTTCTTGAGCTGTTATTTTCTTTATTATTGATCTAAATGCTATAATATTTGTTCTACGAGACTCTAAATAACAGGAACTGGATGTTGCTCGTTAAGTTACTAAGATTCATTGAGAAGTTTATGGTTCTCTGTTAATAATTCTTATTGTTCATGTTGTGTATTTAGAGAGCTGATTTCTTTGTTATTGTCATGTGAAAAATATAAGAGGTTCAGAGCATTCTGTATAAGATGTGGCTTATGAATTTATAATAAGTGCTTGCGTAAAAATAATAACAACAACATATGTTGTTATTGCTCTGGTGTTTACACGATGATGTGAGAAGTGCTATGTTATGAAGATTTGGGCTTTGTAGCTAGTATGGGTAAAGAAATGCAAATGAGAGGGTTCAATTTCTGATAACCCCTAGTAAAATTATAAAAACAATATGGCTGACTGTGAAAAATGATATTTGACCAGAAATGTGAATTATAGAAAGGTGGGGGTTTATTTGCAGTAAATGTGAATGTACCGTTATGATAACAGGGGCAAGGAATTTGCTGTATCGGTGTATATTTGACTTGATATAAATCCTTTATAAGCTTCTTCAGTGAAATAACAAAGTCTTGTCAGTATTTGAGAAGTCACCAAACTGTAAGGTCATATATGTAAAAGAACCTGTTATTGGATCGGGTAGGAGTAACAGTTAATAAAAAAATGATGGACTTCTATTTCTAATTTTATTCTAAATACTGATTTATTTTCTTTGTTTTATTACAGGTTTTATTGAAGAATATAAGGTTTCCTTTTGACTCAATAAATTGTAATTACATGTAGTAAACTTGACTGATGTGTGCCTATGATACATGAACTACTTACGTTTGGTATCCATTTACGAAGACTGAGCATGAAAATTATATAAAATAAAATAGATAGAAGATATACTCGTAATATCTAGTATCTGAGGGTCATATTCTGTTTAACATCATATGTGTGTACTCGTTTACTTAAAATCATTTTTGGGAATACTGATGTAAGACCGATATAAGTATGTTGAATAGTAATTTGATTATGTGTTTTGGTACGTGTATAGTACCTGTAATTGCTATGACCTATCGAAGCTTGTTTTATGTCAAAGGGTGTATGCCCATAAACCGTGTAAGTGCCCATATGACTGCTTATTTGTATACTCAGGTGTATGTGCAATAGGCCGTGAGTTAGTTGTGTTAAATTTTAAGATAATGAATGTTTGACAATATGGTAAAGCCTCATGTACTAATTTAGCTACTTCCTGTACCGGCCTTTGGATTAGCAAATATTGAAGTAACACACACTAAAATGATTAAGATAGGTTAAACTTCTTAAAGCGGAGCCCATAAACGAAAGGCCTAGTAACATAAGCCCACAAAGAAGAAATAAAAAAGAAAGGTACGTTCAACAATCGGGAATGATAAGCGTCATCCACCGAAAAATCATCCACGCCATCCACAATACATTTTTTCGCACCCCTCTCTTTCCGCACCCTCCCTCTCTCTCCGCACTTCCTTCCTTCCCTTTCCTCCGCACTTCCTTCCTTCCCTTTCCTCCGCGCGCTTCCTTCCCTCTCTCTCCGCGTGCTTCCTTCCCACCTTTCCGCATCCAGCCCTCTTTTGGCCCTCCCTTCCCTCCCTCCGTTCTTTTTTCTCTGTTCTCGTTGTCTCTTCCTCTCCTCCTTTCTGTTACGATCTTTTTCCATGGACTCCATCTCTTTCTCCCTACCTCTGTCTTATTCTCCTTCGTATCTAACATGTTCGTTCTGTCTTGTTTCTTTAAAATGAACATATTCGACAATAAATTGAACAGATACGAATATAATATGAACAAAGAATCAAAATGTATATATACAAGAATAAAATGAACATACATGATAAATAAATTGAACAGATATAACAACTAATTGTACGTAAATAACAAATAAATTGAATAGATATAACAAACAATGTGGACTCATAAAAAAATTTTAAAAGTGAATATATATAAAACAAATATAACAAATAAAATGAACAGATATAAACAATAAATTGAACAGATGTAACAAATAAATTGAATAGATGTAACAAACATGTAGACTCATATAAAAAGATAAAAGTGAACATATGTAACAAATAAATTGAACATTTGTAACAAATAAATTGAACATATGTAACAAATAAATTGAACAAAAATTCGTATTAAAAAAACCCTTAGTATTACTAACACTCAGGAAACACTTGATAATATAAGAGAAAAAATGAAAAAAAAAAGAAAAAAAAAGAAAAAAATGAAAAAACGAGGAAAAAAACGAGAAAAAAACATAAAGAAGAAAGAGGTAGAGGATAGGAGCGAGAGAGGAGAGGAGAGAGGAGGGGAGACCTGGGGGGCATGAAAGGGAGGGCGCGGGAGGGGAGGGGTAGTCGCGGAAAAGAAGGGAGGGAGGGGAGGGGAGGGACGATGCGCGGAAAAAAAAAAAAAGAGTCGCTCCTTTGGATGGCGTGGATGGCTTTCCGCTGGATTGCGGAAAGCAATTACCTTCAACAATAGTGCCGTCAAATCCAATTTATCTAACTTGTTGCCAACTCGCGATTCTCCTCTCTGATGACATGGCAATCAACGTGGCCGCCATCTTACCTTAATTCTCCCTGACGTGAAGACGTGGAGCAATCACAGGCGCCAGATAAGCCCCTTTAGAAAAAAATATTTTATTTTAATAGAACGCCCACAAAATATGAACAAAATACTAATAGGCTATTAGAAATTTAATTAAACTATATTGACTAATATTGTAGTAGAAATTCGTAGTGTAATTGGTAGAATTAGTGAACGTCCAATTTAAAGTATTTTCATTATAACAAATAATTTCAAAATCTTATAGAAATAATAAACAATCCTATAAAAGTATTAAGTACATTAAATCTTTTCTCTATAATGAGATTTCCAAATAAAATCTAAGTAATTTCAAGATTAAATGATTTTCTAAAAAAAAGGGACTATTTTCATAACCAGGTATTTTTAAATAAGTATTTTTGAAAATGCGATAGGACTTAGGTAGGACTTAGATTTAGGATAGGATTTAGGTTGTAAGTTATAGAAGTAATAATTATAATAGAGCCAAAACATCTAATTTTCTCACTTTGAAATGATTTCTTTATAAAAATATATTTCATTAAAATCCCTAAGAAAATAATAGATATATTAAATATTTCTCCAAATGAAATTTTCAAAAGAAAACTAATTTCAAATAAAAAGAATTTTACTTTCGAACTAACTAAATACTTCCTAAAATACATAAATTTCAAATGACAAATTCTAGGAACCAAAAAATATAAATAAATAAATAAATAGAAACCACTAATCCCAAAGAGAAATTTTAATAAAATAAAAGTCATAAAACGAAACCCAAAGTCAAAACTAAAACCTCATCTCTACAATCGACTCCGGATCTTGTCTCCTCGATTGAGTCCCGTCAATTAGGTCTGGTACCGTCAATCGAGTCCGGCCTAAGCCATTTTACGACTTTATTCCTAGCATACTTCTTTTAGCCCTTTAATCAAAGGTTTTCGTGGTTCGTCCCGATGTAATTAACAATGGAGGCTTGCGCCCATTGGAAAGTTGGACCCATACACAAGTAATAAACCTTCATAGAGGCGATTTCTCGCTAATGTCCCTTGTTGTCAAGGGGCATTTCTGCGCTAGAATTCGGCTCCGTGAAGGGTGAATCTCGTGGGGTATTTCTCTCCCGTTGAAACTCGTTGTTCAGCGAGAATGACGAAAAATCTCACACAGATTCTCTGGCACGCCCGGTGGGACATCTTTCACCTTTCATCTTTAGGGCTAGTTAAATTTTCTTTTTAGGAAATGGTCGTAGTAAAATAAATTGAAATGAAATATGAAATTTGAAATTTTCAAAAGACAATGCTAACGATAACGTGTTGAGCTATTTCTATTGTAGGAGATGGCGTTCACCACCACAACTGTCGACATGTCCAAGCCTGAAGGGATGTTCAGGATTGGAGGTGTTCCGATTTGCTACTCTCATGAGTTCATGTGGGGCAACATGCCCTACGGGTTCTCATACGTGCCAATTGTTCAAGTTCAAGATGGAAGTTACCAACTAGCTCATTTTGAGGAGATGCCACAAGATGAGCCACAAGTTGAAATATTGCAAGAGGAGATAGAAAAGACCCCTAAGATGGTGGAAGTCCCGACCGCTAAGGAGAACGAAGAATGGACACTCGAGCCACGCAAGCGGGCCCGTGAGATTGTCGCTTCACCTAAGAGACACTATACTCCACCACGGAAGACCGCCATAAAGAAGGTGTACAAGTATGTGCCTAATACTGAAAGAACCATATGGAAGGTGCGAAGGGCCTATCAAAAGGAGTTAGAGGCGAGGCCGTTGGTCCCTGTGAGTAACCCCGTTGCGCCACTCCGTCTAGTCAAGGAAAACTCTCCCAAGGCTCAACTCAAGACACTGGAGGAGTTACGAATTGAATATCAAGAGAAATTCCGGGGCAGAAGTCCCAAGACGAGTCCATCGATCAAGGATAGGCGTATATTTCCTCGTACTCCGGTCCATGAGCGACTCGGCTCCTGGGATGCTAAGAAAAGAATAACTACTCTAGTCAAAGAGCGATTGCGACCAAAGATAGATGGCAAGAACAACACACCGGTCCATAAGAAACTGGGGCCCAAATGTGCAAATAATGGATCCTCAGCCCCGATACGGGATAGATTGGGGCAGAAAGAAGAAGTGAAGGAGGTGACTCTAGTCAAACAGCGACCGGGGCAAGTCAATAAGGATAAGGCGCCCAAAATAGTGTGGGTCCCTAAGGATAAAGGCACATCTAAGGTTGAAGAGAATGACCATGAACCATGTAATAAGAAAAGGTGAATGGTTTGGTGCAAGAAGATGCCGATTGCGCATGCAAGAGTGAATATGATTGAAATAGACAAAGAGAATGAAATGCATGCGTTTGTACACATGGTTGAAGTTGAGGGAGATAAGGCCTCTACATCAAATCAACAAGAAGGCAAGAAGAAGAAGGAAAGTGCCTCGTTGAGCCGCAACACCTCAAGGAAGAATCATGAAGAGAATAAGCATGAAGATGGCAATGATGATGATGGCAAGAGTAGCCAATTGAAATGCATAATCACGGAAATGATGAAAGAAAATGAGCAGAAAAATAGAATGATGGAGAAAGTGCTTAAGTTCTTGGAAAAGAAAAATCTATTGGAAGAATTTGGTGAAGAAGATGTCACATTGGAGGAAGAAGAAAGAAGTAAAGATAGATGTGAATCTTCAGATGAAGAAGAACAAAGGTCGCGAAGGAAGTCATCAAAGGAAAGGAGAAAGAGTCGAGGCCGATATGACTCATCCAATGACAATGAAAATGAGAAGCACAGAAGGAGATCCTCGAAAGAAATGAAGAGTGGGTCCAAACACGATGAGGATGAAATTTCTGGGGCAGGATCCCGGGATAAAGTCAAGAAGAGCGAGATAACCAAGCAAGTGGTCAAAGAGATGATCAATCAACAGTTACAAGCATCTGGGGCAGGTCACTTGATCCATGTAAAGAAAGAGAGTGGTTGGCCATACCCCAAAAGATATAACCAGATCCCATACCCCCAAGACTACAACATTCCCAAGTTTAATTTGTTTTTCGGTGCGGGATACGAAGATATTACTCCCGACCAGCACTTGATTCAATTCCGCCTTACATGTGGGAATACTATGAACGATGAAGCTCTCTTTTTTAAGCAATTCCCACTAAGCTTGAAGGGTGCCGCTCTTGATTGGTATACATCACTTGCAAATGACTCGATTGAAACCTGGGAAGAAATGGAAGAGGCCTTTTGCTCAAAGTTTGTGATGGTTAAGCAAAGGATCACAATGACCGATATGGCATGTGAAAAGCCCAGAGCGGGTGAAACGGCCATTGATTACATCAATCGTTGGAGGAATCTCAACATAATGTGCACCCATCAAATGCCTGAAAGAGAAGCAGTGGAGTTCTTGATTAGACATCTCGACGAGTGGTTACAAAGGTCACTTGGAGGAAGTGATATCACCTCTTATGAAGATCTAATAACAAGAGTGGCAAGGCTGGAACGCATGAGACCCCCTAAGGAAGCGCAAGTTTCAAACAATCAAAGTGAAAAAGAAAGAGGCAATGGAGCGAGAACCTACGAAGCTTCCACTAGCCGAAACAAGAATAAGAGAAATGACAATCAAGGGGATGGTAGTCAACCAATGATTTCCTTATCTGAACGACTGAGTAAGCCATATTCTTTCAAGAAGGAGAAGACGGAAGCAATCCTCAAGATGGAACTAAAGAGCAAGAAGTTGGAATTACCTCAAAGAAAAGTACCTAGAAACAAAGGTAAAATTGACACCTCAAAATATTGCGCATACCATAGAATGCCGGGTCATCTAGTCGAGGATTGCTATGTGTTCAAGGATATTGTCGAGCAAAGGGTTAAGGAGGGAAAGTTGATAGTTCCTCCTAGTTTTAGACAAAAACCTGCTCCTCATGAAGTGATGTTGCAAAGTGATAGAAATGAATGTCATGTTATTGAGGTTCGAGGTGAAAAATTAAATGATGGGGAATAATGGTGGAGGCATCATATGCCGACCAAATTGGCTCTATTACCTTTACTGATGAAGAAGACCTAGTAATGGAAGCTATAGATCACAATGAGCCGCTCTATATAACTGGAAAAATGAATAGAATCAGGCTGGGGCGCATGTTGGTGGATCCAGGGTCTGCCATCAACATCCTACCTTCGACGACTCTCCATCGAATGGGCTTATCTACCAAGCGCTTGATTCGAGAGAAGTTAGTCATACATGGATTTAATGACACCTCACAAAAGGCGTTGGGAGCCATCACTTTGCAAATGCAATTTGAAGAATTGGAGACTCTTGCCAAGTTCTACGTGATAGATGCTGATACACACTACAATGCTCTTTTGGGACGACCTTGGATCCATGAGAATCGCATTGTCCCATCAACCTTATATCAATGTTTGAAATACCTCAAAGATGGAGAACAAAAGGTCATTAGGGGAGATGCACATTGGGCTAAAATTGAGAAGAAAGATAGCTATCCCATGCTAGTGGCGCAAAAGGGTATAAGTACAACAAGAATGGATAAGCTTAAGGAGAGAGAGAAAAGTGAGGAATCTAGAATTGACACCCAACCCGTTCATCTCGAAGATAGAAGCAAAAGGGGAAAAGATGTGAAGGAGATGACAACAAAGGAGAATAAGAGTCCAAGCGAGACGAAAAAGAGTTTAGAGGTACGGATGAGTAAACTCTATACCTTTCGAAAAGATAAAACAACCCTGATCTTCAAAGGAGTCATGAAGGATGGACTGGTAACTTTGCCTAGATGCAAGAGACCCGAAGAAATGGAAAGGGAGGGTCACCCAAACTATTGCCTTTATCATAGAATGCTGGGGCATAATATAGAAAGTTGTTACACATTCAAAGATTGGGTCGAAGAAAGAATCTGGGAAGGAGATATCAAAGTGCCTGATGAATATAGGCAAAGACCCGCACCCCACGAGAAATCTAATAATGAGTTACGAAAGCTTTTGAGTTCTTTCAAGAAAACGGTTGATGGGGATATAAAACTGCTTGGGGAATCTACCTTGAGATCATATCTCGAGGGAACCAGCAAAAGTAACAATCCTGAAGCACCTCAACAGCGTATTTCTTTGATGGAGAGAAGAAGAAAACCATACTCATTCAGAAAGGATAAAGTAGAGGAGTTGTTTCCTTTGGCCAGAATGTACGGGCTTGAGTTGCCAGAGAGCAAACGTCCCGGGGACATAGAAAAAAGTGAAGACCCTAAATTTTGCCACTATCATAGAGTGGTAGGGCATGCACTAGAAGAATGCTTTGTGTTTAAAGACTGGATCGAGGAGAAATATCAAAATGGCGAGATTGCACTCCCCACCCAAGTACTGCAAAAACCATCACCACATAAGTAAAATCAAAGTTGAAAAAGGATGTGAAAGGATCAAGATAAAAAAAAAAGAAGAAATAATGAAGAGAATGAGAAAAAGGGAATAAAAAAAAGAACAAGGAAATGAATAAAAAAGAAGAAGGAAAGGGAAGAAAAATAAAAAGGAAAAAAAGGAAGAAGGAAAAGGAAGAAAAATAAAAAGGAAAAAAGGAAGACGGAAAAGGGAGAAAAATAAAAAGGAAAGTAAAAAGAAGAAGAAGAAGAACAAGAAGAAGAAAAAAAAGAAAGAAAATAAGAAGGATGAAATATTGAAGCCTCGCATTTTGGAAAGTAGGCATGTCAAACCTTGGAGACCATGTTGCGACCTAGGATTGAAAAGTGGAATTCACATATGAAAGATGAAAGATTGAAAGTACCAAGATAGCACACTTTGGATAGAGTGCACCACAAACTTCTTCACTCGAGACTTGGCAAGTGTGTCATAATCGGGGATACATAATGAAATTCAAAAATAAAGGATGAAAGATTGAAATCATCAAGACCTTACACTATGAAAAGTGTACATCTCCTCTCTCGGTACCCACAAGTGTGTCGTGTCTCGGGAATGAAAGATCAAGTTAGCATATGAAGAATGAAAGAATGAAAGACCTTACACTATGAAAAGTGTACATCTCCTCTCTCGGGACCCACAAGTGTGTCGTGTCTCGGGAATGAAAAATCAAGTTAGCATATGAAAAATGAAAGAGTGAAAGACCTTACACTATGAAAAGTGTACATCTCCTCTCTCGGGACCCACAAGTGTGTCGTGTCTCGGGAATGAAAAATCAAGTTAGCATATGAAGAATGAAAGAATGAAAGACCTTACACTATGAAAAGTGTACATCTCCTCTCTCGGGACCCACAAGTGTGTCGTATCTCGGGAATGAAAGATCAAGTTAGCATATGAATAATGAAAGAATGAAAGACCTTACACTATGAAAAGTGTACCTTACACTATGAAAAGTGTACATCTCCTCTCTCGGGACCCACAAGTGTGTCGTGTCTCGGGAATGAAAAATCAAGTTAGCATATGAAGAATGAAAGAATGAAAGACCTTACACTACGAAAAGTGTACATCTCCTCTCTTGGGACCCGCAAGTGTGCCGTGTCTCGGGAATGAAAGATCAAGTTCACATATGAAGAATGAAAGAATGAAATCATCAAGACCTTACACTATGAAAAGTGTACATCTCTTCTCTCGGGACCCACAAGTGTGCCGTGTCTCGGGAATAAAAGATCAAGTTCACATATGAAAAATGAAGGCATGTAATCATCAAGACATTACACTATGGAAAGTGTACACCACATACTCGGGACTTGACAAGTGTGTCATGATCGGGGATATAGAATGAAATCCACATATGAAGAATGAAAGCATGAAATCACCAAAAACTTACACTTTGGAAAGTGTGCATCAAACCTTGGAGAGCGTGTTGTGACCCAGGGTTGGAAAGTGAAATTTAGATATAAAGAATGAAAGTTTGAAATTACCAAAACCTTACACTTTGGAAAGTGTGCATATCAAACCTTGGAGAGCGTGTTGTGACCCAGGGTTGGAAAGTGAAATTCATATATGAAGAATGAAAGTTTGAAATTATCAAAACCTTACAATTTGGAAAGTGTGCACCTCAGAAAATTATCTCACACTTTGGAAAGTGTGCATCTCTGAAATTACCAAAATCTCACGCTTTGGAAAGTGTGCATCTCAAATTTCCACTACAAGACAAGTCGCGACCCAACGCGACAAATCCATGCTTTAAAAAGCAACATTGTGCTTGAAAGCACCAGTCTTGATTCAACGAGACAAGCCGTGACTCAACGCGACAAAACCATGCTTTAAAAAGCAACATTGTGCTTCAAAGCCATAAGTCTTGCTTCAACAAGGCTAGCCGCGACTTAACGCGACATATCCATGCTTTCAAAAGCGCCTTTATGTCTCAAAGCCACCATTTGTGCTCCAATGAGACGAACCGCAACCCTAATGCGGTAATCCATGCTTTGAATAGCGTCATTATGTCTCAAAGCCACCACTTGTGCTCCAATGAGACGAATCGCGACCCCAACGCGGTGATCTATGCTTTCAAAAGCGCTATTGTGTCTCGAAGCCACCATTTGTGCTCCAACGAGATGAACCGCGACCCTAACGCGGTAAACCATGCTTCAAAAGCGCCATTGTGTCTCGAAACCACCATTTGTACTTCAATAAGACGATCCATGCTCTCAAAGGCACCATTGTGCCTCCAAGCCACTAATCATGCTCTAACGAGATGAGCCGCTATTCATACGCGGTAGGCCACATTTCCACAATGCACCCTTGTGCCTCCATGTGACAAGTAACGACCAAACATGCAAACAAACACATATGACCTGAAGAAATTCTGCAACCTCAAGGAAAAGATAATCTTCTCGAGGTATGTCTTCTAAAGACCAACGCTCCATGGATATGATGAGCAATTCCATGAATCCATGAATATGAAGTTGAGGGTGTTACCTGTTTAAACTATTTTGGAACCTCTTGAATCGTAACTAGTGGAGTTATTTTGAAACTTTCTCAAAACTCTACCATACCCAATAGAGCCTATTCCCTACATCCCACGTTCATTGCGCCAATGCCGTGTCAATGCGCCAATGCCGATTGAGAGCCATTACAATGAGTGCCTATACCTAATGAGAGGGTGAGAACGAGAGGGTAAGGAAAAGGGTGACTTGCCTTTATGGCCCCACAAGTCAGCCTTCCACGAAAAGCTCCCAACTCCACAAAATCCACTAGCCAAATGTAGTTTGATAGGAAACCCGTGTTGAAGAGACCTGTGTGGTCCCCAAATGCACGAAAATGTGAGTTTACCTATAAATCCGCAGTCGATGAAGGGACTCTCAGGTCCTAGAGAACGCGAAGTCGTGTCGAAGAGAGCCTTGGTGGTTCTCCAAGACACCTATGCCTAATGAAGAAACCTGTGTGGCACCTGAAGGCATCAAGGCACCGCCCTATGAAGTTATCTGAGGGCACACAACCCCCAAAAATACCATGTTACTTTGGTCGCAAGCATTGTCATGGGAGAAGTTTACGGTCCGTACATGTTGAGGCAAATTCATCAACCATGCTGGGGCAAGTTTACCAACCGATTACATTAGGGCAACCATGAGATTTATAAGGCAATACAAGAAGGAAGTCAAGGGGAAATAAGGAGGGAAGTAAAGGAAAGATTCATGTATTCATCATAAGGATACAAGTACAACCAGTTCAGAAAGGAGTGATACAATAGCAAACAAAGAAGGAAAAAACCTACTACAAACTATGAAAAGCATGAAGATATATGTGCACGAGGCACGAAGAACCAAAAGGAAAAGGCTCCTTCTATTCTGGGACCATAGCTGCTACAACATTGCCGCCCAAATTGTTGAGAGTGGTGTTGATGGCTTGAAGCATTCCCTCTATCGCTTCCAAGCGAGTGCTTAACTCCTCAAAGCGTTGGTCAATAAAAGCTCGAATCGAGACAGGGGCAGGAGCCTCAAGGGCCAAAGCGACGGAACCATCATCGGGGGGAGGAGAATCCACTCTTACTGGGCCATACTGGTTGGGTGCCGCATTAGGATCCAAGATGTACTCATTAATGGGCCGATTAGGATCTGGAACCAGCATGTTCATGGAAGATTCCACCCACCCTGTGCTATTAAACAAAGAAAGAAGATTGCGGGGATAAGAGACATGAGCCTCAGTAATACGGTTGCCCCACAACATCTCTGGTATTGGAATATGGACCCGGCGCATAAGTGCTTCAATGAGATGACCATAGGGTAAAGCTGTGTGATGGTGAGAAGCTATAGCTGCCTGATGCATGTGGAAAATTATCATGTGACCCAAGTTGAGCGGATGATTCTTCAAAATGAGGTGACGGAGATAGAACAAACTCCCCGGGCAAGCATAATTGGTTAAGGCTCCATGAGGAAAGATGATGCCATCCACTACCATAAAGAGAAACCTGAAAGGAAAGCAAATGAGAAGAGATAAAGGAGAAAGGTGGTAAAAAAGGAATAAAGAAGAGAATATGCATGTTAAGATGAAAAGTGGAAATACCTATGGAGAGCGGGGAGGTGCTCGGTGGAAGACATCTCAACATCACCTTCAGCAGGGACCGCTTTGAACCAACGGAAGCACTCTGGATAATTACCAAAATCTCGTGGCCAGCGACGAAAGGCATATGTGGTGGAGTCAGCCAGTGTGTTTGAGGCTTGCAAAAACTCGGCCAAACCAGCAGCAGTGATAGTCATGAATTGCCCAAAAAGATAAGAAGTGGCCGAAGGATTACCATAATGATCATAGGAAATACGGAGATTGGCATAAAATAAGCGAGTAATGCGGGGGTGATAAGGGTTATCCAGACCAACCAAACCATGTAAACTCCAAGAACCAAGCCAATTGTGGATGAGATTGGCATGTTCCACTGAAATGCGCCTCTCATGGCGGAAGAAGATGCACTCAGCCACAGGTCGTTCATCGCGACCCATGTCATTGTTGTAGCTGTCAAAAGTCGCCTCATCACGGAAAAGGTAGCGGTTGTCGGGGGCAAAAGACCAGTTTGGGACCCGGGGATCATTATATGAGGAAGAAGAGCCTAAAGCGCTTCTTGGACGCTTATGGGAAGACATGGCTTCAAACAGAGAAAGTATGGGGTGAAGGTATAAAAGAAGACGAGAGTTGAGAATTGGATGAGAAAGGTGAGTCGGGGTTCCTCACTTATATAAGATTCAAACATCGAAGTCGTTACTCACCAAGTAGTATGGACGTGGGGTGAGAGTGGTCAGAAATGGCGTGTTGTGGCAAAGAAACCGTTTGAACATGTATGAACATGGCATGATCGTGGAGAAAGACGACGTGCTAAAAGTGCTTAAAGGCCAAGGAATTTAGTTCAAATTGACAATGGGCACATATAAGTTCAAGCCCAAGTGAACTTGAGGTAGAAAGGAAGAAGAAAAAGAAAAGGAGAAAGAGAATAGCCCTGAAGTACCAAGGCTCAACTCAACATGAGACCAACAAACCTTAGAGAAACAAAAGCACACAATTATGTCACAAACCAAGGAGATATTCAGGAAAGCCGCTCAACAACATGAAAGGAGATTATGGAGAAAGAAACTGCCACTGGAATCAGTTGTTCCCATTTCAGAACTGTCACAACCAATTCCAATGGGGGGCATTTGTTTGACCCTAAATATTGCGACCAAATGAAGATGACCAATTTCTGAACGAATTGCGAAAACCCTAGTTTATGGATGATATATGGGATAAAACTATTGAGGATATGATGTCAAATTTTCTAAAGGATTCTAATAGTATATCATATGCACGAATCGGGCGAAAAATGAAGAAGATATGCAAGTTAGATTGCCTCTGGTCCACAACCGGTGTACAAGTCAGATTTGCATTTAACCCAAACTCGGATCTGACTCGAGCGGCTCACCATTAAATGCGTGCACCAAATGATTTGAGCCAATTGATTTGATCATGACCGTTGGATCTTGATTCAATGGATAGATGTTGAACCCATCTCCTTCACTTATCCTCTTCACCTTCCTCTCGAAGCAGTCGACACAGAAAAGAAAAGAGAAGGAGAGAAAGGGAGATCGAGGAAGAGAAATGGCAGAACAGAGAGGGAGAGTCCACACGAGAAGAGAGATTGCGGCCGTGAGCCTCAATCCGCCACCTATTTCCACCTCTGTCCTATTCCCTTTTGCCGAATCTGAAACCCTAGTTCCCGGTTGAGAGAGAAGGGGCAGTCGAGTAAAACGGTGTATGAAATGAGAGGAGCGTGGAGCTAGAAGTAAAAGGATGGCAAAGATAGTGACATCCAGCCGCGCGATTGAGTTCCGAGATTGGTCACTGTGATGCGATGGAATGTCGAATGAACAAAGGCAAAAATGGCGGAAGAGAAGGGCCTGACAGTGGGCCCCACAAGTCATCTCAATAGCTTTCTGGGCCGAGAAGCGAAAGTCGAGAATGGGCTGTCAGAAGCTGAGTCAAGTTCAATCCGCCAATCCAGAGACTGTGAGCGAGCTTAGAGGGCGTTGGGCTGGTCAAAATTGGTCAACAGCTGATGTCAGCAGCTTCCAGAAGCGTCGTCTGTTGCAACCTCCCGAGTCAAAGCTGGTCAAACCCCATGCCAGCGATTGACAGCTTGAGACACCTTCACACAGAGGTACACCTCCCCACTGCCTATAAATAGGCCATTAAGTAGTGATTTTAGGGAGATCTTTTTGGCTCAGTTCTCGAATTCTAAGGCTGAGAAGAGATATAGCGTAGGAGTACATGTGCTGTACGATAGATAGCAATTTGATATAGAAATTTAGCATAAAGAGAGAGAGAAGAAATGGCCATTGTTGGCTGGAGGTAAGATCTTGCTAGCGTGAAGAAGGAGATTAGAAGAGAGGAACCAGATCAGAGAATTTGCAATAAACAAAAGAAGGTAGAATCTTTGTAATTGAGTCGTATTCTTGAATGAAAGTTGATGCATTTTGTTTGAATCCTTTGCTTCTAGTTTTCTTGACTGAGCTTGAATGCAACTTGTGCTTTTCTCTTTAATTAATCAACAAGTTCTTCATCGTTCCTCCATTTCTTCGTGCTTCTCTTTCTGGTTTTCTCTTAAGTTACCACTCCAAGTTGATTACAACTTGCGAGTACAATGCCTCCTATTCATCTACTTCTGGTTGACTACAACCAGTGGACTCCAAACAATACTCAGAGTTGACTACAACTCTTTGAGCCACATCTCACTTTGCACTATGCTGAACATGACACTGTCCTCTTTCTTGAATTCTTGCTCCAGGCTGAATACAGTTTGCTGAGCTCCTTTTTGTCCTGATCTTGATCGCTGATTGATTACATTTAGTGGATCCTTCTCTCTTGTGAACACTGCTCAGAGTTGACTACAACTCCTTGAGCCTTCCATGGAAGTTTAGATACCAAGCTGATTACAGCTTGTGTATCTTTCTTCTTATCAAGAATTGACATTGAGCTAAATACAGCTCAAATAAGGTCATAATGCCCAAATTTCCTTTGCACAAATTAGCATAATAATGTCGATTTGTACATACATGCTGTAAGAAACAAGTTCCAGTAAGCTCAGGCATGATTTATATGCTTTCTTGGATGATTTCCTACAAATATAGGCAATCTTGTCTGCTCTGAAGTGATACTGATTTTATATATAGAAATGTGCCTGTTACTGATTGCAGTGAGTCTTCATGATAAAATGCTTATAGAATATTTACTGTGCATACATTTGTAGTGAAAATCTATCGCTTCTTCTTTTAGTTCCTGCACCATGTTGATTACAACATAGAGTGCCATTCCATAAGGGTCTAGATACTGAAGCTGACTACAGCTTGAGTGTTTCTTCCCTTGTCAGAACTCATATTGAGCTGAATACAGCTGACATGA
Source organism: Rhynchospora tenuis (assembly GCA_027725995.1). Lineage (NCBI taxonomy): Eukaryota > Viridiplantae > Streptophyta > Magnoliopsida > Poales > Cyperaceae > Rhynchospora > Rhynchospora tenuis. Next base: position 141,928,205 of record CM050888.1, on the reverse strand, counting down.
GGTCCTAATGTCCAAATCTCCTTTTCTATAAATCAGCAAAATATGGTGGGTTGTTGATATATAGGATAATGTTTCTTGAGCTGTTATTTTCTTTATTATTGATCTAAATGCTATAATATTTGTTCTACGAGACTCTAAATAACAGGAACTGGATGTTGCTCGTTAAGTTACTAAGATTCATTGAGAAGTTTATGGTTCTCTGTTAATAATTCTTATTGTTCATGTTGTGTATTTAGAGAGCTGATTTCTTTGTTACTGTCATGTGAAAAATATAAGAGGTTCAGAGCATTCTGTATAAGATGTGGCTTATGAATTTATAATAAGTGCTTGCGTAAAAATAATAACAACAACATATGTTATTATTGCTCTGGTGTTTACACGATGATGTGAGAAGTGCTATGTTATGAAGATTTGGGCTTTGTAGCTAGTATGGGTAAAGAAATGCAAATGAGAGGGTTCAATTTCTGATAACCCCTAGTAAAATTATAAAAACAATATGGCTGACTGTGAAAAATGATATTTGACCAGAAATGTGAATTATAGAAAGGTGGGGGTTTATTTGCAGTAAATGTGAATGTACCGTTATGATAACAGGGGCAAGGAATTTGCTGGCTATCGGTGTATATTTGACTTGATATAAATCCTTTATAAGCTTCTTCAGTGAAATAACAAAGTCTTGTCAGTATTTGAGAAGTCACCAAACTGTAAGGTCATATATGTAAAAGAACCTGTTATTGGATCGGGTAGGAGTAACAGTTAATAAAAAAATGATGGACTTCTATTTCTAATTTTATTCTAAATACTGATTTATTTTCTTTGTTTTATTATAGGTTTTATTGAAGAATATAAGGTTTCCTTTTGACTCAATAAATTGTAATTACATGTAGTAAACTTGACTGATGTGTGCCTATGATACATGAACTACTTACGTTTGGTATCCATTTACGAAGACTGAGCATGAAAATTATATAAAATAAAATAGATAGAAGATATACTCGTAATATCTAGTATCTGAGGGTCATATTCTGTTTAACATCATATGTGTGTACTCGTTTACTTAAAATCATTTTTGGGAATACTGATGTAAGACCGATATAAGTATGTTGAATAGTAATTTGATTATGTGTTTTGGTACGTGTATAGTACCTGTAATTGCTATGACCTATCGAAGCTTGTTTTATGTCAAAGGGTGTATGCCCATAAACCGTGTAAGTGCCCATATGACTGCTTATTTGTATACTCAGGTGTATGTGCAATAGGCCGTGAGTTAGTTGTGTTAAATTTTAAGATAATGAATGTTTGACAATATGGTAAAGCCTCATGTACTAATTTAGCTACTTCCTGTACCGGCCTTTGGATTAGCACATATTGAAGTAACACACACTAAAATGATTAAGATAGGTTAAACTTCTTAAAGCGGAGCCCATAAACGAAAGGCCTAGTAACATAAGCCCACAAAGAAGAAATAAAAAAGAAAGGTACGTTCAACAATAGTGCCGTCAAATCCAATTTATCTAACTTGTTGCCAACTCGCGATTCTCCTCTCTGATGACATGGCAATCAACGTGGCCGCCATCTTACCTTAATTCTCCCTGACGTGAAGACGTGGAGCAATCACAGGCGCCAGATAAGCCCCTTTAGAAAAAAATATTTTATTTTAATAGAACTCCCACAAAATATGAACAAAATACTAATAGGCTATTAGAAATTTAATTAAACTATATTGACTAATATTGTAGTAGAAATTCGTAGTGTAATTGGTAGAATTAGTGAATGTCCAATTTAAAGTATTTTCATTATAACAAATAATTTCAAAATCTTATAGAAATAATAAACAATCCTATAAAAGTATTAAGTACATTAAATCTTTTCTCTATAATGAGATTTCCAAATAAAATCTAAGTAATTTCAAGATTAAATGATTTTCTAAAAAAAAGGGACTATTTTCATAACCAAGTATTTTTAAATAAGTATTTTTGAAAATGCGATAGGACTTAGGTAGGACTTAGATTTAGGATAGGATTTAGGTTGTAAGTTATAGAAGTAATAATTATAATAGAGCCAAAACATCTAATTTTCTCACTTTGAAATGATTTCTTTATAAAAATATATTTCATTAAAATCCCTAAGAAAATAATAGATATATTAAATATTTCTCCAAATGAAATTTTCAAAAGAAAACTAATTTCAAATAAAAAGAATTTTATTTTCGAACTAACTAAATACTTCCTAAAATACATAAATTTCAAATGACAAATTCTAGGAACCAAAAAATATAAATAAATAAATAAATAGAAACCACTAATCCCAAAGAGAAATTTTAATAAAATAAAAGTCATAAAACGAAACCCAAAGTCAAAACTAAAACCTCATCTCTATAATCGACTCCGGATCTTGTCTCCTCGATTGAGTCCCGTCAATTAGGTCTGGTACCGTCAATCGAGTCCGGCCTAAGCCATTTTACGACTTTATTCCTAGCATACTTCTTTTAGCCCTTTAATCAAAGGTTTTCGTGGTTCGTCCCGATGTAATTAACAATGGGGGCTTGCGCCCATTGGAAAGTTGGACCCATACACAAATAATAAACCTTCATAGAGGCGATTTCTCGCTAATGTCCCTTGTTGTCAAGGGGCATTTCTGTGCTAGAATTCGGCTCCGTGAAGGGTGAATCTCGTGGGGTATTTCTCTCCCGTTGAAACTCGTTGTTCAGCGAGAATGACGAAAAATCTCACACACATAATTTACCACACTAGATTTCTATGACTCAATGAGTCATCATGGAAAGATATTTGGCTTAATCTTCGCTTGACTTGATTGAGCCCGTCTCTTCAACCTGGAACCCACATCCATTGTGGAAACATACAAAAATACGGAATGAGAAATAAATTCTCAGTGCGGATTTTAGTTCCAGACATGGATTTCTAGTTGAAATCTTAGCCCGAAAGTAACACCCACAATAATCAAAATGAATATATAACTTATGAATCAATTAAATAACTAGACTTAGATAAATTACTCATGCAATACAAATACGAATTTCTAACCAATTCTATAATGAGCAACGAACCAAGAACGATTTCTTTATAATAATCTTTCATGAACATGCACACAAATGAATCAAGAGCAAGACATTTTCCCTAACCCGAGGGCACATGAGAGACGTAGCTCTAACCCTGGGCAAATGAGGAAATTTTATAATCACAAATCATATCATCAAAACTCACTCAGGTTTCCTAACCCAACCGGTTGGGCACAGGAGGAAACCTTTCCCTAACCCACTGAGCACATGAGGGACGTATCCCTAACCCCGGGCACACGTGGGAATTCCATATTCAAATAGCGCTACCGAACTGGCCGAAGCCGGTGGCCAACCGACTCCGGAGAGTGGCTTGATTGATATTCAAATCCAGTTACCATCTTCCAGTACCAATCACACACAATCACAATTCAAGATTAACAGGCAAGATTAGGTTAAACTGATACAACTCAGTCTATTCAATATAAACATGTATGCAAACTTGTCTGTCTGTCATAACCATTTTAACAAAGGAGATCATCTTTCAACATGAAACTTTGAGTTGTAATATCTGTTCCTGAATCAACATGGTTATTGTATAATGCATCCAAAGGATTCAGCAAAATGCCATGCATAATTTAAAGTTACCAGGATCGGATCTCTATAAAAATCCACGTATCCGCACCTGAGCTGCAAGCTTAAGCGTCTCTTTGATATTCTATGATAGCTCGATTCCTTGACGATCATCATATCCGGTATCTCCGGCTTGACGGTCCTTGGCTCGATAATCTCATCCTAGATCGGCTCCTTAATAAAAGAGAGTAATTAACTTTAACAACCGTTTAACGGTGACGTAGAATACTTAAAAGTGAAACCTAAATAATCTATTTTCAGATGGTTCTTGGGTTACCATACTGACAGGCTAGGTTAACTAGACTAATCTAAATTGGATGATTAAATTCAGATTCTTGAGTGATGAAATTTGATTTTGAAATATTTTATTTAAGTACTTTATTTAGTTATTTAATAATTGATTTTGACTTTCTAATCATTAACAAATCATGTTTGTTTCTGTAATAAAAGTCATTAATTTATATTTTCTAGAAATCTTGAGATTATTCGAAAAGTTCATTTAAAGTGAAATGTTCACTTATTTATCATTTATTTATTATTATTCTTTTTTCTAATATCAAAACAACTTAATTTAAATTTGACTCACCAATTGTCCTGAGTATATTTATTGCTATTAAATTTGGTTATCCATTAATTAGTATACGACTTTAACTTCATATAGATGCGTATCTTTTCTTTATCCTTAAGTCCATGAAACCTTTAATTTCTACCATTATTAAATTTAATTACCATCTAACTTTCTTTATAATAAACAAACTAAAGATGCACTTTGTGTTCGGCTGTGGAGACAATTGATGAAAAACATGAATAATGACTCTCCTTAACCCAATGTACATATATTGTAATCCCGCTGTTTATTTAAAATTGATCAAACATTACATTAAGCATAATCATTTTACTGGTAAGAGTTACTCATCATGATCAAAAGTCAAAAGAGAATAAATTATTTGGTTTCGGGTAGAATCCAACATCCTACCAAATATATACATTGGTTCTTCTAACAATTTTATTTATCGTTCCTATAACACTTTAACCCTTGTAACTTGTAAGTCAGCCCCAGAATTTTACTGGCATCACAAGTAAGTCCTTGAAACCTAGAGCTTTTACCAGTATCCAATTTTTTTCACACCATACCTGATACAGAGGCGATACCACCTCTTTAAATTCACGCATACACCATTATAGGTACAAGGACAGTTCTAAGGTTCATAAATTGATTTAGTACCAATTACGTTGATTAATTTGGATCAAACAGAGGAAGGGAAAGGAATTGAAAATTGGAAAACTACCTCAAATAACAAGAATGACCAAACATCAACGCCAATATCAACTTCTTTCTTCTCTTCCCATATTTTTTTTCTATCATCTAACCATCCTTGCCACTTGCTAAGAAAAGGAAAAGCTAAGCTTGCAACCCAAATGTAAAAGAGAGGAAGAGAAATAGTGTATTCAACGAAACTACCTCAGCTTTTGCTTCCTTTCTACTTTATCCTTGGCCCTTCTCCATCACTAACCCATAGTCAAAACCCAAAATGAAAAAGAGAGAGACAGTCTATCAGCGTGTAACAAAAAGGAAATGAGGGAAGGCCTAACATGTGTATATATATTGTTTAGAAGGACAGAACTTAGGTAACGTGGCTTTGATCTGAGATGCCACGAGTTATAGGCAGAAAGAGGAGATAGCCACGGCCAACCCAAGCTCCCCACGTTGCCTATCGAATTAATACCAATTTACAAGGTTCCACTTGTCGGGTCGGTTCAACGGGGATAAGAACGGAGGATTGAAAGGGAGGACAGCCCTGGATTTTAATCGAACAGAGGAGAGCTGCTCCTTGCTCGAGCCAATCCAAATGGGGAGAGAGAAAATATTGAGAGGAATTAAATGAATTTTGAGGGCCGGATGAAATCCAACGGTTGGGAAAATTATGTGATCTTTAATTAAAGATCTAATAGCATAGATTGATTAAATGATTGATATATTAGATTTGGTAACATAATTTCAGAACTTTCAATCATCTTTGACATCAAAAGTGTCAGTATTGATTACTATATATATTATATGTTAATCAACATGATTTTGTACTATTTTTACTGTGTGCTTGGATTAAGTTTCATAAGTAGTTATGCTTGTTTTTATCAAGGATTAGTTTATCATTATTTCCTATCTTTTGTTTTTGCTAAAATCATATATATGAATTTTAGATCTTATACAAAATTAAAATTCCCGATTTCTTGTCGATTTTACTGTTACTTTAGATTTATTTCCTAAAGTTACTAATTGTGAATATTTTAATAATAATTGATATGAGTTGAAGAATTCCAATTTTTCCTATTGACACCATTTTAAATAATTTTTTTTTTATTAGATTTGATTTCTTGATCATGTTATGTAATCAAATTAATGTTTATATAGCTGGATTTTTTTTTAGCGATGGCTTATTAATATTAATTGTTGTTTCGTTGATATTTTTGTTAATTTATTTAATCTGATATTATTTATGAAATTTTCTCTAATTGACTGACTTGAATTTAACTTGGCAGTTTTCAAATATGTCACAAATTGTATACAAAAAACACAAAAAAAAAAGAGGCGCAATCCCAACATCCCACTATATGCAAATTAATTTATTCAATTTACTTAATAGACCCAATAAGGAGATCGACAGTTAATTCTCTCACCAACGTGTTCCTTTTGTTGGTTAAACCATTTTTCCCAATTTAAGCCTATTTAGACCTTTACTAGACTAGACTCACGCCAATTAATTTAATTCCCACTGTGACCCCATGCGAGACCAGACTCGAATTTGTAGCAAAAAATTTTATAATATTTCACATCATTTGTAGAAATAGGAAAAAAAAATCAAAAAAATGAAGAGAAGGCAGGTGCTTTAGTATATTTGTATACCTTTCACAAAGTGCAAAAATAGAGACAATTTAAAATTAAAACACAAATAGTCTATAATCAGCCTCAAAGTTGAGAACTCAGAAATGCACAAAATTACCTGTCGAGATCGAGATCCCAAGGATTTAGCCTCAATCGAAGATGGGTTAAGCTTATGTTATACTGATCTAGCCTCAATAGAATCCAAAATTTATGTTTGGCCTCAATTAGTCTGGCATCAATCTGCCTGAGTACTGAGCGAAGTGGAGCGGACGGGGAGACAAGTTCTTCAAACTGTAGATTATCGAGGATCGAGAGAGAAGGGTGGAGACGAAGTAAGAGAGAAAGAAATCCCAATCTTTTTTTTCACGAAAGAGATTCTCTGACTCTTCATTAACGAGGGGATTGTTTTGATAAACGGAGAAGAGAGTAATGGAGGAGAAAGAAAGAATGGAAAAAATTAATTCATCCTCTCTGCACAGCGCCTCAATCTATGCCCTCTATTTAGATCTACGCACATATCTTGATGCAATCGGATGGTTTAAAAGTGAATAGGACAATCCCTCTATCCTATCCAAAGGACATTAGCTTATCTATATATATATATATATATATAAAAGAAGTCGATGATCTATCTCAAATATTTGAAGGACCCAGCTGAGCATGTCGTGTTTGATTTGAATTGCATAACGACTCCTAAAATATATCACATATGGACCTATCCTAATGAATCGCCTTTTTCCTTCATTCGCAATGAATCTTATTAATATATAACTTACAATAGAATAGGAGATTCTTGAATGAATGATTCTTGACTCTTAAAGTATTATTTTGTATATTGCATATATATTATTCTAGCACTTCTATTGTTATTATAATAGATGATTGATTTCTCATGTTTATTTATGTGACATTATTTTAGAGTTGTTTATTTAAAAATTATTATTATACTATGTCTATATTAGATGCAAGGTTTTAATGTGATTTGTGTGGTTTAGCAGTTAGGCGGTGATTTAGCATTTGTCGGTGATAAAACGATGATAAAACAGTTGTACAACGATAAAATGGTAGTGCCATATAAACGAAAGTCTAGATACAACGGATAAAATAAAGTTTTTTAAAAGCTTGATTAGACTTTATGTCATTGTTGTAGATATATTTTTTCAGCAAAAAATAAATTTATGGACATGCTGATACAAAATTCTAACTTCGTAACTGATCGAACAAATACAGTGAAGGGGCTTAGATTAATCTAAACAACCAGTGCCAAGTTGTGTATCTCATTTGAACATAGAGATTTTTTTTTTTTTTTTTTTTTTGAACATAGAGATCCAAATGCGCCTCCCCTTCATTTTCTATCTGGCAATTCTAATAACCAATGCCTATCTATGTGTACCTCAATTGAATAAAGAGGTTCAAATAACCTTGATCTTAATTTCATCTTGCAAATCTGAATAACATTTTTTTAGTTTTATCCACAGCTCCAATTTACTAGGCATGCAGACTCATGCAGATCAGAAGAAAAAGGATAATAGTAATTGCTAACCTTACCTTGTATTTTGTAGAAATTTTTCTTTAATTGTTGAGTTTTAATGTGTCATGTCGATAATATCAGAGAACCGTGACTCGAATTTTTAGGCATTTACAGATGACTAAAGATATAGAGCCTTTTTTTTTGTTTCCACTACTATCAAATCCAGAGGTTGTATATGCATACAGGGACACAATAGCTTATATATTTTGTTATGTTGTTCCAAATGTGAGTAAGTAGACTATTAATTTAAAAATAGTTTTTCTAATAAAAATTGAGAACATTTTTTTTGAATTATATATATTTGTGGAACGATATATCTAGTGAATAATAAAAATAAACTAGGATGTCAGGCAACATTTTTTATTCCATTCTTTTGATCATTGATATAGATATTTCATTGGACCAATTGCTTTTTAGACACATTATTTCGTTATTAATTTATTTGACCCCTGTCAATTTCATTGTTCACTGTGACCTGTTGCCCATTTTTATCAGTTTTTACTTTCATTTTATTTATTTATTTGGATTTACAAATTACGATATATAGTTTATTTTTGTCATTTTGTTTGTTTTCATATTTTAAAATAAAATTAATAAAACAAGTTGAATGTTTGTAATATTACACATTACTATATAAAATTAGTAAATTAAATTCATATTCTTTGTTGTAAATAGATTTTTCACAAGTCTGTACTTGTTGTTATACCAAACTCTGGCAGAGAACCTTTTCTCTTTTTGGAACCCGTCGTAGTTAAAAATTCATCTAAAAAAATGCTATCTGACTCATTCATTTCATATTAAACGGGCTAGATTAAGTATAATTTGTGTACTTCATAAAGTTTGTCAGAATAGAAAAAGAGGCAGATTTACAGTCTACTCAAAATAAGTTCGAACCTTCTGATCCTAAATAAACGGCCGAGATCTGCTCAATAACCCTGCAACAAAAATCCAACAATTACGAAGAAACCAAATTTTATAAACAGCAACGCTCACATCCGATTTTATCTCAGTCACTTCCCAAGAAAATCATGAAGATAAGGAGAGCATGGAGTCCACAAGCGAGAATTTGTGGTTACCCAACACCACTCGCTCTTCCCATCCAATCATCTCTTCCCCATCTCTATCTCTCATCTTTTATCTCCACCCATTTCAAAACCTTTTTTACATCAAAACCAAAGAGAAGGAAGCTCCATTTTAGGTACCCATGGCTTCCACCGCTCTCTCCACCACTGTAAATCCAACCAAGGTATTAGAAGTGCGTGACTAATGATCATATCAAACTTCGTTATCTTACCATATAAAATTTGAAAGGTAATTAATGCCTCTTAACATGATATTGCAGATTTGCACAGGGAAGAATGGTGCCGTGGCACCGGCCCGTATGCTCAAGTCGGTTAAAGGACTGGGCTCTAAGCCGTGCAGGAGTGTCGTGTGCCAAGCAACAAGTGGTGTCTTGCCAGAAGATGTTCCTGACATGGAAAAGAGACAGCTGATGAACCTGCTCCTACTTGGTGCTATTTCCCTCCCCACTGTCGGCATGCTCGGTCCTTATACCTACTTCTTTGTGCCCCCAAGGTACATGGCTTCTATCTTGGGCCTCTTGGCCATGGTATTCTCCCTTGTCTATGTAACCCATATGTTTGAAATTTCTAACAGATATATTTGTCAGACCTAATGTTATGTTAATTTGGGATATAAGATTTTAACTTGTGCACTTATTCGTACCAAGCTATGTTAACATTGAACTATTTAGTTGATGACTTCATCATCTGTTCCAATTTCCTGAGCACGTGCTGTATTTCCAGATATACCGGTTACTGGTAATTGTGTTGGATAACATTACGTGAGAGGGATTTTCTCATAAACATATTTCAATGTGCTTTTAGCACGCCATAATTGTAAGGCTTTGGATACAGTTGTGTAATACTGTAATTAGAAAAAACAAGTATTTGGGGCAATGTGCGTGTCTAACAAAATTTGATTTTCTAACTTGAAACTTTTTTCATAAATTTTTATTTCTATCTTACAGCTCAGGAGGTTCTGGAGGTGGGCTTGCCGCAAAAGACAAGCTAGGAAATGACGTTCTTTTGGAAGATTGGCTAAAGACCCATGGTCCCAATGACAGAACTCTCGTTCAAGGCTTGAAGGTATACTCTACTTCTGTTCAATTTTTAATGCCTGCAGCATTTTTCTTTTTTAGTTATCCTAATTTTTCTTCCCGACTTTCAACTTGGTTGCAGGGAGATCCAACATATCTAGTTGTAGAGTCTGATAAAACATTGGCAACCTATGGAATTAATGCGGTGTGCACTCACCTGGGTTGTGTCGTGCCGTGGAATTCATCAGAGAACAAGTTCATCTGCCCCTGCCATGGTTCCCAATACAACAACCAAGGCCGTGTTGTCAGAGGCCCTGCTCCTCTGGTATGCCTTTCCAATTTTAAATGTGTTTATATAATTTAATTTAATGAAATTATAAAGCGAATGACCAAAGTACAAACATTTAAGAAATACTATTCTGGTTGTTCGCATGTTGCTATTTAGTACTGAGAACAGTATCCTGATTTAAACACTCTTGCTCACTTCTGGTAAAGAACAAATGCTGATGGTAGAACATGTCAATAATACATACTTACAAAAAATAAGTGCAGAGCCTCCTATGAGCACCAAATCAGAGATATTAGTATCACTGTATCAGCAATAGTTAGACTTAATGAAATTAAAACGCTGTACATTTCCGATAAGTTTGTGGTGACTGGTACATATATTGAAATTCTTCTGACTTAATTAACACTCTGTTTTGAAGTACAACAATTTCATAAATCCATGCTTCCGATTCAAGCGATATTTTGGTTTATTTTTAACATAAGAAAAAAGTGCAATTATTATGTTCACACCTATATAAGCATAAAATGCATTTTCTAATCACTCTCTCCTTGTAGTTTTGTTTTTCTCATTTCTTTCATTCTTTTAACACCTGCTGCCATTTTTCAATACTGAATTGCTCTCTTTTTTCACTTCCCATAACAGTCATTGGCTTTGGTTCATGCTGATGTGGATGATGGCAAGGTAATACTTGTACCATGGGTAGAGACTGATTTCAGAACTGGTGAAGATCCCTGGTGGGCTTAATTTTACTGGCATGTGACCAGCTCAAACTAAAGACACTCCCATATGAACATTTGTATTTGACAATACTTTTGTACCACGAACAGATTCTTTCGAATTAATGCGTATATATGTCACAATTTCGATTTTGGACTCTTTCGAATCTGTATTCCTTGATGCTAAGATTTGATTGCTATCAAGTCAGGAAATTCATTGCTCCTAAACAAATAATTGCTGATGTATAATACTTAAAAAAAGTAATTTACAAATAGGTTTACTTGTACTTTATTTCTGGAATTAAACTAGGCGACATTTTTATTATTTTTGACAGAAATCTAAAGCTCCAGGCTACATGGGTGAAAAAAATAGATAAAACGGTGCTGTCTTTTTTTATCAAATAAAATAAAAAAAATACTTCATATTCAGGAGTATTTTCTACAGTAACTCTGCTGATGTCAACAAAATGTCATCTCCGCATTGGTGCCCTCCGATGTTTTCATGTGCTTCATGAATTTAATTTGTACAGTTTGCTAATTTGTTTGCACTAGCCCTAGCCATGTGATCGTTCTTAGATGCATCTGTGTGGTTCTCAGTGTAACGGCTGCAAAATGTGTTACAAAAGTTATTTTGTTAGTCCACGACATAGGTAATTATGCGAACCGGTGCACTACATCTCTGGCAGCATCATTTGCTTTGTTTGCTTTTTCTTGACCTTCTATGATCTTCTAAGTTCGTCTATAAGTCTTTATTATGTGTTTGGCTACAGATGATCAGTATTTTAGTCCTGATGAAGAGCTGCACGAGAAACATTATAGAAGAACTTAACACACAAAAGGAAAGAGGGGTCATGCTTCTCTAAGCATGTTTCTCCTCTCACCTCTATTCTTTATTGTTTTAATAAACCTGGTCTCATGCACCGTCTTCTTTTGTTTAAATTTTTTTCTTCTTCTTGGCTCACGAACGCATTTTTCACCTATCATATGTGATTCCTTTGTTTTTTATTGCTGCTAAGTGCTAAATTTGCTCAAGCTCTCCTCCAATTCTATGAAAATGGACGCCTACATTTCTTTAGTTTCCAAGATTCATGTCTCTTTCATTTAATTGTTTAGTAGCCTCATATTATATATATTTTTTCTTTTACTATTGTACAAGTGACAAAAAATTTTAAAGATAACAGTATTAAAAATGGTACAGTTTTTTCCACCAGAATTTTCGTTAAAAAAATTGTGTTTAGTTATGTAATCAATCAACCAAAGAAAATATTCTCTTACTTTTGTTACGTTTTTTAAGACTTTGATATTTGAATGAAACTTTATGAATATTCTTACAAACTTATATGAATTCCAATGATATAATTTTTCTAATTTAAAATTTTGAAATGACTTTTAAGTTTGGTTGATCTTTTTTAAGTTATTTTTGATATTTTGAGATTTTTAACGTTCTATTATAAACTTTGGTTGATTTTTTTAATATAGCTATTTATTAATTATAATTTTGTTAAAATATTATATTTTTCTATTATAGTATTAATCGGCCTATATACAAAATCATGTCAATTGATTGATGATATCATTATAAATTATTTCCATCATTACATATGTGGTTATTAATTTTAAAATTATCCTTATATATTGTTTTAAATTTTTGGGTACTTTTGTTTAGTTTTTTGCAAAAGATTTTCCATATCATTTTGGATTAAATTTTATAGATATTTTTATAAAATTTCACTTAATCCTATGATATATTTTTTAGTTTGGATTCCAAAATTTTAGTTTCGAAACTTTCTTAGATTGATATTATTTTTATATTTTGAGACGGTGAAATTTAAAAAACTTGATACTTTCTGAAAACAAAAAGAATCAAAAGACCGACTTTGGTCTAACATTCATCACGCAAAGCGCGATACCTCAGCTAGTACTATACAATATGAGGGACCTTTTCTATAGTAACTCAATTCCTTCTCTCGATTTTATGTGGTCTATTTGCATATATTTTTGTCTAACAAATGTACTATAAATTTACAATGACCTCTTTCAACAAGTATCATGAAGATCTACATGCAATCGTCTATACCAAAAAAAAAATTTAGAAAAAACAGCCATGTGAATATTCTTTGGATTGTTTGTGTCGAACTCACATGTTATTAGTCTCTTCAAGCAAGCAACGCGGAGATATACACAAGATCATCTACAAGTAATAAATTAAAAATAATGACAGTCCATGTGGATTCTCTTCGAATTGTTTGTGAAGAACACCCATTTATTACATGTAAATAACCCACATATGTCTATTTTTTGTATTAGCAACACGAAAAAACTTCACATGGGAATATACAAAAAGTTAAATCAAGATAACATCAGCTTCAAAAAAATTTTCCCCATATGTACAGTACATGTATGGATAGATTTTGAAACTATGAGATAAATTAGCAGTAATTAAAGTTTTCAACTTTTCATATTAGTATGTCGTATATGGTTTCAACTATTCTCTAATAGAAATAAAAAATATCAATTGAAAATTTGCACTTCAGTGCTATGGTTAAAAAAAAGAAATTTTATATACTAAATGTGAAATAAACTACTGCTAACTTGAATTAGAGTTTAAATACATTTTTTTTTCTATTTTTGTGTTTTCAATGTGCCATTTTTTAAATCCAAAATTGAAGTTATAAAATTAAAACATAAAAAAAATAATTTATACAAAATTAAAACATTAAAATAAAATAATTAATTATATTGTTAACAAATCTATAATTTTTCTTACATTATAACTCTATTTTGATAATCCTGAGTTCCCGACATTGATTTTGAAATCTGTAATTTTTTTAATACATGTCATTTGTTTTTATTATTATTATTATTATTATTATTATTATTATTATTATTATTATAATAATCATCATCATCATAATCATAATCATACTTCTGGTATTTGTTGATTGTAATTGCAAATGATATCAAATATAATCTCTATTTTAGAAAAATAAAAATAAAACAGTACACATCCAATTCTATAAATTTTGTTTAAATTAAAATTTGCGTCCTTTATTGTTTCATGATTTTTTTTTTTTTGCATACTAAACTTGGTAAAAAGAATTATTATTAATAGTAAATTAATAATTACATATCCGATCCAAGTCGAGGCAAGAACACTCCAAAACAGAAAATGCAACTTAACTAAATCTTATAGATAAATCGAAAGGTAGTTTAGCATTTATTCAAATAATTTCATTTATAATTCTAGCACTTCTAATAATTACATGCACTTTAAGACTCGCCTTCATCGCGCGAAGCACGAGTATAAAGCTAGTAATCCTAAAGAGTGGCGTACTATTTCCCATCATATTGTATTATTCTACACACAACCAATGTTACTGTCAAAAACAATCACAGCACATAACAACTCTTACAATCGGCACTGCAAACAAACGCAACGAAAATAAATAGATTCTTGCACTTATTTAGATTGCCGAAAATAAACAAAGCAAAGAAAAGAGAAACAGGAAGCTATATAACAGAAAACAAAACAAAAATAAAGAATTGAGAAATTCTACTCATCTAAAACATGAAGAATGGACAAATCCATGAACATGAATGACATCTAGAGCACTGATAACAGAAACAATGATGAGAATATAGTTACTACCAATATACAAGTTTTCCAGATTGGAAAAAAAGAATCAAGAAGAATTCACAGACCCATTTATTACAGACAGCAAGCAGAAACCAAATAAGAAAAGAATATATCTATACTTTATACTGACACCATTTACCAAATTCTACCAAAATCTTCAAGGGATTATAACAGCTCGACCAGTATTTATATTTTGCATTTAGTGGACTTTGACAATGATTTATTATCCAAATTTGAATTGCCATAATTTGGAACTAGACACAACAAAACGAACTAGACGCCCGACCAAACTTAAAATCACTAAACTGATTTCAGCAATTAAGCTGTAATAATCCCAACTCAACCACATTTACACTAAGAAAGCTTTCTTTTGACTAAGAGCCAAGACCTCTGACATCTGTGCCAGGTACAGCCGGTGGTTTCCCGCTTGCATCTGCTTGAGGTGGGTATAGCGCAGCTGGAGGATAACTCAGCGGAGCCCGCACATAAGTGCCAGCTGTTGCTTGTTCATACACAAAACTACCAGGACCCATCCCAACAAACTGCTCATTCTCCTTGCTGAAATAAACTGGCCTAGAAATGGGCATCGGCATGGGGACAAACCCACGAACCGGCATGTTCCCTTGCCCTTCCAGTGAGGGTTGCATGTACGGGACAGGTGTCGGCACATAGTACACTGGCATTGGCTGAGGCACATAGTAGACTGGAGGTGCTGGCGCTGGCTGGGTAGGCGGCTCTTGTAGCTGCACCTGGACAACCGGTTCAGCTGGCTCTATTGTTTCTGTTGGGTCTGAGTCAGCATTCACAGGGGACCTGTCATGCAATGAAGGGCTGTTGATATTGTTATATTGGAAATTGTTAAACAGCGATGCTCGATTGTATCTGTTTGGTAAGGTATCTGGTGGAACAAGTACAGAAAAAGGAGGTCTTGTGTGCTTCCTATTTCAAACTTTACCAAAATTTCATTCTAGGATATATAAATATGTCCTAGATCAGTAGTACTAGCTTGTTCATATATCCTTCAACACATTCACTATTAACTAGACACAAAAGTGAACTCAAAACTTAATTTCTAATAACAAAGGAACTCAGCATAACTTCACCAATTTAAAATTGCCCAAAGTAATGATGTAAATTGCCAGAGGGCTATCTAAATACTCGGCAATTAATCAATTAAGGATTGTCCCTGTGATAGGATTTCATTTTTTTTTTCTATTTAAGCCAATTATTCTGCTGGCTGGTAGCCTGCTATTAGAACAAAGATATATAGGCTGGAATAGTAATATCCACTATAATCTCAAAATAGCAAATTTATACCATATAAGGAGGAGGATACCAATATGCACTATGCTGGTTTGTGACGTATCTATAGAGACCCTGTCTCTTAACAAAAAAATTTGTGGTCTTAATCTTTATACACTTGGTCTAATTTAGGCATTAATGCTAGGTCAAATGCTTTTTGACCAGTTCAATTTCTTTCAAACCCAAAAATTGACCAGATTTTGGAATAAATTAAAGCTCAGCTAACCTGTCAGAGCCGGTGTCAATTCCAGTGAGATAATCCGGCGGATCTGACACCATAGACGATGAAGCCTCCGACCGGCGCCGCTCCAGCGCTCCCCCAACCGCAGCTGGTGATGCCGAGTTAAGTGCATCAAGAAACCACTGGTTTGACTCCCCAGTCGAGAGCACCGAACCAAATCCAGCACTCGGCGAGGAAGGAAAGAGAAATAGTCTCAATCTCGGCGACTTTGTTGCAGGGTTCAACCGATCCAATTCATCAAGCATGTTGATCAGATCCTCATCAGAGCAGAGAGAGATGAGCGAGTCGAGATCTTCATGAGGGAGTTGATACTTGATGATCGGAGGCGATTTTGGGTTGAAGTGGGAAGGAGAAAGGGAGGAGAGGAGAGAAACAAGAGTAGAGAAGGATGCCGTGCGAGGGAAGGAGACTATGCGGGTCTCGCCACCGACGTACCGGAGAAGGTGGTCCCCAGGACGGGGAAGAATCCGACCGCCATAGCTGCACATGAGCCTCACATGCTGGATCTGAGCGTTGGTCGGAGCAGAGGCGATGTTGGGGTGTGGCGTTGCGTGACTTGGGTGGTTGGTCGTAGTCGTTGTGATCGAATTCGACGGAGGCGGGATGTTGGTCGTCGTGGTAACGCCGCCTCCGGCTCCGGCGGAGGTGGTGGAAGAGGAAGAGGTGGTGTTGGGTAGAGAGGCGTCGTGGTGGTGGGTAGTGGGAGTGGGGTGGGGATGGGGATGAGGATGGGGGTGTGGAGGAGCGTGAGAGGTGGCGGGATGGGGATGGCCGGAGGCCATCGAGTTATAGGCTTCTCCGGCGATGTAGGTGGCGGAGGGATGGGGAAAGACGAAAATGCCCCTCTCAGATAAGAGTTGTGGCGTGGGTGTAGGAGAAGGATTATTGTAATTGTATGTAAAATGTTGTAACTGGGGTTTAAAGGTAAAGGAGGTTTGGTTGTGGCGATTGTCGTAGTTGAGAGCGACGTGCGTAGCATCCATGATTTTTTTTTTTATTATTTACCTTGTAGTTTGTAATTTTTTTTTTCAGATTGGTATTAGATAGGGTTTTAATTTATATATGAGAGAGACAGATTAAAATGTTTATTCGTTATATGAAATATTTAGTTATATCTTATATAGGGAAAATAAGTTTGTATGTACTGAAAATATATTTTTATTTTTTTCGCTTTAAAAAATGTGTATATTCTTCGATTGCTTTGTTCCGGAAAAAAAATGTTTATTTTGAGCATGCTTCAGAATAACAATTCTCCCGCTGAGTTTTTTGAAATTTGTATAGAAAAAGATTTGAACGGTCAATTTTTAAAAATGAACATAGATTTATAAAGAAGTCATCGTATTTAAATACGAATACTTATAATTGACGGTAACAAAAATTACTACGATACAAAGGTTTTCATGAGCAGACAAAAATTAAATATTGACATATTTTTATTTTTCTTACTGATTTATAATGTGCAGAATTATATAAGATTAATTTAAATGCTGAAAATTAACAAGAACGAATTAAATTGGTCATTGCTTGGATGTAAATGGTTTAAATTGCATAAATGAAACCAAAATATCTTACCTCTTGATCTTAATAATTGATTTTTATAAATTTTGAATTATGCTAGACAATTTCATCGTTGAAATAACTCTTTTAATTTCATGCTGCTTAATAATTTTGTCAAATAACCAAATCCGAAATCTTTGTCAAAAATAAATAAATTATACCGGATGTAGTATTATCCATGTGATTTATACAATAAAATTATAAGTAATAAATATAAATGACATTCAAATTAAATTTAAAAAGACAAGTATTAACAAATTAAAATTATACTAGATATGGCAGTCACAATTTCGCTGAACTATGTTTTTTAGATCGAAGAATAATCCAATCTTTCATCAAACTTGCCAAAATTTCTGATGTAAAATATAAATCTGTTGTAAGAAACTTACCAAAATATATAGACAAAATTTTGTAAGTTCAAAATTAGAGATTTCTTCCACAGAAAATTTTCATATAAACTTGACATAAATTTTCTACTTAAAAAAAATCTTGCCAAAAATAACTTTCGACATAAATTCAGTTCGATCAATCAGGCATGAAGTACCTTAGATTTCCAAATATATCTACCATGGAGTTCTAAATATATTTAATTTTAAAATTTATACGACTATTTTAAATTTATTTAACCAAAAAAAAATTATTATTTCAAAATCAATAGCGGTCACGATTTTTAATTAATTAATATTATTATAATGTAAATTATTTGAATTTTTTTTAAAAGAAATCGTACATCTAATTAGCATAAGACTGATGTCTCATCTCATTCCTTAAAAACGAAATATGTAAATTAAATTTTGATTAAGGTTATCTACGCACTTTCTTCGCTGAGTGTTGTGTTGTCTATTGTTGTTGTGGACAAAAAAGGATAAGACGCTTCCAACTCCGAATAGAATAAACAAGGACCAGGTCAGAGTGGGATTGACACGCAACTTGAGTATCCGACTAAAAAACTCTCAAGTTACTCTGAAACAGAGGAATCGTCGACTGACTCAGGCAGTCAGGCTACATTGGTATGCTTATTGTTTTCAACTGCTATTAGTAAGAGTGATACTCCAGTCATTAGAAAATGGAGAGAAAGTATTTCGACTAATAACGGAACAGACACAGCTGGAGACACAATATATACTGCTGGAATCTGAACGGTTATTTTGAAAACCACCCTCGGATACTAAACAATTTTGACTTGGCCCCACCACTGTGGGGTCCAGGTCCTTTACAGCTTCCACTTTCCCTAATCCGTATCCTCTTGTCTTCCTAAAAGAGAAGACCACTGGACTTCGGAAGATCTGAGCTGTCTGATTTAATCTCAACGGTTATAAGGGAGCCCCGTGAATAGTACCAGATTGATAGGTCCGAAAAAATTCAACCGTTCTGATCAAATCGGACGGCTCGGATCAAAGAAGACCACTGAACTTCTTTAGAAGAAGTCCAGAGGATACTGGTCCCCACTTTCCCTGTCTAACTTTCTTATTCAAGAGAATTTTATTCCCAATAAAATTTAACTTCGAATAGAATGCATTGAAGCAAGTTGATCAAGTTTTGAAATGGAATAATTCCTTTTCTTAGATATGATTTTGTAGTTGCTGTCAGTAAAAGTAATATCGACGTCACTTGGCGATATTTTCTTTGGAAATTTTCGCTTTTAAGATAAGTCAAATTGAATTAGACTACTTTTCAATGATGAAAAATAAGTTTATGGAGTGTATTTTTTTATTGAGATAATCCAATTTTTTTAGTGAAAAAAAATGAGGGTCGTGTAGAAGGAATTTAATTAATTTATGATTAATCACGTAATAATATTTTGCCTTGAATGAAATTTATTTTATTTCTGACAGCGCCCGGGCAGAGAAAAATATGAATTTAACAAGTGTAGTAATCTGATGATAACTAAGTTCTGCATATTTAAAGGCATGATAAGTTTGAACAAATTATGGTATAGGTTATAGAGTACAACCAATTTTGAACGAATATGAAATATTTGACAAGTACAAGGTAAACATTTCCTAATGATAGTACAACGTTATTATATAACAAAACTCTTAAACTGTAACTCAACAATTATTTCAGTTATATAACAAAGGGCTTTTCGTTATAGATACAATTCTTGTTAGCAAAAGCTGATAGTCCTTTTTTTTTTTTCCTAATTTTTGACGTAATAACTTTCATAAAGAAAAAACTACTAGATATCAATGGAGGAGCCAATATAGCATATTACAAAAATTTAAAATTTAGAGAAATTTTAAGAGATTATTTTGGAGGTCATCGCCTTTAATTATAATTTAATAAATTCGTGGTATCATGTTATTTTTATTTATTTATTATTTTTGCTAATTCCGCCAGTGTCACATATAAAAATCCTTAATAATATTTCTAGTGAAAAATAGTTTGTGCCTACAAAATTGGTTAGCCTCCTTTAATTTAGCTTTCGCATGATCCTTTGCCAAGCATTTTTTTGCTAGGTTTTTACAATCCCATATTAGAATATTAGAGGCATCCCCAAAATAAATATCAGTTGTGCCATGTACTGAAGTGAAATTAGGTAAATTTTCTTATTGTGTGGATAGAAAATGCTACGAAGAAAGTTGGGTACAGAACAACGATTGTTCTTTTGTTTGTTTTCTTTTGTTTTTAACTATAGAAAGTTAGGTAACAGACTGACTAATAAGTAATAACTTGAGAAAGGAAAATAAAAAGTACGGGGACATTTGTCGATACACCCTTACCTTTAGGTTAATTTAGTTTTTGGTTTCACTCTTTTTCAAAGAAAAAAAAAAAAAAACTTCCTCTGAAACCTTTTTTCTTGCAAACCCTGTGAACATGATTACAGGTTGAAAAAATATCAGTATACTACTCCTGATTATACTACATGTGCAAACTAATTTAAAAACTTGTTGTGCTATATTTGGTTATTAAAGGTCATCCATCATGTCCTATTTCAATATTTCATGCTGTTTGTTTTTCATGTGCTATCCAAACTATTCGGCCGAATTTGAACCTGCCTCTCTCAAACAAATAGCATTATCATTTCTTAAATGATCTCCCATCATTCAATTTAGGTTCCAACGCCCATATTTTGGATACTGCCAAATACTAGTATATCACTATTTAATTATTTTTTTTTAATTTTGAATTTAAATGTATAATCTAAATCGTTGATCTTATTCAATTTGACGAGCGATGTATTTTCATATAAGTTTTATAAAAATTGAAATTTATTTGATACTTGATCAAGAATTAGAAAAATAAATGAACCTTTAACTATGACAGATTCATTCTAGCTAACAAGTTCATGTTTTAGTCTTCAATGAAATATAAAATGAACTTCAAAATTTATAAATCTAAAATGTGTCGCTAGTCAAATTGAATAAGAACACCTGCTTAGTTTCAATGCTTGAATTTTAAATTTTTAAAAAAATAGTAAAATGTTAATATTTGAGGCATCCAAAATGTCGGCAAACCTCTAATTTAATTTGTCTCTCCAATTATTTTTACACCTTTTGATTGTGTTCATTTTATGAGCGACTTTCATTCTTTTGTACATTCAAAACATCATTTTTCAACTTTTGTTCGTTGAACGCCTAATCATTTAGTTTTAATATTACAAAAACTTTTTTCTGAAAGACCAATATTATGGTTGTATGGTGAAATTGATACCTTTACAACAAATAATTTTTAGAGCAATGCGTTGATTAATTTTCTGAAAGACCAAATATAAAGGAACTTAATTTCCAATCGAATTTTGTAATTAAGATTATTTTATTATTTTTAATAATATATCCATGATTATAATAACCAGATGGTTGAATAATTTTTATATTTGGTGCGTAGTAAACTACGCATAGATGTTCATTCTAATATTTTTTTTACATAATTTAATGTGGATTGAAGTTTTAAACCGCGTGTTCACGTGTTCGAATTCTAATTAGCTATATCTGTTTATAATTTTAAATTAATGATCTAAATTTTAAATCTAATTTGAAGAAACCAATAAGTGAATGTTAATTATTTTTTGGATGGTGTATCCAAAGTGATTCAAATAAAGGATTGTATCAGGTTTTGTAATAAATTCATTTTCTTGGACAACACATCTTAAAAAATATTATATACCAACTTTAAAAAGTTTGATCTATAGAAAAGAACCTAAAATTAATTATTGATTTATGTCCTTCCAGAAAATATTCCTTTTAGTTAGTAAGAAAGTGCATTTTTTTGTTACAATAATTGGACTTGTAGAAGTTTCACATATGTAATTGAGTAAATAAAAGAACGACACTACTCAAGCCTGACTTAAACGAATTTTGTTTAATAGTTTCGTCAATTTCACATATGCAACTGACAAACCGTTTAATCAATCTTATCTATATGACAGTGAAAATTATTGGCATTGGTCATCCCGATGCAATTATCTCTATTGCGGCTATACTGATGCAAACTATATGTAAATACAATTGATTTTATTCATCTGATGCAGTTGGGAAATGTCCATCTAATAGCTGCATTTTCCTGAAGGCTATAAGACGGAAATAATGCAAATCATGACTTCATTAGAGCATAATAGAACTCATGAAGAATTTACAACAATATTTTACAAATTATTTACATACCCTAAAAATATTTTTGTGACTTTTGTAAATATATTTAAAAAAAATTTGTATGCATTTTAATTCCATAAATCATATTGCAGTTAAGCACACAACATTTTTCAAGAGTTAGTCGATATGGATAGCAAAATTGGATAGGTTGCTTAATTGATGTGATTCAGTTAATGAAAATTATCATAGAGAATGAAATTCTAAAAAAAATTGTACGAAAATTTTCTCTCAAGTTTTGTTAAATTAATATCTATTATTTTTAGTTATTTATAAAATTTTCTATGCGATATAATTTTCACTATTTATTTGAATTAGATGACATGAAATCATCCAAAGAAATATTTGAAAACTCCTATTTTCATACCTTAGTTTCCTCCAATGACATTATTTATTTACAAAAGATTTCACTTTCTTTGAAATTACCAAATGTTATCTATGGCGCAATTTTTATGTTTTTATTTCTGAACTTCTATATCATACTATGTTTGATATACGTGAGGCGTTAATGCAACACTCGAGTATCTCAAGTATGTATTAACTACCATTTTTTTTGATGTAAAGTGGCCCGAGATGGACTTCCATTGAAACAAGAAGGAATACAAGAAAGAGCCTTAGTTAAATCAGCCATTCAGACCGATTAGCCAAGTCTAAACTAAAAGTAAAAACTAAAAATAGCTAAGATCCCACATTAACCACCCCTTCAGTTCAAGACCCAGCTGTCTAACGCCACAACACATAATAGCATCAAACATAACCAGCACAAAGAAACAGAAAGAGTGAAAAAAGCAGAACTAAACACATGCAAACTAGACTAAACAGCTGATCAAACAGTGCAATGAAAATCCTGCTAGTCGCCTCTAGAGGCTTTCTTCAGCAGTAGAGACATGCCCATCACTTGTAGTTCTGCTTGATATAGCTGCTAGCTCTCTGAAGCTTGCCTCCATCTGTGTACTGAAACCTGTCCAGAAATTAAACAGACATAACACATTAAAGTATACTATATGTGAATTAGAGCCTCGAGTGTCAGAAAAGATTCTCTTGTTTCTCTCTATCCACATTGTCCAACAAAGAGCAGCTAATATAGTCTTAGCAAAAGTTTTTTTAGGTTTGTCTAAACTATTTATGCTAGACCAGATCGCAGAAAAGTTATCAAAATTTAAATTGATGTTCAGATTATTGAACATGTTAAAACTAACCCAAAAAGGTTGTACATAAGGGCACTTAAGAAATAAATGTTCTACTATTTCCTCATTTGCACAAAACTGACATTTATTAGGCCCATAATGTCCCCTTTTAATTAGATTATCATAAGTCAAGATTTTATTATTTAACACTAACCAAAGTAGGCATTTAAATTTTAGTGGAATTTTCAGGTGCCAGACAGTGTTCTTTATATCTACCACTACTCCACTATTGTTTAAAAAAGCATACATTGACTTAACAGTAAACAAACCATTGGTTTCAAAAAGCCACCAAACACTATCTGATTCATCACTAATACCACTATTGGTAATGACGTTAATTAAACTATTTTTCTCTACTCTGAGTTCTTTAGAGATACCTCTGGTAAGAAAGAAATTAATCTTTCCATTATTCCAGACCTGAGCTAAAGATAGATGTTCTGGTCTCTTTGTTTTTCTATACAGAAGGGGAAACTGTTTAGAGATGGATATATTGTCAAACCAAATGTCATCCCAAAAATCTATTGAAGCCCCATTCCCTATTATTTTCTTACACCCTATTCTCATGATAGGTAGAAGATATTGCACACTTCTCCAGAAATGGGAAAAGCCACTTAAACCAAACTTACCAAAATATTTGGTTGTAATGAGATCTTTCCAAATCCCTTTATGTTCTTTGAACATATAATTCCAAATCCATTTAGCAAGTAGTGCAGAATTCATGTGATGTAGGTTTAGAATACCCCAACCACCAAACTCTTTTCTCTTACAAATCTGATCCCAATTTACTAAACAATATTTCCTAGTTTCATTCCCTTGGAGAGCACCCCAGAGGAACATTCTTCTAATTTTATCTATTTTATTGATAACCAACTTGGGGCATTTGAAGAAAGAGAGGTAATAAAGAGGAAGAGAAGTTAGCACATAATTAATTATGACTACTCTTCCTCCAAGAGAAAGAGCATTTCCTTTCTATTTTGCTAGTTTGGTCTGAAATTTATCAATCAAAACTTGCCAATCTTGTCTACTGGGCTTTTTCCAGTGGAGGGGAAGTCCTAAGTAATTGATGGGTAGACTGCCTTTCTTACACTGAAAAATGTTAATAGCTAATAACTCCTCCTCTTGGGAAAGATTCAGAGGAATAAGTTCAGACTTAGCAAAATTAATCTTTAAAGCAGAAACTTTCTCAAACCCTTTCAAAGTACAGGCTATTTTTTGTAGCATACTCATATCATATTTAATGAACAGGAGAGTATCATCAGCATACTGAAAATGCATGACTTTACTCCCTGTAGAAATTGTGGGTCCTAAGCCAGAGAATTGATTATTCAAAATACCTCTCTCTATGAGTTTAGACAAACCTTCTGCACCCAAAATAAAGAGATAAGAAGATAAAGGATCACCCCAACTTAAACCTTTCTTACACTCAAAATAGCTACCAGTCTCACTATTTACTTGTACAGCTACTTGACCCCCAACTAACATTTTTTTGATCCAATTTGTCCAAGTAGCAGAGAACCCCCTCTCAAAGTGTATCAAAGAGAAAGGTCCAGCTAACATTGTCAAAGGCTTTCTCAAAATCAAGTTTGAGAAGCAAGCCTTTTTCTTTGTTGGTGTGCACAGAGTGTAATAACTCGTGTGCAGCTACTACACCTTCCAGGATAAAACGGCCTTTTAAGAAGGCACTTTGATTGGGTTTAATTAGCTTACAAAGAATAGGGATTAATCTATTAGCAAGTACTTTACTGAAAAGTTTATAACAGCAATTCAATAAACCAATTGGCCTATACTCAGAGATTCTTGATGCCTCTTTCACTTTAGGAATTAAGCAAATGTTAGCTTTGTTTAGAAGTTTAATTTCAAGGCTACCATTATGAAAATTATTAAATAAACACATGATATCATCTTTCATGACTTCCCAATAGGTTTGGTAAAATAAATTGGAAAGCCCATCAGGGCCAGGCGCCTTATCAGGATGCGTTTGAAACAAAGCAGATTTGATCTCATCAAGAGAGAAAGGTTGACTGAGTGCTAAATTATCTTCTTCAGTAACCATTTCATCTGAGGACCAAATATTATTAACTAATTTCCCCCTTGAATTACTTTCAAAACCAAAGAAGTTTTTGTAGAAGTCTAAAGTGTGATCTTGAATGATGGAAGAGTCTCTACTTTCTCTGCCATCAATTACAAGATAATGAATGTGGTTTTTACTTTTTCTAATTGAAGCTGCTTTATGAAAGAATTTTGTATTTGCATCACCTTCATATAACCAAGTCACCTTTGATCTATGTCTCCAGTGACTCTCTTCCTCATGATAGATGTTATACAATTCTTTTTTAGCTTCAATAAAACTATTAAAATCTACATGATTTAGTATTCTATCTTCTAAAATGTCTTCCCACTCTTTAATACTGTTAATGAGAGTGTTCTTTTTGTCTCTGCTTTCTTTACCTAAATTTTTGCTCCAGCCTTTTAATTTATTTGCAATGTAAGCTAGTTTAGAGGACCAATTGTAAGCCTTATTATAGCCTAAATTATTTTTTGGCCACCAATTATGAATTTTAGAAAGTAAATCTTCCTGTTTAATCCAAGATTTTTCAAACTTGAAGCAATTTCTGTGTGCTAAAGTGGTATTTCCAGTGTCAAAAATCAAAGGGTTATGATCTGAAAAAGTTCTAGCTAAACTATAGATAGAGGAGTTAGGAAATAGCTCAATCCACTCTTGATTGACAAAGTATCTGTCCAAGCAAGCAAATTGCCTGCTATTTCCACCTCTAGCCCAAGTAAATTTCCTATCTAAAACTCTAAAATCTAGCAAATTGAAATGCTCAATCCAATTATTAAAGTTATTTGTACATCTAGCATCAAAGGAAATACCCTTCCTCTCAGTTATTTTCCTAACTGCATTGAAATCACCACTTATTATCCAAGGTCCTGAGATTGAGTTACCTAAAGAGTAAATTTCATTCCAGAAATCTCCCTTCAAGTTAGAAAGCACAGGGCCATATAAGTTTGTGAAGGCAAAATTGCAGTTATTTAATCTACTTTTAACTTTAATTGTAATGGAGAATCTTTCAATTCTCCATTCTTCTAATTCTAAATTATTGTTATTATAACCTACTAAAATACCACCAGAAGCACCAATGGCAGGAATAAAATTCCAATTAAAATTACTGGCAATGGCAGTAAGTGATCTTGCAAAGAAATTATTTTTCGTAGTTTCTTTTATACCAACTAAATCCACTTTTTCTTGCTGCATCATTTCTGCTAAATACCTTCTTTTACTATAAGTCCCTAAACCTCTAGCATTCCAATTGATGTACCTCATTGAGTAACCAGATTATTGCACAAAGTGTGATTTTCTACCTTGTTATTGAAAGAATCAATAGCATTTTGTAAAAAATTCACCACATTATCTACATTATAATTTCTAATTTCTTTAATGAACTCTAACCTACTACAGTCATCATGCCCAATAGAAATACCAATATCTTCAAAAAGAGCAATTAACTGATCATTATCTAAACTACAGTAAGGAATAAAATTAGTAAAGAAAGTACCTGGTGGCACAGAGGGAGGGCTGAAAGTTTTCTCCTGCTGGGCATCTTGGTCCATCTGAACTTCACCATCTTCAACCTCCTCATGTTCATCATCAGCATTATTACTAGAGATTCCTTTCTCAGCTTGGGACTGGTTACTGGTCTTGCCAGCATCACTGTCTTCACTGTTCTTGAAAAGAACTCTAGCTTTTTTAGTTGGGGTTGAGACACTCAAGTCATCACTTTGATCTCCCAACCTCTTCTTCTGACCATTGTTAGTTGCCACCTTCTTGCTTTTGTTGATGTGAGCTTGAAGAGCTCTGTTCCTTGCCTCTAGCATTTCCATCCTAGTCAGAAGCTCTTGATGAGTCAATTCTCTATTTGGGTCAGGGATGATTCTGCTATGAACCATCCCAGCTCTGTCAGGAATTGTGGCAGTATTTTTCTTCTTGGTGGAGAGCTAAATTTCAGAGGAGATTTCTTTTTAGCAGGAGAATTCTTCTTGACAGGAGACTTTTTGGTTATCTCTCCATCATTTGATTTCTTCTTGCTTGGAGAATGCTTAGCAACAGACTTAGAGGGATCTTCAATAAGAATATTCTTCAGTAGACCCCTTTCTATCATTTTGTTGATAATCTCTGGCATGTGCCCAGCATCACAAGAGTAAATTTTGCCAGGTTCAAAGACTAATTTAGAGCTATTTAGATCATCCTCGTCCATAATCACTATTTCATCTGGCTTGTCAGAAGCTTCTGCAGCTAGGCTGCTGAACCTATTGTCAGAGAGAATGGGGACATTCTGACCACTACTTTGTCCAAATTTGCCTCTTTCAAGGTCTTCTTCCATTCTCTTAAGCTTTCTGCTTTCCTTAGCAGCTTTTTTCATCTGAGCTAGTTCAACTTCCTTAGAATTATCTTTCACCCCTTTCCCTTTGCCAGCAACAACATCAGTCTGCTGCACATTATTTCCATTAGGTTCCCCTATCACAATACCAATTCTACCAGCTAACTTCTTGGTTTGAGATCTGGTTAACACACCAGGACTATTTTGAGCTGCATTGGAGGTCACAGCTACAAGAGAGGGAGAGCTAGGGGTCTGCTTGCTAGCAGGTAAAGCCAGTACCTGCTTATTAGCAGTTTTACCAGTAATGTCAGTGGAATTTTTCTTCTTTTTGTTCTTCTTCCTCTGAGATTTGCCTTTCTGAGAATTTGCAATGCCATCTGCAGTAAAGGAAGGAGGTGGGGGGATGATAGCATTTAGTCTAGCTCCATCTTCAGGAGTCCAATCAAACCTTGGCAGACTCTTAACTTGCTCATGATAGTCAGACGCCACCTCATCTTCCTCCACAACAAAATGTATCTTAGCAAGATACACTTCACCATTCTTCTTCTAAAACTCAACTCTCTTATACAAAGGAATCATATTTCTTTCTCCTACTTCCACATAAATTCTATAAAAACGACCATCCAAACCTAGTTGAGAGGTTAGATCAGCACTGAGAACTCTCCCAAACTTGAAAAGCTTCCTTACCCCGTTTCAGGTTCTCCAACCATAGGGGAGATTCACCACTCTCACCCAATACTTAACGGTATCGACCGTATCTTCCAACTCAGGTACACTCCATAGTATAGGAAAAGATCTACGTACCCTGCTAGTATCAGTAATGTCGATGGAGCCGTTTCTGAACATCTCCTGCCTCCAAGCAACCGATGGGCCCACGATGTGGAATCTATGGTCAGTCATCACAATCACACGATGTTGATCTGGCGGAAGCCTCCGCCGCATCTCAATCATCACATCTAACAGAGAGAGACCTGAGTCGGCCTGGATAACGATGCTACGAGCTACTTCTGCACCAAGCTGTGTTGATTCATCATCTTCTTGCAATCTTGTCAGTTCTTGCGAAGCCATGGAGTTTGTCTCAGCGAAACTAGGGTTACTAGAGAGGTGTAGAGAAGGAGGAGAAGAGAGAAAATCACTTCTTGGGGGAGAAGTGATATTGTATTAACTACCATGGTCATAAGTTTTTGGCTTTGTTCATATATTATGTGTGACAATTTTTTTTAAGGCAAAAATAAGACCCTGGGATGTTTTATTATTATTTTTATTATGAAAGTGATTTACGTTATATGACTGATTATACCGGGAAAAAAAAGGAAATAAAAAGCCAAAATCCGGGAAAAAAAAGGAAATAAAAAGCCAAAATCGTGAAGTATTGGAAACAAAGATACCTACAAATAAATAAACTAGAAAATCCAATTAAGTGTGACTAATATATTATTTTTCATTTTCTAACATAACAACTTCAAATTATTTAATTAGCAAGACAGTTAAAGATCAGAGTCAACTCAGATATACGCTTTTCTATATAGTATATTCGTAATTTTCTATATTGGAGGCTCATTCTAATACTTAAAACTATAATTATGTGTACACACACACACACACAGCACCACCACCACCACCGGGGATTTAGTCCAACTCAGAAAATGCGTTGAATGACCCCGCTGTAAAGATCAAGGGACAATAATTAAACAAACCCTTTTAGTCATAAAAATCGAACAAAATTAAATTGCATTGATAACATTGATTAATGATTACATATATAACATTTCCTCTAATTTTAATTCAATCAAATTAATTAAAATTATCTTAAAATATTATTTCAAAAATGAAAGGAGAGTTGATCAGGTGAATCCATAACAAAATTGCAGACCGTTTCTTATCCATGCTTCTTGTAGAAAGGTTGCACTACACTGATTCAGATTCACCCTCTCAAAATAATTTAACGAAAGTTGGACTTTATTTCTCCAGGCTTTCCATTTGACTAAGATATGGTCCAGTATGTTTTGAAGCAATTCGTGACCCGAACCCTTTCTTTCTTTTTTCTTTGTATAATCAATTAAAATTTAGGCTTAATTTTTTAATTCCTTTCTGGTAGGCCTGCTTACGAAGATTCAAAACCATAAATCTTCTTCGGCCTATTGATGCCTTGCTTATTGGGTCTAAAACTCAAATTCGTAAAGCCTTCTTTAGATCATTTGGACAACTGGACAAGAGAGAATGGAATTTTACATGAAGCTTCATCATAAAATAAGTGTATTATCATCACCATTCACTAATTGTGATAATCTGATAATAAATATATTTAAATAATTATAAAATATAACCAGTGTGAATAAAATTTGTGTAAATTGTCTGCTGTGGTATATATTTTTTGGATGAAATTCTATTTGAAAAACTTTGAAAGACTATATATGAGATAATTTCAATGGAAGTCTATAAAAAATTAAAAATCGATATACAAATTTTCAGAATATCAATGTGCAATAAGTCTCTACAAGTTTTCAACAAATTAAATAGCTTTTCACTTTAAGAAAATTCTCGCATGGACCACCTTCGTGATTATTTTGTTGCCAGCAATTGAGATGATAAATAAGAGCGCCAGATATTATATCATATATATAGCAAAGAATATGCTTTTTAACTGCGAGTAAAGATTTATAGATATTAAAGACGTTCTAAATTAAGTATTTACTTAATTTTATTTACAATTTTAAATGTTAAACTGCTAACAATGCTTGACACTTGACAGTGAAACATATAGGAAGCAACACAACCATTCGAGTATGAAGGAAGAACGGAACAAACATACAAGTAAAAAGAAAACATATATAGATACTAATACCATAATATGAGCTCCTCTAACATAATTAGTTAGTTAATTAAAAGTGAGTTTTCTATTTTGATTTTCAAGTTTAACGAAAAGAAACAACAGAAACTAAGAAGTTAAAGTACATTGCCTTCGAGTTACTAATTAATTAAAGCATAACAAACTAAAACTGAAGATTCTCAGTTCCATGTCTATATATTTTTTAATTTTTTTTCTATGAAGACGGCACATTAACTGCTATTGCGCTTCTAACATGATGTTTGCCATCGGTCCACACCAATCTCCCGAATTTATATCCCGCCTGACTCTTGTCTTTGATCCGAGAAGTCATTGTAACAGTATATTTCTTCTCCTCTCCAACCTTGGAAAAGACAAGTACCTTGGGCTTCACTACAACTTCGACCCTCGGAGGAGCATCCACTCGAACATAATATGTACTAGGTGGGCCTACATTCTTCAGAGTCCGAGTAATAACAATAGTTGTGTTAAGCGCGCCAACAGAAATTGAAGGATAGTTGAGATTCTCAAGCATCATGGGCTTTGATGGGCAATCAAAATGCTTGTCATGGGTAAAACCGCGAAGGTAAGTTGAGTTGAAACCCAACGTGCATAGAAATTTGAGATAGTCTTCGACTTTGGTGTCATAGACTAGGCCAGGGTCAGCTGCACGGGTGGGCCTCATGTGGCCGTTGCCATATGCAAATGGAGTGGCTTCATTGCCTGTCGCAAGATCTCTCATTGGCATATGCTTGTTGTCCTTTGTTCTTGCTGAAAAAGTCACAAACTTTGTCGTCAGAATTAATGAAAGTAGTATTTACATGTAATTAATCTGTGTATGCTAAAGAAGCAAAAAAAAATCCATCGTCCAATGTTGGGACTGTACAGATATATTATATATATATATATATAGGAATATGCAGTGTTGACAAAGGGAATTTAAGAGGATAAGTTATTCTGATATGAAATCGCCAACCGTCAAAATAATTATTGATATTTTGTCCCAGTATAAATATAAACAAGAGAAAGATTAAATTTTAAAAAAAACTTCTGGGTTTATTTATATTTTTAGAATTCAGTTTGACCATAATATGCCAATGTTCGTATATTTACATACACTGACTAGTGAATACTCAACAAGACAGTAACTAGTTCAATCCATATTCATTCTTACCAGTAGTCATTATGGCTGATTTGATAGCTGCAGCACTCCACTTGGGGTGTGCCGACTTCAGGAGGCCTGCTACACCAGAAACATGGGGGCATGACATGGATGTTCCCGACAGAAAGGCGTATGGGGTACGGCGTGTGTCCTCATCGAGTCCTGTGGGGCTAACAAGCTCAGTGAATGCAGCTAGTATGTTCACTCCCGGTGCCGTCACATCCGGCTAAAAATATATATACATCCAAGATAGTAAGAATGTGGAATAGATACAATTAGCATTCATAGTGCTGCATACTGGAATATCTACGAGTTAAATAATAAACAAAAACAGAGGACAAAACAAAATCATCAGACGTCACCTTTAAGATTTCTGGAGTAACAAAACTAGGTCCTCGAGATGAGAAGTCAGCCATGGCCGGTGCTTGTTGGAAGCCAATTCTCGTGTCTTGCGGTGAAATATTACCCTTAGGATCCCTGCATCAAAGAAAGAGCGATATTATATAATCTGGAAGTTGAAACCATAGGGATACATGCTGCTCCAATTTTAGAAACGACATGTGAGCTGGAAAGATTCTAGCAAAAGCTCATTAATTTTCCTTTGTGTCCTGTTTTTAATTATTTTTTCCCATTGATCTTTTTGCTGAGTGTAATATATGAACTCTTTGAAAATGACTTTACTTGGTATCTTTCATGTATGAGAAAAGGGTGAAGCTATCATTGTAAGTAATCATGGTAGCCGGGAGCACATGAGGGTCAGCCATTATCACATCTCCCCAGTATTCATTGTTGACTAAGACCATTCCTGCACCACCGGCATCTTTAACGGTCATCCCTTTCAGTAGTCTTGGTATTTCCAAGTCACGCATGCAGACTACAATCTTTCCCTTCACCTTTTCTGGGTCGAGTGAACTTGTGTTGCAAAGTTTACTGTCAAAAAAAATACAAACAACTTCATATATGTAATTTACTTTGTTCTTTATATCATGGAAACTCTAGGTCCAATACCAAGCAAGTTGTGAAACTTGAATTTGTTATGCTATTTAATTAGTACATTAGTCATACTTTTACAGTCACCACTCACCACCACCATCATCATCTTCACTAATTACTTCACCATTAATCCAATTCTATATTTACACAATTATTATTGACCATTTCTAATCAACTTGTATAAAAGAACAGAGTGCTGTAAATTAATTGCTATTAATAGACCTACTAAAGAAAATGTGAATCTGTGCTTCTTTTCTTATGTAAAAAAGTTCTAGTAGCAAACACTAATAAAAAAATGGAAACTACAATTAATTTACTTACGCCTCAGTTACATTGACTAGTCCAGGAGCTGCAGCATCTGAGCCATTGATAAATGGATACAGCTTGTTCTGAGGTAGAGATGCTGATTCTTGACTTGCTCCCTACGTTTAAAATAATTAAAATAATTGGATATCATCAACTATTTGAGGCGATTCATGCCATGTAATTTAAAAACAAGTTGAGGATATTATAAGTTCATGTAATGCTTCTCAGGGGACACAAGCAAATTTGAACACAAGCAGTGGTCAACGCAATATGTGTACTTCATTGAGAACATGGATACCATTTAAGAAAGCAAATGATTATTTAAAAGTAATTTTTTTTTCTGAATAGAAATAAAAAGTAGATTTAGAAAAAAATTGCATATGATTTTTGTAGAAAGAAATGAAATATCAAACATATTCAGATTATTATATTAGAAATACTCAAATAGAAAATTATTGAAACATATAAGAACTGAGAAACATGCCTTTATTATATGTTTGTTACCAAGTTTAAGGAAACTTGGGTAGTCTCGATCAATCGTGCTCGCTGCAACAGTAACTATCCATGGTGCTGCATTATTAATTGACATATCATCCGGGCCCTCATTTCCAGCTGAGCAAACCACTGTAACACCCCTAGCAACCGCATGCAATGATCCAAGGGCAATTGAATCATCCAAAAAGTCTGTCCCTCCGGAGAATGCTGGGCCCGATCCAAGAGAAAGTGATAATATGTCAACATTGTCGTGCAGTGCAGCATCAAAGGCGGCCAAGATATCAGCATTACTGCAGCCTGTCATTCAAAGCATGATGCTTAATATTGTTGAAATCGTTTGCCATAAAAAAAAACATAGCTTATATCAAATATGTGCGTTTTCCTACATACCGTCTGCCCAACACACTTTGTAGGCAGCCACATGTGCATCAGGAGCCCCGCCGTGTGCAGTGCCATTGGCATATCCAAAGAAATTAGCACCTGGTACAAACGAGCCAGCTGCTGTTGAGAGGGTGTGTGTGCCGTGTCCCTCATCATCACGTGCAGAGTCGGTAACATTTTCATTTGGGCTTAATTCAAGAATGCCTTTGTAGAAGTATTTTGCACCGATAAGCTTTCTGTAATGCGCAATATGGAATTTATGATTGATATATCAATTAATTATCCATCAGGAGCAAAATTGGTCTACAATTTTATATGGAGGTGCTATATTTTTCGATGAAAGAAATTCACAAGGATTAATTAAATGGATGCTTCAAAGAAAGAAAATTTAGTTAGCTGCGCATTGAACCACGATAGAGTTGAACAAAACACAGTTTTGTCTTTAATTTAACATGCTTTTTGTGTCTAATCTAAATAAGGA
Source organism: Rhynchospora tenuis (assembly GCA_027725995.1). Lineage (NCBI taxonomy): Eukaryota > Viridiplantae > Streptophyta > Magnoliopsida > Poales > Cyperaceae > Rhynchospora > Rhynchospora tenuis. The sequence goes on along the minus strand of CM050888.1, from coordinate 141,893,501 downwards.
ACTTTGTAATCTATGAATACAGATTACGGCAGCGTGAAAAAAGACTACATTACCTGTTGCAATGAACCTTGTTTTTGGTTTTGTCCTCACAACTTCCTCTCCATTTGGATGGAATTGGACCCATTCCTTCATCACTAAAGCTCTTTGATTCCGGCCACACACCTTACAATTCATTTGACAGGAAGCCAATTTCTACTTAGCAACAAAAAAAAAAAAAAAAAAAAAAAAAAAAAAAAAAAAAAGAAAACACACACACACACGCACGCACGCACGCACACACAAAAAACCAATTTCGACATCTTGCAATAGACGTCTCAACAAAATATCAATAATTATAATTTGTAATGTTTGTCTTTCAGGAAATTCTGTTGTCAAGCTAAAAATGCATTCATTTGTTTAACAGAATTACCGGTGTCAAGTGTTGCAATGATAACGTTGCGACCAAGGTTAGCTTTATTTGATCCTCTATGGCTAGGCATGTTGTTCATAATGTCGACAAAACTCCATGATCGGGTCGTATGCAATTTGTATATCTTGTTTGGAAATACCGATACGACATCTGGATGCTCTGTATACATCAACACAGAAAACACAATATAAGGTTTCTAAATTGATCAATTTATAAAATTGGTTTTATTTCTATATTATCAGGAACATTGTGAATATTATACAATATGTTTTAAACATCTTGCAAGCTATTTGTATTGTAGATGTATTCTTCACAATCTTTTTTAAATGAAACTAATTAAACAAAATTTTCAATCTTACTTGCAAGTTCTTCGGCTTCTTTCTCTTCCATTCTGGCAGCGAACCCGTTTATGTGGTTCGTGTAGGAATAAAAAATCGCATCACGTGCCTGCTCCTCACTGCTTATTTACAGTCAATTTAACAAACTTAGCACAAAACAATAAGGACAACTGGATCAAGTACTATATAATAATATTTTTGGTGACACATGCATGAATTTCAATCGTAGCTGACGTAATGGTATTTTTATATTTTGATAATATCATAATAATTATATATATGTTTTTTTTCATGGGATTGATGTCCTTCAATTTTTTAATTGAAACAATATATAATTGGTTCATTATATTTCTTGCTTAGAGATACCCCATTCTTGCTATGTTGAAACTATATATCCTTATGAGATTTTAACCCTGCATATTTTATATACGTAAGTGACAATGAGGTAAAAAAAAAAAAAATTACCTCCCAAGATATGATGCTAGGAGCTCGTAGTGCGAAGCTTTTGCCCGTTCATAATCTTCAACAGTCGCATCGCTACCGTGCGGGTGATGTCCAAGGTACACAATATATGACTACAATTTCATAGACAGAAGTATCAAGATTTAGAGAGGCATTGCCATCTAATTTGTCACATCGGCATAGAAAATTAGCATATTACTAAACATCAATCTCTATCTCTACTACTCGTAAAATCATCCATTAAAAATACATAAACATATTAGATAAAAGATGTTTGCAATCTCAAACATCAAATATAGATCATTAATTTTGTTAATCTGATATGATTTGTGGCTTAGATTTGAATATCAGACCTTTTATCTAAAAACTATCTAGGTGTTGGGTGAAAACAACTCATTAATATATATAATTTCTTTTTTGGTCAATCTCAGTTAATCAAAAAAGACAAAATTAGATAATATAAATAAGGAGACAATCTGTTTTGAAAATTTAGATGATATGCAAAATTTTTTAATTATATGTATTAAAAAAATTGTCATAAATTTTATTTTGATAATTTTTTAGTTTGTTAAAATTTTGAACTTAATTTTACCTAGGATATGCACATTATAATTTGATATTTCATTATCAAAACAGTGTATATATACATAGAAAATGTAGTTAGATACCGTAAATTCATGTTTGAAGTTACAGAAAAAGTTTGATCATCTACCATATTACCACAATATTTATGTGTCAGCTAGGATCAAACCTTTTTTTTTTTTTTTGGAACTCTGATTGTTTTGGAAATAAACAAAAACAAAGAAAACTAACAAATAATATATACAATTGTAGCAGCATTAAATCTAACCTTCTTATGAGCATAAGCTTGTGTAATTGCGACAATCAAAATGAACAAAAGAAGAGTCAGCTTCCTTCCGTCCATCTTGTTATGTGCGTGCGGCTGTGTTTGTGGCTGTATTTTTGTTTTTGTTATTGTCCTTCTCCCAACTTCCCTTGATTTTATATGCTAAATGCATCCATTAATAGCACTATGCATGATATAAAGAAACGACTTACTAGTCCAATTTTTGTTTTCTGTTCTATATAAATTTACTTGTAATTAAACATTTAAAATTATATTATCAGACATATATGGTATTTAACCTACACGGTGTTTTAATATTTTCATGCACAAATCTAAAATTTGTTTGTTATTGTTGCTTATGCTCTAGATATAGGTCACAAATTTTTCAATTTATTTCTTCTTGTTTTTAATAGAAATTATTGGCTATTTCCCCCTTTTCTCAAACTAAAATCGAAAAAAAAAATGTAATATCCTGAGTTATGAAATCTATTCTTTAAAAAGCTTCCAAAAAGTGTTTGAATAATTATACCATTTATTTTCAAAATTCAAAAGCGCCACATTGATTATAAATGCACAGGAATTTCAGGAACAAAGCATATAAAAAGAAGCCGCTTGAACTACTTTTGAACAAAAAATGTTGACAGACAAGTATATATGTCAAACTCCGCCTATAATTGTCTAGATCGACAAGAGGTCTAAGAGAAATACAACTCTCAATAGTAATCCTAAAAGCGTTTACTATTTCATAATTTTTTTTTAATAGTTATAGTTGTAAACTAGTGCCGAAGTTTCCTCGGCCTTTTATTTAGTTATTTTGTAATTATATTTTATTTTTTATTGATCTATTATAGCAAGAGTTTCATGTCTCGTATAATTGTAATTTTTTAAGTTTTCCCATTTGCAAGTCTAAGGTCTACGGTCTACATACATCTCTTGTTGTTGTAATTAAACTAATAAAACTATTTTATTTTAATTATACATTGCAATAAGCCTATAACAGATTTGATTTGTTAAAATAGAACATATAAGTACAAAATAACTAAAAAAAGGCAAAAGTAACACGCGATTTAGGCATTAGTTTACAAACAAACAGAAAAGCTATTATGAAATATTAGACAATTCTAGGATTATATTTGAGCTAGAATTTTTTTCTTGGAGGTCTCTTCTCGTAACACTTAAAGCAAAACACGAAATGATTCTATAGATCAGTACAAATATATCTTCTCCTTACTCTAGAGTCATTTTTTGAAATCCAAAATTCAAGCAGGCAATTAAAATTTCTCGGAGATCAAATTTTACATTTTGAGACCAAATCTTCTTGGAGACCAAATTTTACTTTTTTTTTTCAATTTTTTTTTGCTATTTATTGTGATATTAAAAAAATACTATAACTGAAATATTTGAGAGTCCAATTTGAAAATTTCCATACGGTTTGAATTAATATGTTTGTTCTGCGCGCTTTTAGATAATGTGGCTATTTGAATCATGTAATATAATTAACGCGTATAAATAAATATTTTTTGTAGGTACAATTTAACCAGCGGTCTTAATAAAAAATTGGTACAATAAAGTTTTATATATTGATACATAAAGAATTAAAAATAACGCATCAAATTGCCATACATGACTAGTATTAGAATTTTAAGCTTTTAATTGTAAACGTAAAATTTCGAGAGAACTCATGAACTCGTACGTCTTTTTATTTTCATCAAATAGTAAACGTACCCACCCAATGGGTGGATAAATAAAAATTTGAAAAAAAATATACTTCAACAAAAATAAAATTGACATCTCAATAACATAATTTAACACAAATATTTATTTCGATGAGGGTTCTAGTGCCTACATTTTTATATGCCCCAAAATGTCCCAAACTCACTTTATTATTACTTTTTTAAAAATTAAAGTTCAAATATCGAATCCAAACCATTCATCTTATTCAATATAACGAGTGATGCATTTTCATGTAAGTTTTATAAATTTTGAAGTTTATTTGATACTTGATAAAGAGATTGAATATTGAACGAATCTAATTAAACATGATAGATTAATTCTAATATGTTCATATTTTAACATCTTGATCAAGTATCAAATAAACTTCAAAATTTATAAAACTTATATGAAAAATACATCGCTCATTATATTGAATAAGATCAATGTTTTGATTCAATGTATGTCACATCCCGCAGCCAAACGTGACAGCTCCCACCACGAAAGTACAGATAATTGTACTTTCGTGAGGCTTAAATCGAAATTAGATCTACAATTGACAGTAATTTTTTTTTCCTCTGATAAAATAGTCAAATATTATCAAGTTAAAAGTTCAAACAAAATAAACTGTAAAACAAAATATATCGACACACAGTCGATCGTAAAAGCATACATATCAGCACATACATAACTCAACAGTATGTTCTATTACATCATAACATGACATAACCATTAGCTAACCATGTAAAGGCGATCTCCATTTCCGTCGCAAATCCACTAGTTGTTGTCTTTATGTATAAGCAATACGTCCCCTAGAACCCCCAACCGCCGGGGAACATGCAAAATAAATACAGAATGAGAATAAAATTTTCAGTGCGGGTTTTAGTTCCAGACGTGGATTTCTAGTTGAAATCTTAGCCCGAAAGTAACACCCATAATAATCAAAATGAATATACAACTTATAACCACTTAAATAATTAAACTAGTTAGATTTCCCATGAAATATAGATGCAAAATCTTTAACTAACTTCATAACAAGCTGTAAACCAAGATTGATTTCATTATAACTCTTTTTTATGAACATGCACATAGATGGATCAAGGGCGAGACATTTTTCCTAACCCAAGAGTACGTGAGGGACGTATCCTTGACTCTGGGCACGTGAGGAAATTCCATATCATCAAGCATATCATTCAAACATACCAGTTCCATCATATCATTTCATAACAGTATGACACCAAATACACACTCATGTCCCCATTCCCAACCGGCTGGGCACAGTAAGAGACCTTTCCCTTGCTACATGGGCACAATAAGGACGTATCCTTTTCCTATGGCACAGTAGGGAATTCCATATTCTAATAGCGCTACCGAACTGGCCGAAGCTCGTGGCCTACCGACTCCGGAGAGTGGCTTTGACTATCATTTCCATATCATTCCCATATCATTCTCATTTACCACACAATACAATTCATGCACAGTCACAATTCCAGATTATCAGGCAAGATTAAATTGAGCTGGTACAACTCAGCTCATCCATAACCAAAAGAAATATGCAAACTTGCCTGGATGTATAACCATTTTAACAAAGGAGATCTTTTCAACATGAATTTTTTTTTTTTTTTTTTTTGAGTTGCAATATCTATTCCTAAATCTACATGATTTCTGTATAATACATTCAACGAATTCAGCAACATGCCATGCATAAATTTTAAAGTTACCAGGATCGAATTTCTATAAAAATCCACGTGTCCGCACTTATTGTTGGATCAGATTCCGTCTTCGCCAAATCTCCTGTACATTAGTCAAGAACCGTTAGGATTTGACTAAACGGTTTCGTAAATTAACTTAACTCGATGCCCTTAAATGTGGTCCGGCTTACACTACCAGACTGACTAGTATTTCATTATTTATTATAGTAATTGCTTGTGTTTTCAGTAAATTTAATTCTTATTATTTGTTATTATATCATTTCTCTTTTATTTTAAATTATTTTATTTTATTTCTTAATTAAATTTTGTTTTATTTATTTCTTAATAAATTATTCATTTATTTTATGTTTAGTACTACTTTTAATATAATCTTTATTAAGCATTTATTTATTAAATAAATTTACTTTCATTTATATAATTATTTCAAGTATTTTCTTTAATATTAATCCATTATATTTGTTAAGTGGTTTATTTCATTAATTAAATGTAAATTACAAATCCGAAAATCAAAAATCAAGAATCTAGAAAATTATAAAGATCATAAGACAATTTAAAAAAAAATCTAAAAGTTATTTTATTTTACTTACTTCCTTTCCCATTTATTTAATTAGGTAATTTATGTTTACAATATTATTCTTAATATTTTCTTTCTTATGTATAACTTAATTCTTTTATTTATACTAAATTTAAATAATTTCTTAATATTTAAACTTATTTTTATTTCATAAGGATTTAAATCATCGAATAAATATAATTTCAAAATCTGAAAAAAAAATCAGAAAATCATAAAATAAAATTCAAAAATCTGAAGTTATTTGATTTTATTTGTTGGGATCAGAAAGCTGGTGATTTTGTCGTCGTATCTGTTCTCGACTCACTCGGACTATTCTCATCATTTTCCGAAAACCGTCTAATTAAAGGAATACCGGACAATTAAGTGGCCTTTCCTTTAATTATTTATTTTATTCTCAAGCCCACAATTTATTAACTTAATCTGAATTAGATTAAGATTGATTGTGATTCATTATTAGTTCAAAATCTAATCCATGTTAATGGATTTATCAAATTGTTACGCTGGGTCAAAAGAGAAGCCCACCAATATATATTTTTTTCTTTCGGCTAAAAAAAAAAACAAACCCAAACCAACACAGGCCCACATGGCCCAACTCGCGATTTGGCTGAGCCAGGTCAACCTGACCAGTTGACCTGAGCCAGCTCTAACGGGTCCGCAACCAGCCCGGCCAGCTCCGCCAACCAAAAAAAACAGATCCGACCCATAACCTCGGAAATTTTTTCTAAAAGGCTCCTGAATCATTTTATTTCATAGATAAGTCCTTTTTCTTATAAACAAGCCCCCAGAAAATTGCAAATAGGTCCTTTTTCCTTTACAAATAAGTCCTCAATCCCAATTTTTTTCGCGTAACAGTCCCTGCACCCTACTGCCTTCACCAAAGCCGTACCAGAATGGTACCAGTACCCATTTAGCCTCGTTTGAGGCTGGTGCAAGATCTCTACTAGCATTGCAAGTGATGATAGTGTCTATTCCAAGCCTATCATTGATTATTAACCTAAGTTCAAGCTCAAAAGATCTGATTTCATTTGTATATATCATAAACAAGTACATAACCGATCTACATCCATTTCTACCAAACTGTAACTAATTCAATCAACTTTCTAACTCGAACTTATACACAATCAAGAGTAGAAACTATTTCCATTGAGTAATACAAGCCGAATATCCTATATCACTTTATTCATTAGTAACTATATTAGTAACTAATATAGTTACTAATTAGTAACTATATAGTCGGCTCAAGTTTAAATATCAAAATCGATTATAATTACAAACTAAACTGATTTCCTTGACAACTATCCTCTATATCCTTCTTCAATTTCATACCAATCCATAACTTGACTCAAATTAATGGTTAAACCCTAAATTTTTATCCACTCTACAACCCAGCTTAAAAATGAGTCACAACAGAGAAAAGAGGAGCAAACCCCATACCTTGATTCGTGAGGTGGCCACATACCTTTGCTCGTAGGTTGAGAGAAGCCAATAGGAGCAAACCCCATACCTTGGCCGAAGAAAAATAAAATTCCACAGAAAAGAGGAGCAATTGACTAGAGGTGGCCACTGCCTATTGGCTTGCCTCATCAAATCCCCTCTCAACCTACGTGCTTCAATCCATCGGAAAATGAGGGAGACGATCAAACGATCGGAGAAGAGAAAGAAGAGAAACGAGGAAGAAAGGGGTTGATGTCAGCGCATTGATCCGATTTTATCAAAATTTACCCTTTGGGATTTTCTGTCAAAATGACTATGCAGTCAAAGGTGCTGCAACTCGTATTAAATTATTTTATAACTAATTTCATTAAGATTTAATCAAATTGATATTAAATTTCAGAGTTAACTAAGCTTTGATTTTTGCTAGAATATTTTATGCTATTTATAAATTTTACACAAAGTCAAAGATTTTGAATTCAAGTCAATTTTCATGTTGTTTCAAATTTATTTCTTTAAAATATTACTATTTTTATGGGTTAAGTTTCTTAATTTCTATTCTTAAAATTAACTCAACTAATTTAATCAAGTCTGGTATTTTCTACTATGTTACAATGTTTGAACTTTAATTTTTTAAAAATAATAATAAAGTGAGTTTGGGGCATTTGGAGGCATACAAAAATGTGGGCACTAGAACCCTACTCATTTATTTCTTATACACGAAATTATTTGAAAAATTATATATAAGAAAATTTTACATACGCGCTGTATTTCTAAAATGAAAAATATTGTTATTTTATTGAAAGTTTTCTATATGCGTTGAGCTGTTTTTTTTTTTAATTTTTTATTTATTATTTTTTTTAGGCAATGCACAACTAATTAGGCGATAAATTTCTTTTTATTTGAAGTTAAGATCTCAATAACATCCAGACATTAATTTAAACTATCGATAGTTAAGATTGCATAGAGCAAATTTTAGATCGTTGCTTTCGTAAGTAGTACTGTAGTAGGTATAGCCGTATAGGATACCGTGCATAGTACTATTAATGGATGACTTAAGCATATAAAATCAGAGGAAGTTGGGACGAAGACAAGCACGAAGAAGTGCAAATACGTATACAGACAAAAACACAAAACCGCAGGCACATAACAAGATGGAGGGAAGGTAGCTGGTTTTACTATTGTTTATTTTGATAAACACAACGTAACTATACAAGTTTCAGCGAGTAAGAAGGGTAACTATCAAATCCTGCAAAAATTTGTATAGTTTTATGTTAGTTAATGTCGTCATTATTGTTTTTTTTTTTAATTTCCAAAACAATCACGCGTTATCAAACTGTATCTTTACGACTTTACCACATTATTTCGCTGTCTGTCTATATATACCGTATCTAACTACATTTTTTAATTCCTTCAATGTGATATAATATTTAATTTCAAAAGGTTTCATACAATATAGTTCACAGTACTGTTACACCTTAATTTACCAATAATTGCTATGGAAATTCTACACGTATGATCATTTTAAGGTAACCTATGATCTGGATCTACGTAGTTGGGGTTGAATGCAATGTTTTTAATTTCCTACCGGACATCAAATCGGTGACAGAAAGGGTAAGGGGTATTTCCGGTTTTATCGGTTTAAAAACCGGATAACATGACAACTATTTTTATCTAAGATAACAATTATCATAAATATTTAGATAATAAATAAATTAATAAAACATAAAAATACTCATTAAATATAAATTTTTTGTGTATATCAATAAAATTTTATAAATTCTAGTTTATATTTAAGTTGTCTTTTCTTGTTTAATTTAGTTACTAAGCAAATCTAAAAAAAAAAAAAAAATATGAAAGGGTACAATTTATAAAAAAAAGGACTAAATTGAAAAACATACCCTCACCCACGTGACCAACCTATGCAGTTATATATTTCCTCAATATTTGTTAAAGAGAGACTTTGTTTCTTTGTCTGCGCATGGGGAAAGAAAAAACTGGAACAGGGTTTTTCTCGAAATTTCGGTATTTTCACCGGTATTTTCCGGTACAGTCTGACAACAGTATTAGAGTATTTTCATACCGGATCAGGATCCGGTAGCAGGTATTATCCGAAATTTTCGATATCCGGTCCGGTATTGAAAACATTGGTTGAAACTTGAATGTATTTATGTATCCACCGCGATTACAAGTCAAAGTCAAAGTCAACCAATATATAATACAGAGGTCCGGGTGTACAGAGTAATAGACACCATAATAAGAGCATATTATACAAAACTAGTCGACTAACAGATATCATAATAAGAGAATATATAATATATATAATAGTATAATACTAGTCGACTGCATATATGCAGAAAGAAGTGCCGGAATATGCATAAATTGGATGGTGATGCCTCTCAGTCTCAAAAATTTTACACTTTTGTCTATGAAATATTGAGTCATATATTGTGCTTCTTGGAAATCACCCACACTGAAGACTATGAATGGGCAAAAGCATCACACTACAAAGCTCTAAGGATCATATGACAGGTCACAGGTAAGTATGTCATGCTTATTATCCATCATCTTTTGATACCAAAATTAATATCATGTAATCGGCAATTCAAATTGATCATGTTTATCATGCATCACAAACTATATGTATATATAACTTGTCTTTTATTCTCTTGTATGTGCCAAATTTATTCAAGATTTTAATATCGATAAGCAGCGATCGAGGTGCAAGCATGTGAAGCGATATTTTATTCTTACACTAAGCACAGGTAATGAGTCTTTTTTGCCTTAATTCTGAATTCATAGATTCCAAATTAAGCCCTCATTTAGGACAAACACAAAAAAAAACATGCAAAATGAAAGATGAATTAAATCGTGTTTTCATATTTTTTTTTTCCTAGGATCAATTGATCAAATAATTAATAATATATACAAAAAATAGTAGAGGTATTTGTTTTCTGCAGGTACTTCAATTAATTAAACTAATCATAAATTACATATTTGTGCATTACAGAAAGTTATATGATGCAAAGTACTTCTATAAAGGCATCCTTGAATTGATTTAAGCCCAAATGAAAATGTGACCGACTCTGCACGTGATGATGAGGGGCATGGCACTCACACCCTCTCCACAGCACCTGGATCGTTTGCGCCAGATGCCAATAGCTTTGGACATGCCAATGGCATTGCACGCGGTGGGATTCCTGGTGCGCATGTGGCTACCTACAAAGTGTGACGGGCAGACGGTTTGTAGCAATTTTAGCTCGCCTCAAATGTTTCTTTTAATTTTTTCTGCAACAGGCTGCAATTAATGCTGATATCTTTGCCGCTTTTGATGTTGTACTGCGTGACAACATTGATGATTAACTGGACCTCGAGTTTCCATAATAGAAATAACAAACTAAATTATATATACATATATTAAATAGTTTGTATATTAATTTTGGCAGTAAACTTTGCAACACAAACTCATTAGATCCAGAAAAGGTGGAGGGAAAGATAGTATTCTGAATGAGTGACTTAGAAATACTGAGAGTATTGAAAGTGAAAGAGATGACCGTTAAAGATACCGCTGGTGCAGGAATGATCTTAGTCAAAACAATTAATATTGGGGGGATGTGTGTGCTCTTTGCTGACCCTTAACAGCCTCACACTTTTCTCAAACATGAAAGATACCAAGTACAGACGTCACTTTCAAAAAATTTATATTGCAGGCCCTCAAAAATAATTTTATATTGTACTCAGCAAAATATCGATTTGGTTACAATCTTTTTAGCCGATTGCATTTTCTAATATTAGAGCAACATATGTCCATATGATTTCAAGTTCCTTATTATATATCTCTGTTTCTTTTCTTGAAGAAATCCTGAGGGTAATATTTCCCCACAAGAAACGAGAACTGGCACCCAACAGACACCGCCACACCGGCCATGGCCAATTTCTCATCTCGAGGACGTAGTTATGTTACTTCCGAAATCTTAAAGGTCAATTTGATGTATGTTTTTTATTTATTTTATATAATTTTTTACAATTTTCTCTTTTGTGCTCTGTTTTTTGTGATCTGCTTGTTTTATTGAGTAATACTACCTCTGAAATGATCATTATTTTCTCAAAGTAGATTATAATATAATGGAATGCAATTAGAATGCAGCTCTACACAAACACTACTGTGTATCTATGTCATAGTCTTATTATGTTGGTTGTACATATATTTTTCAGCCGGAAGTGAACATACTAGCTGCATTCACTGATCTTATATATTAGTCCAACGGGGCAGATGAGTGTTGGGCGGTTTGCATAAAAGACAAAGGAATAACAATTCTAACAGATCAAATAGCAAACCAAAATAACTGAATAACTCGCAGAACCAGCAGTGGAACGGGCCGCCCCAGTCCTGAAACGGACCGTTCCAAAACACCGAAAAATAATCTTTAGAGCGGAAGCATACCTGAATCCATAGCTACGGCCAAGATCTTTGATGCAGAGCACGTCTTGCTTGATTGCTGAGATCCTTGATGTCTTTAGAGAAGCACCAAGGTGGGAGGAGATCTTCCAAGAGTTCAAGACTTGCCCTTTGATGCCTTTAGCCTTAACAAAAGCACTATCTCTCTCTAATTGATGGAAGTATTAGGGAGAGGGGCAGAATAGCTGCTATCAACACATGTATGCAGCAGAAATTCTTAGATGTCTTGTCCCTTGGAGACCAATCCCATATATATAAGCCAAAGAAACTTGGCATGCACTCATGTTCTATATTCATCCATCACAAATATAGAACATGATTTTCCTAAATTAACCACTTATTAAAGGCTACACAATTTCTGTATAAAATCATACTTTTCCTTAATAGCCACGTTAAGCATATTACCATAATTAACAATATTCGTAATTAGGAGATCATTAAGCCATAATTAGCCCACCTTCTAGATTGTTTCTATTTCTGGCATGATTGGAACGGTCCGTTCTAATCCTAGAACGGTCCGTTCTGATCGTGTCCAGAGCAGTCGCCCCGACCTTGGACGGACTGATCAGTCGACTGGTCATACCAGACAATAGACTGTCCGTTCTGAATTTGGACTGTCCGTTCCAATCCTGGAACGTGTCGTTCCAGCCGAGGCTCGTCAGCCTATTTGGCTAGAAATAATCCAACAATCTCCCACTTGGGCAATTATGCTTAATGTTATTTAATTACGCTTAACTTAAATGAGCTCCTGATTTATGGTAATAGGTTTTGTACTCCAATTCCGTCCATCATTCATAATGATAAAGGACCAAGGAAGCTTTTGTCACATTATAGCCACTACAGGTTTCTAATCCTGTAAAGCTGTCGTAACTCAACCCACAATGATCTCAATATCACAATAAATGAATGACATTGAATTTAAATGTGTATAAGTGGTGTGGAAAATACACGTAAATGTGACTGTGACGTGTCTATTTCCAACTTTATTGGTCACCCTGAAACTGAAGTGAGGTCAACTTAAATAGATTGAGAATGAAAACTGAAACTGAAAACTGAAACTTTATTCATTTCTGCAGAAATTCTTTACATAATACACTGAAACTGAATAAACTGAAACCGAATAAACTGAAACCATTATCTAATCTAGCATTCCCACTGAACAAAACTCCCACTAAAGCCTAGAATCCTCAACTGAAATTACACCCATACTTGTTACATGTTTCAGAAACTGCGTGGGTATTAATGCTTTAGTAAGTGGATCCGCAATCATTGAGTTTGTTCCAATGTGCTCGATAGATAATTCGTCATTCTCAACCTTTTGCTTAACAGACAGAAACTTAATGTCGATGTGCTTCGAGTTGGCTGAGCTTCTGTTGTTGTTAGCATACATGACTGCTGAGTTATTGTCACAATAAATCTTTAGTGGAGCCTTGATAGAGTCCACTACACGCAGCGAAGTGACAAAATTTCGCAACCATGTCCCAAATAATGATGCCTCATAGCAAGCTATACATTCTGCTGCCATGGTCGAAGGTGCCACAAGGGATTGTTTGGCACTTTTCCATGAAACAGCTCCACCAGCCATCATGAAGATGAACCCCGTGGTTGACTTCAAGCTATCTCGACATCCCGCAAAATCGGAATCAGAATATCCTATGACCTCCAGCCTATCTGATCTCCGATATACTAGTATATAGTCTTTGGTTTTCTGAAGATATCTTAAAACTCGTTTTGCTGCCTGAATGTGCTGAACACCTGGATTATGCCAATATCTTCCTAGCATTCCTGTAATAAAAGCAATATCTGGACGTGTACACACTTGGGCATACATTATGCTTCCAACCATGGAAGAATACTTATTGTCCTTTACTTGCCCTTTTTCCAACTCTGTTTTAGGACATTGTTCAAGACTGAACTTGTCACCTTTAGCAACAGGGGTCTCTGTTGGTTTGCATTTTTCCAAATCATACCGCTTGAGTACTTGATCGATATAGGCCTTTTGTGATAGACCTAAGATACCTTGAGAGCGATCTCTCATTATCTTTAGGCCTAACACGTATGATGCATCACCAAGATCTTTCATTTCAAAATGCCTAAATAGAAATTTCTTAGTCTCATGCAACATATCCTTATCATTTGTGGCAAGCAGTATATCATCTACATACAAAACCAAGAAAGAATATTTACTTCCACTGAACTTATGGTATATACAATCATCCGCCGGGTTACTCTCGAAACTAAAAGAGAGAATCACTCGATGGAATTTGTGATACCATTGTCGAGACGCTTGTTTGAGCCCATAAATGGATTTCTTAAGTTTGCAAACCATTTTCTTTGGATCATCCGATACAAAGTGGGGTGGTTGCACCATATAAATGGTTTCATCAATGTCTCCATTGAGAAACGCAGTCTTAACATCCATTTGATGAAGCTCAAGATCTAAATGTGCCACAAGTGCCATGATTACTCTAAAAGAGTCTTTCGATGAAACTGGAGAGAAAGTCTCTTTGTAATCAATACCTTCCTTTTGAGTAAAGCCCTTAGCGACAAGACGTGCCTTATATCTTTCCACATTACCCTTAGAATCCTTTTTGGTTTTAAATATCCATTTGCAACCAATAGGTTTCTTTCCTTCTGGTAATGGTACTAAGTCCCATACATCATTGTCATACATTGACTTTATCTCCTCATTCATGGCTTCAATCCACTTATGTGAGTTTTGACTATCCAAAGCAGAACGAAGATCATGAGGATCTCCGTTCATCCCTATGTCATACTCATGTTCTTGGAGATAGACCACATAATCTTTAGGTATTGCTGGTCTTTTCTCTCTAGTGGATTTTCTACGCACATGTTCTTGAGTTGTTTGCAGTTGTTCAATGACATCATTATCTTCTACTTGATTATTTCCAACATCCAAGTCCATAGGATTTGGAACAGGATCTATTTCCTGAATCAAGTGATCTGTTTGAGTCCTCATTGGATCGCTATTAACTGTTTGAAGATCAATAGTTTCTTCTTCGAAGATAATATCCTGATGTGTCATTTCTCCCTCCACAACCAAAACATCCTCAAAGAACTTAGCTATAATCGTCTCAAATATTATCCTATTAGTGGGATCGTAAAATTTGTAACCCCTGGATCGTTCGGCATATCCTATAAAATAACAACTAACTGTCCTTTCGTCCAATTTCTTCTCATTTGGCTTGTAAGGCCGAGCTTCAGCTGGACATATCCAAATGCGACAATGTAATAAACTAGGTTTCTTACTAGTCCACATTTCATAGGGAGTTTTGTTATTATTTGCTTTAGTTGGTACACGATTAAGTAAATAGGTTGTTGTTTTAAGCGCTTCTCCCCAAAGAGATAATGGCAAATTAGTATGACTAAGCATACTCCTAACCATGTCCTTCAATGTTCTGTTTCGCCTTTCGGCTACTCCATTCATGCTAGGCGACCCTGACATGGTATATTGAGGGATAATGCCATTTTCCTCTAGGAACTTAGCAAAAGGCCCTGGATGTTGTTCACCTGAACCGTCATATCTACCATAGTATTCACCACCACGGTCAGACTTGACTTGCTTAATCTTTTTGTTGAGTTGTAACTCAACTTCAGCTTTAAAAGATTTGAACGCGTCCAAAGCTTGCGCTTTTTCACTTAATAGATATAGATAACCAAACCTTGAATAATCGTCTATGAAACTGATAAAGTATGTTTGACCATTCCTAGTAGGTGTAGGAAATGGTCCACATATATCCGTATGAATAAGTTCTAAGACATCATTCGATCTAATGGCATCATATCTCTTTTGATTGGTTTGTTTTCCTTTAACACAACTAACACATGGGCCTAAATCTGTCATGTCTAAAGGATCTAAAATTTCACTTTGCACAAGTCTTTCAATTCTCTTTTGAGAAATGTGACCTAATCGCTTATGCCAAAGTGCACCTGAATTCTCATGAGTTAATTTACGCTTAACACTTCTAGTACTTATATGCAAGTTTTCATTATTTGAAGCAATAATTTTCAAAGAATATAGATTGTCATACACAGAAAGAAAACCAGATCCAACACATTTAGAATTATGAGATAAACTAAATTTTCCATTTCCAAAAGAACAAGAGTAACCAAATTTGTCCAATATAGAAATAGAAACTAAATTTCGTCTAAAAGACGGTACAATAAAAGTCTCATACAAATCTAAATATAATCCAGTTTTTAATAACAATCTAAAATGCCCAATTGCTTCAACTTGTGCCTTCTTGCCATCGCCCACATAGATGTATCTTTCACCATGACTTGGCTTTCGGCAACTCAGGCAGCCCTGCATAGAGACACTTATGTGAGTTGTAGCACCTGAATCAACCCACCAAGTATCATTTTGTACTGAAGCTAAATTAACTTCTGAACAAACCAAAGAGAGAGACATACCTTTCTTCTTGCGTCAGGCTATGTAACCTTCGCATTTAGACTTCTTATGTCCTTCCTCATTACAGAAGAAACACCCATTTGGATTCCTAGCTTTCTTGCCAGTCTTCCCCTTATTGGGTTCTTTCTTTGCATCCGAATTAGCAGCCTTTTTCTTATTTTGTTTCTTCTTCCCTTGATTCTTGGAAGTGGATGCAACGTTAGCACTATGTGTCTTATTGTGGTGACTTTTTCGTCATTTCTCGAAGAATGATTGGGTTTCCTCAAGAACGAGAATAAGCCTTAGATTCACCCCTCACGAACCTGAATTCAAGTGCTGATGTCTCTTAACGACCAGAGAACATCGACCGGAATCCATTCTCGTAAGGGTTTATTAATTTGTGGATCCTTTCCTTCCAATAGGCGCAAGCCCCTATTGTTAATTACCCTGTGGTTTCCCACGAGAACCTCTGATTAAGAGATTCAAGAAATTAAATGTAATAGGCTAGAAAATCGTCGTTTAAATGATTTTGTATTTAATAAGGAGTTTATTTCTTTTGACTTAAACAGGGTTCAATTGAGGCACCAGACCTCATTGACGGGGCGTAACTGAGAGTATAAGTGATTTATTCCTTTAGGGCTTAGACCGGATTCAATTGATGGCACCAGACTTGATTGACGGGGCCCAATTGAGAAAACCATCTAATTAAAATAACCAAGAACATCTAAGACTATTTATTTGAAATATCCAACAAAAGTCAACCTAAACTATCTAAAGCTATCTACTTGAAACTTTCCTTATTGGGGTCTTTTAAATTTTGATTTGGTTTATGATTTGATTTTGATTGGAAGAGAAATTTTACAACTCTTGGGGCCTTTGATGGCCTTCTTGTAAGAGTTGGTTCCTGGGACCATGACAGGTCTTCTTATAGGAACAGAGTTTGCAACTCTCGGGACCTTTCACGGTCTTCTTGTGAGAGTTGGTTCCTGGGACCACGACAGGTCTTCTTGTAGGAACAGAGTTTGCAACTCTCGGGACCTTTCACAGTCTTCTTGTGAGAGTTGGTTCCTGGGACCACGACAGGTCTTCTTGTAGGAACAGAGTTTGCAACTCTCGGGACCTTTCACGGTCTTCTTGTGAGAGTTGGTTCCTGGGACCACGACCGGTCTTCTTATAGGAACGATCCTCAATCTCAAATGAATTGCTCACAATTTAATCTGAGAGAGGTAAAATCTCTCAACTCTCGGGGCAACGGGAGGCCTTCTTTTGAGAGTTGGTTCCTGGGGCAACGGGATGCCTTCTTGTAGGAACACGAGATATAAAATTTCACAACCTTCGGGGCCTTTCATGGCCTTCTTGTAAAGGTTGGCTCCTGGGACCATGACAGGTCTTCTTGTAGGAAAAACTTGATCTTGGATTTGAATTCTTTTACTTTAATTTGAATTTGAACTTGATTTTGACTCTTGAATTGATTTTCATTTCTTGGTTTGGATTGCATTTTTCAATTTGGATTTCACGAATTTATATTTGGGTTTCCACTTGACTTTTTTTTTAATTAATTTTATCTTTTCATTTTTTTTTTATTTTAATTTTCTTCTTGATTTGAACTCATTTTTATTTCTTTTTTATTTTTATTTTTACATTATTTAGATTTTCTCTTTTCTTTTTTTTTTATTTGCATTTAATGATTTCTTTTTGAATAATTATAATAGTTCCCTTTTATTTAAAGTTTTGCAATCTGACACTTATTTTGGATAACACTTGATAAGAAAGTCAATTTTACTTATAAAATTACCTAAATTTTGGTTAAGGAATTTTATTAAGAGATGCTACTATTTTTATAGAATTTATATAATTTATTTTCCATAATAAAACGATTCAAAAATAATAAATTCTTGATTTTGCCAAAATTTAATAGAAAATAATATTGGAACTGGTTTATTTAGATTTTTAGAAATTTTTAGATATTTTATTTGGATTTTTCTGAGGTTCCTACTAATTTTGGTGAATTTCTGAAGTTTTTAACAATTTATAAAATTCAGTTTTAAGAGAAAATACTTTGAAAATACAAAATAGGTACAAATTGACATAATTTCATACCAAAATATCAGTAAATCTAGATTCTACAGATTTTTATGATTTTATGGATATTTTATTTTAATTTTTTGGAGTTATTTACTATTTTTAATGAATTTTTGGAGTTTGAGATGATTTGAAAATTTCTGATTGGTCCACGTGGACGTTGACTGTTGACTAGGCGCTGACTGAGCACTAACGCTAACAAGGCACTGACTTTTTTCTTTATTCCGTGTAGCGAATGAGGTGAGCTGCCACATGTTCATCGCCACAGAAGATCAGAAAGCACATGGGTTTGAACCCATCTTCTCCGACAGGGGTTGGTTTTTTGCAGAAAAAACCCCGACTTTTCTCCGACGAGATTACGACGCCTCCAGCCGCCACTTCAGTCGAAGTTGTGCTCTTTGGAATCGTGGGAGAGAAGGGAAGACCTTGGTGCCCTCCATTTTTATTGTGGCGGCCTGTGGAGTAGCGCAACTCCTGAGGAGTTGTGAATGACCATCAATGGTGTCGGTAGGATTATGGCCACCATTCTTTGCCAGCACTAGGTTTTAAACGTACATGGGAGTGTTTAAATGGCATTGGAGGAATTGATTTTGCAAAAGGGAGCTTGAGAGAGGATGCAATGGACTGAGGCACCTCGGTTTCTTTTTTATCTGAACTGAGTTCATCTGGTAGGGCCCTCAGATCCTTTTTCTTACGCCAGTAATCACTCGGGAAGATTGAGGAGATCAAACTTAGTTAGTTCATGTGTTTTATTTGATTTGAAACCTCACCATTTGGTGGAAGTAGCACGAGGCAGAAAGTATTTTTTTATTCATTTTTATTTCCAATTCTGAGTTGCATGTAAGAAGGCTTACAGCAACTGAGCTTGTTTTGATGCTTGATTTAGACTGGTTTGAGTGTGCTTTAGATGTTCAAATTGGTACAGAATATGAGAGCAAGTTTGTTTGCATTATGCCCAATTTTCATTTTTTTTATTTTTAAGTCATTTACTCACTGTTTTTAATGGTTTTGTGTTTGGATTGATATAAATGCAGGGAATTTGTTTACAGGGGTTATATTACTCCTAAGAATATGCATTTAAGAAAATGAAAAGCAACTTTACGATCTTTAGCAAAATAATTAAATGTTTATGCCTTTTTCTATCTAAACATATGATAAATGAAGGAAACACTTTACACTTACCCAAAAATTCTAAAATTTTGCAGACAAGTTCGTAAGAATATTTAGAAACTTTTTATGTAATTACTTTTTCAAAAGAATCCAGAAAATAAGAAATAGCATTTTTATTTTACAAACTGCCCCTGCTACCTTCATAAAATCATATAAAATCAAATAAAATCCAGAAAAATAGAAAACTTGTTCCCTGCTGTCCAGTAAGTCCTTTACCTGCTGTCCATGCTTATTTTTGTATTTTTATGCAAATAAAACCTTGCTTTCTTATTATTTCATTGCTGGCCAGAACTTGTGAATATGCAAATACACATTTTATTTCATGATAATGCAAAGCTAATTTAGGGATACATAGCATGTTTCATTTTATGCATTTAGGTCCAGTGTTTTATGTAAATTATTGAAGAGGGGGCTGGTTGGGATCAACATGACATTTAACCATTTTTTTTTTACTGTTTTGAGCTTTATTAATTCATTGATCATGGCTGAACCAGTGCCAAGCTCTGGACTCATGCCAAGTCAATTTAAACCTTCCATAAGAGAGTTGAGCTAGGCTACAAACCCTCTAATGGAGGCCAAGGCTGATTTCACTTTGAACCAAAGATCACCCCATGAAACGAGGAGCTAAGCTCCAAACTTTCATGAAGCATCTGCTGTCTTATGGCCATGACTGAGCTAAGCTTCAGACCATGGACCATAAGACCTACACTTCAGTTACTCAGTCACACCATGGCTTGGTGGCTGAGTCAAACGAGAAGGAGAAAAGGGGAAATCAGAGACCAAATTGAAACTCCAAATTGATTTTATTTCATTCATAAACCATCAATTACAGATAAAAACTCCTTAATTTCTATCACTCAACCCTCAAATTTACCTATTTCTCCTCTTCTCTTCACTGTTCGACCTAATGCCTCCCTCTTTTTGCACTGACTTTGCTCAATTGACCTATCTAACACTCACACACGACTACGGCTGCTCTCCCCCCTTTTTTTTTTTGCTGCTCGAATTTGAGGTTATTTATAGGCCAGGGGCTAGGGCAACCCCTCTATGGCCGAAGATGATCCCCACCATCAAATTTCCATCAACGGTTGTAATGCAGCGGCTTCTAGGGTTTGGTTTTGGAAAACCACGGGCGGAGAAGCGTGGTTTTGGTGTTTGTGGACGAGAAGGAGGCCACGTCGACGAAGGACAGCGGTTTAACCTTCTTTCACCGGCGTCTCGTGGTAAGAAATCGCGACTTTCATTTTTACCAAGGTTGAAGGAGGTTCTGACAATGCGGGCCCCGCTTGTCATGTTAAATGAGGGAGAGAAAAATAGATGGGTTTGGTCTTCCGTGAGCCAGTGAGAATTTAAAGATTTCAGTACTTTCGGTTTATGCAACGGGTGTATCCAAAACTTGAGGCGGGAGGAGGGATTTTAAATCCAGCGACGTTGCATCCCCTCCGGATCCGCTGCAATGGGATGCACGCGCCAAGGATTTTGGATTTTTCTGGGATTTTCACTCGATTTCCATAATTTCATTTATATATTTTTGTTATCCAATAAAAATAAATCATTTGAAGGCCTTCCCTTGGGTATTTTTTGATGAAATTTTATGGGTAGTTTCAGAAAAATATGAGGAATTTAATGGTTTAAATATTTTTGTGAAATTCCTCATGTATTTATTTTTGGTAATTTTATGGTGTTTTGGGGTTTCTTTGCAAAATGAAGGGTTCTGTTGGCATTTTTGGGATTTTGAAATCATGATAATTCATCATAATTCCTAAGGGATTTTTGGGAAATTTTTGGAAATTTTTGGAGTTTGTTTGATATTTTTCGTGGATTTTTTTTGGATTTCTTACATTTATTTGTCCTAAAATGGACTATTTATTCCATGCATTTTGGTGCAATATTTTGGGGTCAAACAAATGCCCCCCACTGGAATTGGTTGTGACAATTCTGAAATGGGAACAAGCGATTCCAGTGGTTTCTTTGGACCGTTTTCTTGTAGCCCTCTTCTTGGATTATGGAGTTCCATCTTTTCCGGCAGTTGTGCTTGGTCAGCTTTCCATGCTCAAGGCTTTCCGTGGATTTCTTATACTTTCCTTCAATTTGGGTGGGTATTTTGGCCCACATTTTTTAACACATAAATCCAACCACAATTTAGGCTAGGGTATTTTGAGACCATGCCTGTATTTCCTTAGGTTTGGATTCACATAGGCTTTGTTTTCAATTTCCATTTGCTTCCAATTTCAGTTTCTCTTTTGACATCAACCTTGAGCGTTTTGGCTTTCCTTGCACCTTTTTCCAGGCAATTGACAATTTCACCCCTTCAAGAGTCACAAAATTCCATCATAAGTCGCAACCTGTAAAAGAAAATTCCTATACTATATTTTGGCTGGTGTATTCTGTGGAGTTAGGAACATTTTGGTGGAAGGAATGACTTATGGGGCCATAAAAGGCAAGTCACCCTTTTATTTTCCTCACCCGCTCATGCTTACCCTCTCATTAGGTATAGGCACTCATCATAATGGCACTCAATTGGCATTGACACGGCATGGGCGCGATTGATGTAGGGTTTGGTGCCCTCAGATAGCTTCATAGGGCGGTGCCTTAATGCCTTCAGACGCCACACAGGCTTATTCTTCATTAGGCATAGGTGTCTTGGAAGACCACTAAGGCTTTCCTTGACACAGCTTCGCGTTCTCCAAGACTCGAAAGTCTCATCATCGACCGCGGATTATAATATAAGGGTAAATTTTCACCAAAATGGGGCAAGTTTCTTTTCAAAAACTCACCCCTTTATTAGCTAATGATTTTGGGGTCTATTTGGATTTTTGATTTTATGTTTTGGTAAGTATTTTGCTTTTTGGCTTTGGGAATTTTTAGGTTTTGGGATTTTTTTTGATTTTGATATCTTTGGATTTGGAACTTTTGGATTTTGGTAAATATTTGGAATTTTGGCATTTTTTTATTTTGGTAAGTATTTGGAATTTGGATTTTTTGTGAGTATTTGGAATTTTTGGGATTTTAAGATTTTGAAATTTTGGGTTTTGGATTTTAGTAAATATTTGGAATTTTGAGTTTTGGAGTTTTTGAATTTTAGTAAGTATTTGGATTTTTGGGTTTGTTTTTCTCTCTCTTTTTTTTACTTTTTTTTTTTTTTTTTTTTTTTTTTTTTTTTTTTTTTTACATGCAAACTCCTTGAGGGACATCTCTTTCTTCAAGTTCTGCCTCATGCCTCGCTTGGCCTTCCTCCTTTATCCTCGTTTCATCATTTCTCACTTCAACCTCTATCATGTGGCATTCCGCATCACGCTTTTCACTCTCTCTTTGTACCACTGCATTTGCTTGTGCATGTGGGGCTGGATCTTGTTTGAAACTTTCAGGTATAATTAAGTCCCCATCCTTGATCATTCTTTCAGCAATATTCTTGAAAACATAGCAATCGCTTGTGGGATGACCTAAGACCCGATGAAAGGCACAATACTTTGGGTCATTTGTCTTGTATTGCTCTTCTGGTCTCTTGGGTGGGGGCAATTCAAGGGCTTTTCCTGCTAGAACTTGTTTGAGAAGCGCCGCGGTTTTCTCTTTCTTGAAAGAATACGGCCTACTTAACCGCTCGACAAGAGTTGCTGGGGGACGACCATTCCCATTAATTTGATTTCCCTTGTATCCACCACTTTGGCTTGTAGAAGTTTCATTAGCCACCACAATTTTAACAGGACCTTGCCCTTTATTTCTTTGATCATTCTTATTGTGGTTTGATTGTGCTTCCTTAGGTGGCCCCATATGTACTACTCTTGCCACACGAGTCACAAGATCCTCATAAGTGTAAATATCACTTCCAGACAATGGCCTTCGAATCCAATCATCTAAATTTCTTACCAAAAATTCTACAGCCTCTCTTTCGGGCATCTGATGTGTGCACCTTATATTCATATTTCTCCACCGATTAATGTAATCCAGTGCTTTCTCCCCTTGTCTTGGCTTTTCAGAGGCTAGATCCGCCATACTAACTCTTTGGGTCACCATAGCAAATTTAGACCGAAACATCTCTTCCATTTCATCCCATGTCTCAATTGAGTCATTCTCAAGGGAAGAATACCATTCAAACGCAGCACCCGTCAAGCTTTGAGAGAACTGCCTAAAAAGGAGAGCTTCATCGCAAGAAGTATTGCCACACGCATTTCTAAACTGCACCAGATGTTGATCAGGGGT
The DNA here is from genome assembly GCA_027725995.1 of Rhynchospora tenuis. Taxonomy (NCBI): domain Eukaryota; kingdom Viridiplantae; phylum Streptophyta; class Magnoliopsida; order Poales; family Cyperaceae; genus Rhynchospora; species Rhynchospora tenuis. Next base: position 141,869,696 of record CM050888.1, on the reverse strand, counting down.
GATATGTTCTTTTCCTGTGCCGTCAAAGAGATTGAACTTTGGTACTTGGTAGTTTTGAGGATAAGGAACTTGTTCATATTCCCTTGGGTATGGCCTTCCACACCTCTTGCGAACATTAACCAAATGACCCGCTCCTGATGCTTGGAGTTGTTGGTTTATCATGTTTTGAATGACTTGCTTAGTCGACTCCGATTTTCTTGCCCCTGTCCGAGATCGTGCCCCGGGGACTTCATCTTCATCGGACTCATATTTAGTCTTGCTTTTCTTTTCTTTGGAATGCTTCTTGTATCCTTTTTCTTCTTCTTCCGAAGACTCATATTTACTCTTATTCTTCTTTGTCTTGTTGGATTTTCTTTTATTTTTCTCTTCTTCCTCATCAGATGTCTCATATTTGCTCTTACTCTTTCTTTCTTTCACAATTTTCTTCTTGCCTCTTTCTTCTTCTTCATCAGAAGACCCATACTTGCTTTTACTTTTCCTTTCTTTTGAAGCCTTTTTCTTGTGCTTATTCTCTTCTTCTGAGGAGGAAGAGTATTCTTTCTCAAGCTCTCCAAGCAAATTCTTCTTCACCAAGAGTTTATACATCTTCTTAAGCAATCCCCTTTCTTTTTCTCTTTCATACATTAATTGAGACATCTTCTTTTATTTCTTCTCCAATATACTCATCAATCGAGTATTATTTCCCTCCACCCACCGATCTTTATCATCATCACTTTCTTGAGCGCTCTCAATTAGCACCTCTTCCTCTTTTTCCTCTTGCGAGATATTGTGACTTGAAGACGCAAGATCTTTCTTATCTTTGCCATCTTTTTTAGTCAAAACCATTTCTTCATCACCAACCATGTTCACAAAAGCATGCATCTCATTTTCTCCACTCGTTCTAATCATATTCACATAAGCATGGACCACCTGCTCCTTTTCATACCAAACTAAACGCCTCGCTTTGTTTTGTGACTCTTGATTAACCATGCCAACCACCAAATTTGTTTTGTCTTTAGGCACCCATGCCTTCTGGGATCCCTTTTCATTTCTCAAAGGTCCTAGTCGTTCCTTCACAGGAGTTGTTTCTCTTTCTTTCCCTTTTTGCCCCAGTCTTTCCTTTACTGGAGTTGATTCTCTTTTCTGCTCCTTGGGCCTCAATCTCTTATGAACTGGTGTTTGGGGAAAAACAAGTCTTTCTTTCACAGATTGCCTCATTTGAGGACTCCTGCCCTGGAACTGGACCTGGTATTCAGGAGGAAACTCTTCCATTGTTTTCAATATGGCCTTAGGAGAGTTTTTTCGAACCAGTCGAAGTGGTGCAAATGGATTGCTAACCGGGAGATTGGGTCTCACACCCAATTCATTCTTGTATGCCCTCCGCACCTTTTTGATAGTCCTTGTGCTTTGAGAAACTGGCACATAAACCTTTCTTGTTGTATTCTTTTGAGAGGAACAAGGGTGGCGTCGATGCCTTTTGGGAGAAGATATTGCCCCTGGATAGACTCTCTTTTGAGAAACAAGAGCCCATTTTTCCTCATCAATGCAAATTTCAGTAGGCTTAGGAGTTTCAGGAACCCTTGGGATCACCATTGGCTCATCTTGCGGTACTTCAACAACATGGGCGATTTGGAAGCTCCCATCCTTCACTTGCACAATAGGCACAAAGGAATGCCCATATGGCATGGCCCCATACATGATCTCGTGCTGGTAAATGATCGGTACTGCCCCAATCCTGAACATTCCAGTGGGTTTGCTCATGTCAACAGTCGTGAATGCCATTTCCTACAAGAAACAACTCCAAATGTTATGGTTAGCAAAGTTTATTTGGAATTTATGAAACAACTTTTCTAGCCTTATACATTTAATTCCTCAAATCTCAAAGATGAGAGGAGAAAGAGGTCCCACCGGGCGTGCCAGAGAATCTGTGGTGACTTTTTCGTCATTTCTCGAAGAATGATTGGGTTTCCTCAAGAACGAGAATAAGCCTTAGATTCACCCCTCACGAACCTGAATTCAAGTGCTGATGTCTCTTAACGACCAGAGAACATCGACCGGAATCCATTCTCGTAAGGGTTTATTAATTTGTGGATCCTTTCCTTCCAATAGGCGCAAGCCCCTATTGTTAATTACCCTGTGGTTTCCCACGAGAACCTCTGATTAAGAGATTCAAGAAATTAAATGTAATAGGCTAGAAAATCGTCGTTTAAATGATTTTGTATTTAATAAGGAGTTTATTTCTTTTGACTTAAACAGGGTTCAATTGAGGCACCAGACCTCATTGACGGGGCGTAACTGAGAGTATAAGTGATTTATTCCTTTAGGGCTTAGACCGGATTCAATTGATGGCACCAGACTTGATTGACGGGGCCCAATTGAGAAAACCATCTAATTAAAATAACCAAGAACATCTAAGACTATTTATTTGAAATATCCAACAAAAGTCAACCTAAACTATCTAAAGCTATCTACTTGAAACTTTCCTTATTGGGGTCTTTTAAATTTTGATTTGGTTTATGATTTGATTTTGATTGGAAGAGAAATTTTACAACTCTTGGGGCCTTTGATGGCCTTCTTGTAAGAGTTGGTTCCTGGGACCATGACAGGTCTTCTTATAGGAACAGAGTTTGCAACTCTCGGGACCTTTCACGGTCTTCTTGTGAGAGTTGGTTCCTGGGACCACGACAGGTCTTCTTGTAGGAACAGAGTTTGCAACTCTCGGGACCTTTCACAGTCTTCTTGTGAGAGTTGGTTCCTGGGACCACGACAGGTCTTCTTGTAGGAACAGAGTTTGCAACTCTCGGGACCTTTCACGGTCTTCTTGTGAGAGTTGGTTCCTGGGACCACGACCGGTCTTCTTATAGGAACGATCCTCAATCTCAAATGAATTGCTCACAATTTAATCTGAGAGAGGTAAAATCTCTCAACTCTCGGGGCAACGGGAGGCCTTCTTTTGAGAGTTGGTTCCTGGGGCAACGGGATGCCTTCTTGTAGGAACACGAGATATAAAATTTCACAACCTTCGGGGCCTTTCATGGCCTTCTTGTAAAGGTTGGCTCCTGGGACCATGACAGGTCTTCTTGTAGGAAAAACTTGATCTTGGATTTGAATTCTTTTACTTTAATTTGAATTTGAACTTGATTTTGACTCTTGAATTGATTTTCATTTCTTGGTTTGGATTGCATTTTTCAATTTGGATTTCACGAATTTATATTTGGGTTTCCACTTGACTTTTTTTTAATTAATTTTATCTTTTCATTTTTTTTTTATTTTAATTTTCTTCTTGATTTGAACTCATTTTTATTTCTTTTTTATTTTTATTTTTACATTATTTAGATTTTCTCTTTTCTTTTTTTTTTATTTGCATTTAATGATTTCTTTTTGAATAATTATAATAGTTCCCTTTTATTTAAAGTTTTGCAATCTGACACTTATTTTGGATAACACTTGATAAGAAAGTCAATTTTACTTATAAAATTACCTAAATTTTGGTTAAGGAATTTTATTAAGAGATGCTACTATTTTTATAGAATTTATATAATTTATTTTCCATAATAAAACGATTCAAAAATAATAAATTCTTGATTTTGCCAAAATTTAATAGAAAATAATATTGGAACTGGTTTATTTAGATTTTTAGAAATTTTTAGATATTTTATTTGGATTTTTCTGAGGTTTCTACTAATTTTGGTGAATTTCTGAAGTTTTTAACAATTTATAAAATTCAGTTTTAAGAGAAAATACTTTGAAAATACAAAATAGGTACAAATTGACATAATTTCATACCAAAATATCAGTAAATCTAGATTCTACAGATTTTTATGATTTTATGGATATTTTATTTTAATTTTTTGGAGTTATTTACTATTTTTAATGAATTTTTGGAGTTTGAGATGATTTGAAAATTTCTGATTGGTCCACGTGGACGTTGACTGTTGACTAGGCGCTGACTGAGCACTAACGCTAACAAGGCACTGACTTTTTTCTTTATTCCGTGTAGCGAATGAGGTGAGCTGCCACATGTTCATCGCCACAGAAGATCAGAAAGCACATGGGTTTGAACCCATCTTCTCCGACAGGGGTTGGTTTTTTGCAGAAAAAACCCCGACTTTTCTCCGACGAGATTACGACGCCTCCAGCCGCCACTTCAGTCGAAGTTGTGCTCTTTGGAATCGTGGGAGAGAAGGGAAGACCTTGGTGCCCTCCATTTTTATTGTGGCGGCCTGTGGAGTAGCGCAACTCCTGAGGAGTTGTGAATGACCATCAATGGTGTCGGTAGGATTATGGCCACCATTCTTTGCCAGCACTAGGTTTTAAACGTACATGGGAGTGTTTAAATGGCATTGGAGGAATTGATTTTGCAAAAGGGAGCTTGAGAGAGGATGCAATGGACTGAGGCACCTCGGTTTCTTTTTTATCTGAACTGAGTTCATCTGGTAGGGCCCTCAGATCCTTTTTCTTACGCCAGTAATCACTCGGGAAGATTGAGGAGATCAAACTTAGTTAGTTCATGTGTTTTATTTGATTTGAAACCTCACCATTTGGTGGAAGTAGCACGAGGCAGAAAGTATTTTTTTATTCATTTTTATTTCCAATTCTGAGTTGCATGTAAGAAGGCTTACAGCAACTGAGCTTGTTTTGATGCTTGATTTAGACTGGTTTGAGTGTGCTTTAGATGTTCAAATTGGTACAGAATATGAGAGCAAGTTTGTTTGCATTATGCCCAATTTTCATTTTTTTTATTTTTAAGTCATTTACTCACTGTTTTTAATGGTTTTGTGTTTGGATTGATATAAATGCAGGGAATTTGTTTACAGGGGTTATATTACTCCTAAGAATATGCATTTAAGAAAATGAAAAGCAACTTTACGATCTTTAGCAAAATAATTAAATGTTTATGCCTTTTTCTATCTAAACATATGATAAATGAAGGAAACACTTTACACTTACCCAAAAATTCTAAAATTTTGCAGACAAGTTCGTAAGAATATTTAGAAACTTTTTATGTAATTACTTTTTCAAAAGAATCCAGAAAATAAGAAATAGCATTTTTATTTTACAAACTGCCCCTGCTACCTTCATAAAATCATATAAAATCAAATAAAATCCAGAAAAATAGAAAACTTGTTCCCTGCTGTCCAGTAAGTCCTTTACCTGCTGTCCATGCTTATTTTTGTATTTTTATGCAAATAAAACCTTGCTTTCTTATTATTTCATTGCTGGCCAGAACTTGTGAATATGCAAATACACATTTTATTTCATGATAATGCAAAGCTAATTTAGGGATACATAGCATGTTTCATTTTATGCATTTAGGTCCAGTGTTTTATGTAAATTATTGAAGAGGGGGCTGGTTGGGATCAACATGACATTTAACCATTTTTTTTTTTACTGTTTTGAGCTTTATTAATTCATTGATCATGGCTGAACCAGTGCCAAGCTCTGGACTCATGCCAAGTCAATTTAAACCTTCCATAAGAGAGTTGAGCTAGGCTACAAACCCTCTAATGGAGGCCAAGGCTGATTTCACTTTGAACCAAAGATCACCCCATGAAACGAGGAGCTAAGCTCCAAACTTTCATGAAGCATCTGCTGTCTTATGGCCATGACTGAGCTAAGCTTCAGACCATGGACCATAAGACCTACACTTCAGTTACTCAGTCACACCATGGCTTGGTGGCTGAGTCAAACGAGAAGGAGAAAAGGGGAAATCAGAGACCAAATTGAAACTCCAAATTGATTTTATTTCATTCATAAACCATCAATTACAGATAAAAACTCCTTAATTTCTATCACTCAACCCTCAAATTTACCTATTTCTCCTCTTCTCTTCACTGTTCGACCTAATGCCTCCCTCTTTTTGCACTGACTTTGCTCAATTGACCTATCTAACACTCACACACGACTACGGCTGCTCTCCCCCCTTTTTTTTTTTGCTGCTCGAATTTGAGGTTATTTATAGGCCAGGGGCTAGGGCAACCCCTCTATGGCCGAAGATGATCCCCACCATCAAATTTCCATCAACGGTTGTAATGCAGCGGCTTCTAGGGTTTGGTTTTGGAAAACCACGGGCGGAGAAGCGTGGTTTTGGTGTTTGTGGACGAGAAGGAGGCCACGTCGACGAAGGACAGCGGTTTAACCTTCTTTCACCGGCGTCTCGTGGTAAGAAATCGCGACTTTCATTTTTACCAAGGTTGAAGGAGGTTCTGACAATGCGGGCCCCGCTTGTCATGTTAAATGAGGGAGAGAAAAATAGATGGGTTTGGTCTTCCGTGAGCCAGTGAGAATTTAAAGATTTCAGTACTTTCGGTTTATGCAACGGGTGTATCCAAAACTTGAGGCGGGAGGAGGGATTTTAAATCCAGCGACGTTGCATCCCCTCCGGATCCGCTGCAATGGGATGCACGCGCCAAGGATTTTGGATTTTTCTGGGATTTTCACTCGATTTCCATAATTTCATTTATATATTTTTGTTATCCAATAAAAATAAATCATTTGAAGGCCTTCCCTTGGGTATTTTTTGATGAAATTTTATGGGTAGTTTCAGAAAAATATGAGGAATTTAATGGTTTAAATATTTTTGTGAAATTCCTCATGTATTTATTTTTGGTAATTTTATGGTGTTTTGGGGTTTCTTTGCAAAATGAAGGGTTCTGTTGGCATTTTTGGGATTTTGAAATCATGATAATTCATCATAATTCCTAAGGGATTTTTGGGAAATTTTTGGAAATTTTTGGAGTTTGTTTGATATTTTTCGTGGATTTTTTTTGGATTTCTTACATTTATTTGTCCTAAAATGGACTATTTATTCCATGCATTTTGGTGCAATATTTTGGGGTCAAACACTTATCTAGCTTCAACCTTTCCTCTTCTTGAACTAGATGCGAAATTAGTTCATTTAGAGTCCACTTGTCCTTAGTGCAGTTATAAGTAACATTGAAATGGTTATACTGACTAGGAAGAAAGTTAAGCACTAGACACACCTGAATTTCTTCAGATATGTCTAACTTGAGGGCTTGTAATTTTGAAGCTAGATTTGACACTTCCAAAGTGTACTCACGAATGTTGCCTTTTCCATTATACTTCATAGAGGTTAGTTTAGCCATGAGTGTGCAAATCTCCGATTTCTCACTCTTGGCAAATCTCTTCTCAATTTCTTCCAAGTAAACTTTAGCTGGATCGGAATCAGAAACTGTACCCCTGAATGCCTCTGGAATTGTCTTCTTAATGATCATAAGGACCATGCAATTGGCGCGATTCTACTGAGCAACATTTTGAATATGCTGTTGTGTGCTCTTAGCAACAATCTCAGCTGGTTTATCCTCCCTTAATGCAAAGTCTAGATCTAGACAACCGAGAACTATCAATAAGTTCTCTTTCCATTCCTTAAAGTTGGAACCATTTTGCATGGGTATGCTGTTAATGCTAGCTGGAATATTTGCTAAAATAAACCAAACACAAAATACACTAATTAATAACCGAAATGTATAAGATAAATCATAAAAGAAATATATATAAAGGTCTTAATCCCATCTACTAGTTTTTATCCATTTGCAAGTGCTCTTTGGAGTCTTCTTACAAACTTCAATCAACTAGGTGTAGTATCAAATGTAACGATTTATAACATATCAATTAATTAACCTTCCTTTGGTCCGATTAATTAATCGTATGTAAAACCTCACAATCATTACCCATTTGATTCTACCCAAACATTGTACATGTAGCCTTTTAAATTATGTCCTTCCTTTGGGCCGATCCATAATTTAAAAGTCACATGCACCTTAATACACTTGTATTTGAGCCTTTGAGACAACCTTTAATGTGAGAGCCCATTTGTGGGATGACATTAAGGTTGGCCCCAACTTCTCAAATACAACTAAAGTTACCTTTATATTTGATTTAAAATATACCTTAATCTAGACTTTTCATTTTGCACATCAATCATAATTTGAAAAGCCTAACCTAATACTGACCTAGGATGATAAAGACTTAAGACTCAGTTGCAAACCTTAAGGTATACTCAAAATGGATCGTATGATAATCATGCAAACCAACTAACCTGGAACGGACCGTTTTGGTGAGAGGACGGTCCGCCCTAAATAGACCAGAAAGGAACCAAAGAGATATGCAACTCATACAGTCCAGTATGAGTTACATAAAGGTAAGAAAAGAATGCGATGATATCCCGTTCAGCCAGCAGCCATTGAAATTACACCATGTCCAGGCAAGATTCCCAGAAAAGGTTAGGGTCATATGGACACTTAGGCGCCGACCTTATTTTCTGCGACAGAACTTGTCCTCATGACAACTTGGTGCAACCCAACGCTTACAGCTCTTACTATTGAATACCATGGCAAAGAAAAGAAGGGGAGGATGCGTAAAAGTGTCATTTGTACCTAACCAGTACAAACAACACAAAAACTACCCTAAATTTGGCTTAAATCCTACCTAGTCTGGTTCTGAAACGGACCGCCCTGGTATTGGAACGGACCGCCCTATCCTGGTTTATATCTAACAGTTTGCAACCAAAACTGAAGAGGAAACGGCCCGTCTCAGTCCAGAAACGCACCGCCCCAAAGTTGGAATGGACCGTCCCGGAGTGGAACGATCCGCCTGAAAACTGCAGAAAGAGTGGAAAGACGTCGTCCTAATCTAGGTCGAGAAACCCTAATGATTTCTCTCCTATCCTGACAAACTACTCTAAATCTAAATCATCCATTAGGTCAGATTTTAACGATTTTGAAACTTCATAAAAGCCTTAACTTAATTTTCAAAATCTTAACTTAACTTGATGATTTTGAAATTCCTTAAAAACTAACTTGATTTTCAAAACCTTTTCCTCAAGAAAAACATAACATAATCAGATCTGACATAATCAATTAAACGAATTATAAACAATTCAAAACAGTTCAAGAACAATTGCCAGAAGAACGAAACGGTCCGTTCGAGCCATGAAACGGACCGCCCTGAATAAGCCAGAAAACTCAAACAATTCAGATCAATTCAAATTCACCAAAACAATCAACAAATCTGAATTTTGTGTTATTCTGCTAGGCTCAAGACGAGTGGCTCTGATACCACTTGTTGGGCGGTTTGCATAAAAGACAAAAGAATAACAATTCTAACAGATCAAATAGCAAACCAAAATAACTGAATAACTCGCAGAACCAGCAGTGGAACGGGCCGCCCCAGTCCTGAAACAGACCGTTCCAAAACACCGAAAAGTAATCTTTAGAGCGGAAGCATACCTGAATCCATAGCTACGGCCAAGATCTTTGATGCAGAGCACGTCTTGCTTGATTGCTGAGATCTTTGATGTCTTTAGAGAAGCACCAAGGTGGGAGGAGATCTTCCAAGAGTTCAAGACTTGTCTTTTGATGCCTTTAGCCTTAACAAAAGCACTATCTCTCTCTAATTGATGGAAGTATTAGGGAGAGGGACAGAATAGCTGCTATCAACACATGTATGCAGTAGAAATTCTTAGATGTCTTGTCCCTTGGAGACCAATCCCATATATATAAGCCAAAGAAACTTGGCATGCACTCATGTTCTATATTCATCCATCACAAATATAGAACATGATTTTCCTAAATTAACCACTTATTAAAGGCTACACAATTTCTGTACAAAATCATACTTTTCCTTAATAGCCACGTTAAGCATATTACCATAATTAACAATATTCGTAATTAGGAGATCATTAAACCATAATTAGCCCACCTTCTAGATTGTTTCTATTTCTGGCATGATTGGAACGGTCCGTTCTAATCCTAGAACGGTCCGTTCTGATCGTGTCCAGAGCAGTCGCCCCGACCTGGGACGGACTGATCAGTCGACTGGTCATACCAGACCATAGACTGTCCGTTCTGAATTTGGACTGTCCGTTCCAATCCTGGAACGGGTCGTTCCAGCCGAGGCTCGTCAGCCTATTTGGCTAGAAATAATCCAACAATGAGGACAAACACTGTAGCCCATACGTCTTTCTATCAGGAACATCCATGTCATGCCCCCATGTTTATGGTATAGCGCAGGCCGCCTGAAGTCAGCACACCCTGATTGGAGTGCCGCAGCTATCAGATCAGCACCATGACTACTGGTAAGATTAATTGAGTAAATATGGATTAAATTAGTTACTGGTTGTTGAGTCCTCACTGTATATACCGACAGTGGTACATGAATTATTTTCAGCCTGAATTCTAAAAATATAAATAAACCAAAAATGAAAATATTTTTCAAATTTCATCTTTCTCTTTTTTTATGCTGGGACAAAATATCAATGATTTTTTATGACAAAAAATCCATATCAGAATAACTTATTAAATTCCCTTTTGTCAACTATGCAAGGGGCGGAGCCACACTAAGGCAAGCCTGGGCACGTGCCCAGGCTTGATTTTGGAAAATTTAAGATGGACCGTATGGTTTAAACAAAATGCCTAGGCTTAATTTTATGGGGTGCCTATGCTTGTTTTTTTTTCAAAATTCTTGTGATTCAATTTGTTGTCAGGTTTTGTACGAACTACGAAGTATGAAGTATGAACACATTAATGTGTTTTTGTGAGAAATTGGTGTGGCGGATGATTTAGTTGGGTCAAAGGAATTAGCATTATATAGGTTGCATAATATAGAGATGCAGAAAAAATGTAAAAAAAGCACGGTTCACATAGATGATGGATGAGATCCCACGCGGCAATTTTTGTCTTAATTAAATGTACTTGCATGTTTCATGGCAAGAGTGGAACGGCCCAAGTGCATTAATTCTAAAAAAATATTATTGCTTGCATTATGAATTATAATATTTTTATTTTTATAATTTTTGATGGAAGTTTCGTAATTATTACATTTTTATCAAAAATAAGGAAAAATGTGCATTTTGCGATAGTATTATTTATTAATTTTTAATATTTAAAAATAATAATTTATTATTATTTATTGTAATTTTAATATTATATAAAATTTTATAATTTTTATTGTGCTCACCCTTAAAATAATTCTATATCCGCCGCTGTCTGCATATTCCTAGGTGTCGTTTGGGATGGTTAGGAATAGGGTAGGAATAGCATAAATTTAGGAAAAATACTATTCACAGGAATTGTGGGAATTAGATATTCCGGAAATTGAAAATGTTGTTTGGATGATGAGTTTAGGAATAGCGTTAGGAAGTGTGAAAAGTAGAGAGAAAAATGTTATTGGGAAGAGTGTTATTGAAAATTATGTTAGGAATGGAATTGGATATTGTAAAATCGTTTGGATGAAAAATTAGGGAATGGAATTGCCAATTCCGAAAATTGGCCAATTCTCATGCATCCCAAACGACACCGTATATATCTGTATAGTCCCAACATTGGACGATGGATTTTTTGTTTATTTAGCATACATACATCAATTACATTATTAAATCATATGCTTTATTAAAGCTGACGACAAAGTTTGTGACTTCTGTAGCAAGAACAGAGGACAACAACCATATGCCAATGAGAGATCTTGCGAATGCGACAGGCAATGAAGCCACTCCATTTGCATATGATATGGAAATGGCCACATAAGGCCAACCCGTGCAGCTGACCGAGGCGTAGTCTATGACACCAAAGTCGAAGACCATCTCAATTCTCAAATTTCTACGCACGTTGTTTCAACTGAACTTACCTTCGCTGCTTTTCTCATGACAAGAATTTTGATTGCCCATCTAAATCCACGATGCTTGAGAATCCCAACTATATATCCTTCAATTTCTGTTCAAGTGGATGCTCCTACGAGGGTTGAAGTTGTAGAAGCCCAAAGGTACTTGCCTTTTCCAAGGTAGGAGAAGAGAAGAAATATAGTGTTAGGATGCATGACTTCTTGGATCAAAGAGAAGAGTCAAGAGGGATATAAATTCGGGAGATTGGTGTGGACCGATGGCAAGCATCACATTAGAAGTGAAATAGCGGTTCATGTAGTTGCTTCATAGGAAAATTATATAGACATGGAAATCAGAATCTTCAGTTTTAGCTTGTTATTCTTCAGTAACCAAAGGCTTAATTAACAATATTTTTACTTGTTATGTTTCTGTTGTTCCTTATACTTGAAAAATTAAAATATATAGGAAACTCACTTTAAGTTTTAACTAGTTAATTGTCTTTTACGAGACCAAATTAGCGTCTATATAATTTTCTTTTACTAAAAAAATTTCTTAAATCTTTATAATCATCATATATCATATATCATATAAGTATTCAATGTTGGGGGGCTTTTCAACATTACTTGGGATGATGTCAGCATGACATAAGCATTTTGTTTACCTCCATTTCTAAAAATAATGGACCCCTCCATTTCAAAAATTTAAAATTAAATATAGTTTATTTTTAAAATTGTTGAGCTACATTTAAAAATTTGATTGACTATGAAAAATTATGTGTGTGCTCATAAAAATGTAAAGGCTTCATTCATATATTTTTTTTAATTATAGATTTATAAAATATTTTATGAATCTCATAAAATTTAATATGCATAAAAGTTTCTAAATTGTTTTGAGGCCTTGAAGAAATCATTTGGTTATGAAAATTTATGTACTTACTAAAAAATATATGAACAATTAATTGATATAAAATTTTAAAGTTAAAAACTTATAAATATTTTAAATAATTTTTTTGAATCTCACAAAAATTGAATTTTCTTAATTTCATAAATGTCATTAAGTTTTTAATTATTCAAAGAAATTTACAATTTTATTAGTGCATGAAATTTTATATAAATGATCTCAAAATTATAACACATCCAATCGTCCCATTGAGCTATTTTTAATTTAAACATATAATTATATGAAATTTGGAATATATTTGGTACTTTTTAAATTATTTGAGGACATTTATTAATTCAATTTACCATAAAATTTTATATCCTTTATCACAAATAATATGGAAAACCCTGTAATATAAAATTTTATAGTTAAAGAGTTCTAAAATATTTTTGTCAAATTTCTAAATCTGGTGACTTAATTTTATTTTCTTATAAATATAATTTTATTTTTCATTGTTTCTAAGCCTTTCCAAAAATTTTTTATTTATAAAATTTTATATACATAATAAAAAAATCTATTGATACAAAATTCTTAATTTTATACTTTTGCAATATTTTACGTAATTCTTAATTCTATAATTTTTCAATATGATTATTAAATAATATTTATTGATAATCGAATTTTAGCTCTTTGTTAACATGTGATTTAACAATGAGAATTAATAACATTTGATGGTACAGTTTTATCAGATTTACATCCAAACATGTTGCTAGCGATTTAAATGGATATTGATCCATTCTAAAAACACAGTTATGACAATATTGTACCTATCCTTAATTGATGCCATGCCAGAATGGTGATTGTTGCCTCTAAGCTGTAGAAAATTGTTCATGAGACAATATTAATGTTACATTCTAATCTCGATTTAATTTGATTAAAAAAATAATTGCCATATATATGTATAGAGAGATATGCTATGGTGCATTCTAACATAATAAAACATCACGTGCGAAGCGCGTAACAAATGCTAGTTCTTAACACGCTGTTCTAGAATATTTCATACGCAAATAATATTTGGTGCTCTTTTGAAAGTTATTATACCTCAGTCGCTGGCATCTAAAGAATAACAATGTTGGTCTATGCAAAATTTTGCTACTAAGTGACAATTTTTATACATTAATATTCAGAAACAAAAAATATGACTTTGATGGACTTCCGTTGAAATTGTGGCATATATAATTAGAGCCTTTGAAAGTTTAGGATAAAGAATTTCGTACAAAACCTAAACAACAGATGACATTTGACATAAATATTTATTCACACTCGTTAATTACTTTTTTTTTTAGTATAAATAAACTTATTTGAGTGTTCGTGTAAGATTTCTTCATTTAAAATTTCATTCTCTCGTGCCTTCTGAGCTAAAAGAGGCTTTATGAGCCCGAATTTTCAGTCCAAATGGCAGGCCCTTTATAGGCCGATTAACATTTTATGGGTTTTAGCCTCGGTAAGAAGGCCTACCATAATGGTATTGAAATTTAAGCCTGAATTTTAAATTGATTTTTTACAAAGATAAAAGAAAGAATGACTCTTATTAGGAATATCTTCCAAACAGGCGAGACCACGACATCGTAGTCAAAATGGAAAAGCTGAATCGTTGAAGAAATAAACTCCATCATTCGTTAGATTAATTGTTACAAGGATATGTTTCATTTATGAAATGGTAATATTTAGGACGACCTTTTTCAAAGGAAAAAAAAAAAAAAAGACTTTCGTTTAATTTTTGTTCTTTTTTATTCAAAAGCTGTAGGGGTTAAGTTACAACTAGATCAACTCGATATAGTAAAATAATTTTTTTTCCATTTTTCGTATCTTCTTAACATGGAGTGGATAAGATAAATTATTAGGCTCTCAATATGAATTACCCGGAAACCAAATCTAGTGCCGCCCGGCCAACAAGCAGCGCAAAATTCTAACCGTTCGATGGATGATGGGTGGTCCGTGCATAATACTAGATTGATAGGTCCGAAAAAAATTAACGGCTGAGATCAAATGAGAAGGCTCGGATTCAGAGCGGCACGTGTGCTGCACCAGACTCATAAATCAAGTAGGCCGCAGGATTGAAAGATAAGGATTCGAATTACCCTCTTCTCGATGTGACTCCGCTTGGCGTGATAAACTATGCAGTCCAATTAGCAATAAATGCCACCATAACTATATAAAATTAACTTCGGGAAATTAAAGCATAACCGTTTGACTAAATGATGTATCAGTGTTCAGATTGTAAAAATTTAATGTCAAGCAAAGATTGTAAAAAAAAAAATATGTTTACTGATATGTTAATTGATATATATACTCTAATTGACTAACGAAAAGAATGTTTACTGATTTGGATGTTGGTTTTGTTTGCCTCATGTATATCCCTTAATTAACTGAATTAAGGAAGATGATAGAAAATTTAAATATTAGCACGAACCAAACATCAATATTTGAATATATAACCGAATTCTAGGTTATAGCTCTTGATGAAACAAATTTGAAGGTATAATTTAAGAAAATAATATTCTGTAGGAAAATGACTAAAATGGTAATATTGAAATAGCTATTAATATAAATTTGCAACGAAAAGAATGCATATTTTATAATTAGATTCAGAATTCTTTAATTATCAATGAAAAGGACTATTTATGGGTGCTCCTTGGACTACAAAATCAAAAGAAATTGCAAGCATATACGCGCGCATATTGAGAGACAAAAATATGGAGGGAAGAAGACTGACTTCCCTTGCGTGGATTTTGATTTTCACGATTATACGAGTTTCGGCTGCAAAGAAGGCAAGATTAATTTCTTAGATTGATATTAAAGATGCTAGTTTCTGCATTTGTTTATGTACAAAATATCCACCACATTTTAGCAATGTTTGACCATAGTTGACATAAAAAGTATGACTCGTACTTCTGTGGTATATCTTAATTGCCCAGTACTGTGATGAGACCATTTTGCCTGTGGTTCACCCCATGTACGCATTTCAATTCTATTAAAAAAATAAATAAAAGAAGTGAAATACTTGTCCGGATTTTGGATTCAATGTTCATATATGTTGCCAATTGACAGGATGCGCGTTTGTCATGATTTTTCTTAAACAAAGTAAGCTTTAATTAGTTGCTCTGTCGGCAGAACACAGTCAAATCTAAGTTACCAAATGAGAATTAATTATCCTCAAAGACCTCAACAAGAGTTTACATTTTTCTAAAACCATAAAGTATCAATAATCTTTATGTACACACGTTCGTCTTATTTTATTTTTCTTTCTTTCTATTTAATGCTCATTTCCGAAGGCAAACATTATTAATGTACTAAGGCTGGTATAACTAGAATTTTTACTTTTATTGGTGCATTATTGTAGTCATATATTGTATATCTTGGATCACATCAACACGGCAGTGATGCAACGCCTGAAGACTATGAACTTGCAAAGAATTCACACTACAAGTTCCTCGAATCATATGTTGGGAGGTATCATTTTTCTAATATTTCATTAATTGTGTCACCAAACCGCAACAGAGAACTTGGCATTACATCGTTGTCAATATTGACTATTGAGTGCACCAGGGCAGGCAGTAGGTTGTAGATTTGTCATTATTTACGCATGTATATATCCTTATATGACGTCGGTCAGTTACTTATTTTAGAATGCCAAGTTGCCAACAAGCTTAATACGGTAAAGTTAATATAGTAAAAAGTAATCCGGAGTAGAAACTATTTAGTAGGTAAAGAATTAGTAAATGGTCATAAAGAGAATTTTCCATGTTTGGCTGAAGAAGGATTACTATGCTACACAAAAACAATTAATTATAATTAACAACATTCCATTCATTAATTTCAAATATCAAGTATATTCAAGATATGAATTCTTGTAAACACGCAGTGAGGGAAAAGCACGTGATGCGATAATTTATTCCTACACAAAGAGCATAAATGGCTTTGCTGCCACCTTAGAAGAGAAAGGAGCTGAAGACATAGCAAGTAAGATTCAAAAGTTCCTTTACCTAAAATGTTTCTGATAATAAAATAAAGTTATTTTTGTATTTTTCATAAATTCATTTTATCTTTTTGTGCTGATGCAGAGCATCCAGCTGTAGTATCGGTTTTTCCTGAAACGATATACAAGTTGCAAACGACCCGATCATGGAGTTTTCTTGACATAGGTGTGCCTGACAATAGAAGATCTATTCCGACACAAGCTAATATTGGCCGCAATGTCATCATAGCAACTCTTGATACTGGTAATTCAGCTAAACCAATTAATGGTTTCGTATCCAAAACAGAAAAGTTAAAGCAAAATATATGAAGTCAATTTATTGACTTTCTAAGAGGTCGTCTTATAGCTTTTAAAAGCACAACATCAATTAATGAGATACGAAAGTGCTTTTCGTAATATTGAAAGATTAGATGGAATTTGAGAACAACATATGACAATTTAATTTCTTCTCTCTCAAATAACTTAATTATAAGGTGTGTGGCCGGAATCAAAGAGCTTTAGGGATGAAGGAATGGGACCTATTCCATCCAAATGGAGAGGATTCTGTGATAACAGCACCAAATACGGAGTTGCATGTAACAAGTATGTACTTCATCATCTATTGCCACATTCAGAGTCCAACAATTAAAAGATTATTAAGTTTCAAGAAACTTGCTCATGTCCAAGAGAGCCAATTGCGAAATCCAATAGAAAGCTTTGGACAGTTAAAACTACCTTTATATCGAACCAGTAAAAGCATCGTGTTTATATAGAACCTTCTATAAAGGAAAAACAAGTGTGCTATTCCATTTTCCAAAAAAAACGTTATATCTCGACGTAGAAATATTATATTCACTGGGTAAAATATGAGAATGGATTTATTCAAATGCATTGATCGGACTCCCAATTAAATTGTGTTAGATCTCAATTTGTAAATTTCAAATGATCAATCCAAATTGTTCAAATTGATTTTCATATTGAAATCTTTTTAGAAAAAAAATAGAAAAATATATAATTTATTCAAAACTAAATCTCAGTATGGAGATCACCTCGAATATTTCAAGTCAGCTGTTTTAAATTTAAGCTATATGCTTTTTAAATTTTACTATATTACTAATAACAAATGGTGTAAACCACGATGTCTTTCTGTATTTGTGCATGACAGCAAGTTAATCGGTGCACAATACTTCAACCAAGGCTTTCTTGCATCAAACCCAGAAGAAGATGACGTCAACTCGGCGCGTGATACTGAGGGGCATGGCACACACACCCTCTCGACAGCAGCTGGAGCATTTGTGCCTGGGGCTACCAGCTTTGGATATGCCAATGGCACAGCTAGAGGTGGGGCCCCTGGTGCACATGTGGCTGCGTACAAGGTTTGCTGGTCTAGAGGTAGGGGAATTGTATTCAGATTGTAATTTTTATTATGGAAAAGGCTTTCAAAGAAGTATAATCATCAGTTCATCACAAAACTTGCCCGATTAAATTTTCTGTAAAATTGACTACTGACTGAATACAGTAAAACTCTTCTTTCTTCAAATTTCTCAATTGCAGGTTGCAGTGGTGTTGATATCCTCGCAGGCTTTGATGCTGCATTACATGACAATGTTGACGTAATATCAGTGTCTCTTTCAGCAGGCCCAGCATACTCAGGAGGGACCAGTTTTTTGAATAATGAAATAGCAATTGGGTCACTGCATGCGGCTGCTATGGGAATCACAGTGGTTTGTTCTGCTGGAAATGATGGGCCAGATACTATGACAGTTGGGAACGTGGCTCCATGGGTGATTACGGTTGGGGCAAGCACAATTGATCGAGATTTCCCGAGCTACCTTAAACTCAGTAACGAGAAGCTAATTAAGGTATGCCTCATTGCTCTCCTCTGAGTTTTTTCATTGTTTTACTTTTTATCAAATTGAAATATGAATGTTAGTTTTAAAGGGAATTTTTTTTTACTGTAATTATATAACATGCATTAAAAAGAGCTTCCCATGTTTTTTATGTTTTCATTTTTGTTTTTACCTTTTGAACAACAGAAAGTTCATTTTATTAACCAATTCAGTGATTTGAAGTTGCAGTGTTTCAGGCATGATCATTACACGAAACTTAGCTCAGAAATGTCCCAATTACAAGTGTTCCTTCCATGTAGTTCTATGAAAAATTTTCCTAATTTTTTTATAATATAGGGAGCAAGTCAAGAAACAACATCTCTACCTCAGAACCAGATGTATACATTGATTAATGGCTCGGATGCTGCTGCCCCTGGAGTAAATACAGATCTGGCGTAATTTCACTCTCCTTTCTATCTCTTATTTGCGTTTCAACATCAGTTTTACTCTGACATGTTTTCTGAAATTATAATATAAATATTAATCTGGATTGGTATGTAAATGCAAGTTGTATTTTTTTTTTAAGTTCAACCTCATGCGTGCAAGCAATACTATACATTAAAAAATTTTACGAGTTCTTAAATATTATCAACATATCATATAAATGTGCATCTGGATAATTGGATCTATGTATATAATTACTATGTGAAACTTTATGTAATGATTTTACAAAATGATGATGGTGAAGACGATGATAATGATAGTAAAAAATTACTGAAGCCCTGAAAGAGTTGTGTCATTTGGTTCCGACCACTTGATTCAACGATTCAACCATGGGGTTAACTAAATATATATGAACCATATGTACTTGATCTATTTTGTTAGTGCATCTTGCAATACAAGTTCACTCGACCCAGAAAAGGTGAAAGGAAAGATTGTAGTCTGCATAGACAACTTCGAAATGCCCAGAATACTGATGGGGATGACTGTCAAAGATGCTGGTGGTGCTGGCATGGTCTTGATCAACAATGAATATTGGGGAGATTTCATCGTCTCTGATCCTCACGTTCTCCCCGCCACCATGATTCCTTACAGAGATGGTGCCACACTTTACTCCTACATGAATTCTACCAAGTAAGCAATTTTTACAACATTTTATATTCCACCGAATAAATAAGAGGATAAAAAAATAAATGAGATGAATATTTCTGCAAATTAGCATATGGTTTGACGCAAGGTTACCTTCAAATTAATTCATGGTATTTATTCGTGCAAAGGTTCTTTGCCTAGAATGTTTATAGAAATAAATGTAGTTGATTATAAGTTAATTTTTTTTTTCTCTTCCTTCTTTCTCCCCTTTATTACTGCAGGAATCCTCTCGCTAATATTTCACCTAAAACAACAAAAATTGGCGTCCAAGCTCCTGCCATGGCTGAGTTCTCATCTCGAGGACCTAGTTACCCAACGCCAGAAATCTTAAAGGTCATATATGTGAAGATATTTACTTTTATTTCTGTTCTTTATTTGGTTCCCAATAAGTGCAAAAAATGATCTATGTTATGATAAGCCAGTAATTTTGCTGAAAAATCTTAAAAAGTTTACTACTAAAGAAACATTATTAATTTATTACGAAACTATCTCATAATTTAATAATATGATACTTTTCAACTTATGAATATCCTTATCATGTTGTGACTTGCAATTATATATATCAGCCCGATGTAACGGCTCCCGGAGTGGACATATTAGCTGCATTCACTGAGTTTATTAGCCCAACGGGTATTGTTGAGGATGAACGGCGTACCCCTTTTTATCTTATGAGTGGCACATCCATGTCATGCCCACATGTTTCTGGCTTAGCAGGCCAACTGAAGTCGGTGCACCCTGACTGGAGTTTTTCAGCCATTAAATCAGCTCTCATGACTACTGGTACGGACAAAATTACATTAAAAATACAGGCTTGTTTCTGGATTTTTATGTTGTGTACCGATTATGTTGGTATGTCATGGTCAACTAGAGTCCTAAAATATTAGTTGAACAAAAAGTAATTCACAAGCTACACAAAAGAAATATTTATATATTAGTTCTTTTTCCTTTTTTGTTTACATGATTAGAAAATATTGCCAACATCATTAGTATATAATTAAAGGTAATTTCCTTTTTATCTTCTCAACATTTCTGTATATACTAGACACGCAATTACTTAATAGCAGTACTATAAATTGATGTCACTTTGACTACATTTTAAATTTTTAATTTCCTAACTAGAAGGAATTACATTTTTATCTGTTATATTTTATTAAACTAACAATACGTTGTACATCTTTTTTTATAGCTACAATAAAGGACAACAGGTACATGCCAATGAGAGACCACTCAGGTTCCAAAGCCACCCCATTAGCCTATGGCAACGGCCACATTAGACCCAACCGTGCAGTTTACCCTGGCCTAGTCTATGACAACACAATAGAAGATTATCTGAGTTTTCTATGTACCTTAGGTTACAATTCAACTTACCTAAGCGGCTTGATAAATAAACCCTTCGTCTGCCCAGCAGAGCCCATGAAGCTTGAGAACTTTAACTATCCTTCAATTTCTGTTCCCGCTCTTAACAAATCTACTATTGTAACTCGGACCCTGAAGAATGTAGGCCCACCTGGTATATATATGGTTCGAGTGAAGGCTCCTTCGGGGGTTGCTGTTTCAGTGAGGCCTCCGTTACTTACCTTTTCCAAAGTTGGAGATAAAAGGACTTTTACTGTTGCATTGACATCTCAGATCAAAAACGAAAATGAGAGGGGTTTTAAGTTTGGGAGATTGGTGTGGTCCAATGGCATACATCAGGTCAGCAGCTCAATAGCTGCTAATGTGGTTGCTTGATAGAAGTACACATGAAAAGTAGGAAGCTTTAGTTTAGCTAGATTTTTAGTTTCAAGTTTCAACTAGCTGATTAGTTTTGTTTTTCTTGTTATTATATTTCTGTTGTTCTTTTTTATCAGCCTTGAAGGGTAGAACTGCTTTTACTGAATATTTGGCATCTGTATTTTTCCTCCATTGAGCAGCACAAGCCTTTTCAATCAAGATTTTACTTACTGATAAGTTTTAATTTTATTAACAAAGAGAAAACTTTAGTAACTTAAAGTATATATGTGTATGATATATTTGAGTTTAATGGCTGAAGAATGCAAGCCACCAACCAATCTTACTATTTTAGTTTAAGAATTGCTGATAAAATTTTCAAATTAAGTTACAAATATTGAAAGAGAGAAATTTTAATAGACATTGTTACTCTTATGCGTTCATTGTGGATAAAAATAATCTGAAAAAAAAAATATGTGGGTGAAAGGTGAAATTAAAACTTTTGAGTAAAAAAAGGACAAGGGAAAAAAAAAAAAAAAAAAGAGTTTACGTCGTCCTTGATTGTGTGAGTCGAAACGAGTATAATGGTTGACAGAATTTTTCTTTATATTTAAGATGCATCATTCCAAACTTGGTAGCTGTACAGTCTTTTGAGGTTGACTCTTGTAACAATAAAGATGCTATATATTGCTTTGTAGGAATAATATGATTGAGAAAATTTTGTAAGAAGTCCATAAATTGTGAAAGTAACTTAAGCCAATTTGAAGTTATGAGTTGAATATTTTGTTTGATAGAAAACTTCAAAAATCTTCCAATTTTAATATTTAATTAGACTAGTACTTATTTGTAATGCAATGAAGTTTATAATAGATATGTCTTATTATATGTTTTGTTGATTTTTCTATAATTCGATCTCCGGCCTCTTATGTTAAAATCCTAATTCCGATAATGTTGATAATTATATGGGATAACAATATGATATATTTGTCATCTGATTGAGTCTAAAAAAAATAAAATAAATACAAAAATCAATTGAAGCTGTTGATAGAAATGGTTCTTAATCGAGTTGTGTTCTGTTCCTGCTTGATATTCAGTAGAGGGCGCATTTTGAGCTCCCCACAGGTCAAGATATAAGCCAATTCCTTTATTCTCGTGACTAATTGAATATTTGCACATGAGAGCTGAACTAAGGTCGATTGAGAGGGAGTGAGGCGACAGATGTTTGTTCAGAAGATAGAGCAACTGAGCAAGTTAACGAGTGTGAACTCGATCGACTGAGAGAAGGAGGGAGAGTGGTGGTGAGACAGAGAGAGAGATTGATGGAGATGGAATAGAAGAGAGATGTCAATCGAACTAAAAGACCATACTTCTTGCACAAGATTCCCAGAAATAAAAAGGAACGAGTTGTTTCCATAATTCCAGAAGCAACAAAAGCAAGAGCACGAGTTCCCCCTGGGCCAATTTTGCGGAAATAGTTTTTGTTGTGTTAACAGATAGGAAGCCACACTTTCACCTTAAGTGGTGCATTAAATTAACATCCAGAGAGGTGAGTGGCAGTGGGAAAGGACTCCAATGTTGGCAATTGTTCGGTAGGCGCTAGCATCGAAGAAAGTACCCGAGTTAGTGCATTTCTAAGATGGCAGCTGGGAAGTGGCAGAGTAGTTGAGAGAGAGCACGAAGAAGGGGGACTATTGTTGTATATCTTTCAGGCAATCTGAGATCTTGTATCAACTGCTCGAGCCTTAGGCTGGGCCGTACCATAAAATAACCTGATTGAAGAGGCCCATATAGATTCTGGTTCTGATTCAAGTTTTCACGACCATTTCATAAGCAGAGTTTGGTTCTGCTTTGTCAGATCTATTAAATCCAACCCCCCATGTTGCTTAGGGGAGGCAAAATTTTCTCTCATTAACAAGCCAATGGCCACAATTAGCCATTAGCCTTTTCCTTTAAATAGAAATTTTCTTCTAATTTAGGAATGCAAAATAACAATCAAGAGGAAATTAGACTATAAATAGGATTATGAAGGTTGTAATACAAAATCGATAAGTTTAAACAATTCATCATTTTATTCACTCCTAACTAATTTTGAACAAATTATGTCCCCAGAGGCACAGGAATAAAAATATAGCTTACACTATCATAAAAGAAATTCTCTCTCCTGAGCAGAGTAAATATACATCTTGGCTTGTATCAGTTCACTGCATGGTCGGTATGCAGCATCATAACCAGCATGATGGAAATTGGTCCCAATTACCTCCTGATCTACTTCAAGTTATCTGTAAGAATATTCTAGACATCTCTGATTTTGTTCATTTTCGAGCTGTATGCAAAGGTTGGCGTACAGCCATCCACCCATCAGACTACTCTCAACAACCTTGGCTTTTTCATGCACACACAGATGCCCGTTTTTACATATTAAACTCAACACAATGGACCAAATTTAAAATCCCTACAAATTTCAAGGAAAAATATGTTCTGGGTTCCTCACATGGCTATATGCTCATAAGGGATGCGAAAACATCAGCTCATTATCTTCTCAATCCTATAACTGGCAAAGAGATCGACCTTCCTCCTTTAGATGATTCTTACTGTAAACTTCTTGATATTGAATTTGAGGAAGGAGTTCCAAAACATGTTGCTGTGTGTAAGTATGAGGTGCAAATTTTTGCCATTATTCTAATAATTTGTCAAATTGGGGATGAGAAGTGGACAATTATGTATCAGAAGTACATGGGATCAAATATGATGTGCACCTTTTTCAAATCTTCAATTTATATCACTTCCATATCTAATGGTAAAGTTATTGATCCAAAACCTGGTTTTGCTCTGCATAGAATGACTCCTCCCAGAAACACTTATCCCTTTCGGCAATGCAGGCCATGTGGCAATGCAAGTGGTTTGCTCTTGCTAGAAGAGATTACACGCAGCCCTTCAGGTCACGTATGTTTGTTTGAAATCTATCTACTCAATGATGAAAAAGGAAGTAATCGATGGATTAAGACAAATAACATTGGAGACCAAGTTGTGTTTTGGACCTGGACGAGTTGCATCTGTTGGGAGACCAACAACTCTAGTTTGTATAAAAGGAACAGTGTCTACTACAGAACTTCAGAAGGGTTCGGTAGGTTTGACATAGAAAATGCTACTTCCGAAATATTGAAAAGCCCACCACCTATGGGGCAAAGCTGGTTTTTGCCAAGCTTAGTTTAAGATATATTTTTATTAAATTGAGAAATAAAATTAGGCCTTTGAACGTTCTATCTAAAGGACAATGTGTTATTTTGATTTTTCTTTATAGATGTTTACATGTTAGTTCATTTTTAAGTGTCTACAAATGGGTACTTCCATATTTCAGATAATTATACTGCTATTACTTGGTAGTCTTTATGATATGAAAATGAATGCTTTGTGCAACTGGTCAGGTTTAATTTTAATGTAAGAAATAGCTTTTTAAATCGGATAGATGTATTAATTTAAATAGGAGAAGTGGAACTGACCAGCCTCCACTGTAAGTTTTTTATCCGATGTGTTAATTTGAATCATCTTTCTATTGACCTGAGTAAAAGTTAATATAGCATTTCTATTTTTTTTTAGGATACAGTCCTTTTTCTCTTTAACAGAGATCGAGGAGCAAACAGAGTTGACCTATATTTTTTGCAAATTGGACCTCTATTTTCTTATAGAAAAGTACAAAAATCTTCGAAGTAATTTGTTTAGTTAGACTAGTACTTATTAGTAATGCAATCAAGTTAATATGGGATATGTTTTATTATATTTTTATTTTTCTATTACTCGATTGGTCTCTGGCTCTTATATATTAAAGTATTAGTTCCACTAATGTTGGACAAAGAACTATAAATATCAATTGAAACTGTCGATCGATAAAAATGATTCCAAATCCAGTTTTGTTCTGTTCCAGCTTGCTATTCAGTAGAGCCATTTTGAGCTACAGGTCAAGATTTTAACCAATTCATTAATTTTTTATTTTGACTAATTGAATCTTGACATAGTCAAAATTAAAGAAACATATTAAGCAATTCAGATTTGTTATGAAAACTGAGAAATTACGAACCATAGAAGATCATACTGGAAATACTTTTGTGATATTTGCACACAACTATCACACCTACACAGGAGGGAGATCAATCTCAGCATGAATAAAGCAGTGAAAAGAGCAAAGGTCACATTGAGACGAGAGCTGTTTGTTCAGAAATCAGAAGAGATCCACACCTTGTTAGTATGACGGGAAAAATAGAAAGCGACAGTGAACTCGACTGAGGAGAGCAAGGGAGAACAGAGAAATGGGAGAGACGAGGAGCAGAGATTGATGGAAGTAGAGTAAAAAAAATAAAATAAAAAAAATAAACTAATTGATAAAATTCACTCATTAAACGCACTCAATTAATCCGCACGAATCTTGATGCGAATTGAAATTGGTCTAGACAAAAACTGACGGAAGGGGCTGTCACCGATTTTAGCCTATCACAAAATATTTTATAAACATTAAAAATTTGAAAATTGGAAAAATTTATAATTTTACATGCTGTAATTAAATAAGTGGACAATTGAAATATCTTGATTGGAATTACGTTGAAGAATAAGGATACAGATCTCAGAAATAGATCATCAATTGATATACATAATATATGCCCTATCTCCGCTCTTTCAAACTGGCATCAAATCTATTTAGAATAATATATAGAAATCTCCAACATTTCACGGCCAGCTTATTTAGGATATACATTAAACTAAAAAGATTTTCCTCACGGCAATATAGGAAGGAAAATAACAGTCAAGAGGAAATTAGCCTTTAAATAGGATTTAAAGGTTGTAATAATAACTATCAACAAAATTAAACAATTCGTCATTCTAAGTTTTTAAAACATTATGTCCCAGGGATACACGAATAAAAATTCAGCATACAGTACCATAAAAAGGATTCAATATCTTTTTTCAGTGCAAATTTAATCGTCTTTCTCCTGAAAAAGAGTAAAATATACTTCTTGGCTTGTATCAATTCACTGCATGGTCGGTATGCTGCACCATAACCAGCATGACAGTAATTGGTCCCAGTTACCTCTTGATCTACTTCACCTCATCTGTAAGAATATTCTAGACTTTTCTGATTTTGTTCATTTTCGAGCTGTATGTAAAGATTGGCGCACAGCCATCCACCCATCAAACTACTCTCTACAACCTTGGCTTTTTCATGCAGAAAAGGATGTCAGTTTTTATGTCACGTATGGTTTCTAATTGGGGAGTCTCCATTGGAGACTGTAATCGAGATAAATCAGGAGGAAGTGATGGAGCCACCGAACAAAAGAAAGGAGAAGATTATGACATGTGGGTCAGCATTTACAAAGGTGATCCCTTCAGTAACGGAGTTAAGGAGGCGTCAAGTTCAGTGCAGCTGCAATATGGGGCCCGCTTGATTAAAACACAGGTTCTGTTAAAGATCAACGGTGAAGTAAAGGAGGAAATCGCAAAAGGAACTCCAATCTCATCTCACCCATGGATCGATGAGCTGTCACTAGGAGAATTAATCAAGAATGTAACCAACGGTTTAGATTAGGATTTGATTATGATGTTTTAGCTATATATATGATATGAATGCTGTAAGAAAGGATAAGAAGAAATTGATTAATGAAATTATGTTTGTCTAATCCCTTCTCTTTACTGTTTTCTAATTATCCCCTTTTACCAGTATCTAAACCTTTCTCTCTCTACTGTTCTCTTCCTTATTCCTTACCAGTATCCACCTCTCCACTGAAACTGTATCAAATTGACCCAAAATCATGGCCAAGGTCGTGACATTTTACATATTAACCTCAACAAGATGGACCAAATTTGAAATCCCTAGAAATTTCAAGGAAACACATGTCCTGGGATCCTCACAAGGCTATATGATCATATGGCATGTGAAAAAAAATTCTCATTATCTCCTCAATCCTATCACTGGCAAAGAGATCCAACTTCCTCCTTTAGATGACTATTTCCTTAAACTTCTTGATGTTGAACTCAAGGAAGGAGTTCCAAAATATGTTGCTGTGCGTATGCGTGGGGTGAAAAATTTATCCGCTATTTTAAAAATTTGTCAAATCGGGGATGAGAAGTGGACAAATGTGTATCAGGATCAAGAGTACATGCATGTGGCATCTGACATGATGGCCACCTTTTACAAATCTTCGATCTATATCACATCAACATATGATGGTAAAGTAATTGATCCAAGACCTGCTATTGCTATTCATAAAATTACTCCTCCCACAAACCTGAATTCCTTTTGGCACTGCAGGCCCTGTGGCACTGCAAGTGGTTTGCATTTGCTAGAAAAGACTACAAGGAGCCCTCCAGATCACAAATATTTGTTTGAAATCTATCGCCTCGACGATGAAAATGGATGTAGTCGATGGATTAAGACAAATAACATAGGAGACCTAGTTTTGTTTTGGACCAGGACGAGTTGCATATGCTGGGAGACCAATAACTCTAGTTTGTATAAAAGGAACAGTGTCTACTACAAAACTTCAAAAGTGTTTGCTAGGTTTGACATACAAAATGCTACTGCCGAGATATTGCAAAGCTCACCACCTATGGGGCACAACTGGTTTTTGCCAAGCTTAATTTAAGAAATATATTTTTTATTAAATTGAGAAATAAAATTGAGAAATATATATTTTCTTGTTTTTTTTTTCATATAGATGTTTACTCGTTAGTTCATTTTTAAATTTTCCTACATATATACATATGGTACTTTTATATTTCTGATAAATACTGTTATTACTCGGTTTGTCTTTATGATATGAATATGAATGCCTTGTGCAACTGATCAGGTTTAATTTAATATAAGATATAGCTTTTTAAATTGGAGAGATGTATTAATCTCTACTACTTGCCTAAATAGTAAACATGTGTTTCTGCCGTTAGATCGATTTGATTTGTGGTTGGATATCAATCGTCAGATGAAGCAACACTATTATTTTGTTTTCCATCTAATATAGAAACAAATTGAATAGCACATCTATTTATATCGCTGGTAAATTAAGCAAAATATTTTTATTGTCTAACATTATTTTGCTTCTTTATTTGTCCACATATGAGGGCATCTTATGCTAGTTAATGTAAATTGGAGAAGTGCAATTTACCAACCTCCACTGTAATTTCTTTCTCTGATGTGTTAATTTAAATCGTCTTTCAATTGACCTAAGCAAAACATATTATAGCATTTCAATTTTATATGAGGATATAGTCTTTTTTCTCTTGAACAGAGTTCAAGGAGTAAACAGAGTCGGCCTATAGATTTTCCATATTGGACCTCTTTTTGTTTATAGAAAATACAAAAATCTTCCAAATTAAATGCTTAATTAGACTCGTACTTATTAAAATTTAGAGGACTGGGTAAACCTAAGAGAAGAAGACTAGTTAGAGATGTATTAGCTGATCACTATATAGATATAGTTAGCTTGCAGGAAACTAAGAAGGAGGATTTGAAAGATAGAACACTAAATAATTGGGGTCCTAATATAACTGGTTGGTTTATTTTACCTGAAGTTGGGAGAGATGGAGGTATCTTATTTTGAGTTAATGAGAGCAATCTTGAAATATTAGATTCATGGATACTCACTTTCTCTATCAAACTATTACTTAAATGAAAGAACTCTAATTTGATATGGATGTCAACTACAGTCTATGGTCCTACATTAGCTACTAAAAGAATTTATGGAAAGAGCTCAAATATATTAGAGGTCTCCCTGATGTAGCATGGTTGTTAGGGGGGGACTTTTAAAGCAAACAAAACGGTAATTCAAAAAAAAAAAAAAAAAAAATGAGTACACAGTTTATGTGCAGACTAAAGAATAGTCTGCAATGACTTTCTCATTTTGTCAACGGTATTAAAACTTTGAATTCCATCTAGAGTTCGACAAAAAAAGTGATGCAATGAAATTCATGGTGGATATGTTTTATGATAATTTTATTTTTCTATTACTCGACAAGTTTCTGGCCTGTTATGTGTTAAAGTCCTAGTTCCACTGATGTTGAAGAAAGAGTCAAAGAACTATAAATATCAATTGAAACTGTTGATCGATAAAAATGGTTCTGAATCCAGTTTTGTTCTGTTCCAGCGTGATTTTCAGTAGAGCCATTATGAGCTTTCAACAGGTCAAGATATTAATCAATTCATTTATTAACTGTTTCTACTAATAGAATCTTGACATAGCCAAATTTAAAGAAATATATGTCAGATTTGTTATGAAAAACTGAGAAAAGCAAAGTAAGAAATTACAAACCAGAGATCTGGTTGTACTCGATATACCTTGCGATATATTTGCACACGACTATCACAAGTTCACAACTACACAGAAGGGAGATCAATATCAGCAGGAATAAAGCAGTGAATAGTGCCAAGGTCATTGTAAGGCCACATCTGTTTGTTTGGAAGATATCACATCTTGTTACTTTGTTAGTATGACAGCGGGAAAAAGAGAAAGCGACGGTGAACTCAATTGAGGAGAGCAAGGGAGAACACAGAGATTGACGGAAGAAAAAACTAACGGAATTGACAAAATTCGCTCATCAAGCGCACTCAATAAATGCGCACGAATCTTGATGCGAGCTGAAATTAAATAGGTGGAGAACTGACTTGACTGACGGAAGGGCCTGTCAGGCTGTCACCGATTTTAGCCTATATGGCTACCTCAAACATTTTGTAAACTTTAAAAATTTGAAAGTAGGAAAATTTTCTATTTTTACATGCTGTAATTAAATAGGTGGACAATTGAAATATCTTGATTAGAATTACGTTGAAGAATAAGGATACAGACCTCAGAAATAGATCGTCAATGATATATATATAATATATGCCCTATCTCTGCTCTTTCCAACTGCCATCAAATCTGTTTAGAATAATATATAGAAATCTCCAACATTTCACGGCCAGCTTATATAGGATATACATTAAAACTAAAATATTTTCCTCACGGAAATATAGGAATGTAAATATCATTCAAGGGGAAATTAGCCTTTAAATAGGATTTTAAAGGTTGTCATAACAATCAATCAACAAAATAAAAATATTTTCATCACACTACAATTAATCATTCAAGGGGAAATAGAAGTCGAAAAAATGTTTTTTTCACAATGTTTGAAGTATCGGTCTATATTTTAACTGTATGATTCCGTCACCCACACATCTTTATTTATAATTTTTTATCTTTGATTTGATTTTTTATAACGACTCTCCACTTCCAAATAATGAAGATCGAGAAAACATTTTGCCAGTAGAAAAATAATAAATTAAAACACTCAAATAACGTACAAATCAACTTACGAAGTTACGATAAATAATAGTTAATAAAAAAAAAAAAAAAGAGGTTCGTTCTTTGTCGTTATCATTGAAACTTTGTTGACAGAGACGTGAGTCGTTTCTAAAATCCATTTGATGAATTATACCTCCTAGCTAGTATAAATTATAATGTGGGCCTAAGCCGACGGGCTGTTTTAAACTTCAAAAAAAAATTTATAATGTGGGCCTCGTGAGAACATATATTTGTTAAGGCCTTTCCATCAACTGCATATAAATTATAAATAATTAAAGCCTGTCAAAATTAAGAGTCACAAATTAGGCCTAGGTAGCGCTTTTTGAACGGGGTGATATACACCATCCACAATTTTCCCATCCATCCCATCCTGAGGCCAGAAATGGGCCTCAGCCTCATTTTTTCGCGTGCTGACGTCAGCAAAAAATTTTCAGAATTTTTCGGAAATTTCTGGATACTGACGTCATCAAATGTACTGGTTTATTTGTTCAGTTATATGCCATAAGGATTGAATTAAAAGTCGTAAGTGTTCAGTTAGTTGCATCTGAAAATGAAATTTTCGTATTTTTGTGTTCAGTTTAATACGACAAAGATTGAACTAAAAGTTTTATTTGTTCAGTAAGTTGTATCTGAAAATAGAATTTTCGTACTTTTGTGTTCAGTTTAATACAGTAAAGGTTGAACTAAAAGTGTTTATTTGTTCAGTTCGTTACATCTGAAAATAGAATTTTCGTACTTTTGTGTTCAGTTAAATACGTTGAAGGTTGAACTAAAAGTTTTATGTGTTCAGTTAATTGCAGCAGAAATTTGATTTCATAGTTAACATTTACAATATATAAAATGAACACATATAACAATATAGTTAACATTTACAATAAACAAAATGAACACATTGAATATTCAATACACAAAATGAACACATTCAATATTCAATATACAAAGTGAACACATATAACAATACAGTTAACGTTTACAATAACAAAGTAAACACATATGATGACTAACTAATCCTTTACAAAAATATAATTCATCGATAGCAACTCTGCTCCAGGTCTGACCTCTTCTCGAAGAAGAAGGATCGAAGAAAAAACTTGAGCCGAATCTACTCAGAACGATAACGAGCACCTACTAAAAATCATCTTCCAATGCATAAATTAACCCGCAAAGGATCTTAAAATAACGAAACTAAACTAAACTAAACTAGAGCTATGATCATAACTCATTAAAATAACGAAGTAACACAAAAGATAAATTTACCTTGAAAACAGTGAAGGCTATGTAAAGCTCGAAATTAGGCATCATAGTGAAAAGAAAGGAAGAAAGAAATAGAAAAAGAATGTGATGGTTTGCAAATCTCACAATTAGATTTCATTTCGTGATGCCAAGAGCACTACATGATCAAAACAAAACTATTTAGAAATCAAGAAGGTTATTGCAATTAGCTAAGGCGGACAATGTACATAAAAAGAATGCTAAAATGAAGATTTGTTCATTTTGAATTTACATTCAACTTTTGATGTAAAGGATAAACTGACAAGAAAGAGAGAAAAAATTATCTAAATGTCAGAGGTGCTTCCATGCCAGACATCAATAAAACAATTGAATGTCAAATGGACCAAGCAACACACTAGAAACCAATTGGATCACATCAGACTTAACAAGTACAAGGACTTAAAACCCATATAATACCAGCATTGTAGAGCAATCCGTACTAACATCTTTGATCTAACAAGCTCAAAAGCTAATTTACATTTATTACAAATCAACAGTACCTCTCCTCATAGCTAGGTTCAGGCATCTTTTCAAGCCACTCCCGAGCGATGTGCACCTCACACTCAACCGAGCAAGCGTCGATCTCCTCCAAGCGGTGCGAGACGGGGTTGATCAAACCAGCGTTGGCCAGAGTCTAACCAGTGAGCCTCACCACTTCACGCTTGTTCCCATCGAGGTCGATGGCGAAGAGGTGCACGATCCGATCAGAGACCTTGGCGGAGGCGGAGGTGGAAGCGAAGGAGGTAGGTCTGAAGATTTGCGGCTAGGGTTTGGTTGGGAGATTTGGGGTATATATAGAGATGGGCCAGGTGTTGGGCCAGTTATTGGTCCAGTAAAAGCCTATGGATGGTATGGATGGGAAACTAATGGATGATTAGTACCAATTCTCCTTTTGAATGCATACGTTTTATTCGGCGAAAGATATACATACCCAGACAATATCACAACATTTAGAAATTTTAATATTGTAAAAGCTAAAACTCGTTAAATTGTGGCCACCTTTACATTTGTGTTTGATTGATTTCTATCAAGATTTTAAGGGCACGGTTCTGTGCAGATGTACTCGATTGATTTCTATCGATCTTAATTGATCTAACGAATAAATTATTTTGCTGCGATGAGCCGATGACTGACGATATTTTGACAGTTTTTAACAATGGTTCCTTTTATATCTGATTTGGTTAATAGCTAGATGTGAATAAAAATTCACTGACTCTTTGTTCTAAGAAAAATATAATTATCATTTGATAGCAGTATCTTTTCTATAATAAATTATTAGAAAAATAGATAAATAGCAGGTTAAGTAATAATAGAAAGAGATAAAAACCAAGTCTAAGTTACAAAAGATATTTATTATTTATTAATATTCTAATCAATATGCTTTCTCTATTTGAAACTAAAGATATATTTATTTAATAATAAACTTATCATTTATCATTTCATTTTTATTTTTAAAAATGGAAGCAGAATGACGTTCTATTTTTACATCCTATCAATAGATAGGACTCTAATTGAAACGTCGATTGGGATTATGTTGAAAAATAAGGATACAGATCTCAGATATAGGTCATCATTGATCTGCTCTACCCTATCTCAGCTCTTTCAAAATAGCATTAGATCTACCAGAAAATATCCTAGTTAAACATAGAAACTTTTTCCAACGTTTCACAGCCGGCAAGCTTCTAATTTAGGAAATACATATCTCCTTGGGATTGAAACAGATTTTTACTCGAAGTAATTTAGTAATGTAATTATTAGTCAATAGGAAATTGGCCTTTAATTAGGATTCCGAGTTAAATTAATCAACTCATCACTTCTATTTAGAAAAGATTTTGGGTTGAATAAAATTATAGCTTACATTACCATAAAAAGAAATCAACTCCCTTTGTCATTGCAAATTTGACTCCTCTTTCTCTTGATTGGGGTAAAAAATACATTGGTATGCAGCATCATTACCAGCATGACAGGGATTGGTCCAAATTATATCCTGAACTACTTCAACTCATCAGTAAGCATATTCTGGACATCTTTGATTTTGTTCATTTTCGAGCCGTATGTAAAGGTTGGCGTACTGCCACCCTTAATTCGGACTACTCTCAACAACCTTGGCTCTTTTGGCAACACGGGAAGGAGGATGGTGCCAACTTTTACATGTTAACTTCAACATATCAATGGACCATATTTAAAGTCCCTATAATTTGCATGGAAAAATGGATCCGAGGTTCTTCACAAGGATATTTGCTTATAATGGATTGGAAGAAATGGGCTTATTATCTTCTCAATCCTATCACCGGCAAAGAGATCCACCTTCCTCCTTTAGATGAGAGGTTCTATAACCTTGCTGATGTCGAACTTGACGAAGGAGTTCCAAAATTTGTTGCAGTGTGCGAGACTGTGTTGGGACGATGTTCGCCTATTTTAAGAATTTGTCAGATCGGGGATGAGAAGTGGACGACAGTGTATCGCATGTACAATTCTGAATGCATGGTGACCTTTTACAAATCTTCAGTTTTGATCATTTCTGAATTTGGTAGTAAAGTTATTGATGAAAAACCCGGTGTTCCTGTGTCTATAATAGCTCCTCTCAAAACAAAGAGTCGCATTAGGCTCTGCAACCCATGCGGCAACGCAAGCAAATTGGTAGGAATTTCTGTTAACGATCCCCTAGAGTTTGAATTCATGCTGTTCGAAATCTATCTCCTCGACCATGAAAACAACAACACTCGATGGACTAAGACAAATAACATTGGAGACCAAGTTGTATTTTGGAACTGGGGTAGTTGCATCTGTTGGAAGATCGATAACTTTAGTGTGTATAAAAGGAACAGTGTCTACTACAGAACTTTTAAAGGGTTGGGTAGGTTTGACATAGAAAATGCTACTGCCGAAATATTGCAACGCGAACCACCTGATGGACACGAGTGGTTTACGCCAAACCTAGTTTAATTTAGATAGGCTAATGAATTATTTATTTGTTAATTAAAGTTGTTTCTGTGAAGCTATGTTAGTTCGTTCAAGTTGGTCCTAAAATTTTTTTTTATATATAAAAGTTGTTTCTGTGAAGCTATTTTAGTTCGTTTTCAAGTGTCACACCCCGACCGATTGGACGTGACATCCCTTCCGCCACGAGAGCGACGAATCGTTCCCGTAAGGCTACAGACAGATAGTGTAATTTTTTTTTATATATTCCATTTTCTTGATTTTGGCCCAAGGAATGCACAACTAACGGATAAATTAAATTACCTGGTTGCGAGTGCGCAGAATCGTAGCAGTACATTTTAAACTGGGAACCTCGTCTTTCAGTTGAAAGCATCCTTCCGTTCCTAAAGATTTAGATCTCCCCAACTCTCACTCATCTGGAACCCCCAACCGTTGAGGAATACATGCAAAACAAATATACGGATGAGAATAAATCTCAGTGCGGGTTTTAGTTCCAGTACGCGGATCTTGGTACGAACCGGTAACGGAATTAATACCCTTATATTTAAATTCTTTTGAGAGTTCAGTTTTCTTAATGCACATACGTTCTTTTACAAAAGTTTCATATTGCGGAAGACCTTTTTGATTAAATGAACACAAATCATTTCGAAATCCAATGAATTCCAGTACCGTAAGCATCAAGCAAAAATGGTTCAACTTCAGATATTTTTCAGTATGCATATATGCAACAGATTCAAAAAGCATAACTATCAGTGGTTCAATACACTCAGGTTCTTCACGGCCTTTCAGATTCAGAATCAGAAAGAACCCTTCCCACACCTAGGTCCAACCCTAGGTACAGATCCTCAGAGGGAAATCCAGTAATTAAAAGCGCTAATAATTCTGGCCGGGCAGGTAGATCAGTCCCACTCCGGTGAGTGCCACAATTCATTATATTGTTATGCTATGCAGACTGAATAAGAATGGTCCGATTTAATTCAAGTCTGCTTCTTCTTTTCACAAAAGAAGATCATACAATCAAGTCAGTTTACGGAAACCATTCCAGTCCTTTGATAAGTCTGACGGTCCAAATCAATTAACAAACGGATGTCAATGTCAGACTTATTATAATTAACTGGTCAAAACGGACAGTTTGATTCAACATGCAGTTTATTATTTATTCAGGGCTCCTATTGCCTATATGCACAAGAGAATGCATTTTCAATGATTGATCAACATGCTATGCATAAATTTAAAAATACCGAAATCTGTGTTCTAACAAAAAAACCGCGTATCCGCACCTTCAGTCGTTACCCGCTTGCTCCGAATCCGTTCCTATTTACAATTCATAGATCAAGTACCGTTAATATTTGTTTAACGGGTTCCTGTAATCTGGCGGTAAATCGTAACTAACAAGGTCTGGTAATGTAACGGTAACTAGACTGTTCAGTTTGGTTCCAAGTCCCGTACTTAATTATTGTGTGATATTATTTAGTTAATTATATTTAGTTACTTCTCCAATCATCAGAAACAATATTGAATTACGTTTCCTAATATCGAAATCAAAATCGGAATCAGAAATCAGAAATCAGAAATAACAGACAGAAAATTAGGAAACATTTAAACTTAATAAATCACATCAGAAATATCAAACAGAAAATATAAATCAGAAATTTATTTATTTATTTTGCGGGATCAGAAAGTCTGAATTAATTGCCATCTTATCTGTTCATTAAAGAGTCAGACTGTTAATCATCATTTTCCTAAAATCCGTCAATCGAATGTTAGGCTAATTACATTGGAAATTCCAAGTCATTTAGTCTAACTAATTATCAAGCTCAACAGAATCATTAGCCTACTTAATTATTTTGATTAAGCTTTAACGCAAAAGCTTAACTATTAAATTCCAGCACCTAACGCAATCTGTTTAGCCTAATCAAATATCTCAGCCCATATTTTTATTTATTTCTCCTTAGCCCACAATTTTCATTCCAGCATCGTTTAAACAAAACAAAGCCCAGCAGCGAAAAGCCCACAGCAAAATCAACTTAGCGCCAAAACAAAGTCCAGCGCCAACTGACCAGATTCAGCCATATGGGTCCGTCAAATCAGATCCGGTAAGTCCAAGAAAATTACATCAAAGCCCACCAGATTTTCAAAACCCTCAGACTTTCCATTAAGCCCATAACTTTTAGTGTAACACTCTCATGTTACAAATAAACCCTCCAATTTATCCATTTAGGCCCTCGGAATTCCATTTCTCTCACGGATTCATCCCTGGGCACGCAGCAGAGGTACCAGATTGCTTCATATCGTACCAGAAACTGGTACCATGCTTCTAACAGCCCAAATTCATCATAAAACATTCGACATACAATGTACATGTGTCAGATTGTACCATGCACAATTTTTATTCACTTGAAATCCCTAAATATACACAAAAATGCATCAGATTACCTCAACAGAAATTATAGCTTACATGTATGCATCAATTTATATAACAAAACATTCACTCAGTACCTATACCCCAGATTACTCAATAAAGCTTTATATGCACATATCACTTTCTAATATGTATGTATTCATCTGTTAGATCCATAGTTTACATCAAACTCTACTCAGCTTCCTAAAAACAACCATAAACATTATCCTCTCTGACCCTTTTATGTTTTTATCAACATAATACCACATATTTAGACTAGTTAAGAGTACTATACAGCTAAGTAGTATATGAATAATTTCCTTCATAGCTCACTGTAGATATACATATATCTAGTTTGCAAAATAATACGAGTATACACCTATACAATCTCTTCAGACTTTAAACATGTATATATAGATATACTAGTTTATATAGGATCTACATATTTAGCATACACAGACTAACATGCCCTAAGAACAGGCTTTTACATGCTTATATATATAAATATAGATGCTGTATTTATCAAATTATTGTTTAAAAAGGACCATAATGCCCCTCAAACCTGACCCACTTCAGATGCCATTAAAACTCATCGAACTGCTATGCACTAATGAACTGACTATGCAACTAAACACTAATTTATATTATAAATACATATACATTGATATGGATTCAATAACAATCAGAGGTTCCATATTACTTCATGTAACAGCACTGAGCATACAAATAATTTACCAACTAGTTTACTTAAGCCCATGACCCACAGCTATACATATATTCTATTCATATACTCAAAATATATTAATATGAGTTTACTAATATTATGAGGATGTGCTTACCCAATACAGTGCAGCAACTTGGTTATCCTTAATGAAATAAACCTGAGTATAGGTATATAATATTATCAACATAATGCCTAAACTATCATATATATATATATATATATATATATATATATATATATATATATATATATGTTTACTAACACATGTATACAGAATTTGATATATTCATAACTTAATGAAACTGACCCAATAGTCCCAATTAAATTAACTATTCTATACCACTATATGGAATAAAATATCAGGTATTTATATAACCAGAAATGACTCTAATCTAGGCTAAAGCTCAACAGAAATCATATAAACCTAAAATTAACATCTAATTACTCAGACCCAAATATTCAGATACTCTTAAACATAGTTATATTAATATTGACATGAAATTTATAGTATCAGATATATGTGCATATATACACCAATATGCTTCCTAAATATTCCCCCACAGTTCTCATTGCAGTAACTATAACCTCATATCAAAGCACATGTATACTTACTGTTATTTCTTATAATGTGCAATCCTATACTCTAGCACTTATACCTTCCTTACTCAAAATTCATTTGCCAAACTATTATATAGTTAAATATGTATATACCCATAGTTGATTACCCACTGTTCCAGAAACTGACACTTCCCATAACTCAACAGAAACCAATTCCAAGGTTAAAGTTAGTACCTGATTACCTACAAACTGTAAACTCACTTCCACAATCAATTACTAGTATCCATAAACGTTTATCAGACCCACAAATAAACTCCTAATATGCTTTAATAATCTACTAATTAAAGACAGAAAATTATATACCTCTTCTCTTGATTCTTCCTAAATCATCGCAAGAGCTTAGATCAAAGCCAACCCAAAGGAAAGCTCGTCCAGAACCCAGACAGCTCCAGTCTTTGCTTGCTCCATTGCCTCCGTTTCCCCTTCTCCTTCTCCCCCAATTTCCCGTAATTTCCAAATCCCAAATTGAACCCCTTTATATAAAATTACCTGACTTGGGCAAGAGGAGAAGCGAGGGGATATCGTGGCAATGAGGAGAAGCCAGCCACGTCGCCAATTGCGGCGCATAGATGGAGCCAAATGCTCGGACAGAGAGAAGAGAAGGGACCCATCTCCTCGTGCTACAGACACAACCAAGAAGAAGGTGTCCTTCTCTCATTTGCCAACTCGGAGGTCGCCGTAAACTCGTCCAATAAGCACTCGACAGAGATACAAAAGGGATAGGCTCGAGAAGAGTTCTCAGAAAAGAAAAATCGAAGAGAAGAAGGAGACACAGCTCGGCGGATTCCTCCGTATTAATTTTATTAAATGAACCCTTGATCTTCTATGGCGCAAACTGTGTAGCTAACCAAGTAGTGAGCTACTGACAATTCAATTATAATTTAGATATTCCTCAAATTAATTAAATCAGATCTATTCAGAAGTCAGATTAAAGTGGCAATTATACAGAAAAAAAAATTCTATAAATTATGAGGAACGTTTCTATGTCCTCAAATCAGAAATTTCCACAAAATTTACTGTTGCAATTAGTTATTTTCTTTATTTCTTGATCATACCATTCATAATATTTTATTAAAATTATTATCGGACACACAGGGACTTGGTCTACCATACGACAGTCACAGTTGTTACATCAAGTTGGTCCATATACGGCATACTTTCGTTCATATACAGTATTGCTTTTTACTTTTGTCTCTCTTTATGTTATGAAAATTTAAGCCTTGTGATTTATCAGGTATACTTAATTTAATTTAAATAATTTAAGACAGGTTATGACAATGCTCCTGCTTAAATATACGTCACAAATAAGTGTCGTTCAACTCCATCGGAAGACTTTTGTGTCTCTCGTCTCTCTTACACAATGTGGTAGATCCCAACTCCCAAGATCGCCAGAAATCAATGTAAACACACATCTTACAAAAATGACGAACATCATTAATCATTTGGGGCAGGATTAATTGAACCCCATCCGTTACCCAAAAATGAAGGTCGAGGAAACAACTTACAAAGTACAAAAAACAAAAAAAAAAAAAAAAAAAAAAAAAAAATCCAAATAACATACATATCAACTAACCTAGAAACAATAACAAAAAGTTAAGATTATGAAAGTTCCTTTGATGTTGTCAAGACTTGTTTTAGTACATCTGCTATTCGGTCAGCCATATGGTGCTCCATGAAGCGCTCTTTAACCCTCTCATACCCTTTTCGACCCATTCTTACTCTTCTCTCCACATGGGTTGCTAAGTCAACCATGTTTCTTGCCAAAGGCATGATACCTTCCTTCCCAGCTGGGTGCAGCAGACCCGTCATACCATTCACAACTATCTCAGTCGTACCTCCAGCTGCGGTACCCTAATACAAGTGATTCAAGTATAAATGTAAGAACACCTGTGTTTATATTTTAATTCAGTATCTTTACTTAATTGTTGTATAGAGTGGAGACAAAAGATAGTGGTACTCACCAACACAGGAAGATGGAAGGCCATAGCTTCAATAGTAATGCGCCCAAAACACTCTCCACGTGCCTACCAGATAGAGGCGGAAAAAAAAAAAAGAAATTAACAAACAATTTTTCTTCAGATACAATGCAGGACCTGAGTCATTTTGTTGATCCCCCCCCCCCCCCCCCCCCCCCCCACAAAAAAAAAAAATAATAATAATAAATAAATAAAATAATAATAATAATAATAATAATAATAACAAATAAATAATAAAATTAAAGCCATTTTCTATCAAGGATGTATATGATCAGGGCAGCATACGAAGTATGGGTAAGAACTGTCTCTATCTTAAGTCCATTTTATCTTCATACAGTGTAAACCATGAAATGTGTTAACCATGCGTAACCTGACCCAACCATCTAATACTGACCTGGACCATTTAACTCCATCAGTTCCAAACCTATCTAAAAAAACTCCATCAGTTCCAGGTCAATTTTTTTTAAACCACTGCAAATCAGGTCAGGTATAGGTTTACTCAGTTTTCTGGGGTTTA
The DNA here is from genome assembly GCA_027725995.1 of Rhynchospora tenuis. Taxonomy (NCBI): domain Eukaryota; kingdom Viridiplantae; phylum Streptophyta; class Magnoliopsida; order Poales; family Cyperaceae; genus Rhynchospora; species Rhynchospora tenuis. The sequence goes on along the minus strand of CM050888.1, from coordinate 141,828,747 downwards.
GATATTTTGGTTGATTCAAATAAAATTCCAGAAAACAAAACTGAGTAGTCAACTGAGATTTAAACCCAAAATGTTTACTACAAAACCAACCATTTCAACCAACCAACTCACTTCTCTGAAACTCTGCTAAAAAAGAGATAATAAATAAAATGTCCTCTTAATAAGGACTGCATTAATATCACTGGGCACTGGTAAGAACAATATCTTTGCCAGGTGGCAAAATCATTGGTCACTTGTGTAGTTGTGTTAACAATTTAATTTTTCCTTAAATTTTCTGCCATTAACATTACCTATAAAAGCCAACTTCCAACTTTCACATGTTGGATTTTGTTGGTTCAACAGACCACATCAACCAGATGTTGGTTAGGTCTGACATAGAAAACAAAATTAATTATACAATGTCGATGCGACCCAAACTGTGATGAAGGTCAGACAAAAAGGTTATAAAGATACATACTTGAGAGTTCTGAACAAGCACATCAATGGCAGCAAGATAAGGTGTAACGTTCATCGTCTTATTTACAAAATGGACCCTGTCTTGAATTCCCTTTTTTGAGACAATGTTGCGTAATTCCAATTCAAATTTGGTCTGTGCATTCATATCACTTCCTACTATGACAGCATGCAGTGGTGGCACCTTTATCTTCTGAGACTTTATTATTTGAAGCATCTGGTAGAAGGCTTGCAGAAATAGGTCTTGACCTTTTCCCCTTGACACACCTGCATAGTTTCAATATATGTTTAAAAAGGTTATGAGACATGAAACAACAAGAGCTCATCAAACAGCAACAATTGTTTGTAAGATATAACACCAAAAATCAAAAGGATGCATTGTAACAACAAAGGGCTTACTGTTAATTAAAGCAAAGAGAATGTCTTCCTTGCCAACTTGAAGGTCTTGATGGCGCACATGTTCTCTCAAAGCAGAGATCTCGCCTTCAGCTACCTTCATCAACTCTTTGCTATTTCCAAGGTGTACCACATATGTCTTCGGCATCTCTATTCTTCAGTCCTCGCATTACATATATACCCAATGATTTTGGAAAATTAGTACACCCAAACATAAAAGTTGGAACAATTCCACAAATGACTTAGTTTATGTGGCAAGCCATAAGATAAATAAAGGAACATGCACAGAGTGGCAGCCTTAAATCAAACTGGTACACACGGCTACAAAACCTACCCAACATCAAATATTTCGCATTGCCAAGGAAGACAAAATTTTACCCCAAAATCTGTGAAAAAAGTGATAAGGTAAAATGCCCCTTAGTTGTATAATCACCAAAGTCCCCATAATCTTCAAGAATCCTTACTATCAAAAGTTAAGATGGAAACAGTAAGCAGAAGCTTAGAAAAGTATATGGTAACAAAAAAAATCTTGCTATCATATAGTCTAATGATTAGCTGGTGAAATAAAGAAATGACAACCAAATACAGCCAAACCCAAGTTCCATCAATGAACCATAAAAAAGGCTATTTAGTCGATATGAGATGATGCTTATAGGAAGTTAACCAAAAAATACATAAAATTTGGAGATACTATACATACTTAAGACGCTCACTGGTGCGATTCTTCCAATAGGCAGCAGTTACGTAAGAATCAATCATGGCACCAGCAACATATGGAAGGTGCTTCACATACTCTAACTTAAAATAATGACCTCTCATTTCATGAATCCACCACAGCACCTTTGGCAACACCTTGTGAACCTTTTCTTTCAATACACCATCCAACCATTTACCAGCAACAGCTGTGTTTAAAATTACTAGATCACTTTTCAGTGCCACATCAATTGCCTCTTGGTTCTTAGCATTTAGAAGCTGCAACAACAGAAGAGTCACAGAATATGTTAACTAATATAACGTAAGCATGATAAGAGAATAAGAAAAGGAATAATTTGGAGATAAAAGGTTCACCTCAACTCCATGATTGAGCATCTTGTGCTCCAGCCGGTTCGTGACATCATTCGCCTCGTCAGTTTTGGGGTAGGTGATCCATACCACTTTGGTATTGACTCCTCTTAGGAGAAAGGCGAGTTCCATCAGTAAAAGGGGCCCACCTACAAACAAATGACAAGAGTTAACTCAAACCCAAACTCAATAATAAATACTAATATACTAAATTGCATTATGTACAACTAAAATTTACCACTAAATAACTATAATGATTAACTAGCCATTGGTACAACTAAAATTTACCACTAAATAACTATAATGATAGTTATAAATAACATCAATAATCAAAATTTCACTCTTAAGAAGCACAAATTAATTACCAGAGAGTGAGAGCTCGTGGGAGACGAGAAGAACCAGCTTGTTTCGCATAAACTCAAGAGGGTTTCCGCTCCGATGGGCGACAGTGGGCACCAGTACCAGCTTAGGAATACTCTCGTGCTGGATCGAGGCATCGGACGTGGCAGTGGGGTTGCAAGAGGCGGAGCGACAGAGGAAGAAGCCGAGAGAGAGCGAGACGGCGATGACGAAGGCTAGGAGGACAAAGCGGCGCGTGAGGAGCGGGAGGCGAGCGTGGGAGAGAGACGACGGAGGAGGCTTCGCCATTGGCGTGGGGTTTGATCAGAAGAAGAAGAGATTTTGCATCGATCCGTTTTGTTTCTTATTTGGGGAAAGAGAAAGAGAGAAGAAGAGAGTGTCAGTGGCCGGAGTGCGCAGATGCAATATGAGCAACAATCAAGTTACACACGAACTCGGTTATTATATTATATACACATATTATATTTTTTATTTAAGTAAGTAAACTGAAAATTAATTAATGTATTTTATTTTTAAAATTTTATTATTTATAATTGATAATTAAATTTAATTATTTTATAATAACTTTGAAGAAAGTAATATTTATACTTAAGAAATGACTAATTATTATGTATATCAAATAAAGTAACAAATGTTATAAATTAGATGATATAATTACATATCTTACTATTTTTCAAGTTAAATTAGATAATATAATGGACCTCGGCTTGTTGTCTTAAACGGATTCGACCTTTCACTCTAATTTACATCTAATATAATATATTAATTTGATGGTAATTGACATTCAAACATAAAAAGTGAAATATCCACAACATCTTGCGGACAACTATTCACTTTTCACACCATTCTTACAAAGCACATTAGTATAAAAATTCGCTCTTTCACTCTAATTTACCAAATTAATTAAATAATTAATTTTATGGTAATTGGCATTCAAACAATAAATATGAAATATCCACAACATGTTGCGCGCAAATATTTCACTTTTCACAATAAAGTTACTGACGTAAAATCCGAACCCAGTCAAAAGTCAAAACAGACTCCCAGCGAGAAACGAGTCGCTACTCGCTATAAATTCTCCACAGTAATACTTTACTAACCGCACTTTTTTCACATTTACTAAGAACTCAAGCTGAGATGATGCGAGCATCAATGGCGACCGATGCAATTCCAGTGTCAGACGAGCTCCGCTGCTGCCGGAACGACGGAAGGGAGTGGCGATGCCGCTTCAACGCCGAGCCTGGCCACCGCCTCTGCTCTCACCACCTCCGCCTCGACGATAAGCGCAAGTCTCTCTCTCACTCCAACTCTAAGGTAGTGCGCACTAGCGCTACACGCAAGGAGACACGCATCGCCACTAATGGCGCTGTCTCAGAAGATCCTGGCGTCGGAGATTTAAAGAAAGATGAGGAGAAGAGAGAGAAGGTGGTGAAGGCTTCGTCTTCTCTGGTCGTAGCTGCTCTCCGTGGAGTGGCGAAGAAGAATCAAGGTTCGTTGTTTAAAATGTTTTTTCCTTTTTTTTTCCTATTTTTGCTCTAGTATATATGTGTATTTTGCATTAGAACCCTCTCTGAAGATGTGGAATTTTTATTTGTAGTTTTTTTGCGTAAGAAAGGTAGGAATTATTGTGCATTACGACTCCGATGAGTCAGATCAGATTGAGTTGAAGAATAGTAGGTGATAAACATGTACTAGCTAATTTGAAAATTGGGATGTAAATAATAGGTTTATGGTTGAGATCCAATCAGTTCATTATGGATTAACCTCACAAAGTCACAATCTCAGGAATCCTCATAAATAATTTGTAGTCTCATAGTCATATCTGATATTTGAACTCTGATATTTACTATATGTATATCAAAGATGCGAAAAATGATGAAATTTGTTGCAAACCTACCAATACTATTGTTGGAATATGGAGTGACATGTTTGTGGATAAAGGTTGCATATGCTCATGTCAATCCTAAAAATCATTTTATCCTGAATTCCTGATATAATTTTTTTAGTTTTCCCTTGGGTTATATATAAAAATAAAGTCATCATAGCATTTGTCTCCTGAGATTGGTGCTCAAGACCAAAAAGGTAGCATTCTTAAATGTAAGAAACGAATGCATTTGAAAGCATTATTGATGCTTTCCATTTCAATCAAATAATTCAATTCCATTTATGTGTGCATTTTACTATTCAGTACTCCATCTGCTAACTAATCTCTTTGTTGCTAAAATATAGGAATTGGTATGGAAAACCTCACTCCTAAAGGTATTCTTCTGGGACTAACCAAGAAAATGTGTCTCATGGAACCTTTCTACATTCGTCAGCAGACTAAAGTGATGGTTGAAATTGGGGTTTGCAAGGGCAAGAAGGGTAATTTCTCTGAGGTCTACCAGTTCTATGGGCAAACAGAGGATGAGGCTGCTTTGGCAGCCATAAAATTTCTTCAAAGTGTGTTGTTTGAAATTAGTGATATTAACCGGGCTGAAATGAAAAAAAGTCATGGTGATTTTGAGGAAGTTAAGGTTGCATCTGCTGAGTTTTCAGCTGATGGGAAAGAAGTTAACAAACTTCTTGACAGAGAAGAGGTCCTTTTGATGAAGTGCAAAGGCATAATTGATTCTGCAATTGAAGAAATAGAGGCTCGCCAAAGAGAATTTAACTGAAAGTGATTACTGCTTGGTCTTTCTACTGGTATCAGTCAAGTGCTTGTTGACTGTCCATTTGTTATGGCTTTTTGAATATAATTACAGATACTGTTACTAAATACAGAAGAAAGAAGTATGAACAGTAGTGCAGTACAAGCGTCTTGACTGTCCAGACTTAAAATGCCATTTTTATTTTCTTTTTTAATATGATTGCAGATAGCGGTACTGACTAAAAAAGTAACACAAAAGAATGATGTTTGTAATTGTAAGAAACACTTGATGCTTATTTGCATGTGGATTTGTGTAGGATTTTATTTGTTTTGGTTCAGGGTCTCTGGTTTGATATCTTTTAGTTACAATTTTGTGCATCAGAATACCTATTTTACTACTTTGTGATGTCAGAATTTTATGATCCCGCATCGTACATACCTTCACTTTTTATGTTTGGTATGTATAGGCTTTGGTTTGAAGTATTGGAAAAATGGATATGGCTACAAAGCAAGCCTAACATATCTTAATCTTTCATTCTTTTTAAAACCCCTCGATTGAAATTTTATTGAATAGGGTTAGCTTAATGAAATGAAGAAGGAAGAAAAAGAAAAGCCCAATGATCTGTTGAGCAATCTTGAAGAATTTGATATCGTTAAAATGCAGGTTAATTGTTCGAGAACATCACTAATGCAATCACTTGTAGTTACTATTATTCTTTTTTATAAGCCCGACTTTAGAAAGAATAACAGCTCTTTTCTTGTTAAAAGTGTTAATTATCTGGATGCGAACATAATCTTTATTTAACCAAAATAGAACAGCCAACCGGTAGGCGGTAACACACAGATGTCTGTGCTTGGTATACTTCATATTACTGCATTTATCACACAACAATTTCTACCTTGACGCATGATGTGTACTTTAAATACAAAGCAATACTGTTGTGTTATTAACTTATTATCCAAATGTTTACTAAATAAATAATTTCTAGTCAACAAATTTTTGTTCATTAATACATTCCGGTCAATTTGTGCAGGTCCTACGCAGCTGCCTATTTTGAGTAGTACCCTTGGGCAGTTCCATTAAGGAGTTTTGCATTTAGTTTGCTTTTGTAACCAAACTTAAAAGAAGGCCCGTAATCTAATGCATTTGTATTTTAGATTGCTCCAATTGTTAAGGTTAACAATATAACAAACGCTTATAGTCACAGTTTCAGGTAAAAGGAGCATAAATTTCTTCCAAATTTTCTTCCAATATCCAAAAATTCACATTATTATCCCAACACAGAAGCTGAGAAGCATCTCCTCCCCCACCCTACTATAAAAATAAAATGCCTCTCACTTCATCACCGTAAACACTCTAGCCTAGAGAATTTTGTAATTTCCTATTGGTTGGAAATAAACCAGATCTCCCAGGCACAGTAACAACTCATAATAACGAAGAATCTCATTCATAGAAAAAAAATCTGAAAGAGTAAACAAGATCCTAATAAACACTAATGGTCTATAGCACTCAGTGAAATTAATCAGACCTCAATCATCATTAATTGTTCCCCTGTACCAGTGACTTCTGGCCTGAAAGGTTATCCCCATTCTACTGGGGATTACAAACACTATTTACTACTAAAAAAAAACAAATAATAATAATAACAAAAAGCCACATTTACTAATCAGTCCAACATAGTTTCAATAAATACAACAAGGGTTGATCAACTAGAAAGCCACTCAAACCCACAACTTGAGAGTAAGAATAAAGCCTCAAATGGTAAAAAAAAAAATCTAAACAAGGACAACACTAGTATACAGGCGAGGCATGTCCACACAGATCACGCACCAAAATCTCCTCCAAAACGGAAATCAACAAAAAATCCAATTATTTTTCGCATGATCCGTCCCCAAACACTTCTTCAATAACATTACACGTTGGCAATAACTCATCAATTTTTGCATTGTCAAACCCAATATCCCAAGCCAATTGATTGTGTTGCACATCGAAAGAAGTACATGAATCATCCTGTACATCAAACCCTAACCCTATTTCTAACCCCGTCCCTAGTCCTCTTGACCCATCAGTCCTTTCCGAGAACACATCCTCTTTCCCATCTCGAGTCTCATGTGACTCTTCAACCACATCTGAACCAAATCCTAGATCATCCCCCTGACATGTGTGGTTGCTAGATTGATCAATGGATGACTCCAAACCTGATCCACCTTCTTCTTCTAGTTCATCATCCTCATCACCTTCTTCTTCATCATCTCCTTCTCTTTCTTCCCCGTCCTCTTCTTCTTCCTTTTCCATCTCAATTACATCTTCATATTCATACCTGTCTTCTGAGCCTTCCCACTCATCATCGTCACTGTCAATGTACAATGGGTCTGATCGATTCTGTCCTGCCCGCTTCCTTAACATATACACATTGAAATAGTAGCTCACAAAGTCACGCTTGCATTTATCTGGAAATGCAAGAGGCAGGATGTCCCAAAAATTTTTCGTAAAAGAAGGTGGGTTGGAACGTACCACTTCAGCAAACAGTTTTTCATCCTGCGGATCCCACGTTACAGCCACTTCCTCACCCATATCACCAAACCCTAATTGCATGAACTTCTCCATTCCTAGTTTGTTCTTCAGGTTTTCCCTCTTCTCAGTTATATGCTGCCTGATGCATCTGACAGACCGCATATCCACACAATCACATTCTTCATTATCTGCTACTGAGTCCATATCAGGATTTGGTGAAATGCAGGTCTGGATCCATTTGTCAGAATCATCTTCTATTGAGTCTGGAGCATTCAACTCTGGTAGGTCAGCTTGGTGGTTCAGGCCTACTGGGACAGCCTTGCGGGGGACATATCCGTAAATAGGGAAGAAATTCTGTTCTCTTGAATTAAATTGTGATGCTTTTTCACAATTATCAAAATGTACAGGTAAAGAGTCCGGTATCACTTCCGTAGATGGTTTGCTTGTAAACCAAGGCGAGCTGGCATCCAAGTCGCCGGGAGCACAAACAAATTCATTGGGGGTAACTGAGAAAAGAGAGAGTTTTTCACAATACAAACTTACGAATTGGCAATGTGAGATGTTACTGGTAACATACCTAAAGGATTTCAGGCAGGCAGACAAATTTGGTACAGTTCTAAACCAGAAAAGAAATTATTGAAATATTGTAATATACATTGTATATATGGTAACAGCTTTCTCCTGTCTATCAGCTCAGAGGAACCTCCAAAATGGGGATTGCCTTACAGCCAAATCGGTACAAATACTGGCTCAACTTGTGTCAGTGTATTACTGAACCATGCTTCTGGTATTACTTAAAATTACAAGATCAAGCACGCATCATCCATTTTCTGTACATACAAACTACTGACCAGAAATGACCAACATAAGCTATGTAATTCAAGTTACATAAAGAAGAGACAAAAACCTGAGAAAAAAGGGCCATCAGAGGGAACATAGTCTTGTTTCGGCCGCTTGTTTGCATCGTCGAATGGAAAGTTCTCGGAACTAAGTCTCTTATTGCATTCTAAACATAGAGAAATAGGATTTTAATCTTTCTTCTCTTAAACGTTAACATATTTTTTTCATTGTAGCCGTAGTAAATTATATTCCATATTACCTGATTCAGGCTTGTCAGTAAATGTTTCAAATGACATAATCCTGTGTCCCATTTCTCACCTATTAACAAAACAAATGGAACATTCATGAAACCAACCTTACAATAGAGTGATAAAATGCACAGTTGAGCTGTACCCATTTGAGTTTATTAGGAATAACACAAGGTAGTAAAATTTGGTTATTAATATTTAGTACTAAATTCAACCCAGAGACACAATATGTCAATCAGTCCAGTTAGTGTTTACCAATAATTACATATAGTTACATTGGTCTAGCTAGCAGCAGGTCATGCCACACCAAAACCACACCACACACCACCCACACACCCACACACCCATAACCCACCACACACACACACACAAAAAAAATTGTTTGTTCACAAACATCCATACCTTAAAAATCGGGACCTGAGGTGGGTCCGATTTTGGCGCGATTTCTGGAACCGACGCGCCGAGATCGGTGAAGGGGACGAAACGATTGATCGGGTGGGGACCACCGGGGGGTGATACGACCGAGATACGGCGATTTGACCGATTAGGATTGGATGATCGGAGGAGAGATTTGGGGGGCAGCCTGGCGACGAGACTCAGATGGGTTTTGTCGGAAAGAGAGGCCGCTGATTGCTGGTTGTTATTACGTGGCCTGTTTCTGAACAGACATTTTTATTGGGCCGTGTGGAAATGTGAAACGAAACTATTGGGCTGTCAGCCGTAGATATAGTAGTTGTATAAAATTTGTCTTCTATGAAGTGATAGGGGAGTGCTCAGTGCTCACTATACAAGTGTACATGAAACAAGATTTTTTTTTTTTTTTTAAAAAAAAAGCAGGGATTAAAGTCCCCACCACTTCCATTAAAAGAAGCAAAACAAATTACAATTGTTTATAAACAAGAATTTTATTGACAACAAGCATGCAATTATTTCACATTTTAAATGATTACAGCCATACTTTTATCCATATTTAAATTTGATCAATATTTACCATTTATTGCCATGTACTTGGAAATATACCTGACTCTGACTGTATTCGAATATTTAATATCAGGAAAATTCTGAACTGGACTTTAATCACAGCCGTTCATAATTTATAATGAGTAGATTTATTTAGAATGAACGACTATGATTAAAGCATGATTCAGTATTTGTATCCATGGAAAATTTTCCCATAATATCATATAATCATCAAAATTGGGAGATATATAATTTAAACATAGTCATGTTCTGGCGTGCAAATTTATTTGAGCAAAATCGAAAACGAATTTGCTAACAAACCAAGTTGTTAGGTAACCCAAAGAAATCATCGAGAAATGAAAAAAAAAAAAAAAAAAAAATCTCACAAACTCTTTAAGCATTTTATGATCTTTGGGCTAAACTAGCCCTTTCTAAAAAAAGAGCCCATCTAAACTTTTGTTTTTTTCTCCAATAATTCGCTCTAAGTAACCAACACATTTCCTGATTAGACTTTCTCCCGACTCGCACTAAAAAAACTAATTAAAAAACAAAACAAAACAAAACAGCCAAAACTCTCTCTCTCTCTCTCTTTCTCTCTCCGGCGATGCCCCGGCGATCTACTCCGGCGGACGGGCCGCCTCTTCCAGACGACCTCCGCTGTCGGAGATCCAATGGAAAAGACTGGCGCTGCTCCGAACAAGCCCTTCCCGACCTCTCCTACTGCGCCTACCACCACCGCCTCAATTACCACCGACCTCCTCCCTCCGCCTCCTCCTCAGGTCGCCGGCCTTCTCGGAGAAAGGTGGCTGGTAGCCCTACTCTTAGTCGAGATGGCATTGACAAGGCCGATCTAGTGGGAGATTGTGGTGCTGGTTTGTTTGGAGACGATGGTTCTATGGTGAAGAGGCGAAGGAGACGGAGGAAGGAGGATTTGATGGGCATTCATGGTATGAAATTTAGAATTGTGCGAATTTTGAGGATTTATAATATAATTAATGTGTTTTTATATTTGCTAAGAGATGAGTTACTGTAGTGTAAATTAGGATCACTCTTCAAATAGTCATTTAGGCCTAATTAATTTCACTGTGGGCAATAAACCATTAGTGTAAATTAGGGTCATTCTTTCAGATTTCGTTTTTCCATGAATGAGCTTCTTGGTTATACTATAAACCTGTAATTTAAAGTGCATGCATGTTATTAGCACCAATTGAAGTCTGTATTAGGTAAGGTATTGATATAGTACTGATTCAATTACACTTCTTGCACACAAACTTTTTTCTCACCTGCTTTATACTATTGTTTACACTTTACAATACATTATTCTATTTCTTCCTTTTCTAATTGCAATTTGTCTTTCTTTGTGCAGAGATAGGTTCACCAAATATTCAATCCAATAAGGACATGACATTATTGAATATTACTGGAGATGAATCCTGCCTCTCAGACCCAATATATGATGCTGTACCAGTGCGTTGCCGGCCAATTAATGGTAAGATTATCTCAATTTTTTTTATGGAAATGTCTTGATGGCCTTCTGTGTTGTATTAACTCTAGTGAATTTGTCTGATACCCAGCTGGTACAAAGTTGAAATCTTTGTTTGGTGATAGACCTAAAAAGACCAATACAAAAGCTGTACTATCCTTTAGTGATCCTATCTTTTGTTTAGGTCTTGGTTGTCTCTCTTTTCTTGATTTAGTTGGCATCACTACCTATAGTGGATTTAAGCTAACAATTTCTTAAGTATTTGGAGTCTGGATTCAGTTTTAACATTTGAATAGAAATCTTTTGTTTTGGATTTGGAAGAGATCCAAAATTTTTTTAGGCCAGTTTGTTTTAGTTTGTATCCATTTACTGTCTGGCTTGATTTCTCTTGGGGTTGAGATTGACAAAAGTGGTCCCTCTTACAGGGCCAAGGATGTCAAAATTTAACTTATTAGTTCCGTTTGATGCATAATCTAACAGTTGAAAAATTGCAACTGTTTCGATTATTTTGTGTTAGTTACAAATATAATATTGATGTAATTTGGTGAAGATCCTCTTTCTTAGTTATCTAAATGCTTAATTTTCTTTGTTTCAGAGTCGAGCATCACAGATCTCTTATCAAGCAATGGCATAGTATCTGAAATGAATACAGATGAACTCAGTATCTCAGACACAGTTTTTGGTGCACTGCCGGTACCAGACGAGTACAGGTGTAAACGATCCAATGGTAAGGAGTGGCGGTGCACTGAGCAAGCCCTTCCTGGTCTCTCCTACTGCCCATATCACCACCACCTCAACTATAACCGGCCACCCTCTAAGACAAAAGGTACACCTCGTGCCAGTCGTACAAAGACCATACAACAGCCAGACCCTAGCAAGATTCTCTGCCGACGTACTAATGGTAAGGGATGGCAGTGCCCAAATCTGGCGGTTGAAGGGCTCTCCTATTGTCCATACCACCACCAACTCAACTACCGTGGCAGTACTTCTGGCTTAGCTCCAAAAGATGCTCCCCGTATAAGCCATATCAAAATCAAAAGCCAGAAAATAGAACCAGAGGAAGTACAGCAAAGACACAATTTGTTGCTAGATGGGTTGGAGTATACATTTTGATTTCCTTTTCTTTTTATGTTTTTTTAGTCTCTCTCCCTCCCTTCCTCTCTTTAGTATCCGCTGTGACATAGTTAGTGTTGATTGTAGAGCGATTTCCTTGTATGATTAGTATTATTGTAGAGCAATTTCCTCTTGTCAAAGATTGGTGGGATGCAAACGATGTTGAAATAAGAAATTAATATAAGGCTGTGCTCTGTAATTAGGTGCTGATTGTGTCTGTAAGCTAGGTTTTAGTCAAGTCTGCGATCGTGCTTCCAAAGTTGTAAATAAAGCATTTTAATTTTTTTTTATTGAATTGTTATGTTTGCAGGGTGATATGATTAATTTAAATGAAGTTTAGAGGCATTTTATTTTTAATGGGGTGATCAGGCTCAGGAGATGCTGCTGTCTTGAGATAATAATGTGAGGTTTGGATGTGCGAAGAAAACTAAGAAGAAACTTTTACTGGTTTTACCTCAAAGTTTAACCAGAAGCATGTGTTATTGTGTTAACCTTAATAATTGGAGCAAATTTATGAGTACTAGCTAAAGATGGAATTGTACACAGGGTCATATTATTTTTTAGCCTAATTATAAGATGCAGTTGTATTAGTTATAAACCAAATAAAAACATTTGTAATCAAGATGAACTTCTACTAACAATGCAAATGTAAAAGCAGGGTTTCACTAAACATTATTGCATTATACAGTTACATTAGTTACGATTGAAAGAAAAACTTTGCAACAGAAATTATTTCTATACAAGGCAAATTTTATACAGGAGCAGGATTTTTGACCGAAACTGTCAAGTGCAGACAGTTTCAGCTGTTGCTTCGAAGAAAACATGTTGATTGGATTAGGCACTGTTTTTTTGTTTGATCAGAAAAGCAAGCTTGCCCAGCCAGCAACGAATGCAAAACCACCGAATGGAGCTGACAGAGAGTACTTTTTGTTCTCAAAATAGGCAGCTGTATAACATCTGCACAAATTGACAAGAATGCACTTTATGAACAAAACTTGTTAACCAGGAATTTATTTGTTCTACATTTGGAAAATAACACACAAGCGTTGACTTTGTTAGGGTAAGGTGTAAAGTATGCAATATGCATTACACAATTTTCAACTAGGATCAAGATAGAAACTTTCACAATAGGACAAAATATAATTTATGACTATTTTTCATATAAAGATTTCACAGACTTGTTCTTTCCAAATTAATAATGTGTTGTGTACTTGTGTTCAATTCTGAACAGCCGTCATGCTAAAAACTTACATATATATAGAAACAAATCAATTGACAGAACAGAAAATTCAAACCTACCCTCCAGAAAAAAGCAATATCCCAATGGCCAGAAGCACTCCAAACTGCAACAAGAAATGGCACAAATTTAGTAGACTTGAAACTAACAGTAACAAAAATTAGAGAGATGACTTTTTTTCTAAAAGGCTAATTAGAGAGAAGAATTAAAAAGGAGACCAACAATATGAGGTCGTCTGGTCAATGGAGCTCCGACTAATGCCGCTGTGTGTGTCAGATGGTACAAATTTGCAATTTGCCACACCTGCAATGGTCTCCAAATATATGTTTTTAAGCCATAAATTGAAGAGAGAGAGGCACCTTAAACAAATATATATATTTTTCTTCATTATTTCATATGAATAAATTTCAAGGAGAGAGAGAGACTGATAATACCTGTTTAAAAGAAGTATCTTGAGGGTGATACATGTGGAAGCCATATGTCCCAAGGCCAAGTCCAGCAATACCTATTTCATTAATATTTCACTTGAGCTTATTTTAGAGATTAACCAATGAAAATTTTCCATTTTTTTGTGAAAAAAAAATGAACCTTAGAAAGATAATTGAAGAAATAAATTAGAAATTGGAGAAGAGCAGTACCAAAAATGGCAGCAATCTTGTGCCATAACAAGGGATCCATTCTTGTTCTAGCCTTGAATTTATCATTATTGGAGGAGTTAATGAGAGACTCCTCAATTGATGATGAGTAAACTGCTGCTGGTTCCCCCATCTTTACCTTTTTTATCTTACTTTTTTTCTTTTTATTGTCTTTCTTTTGCCCCTTATGGCCTTATCTCCTCTTCACTTCCTCTTTTCTTCTCTTTCTCCAGGAATACAAGCAACTGCCCCCTCGGTTATGACTTATGACTCTTTACATCTACAGCTGGATCTTCTGTGGCAGATTGAAAATCAACACTTGATATGGCGGGTCAATGAGGCTGCAATAAATATACATTCTGTTACAATCTGCTTTAGTATATCTCAATTTTTGTAGTGCTGGCATATTGACACCCAAGCAAAAATCTACGTAAATGTCAGAAACTAGGTTCTAGCATGATGTTGATTAGTTGAGTCAGATTATGTCACATTCTGTTGTTTAGTTATTAGCCTCCTTTTTTTCCTTAACAAGTTGCTTTTTCTAGTAAAATTATTACAATTGAGTACAAAAAAATGCACATGGGAAGGTTGACTTTTTTATCTTTCAATTTTTATTTGAGAAAGTGGCACACAAAAAAGCTACAAGTTTCCATTTCATACTAAAATAAAAGTTAGTAAAAACACACACCAAAGAGAAAAGAAAAAAAAAAAGAAAAAACACTTTATAATTAATTTGTATTTGTATACCTAGCTGCAAGTGCCAATATAAAATCCTTGCGTCTCAGTAAAAGGCAGGAGAGCCAGACTGTGTACCAGTATGAAGTAAACTTGCAATCAGGATCCACAACTAACAAGGCAACATATACAACCCAAACTTTATCGACGCTTTACTTAGACGACATATACAACCCTCATAATATCAAAACATAATCCAAAATCAACAGTCCACAGACAATATACCATCAATCAAAATAAAATTCTACAAATCACACATTTATTCTCAACAGCTTTTCCAGAAATGCCCTTGCTCTTGCTTTTCTCTCAGCAAGCCTTCAATTAGGTATCAAAAGCCTGTATATCCTAAGTTTTTCATTTATTGGAGGTTCCATTACTACTTTCAGCAAAAGCTCCTCACAACATTACAGAACTATAGAATGACAAAATTGCTAATACTCTACAGGTTTTAAGAGATTCATTTAGAAACAAATATATTGTTCAAACCAAGTGGATTAAACCACAGAAACAACAACAGATTATTCGATTTTTTTTTCTCTATAATTCCCTTATAACAATTAACAATAGCATCTGTATCCCCCAAAAGATTGCAAGGGTAACAACTTATTGAAAGTTCGACGATCAACTCCAAATAGTTTTGATCTATTCATTCAATGTATAGGTGGTGATCAACACTTTTATCACCAGCACAATAAAAACAGTATAATTCCTAGCATGCTGCATACAACACACGTGCACATGAGCGCGCATACAAGTTCTGTGACAGAAAATAAGCATTCAGATTGATACCAAAAGCAATTCAAACAATAGCTAGCACTATGTTTTTGTAAGAGGGTTCATTTGAAAGAGCTTTTTTTTTTAATTAGGGCTAAATTTACATTACTCAGTAAGTTAAAATAAAAAAAGCATCAATATACCGCTTTCTAGTATGATATTACCAATAACAGAGAAATATAATAGAGTATAACATTAAATTAAATGAACAGAATTGCTGTGTGCAATCACCATCCCTTGCCAATAAGCCACAACCAATCAAGCACAACTCCAGAGGAAGTACCTGCTAACAGGCACAGTGCAAGGATATTACCTAGTGCATTTTGCTCCGGTGCCTACAAAAATCAAATAATCACATCATCGTTTATTCAATTTACTTAAGTTCGTATCAATTGCTGATTTCAGTACCCATTGTAAAGATACAATGAAGTAGTACCACAATTAACTTTATGCTGTATAGCATATGCTGGTCTAATTCACGACAAGATATCCATTGTAAATAATTAGAGAAGGAAAAATCTGATTTGACACTATTACCTGACTGGACCTTAAGTTCTGAAATCATTAAGCTGAACCCAGAACAACACATGACCGCACTAATCCCGAATAATATCTTATAGCAATCAATATTCCAGAAAACAAAGGAACCATTTAAGACAGGCTATAGCTCAATTCAAATTGACCTGATAAATTAATTGATCGACTTCTGGAAAATCAACCAATTCCAAATCAAATTTTGAGGTTATGAATTGAAAAAGAAATAAAAATTTAACCATGAAACAAGTGATCCAATCAAAACCAATTGACTGAAATATCTGAACTGACCTTCAACCTAACTTGAGTTGGCTGAGACAAAAAAGCACTCAACCTAACTTGAGTTAGCTGAGACACAAAAGCAACATGATCCAAAACTGAATCAACCTGATCGACCAGAAAACCTGATTGGACCTAACATGAATGAAAGTGAACTGACAAATCTTATACCTCTCTATATGAAATATGATGATATCTGTTCTATGATACACCAATCATATCTATACTGGCACATACTTCATAGCACCACCAACCAGGCAGTCATGTTTTTGTAATTTAGAAGTTCACATTGACTATATGCTACAGTGTTTTCTAATGGGAGCTTGTGCTGCTTGGCTTTCTCGCCACATAGAAAATTGGATTAAAATGACTGTTTTACAGTTGTTAAAACCAACCTTGTATCCTTTAGGTGCCTCTGTAAAAGTGCATACAGTGAGATAGCCATTTGTCAACCCAAGAAAAGAAGTAAGAAAGATCATCCAGCCTTGGCTGCCATATTTTGCAGTAAAATAAAATG
This sequence comes from Rhynchospora tenuis, assembly GCA_027725995.1. Lineage (NCBI taxonomy): Eukaryota > Viridiplantae > Streptophyta > Magnoliopsida > Poales > Cyperaceae > Rhynchospora > Rhynchospora tenuis. The sequence goes on along the minus strand of CM050888.1, from coordinate 141,811,977 downwards.
CAGGAATTAGGAGGAAGCGGGAGAGAGTCGCAGCCATAATTACTTTTCTGGAAGTTAACTTGATAATCATAGGCAGGTATCTACCAATTAGATCTAGCACATTGTACATGGCAATCAGTACAATTGCATACCTGAGAGGTGTAAGAAAAATATAAAGATTAAGAAATTGTTCCACAAGAAAAGAGCAGCCAAAATAAAATAAGGAAATTATTTAACGATAAGCCAAAAAATTTAGCAAGAAGATTGTTTCCCAAATGAGAAGAGATACATGAAAGAAACAAGAACTAACCATGAACCGAGGCTGTGGGCCCCAGTATCTTCTGACAAAAATCCAGGAAAGATAGACAGTGTTAACACGTAAATAAGATAAAGTGATATTGCATGGTCTATATTTTGAAGAAGTAGATCTTTGGTTGATAAACGTCCTGGAAGCCCCTGGCCCTCCTCAACCTAAAATAATTCAACAGAAAAGTTTAATAATCATTGAAGTATAAATCCAGAAGGTTGCACCCAAGTATTCTCAGTTAATTAAAGAACGTCTGCACAGTAACCAGTACTTGGTTTAAAAAATTAATTTCAAGGATGCAATGTCGATATAAAAATTCATCAATAACCTTGTTAATGCAAGAGTAGAGGAGTATGTAAGTGGTTTTCGGTTGGTTTTTATTTTTTCATTTTATTAAAATGAAATGGGTGGCGCTCCCACCTCTTTTCAAAAAAAATAAAAATAAAAAAAACCTTGTTAAGGAGAAGAAAATAAGTTCTTCTTAATAATGCAACATGTATATAACAACAGTTACCCTTATTATAAAATGACCAAAATACCCTCTATTAATTGAATATAGAACGTAATTAATTAAATAATGTACTAAATTTACAAGGATATTTTGGTCATATTGGAGGTGTTTTTCAATTGTCAGTTCCCTTAATTTGGCCAACCTCTCATGATTTCTTCCATAATACCAAATGCACTCTCCTTTCTACATCAGTGCAGGGATAGAAAGCAAAGGATTTCGTGAAATAACTGGCCAAATGGTACAGAAAAGATCATTCTGTTCTTCTTATAGACCAAGTATATCACACCTATGTGTCACAGAGGTAGCATTATATCAATGGTTCTGGTGATATTTTGACACTCCGCAGGGTGTTTCCGACAATGCCCCTAATTAAAAAAAAAAAATGAAACATGAGTGAGAGTCAACCGCAATCTGAGACGGATGCTTGACGCCACCTGCAGCCAGATCAGCAGCTACAGTTAGAGATCCTTCGGAAGCAGCCTTCATGCGGTAGTGCTTCACAATGGGTATTTTTGGAAATACATAGGCATACAGTAAGAAACATAGCAGCTCAAAGAAGCATGTTATGGCAAAGAATAAAACTGGAAAGGGGAAAAAAGAAGTAAAAATAATAAAGTTAGATTAGACCATATTTATCTTAATAAGCTGTTATTGGTTAAGGGTTAATCCACAGAAAATTAAATTCAATTGATGCTAAGTTGCAAACAGAAAACTTTATGAACTTTGCAATGTGAAATTTGCAATGATAAGATTAAAATATTTTGGTTCACATACGGGCACCCTTTCGAAGCCCATCATGAGAATCTTCATAGGCTGCTTTTGTGATGCATCTTAGTGCTGATGTCAGAACTCCTGATGCTGCCAGGCCTGCCATAAATGACTGCAACATAATCACATAATCAATGAAAGATCCAACTAGTGAAAAAAATCATAAGACTACTGATTGTAAGACAAATCATTAAATTTATGAAAGAGTACCTGTATAAATTCAGGACACATTAACGAGAGGTCGCCAACCATTCCACCTCCTAGAAAACCATCAGCAACACCAAAGATTGCACTGGACACGCATACTCCAATAAAAATACCAATCCCACCTTTGCCCCCGGTGGCAACATCCAGCTGTTTAATATAATTTCAAATATATTTGGCATCAGATCAAATTAACATCTTTGAACAGTCAAAATAATAAGGAAATTTGTATGAGCATTTCTACTTCATCGAAACATTCCTGACAATAACTTCCATTGCAAAAAAAGGCCTCATATTTCTGAAGCAATTAAAAGTTAATTAATAAAGAGATTTGTCTGATGTTGTACACTTGTTGTCATTTGACCTTAAAGATCGTTTAATCAGATCGAGATGGCAATTACTGCCCCATGAAAAAAAAAAAAAAAAAACTTAAGCCTTTTAGTATTATGTTCCATCTACATTACTCCAAGGATGAAAAAAACTAGCTAGCAATCTTCAGAATAAAAAATTAAAGATAGTCTTTCCAAAGAGCTCTCAGCCAAATGGTTGTGGTACTTAGTGAACTCGCCGGGCTCAGTTTGGTCCGAGATAGTGTTATTCTTATCTGGAACGCTCGATATGGAACAGATTGTAACCCAGCTACACGTCACCTGATACTACCCTCTGGTTTTTAGAAAAAAGTGACTCAATGATAGATGAAGGACTGTGGATGGCAGGCGATCTGTCTTCTCATTCTACATTAATTATGTCCAATACAAGCGTCATATTGCATTTCCATAGTCTTCTATGCACAGTCAAGGAACCAACCCAGCTCAAACTTTTTATGTGGATCTTATTCCATTACAGGCTACTCACCCAGGAGAATCTGCTCGAGTGGGGGTGACCCACTACTAACTTGAGTATCCTTTGTGCTCACAACTTGTTAGAGTTGACTCATACCTCTTAATTTGTTGCTTGCCCTTCTACCGCTAATACCTGGACGGCACTTGTTTTCCACTTTAGCCTCATTACCATTTCTTAACTTAGACAGCCACTTCAGTTCTGACTTCCAAATAACTTTGGATACCCTTCGGTGTGCAGCCTACTGGCCTATTTGTATGCAACATTGCAAGGCAATCTTCAACAACCATAGGCCAGAATTACAACCAATGCTATTGGAAGTGATCATCCATTCCTAGATGCCTTCACCGACCTAATAAGTAATTACTCACTGGGTGATACAGATCCTTTTATTAGTAAAAAGGGAAACAATAATATAAGGATATCTTTAGATATTTTCATGATATTTTATTTCCAGTTTTATATTTATTGAATTAGGAAATATATCAAGAGAGATTGATTGTTATGCAACTATTATAACAGAGAATCATGTGTAATGCCTTGGAAAGGCAGAAAAGAAATAAAGAATTACTCTTCCTCTCCAAGTCTCTCTCTCTTTCTTGTATCTGTCAGAACCACGGTGAGGAAAGGAGGTCGCCGGGGGAACGACTCTATTAGTCAACCCTTTGCCGACCTTAAGGAAATTAAAGATATGTTGGCAGCTTTGCTCAAGCGCCAAGATGCACAAGACCAGAAAATAGCAACAATTCAGGTCCATCTCGCCAAGTTAGACTCACGTATCATCATCCATGAAACTGTTTATGAGTCGACGACTGCAGGTAACAAGTGTCCTACTAGTGTTGGTGCTGTTGTGCCCCCACATTACCATCGAATCGAGTTTCCTCTCTTTGACGACTCTGACGAACCACTGGAATGGGTCTGTCGTTGCAAACATTCGGGGTCAACGTGTCCTAGAAGAGGAGAAGGTTTGGTTGGCAGCATACCATATGACGGGTGTTGCTCAACAATGGCATTATAAATTGGAACTCAGCGAAGGGATCCTAATTGGTCACGGTTTAAAGAAGCATGCCAACTCCGATTTGGTCCCCCTTTCCGCTCCAATCCAATCACAGAGTTGTCTTTGCTACAACAATCTAGCTCGGTGGAGGATTACACCAAGGATTTTATACAGAGTTGAAAGCCGCACAGAGCAGCTTGCACCATCACATGAAATCGGATATTTTTGTTAGGGTTATCTGAAATAATTCGGTCAGATGTGGAGATGCAAAATCTAATCTCCTTAGAGGCAGCAATCAGTTTGGCACGTGCCTCCGAGCGACATTACCGGATTTTGTGGGGCTCTGGCTTGCTGTCCCGCCCACCCGAGCAATTGCTGTCTGTACAATCGGTACATGCTACATCACTTCTTCCTAAACCACTTGAAGTCATGACTCTAACCACACCACCGAAGTCTGGACCAGATGAACGCTCTTTTTGCCGCCTCACTCCAACAGAGATGACTGAGAGACGTCAGAAGCGTTTGTGATTCAATTGTGATGAACTATGCACAAGGGGCCATAAGTGCAAACGATTATTCTGGTAGAGGTGATGGATAATGATGAACAAGCAGATTCGTCATTACTACCAATGGTGGCAACTCCTATCATATATAGATGATATCTGCATTCGTTAGCTCGCTTCTCAGTTTCAGCTCGAGGACAAGCTGCTTCTCAAGGAACGGCGAAATGATACAGATCCTTTTATTAGTAAAAAGGGAAACAATAATATAAGGATATCTTTAGATATTTTCATGATATTTTATTTTCAGTTTTATATTTATTGAATTAGGAAATATATCAAGAGAGATTGATTGTTATGCAACTATTATAATAGAGAATCATGTGTAATGGAAAGGCAGAAAAAAAATAAAAAGTTAGTCTTCCTCTCCAAGTCTCTCTCTTGTATCTGTCAGGACCACGACGAGGAAAGGAGCTCGCCAGGAGAACGACTCTATTAGTCAACCCTCTACCCACAATTATAATCTAAGATCACAGACGCACATCATTGGGCTACCAACCTTAGGGTACATTTGGTTGGAGGTGAAGTTAGAGGAGTTAGAGGTTAAAATTAGAAGTTTTGAAGTTAGTGATTGATGGTAGTGAAGTTAGAAGATGTGGAAAGTTTGTGCTAACTTGAGGTTAGAAAATGTTGTTTCGTGTGGTATATTGGAGTTAGAGATGGAAGAAAAAGAATAAAATATTAGTTTATATATTTTTTCTAATTAATTACATCTATTATAATAAATATTATATTAATTATAATTATTTTTCCGTTAATATTATGATTATCAAATTATAATAATAATTATTATTATGTATCTTTTATAATTATAATTAATCATACTATTATAGTTATTATTAAAATTTTAATCACAATTAATGTTATAATTTTTAATAAATATTAAATAACAATAATAATAATTTCTTTTATAATTATAATTAATCATACTATTATATTTATTATTGTAATTTTAATCACAATTAATGTTATAATTATTAATAAATATTAAATAATAATAATATTTAATTTTATAATTAATTTAATATATTATAATAAATATTATATTAATTATTATTATTTTATTATTTAATTATTTTGCCATTATATTATGATTGCAAAATTATAATAATAATTATTATTATATATCTTTAATTATTATAATTAATTATAATATAATATTTATTATTGTAAATTTAATCATAATTAATGTTATATTTATCATTAAATTATACTATATATTATTGTAAATTTATCATAATCAATATAATAATAATTTTTATTGTAATGTTATATATTATTGTAATTATAATATTAATTAATGTTATAATTAATTATACTATTATATTTATCGTTGTAATTTTTATCAGAATCAATATTAAAATTATTACTAAATAATAATAATAATATTATTATTATTGTTATTATTAATGTTATTAATTAGTTATTAATATTTAACATTATAACTATAATTATTAAGTAATATTAATTTTAATTAGTATACTAATTATAATATAATAATAACAATTTTTTATTATCATAATTATATTACTATTTATTTTTTAATAATTTGTTATTGTAATTATAATAAAAATTAATGTAATGTTACAAAATAATAATAATTTTTTTGTCATTTTAATATTATAATTATAATTTATATTATGATTAGATGATAATAATAATAATAATTATATTAATTTTTTAAGTTGATCATGAGAACAAACTTCTCTAACTCAACATTTTGTCAAGTTAGAGAAATAGAGTGAAGTTTGTACTAACTTCATTACCTTTGGGTGTGTTTGGTTGGTGAGAGTTTGAAAGTTAGAGCTCTAACCTCAAGTTTGCTAACTTTTCATGCAATCAAACATACCCTTAGTTTGTACTGGGTGTTACCCTCTAGGTCATTTTTTAATGTGTTTTATGTTACTTTCAGCAAATTTACATCCTGTAATCATGTAATCTGTAGAAGATCAGCAGATTGAAGCGCTGGACAATTCCAGTGATAACAGAAATGGACAAGATGAATAGGTTCGTTAGTTACAAGTCTGTTTTACTGTACCTTGTGTTTCAAGCGTTTCACACCTGTATATAAACAAAGGATTGTACTGAAAGCGAGATAAAATGGGATAACAAAGTTTATGATACTATTTCAATATCTCTCTCTCTTATAATTTCTTATACAATCCACAATCTGTAACTTGCTTTCTTTTTAATGAAATTCTGTCATTGGCAATTCGTCAACCGGCCTTCGAAAAAAATAAAAAGTCTTTCCAGTTTTTCTAACAATTCATATTCAAATGCGAAACACAATTTATATTCTCAGTAAAGTATGGAAATTTTTTTCTAATGCTGTATAGAAAAGGCTTTCAGCAATTTGCAGATAAGTAGGGGGTTTTTTACAATATTTCCATAAAAATTGAAAATGTATGATTAGAGAAAGCCTTACAATGATTAGTCCTAAACTGCTCAAGAAAAATAGGGCAAAACCAACTAGATTACGCATACGAGTGTTGCCTTTGGCTTCCCGATAGGTTAGAATTGATATGGTAATCAAGGCACAAGGTTGGTACACTAAGGTGAGCACTCTTGTAGGATGAAATTTCTGCAATATTACAAAATCGAATGTTTCATAAATATTCACACAGACAGCAATAGGGAAGAAAACAAACCATAAGAAATCATAAGATTAAAAAGGCATAAGAGTAGTAAAAATAATAGCTAATATGTAATCTCAGAATTCAGACTATAATAATTGTAGATAATTTATCAAATCCCAAAAAAAAAAAAAAATTAAAGTTTGCAATTGTGATTTTGCTTTTAGAAGAGAGTTGCCATTGTCCATACAGGAAATTAACACTTGCAATTTTGTATTTGAAATTAACTCGTACCGGAAAGAGAGCAGCATAATAGTCTTCAATGGTTAGCATACTGTTCCAAGCTAAAAGGGTTCCATTTCCTAGTAGCCAGCATACAATCATTGCAAAAAAATTTCCCTGTTAAGAAAAATCAAGTGAATAAATGAGTAACAAAATTCAGACAGATTGAAACCAAGTTAATTAAACCACATTTATACCGGTTTTTTCACGCCCACCGTCACCATTACTTCCAACTTTCCCTCCATGGTTTTTTCCTTCACGATTGCCGCCATGCTCTCTTATCTATAAACTTATTTAAAATTAAAAAAGGTTAAATACATCAGTTTTTAAACTATAAGGAAATAGAAAGTTAGACGCAAAATGAAGTAATTGACATGTACGAACTCCTAATAAGTAGTCACTGCCTATTGTATCCACAGACAAAAAACGACATGTACCAACTCAATTACAGAACAGTCACAAATTCAGTAAATTACAGTTAAAAAAAATCTACATTTCAACAATTCAGATTAAATACAAAAACCCATCAATCATGCAAACTTTTTATATCAAATTATTTGAAAAATCATTTGGCTTGACAAGCTCATCAAAAAACAATAATAAATAAATGAATCGATTTTAAAGAGATCATAAACATAAATAGCTAAATCGAAATATGAATAGCATGGAAATACCACACTATCAATTACAATTTTTTATTGTTTTGCCAATATTTATTCTATATATTATACAAGATGTTTTTTGTGCAGCCGATCACTTTAGATTATTGTTATATACTCAACTTTGTTATTATATACCATTTTATGCTACCGTTTTTTAATATATTTCAAGCGTTTTAGTAATATATCCTTTAATTACTATCATTATTATTGTATAGTAATGAAGCTATGAAAATATTAGACTATCAATATCTACCTTCATGAACCATATCCGACGAGAAAAAGTATACGTCCAAGAACAAAGAAAGTGAAAAGTTCCAACATAATTGCAAGCACACAACAAAAAAAGAAATCCCCCTTCCAAAAAAATAATAAAAAAAATAACAAACTAACGGTTACAACCTCTCCTTTCAATGCATAACAAAACAATAATATAGCTACATAAAATCTTTAAACTCCCCATTCTTCTAAGAAAATTTTGAGCAACTCCCCATTCTTCGAAGAAAATTTTGAGATAATTATATTAAATACTAAATAAAAGATAACAAAAACAATAATTATATAAAATACTAAATAAAAATAATATCATATTATCGATACATGTCGCGGCCGTGACGAAAAAATCTAGTTTCTACAATAATTTGCAAAAAATAATAATAATAATAAAATAAAAATAAAAAAATTGTCTTGATGGAAAGAAAATTCATCGGACAGATATCTAATCCGTTCTTCTCTTTTTTTTTTTCCTTTTTTTTTTTTTTGTTACCTACCAAGTTACCATTTAATAAAAATTTTCTTTTGACAAATTGATGCGCTTTTTTCAACAGCCAACTTTCTCATCTTTTTCTCGTTAACTTTTAAAAATTGCATAGACAATCAAATTATTTACACGTGGCCGTACGCCCGCACCTCCTGGCTCCTTGGCGTGCTCTCCCTTGGGTTCGTCCTCACTCCACTCGTCACCCCTCCCAAGTCCCAACCAGACTGTTATGTGCCCTTCCAACTGCTCCTCCAGATCGACGAGATCTGGTATGCGCTCGCCTCCAGACCTCCTAAATCCATGAATACTTAAATACTGAGGAAATCACTTCCCCTTCAACTTCAACTTCCTGGAAAAACAATGCCGGCTCGGATTCTGGAGCGGGCGGGGGCCAGAAGACCCTCCAGCTGGAGTCGGTTATTCAATTGTCTAGAGTAGCACAAGGCCTATTGACCTACAACATTGGGATTCTTTGTACAATTGCCTCTAGCACACTATCAAATTCAATTTGTCTTAGCATTTGACCTGTGCCTCTTTAAGTTTATAATATGTACTTGTTTCTTTCAGATACCTAGAAAGATGATGCTCCAAGTTTATAATATCTTGCACAACATGCTTAAAGGTGGACGCGATTGTGACTTCTATCATCGGTATGTTTGCACTAGTTAGTCTTACAGCTCTGAAGTTGCTTCTTTCTTTCAATTTTGTAAAATTGTTTTTATTGAAATATAGGTTGGTGCAGTTTATAGACTCATATGATCCACCTGTGCAAGGGTTGCAAGAGGACCTTAATTTTGTCAGCCCACGTATTGGAGAGGTTTTATTAAGATTTTCATTTCATCTGCTATAATTTTGGAAATTAAGATCTTCACATGTGCTTGCTGATTTTGTGGGTTCTGTTGTAATTTCTTTTTCAGGTGCTGGAGGCTGTGGGTACCATTATCTTTCTCTCAACAGATACAAAAAAATTAAGAAATGAGGGTTTTCTCAGTCCATTCCACCCGCGATATCCTGATATACTAACCAACTCTGCACATCGCATGGTATGCTGACTGACCACATCATGGAAGTGGTTATAGTTGGCTAGAAAATTTTTGTCGCTTGTTATTGGTTGCATACCTTGTCTGCAGGGTGCCATAAAAACGTAACTTATTCAGTACCATAAAAAGATACCTTAATATAAACTTATTGTAAAATTTTGGTCCTTATCTAATGCCATTCCCTTTTGCATAGTTATGTGCTGTCATGCAGAAGTTTTTCTTTTCAATAACTGTCGTGTTTTAAATGTTCAGAGAGCTCAAGACCTTGCAAATGTTACATCATACCGAGAGTGGGTCCTCCTTGGATACCTCGTTTGCCCTGATGAACTGCTTCGAGTTACCAGTATCGATATTGCTATGGTAAATAAAGTGCTCTCTCCCTAGATGGAAACCTTCTCGGGTAAAACCTACTCACATTGTAAGTGTAATCTATCATGCTATAATTTGTTTTACTCAGTTTTTCTTCATAATTTTTCCTAATTTGAAATGATGACTGTCAATTTCCAGGATGCAGCAGATCCAACAATTGGTTTTCTTTTAGATGGGATGGACAAACTATCTTGCCTTGTTAGGAAGTATGTGGCAGCTTAGTTATTGTACCTGTCATGATTCACATTTTGCAAAGTGTATGGATATGCAGTTGACTGTTCCAATACACACCCAATATTATTTTCTTTGCCCTTACCAGTTACATAGATTTGATCATCTGCAATGTACCCATATTATGTTTCACATATTTTACCATAATGTTGGATAACTGTTCATTGCACAATGCAGCTATAAAAGGCTATGCACTTTCCTACCTTTTGGCTTCTGCTGTTCGGATCCGATTTTTACTGGGTACACCTGGTATGGTAGCTCTGGACCTAGATGCTACATTGAAGGGTCTCTTTCAGCAAGTTCTCCATTGCCTTGAGAATGTGCCAAAGCTTCAAGGAGAGAATATTCTTGCTGTCACTTACAATTTATGTGTAATAAATTGTTTTTGATAATTATTTGTATTTCACAAAGTACAAAAAAAGGATCGGAGCACTTTCAAACACTGGTTGTATCATGAAATCCTGAAAGAAATCCAATTTAAATAAGTTGTGAACAAAATAAAATTCTAATTGCCAATGCAACTTGACTATGATTTCTTAATTTTTAGTTTTGCGTCTTTTAACAGGATTTGCGTAAGCATTGGTTGTCAATTTTGATGATTGTGACATCATCACGATCTTCAATAAATATTAGACATCTTGAGAAAGCTACTGTTTCTACTGGCAAGGAAGGCTTGGTTTCAGAGGGAAATGCTGCATATAATTGGTCAAGGTTGCATCACGGATGTTGCTGTATAATTTTTCTTTATCTACAAAGTGATTACATAACTTTTTATCTCAATTTACTGAATTTGCCAGATGTGTGTATGAACTTGAGATTCAATTGTCGAAGCATGGAAGCCTGAAAAAGCTCTATTTCTACCACCAGCATCTTACAGCTGTAAGTTTTAATTTCATATTTAAATTACGCCTAACAAACTAATTCAAAGAAACATAGAGGTAGAACTGTAGAAGTAGAATATGCATGTTCAAGTAGAAGCTTATATCTTTGACGGCCCAACAGCCACATATCCACACAAAGTACATGAGCAGCATCTTGGAATTTTGAATCAAAGGGGTGTATGAAAATAACACTGGATTAAGGATATGGACATTGGCTGTATCAAAATGGTATGTAGTACTTAGTGTTTATCTATTTAAATATGTTTCTAAATTGTTTGTTAGGTGTTTCAAAACACAATGTTTGGTCCAGAAGGAAGGCCACAACATTGCTGTGCTTGGCTGGGAGTGGCAAGTAGTTTTCCAGAATGTGCATCTAATATTGTCCCAGAAGAGGTAATGTGCACAGTTTGTAAAATTATAAAAAAACAATATATAAGTTTCAGTTGATGAACACTCTTGAAATGCATCTACAGATTAATAAAATAGGCCGTGATGCCATAATGTACGTTGAGTCCCTGATTGAATCCATCATGGGTGGATTGGAAGGCTTGATATACATTCTCGATTCTGAAGGAGGAATTGGCTCATTAGAGATGCAGGTACCTTTATTACATTTGGTTGTTTAATGTGAAATTCGTTCCTTAGTAACGAGTGCTTATATTGCATGTTCAGCTTCTTCCAGAACAAGCAGCTAGCCGTTTGAATAATACCATGAAAATGAAGGTTACTTCTGGTTTATTAGCACCAGGTCATGAGAGCTACCCAGAAAATAGCAACTCTATTAAAATGTAAGTTTCTGTACCATTGCCATCATCTTTTCTCAACTTTCAATTTTTGTGAGGTGTATCTGTGTATGCTTTATCATTATTAATAGTTTATTACTATTGCTATTGCTATTGTTTGGCAACTTTATTCTCGTTGGTTTTCATTTCTAGCCTACCCCAACCTGTTAGGGATTGGAAGCTTTGTTGTTATTGTTTTTATATATGACATGGATTTTTCAAAACATTCATGTAAATAAACAGGTTGGAGGCAGCAATTCAGAGGTTGACAAGTCTTTGTTCAGTGCTAAATGACATGGAACCTATTTGTGTTCTTAATCACGTCTTTGTTTTAAGGGAGGTTAGTTTTCTGTATGGTTCAACCTACTCCTAGTCCTTGATTTAAAATAGATGATCGGCCACTAGAGTAACTGTCCCATTTTTATTTTCTCCCCAGTACATGAGAGATTGTATCATAGGAAATTTCAAGAGAAGGTTACATGCTGTGCTGAGGGCTGATACTTGTCTCCAGCGGCCATACATCATTGAATCACTCCTGAGGAGACACCTAAGCATTGTACATTTAGCAGAACAGCACATAAGCATGGATCTAACTGAAGGAGTTAGAGAAGTTTTACTAGGTGAGAGCTTTACGGGACCCATTTCTAATCTCCACTTCCTTGACAAGCCTGTGGAGGTACTCTATCAATCTTTTAAATGCTTCAGTATTAGATGCTAGATCTGTGCCAATCACGTACCTATAATCTCTCTCTCTGAACATAATGCAGAGGCTGCCTTATGCTGTTATGCATTCATAAAAAGCATCCTCAATAGTACAATGATTAAAACCTGATTCTCTCTACCTCTCTTCTGTTGTCTTGTAAGTTTTTATAGCAGTTTTCTCCACTTATATTTTCTCAGTTTTGGTTTTTGTGCTCCTAATGTGAACCACCTTGACCCGGACTTGTGTTAGTGTGTTGTTGCACCTGACAATTGACTTTCAGAATATCTAAACCAAAACCTTGCAGGACTCACTTTGTGTTCTGGCAGGTACAAGCAGGATCAGCCATAGAAGTCATAAGCAACTGGTACATTGATCACATTGTCAAGTATGTAACTGGTGCTGGAGTCAATTTTGATTCAACCATCAATTGCTTCAAGAGCTCCCAAACTATCGGGGGGATTCACCCTGCTGAATCATTCACAAATCCAACCAAGCTCAAGTCCCTGATCCGCCTATTTGGTGGGTATGGATTTGACAAGTTTGACTGTATGTTGAGAGAACTCACTGCAGCTCTTCTCAACTGCATTGACACCGCCCTTCGTTCAAACAGAGAATCTCTTGAGGCAGTCACAGTCAGTGTCAGCTCTGGTGACAGGATCGAAAGAGAGGCGAATCTCTGGCAAATTTTGGATATAGAGCCCTTGGTCGGGTTTTGCATCCAGGCAGGTCAGGCTATTGCTTTTCGGAAGCTTCTGGCTGAGGCTGCTGGTGCAGTTCTCGAGGAAAAGGCACCACTTATTCATTCTTTGTTAGATGGGGTTATGAAACATCTGCCAAATGAGATTCCTGATAGAGAGAAAGTAGTCAGATTGAGGAGGGTAGCAAGTGGGGTCAATGTGGGGGGAGAGCATGACATTCAGTGGGTGCACTTAATTCTGTCAGAGGCCAGAGGTATAAATGACAATTCAAGGGTTTTGCTGCCTTATCTTTGTGCAGGGTTTATGATGTCAGGGACATGGAACTCAGTTGTTTATGATGTGAAGTCTGGCGGGTTTAATAATAACTTGCATTGCCTGGCAAGGTATGCTATGATGATTTTTTGGTTTTGGAATAACTAATCCTTATTTGTTGTGTATAAAAGCAAAGTTTGGACAAAGATGTTTAAGTAATTTCATTTTTTTCTACAGGTGCATAAATGCAGTGATTGGAGGTAGTGAGTATGTTAGGATGGAGAGAGAAATGAAAAGACAGTCTATTTCCAATGGGCATCTTGGGGAGATGCAACAGTCTGAGCCTCTTAACCGCGCCTCAATTGAGGCAAACATCAAATCAGCTATGCAACTTTTTGTCAAGTGTGCTTCGCTTATTGTTCTCGACTCATGGACTGAGAACGGCAGGTATTTACTACTAGGGTCACCATACAGCTGATATCATTAAGCTTTAAACATGCATAAACTTCACTTTGTGACAAATTGACCATTCATAATATGCATTAAGATCTTCACAAATAATTTTGTCTGTGTTCATACATTCTAAATTTGAAAATTATCTTGCACTGAAATAGTCTTTTGCCTTTTTAGTTTTTTAATTTAGCCAATGCCCACTTAATTTCCGCAAGAATCAGAAGAAACTATTATTGGTAAAAATAAAAATATACATAGTTGGAATCTGAGATAAAATTTTGACAAGGTTTTGTGGAAAACATTGAAATGTAGTCGGGCTCAAAAACATAGATTTGATATGCAAGAATTGGTCAATGACAACATGGATAGATAGAGTGATCTCTTGTTTTTAAACTACAGTTGTCGTGATAAATTGGAAAATGAGAAACCCAAAATGGTCCTTTGCATCATCTTATTTTCTTTCCTCTCATCTCTGTTCTTTTTTTTTTCCTTTCCTTTCCTTTAATACTAGGGGCTTCATCTTCCCCAAGCTGATATTTCTTGATCAGCTATGTGAGCTGTCGCCATATCTCCCTCGAAGCACTCTAGAGTCACACATACCATATACTATCATCCGATCCATATACCATCAATGCTACAGTGGCACGTTTACAGGCCCTGACTTAACCCTAACTGGCCCATCTCCCAAGCAATCACCTCACATCGCACTCTCTCATGCCTCGCCAGCTGTCAGATCAGGCTGGGTGGATAATGCACCAAGATCCAATAATGTGTATGAATCAGGTCAATATGTGTCTCCCGCACATGAAGAGACTTATGAGATAGATGTCGGTGGCAAGGCCAAGGGAGGAGAGAAATTTATGCGTAGCATGAGGCGATCTGGGCCATTGGATTACAGTACAAGTCGCAAAGTTAAGTTTGCCGAGGGTTCAAGTTCTAGTTCTGTATCAGGTCCCAGCCCAATGCAAAGATTTGCAGTTTCGAGATCTGGCCCCTTGTTGTACAAGTAACAAGCAGTGCTCTTAGTTTATTGTGTAACTATTTAAATTTTTATTGTACCTAGTGTTTTATATTGTGATAGTGAGCTAATCTGTGTAATTTTTCTGGTGTTTTTCTGAGAAATTGTTTTTAACTTATTTTTCTCCCCCATTCTGGTGATCAATGCATCTTAGATTATGTAGTGTTTGTTTAGATTATGTTTCTCGTAATTAAGATGAAATCGCACTGATTTATGTGGTTAAGAATTATAAATGAAATTACCTAATGAGTAATGATTATGTACAATACCTCTGGGAGGCTGCTTTTTGAAATTTCATAAATTTGAACCTGCCATTGTGAATCGTTACAGTAGTAACTGTGTTGATTGTTGAAGCTGGTGGCGTTTGTTAATTTTTACTAAATGGCAAATGGCTTCAGTTCTCCAACTATAATATTGTAACTCGTCAAAATGAAGATTTGTCCTCAGTTTTTACTTAGAAAAAATAGACAGGAAAAGGGGACACAGTGTTCCTCATATGAAGGGATTAAAGGGAGAGATTTGGATGTCATTTCCACCAAAGACGTTACTATTCACCTATATGAGGGAGAGATTTGGAGAAGAGCAGTACCAAATATGGCAGCAATCTTGTGCCATGACAAGGGATCCATTCTTTTTCTAGCCTTGAATTTATCATTATTGGAGGAGTTAATGAGAAACTCCTCAATTGATGATTAGTAAACTGCTGCTGGTTCCCCCATCTTTTCCTTTTTTATCTTGCTTTTTTTCTTTTTATTTGTCTTTCTTTTGCCCCTTATGGCCTTATCTCCTCTTCATTTCCTCTTTTCTTCTCTTTCTCCAGGAATACAAGCAACTGCTCCTCCGTTATGACTTATGACTCTTTACATCTACAGCTTGGATCTTCTGTGGCAGATTGAAAATCAACAGTTGATATGGCGGGTCAATGAGACTGCAATAAATGTACATTCTATTACAATCTGCTTTAGTGTATCTCAATTTTTGCAGTGCTGGCATATTGACACGCAAGCATAATCTACGTAAATGTCAGAAACTAGGTTCTAGCTTTCTGTTGATTAGTTGAGTCAGATTATGTCACATCCTGTTGTTTAGTTATTAGCCTCCTCTATTTTCTTAACAAGTTGCTTTTTCTAGTAAAATTATTACAATTGAGTACAAAAAAAGTGCACATGGGACTGACTTTTTTATCTTTCAATTTTTTATTTGAGAAAGTGGCACAAAAAAAGCTGCAAGTTTCCATTTCATACTAAAATAAAAGTTAGTAAAAACACACAACAAAGAGAAAAGAAAAAAAAAAAAACCACTTTATAACTAATTTGTATTTGTATACCTAGCTGCCAGTGCCAATATAAAATCCTTGCGTCTCAGTAAAAGGCAGGAGAGCCAGACTGTGTACCAGTATGAAGCAAACTTGCAATCAGGATCCACAACTAAAAAGGCAACATATACAACCCAAATTTTATCGACGCTTTACTTAGGCAACATATACAACCCTCATAATATCAAAACATAATCCAAAATCAACAGTCCACAGGCAACAGACCATCAATCAAAATAAAATTCTACAATCACACATTTATTCTCAACAGCTTTTCCAGAAATGCCCTTGCTCTTGCATTTCTCTCAGCAAGCCTTCAATTAGGTATCAAAAGCCTGTACATCCTAAGTTTTTCATTTATTAGAGGTGCCATTACTACATTCTGGAAAAGCTCCTCATAACATTAAAGAACTATAGAATGACAAAATTGCTAATCCTCTACAGGTTTTAAGAGATTCATTTAGTCTTTCAAAAAAAAAAAAAACAAAGAGATTCATTTAGAAACAAATATATTGTTCAAACCAAGTGGATTAAACCACAGAAACAACAACAGATTATTCGATTTTTTTTTCTCTTTAATTCCCTTATAACAATTAACAATAGCATCTGTATCGTCCTTGACAGCTCCTGTCAAGCTTTCGAAAAAAACAATAGCATCTGTATCCCCCAAAAGATTTCAAGGGTAACAACTTATTGAAAGTTCGACGATCAACTCCAAACAGTTTTGATCAATTCATTCAATGTATAGGTGGTGATCAACACTTTTATCACCAGCACAATAAAAACAGTATAATTCCTAGCATGCTGCATACAACACACGTGCACATGAGCGCGTATACAAGTGCTGTGACAGAAAATAAGCATGCAGATTGATACCAAAAGCAATTCAAACAATAGCTAGCAATATGTTTGTGTAAGGGGGTTCATTTGAAGGAGCTTCTTTTCACTATGGCTAAATTTACATTACTCAAGACCGCTTTCCAGTGTAATATTACCGATAACAGAGAAATATAATAGAGTATAACATTAAATTAAATGAAAAGAATTGCTGTGTTCAATCACCATCCCTTGCCAATAAGCCACAACCAATCAAGCACGACTCCAGAGGAAATACCTGCTAACAGGCACAGTGCAAGGACATTACCTAGTGCATTTTGCTCCGGTGCCTACAAAATCAAATAATCACATCATCGTTTACTCAATTTACTTAAAGTTCGTATCAATTGCTGATTTCAGTACCCATTGTAAAGATAGGATGAAGTAGTACCACAATTAACTTTATGCTGTATAGCATATGCTGGTCTAATTCACGACAAGATATCCATTGTAAATAATTAGAGAAGGAAAAATCTGATTTGACACTATTACCTGACTGGACCTTAAGTTCTGAAATCATTAAGCAGAACCCAGAACAACACATGACCACGCTAAACCCGAATAATATCTTATAGCAATCAATTTTCCAGAAAACAAAGGAACCATTTAAGGCAGGCTATAGCTCAATTCAAATTGACCTGATAAATAAATTGATCGACTTCTGGAAAATCAACCAATTCCAAATCAAATTTTATGGTTATGAACTGAAAAAGCAATAAAAATTTAACCATGAAACAAGTGATCCAATCAAAACAAAATGACTGAAATATCTGAACTGAACTTCAACCTAACTTGAGTTAGCTGAGACACAAAAGCAACATGATCCAAAATTGAATCGACCTAATCGACCAGAAAACCTGATTGGACCTCACATGAAAGTGACCTGACAAATCATATACCTCTCTCTATATGAAATATGATGATATCTGTACTATGATACACCAATCATATCTATACTGGCACATACTTCATAGAACCACCAATCAGGCAGTCATATTTTTGTAATTTAGAAGTTTACATTGACTATATGCTACAGTGTTTTCTAATGCAAGCTTGTGCTGCTTGGCTTTCTGGCCACATAGAAAATTGGATTAAAATGACTGTTTTACAGTTGTGAAAACCAACCTTGTATCCTTTAGGTGCCTCTGTAAAAATGCATACAGTGAGATAGCCATTTGTCAACCCAAGAAAAGAAGTAAGAAAGATCATCCAGCCTTGGCCGCCATATTTTGCAGTAAAATAAAATGCAGGAATTAGGAGGAAGCGGGAGAGAGTCGCAGCCATAATTCCTTTTCTGGAAGTTAACTTGATAATCATAGGCAGATATCTACCAATTAGATCTAGCACATTGTACATGGCAATCAGTACAATTGCATACCTGAGAGGTGTAAGAAAAATATAAAAATTAAGAAATTGCTCCACAAGAAAAGAGCAGCCAAAATAAAATAAGGAAATTATTTAACGATAAGCCAAAAAATTTAGCAAGAAGATTGTTTCCCAAATGAGAAGAGATACATGAAAGAAACAAGAACTAACCATGAACCGAGGCTGTGAGACCCAGTATCTTCTGACAAAAATCCAGGAAAGATAGACAGTGTTAACACGTAAATAAGATAAAGTGATATTGCATGGTCTATATTTTGAAGAAGTAGATCTTTGGTTGATAAACGTCCTGGAAGCCCCTGGCCCTCCTCATCCTAAAATAATTCAACAGAAAAGTTTAAAAGTATAAATCCAGAAGGTTGCACCCAAGTATTCTCAGTTTATTAAACGATGTCTGCACAGTAACCAGCACTTGGTTTAAAAAATTAATTTCAAGGATGTAATGTCGATATAAAAATTCATCAATAACCTTGCTAAGGAGAAGAAAATAAGTTCTTCTTAGTAATGCAACAAGTATATAACAACAGTTACCCTGATTATAAAATGACCAAAATACCCTCTTTTAATTGAATATAGAACATAATTAATTAAATAATGTACTCAATTTACAAGGATATTTTGGTCATATTGGAGGTGTTTTTCAATTATCAGTTCCCTTAATTTGGCCAACCTCTCATGATTTCTTCCATAATACCAAATGCACTCTCCTTTCTACATCAGTGCAGGGATAGAAAGCAAAGGATTTCGTGAAATAAATGGCCAAATGGTACAGAATAGATTATTCTGTTCTTCTTACAGACCAAGTATATCACACCTATGTGTCACAGAGGTAGCATTATAAATGGTTCTGGTGATATTTTGACAATCCGCAGGGTGTTTCCGACAATGCCCCTAATTTAAAAAAAATAAAAAAAATGTAACATAAGTGAGAGTCAACTGCAATCTGAGATGGATTCTTGACGCCACCTGCAGCCAGATCAGCAGCTACAGTTAGAGATCCTTCGGAAGCAGCCTTCATGCGGTAGTGCTTAACAATGGGTATTTTTGGAAATACATAGGCATAGAGTAAGAAACATAGCAGCTCAAAGAAGCATGTTATGGCAAAGAATAAAACTGGAAAGGGGAAAAAAGAAGTAAAAAGAATTAAGTTAGACTAGATCATATTTATCTTAATAAGCTGTAATTGGTTAAGGGTTAATCCACAGAAAATTAAATTCAATTGATGCTAAGTTGCAAACAGAAAACTTTATGAACTTTGCAATGTGAAATTTGCAATGATAAAATTAAAATATTTTGGTTCACATACGGGCACCCTTTCGAAGGCCATCATGAGAATCTTCATAAGCTGCTTTTGTAATGCATCTTAGTGCTGATGTAAGAACTCCTGATGCTGCCAGGCCCGCCATAAATGACTGCAACATAATCACATAATCAATAAAAGATCCAACTAGCGGAAAAAATCAGAAGACTACTGATTGTAAGACAAATCATTAAATTTATGAAAGAGTACCTGTATAAATTCAGGACACATTAAGGAGAGGTCGCCAACCATTCCACCTTCTACAAAACCATCAGCAACACCAAAGATTGCACTGGACACACATACTCCGATAAAAATACCAATCCCACCTTTGCCCCCGGTGGCAACATCCAGCTGTTTAATATAATTTCAAATATATTTGGCATCGGATCAAATTAACATCTTTCAACAGTCAAAATAATAAGGATATTTGTATGAGCATTTCTACTTCATCGGAACATTCCTGGCAATAACTTCCATTGCAAAAAAGGCCTCATATTTCTGAAGCAATTAAAAGTTAATTAATACAGAGATTTGTCTGATGTTGTACACTTGTTGTCATTTGACCTTAAAGATCTTTTAATCAGATCGAGATGGCAATTACTGCCCCTTGAAAAAAAAAAAAACTTAAGCCTTTTAGTATTATGTTCAATCTACATTACTCCAAGGATGAAAAAACTAGCTAGCAATCTTCAGAATAAGAGATTAAAGGTAGTCTTTCCAAAGCTCTGTCAGCCAAATGGTTGTGGTACTTAGTGAACTCGCGAGGCTCAGTTTGGTCCGAGACGGTGTTATTCTTATCTGGAACGCTCGATATGGAACAGATTATAACTGAAAAGGCAATCTCACCTCACCACTCGGATACCCTTGCTACACGACCTCTGATACTAGCCTCTGGTTTTTAGAACAAGGTGACTCAATGATAGATGAAGGACTGTGGATGGCAGGCTATCTGTCTTCTCATTGTACATTAATTATGTCTAATACAAGTGTCATATTGCCTTTCCATAGTCTCCTATGCACGGTCAAGGAACCACTCCAGCTCAAACTTTTTATGTGGATCTTATTCCAAGACAGGCTACTCACCCATGAGAATCTGCTCGAGTGGGGGTGACCCACTACTAACTTGTGTATCCGTTGTGCTCACAACTTGCTTGCCCTTCTGCCGCCAATATCTGGACGGCACTTGTTTTCCACTTTAGCCTCATAACCATTTCTTAACTTAGACAACCACTTCAGTTCTGACTTCCAAATAACTTTGGATACCCTTCGGTGTGCCGCCTACTGGCCTATTTCTAAGCAACATTGCAAGGCAATCTTCAACAACCATAGGCCAGAATTACAACCAATACTATTGGAAGTGATCATCCATTCCTAGATGCCTTCACAGACCTAATTAGTAATTACTCACTGGGCTACCAACCTTAGTTTGTACTGGGTCTTACCCTCTAGGTCATATAGTAATGTGTTTTATGTTACTTTCAGAAAATTTACATCCTGTAATCATGTAATCTGTAGAAGATCAGCAGATTGATGCACTGGACAATTCCAGTGATAACAGAAATGGACAAGATGAATAGGGTAGTTAGTTACAAGTCTGTTTTACTGTATCTTGTGTTTCAAGCGTTTCACACCTGGATATAAACAAAGGATTGTACTGAAAGCGAGATAAAATGGGATAATAAAGTTTATGATACTATTTCAATCTCTCTCTCTTAGAATTTCTTATGTAATCCACAATCTGTAACTTGCTTTCTTTTAAATGAAATTCTGTCATTGGCAATTCGTCAACCAGCCTTCGAAAAAAAAAAAAGTCTTTCCAGTTTTTCTAACAAGTTCATATTCAAATGTGAAACACAATTTATATTCTCAGTAAAGTATGGAAACCTTTTTCTAATGCTGTATAGAAAAAGGCTTTCAGCAATTTGCAGATAAGTAGGGGGTTTTTTACAATATTTCCATAAAAATTGAAAATGTATGATTAGAGAAAGTCTTACAATGATTAGTCCTAAACTGCTCAAGAAAAATAGGGCAAAACCAACTAGATTACGCATACGAGTGTTGCCTTTCGCTTCCCGATAGGTTAGAATTGATATGGTAATCAAGGCACAAGGTTGGTACACTAAGGTGAGCACTCTTGTAGGATGAAATTTCTGCAATATTACAAAACCGAAATCAATAGGGAAGAAAACAAACCATAAGAAATCATAAGATTAAAAAGGCATAAGAGTAGTAAAAAAAATTAATAGCTAACATGTAATCTTCGAATTCAGACTATAATAATTGTAGAGAATTTATCAAATGCAAAAAAAAAAAAAAAAAAAAAAAAAAAAAAAAAAAAAATTAAAGTTTGCAACTGTGATTTTGGTTTTAGAAGAGAGTTGCAATTCTCCATACAGGAAATTAACAGTTGCAATTTTGTACTTGAAATTAACTCATACCGGAAAGAGAGCAGCATAATAGTCTTCAATGGTTAGCATACTGTTCCAAGCTAAAAGGGATCCATTTCCTAGTAGCCAGCATACAATCATTGCAAAAAATTTTCCCTGTTAAGAAAAATCAAGTGAATGAGTAACAAATTCAGACAGATTGAAATCAAATGAGACAACTTAAGAAAAGAGAGAAAATAAAACTTAATTAAACCACATTTATACCGGTTCTTTCACCTTCAAGCCCACTTTCACCTTCACGCCCACTTTCACCATTACCTCCTTCAACTTTCCCTCCATGGTTTTTTCCTTCACCATTGCCGCCATGCTCTCTTATCTACAACCTTATTTAAAATTAAAAAAGTTTAAATACATCAGTTATTAAACTACAAGGAAATAAAAAATTAGACGCAAAATGAAGTAATTGACATGTACCAACTCCTAATAGGTTAGTCACTGCCTATTGTATCCACAAAAAAAGAACGACATGTACCAACTCCATTACAGAACAGTCACAAATTCAGTAAATTACAGTTAAAAAAAAACATCTACATTTCAACAATTCAGATCAAATACAAAAACCCATCAAGGAACTTGCTCAAGAGCAAATCCCAAACCTTTGAAAGAGAACTAAAGAGCATGAATTAGTAATTCTTGACTCAAAAAAATTACAAGAAGGCTCAAAGAGAGAGGTGTAGCGAGAGAGCACCTGCGTAAGAGAAACAGCTGAGAGGAGAGGTGAAGAAGAAGAAGAAGAAGAATGTAATAATGCGAGAAGAGAATCTAAATTTCTATCTTCCCTTTTTTTAGTTTGTGGCATTCAAAGGCGAGTATCTTTTAAAAGAAGAAGGCAATAGTGTGAAACGAGAGAATCTATTTATTTCTGTGAGAATCTAATTTTCTATCATCCCTTTTTAACTCGTGGCATTTAAAGCCCAGAATTTTTGATATAGAGAGAGACACACAGAGAGTCAAAAAGTTGAGCACAACAAATAGACTTTACGCTTTTTTTTAGTTTTGAATTCACATATGCAAATTAAATTTAGCGTGTCATTAGCATCTTCTGCGGTGTGCATCTATTTCACTCATAATCTTATTTTAATATTACTATTTATTTTGGAGGAATAATGGTGTTAATTTATTTATTTTAGCACAAATTAAAAATTGGAATTATTAGATATATTTTATATTATTTTAACTACAAGCGTATAAAAAATTGTAAGTTTTACTTTTATTTTTATAATCATAAAGACCATAAAAGTTCGTCTCGTACTTGTACTATTTACAGATTTTACATATTTTAAAAATAATTTACAGTGTATAATGTTAGTATTATTTGCTTATATTATAAAAATATTATATTAATTTTAGTATACAAATAAATTATTTGTATTTGTTATATCCTTATTGCATCAGTTTTAACCTTCTCAAATTACACTTTTCACTTTTCAGTGCCAACTGGGCTCCTGGAGAAAATAATATTAGTTTTATGATTTTAGTAGGGAATGTGAAAGCGAAGGATTTGGATTTGCCGATATGTCGTAAAGTATGAATTGAAATTCGGCTTCTATTGTAGAAAGTAGGGTTCTCCAATCGTGCGTGTCGTGTCGTGTTGACACGAACTACTTTTTTAATCGTGTCGTGTCGTGTCGTGTCGTGTTGACACGTCGTGTTAGTCGTGTCACATCGTGTCATATTATTTATTATTTTTAAAATAAAAAATATTAAAAAATTAAAGTAAAGGAAAAAAATTACTAAATAATAATTAAATTAGAACAATATGAGTCAAATGATGGTAAATAATATGATATAGTATTATAAATTGAATTTAAATTATTAATTTTGTTTAATTAATTAACATTGATAATTAAATTTGTGTTAATGTGTCGTGTTAATTCGTGTTCGTGTCGTGTTCGTGTCGTGTTGCGTGTCAAATCGTGTCGTGTTGGTTCGTGTTAAACTTTCTAATATCCCAACACGACACGATTATGACACGACACGATAACACGATCGTGTCGTGTCAATTTTGTATTCGTGTCGTGTCAACACACACACCGTGTCGTGCCAACACGATCGTGTCGTGTCATTTTGGAGAACACTAGTAGAAAGATGGGTCAAATACTCAAAAATATATAGCTGTCGTTGTGGCGTTGGTTTGTGGTTGCTGAGCTGTCTCCGTCTACAGCGCCACACGTGGTTGATTTTGACAAAAATTGACCGACATGTAGGATAGTAAAAAATATCTGACTATACATATACCGTGGTTATGTTTGGTAGGAAATTTGAATAGAGAAGAGTTTATTTTTTATTTCTTATTTCATATTCAAATATTAAAGTTTTGTTAGAATATGAATAAGGGCTCGAATAAGTCTAAATTTCTTATTTTTGTGTTGTTTGATTGTATCTAGGATCATCAAAAATATGTTTTTATTTAATAATTTTGACAATAAATTTTAAAATTACAACAAAAGGCATAGTACCTAAGAACCTAATGCTACATAATACGTAATTTAAAATTGTCAATATTTTAAATTATACTCTGAATATTTGTAGTTAGCATAATAATATTTATAGCTATGTTATGTATTAATACTTAAATCTATACTATCATGATGTTTAAGATAAGACCTTGTAAATGTATTTAAATCTGTACTAATAGTTATAACTTAAACATATATTATCGGACTAAGTTTATATATTCAAAATTAACAGTGTTAAACATTTAGAACTTTCATATCAAGAGAACTATTAAGCGCGTACATACTTACAGCCATTTCATTTCGAAAATAAATATTTAATTTATTTATAAATAGATTCCTACATCAATTGTCAATCTGAATTACAATTGTAGAATTGAAGTTTTCGAAACAAAATTAATGATTGTTGACAGAGAAAATTCATTTGCCCATTTTCTTTTTCATTTTTGGTAATTTGACCCACGGTCTAACTTGCACATTGCGAAAATCGGAATTGCTTTCCATCATCCGGAAGGATTCCATCATCCGAATCATCCTCTCTCATCTCCTCAATTAACGCGTGAATAACTGTCACGCGTTAATGAGCGCATCCCCTCTTTCCTTTTCTGTTCACAGAGCCTACGCTCTTCACCCCCTTTTTCCTTTTCTGTTTTCCTCCATCTCTTTGTTCCCTTCCTCTCTCCATCCATCCCTATGTCCCCCTCCTTCTTACCCAACAGCTAACTGTTGAAGATGAAACTATTATCGTTAAAGTTACTAAGCTAACTATTGAAGTTAAAACTATTACCTTTGAAGTTAATAGCCTAACTGTTGAAGTTGAAACTATTACTCTTGAATTTAATAAGCTAACTATTGAAGTTACTGAGCTAACTGTTGAAGTTGAAACTATTAGCTTTGAAGTTAATAGGCTAACTATTGAAGTTACTGAACTAACTGTTGAAGTTGAAACTATTACACTTGAAGTTTACTAGACTAACTGTTGAAGTTACTAGACTAACTGTTGAAATTACTAAACTAACTATTGAAGTTACTAGGCTAACTGTTGAAGTTATTAGACTAACTATTGAAATTACTAGACTAACTATTGAAGTTACTAGGCTAACTGTTGAAGTTACTAGACTAACTATTGAAATTACTAGACTAACTATTGAAGTTAATAGGCTAACTGTTGAAGTTAAAACTATTACCCTTGAAGTTACTAAGCTAATTATTGAAATTACTAAGCTAACTGTTGATCTTCAACTTCAATAATTTAGTATCTTCAACAAAAATAGTTTTAGATTCAATAGCTAGATGATGACG